>OZ030010.1:88530361-91289766 GCA_964023405.1 Apodemus agrarius | reverse complement strand
CTGGAGGTAGAGATTAAAAGACTTCAGTGAGAAGCTCGAGAGCATAGGATACAAGAAAATACGATAGTCTAGGAACATGAGAGCTTCAAGGGAAAGCACCTAAGTTACAGGGAAGAGAAGCATCACTGTTAGGTTCTTATCCAAGTTGTGGATGTGCTCCTGAGAAACCAATGGAAAGATCACACCAGACACCTGAAAACCATGCAAAAGACATTGGAAAGAGTGGAGAAATAGCTTCATAACTTAATACTTTGATAAAATGGAGGAAAATATATTATGCTTTATTTTATATGCCTTGGTCCTTTCAAAGATCCAATGCCCTTCAGTGTCTATATTGTTTTAGAAATCTGGGGACAGAGGGGGATTTAAAAAGTAAGTATAGGCTGAGAACACTGCTGTAGGACTCAGGAGTAGAATAGAGGAGGTACCAGGAGGCAGAAAAATAGGGTCAGAGAGTCAGGAATTTGAACAGAGGTGTGGAGCAATGGGGGATGAAGAACTGGGGATAGCAACCAGCAAGTCACAGATGCCACAAAAGCAAGAGGCTCCCAGGACCCAACAGGAATGAGATTAGCTGAAATATCTAACAAGGGAGAGATAGAACCTGCAAAGACCATATCCAGAGGTTAGGCAAGGCCCCCAGTTGGGGAATGGGGGCCACTCAACTATCTCTAAATTTTTAACGCAGAATGGGTCCTGTCTAAAGGAAATACAGAGACAAAGTGTGGAGCAGAGACAGAAGGAAAGGCCATCCAGAGACTGCCCCACCTGGGGATCTGTCCCGTATACAAATATCGAACCCAGAAACTATTGCAGATGCCAAGAAGTGCTTGCTGACAGGAGCCGGATATAACTGTCTCCTGAGAGACTCTGCCAGAGCCTGACAAATACAGATGTGGATTCTGACAGTCAACCATTGGACTGAGCACTGGGATCCCAGTGAAGGAGTTAGAGAAAGGACTGAAGGAGCCAAAGGGGTTTGCAACTCCATAGGAAGAACAACAATATCAAGCAGCCAGAACCCCCAGAGCTTCCAGGGACTAAACCACTAAGCAAAGAGTACACATGGAGGGACTCATGGCTCCAGCTGCATATGTACCAGATGATGGCATTGTCTGGCATCAATAGGAGGAGAGGCCCTTGGTTCTGTGAAGGTTCAATGTCCCAGTGTAGGGGAATGCTAGGGCGGTAAGGCAGGACTGAGTAGGTGGGAGGGGGAACACCCTTGTTGAAACAGGGTACGGGGCATGGGATAGGGGAGTTCCAGAGGGAAAACCAGGAAAGAGGATAACATTTGAAATGTAAATACATAAAATATCCAATAAAAAAAATTGGGTCAGGCAATAGGAGAAAGAAGACAGTTGTTGACAGTTGAGATGGGAGAAGCCTAGCTGTGAATGGAAAGATATTGTGGGGATACAGTTAGGAGAAGAACCCAGGAAGAACCCACAAATAAAGCAGTAAAAACAGTAAAAATAAAACAGAAGCTACAGGTGGTGAAAAAAATCCAAAAAAAAAAAAATCCAAACAAACAAAAAGACCAACCCTAACTATCATGATGACTATTACAAATTTGGGTGATACTACAAAGTATCTGAAAAAGACTCTCCAATTTATAATAGCAACATGAATGTTAGTATTTGTTTTTTCAAATCCATAGCCCTGCTAGGACCCTGGGAATTATCTTTTGTATTGCCTGTTCCTTGCTCTTCTTTTTCCTACCTGACAAGAAAAGTAAGTCATAAATGATTCAATTTGTATGTCTATAACTACTCATGCAAGAGAGGGTCTTTTGATATGCTTATTTTCAATGTCTTTCTGTGTGAATCGGTTCATTCCATTGGGATAGTAATTTCTCTATGGTATTTTCTTCTTGTCCTCACACCATATTTCTTTTATCTTCTCCACACTAGACATCACTTCTTTATCCAGTATATAAAGCATAAGCATTTTCCCAGTCAGTTTCATCTTTTAGAATGCAGATGTTTAAAATTGACAAAGTCCCAATAAAATATTGCCTATGACAATAAGACATAAAGTACTGTCAATACTGAAGCATGAAATAAAAAATGATTTAATTTAAATGTTGAAAATAGGTGCAACCTTGGCCATCTTGGTGGTGGCTGTTTGGATTGAGTGGGCAGAACCAGATACCTGAGGTATCCCAAGCTTAAGATTTCTGGGGACTCGGGCCACCAGCCAGTCATCTAAGAATAGGAGCTTGGCTGAGCAGCGGTTCCTGTGTTCCAGCAGGGTGTGGGTTCTCTGCCCTGTAGGAGACCCTGCACTCCGCACTCCCCAACCCTGCAGCCACAGATGGCATCCTTGCAGCTGTCTGGACTAAGCAAGCAGAAACAGGTACCCGTGAGATCCAGAATTTGGGTTCTCTGGGGACTCAAGGCCGCCAGGCAGCAACCTTGACAGAGCAGCAGTTCCTGGGTCCCAACCAGGCATGGGCTCCGTGCCCTGAGGGAGACCCTGCACTCCGTGCAACCATGGCCATCTTGGTACCAGCTGCTTGGATTGAGTGGGCAGAACTAGATACCCGAGATATCCCAAACTTAAGATCTCTGTGGACTCCAGCTGAAAGCCAGTCTTCTAAGAACAGGAGCTTGGCAGAGCACCAGTTCCAGTGTTCCAGCAGGGTGTGGGTTCTCTGCACTGTTGAAGACCCTGCACTCTGCACTCCCCATGGCCAGCTGCTGGCATCCTTGCTGCTGACTGGACTAAGCAAGCAGAACCAGAGAAGACAAGCAGCATCAGGTCCACAGAGATAACTGAATATAACATTGCTTGGAGCAAGATACACTAGGGTCCAACCGCACCCAAGAGGAGAACAACACATCAGCAATCTGTGCAGGGGAAACCCAGTCATCCAGTGGTGGGGAAATAGCCTTATGAGCCCACAGGAAGTTCAAGCACTAGCTAGTGATTACAGGACCAACTAAGGCCAGAGATAACCAGATGGCAAAAGGCAAACGTGGGAACATTACTAACAGAAATCAAGGCAATATGGCAGCATCTGAACCCAGTACCCTGACAGCAGTAAATACTGGATAACCCAACACACCAGAAAAACAAGATTTGGGTCTAAAATCACTGGTCAGGATGCTGATAGTGGAACATATAGCTAAATCTCTTAAAGAAATACAGGAGAAAATGGATCAAAAATTAGAAACCCTTACAAGGCAAACACAAAAATCACTTAAAGAAATTCAGGAGAATATGGATCAAAAAATAGAAGCCAATAAGGAGGAATTACAAAAATCACTTAAAGAAATACAGGAGAATGTGGGTCAACAATTAGAAGTCATGAAAGAGGAAACACAAAATTCTCTTAAAGAAATACATGAAAATACAAACAAGCAAGCAGAAGATCTGGACAAAACCAACCAGGATCTAAAAACAGAAGTAGAAACAACTAAGAAATCACAAAGGGAGACAACTTTGGAGATAGAAAACCTTGGGAAGAAATCAGGGCCCATAGATGAAAATATCAACAATAGAATACAAGAAATAGAAGATAGAATCTCAGATGCTGACGATACCATAGAAACCATTGATTCAACAGTCCAAGAAAATGCAAAATGCAAAAACCTTGTAACCCAAAACATCCAGAAAATCCAGGACACAATGAGAAGACAAAAACCTAAGGGTTATAGGCATAGATGAGAGGTAAGATTTACAACTTAAAGGGCAAGCAAATATCTTCTACAAAATTATGGAAGAAAACTTCCCCAACCTAAATAGAGAGATGCCCATGAATAGACATTAAGCCTACAGAACACCAAACAGACTGGACCAGAACAGAAATACCTCCCGTCATATAATAATCAAAACCCCAAATGTACTAAACAAAGAAAGAATATTAAAGGCAGTAAGAGAAAAATGCCAAGTAACATATAAAGGAAGACCTATCAGAATTACACCAGACTTCTCACCTGAGACCATGAAAGCTAGAAGATCCTGGGCAGATATCATGCAGACTCTAAGAGAACACAAATTTCACCAAACTTTACTCAGCAAAACTCTCAATCGTCATAGATGGAGAAACAAAGGTATTCCATGACAAAACCAAACTTGTACAATATCTTTCCACAAACACAGCCATACAAAGGATAATAGGAGAAAAACACCAACACAAGGAAGGAAACCACACCTCAGAAGAAGCAATATAGAAAAGCCCTCTCATCAAACCCAAAAGAAGATAACCACTCAAATATAAGAAAATAACATCAAAAATGTCAGGAAGTAATAATTACTATTCCTTAATATCTCTTAACATCAATGGACTCAACACCCAATAAAAAGACATAGACTAACAGACTGAATACGGAAACAGGACACTACATTTTGCTGCATACAGGAAACACATCTCAGTGTCAAAGACAAATACTACCTTAGAGTAAAAGGCTGGAATACAATTTTTCAAACAAAATGTCTCAGGAAACAAGCCAGACTAGCCATTCTAATATCAGAAAAAATTGACTTTCAACCTAAAGTCATCAAAAGAAACACAGAAGTTCACTTCTTGCTGGTCAAAGGAAAAAATCCACCAAGAAGAACTCTCAACTCTGAACATCTATGCTCCAAATACAAGAGCACCCTCATTCGTAAAAGAAATTCTACTAGAGCTTAAAGCAGACATTACACCTAACACAATGATTATGGTTGAATTCAACACTCCACTATCCTCAATGGACTGATCAGGATACCAGAAACTAAACAGGGACACAGTGAAACAAATTGAAGCGTTGGACCAATTGGATTTAACAGATATATAAGGAACATTTCATCCCAAAGCAAAAGAATATACCTTTTTCTCAGCACCACATGATACCTTCTCCAAAATCGCTCATATAATTCGCCACAAGGCAGATGTTCAAATAGAAGAAGATTGAACTAATCCCATGCCTCCTATGAGATCACTGTGGAGTAAAAGTGGTCTTCAATAGCAAGAAAAACAACAGAAAGCCCACATACACATGGAAACTGAACAACACTCTACTCAGTGAATCCTTGGTGAAGGAAGAAATAAAGAAAGAGATCAACGACTTTTTAGAATTCAATGAAAATGAAGGTACAACCTATCCAAATCTATGGGACACAATGAAAGCAGTGCTAAGATGAAAACTCATAGCCCTGAGTGCCTCCAAGAAGAAACTGGAGGGAACATGCACTAGCAGCTTAATGGCACACCTGAAAGCCCTGAAACAAAAAGAAGCTAATTCACCCAGGAGGAGTAGAAGACAGGAAATCATCAAACTCAGGGCTGAAATCAATCAAGTGGAAAAAAAGAACCATACAAAGAATCAACAAGCCCAGGAGCTGGTTCTTTGAGAAAATCAACAAGATAGGTAAACCCTTAGCCAGACTAACCAATAGGCACAGAGACAGTATCCAAATTAACAAAAATAGAAATGAAAATGGGGATATGACAACAGAAACTGAGGAAATTCAGAAAATCATCAGATTCTAGTACAAAAACCTATACTCAACACAACTGGAGAATCTGGAGGAAATGGACAATTTCCCAGAGAGATACCAAATACCAAAATTAAATCAGGAACAATTAGATCAGCAAAATAGTCCCATAACCCCTAGAGAAGTAGAAGGGGTTATAGAAAGTTTCCCAACAAAAAAAAGTAGGGGACCAAATGGTTTTAGTGCAGAATTTTATCAGACTTTCAAAGAAGACCTAGCATCAATACTCTTCAAACTATTCCACAAAATAGAAACAGAAGGAACACTACCCAACTCGTTCAACAATGCCACAATTACACTGATACCAAAACCACACAAAGATCCAACTAAGAAAGAAAACTATAGGCCAATTTCCCTTATGAATATCGATGCAAAAATACTATATAAAATACTTGCCAACTGATTCAAAGAGCACATCAAAATGATCGTTCACCATGATCAAGTAGGCTTCATCCCAGGGATGCAGGGATGGTTCAATATATGGAAATCTATCAATGTAATCCACTACATAAACGAACTAAAAGAAAAAAAACCACATGGTCATCTCATTAGATGCTGAAAAAACATTTGACAAAATTCAGCATCCTATCATGCTAATAGTCCTGGAAAGAACAGGAATTCAAAGTCCATGCATAAACATAATAAAAGCAATATACAACAAACCAGTAGCCAACGTCAAACTAAATGGAGAGAAACTTGAACCAACCCCACTAAAATCAGGGACTAGACAAGGCTGACCTATCTCTCCACACCTTTTCAATATAATACTTGAAGTTCTAGCGAGAGCAATTAGACAACATAAGGAAGTCAAAGGGATACAAATTGGAAAGGAAGAAGTCAAACTATCACTTTTTGCAGATGATATGATAGTATAAGTAAGTGACCCAAAAAAACTCCACCAGAGAACTCCTACAGCTGATAAACAACTTCAGCAAAGTGGCTGGTTATAAAATCAGCTAAAGCAAATCAGTAGCCTTCCTATACTCAAAGGACAAGCAGACTGAGAAAGAAGATAGGGAAATAACACCCTTCACAATAGCCACAAACAATATAAAGTATATTTGCGTGACTTACCAAAAAAGTGAAAGATCTGTATAACAAGAACTTCAAGTCTTTGAAGAAAGAAATTGAAGAAGAGCTCAGAAGATGGAACTGAGCAAAACCATCCAAGATCTGAACACAGAGGTAGAAACAACTAAGAAATCACAAAAGGAGGCAACATTGGAGATAGAAAACCTTGGGAAGAAATCAGGGGTCGTAGATGCAAACATCAACAACAGAATACAAGAGATAGAGATAAGAATCTCAGATGCTGAAGATATCATAGTAACCATTGACTCCACAGTCAAAGAAAACGCAAAATCCAAAAGGCTTGTAACCAAAAACATCCAGGAAATCCAGGACACAACGAGAAGACCAAACCTAAGGATTATAGGGATAGATGAGAGTGAAGATCTAAAACTTAAAGGATCAGCAAATATCTTTAACAAAATTATGGAAGACAACTTCCCTAACTTAAAGAGAGAGATACCCATGAATATACAAGAAGCCTACAGAACTCCAAACAGACTGGACCAGAACAGAAATACCTCCTGTCACATAATAATCAAAACCCCAAATGTACTAAACAAAGAAAGAATATTAAAGGCAGTAAGAGAAAAAGGCCAAGTAACATATAAAGGAAGACCTATCAGAATCACACAAGACTTCTCTCTAGAAACCATGAAAGCTAGAAGATCCTGGGCAGACCTCATGCAGACCCTAAGAGAACACAAATGTCAGCCAAGACTTCTATACCCAGCAAAACTCTCAATCAACATAGATGGAGAAATCAAAATATTCCATGACAGGACCAAATTTACACAATATCTTTCCACTAACCCAGCTCTACAAAGGATAATAGGAGGAAAACTCCAATATAAGGAAGGAAACTGCACCCAAGAAAAAGCAAGACAGTAACCTTCTTCCAACAAACTCAAAGGAAGATAACTACTCAAAAACAAAAAATAACATCAAAAATGCCAGAAAGTAATAATCTCTATTCCTTAATATCTCTTAACATCAATGGACTCAATTCCCCAATAAAAAGACATAGACTAACAGACTGGATATGGAAACAGGACCCTACATTTTGCTGCTTACAGGAAACACACCTCAGAGTCAAAGACAAACACTACCTTAGAGTAAAAGGATGGAAGACAATTTTGCAAGCAAATGGTCACAGGAAGCAAGCTGGAATAGCCATTTTAATATCAGATAAAATTGACTTTCAACCCAAATTCATCAAAAGAGACACAGAAGGTCACTTCTTGCTAGTCAAAGGAAGAATCCACCAAGAAGAACTCACAATTCTAAACATCTATGCTCCAAATGTAAGGGCACCCTCATTCATAAAAGAAACTTTACTAAAGCTCAAAGCACACATTGCACCTAACACAATGATTGTAGGGGACCTCAATACTCCACTGTCCTCAATGGACCAATCAGGAAAACAGAAACTAAACAGGGACATGGAGAAACTCAATCAATCAAGATGAAACAAAGAGAACCATACAAAGAATCAAGAAAACCAGGAGCTGGTTCTTTGAGAAAATCAACAAGATAGATAAGCCCCTGGCCTGACTTACCAAAGGGCATAGAGACAGTATTCAAATCAACAAAATTAGAAATGAAAAGATAGATATAACAACAGAAACTGATGAAATTCAAAAAATCATCAGATCATACTACAAAAACCTATACTCAACACAACTGGAGAATCTCGAGGAAATGGACAATTTCCTAGACAGTTACCAACTACCAAAATTAAACCAGGATCAAATAGATCGTCTAAACAGACCCATAACCCCCAAAGAAATAGAAGGGGTCATAGGAAGTCTTCCAACCAATAAAAGCACAGGACCAGACGGTTTTAGTGCAGAATTCTATTAGACCTTCAAAAAAGTCCTGATACCAATGCTCTTCAAACTATTCCACAAAATAGAAACAGAAGGAACACTACCCAACTCATTCTATGAAGCCACAATTACCCTGATACCAAAACCACACAAAGATCCTACTAAGAAAGAGAACTACAGGCCAATTTCTCTTATGAATATCGATGCAAAAATACTAAACAAACTACTTGCCAACCAAATCCAAGAACACATCAAAATGATCATTGACCATGATCAAGTTGGCTTCATCCCAGGGATGCAGGGATGGTTCAATATGTGGAAATCCATCAATGTAATTCACTAAATAAACAAACTCAAAGAAAAAAACTACATGGTCATCTCATTGGACGCTGAAAAAGCATTTGACAAAATTCAGCATCCTTTCATGCCAAAAGTCTTGGAAAGAGCAGGAATTCAAGGCCCATATCTAACCATAGTAAAAGCAATATACAGCAGACCAGTAACCAACATCATGGTAAATGGAGAAAAATTTGAAGCAATCCCACTAAAATCAGGGACTAGACAAGGCTATCCCCTCTCACCATATCTCTTCAATATAGTACTTGAGGTACTAGCTAGAGCAATTCGACAACATAGGGAAGTCAAAGGAAGAAGTCAAACTCTCACTATTTGCAGATGATGTGATAGTATACTTAAGTGACCCAAAAAACTCTACCAGAGAACCCCTGCAACCGATAAACAACTTCAGCAAAGTGGCTGGCTATAAAATCAACTCAAGCAAATCAGTATCCTTCCTATATGCGAAGGATAAGCAGGCCAAGAAGGAAATTGGGAAATGACACCCTTCACAATAGTCACAAACAATATAAAGTATCTTGGAGTGACTCTAACCAAACATGTGAAAAATTTATATGACAAAAACTTCAGGTCTCTGAAGAGGGAAATTGAAGAAGACATCAGAAAATGAGACAATCTTCCATGCTCGTGGGTTGTCAGGATTAATATATTTTAAATGGCAATATTGCCAAAAGCAATATACAGATTCAACGCAATCCCCATCTAACTCCCAACTCAGTTCTTCATAGAGTTAGAAAGAGCAATTCTCAAATTCATCTGGAATAACAAAAAACCCAGGATAGCTAAAACTATCATCAACAGCAAAAGAACTTCTGGGGGAATCAATATCCTGGACCTCAAGCAATACTACAGAGCAGTAGTGTTAAAAACTGCGTGGTATTGGTTCAGTGACAGGGAGGCAGAACAATGGAATAGGATTGAAGACCCAGAATTGAACCCACACATCTATGGCCAATTGATATTCGACAAAGGAGCTGAAAACATCCAGTGGAAAAAAGATAGCCTTTTCAACAAATGGTGCTGGCTCAACTGGAGGTCAACATGCAGAAGAATGAGAATTGATCCACTCTCATCTCCTTGCACTAAGCTCAACTCCAAGTGGATCAAGGACCTCCACATAAAACCAGACACACTAAAACTAATAGAAAAGAAACTGGGGTAGACCCTTGAGGACATTGGCTCAGGGGGAAAATTACTGTATAGAACACAAATTGCTTATGCTCTAAGAGCAGGAATAGACAAATGGGACCTCATAAAATTACAAAGTTTCTGAAAGGCAAAAGACACTGTCAAAAGGATAAATCAGTAACCAACAAATTAGGAAAAGATCTTCACCAACCCCACATCCAACAGAGGGCTAATATCCAATGTATACAAAGAACTCAAGAGGTTAGACCCCAGAAAACCAAATAACCCCGTATCCAAAAATGGGGTACAGAGCTAAACAGAGACTTTTCACCTGAAGAAATTCGGATGGCTGAGAAGCACCTTAAAAATGTTCAACATCATTAGTCATTAGGGAAATGCAAATCTAAGCAACCCTGAGATTTCACCTCACACCAGTCAGAATGGTTAAGATTAAAAACTCAGAAGACATCAGGTGTTGGCGAGAATGTGGAGAAAGAGGAACACTCCTCCACTGCTGGTGGGAATGCAAGCTGGTACAACCACTCTGGAAATCAGTCTGGTGGTTCCTCAGAAACCTGGACATGATACTTCCGGAGGACCCAGCCATAGCACTCCTGGGCATATACCCAGAAGATTCCCCAGCATGCAATAAGGATACATGCTCCACTATGTTCATAGCAGTCTTATATATAATAGCCAGAAGCTGGAAAGAACCCAGATGTTCCTCAACAGAGGAATGGATACAAAAAATGTGGTATCTATACACAATGAAGTACTATTCAGCCATTAGAAACAATGAATTCATGAAATTCTTAGAGAAATGGATGGAGCTGGAGAACATCCTACTAAGTGAGGTGACCCATTCTCAAAAGAATACCCATGGTATGCAGTCACTGATAAGTGGATATTAGCCTAGAATCTTGGAACACAAAGACATAAATCACATAACAAATGATGTCTGACAAGAAGAAAGGAGTGGACACTGGTGCTAGAATGGACCAGAGCATCATTGTGGGGGAGTACAAGAACAGGGAGGTGGGTGGGGGTGGATGAGGGAGCGGGGGGGGCAGAAGGGCATGTGGTTCCTTTGGGGGTGGGGAACCAGAAAAAGGGAAATGAATTGTAAATATAGAATATATACAATAAAAAGAAAAAGAAAAAATCAGGGACTAGAGAAGGCTGCCCTCTTGCTCCATATCTTTTCAATATAGTACTTAAAGTTCTAGCAAGAGCAATTACACAACATAAGGAAGTCAAAGGGATACAAATGGGAAAGGAAGAAGTCAAACTGTCATTATTTGCAGATGATATGATAGTATACATAAACGACCCAAAAAACTCCACCAGAGAACTCCTACAGCTGATAAACAACTTCACTAAAGTGTCTGGTTATATAATCAACTCAAGCAAATCAGTAGCCTTCTTGTACTCAAAGGACAAGTAAGCTGAGAAAGAAGTTAGGGTAATGACACCCTTCACAATAGCCACAAACAACATAAAGTACCTTGGCGTAACTCTAACCTAACAAGCAAAAGATCTGTATGACAGGAACTTCAAGTCCTTGAAGAAAGAAATCGAAGAAGACCTCAGAAGATGGAAAAATACTTCTTGCTCCTGGATTGGCAGGATCAATATAGTAAAAATGGCCATCTTGCCAAAAGCAATCTACAGATTCAATGCAATCCCCATCAAAATCCCACATCAATTCTTCATAGATCTAGAAAGAGCAATTCTCAAATTCATCTGGAGCAACAAAAAACCCAGGATAGCTAAAACTATTCTCAACAATAAAAGGACTTCTGGGGGAATCAATATCCCTGACCTCAAGCAGTACTACAGAGCAATTGTGTTAAAAACTGCATGGTATTGGTACAGCAACAGGCAGGTAGATCAATGGAATAGAATTGAAGATCCAGAAATGAACGCACAGAATTATGGTAACTTGATCTTTGATAAAGGAGCTACAACTGTCCAGTGGAAAAAAGATAGCCTTTTCAACAAATGGTGCTGGTTCAACTGGAGGTCAAAATGCAGAAGAGTGCAAATTGACCCACTCTTATCACCTTGTAGTAAGTTCAACTCCAAGTGGATCAAGGACCTCCTCATAAAGCCAGACACACTGATACTAATAGAAATGAAACTGGAGAAGAACCTGGAGGAAATGGGCACAGGGGGAGCGTTTCTGAACAGATCACCAATAGTTTATGCTCTAAGATCAAGAATTGACAAATGGGACCTCATAAAATTACAAAGTTTCTGTAAGGCAAAGGACACTGTCAGAAGGACAAAACAGCAACCAACTAATTGGGAAAAGATCTTCACCAACCCCACATCTGACAGAGGGCTAATATCCAATATATACAAAAACTCAAGAAGTTAGACCCCAGAAAACCAAATAACCCTATTAAAAATTGGGGTACAGATCTAAACAAAGAATTTTCACCTGAAGAAAATCGAATGGCTGAGAAGCACCTTAAGAGATGTTCAACATCATTAGTCATCAGGGAAATACAAATCAAAACAACCCTGAGATTCCACCTCACAACAGTCAGAATGGCTATCATTAAAAACTCAAGAGACAACAAATGCTGGTGAGGATGTGGAGAAAGAGGAACACTCCTCCACTGTTGGTGTGATTGAAAGATGGCACAACTGCTCTGGAATTCAGTCTGGCGGTTCCTCAGAAAATTGGTCATGACCCTTCCAGAGCACCCTGTCATACCACTCCTGGGCATATACCTAGAAGATTCCCCTCCATGCAATACAGACACATGCTCCACAATGTTCATAGCAGCCTTATTTATAATAGCTAGAAGTTGGAAGGAACCCAGATGTCCCTCAAAGGGGGAATGGATACAGAAAATGTGGTATATCTACACAATGGAATACTACTCGGCAATTAAAAATAATGAATTCTTGCAATTTGTAGGCAAATGGTTGGATCTGGAAAACATCATCCTAAGTGAATTAACCCAATCACAAAATAATACATATGAAATTCAATCACTGATGAGTGGATATTAAAGAGCCCAGAAGCTCTGAATGCTCAAGTCACAATTAGAAAATCAAAAGATTACCAAGAAGAAGGAAGGAAAGAACACTGGTCCTGAAAAGACTGTTTCAAGTTTTGCAGTAGAGCAACAGAACGGAGAAATGGTTGGGGGATGATTGGGGAATGGGCGCAGGGGGTGGAGGGGTGAGTGGAAGAGGACTTATGGGACATATGGTGAAGGGGGAACTGGAAAAGGGGAAAGCCTTTGGAATGTAAACAAAGAATATAGAAAATAAAAATAATAAATTTTAATGATTGTATATAAAATATATGTTGAAAATAGCAATGAGATCTAAAAAAAAAAGGCAGGCAAAGCAGTAAATCAAGAAAAGGAAAATAATAAGAAGAAAGAATTACATAAAAACAATTTCTCATGCATGGTGGTGCATGTCTGTAATCCCAGCACTCTGGGAGGCAGAGGCAGGTAGATTTCTGAGATCGAGGCCAGCCTGGTCTACAGAGTGTGTTCCAGGACAGCCAGGGCTATATAGAAAAACCCTGTCTAGAAAACAAAAACAAAAGCAAAAACAAAAACAAAATAATTTCTCAGTAATGTAAGATTGAGAATAAAATAATGTACATTTAAAGAAAATAAAATAATTAAAACAAAACAAAAACTTCAATAAGATAAAGATGATATAGCAGAAGCAATTAAAATGGCGATTTGTAGATGGAAGAGGAAATAAGTACAAAAAAGAATTAGTCAGTAATGAAAAATTTCATAAACAAAATTAGATATATGCATGGATGGAAGTAATATCTCAAAAATGTGTATAACATAGGAATAAAGCTAGGCTGGGAAGTGCTGACACATGCGTTTAATTTTAGCACTTGGGAGATAGAGGCAGGCAGATTTCTGAGTTTGAGGCCAGCCTGGTCGATAGAATGAGTTCCAGAACAGCCAAGGCTATACAGAGAAATCCCCTCTCAAAAACAAACAAACAACAACAACAAACAAACAAACAAACAAAACAAAATAACAAAACAAAAAGTATAAAGCTAACAGTGCAATATAAATAACATGAAGTTCTAGAGAAGATTTTGGGGTATCAAACATTAATTATATGAAGACAGGAAGGCAATTTAATTTGTTGGCCCTTCACTCTGGTGTATGCTGATATTAAGGCTTTATTGGACAGGTACTGTTGCCAGGCAGCGGTTTCTCTGTCAATTTAGCATCTTCCCTCCTTGAGTATCATCAACATTTGTGGACCACACTGCGATATATTTAGGGATAACTTTTTGTTTTTGTTTTTATTTCGTTTTGTTTTGTTTTACCTTCCTAAGTTTTCTCGGTCAATAGGCTCTCATATGGCATTTCTTTTAGTTGTAGGTTTCTCCAGGTTACTTTTCAATTTGTAGAAGCAAATGTAATATAATCTATACAGGTCCTGAATCTGTCTTGAGATTTCAAGTCTTCCTTACTATTAATAAAGAACTATGTGCATCAAGTAGCTGGTCAGAGCTTTAGTATTTTCCAGCTGCATGAGTGACCAGCAAACAGATGGCTATAGAAGTAGATTCATCCAATAAGAACCTCAGGCTCCTAAACTCCTAAACTCCTGGATATCTTCACTTGATGAAATGTACTCCCAACAACTGTTGGTGTTACTTTTCCCTGTGTACCTCATTGTCTAGGTTATTACCTCCTGCGACTTGTACTTTTGGTCTCCTCAGTGTCTAATCCTTTGCTCTCCACAACTGCCTTCCATGGATATCTATTGTCCTGAGTATGAAGCAGATCAAATTCAGCCTTCCATTTTTATTATTCCCCATTGTCTGCATGTGACACAGTTCATTTTCAAACAATACGTTCTTTCCCAGAATGTCAGTCATCTTCTGCCCTCTAACTCATGCAGAATTATAATATGGTATTCTTGTCCATTCATTGGCCCATCTTCCAGAGGAATCACTGTGTCATAAACACCTACAGTTATTTTTGAGGCTCATGTAGTGTTGGGGGTTTATCTTGAAGGTCATATTACCACAGAGGTGGTATTTCTGGGAGGCTTGTTTTGCTATGTCATTACTTTGTTACTTGGCAGTCTTCAGCACCCATCATTTCTGAAGCATCTCCTCACTCACTCTTTGGAATAGACTACTTTTTAGCATAACCTATGGAACCAGTTTTTTGTCAGCCAGTTTAAATGGAAGACCTTTACAACATTTTCTTATGTATAGCATGCTCTCTTTCCTTCTCTCTCTCTCTCTCTCTCTCTCTCTCTCTCTCTCTCTCTCCTCCTCCTCCTCCTCCTCCTCCTCCTCCTCCTCCTCCTCTCTCACTCTCTTGCTCTCTCCCTCTTGCTCACTTTTGCTCTCCTGCGCTCTGTCTCCTTGTCTTCCCGTCTCTCTAATGTTCTACATTTTGAGGTTATGTCATCCTTAAAGATTTATATATCAGTAGTATGTTTTATACACTTTTAATGCACAGCCTAATTTTATTCACCATCTTGTGTATTTTAACAAACATCCTATAACAGATATTAGAATTATTTTTATTTTTCTATGAAGAAAGACATATTTTTTTTCTGGATGTGGCACTGAACAGAGAAACATATTTATCAGTAAAAAAAGAGAACCTATGGATTTCAGGCCTAAAAGCTAACATTTTATCCACTCTAAACTTAAACCTCCTGTAGAGAAGTAGTCAGAGAAAGTGTAGCTTTTTAGTACAAAGAGGTTAACATAATTATATATCTTATTTTTAAGGTTTTAAAAGATTTATAAATGGTCAAAATGAGCCTACCAACTGGAAATTGAAATCATGAACAATTATCTGGTTGTCAAGATTTCTGGTCTTGGTTATTTTTTAAATGTTCTAATTTGCTTTCTGTTGTGATGATAAAACACTGTCCAAAACCAACTTAGGAATTTGCTTAATCTTAAACTGTATTTGTCTATCATAGAGTGAACATATTACAGGATCTCCAGGCAGGAACCTGGATGTAGGAATTAAACAAAGACCATGGAGGAATGTTTCTTACTGATCTACTTTTCCTGGCTTGCTTAGCCTGCTCTTATACATCACTGGATAACCTGCCTGGGGGTAAAATTGAACAAAGTGGATTGGACCCTCCAACATCAATAATTAATAAGGAAAATAACCCTACAATTTTGTCTATAGGCCACACATCTCTAAACACTATCAATTGGAATTTCCCTTTTCCAAGGTAATTCTAGTTTGGGTCAAATTTACAAGAATAACTAACTAGTACACACTTTCTGATTAATACTTCTATATAAGGAGAAAGTGAGGGAGGTCATAGAAGAAAGCTATAACATTAACTTGAAAATATCTGTAGCACTATGGGTGACAACATAGAAGTGACTAATATACAAAAAACTCATGAAAAAATGGTATGAGATTACACCTTATTCATAATCACATTATCATTGAAGGATCATAATTTACTTATAAATATCAGCTACCTTATGCTCACAATTGAAGAAGGAAAAAAAGAGGGTTTATATTTTGATTTTTATGGTCATGATATAGAATCTAGTCATAAAATATCTTCCAGAAAAAAAAATGTTTATTCTGCTTACAATTCTGGATCAGTCTCCATCACTGAATTGTAGTAGTGCCAGGAATTTGAAGTTGATAATTATGATCACAGTTAAGTGTAGTAAGCAATAAATATATGACTGCTTAGTACTTAACTCACTTTTTCTATTCTTATACAGACCAGGGTCTAAAAGCTAGGGAATGGTGTCACCCAATTTTAGACTGGGCCTTTACACTTCAATTAAAGCAACTTAATTCCCTGCAGACATACTGATAGATTAAGCTGATCTCCACTATATCTCATTAATATTCTCTTCCTGATGATAGGAATTCTGACAAGTATAAGATGTAATGTAAAAACAGTTCTAGACAACAAATGCTGTTGTGAATATAGGACAGAGAGACTGTTATGCATTATTGATAGAGGTGTAATTTAGTCCAGCCATGTTGAAAATCATTCTGAAAAAAATTAGAATACCATGTGATCAATCTATACTATTCCTGGACACTTACCGAAAGTACTCACTAGAATTTTACTACAGGGACACTTGCACATCCATCTTCACTGCTTCCCTATTCACAATAGCTTAGAAATAGAATCAACCTAGATACCAATCAATTGATGATTGGATAGTGAAAATGTGGTGCATATACATAATGGAATATTATTCAGTTGTAAAGAAATAAAGCATGAAATTCTTAGGAACAAGGATTAAACTTGGGGGATATACAAAGTGAGATCTCCCACACCTAAAGATAAATGTTATTTGTTCTAAGTATCCTAGTTTCAAATATTTTGTTTTATGAGTTTATTATGAAGCATATACAGAAAGTAAGAAAATAAAAATGGGCCACTAACAGGAGTTGTGTACTTATCTTTGAAAGATAGAAGAATGTGAAAGTAGCAAGTGAGTACATTAAAGGCACAAGCATTCAAAGAGGTACTTTAGTGATGGGACTCAGAAAATGAAAGGCTAGTGGGAGGTTTAACTAACTTTATGTGCACATGAAAAAGCTATTTGGGATATTTCAATTATATGCGTGTGTGTGTGTGTGTGTGTGTGTGAGAGAGAGAGAGAGAGAGAGAGAGAGAGAGAGAGAGAGAGAGAGAGAGATATGATAGTACAAAACATGTGGTATGAAGAAACATAAAGGGAGGGATTCCTGGAGCTGAAAATTTAAGCAGGGATGAGAAAGGTATATGAGGGAAAGAATGAAGAAAGAGAGTTTATGAAATACAACTAGTTTGTAAGATAATTAAATTTATAAATTTAAAAGAAGAAGTTTAAATGGAGGTATTCAATATTAGTGAACAATTCTGCTCCCATAAGATATTGTTTACTAAATGAAAATCTCAGTGCCAGGTGCAGGTTGTCTCCCCACAATTTATTGGTCACATAGTTTCCAGAGGCACTTAAAACAATATAGGCTACTGCTATTAATCTTGGTTGCCTACCATAACTAGATGGTAAGACTTTACTGCTGAAGATAGCATACAAATTAGTTACATAACATGGAGAAATCATTATTGAACTAATCAGGTAAATCATTCTCTACTATCAAGATTTTATAGTGATGGAAGGTATTATATGAGATGTTAAAGGAAAAAAGACACTGATGTTCTTATATATAAAACTGGGCTCCAAGGTGTACATTACTCATCTGCCTGGCAAGAGGCATCCAGTGGTATAACTGTGGCACAACTCTTTATGAAGGTAATGAATTGCTCTGCTCTCTGGTTTGGATCTGAGCTTTGCTCCAGAAGAAAGAATCCATGCCTAGTACTGGAAACATTGTCAAAAAACCATGGCTATGGAAGTGATAAATCCTAGGAAAGAACCTCTTGTAGTTGATTTTATAGAAGATCATATCAACATGTCAAACAGCTTTCTGAATACTTATGTTTGTATCCATAGATTTGTGCTGCTGCTAACCTTGGTCAGAGGAGCTTCTTCTTGCAGTGAGCAGTAGCTTATATAGTGACACATTTCTTTTCAAAGATCAGAGAATAAGTGACACTGAGTGTTCAGGCAGAGTTGGAATATCTGTATCTACCTGCCTCATGCCAAGACTCAGAGAATATGGAAGAGGCTGCTAAGGATGAACAAGAAGGCTATAAAATTCTTTCTTCTGCATATGACATGGCTCTTGCACCTATGCCCTGTGTCTAACTGCAGAAGTCCAGCATAAAATACACACAGGTACAAATCTAGTAAGAAGTGGAGAGAGTATCCAAAGCCTTACACCTTGATGAGGAACTATTGGTGCATGACGGCTACTAAAGGAAGAGTATTATTTTTCTGTAGAGACATGGCCACTGCTAGGTCCTTCATAACTATTAAATGATCCACACCGTGAACATATTGGCAGAACTAACTAGACTCAGTCAAACAATCAACTTAAAGAGATTATGAAATTGTGATAGGCTGTGTCCTGGAGACAATTGGAAGAGACATTACTGGATAGATACAGTCAAGATAAAGCTAGGTATGTATCCATGGACAAATGATCTGGGCCTTTCCCATACTATCAAATTTAAGGTTTATCATCATAAAATAAACTATTTTTTCTAGTTGATTCTAGGTTACATTAAGTTGGCAAGTAAACCTAAATTTCACAGAAGGCTTCCTACAGAAATGAATAGTACACAAACCTAAGCATGGGACAATGTAGTTTCAATTCACTTGAACATATTAGCTTGAGTGTTTTTGAGTTGGTGTTATTCATTATATTTATATCTCAGCATGTAGCCTGAATACATGTAGGTCCATATTAACATAAACAAAATGCATACAAATGTCATACAAATATGTAGCAGTTTAACAATACATTGCCAATGCTGTCTTCAGTCTCAGTAGGAAAGTAATTGCATAACATATGAGACCCTATGATCAATTTCTAGCAATGATGATGATGATGATGATGATGATGATGATGATGATGATGATAGGTGCTTCAATGAAGTAAACCCTGGCTCGGCATACCCATTTATACAAATCAAATATTACCTTCATCAACATATGTAAAAAAAAACAGCCATTCCTGACTGTATTTATTTTGCTTTAGCTTTTGAAGAAATTATATATGTGCTTCTGCCAGGTTATAGTATTAAATAAAGAGTATTTAGTATTTCTTTCTGATAGGCTGGAGTATCCTCTTTAATATAAGTGAATGACTACATGAAACCAAACAGGAGTCTTGAAATAAAGAAAGCTATTTCTCAGTGTTCTCATGTCTATATTGATAAATACCCAATTACAAATGTATAAAGTATGACAACTGTTATACGACCACTATTTCATCCTTGTCATTTTAACTCAAATTAAGTACAAATGAAAAAAAAATCCAATATCTTACTGCAGTGTTATATCTGCTTATTTCTTTCTCTTGGGTTCTATTGTGGATTTGGTCTAACACTTGTATTATGTTAATTTGGGTCCCCCAAATTGCAGGAGAATCTGCTAAGACACAGAGTCCCTGCCCCCAGTTGGTTTTGATTGGTAAATAAAGTTTTACCAATGAGAAGGAGGAAGAAGGATATAGACTGGCCATGCTTGGAGAAGAGTAAAGGAGACAGTCAACATGTAAGAGCCAGGGAAGAGCAATCCTGGGGAGTGGGGTGAATGGGTCTAGGGCAACTACAATGAAATATAGATTTTAGTAAGTAGTAACTCAGGAATATCAGAGGGGAGATGTTAGCTATACTTTCATGTGGAACCCAGAATATTGGGCCTGGCAGCAAGGAAAGCACATCCCCACCCTGGGATTGATTTGAGTAGAGATTAATTGGCAACTGCAACAGATTCAGTTCTTTGCATATTAGCAAAGGACACTGTCAGAAGGACAAAACAGCAACCAACAAAGTGGGAAAAGATCTTCACCAACCCCACATCTGACAGAGGGCTAATATCCAATATATACAAAGAACTCAAGAAGTTAGACCCCAAAGAACCAAATAACCCTATCAAAAAATGGGGCACAGAGCTAAACAAAGAATTTTCACCAGAAGAAATTCGGATGGCCGAGAAACACCTTAAAAGATGTTCAACATCATTAGTCATCAGGGAAATGCAAATCAAAACAACCCTGAGATTCCACCTCACACCAGTCAGAATGGCTAAGATTAAAAACTCAAGAGACAACAAGTGCTGGCGAGGATGTGGAGAAAGAGGAACACTCCTCCATTGTTGGTGGGATTGCAAAATGGTAAAACCGCTCTGGAAATCAGTTTGGCGGATCCTCAGAAAACTGGGCATGTCACTCCCAGAGGACCCTGGCATACCACTCCTGGGCATATACCCAGAGGATTCCCCTGCATGCAATAAGGACACATGCTCCACTATGTTTATAGCAGCCTTGTTTATAATCGCCAGAGATTGGAAGGAGCCCAAATATCCCTCAAAGGAGGAATGGATACAGAAAATGTGGTATATTTATACAATGGAATACTACTCAGCAATTAAAAATAATGAATTCATGCAATTTGTAGGTAAATGGTTAGACCTGGAAAATATCATCCTGAGTGAGCTAACCCAATCACAAAAGAATGCACATGAAATGCAATCACTGATAAGTGGATATTAATGAGCCCAGAAGCACTAAATACTCAAGACACGAATAGCAAGTCAAATGATTCCCAAGAAGAAGAAAGGAGAGGACCCTGGGCATGTAAAGATTGCATCCAGTTTAGTAAAGAAACTGAGGGGGGAGGGGGAATGATTGGGGAATAGTTGGGGGGGAGAGGAACTATGGGAACTATGGTGGGTGGGAACTGGGAAAGGGGAAAGCCCTTGGAATGTAAACATAGAATATAGAAAATAAAAATTAAAAAAAAAAACTCTCATGAGATATATGAACGTTGGGATTTCTGTGCCTCTGATAAATTGAACTATTTTCTCTCTCTCTCTCTCTCTCTCTCTCTCTCTCTCTCTCTCTCTCTCTCTCTCCCACCTCTCTCTCTCTCCCTCTTTCTGTGTGTGTGTGTGTGTGTGTGTGTGTGTGTGTGTGTGTGTTTCTGTGTGTGTGTTTCTGTGTGTGTGTATAGGTGTATAGATGTAATAGTGCATGTTTATATGTCAGAGCACAGTTTGGGGAATTTCTATCATTCCATTTTGGAAACCAAGGAATCAATCTCAGTTTGTTAAACCAGAGTAGAGTTTTAATTTTTGAGTTATATTGTTGGACTCAGTTTGTTAATTCTTGGCCCTATCTTATCACTTGATTGGAAGTTCACCTTGTATGCTATTAGTATAACTTTCTACTTCCTACACTTTTCATTTTTACTGCTATGTTTTTTCTTTTAACATTAGATGCTTTCTTTAAAGTGAAAACATTATGTGTAGATATCATATAGACTAAGCTTCAATTACCCTTTTTACACAATTTATAAGTGTATGACTTTCAAATATAAAGTTTGTATATTATTCATGTGATTCAATTTATTTTGTGATTATTTTGTCTGTATCTCTCATCTATGACTCAATGTATTTTCTTTTAATGAACTAGATGCCTTGAAATTATTTCCCTAATCCATTGTCTTTTTAGTTATATCTTTCCATGTTAAATTATAGTGATTGCCCTAGCAATTAAACATCTTTGTTCTATACATTATTCAAATAATGATCATCAGTGCTTACTATATTTCAGTAGCTAGCGTGTTTGGTACAAAAGTGATATTTGATAAATATTCATGCTAATCCTTACTCTACATCAATTTCTTTCATTTCTAGTTTTCTTTCTAAATCAAATATCAAAACTGAGGCTTCTTTACATGGCATCCTATCTTTAAAAAAAATGAGCCATATTCCATAAATTTACAGCTTTTTAAATGTATAATATTCATCAAGTCCCTGGAGGAGGCCCTATTATATCATTTTTTGAATAGCCATCTACTGTCTATTCAAATAGACATCTGGGGTATAAAAGGTGACCAATTAATATCTGTTTCATTTGTATTCAGCATATTACTCAATGTTCTTTTTTTATTCTCTTTTTAATTTTTATTTTCTATGTTCTATGTTTACATTCCAAAGGCTTTCCCCTTTCCCAGTTCCCCCCCCCCACCATACATCCCATAATTCCTCTCCCCTCCCAAACATTCACCAATCATCCCCCTCACCCCACGATTTCTCTGTGCTGGGTCTACAAAACTGGAATGTTCTTTTTAGTAACAGAATATATGGAATGAACTCTCGCCTGCCTGAAGAAGTAGACGCTAATGCCAATGAAGGGATGGAATAGCTATGAAGGTAAGAAAAAACAGGTAAAGAGTAAAAGCGAATATCTCACATAGGTATGCCCTGTATATTGAGGTTTTAGTTAATTCCAGATGTAGTTAAATTGACAACCAAGAATAGTCATTACATTTAGATTCAATGATGAGGGTTAATGTAAATATTTTTCTTTATTTTGCTGATACTATTATAATAATTATGAAGCTAAAAGTTGAAATCTTTCAGTTATGACATTCTTTTTTTTAATTTTATTTTCTATATTCTATGTTTACATTCCAAAGGCTTTCCCCTTTCCCAGTTCCCACCCACCATAGTTCCCATAGTTCCTCTCCCCCCCATCTGTTCCCCAATAATTCCCCCTCCCCCCTCAGTTTCTTTACTAAACTGGATGCAATCTTTACAGGCCCAGGGTCCTCTCCTTTCTTCTTCTTGGGAATCATTTGACTTGCTATTTGTGTCTTGAGTATTTAGGGCTTCTGGGCTCATTAATATCCACTTATCAGTGATTGCATTTCATGTGCATTCTTTTGTGATTGGGTTAATTCACTCAGGATGATATTTTCCAGGTCTAACCATTTACCTACAAATTGCATGAATTCATTATTTTTTATTGCTGAGTAGTATTCCATTGTATAAATATACCACATTTTCTGTATCCATTCCTCCTTTGAGGGATATTTGGGTTCCTTCCAATTTCTGGCGATTATAAACAAGGCTGCTATAAACATAGTGGAGCATGTGTCCTTATTGCATGCAGGGGAATCATCTGGGTATATGCCCAGGAGTGGTATGCCAGGGTCCTCTGGAAGTGACATGCCCAATTTTCTGAGGAACCGCCAAACTGATTTCCAGAGCGGTTTTACCATTTTGCAATCCCACCAACAGTGGAGGAGTGTTCCTCTTTCTCCACATCCTCGCCAGCACTTGTTGTCTCTTGAGTTTTTAATCTTAGCCATTCTGACTGGTGTGAGGTGGAATCTCAGGGTTGTTTTGATTTGCATTTCCCTGATGACTAATGATGTTGAACATCTTTTAAGGTGTTTCTCGGCCATCCGAATTTCTTCTGGTGAAAATTCTTTGTTTAGCTCTGTGCCCCTTTTTTTGATAGGGTTATTTGGTTCTTTGCGGTCTAACTTCTTGAGTTCTTTGTATATATTGGATATTAGCCCTCTGTCGGATGTGGAGTTGGTGAAGATCTTTTCCCACTTTGTTGGTTGCCGTTTTGTCCTTCTGACAGTGTCCTTTGCTTTGCAGAAACTTTGTAATTTTATGAGGTCCCATTTGTCGATTCTTGATCTTAGAGCATAAGCTATTGGTGTTCTGTTCAGGAACTTTTCCCCTGTGCCCAAGTCCTCCAGGGTCTTCCCAAGTTTCTTTTCTAATAGTTTCAGTGTGTCTGGTTTTATGTGGAGGTCCTTGATCCACTTGGAGTTGATCTTAGTGCAAAGAGATAAGATTGGATCAATTCGCATTCTTCTGCATGTTGACTTCCAGTTGAACCAGCACCATTTGTTAAAAAGGCTATCTTTATTCTACCGGATGGTTGTGGCTCCTTTATCAAAGATCAAGTGACCATAAGTCTGTGGGTTAACCTCTGGGTCTTCAATCCTGTTCCATTGATCTGCTTGCCTGTTGCTATACCAATACCATGCAGTTTTTAACACAATTGCTCTGTAGTACTGCTTGAGGTCAGGGATATTGATTCCCCCAGAAGTCCTTTTATTGTTGAGAATAGTTTTAGCTATCCTGGGTTTTTTGTTGCTCCAGATGAATTTGAGAATTGCTCTTTCTAGATCTATGAAGAATTGAGTTGGGATTTTGATGGGGATTGCATTGAATCTGTATATTGCTTTTGGCAAGATGGCCATTTTTACTATATTGATCCTGCCAATCCAGGAGCAAGAAATATTTTTCCATCTTCTGAGGTCTTCTTCGATTTCTTTCTTCAAGGACTTGAAGTTCCTGTTGTACAGATCTTTCGCTTGTTTGGTTAGAGTTACGCCAAGATACTTTATGTTGTTTGTGGCTATTGTGAAGGGTGTTATTTCCCTAATTTCTTTCTCTGCCTGCTTGTCCTTTGAGTACAAGAAGGCCACTGACTTGCTTGAGTTAATTTTATAACCTGCCACTTTGCTGAAGTTGTTTATCAGCTGTAGAAGTTCTCTGGTGGAGTTTTTTGGGTCGCTTAGGTAAACTATCATATCGTCTGCAAATAATGATAGTTTCACTTCTTCCTTTCCAATTTGTATCCCTTTGACTTCCTTATGTTGTCTAATTGCTCTTGCTAGAACTTCAAGTACTATATTGAAAAGATATGGAGAGAGAGGGCAGCCTTGTCTAGTCCCTGATTTTAGTGGGAATGCTTCAAGTTTCTCTCCATTTATTTTGATGTTGGCTACTGGTTTGCTGTAGATTGCTTTTACTATGTTTAGGTATGGGCCTTGAATTCCTGCTCTTTCCAAGACTTTTAGCATGAAAGGATGCTGAATTTTGTCGAATGCTTTTTCAGCATCTAATGAGATGACCATGTGGTTTTTTTCTTTCAGTTTGTTTATGTAGTGGATTACATTGATGGATTTCCGTATATTGAACCATCCCTGCATCCCTGGGATGAAGCCTACTTGATCATGGTGGATGATCGTTTTGATGTGCTCTTGGATTCGGTTAGCAAGAATTTTATTTAGTATTTTTGCATCTATATTCATAAGAGAAATTGGCCTGTAGTTCTCTTTCTTTGTTGGATCTTTTTGTGGTTTAGGTATTAGCGTAATTGTGGCTTCGAAGAATGAGTTGGGCAGTGTCCCTTCTGTCTCTATTTTGTGGAATAGTTTGGAGAGTATTGGTGTTAAGTCTTCTTTGAAGGTCTGGTAGAATTCTGCACTAAAACCATCTGGTCCCGTACTTTTTTTGGTTGGGAGGCTTTCTATAACCCCTTCTATTTCTTTAGGGGTTATGGGACTATTTAGCTGATCTACTTGATGCTGATTTAATTTTGGTATTTGATATCTGTCTAGGAAATTGTCCATTTCCTCCAGATTCTCCAGTTGTTTTGAGTATAGACCTTTGTAGTAGGATCTGATGATGTTTTGAATTTCCTCAGTTTCTGTTGTTATGTCTCCCTTTTCATTTCTAATTTTGTTAATTTGTATACTGTCTCTGTGTCCTTTGGTTAGTCTGGCTAAGGGTTTATCTATCTTGTTGATTTTCTCAAAGAACCAGCTCCTGGTCTTGTTGATTCTTTGTATGGTTCTCTTTGTTTCTATTTGATTGATTTCAGTCCTGAGTTTGATGATTTCTTGTCTTCTACTCCTCCTGGGTGAATTAACTTGTTTTTCTTCCAGGGCTTTAAGGTGTGCGATTAAGCTGCTAGTATATGCTCTCTCCAGTTTCTTTTTGGATGCACTTAGAGCTATGAGTTTTCCTCTTAGCACTGCTTTCATTGTGTCCCATAGATTTGGGTAGGTTGTACCTTCATTTTCATTGAATTCTAAAAAGTCTTTGATTTCTTTTTTTATTTCTTCCTTGACCAAGGTGTCATTGAGTAGAGTATTGTTCAGTTTCCATGTGTATGTGGGCTTTCTGTTGTTTTTGTTGTTATTGAAGACCACTCTTACTCCATGGTGATCTGATAGAAGGCATGGGATTAGCTCGATCTTCTTGTATTTGTTGACATCTGTCTTGTGACCAATTATATGGTCTATTTTGGAGAAGGTCCCATGTGGAGCTGAGAAAAAGGTATATTCTTTAGCTTTAGGATGAAATGTCCTATATATATCTGTTAAATCCAATTGGTCCAGAGTTTCAATTAGTTTCACTGTGTCCCTGTTTAGTTTCTGCTTTCCTGTTCGGTCCATTGAGGAGAGTGGAGTGTTGAAGTCACCCACAATTATTGTGTTAGGTGTAATGTGTGCTTTAAGCTTTAGTAAGGTTTCTTTTACGAATGAGGCTGCCCTTGCATTTGGAGCATAGATGTTCAGTATTGAGAGCTCTTCTTGGTGGATTTTCCCTTTGGCCAGCAAGAGGTGACCTTCTGAGTCTCTTTTGATGATTTTAGGTTGGAAGTCAATTTTATCTGATATTAGAATGGCTACTCCAGCTTGTTTCCTGAGACCATTTGCTTGTAAAATTGTCTTCCAGCCTTTTACTCTAAGGCAGTGTTTGTCTTTGACACTGAGATGTGTTTCCTGTATGCAGCAAAATGTAGGGTCCTGTTTCCGTATCCAGTCTGTTAATCTATGTCTTTTTATTGGGGAATTGAGTCCATTGATGTTAAGAGATATTAAGGAATAGTAATTATTTCCTCCAGACATTTTTGAAATTATATTTATTTATTTTATTTATTTTTTATATTCGAGAGGTTACCTTCTTTTGGGTTTGATGAGAGGAGGTTTCTATCTTGCTTCTTCCCGGGTGTAGTTTCCGTCCTTGTCTTGGTGTTTTCCCCCTATTATCCTTTGTAGGGCTGGATTTGTGGAAAGATATCGTGCAAATTTGGTTTTGTCATGGAATACCTTGATGTCTCCATCTATGGTGATTGAGAGCTTTGCTGGGTAAAGTAGTTTTGGCTGAAGTTTGTGTTCTCTTAGAGTTTGCATGATATCTGCCCAGGATCTTCTAGCTTTCATGGTCTCAGGTGAGAAGTCTGGTGTTATTCTGATAGGTCTTCCTTTATAAGTTACTTGGCCTTTTTCTCTTGCTGCCTTTAATATTCTTTCTTTGTTTAGTACATTTGGAGTTTTGATTATTATGTGACGGGATGTATTTCTGTTCTGATCCAGTCTGTTTGGGGTTCTGTATGCTTCTTGTATATTCATGGGCATCTCTCTCTTTAGGTTGGGGAAGTTTTCTTCCATAATTTTGTACAAGATATTTGCTGGCCCTTTAACTTGTACATCTTCATTCTCATCTATACCTATAATCCTTAGGTTTGGTCTTCTCATTGTGTCCTGGATTTCCTGGATGTTTTGGGTTACAGCCTTTTTGCATTTAGTATTTTCTTTGACTGTTGAATCAATGGTTCCTATGGTATCTTCGGCTTCTGATATTCTGTCTTCTATCTCTTGTATTCTATTGTTGATATTTGCATCTATGGCTCCTGATTTCTTCCCAAGGTTTTCTATCTCCAATGTTGTCTCCCTCTGCGATTTCTTAGTTGTTTCTACTTCTGTTTTTAGTGCCTGGATGGATGTGCTCAGATCTTTCGCTTGCTTGATTGTGTTTTCATGTATTTCTTTAATAGATTTTTGTGTTTCCTCTTTCATAGCTTCTACTTGTTGGCCCACGTTCTTCTGTATTTCTTTAAGTGATTTTTGTCTTTCCTCCTTATTGTCTTCTTCTTTTTGATCCATCTTCTCCTGCATTTCTTGAATTGATTTTTGTATTTGCCTTGTAAAGGCTTCTAACTTTTGATCCATTTTCTCTTCTATTTCTTTACGAGATTTTTCTATGTGTTCAGCTACCAGCATCCTGACCAGTGATTTTATATCCAAGTCTTGTTTTTCTGGTGTTTTGGGGTATCCAGGGCTTCCTGTTGTTGGCGAACTGGGTTCAGATGCTGTCATGTTGCCTTGATTTCTGTTAGTGACATTCCTTTGTTTACCTTTTGCCATCTGGTTATTTCTGGTGTTAGTTGACCTTGTTGTCACTGGCTGGTGTTTGAACCTCCTGTGAGGCTGGGCTTACCTGTTGTTTCTCTACTGGTGGTTATGCGTGATTGCTGCTCAACGGGATCACGAGCTGGCTGCCACCCGCTGACTTTGTGCATGGCCTGAGGTCTCCGCGAAGTGTGGGGGAGTGCAGCAGAGCCTCGGCAGGCGCTGCTGGGCCTGCCTAGTAGCGAGAGCCTAGCAGATCCCCCCACGTGGTAGCCCCTGATGGAATCTGTCTACCTGCTCCTTTCCAGCTGTGTTCTGGTTGCAGTATGGAGGCCTGCCACTATCGCTGGTCCGGGCTCCTGGGGAGCTGGGTGGTTCCGGCTGCCTCGGTGCATGGCCTAAGCTCGCAGGGACGTGCTGCAGAGCCTAGGCACCTGGGCCCGCCTGTGGGCGAGAGCTTAGCAGCTCTCCCTGCTCTAGCCCCAGACGGAGTCTCTATCTGCACCTTTCCAGCTGTGTCCTGGTTGCAATATGGAGGCCTGCTGCTATAGCTGATCCTCACTCTTCTTAATAAACAAGAATTGTTGCTTATCCTGGTTCCGTGGGCAGGGTCTGAGCACCTGGCAAGCTGGCTAGGTCTGGCTGACCTGCTACCGGCTGGATGGGAAGCTGCAGACAAGATGGCGCTGCCTGCAGGGGGTTTGGGGGTCTGGCCTGCGAGCGCAGAGCGCAGGCAAGGCCGCTGTACTCCAAACCGCTAGGCTGTGCGCAGTTCCTGCCCCAGACCTGAGTCCCCGGAGGTCTTAAACTCGGGCTGTCTCTGGTACCTGGTTCCGCTGGCAGGGTCTCAGCACCTGGCAGGTTGGCTAGGTCTGGCTGACCTGCTACCGGCTGGATGGGAAGCTGCAGACAAGATGGCATTCTTTAAAGATACAAACATATCTTCATTTAACTACTCTTTAATACCATCCTTCTATTTCTTTATTTGACCTAGAAACATTTGATCTTCAATTATTGAACACATGGAACATGACTGTTTTCTCTGTATGTATTCTAAAATTATTGCAAGCATTAAAGTCAAATATACACTTTGAATTTAAGGGCTATGAGTCTGGGATAGTTAGTGCTTCTGATCTTTGAGGAGTTGCTTCAATGGGATTCAATTTTCAGCTAGACTTCTACAGAAATGATTACTATATACTAGGTTACTTTATATGTTTATTTAAGAAAAATTCAACACATATATCTTTTAATCTATAGTAGGTTAATTTGTCATGCTAATATAGAAAAGAAAGAATGCCTGTGCTGGGAAGCCCAATTGCATTAATATTTTTAAAACACATGTTTGCTTTACATTGTCAGTATGTAATTGGTCAAGTTCAGGGCCAATGTTGTCAATCAGACCATTATTTTTTTAAATTTTTTTATTGGATATATTCTATATTTAAGATTCATTTCCCTTTTTCTGGTTCCCCACCCCCCAAAGGTCCCACATGCCCTTTTCCCTCCCCCTGCTCCCTCATCCATCCCTTCCCACTTCCCTGTTCTGGTATTCCCCTACACTGATGCTTTGATCCTTTCCAGCACCAGTGTCCACTCCTTTCTTCTTGTCAGACATCATTTGGTATGTGAATTGTGTCTGACGCTGTATTAAATATATGGAAAACAAGTGTGACAGAGAAAATATCCCTCAAGGAATGTAAATTGAAGAAGATGGGCCTATAAATAAATAAATGAATTAACATTTTATCTGTGATGGAAAAACCATAATTGATAAAAATGCCTCCATCAGAATAGTATGTAGGCAATTTTGTGAGGCATTTTCTTGATTAATGATTGATGGGGGAGAACACAGGTCTGACAAATGGAAAACCTGGTCAGATGGCCCTAGGTTGTATAAAAAAGCAGACTGAACAAGATGTGAGGAGCAAGCTAGTAGTAAGAATGACATCACCATCATCTTTGTTTCATTTTCAGGCTCCAGATTCTCCTCATGTGTTCCTGCCCCTTTTATGATGGACCATTATAAGGACATGTAAGTCAAACCCTTTCCTTCTCAAATAGTTTTTGATCATCCTGCTTTATTACAGCAATAGATAAAAACAAAAACAAACAAACCAACAAGCAAAACATCAACCTATATTCAGGTCAGTTCCTGAGAAAAAGAGAAAAATGGTGTGGTAGATTCTGAGGAAAAAAGAAAAGCAGTCATCAAGAAAATCTTGACAGAAATCATTCATAATGGGTTCGGGAATGTAGTTCAGTGGTAGAACACCTTTTTTGGTATGCTTTGAGGTCCTGGATTTGCTCCATAATAACACAAAAGATAGAAAAAAATCATATGTATATTAAACCTCAAAAGGAGTAGAAGTTAGGAGAATACTAATTTTATTTTGACTATCTCAGTTTTACTCATTAAATCACTTGTTAACCATACACCATTTACTAAAGAGAATGAGAGAAAAGCCTTTCATAATAGCAGAATATGCTGTCAGTGTGCATGTTTTACAAATTTCAAAGAAAAAATAGTGACATATTTTTCTTTAAAATTAAATGAATTATTTTTATATTTATTTTATAGGGACATATTCAATCATCTCACACTAATTCTTTTATTCTGGTTTATAAAATGGTTGTTTTAGATACTACTATAATTCTGGGATCCAGCAATAGTATTATAATATGTCTTCTTGCTATTTTTGTTCAAGTATCAAATGCAAGAAGTACTAAAAATGTCAAGTGTATTGATGTAAAATAAAAATAAAGAACTAATTTTGTCTAGATTTTAAGGCCAGTTGTTCAAGTGAAGGGATTCAGATCTCATTATTTAAAATAATTGCTGGAAATAATAACATTATGGAATTATTGATGATACTCAGCATGCACTACTAAATATAGTTCATGGGGAAGATCATCACTGTTTGGGGAAAATAGATTAGGCCAAGATTTATAAATATATGAATCCCCAATGATGCCCTTATTAATCTTTCAACTAATTTCATGTCTCTTCTTGCTATCAGTAAATCATGACTATTATTTATATAAACAATAACTGTAATAGTCTCCAGAAGTTAATAAGAAACAGTAGTCTGGTTGTTATGACTAGAAATGGAAGGTAAGTATTGTTCCATCTTCCACTATAAGATAGTAGGCACATACCATCTGATAGTGGGGATGCCATTTAGTGGAATGCTTTCCATATCAACAAAAAAGAAGTATGAATTATAGAATAAAATAGAATATGATAAAAAAAGTGCATGCTTGCCAAGGGTAGAAGATATGCACACAATATTTCATCCTATTTTTTCTTATAAATAACAGTCAATACACTCAGGAAAAGTAAGGATAATTTCAGTCTGTTACTGCAAACTGAACCAACTAAGCATGGCTTATTTAGGCCATTGACTGAGATCAGAATCTAGTACTGCCAATTTCTTAAACCAGTAAAAATTATAACTACTCTAAATACTTATGCTTATATCCAGATATGCCTACCTTCCACTCCTCCTCAAAGAAATTACTACAGGGTCAGAAACATGTAGAAAAATGATAATGTGTAGAAATACTTGAAAGGATGAGTTATTATAAAAAATTCTTCTCTTAACTTGTTTCCTCCACCCCTGCAAGTGATTTTACTTTTATTACTTTCATTTGAAGCCAATCATGAAATCTTCAGTGATTTCTGGGATGGGAGAAGAAAGAATATAGTTTTCATAATGAATGGGCCATGACTTGGTTGGATTGGCTAGATGAGTTGCAGACCCACTGGAGCAGATGGAGGATCAGGAACTGCACAGCCACATGATAAGTATTGCTTCCCAAAGCTGTTATACAATATGATCAGTGGCTTCTAACATATGTAGCTCACTCAAGCCATCACCTTCCAGGTGGTCAGGTGTTGGCAATCAGCCTTTCCCACCACAAGTTTGGCCCTGTCTTCTTCATACCAAATCACCTAACTTGTGGCTTCCCAGACTCTGTGAACTTCCCAAATTTCAGATATACCTGCGATACATCATCAAAGATGAGCTTACAGATTTCACACTGTGACATCATTGGATACCTGTCTAGAGACCAGGTCTTACTGTCTTACTGGATGATCAGTTCTACAGCATCAAAGTGAACCACCACCAATTGAGTACCTTTTTGGTGACAGATGGCAGTATCTATTTGCTCACCATAGTACTCATAGATACTGCTTTGGATTCCAGGACACTGTTTGACATCAACCTGGAAAAGAATCTACAAACTAATGTTGATGTTCTAGTATATTAGTCAAAAGTGCCAATAGAAGAATGGTTTTTGTATACAAGGGATTAAAAGTATAAACCCACCTTCAACCTTAGTGTTCTGTACAACATGAGAATTGGTCAAGGTTGACAGCTCTACATAGCATCCCCAGGGCAGATTATATTGGGCAGAATTAATTAGCCATGCCTCTTAAGAATGCAAAGGCTAAGCAGACTTTTCTAACGGTCTTAAATGATTTTCATGCTGTGTTTGATTCTGTTGGACACCAACATGCCTGATTTTGCTCTGATCATTATATAGATATATGGGTTTTATTTTGTTTTATTTTTTGTTGTTTTTTTTTTGAGACAGGGTTTCTCTGTATAGCCCTGGCTGTATTGGAACTCACTCTGTAGACGAAGCTGGCCTCGAACTCAGAAATCCACCTGCCTCTGCCTCCCAAGTGCTGGGATTACAGGTGTGTGCTACCACGCCCGGCTCTAGATATGTTTTAATCTTAAGTATCTATATAAACTGCCTAACACAAAACAATAGGATATTTCCTCTGTGCAATAAATTTGTTCTAAAAAGAAAATATTTGAAATATATAGAATAAGTTTCTCACAGTATTTGTACATTGAAATATAATATGATATGGATTTGAAATGTTTTCAACACCTATGTCTACTTTTTCTCAATTCTTATGATGGCAATTTTTTACAGCTTCATTTCAGTCTTTAAAACATCATGACCAAAAGCAACTTAACAATAAAAGAGATTATTTTATCTTATAATAGCATGTCATAGTCCACTATCAAAGGAAAGTCAGGGAAGAAATTCAAGATAGGAACCTGGAGGCAGGAGGTTTTGCAGAGTCATACCAAAAGGCTGCTTGCTGGTTTGCTCCCTATAGCTTTCTACTCCTGCTTTCTCAAAGCACTCAGGACCACCAACCCAAGGCTTGCACAATCCACAATGACCTGGGACTTCCAACATCAAGCATGAATCAAGATAACGTGCAACAGGTTTTTCCACAGGCAAATCATATGAGAGTCCTTCTTTCCACATAAATCTAGCTTGTGTCAAGATGAAAGGAAGAAGTCCTGGATAGGGAATACACAAATGATCCCAGAATTCTAGTTGTGAAAACCAGAACTAAGAAAACAAACACCAGAAAATGATAGCAATCAATGCCAAAACTCCAATAATGACTCTGAATATTAATAGCATCAATTCCCTCAATAAAAAGATAGATCAATGGGTTCAATAATAAAAGAGAATCCTACTTTTAGCTGTTTCCAGTAACCACTTCATCAAAAAATAGACACGTAGTACAAAAGGATGAAACAATGTACTACAAACACATGGAACTGGAAAATCAGCATGGACGGCTTTCTAATAAACAGAAAAATAGACTTAAACCAAAACTTTACAAATGTTATACAGAGTCAGTTCCCACCCACCAAGGGAATAATATCAAATAAGATATTACAATCCTAAATATAAACACAGGCCTAGCCAATTTCATACAATAGATGTTACTAGATGTAAAGCCACAAATTAGTTTTAATGTTGTGGTAGTAGGTGACCTCAGAACCTCATTTGCACAAGTACATAGGTCATCTGGACACTAAGATAGGTAGATAGATAGATAGATAGATAGATAGATAGATAGATAGACAGACAAATAAATGAAGCATTGAAGGTCAATAAACAGTCCACTCAAAGACTAATGAATATATATTATTCTAAGGAGAAGAGGCAAATTTCTTCAAAACTGATAACATATTAGGATACAAAGTAAGCCACACATAAAAAAAAATGAAATAGCATCTAATAGACTACAACAGAATAAAATTAGGGGTCAAGAACGAACATTAACCTCAAAAATTACACAAACTCAAAGAGCATAAACACTACAATACTGAATGCTTCAGCTGAAGAAATCAAATAGGAAATGATAATTCTGGGAAGTGCTGAAACATGAAAACTCATCAAAAAAATCTATTAAAGGATATGTTGGTAACATTTCATGTCTACAGTAAAAAAAAAAAAAAATTCAATGAGAACTCAAAAAAAGTCAATGTTGTACCTTAAGGCCTTTGAAAAGACCAAATCCCAAATCAGTAATCAAGAATGAAACAGAAACTAATGAAAGAAAAAACAGTACAAAGTGTCAATGAAAAGAGACTTGGTCCTTTGAGAAATTAAACATAATTGACAAAAACTAGGTGTTATCATTCTGAGTGAAGTAATTCAGACCCAAAAGGACATGTATGGTATATATGCACTAATAAGTGAATATTAGCCACAGAACTCAAAAAGGTCAACAAACTGAAGTGAACTGGTGAGAATACCTCAATCCCACTTGGGAGGGAGAAGAAAGCAATCACAAGTGGGGAGGAAAGAAGGGACTTGGGAGGGAAAGTGGAAGGGGTGTGGGAATTGGGGGAGAATGAGGGGGAGTGGGGAACCTGATCTGGTATTGCGTGAGGGAAAAAGAATGAAGCCCTGAGGGCCAGCAGAAAGAAGGGAAACAGGCAACCTCAGGAGATAGCAGGTTGGGGAGACCTTCCAGAATGAACCAGAGACCTGGGAGGTAAGATACTCAAGGTGGGGGACCTTAGATAAAATGCCTGACAGTAGGGAAAGGGAACATAGAGAACCCACCACCAATAGGAAGACAGGTCATCAAATGAGGGAGAAAGGGACCATTGCATAGTCACAACTCTGATTCATAATTATTCCTCTCTGAATCAATGGGAAGGAAATGGAGAGGAGCCTAAGGAAAAGAAGGCCCAGTGATGGGCCCAATGTGGGATCTAGCTCAAGGGAGGTCCCATGGCTTGATACTACTACTGAGGCTATGGAACACTCACAAAAGGGACCTAGCATGATGGAACTCTGGAAGACCCAATAAGCAGCTGAAAGAGTCAGATGCAGATATTTTCACCCAAAAAATGGACAGAAGTAGCTGACCCCTGTTGTTGAAATAGGGAAGACTGAAAGAAGATGAGGAGAAGGGAGACCCTGTAGGAGGACCAGCAGTTTCAGTTAACCTGGACCCATGAGATCCCTCAAACATGTGACCACCAAACAAACAGCATATACCAGCTGAGATGAGGCCCCCCAATACACATACAATAGAGGACTGCTGGGTCTGTGTTCATTCAGATATAGTTCACCTAACCCTCAAGAGACTTGAGGTCCCAGGGAGTTTAGAGGTCAGTAGGGACATTCACAGGGAGAAGGGGGTGGGGAGGATCTATGGGTTATGGAATAGTTGGACGGTGGAGGGGAAGATAAAATATGGAGTGTAAAAAATAAATAAATTATTAAAAAATTAAAAAATAATCCAAAGAAGGAGCAGACACAAAATAGTAAATATAAAACATTTGGTTTGAATTGGTGAGATGGCTCAGAGTAAAAGCCTTTGCCACCAGGTCTGATACATTGAGTTAGGTCCCTGGAACCCACATGGAGGAGAGAACTCACTCTAGCAAGATGTCTTCTGACTGCCACATACATGTGTGTGTATGTTGTGTCTATGTGTATGTGCATATGTACATATATGTATATATGTATATATATATGTATATGGTATATATGTGTGTGTGTGTATATATATATATGTGTGTGTGTGTATATATACTCATGTCCCCCAAGCAAATAAATAAATATGTGTTTAAAGAAAAAAAAGAAAAAGAAAACTAATAATAGTGAAATGCAAAAATTATTTATACCATTAAATTACAAATATCTTTTAAAAACTCAGATAATGGGGGTTTCCAGCAGGGGAAACCAGGAAAGGGCATAATATTTAAAATGTAAATATAGAAAATACTTAATAAAATATGTGGAAAACCAACTAAAAAGAAAGTCAACATTTGTCAGAGCTACCAAAATTAAATAATGATGAAATATATAATTTCAGCATATATATAACTAGCAATGAAACTGAAGCATAAATAAGGTCATACAATTAAAATCCAGATAGATACTCTGGTAAATTCTATTAGACCATTAATGAAGTAAAACCATTACTACCAAGTTATTTAATAAAATAGAAAAAGAAAGAAAGAATAGTCCAAATCATTTAATGAAGCTAGTATTACTCTTATATCAAAACCAAATAAAGACACCAGTAAAGAAAAACACAGACCAACTTCCTTCATTAGTACCTACACAAAAATTTTCAACATAGTATCTGAAAACTCAATTTCAGGTCACAACATAATCAAGCTGGCTTCATCCCAGAAGAGCAAGGATAGTATATAAATTAATACATATAATCCACCTCATACATGTTTACAATGATTGATGTCACAAAATCATCTTAATAGACAGAAAAAAATCCTTGCCTAATTCTAACATCCCTGTATAACAAAAGTTATAGCTGCTATATCCAATCATCAATTTGGCAGGACTCAAAATGACCAGACAAAAATCAGTAGCTTTCACATACACCAATGACCAAACACCATGCTAAAAAAGAAACTCTAGTAAACAATCCCATTCACAATAATAACCAAAACAGGAGGCAGAGGAGGAGGAGGAAGAGGAGGAGGAGAAGGAGGAGGAGGAGGAGGAGGAGGAGGAGGAGGAGGAGGAGGAGGAGGAGAAGGAGGAGGAGGAGGAGGAGAAGAAGAGGAGGAGGAGGAGGAGGAGAAGGAAGGAAGGAAGGAAGGAAGGAAGGAAGGAAGGAAGGAAGGAAGGAAGGAAGGAAGGAAGGAAGGAAGGAAGGAGAAGGAAAAAAATATTTGGTAGTATACCTAACCAAGGAAGCTTTGAAAATTTAAGACACTGAAGAACAATACTGAGGATGATAATAGGTGAAAAGAGAATATTCCCTCTATGAATACAGATTGAAACAAAATAAAATGCTGAATGCAGTCTCATAGTACCAAAGATTCTGAGAAAGGTTGACATTAGAGTTTTAAACCCTACAAAAAAAGCAGCAAACCAAACTAAACCAAACCAATCCAAGCAAAACAAAACCACACAAAACCAAAACAACCCAAACAACAAAAATATGTTTACCACCCCAGCTAAGGCTCAAGAAATATTGCTGTCAGGAAAGGGACCAAAAAGTCTGTAAAAGTCAGAATATAGAGAGAAGGGCTGTGAAATTTGACCTTCTAGCAGTGTCATAGCCATCGAAGTCATAATATGTAGCAATTGTGGTTACTTGCACTGAGCCTACACAAGACTAGCCCCAACAATAGCCAGTTGTGGGTGGTAGAGGATCTCATGAGACCCTCTGAGTCCTGTTAGACTATTTATTAGTGATTGATTCTGAAGGAGCAGAGTCACTGTTTTAAGTACTCTACCAACTCATGAGCCCACCAGAATATAATGGTTCATCCCAACTTGTGACTACAGACAGTCCTAACTAACTTCAATGGGTCACAAACAGTAGAAAAATGTGAGAGGAGGAAAATGTACATGAAGGCAGTGGTATTGACATAGGTTCTCAGGAAGTAAGAGTGATTTATGCCTCAGTACTAAGAATGCATGTTGTACATGTATGAAATTATTAAATAATATATTTAATTCATAATGTTATAGCAGAATATGTATTAAAAAATCTCAATGAAAACTTTCAATGAGAACCCAGAACCCAGAACTTGAAAGGCTGGGTCAGGAGGATCATAACTTTTTTTATTATTTATTCTATATTCTCTGTTTACATTCCAAATGATTTCCCCTTTCCCAGTTCCCCCCTCACCATATGTCCCATAAGTCCTCTCCCCCCCAACCTAATCCCCAATCGCCCCCGCCCACATTTCTCTTTTCTGGTACTCTCCTACAACCTGGATCCAATCTTTTCAAGCCCAGAGTCCTCTCCTTCCTTTTTCTTGGGAATCTTTTCACTTGCTAATTGTGCCTTGAGTATTCAGAGCTTCTGGGCTCATTAATATCCACTTATCAGTGATTGCATTTCATGTGTATTCTTTTGTGATTGGGTTAACTCGCTTTGGATGATATTTTCCAGATCCAACAATTTGCCTACAAATTACATGAATTCATTATTTTTAATTGCTGAGTAGTATTCCATTGTATAAATATACCACATGTTCTGTATCCATTCCTCCTTTGAGGGACATCTGGGCTCCTTCCAACTTCTGGTTACTGTGTTAAAAACTGCATGGTATTGGTATTGGTACAGCAACTGGCAAGTAGATCAATGGAATAGGATTGAAGACCCAGAAATGAACCCACAGAGATATGGTCACTTGATCTTTGATAAAGGAGCTACAACCATCCAGTGGAAAAATGATAGCCTTTTCAACAAATGGTGCTGGTTCAACTGGAGGTCAACATGCAGAAGAATGCAAATTGACTCACTCTTATCTCCTTGTACTAAGATCAACTCCAAGTGGATCAAGGACCTCCACATAAAACCAGACACACTGAAACTAATAGAAAAGAAACTGGGGAATACCCTGGAGGACATGGGCACAGGGGCAAAGTTTCTGAACAGAACACCAATAGCTTATGCTCTAAGATCAAGAATTGACAAATGGGACCTCATAAAATTACAAAGTTTCTGTAAGGCAAAGAACACTGTCAGAAGGACAAAATGGCAACCAACAAATTCGGAAAAGATCTTCACCAACCCCACATCCAACAGAGGGCTAATATCCAATATATACAAAGAACTCAAGAAGTTAGACCCCAAAGAACCAAATAATCCTATTAAAAATGGGATACAGAGCTAAACAAAGAATTGTCACCAGAAGAAATTCGGGTGACTGAGAAGCACCTTAAGAGATGTTCAATGTCATTAGTCATCAGGGAAATGCAAATCAAAACAACCCTGAGATTCCACCTCACACCAGTCAGAATGGCTAAGATTAAAAAGTCAAGGGACAACAGGTGCTGGCGAGGATGTGGAGAAAGAGGAACACTCCTCCACTGTTGGTGGGATTGCAAGATGGTATAACCACTCTGGAAATCAGTCTGGCGTTTCCTCAGAAAATTGGGCATTATACTTCCAGAGCACCCTGGCATACCACTCCTGGGCATATACCCAGAGGATTCCCCTGCATACAATAAAGACACGTGTTCATAGCAGCTTTATTGATAATAGCCAGGAGGATTATAACTTAAAGGTTATACTGGATCATGATGCAATCTTAAGTCCACCTCGAGTCACGAAATGAAACTCTGTCTCAAATCAAACCAAAGGTTAATTTGGCATAAAGCATTGTAAATTCTTGCCATGTAAATTGTCATGTAAAAGGCATGGTGTGGTTAACTATGGGTGTACAAATGTGTGTTTCATAGTTTGTCATCTGTAAGATAAAATGAATATGAGGCAACCTATTGTGTCTTCAGGTTCTAAGACAATGTTCTTGCCATTCCTAATGCTGTGTCCCTTTAACACATTTCTTAATTTTGTAGTCACCCCAAACCAGAAAATTATTTTTTGCTACTTCATAATTCTAATTTTGCTACTGTTATGAATCATAATGTAAATGTCTGGTGTGCAGGACATCTGAAGTACAACCTCCAAAGGGAATGTAATCCACGGTTTGAGAAGTACTGCTTTACAATATCTTCACCATAGTATAGCTGTTGAAAAATAAGTGAATCATTGAATTTGTTGCTAAAAATGCGTCTTGTAAATAGGTGTGTGTGTTTGTGTGTGTGTGTGAGTGTGTGTTACAGAGGAGAGAGGAGAGAGGAGAGAGAGAGAGAGAGAGAGAGAGAGAGAGAGAGAGAGAGAGAGAGATCTTAATTTGAGAGAAAAAGATTATAGAAATCAGATCTAAGAATGCTTTTTCTGTAGCAGCTTACAACTCTATCAAATGAAGGATCAAATAATCAAGAGTTATGAAACTTATTCAAGTCTGTAGTCTCATTACTTTTAATGAAATCTCCCCTTCAATCTTTCCTTGCCTGTTTTCTACATTTGTAGATAAGCACAGTCCCTTTCTTATCAAAGATATTCTGAAGAAAGCAAGCACAGCAAAAGGGCAGTTGATTCATTTTACACTGTATCCAATTTGTGCATAAAGTTCTTTGAAGGCTCTGCCTACCTGCCTTGCATGTGGAAAGTATCAGTTTGGGGAACAGAAATAGTGAAAAAAATCCACATTGTTAGGCAAACAGATTTAACAAGGCTCTTGCAGATGCTTTTTAGTGGGGCAAGTGTTCCCTGTGTAGATTTTCCAGGATCTTGGTACCAAATTAAACCAGGAAAAGAGATGTTAATAATCCCTTTGAGATTGAAAGAGGAAATGAAACATCAACATTAATGAAATTCGCATTGCTAGGAAGTCAGAAAGTATTTTGCAAAGCTTTCTGAGCCTTGAAGTTCTGTAGAATTTTAGGGCAAAGTAAGCACAAAAGCTACACTAAGAATACTCAGTGATGCAAGTCAATGAGCTTGCTCTCATAGCTTGTACTGAAGACCATAAGATAGCAATATAAAATGCTATTAAGCAAGTACTGTAAGCCCATATGTGGAATTGAAGTTAATTTTTATAATAGTTCCTTAATCATGATCCCAAGACCGTGACTGCCAAATTGTGAAATTTCAAAAGTGAGAAATGATATTGAATTTTGTCTTCAATGATTTGCAACCCCCAAAGTAAATATGCATGTCTCAATGTGGCCAGATAAACTTATACATTGTGACATTGTTATCCATGAATATTTAAATATTTAAGCTCATTTTCTCTTTAGCATGAAAACTTTGCCTGTCTATAGATTGCTCATAATGTTTCTTCTATATCACTTTCCCTGTAATCCAATAGGAAATAGCATCAGATATCTGATTCCTTTTAAAGAACAACAATAATGTAAGAAGTAAATAGAAAAATTACTTGAAATAGATCATAGACTTTTGATTTTTACTGTTTTCACTGTTAGATTATGTTCAGTGCATACTAGAAGTGACATTGAGCCAACTTCAACTTTACCCATTAAATGTCTTTGCAAAAAAGAGATGAAGGGATTTAATAAGTAATATGGATCAAGAGACTGCATCCATTTATTATCACATCCCTGCATGTTTTACTGCATTATTAAAATTAATCAAAATGTGACAGAATGGTGAATATGGCAAGAACCATGTGAAAATGGACTTAGTATATACATAACTGAAAAGAAAATAAATTGAGTTCCTGACTTCCACAGTGCTACCAGCTATGAAGGAAAATATGAGAGCTAGCTTGAAAACATTCTACTTTTAACTCTGTAGAGAATTAGAAAACTACTGTCTCTTTAATTCATTTTGCCTTTTTAGCTATTGAAAAACACAATATTCTATACAGTACAGACTGAAATTAGAATGTTATAACCTTTTCTCCATTGTGTAGGTTCTGCTCTGTCAATCTTGCTTCAGATGTTAGAAGGAGAAATTGGGGCCTCATTAAAATTGATGAGTAACATCACACCAACATTTATCCACCCTACATAGGACACCTCAGGTACTGTTTGAAGAGACACATAAAGGTGGAGTTTGAGCTCTCTTGTTTTCCAAATGTTTATTTTTTCTCTCTCCAAGTTTTGATTCTTAAATAAGCTCCTTGATTTTCTAATACAAAATCAAATTGAACATTATTGTACTAGATGTTGGAAGAGACATGTGGTAGGCATTTGGCACTTTTGCTACATCATAGTGCTCATAGTAACATGCAAATTGTGGGAGACAAAGTAATGACACCATTCTCTTTATCCCTACAAATGGCATTTTTGACTTATCATAAAGGAAGTAGAAGCCCATTCCCATAAAAAGATGTATCCTCTTTTAAAAAAAATCTAGAATATTTGTTCGGATATCCTAGACGGCTTTGAAAACACACACACACACACACACACACACACACACACACACACATACACACACACACACTGATGAAATAAGAATGTATTAGAGATATCTCTGTAATCAGATAATGTGTTTGGTCTCAAGATATTGAGAAAGACCGCCTAAAGAAGGTACATTTTTAATTTGGGACCAACATGATAAAGCCTTAGATCATAGCTCCAATCATAGCTAGATTGTTGCACTAAGCTTATGTTTAGTTTTAAGCAATGAAATCATAGACCAAGAAGGTTCTGATAGCTCTCCAAAAACATCAATTTACTGTGGTCTTATCAGTAAGTCCTTCAAGCTGAATGACATTTTTTATAGCATGTGAATCAATTAATATCTGCTTTACTATCTACAAAGCACATCATCCAAAGCAAAGATATTAATTTAGCCTATGTTTTATGGAGGGAACACTGTGAAGGGAGACCTTGCTTTATTCTGTAGGCTTTTATTGTATTCTCATCTTCTTCCCCCCCTTTCTGTAATTTTCTATGGAAAGTACACACTTAGAACCACTGAGTGTCAGATCTCTTTGCATCCTTAAGTTGTTTATTTTTTATCTCTACCCATCTTCCACCTTGATTTTATTTTCAAAATTCGGCAAGAGAAGAATGAATAAAATATGTGGTTTTGGTCCTATATAAGGAACAAGATAAGTTTTTCTGTTTCTACTTGATTATACAAGTCAGCACCTAACAAAATTTTACTACTATATTTGAAAGATATTTAATTTTTTGGGAGGGTGCTCAGTATACCAGATAGTATGCCCATGTTCGTACTCAAAATGTTGTGTTTGTGGCTCACTTTATACACAATCATTGGGGAAAATGAACTGTATACAAGTATTGGAAGAATATTTAGCCTTTATGTTTTCAACAGTTAACTGAGTAGGCAGGTATACAACATTGACCCAAAATGCCCCAGAACAAATGAAAGCAAGATCAAATTATATTTCTTTATAGAGCATGTGACCAGTTTTAAACACAAGAAAACATGATAAAAGCCATTTGTAAAGGCTAACATAGAAGGTATGTAAGCCTGTACTATGGAAGATTTTTTTTCCGTATAATATAGTTAATTAACAAAGTTTTCAGAGTGCCTCTGAGAATTACATAGAGGAAATATAGAAGAGTAACTTAAAAAACTAAGTTAAATAAATTACTAAATGTCTAAATGGGATTTAAAAATCCCAATTTGTTTTAATTTCCAGCAATGGAAAATCAATCTCATTCCCCTATTGAAATAAAACATATGAAGAGGCCTTTTATTTTGAAGTCTTATGAACATAAAAGATCTTAGAAGGTAATTTTCATTTAAGGATATATCAATAGGACCTGAGTAGAAGGCTCAATTGGTAAAGTTCTTTCCACAGAAGCATAAGGACCTGTGTTCAGATACTGTAAACCCATATCAAGCTAGATTCAATAATGCAAGCATTTGTAGTCCCAACATATTTTATGGGAAGAAGGAAGATGCAAAAGACAGAATATCTCAAGGCTCATGGGCTTGGATTATGCAATGGAGAACAAGAGACCCTAACTCTTACAAGGTGAAGAAATTCAAAGACCAACATCAGAGTTGTCCTCTAATTCTATACGTGATTACATTGTGGTATGGAAAAAAAAAGAGACCCTCATTCTAACAAGGTGGAATTCAAGGACCAGCATCAAAGTTTTCCTCTAATTCTACATGTGATTACACTGTGGTATATGCCTGCATTCACATATACAGACACATAAAATATTTTAAATATATACCTGTCAATATGTAACATTGTCAGTGTTATGTAATACTCCAATGATGTTTACTAAGCAGCAAACATATTTCAAGGCTAAGATAAAAAGCTTAATTATTAGATATAGAACTGAGTTGAGTGATCAGAAATTTTAGTTAAGTATTCTAAAATATTAGTAAAATCTAGTATTCCATACATACTAGATTTGTAAAATGTTAAGGATAGCTTCAACAGAATATTCCTTTTTTAAAAAATGAATTCTTTAGAAAAATGATACAGCCACATTAGAAAAAATTCTGTTCTTTAAAATGTTAAACATAGATTTACCATAGAACCATGCAATTTCTCTCTCCTTGTTATGTACCCAAGAGAGTAGAACACATATGCTCACATGAAAACTTCAACATGAATATTCACAGAAGCATTTACTTATACTAATCACAATTTGGAAACAGGTCCTATTTTCTGTTCTTTAAAAACCAGATAAGCAAAAATGTCATATATCTAAACAGTGAAGTGTCATTTTAAAATACAAAATAACATAAAACTGATAAATTTTTAAAAATTGAATTTCTTTGACAATATTATAATAAGTAAAAAAATAAATATAAAACTATCTAATAGATGGCTTCCTTTAATGAATGTACATAATGAGTAGTGTTTTGTTTGTTATTGTTTTGTTTTATTTTCAGAATGAAGGTAGCTTCAGAGTTGTCTAAACTAGGTTTGTGAAAATAAGTGCTAAAGAATAAGAGTGGCAGAAATTTTCTGAAACTAGTATTGACAGCTTCATTACTATGTCTACAATATTAAAAAAATGAATCCTACAGCCTAAATTAATAGATTTCATGACTTGTGAACAATAGCTTTAAAATTAATTTTAAGAGACTAAAGTGAAACTAAATATTTATTTTTTACATAAATATTAACAATAGCCATAATGCAAATTGAGTCCCCACTCCCAGCAGGCACTGCCAGCATCCTTGCAGCGGTCCAAACTAAGCAAGAGCTAAACCAGGTACCTGTGATATCCAGAACTGAGGATCTTTGGGGACTCAAGGCTGCCAGGCAGCAATCCTGGCAGAGCAGCAGTTCCTAGGCCCCAACAAGGTGTGGGCTCTGTGCCCTCAGGGGAGCCATGCACTATGCTTAACCGAGGCCATCTTGGTGGAGGGTGCTTAGATTGGGTGGGCAGAACCAGATACCTGAGATATCACAAGATTAAGATCTCTGGGGACCAGGGCCGCCAGCCAGCCATCTAAGAGCAGGAGCTTGTCAGAGCAGCAATTCCTGTGTTCAAGCAGGGCATGGGTTCTCTGCCCTCTGGGAGTCCCTGTATTCTTCACTCCACACTCTCCTCAGGCGCAGAAAGCATCCTTGCTGCTGACTGAACTAAGCAAGCAGATCCAGAGAAGATAAGCAGCATCAGGTCCACAGAGATAACCGAATATAACATTGCTTAGAGCAAGATACACCAGGGGTCCAACAGCACTGAAGAGGAGAACAACACATCAGCAATCAGTGCCAGGGGGAAACCCAGTCATCCAGTGGTGGGGAAATAGCCTTACGAGCCCAAAGGTTGTTCAAGCACCACCTACTGACTACAGGACCAACTAAGGCCAGAGATAACCAGATGGCAAAAGGCAAACATAGGAACATTACTAACAGAAATCAAGGCAATATGGCAGCATCTGAATGCAGTTCCCTGACAGCTGTAAGACCTGGATACCCCAAAATACCAGAAAAACAAGATTTGGATATAAAATCACTGGTCAGGATGCTGATAGTGGAACACATAGATAAATCTCTTAAAGAAATACAGGAGAACGTGGGCCAACAAGTAGAAATCATGAAAAAGGAAACACAAAAATCTCTTAAAGAAATACATGAAAATACAAACAGGGAAGCAGAAGATCTGAGCAAAACCATCCAGGATATAAAAACAGAAGTAGAAACAACTAAGAAATCACAAAGATAGAAAACCTTGGGAAGAAAACAGGGGCCATAGATGCAAATATCAACAATAGAATACAAGAGATAGAAGAAAGAATCTCAGATGCCGACGATACCATAGAAACCGTTGATTCAACAGTCCAAGAAAATACAAAATCCAAAAACCTTGTAACCCAAAACATCCAGGAAATCCAGGACAAAATGAGCAGACCAAACCTAAGGATTATAGGTATAGATGAGAGGAAAGATATACAACTTAAAGGGCCAGCAAATATCTTCTACAAAATTATGGAAGAAAACTTCCACAATCTAGAGAGATGCTCATGAATATAGAAGAAGCATACAGAACTACCAACAGACTGGACCAGAACAGAAATAAATCCTGTCACATAATAATCAAAACCCCAAATGTACTAAACAAAGAAAGAATATTAAAGGCAGTAAGAGAAAAAAAAAAAGCCAAGTAACATATAAAGGAAGACCAATCAGGATTATATCAGACTTCTCACCTGAGATCATGAAAGCTAGAAGATCCTGGGCAGATATCATGTAGTCTCTAAAAGAACACAAATTTCAGCCAAAACTACTTTACCCAGCAAAACTCTCAACTGTCAAAGATGGGGAAACCAAGGTATTCCATGACAAAACCAGATTTGCACATTATCTTTTCACAAACCCAGGCTACAAACAATAATAGGGGAAAAACACCAACACAAGGAAGAAAACCACACCGGAGAAAAAGCAAGATAGAAACCCCCTCTCATAAAACCCAAAAGAAGATAACCATTCAAATATAAAAAAATAATGTCAAAAATGTCAGGAAGTAATAATTACTATTCCTTAATATCTCTTAACATCAATGGACTCAATTCCCCAATAAAAAAGACACAGACTAACAGACTGGATACGGAAACAGGACCCTACATTTTGGTGCATACAGGAAACACATCTCAGTGTCAAAGACAAACACTGCCTTAGAGTAAAAGGCTGGAAGACAATTTTACAAGCAAATGGTCTCAGGAAAAAAGCCAGAGTGGCCATTCTAATATCAATTATAATTAACTTTAAACCTAAAGTCATCAAAAGAGACACAGAAGGTCACTTCTTGCTGGTCAAAGGAAAAATCCACCAAGAAGAACTCTCAATACTGAACATCTATGCTCCAAATGCAAGAGCACCCTCATTCGTAAAAGAAACTATACTAGAGTTTAAGCACACATTACACCTAACACAATAATTGTGGGTGACTTCAACACTCCACTCTCCTCAACGGACCAATCAGGAAACCAGAAACTAAACAGGGACACAGTGAAACTAATTGAAGCTTTGGACCAATTGGATTTTATATATATATACATACATATATATATATATATATATATATATATATATATATATACATACATACATATATGTATATATAATTTCATCCCAAAGCAAAAGAATATATCTTTTTCTCAGCACTTCATGGTACCTTCTCCAAAATCGATCATATAATTGGTCACAAGACAGAAGTCAACAAATACAAGAAGATTGAACTAATCCCATGCCTCCCATCAGATCACTGTGGAGTAAAAGTGGTCTTCAATAGCAAGAAAAACAACAGAAAGCCCACATACACATGGAAACTGAACAACACTCTACTCAGTGAATCCTTGGTCAAAGAAGAAATAAAGAAATCAAAGACTTTTTAGAATTCAATGAAAATGAAGGTACAACCTATCCAAATCTATGGGACACAATGAAAGCAGTGCTAAGAGGAAAACTCATAGCCCTGAGTGCTTCCAAGAAGAAACTGGAGAGAGCATACACTGGCTGCTTAACAGCACACCTGAAAGCCCTGGAACAAAAAGAAGCTAATTAACCCAGGAGGAGTAGAAGACAGGAAATCTTCAAACTCAGAGCTGAAGTCAATCAAGTAGAAACAAAGCAAACCGTACAAAGAATCAACAAAACCAGGAGGTGGTTCTTTGAGAAAATCAACAAGATAGATAAACCCTTAGGCAGACTAACCGATGGGCACAGAGACAGTATCCAAATTAACAAAATTAGAAATGAAAAGGGGATATTACAACAGAAACTGAGGAAATTAAAAAAATCTTCAGATTCTACTACAAAAGCCTATACTCAAGGCAACTGGAGAATCTGGAGGAAATGGACAATTTCCTAGATAGATACCAAATACCAAAATTAAATCAGGATCAATTAGATCAGCTAAACAGTCCCATAACCCCTAGAGAAATAGAAGGGGTTATAGAAAGTTTCCCAACAAAAAAATTTATGGGACCAGATGGGTTTGGTGCAGAATTTTATCAGACTTTCAAAGAAAACCTAACATCAATACTCTTCAAACTATTCCACAAAATAGAAACAGAAGGAACACTACCCAACTCTTTCTAGAAAAGCCACAATGACACTGATACCAAAACCACACAAAGATCCAACAAAGAAAGACACCTACAGGCCAATTTTCCTTATGAATATCGAGGCAAAAATACTAAATAAAATCCATGCCAACTGATTCAAAGAGCACATCAAAATGATCATTCACCATGATCAAGTAGGCTTCATCCCAGGGATGCAGGGATGGTTCAATATATGGAAATCCATCAATGTAATCCACTGCATAAACAAACTAAAAGAAAAAAAACACATGGTCATCTCATTAGATGCTGAAAAAGCATTTGACTAAATTCAGCATCCTTTCATGCTAATAGTCCTGGAAAGAACAGGAATTCAAGGCCCATACATAAACATAATAAAAGCAATATACAGCAAACCAGTAGCCAACATCAAAATAAATGGAGAGAAACTTGAAGCAATCCCACTAAAATCAGGGACTAGACAAGGCTGCTCTTTCTCTCCACACCTTTTCAATATAGTACTTGAAGTTCTAGTGAGAGCAATTAGACAACATAGGGAAGTCAAAGGGATACAAATTGGAAAGGAAGAAGTCAAACTATCACTTTTTGCAGATGATATGATAGTATACTTAAGTGACCCAAAAAACTCCACCAGAGAACTCCTACAGCTGATAACTTCAGCAAAGTGGCTGGTTATAAAATCAGCTAAAGCAAATCAGTAGCCTTCCTATACTCAAAGGACAAGCAGACAGAGAAAGAAGTTAGGGAAATAACACCCTTCACAATAGCCACAAACAACATAAAGTATATTGGCATGACTCTTACCAAACAAGTGAAAGATCTGTATAACAAGAACTTCAAGTCTTTGAAGAAAGAAATTGAAGAAGACCTCAGAAGATGGAAAAATATTTCTTGCTCTTGGATTGGCAGGATCAATATAGTAAAAATGGCCATCCTGCCAAAAGCAATCTACAGATTCAATGCAATCCCCATCAAAATCCCAAAACAATTCTTTATATATCTAGAAAGAGCAATTCTTAAATTCATCTGGAGTAACAAAAAAAACAGGATAGGTAAAACTATTCTCAACAATTAAAGGACTTCTGGGGGAATCAATATCCCTGACCATAAGCAGTACTACAGAGCAACTGTGTTTAAAACTGCATGGTATTGGTACAGCAACAGGCAAGTAGATTAATGGAATAGAAATGAAGACCCAGAAATGAACACACAGAGTTATGGTCACTTGACCTTTGATAATGGAGCTACATCCATCCAGTGGAAAAAAGATAGCCTTTTCAACAAATGGTGCTGGTTCAACTGGAGGTCAACATGCAGAAGAATGCAAATTGACCCACACGCATCACCTTGTACTAAGATCAACTCCAAGTGGATCAAGGACCTCCACATAAAACCAGACACACTGAAACTAATAGAAAAGAAACTGGGGAAGACCTTGGAGGACATTGGCACAGGGGGAAATTTCCTGAACAAAACACCTATAGCTTATGCTCTAAGATCAATAATTGACAAATGGGACTTCATAAAATTACAAAGTTTCTGTAAGACAAAGGACACTGTCAGAAGGACAAAACTACAACCCAAAAATTGAGAAAACATCTTCACCAACCTCACATCCGACAGAGGGTAATATCCAATATATACAAAGAACTCAAGAAGTTAGACCCCAATGAAGCAAATAACCCTATTAAAAATGGGGTAGAGATTGCAACCAGGACACAGCTGGAAAGGCCCAGGTAAACACCCCTTCCAGGGCTACACTCACGGGGGTATCTGCTAGGGTCTCGGAGCCAAGCAGGCGGAGTCCCGCCTAGGCTCTGTGGGACATCCCCGAGCCCTCTGGTGAGCACCAAGGCTGCGTTCTGCAACCAGCTCGCCAGCCCCTGGACCAGCGGTGTAGCGGCGGGCCTCCATATTGCAACCAGGACACAGCTGGAAAGGCCCAGGCTCTGTGGGACATCCCCGCCCTCGGGTGAGCACCTAAGCTGCGTTCTGCAACCAGCTCGCCGGGCCCTAGACCAGCGGTGTAGCCGGCCCCTAGACCAGCGGTGTAGCGGCGGGCCTCCATATCACAACCAGGACACAGCTGGAAAGGCCCAGGCTCTGTGGGACATCCCCGCCCTCGGGTGAGCACCTAAGCTGCGTTCTGCAACCAGCTCGCCGGCCTCTAGACCAGAGGTGTAGCGGCGGGCCTCCATATTGCAACCAGGACACAGCTGGAAAGGCCCAGGTAAACACCCCTTCCAGGGCTACACTCACGGGGGTATCTGCTAGGGTCTCGGAGCCAAGCAGGCTGAGTCCCGCCTAGGCTCTGTGGGACATCCCCGAGCCCTCTGGTGAGCACCAAGGCTGCTTCTGCAACCAGCTCGCCGGCCCCTGGACCAGCGGTGTAGGGGCGGGCCTCCATATTGCAACCAGGACACAGCTGGAAAGGCCCAGGCTCTGTGGGACATCCCCGCCCTCTGGTGAGCACCTAGGCTGCATTCTGCAACCAGCTCGCCGGCCCCTAGACCAGCGGTGTAGCGGCGGGCCTCCATATCACAACCAGGACACAGCTGGAAAGGCCCAGGCTCTGTGGGACATCCCCGCCCTCGGGTGAGCACCTAAGCTGCGTTCTGCAACCAGCTCGCCGGCCCCTAGACCAGCGGTGTAGCGGCGGGCCTCCATATTGCAACCAGGACACAGCTGGAAAGGCCCAGGTAAACACCCCTTCCAGGGCTACCCTCATGGGGGATCTGCTAGGCCCTTGGAGTTCCTTGCAACCAGGACACAGCTGGAGAAGCCCAGGTAGACAGACTCCAACAGGGGCTACAAGCGCATGGGTGGCAGCCAGCTTATGATCCCTTAAAGCAGCAGTCACACATATTCACCAATAGAGAAACAACAGGTGAGCCCAGCCTCACAGGAGATTCAAACACCAGCCACTGACAACAAGGCCAACTAAAACCAGAAATAACCAGATGGCAAAAGGAAAACGAAGGAACGTTACTAACAAAAATCAAGGCAACATGACAGCATCTGAACCCAGTTCTCCAACAACAGGAATCCCTGGATACCCTAAAACACCAGAAAAACAAGACTTGGATATAAAATCACTGGTCAGGATGCTGGTAGCTGAACACATAGAAAAATCTTGTAAAGAAATAGAGGAGAAAATGGATCAAAAGTTAGAAGCCTTTACGAGGCAAATACAAAAATCACTTCAAGAAATGCAGGAGAAGATGGATCAAAGAGAAGAAGACAATAAGGAAGAAAGACAAAAGTCACTTAAAGAACTACAGAAGAACGTGGGCCAACAAGTAGAAGCTATGAAAGAGGAAGCACAAAAATCTATTAAAGAAATACATGAAAACACAATCAAGCAAGCGAAAGATCTGAGCACATCCATCCAGATACTAAAAACAGAAGTAGAAACAACTAAGAAATCACAGAGGGAGACAACATTGGAGATAGAAAACCTGGGGAAGAAATCAGGGGCCATAGACGCAAGTATCAACAATAGAATACAAGAGATAGAAGACAGAATCTCAGAAGCCGAAGATACCATAGGAACCATTGATTCAACAGTCAAAGAAAATACTAAATGCAAAAAGGTGGTAACCCAAAACATCCAGGAAATCCAAGACACTATGAGAAGACCAAACCTAAGGATTATAGGTATAGACGAGAGTGAAGATTTACAAGTTAAAGGGCCAGCTAATATCTTCTATAAAATTATGGAAGAAAACTTCCCCAACCTAAGGAGAGAGATGCCCATGAATATACAAGAAGCCTATAGAACCCCAAACAGACTGGACCAGAACAGAAATACATCCCGTCACATAATAATCAAAACTCCAAATGTAATAAACAAAGAAAGAATACTAAAGGCAGCAAGAGAAAAAGGCCAAGTAACATATAAAGGAAAACCTATCAGAATAACACCAGACTTCTCACCTGAGACCATGAAAGCTAGAAGATCCTGGGCAGATATCATGCAAACTCTAAGAGAACACAAACTTCAGCCAAAACTACTTTACCCAGCAAAACTCTCAATTGCCATTGATGGAGACATCAAGGTATTCCATGACAAAACCAAATTTGCAAGATATCTCTCCACAAATCCAGCCCTACAAAGGATAATAGGGGGAAAACACCAAGACAAGGACGGAAACTACACCCGGGAAGAAGCAAGATAGAAACCTCCTCTCATCAAACCCAAAAGAAGATAACCTCTCGAATATAAAAAATAAATAAGATAAATAAATATAATTTCAAAAATGTCTGGAGGTAATAATTACTATTCCTTAATATCTCTTAACGTCAATGGACTCAATTCCCCAATAAAAAGACATAGATTAACAGACTGGATACGGAAACAGGACCCTACATTTTGCTGCATACAGGAAACACATCTCAGTGTTAAAGACAAACACTACCTTAGAGTAAAAGGCTGGAGGACAATTTTACAAGCAAATGGTCTCAGGAAACAAGCTGGAGTAGCCATTCTAATATCAGATAAAATTGACTTTCAACCTAAAATCATCCAAAGAGACTCAGAAGGTCACTTCTTGCTGGCCAAAGGGAAAATCCACCAGGAAGAGCTCTCAATACTGAACATCTATGCTCCAAATGCAAGGGCACCCTCCTTCGTAAAAGAAACCTTACTAAAGCTTAAAGCACACATTACACCTAACACAATAATTGTGGGTGACTTCAACACCCCACTCTCCTCAATGGACCGATCAGGAAAGCAGAAACTAAACAGGGACACAGTGAAACTAATTGAAACTCTGGACCAATTGGATTTAACAAATATATATAGAACATTTCATCCTAAAGCTAAAGAATATACCTTTTTCTCAGCACCGCATGGTACCTTCTCCAAAATAGACCATATAATCGGTCACAAGACAGATGTCAACAAATACAAGAAGATCGAGCTAATCCCATGCCTCTTATCAGATCACCATGGAGTAAGAGTGGTCTTCAATAGCAACAAAAACAACAGAAAGCCCACATACACAAGGAAACTGAACAATACTCTACTCAATGACACCTTGGTCAAGGAAGAAATAAAAAAAGAAATCAAAGACTTTTTAGAATTCAATGAAAATGAAGGTACAACCTACCCAAATCTATGGGACACAATGAAAGCAGTGCTAAGAGGAAAACTCATAGCTCTAAGTGCATCCAAAAAGAAACTGGAGAGAGCATACACTAGCAGCTTAACTGCACACCTTAAAGCCCTGGAAGAAAAACAAGTTAATTCACCCAGGAGGAGTAGAAGACAAGAAATCATCAAACTCAGGGCTGAAATCAATCAAATAGAAACAAAGAGAACCATACAAAGAATCAACAAGACCAGGAGCTGGTTCTTTGAGAAAATCAACAAGATAGATAAACCCTTAGCCAGACTAACCAAAGGACACAGAGACAGTATACAAATTAACAAAATTAGAAATGAAAAGGGAGACATAACAACAGAAACTGAGGAAATTCAAAAGATCATCAGATCCTACTACAAAGGTATATACTCAAAACAACTGGAGAATCTGGAGGAAATGGACGATTTCCTAGACAGATATCAAATACCAAAATTAAATCAGCATCAAGTAGACCAGCTAAATAGTCCCATAACCCCTAAAGAAATAGAAGGGATTATAGAAAGCCTCCCAACCAAAAAAAGTACGGGACCAGATGGTTTTAGTGCAGAATTCTACCAGACGTTCAAAGAAGACTTAACACCAATACTCTCCAAACTATTCCACAAAATAGAGACAGAAGGGACACTGCCCAACTCATTCTTCGAAGCCACAATTACGCTAATACCTAAACCACAAAAAGATCCAACAAAGAAAGAGAACTTCAGGCCAATTTCTCTGATGAATATAGATGCAAAAATACTAAATAAAATTCTTGCTAACCGAATCCAAGAGCACATCAAAACGATCATCCACCATGATCAAGTAGGCTTCATCCCAGGGATGCAGGGATGGTTCAATATACGGAAATCCATCAATGTAATCCACTACATAAACAAACTGAAAGAAAAAAACCACATGGTCATCTCATTAGATGCTGAAAAAGCATTCGACAAAATTCAGCATCCTTTCATGCTAAAAGTCTTGGAAAGAGCAGGAATTCAAGGCCCATACCTAAACATAGTAAAAGCAATCTACAGCAAACCAGTAGCCAACATCAAAATAAATGGAGAGAAACTTGAAGCATTCCCACTAAAATCAGGGACTAGACAAGGCTGCCCTCTCTCTCCATATCTTTTCAATATAGTACTTGAAGTTCTAGCAAGAGCAATTAGACAACATAAGGAAGTCAAAGGGATACAAATTGGAAAGGAAGAAGTGAAACTATCATTATTTGCAGACGATATGATAGTTTACCTAAGCGACCCAAAAAACTCCACCAGAGAACTTCTACAGCTGATAAACAACTTCAGCAAAGTGGCAGGTTATAAAATTAACTCAAGCAAGTCAGTGGCCTTCTTGTACTCAAAGGACAAGCAGGCAGAGAAAGAAATTAGGGAAATAACACCCTTCACAATAGCCACAAACAACATAAAGTATCTTGGCGTAACTCTAACCAAACAAGCGAAAGATCTGTACAACAGGAACTTCAAGTCCTTGAAGAAAGAAATCGAAGAAGACCTCAGAAGATGGAAAAATATTTCTTGCTCCTGGATTGGCAGGATCAATATAGTAAAAATGGCCATCTTGCCAAAAGCAATATACAGATTCAATGCAATCCCCATCAAAATCCCAACTCAATTCTTCATAGATCTAGAAAGAGCAATTCTCAAATTCATCTGGAGCAACAAAAAACCCAGGATAGCTAAAACTATTCTCAACAATAAAAGGACTTCTGGGGGAATCAATATCCCTGACTTCAAGCAGTACTACAGAGCAATTGTGTTAAAAACTGTATGGTATTGGTATAGCAACAGGCAAACAGATCAATGGAACAGGATTGAAGACCCTGAAATTAACCCACAGACTTATGGTCACTTGATCTTTGATAAAGGAGCCACAACCATCCGATGGAATAAAGATAGCCTTTTCAACAAATGGTGCTGGTTCAACTGGAGGTCAACATGCAGAAGAATGCGAATTGACCCACTCTTATCTCTTTGCTCTAAGATCAACTCCAAGTGGATCAAGGACCTCCACATAAAACCAGACACACTGAAACTATTAGAAAAGAAACTTGGGAAGACCCTGGAGGACTTGGGCACAGGGGAAAATTTCCTGAACAGAACACCAATAGCGTACGCACTAAGATCAAGAATCGACAAATGGGACCTCATAAAATTACAAAGTTTCTGCAAAGCAAAGGACACTGTCCGAAGGACAAAACGGCAACCAACAAAGTGGGAAAAGATCTTTACCAACCCCACATCCGACAGAGGGCTAATATCCAATATATACAAAGAACTCAAGAAGTTAGACCGCAAAGAACCAAATAACCCTATCAAAAAATGGGGCACAGAGCTAAACAAAGAATTTTCACCAGAAGAAATTCGGATGGCCGAGAAACACCTTAAGAGATGTTCAACATCATTAGTCATCAGGGAAATGCAAATCAAAACAACCCTGAGATTCCACCTCACACCAGTCAGAATGGCTAAGATTAAAAACTCAAGAGACAACAAGTGCTGGCGAGGATGTGGAGAAAGAGGAACACTCCTACACTGTTGGTGGGATTGCAAAATGGTAAAACCACTCTGGAAATCAGTTTGGCGGTTCCTCAGAAAATTGGGCATGGCACTTCCAGAGGACCCTGGCATACCACTCCTGGGCATATACCCAGAGGATTCCCCTACATGCAATAAAGACACATGCTCCACTATGTTTATAGCAGCCTTGTTTATAATAGCCAGAAATTGGAAGGAGCCCAAATATCCCTCAAAGGAGGAATGGATACAGAAAATGTGGTATATTTATACAATGCTACTCAGCAATTAAAAATAATGAATTCATGCAATTTGTAGGTAAATGGTTAGACCTGGAAAATATCATCCTGAGTGAGCTAACCCAATCACAAAAGAATGCACATGAAATGCAATCACTGATAAGTGGATATTAATGAGCCCAGAAGCACTAAATACTCAAGACACAAATAGCAAGTCAAATGATTCCCAAGAAGAAGAAAGGAGAGGACCCTGGGCATGTAAAGATTGCATCCAGTTTAGTAAAGAAACCGAGGGGGGAGGGGGAATGATTGGGGAATAGTTGAGGGGGAGAAGAACTATGGGAACTATGGTGGGTGGGAACTGGGAAAGGGGAAAGCCTTTGAAATGTAAACATAGAATATAGAAAATAAAAATAACTAAAAAAAAAAATGGGGTAGAGACCTAAACAAAGAATTGTCACCAGAAGAAATTCAGATGGCTGAAAAACACCTTAAGAGATGTTCAACATCATTAGTCATCAGAGAAATGCAACCTCACACCAGTCAGATTGGGTAAGATTAAAAACTCAAGAGACAACAGGTTTTGGCGAGGATGTGGAGAAAGAGGAACACTCCTACACTGTTGGTGGGATTGCAAGATGGTACAATCACTCTGGAAATCAGTCTGGCGGTTCCTCAGAAAATTGGTCATGACTCTTCCAAAGGACCCTGTCATACCACTCCTGGGCATATACCCAGAGGATCCCCCTGCAGGCAATAAAGGCACATGCTCCACTATGTTCATAGCAGCCTTTTTTATAATAGCCAGAAGCTGGAAGGAGCCCAGATGTCCCTCGCAGGAATAATGGATACAAAAAATGTGGTTTATTTATACAATGGAATACTACTCAGCCATTAAAAACAATGAATTCATGCAATTTGTAGGCAAATGTTTGGATCTGGCAAATATCATCCTAAGTGAGTTAACCCAATCACAAAAGAAAACACATGAAATGCAATAACTGATAAGTGGATATTAATGAGTCCAGAAGCTCTGAATACTCAAGGCACATTTAGCAAATCTAAAGATTCCCAAGAGGAAGGAAGGAGAAGACACTGGTCCAGAAAAGACTGGTTTTAGTTTTGCAGGAGAGTACCAGAACAGAGAAAGGGTTGGGGGGTCATTGTGGAATGGGGGGAGGGGGAAGAGGACTTATGGGACTCATGGTAAGGGGGGAACTGGGAAAGGGGAAAGCCTTTGGAATGTAAATAAAGAATATAGAAAAAATAATGCAAATTAAAATCCACTTAAAACCATGAAAAAAAAAACAATAGGCATAAACTGATAAAGCATTTTTTACATTTAACTTTCATCAATCTACTATGTATGTGTACATACATCATGTGTTCTTGTGTGCATGCATGTGTCTACATAAGTGTGTATGTGTGTTTCTGCATGTATGCGTGAATGTATATGTGTTTGTGCATATATGTATGCATTTGTGTGTGGATACAAGCACACACACACACACACACACACACACACACATATATATATATATATATATATATATATATATATATACATATAATGGAACCTCCAGATTAGAGGACAACTTATAGGAGTGGCTCTTCTATAATGTGGTTCTGTACCACATTATACACTCTTAGGGAATAATATTGCATAACTAAATTTAACAGGATTTTCTTTGAATATAGCTAAATAAAACTTGTAGTGTATGCCATCTACACTTATTTTCTCACTTCAATATGTCACATTCATTCTAAATATTGATATTATATATTTATGGTAAATAAGAAGGATCTCTATAGAGGAGGCCAGTAGGACACAGGCCCTAGGGAGGGAAAATGAGAAAAACTGTTGAGGGGGGATGGAATGTAACATAGGTAGAATAGAGGTAAGAGAGATTAAAAAACATTAAGGAAGTTTGAAAAAGCATGAAAGGAGATAGGATAGTGCAGTGGATAAAGGCACTCACTGATCTTTTAGATAATTCAGAATCCATTCCTAACTCCCACATAGCTAAGAACTCTTTTTATTTTCATTTCCAAGAGATCCAATGCTCTCATTTGGCCACTATAATTACTTTACACCCATACCCAATAAATCTATAAGGAAGTATTTTATTTCATATTTACTTAAATATACATATTGTAATATATAGGAGTGTATCTGTACACACGCACACACACACACACACACACACACACACACACCTACACACATACCGAAAGTTATACCAACTGGAGTGATAATGCAAACCCCTCACCCCAGATCTGTAGACTATATAACAACAACAACAAAAACAAAATCCAAGCAGCAGGCATGGGATACCTTCCTTTCAGTTCTTGCTTAAGGGAGTCTAAGATTTTTACAATAATAGGCTATTTCTGATGTCCTTGGTTTCTTCCCAGTACTTCAAGGCAAGACTCTAATGATGTCACAGGATTTGAAGGAGTTGAGCCAAAACTGGCCTAGAAGAGTTTATCATGACAACTAGCTCTCTTACTTTCTAAAGGTGCTGTGCAATATGCCTAGAAACAAAAACTATCAATAATCCTACCTAAATGTGGAGACTTTGAAACATAACAATGACCAACTTGGCAAAAAATCCTGAATAGTGCAATAGTGCCTCTTATATATTAGTGGTAACTCACATATTTCTAATTGGATTCAATGCTTGCTCAATAGGAGGAGACTTTTGCCAAGTAATGCAAATCTAAACTATCAGCTAGTAAAATCATTGACCCTAAAGAATATATCGCTGCCATATTCTTAAACCACTATATTTCTATGACATCCTAAAAGCATATCCTTGTTACCACAGATAAATTTCTCATCACAGAGTTTTCTTTTTGTAGCACATGGAAAATCCACAACTGGTTAACAAAGAGAAAAAACAGAACATAGGTTGCCCAAGTCTAACTAATAATTCAGAACACAGCCTTTGACCTGGAACATTGTGGAAGATGTGATAATACTGCATGAGCCTGAGAACTAAGACATTGGCTTCAAGATAGTGTCTTCTAAATATGACAGGGATATCTCAACAATATAATCTCCTAAACAAGACCTGCATAAAAACAACAGCAACAGACATGCCAATGTGGAAATCTCACAAGATGCCACCTCTAGATGAAGAGCTACTGTAGGTGGTTAACGGCTACTGAGAGAGGCTAATAAGTTTTTTCCATTAATGAGTCCACGAATCCCAAGTGGTCAGCCCTTATTACATATACAAATGAGCAAATCTTGTGTGTGTGTGTGTGTGTGTGTGTGTGTGTGTAAAGATAATAATTAAAAAAGAGGCCAAAAACATGAGACGGGGTCACAGGAGGAAGCAGATAGTAGAAAACAAGGCTGGAAATTATTACATAAACATTGTGTGTTCAATGGCTCCTTCTATCCTTGTCTCCTTGACATGAACAGAAGCATTTCTTCTATCTGGACCACAAGGGAAAGAATGAGTTGCTAAAATCCTCACAAAGCTCCTATTTTGCTTCCATCCTGATAACATCTTCTCATACACATTTTAAGATTACCATTATGACCTGGGTTTCGAAAAGGTAAGTGTCTGACAACATAAAACTGACTGTGGCCTGAGAATTTCCATGTATTTCCTCCTTGAAAAGAAGTTGCACTGTTGCTATAATCATCAAAATGTTTTCAAATAAATAAAGTACAAGCACGGATTAAAGTGTTGCAGATCACAATGTTGCAGAGAGGATAAGGACATTTATTATGTGTCTCAAAGCCACAAAATTCATATTAAATCTTATACTAAAAAGCTATCTGGAAAAGAAAGTGATCAAGTACTAGCAGGTCTATTTTCTTTAATTGAATTTTCTTTAACAGATTTTTTTGGCAACAGAGATGTTATTATACCGCATTGTAATGGGATTCTTTGATCATAACTGTGTGTGTGTGTGTGTGTGTGTGTGTGTGTGTGTGTGTGTGTGTGTGTTTGTGATTATAAAGCTTTTATTTTCACAACACTGCCAATAATTCAGGTTCCTTAAGTTTTCTCTTCAATAGTTAGTTTACAGCTTCAATTTATTTGAGTTTACCCAGCACTATGAATTCTGATCAGTCCTTAAAGACAAGAGGAAAGGGCATATTGCCAAAATGAAGCAAGACGTTCTAAAGAAAATATTTTCCTTTCATTGTAGCAATTTATATTAGGCAGCAAAATAAGAGACCTTGCTAGAAGCCTGTGCTCACTCCCAAACTATGTTCAACTTTCTTCAGGCCAATGAATTGTTAGTTATTTTGTGTAGTCATAGAGTACCTGAAAAGTATACACCCCAGCTTTATTCTCTGAAGTTACCATTATTATGATCTGAGTTATTAATGTGGACTAAAATGTTGAAATCTTAATTTACGATGTCACTGTAATGGTATTAGCAATTGGCACCTTCATGAGGTAATTATGTCAAGTCAGGGGATGGGAGACCTCAGGTATACCAATATTGCAGTTTGAAGAAAATCTCCAAGTGCTCTCTACCCATTATTTATTGATCCAAAGAGACAGTTCTCTATGGATCATAAAGGCGGCTCTAAGTTCTTAGGCACTGATTCATTTTGATATGCTGTTCTTAACTTGTTAGCCAATGAAATTATAATATAAAGCATTGTTTGTTTAAACATCATTTATGGCCCTGTGCTATTGTGACCTAGATTGACTAAGATACTAATCCCAGAAAGGTTCATAGAGAAAATGTCTCCATGAGATCCAGCTGTAAGACATTTTTCAATTAGTGATCAATGGGAGAGGGCCAATAGTAAGTGATGCTGTCCCTGGTCTGGTAGTCTTAGCTTCTGTAAGAAAGAAAGCTGAGCAAGCCAGAGGAAGAAAGCCAGTAAGAAACACCCCTACATGGCCTCTGCATCAGCTCCTGCTTCCTGACCTGCTTGACTTCCAGTCTTGACTTCCTTTGGTAATGAACAGCAGTGTGGAAGTGTAAGCTGAATAAACCCTTTCCTCCCCGACTTGCTTCTTGGTCATGATGTTTGTTCAGGAATAGAAATGCTGACTAAGACACTACACAAAGAGAATCACAGTAACTTCATTGTACTTATGTGGATTAAATGAGGTTATTAATTCTTTGAGAATTTCATGCAGGATATTCTGGTCATATTTACTCCCTTTCAATTTTTTTCAATACCCACCCCATTCTGCACTCATCAAAATTTGTGTCTAATTTATAAAAACTCATCATGTACCCGTGGTCCTGATTACTTTTACAAATATATTCTTCCAACCTAAATGAGTACCCAAGTGAATAAAAATCATACTGTGTACAACTTTTTACTAATATTGTTTCCATGATGATTTTAACTACAGCTTTATTGATCCAGTTTCTTTAAGTAAGTATCATATCTCATAACATTATTCAAAGAGAAATGGCACATTTTAGTCAAGTTACTATTGCATAAAATTAAAATGTTTTTATATGGGTCTAGTTTACAACCTGTGAGTAGTTGCATGTATATATTATAAAAATATTTATGTATAATAGTGGACAAACTTGATAAATAAAAGATGATAAAATATTAATTTGAAATCTATATTTGTCTGCTAGACATTATAATTTGAAAGGAATATATTAGTCTATAGCATTTTTAGAAATGTTGCTCCCCTTTAAATAGATAGCATTCTACAATGTAAATATTTTAGTAACCTTCTGAATCAGCTAAAAGCAAATAATTTGAGGTCAAGTTTTTATTAAAGTATGTTCCTAATATTTGATGAGAGAATCTTGAAATTTTATCTTTTTTAAACACAGTGTTAATTATTTAAAGACATTTTATAGATCTCTGAAACACATACTTTGAGAAAGTATCTGTTTGCTTTTTGCAACAAATAAGTAAACACACCACATCAGATGCAATAACACCAAATAGAATGTATTCTGACAAGATTAATTGGTGATAGACTATAGACTTTTGTTTTTAAGTGTACCATGTTGAACTGGAAAAGTGGCTAATACAAAGTCAATCTTTACTCTTAAGATCAATTAATACATATTTATAGCTTGCAAAGTATAAACACACAAAGAATTCAAATTATTTTCCCTCATGTTAAAACTTAAGGCTTTATATATAATTAAACATGTAATAAAGAAAGCATACATATGTACACATATATATTAAATATTATTATGTATTTCTTTAAGTATTAGTGAACTTAGATCATTAAAGTTTCCCTTCAATAAATTATGGTTTTAGATATTTTATTCCTGTTTTATTATTGTTGAATTCTCATTGTTGTGAAGTAATTATCTCTACATTTGGGATATCAATATTTTCTTTGCACATATCCTTTTGCACATTAGAAAATGAGAAAACAAGTACAGAGAAACCTCTCTCTATTCTCAAAAATGAGACCCTCGACCTTCTGCTCCCATTTTGTTGTTCATATTTGTACTCATGTATTAACAATGCTTGTGTATTTCAAAAATACATAATACTTTTTTTACTATTTTAATACTTTTTACAAATGATAAAGACATAATCTACTTTGTTCCACATTATAGATTTGTTGTCAGTGTTCAGAAAGATTCTGCTATGGCATTAAGTTCCACTTCTGGGTAGCAGTTTGCTGAGATAATGTGCATAACATCACCCATTCTGTTTTTGTTCTACTTTACTCTGTACTGGTTTATGGTGTTCTAGGAAGATTATTGTATCAGTCTCTTTCTGTTACATAATCCAGAAATGTTTTTTTCCAAGACGGAGTGTACAATGTAGCCCACCCTGACCTTAAATTTGAGATGGTATTTCTTCTCCATCCTGAGAGATAGGTATAAAGGCATGGTGACACCTATGTGTAAGAGTTTCTTTACAATATACACAATGAGTGAGTCTGCTTGGCCATACAATGTGCAGAACTACAAATTCATTGTCTGGCAAGTTATTTTCCCAGATAATCTGTGTCTGTATTTTCAATATACTACACCTCCTGGGACATCTGGTTTGATTAGACTCATATTCTTGAATTACAGTGAATAGAAAATAGAATATATTTTTCTAGGCTTTATTATGTATTTCTCTAAATACTAGTGAAGTAGGGCCATTAAAATTCCTCTTCTGTGTATTATGTATATATACATTTTCCTGTCCTATTATTGTTCAATCCTCATTGTTTTGAAACAATTATTTCCGTATTGAAGTTATTAACTTCTTGTGAAATATATGTTTTACAAATATTTTGCCTTAGCCTTTATTTTTTAATATGATATTGTTTTTTATTTTGTGTGAAATTTTTTTGGCCAATTGACTTCATTTATTTCATTTTATCAATATATCTCTTAATATAATGAATTGATTCTTGTGTCTTTTATAAGAAGTGTGTTGTTTTCAAAGTATTGTATATATGTAGATAAATATGTAATATATATTTCTATACATTTGAGGTTTTAAAATTTTAGTATTCATATGTAAATATGGCAGAGGAAGATTCCTTCTTGTGCATAGTTTTATGTAAAAGTTTATTATAAAATTTTATAAGGGTACTTGTTTAGCAAAGTTTATGATATCTTGATGTTTAACCAGGGAAGGTCTTTGACTTACTTTCTTTTCAAGGGTGTTACAGATACTGTTTGCTCACCCATTGTACTTACCCGTGAAATAATTAATTTTCTGTTTCATTTTTATTGGCCTGAGAGATGCCCAGAGAATGAATAAAATATATGCTCTGAGTGTATTTTGAGAAGATATTAACATTTGCATTGACAGACTGAATAAACAATGCTGCCTTTACTGGGAAAGGAGGTATCATTTCATTCGTGGCTCAACAAGAACAAAAGAGAAGAACCAATTTGCTTCCTTTTGAGTTTGGGCTATCCATCATCTCCTTCCTTCACACGGCAGTGCTCCTAGCTCTTGATTTTGGACCGTAATTAGTTGATATACTTTCTCAGGTCTCAAGAATTTTAGTCACATCAAATACATGCCCTTGTTCTCTAGTCAAAATTAAACAGTTGTGAAACGTTTTGATTTCTTCAATGTTGATTTTCTTCTCTGAAAATGCATGACAGCATACCATATACATTTTATAAATAAGATGTTATGTTAAATTAAATGTATGACTTTACAGGATGAATTACTTTCATGACACTATTGACCTTCAGTACCATGTACTTGAGATTTCTTTCTACCTATGTAGACTTTTCTAAATGCCTTAAGTTCTATTTTCAACTAATATTTTAAAAATTATATTCATTGAATTTATTTCTACTTGCATACTATATTTCATGACATCTTTTCTGAATATTATAATTATGTGTTGCTACTAATTAGGAATAGGACTGATTTCAGAAGATCCAGCTAATAGTCACAGCACTTTCAAAAACATTTTCTTAATTCTAGTTCAATTATATATTAATTTGTATTTTATGTGTATTCTTCTTGACTGCAGAAAATGAAACTTTCATTTCTTTTTAAAAATTGAGTCTTGCAAACTTGAAAGCAATATTCATTATGATGCTAATGAAAAAACATATTATACATGAAAGACTTCTAGCATTGTTTTGGTTGTGTATGTATAGCAGTATGTATGTTCACAAGTACATTGTATGAATATGTGAATGCTGGCATTCATGTATGTGTGTGTATGTGTGTATGTGTGAGAGTGTGTATATGTGTGTGTAATTGCCTATGAAGACCAGAATTCAAGTGTTTTCAACTTAATGCATGTTTGTTTTATTGATAAGAGATGATATAATCTCTAATTTCATAAAGTTTACCTTGTACTGGTTATCACTGTAGTTGCTTATAGGCCAAAGTCCTCCCATGTAAAAGTACTCAATGAATAAGTCTTTCTTTGATTACATGTATAAAATTTCATGTGCATCACATTGATAAAATCTTAATTTTTATCAATTATTTTTTTCACAATCCATATGTATATAACAAGGAACTATGACCATATACATTTCATAAAAATTGCATGTCTAATGGCTCCACCCCACTTCATACTCCTTCATCCTCTCTGCTTCCTTTTCTCTCTGTATGCTTAACTTCAGGATTTTCCTTTTCAGTGGAAATTTATTGTCTCCCCAACCCTCCCTTGCGTCTTCATTTTTCCCAGGCTTTGAAGCCTCTTTCCTGGCCTTCATGTATAATTCCTCCCACCTGGTTATTTATAAACAAAATTTAGAAGTTAGGAACCTTATATAACTGAGAAGATGTGGAATTTGGGTTTCTGAGCCTGGGTTATTCCCTTAAAAAATGTTTTCCAGTTTAAACCTTTTCCCTGAAATTTTTCTAAATTTATTTTGTCTACAAGTAAATAAAATTCCATTGTACATATGTACCACATTTTTATTATCTATTCTTCTGTTGATGGACAGGCTGATTCTATTTCCTGACTATTATGAAGAAAGCAGTGATAGCCAAATATGCCAGTATAACTTTGGTAAATAAAGTACAGATAATCCACCTTAGCTTTTTTTAATTAAAATATTTTCTTTATTTACACTCCAAAAGTTGCCCCCCTTCTTGGTCCCCCACCCCAAGTTCTTCATTGCACTTGTCCAGACCCCACCCCAACTCTGACCTGCTTAGCTTTTTGAGACAGGATCTTTTCAAACTACCTCTCTGACTGGTTAAATTAGCTGACCAGAAAGACTTGGGTTTCCCCTAGCCTAGCAGAGATATGAAGTGCCAGGTTGGGGGGATACACAGGTGGCCCCCACATGCTCAGTGGAAAGGGGTATGGGGATGAGAGAAGGATTGTGGGAGGGGATGATGAGGAAGGGGGCCGTAAGTGGGAAATAACGTGAATAAGTAAAAATATAAATTTTTTAAAAAAGACTTGCACTTTTTCAAATCAGTACTTGCCTTATGTGGAGATACAGATGCCTATCACCACACCTTTCATTTTAAAATGTGAGTTCTGGAGATTGCATTCAGATCTTCGTGTTTGTGTAACAAGCTCTTTCTCTGCCGAGTCATATTTCTCACTTGCATTGTTTAATTAAGCATGATGTTCACCAGTTTTGTATAGTTTGGGTGAGAATAAGTCAATATTTTTCCTCTTTTTAATTTACTCACTGAACATTATGAATAATGTTAAATGATTTTCTACATATAAAACAGTAATAATTCTCTTCATTAATGTTTCATGTAGATTTTTCAAGTGTTAATTGATGAGATAAATTCATTTGCTCATGTGTAAGAGTTGTTCACATTTTTCTTACCTTTATTTTATTATTTTTCTCTCTCATCTCCATCTCTGTCTTCCCAAACTGCCACTATTCATTATTGGTTGGATACATGGCCACTCACACACTGTAATTTTTCAGAAGCAAAGTCTTAGAATGCTGCTTAGGCTCATGCTTGAACAGAAAAAGTTCCTGTCCTAGACCTCTGAGTATTGTGATTACAGATGTTCTCCTACACATCATCCTGTATCAAGTTTTTAAAGGGAGATTAGCCAAATTTTCCCTCAAATTCTTTTTCCATGGACTTAGTGCCAGATGATGAGTACTTGTCTTAAAAGTAATTTGAGAAGATTTATTTATTTATTATATGCAAGCACACAGTAGCTGTCTTTAGACTCCCCAGAAGAAGGCATCTTACGGATGGTTGTGAGCCACCATGTGATTGCTGGGATTTGAACTCAGGACCTTCAGAAGAGTCAATGCTCTTAACCACTGAGCCATCTCTCCAGCCCCTAAACTGCTCTGGAAATCAGTTTGGCGGTTCCTCAGAAAATTGGGCATGTCACTTCCAGAGGACCCTGGCATACCACTCCTGGGCATATACCCAGAGGATTCCCCTGCATACAATAAAGACACATGCTCCACTATGTTTATATCAGCCTTGTTTATAATAGCCAGAAATTGGAAGGAGCCCAACTATCCCTCAAAGGAGGAATGGATACAGAAAATGTGGTATATTTACACTATGGAATACTACTCAGCTATTGAAAATAATGAATTCATGCAATTTGTAGGTAAATGGTTAGATCTGGAAAATATCATCCTAAGTGAGTTAACCCAATCACAAAAGAATACACATGAAATGCAATCACTGATAAGTGGATATTGATGAGCCCAGAAGCCCTAAATACTCAAGGCACAATTAGCAAGTCAAATGATTCCCAAGAAGAAGAAAGGAGAGGACCCTGGGCCTGAAAAGATGGGATCCAGTTTTGTAGACTCAGAACAGAGAAATAATGGGAGGTGGGGATGATTGGGGAATGGTTGGAGGGAGAAAAATTATGGGACGTATGGTGGGGGGAACTGGAAAAGGAGAAAGCCTTTGGAATGTAAACAGAGAATATAGAAAATAAAAATTAAAAATAAATCAATAAAAATAATTTGAGAAGAACCTATTCTTGATCTACATGAAAAATTTTCAACATTTTAATTTCCTGTCTTTCTAATTTGTGAAAGTCGGTACGAAGGTCCTCCTCCACCCCCTCATCCACTCCCATCTTCCTGCCCTGGCATTCCCATACACTGGGGCATCAACCACCCAGGACCAAGGACCCCTTTTCCCATTGATGTCCAACAAAGCCATCCTCTGCTACATATGCTGCTGGAGCCATGGGTCGCTCTATGGATACTCTTTGTTTAGTGGATTAAGCTCCCTGGGAGCTTGGGGGTGGTGATGTTGGTTGATATTGTTGTTCCTCCTATGGGGTTCCAACTGCCTTCAGCTTTTTCAGTCCCTTCTCTAGCTTGTCCATTGCGGACTGGTTGGCTGCAAGCATCTACCTCTGTATTTGTCAGGCTAAGTTTTATTTTCAGAATAAACTATTTGATCTTATTTCTTGAAACTTTTTTATATAAAATCATTCAAAATTGTAGTTATTATGCTTCAGCCTCTACTACCTCCCTAATTAAATTTTTTATTCCTCATAATATTTTTATATTAATAATGTTTTTGTTAGGTTTAAATGACGTCTATTCATGATTTTCAGATATCCTTCATTCTTCTTTCCTTGATATTCTTCATTGCAACAAGTATTTTAACTTACAGTATATCTGTTCTATTATTAATGCCTAACTCTGAGATCCTTGACTTTCTTGTGCTCATTTTATTCTTCAGATTCATCATGTCACCTCAATTAATGTGAACATTACAGAAGATAAAATTTTCTACCTCCTATTTCCTTGCGTCTCACACATTTTGTAAGTAGCATTTTAATTCTGAGTGTTGTTTTTATTTAGCATTATGACTTGATCTCCCCCTCCGTCCCTCCCTTCTCCTCTGTTCCTCCCCCTCTCTCTGCCTTGTGCATATAGATCAGGTTGTAAACTCTCAGCTACTGCTTACAACCTAGCCCTCACTATATATTGCGATTCTCTCCCCCATGTTAGTCCTGGACTTACACACTGAAACTGTAAACCCTAATAATCTTGTTCTTTTATAAGTTACCTTGATTGTTATCACAAAAATACAAAAAAATAAGATATTAAATATACTCCAGTATAAGGCCAAACATTCAAGATCATATGTATAGTACGAACTGCATTTTATTTATTCATTTATTTATTTATTTATTTATTTATTTATTTTGGTTTTTCGAGACAGGGTTTCTCTGTATAGTTCCGGCTGTCCTGGAACTCACTCTGTAGACCAGGCTGGCCTCAAACTCAGAACTCAGAGATCTGTCTGCCTCTGCCTCCCAAGTGCTGGAATTAAAGGCATGCGCCACCAACGCCCAGCTAAGAAATTTTAAAAACAGAAAGAACATAGAGTTATGTGTGTAGAAAAAAATGGAGTATCTTTGCATGGAGTTGTAAGGTGCCAAAATATGATTAAAATATTTTGTATGAAATTATCAAACACTTAAGAAAAATTATTTTTGCATTTTATTTGATTAGACAAAGGAAATAAGAAAGTCGATATAAGCCCACTCCTAAGCTCATTGATGAGCTACAAATTATCAATGGCTTCTGAAAAAAGGAGAATTAGTGTCCTCTTTGGAATAACTCCTACATAGGATGTACAATCCCAAGTGTTTATCCCTGGACATATATAAACAAGATCAATGCTAAATGTATTCTGTAGGTGATATCTGTATCCATAACTGTATAACATACATATACATATATGCATTTGTACATATGTGTGTATTATGTATATATACATATTTGTTGAAATATGGTTCAAGAATTGATTTGTGTGAGAATCTGGAGTGCTTGTGAGTATGCTCCAAGAAAACAAGACAAGAGTCATGTATCCTCAGTTTTTTCAGAAGCATAAAATTGTTCTTGGTATATGTTTTCATACTCCTCCCAGGTATAGTAGAGAGGAGTGAATTTATTCCAGATTTTTCATTACAACAAGATATTGTTGTTTGTTTATATACCTCTATAGAAAAATGTACTTTGTCATTTGTGGCTTGCTGCTACGTGCAGCTTGTCCACCACCTGTGGCTTGCCCTTGTGATTGTATATTTTACTCATGTGACTCTTCTTAACCCTCAAAGTATAAATTGCCTAATGTTCTGAATAAAAGTGGCTATTATTTGAGACTTTACATGCCTCCTTTATTAGCTCCACTCTTCCATGTCCAACAGCCTTTAGAGAAGTAAACTATATATGTATATGTGTCTCTCTATATGTATATAGATATATACACATCTATGTCATGAAACAATAATTAAGAATATGAATTGTGGATGAGGAAAGATTTTGCAGAAAGAGAAGGAATTCTATAGATATAGTACTCATGTTTGAACTTCTAAAGACAAATAAAATTGTGAAAGAAGACACTCTAAACAAAAATAATAAAAAATAATGATAATTAACCATGAATATCAGGAAAGTTGAGGTTTTAAATCAGATTTCATAATATCAAATAAAGTGGTTCATTGAATGGGAAATGTGATCAATGCTAAAAGACAGAAAATGTTTGATCCATTCCTAAAATATCTTTCTTTGTAATTTCCAACAAATAAAATAGCTTTACAACTGAGAAATGTAAATCAACATTTACATACACAGCATACACACACGCATACACACAAACAGACTTCAATCATTTTGAAAAAAATTATCTGCAGTTGACTGAAAGTAAGCCTACCCTATATTGAAGAATTAATCATACATAAAGTATTAGTCTAAAACTAATTTATAATAACTAGGTTATTATAAATCAAGATGAATTTGAACAAGCAAGCATTCCTCCAAAGACACTCAGATGATTGATTATTTAGGCAAATTATAGATGACAGATTCTTAGATCTAGTAAGATATAGACTGCCAAATATCAGATACATTTAAAAAAACAGCAAACTTATGAAATAAATAAAAAAGGATTTTTGTATATAGATCCAGACAACATAACAGAGGAACTTCTAGACAGAAGGAACCCTTGTAGATAAAATCTAACCTCTTCACCTTGTTACATAATATCCTCAGAGAAAAGCCACTTGCTTACCTGCACATTCTCATTCCTCACCACATCTTTGTATTCAAATGTTGGTGTCAAGAAATCAAAACTATTAGATCTTTCAATATGACATACTTCCTGCTCCTCCCTTTAAGATGAAGCTCAAGTCAAATCTCTGATATTCACTTTCCATGCTGTTCCTTATTTTCTGACCAGATAAAATATGATTTCTCACCGTTTTTCCTATAGCATCTGCCTGATAAGGAAAGAGATTTTGATACAATGAAGACATTAAGGTAATGAGGTCTCAATTACTGGTGAACTAGTGACTTATTACTACTGGAAATATTCATGGATACTCATGCTTAACGATAGATTGAATCAGAAAGCTTCCATTGTACTCAGAACTTCTGAAGACTATGCAAATGTGAGCTTGATTATTATGATTGGAATAATAAATATGTTCAATGTTTAATGGTGCAATGCCTTTATCACAAAGAGGTATTAACACTAAATTATTAGTTATTAGTAAAGAATTATCTTTAAGGTCTCATCAATATTAGATCCTTGGGACTATAATGTTTTGATCGTTTTATGTTTTCCATGTAAATCTTTTGTTTAATAAGGAAGATAGCTTTGGTATAAAGACAATGTTTTTAATCAAAATCCAATCTTAAAACAAAGTTATTTTTGTCTCTTACTTGTCTATTTTTAACTTGTGCTGTATCATTAATTCATTGACTTCTTCCAAGAATATGAATTGCATCATAATTCTAACATTTATTTAAATGTCAGTAGCAAGTTACAACAAGAATCAGACTATAATACCTTCTAGTTTCCCATATAAGTTTATAAATCCATTCTACAAAGAAACATTATACGTGGAAAGATGATCACAGATAGGTTAATTTTAAATCTGTTAAATAGTATTGAATCTACTTAATGTTATACATATTTTATATTTTGGTTTTAATAATATTATAGTAAAACTACAAATAAATTTTTTCAAACTATCAAAATATGTCATCAGAAATAAGTCCACAGTAACAGAATACCAAAGACTTTAAGGAAAGAAAAGAATACAGACAAAGCAAGTTATGAAACTGTGTCTAAAACACAATAGTACAAAAGCAACCATCTCAATGTGATGAATAAAGAAATGTAATAAAAATAAAATAATAAAGAATTATAGGTAGATTATTAATTATAAATTCTACATGAACAATTTATTACACTTTGGAAATTAAAAATGAAGTAGTCATCGTGTTAGATTATACTTTATGTCACATCAACTATCTGATTATAGTTATAAATTTGGATGCGCCTGAAGGGAAATATTTTTTAAGATCTATTGTAATTATAGTTTTAATTATATTTAGCATTTCATAGTTTATAATTTTAACATTAACTTGTATAACTGTAATATCACTCCTTCAATGATTATGGTTTTAGTAGTTTATAGATTATTTTGTGGACAGGTCCTCATGTCACACTGGGACAAATGACAGTAAGAAGCCATTTGTGGCTTATTGCTTTGAATAAAGGAAGGAGGAAAGGTAGGGCTATACCAAGAGGCAGAATAAACAGCAAATTAGACTTGTATGCCAAGTGATGGTGTCGTAACCTGCAAGTCTTTTGACTTGACCTACTGGGATGATGAGGGAATGCAGAAAGGCCAGACATCTAGTCAAACATTCAGAAAAGCAGGAATCTGGTGGACCATGTGCTCTGATGAAAAGCATCATCAATCCAGGAAATGCTGAATGTTTGGAATAAACCACTTAGTGAGGAGGCAGTTTGTTTTACTTAGCAGAATAAAAAGGAGTCAGGTTAAGTAATCTATGTGGGACATTTGTGTATGGGTTTGAAAGGAACTGTAATTGATAAAGATGATAGTTCAATTAAAGAGGACTCTGTCACTCTAGACCTGCAGAATATGAAAGGTGTTGTTTTGGCAAGATCCAAAGGCTCCAACACATGAAAATGCAAAGAGAAAGACTAAACTGAGAATGATGAAGAAAAGGAACCCTGAATATAAGCAACTACAAGGAAAGGTGATTTTGCAACCAAGGCATATGGAAATAAAACACACACACACACACACACACACACACACACACACACACACACACACACGCAAACAAGCCCAGGCTATATCTCAAAGTGATAGCTAAAGTCACAATATTGTCCATGTGCTACTGGATTTACAGGCATGAAATATGCAAGATTGAAGGGTCATGGTGTCTTGTTCCTCAGTTTCAGGAAGCCCTAACCTTACTTTCATTCAGTAAGGACTAAGCTTAGCCCTAAAATAACAGATGTGTGGCAAAGTTGGAATTATCTAAGAAGGCTCTGAGAAGCCATTGCTTGCAGCCATGAAACTGAAGCCAAACTTGCAGTGAAGACTACCAAAGGATGGTGGTGCTAGATTGATGGGCTATCCAACAAAACAAAACAAGACAAAGCAAAACAAACAAATGCAAAACAAACTGCAACAATGGTAACAACAATAAGAAAATTACTTCAAGCATAGAGTGGACTAAATCCAAGAGAGATTGTGTATTATAGGCAACAAGCTGGAAAGGCAGGGTGCCTTAATCCTTTGGGTCCTAGATGATTTCATTATGAACCCAATAAGCCCACATGGAGCTAGGATTTGGTGTTTTCTTTGCTAGGTTTTGGACTTTCATTGGCCATATCATTCTTAGCTGTACAGTGTTTCTTTATTATGTTTCTTTCTCTACCTTTTGGAATGGAAATATATGTCCTGTCCCATTACATATTAGAAGCATGTGACCTTACTTTTCATTTTGATTTTACAGGGGATTACAGTTAAGCAATAGCATGAATCTCAGAAGAGACTGAACTTGGAACTTTTAAATGAGTTGGAGACTATTATAGACTATGGGGATTTTTGAAGTAAGACTGAATACATTTCTGCATTACATTGTACCTATAAGCCTATGAAGGCCAGGGGATGGAATATGGTGGTTTTAATAGGAATTTCCCCCATAGATTCATGTTTCAATGCTTGGCCATAGAGAGTCTCACTATAGGAAGTGTGGCCTTTTTAAAGTAGGTATGACCTAGCTAGAGTAAGTGTGTCACTGTTCAGGCAAGCTTTGAGGTCTTAGCATTTCTTTTTGTTTGTTTGTTTGTTTTGTTTTGTTTTTTGGATTTTGTTGTTTTTTTTTCAAGACAGGGTTTCTCTGTATAGCCCTGGCTGTCCTGGAACTCACTCTGTAGACCAGGCTGGCCTCTAACTCAGAAATCCACCTGCCTCTGCCTCCCAGAGTGCTGGGATTACAGGGGTGTGCCACCACGGCCCTGCTAAAGAATTTTGTTGTTGTTGTTGTTGTTGTTATTTTTTGTTTTTCGAGACAGGGTTTCTCTGTGTAGTTCTGGCTGTCCTGGAACTCACTCTGTAGAACAGGCTTCATTGAACTCAGAAATCCACCTGCCTCTGCCTCCCCAGTGCTGGGATTTAAGGCGTGCACCACCACTGCCCGGCTAGGCCTTAGCATTTCAAGCTAAGCCTAGAGTAGTGGTCTCCTGCTGCTGTAGATCAAGTTGTTTTACAACATTCAGCTCCTCTACTACCAAGTCTACCTGCATTACTTCATATTTCTTTTTTTTTTTCTTTTTCTTTCCATGAAAACTCTGGTCTAAACCTCTGAAACTTTAAGCTAGTCATATTTATATTTATTCCTTTATAAAATTCACTGTTTTCATTGTGTCTCTTCACAGTAATAAAATCATACAATAAGAGAATTACCTACTTCTAACATAGAATGGTACAGAATATATATTCCTGGTCAAACTCCAAACTGTGTATCTCCATGTTTGGTGTCAAAATACTCTTCAGATTTCCAAGTCCTTTCATATTTGTCTACTGGACACATTTCTTTCTTTTAAGTCAGTTCCATTCTCTGTTAACAGCAATCCTTGGTAGCTTTGCTCCAGCTCTGGCATTTCCAACATCTTAGAGTCTCCAAGGCAATCCAAGGTTCACTTTTACAGCTTTATACAATGACCTCTCTCCAGGACTCCATTCAGGAACACCTATGATACACACCTGAGCCCAGCAGTTGTCCTTAGTAGTGGAGGGAGATTCCATAACCCCTTTCTTTTACACTTGATTCAAGAGCCAGAACCACATGCCCCAAATTACAAAGTTATACTGATTCCTGGGCTGGAACATGGCATTCTCATTCAATTATATCTTTACCAGATTTCTTCTTTGGGTAGTTTCCTTGACTGCCTAAGCTTGGTTGTCTTGGAACTTGACCTGTGGATCAGGCTGGCCTTGAATTTAGATATTAGCTAGCCCCCGATTTCTTAGTGGTGGGATTAAAGGCTCTACCACCATGCCTCACATAAACTGTTCTTTGATTTCTTTTTTTTAAGTTGGAAGTATAGCTGGGTGTGGTTTGCCCTGAAGTTACCAATCCCTTTATTCCATTTCTTAAATATCTTTATCTCCTTAAACACAGGATTTAGCTTCATTCTTGTTCCTGATTGTTTTTTTCTCCTCAGTCTGTATGTCAGTTTTTACATGCTCAGCTTGCTCCATTTCATTATAGATAATCATAAGGGTGAGCACTAATAACTGTATGACATAGTCAGTACTAGGCTGTTTTGAGATTTCCCCTGCCAACAGAATTAACCCAAAACTTTTCAATTTAGCCCCAGGCAGATTTTTGGACAAGGACAAAGTTCAGCCACATTCTTTGCCAAAATATCACAGAAACAGTCTCTAGACCACAAGCAAATAAAATATTCTTCTCTGAAATCTCTCTCTCTCTCTCTCTCTCTCTCTCTCTCTCTCTCTCTCTCTCTCTCTCTCTCTCTCGTTGGATATCTTGTGTTTTTTTCAGTATTTTTTTAATTTTTATTTTCTATATTCTCTGTTTACATTCCAAAGGCCTTCCCCTTTCCCAGTTCCCCCCCCCACCATACATCCCATAATTCCTCTCCCCCCAACTATTCCCCAATCATCCCACCCACCCACCCCCAGGATTTCTCTGTTCTGGGTCTACAAAACTGGATCCAATCTTTTCAGGCCCAAGGTCCTCTCCTTTCTTCTTCTTGTGAATCATTTGACTTGCTAATTTTGCCTTGAGTATTTAGGGCTTCTTTGCTCATTAATATCCACTTATCAGTGATTGCATTTCATGTGTATTCTTTTGTGATTGGGTTAACTCACTTAGGATGATATTTTCCAGATCTAACCATTTACTTACAAATTGCATGAATTCATTATTTTTGATTGCTGAGTAGTATTCTATTGTATAAATATACCACATTTTCTGTATCCATTCCTCCTTTGAGGGATATCTGGGCTCCTTCCAATTTCTGGCTATTATAAATAAGGCTGATATAAACATAGTGGAGCATGTGTCTTTATTGTATGCAGGGGAATCCTCTGGGTATACGCCCAGGAGTGGTATGCCAGGCGGTGGTGGCACACGCCTGTAATCCCAGCACTTGGGAGGCAGAGGCAGGCGGATTTCTGAGTTCGAAGCCAACCTGGTCTACAGAGTGAGTTCTAGGACAGCCAGGACTACACAGAGAAACCCTGTCTCTAAAAACCAAAAAAAAAAAAAAAAATTATCTGAAATCTCTTGATCTGGGCCACCACAGTTCAAATAACCATCAGTACCATTGTATTCCATGTTTCTGTTACTACATCCTAGTAAGCCACAGTGAAAACATTTAGCTGCTTTTTTGCATCCAAAGTCTCAACATTCAAATTCCTCCAAACAAAGACAGTCCAACCTATCATAGCAAATCTCTACTCCTGGCATGAAACTCTTTCCTAGAATTGTATTGCTGTGAAGAGACACCATATTTATTTGGGGCTGAGCTTATAATTTCATGGCAGGAAACATGAAATCATACAGGCAGGCATGGTGCTAGAAGACCTGACAGCACTCCATCTTGATTCACAGTGATAAGAAGACTGCTGCACTAGCTTAACTTGAACATATGAGATCTCAAAGCCAACCCCCACAGTGAGAAACTTCCTTCAACAAGGCCACACCTATTCCAACAAAGACTATACTTCCTAATAATGACACTCTTTATGATGCAAGAATTCACACACAAGGATGTATGGACACTATTCCTATTTAAGCCACCACATATCCATTAGTATTTATATGACTTTTATAGATGTATATAATCTGATTATTCTCTTCCTTAACCTTTCTTCATAATTATGATTTTTTTTAAATTTTACAAGAGGCTGCAATTAAAAGATTTTTTTGAGTCTCAAAAGAACACTTTATACTTTGAATTTTTGAAATGTTAAGATGAAGAGGACATGGGAAACTTATGGATTCATTTGTCCATGAGATGTTTATATGTTTATGAGGTCCAGCAGAAATTTGATTTTGTTTGCATGTAAAATTATACTTGATAAAGTCATGTGTTTGGATACTTGGTGTTAGGTTCATGTGCTTTAACATGTGACCTACAACTGCTGGTAATATTTTGAAAGGTTATAGAAACTTTGAAGGCAGTGTTCAGCTTGTATAGGATAATTGCTTAGACTATAGGGCAGCTTCCCTTCATATTCAGCCTTTGATCCTAAATAAGAGGTAAAAAATATGATTAGCTAGCCTCCTACTTCAAGGACCAAGCTTTTTGTACCTGCTGCCCTTCTGTCTACCATCACATAATGGTTATATATAAGCATAAGCATTAATAAACACTTTTTCATTAAATTACTTCTTGATAAATGTATAATCCCAGCAACATGAAAAGTAACTAAAACAAACATGCAGATACCCACAAAAATGTACAAAGGTTTCAGTGGGATTAAATGTGACAATGGGTCCTAAGACAAATAACAATCCCCACAAGGACATGATAGTCTTAAAGAAAATTGGCTCCTCTATGGACGCAAGAAAAAAGTGGTAATGTCTAAGACTAATGATGAAGGAAGGCAGGTAAAATGACTTTTAAAAGACTACCAACCATTGATAATGCCTATTCAGAATCATATCAAAAAATATCTACCTCTGAGAATTTTTATAAAAGATACAATTTATGGTATATGCACAAAAGGTTTAGACATTTTACTTCAACAATTCTAGAGAAAAAAAAGTAGAAAATATTTTGGGTTAGATAAATAGTATATATATAATCCATTCCTTGTATGGTTAACCTATTGTACTTTCAACCCCAACATTAATACTTAAAGTTTTCAGTGTTATACTGATCTGAGATGTAAAACAATACCTTGACAGATTACTCAGAATGTAAATACAAATAACTGTTCATCACATACAAATTATACTCTGCCATGACAAAACTGATATGTGGTTGAAAACTTGATGTAATCTAGTAAGTTCATGAGCATTTTTAGTATGTGTATTATAGTCTCTGTGGGGGGTCTCTGCAACTACCATGACCAAGAGAGTAATGATCCAATTGAGGCAAGAAGTCACTTGACTCAGCATGACTTCCTAGCTAGTATGGGTTCAAATTTCAGGAGTTTGAGCCCAAGCAATTTTAGCCATTTTAAGCACATTTTAGTGATTTTTTTCCTGACGATAAGTCCATCCTGTGTGTACAATAAAACGTAAGACATGACTACATCTAAATTCTTTGTAGAGTTCTTTTGATATCTTCCATAAAAAATAGCTCTAAAGATTGACTATATGTCTTTCTGTAAAGACGGGTTCTATAAATTGACAAGCTCAAGGTAAGAGTCTGAGGAGGATCTAATGTAGTCTCAGACACAGTGTACTGGTCTTCAGTCTATTAACTATATTCTTTGTCACCCTTCTGGGTAGATAAGAGGTTGTGAGTTCCTCCTTTTGGAGTGACAGGCCTGGTTCTTCCAGTGCTTATCTGTGAGCATATCACACAAATCCCTCAGGAAGGATAAGGTATATTTCTAAGCAAATCAAGTTTAATTTGTGTTTATTTATAAGAGTTTTAGTGATATGATTTCTCAAATGAGAATTACACTTTTTACATAGGAGAATAAAATGGATCAGTGTACTGGATCCCCTTTATTGCCTAAAACATGTAATTTTCTGTTCAATGAAATAGAGAAAACTACTATGTCAGTGCTTTGAATTCTTACCGTTCATAAAACTTTTCATATTGATTATATATTTTTCCTAAGTAAATCTATTAAGGAATTTAACAATCTTAAAACATTAGTCTGTAGATAAGTATATTCTTCATCCCTCATTCAGAAAACTTTTCTTTGCAACAGGCATATACTGATACAGAAAACCACAAAAGATCAATATAAAGAATTTTGAAGCCATGTCCCAATTTATACATCTACAATACACTCCATACCTAAGGTACAAGGAACATTATAGAAGGGGTAGAGAGATTCTACAAGACAGAGGATGACAGATTTTTCTGTGAGATTGAGTCTCCAAGTAACATAAGAAGCTATATCCATAAAGTCTAACCAACATGACCATGTACATGTAAGCCAAATAATGATAACATCAATGAACTTTTAAAACTACAGGAAAAAAACACAATGAGGCCCCTGCCCTTCACAAAGAACTTCAGGAAACTGGATGAAACTGAGAGAGAGAGAGGTAGGCCTCCCCAGGGAAGAACATACCAATTTGTTATCCAGTGCCAAATGGTCATCCATAAAGAATATATGCCAGTCACATTATATGGACTTAACAGGTTATATTTAAATGTATAACTACATATGAGTACAATGTCAAATAATGAAGAAAAAGGATATGAGTTTAAAAATTGGAATGAATATATAAGGAAGGATTTAGAAGGAGGAATGTGATAGGATTTTCCCTGTCCAATTACATTAAAATATTAGTGCAGTAGGAGGCTTGTGATTAGACAAGCAAAAGGGAGGTGGAAAAAAGAGTTGCATGGATAGAGAGCAACGCAAAGAGGAGAGAAGAAGCCAAGATGGAGGCAAATGAGCAGGAAGTATATTCTGAACCCTTGTGGTTTTAAATAGCCACAGGTAGTTATGAATATCACATAGATATAGAATAACTGGAATAGCTTGTCTGTTCCAGGTGGGCAGCTTGTATCATTATCAGTTGGCTCTGAAATTATTGTGTGAGCATCTTGGGACTTGATAATTTATTGATATATAAATCTGATATTATAACTATCAAGAGTTTTGCTTTCCTGGGATTCTGGGTGTTGTGGTGGCTGACTGCAGGATGGACAGGCGATGCATGGGGCTAGCATGGCAACAAAGGGAACTCGGATGCTCTGGCCCGGCCAGAGTTGGCAGGCAGAGTAGCTGGATGGACCATGGGAACTGGCAGTTCTTTTTGAATATTTCCTGCAACAGAGTAAAGGTAAAAAAGAACTATAATGAAATTACAATCTCAAAAATAAACAATAAATAGTTTTCAAGGCTGTAGAGGAACTTTAATCCAGTAACATGGCTGCTCTGGCAAGAAATCACATCCAAAGTTCTTCTTGGTCTGTATGATTCAGCTGGAATGACACATCTTCAGTTACTCTGGCTGGAATAAACACACCCTTAGTATATACCTTCAATTATGAACAATATAGGTAAAATTAGTTTATAGAAGAAAGCAGCCATGTTTGAAAGTGATGTCTAATTGAGGGGCAGAAAAAGTGATGAATCAGAGAACAATTGGACACGAGTTACAGATAAGATAAACCCAACTCTAAGGAAAAGAGCACAGGCAAGAGAGACCCACTTCACTAGATCATAGTGTGTGCCAGTTGTTCAGGGAGTACAGCTCAGCTGAGTTTAGGCAATGTAATGCATTTATTTGAATTCAGTGCAGTGCAATTCAGTTGAGTGCAATGAGTTTGGTTGAATTCTTGTAGTTCTATTCAGTTTATGCAGTTTATGAAGTTCAGTTTGTGCCAGATCTAGCATGCCTTGGTACTGTAGAATGACATGGTTCTTGTTCTTGTAACAGGGCCTGAAGGCATAGGCCTCCATAACTGTCAATGGCTGCTTCGGACATAAAGATTGTGTAGTAATTTACATATTTTAATGTATCTCTGAAGAATGTCCTCCTGTAAACTTTAATGACTTCATGGTAATCAAAGACAGCATGAGTTCAGCAGGTGAGGCATGGCTAATGTCTCAGCAAAATAATAAACATTGGGACGTTCTGGATAGCTCTCAAGGCTGTCAAAAAGAACTCTAAAAATATGAGTTCAAAAATATATAATTTCTCAACTATGCAGAAATATAAGGATACAATATGAATTATATAAGGTGCTTCATAGATGTAAAGAAACAGAGGCAGCTCCACTATGAGCCAGCTTGTCAAAGAGACACAAAGAGAGGCAAATATAAATGCAGTTAGATTCTTGAGTTCATGGTCAGTCTGGGATGGAGTAAATTTAGGTCCAGGTGTGGTCAGAATGATCATTACAGGGTAGGGTCCCACCCAGCTATCTTATTGTCTGTACTTGTAATTGCTGTCTCTTGCTAAGAGTCAAGATCATGGAATGCTGATTTGTGGGATAGTCAAGAGGTAACCTGGAATAAATAACTGAATTGATATGTAAATAATAAAACAGGGCTTTTGGTCTGCATGAGATAAGCGATCAGAAAGTGACAGTGGTTTTTTTTTTTTTTTAATTTTCTCTACTGAGAGCTGAGCTGTCTGGAGAGCAAAAATATCTCTTCAGGTTTTTTTTTCTGACAAGATTTCTGATTTAAGTATTAAATTCACAGGTAGTGAACATAGTTCTTTTAGATTTTTGATATTAATTTTATAATTTTTAATTGGACATTTTATTTATTTACATTTCAAATGTTATCTCCTTTCTAGGTTTCCCCTCTGCAAACCCCCTATCCCATCCCTCTTACCCTGCTTCTATGAGGGTGCTCCCCTACCCTCTTACCCACTCCAGTCTCACAGCCCTAGTATTCCTATATGGAGCATCAAGCCTTCACACAGAACCAATAGTCTCTCGTTCCATAGATGTAAGGTAAGGCTCCTTCAGCTCCTTTAGTCCTTCTCCTAATTCCTCCATTGGGTTCCCTGGGCTCAGTCTGATGATTGGCTGTGAACATCCACATCTGTATTGGTCAGGATCTGGCAGAGCCCCTTAGGAGACAGCTATATCAGGCTCCTGTCAGCAAGCACTTGTTAGAATCAGCAATAGTGTCTGGATTTGGTGAAATATATATATATATATATATATATATATATATATATATATATATATACATGTGTGTGTGTGTGTGTGTGTGTGTGTGTGTGTGTGCGCGCGCGCGCGCACGCAGGTGTGTGTGCACATGTGTATGTCCATGTGCATATATATATGAGGGCTGTCTTCGAACACATGGAAAGAGGGAAACAGATCCCATTACAGATGTTTTGACTAACCGTAACCGTAACCGTAACCGTAACCCTAACCCTAACCCTAACCATAACCCTAACCCTAACCCTAACCCTAACCCTAACCCTAACCTTGTTGAACTCTTGATCTCTGGAAGAGCAGTCAGTGCTCTTAACTGCTGAGCTAATTTCTGATGTTGGTCAGAAATCCCAAGAATTACTCAGAGAGTGAAACTTGTTCCTTTTTTTTTTTTTTTTTTTTTTTTTGTATTGAATAGAGTTTATTCAGGGCAGAGGAAATGAGTTAATGGTGTAGTAGAGGCAGAGAAAGGCTGAGAGAGAGAGTTGAGAAGTGGAGAAGTGGAGAAGTGGAGGCAAGCCATGACCACATGGAGAGGGGGGAGGGGAGGAGAGCCCAAGAAGGGCAGAGAGGTGAGAGTGCTAAGAGGCAAGAGCAAAGAGAGAGCGAAACCTGCTCTTTTATAATTTCTTCAAACAGCTATCCAGACAAGGCTGTCTGAAGAGTGAACTTTCTCTTTTAGAATGTTTTCTGGGATTCTTATTTTGATTGTGAAACCCAAGAATTTTAGAATTTTTCTAATAGGATTAACAAAATTTCTTATTTAGTTGGTAGATTCACAAAAAAAAATTTTACAGTAACTTTATTGAAGTATCCAGAGAGCTTTTAGAATTCTTACTAGCACAGAGAACTGTCTCAACCAGAGAGGGCTGTCTCAAGCAAAAAGTTAGGTTTCTCAACCAGAAATGATTTTTAAAATAGCATGAAAAAGCTATCTAGAGCATAGCAGAAAACACAGAGAGAGGTGGGAGGGGGAAGGAAAGAGAGGGAGAGGGAGGAAGAAAGGGAGAGGAAGAGGGAACAATCTGAAAAGCACTCTCACAGAGCCAAAACCTATCTACAGAGTAATCCCTGGAGATACAAGCAATCTCCAGCAGAACATAGGCCTGCAGCTAGGACCCACAATTTGACTTCCAGTTGTTTGTTTTTGCAGCTTCTAGACACATGTTCTCTCTGAACACCTCTCCAAGCTGACGGTGGTCTTGGCAAGTTTCTGGAATTCAGAGGCAGTTTTTCCAAGCAAAAGAACTCAGTGAGAAGACAAGATAAGCCATTGTGAATCAGTCAGCTTGGAGATGAGTTTTGAGTCTGAATGGCTTAGTTGAACCAGACAGACAGAATTTGGAAAGAAGTAGAAAAGGTGAACTTATTTAGCCGTAAGCAGCTAAGATGTAAATTACATCTGCTGAAGAGAAGTTACTTTAACACAATGTCATTGTCATGCTGGATTTTTTGAAATGGAAATATAAAGTAATTATATTTTTCTTTATGTGTAAGAAATATCTTACCATAATTTTAGAAATTATCTCATTCTTTGTGTTTACAAGGACTTGACATTGTCTCTAAATATGTCTCTCCAAAACTACCACTGTCTCTATCTTTCTACATATATTTACATCAATAAATATTAATGTATGTGTTCACTTGACCATCTCAATGCATATAAGGAAGCCCGATTATGTTCTATTCTGGCCTTACCCCTAAGAAAGAAAATAGATCATGAAATGCTCTTATCAATTTCAAGTTATTAAATCATAATGTTAGCAAACAAAAACATAAAAATCATTAAATTTTAAATATCATTAAAATTGGGCTGGAGAGATGGCTCAGCAGTTCAGAGCACCGACTGCTTTTCCGAAGGTCCTGAGTCCAAATCCCAGCAATCACATGGTGACTCACAAACATCTGTAGTGAGATCTGATGCCCTCTTCTGGTGTGTCTGAAGACAGCTACATTGCACTTATGTATAACAATAAATAAATCATTGAGCCAGAGCAAGGAGTGCTGGAGTGAGCAGAGGTCCTGAATTCAATTCCCAGCAACCACATGATGACTCACAACCATCTGTATAGCTACAGTGTACTCATATATATAAAATAAATAAATAAATCTTTTAAAAAGTCATCAAAATTATGAAGTTGGTATAGTATAAACGTGCATACACAGATGTACAAAAACATATTATTTATTTCCCTAAAGATATTTTTTCAGGGTTATTTTATCCAAGGACTTGTGAATTCAACTAGTTTAAAATACAGAAAATATGTCCATTTCTTGGAGATATTTTTATTATGTTTTGCCTTAAGTTGAAGGTTTTGTGTATTCTAGACCCTGATTATAGATTGTTAATATATGTGTGCGTGTGCGTTAGCAAATAAGCTATTTCCAGAGGTCTTTATTTTTTCTTGAACCTTTAATGTTGTTTAGTTGGTTTTAACAAGAAGAGAAATTTATGCATGTTTAATTGATCTGCTCATACTCATACACACACACACACACACACACAGAAAGAGAGAGAGAGAGAGAGAGAGAGAGAGAGAGAGAGAGACAGAGACAGAGACAGAGACAGAGACAGAGACAGAGAGAGACAGAGAGAGACAGAGAGGAAAATTTTCTTCTCAGTGCCTCACATTTTCTTTTTTATATTGTTATGTAATAAGCTAAAGGTAGTTTTCCTTCACATTGTTTAAATGGTGTAATTTTTTTTTTTTTTTAGAAAGAACATACACATGTCATAGCTCAAATTTTCAGCATAAACCACAGTGAGAGTTAGAGACTCTGGAAAGATAAGATTTGGAGTTTTGTGTATTTTTTTTCTTTCAACTCCACTATGTTTTAACTGGATGACTTCAGAAAGTTATTTCACGCCCTGTCCTTCACTGTAGGAGATAACAATGTTTATTTCAGAAAGCCTTTGGGTCTCTTAAAACATAAATATTTTAACTTTTCACTATTGGGTTTAAAACATACAACACAATTAATGTCACTTCTACAATAGTCACTTTAGATTCAATTATATAATATCCTGGATCATTTGTTTGGCAGATGTATTTGGAAATGATTATACATTTGGATTTAAAGTCTATCATGTACTACTTACAAGCCTCAAGTATATTATCATAGGTTGTGTTATTATTATATAATTAACTTTACAGTTCACTATAACAGAAAAATTATTGAACACTTTACCAAGTGCCCATATCTGGATTAAGTACTTGGGATTAAAAAAAATGAATAAAACCAGGTGTTTGTACTTGAAGAGCCTTTTAGGATTTAAAAGTGAAGGCATTAATTTTATCTCTTTATACTGAAAAAAATAGAAAAGGTAACAAGTGATTATTATCATTCAAATTATATTTACATTTTGACAAATGGCATCTAAGATTGTTCTTTATTTGTTAGAGTGTAAGAAAATAAAAACAATCTCCAAAGTTTTCCTTTCCATTTCTCTACCATATGTGCACACAATAAATACCAGGGAAACAAGACACCTACCAAAATTATATTATAAATTCCCTCAGTATTTCTTCTATATTTTTATTGCTTTTTCACGTGACTTGACATTTTCATGTGAGTAAAATATAGTCCTACAGTCAAGTTGTTCTCCGTCAGGTCTACAAAACGAAAGTCATTCACTAAACATTAAAAAATGTAAAAGAAAGTGCTAGAAGACCATCCACTGCTGCTATTCATTTGAGTATTTTTATTTGACTAAAACTGTATGAAATCATGCATTTAAGGAATATGATATTGTTATTTTGCCAATATATGCAGTATGTAGTCGGAGAAACAATAGATGCTCTTAAGAGAATAAATCCTCTACGGAATGAAATGTTTATTGAAGTGTATGTTAGCAGGTCAGACCATAAAGGTATTACTTTGTAGCCACGTTTTGGTACAAGAAATCCAAGACCTTAGAGGATAATAAGAATTGAAGGAGCCTTTGGGGTATTGTTCTAAACAAGAGTTTCATGCTATGAACATGAAATTGTTCCAGGTTTTTTTTTTGTTGTTGTTGTTCTGAAACAGGACAGTGTATAGTGTACTTGATGCTTTAGTTTTAAATATCTCTTGTGCCCAAAGCATCCCAGGACACATTGGGGGCTAAGAATGCAAGCAAATTTTTTTATGTCTCAGTTTCTTTCTTTTCCCATTTGTCTGATGATATTAAGAATATCTATTTCATAAGATTATTAAGTACTTGTTATATATATATATATGTATATGTATATGTATATGTATATGTATATGTATATGTATATGTATATATGTAGGGTTGGTAGCTTAGATATAAGCTTAATATAAAGGAAATGTTGGCTGGTTGGTTTCATAAGCAGAGTTTCCTTCCTTCTTGTGAGTTAAATGAAAATTCTACCTATATTTATGAACATGTAATGTTAGTTTTGAATATCAAATAATTAGGAGTTCATTGATTATTTCCACTGAAGCAAAGAAAATATTCTAAAAATGTGTGAAGAAAACAAATCTAGGGACATGGGCAGCATCCATATGTTTTGAAAATCTGGTATAAAGATATTTCAGAAAGCAAAGAGCAGTGAGGTTCTATACATTCTAGAAATTGCTTCCCTGTTCTGGTAATCCCCTACACTGCTTCACTGAGCCTTCCATGATCAGGGGCCTCTCCTTCCTTCTTCTTGGGCATCATTTGATATGTGAATTGTGTCTTGGGTATTCCAAGCTTCTGGGCTAATATCTGCTTATCAGTGAGTGCATACCATGTGTGTTCTTTTGTGGTTGGGTCACCTCACTCAGAATGACATTCTCCAGTTGCATTCACTTGCCTAAGAATTTCAAATAAAAAAAACAAAACAAAGAAAGAAATTTCTCTGAAATAATAGCTTTTCCCTCCTTTTTATTTTTCTTTTTAATAATAGTACTATTATGTAACATTAAGAAAGTTACACCAGAACATGTATTTGTTCCTTGTTTAAATATTATAGCTAGGGGCCGGGCGGTGGTGGCGCACGCCTGTAATCCCAGCACTTGGGAGGCAGAGGCAGGTGGATTTCTGAGTTCGAGGCCAGCCTGGTCTACAGAGTGAGTTCCAGGACTGCCAGAGCTACATAGAGAAACCCTGTCTCAAAAAAAAAAAAAAAAAAAACAAAAAAAAAAATTATAGCTAGATGCAGCTTGAAAAACTCCATACCAATATATTTGTGTAGTTATATTAACATGAATGGATTTCCTTACTTCTTGTGAACCTATATAAAAGGTTGCTATTTTTAAAAATGTGGTATAAGAAAGCTAAATGTTAGAAGCTTTGTATCATATGAATGGTTGTACATTTCCATTTCTTTAAAACTGGGACATTCAATTAGTTTTGGTTCATTTTCAAATTTGAGGTTCTTCTGTTCTCCATAATTTGTAATTATTCTCAATTTGTTAATGATTCATTCCAAAATACTTACACGAATTTGATGTGTTCATATGTTTTGTCCATCATTTGCATCTTGAACCTATTTCTGAATGCGGTTTCCTGATCACACTGTTGTGTATTTTAGTACAAGTGTTCAAAACCACCTCTTTTCATTTCAAAATGTACAGCAATTTTGTTTTTAATCTCTGCATCAAAATATTTCCAGATAAATCATTAAAGTGCTATATGTCTGAATTCTCTTTTAAAATAAAAACAACTTTGTCTTTCAAATTATGTTTTTTTTTCCTAACGAAATCCAGTAAGATACAGTAAGAAGTTGCCTGTGATAATCGTCAGCTTAACAAAATCTGGAATTTCCTAGGGGAGAGACTTCTGGGCATGCCTGTAAGGAATGGCGATGAATGACTTAATTGAGGTGGGAAAGTCCTAAAAATTGTAGGTGATATCATTCCTTGTGCAAGGGCCCAGTACTGTATAAGACCAAAGATGCAAGCTGAATAGCAACATGCATTCATCCTTGTGTTTCTGGATTATGAATGCAATATGATTAGTTTAAGTTCCTGCCTTGCCTTAGATGTCATGGTGGGCTGTACTGTGAAATCTAAGCTAAGAATGAAGCATTTCTCCCTTAAAGATGCTTTGCTCAGAATATTTTTTTTAATTTATTTTAATTTATTTACATCTCAAGTGTTATTCCCTTACCTGGTTTGCCCCTCTCCCTGAAACCTCCTATCCCATCCCCTTCCTCAGCTTCTATGAGGGTATTTCTCCAAACACCCACTCACCCATCCACTCCTACCTCCCTGACCTTGATTCCACTACACTGGGGCATCTATCAAATCTTCATAGGACCAAGGACCTCTCTTCCCATTGATGCCTGAAAAGGCTGTCAGCTGTTTCATATGCAGCCGGAGACAGGTGTACTCCTTAGTTGATGCCTTATTCCCTGGGAGTTCTGGGAGTTTGGTTGATTGATAGTATGGTTCTTCCTATTTGGTTGCAAAACCCTTTAGCATCTATAGTACTTTCTCTAACTCCTCCATTGGGGAACCAGCATTCAGTGAAATGGTTGTCTGCAAGTGTCCAGCTCTGTATTTGTAAGGCTCTGGAAGGGCCTCCCAAGAGACAGCTATATCAGACTCCTGTCCACAGGCAATTGTTGGTATCCACGATAGTGTCTGGGTTTGGTGACAGTATCTCAGATGAATCCCCAGGTGGGACAGTCTCTGAATGGCCTTTCTTTAAATCTCAGCTGTGAAGTTCGTCTCCATATTTGTTCCCATGAATATTTTGTTCTCCTTTCTTTTTGTATTTTTTATTTATTTTATTTTTTTTAATTTTCTATTTTCTTTGTTTACATTCCAAATGATTTTCCCTTTCGTGGTTCCCCCTTCCCCCTAGGTTGCATAAGTCCTCTTTCCTCCACCAGTTCCCCAATCAACCCCATCCTGCTCCTAGGTCCTGGCAATCCCCTACAATGCTGCATCAAGCCTTTCCAGGACCTGGGCCCTTTCCTTCCTTATTCTTGGGAATAATTTGATACATGGGTTGTGTTTTGGGTATTCTGAGACTCTGGGCTACTATCCACTTATCAGTGACTGCATTCCAGGTGTGTTCTTTTGTGAATGAGTTACCTCACTTAGTATGATATTTTCCAGTTCCAATCATTTGCCTAAAAATTTCCTGAATTCATAGTTTTTAATTGCTGATTAGTATTCCATTGTGTAAATATACCACATTTTCTGTATCCATTCCTCCATTGAGGGACATATGTGTTCTTTCCAGGTTCTGGCTATTATAAATAAGGCTGCAATGAACATAGTGGAGCATGTGTCTTTATTGCATGGTGGGGACTCCTCTGAGTATATGCCCAGGAGTGGTATAGCAAGGACCTCCGAAAATGTCATGCCCAGGTTTCTGAGGAACCACCAGATTGATTTCCAGAGTGGGTATACCAGCTTGAAATCCCACCAACAGTGGAGGAGTGTTCTTTTTTCTCCACATCCTCACCAACACCTGCTGTCTCCTGAGTTTTTAATCTTAGCCATTCTAACTGGTCTGAGGTAGAATCTCAGGGTTGTTTTGATTTGCATTTCCCTAATGACTAATGATATTGAACATTTCTTAAGGTGCTTCTTGGCCATTAAAAATTATTCAGTTGAAAATTCTTTGTTTATCCCTGTACCCCATTTTTAATAAGGTTATTTGGTTTTCTGAGGTCTAACTTCTTGAGTTTTTTGTATATATTGGATATTAGCCCTCTGTCAGATGTAGGGTTGGTGAAGATCTTTTCCCAATTTGTTGTTTGCTGATTTGACCTTTTGACAGTGTACTTTGCCTTACAGAAACTTTGTAATTTTATGATGTCCCATTTGTCAATTTTTGATCTTAGAGCATAAGCTATTGGTGTTCTGTTCAGGAACTTTCCCCCTGTGCCCATGTCCTCAAGGGTCTTCCCAGTTTTGTTTCTGTTCACTTCAGGGTCTCATTTTATGTAGCAGTCCTTGATCCACTTGCAGTTGAGCTTAGTACAAGGAGATAAGAGTGGATCAATTCATATTCTTCTGCATGCCTACCTCCAATTGAACCAGTACCACTTGTTGAAAAGGCTCTCTTTTTTGCCAAAGGATGTTTTCAGCTCCTTTGTCAAAGATCAAGTGACCGTAGGTGTGTGGGTTCATTTCTGGGTTTCAATCCTATTACATTGATCCACCTACCTGTCACTGTACCAATTCCATGAATTTTTTATCATTATTGCTCTGTAGTATTGCTAGAGGTCTGGGATACTGATTCTCCCAGAAGTTCTTAACCTGTTGAGAATAGTTTTAGCTATCCTGGGTTATCTGTTATTCCAGATGAATTTGAGAATTGCTCTTTATAACTCTATGAAGAACTGAGTTGAGATTTTGATGGGGATTGCTTTTAATCTGTATATTGCTTTTGACAAGATGGCCATTTTCAGACTGGATACAAAAACAGGACCCTACATTTTGCTGCATACAGGAAACACACCTCAGTGTAAAAGACAAATACTACGTTAGAGTAAAAGGCTGGAAGACAATTTTACAAGCAAATGGTCTCAGGAAACAAACTGGAGTAGCCATTCTAATATTCGATAAAATTGCCTTTCAACCTGAAGTTATCAAAAGAAACACAGAAGGTCACTTCTTGCTGGTCAAAGGAAAAATCCTCCCAGAAGAACTCTCAATTCTGCACATCTATGCTCCAAATGCAAGGGCACCCCCATTCATAAAAGAAACTTTACTAAAGCTCAAAGCACACATTGCACATAACACAATATTTGTGGTGATTTCAACATTCCACTCTCCTCAATGGACCGATCAGAAAACAGAAACTAAACAGAGACACAGTGAAACTAATTGAAGCTATAGACGATTTGAATTTAATATATACAAAGTTTCTGTAAGGCAAAGGACACTGTCAGAAGGACAAAACGGCAACCAACAAATTGGGGAAAGATCTTCACCAACCCCACATCCAACAGAGGGCTAATATCCAATATATACAAAGAACTCAAGAAGTTAGACCCCAAAGAACAAAATACCCCTATTAAAAATTGGGTACAGAGCTAAACAAAGAATTTTCAACAGAAGAAATCCGGATGGCTGAGAAGCACCTTAAGAGATGTTCAACATCATTAGTCATCAGGGAAATGCAAATCAAAACAACCCTGAGATTCCACCTCATACCAGTCAGAATGGCTAAAATTAAAAACTCAAGAGACAACAGGTGCTGGCAAGGATGTGGAGAAAGAGGAACACTCCTCCACTGTTGGTGAGATTGCACGATTGTACAACCACTCTGGAAATCAGTCTGGTGTTTCCTCAGAAAATTGGGCATGACACTTCCAGAGGACCCTGTCATACCACTCCTGGCCATATACCCAGAGGATTCCCCTTTAATAAAGACACATGCTCCACTATGTTCATAGCAGCCTTATTTATAATAGCCAGAATTTAGAAGGAGCTCAGATGTCCCTCAAAGGAGGAATGGATACAGAAAATGTGGTATATTTATACAGTGGAATACTACTCATCCATTAAAAATGATTAATTCATGCAATTTGTAGGCAAATGGTTGGATCTGGAAAATATCATTCTAAGTGAGTTAACCCAATCACAAAAGAATACACATGAAATGCAATCACTGATAAGTGGATATTAATGAGCCCAGAAGCTCTGAATACTCAAGGCACAATTAGCAAGTCAAAAGATTCCCAAGAAGAAGGAGAGGACCCTGGTCCTGAAAATACTAAATCCAGTTTTGTAAGAGAGTACCAGAACAGAGAAATGGTGGTGGTGGGGTGATTGGGGAATAGGCAGGGGAGGGGGAAAGAGGACTTATGGGACATATGGTAAGGGGGGGAATGGGAAAGGGGAAAGCCTTTGGAATGTAAACAAAGAATATAGAAAAAAAAACATTTCATCCTAAAGCAAAATAATATACCTTTTTCTCAGCACCTCATGGGACTTTCTCCAAAATCGATCATATAATTGGTCACAAGACAGACCTCAACAAATATAAGGAGATTGAACTAATCCCATGCCTCCTATCAGATCACTGTGGAGGAAGAGTGGTCTTCAATAGCAAAAACAAAACAAAACAAAACAAAAAAAAACAAAAACAACAACAACAACAAAAAAAAAAAAAACCCAGAAAGCTCACATACACATGGAAACTCAACAATATTCTACTCAATGATAACTTGGTCAAGGAAGAAATAAAGAAAGAAATCAAAGACTTTTTAGAATTTAATGAAAATGAAGGCACAATATACCCAAATTTATGGGACACAATTAAAGCTGTACTAAGAGGAAAAGTCATAGCCCTGAGTGCCTCAAAAAAGGAACTGGAGAGAGCTTACACTAGCAGATTAATGGCACACTTGAAAGCCCTGGAACAAAAAGAAGCTAATTCACCCAGGAAGAGTAGAAGACAGGAAATCATCAAACTCAGGGCTGAAATCAATCAAATGGAAACAAAGAGAACCCTACAAAGAATCAACAAAACCAGGAGCTGGTTCTTTGAGAAAATCAACAGGATAGATAAATCCTTAGCCAGACTTAGCAAGGGGCCCAGAGAGTGTATCCAAATTAACAAGATTAGAAATGAAAAGGGAGATATAACAACAGAAAGTGAGGAAATTCAAAAAAATCACTAAATCCTACTACAAAAGCCTATACTCAACACAACTGGAAAAATCTGGAGGATATGGACAATTTCCTAGACAGATACCAAATACCAAAATTAAATTAGGGACAAATAGATTATCTAAATAGTCCCATAATCCCTAACAAAATAGAAGGAGTCATAGAAAGTCTTCCAACCAAAAAAAGCACCGGACCAGATGGTTTTAGTGCAGAATTCTATCAGACCTTCAAGGAAGACCAAACACCAATACTCTTCAAACTTTCCACAAAATAGAAACATAAGGAACACTACCCAACTCGTTCTAGGAAGCCACAATTACACTGATACCAAAACCACATAAAGATCCAAAAAAGAAAGTGAGCTTCAGTATAATATCCCTTATGAACATTGATGCAAAAATACTCAATAAAATTCTTGCCAACCGAATCCAAGAATACATCAAAACAATCATTCACCATGATCAAGTAGACTTCATCCCAGGGATGCAGGGATGTTTCAATATATGGAAATCTGTCAATGCAATCCACTGCATAAACAAACTCAAAGAAAAAAAGCACAAGGTCATTTCATTAGATGCTGAAAAAGCATTTGACAAATCCAGCATCCTTTCATGCTAAAAGTCTTGGAAAGAACAGGAATTCAAGGCCCATACCTAAACTTATTAAAAACAATATACAGCAAACCAGTAGCCAACATTAAATTAAATGGAGAGAAACTTGAAGCAATCACACTAAAATCAGGGACTAGACAAGGCTGCCCTCTCGCTCCATATCTTTTCATTATAGTACTTGAAGTACTAGCTGGAGCAATTAGACAACATAAGGAGGTCAAAGTGATACAAATTGGAAGGAAAAAGACAAGTTATCACTATGAGCGGATGATATGATAGTATACGTAACTGTCCCAAAAATCTCTCCCAGAGAACTCCTACAGCTGATGAACATCTTCAGCAAAGTGGCTGGTTATAAAATCAACTCAAGCAAATCAGTAGCCTTCCTATACTCAAAGGAGAAGCAGGCTGAGAAAGAAATTAGGAAAATGACACCCTTCACAATAGCCACAAACAATATAAAGTATCTTGGTGTGACTCTAACCAAACAAGTGAAAGATTTGTATGACAAGAACTTCAGGTCTCTTAAGAAGGAAATTGAAGAAGACCTCAGAAAATGGAAAAATCTTCCATGCTCGTGGGTTGGCAGGATTAATATAGTTAAAATGGCCATCATGCCAAAAGCAATATACAGATTCAACACAATCCCCATCAGAATCGCAACTCAGTTGTTATCCTTTCTAAGAAGGACCAAAGCACCCAAACTTTCATCTCCCTTCTTGTTGAGCTTCATATGGTCTGTGAAGTGTATCTTGGGTATTTGGATCTTTTGGGCTAATATCCACTTATCAGTGAGTGCATACCATCTGTGTTCTTTTGTGATTGTGTTACCTCACTCAGGATGATATTTTCAAGCTCTATCCATTTGCCTAAGAATTTCATGAATTCATTGTTTTTAATTAGCTGAATAGTTCTCCATTGTGAATATGTAACACATTTTCTGTATCACTTCATTTGTTGAAGGACATCTGGATTCATTCTAGCTTCTGGCTATTATAAATAAGGCCGCTATGAATATAGTGGAGCATATGTCTTATTACATGTTGGAGGATTTTCTGGGTATATGTCCAGGAGTGGTATAGATGGGTCCTCAGGTAATACTATATCCAATTTTGGGGGGAACTGCCAGACTGATTTTGAGTGTTTGCACCAGTTCGCAATCCCAACAACAGTGGGGGAATGTTCCTCTTTCTCACCATCCTCGCCATTATCTGCTATCTCTTAAGTTTTTGATCTTAGCAGTTCTGACTGGTGTGAAGTAGGATCTCAGGGTTGTTTTGATATCCTTTTCCCTGAAAACTAAGGATGCTGAACATTTCTTTAGGTGCTGCACAGCCATTTGTGTTTCCTCAGTTGAGAATTCTGTTTAGCTCTGTTCCCCATTTTTAATAGGATTATTTGGTTCTCTGGAATCTAAGTTCTTGAGTTTTATATATATAAATATATACATATTGGATATTATCCCTCTATCATACGTAGGATTGGTGAAGATCTTTTGCTGTCTGTTGGTTGCTGTTTTGTCCTATTTGACAGTGTTCTTTGACTTACAGAAGCATTATAATTTTTATGAAGTTCCATTTTTAGATTCTTGATCTTAACCCATAAGCCATTGGTATTCTGTTCAGGAACTTTTCCCTTCTACTCATGTGTTCGAGACTTTTCCTCACTTTCTTTTGTATTAGATTCAATGTATCTGGTTTTATGTGGAGGTTCTTGATCCTCTTGTACTTAAGCTTTGTACAGGGAGATAAGTATGAATCAGTTTGCATTCTGCTATATGTTGACTGCCAGTTGAACCAGAACCATTTGTTGAAATGCTTTTTTCCCACTGATGGTTTTAGCTCCTTTCTCAAAGATCAAGTGATTGTACATTTGTGGGTTCCTTTCTGGGTCTCCAATTCTATTCCACTGCTCTACCAGTCAGTTACTGTACCAATACCATTCAGATTTTAATATACTCTGTAGTACAGCTTGAGATCAGAGAGGCTGATTCCTCTGGAAATTCTTTTATTGTTGAGAATGGTTTGTGCTATCCTAGGTTTTTTGTTATTCCAAATGAATTTGAGAATTGCCCTTTCTAACTGTGAAGAATTGAGTTGGAAATTTGATGGTGATTGCACTGAATTTAAAGATTGCTTTTGACAAGATGGCCATTTTTACTATATTAATTCTACTAATCTGTGAGCATGGGAGAGAGTTTCATCTTCTGTGGTCTTAGATTTCTTTCTTCAGAAAATGTAGTTCTTGTCATGCAGGTCTTTTACTTGTTATTTTAGAGTCACACAAAGATACTTTATATTGTTTGTGGCTATTGTGAAGGGTGTCATTTCCATAATTTCTTTCTTGGCCTGTTTATCCTTTGAGTATAGGAAGGCTATTGATTTGTTTGAGTTAATTTTATATGTGACCATTTTGCTGAAGTTGTTAATCAGCTGTAGGAGTTCTCTGGTGTTCAGAGTATTTTGTGAAAGCAACAGAAACAGAAACTTAAGTAAGACCCCCACTATCATTACAGTTTTCTACAGTTTGAAGCTCATTCTCACCTCATTTGCAAGAAGACAGGCTATGATAGTGTGAGGTTACAGAGAAAAACTGTTATCTCTGCTTTGATTTTCTTGAACAAAATATGCACTAGGTATACTGAAAAATTAAAACTCTGAGTTTCACATACATTTAGACAGAAATATCTGACATTCATTACACTCCCACCTAAAAAAAAACAAGTAATCACGATAAAAATATCTCCTCGATTCTGTGTTTTGGTTGGTACCATTTCCAATAAACAACACTCACTTCCGGCACATTTGCATTTATATGTGCTGGAAATGAGGAAGTATAGCACATTTCCATTCCCAGGGGAGCCTTGCTCTGAGCATATTTGAGCAGTGACCTGCTTAAGCTGGCACAGAGTGTTAGTATTTTTGTAGAACCTTTAAAATAGAAATCCAGAGTGAAAGGACAACGCCTGAGAATTAGACCTTTTTACTCTACAGCAAATGAAAAATATGAGTGAGTGTATTTTCCTTCATAGAGAAGGGTTTCACAATTTTGCCCTTTATCAGATCTCCTTAATAGGCAAACTTTATCTGTGAAATTACTTTTTTCAGTAAAATTTGTTCTATGCAAATTGAGAATCTGGAATCCTAGAATTCTGCCTGGCAGCTGCCAGATTTAAAGGCTGTGAACATCTCAAGCCAAGTATAAAATCCCTCTCTTCAGATGTGGGGATTGTCCTGAGTTCTTGAGTGACTAAAGTAGCAGCTTTAGGAGCAGTGTGAGTACATTTGTAAATTTAATTATTATACATGGTTCCAGGAAGAAAAATTTAAATAGTATTCTGATCATTTAAAAAAATTAAATAAAAGGAAGCAAAAACGATTGTGGGCAGGGTAAGGAAGAGTTGTTCTTAATTGTTTGATCTCTTAAATTTAATTTTAAGTTGTTTGAACAATTTAAATACTCAATAATGTAACAGATCAATAAGAGTGATCTCATCACAAATTTTTAACCTCCCAAACGTTCAGCTTCAAGACATTCCATTGCTGAATGTATTCTATTCCAATAGCCTTTTGTTCTTTCTTCTGAAGACACTACAGTGTCCTTTGGCATTCTCAAAGACTTCTTAGCTAGCTAATATTTTTCCTTCAAATGTCTCAATTGAAAGGATACTTCTGTGCATTCTTTTGTGATTGGGTTAATTCACTCAGGATGATATTTTCCAGGTCTAACCATTTACCTACAAATTGCATGAATTCATTATTTTTAATTGCTGAGTAGTATTCCATTGTATAAATATACCACATTTTCTGTATCCATTCCTCCTTTGAGGGATATTTGGGCTCCTTCCAATTTCTGGCTATTATAAACAAGGCTGCTATAAACATAGTGGAGCATGTGTCCTTATTGCATGCAGGGGAATCCTCTGGGTATATGCCCAGGAGTGGTATGCCAGGGTCCTCTGGAAGTAACATGCCCAATTTTCTGAGGAACCGCCAAAATAGCAAGTCAAATGATTCCCAAGAAGAAGAAAGGAGAGGACCCTGGGCTTGTAAAGATTGCATCCAGTTTAGTAAAGAAACCGAGGGGGGAGGGGGAATGATTGGGGAACAGTTGGGGGGGAGAGGAACTATGGGAACTATGGTGGGTGGGAACTGGGAAAGAGGTAAGCCTTTGGAATGTAATCATAGAATATAGAAAATAAAAATTAAAAAAAAATTAAAAAAAAGAAAGGATACTTCTTCTAATAACCCCCCATTCTGTTTTTATGTCTCTTTATGATTTTCATATCACTGTTCAATTCTCTAATGTAGCATATATCGCATCATATTTTAATTAATTTGTAAGATTTTTCAACCACAAAAATATGATACATAAACTATAAAAATAATACCATCCTATTCATTCATTCATTCATTCATTCACTTTACATACTGATCATGCCATCCCTGCTCCTCCCAGGCCCATGCTTAAAATTTCCTACCCCCATTTCCCTCTCCCCTTCCTATTAGAGAAGGAAAGCCATCCTGAGTAACACTGTACCCTGGGATATCATTAGAGCAGGATTAATCATATCTTCTTCTACTTAGGTCCAACCAGCAGTACAGTTAGGAAAAGGGGATTGATCCAATGGCATCCAACAGAGTCAGAGACAGCCTCCATTCCAGTTGTTAGGGGACCTACATGAAGATCCAGCTTCATATCTGCTAGAATGTATAGGGGACCTTGGTCCAGGCCCTGCATGTTCTTCATTTGGTGGTTCAGTCTCTGTGAACAGCCATGATCTCAGGATAGATTCTGTATGTCTTCTTGTGGTGTCCTTGACCCCACCAGCTTGCTCAATTCTATCCACCATTCTTCCACACAACACCTCGAGTTTCACCTGATCCCTGACAATTATTAATATATGCTATGAGGAAGGGAATATTCTAAGCAATTTTCATACTTTCTAATACTTATAACTCACAGCAATGGTAAGCCATAAATCCATTTCACAGCTGAGTCAACAGAGGCCAAGAGATGTTTATATATCTTTTCTAAAGCTATATAGTCAGTGAAAATAGAAACAAAAATTAAACCTGACTTGAATGGTAGTCTTTGCCATTACATTTTACTGCCTCTTTTTGTCATGATATTTCTGGCCTTCACTTGCATTTATAAAGACTTAATTGGTGCTAGTAAATTATAGTTTCAAAATAACACATATGTAGAATGAAATGGATCTATTAAGAAATTCACCCACTACTATGCATGTGCTATGACACTACTACCAAGTACCAAGAATAAAACTGGGTCCTGATTGTCACCTTCCTGAAGAAAACGAATTCAGCTAATTATTAGAATCTAACAGTAGCAGGTGTATCTACCCACTTGAATCTATAAAAGAATACTATTTACTAGAAACAGTTTTGTTTTGTTTCAACTTAATCAAAAAATTCAGAAAGTAGAGACAAATACACAGAAAGCCTAGATTTTTTTCCTTTTTCTTTTTCTATATTCTTTGTTTACATTCCAAATGATTTTCCCTTTCCCAGTTCCCTCCTCCCCATAAGTCCCATAAGCCCTCTTCCCTCTGCCTGTTCCCCAATGAACCCCCTCCTATATCTCTGTCCTGGCAATCCCCTATCATGCTGCATGAAGCTTTTCCAAGACCAGGGCCCTCTCCTTCCTTCTTCTTGGGAATGATTTGATATGTGAGTTGTGTCTTGGATATTCAGAGCTTCTGGGATAATATCCACTTATCAGTGAACTGAAAGCCTAGAGTTTTAGACAGAGGAGGTCTAGATTAAATTTCTTAGCATTATTAAGATCTATACAAGACTAGAAGATCAACTAACAGTGTTCCAGATTATGTTTTCTTTGAAAAAAAGAGGTGAATTACCATGACTTAGGTGTATCAAAAGGCACAAAGGAATATTTAAATTCCAAACTACCTCTTTTCTACTAGTTTTCAATTTCATCTGACAAGTCTGTTTTTAGGAAGATATAAATTAATGGCTATTACCACATACACATATTGGTACATATGCAAACACATGTAACTTTGTTTAAAATATATATATATTATGCATGCAAAGATAAATTCTCAGAATATATCAAAGTTAAATATTGACCTTGACAAATTTGGTAGCCTTACAAAACTAGTTGACTCATAAATACTGGTTATGCTAGTTCTGCATGAGTAATTTACAGTTCTAATAATAGGCGATATAGTACAGAATCTTGTGCAGAGCTTGATAGTGCCCCAGAGAGACTAGATTATCTAGTGAAATATGTCATTGAATGGCATCTGGAAGAAAGATCAGGAGATCCCTGGAGTTTTCATCACTCAAAAATTGCCTTTAAAAAGCTAGCAATAATGTTGATATGTAAACATTACTTAATTTATGATCTCACAATCTACTTCTCTGAACTCATTACACAGTCTAGCAAAAAATAGAGAAATTATCAGACAGGTAAGTTACAAAGTACATTACAGTCTATTGACCTTAGGAAAATAAATTATCATGAAAAAAAGATATCTAAGAATTTCACAAAAGTGTGCCCAATTACTCTTAAACCTCAGACAGAGTTAGCTATGGGAAGACTAGCAGTCACAACTGACCTGGACACCTGAGAACACTCAGACACTGAATGAGGCCCCTGAAACATATACAGCAGAGACCTGGTCGGGCTTCAGTGAGAGAAGATAAACCTAACTCTCAAGAGACTTAAGTTCCAAGGGAGTGAGGAAGTTTGTTGAGTAAGGGGTGAGAGTGTGGGGATATCCTCCTGGAGATGGGGGAAAGAGGTGTGGGATAGGAAGAAACTGGAGAAGAGCGTTGAGCACATGGGCACAGGAAAAATTTTCCTGAACTAATAAACAATGCTTATGCTAAAGTGTAAAGTTTATCAAAAAGTTGTAAAACATTTACATGACCAATAACTATTAAAGAAATAGTCAATTTCTTTTCTTTTTAAAAAAATTTTATAAATAAAAGAATTTATTAGCTTTAGGTCAAGGACAACTCCTTTATTTAAATTTCTATATTCTTTGTTTACATTCTAAAGGCTTTCCCCTTTCCCAGTTCCCCCCTCACCATATGTCCAATATGTCCTCTTCCCTCCACCCTTTACCCAATCACCCCCCCAGGCTAATTTCTCTGTTCTGATACTCTCCTACAAAAGTGGATCCAGGCTTTTCAGGACCAGGGTCCTCTCCTTCCTTCTTCTTGGGAATGTTTTGATTTGCTAATTGTGCCTTGAGTATTCAGAGCTTCTGGGCTCATTAATATCCACTTATCAGTGATTGTATTTGATGTGTATTCTTTTGTGATTGGGTTAGCTCACCTAGGATGATATTTTCCAGATCCAACCATTTGCATACAAATTGCATGAATTAATTATTTTTAATTGCTGAGTAGTATTTTGTTGTATAAATATACCACATTTTCTGTATCCATTCCTCCTTTGAGGCACATCTGGGCTCTTTCCAACTTCTGGCTATTACAAATAAGGCTGCTATGAACATAGTGGGGCATGTGACTTTATGGCATGCAGGGGAATCCTCTGGGTATATGCCCAGGAGCCATATTACCGGGTCTACTGGAAGAGTCATGACCAATTTTCTGGGGAACTGCCCACACTGATTTCCAGAGCGGTTGTACCATCTTGCAATCCCACCAACAGTGGAGGAGTCTTCCTCTTTCTCCACATCCTCGCCAGCACCTGTTGTCTCTTGAGTTTTTAATCTTAGCCATTCTGACTGGTATGAGGTGGAATCTCAGGGTTGTTTTGATTTGAATTTCCCTGGTGACTAATGATGCTGGACATATCTTAAGGTGTTTCTCAGCCCTCTGAATTTCTTCTGGTGAAAATTCGTTTAACTCTGTACCCCATTTTTAATAGGGTTATTTTGTTCTTTGGGGTCTAACTTCTTGAGTTCTTTGTATATATTGGATATTAGCCCTCTGTCAGATGTGGGGTTGGTGAAGATCTTTTCCCAATTTGTTGGTTGCTGTTTTGTCTTTCTGACATTGTCCTTTGCCTTAAGATTTGGATTTAAAATTAGTGGTCAGGATGCTGTTAGAGGAACACAAGAAGGATATACATAAATCTCTTAAAGAAATACAGGAGAAAATGGATCAAAAGTCAGAAGCCCTTATGAGGGAAACACAAAAATCAATTAAAGAAATCCAGGAGAATACGGGTCAAAAGATAGAAGCCAATAGGGAGGAAATACAAAAATCACTTAAAAGAATACAGGAGAACTTGGGTCAACAAGCAGAAGTCATGAAAGAGGTAACACAAAAAATTCTCAAAGATATACATGAAGAAATAGACAATTTAACAAGAAAAAGGCAATAGTTGTCAGAGTTGTTTAGAAATCATAGGAACCTACGTTGATTTTCATAATTAAAGCCAAACCTAACACAGTTCTAATTTTATATCATATATCACCCTGGAAGACTGTAAGACGTGTTGTGAACAAAAACTGAGGAATGGTAAGATAATGTCAACTCTAAACCCCCAAAGTCATTTATTAAGAATATGATACTACTGATACTCAAACTGCCATTATTATATTTTTATACATCTGTTATAATTTTGATTCAGGTGAAATTAGGAGAAATTCAACCCACATGACTGGTGATATTGCCTTGACTCATAACAAACTACTATACTAGAGGTAAAGATGCTTAGATAGAGAGATAGACAATATTTTCCACCATCATTTTTTTAAAAATATTTTTGCTTCTTGCTTCAAAAAAGGTTTATTATAGCTAATAGTAATTGAGATAGTACATTTACCCTTATGGCAGGGTTAGTTATCATTATGAGCTCATAGAATGGTAAGCATGTCATCATCTCAGCAGCATTCTTAACCTCATCACCAAAGGCTTTGTGATATAAAGACTCCCTGCTTGGACAGGGAGACAGCAGGAAGAGCACTGACTGTCTGCTAGCTCCCTTCCTGACTTATTCAGAGAAATCAGGAAGCCGATGTGGTAACATGGACCTTAAGAAGGACCAATCTCATGGGATACTCTACCAGACAACTGACACTGATACAGAAAAGACCTATGAGCCTTTTGTCATTGGACCTTGGCATTTACGAAATAGAGAACAACTCAAAAGAAGAAAACTTGAAGCACAAAAGAAACAAATGTTAGAATGGCACCTAGAAGATCAGAAGACTCACAAGAGGGGAAGATCAAGGAATGTAAGTCGAAAGGGTTTAAATAAACAACAAAGTTTAGAAACAAATGCTGAGCCTCTACTACAAGTCGAAAAGGAAACACAGGTGGCACCTGCCCAGAACGAATCCCAGAACTCTGAAACAGAAGCCTCTCCACATTTAACCTCATCTCCCAAAGACCTGCCTGAAGAATATTCTTTTGGAATTCACCAGGAAAGCTTTAGATGTGAGGAAAATTCTGCTAGATACCATGATACAGCAGTAATGACCTGCTTTTCTGAAACAAACCAACAGACTGGACCTGGAAACTCTCTTCTCAACACATGCCAAAAATCACCTGGATCAGAGAAATTCTCTTTTGAGCAAGAGCCAAAAACTTACAGGCTTGAAGACTTCTTCATCACTCTGGAAGCCATACCTATACCTCAACCACACGGACCAGATGACCCTGCATACCTTTTACGTGAGATTTGCGAAGAACCCACTGTACCCAGAGCTTCTTACAAAGCAATTGGAGTAACACCTAAGCCTGAGGTAAATTCACTTGAAACACGTCAAGAAATATGTCGAGATGAGAAATGGTCACCTGAAGCTTTCCAGGAAATGCCTGTAATTGAAGACATTTCGAATAAAAGACCTCAGAATAGTGATGAAGCTTTCGACTGCTTCCTAGATGAAATTCAAGAAATTGAAGCATCTGAAGACCAGGACACTGGCATGCTCCAGAAAGCTAACACTTAGACTTCCAGGAATTGAAGGAGAAAGTCTAAAGAGAAGAAAAAGTATCAGGAATTTCATTACTTTTTCAAGGGATTTGTCCCCAAAATAATATCTAGTGGTATACTTTGCTTATGCAATATTCAATCATAAAATTATATTCCAACAGATATCTTAGTATTGTCATGTGTATTATTTTCTAAAGCTGCTATAGCAATCTCTACAATTTGCTTTGTATTTTAACTTAATTTTTTTGCCATTTATGGAACATGTCAGAGAGAACTATATTTAAGCTCCTAATGCAGACAATAATTTTAGTGGTTGCCCATGCATGTGTATACACTATGCTGTATTTAATATGTATATGTATATATGGCAGAGATGTCCAAGGTTTATTTTGAGAAGATGCAAATAAGAGAAGAGAAAAGGCCTTGTAATTGATTTTTCCCTCTAAGAACTTGCATTTATTTGGTTAATTCTTCTTCTTCTTCTTCTTCTTCTTCTTCTTCTTCTTCTTCTTCTTCTTCTTCTTCTTCCTCTTCCTCAGTTTTCCTCCTCCTCCTTCATATTCTTCTTCTCCGTTTTCAAAAGCAAAGTGCATTTTATTTTGCAGAAGTCTAACATGTTGGGATCAATCATTTACAAAGATCAAGACATCCAGGTGAGCTCACAGGCTCAATGTAAAGCACATATGAGGAATTCCAGGGAGTGCTTGGTTGGTCCTATATCTCCGGACATTCCATAACCATTGCTAGGGGCTGGGGTGGGGTGGAAACTGTTGCTGGAGTAGCCTGGAAACTGTTGCTGAACCAATGCCCTTGCCTTAGGTCAGGTGGCAGGGCAATCTCTGATGGCATGGTAGTTTCTGATTGGCTGGATGAGGTCTGGGGTTTTTCTGGGAACTGACTTGCCTGAAAAGTTCCCAGTTCTTGGGCATAGAGATCTTTGCCTATTCTCCTGTACTGCCAATTTAAATTCTGTCATGGATTTGGCCTGTCTCAGTCTTCTCACTCCCCACTTTAGAAATCGGTCATCTCAAATCCTTGAGATGTTTCCATGGGCTGGTATTGTTTGGGGATCATAACTAAAGCATTGATTATTCAGGGACTATAAGTCAAGACCAACATTCATATGTTGGAATGGCAGCTTGTGTCTAGACAGACCACACCAGGCCAAAGCAGTTCAATGTGGCAGAGCTTTATTGGAGACAAAGAGAGGAAATAGAGAAAGACAAAAGAAAGAAGGGTTGAAAGTGAGGAAGGGTCTGTCTTTTATTAAGGCTGTGATATAACCTGTTTGCAGGTAAGTGTGGGAAGGAGATTCTGGGAAGTTATGTGGTTGCCCTGGCAAGAGATGTCACCTATGTGTGACATTCCTGAGTTTTCAGCCAATCTGCTAACCTGGTTCTTGATAGCAACAAACATCAGTAGGATAAAGAATTTGTCAGGGCAGAGGCAAGGTTTGTTAGCCAAGGAGACCACTTGAAGAGGGACTCATAACAACCCCAAGACTGTTCTTTCAATTTATTTTGTTTTGTAGTCTTTTTCTGAGTAAGGCCAGGGATTTTTTGATCACCCCTGAGCAGTCAACATAGCAACAACATTCCTCACCTATGGCTATACAGAATCCTCCCTGCTGGAGGAACAGCAAGTCTAGGCCTCTTCTGTAAGACTACTTCAGCCAGAGAGGATAGGGTTCCTGCCAGGCTTTGATGGACTTTTCCATCTCCTGTATATCTGCATTTATAGCCATTTGTAGAGCCTTGTAATTTTTATCTTGGAGGCAAAAGGCTGATAACATATAAAGTATCTTGATGTGACTAACTAAACAAGTAAAAGATCTGTATGACAGGAACTTCAAGTCTTTGAAGAAAGAAATCCAAGAAGTCGTCAGAAGATCGAAAAATCTTTTCATGCTCTTGGATTGGTCAGGATTAATACAGTAAAAATGGCCATCTTGCCAAAATCAATCTACAGATTCACTGCAATCCCCATAAAAATCCCAATTTAATTCTTCATAAAGTTAGAAAGAGCAATTCGCACATTCATCTGGAGTAAAAAAAAAAAAAAAAAAACCAAAACCAAAACAAACAAACAAAAAAACCCAGGATAGCTAAATCTATTCTCAACAGTAAAAGAACTTCTAGGGGAATCAGTATTGCTGTCCTCAAGCAGTACTACAGACCAATAGTTTTAAAAACTGCATGGTATTGGTATATTGACAGGCAGTGAGATCAATGAAATAGAATTGTAAATCAAGAAATGAACCCACAGACACATCTTTGACAAAGGAGCTACAACCATCCACTGGAACAAAACAGCCTCTTCAACAAATGGTGCTGGTTCAACTGGAGGTCAGCATGCAGAAGAATGGAAATTGATCCATTCCTATCTTCTTGTGCTATGCTCAACTCCAAGTGGATCAAGGACCTCCACATAAAACCAGACACACTGAAACTAATAGAAAAGAAAATGGGGAAGACTCTTGAGGACATGGGCACAGGGGAAAAGTTCCTGAACAGAACACCAATAGTTTATACTCTAAGATAAAGAATTGACAAATGAGACCTCATATAATTACAAAGTTTCTGTAAGGCAATTGACACTGTAAATAGAACAAAATGGCAACCAACAAATTGGGAAAATATCTTTACCAGCTTTTTATCTGACAGAGGGCTAATATCTAATATAGGCCTCTGTCAGAACTCAAGAAGTTATTATTCAGAGAACCAAATAAACCTATAGAAAATGGGGTACTGAAGTAAACAAAGACTTTTCACATGAGGAATAAGGAATGGCTGAGAACCACCTAAAGAAATGTTCAACATCCTTAGTCATCAGGGAAATGTAAATCAAAACAAACCGGAGATTTCACCTCACATCAGTCAGAATTGCTAAGATCAAAATCTCAGGAGACAGCGGGTGCTGGCAAGAATGTGGAGAGCAAGGAACACTCCTCCACAACCACTCTGGAAATCAGTTTGGAGGTTCCTCAGAAAATTGGGCATAATCCTACTAGAGGACCCTGTTATACCTCGCCTGGGCATATACCCAGAGGATTCTCCAGCATGTAATAATGCTGGATAATTATTGGACACATGCTCCCCTATGTTAATAGCAGCCTTATTTATAATAGCCAGAAACTGGAAAGAACACAGATGTCCCTCAACAGAGGAATGGATCCAGAAAATGTGGTATATTTACACAATGGAGTACTACTCAGCTATTAAAAACAATGAATTCATGAAATTAGGAAAATCAGTGGAGCTGGAAAATATCATTCTGAGTGAGGTAACCCAATCACAAAAGAATACACAGGGTATGCACTCACTGATAATTGGATATTATTCCAGAAGCATGGAATACCAAAGACACATTTCACACATCAAATGATGCCCAAGATGAGGAAGAAAAATGTATGGATACTCTGGTCCTTCTTTGAAGGGAACAAAATACCCACAGAAGGAGATGCAGAGACAAAGTATGGAACAACATCTGAGGGAAAGACCATCCAGAGATTACCCCACCTAGGGATCCATCCCATATACAGTTATAAAACCCAGACAGTATTATTGATCCCCACAAGTGCTTGCTGAGTGGAGCTGGATATAACTGTCACCTGGGAGGCTCTGCTAATGTATGACAAATACAAAGGGGGACACTCTCAGCCAGCCATTGAACTGAGAACAAGGTCCCCAATGTGGGAGCTAGACAAAGAACCCAAGGAGCTGAATGTGTTTGCAGCACCATAGGAGGAACAATGTGAGCCACCCAGTACACCCAGAGCTCGCAGGGTCAAAACCATCAACCAAAGAGTACACAAGTAGTTACCCATGGCTCCAGACACATAGGCAACAGAGGATGGACTTGTTAGCCATCAAAGGGAGGAGAGGCCATTGGTCCTGGAAAGGCTCGATGCCACAGAGGAATAAATAGCAGTACAGGGAAGTGGGAGATGGTTGATTGGGGAATAGGGGGGATGTTAGATGGCTTATGGAATTTGCGGGGGGGGGGTAATCAGGAAAGTGGACAACATTTGAAATGTAAATAAAGAATATATCTAATAAAATGTTTATAAAATGGTACAATTACTGACAAACAGTAAAGGGCAGATTGCAGATGTATCACGAGGAACACAAGTATGCATATGTGTCATCGGTGATTTATGAAGGAATTTGTTTCAAAGATGTCCAAAGTATTTTGTTGTTCTCATATGCCAAACCAGTCTTCAGTAATATCTGAAAAAGTAGATCAGTCAAAAAACCCTAAAACAATGTTACACAAGAGACTAACATATAGCCAATTCTTGCTGTTTTCCTTTAATTATTTTATTAAGTTTAAATAATTAGTGCTCATTTCTTTTTATAAATTAATAAAAACTATGTCAGATACTCAGTATGGATTTAGTTACTTAAGATTTGTTTAAAACAGATGAAACAAAGCATCTTATTCATTCTTGCTTAATTCTGTCTATTTATCTCATGTACTTCTGGCATTTAAACTTGTTAATAATGTAAGATAAAATAGAAATAATCATAATTTTCTTCTGCAGTGTTATGATTCTCTTGAGTAAAGTATTTGTGACTAAACTCGGGTTTTACATATTATACAATGTTCATGTATGTACATGATATATATTTTAATTTGATATCACTAATGATAACTATTAACATCAACAACACCTACAATGGAAACCATAAAGTAAATGTTGCTTTTCATTCATTCGTTCGTTCGTTCATTCATTCATTCATTCATAAATTTAATATTTAATGGAGAACTAGCTTAAACCCTGATCATTTTAACCCCATCTCTTGGAGACTAGAATTTCATATCAGTGTTACAAATGATGTTAGACCATCATGTTAAATACATATGTCAGTGAACAGTGAACAAAATGGCTAAACAACCCATATGCTATTACCAAGAAAACAGAATAACCTGCCACTTAAAGACTTCTAATATATTCTGCTGTACTTCTTTCTAACAATTCAATAGCATTGGTTTGATAGGATACTTTCAACTGTGTTACAAATAGATATAATGTATAAGGCAATGTGTTCTAATTCATAGAAGAAAAATAGTAGTAATTTTACTTGAATACAGATAATTCAGAGGTCTACTGGGTAAAATACATCAAAGAAGCAAATGATATTTCATTTTGCAACATAACATTTTGATGTTATATTGGTGTCTTATAGATATATAAATATGGGAAGAAATTTTAATTCAGAAAAGGATGATTATTTTGCTTATCCTTTATGGATAAGCAAACTAGCAGGTCAAATGAAAAACAGCTGCATTGGAAAGCTTTGGGCTTGCAAAGTTTTGTGCTATGTAGTACATTTCTGACTAAAGAAATGATAAGTCAATAAATGCAATAGATATCATCACCTTATAGGCCACATACAACATAGAGAAAATTTCTGTCTTTTACAGGCAAATATTAGATTAGTTAAGTTTTAGAAAATCAAAGATGTAACAAAATTATTATGTCTGGACAATCCTGCAATGATAATTAAAATAGAAAATTAAATGAAAGAGGTTCTTATAAGCCAGGTTTGATCACATTCTTCCATAATGTGCTATTTGAGATCTAAACAGTGAAACTATATTAAATTTGCCTTATACTCTACCATGAACATCAAGTCTCAGGTGATAATTTTTCTCATACATAAATGATATTTACAGCCGGGCAGCAGTGGTACATGCCTGTAATCCCAGCAAACTGAGAGGCAGAGGCAGGCAGATTTCTGAGTTCAAGGCCAGCCTGGTCTACAATGTGAGTTCCAGGTCAGCCAGAGCTATACAGAGAAAGCTTGTCTCGAAAAAAAAAATGATATTTACTTTGTGACATTTAACTTTAATGCATTACTTACTTTCTTATAGTAAACAGCAAGTGGATACTAAAAATCAGACTTAGTAAACCAAAGGCAACAATAGAAACCAATCTAATGGAAGTACCATTTAAATTCCTGAATTAAAGGACTAAACTGAAGGCAAACCTCACTATGTATATCCGATTAGCTTTTCTTTTTTTATCTTTTTTTCTTTACATTTTTTTAAATTTTCTATATCCTTTGTTTATATTCCAAAGGCTTTCCCCTTTCCCAGTTCCCCCCTCACCATATGTCCAATATGTCCTCTTCCCTCCACCCTTTACCCAATCACCCCCCCAGGCTAATTTCTCTGTTCTGATACTCTCCTACAAAACTGGATCCAGTCTTTTCACGACCAGGGTCCTTTCCTTCCTTCTTCTTGGGAATCTCTTGATTTGCTAATTGTGCCTTGAGTATTCAGAGATTCTGGGCTCATTAATATCCACTTATCAGTGATTGTATTTGATGTGTATTCTTTTGTGATTGGGTTAGCTCACCTAGGATGATATTTTCCAGATCCAACCATTTGCATACAAATTGCATGAATTAATTATTTTTAATTGCTGAGTAGTATTTTGTTGTATAAATATACCACATTTTCTGTATCCATTCCTCCTTTGAGGCACATCTGGGCTCTTTCCAACTTCTGGCTATTACAAATAAGGCTGCTATGAACATAGTGGGGCATGTGACTTTATTGCATGCAGAGGAATCCTCTGGGTATATGCCCAGGAGTCACATTACAGGGTCCACTGGACCTGTCATGACCAATTTTCTGGGGAACCGCCCACACTGATTTCCAGAGCAGTTGCATCCTCTTGCAATCCTACCAACAGTGGAGAAGTGTTCCTCTTTTTCCACATCCTTGCCAACACCTGTTGTCTCTTGAGTTTTTAATCTTAGCCATTCTGATTGGTTTGAGGTGGAATCTCAGGGTTGTTTTGATTTGCATTTCCCTGATGACTAATGATGTTGAACATATCTTAAGGTGTTTCTCAGCCCTCTGAGTTTCTTCTGGTGAAAATTCTTTGTTTAGCTCTGTACCACATTTCTAATAGGGTTATTTTGTTCTTTGGGGTCTAACTTCTTGAGTTCTTTGTATATATTGGATATTAGCCCTCTGTCAGATGTGGGGTTGGTGAAGATCTTTTCCCAATTTGTTGGTTGCTGTTTTGTCCTTCTGACAGTGTCCTTTGCCTTAAGATTTGGATTTAAAATTAGTGGTCAGGATGCTGTTAGAGGAACACAAGAAGGATATACATAAATCTCTTAAAGAAATACAGGAGAAAATGGATCAAAAGTCAGAAGCCCTTATGAGGGAAACACATAAATCAATTAAAGAAATCCAGGAGAATACGGGTCAAAAGATAGAAGCCAATAGGGAGGAAATACAAAAATCACTTAAAAGAATACAGGAGAACTTGGGTCAACAAGCAGAAGTCATGAAAGAGGTAACACAAAAAATTCTCAAAGATATACATGAAGAAATAGACAATTTAACAAGAAAAAGGCAATAGTTGTCAGAGTTGTTTAGAAATCATAGGAACCTACGTTGATTTTCATAATTAAAGCCAAACCTAACACAGTTCTAATTTTATATCATATATCACCCTGGAAGACTGTAAGACGTGTTGTGAACAAAAACTGAGGAATGGTAAGATAATGTCAACTCTAAACCCCCAAAGTCATTTATTAAGAATATGATACTTCTGATACTCAAACTGCCATTATTATATTTTTATACATCTGTTATAATTTTGATTCAGGTGAAATTAGGAGAAATTCAACCCACATGACTGGTGATATTGCCTTGACTCATAACAAACTACTATACTAGAGGTAAAGATGCTTAGATAGAGAGATAGACAATATTTTCCACCATCATTTTTTTAAAAATATTTTTGCTTCTTGCTTCAAAAAAGGTTTATTATAGCTAATAGTAATTGAGATAGTACATTTACCCTTATGGCAGGGTTAGTTATCATTATGAGCTCATAGAATGGTAAGCATGTCATCATCTCAGCAGCATTCTTAACCTCATCACCAAAGGCTTTGTGATATAAAGACTCCCTGCTTGGACAGGGAGACAGCAGGAAGAGCACTGACTGCCTGCTAGCTCTCTTCCTGACTTATTCAGAGAAATCAGGAAGCCTATGTGGTAACATGGACCTTAAGAAGGACCAATCTCATGGGATACTCTACCAGACAACTGACACTGATACAGAAAAGACCTATGAGCCTTTTGTCATTGGACCTTGGCATTTACGAAATAGAGAACAACTCAAAAGAAGAAAACTTGAAGCACAAAAGAAACAAATGTTAGAATGGCACCTAGAAGATCAGAAGACTCACAAGAGGGGAAGATCAAGGAATGTAAGTCGAAAGGGTTTAAATAAACAACAAAGTTTAGAAACAAATGCTGAGCCTCTACTACAAGTCGAAAAGGAAACACAGGTGGCACCTGCCCAGAACGAATCCCAGAACTCTGAAACAGAAGCCTCTCCACATTTAACCTCATCTCCCAAAGACCTGCCTGAAGAATATTCTTTTGGAATTCACCAGGAAAGCTTTAGATGTGAGGAAAATTCTGCTAGATACCATGATACAGCAGTAATGACCTGCTTTTCTGAAACAAACCAACAGACTGGACCTGGAAACTCTCTTCTCAACACATGCCAAAAATCACCTGGATCAGAGAAATTCTCTTTTGAGCAAGAGCCAAAAACTTACAGGCTTGAAGACTTCTTCATCACTCTGGAAGCCATACCTATACCTCAACCACACGGACCAGATGACCCTGCATACCTTTTACGTGAGATTTGCGAAGAACCCACTGTACCCAGAGCTTCTTACAAAGCAATTGGAATAACACCTAAGCCTGAGGTAAATTCACTTGAAACACGTCAAGAAATATGTCGAGATGAGAAATGGTCACCTGAAGCTTTCCAGGAAATGCCTGTAATTGAAGACATTTCTAATAGAAGACCTCAGAATAGTGATGAAGCTTTCGACTGCTTCCTAGATGAAATTCAAGAAATTGAAGCATCTGAAGACCAGGACACTGGCATGCTCCAGAAAGCTAACACTTAGACTTCCAGGAATTGAAGGAGAAAGTCTAAAGAGAAGAAAAAGTATCAGGAATTTCATTACTTTTTCAAGGGATTTGTCCCCAAAATAATATCTAGTGGTATACTTTGCTTATGCAATATTCAATCATAAAATTATATTCCAACAGATATCTTAGTATTGTCATGTGTATTATTTTCTAAAGCTGCTATAGCAATCTCTACAATTTGCTTTGTATTTTAACTTAATTTTTTTGCCATTTATGGAACATGTCAGAGAGAACTATATTTAAGCTCCTAATGAAGACAATAATTTTAGTGGTTGTCCATGTATGTGTATATGCTATGCTGTACTTAATTATGTATATGTATATGTGGCACAGATGTCCAGGGTTTATATTGAGAAGATGCAAATAAGAGAAAAGAAAAGGCTTTGTAATTGATTTTTCCCTCTAAGAACTTGCATTTATTTGGTTAAATTTTTGTGTTCTTCTTGTTCTCCTTGTTCTTCTTGTTCTTCTTCTTCTTGTTCTTCTTCTGGTTCTTCTTCTGGTTCTTCTCCTTCTTCTTCTTCTTCTTCTTCTTCTTCTTCTTCTTCTTCTTCTTCTTCTTCTTCTTCTTCTTCCTAGTTCTTCTTCTTCTTCATCTTGTTCTTGTTCTTACTCTTCTTGTTCTTCTTCTTCCTCTCTTTTTCTTCCTACTCCTTCTTCTTCATCTTCTTCTTCTCCGTTTTCAAAAGCAAAGTTCATTTTATTTTGCAGAAATCCACCATGTTGGGATCTATAAGGCTGCTACGAACATAGTGGAGCATGTGTCTTTATTCTATGCAGGGGATACCGCTGGCTATATCCCCAGGAGTGGTATGACAGGGTCCTCTGGAAGTGTCATGTCCAATTTTCTGAGGAACCGACAGACTGATTTCCAGAGTGGTTGTACCACCTTGCAATCCCACAAACAGTGGAGGAGTGTTCCTCTTTCTCCACATCCTCGCCAGCACTTGTTGTCTCTTGAGTTTTTAATCTTAGCCATTCTGACTGGTGTGAGGTGGAATCTCAGGGTTGTTTTGATTTGCATTTCCCTGATGACTAAAGATGTTGAACATCTCTTAAGGTGCTTCTCAGCCATCTGAATTTCTTTTGGTGAAAATTGTTTATTTAGCCCTGTACCCCATTTTGTGATAGGGTTACTTGGTTCTTAGGAGTCTAAATTCTTGAGTTCTTTGTATATATTTGGTATTAGCCCTCTATCAGATGTGGGGTGGGTGAAGAACTTTTCCCAATTTGTTGGTTGCTGTTTTGTCCTTCTGACAGTGTCCTTTGCCTTACAGAAACTTTGTAATTTTATGAGGTCCCATTTATCAATATTCGATCTTAGAGCATAAGCTATTGGTGTTCTGTTCAGGAACTTTTCCCCTGTGCCCATGTCCTCCAGGGTCTTCCCCAGTTTCTTTTCTATTAGTTTCAGTGTGTCTGGTTTTATGTGGAGGTCCTTGATCCACTTGGAGTTGATCTAAGTACAAGGAGATAAGAGTGGGTCAATTTGAGCAGGCAGGCCTCCATATTGCAACCAGGACACAGCTGGACAGGCACAGGTAGACAGATTCCAACTGGAGCTACTGCACGGGGGGATCTGCTAGGCTCTCGCTGCCAGGCAGGCCCAGCGGTGCCCGCCTAGGCTCTGCTGCACATCCCCGCGATCTCAGGCTGTGCACCGAGGCAGCCAGAGGCAGCCAGCTCCCAGGACCCTGAACCAGCAGTAGCGGCAGGCCTCCATATTGCAACCAGGACACAGCTGGAGAGGCGCAGGTAGACAGATTCCATCCGGGGCTACCACACGCAGGGGGGATCTGCTAGGCTCTCACAGCCAGGCAGGCCCAGTGGCGCCCACAGAGGCTCTGCTGCACTTCCCCGCAGTTCCCCCCAGAACTCAGGCCATGCACCGAGGCAGCAGGTGGCAGCCAGCTCGTGATCCCTTTGAGCAGCAGTCAAGTATAACCACCAGTAGAGAAACAACAGGTGAGCCCAGCCTCATGGGAGATTCAAACACCAGCCACTGACAACAAGGTCAACTAACACCAGAAATAACCAGATGGCAAAAGGAAAAAAAGGAACATCACTAACAGAAATCAAGGCAACATGACAGCATCTGAACCCAGTTCACCAACAACAGGAAGCCCTGGATACCCCAAAACACCAGAAAAACAAGACTTGGATATAAAATCACTGGTCAGGATGCTGGTAGCTGAACACATAGGAAAATCTCGTAAAGAAATAGAGGAGAAAATGGATCAAATGTTAGAAGCCTTTACAAGGCAAATACAAAAATCACTTCAAGAAATGCAGGAGAAGATGGATCAAAAAGAAGACAATAAGGAAGAAAGACAAAAATCACTTAAAGAAATACAGAAGAACGTGGGCCAACAAGTAGAAGCTATGAAAGAGAAAACACAAAAATCTATTAAAGAAATACATGAAAACACAATCAAGCAAGCGAAACATCTGAGCATATCCATCCAGGTACTAAAAACAGAAGTAGAAAACAACTAAGAAATCACAGAGGGAGACAACATTGGAGATAGAAAACCTTGGGAAGAAATCAGGGGCCATAGATGCAAATATCAACAATAGAATACAAGAGATAGAAGACAGAATCTCAGAAGCCAAAGATACCATAGGAACCATTGATTCAACAGTCAAAGAAAATACTAAATGCAAAAAGGTTGTAACACAAAACATCCAGGAAATCCAGGACACAATGAGAAGACCAAACCTAAGGATTATAGGTATAGACGAGCGTGAAGATTTACAAGTTAAAGGGCCAGCAAATATCTTCTACAAAATTATGGAAGAAAACTTCCCCAACCTAAAGAGAGAGATGCCCATGAATATACAAGAAGCATATAGAACCACAAACAGACTGGATCAGAACAGAAATACATCCTGTCACATAATAATCAAAACTCCAAATGTACTAAACAAAGAAAGAATATTAAAGGCAGCAAGAGAAAAAGGCCAAGTAACTTATAAAGGAAGACCTATCAGAATAACACCAGACTTCTCACCTGAGACCATGAAAGCTAGAAGATCCTGAGCAGATATCATACAAACTCTAAGAGAACACAAACTTCAGCCAAAACTACTTTACCGGCAAAGTTTTCAATCGCCATAGATGGAGACATCAAGGTATTCCATGACAAAACCAAATTTGCACGACATCTTTCCACAAATCCAGCCCTACAAAGGATAATAGGGGGAAAACGCAAAGACAAGGACGGAAACTACACCCGGGAAGAAGCAAGACAGAAACCTCCTCTCATCAAACCCAAAAGATAACCTCTCGAATATAAAAAATAAATAAATAAAATAAATAAATATAATTTCAAAAATGTCTGGAGGTAATAATTACTATACCTTAATATCTCTTAACATCAATGGACTCAATTCCCCAATAAAAAAACATAGATTAACAGACGGGATACAGAAACAGGACCTTACATTTTGCTGCATACAGGAAACACATCTCAGTGTTAAAGACAAACACTGCCTTAGAGTAAAAGACTGGAAGACAATTTTACAAGCAAATGGTCTCAGGAAACAAGCTGGAGTAGCCATTCTAATATCAGATAAAATTGACTTCCAACCTAAAATCATCAAAAGAGACTCAGAAGGTCACTTCTTGCTGGCCAAAGGGAAAATCCACCAAGAAAAGCTCTCAATACTGAACATCTATGCGCCAAATGCAAGGGTACCCTCATTCGTAAAAGAAACCTTACTAAAGCTTAAAGCACACATTACACCTAACACAATAATTGTGGGTGACTTCAACACTCCACTCTCCTCAATGGACTGATCAGGAAAGCAGAAACTAAACAGGGACACAGTGAAACTAATTGAAACTCTGGACCAATTGGATTTAACATATATATATATATATATATATATATATATATATATATATATATATATATATAAAACATTTCATCCTAAAGCTAAAGAATATACCTTTTTCTCAGCACCGCATGGTACCTTCTCCAAAATAGACCATATAATTCGTCACAAGACAGATGTCAACAAATACAAGATCAAGCTAATCCCATGCCTCCTATCAAATCACCATGGAGTAAGAGTGGTCTTCAATAGCAAGAAAAACAGAAGAAAGCCCACATACACATGGAAACTGAACAATACTCTACTCAATGACACCTTGGTCAAGGAAGAAATAAAAAAAAGAAATCAAAGACTTTTTAGAATTCAATGAAAATGAAGGTGCAACCTACCCAAATCTATGGGACACAATGAAAGCAGTGCTAAGAGGAAAACTCATAGCTCTAAGTGCATCCAAAAAGAAACTGGAGAGAGAATACACTAGCAGCTTAATTGCACACCTTAATGCCCTGGAAGAAAAAGAAGTTAATTCACCCAGGAGGAGTAGAAGACAGGAAATCATCAAACTCGGGCTGAAATCAATCAAGTGGAAACAAAGAGAACCATACAAAGAATCAACAAGACCAGAAGGTGGTTCTTTGAGAAAATCAACAAGATAGATAAACCCTTAGCCAGACTAACCAAAGGACACAGAGACAGTATACCAATTAACAAAATTAGAAATGAAAAGGGAGACATAACAACAGAAACTGAGGAAATTCAAAAGATCATCAGATCCTACTACAAAGGTCTATACTCAAAACAACTGGAGAATCTAGAGGAAATGGACAATTTCCTAGACAGATACCAAATACCAAAATTAAATCAGCATCAAATAGATCAGCTAAATAGTCCCATAACCCCTAAAGAAATAGAAGGGTTTATAGAAAGCCTCCCAACCAAGAAAATTATGGAACCAGATGGTTTTAGTGCAGAATTCTACCAGACCTTCAAAGATGACTTAACACCAATACTTTTCAAACTATTCCACAAAATAGAGACAGAAGGGAATTCATGCAATTTGTAAGTAAATGGATAGACCTGGAAAATATAATCCTGAGTGAGCTAACCCAATCACAAAAGAGTACACATGAAATGCAATCACTGATAAGTGGCTATTAATGAGCCCAGACGCCCTAAATACTCAAGGCACAATTAGCAAGCCAAATGATTCCCAAGAAGAAGAAAGGAGAGCAACCTGGGCCTGTAAAGATTGGATCCAATTTTGTTGAGAAACCGTGGGGGCAGGGGGAATAATTGGGGAATAGTCGGAGGGGTGGGGGAGAGGAATTATGGGACATAGGGAGGTGGAGAACTGGGAAAGGGGAAAGCCTTTGGAATGTAAACATAGAATATAGAAAATAAAAATTAAAAAAAAGAGTGGGTCAATTCACATTCTTCTGCATGTTGACCTCCAGTTGAACCAGCACCATTTGTTGAAAAGGCTATCTTTTTTCCACTGGATGGTTGTAGCTCTTTTATTAAATATCAAGTGACCATAAGTCTGTGGGTTCATTTCTGGGTCTTCAATTCTATTCCATTGATCTACTTGCCTGTCACTGTACCAATACCATGCAGTTTTTAGCACAATTGCTTTGCATGCTGCTTGAGGTCAGGGATATTGATTCCCCCAGAAGTCCTTTTATTGTTTAGAATAGTTTTAGCTATCCTGGGTTTTTTATTACTCCAGATGAATTTAAGAATTGCTCTTTCTAGATCTATGAAGAATTGAGTTGGGATTTTGATGGGGATTTCACTGAATCTGTAGATTGCTTTTTTGGCAAGCTTGCCATTTTTACTATATTGATCCTGCCAATCCAAGAGCATGGAATATTTTTCCATCTCCTGTTGTCTTCTTCGATTTCTTTCTTCAAGGACTTGAAGTTCCTGTCATACAGTTCTTTCACTTGTTTGGTTAAAATGACACAAAGATACTTTATATTGTTTGTGGCTATTGTGAAGGGTATTATTTCCATAATTTCTTTCTCAGCCTACTTGTCCTTTGAGGACAAGAAGGCTACTGATTTGCTTGAGTTGATTTTATAACCAGCCACTTTGCTGAAGTTGTTTATCAGCTGTAGGAGTTCTCGGGTGGAGTTTTTTGGGTCACTTAAGTATACTATCATATCATCTGCAAAAAATGATAGTTTCACTTCATCCTTTCCAATTTGTATCCCTTTGACTTCCATATGTTGTCTAATTGCTCTCGCTAGAACTTCAAGTACTATATTGAAAAGGTATGGAGAGAGAGGGCAGCTTGTCTAGTCCCTGATTTTAGTGGGATTGCTTCAAGTTTCTCTCCATTTAGTTTGATGTTGGCTACTGGTTTGCTGTATATTGCTTTTAATATATTTAGGTATGGGCCTTAAATTCCTGTTCTTTCTAGGACTTTTATCATGAAAGGATGCTGAATTTTGTCAAATGCTTTTTCAGCATCTAATGAGAAGATCATGTGTTTTTTTTCTTTTAGTTTGTTTATGTAGTGGATTACATTGTTGGATTTTCATATATTGAACCATCCCTGCATCCCTGGGATGAAGCCTACTTGATCATGGTGAATGATTGTGTTGATGTGCTTTTGGATTCAATTGGCAATAATTTTATTTAGTATTTTTGCATCAATATTCATAAGGGAAATTGTCCTGTAGTTCTCTTTCTTTGTAGGATCTTTGTGTGCTTTTTGTATCAGCGTTATTATGGCTTCATAGAATGAGTTGGGCAGTGTTCCTTCTATTTCTATTTTGTGGAATAGTTTGAAGAGTATTGGTGTTATGTCTTCTTTAAAGGTCTGATAGAATTCTGCACTAAAACCATCTGGTTCCATACTTTTTTTGTTTGGGAGGCTTTCTATAACCCCTTCTATTTCTCTAGGGTTAATGGGACTGTTTATCTGATCTAATGGGTCCTGGTTTAATTTTGGTATTTTTTATCTGTCTACGAAATTGTCCATTTCCTCCAGATTCTCCAGTTGTGTTGAGTATAGGCTTTTGTAGTAGGATCTGCTGATTTTTTTGAATTTCCTCAGTTTCTGTTGTTATATCCCCCTTTTCATTTCTAACTTTGTTAATTTGGATACTGTCTCTGTGCCCTTTGGTTAGTCTAGCTAAGGGTTTATATATCTTGTTGATTTTCTCAAAGAACCAGCTCTTGGTTTTGTTGATTCTTTGTATGGTTCTCTTTGTTTCTACTTGATTGATTTCAGCCCTTAGTTTGATGATTTCCTGTCTTCTACTCCTCCTGGGTGAATTTGTTTTTTTTTGTTCCAGGGCCTTCAGGTGTGCTGTTAAGTTGCTAGTGCATGCTCTCTCCAGTTTCTTTTTGAGGTACTCAGGGCTATGAGTTTTCCTCTTAGCACTGCTTTTATTGTGTCCTATAGATTTGGGTAGGTTGTACCTTAATTTTCACTGATGTCTAAAAAGTCTTTGATTTCTTTCTTTATTTCTTCCTTGACCAAGGTGTCATTGTCTTGTTTCTGTATCCAGTCTGTTAGTCTGTGTTCTTTTTATTGGGGTATTGAGTCCATTGATGTTAAGAGATATTAAGGAATAGTAATTATTATTTCCTGACATTTTGGGCGTTATTTTTTATATTTGAGTGGTTCTCTTCTTTTGGGTTTGATGAGAGGGGTTTCTAATCTTGTTTCTTCTGGGGTGTAGTTTCCCCCCTTGTGTTGGTATTTTTACCCTATTATCCTTTGTAGGGCTGGGTTTGTAGATAGATATCATGCAAATTTGGTTTTGTCATGGAATACCTTGTTTTCTCCATCTATGGCGATTGAGAGTTTTGCTGGGTACAGTAGTTTTGGCTGAAGTTTGTGTTCTCTTAGAGTCTGCATGAGATCTGCCCAGGATCTTCTAGCTTTCATGGTCTCAGGTGAGAAGTCTGGTGTAATTCTGATAGGTCTTCCTTTATATTTTACTTGGCCTTTTTCTCTTGCTGCCTTTAATATTCTTTCTTTGTTTAGTACATTTGGGGTTTTGATTATTATGTGACAGGAAGTATTTCTGTTCTGGTTTAGTCTGTTTGGGGTTCTGTAAGCTTCTTGTATATTCATGGGCATCTCTCTCTTTAGGTTGGGGAAGTTTTCTTCCATAATTTTGTAAAAGATATTTGCTGGCCCTTTAAGTTGTAGATCTTCACTCTCATCAATACCTACAATCCTTAGGTTTGGTCTTCTCATTGTGTCCTGGATTTCCTGAATGTTTTGGGTTACCAGCTTTTTGCATTTTGCATTTTCTTTAATTGTTGAATCCATGGTTCCTATGGTATCTTCAGCATCTGCAATTCTGTCTTCTCTCTCTTGTATTCTATTGTTGATATTTGCATCTATGACTCCTGATTTCTTCCCAAGGTTTTCTATCTCCAACGTTCTCTCCCTTTGCAATTTCTTAGTTGTTTCTACTTCTGTTTTTAGATTCTGGATGGTTTTGCTCAGACCTTTCACTTTCTTGTTTGTGTTTTCCTATAATTCTTTAAGGGATTTTTTGTGTTTCCTCTTTTATGACTTCAACTTGTTGACCCACGTTCTCTTTTATTTCTTTAAGTGATATTTGTGTTTGCCCCTTATTGGCATCCATTTTTTGATCCATATTCTCCTGAATTTCTTTAAGTGATTTTTGTGTTTGCCTTGTACGGGCTTCTAGCTTTTGATCCATTTTCTCCTGTATTACTTTAACAGATTTATCTAAGTGTTCCTCTATCAGCATCCTGACTAGTAATTTTATATCTGAGTCTTGTTTTTCTGGTGTGTTGGGGTATCTGAGACTTATTTGTGTTTGCCCTGTAAGGGCTTCTAGCTTTTGATCTATTTTCTCCTGTATTACTTTAAGAGATTTATCTAAGTGTTCCTCTATCAGCATCCTGACCAGTGATTTTAGATCTGAGTCTTGTTTTTCTGGTGTGTTGGGGTATCTGAGATTTATTGCTGTCATGGAACTGGGTTCGGATGGTGCCATATTGCCTTGATTTCTGTTAGTAATGATCTTATGTTTGCCTTTTGCCATCTGGTTATCTCTGGTGTTAGTTGGTCCTGTAGTTACTAGCTGGTGCTTGTACCTCCTGTGGGCTCGTAAGGCTATTTCCCCACAACTTGGACACCTGAACCACTGCCCTGCAGGGCTCCTGCTCACAGATTGCTGACAGGTGGCCTGATTCCCCCGAGGTCTTAAACTCAGGATATCTCAGGTACTTGGTTCTGCCTGCTGGGCTGCTGCTCTGCACTGCTCCTGCTCAGGGATTGCTGTCTGGTGTCCTGAGTCCCCAGAAGTCTTAAACTCAGGATATCTCAGGTACCTGGTTCCACCTGCTGGTTCAAAGCAGCTGGGAAGATGGTGGAGGCTGCAGGGAGTGCGGGGTCCGCCTTCAGGGCACAGAGCCCAGGCTTGGCTGGGAACCCCAAACCGCTGCTCTGTGTGCAGCTCCTGCTCAAGGCCTGAGTCCCCAAAGGTCTTAAACTCAGGATATCTCAGTACCTGGTTCTGCTGTCTGGTTTGAAACAGCTGGGAAGATGGCAGAGGCTGTAGGGAGTGTGGGGTGCTACGCATAAACCCTACTACAGGAAGCCATAAATGTTCCTTTGGCACCATTTCTAACCTGTTTATTTCTGGTAGCCACGACCATGTAAAATTTAAGGAAAATATTTCATAGCTCTCATAATATGCTATAATTCAGATCCTGCCTAGTCCTCCAGCTTGTTGTATATCTACATATGAAGTAGTCCCTAAGCCCAGACTTCCTCAAAAACAGCTACTGAGCTGCCATCTTTTGTCTTGCTAAGCCAATGTATTCACCAGCTATTCAGACACCTATAGCCCTCGGTCCCAGGTGAGACTCATGAATTATTAATGAGGCTAGGTGGAAAACAAGTCCAGGCCTTCCCAACATAGGAGACTGTAAGGTATGGTCATGTAAATTATCCCTGCTTAGCTAGCTACATCCTTTACTATGTTAATGTCAAGCAATTGTCTACCTAGAGCAGAGATTTCCTCTGAGCAGACAAGACATAAGACTTAGAAGAAAGTTAGTTAGTGGGGAAGATGAGTTTAGTCTAGAAAGCAAAGGTCCCAGGGCCGGGCAATATGCCTGGCTCTGAAGAGAGCTTGTTAGTTGGGGAACATGAGCTAGTTAGTGAGAGAATGATTTAGTCTAGAAAACAAGATTCCCAGGGCCAGGCAAGATGCCTGGCTCTGAGGAAAGCTTGCTAGTTCAGAGAAGAATCTTGCTAACTTAGGCAAGATCTCTAGCTTAGACAGAAATGGCTTAGAATGTTTTAGTTTATAACTTAAGGGCGCTACCTATGTAAGCTAGCGTGCCTCATTTTTATTATGTAATTGTCAGAACCTGATGCTCTGAGTAGGGAGCCATAAAACAGGGCTCCTCATTAGAGGAAATATAGATTTTTCTATAATATAAAGTATCCTGCGTCTGTGTCGTCATTCTCGCCGATTCGTGCCTTCCTGAGCCCGGGATCTTGGTCTCCCCTGCAACCGAACTCCCACGAGGAGCTACGGCTTGCAGAAGGCTGCAACCAAAGCTGCCACGAGCAGCTGCGGTCCGCGGCAGTGGGGTCCACCTTCAGGGCACAGACCCCAAGCTTGGCTGGGGTTCCCCAAACTGCTGCTCTGTGCAGAGCTCCTTCTCAAGATCTGAGTCCCCAAGTTCTTAAATGGGATATCTCTGGTACCTGGTTCCGCAGGCTGCATTGAGACAGCTGGGAAGATGGTGGAGGCTGCAGGGAGTGCAGGGTCTGCCTTCAGGGCACTGAGCCCAGGCTTGGCTGGGGTGCCCCAAAACCACTGTTCTGTGCGCAGCTCCTGCTCAAGGCCCGAGTCCCCAAAGGTCTTAAACTCGGGATATCTCGGGTACCTGGTTCCGCAGGCTGGATCGGAACAGCTGCAAAGATGGTGGAGCCCGATTAGTTTTCTTTATCTTCAACATGATCATATTGACCATATATATATATATATATGTATAATATATATATCATCATCATCGATTTCGCTTTTCTCTTCAAAGCAGTACATATAGTAGCTAATTACTTTTAAGCACACTTGGTGTGAATTGATTTGATTGTATCAACCAGATTGTCTTAAAATAAATTTGGGTTATAAAAATTAATGTAGATATCACACTGTCTTTCTAGGACCCAGATATTAGTGAGAGGAATCCTATGACTACTTCTTTCTTCAAACAAATGAAATCATTAGAAAAAATAGAAAGGATAGAGAAAAATAGAAAGTAAATAGGAGTAAATAGGTAAATAGGAGTTATGATCATCCGTTTTGGTGGTAGCTCTTTTCTGCAAGACTTCTTGTCACATTACCCCAGATGGATATCTGGTTCCGACTAAATTATCCCCAGTTCCTACAACACTGATATGACCAGGTTCATTCTTCCTTCAAGATTATATTGTCTAGTTTCACCAGGTTCACTGTAGACTAAATGTAGAGCTAGCTCCCCATTGGGGATACTCACTACTTGCTCATTTGTTTGTTTTAAATTCTAACATCTATAGTCTAGAATTTTCTGGTTCACTGTAGGCTTCCCATTGTAAATACTCAGCAACTGTTTGTTTGCTTGTTTGCTTGCTTGCTTGCTTTAAGTTTCAAAGCAATTAAGATGTGCTACTCTTTTTAAATTGACATTATTTAAATAAATAGCTGATAATTTTATTTTCATATACATGATAAATATCCTTGCTCAGGAAAAGAACAAAACAAAACCCATTATTGTTTTACATTGATCTATTGAAATTTTTAAGCAAAATCACACTGGAAGTATCCCATAAATTCAGAATGATACTAGATTGTATTCCTTACGAAAAGAACAAAACAAAACCCATTATTGTTTTACATTGATCTATTGAAATTTTTAAGCAAAATCACACTGGAAGTGTACCATAAATTCAGAATGATAATAGATTGTATTCCTAATGTATAAAATCAGATATAAAGAACTATGAATTCAACAGGATTACCTTGAATTTTAATTTGCATCATATATGCTACATGCTCTATAAACGGCATCAAATTTTGGTTTCATCACAAGAAGTTAAAAATTATATTAAATTTATGATTTTATGCAATGAATAAATTACTGGTTTTTAAATTTGAGCTGTAATTATAGAAAGAATAATTAAGTGCCATATTGGGTAATTTAAAAATAGATCTCATCTCCTTATGGTAATTTTGGTACTTATTTTCCTTCTAATCAATGTCTTTTACATTAAATATATAATAGTGTATTAATATAACTATAACTATAAAACATGTTTCCATTTCCATTATTTTTACATTTACTGTATGTGCTCATCTTTAGTTTTTACCTGATCTTATTGCTCAGTTTATTGCCTTTATTCTCATCTCTAAATGCTCAGACTTCTGTAATCATAATATAGCAATAATTTTAGTTACTTCTACATCATGCCCTTATTCTTATACATATATCTTTTATATCATTGAAATTATCGTTACTCACTTCCATGTCTTGTACATCCTAAGAAATATAAATTTCAGTAGCTATTTTTAAAATGCCATCATTTTTGGCGAGGGATAAGATCTACTTTTGTCTGTGGGTATAAAGATGAATATTTAGAAAGCGGTTAGAAGTTACACAATTTTTAGGAAAGCAGCAGAGTTAGTTTTCCTCTATCTTCCATGGCCTCACTAGCCACATGTATTTGACTATGAAGAATGCTTTGAGTTCAGTTCAACAGCTATTGGCTGCTACTATCAAGATATAAATGAAACTCAAGCATCTTTAGGTATATCTTGCCATGCTAGTCATTGTGCTGTTTCACAAACATCATGACTAGTTAGGCCTGTTAATTGCTTTCCTTCTTTAGCAGTTTGTGAGTCATCTTCCAGTAATCTAACAGCTAGTACTTGGGGAAGAGGCTTCTCTTTACAGCTGAAGGAATGTCAGTACAGAAATTTACAACTAATCAAAATGCAGAGAACCAACTCTTGGCTGCCCTGCCCCAATTTAAGCATATACCTCTAGCTCTGAAAGGGAAAGCCACACCCATGAAATCTCATCAATATGGATGCATAAACCAAATATGAACAATTCTGATACCAGGTGAGTAATTTATGTGTGTAGGGAAAATATCAATATCAAGAAATGAAGTGGTGCATACAATTATCAATTACTAAGAAAGGAAAAATTAATCTTCTCTAAGAATTAAACCTATAATCACTTATTCAATTCAGAGTGGTCAGTCATAGAAACAAATACAAGCAGGCAAAACTGAAAGGATTCAATAGTTTGTATTTATATATTGCTCTCTATGTGTATATGTGTGTGTGCATGTGTGTATGTTTTCATGTGTGTGTGTGTGTGTGTGTGTGTGTGTGTGTGACCACAGTGATTAAAGAAAAAGAAGCCTTAAATTTGGGAGGAGGGTTAAGGCATGGGAGATGAAGGAGAGAGAAGACAGGGTAAATGGTGTCATGTTTAATATAAAATAATCTTTAAAATACTGATATATTAAAAATAATCTTATCTATAGCTTTGAATTACATTCACTAGTTGTGTCTTTCATTTTCAAACTTCCAAACTCTGTTTTCTGGATTAATGTCAACTTGTACAAGCTAGAGATAACTGAATGGCAACCTCAATTTAAAAAAAAAGTGCCTCCATAAGACCAGGCTGTAAGCAAGTCTATGGGGCATTTTCTTAATTAGTGATTGAGGGGGAAGATGTAGCCCATTGCAAGTGGTGCTGTCCCTGGGCAGGTGGTCCTGGTTTCTATAAGAAAGTAATCTAAGTAAAAAGGAAGATGTCAGTAATCAGCACCCCTCCATGGCCTCTTCATCAGGTCCTATCTCCAGGTACCATCCCTGTTTGAGTTCTTGTCCTGACTCCCTTTGGTAATGAACAAGTGATATGGAAGAATAAACCAAATAAACCCCTTTCCTTTCAACTTGCTTTTGATCACAGTGTTTCATTGCTGGAATAGTAACCCTAATTAAGACAGAAAACAATATTTTTTCAATCCTGTGTAATAATTCAATGATGCCTTTTAATAAGAATAGTATGCATTTTTATGCACTATTCTTGCTCTACATAGTTTAACCAAAAATATAATGAAACCCTAAACTTATATCCAAATTTCCTTTGAAGAAATGCTAAAACTTTATAGATAAAGTAACCCTGTGCCCTCCTAATGAGATCAGAAACAAGACAATGATCAGTAATGAAATTGAATGAGGAAATTCAGTTGCCTAAAACTGATTTTTAATTCTTCTAGAGACATCCCAGGGAAACATTCACTTTTCTCTCCTTTCCAGTTCTTTATGCACTCTGGAAATAGAGTGATATTTCTAAAATAGCCATTTGATCAAGCAGGTAAAACCTTCCCTGGCAATAGTCGATATGCATGAATTACTTAGTTCTTCCCTGAAGCTTCAGAGCATTCCCAATAATGTAGTCTTTGTTGGAATTCCTCTACACTTGATATTAGCACATTTTAAATGCATTTTAAATACTACACATGCTGACATACACCAATAATTATTCAACACTCACATTTTTATGCTGCTTTTCCATTTAATAATTTATTATGCACCTTTCTTAGGCCTCTAAATCATTATTTCTAAGGAATGCCTGGATTTTCCTTGAGTAGATGGCATCATAGATTACCAAACAAGTTTTCTGTCAGCATCTTTCAGTTTTGCACTTTTGCAAACTTGGCCATAGTCGTCATTGTAAATAAAATGTATGTGTTTATATTGTTATGCAAAGCATTATGTAGTAAAGCAGAGCTTCCAGAGTCATAGCACCATAATGTTTTTAGAACTATGGAGCTTCTTTTCAAACTACTTTTGCAAAGTCTTTGACAAAATTGGCTCCAATGACATTGGAAAAGTAAGCCTGTTTGTATACAAGTTTTCGGACATTAAACATTTTTATTATTTTAAATAATTGCTAACTACATATCATGTTATGCGTTTGCTCATTTTCTGCCACCAGCAAGTACAAACATTTCACATGCATTCATACACAAGCTCCCTGTAAACTGACATCATATTTATTTTTCAAACATCTGCCGAGTATATTTCAATTGTGCTCATATTTAATAATTGATTTCGCTATTTTGTGATGAAATGGATTTAACACAAACATCAGTGCATACACATATGTAGCAATATCAATATTGCATTTAGTAATGCTGATTTGAAATAATTTAAGCAGAAAGTGTAAAGGAAAATATTTTACTTTTTGTAACCAAAAGCACTGATACTAAACATGTGATTCAAAAATTACTTGGGACTTTTGAGCTGAAACTTTGAGGAGGGAGAGATCATCTAGGTAAGAAAGAGGTCCCTTGGAACTGCTTAATCTTGATGATAGCATTCTCAAATGGAACCTGGGGAATGAATGAATGTTTGTGGCTAGGAAAAGAAAGGAAAAAATACAAAGAAAAGTGAATAATTCAATTATAGTCTTTACTGTTGCCCCAATCAAGTCAGTGGCATGCCGAGGTTGGGCTGTTTATTTTAAGTTATGTCACAGGTGTCTGGGCTCTTTTCATATGTGTCATTGTCCTTTGCTATTAAAATTCACCACTAAGTATTTATTCAGCTTTTACAATTGACTGCTTAGTTTAGGCTCTCTCCATGCTTGAATTAGCTAGGTGTTGGTGGAACATCCTATGATAATAGAGAGATAGAAAACAGCAGGGTAAGGGACTTTTAAGACACTTAATTGAATGTTTGACATGTATTCTAGGCATGTGACAGGTAATAATTAAGTCTGTTTAATTAGTTTTTGAATATTGGGATGAGGAATAGTAGCAAAATTGAATAGTACTAATGAAAGACTGAATTACTATAATCAAAACATTCTTTTCTTTGCACCATGTAAAAGACTTTCACATAATAAGTGCACTGCCTTTTTTTATATATAAGAGAAATAAGAGTTGAATTGCCACAGTGATTAAAACCTAAGTTCTGGCCTAATTCTTATAATTAAAGGTATTCTGGGGGAAAAAGGCATTCTGTAATGTTATCAAGGAACTTAAAAAATTAGGGTGAGATTTCTCACATGAAAAAAAGATTGCAAGGTACAGAAAATACTATTTCAGATACATTGCTGTGGAAATTTAATAATTTGACAGGTTGACTTCGCATATATGAGGCAAATAATATTACTAAAAATAAATGAATCTAGAAAAACCATACTATTATACATTATTTTTTTCTGAAAGTACCAATAGTTTATTTTAGGACAAAGACTCCCCCAATTTATTTGTCTCTTAAATACAACCTTATTAGCTCAACCTTATTAGCTCCTCAGATTCCACTAAATTAGATTACATAAATGTAACATGACTACATCTGATATATGCTGATCTCTGCATCTCAAATACTCTGTTACCAATGTGCTATGCTGTGTTTATGCCTGTTCAATGGAATTTAACAGCCATCAGAATGAACCAGAAATATCCAATAAATTTCCCATTGTTTTGTTTCTTTCCCCATTGTTCAGTTGTGTCTGTAGCTTCCTTTTCCAAAGCCAAACAGCTGGGGTTTCCTCCACTATTAAGAAGTTGTAACTGCAGAACTTCAATTTTAAAAAAAATTGCAAAATAGACAGAATTCTCAAGGGGACTTTGCCCCCAGAGCATGTGGAATTTGAAAGGAAAAGCAGATGGAGTCCAGCAGAAAGACAGCTTGGTGATGATGATTTTAATTATTAACTGAAAATCAAGTGTGGTACACTGAAGGCAGAAATGATTTGGGAAGCTGTTAGAGGGTCACCGAGAGAGGGAAGTTGCTGTGTGCCAGCCTAGCCTTCCCTAAGCAGTATCCATATAGGAAAGAATCATAATGCTCTAAGTGCCCTGAAGCCTAAGGACGATAGATGTGTGGACCATTCTGATTAGTGATGGCAGGAGACACAGATGGCTGGTTAACCCGTTAGGTGATCAGAAAGGACAGCCACCAGGGAATATGTGGCCTCTCCATGCAGCAGGACCCAGACAGGTGGTAGACAGCTTGAGCTGGGTTCTTTGTGTTTGATTTCTGGCCTTATTTAAAATGACAGTTTTAAAATGCCTATTAGGCCCTTAGTTAAGCTTTTGTTGTTAATGGTGTTTTGTGCTTCTTTTAGCCAAGGTTGGTAAATGACAATATTATATCTGGAAGCCTATTGTCATTCTTGCCTTAGTGTGTTATTTATTTTTTGTTTTTAACACTAATTTACTTTAATTTAAAATGTTTATTAGAATATATTTTGATCCTATTCTTCCTTCTCTACTCATCACAGTTCCTAGTCACATCCCTACCGACCCCACCTCATGTGCCCTACTTCCCTCCCTTCTACCCACCTTCTCTGTCCCTCCCTCCCCCTCTTTCAAAAATATGGAAGAAATTAAAATGAACTTTAAAATACAATAGTACCAAAACAAAAAGTATACAAACAAAAACCAAATTACAAAATCTTTGAGTCTATTTTTGTTTTGGCCAGCTACTCCTGTGCATGGGGCCTGTCTCTGAGTATGACTGATATACCCAATGATATTTCACTGAAGAAAACTGATTTTTCCTGTCCCAAAAGGAATCAAATTAAAAAGAGCTTCCTTGCAAGAGGTGAAACTTTGTGTATAGTTTCCCTTTTCAGTGTCATGAGTTTGTCTGATTTGAACTTGTGTAGGGTCTCAATACCTGCTGTCACAGTACTGGTGTGCCTAGAAGAAGCTGTTCCCCTGCAGTTATATACCACCTCTAACTCTTACTATCTTTCTGTGGGCCTCTTCTGCATAGATCCCTAAGTCTTCAGGGAAGGGGTTTGATAAAGACATCCTATTTAGGCCTAAAGGTTCCAAAGTCTTGTATTCTCTGCACATTATTCAGCTGTGGGTATTTGTGTTAATTTCTATCTACAGTAAGAAAAAGGTTCCCTGGTGAGATAATTTTCTCTATTGTTATAGAAATATATTGTGTCTGGTTTTATGTGGAGGTCCTTGATCCACTTGGAGTTGAACTTAGTGCAAGGAGATAAGAGTGGATCAATTCTCATTCTTCTACATGTTGACCTCCAGTTGAGCCAGCACCATTTGTTGAAAAGGCTATCTTTTTTCCACTGGATGTTTTCAGCTCCTTTGTCAAAGATCAATTGGCCATAGATGTGTGGGTTCAATTCTGGGTCTTCGATCCTATTCCATTAATCCACCTCCCTGTCACTGTACCAATACCATGCAGTTTTTAACACTACTGCTCTGTAGTATTGCTTGAGGTCTGGGATATTGATTCCCCCAGAAGTCCACTCCTAACACTTCTCCACTGCTGGTGGGACTGCAAACTGGTACAACCACTCTGGAAATCAGTCTGGAGGTTCCTCAGAAAACTGGACATGATACTTCCGGAGGACCCAGCCATACCACTTCTGGTCATATACCCAGAAGATTCCCCAGCATGCAATAAGGACACATGCTCCACTATGTTCATAGCAGCCTTATATATAATATCCAGAAGCTGGAAAGAACCCAGATGTCCCTCAAAGGAGGAATGGATACAAAAAATGTGGTATATATACACAATGGAGTACTATTCAGCCATTAGAAACAATGAATTCATGAAATTCTTAGAGAAATGGATGGAGCTGGAGAACATACTAAGTAAGGTAATCCAGTCTCAAAAGAATACCCATGGTATGCAGTCACTGATAAGTGGATATTAGCCTAGAATCTTGGAACACCAAAGACACAATTCACATACCAAATGATGTCTGACAAGAAGAAAGGAGTGGACACTGGTGCTGGAAAGGATCAAAGCATCAGTGTAGAGGAGGAATACCAGAACAGGGAAGTGGGAAGGGGTGGATGAGGGAGCAGGGGGAGGGAAAAGGACATGTGGGACCTTTGGGGAGTGGGGAACCAGAAAAAAGGCAAATGAATTGTAAATATGGAATATATCCAATAATAAATAAAAAAATATATTATTAGGAGTCATTTCATTGCTATGTCCCTCTAGCAGAATAATTGTAGTAGGTTTTCATCCAGGGCCTCTGTCCTACCTAGTTTCAGGTTCTTGATCAGGGTAGCAGTATTGGGATATAAGACGCACTTAATGGAATGGGTATTAAATACAATAAAAAATAGTTGGACAATTCTTTAACATTTGAGCCTATATTGTGCCCATATATCTTGAAGGCAGGTTTAGGCTGTAATTTATAGGACCTGTAAATAATGATTAATTTTCTCTAACACTAGCACGTGAAGTACCTACTGACCACTATGAAGCTTCTAGTTTGACACTAGCTTGAATCCTTCATGTTCAATGATATAAATGTAGGCTTAAGGAATGTAGGATATGGCCTTATAATCAGGATAGGAAGAGTAACATATGCCTTGACAATGCTCTGTAGTGTTTAGTTTGTTCTATGGAAACACTTCAGTAAAGAACTGGACAATCTGTAACCCATTCTTTACATTACAATTTTATTTGATAGCATAAGATATCTAGTTTTCTCCCCAATTATATGCTGTCACAATTCAAATTCCATATATATAATTTATGAAATTGCTAAGGTAGTAGGTTCTATATGGCTTTTTAAAACGTGTTACTTGTCTTTGCCCATATTCTTTCCTTTACCCTACTTTTAGATCTCCATCTCCATTTAATCCTCTTATTCTAATACTCTACTATACTTTCTGGTCATTGAAAGATCCTCTCCTTCACATACCCATCTCTACCTCTATTCCCAGTCCTTTACTAATTACCTAACCATTATGTTTATCCAGAGAAAACAAATTGGTAAATGGAAATAATATATACAGAAGCACATTTTCCTTTTTTACTTTGATATTTTAGTCTTCCACATTTCTTGATGCAACCAAAACTATGGCTTTTTTCTAAAATAATGCAAAGGAAAATTTCTACTTATGACCCTTTGACTCTTCATTTAGGTACCCTAGCTGCTCATCCAGAAATCTCATGCAAATCATCTTCATATAAGGCTGCACCTGAGGTTGATTCTGTAAATGTGTGAAACTAAAGGTTAGCTGTGTCAAAAGCAGATGTAATGTCAGGTGGGTTCAGTACGGAAAACACCTGTTGTGCTGTATTTTATTTCCTCTTTGAAATACAGTACAAAGCTATAGGGAGTATTATTCAGGAAAGGCCAGCACTGGAGAAGCAGATGTGTAAGATAAGGAGATAACCTATGCATTGCTCAAGGCAATTTTGGATTTGTGGTTAATCCGATTGCTGTGGCTGTTCAGTTTTGCATTTAAGCAAAAACAAGTTTAAATGCTTTAAAATAAAACAGGGCTTGTGTTTGTTCCATAGCTGCAAGAAACCAGATTTCCAATTTGAACTTGCCGTTCATATCAGATGCTTTTGACACAATATTTAACTGGTTCAGAAGAATATGTTATAACCTTTGCTCTCCTTACAATAGAAGAAAAGGTAAAAGGTGTTCACAAGAGATGTCTTAGATAATAACTAAACAGGGTCAATTTCAGGCCAGGAATGGTGTAAGGCTATTCTATAAAATGCTTGTTCTTCTTAGATCAGAAAAATGTTAAGAAATACCAAGAGGGGACAAAAAAAAAGAAGAAAGTTAAACATGTGATTCCCAGGTTCCCACTATGCTGCTCTATGTAGTTAAAATGTGTTTCAATTGCTTGAAAAATGGTGGGGCAAACATGGCAGATAATAATAATAATAATAATAATAATTATTATTATTATTATTATTATTATTTCAGGTTCAATTCTTACTAAATGTTTTCTCTATTTCTGATGCTTCCTATCCTTTTATTACAAAGCATTTGAGGGATTGGAATAAGAGGCAGAGTTTCCCAACTCCAACTGATCCATGTGCTGTCAAATTGAAACTATGAATGCAGCAGTTCAATCTGTAAGGCACAGTATTATAAAGACATGGATATAATTTAATTTCCTTTTTAATGTTTTGTTTATTTTTATGTTATGTGTATGAGCTCTGGCCTGCATATGTGCATGTGTACACAATTTATGACTAGGACAATTAGACATCAAAAGTGGACATTAGATATTTGGAGGCTGGAGATGTATCAGTTCTATTGCATTCATCTACCTGCCTGACTGTACCCATACCATGCAGTTTTTAGACTTCAGACAAACAATTAATCTTATTAAAATTGGTATACAAAGCTAAACAAAGAATTCTCAACTGAGGAGTTTTGAATGCCCGAGAAGCATCTGAAGAAATGTTCAACATCCTCAGTCATTATGCAAATCAAAATGACCTTGAGATTCCACCTCACACCACTCAGAATGGCTAAGATCAAAAATTCAGATGACAGCAGATGCTGGCAGTTGTGGCAAAAGAGAAACACTCATCCATGGTTACTGGGATTGCAAGCTGGTACAACTACTCTGCAAGTCAGTCTGGTGGTTCTTCAGAAAATTGGACTGAGTACTACCAAAAGACCCTACTAGACCACTCCTGGGTATATACCCAGAAGATGATTCAACATGCAATAAGGACACATGCTCCACTATGTTCCTAGAAACCTTATTTATAATAGCCAGAAGCTGGAAAGAACCCAGATGTCCTTCAACAGAGTAATGGATACAGAAAATGTGATTCATTTATGCAATGGAGCACTACTCAGCTATTAAAAACAATAACTTCATAAAATTCACAGGCAAATGTATGGAACTAGGAAATATCGTGCTCATTGAGGTAACCTAGTAACAAAAGAACACACATAGTATATACTCATTAATAAGTATATATTAGGCAAAAAGTTCAGAATACCCACTATACAACTCACAGACCATATAAAGCTCAAGAAGGAAGTCCAAAGTGTAGATGATTTAGTCCTTAGAAGGGGGAACAAAATACACACAGGAGGTAGAGCATAGGACAGACTTTGGAGGAAGACAGGAGGAAAAGTAGAAAGGGGGGCAGGATCTTGTGTGGAAGACAGGGATGATATGTGGGAAACTGGAGGTATCCACAAGCAAGTCCCAGATGCCAGGAAAGCAAGAGGCTCCCAGGACCCAACAGGGATGAGATTAGCTAAAATGCCCAACAAAGTGAAGGGAGAACCTGTAGAGATCATATTCAGAGGTTAAGAAAGGCCTCTGGTTGAGGGATGAAGCCATCCACTCATCTCCAAATTTTTTACCCAGAATAGCTCCTGTCTAATAATAATAATAATAATAATAATAATAATAATAATAATAATAATAATACTGGGACAAAGTGTGGGGCAGAGACAGAAGGAAAGGACTCCAGAGACTGCCCCACCTGGGGATTCATCCCATATACAGTCACCAAACCCAGACACTATTGAGATGCCAAGAAGTGCTTGCTGACAGGATCCTGATATAGCTATCTCCTAGAATCTTTGCCAGAGCCTGACAAATATAGTTGCAAATGCTTACAACCAACCATTGGACTGAGCATGGGGTCCCCAACAGAGAAGCTAAAGAAAGGGCTGAGGGAGCTGAAGGGCTTTGTAGCCCCATAGGAGGAACAACAAAATCAACCAACCAGACCCCTCAGATCTCCCAGGAACTAAACCACCATCCAAAGAGTACACATGGAGGGACCCATTACTACAGTAACATATGTAGCAGAGGGTAGCCTTGTTGGGCATCAATGGTCAGAGAGGTCCTAGGTCCTGTAAAGGTTCGATGTCCCAGTATAGGGAAATGCCAGGGTGGTGAGATGAGAATGGGAGAGTGGATGGTGAGAACCCTCATAGAATCAGGGGCAGGGGAATGGGATAGGGGGGATTGTGCAGGGGAAACCTGGAAAGGGGATAACATTTGAAATGTAAATAAATAAAATGTTCAATAAGAAACAAAATGTTTGATTGGAAAGTTCTGTGACATTTTGTTGCTGAGATCTTACTATTCCTGCTCTTACAGAGATTTGGTACTTTGACTATTTTTTTTTTGTTTCTATTTATCTAAATAACCTCTGTTTCCTTTCAGTAAAGTCTATCCATGAGTGAGTTATTTTACATTCTCTTATCTCAAAGAAAAAAACGCCTTAGATAATACATTATTCTGAATATCCTATAAGGGAGTTATAGCACAAAGTGCTCACAAACTTACTTGATCACTGAACGTTTTTGTTTCAAAAGACCTTCTCTTTAAAGCAGTGTTCTGCCCCATATGCTTTGTGATACCACTTGCTTAAGGTAATTAATTTAACAGTTGTATGGATTTCCTACAGGCTAAATACTTAATATTGGATTTGAAGACCAATTTGTAAGGGTTATAGTAATTGCTATCCTACATGCTCATAGAATTAGGGATAAGTAGTGTTACACACAATTAAATGTGCCTATAAGAAGTCTTGGTTCTCCATTTTTGGGTCTGTCTGGGGAAAAGAAATCGGGGTTCTCTTTAAAAAATAAAAGTGTGATTTGTACAAGCTAAGCCTTTTCCAATCACTACCTTCTGACATATACCCAGGGGCAGAACAACACACATGGGGATATCATTCCACAGGAACAAGAGAAAAAAAAGATTGAGTATTAAATAAATTGACAAAAAATATAATTTTTCAAATATCTGGAACTTTATTGAAAGGTAGGAGAGTAGTGAGGTAAAATATTGCAGAATAACTGCACAGGTAGATAAAACCTAAACTCAGTTCTTTCACTTCAAATGGGATCCTTTAAACCTCATCATAATACTAGCCAATAGCAAATTACTTTTTCTCCTTCTTAGAGGTTAGAACTAATTTTAATGCTAAGCGTTGTTTTAAAAAATACCACTTCTACACATATTTCTACATTTCAGACCCTGTGGTAAACCTTCTAAATGAATTTCTTATTGAATTTGGTAAACATTTCTTTAAGGTAGTTACTACTCCTTTCTTTTTTCCACTTCATAAAAGGTTCAAGAACACTAAAAATAATGTGCATTGGAGAGAAATGGGGATACAGTCCTTGACTATCTGCCTCTAGGGCCTGTATATTGTAGCACCAAATATTTAACCATTTTTCCATACCGTTCAAATTCTTCAACTTCTTATTGATGAAAAGTATATTGCTGGTTCCATTTACACTGAAAAGAAAACTGTTAATGTGTGTAGTCGCCACTGGTGAATATATCTTCTGTTCTTGATCAAGCTTGCCATCTTTGGAAGAATTATTTCAGTGGAGGGAAAGGTTTGAAATGCAAGAAGAATGATGCAAAATTAATAACAATAACTTTATCACATACATCATATGAAAAGAGATGAAGAGGAGGTAATTAGCTGGTATGAGTGAAGGAATGCCATTTGTAGAAAGGATTCTTAAGAATAGGCATGTGGGTTGGTAGGAGACTGTCTTGCTATTCTAATCAGAGATAAGTCAATATAGAAAGATGGACAACATTATTTGTTTAGCTGGAGAACAAAATTTAGATTAAAGTGTATAAGAATAATAAAAATTGATAGAGCAATGAACCAGAGATAAAGTCCTCTCCTTTATTCTCTTAACACTGGATCTACTAATTACTGAATGGTACTCTTTCTATAACACTGACTGAAAATTTTTAACTTCATAAATCTTTTAATCCTGAAACCAACCCTATGTAGTTGGCACAATTTTTCAATCTACCATGAGTTCAAAAATAGTCCTTTCCTCACAAAATTGTGTTTTCAAGACAACCTTCTCCTTGGTAAATTTATTTGGTGAGCAATATTGAGTCTATGTGTCACAACAGATGTCCATTAAATGAATAAATATCCATTAATTACATAGAATGACGACATCTGTATACATTATCCATTTACTTTATGTTGCCCACCAGATAGAATTGGGAGTAAAAGGAAAATGACTTTAAAACAGTAGAACTGGTTTCTGTCTTTATATTTTAAAGGAGATTCACTTTATAAATTCCATATTTTCTAATATAAAAATGCAACCTCAGACTATTACTATCTTTCCTAAGAGAAACTAACACTAATATTGGAAAGGTTGAGATTCATTTTCTTACTGGTCAAAATCAGATCATAAGTTTGAGAAACAACAGACCTTAGCTTAGAAATAAGTGTGGATTAATCTCGCCTTTTTTTCAACAATGATGTTAATTATACTGAGCCCTGCAGAGATTGTTTATGGCATAATTACTGAAAATAACAACTATTCCACATATTTCTCTTTTCTTTTGAATATGGAAAGGCATTTCTGTAAGTGAAGATATTTGTTTGGCAACTAGACAATGGAGAAGATTTCCATTGGTGCTTAATGGAATGAAGTCAATTGATCCTGACTAATTCAGCCAAGGTTCACTCTGCTAATGGCAAAACATGTTTGTCCCTGTAGCTAAACAAAAACTGGATTATCCTTTTTTTTCTTTTGGCAAAAGCCACTGTGAAATTGCCCATGCTTCTTCTTTATCATAAATTACTGTTTGGGGACATCCTTTAATGAGCAGAAAATTATTCAAAATAATAAGATACATTTAAATTTATCAGAATACATGCTTAGAAATATATATGTATGTTTTTCTTAAATATTCTCTTTGGGGTAGAATCTTTCTTTTGTGAGGTTTGATTAAGGGAATTGACATAAGTGACTATGCAGGGGTCTGGTAGCACATGACTCTTTATTCAGACCTTAAACATGCACAGTAAAGATTTTACTCATTGCTTCTACAATCACAAATATCATTCTGTTGGAATAAAGTATAGTGATCTTTGTGACTGAAGTAGATGTGAATCATTTGATTATACTGTATAGAAGGACAGAAAAGATGTTTGAGCTTTATCTGGAATTATAGAATTACAGTAAAATACACAGCATTTTTCTTCAGTGAACTTATCTGATGGAACAATTTGCTGCTGAGGACAAAGAACAAAGAGGTAGACATTAAGCAAGCATTTGAATGCTTGTGTTCTTATTTCAGAGTTACAGTTATGAATTATTTGACAAAAGCAGGTATATAACTCTTCTCAAACATAACCTGGAGTAAATGTTGGTTAGAAGTGTAGTTCAAAGATAATTAGTAATATATTTAGGCAACTAGTCACACAATATGGATGTGATTTTCAAATAAAGAAGATCACTAGGCCTGAGTTTAAATGACTCCATTATCCTGTTGTTTCTTTTGGTTAACAAACACTTTCAGAAATAAAATCTCTGAGGGGACAGTTTCGTCATTTGCATTCACAAATTTTGTAGAGGGTAGCCCATTTCTTAGAGGCCACTGGGTTAATTCTCCTAAAGCAAGTTTATTTAAGATAAAAACAGTAATGTGGATTAAGTGAAGTTATACCTATTATATTTTAAAGAAGGAATTCAGTGCCTAGGAAATAAATATAACTACAGAGACTTGAGTGTTAAGAATAAGGATGGAAGGGTCAGACCATCTATCATTAGGCTTCAAATACATGATGGCTCCTTAATTACTATGTTAACTTAAATAATTCATTTAATCTTCCTAATATTAAAACATACAGTCTAGAAAAACAGAAATGAATGTACTTAACCATAGATGTATTGTGAATATATAAAATGAAGGCTTGATACAAAAACGTAATAAGTATATTTTCTTTCTGAACAAATGCTTGAAAAACATTTACCATATGTCTGATACTGTCCTTTACTCTCATGATACAATGACAAACTTACACACACACACACACACACACACACACACACACACACGAATTCTTGCCTACATGGATCACATATTCTAGTAAGTAAGGCAGACAACACATAAATAGACAATAAGTATCAGCTATAAGTGCTATATAGAAACTCAAGAAAAAAATTAACTAGATATGGTAGGGAAATTACATGCTTTTTGGATTAAAGTTCTTGAGGGAAACTTGATCACAAATGTGGAAGTTCCAAAAGGAAAATTTTGCAAAGTAACAGGTGAAATTTTATGAAGAAGACAGCAAGATGGCAAATGTTCCAAATTAAGGAAGGGCACTCTAATGAAGAACTGTGAGGGGACCAAGAAAATGGGATGAAGTCAGATATCTAAGAAGACCAAATCATGTTGAGTTATGTGAAACACCAACTATTATTGTTATTATTGTTAAGCTCCAGGGATTTTGATTATTGAAGTAATACTTTATCCTCTTTACTAAATCCTTTTAAAGCTAACAAAGCAAGAATATAAAACAATAGACCACCAATAATGTTTGACTTTATAATTTGACCTTTCAAAAATATTTTCATATATATGATCCAGTTTTCTCTTTACAATATCCTGTAAGTTATATAATGACTAGTATCTTTCTTGATACTTTCTTGAGGAGACAGATGTACAGAAGATTAAGGCCCTGAGCAGTCAAATGGCAAAGTATGTGGGAAATATAGAGAGTGAAACTAGACCCAAGTTTTATCTATGAGATGTCTCTTTGTCTTACTGTCTGAATAACAAAAATGGTCAACTAAAGAGGTTTAACAAGGGAATAGAGGTCAGTTGCACAGTGACAAGTAGAATTCAAGATAATGATTTCATTCTCTTTATGTACTAATACCTGAATTCACATAGCTCAGTTGTTATCAAAGAAATAATTATTTTTCCTTAGTACATGTGCATTTCATGAATAAAATTTAAGTACAAAATAATATCTTTGAAGTGTCAGTACAAATTCATATTTGATGTTGTTTCTGTTATGATAAGATTCTGAAAGATGTAAGTATTGCTTACTCTCACCCTCTGGTGTTTTCCATTAGTTCAAGGATAAAGTAGACTTAGAGAGACAACATCTGAATTTGATTGAACAAGAAGATAATCTTATTTAGGAAGAATATCCATTTCGAACAGAGAGATGCTGAAGCTTGGCGCCAAGCCATTCTATATATAACATTTATTAAGATGTATCAGGTGCTGACCAAGTCTATTGTGAAACAGAATTCACCACACTAGGCAGTCACTTTGTCTCTCACTTTAGATATTTCAGAGGTTATTTGTTAAGGCAAAAGATCTCCAATGATGTATGTGTTTATCAAAGCATTATGCTCCTCAAATTTATATAATTATGTCAATTCAAAATAAAATAAAATAAAATAAAATATTTAAAATCAAATTTGAAACTCATACCTAAATAGAACAAAAATTAAAAGCAAAAGATAGCCCTGAGTATCAATAATGAATCAGATTTTATTGTTTTAGTTACCCCCTCTTGCTCTTTATTTCAATCATTCCAACAATATCAAGTTTTGATGTGGCTGCTTTTGCTTGAGACCCCAGGTAAGACAATCGAGTTATCAACTCTAGTCACATTAATACTGTGCTGTAATTTCCCAATGATGCCCAATTTTCTAATAGCCCTATTCATATAAGCATTAATATTGTATTCATGGTAAGTATTGTAAATTAAAATATTATAAAATAGATTTTCCATCCTCAAGACATTCACAATTAAGATAAAGAAAGCAAGCATACAGAAATAGTGGCTAATATACAAGAGATTTATAATATGTACCCTGTCACTTTGATCAAAATGATCATATGCTGAATTTTTCACTTTATAAAATCCCCTATTTCAATGCTATCTTCATCTTAAAAATCATTAGAAATAATAATGAAATAAGAAAGATTACCATAATATAATAATGTAAGTAAATTCTAAAGGATTTCTAGCATTTAAAACTAGGTGTGTAGATTCTCTTCTGGTACCTGTAATAATGCAACAGAAATTGAGGAAGATGATATTTTGTACATGTAAAAACTGCACAAAGCTGAAAATTTACAGTTGTCCACTCAATACTGTAGGAAAGGATTCAAAATGCACTTTTTCATTTCATACAATTAGAAATGATAGTTAAGTGTTGTTAAATTTTTACTATATCTTGTTTATGAAGAGGGAACAGTTTTTTAATTACTTTTCTTATCTGTAATTATACTATAAATGAAATTATTCTCATAATTTATCTTGTGTTTCCTCAGTCTATAAAACATAGCCATTATTTGGATATTGATTTTAATTCCTGCAACTTTACTTCAGCAATAGGGTCTCATTGTCAATTTATGAAAGGTAATCAAAATCAATGGCAAAATCCTGTAATACTTGTAGGTATATTAGACTTCACATGCCAACGGGAATGCTAGTACTTTTATTGTGAATAGAGGTTGAATATTACCAAAGGACTTTTCTCCATTTAGTATGAGAATTATGATGTGGTTTCTGTTCTTAAAGTTTTTCATGTGGTAAATGGGTCATTTCAATAAGGAGTCCCCATAGTCCTGGGTATTTACATGCTAGTTTCCCAGTTAAGTACACCATTTTGAGAAACTAAGGAGTTGTGGACTTGTTGAAGGAAAATGTGTTACTGGAGGCAAACTTTAAGATTTTCAAAATCTTACATCTTTCCCAGTTCATGTTCTCTATTTAATGAGTTTAGCTTAAGCCATGAGCACATAGCTCTTGTACTAGGCATCATGTGTACTGCCTACTGTTGCCTCTATACCATCATGGACTTAAACACCCTGGAAACACACAAATCCTACTTTCTATAAGTTATTTTCATGTTGAAATGTTGTTTTAACACAGCAACAGAAAAGCTTTTCATTCAAATATGTTTATTGATTTATATGTGTTCAACCATGCCTATATCTCTGGGGTAAAATTAACTAGATCATGGGAATAATCCTTTTTATATATTCTTTATCTGTTATGCAAGTATTTTATTAAAATTTGCATCTATGTTCATCAGAGAGATTGTCCTATAATCAGCCATTTTCTGATTTTGGAATCAGAGAAATACTGGATTTTTAAAAAAGAATTACATCAAGAATTGACAAATGAGACCTTATAAAATTACAGTTTCTGTAAGGCAAAGGATACTGTAAGAAGGACAAAATGGCAACCAACAAATTGGGAAAAGATCTTCACCAACCTCACATCTGACAGAGGGCTAATATCCAATATATACAAAGAACTCAAGAAGTTAGACCCCAAAGAACCAAATAACCCTATTAAAAAATGGGGAACAGAGCTAAACAAAGAATTTTCACCAGAAGACATTTGGATGGCAGAGAAGCACCTTAAGAGATGTTCAAAATCATTAGTCATCAGGGAAATGCAAATCAAAACAACCCTGAGATTCTACCTCACAGCAATCAGAATACCAATCGCTTATGCTCTAAGATCAAGAATAGACAAATGGGACCTCATAAAGTTACAAAATTTCTGTAAGGCAAAAGACACTGTCAAAAGGATAAATCGGCAACCAACAAATTGGGAAAAGATCTTCACCAACCCCACATCCGACAGAGGGCTAATATCCAATATATACAAAGAACTCAAGAAGTTAGACCCCAAAGAACCAAATAACCCTATCAAAAAATGGGGTACAGAGCTAAACAAAGACTTTTCACCTGAAAAAATTCAGATGACTGAGAAACACCTTAAAAAATGTTCCACATCATTAGTCATTAGAGAAATGCAAATCAAAACAACCATGAGATTTCACCTCACACCTGTCAGAATAGCTAGGATTAAAAATTCAGAAGACATCAGGTGTTGGTGAGGATGTGGAGAAAGAGGAACACTCCTCCACTGCTGGTGGGACTGCAAACTGGTACAACCACTCTGGAAATCAGTCTGGAGGTTCCTCAGAAAACTGGACATGATACTTCCGGAGGATCCAGCCATACCACTCCTGGGAATATACTCAGAAGACTCCCCAGCATGCAATAAGGACACATGCTCCACTATGTTCATAGCAGCCTTATTTATAATAGCCAGAAGCTGGAAAGAACCCAGATGTCCCTCAGTGGAGGAATGGATACAAAAAATGTGGTATATATACACAACTGAATACTATTCAGCCATTAGAAACAATGAATTCATGAAATTCTTAGAGAAATGGATGGAGCTGGAGAACATCATACTAAGTGAGGTAACCCAGTCTCAAAAGAATACCCATGGTATGCACTCACTGATAAGTGGATATTAGCCTAGAAGCTTGGGACACCAAAGACACAATTCACATACCAATTGATGTCTGACAAGAAGAAAGGAATGGACACTAGTGCTGGAAAGGATTAAATTATCAATGTAGGGGAATACCAGAACAGGGAAGTGGGAAGGGGTGGATGAGGGAGCAGGGGGAGGGAAAAGGGCATGTCAGACCTTAAGGGGGTGGGGAAACAAAAAAGGGAAATGAAATGTAAATATAGAATATATCCAAATAAATAAATAAATAAATAAATAAATAAATAAATATAAAAACCTCAGGAGACAACAGGTGCTGGCGAGGATGTAAGAAAGAGGAACATTCCTCCACTGTTGGTGGGATTGCAAGATGGTACAACCGCTCTGGAAATCACAAAATTGGGCATGACACTTCCAGAGGACCCTGTCATACCACTCCTGGGCATATACCCAGAGGATTCCCCTGCATACAATAAAGTCACATACTCCACTATGTTCATAGCAGCCTTATTTATAATAGCCAGAACTTGGAAGGAGCCCAGATCTCCCTCAAAGGAGGAATGGATACAGAAAATGTGGTATATTTATACAATGGCATACTACCCAGCAATTAAAAATAATGAATTCATGCAATTCGTAGGCAAATGGTTGGATCTGGAAAATATCATCCTAAGTGAATTAACCCAATCACAAAAGAATACACAGCAAGTGCAATCACTGATAAGTGGATATTAATGAGCCCACAATCCCTAAATACTCAAGGCACAATTAGCAATTCAAATGATTCCCAAGAAGAAGAAAGGAGAGGACCCTGGGCCTGAAAAGATTGGATCCAGTTTTGTAGGAGAGTACTGAAACAGAGAAATGGTGTGTGTGTGTGTGGGGGGGGTGATTGGGAAATAGTTGGGGGGGAGAGGACTTATGAGACATATGGTGGGTGGGAACTGGGAAAGGGGAAAGCCTTTGGAATGTAAACAAAGAATATAGAATTATAAAAAAAGAATTACAAATGTTTCCCTTTTATATTATAGAATAAGTTGAGCATAATTTGTGTCAGTTTTTGAATATTTGGCAGTTCTACACTGAATCCATCTGCCCCTGGGATTCTTTTAGTTGGAAGAGTTTTAATTACTGATTCCAAATCATTGTTACAAAACTATTTAAATTATTTGTTTTAATTTTATTTAACTTTAATGGGGTATACATATATATATATATATATACACACATATATGTATATATATACATATATATTTACACACACATACACACACACGCACATATATATACCTGCATATATATACATATACATAATATATATACATATATATATATATATATATTTTAGATTTTCCAATTTTTTGCACTACAAATTTTTAAAGAATGTCCATTTTGATTCTTGGAACTTCTGCAGTGTCTGTTGTAATGTCTCCCTTTTCATCTCTAATTGTATTAGTTTTGGTATCTGACTGATTTAATGTTTCGCTTGAATAACACAACACAGTAGCTAAATCTTGCATTTTATCTAAACATAAAGAAATAAAAAGAGAGATCAGCAGTGATAAAAACCACAAGAAAAAAACTTGCCTTCATGGAAACCAAGCAACACTACTGAAAAACTGGGCCAAAAAGAAATCAAGAAGGAAAGTTAAATCTAGAATTGAATGAAATGAAAACGAAATACACCAAAATCTATGAATAAAATAAAGGCAGTTCTAACAGGAAAGCTGATAGTAATAGGTATCTATATCAATATTTATAGTGGTGAAATGTTTATTAAATTTCCCATTTTACTTGCTGAATTTTTCACTTTGAATATTATTTCAGTTTTACTTTTTTCAGAATGTCTACATCTTTATTAATCCTATTTTCATATCTTGAATTTTTCTTTATTCTGTTATACTTCCTGCCTCCATAGTCCTTATTATGGCATTTATTCATGTAGTGTTTAAGTTACTTGAGCATAGTTAAAACTGATATTTTGAAATAATTGTCCTGTTTCATCTAAGTTGCTTTTCTCTTTGCTATTACTATCAGAGCACTAATATTTGTAGATGTTTTCTATTAGTTATTCATGTTGTTTGTATTTTTGCAATGAGACCTAGGCATCTGGAGTTTGATCTTTTGTATTGATATCTTCTCTTACTTTTGTTGAATTAGTGTTTGGATCTCTGTTTGATGTTATCCATACATTTGTGGTTATAAACCACCTGCATATTGTTTGGAGTTCACGGTAGATGTTCATTGAATGTGGTATCAAATGTCGGCTTAGCTCAGCTTGGGTTGGTACAGGTTTTCAGCACAGAAGAAAGCCTTCTGTAGAGTTAAAATATCACCACTCAACAGAAAAATGGATACAGAAAGTGTGGTATATTTACACCATGGAGTACTAGTCGGCTATTAAAAATGATGAATTCGTGAAATTCTTAGGCAAATGGATGGAACTAGAAAATATCCTCAGTAAGGCAATCTAGTTACAAAAGAACACAGATAGTATGCACTTACTGGTAAGTGAATATTAGCCTAAAAGCTTGGAATACCCAAGATACAAATTAGAGACCACATGAAGCTTAAGAAGTAGGAACAAAAAAGTGTGGATACTTGGCTCCTTCTTAGAAGCGGTATCAAAATACCCATGGGCAGAGATACAGAGAATATGTGTGGTGCAGAGACTGAAGGAAAAGCCATCCAGAGACTGTCCTACAAGTAGATCCATCCCATATACATTTACCAAACCCAGACACTATTGTAGATGCCAACAAGTGCTTGTTGACAGGAGCCTGATATAACTGTCTCTTGAGAAGCTCTGCCAGTGCCTGACAAATACAGAAGTGGATGCTCATAGCCAATAATTGGACTAAACACAGGGTCTCCAATGGAGGAGCTAGAGAAAGGACCCAAGGAGCTGAAGGGATATGCAGCCCCATAGGAGGAACAATGATATCAACCTACCAGACCCTCAGAGCTCCCATGGACTAAACCACCAACCAAAGATTATACATGGTGGGACCCAAGACTGCAGCTGCATATGTAACAGAGAATGGCCTTGTCAGTCATCAATGAGACGAGAGGCCCTTGGTCCTTGGTATTGTGAAGGCTCAATGCCCCAGGGTAGGGGACTCCCAGGACAGGGAAGCAGTACTGGCTGGGTTAATGAGCAACAGTGGGAGGGGGAAAGGAAAGGGGGTTTTCAGAGGGGAAATGGGGAAAAGAAATAACATTTGAAATGCAAATAAAGAATATATCTAATATATTTTTAAAATATTGTCATTAGTGATCCAGAAAAGTCTGTGGAAGTTTTATAAGTTTTGCATTTAGGCCTCTAGTGGCAGAGGTTAGGGTCATAGTGATAATGGTTGGTATTACTCTGGGAAGTGCCCAAAACATATGGTCCTCAGTCAGTGGGAGTAGAATGGCAGCAAGAGAGAGAAGTCTTTACCTAGAAGCATGGCATGGAAACCATATACTCCTCAGGTATCAGAAAATGGGGTGGCAACAGAAGTGAGTGTTCATACCTAAAAGAGTACAGACATGTACTGGATGAATTCTTAAAGACAGCAACAATATTATGCATTATTTTAGTCTTTGAAACCAATTAGACTGTCTTGTGTCTGCCCAGAAGCAGAGGTAAATTCAGAGTATATATATATATATATATATATATATATATATATATATATATATATATATATATATATATGAGACAGGGTTTCTCTGTGTAGCCCTGGCTGTCCTGAAACTCACTCTGTAGACCAGGTTGGCCTCGAACTCAGAAATCTGCCTGCCTCTGCCTCCCAAGTACTGGGATTAAAGGCGTGCGCCACCACTGCCCTGCTTCAGAGTATATTTTTTAACCATCACAATATAGTTTCCCTATAATAGGCTTCAACAGAGCACCAATATTCATGCTCTGTAGCATGTAAGGCTACTGTAATATTCTTTCCTGGAGATTTGAGACTATGAAATCATTAGGAGATGAGCTAAAAGCTGTGCACCAGAAGGGATTATTATGTGACTTGAGTTTCGGTCACAACTTCATGTATAGCCTCCAGGCACAGATGTTCATTTAAGAGCAGAGATGATAAGATATAAGATCTCCCTCTGGCATTCCTGGCCTCTGGCCACGACAGAAGCAAGAAATTTTCAACTTATGGCCAAGGACAAGAATTAGAACTGTGTCCTTTGGGGTCTCTGAAATTAAACCTCCCTAACCTGTTTCTGTCTCCTCTCCTCATCATTAAGCGTGAATATTATAAGATTATATTACATACACATATGTTATTGTGATAATGAAACCCACTAATTATATAATTAATATAAATTAATAAACATTACCTCAAAAATACATTTTATAACTGATTTCGATTTATGCTATGGCTTGCTGGCTATTTAAGAGTATATTGTTTTTCGTGATTATGTTTGACATTTTTTCAGTGTTTTCCCGGGCTGATTTTTAATTTTTATTCCACTATCCTTGGATAAGGTATTCTAAATGATATCTCAATCTTTTGAGCTTGATGAAGACTCATTTTGCAGCCAAGCTAATCTAGAGAATACACTGTGCACACTTGAGGGAAATGTGTAGTCTTACGTTACTACATAGAATGTTCTGTTAGTTCAAATTGGTTTATGATCTTTTTGAAGTTCTCTATTTCTTTATTGATTTTCTGCTCAAATGTGCTATTCATTATATTAAGAAAGGTATCATAGTTTGGATGTTTCCTTGTCCTCCTAAATCATGTTAAAATTACCCCTCAATTCTACAGCTATAAAAAGACCCTCAGATATTGATTAGAACATTATGGAGTCCTCATGTGTATATGACTACCTTTGAAAGGATTAAAGTAGGCTAACCTTACTATTTTATCTCTACATCTTTCTCCACATGAAAACAAAAGCATCCCTTTGCCTCCTGAGAATGCAGCAATAAGTAACATAAAATCTTATAGTAGATACAAGGAGAAAGCTCATGCAAAGAAAAACTTTTACAGCTTTATAGGACAATAGGTTGCCTATGGATAGCAAGAATTAATTCAAATATTTAAAGTCTGGTAATAAAAACTTTTTCTTGCTAACCTCCAAACCAACAAAGACTAAGTATATGAGTAAAAAAAAATATGTTATTTTTTAGTCAAAACATGAGTTTAAATCACTGGAAGCCACATAGAAGAAGACAGACCTGATCTTTGACTGTCACACATGCTATGGCGCACTATTACTCCCTGACACAAGAAATAAATATATATCAGTTGTTTTGGCCTGATTACTATGTACTTTACTGAAATATCACACTGTGTTCATTAATAATATGCAATAATTAAAAGCACCTTTTTGAAAGAAGAATTCCTATTCAGACTCACTCTGTAAATGTATTGATCTTGACCTTCTCCATACACTAAATTAAAAGGAATAAATTTTTAAAGTTTCATTTGGAAGAGGGCATTGGATGCTATTATAAATAGTTGTAAACAACCATTTGGTTACTGGGAATTGAACTCAGGAACTCTAGAAAAGTAGAGCAGCCAATGTTCTTAACTGCTATACCAACTCTCTAGCCCAAGAAATATTTTTATTGTTTAAAATATACTAAAAATGGTATATATATATATATATATATATATATATATATATATATATATAAAACACAGAGAACATAGGAGCAGTGGATAATACCCAGGCTTTATTTTCAAGTATATAGTTATATCTATATCTATATATTTATATGCATATTTATACATATATTTGTATTTTGTGTTTCTTGATATATCAAAACATTTATTAATATATTATTCTTCATTGTGGCTTAAAATGCTCTTGCTTAAAATCGATGAATTTTTCTAATAATTATACAGCTATCTAGTATTCTTTTGGTTAATATTTTTGGTTAATATTTTTGTTCAATCCTTTTACTTTTAACCTACATCTTAAGTACACTTTTAATGGACAGCACATAGATAAATAATAATTTTGTGAAGGAAATAATTGTTATGTCTTGCTTTGTTTTACTTATTTTAATAAGTGTCCTGATAATTGCCTAGACTGATCTGGAAATCTTTACACAGGTCAGGTTCGCTACAACTCTGCCTCAGCCTTATCAAGTGATGGCGTGATAGATGTGCATCATCATGCCTAAGTCTATTCTACTGATCTCTACTTTTTCAGTTGAAATATTTAATCTATTTTCAGTAAAAATAATGTCTTGCAAAATCTGTTTTTTAATCTTTCGTGATATTCTATCTTGTTCATCACCTTTACCTACATATCTGTTTACTGCTAGAAAATTACTAATCCTCAAATTTGAAATGCTGAGAATCATTTCTGCATGCCTCTAGCAGAAAATTCTATACCTGCCTTCATTTGAAGGTTTACAATAAAATGACATTTTCACTAAGTATCCAGTATGAAATTACCTTTGGATCACGATTGTAAGGTATTTATAATGCCTAAGTGAATTTGAGTTTAAATGGGCATTATTAGACCATGCCAAAAATATACTCTGATGAATATGAGAATGTTTTAAAATTCCAAAAGAAGTTCAAAAACTAAAACATTTATGGACTCAAAGTATTTTAGTTAAGGGTTATTTTACTGGGATTCCTACTGTAACTAGCAAATAAAATCTCCCCTGCTCCTACCAGAACCTAGGCCTTAAGATCCAGGATCCTTGGAACATGGGATAATACTTTGAGAATTTCCACAGAGCTAGAGGGTTCTTTCCATGTTCCAAAAAGTTGTGTTCTATCAGGTTCTGGTAGAGATGTAGGAATATAGAACTTCCTGGTTTTATATATTTTTGCCAGTGTCTCTCTCAATGCCTCCAAGAAAATAAATTTCATATATAATTTATATATTATCTGATGTGTGATGACCAATACTTCTTAGTGATAAATGAATTAGATGGAAAGACCATCAAGTAGAATATTGAGCTAAGGAATGGGCTCAAGAATACATGAGATTAATTTATAATAAACTTATTTAAAGATCAATAAAACATATACTCCTCAGTAGAAAAATTGTTAATATGTTAGTAATCTTTGTAGGAGAGAAAGTTGGATCCCCACTCATAACTTATCCTAATATGATAGCAAAAGTAGATCTATCAGATATTGGAGAAAATAAAACTAAACAGAGAATAGTAAGCAAAACTAAATATTCCAGCTAGTGAGGAAATTTAAACTAAAATAAACATTAGTGGAAATGGCTTAGAAACTAGTGTCTACTTCTAGAAATAGAATCACTTACTGAAAAGAGTAATAAAAATACAATAAAAATAATTAAGGTAGGAAAAAAATTGGCAAATATGAGCTACAGTAAACTCATCACTTATATCTTCTTAGGTGAAGTACAGATGAATTGAGAATACTATAATGAAATTCAAGCATTTAACTTTCCTTAGGTTTCAGAAAAATCAAAGATTATTTATTTACTTATATATAAGTAAGAAAAGCGAATTCATATTTAGGGTTTATGCTAGCTAATTTTATGTCAACTTGGCAGAAGATAGAGTGATCTGAGAGGAGGAAAATCCAATAGAGAAATAATCCCCATAAAATCAGGCTGTAAGCAGGCAAGCCCATAGGGTATTTTCTTAATTACTGATTGACAGTGCAAGGCAAGCCCATTGTGAGTGAGGATGATCCTGAGCAGGTGGTCGGGGTTCTATAAGGAAACAGGATAAGCAAGTATTGGGCAGCAAAAGCTGATAGGCAGCACCCCTGCATGGCTTCTGAACATCTATTACAAATCAAATATATTACTTATTATTAATTATTATTCTATGTGGAACTCTTTCTTCTATTGATAGTATAAATGTAAAAGTTAAGAAATATGAACATTAAAAAGATTCAACCATTGCCATTCTACACATCCACAATGGTTACTTAGTCCAACAAACTAAGCTGAGAAACCAATGAACAAGACAGAAAACTTGAGATTCACATATATCATTTGAACACTATGAAACCAACAGTGAACATTAGAATTACAGAGTTGACTGATTTCTCCTTTATATATTTTCAAATTTCTGTTTGATTATACTTTTATATCAATACAGAAAATAATTACTTTCATTATGGAGTTTCCACAGATATGTGTCATTATAATTTGTTGGAATTCCTTTGGCTCCTTCCTGCTCTCCTTTTGTTTTTTACCTCCCTGCTGATGGTTCTTTTTCTTACTTTTATGTCACAAGCTTATATTCTTACTGCCTTGGCAAAAAGAGAATGGCAGGCTCAGGTAGGCCATTTAACAACTCAGAACATGCACAGAATGCAGATGAGTACTGTAATAGTTCCCTAAGAGAGCTATAAAAATTACTACAATCTGAGAATAGAAACCTATGCTCTCATAATTCTGGGGGCCACATGGTTTGAATCAAGGCATTGATGAGATTGGGTCCTTTTTCAGGCTTTAGGGGATGGACCATTTTTTACCTCTCTTCTAGCTTCTAGTGGCTGACAGCTATTTTGCAGCCTTTGATATGTAAATATATTCCTGTAATCTCTACGTATAGCTTCTTATAAACCTCATCTTTGGTTATCTCTGAATTGTATTATATTTTTAAGTTAGTGTTTATTATAATATACAGGCAGTCCTGCCTTAATTCTGAGATAATTTCATCTTGAAATACTCTAATTAAATATTTACAAAGACTCTATTTCCAAATAGGGTAACATTTGGAGGTATTAGTAGGTAAGAATTGGATAGATTTGTGATTAACTATCTGACCTACAGTGGCAGCAACTAAAGAGATATTCATCTTTTACAATTAAGGTGCAAATGAACATAAAAGCCCCAAGAATTATAATAATGTTATGGGTAAGAGAGATAAAAAGAAGACCAAATGTGAAGATTGACAGGGTTCTATGCTCAAATTAGGCACCTGACAAAAATATACCCTAGGTACATATCAGGCCATACCATCAAGGTTTGTGTAACTACATTCTATAATGATAATGTAATGATTGAAACATATTTCCATGCATTTCTTAGAAAGTATCCTCAGCAATTCAGCAATGCATGACTATATTTTCAGTCCTCATACATAAATGAGTAAGTTCTAATTATTGCTTTTTTAAAAAATTATACTTGACTAAGTTTTGACCGCTTAATCACGTAAAATATTTTCAAGCAGGAAGTTGAACGATGTCTCAGTGGTTAAGAACACCAGCTGCTCTTCCAGAACACCTGAGTTTGATTCCCAACAGCAACATACAACTGTCTGTAACTCTGGGCTCTATTCTGTCCTCCACGAGCAATCAGAAACTCACACACAAAAAAAATGAATGCAAGAATCTTTTTTCCTAATAAGTTTTATTGAGTTCTATATTATATTAAGTACATGGGTATCTATATCATTTATAAACAGAATCCACTTAAGTCTTGTTTTATGTACATTTTTCTGTATTTCACTCTTTTCTGTATTGATGCAATATCTCATGAATAATCGGTATTTCCTTAGTAGCTCCAATAATTTAAGTTCTTCTGGGATTATTATAAGAAAATGTCCTCCCAATGGAGGAGCTAGAGAAAGGAACCAAGGAACTGAAGGGATTTGCAGCCCCATTGAAGGAACAACAATTTGATCCAAGCAAACTCCCCAGACCTCTCAAGGACTAAAACACCAACCAAAGAATACACCTGGAAGGACCCATGACTCTAAATGTATATGTAAGCAGAGGATGGTCTTATCTGGCATCAGTGAGAAAAGAGGCCCTTGGTCCTGTGGAGGCTAGCTAGGTGTCCCAGTATAGGGGAATGCTAGGGCAGTGAGGCAGGAGTAGGTAGTTTGGTCAAAGAGCACCCTCACAGAAGCAGGGGGTAGGGGAGATAGCATAGTGGGTTTACGGAGGGGAAGCCAGGAAGAGAAATAACATTTGAAATGTAAACAAATAAAATAACCAGAAAAATGAAAATTAAAATATTTAAATACATACATACAAACATACATATATACATACATAAATACATACATACATACATACATACATACATAGAATGGGCTAAAAGCTCATGAGTTGTGAAAAATCCAGTGTTTTCCTCCTTTCCGCATACTGAAAATAGTATTTATGGGAATTTTGTTGTTTGCTTTTTGTTGAGTTGTTTTATTTTGGTTTGGTTTGGTTTTGGTTGGTTGGCTCTTATTTTGTTTTGTTTTGTTTTGTTTTGTTTGGTTAGTATCAATGTATACTCTGATGATCTTCTGTGTGAAAATATTCTTGTGGAAGAGCACATCAATTGGTCATCCAGGGACAAATGCTTAGCCTTGAAAATATTCATACAGGCAGCATTACATGGACTAAACACATTCTATTTAGGAATATATATGTTCTTCCACATAATATATTACTCTATATATTCCTAAATATTACTTTTTAGTATACACAATTATGTATAAATGAATATAATTTTTGAATGCAATAACATTAATAAAGAAAATGGGACCTTGAACTTAAAAGATGACTGTGGAGGAGTGTGTGAGAGGGTTTTGCTGAAGGAAAGGAGATCACTGAAAATCAGTAAAATGAGAAATGTTGTAATCAAATTGCAACCTCACAAATAAAAAAATAGAAAAAAAGACAAGCTATACCATGAGCCTTTTTATGTTCTTTCTGATTTAAAAGGGCTATTTCTCATGGTTAGTTATTGTTTAATACTTTTGTATATGGTCATTTTAGTTATGGTTATAAATGTTGTTTTTAAAAGTAATGAAAGTTCTTGTTCTTCCATGTTCTATTTTTAATCATGAAAGCATGGCAAAATTAATCAAATGCTTTTAATTCTAATGAGAATTTGCTGTATTATTTTTCTTTGTCATGATGACTGGTTTTCAGATATCAAGATATACTTATCATTCCATGTGTGAGCCAAATTTGATCATTTTTTAACACTTTACTGAGTTTGTTTTCAAGCATTTTATTATTTATAGTTTTTCAATCTTTATGAGATCATGTTGTATCACCATCTGTAGCACTGTAATGTTCAGTTTCATGGTCATTGAAAAATCAAAGGAGGAAATCTATGATATTTGCAATCCAAAGATTTTGTTTAAGTAAGGGCTTGTCTATTCTTTAAATATTTGATAGACATTTTTCTATACAACCCTACTATGGTTGGTATATTTGTTAGTTATTTTTAAAGAAAATTTTCCTTAAATTATTGTTATGGGACAACAACATTGATCTACTCAAGATTAAGAGGCTTATTTAAATTTTCTGCTCCGTTAAGTCATGTTGCCTTCTAATTTTATTGGCACCATATTTATAATTTTCCTCTCCATGTTTATCATATCTATTACAGTGGGAGCGGTGTTATATCTTCCATCTCTATTGTTTTCTAATTGTTCCTTCACACTTTTGTGTAGCTGCCCTTCTTGAATATTGATCTTTCCATAGCCTCATTCTTTGGTAATACCTATCCTCTCTTTTCTTTTGTATTATATTAATAAATAGTATCATATGTTTTTTAAGTTGAACTTAAATTCTTTTTCATTTTCTGTTGGAAACATAAAATTTAAGTCTTAATTGGTTGTCTAAGAGAAGAGCTATACAATTTGACACATATATTGCTTTCACTGATTGCCACATGTCTTTTTCTGTGTATGTTCTCTTTAAAATTTATTTCTTGAAAAATTGATGGTTTACATAAAATATGAATGTGAGGTTATTCTGTTATTGACAATTTCTACAGATCTATCATTTTTTGTGAAAATTTTTCATTCTTTCTCCTTTTTTCTTTTCTTATTGCTTACAGTCCAATTGTTGCTTACCTTCAGGTCTGCCGACCTACAGTTCCTCATCCCATTCCTCCTTCACACTCCCCCTCTCCACCCCACCCCACCCCTGTATCCAAGAGTGTGTCCCCTTCCCTCACCTGCCAGGACTCCCCACTCCATGGGGTTTCATGTCGCTAGAGGGTTAGGCATCTTTTTTTTTTCACTGAGGCCAGACCAGTCATACCTCTGGTATACATACACATACACATACACATACACATACACATACACATACACATACACATACACATACACATACACATACACATACATATATATGTGTGTGTGTATATATACATACACATACACATACACATACATATATATGTGTGTGTATATATATGTGTGTATATATATATATATATATATATATATATATATATATGTGTGTGTGTGTGTGTGTGTGTGTGTATTTTTTCCGAGTCTCAGAGACCAGCTGTTTATGCTGCCTTGGTAGTTCAATGTCTGAGAGATCTCAGGAGTTCCAATCAGTTGAAACTGCTGCTCTTCCTATGGAGTTGCCCTCCTTCTTAGCTTCTACAAACCTTTTCCTAATTCAACCACAAGGGTCTCTGAGTTCAGTCCAATGTTTGGGTGTAAGTATCTGCATTTATCTCAGTCAACTGCTTGTTGGGTTTTTCATAGAACAGTCAAGATGAGTTTCTTCTTGTAAGCACACCAAAGCATCACTAATATTGTCAGACCTTGGAATATCCCATTGAGAAGTATCCCAAGTTTAGCTGGTAACTGGACCCCTTTCTCTCAGTATCTTCTCCATTTTTTTCCCTGCAGTTATTTAGATAGGAACAATTCTGGGTAAGAGATTTTTTTTTTGGAAATGTATTTTCTCTTTACTTCCCCTGAAAATGATCAAATGATGGTTAGTGGTATGAAAATTTCATTATTTTTAATTGCTGAGTAGTATTCCATTGTATAAATATACCACATTTTCTATATCCATCTTAAGGTGTTTCTCAGCCATCCGAATTTCTTCTGGTGAAAATTCTTTGTTTAGCTCTGTGCCCCATTTTTTGATAGGGTTATTTGTTTCTTTGGGGTCTAACTTCTTGAGTTCTTTGTATATATTGGATATTAGCCCTCTGTCGGATGTGGGGTTGGTGAAGATCTTTTCCCACTTTGTTGGTTGCCGTTTTGTCCTTCTGACAGTGTCCTTTGCCTTGCAGAAACTTTGTAATTTTATGAGGTCCCATTTGTCGATTCTTGATCTTAGTGCATAAGCTATTGGAGTTCTGTTCAGGAACTTTCCCCCTGTGCCTACGTCCTCCAGGGTCTTCCCAAGTTTCTTTCCTAATAGTTTCAGTGTGTCTGGTTTTATGTGGAGGTCCTTGATCCACTTAGAGTTGATCTTAGTGCAAGGAGATAAGAGTGGGTCAATTCGCATTCTTCTGCATGTTGACCTCCAGTTGAACCAGCACCATTTGTTGAAAAGACTATCTTTTTTCCACCGGATGGTTGTAGATCCTTTATCAAAGATCAAGTGACCATAAGTCTGTGGGTTAATTTCTGGGTCTTCAATCCTATTCCATTGATCCACTTGCCCGTTGCTATACCAATACCATGAGGAACACTCCTCCACTGTTGGTGGGATTGCAAAATGGTAAAACTGCTCTGGAAATCAGTGTGGCGGTTCCTCAGAAAATTGGGCATGTTCCTTCCAGAGGACCCTGGCATACCACTCCTGGGCATATACCCAGAGGATTCCCCTGCATACAATAAAGACACATGCTCCACTATGTTTATAGCAGCCTTGTTTATAATAGCCAGAAATTGGAAGGAGCCCAAATATCCCTCAAAGGAGGAATGGATACAGAAAATGTGGTATATTTATACAATGGAATACTACTCAGCAATTAAAAATAATGAATTCATGCAATTTGTAGGTAAATGGTTAGACCTGGAAAATATCATCCTGAGTGAGCTAACCCAATCACAAAAGAATACACATGAAATGCAATCACTGATAAGTGGATATTAATGAGCCCAGAAGCCCTAAATACTCAAGGCACAATTAGCAAGTCAAATGATTCCCAAGAAGAAAGGAGAGGACCCTGGGCCTGGAAAGATTGGATCCAGTTTTGTAGAGAAACTGTGGTGGGAGGGGGAATGATTGGGGAATAGTTGGGGGGAGAGGAACTATGAGACATAGGGAGGGGGGAACTGGGAAAGGGGAAAGCCTTTGGAATGTAAACATAGAATATAGAAAATAAAATAAAAAAAATAAAACAAGATAGATTGAATCTAATAGAAGAGAAAGTGGGAAATAGCCTTGAATTCATTGACACATGGGCTTGGGAGGTAATATCCTAAACAAACATCCAATGGTCAGGCTCTAAGATCACGTATTGATAAATGGGACTACATGAAACTGAAAAAGCTTTCATAAAGCAAAGGACATACTCAATAGAATAAATCAGTAACTTACATATTGAGAAAAACAATCTTCACTGTACCCACATCTGATAGAGGGCTAATATCCAAAATGTATAAAGAACTCAAGAAGCTAATCTCCAAAAATTTAAACAACCCAATAAAAAAAATGGGTTCTAGAGCTAAACAGAGAATTCAAAGCAGAGGAATCTCTAATGGCCAAGAAGCACTTAAAGAAGCACTTAAAGACAAAGTCCTTAATCATCTTAGAAATGCAAATCAAGATGAGCCTGATACTCCACCTTATACCAATCAGAATGGCTAAGATCAAAAACTCAGGTGACAGGACATATTGGCAAGGATGAGGAGAAAGAGAAACACTCTTCCATTACTGGTGAGATTGCAAACTGGAGGGGTACAATCCCTCTGGAAACTAATCTGGAGGTTCCTCAGAAAATTGGAAATAGATCTACCTGAAGAGAAAATGTTTTTAAATTCTCTAAGGTTACAGCAGTGATACTTTGAACTACCTTTTTGATAGGCTATTAATCATAGTGTACTGTAGTGATACTTGGTAATGAAATAATATCTAGAGAACATTACTATAGCAATATTAGCACTGAATATTTTCTTCAGTTTAATACTCATCATTTCTGTGCTATATATATTATAAATAAATGAAATGACTTTTAGTGCAGCTTGAAGATTTCTTTAACAAGAGAGTTAAACATTTTGAATTTTCCTATTAGTATTAATGATTAAGATTACATAATTTTTCTAATTATTTCCTATATATGCTCATATTCTTTGAATTTTGTCATTTGCCTACTCCATTTGTACTGTTGTGCAAGTTACCAGTTATTCTAATAGATTACCTGTATGTTTCATATGTAAACTTGATGTACTAAAGTCTACTGCTAGTCAATATCATTACATTCAAGTTCTTTCAAATGATTTGTCTTTATTTGTATACTAATGGTTTTCCCATATTGCTCTCTTGTCTTGCATTTTATTTATAACTAAATTTAAGTCCTAGACTATGAATTTGTTGTATTCAATATGTGATTATTACCTATTCTATTTGTTGCTCTTGTAAATGTAGTGAAGTACCAAAGACTGAATGGTTTAAACAAGATAAATTTATTATTTCATAATTATCATAGCTAGAAGTACAAATTCATGATGTTGGTTTGTTTGTTTCTATTGGGTTGGGTTGGTATATGATGGCCATGATGGAAAATCTTTGTTTAGGTCATTCTTCAATTACATATTGTCATTGCCTCCCTACTGCTTCCCACTTCATCTCCTCCTTGCATAATGTGTGTATATTAGATTTCTCTTTAATAAGGACGCTAATCATACTGGGTTCAGGTGCATGCTAACGGACATGTTTTAACATACTGCTCTCGGTAGTGGCCACATCTCTAAACAGAGTCCTTTTCTAATATGCTAGAGGTTAGAACTCTTAAGATATAAACTGGAAGGGCTGAATTCAATTCATAACAGATTATTTTTATTGCCCAGAGTCCTAAGAGGATACTAAACCCCCTTGCTACTATCTTATTTAATTTGGGAAATCTAAACCACTTTATTTTAAATTCTGCTCTCATCCTGGGACCATGAAACACACAGTACACATATGCTGTCTTAGTCCAGTCAGCAACCATGTAATAAGTGATAAAACAAAATCACAAACACACACAGATTTACGTTTCCTTTCAAGTCATGGCTGTATTCACCTAAGTAACTTATTATATTTTTCCTTACTTTCCATTATGTCTTGAGGTATAGGAAAAAAAATTATTCATTCTTTCAGAACCGTAAACTCTTGAAGGTGCCATCTTATTGATGCATATGATAAAAACACATTAGAATCTCATATATGATAACAAATGCATGAGGTATCAGTGAGAAATTATTGTTCCAGTTACTGTGTAGTAAATGTCTGTTCTAGTCAAAGCCTTTACAAGCCTCTTGTTTCATTAATCTAGGCAGATGTTCTTGTTCACTGGGAAAAGCCCCCTATCCTATCATAGCTTCTAAATAACTCCTTCTGTACTGTAAAGATGATTAAACTGTGTCCAATTCTTAGTCATAAAGTCTAAGTTCATATTTTAGACCACAGATTTGAAATTGCATTCTTTGTACCTGCATCTGCTGTCTCCAGATTCTATTCCCTAGTCAAAGATCTCCATCACCACCTCTTCTCTAAGGGGATAATTTTATATTTTGCTATAATGCAAAACATTCTGTTAATGCCCTCCTAGTGACTTGTATCATGATGACCCAACTACTGTTAATTCTGCCAATGCTTTAGGTCCAGCCATCTGCACAATGGGTCTAAGAAACATTTTAGCAAAGCACAGTGATAAGGCAAACTCAAAACTAAGGAAGTCAATTTGAATGTAAATTAGGATCTTGAGTCAACAGACATACTCTAGATTTTCTGGCTTATTGTCTCCGTATCTATTTTAGTTGCTCCAATTCTGATTAAATCAGATGTTCTCTTCCTTTTCAATTTTCATTATAGAGTTAAATGTCTTTTATAGTGAAGCAGAGTGTTTCAAAGTATTTTAGAGGGCACAGCTTTCTCTTGTACCTAGACTTTTCCTAAATGTTTTGTTACTAAATCTTAACTTCTCCTTGACTTAATATATTATAAAATGTGTTTCATAAGTACAGTTTAAAATCATTCCAATTCATTGCAAAACAGCTATATGCCAACATCTATACTGGGGATTTTACTCATTCTTAAATTCTTACAAAGAGAAGCTGAGAAAAGTAATTTAGAAAAAAGGAAAAGGCCCTCTTATTATCAGATTAAACAGCTCTTGGGAAAAAGTCAAGTAAACTGCATCAGAGACAGAAAAATGATTAATGATTATCTTCACATTATTAACAGATACAAAGAAATACTAGTCCTCAGATTGTAAACTCTTTTTTATTCATATATATGTTATGATTCAAATTCATAAATATATCCAGGCTCCCTGTGAGGTGCTGTTTTCAATGCTACAGCTTTCTTCTGGGACTTTAATGGGACATTCCATCAAGAGACTTGTAACCAAAGTATGATCTTATTTTTTTCATGCAGGTATTAGGGTGATGCTTTTGGTCAAGGGCTTGGGACATATAGACCGTAGTTCTTAATATTCCTTTACTTCTCACATTTGATATTCATTCTCTTCATCTTGTCTTTTTCTGACTTGGATATCTGGAAACACAAACAAAATCTGTTCACAGCATGTTTTTCTCCTTGTGTGTTGGGAAGTTTCTGGGTAACTTATGTAGTAATCTTTTTTTTTTCAAGTACCTTTTTAAAAAAAGATTTATTTATTTAATATACTTAAAAGTACACTGTTTCTGTCTTCAAACACACCAGAAGAGGGTGTCTGATTCCATTAAAGATGTTGTGAGCCAACATGTGGTTTCTGGGAATGGAACTCAGGACCACTGGAAGATCAGTCAGTGCTCTTAATTGCTAAGCCATCTCTCCAGCCCTTGTGTAGTAATCTTTAATATTTTCCTTAATAAAGGAAAATTTACTTATTTCTCAAAGTGTCTTGGTTTAGATGATGAATTGTATTCTCATCATAAGAAAAGAAACTCGAATAGTCCAGTATAACAAAAAGTTATCTATGGTGCCTAATTTATCTTCTGTCTTTAGACATTTTAAGGTCCTAGTAGTTGAAATATGTAGTTGTCGGTTATTACCATGCTTTTCTGTCTCATTTAGCATTAATTAAAGTGAAAACAGATTAGCATGCTTAAATATTTCTTTCAAGCTTTCTCTTGACATATGTGATATTCACTGAAGAAGCATCATGACCAATAGGCTTTAGGTGATTGTCCATTTATTGATCTTCTCAAGGAGAAATAAGGTACTTGGAAAGATTTCAATATGGAGAAAACCTTTTTCTTCTATGTAGATATAAATGTTAATCAGAGAATTTATGCCAATTATATTTTGATAAGGAAGAAAGCACCAAAGAAAAGTACAATAGCAATGCTAATCACTTGAAGTGCATAGATACTAAATAACTCCAGAAAAATCTCACTTTTGCATGTGTCATAATAATGTTCTGTTTAGCATCACACAGCATTTAAAGTCTGGTCGAAACAAAAATTGTGTTGATATAGTATTAAATATCTACAGTTGGGAAACTAGTTGTAAGACCCAAGCAAACTCAAGGCAATTCTCATGTGAGCAGGATGCTGAATAACTAGCTACCTGAGCAGTCCCATACTACAAGAGAGCAGGGCATCTGATAGTGCAGATGTTAAAAGGTTTGAGAAAGAGTCTTTAAGGTCCAGGTTAGCTTGATCAGCTCTGCAGAAGGTTATGTAAGTTGTTTTATTCTGGGCCTCCTATATGAGCACTGCAGGTTTACCTCAAGGCCACACACAAAGATGCATAAAGCCCCAAATCTCCCACACACTCATCAGATAGTATTGGACTGTTCTTTTCCTGTTATGAGTAAAAACATTCAAAAGTTGCTAAACTCACTTTACATAAGGTATGATACATTTTTCTCTCAGAATTTTATTTAAATTCCTGTTTGTGTACTTGTTTTGGGCAGACTAACTGCTTGTACAACCTACAGCTCTGCTATTATGTGTGTGAATTTTCAGTTCACTTCCAGGTAACAGAGGTTACTATGTATCGAAGGTAGCCTGAAAGGAGTTCATGACTTACAAAGGATTACATTTTCAAAGGCAAAACGTGTCTCCACTTAATTTTTAAATTAAATATGTAGTACCTCTTACAGATTCTCTTTACACATTCATATTTACATCAGTTTCTGAAATGTGTCAAACTACTAGGGATATTCCCAAATCTCACCATAATCTTCTTTCTTGTTTTATACTTTTTTCTTGTTTTTGAAGCCATCTGTGAATGGGATTATACATTTCAGTGACAATATATCAAAGGAAAATGGGTTAGCTAGCTGAGGCTAGAAGGCCATAATCTCAGACTTGGAAATAAAGCAAATTCATCCAGCAATTTTATAGAAGTAGAGAGCCAAAAACAGACACAGAACATGGTGAGTACATGGCCAGTTTGGTTCTATTTTCCCTAAGATGATCAAGTCAAAGAACTGCACACAACTTCAGAAAAATGAAATATTCTGTTAACAATGTGAGAAGCCCTTGTCCAAAGTGCAATGACATTATTTAACAGACAGGTTAAGATGTCAGGCTCTAAAAAGCAGTGTTTCCATGAATACTGTTTTCTTATTCTAAGTCTACTTAAAATTATATCTTTATTGCTTAAGATGTTGAACCGGGCATGGTAAAAATCCATCCTAAATGACTATACCTTCAAACTGACTATGGAATGACTGAAAGATGACAAATTTTTGCAATGGAAAAACATTCCTGGAGGGAAGGCTGGGAAAATGCTCTTAGGGTGCAAAGTTTGTTAGTTAGTTAGTTAGTTAGTTAGTTAGTTAGTTAATTATAATAAAATGCAAAAATATTCAAGCAAAATATTATGAGTGTTAAAACCTCCAAAGTAATAGGAATGAATGACAGATTTTGTTTCTCCTACTTTTATCTATGAACAACATTTCTATCTAGGACTGTTTTTATTGTATATTAACTGGTAAAAATTCAAAGGCAGAATCATCCCTCAATATCTCTGGAGATCTGATTCCAAACCCCCTTTTAGATTCCAAAGTTTAAAAATTCACTAATTTCTTATATAAAATAATTTTGTGTTTGTTATGGGTCACATCATCACCAGAGTACCCAGGATACCTTATTTAATGTAAATTCTAACTAAGTAGTTGTAATTCTGCTTTGTTTAGGAAATACTGGTGTGACATGAAAGGTCAAGGCAGATGTATTTTTGTCTAATATCTTTGATTCATAATGGGCTCAAGTCTGATTCAATGATCTGGTGGGGATGCTTCACCATGTAATAAGAGAGCATTTCTCAAAGACCTGACAGAAATACTATCCTTTAGGACTCTATTTGGGAATATGTGAAGGTTCATCTGGTTAATTTAGCACCTTGAGAAAAAATGAGGGATCATTAAAAAAAAAAGTATATCAGCCTTGAGCACATATATGAAAATCCTGCCTGAGATTCCATCCTGTGAGCTCTCCATAGGCACAGGACAATTCTCTGAAGCTTATAGCATCCACACTTAGCCTATAGAAAGAAATAAACTTCCCAATATTATTATTATTTCTGTAGAAAACCCTAAGTGAGGATAATTTAGTTTGCTTGTTTCATTGCTCTGAACAAACTTCTAAAATATTTTTTATTTAGAATGCTTTGGGGAAGAATGTGTAATTTCTAATTGTCCAAGGTATATACTATCCATTGTTGTCATTTGTTCATGAATCTGATTATGAGGGTCATTTCCTATGCTGCCTCCACAGCAACAGATGTAGAATCTAAAGTAAAGGGTTTACTGAAATTCTTAAGTGCTTGCTGAGCTGCAACTGAAGCTCAGAATCCCTGACTTCCAGAATATTGCCTTCCCCATGACCCACAGCTATTTTTCTTGTTTTTAAACATATCCAAAAATTGTTTTCATTCTTGTTTCTAGAAACTATATTTTTATCCAAAAGTGAAGAGCTCAAAAAACAATGTAGTACAGCTTTAACTTTTTATACTTTTAATTCAAACTTAACAGTATTTCCATCTGACTTCCTTCCTTTTATTGTTTATTTGTTTGCTTGTCTTGTCTTGGTTTTGAGACAGGGTTCCTCTGTGTAATCATACTTTCTTGAAACTCACTCTGCAGACCAGGCTGGCCTCAAACTTGGATATCCGACTACCTCTGCTAGAGGGCTAGGATTAAAGGCATGTGCTACCACTGGTGAGCTATCCTCTGGCTTTCTTCCTCACCTAATATCAGAATAAATATTGATTGTTGCCCACTGTACAGTGAAGCATGAGTCAAATTTGGAAATTCAGAGACTCAGTGTATGTGAAATACTGTGAAACATAGTCCTTGAATATCTTTCAAGAAGTTATAATTAAATGTTTATTTTTTAAGATATTTCAAGATGGGCTCAAACTTATAGTATCCCATTTCTAAAGCACAGAAGGTATAATTATTGCGGGCTTCCATGTGTTTTTCTTATCTTGCATGAAATAGACCCACGGTGCTAAAGTTTCTCTAAAGTGATATCTAACATTATTCTCTTAGATTTTAGAACTAGGACTTTACATCAAACCCTTATGGGAGTACCCTGTGATGTATACAGAACTCAAAGAAGGATCAGGGCAGTAATTCAAACATCTTCCTCTTTACCATTTAGCTTCCATGACACTACAGGTTATAAATGCTCAAAGATTTAATAAATCATAAATGTACATTACTTATTTGCATATACTTTAGATAAATCTTGGTTTACACAATGCAGGGAAAAATTGATTTTTTCCAATTGTCTTTGATTTTATTTTGCTTTAAGTACAGACAGTAGGAAGACTCAACTCTCCTCACAGGGATGAAAGTTTCTAACTCCAATTAATGGCAATGGGAAGCATGCACAGAAGAAAGTAATTCTATTTTATGAAGTTGATTAGACTCTTTCCTTCTCAGGTTAATGCCATTTGACATGAGCACTCCAATTCACTGCAACATGCAGAAAATATGAAACAGCAACGTTTCTGAATGGCAACCCATAATCCATAGTTTTTTATACATATCTAAAATGAAATGTACTCATGCAGTGTGTAGATGCATCTTCTGGTTAGGCACATGGAATTTTTTTTAAGTTGACAGCTTTAACCAGAAGTCAAAAATGTTCAAAGCCAAGGATTATACTACTCTCATACGAATGGCTTTCCTGAGTTCTTCCTATATTATATCTGTCTTGCATTCTGTTGATCTTTCCAAAGCCATTTATTCTGTAATTCTATTCCTTGATAGTACATAATGGTAAAAGGTATAATGCTTTCCTTGAACATCCCTTCCCATTGCTCAATTCCTCAATTCCTTCAATGCTTAATAAATAATAATATTAAAGGTAGAGTGCAAATATTTTCCCAAAGGATACATAGAGTTTTCAGGTTATTATGATAATTACAATGAATCAAAATATGCCACTATTTATGGAATAGTGAGGTTCATTTATAACTAGCTTAATAAGAATACTTGACGTGAAAAATGTCAACTTAGAAAACTTTTGTAGATTAATCTATTTTTCTGCTTTGAATAGACACAGATGCCCTCAGTAGCTCCTGAATGCAACAGTGCCAAACATTTCATATTCACTATCCTTAATACTGGGCATAATAAAATGATGCCAAACATTTTATATTCACTGTCCTTAACATTTCGTATAAATTGGATAGTTAGTAAGTGTTTATTTAAGAAACAGTGTTCAATATCAGTATATTTGACACAGTGTTGATCAAATTTATAAGAAGGATCAGAAAAATAAATAAATAAAAACAATCAGAATGCATTATTGCTGGTGCAAAGAAACAAGTCTAATAAGAACTTGGCTACAGAAAATTCATACTTTCTTCAAAATAATAGAGTGGAAATATGGTTTAACCTGAGACTGTGTTCCACACCTGATGGAAAAAGTTCAACAATAAAGAAGATTCAAAATGTTATAAGAGCATCAAAATGCTGCCAATTAAAATAATAAAATCTTAGGTTACACTAAAAGAAGAATGGGGTCTTGAGCTAGACAGTTGAACGCTTGAGTTTCTAGCAAAATATCCTTGTTTACTAAAAATCAGTCATACTAATGATCCAATTATCCCATTTCAGTTGCCTAAGACAAAACTACCATTTTCATGTTTCACATTCATTCCGAAAACCCAAAATGAAATTATAATTATCTTCATAACAGAAGCTAGGGACTTTAGACAAATAAACAAACAAAAACAACTTGTGAAGTAAATGCAGAGAAAAAGGGCACCCATTAGAAAAATATAACATCCATCATTCATAATACACAGCACACTTGAAAGCTTCCACATAAAAATACAGAGTTATGTCAGAAATATATTTTAATGTAGTGGGCATCAGTTGTCTGAAATTCTAAAAATAAGATAAAAGAAAATACAACATGCTTTGAATGCAAAAGCATTCCAATGACAGTACAGTTTAGATAAAATAACACACCTTCTTAGTCTCCACTGATAGGATAATAGCTAGAGCATTGTGCCCAATTATAAATGATCATTGAAAAAATCTAAAAAATCTGACGAAGAAGACACACAGATGATATAATGGCTTGAATTCATATCATTTTAGGGAGAGGTGAGGCAATTTTAAGTGATTTGCATGGCAGATAAAGCAGACTCATGTTAAACATCACATATGTGATAGTGACTCCTCATTGTGAACTTGATTTAGGATTATCATGGAAGCACACATCTATGTGTACTTACAAGTATATTTGATTATATTGAGGCTTAAAGTCTAACTGTGAATGTGGGAAGCATCCAATGGGCTGAAATCCTGAATAAAGAAAAACTGAGAGAGTAAATGTAACCCCAGCATTCATCTGTCAGCTTCCTTACTGCAGACACAATCGATGTAGCTCATGTCACTATGATTTTCATAGTGTGATAGATTGTATATTTAAACTATGTTCAAAACTAAACCTTTTCTTCCATATATAGTTTTAGCTGTTATTCTCTTAAGTCAATGGGACAAATGCATATTATTAAAAATTGGTGCTGAAGAGTAGTGCCACTTCTGTGATAAGCATAATCTTGTTAATAAGCCTTTGGAAGAAGTTTCCAAGAGAAGTGCCCAAGAGTTTAATGGTACTGTCTTCAGAACCCTCGGGTGCAATAAGAAAGACTTAGTGGATATTTTATTTTATTTTATTTTATTTTATTTTATTTTATTTTATTTTATTTTATTTTATTTTATTTTATTTTATTTTTTGGTGTCAATTGGAGCCTGTTCTAGTGTGGTTATCTATTGCTCTGAAACAACACTTACAAAAGCTAACTTGGGAAAGAAGGGGTTTGTTTTGTTTTGCAGCTTCCAGGTTGCAAATCATTACCTAGAGAATTCAGGGCAGGAACTCACAACAGGAACCTAGAGGCAGCAACTGATGGGAGAACCCTGCTTTCTGGCTTGTTTACCATGGCTTGCTCAGCTTGTGTTCTTATACCATCCAGGCTGACCTACCAAAGGATGACTCTCTCCACTGTGGACTATATTGTCCGACACAAATGATTAATGGAGTGAATGCCCCCAAAGACTTGCCTACAGGCAATATGATGAAGGCAATCCATCAGCCCTTAAAAACCATGAATTCATGAAATTCTTAGGCAAATGGATGGAATTGGAAAATATGATCCTGAAAAAGGTAACCCAGTCACAAAAGAACACACATGGTATTAGCCCAGAATCTCGGAATCCCAAGACACATTTTACATATCAAATGATGCCAAAGGAGGAAGAACGAAGAATGAATACTGTAGAAAGGAGAACAAAATACCCATAGAAGGAGATACAGAGACAAAGGGTGGAGCAGAATATGAGGGAAAGACGATCCAGAGATTACCCAATCTAGGGATCCATTCCATATATAGTTACAAAACCCACACACTACTATCAATGCCAACAAGTGCTTGCTCACTGGAGACAGATATAGCTGTTACCTGGGAGCCTCTGCTAGTGCATGACAAATACAGAGGGGGACACTCTCAGCCAGCCATTGAACTGAGCACAGTGTCCCCAATGTAGGAGCTAGAGAACAGAATCAAAGAGCTAAAGCAGTTTGCAGTGCAACAGGAGGAACAACAATATGAGTCACCCAGCACTCCCAGAGCTCCCAGGGACAAAACCATCAACCAAAGAGTACACATGAAGTTACCCATGGCTCCAGACACATCTGCAGCAGAGGATGGCCTTGTTAGACATCAAAGGGAGGAGACACACTTTGTGCTGGAAAGACTTGATGCTGTAGTGTAGAGGAATACCAGGACAGGGAAGTGGGGGAGCATTGATTGGGGAAGGGGAGATGGCTTATGGGATTTTCAGGTGAGGGGGGAACCAGGAACGGGGAAAACATTTTAAATATAAAGAATATATCTAATAAAAAATAGAAAAGATTCCTTCTTCACAGATAACTAATACATATCAAGTTGACCGAAGAAAAATAACGAGCATAGAACCAGGAGCTAAATTTTCTGGAGCACTGCATTCTTCAAGTGAATAGTTTAGGAAGGTATCATTGATATGACTGCGCAGGAGAACACAGAAAGAGAACGTATGAAGTATGCTACAGAATATGGTGTAGCTGTAAGGAACATACTCACTAAGGCAAACAAACATGAAAGCTTTCCTCTAGCCTTCAGAGTCACTGCTGCAGAAAGCCCTGTTTGGAAAGTATCATAACCAAAACACAAGAAATTAATTTATAACTTGTAGTTGAGAAATGGGGTGGTTCAGTCTTTGTAGGGAAGAGGCAATGCTATGAAAACCTCCTGACCAGGTACACTTTGATATGTTAAATAGGTACCAAAGAAGTCCAGAGTTTGTGTTATATCTTTTTTGTTGTTTTCATAAAACAGCATAACCAGAAACAACTCATGGAATTCTTTATTTTAGTTTACAGTTTATAGATGGGGGGGGGGTAATAATAGTATGAGAGGCATGGGAACAGGAGGCTGATTGCCTTTGTACCCTTTGAGATCATCCATACACAGGAAGCAGAGAGCAAACTGAAAGTGGGGTGAGCTCTCAAAGCCCTCCTGCAGGGATATACTTCCTCTCACAGTACTCTGCCTAAGGGTTCCTCAACTTCCTCCAACAATCTCATCAAGCAGTACCAAATTTTTAAATACATAATCCTATTGAGGTGCTCCTCATTTAAACTACTACAGAGGTTTATCAAGAAAGTAAAATGACAATTACCAGGTGATCCAATATACTAGGGTACATACTCAAAGAATTTTAAGTCCTATGCACATAAAACTGAATATAGATTTTTATTGTGATACAATAACTACGATGTTCATTTAAAATTAATCCATATTTACTACCCTGCATAAAACCCAAGTCCAAGTGGGTCAAAGACTTCAACATAAAACCAGATACACTATATCTAATAGAGCAGAAAGTATGGAGTAGCCTTGAACTTATTGGTACAGGAAACAACTTCAAGAAGAGAAAACCAGTGCCTCAAACTCTAAGATCAAAAAATTATAAGTGGGATCTCATGAAATTGAAAAGCTTCTGTAAGTCAGAGGACACCATCCATAGGACAAAGTGACATCCTACAGACTGGGAAAAGATTTTCACCAACCCCACATTTGATAGTGGACTAATATTGAAAACAGATTAAAAAACCCCAAAAGTTAGAAAAAAAACAACCAAATAACCCTATATAAAAATGAGATACAGAGCTAAACAGATAACAGTTAACAGAGGAATCTCAAATGGCCAAGAAATAGTTAAAATGTTCAACATCCTTAGTCATCATGGAAATGCAAATCACCTTATATTTATCAGAATGACTAAGATCAAAAATATGTTCATGAGGATATGGAGTAAAGGGAAAACTCCATTGCTGATAAGAGTGCAAACTTATGCAACCACTCTGGAAATCAATTTGGCAGTTTCTCAGAAAATTGGGAAAAGATTTACCTCAAGATGAAATTATATCACTCCTGAGCATTTATGCAAAAGATGGTACACTGTCCTTCTTGCTCAGTTATGTTCATAGCACCTTTATTCATAATAGTCAGAAAGTAGAAACAACCTAGATGCCTCTCAACTGAAGAATAGATAAAGAAAATGTGGTTCAATTTACACAATGACATAGTACTCGGCTATTAAAAGCAAGGATATCTATTTGGTGTTTTGTAGGCTTCTTATATTTTTATGGCCATCTGTTTCTATAGGTTGGGGAAGTTTGTTTTCTTCTATTATTTTGTTGAAGATGTTTTCTGGTCCTTTGAGCTGGGAATCTTCACACTCTTCTATTCCTATTAGTTGGAGGTTTAGTATTCTCATTTTTTTCCTAGATTTCTTGGATGATTTTTGTTAGTAGTTTTTTATGGTTTATATTTTCTTTGACCATTGTGCCAATATATTCTATGGTATCTACTTTACCTGAGAGTAGATATCTTCTATCCATTCTGTTGGTGATGGTTGCATCTGTAGCTCCTGACCTCTTTCCTAGGTTTTCCATTTCCAGGGTTGGCTCTCTTTGTGTTTTCTTTATTGTTTCTATTTCTATTTTTAGGTCCTGAACTGCTTTGTTTAATTCCTTCTTCTGTTTGCTTATGTTGTCCTGTATTTCTTTGAGAGATTTTTTTGTTTCTTCTTTAAGAGCTTCTATGTGTTTAATGGTATGATATTTGTACATAGTACACATGAACAACTACAAAAATTCTACCAGAGAACTCCTACAGCTTATAAACAACTTCAGTAAATCAGTAGCTTTCATTATATAGATGATAAATGGGTTGACAAAGAAATTCGCGAAGTAACACCTTCACAATAGCCACACATAGTATAAAATATCTTGTTGTAATCCTTACCAACCAGGTGAAAGATTTGCATGTCAGAAACTTCAGATACCTGAAAAAAGAAATCAAAGAAGACCTCAGAATATGTAAAGCTCTTTCATAACCATTGATTGGAAGGATTTACATAGTAAAAATGGACATCCTACCAAAAGCAATCTATAGATTCAATGCTATTCCCTTCAAGATTTCAACACAATTCTTCACAGAGATAGAAAGAGCAATTCTTAAATTCATATGGAAAAGCAAGACAAAACAAACAAACAAACACCCAGGATAGCAAAAACAATTCTTAACAATAAAAGAACTTCTCAGGGAATCACCAAACCTGGCCTCAAGTTATACTGCAAAGAAATAGTGAGAAAAACTGCATGTTATTGGTACAGAGACAGACAGGTTGATCAGTGGAATTGAATTGAAGACCCAGAAATAGGCCCACACACTTATGTACACTTGATCATTGACAACGAAGCCAAAAAAAAAAAAAGCAAAAAAACAAAAAACAATAATAAAAAATATACAATGGAAAAAAGAAAGTTTCTTCAATAATTATACTGGTCTAACTGGCTGTTTGCATTTAGAAGAATGCAAATTGATCCATGCTTATCTCCTTGAACAAAGCTTAAGTCTACATGGGTCAAAGACTTCAACATAAAACCAGATACACTGAATAAAATAGAAGAGAAAGAGGGAAAGAACCTCGAGCTCATTGGCAGAGAGGAAAATTTCCTGAAAAAAATTAATGGTTCAGGCTCTAGGATCAACAATCAATAAATAGGACCACATGAAAATGTAAAGCTTCTGTAAGGCAACAAACACAGTCAATAGGACAAATCAGAAACCCACAGAATGGGAAAAATATCTTCACTAACCACACATCCAATAGAAAGCCAACATCTAAGATATATAAATCCAAAAAAAAAAAAACAGTGTGGGATATGGACAGCAACTCAGCAATAAGATTTGTGACCCAAAATGTTTCCTGTCTACAAGATGGATACAGACAGAGCAGAGATGGAGGGAATGGCCAATAAATGATTGGTCCAAATTGAGACCTATCTGATGGATAAGAACCAATTCATCACACTATTAATGATACTATGTTATGCTTTCAAACAGGAGCCTAGATAGGATAACTATCTTCCAAGAAGCTCCACCCAGAAGCAAATGGAAATACATGCTAGGGACCCACACATACATAAGATGGAGCCCACGGAGTCTTGAAGTTGGGAGAAGGATTGAGGGACCCAAAGGAGATAGAGACTCCACAGGAAGGCCAACAGTGTCAACTAACTTGGACCCTTGGGGCCTCCTTGAGACTGAACCACCAACTAAAGAGAGAACGTGGGCTGGACCTAGGCCTATGCACATATGTAGTATATGTACAGTTTGGTCTTCAAGTGGGTTTCCTCACAACTGAGGAAACAGCTGTCCTTGAATCTGTTGCCTTCTTGAGGATCTTGTTCCCCTAACTGAACTGCCTTGTCTGGGCTCAGTGGGAGAAGATGCACCTAGTCCTGCGGTGATTTGCTGTCGTGTGTGTGCGTGTGTGTGTGTGTGTGTGTGTGTGTGTGTGTGTGTGTGAGAGAGAGAGAGAGAGAGAGAGAGAGAGAGAGAGAGAGAGAGAGAGAGGCTAGAGAGGGGCTGATACTGGAACATAAATTGAATACATATTTTTAAAAAAATTAATGGATATAGAAATGTGGTACATGCACAAAATATAATTTTACTTTGTTATAAAAAATATTACATTAGCTAGAGGGATAGCTCAGCAAGTAAAGTACTTTTATATTTGCATTTTATATTTGTTTATGCTGCTGTTGTTTGGAGATATTCTTACTATGTCACCCTGGCTAACCTGCAAACTCTATGTAGACCAGGCTATCCTCAAATGCATAGAGATGTACCTACCTACCCCTGACTTCTGGGCTCTGGGATTAAAACTGTGTGCCATTATGCATTGCTGGGTAAAGCACTTTTCTCTAAAAAGTCTGGCACTCAGAGTTTAATCCCAGGAACCCCAAAAGGGTGGAAGGAAAGATCCAAGTTCAAAGGGTTGTCCTCTGAGTACCACACACAATCTGTGGTATGCACTCATCCCTCCACATACAAAGTGCAGTAAAAAAGATTAAAAATGAGAAATAAATCATGATAGTCCCACAAAAATGGATAGAACTGGACATAATATTTCTTGAACTAAGTTAGACTCAGAACAAATAATGCATGTGTACTTTATTCTAAAGTTCCTAGGTGTGTGTGTGTGTGTGTGTGTGTGTGTGTGTGTGTGAGTGTGTGTGTCTGTGTCTCTGTGTGTGTCTGTGTGTCTATGTCTATGTGTGTGTCTTGGAGTAGATCATGAGACTAACTTTTTAAGGAGAATATTTTATTCACATCAGAAGAAAAGTTCAAATATAGTTCAATTCTAAAATGAAAACAGTAAGAGTCATGCACAAGTTTTATGAGGAGTTATGTGTGTAAAGTTTTCCCAAGCAGACAAGTTTTTCCTCTTATTGACCCAATATTACATATACTCTTGACTATTAATTTGCTTTGCTTGATAAAATTATCAATGCTAGTTTGTTCTATAAAATTGGTTTTACTCTCTATTGAAAGTCTTCACAATTATTAAAACTATTTTAACTGAGTAGAGACTATAGTAGAATCACCTTCATGTTCCAGTATTTTTATCAGTATACCCCAGATGCTAAGGAGGACATGAAGACTGTGTAACAATTGCATAAAATTTCCATTCTTCAGCTGAAGAGTTTAAGAGATATTTCATTCTCCTGACATATTGTACTAAGTGCTTATATTTACTATTGTCTCCTTTTCAATATTTTATTAACAGCTGAATTCACCATATTTAGTCCTTTCTTGATTTCACTGATAATTATTACCATTGAGAAAAACTAGCTGGGGAAGAAAATTTGTATATAACAAATTATTTGTTGTTGTTGTTGTTGTTGTTGTTGATCTTGATAATAATGTAAGGACTATGAGCCAGATTTTTTTCTATTCCTGCCTCAAGGTGATTACAGCACAAGAGGGGTACAGTTACTCACTCAGAACATCTGCCACCTGCCTGAAGCCATGGCTCAATTCAGGCATGGGATGCAGGAAGCCCTGCTCTTCCACCTTGCTTTCGTTTCAAATGTTTGCCCCATGCAGGCAGCTTCTCATCCCCACTGCCACAGCCTAGATTTAATGGCACATCCAAGATCAGGCTGTGGGAGATATGAGTAGCAGCTGGTCACATCCTGCTGTTTCCGTGGCAAGGTACAGACAACTGGAGAACTCATTTTGTATGTGCTCTTGGAAACAGTGTGTCTCCTGGCACATTTCTGTTCATGTGCAGATTCTGGAAGCATATATTGGATTGGTTCACTACTTTTGATTTCTGTTTGCTGAATCCCTACATAATGGAGCACACCTGGGCTGTTGAATCTGGAAGCTGGAAAGATACAGAGTAAAATTCATGGTCAGTATTTGGTATGAATTACCGAATTTGCGAATTTTCTCAATAACTCTATAGATTTTTATAGTCCTTTGTATGAGCTTGTGTGCTGCCTTTATATGTGCTGAGATGAGAAATTAATCACATCTCTTGATTGCTTCTCCCTGTTGACTCAGTGTTTAGACAGCACTGAATCACCATTCCAGGGGACACTGTGAACTCCAGTTTTGTCTTTTAGATAAAATGAGCAATTGAAGTCCTAAGTATTTTGTACTCACTAATTATCCATGCCACTTTTTCAAGGATGTGGACATTAATTAGCTTCAGTATCCTAAACTAATTTTAAATTAGGTAATTACATTGTATACTCTGCAGTTTCTGCTGAGAAACATGTTCCTCACTTCCTGTCTCTAAGTGATGACCAGCTGTTAAATAGCTTCCAAGTTTTCCCCTGAGTCAGTTACACGTCAGAAATGATACCTTTATAGGATGTTTTTAGAACATTAGAGATGAAGGAGCTGTGTAAATGATATTTTTATAGTTTGTTGTTGTTATCAGTGACAACACTCTTCACAGTGTCATGACAAGAGTCATTTGGAGACTCCAGTGTTGTAAGATGTAAGATTTGGCATCTCAGGAAAGAATTCCTGCCTAAAGTCCTTATCATTTCTCTAGTATTTCCCAAGATGTTACTAAATACCTATATGTTAGGTGAAAAGACTTTTAACTCATATTGATTTGAGGTTTCATCCAACATGAGGGGATATGAGGATGACAAAAAGGAACCTAAAGCCTGTTTTGAAGAACATTAGCAAAACTCTCTAAAAGCTCTAGTCGTCTAGTTGATGAAATATTCACAAGTGATGAAAAGGAAAAGGTAATGTGGGGATTCTTCTTATGATCTCCTCATGTCTCTTAACTCCAGAAAATCAACTCACCAGATGTCTGATGTTGAATATTCTGAATAAATTTCATCTGCCCAAGAATTCAAATGTAAAAAGTTGCATTTAATGACAGATCACAATTCTAAGTCACACATAGACACTGTTTTATTATTCAACTTTTAAGGTTATTTTATTTTATGTATATATGCTTTTTGCTTGCATGCATGTGCTGTACCATGTGTGTATTTAAAGAGGGTGTGAGATGCATTGAAACAGGAGTTAAAGGCAGCTGTAAACTGCCATGTGGGTACTGGAAACCTAATGCTACATCCTTTTCAAATGCACAAGTGCTCTTTAAACACTAACCCAATGTTGTTAACATATTATGACTCAACTTTCAGTGGACATATAGGCATTCCATAAAGTAAGGATTTTATAAAATAGTGTATGCTTACATATAGAGTTTAAGTATTACTTATCTGAAATGCTTTGAATACAAAGACTTTTTTAACTTTTGGAATAACTGTATATATATTATATATAATATATATAATATATATACATATACATATATTGAGCTATTATGGGAATGAAATTTAAATATAAATGATTTAAAATATTTCTTAAATGCATAGACTAAAGATGAATCATATAGAATATTTTTATTATTTTTATGAAACTTACCAAGTATTTTATTTGTACCATCATGTTTCTGTTCAAAAGGTTTCAGATTGGTGAGTATTTCAGCTTGTAGATATTCACATTTATGTATGTTTAAGCTATAGACACAATACAAATTTTGTGTGATTCATTTTGGGTGTAGAAATTTTGTTAAGTAACATTAACATTTTGATAGTTTCCCAGACTGAGAATATCTAAGAAGCATGTTATATAGTACCAAAACCAATAACACTCATTTTTAAAGATTTATTTATTTTACGTAAGTACACTGTCACTGTCTTCAGACACACCAGAAGAGGGCATCTGATCTCATTACAAATGGTTGTGAGCTACCATATGGATGCTGAGATTTGAACTCAGGACCTCTGGAAGAGTAGTCAGTGTTCTTAACCACTGACCCATCTCTCCAGCCCCCAACAGTATCACTCTTAAGTTGATTTCTTACAGTAAGTGAGGAATATGGAAACTTTATAAAAAGAGATGCAACTTAAGGTGACCTCTTACTTCTCTCACTATACCTTTCCCACCAGTGTGGACAATTCAGTCCCCATGGAGCTGTATCAAAATAAATTTTCTCTCTTAAATTGTTTTTATTAGAATATTTGATCACAGCAACTGAAATGAAACTGATACAAGACCTGTTGCAGAAACTCAACTAAAATTTTGTTGAATGAAAACCCAGAAGTGTTCATGTCCAAAGGAATGACAAAGACAAAAAATGGAACAGAAACTGAGGAATAGTCCATGTAGGGATCCATCGCATCTCAGAAACCAAACCCCCCACCCCCGCACATACACACACACACTGTTGCTGATGCCAAGAAGAGCTTTCTGACAGGAGTATGGTATGGCTGTTCCCTGAGAGGTTCTACCAGCACCTGATTAATACAGATGCATATACTCACAGCCAATCCATCTGACTGAGCTAGGGGACCCCAGTGGATGAGTTCAGGGAAGGACTGAAGGAACTGAAGGGGATTGCAACCCCATAAGAACAATATCAACTAACTGGACCACCCAGAGATCCGAGGGACTAAACCACTAACCAAAGCATAGACATGGAGGAAGCCAGGACTCCAGATACATATGCAGCAGAGTATGGCCTTGTCTGACATCAATGTGAGGGGATGGAGGCTTGATGACACAGCCTAGAAGGGTGATTGGGAGAGTAGGTGAATGAGGGAAAAACTCCCTCATAGAGGCAAATGGGAGGGGGTTGAGTGACATTGGATGCAGACTTGGTGGAAGGGTAACCAGGAAGAGGGATATCATTTGAAATGTAAAAGATTAAATCATTAATAAAAAATCAAACAGGGTTTATTATTTGAAATAATTTTTGGAAATATTATAACAGACATTGTTTAGTTTACAATAGTATGTTTCTCAAAATGTTTCTCTCAAAACATTCCATTATTTCAGAGGTTACATGTTGTGAATCTGATATTTTGTGAATGCATAATTTTCTAGTCAGTCTTCATCTCTGCAGCCTTCCTACACAGAAGGGCCAGTGGAAAATAGAATCTTGAACTAATGAGGTGCCTAAAACAGCTTCTATGTTGGCAGAGGAAGACAAGAAATAGAAAGTATTAGTACATACATAATTGTATGATCACAAATAAGAGATATTAATATATTGAAGAGAGGTGAAGTCTTTTTTTATTGGATATATTCTATATTTACATTTCATTTCGCTTTTCCTGGTTCCCTGCCCCCCCAAAGGTCCCACATTCCCTTTTTCCTCTCCTTGTTTCCCCATCCACCCCTTCCCACTACCCTGTTCCGGTATTTCCCTACACTGATGCACTGAGCCTTTCCAGGCTGCAATTCCAAAGAGGACTTGATTTATTTTAAAAGGATTCTTTTAAAATCCTGTACCAGTAGTATGGCTTGGTGTTTCACCCTTAACCTCTTTTGGGGGTAATTTTTTGCTTACAGTTTTACTTATTAGCTTTATTTTCAATAATGCTACACTGCTCTAAGACTGCAGGTGTTACTGTGCTAGATGGTGATGTAAACTACTGATATGTTAAGTGACCTTAAGATGATTATCTTCTCTAGGGCTTTCAAAATACTGCTTTGCAGCATTCTCATCATTTATAAAATAATTTCATAAATTCAAAGCCAATCTCGAATAGACTTTGTACATAGTTACTTGTCAAATCAAGTTTGATTACTTCCTAATCCAACTTGGCTTTTTCAGTTCAGAAATATCATTCAGATTCCCTTAATTTTGTTTTAAAATAAGTTGTGGAAGAACAGGTCAAGCACGTACATGCCACTGGTCAACCTGTGATTTCCCAGCTAATGGGAAATGTCTCCTGTGTTTCCATTTATTATAAATTATTATAAGAAAAGGGCAAGTACCAACAATCATTAGTCAATCCAATAAAAGTAACCAAATCTTACTGGACCTGAATGACAAAATGTTTTAGTCTATTTCTTTCTTGAAATCCATTAAACTCACTTTCATATAAAAATTTATTTTCATGTGAATATACACTTATTTTTATATATTTATATATTCATTTATTATTAAATTATTTTATTTATTTACATTCTAAAAGTTGTATCTGTTCTCAGTCCTCACTCTCTGAGTTCTTCACCCCATCCTCCCTTCCCCCATCTCTGAGAAGTTGCTCCCCCACCACCCAACTACCCCCACCTCATGCACACCATCATTCCCATTCCCTGGGGGATCAAATTTCCACAGGATTAAGTGCACCATCCTCTCCACTGAGGCCAGACAAGGCAGCCTACACATGTGCCTGGGGCCACAAACCCACCTATGTATGCTCCCTGGATTCTGACTTTATTCCTTGCAGATCTGAGGCGTCTAGGTTAGTTGACACTGTTGTTCTTCCTATGGGATTGCAATCCCCTTCAACTCCCTCAGTTCTTCCTCAAACTTTATCATTTGGGTCCCAGACCTCAGTTCAATGGTTGGCTGTAGTATCTGCATCTTTCAATCAATTGCTAGTAGAGCCTCTCTGAGGACAGCCTTGCCATGTTCCCATCTGCGTGCACAAAACTGCTTCAGGATGATATTGTTGTTCTTCCTCTGAGGTTGCAAACCCTTCCTGCTCCTTAAGTCCTTTCTCTAACTCCTTGATTGGGGACCCCGAGCTTAGCCCAATGGTTGGCTGTGAGAATCCCCCTCTGTATTTGCAAGGCTCTGGCAGGGCCTCTTAGGAGACAGCTATTTCAGGCTCCTTTCAGCAAGCATTTCTTAGCATCCACAATAGTGCCAGGATTTAGTGACTTTATATGGCATGAACCTGGAGTTCAACCAGTCTCTGGATGACCTTTCCTTCAACAATATCAACCAACCAAATTCCCTAGAGTGTGCAGGGACTAAGCCATCAACCAAGGAATACACATGGCTCCAGCTGCATATGTAGCAGAGGATTGTGTTGACATGAAACAATGGGAGGAGAGGTCCTTGGTCCTATGAAGGCTTGATAGATGCCCCAGAATAGGAGAATCAAGGGCAGGGAGGTGGGAATGTGGTGGGTGGAAGAATAGCCTCATAGAGGCAGGAGGATGGAGGATGGGATAGCCGGTTTCCTAGAAGGGGGAAACCAGGAAAGGGGATAACATTTGAAATGTAAATAAAGTAAACATCCAATGAGAGAGAGAGAGAGAGAGAGAGAGAGAGAGAGAGAGAGAGAGAGAGAGAGAGAGGGACTGCTTCAGGAATAGTGTCAGGAGGAGGATTTGGTGTAAGTCCATGGGATGGATCCAAAGTTGGGAAGGTCACAGGGTGGACTTTCAGTCTCTGCTCAATTCTTGTCCCTGTGTTTCCTTTAGACAGGAACAATTCTGAAGTAAAAAAACAAAATTGAAGATGAGTAGCTGGCCCCATGCCTCAAGTGGGGACCATGTCTATTTACTGGAGGAGGACATTTTGGGTTCTATGTCGTGATTGTTGGAAAATTTGGCTATTGTCATACCCATTGAGTCCAAGTAGACTTTCACATCTCATGTCTGGGACTTTTCTAGAGATTCCCCCTGGCCCCTAATCCGAACTGATGCATATTTTGATTAATTCTCCTTGCCCTCTTGGCATGCCTCCTGTCTCTCCCCATATGTGCCACTGCTTCACCTTTTCTCCTCCTGCCTCCCCTCTCCCACACAGTTCTTTACCTCCTTCTGCCTCCTTTGTACCCCTTCTAAGGGAGTTTCAGGTATCTACACTTGGTCGTACCTTCTTGATAAACTTGCTACAGTCTGTGAATTGTATCATGAGTATTCTGAATATTTTAGTTAATATGCACTTACCAGTGAGAACATACCGAGCATGTTCTTTTGGGTCTGGGTTTTGTCACTCACAATGATATTTTCTAGTTTCATCTATTTGCCTGCAAATCTATGATATCCTCATTTTTAATAGCTGAATAGTATTCTATTGCAGAAATGAACCACATTTTCTGTATCCATTCTTCAGTTTTGGGACATCTGGGTTGTTTCCAGCGTCTGGCCATCACAAATAAGGCTCTGAACACAGTGGAATATGTGTTCTTCTGGTATAGTCGTGCATCTTTTTAGTATATGCTCAGGAGTTTTATAACTGCATATTCAGGTAATCTATTTCCAATTTTTTGAGGAACCTCCAGATTGATTTCCAGAGTGGTTGTACCAGTTTGCAATACTTTCAGCAATTGAGAAGTGTTCCTCTTTCTCCACATCCTTGCCAGCATGTACTGTCACTTAAGTTTTTGATCATAGCCATTCTGATTACTGTAAGGTGGAATCATAGAATTGTTTTGATTTGCATTTTCCTGCCCTGATGATAGAGGATGTTGAACATTTCTTTAGGTGCTTCTCAGATATTCAAGATCCCTCTGGTGAGAAGTCTTGTTTTAGCTCTGTACCCCATTTTTAATTGGGTGTTTTGGCTTTTTGGAGTCTATAATCTTGAAATCTTTCCATATTTTAGATATTAGCCCCTTATTGAATATAAGATTACTGAAGATCTTTTTCCAATTTGTTTTCTTCTATTGATATTGTCCTTTGCCTTACAGAAGATTTTCAGGTTCACAACATCCCAATTGTTAATTGTTGATCTTGTTTCCCTGTTTTCTTTTTTAGCCTGTTGTAATGTCTTTACAGGAAGACTAATGATTTGTTTGAGTTGATTTTATATCCAGACACTTTGCTGAAGTTGTTTATCAGGTGTAGAATTTCTCTAGTTGAATTTTTGGCATTGCCTATATATGCTATCATATCATCCACAAATAGTGATGCCTTCTTTTCTAATTTATATCCTTATGATAGACTTTTGTTTTCTTATTCCTCTAGCTAGTACTTGAGCACTACATTGAATAAATAGTGAAAAAACCAAACAGCCTTGTCTTCTTCCTGGTTTTAGTGGAATTGCTTCAAGTTTCTCACTATTTACTTTGATATTGGCTATTGCTTTGCTGTATACTGCTTTTATTATGTTTAAGTATGGGCCTTAAATTCTTGATCTCTCCAATACTTTTTGCATGAAAAGGTGTTGTATTTTGTCAAATGTTTTTTCAGCATCTAATGGGATGACCATGTAAATTTTTCCTTTGAGTTAGTTCATATACTGGATTATATTAAGGGGTTTTCAACTATCAAACCATCCTGGCATCCCTGGGATGAAGCATACTTGATCTTAGTGAATTATGGTTTTGATGTGTTCTTGAATTTGGTTTACAAGAATTTTATTGAGTATTTTTGTATCAATAATAATGTGTGGGGTCTTTGTGTGGTTTAGATATCAGAATAACTGGTTTCATTGAATGAATTAGGTAGTGTTTCTTCTCTATTTTATTTTGTGGAATAGTTTGGGGAGTACTGGTATTAGCCTTTCTTTTAAGTTCTGGTAGTATTCTGCACTAAAACCATCTGGTCCTGGGCTTTATTTCTTTTTCTTTTTCTTTTTCTTTTTCTTTTTCTTTTTTCTTTTTCTTTTTCTTTACTTTTCTTTTTTCTTCTTTCTTTTTCCTTTTTTTTGAAGTTTTTAAGGACTGCTTTAATTTTACGAGTTATGGGATGATTTAGATAGTTTACCTGTTCTTGAATTAACTTTGGTATGTGATATCTTTCTATAAAATGATTCATTTCATCTTGATTTTCCAGTTTTGTTGAGTATAGGCTTTTTTAGTAAGATCTGATTTTTTTTAGTTTCCTCAGTTTCTATGGTTGTGTCTCCCTTTTCATTTCTGATTCTGTTAATTTGGATACTGTCTGTGTCCTTTAGTGAGGTTGGATAAGGGTTAATCTATCTTGCTGACATTCTCAAAGAACCAGATTTTGATTTCATTGATTCTTTGTATCATTCCCTTCCTTTCTAATTGCTTGATTTCAGCCATGAGTTTGATATTTCCTGCTGTTTCCTCTTGGATATATTTGCTTCTTTTTGTTCTAGAGCTGTTAGGTATGCTGTTGAGTTGCTAGTATAGGATCTCTCCAATTTCTTTACCAGGACACTTAATGCTATGAATTTTCCTCTTAGCACTGCTTTCATTGTGTCTTATAAGTTTGGGTATTGTGTGTCTTAATTTTCATTGAATTCTAGAAACTTTTTAATTTCTTTCTTGACATTTTCCATGGTCAAGTTATCGAGTAGAGATTTCTTCAATTTCCAAGAGTATGTGGGCTTTCTGTTGTTTTTGTTATTAGTGACATATAGCCTTTGTCTGTGGTGATCTGATAGGATTAAAGGACAATGTTTCAATCTTCTATCTGTTTAAGCTTGTTTGTGACTAATTATAAGGTCAGTTTTGGAGAGGGTACCATAAAGTACTAAGAAAAATGTATGTTCTTTCATTTCAGGGTGAAATATTTTCTATATATCTGTTAAATCTGTTTGGTTCATAACTTCTTATAGTTTCACTGCATCTCTGTTTAGTTTCTGTTTCAATAACCTGTCCATTATTGAAAGTGGGGTGTTGAAGACTCCCAGTATTCTTGTATAAAGTTTGATTTGTGCTTTGAGCTTTAGTAAAGTTTCTTTTGTGAATGTGGGTGCTCTTGCATTTGGGTCATAGATGTTCAGAATTTAGAGTTCATCTTGTTGGATTTTTCTGTTTATGATTATGAAGTGCCTTTCCCCATCTCATTTGATAACTTTTGGTTGAATGTCTATTTTATTGGATATTAGAACTCCAGCTTGTTTCTTGGGACCATTTGCTTGAAAAAAAATTCTAGCCTTTTACTCTGGGGTAGTGTCTGTCTTTGTCACTAAGGTGTTTATTGTAATACCTTACAAATTGTTGGCTCCTGCTTGCATATCCAGTCTGTGTTTTTATTGGAGAATTCAGTCCATTGAGACTGAGTGATATTAAAACCAGTGCTTGTTCGTTCCTTTTGGCTCTCCATTGTGATCCCCAAGATCAGTCTGATGGGTTGTTGTGAGTATCTGCATCTGTCTTAGTCAGGTGCTTGCAAAGTTTGTCAGGGATCAGCCATATCAGGCTCCTGTCAGCAAGCTCTTCTTGGCATCAGCAATAGTGTCAGTGTTTAGTGTCCACAGAAGGGATTGGTACCTAGGTAGGGAGGTCTCTTGATGAACTTTCCTTTAGTTTATGTTCCATTTTTGTGCCTGTATTTCCTTTAGACAGGAACCATTCTGAGTGATGGGGCCACTGATCCATCACAAAAATGTTAACCTTGTGTTTCTTTAAGGGATTTACTTGTTTCCTCTTGAAGGGATTCTACCAGTTTTCCTGTGTTTTCCTGTATTTCTTTAACTGAGTTATTGATATCCTCCTTAAAGTTCTCTATTATCTTCATGAGATAGTGTTTTAGAACAGCATCATGCTTTTCATGTGTATTGCTATGGTGGGAAACTGGGATCTGATGATACTAAAATACATTGATCTCTGTTGCTTATGTTCTTGTGTTTGTCCCTCAACATCTGTTTATCTCTGGTTAACTGGGATGAGTGTCTCTGTCTAGAACCTGCATCCTGTTTTCCTGGTTGCAGTAGCTCTCCTGGGAGATCTGCAGTCTATGGACTCATGAAAGGGGCAGATATACAGATCTGCCCCTGTGGAGGCACAAAATGGAAAGGAGATAGGGTTTGCTTGGAGATTATGGGTCTAGTCTCTGCTGGGCTTTGTGGAACCCCAGCAAGGGCAGTTATTTGGGCAGGGGACTCTCACCTGTATCCCTGGTTGCAGTAAGTAGATCTCCTGGGAGACCTGCAGACTGTGGAGTGGTATGAGGGGCAGACACACCAATCTGCCCTGGCAGACTTGAAGACAGACATTTCTTTTATTATACTTTACTATGTCACATACTGTATTAAATGTACTCTGCAGAAAAAAGGGAAGGTAAGGGGGCCAGATGTTGAATATTTCTCCTGTCTAACATCTCTCTGGTAAAAAGGGAAAGTCTTGATGCAGTGTTTGTGTCAAGAAGATAGTTGGATGAAATAATGCGTAAATGGTTAGGGTCTCATTGATGAGAGAAGAAAAATAATTTATTGAAGGTGATTGAAAAGAATTGTCAGATCTTATGTGCTAGACATCTAATTAATTGTCTCATATATCATTAATATGTCCTCACTTTACATATATTGAATTGTTCCATTATTACTTCAAGATAAAACCACTTGATGGTAGCATATATTCCATGCAGGTGCCCATTAGTTCCTCTCCATAATAAAATGATGCAATTATTTTTTCATTTCAAATTCTAGGCCAGAATACTCAGTACACTAACATTAGTTTAATGTTTTTAGAGTAAGTCTTCTGAAAATTATTGTTATTTGAAAAGTTTGTTTTAGTCTGGAGTTCTCTATGCCCTAACACACTGTTTTCAAACTCATGATTATCCTGCCTCAGCCTTCCATGTTCTGGAATAACAACCATATGCCACCATTCTTTGCTAATTGGATGTCTTAAGGGAAACAGAGCTTCAGTACACATAACAGTCATTCAGTATTTGCTGAAAGCGTACTATGAAAAACACATTGACAGCAGTAATTTTCGTACCCCAAAGGGAGTTCTGTTTTGCAAAATAGGAAGGAGTGTAATGACAAGAGCAATGACAGCAATGATATGTATGACAAAGGAAACAATTTCACACATTAATTCAATTTTTGTATGGCACTCAATGAATTGAAAATAACTACATCAGCTAACTAGATATTTGCTTGTTTGTTTTTCCTCCATGATTACAAATAATCCGGTCAACACTTTCACATCTATTTCACTTGGAAAAGTAACTACATTGAAAAATTGGGATTTGAACAGAATTTACATTCTCAAACAAAATATTTGAGATTGGATGGACTCCTCAATGATGAGAGAAAAATGAATTGCAAAGCAAAGCAGGAAACAAGAGTTTTATAAATAGCATAGAGATACACTTGAGTAAAGTGTTTATATTTGCAATTTATACAGTCACCTTTGAAAATTTTAATTATAATCTCTGGAAGTTGTATATTATTATAACAATATAAAAATGTTAATACTTGTCTGACAGGAAGAAATGGACTTACATTGAGATCTCATAGGTTTCCACAGCAGAAACTTCTGTTGGAAATGAAGATATTCAGAGGAGCTAGAAAGTAAATTAGTTTCAGCTTATATGGCAAAAGTTGTTACATTAATATCAGTATCCCAGCCATAAATCAATTTAGCAATGTATGCTTTGGATGAATCCTTTTTATGTACTAATGCCACTTTTTAATGCTTTTGGCATATTTCCTAACACCATTCTTTCCAGAAGTGTGACTTCCAGGTTGGGCAATAAAATTTCCCTGAAGAAATAATCATCCAAAGTCAATTATGTAATATATTAGAAACACTTATATGCTAAACAAAAGAATTGCAATAGGTTTAGGACTTGTAATGATTACTGTTGCTCCTTTGATAGATACTCATAGAGCTTCTCTGATAAGTTGAATCCATCCAACACACACTCACACACACACACACACACACACACACACACACACAGAGAGAGAGAGAGAGAGAGAGAGAGAGAGAGAGAGAGAGAGAGAGAGAGGGAGGGAGGGAGGGACGGGAGGGAGGGAGAGGAGAGAGAGAGAGAGAGAGAGAGAGAGAGAGAGAGAGAGAGAGAGAGAGAGAGAGAGAAGTGAAAAAGAGCTTCTAGCCAGGCAGTGATGGCGCACACCTTTAATCCCAGCACTTAGGCAGAGGCAGGTGGATTTCTGATTTAGAGGCCAGCCTGTTCTACAGAGTGAGTTCCAGGACAGCCAAGGCTACACAGAGAAACCCTGTCTTGAAAAAAAGAAAGGAAAAAGAACTTCTAGAAGAAATATATTTACAAAAGTGGATTAACTAAATACAACTTTAGTGTGGTGAAGAAGTTGGAATGTTGCAGGTCAAGAGACTAATGACAACTTATCTTGGGCCATCTTTAGGTTCCTGAATAGTCATTCTTTGCTCACCTTTATGTCAAACAAACATCCTGGGACTATTGGAAAAAGAAGAGACTAAAATTCTGTGAATAACTAACAAAAGCTTTTTGGAATGTATTAACATAGCAAACCCACTAACTGATTCTCTAACAACCAATGATTTAAAGATGATATCAGCATCTAAGGCCTATAGCTGAGATTTCTATGTTTGGCTGTAGGGTTCCCCATGTTATGTGGAAGAAGCCAGCCTCAGAAAGATGATACTTCTATGTTTTTCTCCTATGAAAACTATAGATGTTTAGAATTATTTTGTTTGCTTAGACAGAAGAGTCATTGTTGGGAGAGAGGTATAATCCAGTGTAATGTTACCATGAACCTGATCAAAGTACATAATGTATAAGTTTAAAGGAAACATATTGTAAACCTAATTCTTTTGTTCAGTTGATAAAAACTTCATATAAAAATAGAATAAATGATGCCTAGGTAAGAGCAAACTTTTGTTCCAAGTATTTTGACTGTCTTTATTGTAATATGTCTAATATTTTAAAAATTTATGTCAAGCATTAACCATAATAATTGTGACTGAAACAAGTAGAGATAATATGCAAATTTTCATTTAGTGAGTGATTGTCTGAAAACTTGCCTTGCCCTTATTCCCATTGTGTATTTTCCTAGATAAGTTTTTCATAATCAAAGCATAAATAAAATATGACTGATAATGAAGCATCAATATTTGTTTACAGTATGACTTTTTCAAATAATGATTTTATTTCTAATTTTTAAAATATGTAAGCAAGTCACACTGGGCTCCTGAATATCATCCCAGACTTAGGGGACAAGTGTAGTTTCACATGGTGAATGACAGCCCAGGATGCAGAATGAGTTCCTGCCTCAAAAATAATAAGATAAAATAAAATAAAATAAAATAAAATGTCCTGCTAGAAAGTTTATTTATGAAAAATTCTGAACTTATTTTGAAGACAATATTCTGAGAATTTATTCTTTTGAAATATATGTAGAATGATAAAGTTGCATTGGCATTCACTATACACAAATATTTAGTAACAGATTGGCATAGACCTAAGAATTGTATGCTTAAACTTTAAATGCAAATATGAAAAAAATTTCAATGAATTTTGGAACATGATACCTTTAGTATACTAAAAGCCACCATGTTTACACAATTATGTTTCAAATTAATTTTTGAACACTCTGATGTTAAAACTTAATGACTATATTTATTCAGTAGAAACTGAAGCTGAGATTTTGGTGTTTCTTTGGGCTAGGCATATGATATTTCTATACTCTGCTGGGCTGCAGCATCTAGCTCCAGCTCCTAGTTAACAATGCAATCACTACGGAAACAACTGATCAATTCTAGTGTACTGTGTTCCACAAATGACATGAAATATTCAATACTTCCTCGTAAAGTTGTCTTTGTGTTAGATTACTTCCCCAACTACAGTATAATGCAAGTGCTGTGCATGCATTTAATGCAGGCTGGGCTAAGCTCTGTATGCCTTGGGCATAGTAAATGTATTTTCATCTCACTGTATATTCAACTTAAGGTGGGTTCATTGAGGTGTCAATTCATCCTAAGAAGACAAGCCACTGTTTGATGATGTGAAATGAGCAGTGAAATGAGACTTTATTTCAGGAACAGTGGACCTGCACAATTGCAATACTAACAAGCATTATCAGTCTGACTCCTCCCAAATAATTATTAATGTTTTAGCCAGTGGGCAAATTAAGGATGACCTGTAATATTTTCCTCAGATCTTTCATTGGCCCTCAGTTTTTATCTCTACTCCTGCAACCTTTTTATATAGCAATGTGTATGAAGCAGGCAGAAACATATTCATTAACCTCTTACCCACACAAACCTGACAGAAACCAAAGAACCTTTTATAAAACAGGTGAATACTTACAGAGAATATTTTATAACTAAATGTGGACTTTCATTCCTGATTCAGGAAGCTTTGCACTATTTAGTGTGGTTGCACTAAAGAAAAGAAGGGGGGAAAAGACAATTACTTTACATGTGATATTATGTACTGCTCCCGAAATAAAGTGAATTACCAAGCCATTTAATGAGGATGATCTAGTTTTATTTGTTAGGGAATAAGAGCCTCATTACTTTTACTCATGGGAGATGGCACCTTCTGGTGTTGGCAGCTGCCAGACTATGTCAGCACCTGCCAATAGTTGTTAGTTAGTGAGTTGGAGAAATATTGACACCTTTATGAACATCTGTGATTGATACTGCTCGTCCTAAAATATGTAGTCTGAACTTCCGAATGTCATGACAACCTAGTATAAACTTCACTAGACTGTTTTCTAGAGACTATTGCTTTGAACTTAGAGGTTCCACGAATCCATCTTTAATTCCTAGGAATATTTTTTAAACAACTATTATAGAACAATCTTAGAACCATTACAAAGATAGTATGGAGTTCTCTTATCTCACACTTGCAATTTCCAATTTCTCAATCTTAAAATAGAATGATACATTTATCATAATTAATGAACTGATATTGAACACATTTTTGTTAACTGAAATCCATCCTAAACTCAATTTTTCTTAGTTTTCACATAACGTACTTTTTGTCTCAAGGATATCATTCAGGACATTTCATTTCATGTAATTAACATGTACCCTTAATCTTCTCTTGACTGTAAGAATGCCAATGACATTCTCTGTTTTTGATGACAGAATTTTGAAATATACTAATTACATATTTTGTAGCATCTATTTTAAAATAAATTTATTTATTTATTTATTTATTTTTATTTACTACTATCTTTCTGGGTGTGGTTTATTATCCTTAACATAATAATCAACTACTACATCGATTTCCCTGTCAATATCATCATTTCATTCTTTTTCGGTAAGTTTTAAAACAAAGTATGTTTATTCATCAGCAATGATATATTTTAGAATTTTCACACTGAGTGACAAACAATAAGCTTGTCAGTATTTAAAAATTCTTGGGCAATACATCAGTGTTCTCAAAATTCTCAAGTTTGTCAAAATTGTCATTATTTTAAAGGTTTTTCTAATGAAAGCATGTTTAATGTATTGGAGAGGTCTCTCAGTGCTTAAAAGAATTCACTAAAAATTCCAGGAACCTGTATTTGATGGCTAGTACCCCTGCAATGTTACTCTATCTCCAGGGTATCTGAAGCCTTCTTTTGGCTTCTATTAGTACCCTCACAACTGTGCACACTGACTCTTTGTCTATACATGCACAAAAGTAAAAATGAAAAAATAAAAATGTTAAAATGTCATTAAATTGGTAATACATGTTTTGTTAGGAAATACCCTGATCATGATTGCCATATTGTATTGCAAGCACATGTTAACCAGGTGTCTGTCTTATTTAGCATTTTTCTTGTTATGATGAAATACCATTACTAAAGCAACATGTAGAGGAAAGGGCTTATTTGACTTACATATCACAGTCCAGTGAAGAAAGTCAAGGCAGAATCTCAAACAGGAAAGGAATCCAGAGGTCTTGAAAGAGTTCTACTTAGTAGCTTTTTACTCATAGCTTGCTCAGAGTGCTTTCTTGTAGAACCTAAGATCACCAACCCAGGGATCGCAGCAGCTACAATGGACTTGTTCTTCCCCCATAAATTATTAAATAAGAAGATGTCCTGTGTTATATTGAATATGCTTGGCACAGGGAGTGGCATTATTTGAAGCTGTAGCCTTATTGGAGTAGGTGTGGCCTTGTTGGAGGAAGTGTGTCACTTTAGGCATAGGCTTTAAGATCCTTGTCCTAGCTGGCTGGAAGCCAGTCTTCCCCTAGCTACCTTCAGAACAAGAAATAGATCTCTCACCTCATCTAGCACCATGCCTACCTAGTCACTGTCATGCTGCCTGCCATTATGATAATGGACTAAACCTTCAACCTACAGAGAAAGTTTCAGGACAGCCAAGATTAGGCAGTGAGGGAGTTAGAAAACAGAAAGGTGGTAATATAATACGCTCGTCATGTTCAAGCCCCAGCAAGAAGCAAAATTCGGCAGCTTTAGCCACATGGCTCTTGATTTAGAGTCAAGAATAGAAGGGACTAGTGGGACAACTGATGTTGGTTAACTGGAGGTAAGAAATTAGGGATAATTAAGAATAGACCTGCATCACTGAGATGAAAGCTTCCAGGAAGTGTTTTCTGAGATCACAAACAAGCTGTATTTTAGTGATAGCCAAGATTGTACCTAGTGATGAAGTTGTACTTGGTAATATGCAACAGTCACCCAGGTAGTATTGGTTTTGAAGGCAAGAAAGTATCATGAAAAGCAGCTGAGACTTAGCACTATGAGGGAGCCTATGAGAAGCTATTGGTAAATCCTAGTGGCAGCAGAAGACACCAGCACATTGGAGATGACAGTACCATGGGATGACTACCTAGTAGCAGCAGAGAAGTACATCAACTAGTGTCTAGAGTTCTACAGAGGGCATAGATGGAGAAGTGATGCCAGCCCTTTGGAGGGCCCTAAATTATATGTGTATCCTAGACATTGGAACAAGAGGCTGTGAAGTTGAAGTTGACTTGGAAACAGCAAGATGTTCAAGATGCTAGAACTGTGGAATACCTGCCAAGAAAAGATGCTAACAGGGAGTGGGACCAGCCCAGGATAAAGAAATTTGGTGCAGGCAACAAAGATGAAAAAGTAGGTGGTGATTGGAAGACTACTTTGATATCAGACCTCGCGATGCAGAGTTTGGAATTTGCCCATCTGTTTTCCTGTCTTCTTTTGTGGATTGCAGTTAAATGATTGTATGAATCTCAAAAGAGACTTTGAACTTTGGACTTTTAACATTATTGCCAATTCCATAGATTATGGGGACTTTGAAGTTAGATTGAATGTATTTTGAATTATGCTATGGCTAGGTATGGCCGCCACAGACTCATATGTTTGAAGAAGCCTATGAGGGCCAAGGAGCAGAATGTGGTGATTTGAATATGCTTGGCCCAGGGAATAGTGCTATTAGGAGGTGTGGCCTTGTTGGACTAGGTGTGTCACTGTGGGTGTGGGCTTTAAGACCCTCATCCTAGCTGCCTGGAAGCCAGTATTCTCTTAGGTGTAGAACTCTCAGCTCCTCCAGTGCCATGCCTGCCTAGACACTGCCATGCTTCCTGCCATAATGATAATTGACTGAACCCCAGTTAAATGTTTTTCTTTATAAGAGTTGCCATGGTCCAGCATAAGGGAATGCTAGAGCAGCAGGGTGGAAGTGGTTGTGTGGGTAGGGGAGGCAAGTTGGTGGGGGAGGATGGAGGGATTTTCAGAGAGGAAACCTGGAAGGGCAATTATATTTGAAGTGTAAATAAACAAAATAACCATAAAAATTATATATATATAAGATTTGCCATGGTCATGGTATCTCTTCAGAGCAATGAAACTCTGAGACCTGCCTTAAGTACCCCTGTCAATTGGCTAAAAGATACCTTCTTGGTGGTCTTCTTATTATCAGTCAGGGACAAAAGAGATAATAGTCTTTTGGTCATCTCTGCTTGATGCTTGATTTGGTGGCTAAAGATTTTTTTTTATGCCTTCGACACATAGAATCAAATGAACTCAAATCTAGGCAACACAGTGCAGAAGGGGGAAGAGAGACAGAAACCAGTGTATCCCCATGTACCAAGTGTGGGTAGGGAAAGACACCCATAGACCTATGTTCTGCTGCACAACATGGGGGTGGGCTATAAAGATACAAAGTCCCTCCTACCACCACAGACAGAGATCTGTGAACCACCATGCCACTTATGGTGCTTCCCTTTGGCATATGGCCCACCTGTCACCATAGCATGCAGTGCAGACAAAGGATGTCACCCAGGGACCCACCAAACATGTGGCCAGACTGTATAGACAGCCACTATAATGTGCAAATATGTGGTTTACTAATGAGACAAGAAGAGAAGTGGAGCAAATTGACCATTATAAAGAGAGATGGAACTGGAGACCAAGAGTGGAGAGAAGTATCCTGCTGTGAGTGTCCTGCCCTGCCATCTGGGGTCATGGTGAGATCCCAGCTTGAGCTGCCACTGAGGACTGTTTCAGGGTTCATGACTATTCAGTGGCTGGGGTTGGTACTGGTGTTTGAGGTCTATGTTACAACTAGAGAACTGAACTTGGGAATGTACTTGGGTAGACCAGGAGCCTGGGATCACATGGATTTCCAGAGGCTGTGCAGAACTGGTCCATCCCCTCACTGGCTGTGGTGTTGCTTTGGAGAGTTGACTCTACTTCTCACATGGGCAGCAGCAGTCAGGAGAGTTGGCCTTGTACTTATCCCAGGGAGCAAAATGAAGCTGACCATGGTGGGGAAAGGGGCATGTTAGAGGGCATGAGTGTGGGATAGCTGACTGCACCAGCTTGGAAAGCTGTCCCCAGGGGTCATGAGTGCACATCCTTCACCAAATGGAACACTCAGGTGAGGTGGCCCCAGCACCTCACCTTGACAGCATAGCAGAGCTGACTCTCAGGGGTCAGGAGAGAGGGGGACAGAGGTAAGTTAGCACCAAAAGTTAAGAGTGCTGTAGAACTGGCCCTTACACTCATTTGCTGTAAGGTGAGGGTTTATGGGTGAAGCCTTCTACTCCCTTGCCCTTCATGAGCTGGCCTTACCTCTCACCAGCTGCTGCATTCCGGAGACCAGGGCCCTGTACCTAGTCTGGGTAGCACAGTAGAGCTTGCCCTGGAGGACGGCGTACAGGTAAGTGGTCCTTAGGGCAAGTGAGCACAAGAAACCTGTGGCACTGTCACTCATCTCCCACGAGGTGGCCTGGGTACAGGGACGATACCTTCTTCCCACCTGCTGTAATTGGGAGAGCTGGCCTAGAGGGAATGAGATCAGGACAGCTAGCCCTGCCCCCTCACTGGCTATAGCACTCAGAAGAATGGAACCTGTACCTTGGCTGAACAACATGGTAGAGCTGGACCTGATGGTAAAGGTATGTGTGAGCCAGCCCCAAGGGTGTGAAGAGCAAGAGAGTTGGCCCAGCAGTTCATGAGTTGCAGCACTTGGGAAAGTGGGCCCTGTGCCTTGACTGGGAAGCACAGTAGAGATGGTTCTGGAGGCATGGGTACAGTGAGCATGCCCTGAAGACATAAGAGCAGGAGGCAGTCTCCTATTGATTCTGTGGCCTAGCTGAGGCAGTGCTGAAGAGCTTGCCCAGTAGTGCTGATAAAGGAGAGCCAGCATGCTGGCCAGTTCAGCTACCACCCAGGTTGAGATCCAGGGTTCTGAGTTGGCCTACACCAAAATCTATGTCATATTAAAATGATTGGGAAGCATAAAAAAGCCAGTACTGGTGATCCAAAGCTGCAGAATCTCTATGACACAGGGCAGCAACCAAATAACTGGAGTCCTAGTGAAGATCCAATACTGAATGTGTCACAGAAGCCATAAATGACAAAGCAGACCAATAACTCAATTCACTGTACATTTGCAAGTGAAGATATGTTGGCAGAGGGATATACCATAGGGCACACTGACATATTAGTTTCCACATTGAGATCTTTTTCTATGCTTTGTTTGTGTGTGTGTTTGTTTGTGGGGAGACTGCAAATGAAGGGTGCTTATGAGTGGACAGGGAAATGAGCAGGACTGGGGTGCATGATGTAAAACTCACAAAGAATCAACAAAAAATTACAAAAATTATAAAGAAATTAAGTGCCCTCTAGGCCTGCCTGAAACTCAATCTTATTGAAATATGTGCTACATTGAGTCTCCCTCCTCTTTAATATCTTTAGCATGTGTCAAATTGGCATCAAACTAGCCAACATAGTCCCCATGCAGTAGTGATGCCAAGTTCATCGCCTGACTTTACACTGTTTTTCAGATTTTGCCACTGGATCTTCCTTTGACTTTCTCTCCTAAGTCAGTCACTGTGCTTATGGGTACAGTATCTATACAAACTATTTAAAATTCTTCATTGTAGTTTGCTTCTTCTCCTTATGCATTTATTTCTTCACTGATTTACTTACATAGTATATTTGTATTCATATGAGCTTTTACTTTATACTGTAATGTGAAATAAAAATGTATGTCATTTTGTTTCAGAATATTTGACCTCAAGCTATTATGAATTATGTCAGTTACTTCTACATCCTTTTGACTTAATTATAACCTTTTCCTTTCTTCCTTCCTTTTTATTTCTCTTTGTCTTTTCCCTTCTTCTTCTGCTCTTGTCATCCTGCTTCCTCTTCTGTTCCCTCTCCCTTTTCTCTTCCACTCCTTCCCTCTTTTACTCCTTTTGTACTTTTAGAAATTATAGCATATTTCCAGACAATATTAATTATTCTTTGCCAGAAACTATAATCAGCCATTTTTCTAAGAAGCTTTTTCCTTTTATTAGGGAAGAGGTTTGGAAAAAAATTTGTGTATGTCTATTCACACTGAAGTGTAATTACTATAGGCTTTGCAGAAAAAGGCAACCCTTGCGTGAATATATTAATTTAATTACAATTCATGTACATATATTTAAATATTTGTAGGTGAAGTCACCTGTTACTAAAGTATATTCTTCAATTATAATTCATTGCCACTTAGAATATTTTAGAATATTTTTGACTCTTGTTTATCTGTGTCTACTCCAACACTGAAAACCTGACTTCTGCTATCCATCACTCATTTACTTAATTATTCAATTCTACTATATGTGTATTGTAGTATCAAAATTGATTTTACATTTTGTGGTTGGAAACTAATTTATTAACTAGTTTTTTTGTGTGTATAGTTTCTTTGCTTATAGTCTTACAGATTCTATACATTTCCAAATTAGCTTAAGTCAGCAGTTCTGTGCTTAAACTCCCTCAAGTGGGGTTTTTAAATAAGTCTGTAATGCCCCTTCTTCATTCAATCCTTGAATGCATACATTAACATTCGACTTTATGCTGTAAAGTTCTATTCATTTTCATAGTTACTTAAAATCTTGTATTCACCCTTGAAGTACTAAACGAAATAGTTTTCCTGCCTTGGAAATCCCCTTGTGAAAAACCTAATCAATTTTCACTTCCAAATCACTAGCAACTGGAGATTTGTTTACCCTCTCAATAGTTTAGCCTTTTTCAGAAGGTCATAAAATTGTCTTCAAACAGTATGCAGCCTTTTAGAGCAGTTTCTTTCACTTAGCAAAATACATTTAAGATTCACCTGAGCTTACTCTCTGCTTGATAAAAATCATTGGATTTTATTACTGAAACCAAGTCCAGTGTATTGATGAAGCAGTTTGTTGTTCACTTAGCCATTGAAAGCCTTCTTCGGTGTGAGTTTGGCTGATTGCAGGTAGAATTACTGGAAACATTTGCATGCATAATTTCTAAGAATTCAAATTCTGAGACAAACTTGATAAATTCTAAGGAATGTGATTCCTGGATCAGGTAGCAAGCCTATGTACGGTTTTTAAAATAATCCATCACATTGCTTTCTGAATTAGCCGCACCTTCCCACTACTGGAAAAAAAAAAAAAAAAAAAGACTGCATTCTATTGTACCAAAACCTTAGTATTAGTTGGTGTTGTGTTTTGAGTTTTAACAACTCTGACAAATATGTAATTGGATTTAAATGTTGAGACTGGTTTGTGTTTTGTGATTATCTTGCAAATAACAACAGGTTGCTCACCAATGTTCAAACTTTGTGACTAAAAGCATTCAAAATACATAACAGAGTAGGAAACATATTTATTTATGCATCAAGAAAGACATTTACAGAGAGCATCATGAGGCATTTATAGAGAAAATCATGTATTTTGGCTGAATAAAAAGCAAAATGTTTGACAGGCAACAATGAATGGAGACAGGAAAGGATGATTTGACCCTCCTACTGGCACCAAAGGAGAAAACACCTTACCTTTCTGATTAGTCTGTCCACATTTGAAATGTAAGGAAAATAAAGAGGAATGAATATTATGAAATATTATTTGGATTTATCTTGCAATTATAGAGTCAAGAAACCAATGCATAAGAGTATCCCATGATCTGATTAGAAAGGTTGATTTCATGAACAATGATCAAAAGAAGCAGAAATGAAGTATAAAAGATGTACTGGTCTTTTCATATTTTTTTTTCTTGTAGATGAGAGAGGAAACAAGAACACCAGAAAAATAGATTGTGGGCTAAAATCAAATATTTCAGGTTCCCCTTTTATGAAGAGTAAACAATAGTAACTTTGTTTTGTCATGCTGATTAAGACTGGGTTGGGTTTGAGGGCTTAAAGCTAAAGAATTGTTCCAGAAAAATATTAAAGATAAAATTCAACTCTGCTACTTAATGTATGTACCCTATATGATCATTGTATCAAATTATTTTCACACATAGTTTAATTTCAATTCTAATAAGTTTTGAGGATTATTTATTCTGTATGAATGGAAAACATTGTTCTGCATTCTCTACTGCTTAGAAGGTATTCATTTGGTTTGGTGTGAAGATAATAATTTCACAGTTTGAGTTAAAATATTACTTCTGTTTCTATTTTATGGACTATATTATGGAAATCATTTCTTAACTATTTTATCAAATTTATCAAGGAAGGGATATAAACTTGGTGAATACATTTTAGATAATTCTTATTTTGATTTCCATTTAAAAATAGATGTAAACCTTTACAACATTTTTATGTGAAGTTTAGTTTGTGTCTCTGAGTAATTGGTTTATTTTATTTAAGTAATCAGTTTATGGATACATGTCACCTTTAAGAAATTAACATATATATATATATATATATATATATATATATATATATACACACACACACACACACATGATAGTGATTATGTTACTGATAATCAAGTCTTCTGTATTTGGAAATGAGTATTAATATTCTGCATATATTAATATGGCATCAGTTATTCCTTAATCAGCTAGTTCCCTAAATAACCACACAGAGACTATTTACTATTGCCATGCTTAGGCCTTAGCTGGGCAGACTCTTAACTAGATCTTCTAAATTAACCCTATCATTTGGACCCATTCAGCTACATGGATAGCTATAACTTTCAGGCTTGTAGTCAGCTCTACATCCTATCATGTCTTCTGGGTAAAAGCTTTCCTTGATCTTCTACCCAGAGATTTTTTTCTCCCTCCCAGAAAGTCCTGCCTTCCATTTCCTGCCTGGATAATTGGCCATCTGATTTTTATTAAAGCCAATAAAGAATTCCTTAGGTAGATGAGAAAAAAACAGGGATACAACTTCACACTGTCTACCTCAACATGTATTGTTTTCTCTTTGTTAGTCTGGTTATAGGGCTACTACTTTTACTGAACTTCCAAATAACTGATTGTTTCAATGATTGTTCCTAGATACTTGATTTTTGTTTCTGTTACTACTATTACTACTACTACTATTACTACTATTGTCGATTTAGGTTTAAATTCTTCTTCCTTTATATTTCTAAGGTAAAAGTTCAGATAATTAATTTTAGATGATTTTTCTAACATGTATCGATATATTATCTAATGTTCCCCTTTTAATGCTGATTTTTTGAAGCCCTCAAACTGTTCAGGCTCTATTTTTATTTGTCTTGAGACTTCCTTTTTGATTTGTGTGTAGTGCACATATTCAACTTCAAAATATTTGAGTATTTTCAGCTACATTTCTCTTATTGTTTTCCAGATTAATTGCATTGTAGTTGAATAAAATAATTTCCATGCATCTTCTTTAAATGTGTTCAAGTACAACCAATAGTCTTATATGATTTTATCTTGGAAAGCATTGCATGACAGTTTATGAAGAAAGCATGTTCTATTGATGAATGGAGTGTTTCCTTCATTTGTAGAATGTTCTTGATGTGTTAAAAGATCTTGGCTGGGACAGTTGTATCAGCTCTTCAAATTATGATATCTGAGCTGTCCCTTTCATCTCAACCCTACAGGCTGAACAATAATTCTTTTTTCCTTATGATATGGAGAAAGTGATGACTTCCAAGTTATTTGTAAGTATGAGATGAAGCTGAAAGTCCTTTTTAGAAGAGAAATTGAGAATTACTTATTATTTCAAATATAAATTATAAAATATATTTAAATAACCTACAAGTAAGTCAAGCTCCAATAGAAATAACATTCAATTCCAACCAATGTTTTAGCTGTTTAACAATGCAAGATAAAATATTTTAAACAATTTCAGGATTTTATTGTTTTCCAGATAACTAAAACTACCTGTTTATAGGTTTCTATTGTTGTGTGACTAATGCCAATTATAGCTAATGTTTTTAGATTCCAAACATAGCAATATTTAAACTTTAATTTTTTACAGTGCGATTATGTGACCCAATTTTGCATTGTGAATTATTTTAAGGAACACTGCTATACAGTCTTGAGGCATACGTTTTAATCAGGTAAGTTTTGCCCTCATTAACTTTACCTTGCTAAATACGCTGCACAGGGTTTTGATAGCAACAGAAAGAGGATATTTTTAAGCAAAAGAACTGTCATATAGGACAAAATTAAATTAAACTTAGTTTGAGAAAAATAATGCTTCAGGAGACAGACATGGCCACTAGTGGAGGGATGGAGCCATCCACCCACCTCAATATCTTTAACCCAGAGTTGTCAGCTGTCTAAAGGAACTACAGGGACAAAAATGGAGCAGAGATTGAAGGACAGACCATCCAGAGACCACCCCACCATGTGATCCATTCTATCCACAGACACCAAACCCTGAACACTATTATTGATGCCAAGATGGGTTTGCAGACAGAAGCCTGGTATGGCTGTCCTCTGAGAGGCTCTGCCAACACCTAAGACAGATACAGATACTCACAGCCAACCATTGGACTGAGCCTGTGGATCCCAATGGAAGAGTTAGGGGAGGGGCTGAAGGAGCTGAAAGGGTTTGCAACTCCACAGGAAGAACAATATCAACTAACCAGATCCTGCAGAGTTCCCAAGGACTAAACCACCAAACAGTATACATGGGCTGATCCATGGCTCCTACTACTTATGCAGCAGAGGACTGCCTTATCTTGCAATGGTGGGAAGGGAAGCGCTTGGCCCTATGTAGGTTTAATGCCTCAGAGAAGGGGATGCTAGAGGGGTGAGGTGGGAGTGCATGGGCAGGAGAGCATCCTCTTAGAACCAAAGGCCAAGGGGATATGGTGATGGGTTCATGGAGGTGAGAGCAGGAAAGGGGTAACATTTGAAATATAATCACAATGATAAAAAAAGTATTGTTGCTGATTGCTAAAGCTGAAGAGTCAGTGCATTCTTAAAACAAAAACAAAAACAAAAACAAAAGCAAAAACAAAAAACTACAAATTCACTAGGAAATGCTCCAAAGTTCTGTGCTTTCTTTCTTGAATTGAGTAACTTCAAACATACCTCCAATAATAAAGGAAGTTGGTCAGATGAATCAATAGGTAATTTTTGCATTCTGTGATTTAAAATCCAAATTGCTAGTCATTCTTGTATTGTGTTGACATCAATCAAAACTATTTCTGTGATTTTTTTCCCTTTCACTGTATTTGTCAGTTAAGCTGAGTTATTTAACTTGAGAATTTCATTCCAGTATTCAAATAAAATGCTTCATATATTTTAAGCAAGAAAAAGATTTTGATTACATGGATACTCTCATTTTAGGGTTGTGAACACTGAGATTCAGAAATAGTAGATTCTTTTGTGAAGAGGAACTAATACTTAGTCATGAAATATTCCCAATCAATATCACATGGAAGAGTTCACTAAAACTAGTGAAAACCACATGAGAGCAAGAGCAAAGTATTGAAAGCCCCTGGAAATGGTTCCACAGTGTAATAGAAAACGAAGAAAGTCGATTTGAACCTAGACCACTGGAGTGGTACCCCTTTATTTATGGAGCATATTTTTCAAGACTTCTAGTGGATTATTGAATTTTCAGCTAGTATTGAATTTTCCATATGTAATCTATATACTTTCTAATATCATCACTGGTTTACCTCTTATTTTAGGTTGTATTAGTAGAGCCTTCTCCGTATCATTTATCTTGTGCTTTGTGGGTCTCTGTTAAATAACATAAATGTCAGTTCAATACAAGATCCATGATAATATAAGACAGTTGATATGACAGAGTAAATGACTACTAAATAACTAGCAATTGGGTAATATATGCAGTGTCATTATTTTGGACCAAACGATGATTCATAGTCAATCATGAAGTGAGATAGCATGAGATGTCATGTTGCTTCTAGAAAAGTGCAACTTAAGTCATAAATTTATCTCTGGAGTTTCCTAGTTAATGTTTTAGATTGGTATTAATGATAGTAGCTTAAATGACAATGTGGAATTGGAGAGGAGACTACTACTTATCTACTCTCACTATCGAAAATGTACTGGCTGGTTTTGCATGTCAACTTGACACAAGTTAGAGTCATCAGAGAGCAAGGAGCCTCAGTTGAGAAAATGCCTCCAAGGAATACAGCTCTAAGTCATTTTCTCAATTAGTGAACAATGGGGGAGGGTGCAGCCCATGGTAAGTGGGCCCATCCCATGCTGGTGGTCCTGGATTCTGTATGGAAGCAGCCTGAGGAAGTGGGGGGGGGCGAGCAAGCCAGAAATCAGCACTCCTCTGCTGTGTAGCCCCTGTATCAGCTCCTACCTCCAGGTCCTAGCCCTGCTTGAGTTCCTTTCCTGACATCTTCCAGTGATGGACTAAGATTTGGATAAAAAACCCTTTCCTCTCCAACTCATTTTTTGCTGTGCTTCATTGTAATAGAATATATATATATGGTTTTCCAAGGAAGGGTTTCTATATATAGTTATAGCCATCTTATGCCAGGCTGGACTAAAGTCAGAGACTTGCCTATGTCTCTCAAGTGCTGGAATTAAAGGAGTATACCACCACACCCAGTATCAAATTTTTTTAAATGAAACATCCATCATTTATGGACCACAAAAACATAACTAGTCATTTCTCAGATTAGGTCGGCCCATGAACATGTTAGCTTAGTAATAAGGAGGAGCCATATAAAATGAATAAATAGGCTAAATGAACAGTAACAAACCAGAGAGAAATTTCCTGTAGCCTAATGTTTCTTTTTAACTATGCTCTTCTAGTCTTTTTTCTATATCTCAGTGCCCCCAATTCTAGATCGTTTATATCTAGTGATCAAATAGCTATATAATTGCTCCATTAGTAACAAACTAAATGAAATTCCAAAATATAGGGGATCAATTCAATAAAGTAATATCAGCAAAATAATCTAAACTTGGAAAAGATATGGACATCAATGTATACTTGGCTTATAGAACCGAAGGAAAAATATATGGCTAGAAAAAAAATCCTCTTCATCACAACATACTATATTCAAACTATTAAAAGTACAAGACAAAGAGTTTTAAGGTATTCAAAAAAAACTCCAAAATCATTTGTGGAAAATCGCATTAGATAAACAGCAGAATTTTTAAAAGAAAATCTATAAGCCAGTAGAATATTGACCAACACATTTCAAATCCTGGAAGAAAATAATTGCCAAACAAGATTATTATACTCAGCAAGAGTACATTTAAGGGGAAAGGGGAAATAAAGTCATTGAATTAATCAAATAATTAATAATTAATTGGTTATTAATCATTCGAGGGAGCACCATCAAAGAAGCAGGGGAGCGGAATGGAATAGGGGGTTTCTGGAGGGGAAATTGGGAAAAGGGATAACATTTGAAATGTAAATAAAGAAAATATACAATAAATAAAAAACTTGACCAGAGAAAAAAGTAAATACATATATATCAACAACTTTCATCACAAAACTTTATCCAGTTAAAAGCAGGGTGAATAAAACTAAACAATATATTGCATGTAAAAATTTATGTAAAGAAATATTCAGGCTGAATGTGAAATTATAGAAACTTATTTTGCAAGCAGGGTTAGATAAACTTTAAAAAAGGTTTGAAATAAAGAAGGTATAGAAAAATATCAATAGAAAAATTGATAGAGAAGGTATAACTGCTAACTTAAATGCATGTAATGTCAACACAGTATTATTAAATGAATACTGTACATCTAAAGGATGACCTAGGTTTTTATTGCATTTTGAATATGAAATGTTCCCACAGCTTAATGTGTTGAGCATTTGATAGTGGGCTTTTGAGAAGCCATTGGTTCCTGGGAGTCTGACATGATTAATGCATCAAGTCATGAGATGATAGTATTAAGGGAAGGTGGGAAATATTAGGAGCTTGGGTGCAGTTGGAGAGAATAGGTAACTCGTGGCATGTACCTATGATTTTTCCCCTGATCTCTCTCCTTTCCTGTCCATTCTATAATGAGCTGCTCTAGCTCACATTCTCTTCATCTGTGCAAGCTCTCCCCTGTCCTCTTTGCCATGATGTGGTCAACCCTCTGTACTCTGAAAAAAATAAATCTTTCCTGTGTGTTTGAGGCCTACCTGCTTTAATGCACCTGCAAAAATATTATAAGAATTGAAATGATATACTGTTATTTCCTCTGAGCATAAGGAATAGCATAAAAAGGCAGCAGGTGAAAGGTTGGACTTACCTTAGTTACATTTCCTCTTTAGGACTGGAATTTCCAATTATGTTTATCTTTTTATGTATTCTGACATCTTTGGACTAGTTTGATTTCCTGTTTCTTCTCAGCATGGACATTTGTCTGGGGCAAACTACTCTAGCAAAGCCCATAACATGTGTTTTGGGAGGATTACTTCCTTTCGTGGTTGTCTGAGGGGTTGAACATTCTACAAAATATTTAGAAAACACTTCATGTAATTCTTACATGGTAACTCAAACAGGAAATTCCAGATAAATGCAAAAGCAGGGACTATAGAAATAATTACTTTATTTAACCTCAGGAATTAGGAATAAATCAAAATAAAGATATAAAACATAAGAGATAACTTAAGTTTGAATAAAACAAACTAGTTAGATTTTGGGATAGATAAAATAGTTATTGAAATAAAATGGATGTTAGAGAAACATATTTAGTCTTAACAATACTAATTAAAAGAAAAATTGAATGTTACTCAAAAACATCTTTATATAAAATTGAATATCAAACAAATTAGTATAAGCCTATAAAATTATAATGAAAAATCAGAAAACCTACTAAACACATAACCTTTATTTTTAGAAATCATTATAAAATGGATACACATTTGAAAATAATCAAGAAAAAACTGCAAAATTCTTAGAAATTATAGCAAAAAGAAATTATTTCCAAGGCATATGATTATTTTAATATTATGTTAACAAATTTTTATGCTAATATTCATGTTATATAAAATTATAATGAAAATTTACTCAATAAAGTTAATACTAATAGTTCAATAACTATGGAGGGCAAATTTCAAAGGCAGTTAAATATAATTTCATCAGTAAACTGAGTTTTACTACACACTTCACAGAAAAAAGTATAAGTTTTGGAAACCATTGAGTAACTTGTACAACATCATGCAAATAGAAGATAATGAGGCCTTTGGGGACTAAATAAAATAATAATTGAATAAAATCAATATATGTGGACCCATGAACATAGCAGTCACAAATCTTAAAGTAATGGGAAAGTATTTTGTTACAAAGTGTAGATTATGATCAAGTAGATCAAGTCTGATTTTGCAATAATAGCTTCAAAGTAAGAATTATAGTATAGGTCAAAGGAAAGAAAAAAAAATCCTGTGACTATTGACTGGATTGCAGAAAAAAGTAAGATTGAAAAGTTGGAAAATACAACACATTTCTAAATGAATGTACACACACATATATGTCAGAAGATGTGTTCTATAATAAGTATTTTTAGGTTAGTTGATAACAACATAATATACAGAGAACAGCATACTTTCTAGTGAAACACTGGAGACAGTCCAACTCAAATCAGGAACTATAAAAAAATTGTGCAGTTATTGCTTTTATCCAGAATTGCTGGCAAATGAATTATATAGCACAAATAAGTAAAATATATTACAGAGGAAATATTATAACATAACTTTTCATTTAACTATAATATATAATAAAATAAGAATAAAGAACTTTATACCTAATTTGAGCTTAACAAAGTATTTATATAAAATGATCAATATAAAAGAATCATTGGAGTTAATATGTAAGAAATAAGGACAACATTTTTGCAAACAGGAAAAAAATGACCCATATAAGTAAAAAGTAGGAATAAACATAAATATAGACACCATAAAATATTATAAATAATAAAAGTTAATTGACAAATATGAAAAATGTCTGCATATATGTATAGATGTTTGTTATTTGGGGAAATAAAAATATATTATTTTTTAAATGTGATTTCCCTAATTTATCATATAGATTTATTTCAAAAATTGAGCCACTATCTTAATGGAATGCAAGTACATTTTCTTTATCTTCTCTTGAATTCTCTCTTAAAATTTTATTTGCTTACATAAGATTAGGCATAGATGTCATCATGGCACTTTATTAATGCTTCCCTCCTCACTCATTCCTCATTTCCTAGGCTTTCCATGGCTTTTGCACCTCCAATAGGTTCTTTTCTGTTTTGAGGATAAAAGATAGATGTGACACAAATTAAGGTGAATTCTCAATAATGTTTTTAATGTTTTTAAATTTGTTACACGTAAAACATCATGTTGTGCACTTTAAATACATACAATTTACTTGTTGCAAGTAATACATTTTGATTTTCATATGTACAACCTTTCTTCTGTGGAGAATAAAATCCTACTTAGCTATGCTGTATAAATTTTTGGTTGTACCATTAGATTTGCTTTAGTTAGTTGAAATGATTAACATCTATGTATTTCTAGCATATTTGTTTGTAGCTACAGTGAGTGTGTGTGTATGTGTGTGTGTGTGTGTGTGTGTGTGTGTGTGTGTGTGTATGTGTGTTTGATTTTGAGATCATAGAATTACTTTTGTAGTTTCCTCCTTTCCAACTTGCTGAATATGTTCAGGATTGAATGTAATTTTTCTCTAAACATTTTATAGAACTCAACAGTGATGCCATTAGGACTTTGATAGGAGGCTTTATTAGTGATTCAGCCATGGCTCTTCCTTGTTAATTTGTTTAGATTTTCTGTTTCATCTTCATCCAATATGTACAACACAATAGGGTAACTATAGTCTATAACAATTTACATTATATTTCAAAACAACTTGGAAAGAGAATAAAATGTGTGTCTACATAAAGTAAGTGTAAAAGGAGATTTAAGTACTAATCTGATCTGATCCTTGAATATCATATACATATTTCAGATTATAAATATGCAAACCTATATAGCAACTAAAAATTTGAAACAGAAAATACTTAAGCATAAAGGGCATGTGGGACCTTTAGGGGTGGGGAACCAGAAAAAGGGAAATGAATTGTAAATATAGAATATATCCAATAAAAAATTACAGGATAGTTTTAATAAACATGTATTGTGTTTTTTAAAAAGTAGCATTAAAAATAAATAAAATTATGTTAGAATAAATTCTGTAAGAGTAACTTAGGTGTTATATTTTTTGATAAAAAATACTATACTAATGACAAGTAAGTCCTAGAACACACATAGGACAAGGATCACAAACATTATTACAAAATTTGCAAAGTGCCTATAGTACAAAAGAAGTTATGAGCAAATTGCAGAAGACAACAACCATCATCTTAAGCTATGGTATTTAAAACATTTTGCAAAGTTTAGAACTAAGAATAAAAACAAATTAAAATTGAATCTAACTAGGCTTGTGAGAAAATTAATGCATACAATTCAGAATAAAACTAAGAGGCTGGAAAAAGAGCTCAGAAATTCCAAATTTATTTTATTTCTATCTTAGAAGTATGGTTAATTTAAAATAATTATTGCATTTATTGGATTTGTTGTTCTTAGAAAGGGAATAAAATACACACGGAAGGAGATACAGAGACAAAGTATGAAACAGAAACTGAACGAAAGGTCATCCAGAGAATGCCCCACCTGGGAATCCATCCCATATACAGTCACCAAACCCAGACACTATTGTGGATGCCAACAAGTGCTTGCTGACAGGAGCCTGATATAGCTGTCTCCTGAGAGGCTCTGTCAGTAGCTGACAAACATAGAAGGGGATGCTCTCCGCCAACCATTGGCCTGAGCACTAAGTCCCCAATGAAGGAGCTAGAGAAATGTTCCAATGAGCTGAAGGGATTTGCAGACACATAGGACGAACAACAACGTATACCAACCAGTACCCCCAGAGCTCCCAGAAACTAAACCATCAACGAAAGTGTACACATGGAGGGACCCATGGCTCCAGCTGCATATGTAGCAGAGGATGGCCTTGTTAGGCATGAAAAGCAGGAGAGGCCATTGGTCCTGAGAAGGCTTGATTCCCCAGTATAGAGGGATGCTAGAACAGGGAAGCAGGAGTGGGTGGGTTGGTGAGCAGGGGGACGCGGAATGGGATAGGTTGTTTTCTTAGGGGAAGCTAGGAAAGGCAATAGCATTTGAAAAGTAAATAAAGAAAATATCAAAAAATAAAAGCATAAAAATATACTAACTATTCTTAGAATACGTGGACTGGATTCTCAGTACTCACATAGTGGGTAACTCTGATTCAAGGTCTTCTGATAAGCTCCTTTGGACTCTGTGGGCACTGCATGCATATGACACAAAGACATATATGCAGGGAAAACATAAATATATACATCAAATAGAAATAAATAAATCCTTAAATCTAAAACTATAAATTTTAGTAAGATTTTTTCAATTTTACTCAATTTACATATTATCCTGGTTTAAGAAACAGATAACATATCATTTCCTTTTCTATGGATTGACCAAAGCAACAACAAAAAATTCAATTTGATAATACACCATTTATAAGGATTTCAAAGAGTCAACATTCCTTATGTTATAGTAGTTGATTTTGCAGAATGGTACAACCCAAAATGTATATAGCAATTTGAAGTATTCATCAATTTTATAAGTACATGGATCTAGAGGAATGAAATAATTCTATCCCTTCCCCCTCTAACAAAAAAATAAGCATTGTCAAAATCTTAAATTAGCAGAACTTTAAAGGATTAGTTTTTAAGCCATAGTAAACTTCCTACAATATTAAATTATAACATACTTTGGAGACAAAGCCTGTAACAATTACATGGTTTTATACTACTTATGAAACCATTAAGAAAAGTTCACTTTTTAAAAGTATTTATTTATTTATTATATATAAGTTCATTGTAGCTGTCTTCAGACACGCTAGAAGAGGACATCAGGTCCCATTATGGATGGTTGTGAGCCACCATGCGGTTGCTGGAATTTGAACTCAGGACCTTAGGAATCAGTGGTTAAGAGCAGTCAGTGCTCTTAACTGCTGAGCCATATCTCCAGCCCTGTAAAGTCCAATTTTATAAACGAAATAATACTAGAATGTGTACTTTCAAATATGAATAGCTTTTAATAAAGATAAGAAAAACATGTAGAAAACATTTTTATGGTATTAAGGCTGTTCTATTACAGGAATAATTCATTGGAGAAACTCGGTTGAACGGGCAAATTTTTGCAGAATGCTAAGATTATTATATTTCTATGTGTACATATAAAGGCATTATAATATAAATATGCACATGTAATAATTGGTGTATGTAAATATGTGTATAATGTGTATTATAGCTGAAAGAAAGTCTGTCAAAGTAATATCATGTGTACCTATCAAGAATGGGATCAGGAAAAGAAGTAACTTCCTTGGTTATTCCTCTACCATATGTATATGTTTTGTAAAGGAATAACTATGTCTTACTCACTCACTGACATTTATCCTAACCAAAGTGTACTCTTTTTTAAAGTAAGGACTTTGACATTCATATTTTGTGCAGATCTTAGAAGAGTGGTATAAATTAAATAGTTCTGTATATGGTTTTGGGCTAAATGAATGATCAGGTCAGGATAAGGAGTCTAAAGACTAGTTTCTCAAATACTAGGGCAAGTGTTCCTCAGTGAAGAAGGAGTCACAAAGTATAATCAGTAACTTAAAAAAAATGGAAACTCTGGCAGATATGCATAGAAAGACACTAGGTAGCATCATTAGATATATTTCAAGGATAACAATGTGGCATTATCAGGAGCTGCAAACTACAGATACAAAATATTAGTATGGGGAAACATTACTTTTTAGTATGTTTCAACATAGGTTTTAACAAACCTCCATGGCTCCAAGAAAGTATAAACTATAGAGTGAAACTGGTTGGTTTTAATTCATATGGGACTAGGTAAATGGATGACATTGAACAGACTACTTTAATGTTCAGTTTCATCTCTGTAACATAGGAATAATAACAATACTTAAAAGTTTGTTTGAAAATTGTACTAGTTACATTTGACTGTAAATTTGAACAACCTACAATCACCTGGGAGTAGATTCTCAATGTAGAACGATCTAGATCATGGTATGTCCTCTGGAAATATCTATGAGACATTGTCTTGGTTCTTAATTCATATAGAAAGACTCACCCCAGTGTGGCCAATACCATTCCCTAGGCCACACTTCATATTATAAAAGAGAAGACTGCCTGAGAGGATGCAAGCAGTGATATTTATATTTTCTTTACTCTCAACTGTGGATGTGATATCATCAGCTGTCTAAAATTCCCACCTCTGTAATTCCTACCTTTTTGCAATGATAGACTATAACAAGAAAACATTAGCAAATGAAACTATTATACCCTTAGTTTCATTCTCTCAAGACATTTTGTCACAACAGAAATAAAGATAGAACAAGCAATAAATAGGTTCATGGTTATTATAAACTTCAAGCAAAGCCTGATATATCCTACTGATTCAATAACTTCAATAAGGCATATATATATATATATATATATATATATACACATATATATATGTATATATACACATATATGTATATATGTGTCTTATAATATGTATATATTTGTTATGTATGCTTAAAAAGCTAAACAACATCATGACAAGAATTATATATAATATATAAAATAAAAATACAGTCAATCAAATAGTTAAGAACTCGATGAAACATATACCATATGCTACTCAATAACTTTAAAGAATTAATTTAGGACTCAGCTATAGCACTCCTGGACATATACCCAAAAGATGTTTCAACATATAGCAAGGACACATACTCTATTATGTGTACCACAGTCTTATTTATACTATCCTGAAGGTGTGAAGAACCCAGATGCCCTTCAACAGAGGAATGGATACAGAGAAACGTGGTACATTTAAACAATGGAGTACTACTCAGCTATTAAAAACAATGACTTCATGAAATTCTTAGGCAAATGGATGGAATTAGAAAATATCATCCTGAGTGAGGTAACTCAATCACAAAAGAACACACATGGAATGCACTCTCTTGTAAGTGTATATTAGCCCAAAAGCTTGGAATCCCCAAGATACAAGTCACAGACCACATAAAGTACAAGAAGGAAGAACAAAGTGTGGATGCTTCAGTCCTTCTTAGAACACAATGACAAAGTGTGGAAGAGATACTGAAGGAAAGGCCATCCAGAGACTGCCCTACTAGGGGATTCATCCCATATACAATTACCAAACCCAGAAACTATTGTGAATGCCAAGAAATACTTGCTGACATGAGCCTGATATAGCTGTCTCCTGAGAGGTTCTGCCAGTACTTGACAAATACAGAAGCCGATGCTTGCAGCGAACCATTGGACTGAACATGGGCTCCCCAATGGAGGAGTTAGAGAAAAAAACTGAAGAAGTTGAATTCGTTTGTAACCCCATAGGAAAAACAACAATATCAACAAACCAGACCCCCCAGAGTTCCCAGAGACTAAACCACCAACCAAAGAGGATAGATGGAGGAGCCCTTAGCTCCAGCTGAGTATGTAGGAGAGGATGGCCTTGTTGGAGATCAAAGGGAGGATAGGTCCTTGTTTCTGTGAAGGCTCGATGCCCCAGTATAGAGGAATGCCTGGACTGGGAGGCAGGAGTGGGTGGGTTGGTAGGTGGGAGAAGACCCTCATAGAAACAGAGGGAGGGGATAGGAAAGGTGATTTTTGCTGCGGAAACCAGGTAAGGGAATAACATTTGAAATGTAAATAAAGAAAATATCTGATAAATATTTTTAAAAAATAGTTTTGTAAATAATGCATAGGGAAGCAATGGTGCAATCCCTATTAGACACTATCCTGAGTTTTTGCTTCTTTTTAATTAATGTTTAATCTCTAGATAATGAAATACTCTTTTCATATTCCTAGCCCTTTTGTTTCCCAATAACATTGTCTTATTCCAGGAATGATTTAGAGGGAAGGACTTTTTTTTTGTTTGTTTGTTTTTCTGAAATTATGCCATAGCCATCATACTAGCTTTCTAGAATTATTGCTATTTTCAGTCTAAAATATTGTGACAATTAACTGAGTGATAATATTTAAATCTTCAGTATCTTTTAGAAGATCATAAGTGATCTGACTCTCCATTTCCTTACTGGCCACTCCACTTCTGGGAACATACAACTATTGTAATATCTCAATTCCATTCTATTTTCCCATATCCCTGGACTTCTGATTATTTCCTTCCATTTGACTTCTCTTCTTAGCAATCTGGTAAAAACTACCTATTTTCTAACACTATGCTCCACCAAAACTTGACAGGTACTGATTTTTAATACTTAGGTGGTAATATCACCTCTTAAAACTAAATAGTACACTCTTTGTTCTCTGCATCATTTAAATTATTGATGTGTCTTTTCCTTTCAATCAATTTTACCCAAGCATGATTTTCTACCATCAGTTACAGATGACTTTGAAAATACTAATTTACTAAGCTATATAGATCTCCTAAATATTGACAAACTTAATTATGAAATATCAAAAAGTCATCCTCATTATGTTTACACTAATCACATTAGAAAATTCTTCAAGTGTTTGGAAGCCATCAAACTCACGATTGTTTAATTAACAAGATTTCCAAAATTTTAATATTTGCTTGAAATCTTAAATATCATTATTAATAGTAACAATGATTGTCAGTTATTATTCTTGAAGTAACAATCTCACTTCATTAATTTTTGAGAAAGTATCTGCAAAGTATCTAAGTCTGAATAATAAGAGTTTATTCATCAATCATCCTTTCAAGTAAAGATGATGTTCCATGAAAAAGTGGCCTGTTGAGCTCATTGCACAACTGAATGCACAAGTGCGTTTCCTTGAGACAGTCATCATACTTCATGCTGCAGAAGCATTTTATATGAGCTTCCACTTCACTGAAGAGAATATTAACAGTACATGTATACAAATGTCAAGCTTTAACATAATTAGTTTTTGTTGCTTGATAGAGGACTTTCTTACGTGAAATTTTTCTTTTTAAAATAATTGCAAATGTATGGTAGTGAAGAATACAGTAGCAAATTCTAAAGACATTTTTTATGCCAGAGCTTCATAATTTTAAGCTTTGTTTGTATTATATCTTTGGATAGTCCAAACACAATATCAAAGGCCACTGTTTTAGGATTATAATGATCATAGTGTTAACTTAAATGTTCTCCTTAATTGATTTTGCAGCCAAATCTTTGAGACCTTCAATAGAAAACCATGATGAAAAAGAGAGTACCCTGTGAATCAAAGCAACCATCAGTCCAGCAAATGAAGGTTTATCTGAAACTGTTTTGCAAGGGACAGGAGGGTACATATGCATAGCTGTGCTGTCAATACAGATGCAAGTGTTTAGCACTAAAGATATATTAGTGTACAAAACAGACATTTACAAACATTCAATATTTACCCTTGTTCCAATATAACATATATACTAATGGATTTAGGCTAATTGCAAAGAGAGAGATTTGTATAAAATTGAGATACAGAATAACTTTAAATGGTTGGAAACGTTGTCCCCTACCTAGACATTCATTAAGATTTGAACAAGAATAAATTAGACAAATCATTTATTTCATTGTATTTAAATGATATGTGTTTTTCATAATAAGGCACATACTGTGAATGTTTTCACACACTATTGTGTTCATGCCTATATTCACTGTCTTGGTTTCAGGACATGAAATCTTACATTTAATTTCCTTCCTTTAAGTTTTCAATTTTTTCCTTAAAACTGGCAGAAACACTTCTGCCATCAGATTAACTAGGCACTTCAGGATTATAGACACAAATACAATATCAGGTTCTTGTCCTTCTACAATGGTAAGGTTTCCATAGAACTTTTTGATAACATGAGGACATAGAAGATTCCCATTGTCACCCAGGCCTGTTTGTCAGTGTCACTTTTCCTTTGCATATCCAAGGTCTTTTTAAGATTCATTTAAAGTTAGGAACTCAAGGTTCTAGTAAATTTTCTTTACTGTCAAAATTTAGGGGAAAGACATTCACAAATAGAAATTCACATGTGAATTTTGCTGATGTCTAGAAAGACTCATTAGCAAAAGAAAGCTTCACAGAGAAAACAGTGCCACTAAGTTGAAACATGTCCCCAAATTAGTTTTATCAAAATTGATTTGTCCTGTCTAGATGGTGTATGTAGTTTAGAATACTTCCAAAAACAACTTAATGATTTTAAGGAGATTCAAAGGGGCATGGTTAACACCAGCAGATAAATAGAGCTTTCAACCTAAGGGATAAGCATCTCTGTTCTGATTATAGGAAACTCCTCCTTCCCACAGTAAAAACTCTGACCCATAATTGTTCCTGTCTGAAAGAACTGCAGGGATGAATATGGAGAGGAAACTGAGGAAAAGTAGGTCCTGCTGCGACAGGCCCAAAGTAGGATCCAGCTCAAGGGGAGGTCCCAAGGACTGACACTATTATTGAGGGCATGTAGGGCTCACAAAAAGGGACCTACCATGACCACACTACAGAAGACCCAAGAATCATCTAACAGAGTAAGATGCAGAAATTTGCATGCAACCAATGGGCCAGTAGTCTCAATGAATCTGGACCCTTGAAATCTCTCAAAACTGGACCACCAAACAGGCAGTATGCACCAGTTGATATGAGGCCCCCAATACACATATAGTAGAGGACAGCCAGGTCTGAGTTCAGTCAGAGATGATGCAGTGAACCTTCAAGAGACTAGGGGCCACAGGAAGTTTAGAGGTCAGTTGAGGTGGAGGGTAGGGGTGGGGACATCCTTATGGAGACACAATGGTGGGGAGGATGTATGGGATGTGGAACAGTCTGAGAGTGGGCCAGACTGCAGGGGAAATAAAATCTGGAATGTAAAATGAATAAATAAATAAATGAATAAATGAATAAATAAATAAATAAATAAATAAATAAATAAACTAAAGGCCTTAAAATTAAAAAAAAAAAAAACTCCTTCTTGAAGAGTGTTGGACACTGCTTTCCAAGCTCATAGAACGGGACCATAAACACTTGCAACAGATACCAAGGTTTTCAAATGAAAAAAATGCATCAGAAAGAGACAATTTTGCAAGCAAATGGTCACAGGAAGCGAGCTGGAATAGCCATTCTAATATCAGATAAAATTGACTTTCAACCCAAAGTCATCAAAAGAGACGCAGAAGGTCACTTCTTGCTAGTCAAAGCAAGAATCCACCAAGAAGAACTCACAATTCTAAGCATCTATGCTCCAAATGCAAGGGCACCCTCATTGGTAAAAGAAACTTTACTAAAGCTCAAAGCACACATTGCACCTAACACAATAATTGTGGGGGACCTCAACACACCACTATCCTCAATGGACTGATCAGGAAAACAGAAACTAAACAGGGACACAGGGAAACTCATTGAAACGTTGGACCAATTGGATTTAACAGATATATATAGAACATTTCATCCTAAAACAAAAGACTATACCTTTTTCTCAGCACCTCATGGTACCTTCTCCAAAATCGACCATATAATTGGTCACAAGACAGACCTCAACAAATATAAAAAGATCGAACTAATCCCATGCCTCCTATCAGATCACCATGGAGTAAGAGTGTTCTTCAATAGCAACAAAAACAACAGAAAATCCTCATACATGTGGAGGCTGAACAATATTCTACTCAATGATACCTTAGTCAAGGAAGAAATAAAGAAATCAAAGACTTTTTAGAATTTAATGAAAATGAAGGCACAGCATACCAAAATCTATGGGACACAATGAAAGCAGTGCTAAGAGGAAAACTCATAGCCCTGAGTGTCTCCAAAAAGAAACAGGAGAGAGCATATACTAGCAACTTAATGATGCACCAGAAAGCTCTAGAACAAAAAGAAGCTATTTCACCCAGGAGGAGTAGAAGACAGGAAATCATCAAACTCAGGGCTGAAACCAATCAAGTTGAAACAATGAGAACCATACAAAGAATCAACAAAACCAGGAGCTGGTTCTTTGAGAAAATCAACAAGATAGATATACCCTTAGCCAGACTTACCAAAGGGCACAGAGACAGTATTCAAATTAACAAAATTAGAAATGAAAAGGGAGACATAACAACAGAAACTGAGGAAATTCAAAAAATCATCAGATCCTACTAACAAAAGCCTATACTCAACACAACTGGAGAATCTGGAGGAAATGGACAATTTCCTAGACAGATACCAAATACCAAAATTAAATCAGGATCAAATAGATCATCTAAACAGACCCATAACCCCCAAAGAAATAGAAGGGGTCATAGAAAGTCTTTCAACCAAAAAAAAAGCACAGGACTAGATGGTTTCAGTGCAGAATTCTATCAGACCTTCAAAGAAGTCCTAATACCAATACTCTTCAAATAATTCCACAAAATAGAAACAGAAGGAACACTACCCAACTCATTCTATGAAGCTACAATTACCCTTATACCAAAACCACACAAAGATCCAACTAAGAAAGAGAACTACAGGCCAATTTCCCTTATGAATATCGATGCAAAAATACTAAATAAAATGCTTGCCAACCAAATCCAAGAACACATCAAAACCATCTTTCACCATGAGCAAGTTGGCTTCATCCCAGGGATGCAGGGATGGTTCAATATATGGAAATCCATCAATGTAATCCACTACATAAACAAACTCAAAAAAAAAAAAACCACATGGTCATCTCATTGGATGCTGAAAAAGCATTTGACATAATTCAGCATCCTTTCATGCTAAAAGTCTTGGAAAGAACAGGAATTCAAGGCCCATATCTAAACATAGTAAAAGCAATTTACAGCAGACCAGTAGCAACATCAAAGTAAATGGAGAGAAACTTGAAGCAATCCCACTGAAATCAGGGACTAGACAAGGCTGCCCTCTCTCTCCATATCTCTTCAATATAGTACTTGAGGTACTAGCTAAAGTAATTCGACAACATAAGGAATTCAAAGGGATACAAATTGGAAAGGAAGAAGTCAAAGTATCACTATTCGCAGATGATATGATAGTATACTTAAGTGACCCAAAAAACTCCACCAGAGATCTCCTACAGCTGATAAACAACTTCAGCAAAGTGGCTGGTTATAAAATCAACTCAAGCAAATCCATGTTTGAAATATTTAAATGTTTAAAAAAATATAATAAAAAATATCATAGATGGTAAAAAGAAGTACTGTGAAATTTTCTGTTTCCTGAAATATTTGTAGAAATAAGAGGGCAGATTTTTAAACAGTTTTAATATCTTGTCATTGTAACCTTTCTTTTCTGATAGTACCTATCTTGCCAATGAATAAAAATAAATTTCACTCACATTGTGGAAAAGAAAATGTTTTCTAATCCTTCTACAAGTGAAAAGAATACTTGTATGTTCACCTCTATTCTTTCTTCTCATGGTAACCATAAGAAAAAGAGAGTGTATAATGTAGGCAACAAGAAATTTCTAAGACATAAAAAATATGGTCTTTTGTACTTGTGATGTCTTTTATGTTCTACATTTTGATTCTACTAGTTTCTAAAACCACAAACTAAAAGGCAAGCTTTTCTGCAAAGTGTTGTTTTAACTATTCAATGCAGTTGATAGTCTACCCCTCTTTTTTAAGTATACTAGCTACTATATATTACATATAATAACTGATTAGTTAAATCATCATCTGAGATCATTAAAGACACAGAGAATGTCTTAGTTAGGGTTTTATTGCTGTGAACAGACAACACAACCAAGTCAACTCTTATAAAATATAGCATTTTATTAGGCCTGGCTTATTGATTCAGAATTTCTGTTCTTTACCATAAAGGCAGGTACATGACAGTGTCCAGGAAGATGTGGGGCTGGAGGAGCTGAGAGTTCCACCTCTTGTTCTGAAGACAGCTAGGAGAAGACTGGCTTCTCAGCACCTAGGATAAGGATCTTCAAACCCAGGCCCAGAGTGGCACACTTCCTCCAAGAAGGCCACACCTACTCCACAAAGGGCAGACCTCCAAATATGGCCACTCCCTGGGCCAAGCATATTCAAACTACCACAGAGCATGTCTTCTTGACCTTTGTAACAAGCATAGTCCTGGACACATAATTTTTCACTTTACAGCTAAGCTTCAATTTACAGGTGGCCAATGGAGATGGACATGTATTATCTCTCAACTGACAATATAAGTAAATTATGTCACCTCATATGTGTTCCCTATATGACTCCCTTATAGCCAAACTCTAGAATATATACCTCTTATACATTTTCTTTCTATAATGATGTTTAAGAATCTAGTTTAATACTAATAAGGACATAGGCAAGTATCTAGGTACTCTAAAAAATAAAAGTCTAACATTTTTATACTGATATTGAAGATATGCTTTATTTTGCTTTTTTCTGTATTTTGATATTGTTATTCATTTGAGATATTCTTACTGATGGATCATGTACTATCATAAGTTTCTGCTTTTTAATGACATATTTAAATTGTATATTCTACTTTTGCTATTCTTTATGATAATAAAATTACCTTGAGTTGCTATTTAAAATCTATAGAATATGTATCATTTAATCTTACTATTACAATAGAAAAGCAACCTCAAACAAACACTAATTCTCTATTTGTGGATTTCTGAAAACAAGACTACTTTCAACATTTGTGGACCCTTTTGTCCGACAACTTTCACAGTATTTCATGATGGAACATGGGATGCATTTTCTGTAAAATATCAGAGGGTAAATATTTTAGACTTCATATACTGAGATGTGAAACAGAATATTATTAATATAGCTACATTAAAATAGAAAATAAACATCCTCCAAACGTAATGAAAACCAAAAACGTAACTGAAAACTTTTTCACAGAACCCTAAATGAAAAGAACAGAATTGCTTATGTGTGGGGAAACATCTGATTTAGAGATCAAAGTTCCTTATCATTAATATTTATGAAAAATCCATTTTTGATGCTGATCAGTAATAAGGTTTTGTATATTTCATCTTGAAATACCTTTTCTTGTGAATAGATCATACATGTGATATTGAAGGAGCTAAAAATTAAATTATGGTTACATATGTTATCATTGAGAAAAGATAAGAGGTCATATATACATATATATGTGTATATACTTAACACTGTTGTTACAGCAAAACTCATCCACTGAAGATGCATGCACAAGTGTTGTTATGTTTTAACAATATTTTATTTTGAATTGTATTGAATTTCATCAAAATTTTATGTCATAAAATAGTCCTTCAAAATGCGAAGCTAGTTTTGCTCATGGCCTAAATAAGAACTAAAATGAATATAGATTTGGCTCATTGAACCATGATCTCAGCTATATGGTATACTCCTGCATCACAGCCATCATTACATTTGGTTTCCATGGGGTCAGTGTTGTCCACAGAGACACTGACAGAAGCAATAAAAGACTGATTCCACCGGGCGGTGGTGGTGCACTCCTTTAATCCCAGCATTTAGGAGGCAGAGCCAGGTGGATTTCTGAGTTCGAGGCTGGCCTGGTCTACAGAGTGAGTTCCAGGACAGCCAGGACTACACAGAGAAACCCTGTCTCGAAAAATAAAATAAAATAAAAAGACTGATTCCTGCTACTAAGCATATTGTTAACTGCCCTGATTCACCATTTCTGCTTCCAGTTCTCAATTTTTTCCTTCCCTTATGTTGTTCCCAGAATTGCTAAAATTATTACTCTGCAATGTAATAATGAAGATGCTATTGTCCTCTGGCAGGCAAATTATATTCCCATGTCCTACTATTTCTATTGATTCAAGTTCTAACACTTCTACTCCCAACCATGCAAGCATACCAAAGACCTCACTAAAAGACTGATAAACACTTCATAAGGAAAAGTGTGTGTGTGGCAGGGGAGAAGGGAATTGTAAACAGGATGAGCTTATAGACATATGATCTTTAATATGTAACTTCCTATTTCATTGCACACAATAAAAAGAGGAAACAGTTCTGAAGCCTTGAATAAATAATTATGGCCTTTAACCGTGAATAGATAAATATGGATGAAATGGAGTTTTCATGAGATCATTAATATGTTTGGATATATAGAAATAGAATATTGGAGATTTTTCTTTCCTAAAAATTAATGAGAAAAAATGGAACTCTTTTTAATGGGATAGTATTTACTTTATTGTTCAAAATTAGCATTTCATAGCACAAATACTGATTTCAAGTTTCATCTGTCAATGTTGCTCTTTAATAAAATTTTATACATTTTCAAGGTAGATGATAAAAACTAAAAAGTTCAATTGCATACGTAAAAATTAAAGGAGCTTAAATATGTATATAAACTGTCAAATATTTTAGGTTTAATTATCAGGAAATTCACTGGAAGAAACTACAGTCAAAAATATTTCACTTATAGCCTTTACGAGTTGAAAATTTTCAGTTCACTTATTCAAACATTCTAAGCATGTTGTTTTCTTACATAAATCCTTATAAACTAAGTATAATTATTTTGGTTTTATAGGTGAGAATGCTATACAACATACAATCCTATATATGGCATAATAAAAAGCATTTTATCTGATATATGATGTTCATTTTCACACATTTTATTATCTTTCTTATTGATTATATTGTTCATCGTTTGATGATAGCATATGAATAATTTGTAATAAATTAGTATTCCTATAGTTTTTTATTGGATATATTCTTTATTTACATTTAATTTCCATTTTCCTGGCTACCCATCCCCCAAAGGTCCCATATGCCCTTTTCCCTCCCCCTGTTCCCCCATCCTCACCTTTCCAGGTCCCTGTACTGGTATTTTCCTACACTGATGCATTGGCCTTTCCAGATCCAGGGTCTACTCATTCCTTCTTCTCAGACATCTTTACCCCATTTTTTGATAGGGTTATTTGGTTTTCTGGGGTCTAACTTGTTGAGTTCTTTGTATATATTAGATATTAGCCCTCTGTCAGATGTAGGGTTGGTGAAGATCTTTTTCCAATTTGTTGGTTGCAGATTTGTCCTTTTGACAGAGTCTTTTGCCTTGCAGAAACTTTGTAATTTTATGAAGTCCCGTTTGTCTATTCTTGATTTTAGAGCATAAGCAATTGGTGTTCTGTACAGGAACTTTCCCTCTGAGCCAATGTCCTCAATGGTCTTCCCCAGTTTCTCTTCTATTAGTTTCAGTGTGTCTGGTTTTATGTGGAGGTCCTTGATCCACTTGGAGTTGAGCTTAGTACAAGGACATAAGAATTGATCAATTCTCATTCCTCTGCATGCTGACCTCCAGTTGTGCACACCATTTGTTGAAAATGCTATCTTTTTTCCACTGGATGTTTTCAGCTCCTTTGTCGAAGATCAAGTGGACATAGATCTGTGGGTTAAATTCTGGGTCTTCAATCCTATTGATCTGCCTGCCTGTCACTGTACCAATACCATGAAGTTGTTAACACTACTGCTCTGTAGTATTGCTTGAGGTCCAGGATACTGATTTCTCCAGAAGTTCTTTTACTGTTGATAATAGTTTTAGCTATCCTGTTTTTTTTTTTTTTATTCCAGATGAATTTGAGAATTGCTCATTCTAACTCTATGAAGAACTGAGTTGGGGTTTTGTTGGGGACTGCATTGAATCTGTATTTTGCTTTTGGCAAGATTGCCATTTTAACTATATTAATCCTGCCAACCCACGAGCATGGAAGATTTTTGCATTTTCTGAGGTCTTCTTCTATTTCCTTCTTCAGAGACCTGAAGTTCTTGACATACAGATCTTTCACTTGTTTGGTTAGAGTCACACCTAGATACTTTATATTGTTTGTGGCTATTGTGAACGGCGTCATTTCCCTAATTTTTTTTCGGCCTGCTTATCCTTTTTGTATAGGAAGGCTACTGATTTGCTTGAGTTGATTTTATAACCAGCCACTTTGCTGAAGTTGTTTATTAGCTGTAGGAATTCTCTGATGGAGTTTTTTGGGTCACTTAAGTATACTATCAGATCATCTGCAGATAGTGATAATTTGACTTCTTCCTTTCCAATTTGTATCCCTTTAACTTCCTTATGTTGTCGAATTGTTCTAGCTAGTACCTCAAGTACTATATTGAAGAGATATGGTGAGAGGGAGCAGCCTTGTTTAGTCCTCGATTTTAGTGGGATTGCTTCGAGTTTTTCTCCGTTTACCTTGATGTTGGCTACTGGTCTGCTGTATATTGCTTTTACTATGTTTAGATATGGGCCTTGAATTCCTGTTCTTTCCAAGACTTAGCATGAAAGGATGCTGAATTTTGTCAAATGTTTTTTCAGCATCTAATTAGATGACCATGTGTTTTTTTTTTCTTTTAGTTTGTTTATGTAGCGGATTACATTGTTGGATTTCCATATATTGAACAATCCCTGCATCCCTGGGATGAAGCCTACTTGATCATGATGAATGATCGTTTTGATGTGTTCTTGGATTCAGTTGGCAAGAATTTATTGAGTATTTTTTTTTTTTGCATTGATGTTCATAAGGGAAATTGTTCTGAAGTTCTCTTTCTTAGTTGGATCTTTGTGTGGTTTTGGTATCAGTGTAATTGTGGCTTCGCAGAATGAGTTGGGTAGTGTTCCTTCTGTTTCTATTTTGTGGAATAGTTTGGAGAGTATTGGTATTAGGTCTTCTTTGAAGGTCTGATAGAGTTCTGCATTAAAACTGTCTGGTTCTGTGCTTTTTTTGGTTGAAAGACTTTCTATGACCCCTCTATTTCTTTGGGGGTTATAGGACTGTTTAGATGATCTATTTGATCCTGATTTAATTTTGGTATTTGGTATCTGTCTAGGAAATTGTCCATTTCCTCCAGTTTCTCCATTTGTGTTGCATATAGGCTTTTGTAGTAGGATCTGATGATTTTTTAAATTTCCTCAGTTTGTCTTGTTTTATCTCCCTTTTCATTTCTAATTTTGTTAATTTGGATACTGTCTCTGTGCCCACTATTTATCTCTACTATCAGTGAGTCAGTATAACAATAACTTTGATGTTATTCATATCAGTTAAATTATGGAAAACTGAAATTGAAATAATGGTATGACTCCACCTTATCCTGGTATTACAAAAATGGGAAAGAGATAATGAAAGACCAAGGGAATAGTTAATAGTCACACTGAGTTTTAAGGAAGTCTCAGTTTCCTTCCCTCTGAATGGAGGCTTTTCATAGTATATTACATATATTCCATATCTGTTACTTTTTGTGTCTTCCTTGTCTTCAATATAACCATTCTACCATCCTACCAGCTTTATATGACCTCTGTTGCTTTTGAATTACACTCAAAATAATATATTTCATGGACTAACAATAGCAAAGCTGGGAATATTGTTTTTTAAATTTAAATTTTATCTTCTCATTACAAGTTGCTTTCTGGTCCAAGTCACACTAAGAATAGTTCAGATTATCTTTTTTTAAAACATCAACTGGCACAGTTATTTCTCTTGAGAAAATGTTGCCATAACAGTATATTGTATGTAGTATTTTGTGGAACTGGATTACCACATTCAACTCTATTTGTTTTGTTGATCACTGTAACTAGGTTACTAACTTAGGTAGAAGTGAAACTGAAAATTCCTGTCCTTCTCACAATTGCCTGCTCTGAATGTACTGAAGAAACAAATGTCTTTCTTTTATTTTTGGTCTTATTCACTTGATTCTAATAGATTTGAATACTGTCCTTAATTTCCGTTTACTTGAAAAGTTTCAATCATCCATTATTTTTGAACAAGACTTAATTTTATTTACTGATGATGACATTCATCTGTACACCAAGTCTGCCATTTGTCTTTGTTCCCAATTTAATTATTAATAGCAGATTTTATGTTGAATTGTTATTTTTTAGTTTGTATGTATATTTAATTTCCAACAAGATCTTAGGAAACTTTTGAAAATGTTGGTGGCTAGAATACATTCATTTCTTTGGTACCTGAAAATAAGTTAGTGTCCATTGACCATAATTAAATGCTCCTATTGGTGGGGGAAATAATATCTTGAAAAGATAATATGATTTCTGACCTGATTGTCTCTATAACATTTCCCATTTTCAGGTGTACATACTGTTTGTTTCTTGATGACTTCTTAGAATTTTAACACCTTACATAGCTTCCTGTATTGATTTGTTTCCAAATAAAAAATAATTTCTTTTCTGAAGTTTGTTTTCAAAATTAGAATATTCAAGTAAGCTAAAAAAAATTCCAACAGAGTGCTAATATCCAATATATACAAAGAACTCAAGAAATTAGACTCCAGAGAACCAAATAACCCTATTAAAATGGGATACACAGACCTAAACAAATTCTTTACTGAGAAATATCGAATGGCTGAGAAGCACCTTAAGAAATGTTCAACATCCTTAGTCATCAGGGAAACACAAATCAAAACAACTCTGAGACTTCACCTCATACCAGTCAGAATGGCTAAGAACAAAAACTCAGGAGGCAACAGGTGCTTGTCAGGATGTGGAGAAAGAGAAATACTTGTCCACTGCTGGTGGGATTGAAAGCTTGTACAACTACTCTGGAAATCAGTTTGTCAGTTCTTCAGAAAATTGGACCCTGTTTTACCATTCCTGGGCATATAGCCAGAGGATTCTCCGGCAAGTAATAATGACACATGCTCCACTATGTTCATAGCAGCCTTATTTATAATAGCCAGAAGCTGGAAAGAACCCAGACGTCCCTCAACAGAGGAATGGATACAGAAAGTGTGGTACATTTACACAATGGAATACTACTCAGCTATTAAAAAATGAATTCATGAAATGCTTAGGAAAATGGGTGGAACTGGAAAATATTCTGAGTGAGGTAACCAAATCACAAAAGAACACACATGGTATGCAATCAGTGATAAGTGGATATTAGCCCAGAAGCTTGGAATACCCAAGACATAATTCACAGATAAATTGAATCTCATGAAGAGGGAAGGAAAAAGTATGGATACTCTGGCCCTTTATAGAAGGGGGAACAAAATACCTGCAGGAGGAGATACAAAGTGTGGAGCAGAGTCTGAGGGAAAGACCATCCACAGACTGCCCCACCTAGGGATCCTTCCCATATACAGTTACAAAACCCAGACACTATTGTGGATTCCAACAAAAGCCTGCTGACCGGAGCCTGATATAGCTGTCACCTGGGAGGCTCTGCCAGTGCATGACAAATACAGAGGGGGAAAAATCTCAGCCAGCCATTGAAATGAGCACAGGTTCCCTAATGGAGGAGCTAGAGAAAGGACCCAAAGAGCTGAACGAGTTTGCAGGGTCATAGGAAGAAAAACAATATGAGCCACCCTGTAACCCCAGAGCTCCCAGGGATTAAACCATCAACCATACTACATATGGAGGATCCCATGGCTCCAGATGCATATGTAGCAGAGGATGGCACTATTGGACTTCAAAGGGAGGAGAGTCCCTTTGTCCTGAGAAGGCTGGCTTGATGCAGCAGTGTGGGAAATACCAGGACAGGGAAGCAGGAGCAGGTTGATAGGAAGGGGCATGGTTCAGGGGATGTTCAGGAGGGAACCAGGAAAAGGGTCAACATTTTAAATGTACAAAAAGAATATATCTAATAAAAAGAAAAAAATAAGAGAAAAATATTATACTTGGAATTATGTCCATGTATTTGTAAATGATTTTCATCATGTTGCTGTCAGTTTGGTTTCCTACCTATGAACATGATATACTATCCATTCAGAAATTCATAAGAGGTACTGTCAAGTTTACACATGATGTATAAAAATGAGGTTACATAGTATGTATAGGCTGGGCTATATTTGAAAAGAAAATTTCACTAAATGAGTTCAACATTGAGTCTCTTCCCAATCTCACACTGTGGCATGCCTTGGACTTTCCCTGTACAGATGTGGCCTCAACTGCTGCCTGCATGGTAGTGAAGATTGGAATAACTGATGAAAAAAGGTTGGATGATCCAGAAATTTTAGAAGGAAGAACTGAAAAATATGTAGTAACTCCACTTGGAAAGCCATCTGATGCCCTAATATGAGGAATGATAACATTGATTATGTACTTCTTGCAAGACACAGGAGACAACATTATGCCTTCAAAAGTCAACTACAGCTGAACAGTGGGACCTTGAAGGCAGAAGACTCTGTGCATGTCATAGTGACCACAGTTGGAGGGTCCTTGAGAGAGGCAATCCATCCTGGTTACATGGTCTTCATTGATCAGTTTATTTATAGTTCAGTCCTAAGGCCTCAGACCTATGATAGAAGTCATTACAATGCCAGAGGAGTGTGGCGTAACTCAAGGACTGAAGCATGTTGTCCCAAAATACAACCCAAGCAGTCCTCATGAAAACAGCTAGGGAGCTTGGACTTTGACGCCTCTCAAAGGAGATGATAGTCACAATTGAGGAAATGTGTTTCAACAACAGGGAAGAAAGCTTTATATTCTTTTTTGGGGTGCAGGTGTTACAATATGACTATTGTTCCAGAGGTGGTGCTTGCTAAAGATGCTAAAATTTGTTATGAAAGCATTGCTGTGGCAACCGATTATGATGGTTGGAAGTAGCATGAAGAAGCCATGTCAGTGCATGTGGTTTTAAAGACCATGAAAGAAAAGGCCAATAAAGCCAAACCTTACTCATAACTAACATACCTCAAAGAAGATCAGGGGAATGGTCAGAAACACTCTGTAACCTAAAGAAAATAGCCCAGTTTTCTGTTACCACTGAGATATTAAAACAGCATGGCTGACACAAGAGGACTTTCTATTTCTAGTCTTATGAGGATTTTGCTTAAACCAAAGTGGGAAAGCTGTGCAGCCTTCATGCCTTTGCCTGGAAAGAAAAAGAGACTCACTATTTGAGACTTAACCAAGATCCCAACTCCTCCATGACCCAGAAGGAAAACAGACAGCCTGCAGAAATATAAGGGAACAAAGCTGAAGACCACATCAGTCACATTTCTCCCTATTAAACTTGAAACAATGAAGACCGGTGAGACCATTCACCTCCATAGACTGCTAAAGAATGAATATGAGTTCAAAATTGTACTACATGATTATAAATTGGTGCCAGCTTTCTGGAAGGCAGTTTGGAACCATGCATCCGAAGTTTAAAAATACTTAATGTACTTTGGTACTCTAGGGATGTCTCTTGGAGAAGTTATGGGAGATTCATTCAAAGAATCATGTGTAAATGACATTACCAGTCATAGCAAAATACTGAAAACTATATGAATATAAAAAACACCCTAGATCCACAATGTTTCTCTTATACTATGCTATGGAGCAACCAGGTGGAAATCATGTTTTTGCACAAAGAAATGGTCAATATTTTTCTATACCTTTTCTGTAAGTATAATCAAATAATAAAGTTGTAAAAACTAATGCAGACTTAGAGAAATTTTGAACTATTTTGATGGTGAAACCAAGATGGTAATGTAATTGTTATATATGTGACTCAAAATAATAAGCGAAATAACTACTATTCCCCCCAAATAAATTAAACTGAATTTAACATAAATGTGTATTTAGATTTAAATAAATAAAATAGGCTTTTAAAATCTTGGTTAAATAGTGAAATTCTATGCAGGGTACTCTCTCTTATATGCTAAATAACATTATGTAGAAGGTCAAATCAATTGATAAAATACAACATAATTTTAATGCAAATTTAACCTGGGTATGGTTTAGATAAAATGCATCATGTCTTTAATAAAAAAGAGGATAACTTAAGCTAAAAGTTAATTATTTCTAATATCTTATTTTATGGTCTAGCAGTATAAATATATAAGAAGTTAATTGTTTAAAAGAGCACATTGAAATGTGGAACATCAACATCAGAATGGTTCACTACTACATTGTACATATTTTAATTTCATTTTCAATATGGACATGCTCTTTAACTTTGGAAAATGTCACTATAAAGTTACATTCATGGACTCCCATTTGAACATGAAAGGTTGCACATTTCTATAACTGGGAGGATTGGGACCAGAATGATAAAATGCCACCTCCTACTTTCTGCCACAACATTCAAGGATTAAGTCTAGATTCAAAAATGTTTCCTTTGGAGAACCTGGTAGGTCATTAATACCAAGGTATTTTCAATATCTCATTTGGAAATGCACAAATAAACACAGAAATTGAAATTAATTTCTACATAGTTTATCTTTGTCATAAATCACAAATGAAAACATAACTATTTTATTAAATGTCACTCAATGGTTCACAATTGTTCAAGGTAGCTAACAGGTCCAGAATCAATGTCAGTAATGAAAAACTAAAATTTGGAAGATATAAAAGTCCATAAGAAGGAAAGTAAAGCATGGACTCAGTTTTACTTGATGTCTATGTAGCCTATAACTAAAGTTTGCTGTTTTTTCAGCAATTGGATGTTATTAACTAGCTAGGATAGGTAATCAAGAGGAATGGAAAGATCCTTTATTATTCTTAGAGTTTCTGGGACTTTCCTGATGAATAACTGATGAGAAGGTATCCCATACTTGACTCTGGGGATTTTGTTTAATGACTAATAGCTACTAGATGTAATATTATTTAGCCATCTAGGCCATTGACCTTCTAAGCCTCAAAATTTTGACTTTGCTTACCCATTGGTAGTCTTCAATTTGGAACTGTTTTGGAAAGTCTCTTCCTGTAGGCGAGGTTTCACAGTGCCAGGAGGTACAGTTCAGGCTGCAGAGGAGGAAAACAAGTTGTTAACAATCTTACTTAGCTAAAAATCCTTTAAATTACAATACCAACCCTATAAGATAAATAAGACCACTGGTACAATAAGGGCACAGTTATAGCATGAAGTACTACAATGAAACCTTTGTTTGGATGTAACAATTGATACTGCTTAGCTGGACCAAAGAATTTGGTGGTAATTAAGAAGGGACAGGTACTCCTGAATCAAAATCTTTTCAGAAGTGTTCCCTCACGGTTAGTACACACAACCCATGATCCAGCTGGGTCATGAAGAGCTGAGGCTTAAGAGGCCATTGGGAAAGGTATAGTCTCAGTTTCCAAATACGCTTTTGGCACCACATGACAGAATAGATTCTCCCCAAATAGAATATGTATAAAATATGTAACCCAGCCACAGTGAAGACTCCAGAAATTTGTAGGTTCTAATACTCTGAAATGACTACAAAAAAACAGTAGAAGCAGTGCACTATGGCCTTACCTGAGCCTATGGGATAATCCATGTGTGCTACAGCAAGTTCTTTGGAGAAAAAATTTTGAGCCCCAAAAGTTTAACGCTGAGCTTTATACACTGTTGTACTTTTGTTCTGCTTTAAATTGCATCTCTTCTCTGGTTCATCACTCTTGGAATAATGTAGTATTTATTTTTGATTTTGTATTAGTCTATGGGGGTGTTTTGCTATTTTAGAGAAACATTAGATATTTTAGAGGAACATTAGATATTTTATAGAAAATTTTTAACATTGAAAGAGACTTTGTTTTAAAAAGGGTGAACAAAGAACCAAATAACCCTATTTAAAATGGGGTACAGAGCTAAACAAGGAATTTTCACCTGAAGAAATTCAGATGGCTGAGAAACACCTTAAGAGATGTTCAACATCGTTAGTCATCAGGGAAATGCAAATCAAAACAACCCTGAGATTCCACCTCACACCAGTCAGAATGGCTAAGATTAAAAACTCAAGGGACAACAGGTCCTGGCAAGTATGTGGAGAAAGAGGAACACTCCTCCACTGTTGGTGGGATTGCAAGTTGGTACAACCACTCTGGAAATCAGTCTGGTGGTTCTTCAGAAAATTAGGCATGACACTTCCAGAGGACCCTGGCATACCACTCCTGGGAATATACCCAGAAGATTCCCCAGCATGCAATAAGGATACATGCTCCACTATGTTCATAGCAGCCTTATTTATAATAGCCAGAAGCTGGAAGGAGCCCAGATATCCCTCAAAGGAGGAATGGATACAGAAAATGTGGTATGTATACACACACACACACACACACACACACACACACAGAATGGATACAGAAAATGTGGTGTATATATATATATACACATACATACAATGGAATACTACTCAGCAATTAAAAATAATGAATTCATGCAATTTGTAGGCAAATGGTTAGATCTGGAAAATATCATCCTAAGCGAGTTAACCCAATCACAAAAGAATGCACATCAAATGCAATCACTGATAAGTGGATATTTATGAGCCCAGAAGCTCTGAATACTCAAGGCACAATTAGCAAGTCAAAAGATTCCCAAGAAGAAGGAAGGAGAGGACCCTGGTCCTGAAATGACTGGATCCAGTTTTGTAGAAGAGTACCAGAATAGAGCAGAGAAATGGTCGGGTGGTGATTGAGGAATAGGCAGGGATTGGGGGGTGGGGGGGTGGAAGAGGACATATGGTACATATGGTAAGGGGGCAGATGGGAAAGGGGAAAGCCTTTGGAATGTAAACAAAGAATATAGAATAAAAAAAATAAAAATAAATAAAAATTTTAAAAAAGGTTGAACATTTAAAGTTTCAATCTTTAGCGTGTGGATTTTTAAATGCTGGAATATTTTATATAGTGATATTGATAGTAATATGCCATACTACAAACAAATGAGAAAGGAAAGGTTGTGATCAAACTGTGAAGTATTTGTGTGTCAATTTGTAAAGAAGTCAATTATGTTAACTAGTTCTTATGGCAACATGACGTAATTTAGGGTCATCTGAGAGGTAAAAACTTTCCATAAGATCAGCCTGTAAAGCCACCTTCTGGAGCATCTCCTTGGTTAATAATTGATGTGGAATGCCCTAAACTATTGTGAATAGGACTACCCTTGGGTAAGTGGTTCTAGAATATTTACGAAAACAAATAAATCCATCTAGAATGAACAAGACTGTAACATTCCTTTATAAACTGTTTATCAGTTTTTGACTCCAAGTTCATGGGTTTGTTTCCTATCATGACTTCCCTGGATGGTGGAAAAGAAGCTGTAAAATGAAGAAAACATTCCTCTAATGTTTTGTTTTTGGTAATGATGTTTTATAATTTTAATAGAAACCCTAACTAAGTAAACTGCCTCAATCATTTTGGAAACTGTATGGTGATTCAAATACATTGAATTCTTCACATTGTCAAAGATAATTCTGTTTCTTTTGCTAGTTAAAGTGTGTGTGTGTGTGTGTGTGTGTGTGTGTGTGTGTTTAGTAATAAAGTTAAACAAAATTTTAATATATGTCCTTGGATAAAAGAAAGTGCTCAATTATAGTCAATGAGGATAAGGAGAGACACAAGTCAATAAAAAAGGATTTGATACAGTACCTCCAATATATAATATCACATTTACTGAAAATAGAATTCTAAAAAAAAATCTAAAGAAATGATTATGCTGGAAACTAAGGAAATAAACAGAGGTAGATAAACCCCTAATCCTGATATATTGTCCCTAAATTGGAATGAAATTTAGCATTCAGAGGAATCAAGGCATCTAGAATTCTTAAGGCACAATATCATAAAAGACAGAGCTACAAAGAAAGGCAAAGATTTGGAGACAACTTATAGTAATGCTGCAAATAGTTTACTTTTATTCGTCCTTGTGGGAAAACCTTCTGAAACTGTAAAGTTGTTTATTTTTTCAGCAGTGTGATAAAGTTTTTCCAAAGCCAGTGTCTAGTGTAAACATTGTTAATCTGAGATATATGTATGACATAAAAGGGTCAAATCTTTTCAAGATAATTTACTTGCTTCCTAAAGTGAAGCTGTAAGGTTTAAAGAAAGACGAAAATATTGATAAGATACAAAGGAAATAATAATAAATTGAGGAAAAGAGTAGAAACTGTCAAACCAGAAAGTTAAAGACAAAATTTAAAAACCTTACAAGATGAACAAATGTAGGAATTTCTCATCAGTAGCATCAGAAATGACAGGTGTGAGAAAACAAAATTTCTGTCTTTACCATTTTCATTTAGTAATTTAATGGAGGTCTTCCAACAGTATTATGATGAAAGAAAAAGAAAAACTTGCAAATCAGAAAGGAAAGAAAATAGTTTAAAAGACATTAGCTGCACACACCATGACCATTTATGTGGAAAACAAGACAGTTATAAAAATAGATCTAACAGATAGATTTAGCAAGATAGCACAATATATGGCCAGTATACACAAACACACACACACACACACACACACACACACACACACACACACAGAGAGAGAGAGAGAGAGAGAGAGAGAGAGAGAGAGAGAGAGAGAGAGAGAGACTAACACACAAACATAAAATTTGTGTCTATATTATACTCAGGAAGATGTAGAATATAAAATGTCAAAATAGTATTTCTTGAAGCATCTAAAATATTAAATTGTTAGACATAAACTTAAGAAAATAAATACAATTTTGACATCTAGAACTTGATATCTTTGCAAGAATTTTTTTTTTACAAAAAGTACCTTTCTATAAGTTGGACACACTTTTATTTATATATATTTTCTCCTCTTACTTATTTACAGGTTGGTCACAATGATTGTTAAAATTCTAGTCACGCTGTTGTGTGTATTGACAATATGAAAAAGTTAGAAGAGAATATCCAATTTGGATAATGATTAAAAAATTTGAAAGACGTATTATTGTTTCTTCACCTAATACAAATGTACAATAATTAAAGCAGTTTGGTATTAACTTAAAGATAAATAGATTTGTAAATCAGTGAAATGGAATTTAGAGTCCCTAAAGAGATCTATACAAATATGCTAAATTGATTTTTGTCCACAATGCCAAGGATATTCAATGGGGGAATTCATCCTCTTTTCAGGAAACAATGTGAGAACAATTGGGAATTCAGATTCTCAAAGGTCATACTCAGTTTTACCTCATGCTGTATGCAAAAAATAATTAAGACTGTATATAAACATGCATATAAAAAGCATGTACTATTAAACAACAGAGGCTACTTCATCAGATTCTTTAAAACTTAAAATAAATACTGTTAAATGAATGAAAATGTGAGTCAGAGATGCACAGAAAATATTTGGAATGCATACATCCAACCAAGAAATTCTGGATACACACACACACACACACACACACACACACACACACACACACAACAGCTGCTCAATATACTTGGTCATTATGAGAATGTAATTTGAACCACATCTTGATGTCACTGTATAATAATTAATATGTAATACAATTATAATTCAAACCATAACAAATATTTGTGAGAATTCAGAGTAATTGGTCATTCCATACATTAATGTTGATAATATATTACATCTACTTGGTAAAACAATACACTTGCCTTAAGAAAATGTAGCAAACATAGCCACTTTAATAATCACTAAAAAAGTTGTTTCTGAACAATTTTAAAAGACAGACATTTGGAATCAAAATGTCAGTTGCTGCAGCTCTACTCCCATCGTTTAGTGGAGAAAGTCGTTTCTTGTTTCCCCGAACATCTGGTGGCTTCAGGTATTCTTGGCTATACAGTGACAGTATTTAGTGACAGTACAACTGAAATCTCTGCCATGGTCTTCTCCCAGCCTTCTCATATTCTCCTAAGTCTTTACTTCTCTTTCTCACAAAGACACTTGTCTTTATATTCAGGACTTTCTGGATGAAATTAAAAGATCCTACCTTGACTTAATAGAACAGGTAGGGAATCTTTGTCCAAATACCATTACATTTATCAATATAGATGTAACTTATTGGAGTATAATAATCAATTCATTATACATAGTTTGATAGACTCTTTAAACTAAACATTAAGCCAAACATTCCACTCCTAGGTACTTCTCAAAAGAAACTACATAGCTCAATAAAGACCTATATAGAAATATTTATATCAGGCTTAGTTGTAATATCAAAAATGTTCTTCAGTCTATGAATGAATAGCACTTATTCATATAGTTGAATATTATTTAGCACATTCATTAATCATATTAGAAGTCAAATGAGAGAACATACTGTATGAAACCATTTATTTGAAAGTTGTTCTAACCATTAAAGTGGATCAGTGATAACCTGTGAATATGGGATGTCAAAGTATCCTTTATTCACCTGATGTGATTGTCATCTGATAGGCTTATTTTGTTTTTCATACTCTGAACTGTGAGTCGTTGGTTCAACTTAATTGTTTTGCTTCAAACTCTTCTCCAAGCTAAATGATTCAATCTGGCTTCTCTCAGCTTCCCACTATATCATTCTGCTTGATTCTAACGCTGACAATTTGTCCTAATCTTATGGCTTTTCATTCTCTGGCTTCACCTGCCTTTGCTGACCTGCATAGAACATGACAAAATTTAACTCCACTGCTTGTCACTCAACTGCATTGACTCCCAACTCACTGACTCTCTCTCCCTGTCCTGCTCTTATATAGCTTGTCTTTCCTGTGCTGCTATTGTGAAAGTTGGGCATATCCTATCTCTGACTCATTTTATCACATTGTTCTTTGATTCATCACTCTGTCTGCCCCTCAATTAGATGGCACTATCAAACATGGCTGCTTTCTCCTACAAGCTAACTTCACATTAAAGGTCTGTACTAAGGGCATGTATGTGCCAAATCACACATAGCTAGGTCTTAGAATGTGCTTCCTTGCCAGAGCAGCTATGTTGCTGGATTAAAATCCCTCTACAATGGGAGGTGGGCAAGAGAGAATATAAAAAATGATGATTTTAGTAATGATGTATTTATTTATTATCTTTTTAAAACCTATGTATTAATTCATTTTATCTGTATACATGTTTTATTTGCATGGATGCATGGATGCTGTATGTGTCTAGTGCTTAAGAGTCCAAAAAGTGCATAGAATTCCTAGGAACTGCAGTTAGCAATGGTTATGAAGTATCATGTAGGTGCTGGGAGTGGAACACTGGTACTCTATAAAATAAAAAATGTTTTTAAACACTGAGGTATCTTAGTCTCTTATTCATTATTTTGCTGTAATGATGGCTTTATTTGTGTACACAAAGTCAAAATATTTCTGTTTGTATAATTTTAAAACTTTTAGATTATTTTAAAAATCTCAATAAAACCGTGAGGATGAAACTTAGCATAAATTTCAAATTTTCAAATGCAATTTCTATTCATTTTACAGTCAGCCTTCCCCTTGGACTATGAATGATGAGTTGTTTTATGCATAGTTAGTCTTATTACTTTCTACTTCTTTGAGAAGCACTGTAATTTATCAATCTATCCATCTCAGTGGCTATGCCACTGCCCTTACTTAGTGTGCTGAAGTCTATAGTCTAGTCCTCTCTTGCTGGCTTTCCTTCCAGCACTAGATACAGAAGCCATTACATTTGTATCTGCTTGCTCTCTTTAAGTCTAATTACTTGACATTTTCTTCTACCCAAGAAATTATTCCCTTTAATTTTTCTTTAATCCTTGCTTTGAAAAATCTCAGTATTCTAAACACAAGGTAACACAAGGAGGAGCATTTGCTTTAAAAAGACACACTTAAAATCCTTAACAGCATACTTCATTTTCTCCAGTGACCACATTAGCATGTCTTAGTTAATTAGATCAGCTCTCTATTCTCTTAGCAAGCTCAGAGAATTACTCTTTGAGGAGATGAAGTGTGGTACCTAAAAGTGTCAGGAACAATCATAGAAATTGCAAGTACATCTTAGAAGTAATGGAAAATGGTGTAAGATTATCTTGAAACACATGTGGGTTACTAAGAAGGCTAGACCTCAGATGTGTCTTATGAACAGAGTTCAATATGTCAAGAGCCAGCTTAACAAAATAAATTTTCCTGTAGACATATATCTAAAGACTTGAATAGCAGAACACACAAGTAACTCAGATTACCTGAGATGGTTAAGGTGGCTGGCATCACAGAGCACTCTACCCTTTTTCTATTTAGATTTTTATTTCAATGTGGAATTCTCTTTGAGTCTCTAGATTCGGAGGGAGTTCAGGGAATTAATGATGGACCCGTAATTTTCAGGGGAAAAAAAATCTATATTCTGTAATCATGTATATTACCCATATATCACGAAATATTGAAGTTAATGAATATCTGAATAATTATATCTCCTTGCAATCTTGAATGCTTGCAGAGTGTTTGGTTTTATATATATATATATATACACACACACACATACACACACACACACACACAAATAGACTGATCTCAGTTATAAGGATGATATTATTGTGGAAATAGAGAAAAGATTTTACCATTTAAGCTCCAGTTCTGAATTCTACAATGTTGGTTATGGAGGCCATTACTATATAATATACATCTACATCTATGAATATGGTTTGCAAACAAATCTATCATTAAATTAATTCACCTTTTTTATTTTCATGAGGTCTTTCTAATCCTTGGAAGGACTTTAATAATGTCTTCATAAAGTCACATATTAAATAAAATTAGATAATATTTTTATTTATTTCAATGAAGTATCCCACAATTGTATGTGTTTCAGCTCTTATACCAAGTGGTGGTAGCGCACACATTTAATCCCAGCATTTGGGAGGCAGAAACAGGCAAATCTCTGAGTTCAAGACCGGAATGACTTACAGAACAAGTTTCAGCACAGTCATATCTAAAAAAACCAAAAGGAAACAAACAACAAAAGAAAGTGTTTTTAAAAGAACCTAGTTATGGCCTATAAAGCCAACCTTTGGTAGTCTGAGGCAAGAGTATCACAAGTTAGAAGATAGTCTGGGCTATATACAAGTAACAGAACAGTCTGGGATATACTGCTAAAAGAATACAATTTAGGAAAAATCCTGTATCATTTAGATATGGGGGTAGATGTGTAAATAGAGAAGTAAATGACAGGTAGCATATCTCTACTGCTCACTACCTCCACATTTTTCAAAGATATTGTTGTCTCACACATGAGTTGTATCAAACCTATTCCATCCATTTACTTAATCTATGGCCTTTCAATGTGGGAAGAAAGAAATGGACACAATTATTGTGTATAGGAAGAAAACTTCAATTTAGAAAATGCCTCTGTCTTAGAATATGCAAGTCTTTGGGCATTTTCTTGATTAATGACTGATATGAGGAGTGCTCCTCTTTCTTCACATTCTTGCCAACACCTGTTGTCTCTTGAGTTTTTAATCATAGCCATTCTGACTGGTGTGAGGTGGAATCTCAGGGTTGTTTTGATTTGCATTTCCCTGATGACTAGTGATGTTGAACATCTCTTAAGGTGCTTCTCAACCATCCAAATTTCTTCAGGTGAAAAGTCTTTGTTTAGCTCTGTACCCCATTTTAATAGAGTTATATGGCTCTCTGGGGTCTAACTTATTGAGTTCTTAGTATATATTGGATATTAGCCCTCTGTTGGAAACGGGGTTGGTAAACATCTTTTCCCAATATACAGATTTACTTCATAGAGTTAGAAAGTGCAATCCTCAAATTCATCGGGAATAACAAAAAAGCCAGGATGGCTAAAACTATCATCAACAGTAAAAGAACTTCTGGGGGAATCAATGTCCTGGACCTCAATCAATACTACAGAGCAGTAGTGTTAATAACTGCATGGTATTGGAACAGTGACAGGGAGGTGGGTCAATGGAATAGGATTGAAGACCCAAAAGTGAACTGACACATATATGGACAATTGATCTTCAACAAAGGAGCTGAAAACATCCAGTGAAAAAAGATAGCCTTTTCAACAAATGGTGCTGGATCAACTGGAGGTCAACATGCACAAGAATAAGAATTGATTCACTCTTATCTCCTTGTACTAAGCTCAACTCCAAGTGGATCAAGGACCTCAACATAAAGCCAGACACACTAAAATTAATAGAAAAGAAACTGGGGAAGACCCTTGAGGACATTGGCTCAGGGGGAAATTTCTGAACAGAACACCAATTGCTTATGCGCTAAGATCAAGAATAGACAAATGGGACCTCATAAAATTACAAAGTTTCTGTAAGGCAAAAGACACTGTCAAAAGGACAAATTGGCAACCAACAAATTGAGAAAAGATCTTCACCAGCCCTACATCCGACAGAGGGCTAATATCCAATGTATACAAAGAACTCAAGAAGTTAGACCCCAGAAAACCAAATAACCCCATCCAAAAATGGGGTACAGAGCTATATAAAGACTTTTCACCTGAAGAAATTCAGATGGCTGAGAAACAACTTAAAAAATGTTCAACATCATTAGTCATTAGAGAAATTCAAATTAAAAAAACCCCTGATATTTCACCTCACACCAGATAGAATGGCTAAGATTAAAACTCAAGAAAGAGCAGGTGTTGGCGAGGATGTGGAGAAAGAGGAACACTCCTACACTGCTGGTGGGACTGCAAGCTTGTACAACCACTCTGGAAATCAGTCTGGCGGTTCCTCAGAAAACTGGACATGATACTTCTGAAGTACCCAGCTATACCACTTCTGGGAATATACCCAGAAGATTCCCCAGCATGCAATAAGGATACATGCTCCACTATGTTCATAGCAGTCTTATTTATAATAGTCAGAAGCTGGAAACAACCCAGATGTCCCTCAACAGAGGAATGGATACAAAAAATGTGTTATATATACACAATGGAGTACTATTCAGCCATTAGAAACAATGAATTCATGAAATTCTTAGAGAAATGAATGGAGCTGTAGAGCGTCATACTAAGTGAGGTAACCCAGTCTCAAAAGAATACCCATGGTATGCACTCAGTGATAAGTGGATATTAGCCTAGAATATTGGGACACTAAAGACAAAATCCACATACCAAATGATGTCTGACAAGAAGAATGGAGTGTACACTGGTGCTGGAAAGGATCCAAGCATCAGTGTAGAGGAATACCAGAACAGGGAAGTGGGAAGGGGTGGATGGGGGAACAGGGGGATGGGAAAGGACTTGTTGGACCTTTGGGGGGTGGGAAACCAGAAAAAGGGAAATGAAATGTAAATATAGAATATATCCAATAAAAAATTACGAAAAAGAACTTTTCCCAATTAGTTGGTTGCTGTTTTGTCCTTCTGAAAGTGTCCTTTGCCTTACAGAAACTTTGTAATTTTATGAGGTCCCATTTGTCAATTCTTGATCTTAGAGCAGAAGCAGATGTCCCTCAAAGGAGGAATGGATTCAGAAAATGTGGCATATTTATACAATGGAATACTACTCAGCAATTAAAAATAATGAATTCATGCAATTTGTAGGTAAATGGTTAGATCTGGAAAATATCATCCTAAGCGAGTTAACCCAATCACAAAAGAATACACATGAAATGCAATCACTGATAAGTGGATATTAATGAGCCCAGCAGCTCTGAATACTCAAGGCACAATTACCAAATCAAAAGATTATCAAGAAGAAGGAAGGTGAGGAGCCTGGTCCAGAAAAGGTTTGATCCATTATTGTAGGAGAGTACCAGAACAGAGAAATGAGGGGGGAGAGTGATTTGGGAATGGGTGGAGGGAAGAGGACTTATGGGACATATGGTGAGGGGGGAACTGGGAAAGGGGAAAGCCTTTGGAATGTAAACAAAGAATATAGAAAATAAAAACAAAAAGCAAACAACAACAAAGGTCTATAATCTTGATGCAAAGAAAAGATTGTTGGCTTGGAAAAGGACTGCTGGCCCACATAATTTCTTTAATTCACCAAGGCATGGTGGGTACATTATTGAGTCAGATAGCAAAGCCTTATGTTTATTTTGTGAAGACAATATAGCTATGGTAAAATAACACAATGTATGTTGGCATTACCCTAATTAGTATTTATTTCACAGATTCTAACTCATAGCAAACTACCAGAAAGAAGAAATTGGTTTGCCACAGCAGAATTTCTTAAAGAAAATGAAAAGTGAAGGTAGCTTTGAGATGTCAAAATAAGTTTCTGTACTGGTTAACCTAAGCAAGGAAAGGCATTTCCTAATGGTGTCTAAAGTTTGTGTCATTGCAGCCTTTCCCTTGAAAAGAGCTGTTTGAAGTGTTAAGAACATTGGTAGCTCAAAGAAGTCAATTAAAAAAAAAAACACAATGGGAAGTGCCAGTCCTGGAGACACCCACTTGGAATCACAGTGCTCAGTAAGCAGTGGCTCCTCTAGTCTCAACCAACACAGAGCAACAACAAAGAAATCAAGGGTAAACAGCAGCAGTGAAAAAGCAAACAACTTCCCTAAGTCTTTTTCAGCTTTGACCCATTCAGAGACCTTAACAATGGTCAGTCCTTTACTTCAAGAGTTAATAGAAAATTTGAAGTGGCTAAGCAATTGACCTCTATTACATAGACTGTAGTCACAAAAGAAATTTCTTTTCCACAGAAATTCTGAAAGCACAAACCAAGCACAGCCTGGTGTAGAGTCTAGTAAATGACAAAATTGGTGTTCCTAGAAATGTGTGAAGCAGAAAGGGTTAGTTGGAATTTCAGTACCCTAAGAATGTTACTATTTAAACACATTTATTTTTGTTTATGTTTTCATCAGAAAGAACACTGTAGAAAGTATATAAACTAGTGATAAATTTCCCTCACTCATCTTACACATTCATTGTAAGGATAAAGGCTTAATACTCTGGCTTGTTTCCAAAACAGTCATAAAAAAAAAATCATCATAAAACCCAGAATGAAGCCGGGCGGTGGTGGCGCACGCCTTTAATCTCAGCACTTGGGAGGTAGAGGCAGGCAGATTTCTGAGTTCGAGGTCAGCCTGGTCTACAGAGTGAGTTCCAGGACAGCCAGGGCTACACAGAGAAACCCTGTCTCGAAAAACCAAAAAAAAAAAAAAAAAAAAAAAAAAAAAAAAAACAGAATGACTGAGAAGCACTTAAAGTAATGTTCAGCATCCTTAATCATCAGGGAAATGCAAATCAAAACAATCCTGTAATTCTACCTCACACCAATCAGAGTAGCTAAGATCAAAAACTCAAGTGACAATAGATGCTGATGATGATATAGATAAAGAGGGATAGTCCTCCATTGTTAGTGGGATTGCAAGCTGGAATCAGTGGGAAATAGTCTGGCGACTCCTCAGAAAATAGGAAATAGTATTAACTGAGAATATCTCTCCTAGGCATATACTCAAAAGATGCTCCAACATATCACAAGGACACATGTTCCACTATGCTCATAGCAGCCTTATTTATAATACCCAGAAGCTGGAAGTAACCCAGATGCCCTTCAACAGGGAAATGGATACAGAAAATGTGGTACATTTACACCGTGGAATAATACTCAGCTATTAAAAACAATGAATTCATATAATTCTTAGGCAAATGGTGGAACTAGAAAATATCATCCTGATTGAGGTAACCCAATCACAAAAGAACACACATGGTATTTACTCACAGATAAGTGGATATTAGCCTAAAAGCTCCAAATACCCATGATACAAGTCACAGATCATATGAACCTTAAGAAGAAGGAAGACCAGTGTAGATACTTCAGTCCTTCTTACAAGGTGGAACAAAATACCCATTGGAAGAGATATAGAAACAAAATGTAGAGCAAAGACTGAAAGAAAAGCCATCCAGAGACTGCCTCACTTGGGGATCCAGCCCATATACAGACAACAAACCCAAACACTATTGCAGATGCTAAGAAGTGTTTGTTTATAGGAGCTTGATATAGCTGTCTCCTGAGAGGTCCTGTCACAGCCTGACATATTAGAGGCAGATTCTTGCAGCCAACCACTGGACTGAGCATGGAGTCCCCAATGCAGGTGTTGGAGAAAGGACGGGAGGAACTGAAGGAATTTGCAACCCCATAGGAAGAACAACAATATCAACCAACCAGACCCCCCAGAGCTCCCTGGAACTAAACCACCAACCAATAAGTATACATGGAATGACCCACAGCTCCAGCTGCATATGTAGCAGAGGATAGCCTTTTTGGACATCAATGTGAGGAGAGGCCCTTAGTCCTGTTAAGGTTTGATGCCTCAGTGTAGAGAAATGCCAGGGCAGGGAAGCTGGCATAAGTGGGTGGTTAGGGGAGCATCCTCATAGAAGCAAGGAGAAGGGATGATAAAAAAGGGGGTTTCTGGAGGGGAAACCAGGAAACTATATAACATTTGAAATGTAAATAAATAAAATATCCAATAAAAAGCCAAGTTGGTATGGAAATATTTTAATCCATGTTATACTTCTAGGTAAAGGCAGGAACTCAAGGCAGGAACCTTGAGGCAGGAACTGAGGCAGAAAGAATAGAGAGAGATCACTCCTTGGCTTATCAACTCATGACTTGCTCAGCCTGTTTTCTTATACAACCCAGGACCCTCTTCTGAATATGTCACAACCCACAGTGAGTTGAATCTTCCCACTTCAATTATCTACTAAGAAATCAACCCCCACTGACTTGTCCACAGCTCAACCTCTTGAAGACATTTTTTCAGGTGAGGTTCCCCTCTTCTCAAATGAGTCTGCCTTGTGTCAAGTTGACACAAAGATCTAACAAGGAAAACATATTAGGAGTCATCTAATTTTATCATGAATTTTTGAACTCAGATATGACAGTGAAATTTTGTGAATAATCATTGCTTTAAACTACTATTTGAAAGACATTGGAACTTAGGCATGCTTTTTGCTGCCCACTTGATAATGTTTCTTAAGGAATTCCACCTACTATCTCAAGGCAAAGGAGCACTTATATTTGAAACTTACAGTGTAATCACCATTTGAAGATAACATTGTAATGAATCAAAGATACTTTATCTACTTCTCACCTGATAAAAAATCAAAGAAGAAGATCCATGTTTCCCCACTAATTTACAGTAGACATATTTACTATCAATGGATCCTGAAATATTTTCCTAACTCTAATGCAAACATAGAAGAAAATGTTATTTTTTTTCAAAAGCAAAACTATGCAGTAAAGAAAATTTTAACTTTCGATAGGCAATAGATGGTTTGCCACTTTTAACATGCTAAACTGAAGATATCAAAAGGAAACTATAGGAGCTGCAGAGCTAGCTTACTGATTAAAAGGACTTGCTGCCCTTCCATAGAAACAGAATGTGTTTCTCAGCAGGGTAACCCACAACTGCCTGTAAGTCCAGTTTCAGAAGATCCAATGACTCTGCCTTCCAGACATCTGTACTCATGTATATATATACCCATAGGGATACACACACACACACACACACACACACACACACACACTATAGAAATAATAGAAATAAATCACTAAAATCTTCCTAATTATTTATAGTGCATTAAGGTAGGGAATCATGGAAAATAATTTCTATGACTACAATAAACAAGTCAGGCTCCTGCTCTGTCTTACCTTATCTAGGGCACTGAAAGTGCTAGCTGTTCTATTTCTCCACTTATGTATTTCTCTGCTTAACTCTCCCTATAAGCTGAACCAGAGAATACCTTTATTTAGCAAACAACCAATAATGAAAGAAGAATTCATACATTATTGATGAACTTGCTTCTGAATTAAAAATCCAGATACATGCATGTATATAAATAGCCTACCTTTACCTGTGGAGATGGCGATGCTTTAATGAAAAAAGAAAATCTGGTGTGATTATTTGTAGAGTAATACTGCCCCAAATGTAATTGCAACATAAATTGGGAGAAAGAATATAAACTTCAAGGTACACATTGAAGAATACAACCCACCTTTGGCTTCTTTTTGAATAGCAATTCTACTGGAGAAGAGAAAATCCAAATGAAGCAACAGCTCAAGCATAGTTCATTTACTCTTCGATATTCAGCACTGTCATTGACTTTTGAGTCATCAGCTCATTTTCTGTCTTGTGATATGTGCTCAACCTGAAGAATTTTTTGATATGACCAAACAATGACCCCCAATTTGTCTTTTGTCAAGAGTTCATTTCAACGTTTGTTAGAAAACAAAACTGCAGTCTGAACACCACCTATCAACTTGCTTTCTGTATTACTCACAACCTGGTTTCAAAGAAAGCTCATGAGTGGCAATCAGAGAAAGTGCAGCATTAGATTTATTCTTTTAAAGGAAAAAATTATGAATTCTGGCTTGCTGTCCTGATTTTTCCTGAGCTTGAAAATTATATAAATTCAAAGTTAGAAAACTATGGGCATATTTCTACAAGTGTGTGGAAAATGCACTGTTAAAATTGAGAACATTGCTAGTGTAAGGCTATTGTTTAGTTGCCACTACTAACAAAATCTCTCAAAATCTACTCGAAGGTTTTTGTTAGATATTTGCTTTATTTACATTTCAAATGGTATCCCCTCTCTGTGTTACCACTCCTATCCTCTCCCCTCCTGCTGCTCACCCATCCACAATTTCCTGACATGCATTCCCCTGTTCTGGGGAATCAAGCCTTCACAGGACCAGTGGCCCCTCCTCTCATTGATGTCTGAAATGGTCATCTTCTGCTACATATGCAGCTGGAGCCATGAGTCCCTCCATGTGTACTCTTTGGTTGGTGCTTTAGTCCCTGGGAGCTCTGGGGGTACTGGTTGGTTCATATTATTGTTCCTCCTGCAGGGCTAGAAGCCTCTTCAGCTCCTTGGGTCCTTTCTCTAGCTGCTCCATTGGGCATCCTATGCTCATTCTATTGGTTGGCTGTGAGCCATTGGTATTTTGATCCACTTTCCAATAAGGATCAAAGTACTAGAAGGTTTTAACAGCCATGTATTTTTATCTTTTGGCAGAGTAAAGGGAAAACTGGTGTCTCCTCTGACATGATGAAAATAACTTAAAGACAGACATCAGAGCCCCTAACACATACTCCTCTGCAGTTCTGGCTGGCTTGTATAAATTAAGTCTCAAACAAATAACACTATTGTAACTAGAAGAAAAGGAACTTAATGTAAGATGTCAAGATTACATGAGATTGAGCAAAATGATTCCTCTTCTTTGCATCATTCCCACAGAAGTCCAAAAATGCTCCATTTGAGAGCCTCACAGATGATAGACAACCTAACAGCAAGAAGCACCTTGTCAAATTACTTCTGACAAACATTAACAATACACCAAGGAAAGAACTCTGCTCATCCTAGCAGTTTTTTCTGATAAGCAATCTCTTCTTCGATTCAGAATGTCTTAAAAGACAAAAATCACTACAGTTGTGTGTCAAGGATTCACTGATCTTTTAAATATGATTGAACTTTAAATTAGCCGTGAGGAGCTAAAGTACAAGAATAATTTCAACCTCTGCACATGTTACTTCATATAGTTAATACAGTAGTATTCTATATCTGACAGTTTTGATTCCATAGTTGGAGTGACCTGTTGGCAGCTACAATCTGAAAATATCATAAGACACTCCAGAATTAATCTATTCAAAAGTTTTAAATAATGCACCATCCTGATTATCAGGACAAAACATCATGCTATCCTATGATGTTCTGTTCTGTCCTTCATCGTCTTGTGTGGAATATGAATCATAACTTCCTCTGTCATATAACAAGATTCTTTGTACTCCCTACCTGTTAGTGCTCATGGTATTTAACTTCTTGTCACATAGGATTTTACCCTTCCATGCCATCACATGAAAAGTAAAAGTACAATGGAATATTCTGACAACAAAATGTGATACCACACCACTAACTTTTATTATAGTATATTATAACTTCTATTTTGTGACTGTTTGTATATATTATATTCTTACTCCATCTCTATCTAATTTATCAATTAAACTTTATCAAATGATTTTATGCAGAAGGAAAAAAATCATAGTATTCCCAGAGCTTAGTATTATCTAAAGTTTCAAATATCCACTGTGGGATTTAGAAAATATATTTCATGCATTAAGTGTTGCTACTATGTGTTCATTGGTTGTGGTTTCATTTTTGAATATCATTACACATCGTAAGGTTTTGTCTCATATAACTGGAAATGAAGCATGTGGATAACATAGAAGAAAGTTATAAGAGTTTTTAACTTAATATTAAATACTAACTATATTAATAATTATAATCTATGATGCCAGTAAAAAAATCAACATTAGTTTTTAATGTTAAATAGAATGTAACATAATATTATGAAGCTATGCTATAATGTTAGAGTAAGGTTATAGTTGATAATCTTGTTATTAAACATTTTTCTCCACAAAGCATACAATCCTAACAACTGTGGTAATGCCTTAAGAATTAATGGTGTGATATACTTTGTGGACTCTCTCACATACTAATAGGCAATAGATTAAAATTCCATTTAGCTTATTTTATAAATGTTTACTTATATGCAAATACTTGTCAAGATGCTGTGAGGATTAATATCTCAAATGAGTGAAAAATAGGCGTTGTCTTATAAAACACTGGCATAAATAGGAAAATAAGGTACACTTGTAAACAATGAGAAGTGGGCCCAGAGCACCATATTATCTTAAATCCAGTTGATGTTTTAGCATTCTTCAACTGCTACTGTTTATCTTTATAATAAAAATGAATTACATATACACATGGGTACATCTATGCAATCAGACACATTTGTTCACACACAAATTTTTAGGGTAATAGTAGAAGAGCTTTAGCCCTAGACAAGTATATCCTCACTATTTTCCTTTGAGACAGATATCATTAAGTTTCCAAGTTAAAGATCATTGTCATCTACCGGTTTTAGCTTGTATAGAAGGCAAGACAATAGATATATCTGCATCTCCCAGCTCAGACTCTATTTCTTTGTTGTTGTTATTGTTTATGTTGATAATGCTGCTGTTGTTCCTTTAACATTTTTTCTTTCATTAATTTTTTTTCAAGTAACATATCCAGATTACAATTTCCACTCCTTCTCCTCCCAGTGCCTCCCAACCTTCCTACCCATCTAGATTCCCCCTTTCTATCTCTCAATAGAAAACAGACAGGCATCTATGGAATAAAACAACAAAAAATATAAGATAAAATGAAACTATTGCACTGGAATAGAACAAACCAAACAAACCAAATGGAAAGAGCCCCCAAAATGCATATGAAACCTACAGGTGAAGAAATCTACTCATTGACCCATTCAAAGATCTCATAAAACTGCTAAACTGAGAACACAATATGTACCCAAAGGACCTGGGCAGTAAAAAGAAAGAGTAATGTGTAAATAAAACAAGTTAAAGAAAAAAGTAGCATTATAATAAAATGAACCTCCAAGATTGTATTGTTTGCTTTCTGTTGGTCATGAACTGCAAAGATAGGGCATGCAACCTACCCTTAACTTGTTTTCTCAGTGAGACCCCGCCCATGGAGAAAACTAAATTTCATTTGCAAGTGGTTATCAATTGAGAGATAGCTTCAGAGCTAGAGATGGGGCATGCGTCCACTTTTCAGTTCTAGAAGCCTATCTTGTGCAGTTCCATGTAAGTTAAGTCCTGCACATGCTTCCTCAGTCTCTGTGAATTCACACATACATCAATCCTCTTGGCATAGATTGCTTTGTTCCCTTATTGTCCTCAATTCACTCCATCTCTTAGATCCTTTCCATCTCCTCTTCAGTAGAGTTCCCTGAGCCCTGAGGGGAGGAATTGGATAGAGACAAGCCATTTAGAGTGTTTCAAAGTCTGTCACTCTCTGCATATTTTCTGTCATTGAGTTTTTGTAATTGTTTCCATCTGCTGAAGGAGCAAATTTCTGTGATGATGGCTGAGGAGTGCAATGAACTACAAATATAATGTCACTGGGAGTCATTACATTACTGTGTTCTTATTGTAACATTAGTATTGGTTTTATCCAAGGTCTTTGTGCTATGAAGTCTTAGGTTCTTGGTCATCAAGCATGATGGATATGGGTTCTGTCTTTAGGAACGGGCAGTAAATCAAATCTGATATTGGTTGGTTATTCAAACATCTTTCTGCCACCATTGCCATAGCATATCTTCCAGGCAAGACATGGCTGTAGATTAAAAGATTTGTAGCTAAATTTGTGTTTATATTTATTTTCTTATAGCATACTGAAAACTCCCCTGTACGACAGACTCTAGTACCTATTGAAGAAAACTGTATAGGCACCATCTTGACTGCTCCACACTCAATGTGTTGTGTAGATATTGTCTCCAGCACTGGAGCCTTGTCATATGTTTGTGGAGAGCAATCTATAGTCTTGGCAACAGACTACATTGTTTGGGGGTTCCCATGGGAAACCTTTGGCCAACTCAATAAGATGTAGCCCATTATAAAGTACTGGAATCTTCATTTGGTGACAGATGTCCAGGTGATACTCTGTCTCCATTATTATTTGGCTATTCCATTTAGATTGCAATTATATACATAAATATTTTAGGAAGCTTCAACTGTGTTAGGTTTTCTTACTACATCTTAAATTGTCCTTAATTTTAGCTATCCCTCTCCCTATCTCCTTCCTCATTCCATTTTCCTTTCCCTTCCCTACTTGGATTTCCTATTTCAGTCCAAACATTCATACAACCATCAATCCATCTCTCCATCTATATCTATATATGCTATTTTTCTTTCCTAGCAATATCTGTACCCCCTAATCCCTTCCTCTGAACCTACCTCCTGAGGTTCTCAGAATCATAGCTTGTTTATTATTGACTTAACAGATAAAATTGACATATACATAAATATGTATCCTTCTGGATTACATCATTCAGGAAAAGATTTTTCCACTCCTATACATTTACCTGCAAATTTCGTGATTTTTTAAATTTTAACTGCTGAGCAATTCCCTATTGTGTAAATTACCACATTTTCTTTATCCATTCATCTGTTGTGAAATAGTTATGTTGTTTTCAATTTTTGGCTATTATGAATAGAACATCAATAAAGATGTTTGAAGCACTGTCTCTGTGGTACTTGGGTCTATGCCCAGAAGTGGTATAGCTGAATCTTTAGGTGCATCAATTCTCATAAAACTGAGGGAATGCTACTGACTACAACCCATGAACAGATGAATTTTGATAGGGTTGAGGAAAACACACTTAATAAAAGACAGCATCGTCAATAAATGGTTCTGCTCAAACTAGATGCCTGAATGAAGAAAAATCCAAATAGATCCATATCTATTACCCTGCACAAAATTAACTCTAAATGGATCAAAGACATCAACATAAAACCAGAAACACTGCATCTGATTGAAAAGAAAATATGCAATAACATTAAGGGCAGTTGCACAAGAAAGGATATTCTGAAACTAAATCACCATTGTCATAGACAGCCACTAAGATCAACAGCTAATAAGTGGGACCTCATGAAAGTGAGAAACGTCTGCACAGGAAAGCATACCCACCATTCAAATGAAGCAACAGACTACAGAATGGAAAAATGGTCTTTAACTACTACACATTGGTAGAAAGCTCTTATCTAAATTATATAGAGAATTCTAAGAAAGTAGATATAAAGAAAATTAATCCAATTTTAAAATTGGATACAAATCTAGAAAGAGAAACCTTTTTGTTTGTTTTTCTTTTCCTTGTTTTTATATTTTTATTAGATATTTTCTTTATTTACATTTCAAATGTTATCCCCTTTCCTAGTTTCCCTTCTGCAAACCACCAATCTCATCCCCCCCTCCCCCTGTTCACTAACCCACCTACTCCTGTTTTCCTGACCTGGCATTCCCCAACAAGGGGGCAACTAGCCTTCACAGGACCAAGGGCCTGTCATCCCATTGATGACCAACAAGGCCATCCTCTGCTACATATGCAGCTGGAGCCATGGGTCCCTACATGTATACTCCTTGGTTGGTGGTTTAGTCCCTAGGAGCTCTGGGGGTTCATATTGTTGTTCTTCCTATGGAGTTACAAACCCCTCCAACTCCCTAGTCCTTTCTCTAACCTCCTGCATTGGGGATTCCATGATCAGTCCAATGGTTGTCTGCGAGCATACACCTCTGTATTTGTTATGCTCTTGCAGAGCCTCACAGGAGACAGCTATATCAGGATCCTGTCAAAAAGTACTTCTTGTCACCCCCAATAGTGTCTGGGTTTGGTAACTGTATATGGGATGGATTCCCCAAGTGGGGCAGTATCTGGATGGCTTTTGTTTTAGTCTCTGCTCTCCACTTTGTCTCTGTAACCCCTCCAATGGGTATTTTCTTCCTCCTTCTAAGAAGTACTCAAGTATCCACACTGCTTCCTTCATCTTGAGCTTTATATTGTCTGTGAATTGTATCTTAGGTATTGGGAGCTTTTGCACTAATATCCACTTATCAGTGAGTAAATACAATGTGTGTTCTTTTGTGATTGGGTTACCTCACTCAGGATAATGTTTTCCAATTCCATCAATTTGCATAAGAATTTCATGAATTTATTGTTTTTAATTGCTGAGTAATATTCCATTGTGTAAATGTACCACATTTTCTGTATCCATTCCTCCACTGAGAGACATCTGGGTTCTTTTCAGTGTTTAGCTATTATAAATAAGGCTGCTAAGTAAAAAGAGAATTCTAAGAGAAAAGCAAATAGCTATATCCTTTATCATCTATGATGAACTTTAAATTATCTACCAGCCTCTTGTATGGTTTATTTTGGTTATGGTTTGCAAACTGTATTAGATGATGATTCTAATCAATAAATTCATTAGTTTTTACCATTCTTTTGTTGTTTATATATATGATTATGTTAAATAAATATATTAAATTTACAATTTATAAAATTTAAACTCTATTTTCCACTGGATGTTTTCAGCTCCTTTGTCAAAGATCAATTGGCCATACATGTGTGGGTTCAATACTGGGTCTTCAATCCTATTCCATTGATCCACTTCCCTGTCACTGTACCAATACCATGCAGTTTTTAACACTACTACTCTGTAGTATTGCTTGTGGTCTGGAATATTGATGCCCCCAGAAGTTTGTTTACTGTTGACAATAGTTTTAGCAATCCTGGGTTTTTTGTTATTCCAGATGAATTTGAGAATTGCTCTTTCTAACTCTGTGAAGAACTGAGTTGGAAATTTTCAACAAATGGTGCTGGCTCAACTGGAGGTCAACATGCAGAAGAATGAGAATTGATCCACTCTTATCTCCTTGCACTAAGCTCAACTACAAGTGAATCAAGGACCTCCACATATAACCATAAACACTAAAACTAATAGAAAAGAAACTGGGGAAGACCCCTGAGGACATTGGCTCAGGGGGAAAATTCCTGAACAGAACACCAATAGCTTATGCTCTAAGATCAAGAATAGACAAATGGGACCTCATAAAATTACAAAGTTTCTGTAAGGCAAAAGACACTGTCCAAAGGACAAATCTGCAACCAGCAAATTGGGAAAAGATCTTCACCAACCCCACATCCAACAGAGGACTAATATCCAATGTATACAAAGAACTCAAGAAGTTAGACCCCAGAAAACCAAATAACCCTATCCAAAAATGGGGTACAGACCTATACAAAGACTTTTCACCTGAAGAAATTTGGATGGCTGAGAAACACCTTAAAAAATGTTCAACATCATTAGTCATTAGAGAAATGCAAATCAAAACAACCCTGAGATTTCACCTCACACCTGTCAGAATGGCTAAGAATAAAAACTCATAAGACATCAGGTCTTGGTGAGGATGTGGAGAAAGAGGAACACTCCTCCAGTACTGGTGGGACTGCAAGCTGGTACAACCACTCTGGAAATCAGTCTGGCGGTTCCTCAGAAAACTGGACATGATACTTCTGGAGGACCCAACCATACCACTCCTGGGAATATACCCAGAAGATTCCCCAGCATGCAATAAGGATACATGCTCCACTATGTTCATAGCAGCCTTATTTATAATAGCCAGAAGCTGGAAAGAACCCAGATGTCCCTCAACGGAGGAATGGATACAAAAAAATGTGGTATATATACACAATGGAATACTATTCAGTCATTAGAAACAATGAATCCATGAAATTCTTAGAGAAATGGATGGAGCTGGAGAACGTCATACTAAGTGAGGTAACCCAGTCTCAAAAGAATACCCATGGTATGCACTCACTGATAAGTGGATATTAGCCTAGAATCTTCAAAACCAAAGACATAATTCACATATCAAATGATGTCTAACAAGAAGAAAGGAATGGACACTGGTGCTGGAAAGGCTCAAAGATCAGTGTAGGGGAATACCAGCACAGGGAAGTGGGAAGGGGTGGATGAGGGAGCAGGGGGAGGGAAAAGGGCATGTGGGACCTTAGTGGGGTGGGGGACCAAAAGAAGGGAAATGAAGTGTAAATATACAGTATATCCAATAAAAAATTTTTGAAAAAAAATAAACTCTATATTCTTTCTCATTTTCAAAAATGAACTTAGTCTCCTATAAACTAAGGAATACTTAAAACTATAAGTATGACTGCAAACTTTCTATATTTCCTTGAAATGAACAAAAACCTGTTTTTCTTAATAATTTTACAAATCTGTAATAACACAAAAAATGCATGCTCGTTTTTTATCTGATAGATTACCCATTCAATAGCAAGGATTCTGCATGTCTTTTCCTTTCTTTTTTACTGATGATAACAGTCTTCCATCCATATTACATGCCATCTCTGCTGTTGCTACAGAACTCTGTCACAGGCTGAAAACATTCATAGATAATATATAAAAGACACATATGGCTGTATTCCAATAAAACTTCATTTAAAAGAATTTATGGTTTCGCCTGTGGGCAGTAGCTGGCTAACATGGATGATGCTATAATCTGAAAAGCCTTTAACTAACCCAATCTTGGCACCTTTTACTTTCCTAAAGCAGAATGAGGTTGATTATCCTGCCCTCTAAGTAGATGGTGGTCTACACATTGTCTAAGCATTTCACAGGAATTGCATTCGTCAAATCCTCTGAGAGGAAAACACCCGATTTTATAAAGGTATTGACTCACACACAAAGAAAAAGAAAATGGCCACAGAGCTGAACAAGGAGCTAGTACAAAAGGCAAAATAGTAAAGACTATCCACTCAACTCTGAACTCTGGTGCCTTTGTTCAGGCAGATGAACTGTGACAAATATTTCTCCTTAAGGCCATGGAAGAACACTTTACAGGAGTACTAACTGATATTATTATCTGGAATGGAGTGCTGACACCACACAGAGATACTAATAAAGGAAAAAAAGAGCTTTGCCCCCTTTTATTCTCCCTTTACTGTTTTAATTTAATAATTATTAGCTTTCTCTTGCTTATATCACTGCATAGGCAAAATGAAGGAACAAAATCGTTAGGAAAATATTGATTAAATTGTCACTGGATTTATTTTTTAGTTTGTTTTTCCCTTAGAAAATATTTAAATTGTTCTAAACTTTCACTTGAAATATGCATATGCAAAAGTTCATTGTCCAGAGTCACCCCCTACACACACACACACACACACACACACACACACAGGCACATTACAGAACTGCAAGCAGAACAGCCTGCTGAAAACATTTGTCCAAGAAAAGTTCAAAGCAAACTTGATGCTAGAGTTATGAAATGGAATGGATGGCACAAATGTCATGCTCTTTGTCATTAAGAAGAAAAGGTCAAGCCTATTTGATCAGTTATTTTCAGGAAAAAAAAGTGATTTTAGAAAAGCATTTTCCCCTTTCTCTGATTCTTCTCACAAAGAATTGAATGATTTTGTTCCTATTGCTGACTGCAGGTTTTCAAAGGAGTTGTTTATCAGGATGCCATTCTGAACAGGATTTGAAGGAAAGTTGGAGAGTATATTAATTATAGAGTGCCATGGTTGCCTCAATTTCCATGTTAGTAAATGTTGCATCACTGATGTGGGGTGGCATCTCTTCCATGTAGGGTACTTTTAAAAGTGCAAATGTATGAACAGAAAATTCCCACTTCAAAGAGAAACAGAACTGTTTTGAAAGACAGCCTTTGAATGCAATCTTATTCAAAAGGAAGCCTATTTAGAGAAAATGGAATCCAAAAATGTCAACACCTGTATTCTTCCTGAGAATATGCCTTCTTTTGACAACAGCACTGAGAATCTAAGAGTACTTTGAAAAACAAACACGCCCCACTTTGGTTATAGAAAAAGTAGTTAGAGATTTTATGGTGCCCCCATGCTTACAATATATTTTCATTAAAAAGCAATATATTTCACAAATTTGATATGGGCAATTGTCTAACCCCAAACAGCACATATTGGAAGGTTAAACTTCATTTCAGAAAACAAGTCATAAGACCTGTGTGCATCTGAATGTTTTTCCAATGTATCTATTCCAACCTGAAAGAATGATTTCTTTGCGCCGATTTTGATCAATTTTAAAAGGTGGAATGAAATAGGGAGAATTACGTTGTAACATTTCAGAATTGTGCTTTTCTACTTTTACAGAAGATTGTTGTAAATACCCTTTGATCTACAAGAAAATTCTCTTCCTCATTGGCAACACAAAATATATTGTAAGTGACCACAATTTTTCATAATAGTTTGGATAAAAATCATTGTGGACAACAATGTTCACATCTTTTTAGATGGGGTAAAGATAAATTCAGATCCCAACATTAGTTAAACACAGGTAGTATAGAAATCCCACTGATGGTCTGCCAGGGATTTCTAGTAACAAGCTTTAATTATTCAGGAAGCTTTGTTTCAGGACTTTCTAGCAATAAGGCATATTGGGACAAAAATAATTGTGTAAACTCCTAAAGAACAAAAGGAGCACGATATCAGGAAGGAGATATAGTAGAGCTTTCTGAAAGCAGCTGAAGGGAGACAGAGAATGGGGTGAGGTGAAAGTAGAGAGAATCCTAATAAGTTGTATACATGTGTGAAAATTACAAAGAATGCACAGAACAGTTTTGCTTATATTTAAAGCACTTATAAGAGGAATTTTACCCACAATTCTCATTTAAAGATTTATCATTTACTTTTCTGAGTAATGTAACAGTGATAACAAATCTTAAGGATGTTTTGCCAACCATTGTTCTAGATAATTCATATTCCTTCTAAAAACCTCTTTTATAAAAATTCAGAACTAAAATTTACCCCTCCATTGAATGAGCACTGTAGATAATCACATACACTAAATGGCTACATTATATAATTTGCAATGAGTACCATATACACAGTATATTGTTTGAAATATTTTCCCCTTTTTTGGATGCAAGATACCCTGAGTTCTGAGGGGAGGGATTTGATCGAGACATCCCATTTAGGGGTGAATATTGCAAGGCCTCTCACTATCTGCATAATGTCTTCCTGTGAATCTATGTATTTGTTCTAATCTGCTGCAGGAGGAGACTGTCTGAAATTTTTTTTCTTAAAATTTAAATGGAAACACCATGAGTGACATTGTACTTGTGAGAATACAATGACGTCCTGTTAGGGGCGGAGGATGTCAACAGTAAATCACTTGCGCAGCATGTGTATGATACCGAATAGAATTTCTACCTCAGCAAAACAAAGCAAGAATAACTACAACAGCAAAAATGTTAGGAGCTAATTCCTTCTGTTCTATTATTCTACTTATAATTAAATCAATACAAATCTCCAAACTAATTATAAAGATGTTTTAGCTCTGAGAATATTTTAAAAATATACATAGAAAAGAGAAATAGTTTTTTTCTATTTGTGGTGATTTGTGAGCTTTCCTTAATAATAATATATTAGAATTGTATGTTTTCTTTTTTCACTTTAGCTCACCTTCTGCATTTAGAATAGAGTGAATACAAAGCATTTTTGACTCACAGAGATGGATACAGCAATCATTGAATCTACAAGGCTGTTCACTAGTTCTACATTCTGATTCTGATTATTCTGATTATTTATCTTGGAGATTTTGTGGGATTCATAACAGTGGGAGTTGGAGTATCTCTTGCTCTTTTGCCTGACAGTAGGACAAGTTTTCTTCTATTGGGTTACTTTATTCCACCTATATATGAGTTGAAGTTTTGTGCCTTATTATGCCATGTTTAGTTGATATCCCTAAAAGGCCTGTACTTTTCTGAAGGCAATCAGAGGCACAGTGGGCTAAGGGTAGAGGGGATGTGGGAGGGAATGGATGAAGTGAAGGAAGGGAGGCTGAGGCCTGTATGAATGAAAACTAAATAAAAATAAGAGAAAACATATATGAAACAGTTTACAAGTCTCCTTGTTCCAAGAACTAAAACAGAATCCTTCTAAATGTCTACATCTTTTAGATAGATGTAATAAAGTAAAGAGAAGAAACCCTAGACAAGAGTTTTATTCATCTATTATCATACATATACACATGTTAGTCAATACTGAGATAAGAAAAAATATGCACAGACTACTAACTTTTTCAAAACAGGGATAAGATTATACTTAAAAGCAGTGAAACTAGAGGTGGAAGGTATATTGCTGATAATACCATAGACTTTTTTTCCAATTACCATAAACTTTAAATGCACTGTGCAGGGATCCCAGAACTGGAAGTTACCTGAATGATTCATAGCTGAAGATTAACCTCCATGGAACTAGAAGACACAATACAAACTTTCAATGAAGGAAAACAGCCAACAGCTATGATGCCTATGAACCACATAAAGGACCAGCATGGGTTGATAACCCTGAAAGTACAGTAATGACCCGCATACCTTAGTTTTAGGGCAGACATAACCAACAGATCTATAATTGTCCTTAAGATCCATTAAACAAAAGAGAAAACACACCTGGTGGTAGAAACCTAGCCTACACAGGGGTAGTCAAATCAAGAATCCTATAGGAGAATGTACAACCAACACTTTACTAAATCAGATAATTCTTAACCATTCTCATGCCTTATCATAGAAAATTCTTTTTGCAATAGATGATGAAATTTACCAGAAACCAGAGTCTATCAAAATGCAGAATTTTGGAACCCAGTCCTAGTATATACAAAACAGATCTTGAACTTAAGGTTCAGGTAACATTATAAAGAAAGGGCTGAAAGATTGAAGGAGAAAAGAGGATCAAGAAGGGTTTTGTGTGTGTGTGTGTGTGTGTGTGTGTGTGTGTGTGTATGTGACTGTGTCTCCCAGTAATGCCAAATACCACACCCATAATTTCTCACCAGAATGACTGCTTAAGCATGAACTGAATTGCAACAGTAGACATCCTAATTTGGATATGAGGCCTCAACTTTAGACAAAGAAATTAAAGCATCTAAGGAATGGCTAGAAAGGGAGAAATAATTTTTGCCCAGGGAAGAATACACCTATGAGATCTACAATATGAAATGCTCAGCCCCTATAAACTGGCATAAAAAGGATTATACAGACAGAGCAGGTTGTTTTTATAAACATACACATATGAATACAAAAATAATTAATGCAAAAAGAAGTCATTAATTCAAAAGATAAAGTAGAGGTGTATAGGAGGGGTTAGAGAGAGAAAAGGGAAGGAATAAATAATATAATTATATTATAATATCAAAAAATAAAATAAGAAGTAGATAAAAGAGAAACTAAATAAGGACAGATGTAGGAAAACCTTCAGGATCTAAATTAAGAAATGATGTTAGCTTGGGACACCAAAGACACAATTCACATACCAAATGATGTCTGAGAAGAAGAAAGGAATGGACACTGGTGCTGGAAAATATCAGAGCACCAGTGTAGGGGAATACCAGAACAGGGAAGTGGGAAGGGGTGGATGAGGGAGCAGGGGGAGGGAAAAGGGCATGTGGGACCTTAGGGGGGTGGGGAAACAATAAAAGGGAAATGAAATGTAAATATAGAATATATCCAATAAAAAATTTTTTTTGAAAAAAAAAGAAATGATGTTAGGGTTTTAGGTACACTGAAAATGATCATATTAGTATAATCTTGACTCTAGGAAAGATATGAAATCTGACAATTGGGTATATATGATTAGCACAAGAAATTAAGTAGTGGAAACTCAGCTAGACAGTAGTATTGAAAATTCTTCTTCTTTGGTCGTTCTTGTTCCAAAGTGTAGGTTCTTTAGTCCTTCTTAGAAAGGGGAACAAATATTCATGGGAGCAAATACAGAGACATTATGGAGCAGAGACTGAAGAAAAAGCCATCCAGAACCTGCCACACCTGGAGATCCAATCCCACATACAGTCACCAACACCAGACACTATTATGGATGCCAACAAGTGCTTGCTGACAGGAGCCTCATATAGCTGTCTCCTGAGAGGCTCTGCCAGTGCCTGACCAATACAGAGACTGATGCTCTCAGCCAACCATTGGACTGAGCATGGAATGCCCAATACAGGACTGAGAAAAAGGACTGAAGGAGCTGAAGGGGTTTTCAACTCCATAGGAAGAACAACAATATGAACCAACCAGATGCTCCCAGATCTCTCTGAGACTAACCACCAAACAAAGAGTACAATTGGAGGTACCCATGGCTCCAGCTGCATATGTAGCAGAGGATGGCCTTGTTGGTCATCAATGGGAGGACAGGTTCTTTGACCTGTGAAGGCTTGATGCCCCAGTGTAGGGGAATTCTAGGGTGTGGAGGCATGAGTGGGTGTGTGGGTGAGGGAACACCTTCATAGAAGCAGGGAGAGGGGGACAAGATAGGGCGGTTCTGGGGGGACCAGGAAATATAAATAAAAAGTATTCAATAAAAAACAAGGGAAAATGAAAATTATTCTTCTTATTTTGGAAGCATTTGTTTCTGTGGTTGGTGCTGGAGACTGAAAGCAAAATTGTGCACATGCTGAACCACAAACCCATATTTCCTTGTCTTTCTTTCTTTCTTTCTTTCTTTCTTTCTTTCTTTCTTTCTTTCTTTTGTTCTTTCGTTCTTTCATTCTTTCGTTCTTTTTTTGTTTCATGTATGTGTGTGTGTGTGTGTTTCTGTGTTTGTGCATGATTGTGCTTATGTGTGTTAGATGTAGGAGGAGTGTACAGTTGTCATCCATGTGTCTTTCCTGTAACAAGACCTATAGGCCTATACAATCAGACCTGACTGGTTGATAAACTAATGAATTCAACTGCAGGAAATTCAGGAAGAAGGCAACGAATATTATGGACAATAAACTACCTATTTGAGAATACTGGACTAATGTATAAAATCTGGAGTAACAATAACAAGAAGCAAGATTGTTGAGCATTACCAAGGCTATCACATTCCAATCTGACCTCCAAAATCTTTACACATACACATAAACCCATTAACACAAATGGAGACTTTATACAAATTCTGGAGTCCTAGAAATATGTAAGACATGAGTAAATAAGACTTATAAACAACCTTAAACATTAGGTATATTAAATATAAATTATCTTCTTTTTATTAGCCCACATGGGGAAAATGTGGCTTTTAATAGTTACCAGTTAATCTGCTCAAACTTTTTGAGTTTGTTCCATGTCATAAACCTCAATGTTAATTGTTTAGAGAAATATCTCAACATTTAAGACTCTTCCAAAGAATCTGAGTTTCCCATACCCATACTGGGTAGCTCACAACTGCCTGTAACTCTAGCTTCACTTCTACTCTCTTCAGGCATTGTCCTCATGTCCATGTATCTCCATACAGACACATACACATACACATAATTAAACATGAAGTTTATATTAAAAGAAAAAACATAACATTGAAAGCTTGTAAATATTAGGGACTTATGCCCTCTCTTTACATAAAAACATTACTAATCTTGCTATCATGAAGTATTATGAGATTTTTCTTGTATCCAGGTGTTCTAAAAACCTGGATCACTTTTCTATCAATTTACTTCCTTTTCAATTTCTTGGAGGAATACATTTTCTTTACCTCAGGAGTATTAGAGCAGTCAAAGTAATGACTAGAGACACATAAGGATGTACATGCTAAGATGCTATTCCCTTTTCCAGTTTCTCCTCTGTAAATCCCCTATCCCATCCCCCTTTACCCTGCTTCCATGTGGGTGCGCCCCTACCCACACATTCACTCCTGCCTAGCATTACCCTACACATTCAAGTCTTCACAGGACCAAAGGGCCTCCACTCCCTTCAGCTCCTTCAATCCTTCCCCTAACTCTACCATTGGAGTTCCTGTGCTGGATATGGTCTTGACAAGTTCTCCCTTCCCTTTGGGGGGTATTTCAGTTAATATCTTCCCCATGGGGTCCTGGGAGGCACTTGCTTTTCTGGCATCAGGGAATTTGCTGTTGCTACTACCAGTTCCCCATCCCCCATTGCTATAAATCTTTGTTCAATTTTCTGACCCTCTGTATATCTCTCCCATCTCCTCCCATACCTGACTCTAACCCTCTTTTTCCCCTCCCCCTCTTCCCTTGCTCCCAAGTCCCTCCCACCTTCTACTTCCCTTGATTATTTTGTTCTCCCTTCTAAGTAGGACTAAAGCATCCACTCTTAGGTCTTCCTTCCTCTTGAGCTTTATGTGATCCATAGTTGTTGCATGGGTATTCTATGTTATTTGCTTAATACCCACTTATCAGTGGGTACATGCCATGAGTGTTCTTTTGTGACTGAGTTACCTTACTCAGGATGATATTTTCTAGTTCCAGCCATTTGCCTGTGAATTTCATGGTGTCATTGTTTTTAATAGCTGAATAGTACTTTATTGTGCAAATGTACCACATTTCTGTATCCATTCCTCTGTTGAGAGACATTTGGGTTCCTTCCATCTTCTGTCTATTATAAATATGGCTTCTATGAACATAGTGGAGCATGTGTCCTTATTATATGCTGAAGCATCTTCTGAATATATGCCTAGGAGTGTATAGCTGGGTCCTCTGGTAGTACTATGCCCAATTTCCTGAGGAATTGCCAGACATATTTCCAGAGTGGTTATACCACCCTGCAATCCCACCAGCAGTGGAGGAATGTTCTTCCTTCACATCCTCACAAGCATCTGCTGTCAGGCAAAGGACACTGTCAATAGGAAAAAATGGCAACCAACAGAATGGGAAAAGATCTTTACCAATCCTATATCTGATCGAGGGCTAATATCCAATATATACAAATAACTCAAGAAGGTAGACTCCAGAGAACCAAATAACCTTATTAAAAATGGGAAACAGAGCTAAACAGAGAATCCTCAACCGAGGAAACTTAAATGGCCAAAAAGCCCCTAAAGAAATGTTCAAAGTCCTTAGTTACCATGAAAATGCAAATCAAAATGTCTCTGAGATTCCACCTCACACTAGTCAGAATGGCTAAGATCAAAAGCTCTAGTTTGCTTTCTATTGCTTTAACAAGTGTCATGATCAAAAGCAACTTGAGGAGAAATAGGCTTACATATCCTAAAAACAGTCCATCACTCAGGGAAACTAGGACAGGAACTCAAACTTTCATCGAGGCAGGGTTCATGGAGGAAATGTGCCAACTGTCTTGTCCCCATGGCATGCTCAGTGTGCTTTCCTGAAACAGTCAGGACCACCTATTCATGGGTGATAGCATCCACAGAGGAATGGTAACTTCACATCAATCACTAATTAGCATACCACACAGACTTATCTACAGGTCAATCTGATGGAGGCATGTTCTCAAATGAGATTTTCCAACTTCAACATAACTTGCGTCAAGTTGACAAAACAATTTTTTGTATTTCGTCATTGAGGAAAGAACTGTATTATGATTTTAATCTTGATTCATGATGTTAAAAACTACTGTCAGAACAGCTACAATGTAAATGACATTGGGTTGTACTCAAAAAGTATAGCCAATAATGATAAATTTATGTACAGCCATCTTTCCCCAGAATGCCAAAGAGCTTTTCAATGGAAAAAGAATGGCCGATGTTCATGACAATATGATAAGGTATTTTGGCATCCCTGGAGTATAACTTTGGCTGATATACAGGTGTCAGAACAACACATCTTTATGGCTTGTGCTAATGGAAGAAACATGATGAATGCCCTTGAGCAGTGTAAGAAGGAGAAGCAGCAACAGAGCCTAGGGACAGATGGTGCTGATTTATTACTTGGAAATGTCAGAGGGTAAGTGTTTTCTGCATATTGAGTTAGAAGTAATGCAGAGGTAATGCTTCAGATTATTGTGTAGGGCTTGATATTTTGGATACTGAATCTGAATCAAAATCATCTCATCTCTTAAGCAGGCTTAAAGACAAAAGACATGGCCAGATTTGAAAAGGTCTGGAATCTTTGGGGATATACTGAAGTAAACAATGCCCTTCCTGGATCTATGGCACTTGGAAATGTCTGAAATGAATATAAGCATGCTTTCATTTGTTCATTTTCTGTGATTATTTAAGTGTGGGTCAGTCTTATAGCTGAAATTTATTGTAACCAAAGTACCCACAATGTAATATTGTGAATATATATGGTATATAATTTGTATATGTATATAATATATATCATTATATATAATTTGATTAAAATATATACTTGCTATCATAATCAAATTAAGATATTTCAATGATATGTAGTTTTCTAAACATGTTGACAAGAGAATTCTTTTTATTGAATAAATATGTCAGATAGAAGAGAGAATGCCTATAATTCCTGAAGAGAACACTGCAGCTAGAATACCCCCAATTTCTGCATATTGCCTTGGCTTTAATTTTAGGCATCAGCTTTGTGAGCTGTGAGCTTGGTCTCAATGAAATAACTATAACAGGAGTTTTTTAAACCTGTTCATGATTATAATATTTTGACAGTTTTGTTTTAAATTGTTTATTACATTATCAAACCATATTATGTCGTGGGAAAACTCAAAATGAACATGAATTCATGGAAATTGCCTCTTAATTTCAGGTCATCTTGTGTCAGTCATCTGATAAGCATGGGATTTGAGCATCACTATCTTTGGTCACATTTTAAATTAGCATTTCCTATTGTCAAGCCGTTAACTATTAGTTTTACTGCTGGGGAAGATATGTTTTGATTCATTACATTCTAATTGTTTGTTTTAATCAAATTTTTCATTAAAGTAGGAAAAAGAAATGATGGATCATTTCAAAAAATTCAAATTGCAGAGTTTCTGTTTATTCCTGTTTTTTCTTCAATTTGTATATGGCTATCCAATTACATATACTCAGTGACCATATGCAAATATTATATAGAAAATTATGAATAACTTTAATCTCTGATACAATGTTGTCTTTAGATGCTATTTCCAAGCATATATAAACACCCCCCCCACATATATATGATATGTGTGTGCGTGTATATATATGTATATGTATATATATAAATACGTGTACATGTATACATATACATGTACATAATATACATATATACACATATATATGTATATATATATGTATTGCATGTTTGTACAGCATTCAGTAATTTTATACTTGTTTTTAAAAGTAGGTTGCCATGTATAAAACTCAGATTAAGAATATTGTCAGTTTCTGGAGGCAATGGGTCTTTATTTCTATCACTCAGGAGTCAGAGACAAGTTGATCTCTGTGAGTTTGAGCTCAGCCTTTTGTACAGAGCAAGCTCCAAGACAGCCAGGGCTATACAGAGAAACCTTCTCTCTCAAAAAAAAAATAAAAAAATAATATAGTTTGTACCATTGACTAATTATACCTCTTCTCACTGAACTGCAAAGTAAGTAGTAATTGGATAACAGGATAACAATATGTATCTTTTAAGAAAAGTATTCTTTATCCTGTACCACATTACTTCATTTAACATATGATAGGTGCATTTGTGTGGCCATTATTCACATCCACAATGCAAAAATCATGTCTAACCTGTTAATCGAGAGAAAAGTAATAAACATGCTATAAGTTATACAGAAAAGAGAGATACTCAATGTTTATTGAATTCAAAATAATTAACATAAATGACATTGTACTCTCTAGAATTTTAAACACCAGATGGTCGGATTTTCTTAATAACTATCAAATATTGATGTCTATAATACTTTTTTAGATTTTGGTGCTTTCTCTAGCTACTTTGAAGAAGTCCTAATTCACTTTTTTCAGGTTCAAATTGCTAAATTTTGTGATAGTGTTACAAAAAAAGTACAGGGATGACCCTGATAAATACATAAAGAAAAAATACATAAAGAAAATATTTGGATTCAATATTATAGCATAAAAAACAAGACAAAAATGTGACCATTCAGCATGACAGCCTGAAGCAGACTGGTAGGGGAGCAAAAACAAAGATCAAAGACATAGCCTTAAGGCCACATGCTACTGACTGATCAACAAATTCAGGGCATTCTTGGATCTAACCAAGGTCTATTCCACATTTACCATAAAGAAATTAGATAAGAACAAATTATAATATCAGAATCCAAAGAAAATATTGAAAAATTAGATGATGAATCTCATTCCTTATAGGTTTCTAAAGATTTGGGGGGGGGTTGTTTGCTTGTTTGTTTTGCTCTGGATATGTAATTCTGAAGCCATTGTAAGTTTTTTTTATTTCATTTTTTTTCTTAATCACTTTACATCCCACTTACTCACTGCCCCCTCCAGGTCACCCTTTCCCATAATCCTTCTCCCATCATGCCTTCCTTCTCCTCTGAGTAGGTGGGAGTTCCCATAGATATCCCTCCCAGCCTGGCACTTCAAGTTTCTGTGAGGTACTTTCTCAGTCACTGAAGTCAGACAAGACAGCTCACCTAGAACATATCCCACATACAGGCAACAGCTTTAGGGTTAGCCCCTGCTCCAACTGAAGCTATTTTTAACACAGGTTTTGTAAGACTAAAAAATCCATAATGAGTGCCTAAACCTCCCTTGCATTTCTGTTTATGACAATAATAATAACACTAATAATAATAATAATAATAATAATAATACATCCTGTAAGACCTATTCTCCTTTTCAAAAATATTATAAATATTATAAATTTGATGCTTCTTTCATTAATTAGTATTTCTTGTTCTGATTTTAACCATCATAAAGAAAATGTAGTTTTGCATCTTGGTTTATGGTAGGAATCCAAGGAAAATACAAAGTTATGACCACAACAGTTTAAATAATTAGCTAATTATTAAATCATATATTTATGGACAGATTTGTTCTCAAATTTAATGATTTATTTGATTAAAATCCTTTTTATGTAATTGAGTGGCTATCTGGCATACTCACTTAGCCTAACTCCCAGAATAAGTTTTAAAATATAAAGGAAAAAATAATGTATTTTTTTTATGACTATAAAAGTAGTCCACACATACTGTAGGTAATTTAGAAAATAAAAAAATGTACAAAAGAGTGGTGTAAAACTACCTATAATTTCACCATTTAGAGATGGACACTTTTAACACTCTTCAGGGATTTAAGAATGTTCTTTTCATAATACACATAAGCACATAGAAGCTCTACCTTATGAATTGCAGAGCAATAACAGAGGACAATGACTTTGAGTTCTCACAAAGCTCAGATTTTGCAATTACAACAAATGTCTGAAAAGATGATGTGTCATTGTATATTCTGTGTGTGTTGGATGTACATATTTATATGTATGTTCTCAGCCATTCAGCTAGACTGACTGGCCAGTGAGCAACAAGGATGCATGTGTTTCCATACACCCACTACTGGAGTTACAAACATCTGCCACCACATTCAACTGTTGGGCGCTGGGGATCCAACCTCAGGTCCTCACACTTGTATGGTAAACACTTTATTCATGGAGCCATTTATATTTTTATTCTACAAATATACACCTTAAAGTTAAATGGTCATAGTTAAGAGTATTCGATTTCTTTTTATTTATTTCTGAGAGATGTATGCTTATGTGCATTTGCAGGCACCTATGTATATGCCTGTACACACACACACATACACGTGCACACACATACAGATACACACACACACACACACACACACACACACACATACACACAGTGCCAAGCGTATAAAGAGATGATGTCATGTGGTTCCTACCCCTGAAACAGGGAATGGACTTCCATAAATATTGATGATTGCTATGGGTATAAGGGTTGTTTACATAATGTACATATATTTTCATGTTCCTTCTTTGATGAATGTCTACTCTGGCAAGGTAAAGACTTCATATAATCAGAGACAGCACAAGTCTGGGAGGTTAGGGTATAGCTAATATCTCAGCAAAATAGTAAATGCTGAGAGTTTCAGAACAGCTCTTTTTATTATTAATATTATTATTTAAAACCTTTGTTAACAGATGCTTGCAGTTTGTTGACTTTTTTTGAAAAAAGTCGTTTTAAACTTTACTACAAATTAAAAAATGAAGTTCTTAAAAATCTCAACTTGACCAGATATGCAACAATTTAAAAACTGTTAAAGGTGTATTGAGAAAAGACAGACCTTTTTTTTCTTTCTTAAAAAACACGTTTGTCATTACCAAAAGGAAACATCTTTAGGTAAAAATAATAAAATCCCCATGCTATATAGATAATACAGATAGTTCTAATGTGGTCAATGGGCAAAAAGCAAGCACTTAAGGTCTTCAGCTCCAATATTTGTTCATTTCTTATTGTTGGAATTTCATATGAATATGATTCTTCTTGTTGGATGACCAAACTGAATGATGGTAGAGATGGTAAGCTGGCAAATACCCAGCCCTGCTCAGCCTCAGGAGCAGAGGAATTCTCAGCTGGTGGATCAGCTGCTTTTGTCTCTTTGCCATCTTGTGGTTTAGGGTTCTCTGGGCATCTGTGTCAGTAACTGAAGTTGCGGAGATACCAACATGGAGGCGGCTGCTGACCTTGGGTCCCACCTCCTTGATTTTCTTTCTCCTCTTCACTGCCATCCTCTCTAGGCTGTCTTTGGAGAGGAGAGCCCCTGTAACTCTGATACATATACTGTCTCACTGGTCTACCTTGTTTTCCTGCACCCTGGTTGTCAGTACCCTCCCACACTTCTTGCACAGGGGGGTTGGAATACAGTAGTCAATGTGCATAGGGTGTCAGCATGTAGTAAGGTGAGAACCTTCGACTGAGATAGGGCTGGCGTTGTTGGGCCTGGCCTTCAGGACAATATATGATGACTTTCTTGTCGCTGCTGGGTCTCAGCCTCACTGCTCATGGTTGTGGTGATCGTGACTGGGGCCTGCAGTATGGCTGGGGCTCTTCCAGGATGTGATGGTGACTAGGCTCAGGCAGTGGGGCAGTGGCTGTGGGGCTTTCAAGGCTCTGTGGGGTCCACTCTCTGCTCCTGCTTCCTATCAAACTCATTCAGGACAGCTCTTAATGTTGTGGGAAAAAGCTCTGAAAACATGAGTTCAATAATGTATAATTTCTCAACTGTGCGAAATATAAGGATGCAATAAGAATTGTATAAGGAGCTTCAAAGACTAAAAGAACAGAGGCAGCTGTGCTTTAAACTCCCTAGTCAGAAAAATCCAAAGGCCAGTAGATTGTTGAGTTTATGTTCAGCCTGAGACAGAGCATGGTTGGGCCCTGACATGGTGGAAATAGTAATCCCATGATAGGATACTACCTAGCTAGCTCATCTTCAGTGCTTACATAGGCAGGCAGATTTCTGAATTCACTTGCAATGTTAAAAAAATTGTGCTTGTTGTGTTTTTCAAAGAATCAAGTTGCTTAGGTCATGGAATGTTGGGAAAATCAAAAGGGAACCTGGAGTAAATGACTGAAATGAAATGTAAATAAAAGAATGGGCCTTGGTCTGTGAAAGCTCAGCTATTTGAGGAAGCTGTGGGGATATCTCCAGAAAAGCTGTGTTGATCAGAAACCAGGCTTTCATCTTGGACCCATGATATGATTATGAGTCATGCTTTCATGGCTTTCAGACACCCCTTTCTCAGAACTCCTCTCTAATCTGAGGCTGACCTTTGCCAACACAAAGGAAAGGTCCCTTGGAGCTAGAGTTAAAGGCATTTGCGGGATGCCCAACTTGGCACATGGGTCCTGGGATTCAAAATCCTGTCCTCACGATTGAGCATTGAACACTCTTAAAACAATTAGATGTATTCCCAGCTCTTGCAATGTGTATCTTCAAAGGGCTTAGGATAAGGATTTATCTATTAGTTATTCTTATTTTTAACTGTAAAAATCAAATGATTGCCACTGATGAGAAGTGGACATCTGCCTGGCAGGTATTCCACTTTAACAACTAAAATTACCTTGGACATCAACATCATTAATAAATATAATAAATCTCTGGTTGAGTTAAATAAAATACATAAAGTTGCTAAGGATCCCATAGTACAAAAATGGGCATGTACAAATTTCCTGAGTACTTCACATAAGCTTCCAAAAAGAAAACTAGCAGATACAATGAAATTCACACAGGTAACATGTTTTTGTCTAACCAAAGGACAAATTTCCTGAGTACCTCATATGTATTCATACATAAAAAGAGCTTCCAAAAAAGAGCTCTAGTAGACACAATGAAAATTCATAAGTGTAATATGCTTTTGTCTACCCAAAGGACAAGACATATATCCATATATCCATATATTCATATATCCATATATCAATGTAACCATATCCTTACAAAAGGAAAATATGTTTTATATCTACTAGCCTATACTTTAGTGAAAGAGTAATAGATATTGATATCTTCACCTCAGATTCCTGTTTTAATTTCAGTAGGGTCTGCTAAAACAAAGAATCTTTCCATTGTCTTCCTGAATAGAATTGGTAGAGCCTACTAAGTAGCTAAGTTAGGGATAATGTTGTATGATAGAATAAAACAGTAATGTTTAATTTCTTGCTGACTTGTGGTTCACCAAATCAAATAAGAGAATAGTCTTTTATCCCCCTAAGAGAGTTGATCATACATGTCTTCACAGAGGAAACAAAGTGGTATCAGTGTCCCATCATTTTAGGAATGATATCATTAGAGCACATGGGAAAGGTGGAGTCTCATCCTGCTCATATAATACTGAGGTCATTTTGAGCTTGTGCTTCTCATTTTTTTTCTGAACAGAGATTTCAACAATAAGACTGCTATTAAAGCAAAAAGAAACTTAAATAGAAACCAGAGATCTCAAATGGAACAGGCAGAATATCTTGCATAAAAGCAAAACTCACCTGTGATACAAATCCAGGCAAAGTATATGTGTTAGAAAACACAATGAATTAGACACTGAGATGTATTTGAAGAAATTGTAAAAGCATCAGCATGGAAATGTTTCAACAGGCAATTATAAATATTCTTGAAATATTAAAAAAAAAAGAAGTAATGTAATATCAAGTAAAAGTCGTAGAAATGGAAAAACAACTAAAATAAAAGTGATTATAAAAACAAATAGTTGCTCATTCGCATCCAGGACCTAGGTCACTGCAACAAACATTTGAGGTGTCCCAGCCACCACATGAGCCCCTGCAAATGCCAAAGATGATGCCTGAAAGCCAGTATCCACCAGAACAGAGATTTCAGTGACAGATGTCTGAGCCCAACCATCTCTTCCCTCCTCAGTCAGGAGTTCCTGGAGATAATCGCCCCAGCTACCACCAGCAGATGTCAGAGCCCATTGTCCCCGCAGCTCTGCCAACCCTTCAGGGAATCAAGCAGAAATACCATGACCCACTCTATGGACATGGGGTCCCTGGGATGCCTGGTTCCCCAACACATGGGTTCCAGTCAACCATGGGAATCAAGCAGGAGCCCCAAGATTACTGTGCTGACTCAGAAGTGCCTAACTGCCAGTCATCCTACATGAGAGGTGGTTATTTTTCCAGCAATTATGAAGGATTCCCATACAAAAAGGACCCTATACTTTGATGACACTTGTATGGTGCCTGAAAGGCTAAAAGGCAGAGTCAAGCAGGAGCCCACCATGTATCCAGAAGGGCTCCATTATCAAAGGCGAGGTTCTCTGCAGCTGTGGAAGTTCCTTGTCATCCTTCTGGATGACCCAACCAATGACCACTTCATCGTTGGACTGGGCCGAGCCGTGGAATTTAAGCTCAAAGAACTGGAAGAAGTTGCTTGTCCTTGGAAAGAAACTGCACACCCATAGGAAAGTCCATAATGCTGGGTTGCAGAGGCTTAGACCATTGCGGCTTTAAATTGCAAAACTCTTGAAGCTCTTTCTGAAATCTTTCCCCTGTAGTACAGAACTGGGGAGACCAGGAGAACTGTTACTCACTCCACAGGTCTCAGACCATGCTCCTCTTGGGCCTTCCAACCGAGTGGTCACCATAAGTAAATCAAGTCCCCCTCCTTCTACCACTCACACGGCTGAGTACAGACAGCTTGTTTTAAAAAGATGAAGAACATGACAGTATTTTGTTTTGCTTTGATTTGCTTTTGGTTGTTGTTGGGGGGGGCAGTTTATATAAACTGATTTTTGTAGTTTTGGTATTTAAAGCAAAACAAATAAACATGCAAACAACAATAAAACCCTTTTTGGGAAGTGCACTGCATCCCTTAGGTGGGGCGTGCCCACTTCAGAAGACACTGCAGCCTGAGAGGGGATCTTCTAGGGCTTCCCCTTTTGCCGCATTAGAAGCCTGCTTGGTGCTTTCTGCACCAGACAACTTGTTGAGAGGTTTAACCTATTTTGTACATTTTTGAAGTATGCCAGGCAGCCTGGACACAACTTACAGTTAGTTCTATGAGAGTTAGAACTACATACATGTCAGGTCCATTTAACAAATGGTCACCTGGTGGGAACCCAAGCTTTGTTTTCCTTTTTCTTCAATTTTGAACTTTCAACCCTGCACAGTGGTTCCCTTGGGTCTGAAACTTACCTGTCACATACAGGTAAAATAGTACTAGCTAGCATTCTGGCTACTTGCTACTTGTTTTATTTTTTTATTCTGATTTCTGTATTATATTGGGAATGTTCTAAACAACCAAACTAAAGCTCTATAAAAATTGGTTTTGGAGTGGTGGGAAAGTCAGCAGGAGGCACCAATGCCTTGCTGCCTGACCCCTTGTTGACAAGCGTTTGCTGTCCTTGATATGCCACACCTTGGGTTCCTCACATGCTGGACACAGAGCTGATGGATCGTGGGATATTCTTTGCTGTCCCATGAGTGAGGCACTCCACAGCCTTCTCATGACTTGTAAAGAGAGGTTCACAAGGATAAAGCATATGTTTTAGAGCTATGAGAACCTAAGGTTTTCCTCTCAAAGCTAGTCAGCCCACAGAGGCATCAAACCCGAAGCTTGGGACTTAATTAGCATTGTACTCTGATGAAAGGACCTTTTCATAAGCATATTTATAGCTTTCTAATCTGCACACTATCTATACATAGATGCATATTTTACCCCAGCTGGCTAGCTAGACATTTATTTTTGTAACTACTATATAGATTTTTTTTCTGTTTTTCCTCTTTATTGATACTGGTTTGGGGTTTGTTTTAGTTTTCTTAAATGAATTTATGCTGTTTGGAGGGTCATTGAGAAGAATCTTCTGTAGAGCTGCCCCTCCCGTGTTTTGACAGCACAGCCTGTGATGTCAAGGGATACTGGACAGTAGTACCACTTTGCATTCTCACTGGACCAGTACCTCCCACAGAGCCATCCCTGTCAAGATGTAGAGCTTTCATGCAATTACTTCTTTTCCAGAGTGTGGAAAGTCTACAGTGCACAAAAGTTTTAGTCTGCCAGTTGATTTGAACTGCTTCCCCCTGCACAGGGCTACGTTATATTCTGTACTATGTACAATTAAGAAGATTGTCTATCTTAAAAAAAAGCAACTAATAGTTTCAGTATAACAGATAAAATGGCACATGATTGAATCTGAACATTTAAAGATCATCAAAATCACTCACTATGATTCACAGAGAAAAAAGCAAAGAATGAAGCCTAGGGTCATTCTATGTCCCAAAAAACAAAAGTGCAGTAAAAGCCCGAGGCAGAGACAGAAAAAAGGGGAAAAAAGAATGAGACTGAAAGAAATTTTATTCAAAGAAGAACTAAAGTGTCCTAAAATTTGTCAAATGATGTAAGCTTACAAATTCAAAAGGTTAAGCAAAGCCCTGGAACTTATCAGGATGACCCTAGAGAGAACTCCTAGTAATGGAGGCTAGAGAGTCTGAACAGTCCATCTTTTATAACCAGGCAAGTCTTTCAGGGTGGCCAGCCTTGCACTCTGTTTAGTTGTTGTTAGCCAAGAGAGAAGATCCTTTCTCAAGGGAAGCAGAAGTTTTGTGAATCAGCAAGGAGGGAAGTGAGAAGAGCTTGGAAGAGGGGGAGAAAGGGAAATTTCTTTTTTTTTAAGTGGCAGATATATTTTTAAAATTTTTTTTAACAATTCTGTCTCATTTTAACTTTCTTTTTTTTAAAGTAAAATCATTATATGATAAACTTGAAGATTTACATGGAAATATTTCTGTGAAAATTGAAGAAATATATAGAAAAACATGTTAAAATTGAAGATTATCATGGAAAATTATACAGATAAAATGGTAGGCATAAAATAATTCTAAGGTGATTGAAAGTGGAGTTATAAACATTTTCATGTAAAATTGAAGATTTACATGAAAAATATTTCTGATAAAATTCAAGAAATATATAGAAAAACATGTTAACATTGATGATTTCATGTAAAATTATACAGATAAAATAGAAGACATAAAAACATTTCTAAGTTAATTGAAGGTGGAATTAAAAACATTTTGTGATAAAATCAGAGATTTACATGGAAAACATTTCTGATAAAATAGAAGATATATATAGAAAAACATGTTAAAATTGAAGATTATCATGAAAAATAATGCAGATAAAATGGTAAACATAAAAAACATTACTGGATTAATTGAAAGGAATTACAAATATATTCTGATAAAATTGAAAATTTGCATGAAAAATATTTCTATTAATCTATGTCTTTTTACTGGTGAATTGAGTCCATTGATGTTAAGAAATATTAAGGAATAGTGGTAGTTGCTTCCTGTTTTTTTTTTTTGATGTTATATTTATGTTTGTGTTGTTATCCTCTTTTGGATTTGTTGGAAGAAGATTAATTTCTTGCTTTTTCTACAGTGAAGTTTCCCTCCTTGTTTTAGCATTTTCCATCTATTATCCTTTGTAGGGCTGGGTTTGTGGAATGATATTGTGCAAATTTGCTTTTGTCATGTATTATCTTGGTTTCTCCATGTGCTTTGTGTGGTCTAGTAGTCTGGGCTGGCATTTGCATTCTCTTAGGGTCTGTATGAAATCTGCCCAGGATCTTCTAGCTTTCATCATCTCTGGTGAGAAGTCTTGTGTAATTTTGATAGGTCTGCCTTTATAAGTTACTTGCCCTTTTTCCCTTATTGCTTTCAATATTCTTTCTTTGTTTAGTGCATATGACGTTTTGATTATTATGTGCCGGGAGGAATTTCTTTTCTGCTCCAGTCTGCTTGGAGATTTTTAGGCTTATATAATCTTTTTCCTTAAGTTAGGGAAGTTTTCTTCTATAATTTTGTTGAAGACATTTACTAGTCCTTTATGTGCCTATGATCCTTAGGTTTGGCCTTCTCATTATGTCCTGGATTTCCTGGATGTTTTGGGTTACAAGCTTTATGCATTTTGCATTTTCTTTGACTGTTGGGTCAATGTTTTCAATGGTATCTTCAGCAGATGAGATTCTTTCTTCTATCTCTGGTATTCTGTTGTTGATATTTGCATCCATGGCTCCTGAATTCTTTCCAACGTTTTCTATCTTCAGAGATGTCTCACTTTGTGATTTCTTTATTATTTCTACTTCCACTTTTAGATCCTGGATGGTTTTGTTCAGTTTATTCACTTGAATGTTTGTGTTTTCCTGTAATTCTTTAAGGGATTTTTGTGTTTCCTCTTTAAGGGTTTCTGCCTGTTGACCCATGATCTCCTGTGTTTCTTTAAGGGATTTTTGTGCTTACTCTTTAAGGGATTTTACCTGTTGACTGATCTTCTGTATTTCTTTCTTTCTTTCTTTCTTTCTTTCTTTCTTTCTTTCTTTCTTTCTTTTTCTTTTTTTTTGTTTTTCAAAACAAGGTTTCTCTGTGTAGCTCCGGCTGTCCTGGAACTCACTCTGTAGACCAGACTGGTCTCGAACTCAGAAATATGCCTGCCTCTGCCTCCCAAGTGCTGGGATTAAAGGCGTGCACCACCACTGCCCGGCATCTTCTGTATTTCTTTAAGGCAGCTATTTAAGTCCTTCTTGAAGTCCTCTATCAGCATCATGAGGTATGATTTTAAATCCAACTCTTGCTTTTCCAGTGTGTTGGGGTATCCGGGACTTGTTCTGGTAGAAGATCTGGGTTCTTATGTTGCCAATTAGCCTTGGTTTCTGTTGGTAGGGTTCTTGTGCTTGCCTTTCGTCATCTAGTTATTTCAGATGCTAGTTGGTCTTACTGTCTCTGGCTGGAGCTTGTCCCTCCTGTGGACCTGTAAGCCTGTGTCCATACTCCTGGGAGACCAAATCTCATCTGGCAGGGTCTGTGCACAGAAGGCTGTGGAGCCTCCTGGCTCCCTGGAGCAAATGGCAGCCTGAAGACTCCTGTCCCAGCTGCTCCACTGATCATATGCCCTGTGTGCTCCCAAATGTTCCCCTTCAGAGAGAAGATGAAGTGAAAGCACTGCTGGGAGATCATTCTCTCCTGGTGGGCTGTGCCCAGAAGGCTGTGAAGTTATCTGGCTCCTAGGTGCAAATGGTGGCAGGAAGACTTCCATCCCAGCCATTCCACTGATCATATGCCCCGTGTGCTCCTAGCTGTTCCCCTCCAGAAAGCAGAAATTTCTATTTTCATTAAAAAAGAAAATATATTTTTTGGCTTTTTGAAATATGGTTTTTCTCTGTAGCCCTGGCTGTACTGGAACTCACTCTATAGACCAGAGTGGCTTCAAACTCAGAAATCTGCCTGCCTCTGCCTCCCAAGTGATAGGATTAAAGGTGTGTGCCACCACTGCCTGGCTGAAAGATATTTTCAATATCACAAAAATATGGTATCAATCATTTAAAGTCTTTATGGTTTTCAATGCAATATGTACTCTTATTACAAGACATTTTCCCAATAAACTTTTTTTCAATGCTTTCATTGATTTTATGTTTAGATCCATAACCCAGTTTTTTCTCATATAATATATCTCCACCACAATTTCCCCACTTTCTTCTACTCCCAGTACCCCTCCTACTTCTGCTCTCACTCAAATCCTCCCCTTCCCCTTTTCCTTTAGAAAAGAGCAACATCCAAAGAGATATCTACCAAACATGACATATGAATTTATAATAAGACTAGTCACATCCCTTCATATTAAGGCCTGGAGGAGACAAGCCATGGGAAGAAAGGGGTACCAAAAGCAAGCAAAGACAGTCAGAAAAGCTCCCACTCCCACTCTTAATAGTAATACAAGAATAGCAATCTGTACAACCATAACATATATGCAGATGACCAAGTATAGACCAGTGCAGTGTCCATGATTATAGGTTCATTCAATGAAATCCCCTGGTTAGTTCATTTAGGGCAGTGTTCTTGTGGTGTCCTTAACCTCACTGCCTTCTACAGTTCTTCTACCTCTTCAGAATTCCTTAAGCTTTCCTAATATTTGGCCATAGGTCTCTGCTTCTGGTCCTAACAGTTGTTTGATAAAGCCTCTCTGATAATGTTTATGCTAGGCTCCATTCTAAGAGTCTAACAAACTATCATTAAGAATAATTTTATTGACATTTTTTACCAGGCATGTTTAGTTCTATCCTAGGTCTCTGGGCTATATAGAGTCTTGTTCATGGCCCTCCAGGCAATTTCAGGCATATGTACCACATTTTAAAATTGTATTATTTGGCTTTTCAATTGATAGCTTCTTGAATTTTTTATAGATTCTGGATATTTGTTCTCTATCAGATTTGGAATTAGTAAAAATCTTTCCCCATTCTATAGGTTGTCACTTTGCCTGATTGGTACTTTCCTTCGCCTTACAGAGCTGGTAATTTTATTAAGTCTTGTTCATTAATTATTGATCTTAATACCTACACTGTGATTGTCTCATGTACCAATGCACTCAAGGTTATTCCCTATTTTCTCTTCTATAAGGTCCAGTGTGTCTGATTTTATGTTGATGTCTTTGATCCATTTGTACTTGAGTTTTGTTCAGGGTAATAAATAAGGACTTAGTTTGCATTCTTCTAATTACAGACATCCAGTTTGACCAGCACAGTTATTTAGAGCTGCTTTCTTTCTGCCAGTGTGTATTTCTGACTTGTTTATCAAAAGTCAGGCATTCGTGTATGTGAATATTTTTATGTGGGTCTTCAATTATATTCTGTTGATCATCTTGTTGAATTTATTCCAATACCATGTGATTTTTATTACTATAGCTCTTTAGTACAACTAGAAAGCAGTGTTAGTGGTAGATCCAGTGGTTCTTTTATTGTTCATGATTGTTTTACATATCTTGAGTTTTTTGTTTTTCCATATGAAGTTGAGAATTGTCCTTTCAACATCTGTGGATACTTTATTTGGAATTTTGATGGGAATTATACTGGATCTGTAAATAGCTTTTGGTAAGATTCCATACTTTGTTAATTCAACAAATCCATGAGGATTGGAGATCGTTCCAACTTCTGATACATTTTTCAGCTTTTTTTTCTTTTATCAAAGACTTGGAGCTTTTATCAAATATGTCTGTTATTTGCTTGGTTGAAATTACACCCAAGATTATATTATATTATTTGAGGTTAATTTGAAAGGTGTTGTCTCCCTGATTTCTTTCACAATGCATGTCATTTTCATATAGGTGGGCTACTGAAATTTTTGAGCTGATATTGTATCCTATCCTGTCACTTTGCATGAAGTGTTTACCTGACCTCAAGCTGTACTACAGAGCAATAGTAATAAAAACTGTTTGTTGTAGAAATAAGAAAAGACAGGTTTATCATTGGAATATAATCAAAGACCTGAAATAAACCCACACACATACAGACACTTGAGTTTTGACAAAGAAGGCAAAAACCGCACAATGAAAAAAAAAAAAAAAGAAAGCATCTGCAACAAATGCTGCTCGTTTAATTGGATGTCTGCATGTAGAAGATGAAAATTGATTCATATTTATCACCCAGCACAAAGCTCAAGTCCATGTGGATGAAGGACCTCAACATAAAGCTGAATATATTAAATCCCATAGAAGATAAAGTTGGAAATAGCCTTTAACATATTGGTACAGGAGACAGTGTCCTGATCACAACACAAATGGCTTAGGCTCTAAGATCAACATTGATAAATGGGACCTCATGAAACTAAAAAGGTTTTGTAAGGCAAAGAACACTGCTGATAGAACAAAACAGCAGCCCACAGATTGTGAAAGAATCTGCACCAACCCTATGTCCAACAGAAGAGTAATATCCAAAATTTATGAAGAACTCAAGAGATTAGATAACAACAACCCCAACAACCCAATAAAAACAGGGATAGAGAACTAAATAGAGAATTCTCAACAGAGGAATTTCAAATGGCCAAGAAGAACATAAAGAAATGTTCCATGTCCTTAGTCATCAGGGAAACGCAAAACAAAATAACCCTGGATTTCCATCACACACCCATCAGAGTGGCTAAGATAAAAAACTCAAGTGACAGCACATGCTGTTAAGCATGTGGAGCAAGGTAAACATTCCTATGTTGCTATTGGGAGTGCAAACTTGCACAACCACCTATGAAATCCATTTGGTAGTTTCTCATAAAACTGAGAATAATTCTATCCCAAGAACCAACTATACCACTTCTGAGCATATACCTAAAAGATGCCCTACTATACCCCACGGAAATTTGCTCAGCTATGTTCATAGTAGCTTTATTCATAATAGCCAGATACTGTAAACAATCAACATGTCCCTCAATTTAAAAATTGTTAAAGAAAATGTGGTATATCTATACAATAGAGTATTATTCAGCTATTAAAAACCAAGACATGAATTTTTCAGGCAAATGGATGGAACTTGAGAATACCATCCTCAGTGAGGTAATACAGTGCCAGAAAGACATATATAATATCTACTCACTTATAAGTGGGCATTATCCATAAGATGAAGGAAAACCTTACTACAAGCCATTGACCCAAAGAAACTGAGTAATAAGGAAGTCCTAATTCAACATGCCCAAATCTTACTCAGAAAAGGGAATGAAAGAGTTATTGGATATTGGATAGAGAGAGGAAACTGTAGGAGAAGAAATGAGGAGGGAAATGAAGTCGGTGATCAGGTGTGGGGTGAGGGGCTAAGAGAGGGCTTGGAGGGAGAATGAAAATCAGTTAAGGGGCATCTCTGGTGACTGGCTGGAATTCTGAGACAGTAGAGGATAAGGGGTTGGGGGTAACCTACATTAGATTCCAACCTGAGGGGTATATAGAGACTGAAGTGGCCATCTCCTGTCCTGAGGAGGGAATGAATATCAAACCACCAACAAAACCTTTAATCCAAAATTTGTGTCATCTACAAAATGTGCAGGGATAAAAATGGAGCAGAGAGTGATGGAATGACCAAACAATGACTACTCCCACTTGAGACTGATCCCATGGGAGAAAGCCAAACCCTGACACTATTCATTATATTCTGCTATGTTTGCAGACAGGAAACTATCATAACTGAATGCTCAGATAATTTATCTGAGAGCAATTAGAGACAGATGCAGAGACCCACAGCCAAACAGCAGGCATAGACCTGGAGTCTTGTGGAAGAATTGGAGATATAAGTGAGCAAGTTGCTGAGTCAAACATAACAGAATAAGATTCAGAGAGTTAACTAACTTGGAACAATGTGGACTCACAGAGCCTGGAACACCATCCTGAGCATGCAGGAGCTAGACCAAGAACAAGCTACACATTTGTAGCAAATGTGTAGCTTGGTCTTCTCAAGAGTCCCATAACAAGTCGATTGAGAGTTGTGGTCTCTGTTCTCTGCCATTGGATCCTCTTCCTCACTTTTTGGATTGCCTGGTTAGACCTCAGTGGAAGAGGATGTGCTTAGACCTGCAGTGACTATATGTTCAGAGTGATGTGATACCCGCTGGGGTACGCCTTCTCTAATTAGAAAGGATGGGGCAGAAGAGGAAGGATTTATAAGTGTGGTACAGGAAAGAGAAAGGATGGGGTTGTGATCAGAATATAAAATGAATAAAATTAAAAAAAATTTCCCTGGTGGAGCTTTTAGGTCAAATTATGCATTATATCTTATCATCTGGAAATAATACTTTGGTTTCTTGTTTTGTTTTGTTTTGTGTTTTTACAATCATAATATACTATTTTCTTTTTTATTTGATATATTCTTTATTTACATTTCAAATGATTTCCTCTTTCCTGGATCACCCCTCCCCGAAAGTCCCATAGACCCTCATCCCTCTACCTGTTCCCCAATCACCCACTTCTCCCGTTTCCCTTTCCTGGTATTCCCCTACACTGCTGCACTGAGACTTTCCAGGACCAGCGGCCTCTCTTTCCTTTATCTTGGGCATCATTCGATATGAGAATTGTTTCTTGGGTATTCTACCACTCTGGAAATCAGTATGGTAGTTCCTCAGAAAGCTGGGCATGATACTACCAGAGGACCCCACCACACCATTCCTGGGCATATGCCCAGAGGATTCCCCAGCATGCAATAAGGACACATGCTCCACTATGTTCATAGCAGCCTTATTTATAATAGCCAGAAGCTGTAAATAACACAGATGTCCCTCAACGGAGGAATGGATACAGAAATTGTGGTATATTTACACTATGGAATACTACTCAGCTATTGAAAACAATGAATTCATGAAAATCTTAGGCAAGTGGGTGGAACTGGAGAATGTCATCCTGAGTGAGGTGACCCAATCACAAAAGAGCACACATGGTATGTATTCACTGATAAGCAGATATTAGCCCAGAACCTCAGAATACCCAAGAAACAATTCATATATCAAATGGAAACAATTCTTAGACTTCTTTGTTTCCAACTTCTATTCTGTCAATCTCTGTCAATTGTCTTATTGCTCTAGGAAAAAAAACTGTAAGTACTATATTGAACAGATATGGAGAGAGTGGACAACTTTGTCTTGTTCCTGATTTTACTGGAACTTCTTTGCTTTGAGTTTCTATACACTTAATTTAATATTATCTAAGGTTAGGGTGGTTTACATAAGAATGGTCCCTGGAAAACTCATGTGTTTGACAATAACAGATAATGGGCTAAACCTCTGAAACTATAAGCCAGCCCAATTAATATTTCCTTAGAAGAGTTGCCATGGTCATGGTATCTCCTCACAGAAATAAACCTCTAACTAAAACAATGGCCTTGCAGCAAATTGTCTTTACTAGATTTAGGTATATCCCTTTTCCTAATCTCTACAGAGATATTAGTATGAATGGGTATTGGGTTTTGTGAAATGATTTTTTGGCATCTCCTGAGATGATCTGATAGTTTTTCTCTTTCAGTTTGTTCATATGGCAGTTTACATTTCCCGATTTTTGTATGTTGAACCACCCAAGTATCTCTGAAATGAAGCTTGCATGATTGTAGTAGAAGATGGATTTGATATGTTCTTAGAATTTGTTTACAAACAATTTACTGAGTATGTTTGCAATTCTTTTTTCATAAAGGAAACTAGTTTCTAATTCTCATTCTTTGTTGATTATTTATGTGTTTGAGTTTCAGGATAACTGTGGCCTCAGAAAAATTAATTTGACAATGTTCATTCTGTATGTAGTTTCTGGAATAATTTGAGGAGTTCAAGTCTTAACATTGAAATTTTGCCCTAAGGCCATCTGACCCTGGGTACTTTATAGTTGGCATACATTTAATGACTTTTTTTCATAAGTGTTTATGGATATATTAAAATTGTTTATTTGATCTTGATTTAACTTGGTTAGGTGGTACCTATCAAGAGTATAATCATTTTATTTTAGATTTTCTTTGGTGTGCTATAGGTCTTTAAAGTACATCTTCACAGTTCTTTGAATTTCATCATATCTCTTAGGATTTCCTTGATGTATATTGTTATGTCCTCCTTTTGTTTATATTTTTTCTTTTTTATTGAATATATTCTATATTTACATTTCATTGTCCTTTTTCTTGTTACCTGTCCCCCAAAGGTCCCACATGCCCCCTTCCATACCAGTGTTCCCCATCCACCCCTTCCCACTTCCCTGTTCTGGTATTCCCCTAAACTGATGCTTTGAGCATTTCCAGAACCAGGGTCCATTCTTTCTGTGATGGTTTGTATATGATTGGTTCAGGAAGTGAACCTATTAGGAGGTGTGGCCTTGTTGGAGTAGGTATGTCACTGTGGGTGTGGGCTTAAGACCCTCCCCCTGGCTCCCTGGAAGTCAGTCTTCCACTAGCCGACTTCAGATGAAGATGTAGAACTCTCAGTTCCTCCTGCACCATATCTGCCTGGATGCTGCCATGTTTCTGCCTTGATGACAATGGACTGAACCTCTGAGCCTGTAAGCCAGGCCCAATTAAATGATGTCTTTTATAAAACTTGCATTGGTCATGGTGTCTGTTCACAGCAGTGAAAACCTAACTAAGACAGAAGTTGGTACCAGGGACTGGGGTATTGCTGTGATAGGCAAGACCATGCTTTTGTTTGGAAGAATGTGGATTTTAGGACTTTGGATTTGGAAAGCCACGGAATGCTTTAAGTGGGGCTTAATGGGCCAGCCTAGTAGGAACATGGAAGACAGTGGTGCTGAGGGTCATTTGAACTGTGTAGGCCTGATTGCCCAAGAGGTTTCAATGGAGAAGTACTTTAATATGTGGCCGAGAAACTGTTTTTGTGATGTTTTGGTGAAGAACATGGCTGGTTTTTGCCATTGCCTGAAGAGACTGACCAAGGCTAAGGTAAAGAGATTTATATTAATTACATCTGCAAGGGAAGTCTCAAAAAAGCCCAACAAAGACTTTGTTCTCTTGTTAAGTCTGATAAAGAGAATTTTAAATCAACCTAGCAAGCTGAGAAAGGAAAAGTACAAAGTATATAGTTTTAGTATTAAAGGGACTCCAGGAAGTGAAATGGAGCTGAATTCTAGGATATTGAATTAAGGGAGTGGTGATCTTGGGACAAGATTCCACCCAACTAAATTTTGGTCCAGGCAGGTAGTACAAGCCTTTAATCCGAGGAGGCAAAGATAAGCAGATCTCTGAGTGCAAGGCCAGCCTAGAACAGAACAAATTCTAGGTGAAGAAAAACTTTAATCCAGGCCTGGTAGACCACACCTTTAATCCTAGTGCTTAGGAGACAGGCATGCAGATCTCTTGAGTTCAAAGTCAGTCTATGGAGCAAGATTCAGGACAGCCAACTTAGGCAGTGAAGAAGCTGGGAAAAAAGAAACCAGTGATAATGTAATAGAACAAGGGGGCCAATGTTTTAGCTCCTGCAAGCAGCAGAACTCAGCAGCTTCAGCCACGAGTCTCTGGTTTTATATTCAAAAGAAAGAGACTACTGGGACAATTGATGCTGGTTAGCTGGAGCTAAGAAATTAGTGGTGATTAAGAAAAGACCAGCATCACTGAGGTAAAATCCTCTGGGAAGTGTTTTCTGAGAGCACAAAGAAGCTGTATTCCAGAGACAGTCAAGGTTGTACCTCATGCTGCAGATGTACTTGGTAATGTGTAAGAATCATCCAGGTGGTACTGGTTTTGAAGGCATAAAGGCATCATGAAGAACAGCTGAGGCTTGGTACTGTGAGAGTCCATGGAAGGCCATTGGTGAAAGTGTATCCTCAGTTGTAATTGATAGCCCAGGACTGAAGGGGTCATGCAAAGGAGTTGAGGCTTGGTACCATGAAGAGAGCCTATGAGAGGCTTTGGTGAAGTACAGTTGCAGTGGAAGACCCTGGCATATTGGAGATGCCAGTACCACGGGATGACCACCAAGAACAGCAGTGGCAGTGGAGTGGATCAATCTGAACTTAGAGTGTTACAGAGGGCAGAGCTGGAGAAGTGACACCAGATCTTTGGAGATACACTGAAGATCATGTGTGGACCTCAGACATTGGAACAAGAAGTTGTGAGGCTGAAATTGACTTGGGGTATCCAAGATGTTAAAGATGCCAGAGCCACAGGATGCCTGTCAAGGAAAGCTGATAACGGGTAGTGGAACAAGCCCAGGAGAAAGAACCTTGCTGAAGTCAACAAAGATAAAAAAAAGGAGTTGGATATCTGAAGACTACTTTGCCATCAGACATGGAGATGCAGAGTTTGGACTTTTCCCAGTGGGTTTCCTGTCTTGCTTGGGGGATTACAGTTAAGAGACCTATTAACTTTGGACTTTTACTGCTATAGTCTACAGGGACTTTTGAAGTTGGACTAAATGTATTTTGCATTATGCTATGTTTAAGTATGTCCTTATAGACTCATGTTTGAACAAGCCTATGGGGGACGGGGAGTGGAATGTGATGGTTTGTATATGATTTGTCCAGGAAGTGAACCTATTAGGAGGTGTGGCCTTGTTGGAGTAGGTATGTCACTGTGGTTGTGGGTTTAAGACCCTCCCCCTGACTGCCTGAAAGTCAGTCTTTCACTAGCAGCCTTCAGATGAAGATGTAGAACTCTCAGTTCCTCCTGTACCATATCTGCATGGATGCTGCCATGTTTCTGCCTTGATGAAAATGGACTGAACCTCTGAGCCTGTAGGCCAGCCTCAATTAATTGTTGTCTTTTATAAAACATGCATTGGTGTCTGTTCACAGCAGTGAAAACTTAGCTAAGACACCTTCCTTCTTGTCGGACATCATTTGGTATGTGGATTGTGTCTTTGGTGTCCCATGATTCTAGGCTAATATCCACTTATCAGTGAGTGCATACCATGGGCATTCTTTTGAGACTGGGTTCCCTCACTTAGTATGATGTTCTCCAGCTCCATCCATTTCTCTAAGAATTTCATGAATTCATTTTTTCTAATGGCTAAAGAGTACTCCATTGTATATCTATACCACATTTTTTGTATCCATTCCTCCGTTGAGGGACATCTGGGTTCTTTCCAGCTTCTGGCTAGTATAAATAGGGCTGCTATGAACATAGTGGAGCATGTATCCTTATTGCATGCTGGGGAATCTTCTGGGTATATTCCCAGAAGTGGTATGGCTTGGTCCTCTGGAAGTATCATGTCCAGTTTTCTGAGGAACTGCTAGACTGATTTCCAGAGTGGTTGTACCAGCTTGCAGTCCCACCAGCAGTGGAGGAGTGTTCCTCTTTCTCCACATCCTCAGCAACACCTGATGTCTTCTGAATTTTTAATCCTAGCCATTCTTACAGGTGTGAGGTGAAATATCAGGGTTGTTTTGATTTCCATTTCTCTAATGACTAATGATGTTGAACATTTTTTAAGGTGTTTCTCAGCCATCCGAATTTCTTCAGGTGAAAAGTCTTTGTTTAGCTGTGTACCCCATTCCATTTGACAAAATTCAGCATCCTTTCATGCTAAAAGTCTTGGAAAGAACAGGAATTCAAGGCCCATACCTAAACATAGTAAAAGCAGTTTACAGCAGACCAGTAGCCAACATCAAAGTAAATGGAGAGAAACTTGAAGCAATCCCACTAAAATCAGGGACTAGACAAGGCTGCCCCTCTCACCATATCTTTTCAATATAGTACTCGAGGTACTAGCTAGAGAAATTTGACAACGTAAGGAAGTCAAAGGGATACAAATTGGAAATGAAGAAGTCAAACTATGACTATTTGCAGATGATATGATAGTATACTTAACTGTCTCAAAAAACTCCATCAGGGAACTCCTACAGTTAATAAACAACTTCAGCAAAGTGGCTGGTTATAAAATCAACTCAAGCAAATCAGTAGCCTTCCTATACTCAAAGGATAAGCAGGCAGAGAAATAAATTAGGGAAATGACACCCTTCACAATAGCCACAAACAATATAAAGTATCTTGGGGTGACTCTAACCAAGCAAGTAAAAGATTTGTATGACAAAAACTTCAGGTCTCTGAAGAAGGAAATAGAAGAAGACCTCAGAAAATGGAAAAATCTTCCATGCTCCTGGGTTGGCAGGATTAATATAGTTAAAATGGCAATCTTGCCAAAAGCAGTATGCACATTCAACGCAATCCCCATCAAAATCCCAACTCAGTTTTTCATAGAGTTAGAAAGAGGAATTCTCAAATTCATCTGGAATAACAAAAAACCCAAGATAGCTAAAACTATCTTCAGCAGTAAAAGAACTTCTGGGGGAATCAGTATCCCAGACCTCAAACAATATGACAGAGCAGTAGTGTTAATAACTGCATGGTATTGGTACAGTGACAGGGAGTTGGATCAAAGGAATAGGATTGAAGACCCAGAGTTGAATCCACACATCGATGGCCAATTGATTTTTGACAAAGGAGCTGAAAACATCCAGTGGAAAAAGAACAGCCTTTTCTTTTGGTGCTGCCTCAACTGGAGGTCAACATGCAGAAGAATGAGAATTGATTCACTCTTACCTCCTTGTACTAAACTCAACTCCAAGTGGATCAAGGACATCCACATAAAACCAGACACACTAAAACTAATTGAAAAGAAACTGGGGAAGACCCTTGAGGACATTGGCTCAGGGGGAAAGTTCCTGAACAGACCACCAATAGCTTATGCTCTAAGATCAAGAGTAGACTAATGGGACCTCATAAAATTATAATTTTCTTAATATGGATATTATCTCTCTGCCTTTTCTTAGTTTGGATAAGCGGGTTATTTTGTATTTTGATTATTTTCTCAAAGAAATAACTTTTTTGATTCTTGGTGTTGTTCTCTTTATTTTTATTTTATTGATTTTAACCTTATAGGATAATTATTTTATGCCATTTACTCCTCTTAGATATGTTTGCTTCTATTCATTTGAGAGCTCTCTCTAATTTCTTTATGAAGGCACTCACTGCTCTGAATTTTCCTCTATTATTGCTTTTATTGTGTCCTATAAGTATTTATTTTCTTCTTTTGTATTGACCAATTTTTTGTTCCGCGAAGGTCTATTCAGTTTCTATGCATTTATAAACTTTCTGTTGTTGTTCCTATTCAGTGTTAATCTTGGTGGGATATGTCTGATGAGATGTCTGTGGAGGTTTGCTTGGTGACCAAGTATGAGCCAATTTTTGAGAATGTTCTGTGAGGGTCTTAGAAGCATGTATATTCTTTTGAGTTTGGGTGAAATGTTCTGTAGATATGTGTTAGGTACATTTAAGTCATAATCTCTGTTAGTTCAATTATTTCTCTGTTTAGAGTTTGTCTGGATGACATGTCCATTGGTGAGAGTGGGATAATGAAGTCTCCCCCTATTAATGTTTGAGTTTTGATGTGTGATCTAAGCTTCAGTGATGTTTCTTTTACAAACTGATTGCTCTTGCATTTTGGGCATAGATATTTAGATATCATCTTGGTGGATGTATCTTTTGATAAGTATGTAGTGACATTCCACATCGCTGATTAATTTTTATTTAAAATTTATTTTGTTAAATATTACAATAGCTACCCCAACTTGCTTTGTGGGCCCATTTGCTTGGAAAATTTCTTTCCAACCCATTACACTGAGGTAATATTTATCTTTGATATTGAACTTTGTTTCTTGGAAGTAGCAGAATGTTAAATGCTGTTTTTTTTCATCCATTCTGTAATTCTCTGGGTTTTTTTTGGGGGGGGGATTGAGAGCATTGAAATTGAGAGATCTCAATTACCAATGATTGTTAATTACTGCTATTTGTTGTTTGTGGTGGTGACTATGTTAGTGGTTTTGTGTGTGTGTGTGTGTGTGCGCGCGCGCGCGCGCGCGCGTGCGCCCCTTCTTTTTGTTTTGCTGGTGTGAGATTATTTATTTCTGGTGTTCTCATGAGTGTAGTTAACCTTCCTTGTGGTAGAGTTTTCTTTCTAGCACCTTTTATTGCAGGGCTAGATTTATAGATAGATATTGTTTAAATTTGACTTTATCATGGTATCTTATTTTCTCTATCTCATGATTGAAAGTTTTGCTGTGTATAGTAATGGGGGCTGGGATATTTGGTCTTCTAGTGTCTGTAGTACATTTGTCCAAGTCATTCTGGCTTTTAGAGTCTGTTGAGAAGTCAGGTGTAATTTTTGTAGGACTGTCTTTGTCTTTTTTTCTTGTGCATTTTAATATTCTTTCTTTGTTTCGGGTGCTTAGAGTTTGGATTACACTGTGGCAAGGGCCTTTTATCTGGCCTAATCTATTTCGTGTTCTGTATTCTTCTTGTATATTTATAGGCATTGCCTTCTTTAGGTTAGGAAAATTTCTTCTCTGAGGTTGTTGAACATATCTTCTGGGCCTTAGAGCTGGAATTCTTCTATTCCTATTTTTCTTTGATTTGGTCTTTTCATATTGTCCTGGATTTCCTGGATCTTTTATGTCGGGAATGTTTTAGATTTAGCACTTTTTAATGGATAAATCTATTTCTGTCATATCTTCGGCACCTGATATTCTCTTTCCCATCTTTTATATTTTGTTGCTGATGCTGGAATCTATAGTTCTTGTTCATTCACCTCCGTTTTCCATGTCCAGAATTTCCTCAGTTTGTGTTTCCCTTATTGCTTCTATTTTCATTTCCAGGTCTTGAACAATTTTATTCATGTCCTTCACCTGTTATTTTCTTCTAGGCTGTTTTGGCTTTCTCTAAGGGATTTATTCTTTTTTTAAATTTTCCATAATTTGTTATTATTACTTTTTAATTTTCTACATTCTTTGTTTACATTCCAAAGGGTTTCCCCTTTCCCAGTTCCCCCTCACCATATGTCCCATAAGTCCTCTTCCCCAATCACTCCCTCCCCTTTCTCTGTCCTGGTACTCCCCTACAATACTGGATCAAGCCTTCTTCCAATTTTTTGTTTGTGTTATCCTCTCTCATCTTCATATATTTGGTTTTATTGTATTTTTCTTGTGTTTCAGCTAATTGAAATATTCAGGACCTGTTGTCATAGGAAAGCTGAACTCTGGTGGAGATATATTGCTATTATTGATCATGTTCTTACATTGACACCTAGGCATCTAGTTTTGGAGTGCTTATAAGTCTAGGGGCTAATTTCTGGCTTTGACATTGTTGGATAGGTATTTCTTGTTTTTCTTTCTTCTGTGGATGTTCAGAGGAAGTGTTGGTTTCGTGTTACCTGTTTTACTGGCCTGCTCAGCTTGTGTGTTTATGGGACTACTTGTTGGTGTCGGTGGCTGAGACACAGGACGCATGAAGAAGGGTGCATCTCATGTGATTTTGTCATGCTAGATATGGCCCTGGGGGTTAGATTGAGGGATCAGAAAGAGTGGAGAAGGTCAGTTGGTAACCTTCCTGATCTGGCAGGTGTGGCCTGTGAATGAGCAGGAGCTTCCTACCTGAGCTGGAGGTAGGACACAGCAAACAGGGGGAAGGAAGGGAGGCCAGGGGATGATGGGAAGGTAGGCTGTTGCTGGTGTTCTGTTGCAGTGCTAGCGATGTATTTGATGATTGTGACTGATTCTAACATCAAATTCTTTACTGAGTTAAAATGTCATTTTGAACTGAAGGGTTAGCAAAAATCATTGCCTGTAGTTTTAAAAATGCTACCATCTTAGCCCAGGAGCTTCCATGCTACCAGCCCCTCTTGGCTCCTTTTTATATCACCCTGCTTAATTCCAGATCTGCCACTGCCATCCCTAACCTGAGACCCTTGAATCCATGGGTAGAAGACACACACACAGCTTGACATTTTAGAACTTGTCTTCTAGGAACAATTGCTGGGCACAGATACCTCCCACCTGGAAAGGCATACCCTTATCAATTTATTATCTAAGTTTCTTCTCCTACCCTAATCTTAGTGGCTCAGTCTAGCTAGTCCCTGCCAAACATGTTTGACCACCTGCCAGTAGCTGAGGCCACAGGCCTTATCTGCCCTGATGCCTTACATGATTACAGCATCCATTTTCCTACAAAGCATTCCAGAAAAGGCTCTCTCCTTCCTTGTATCTGCCTTTTTCTCCTGGGACCCACAAATCCTGTCTGTACACTGCTCAACAATTGGTCTCCAGACTTCTTTATTGACAAATCTGGAACCAGTGGGGGAACATGGTTAGCATCAGAACCTCCCCTTACAGAAAAAAATATTAGAAACATTTAGAGAGTTGATTACTAGGAAATTTAGACTAAAAAATACCTAAAGGGAAACATCTAGATTAGCTAAAATATGGATAATCATAGGTCAATTACTTGCATAATTTTTGGTTTCTATTTGATGCATGAAACAAGTGTTCAAGCATCATCTCACATGATGCTCAATAAGAGTAGAAGAAAAACCAAAGCAAATTACATTTAAAAAGTAGACATGAACACTAAATAGTAACAAGTTTTCTATTTTCTTCTTTGTTAACAGTGATGTGTCAATGGCAGTGGACTAGAAAATGTTATCATACCATGTATGTGTGTGTGTGTGTGTGTGTGTGTGTGTGTGTGTGTGTGAGAGAGAGAGAGAGAGAGAGAAAGAGAGGAGAGAGAGAGAGAGAGAGAGAGAGAGAGAGAGAGAGAGAGAGAGAGAGACTAGTTGTATTATATAGTAGACAGAAAGACCAGGATACAGAAAAATGGACTCATATCATTTCTGAGAGGGGGCCATATTCTGGGCAGTAAGATACCATCAAAGATACAGAAGAATTGGAACCATACATATTATATTTCCTGAAATCAACCTGAAAACTATCTTAAACTTATATATTTTTCTGTTTCAAAATTAATAGTCTAATCACACCTCCGTACATCCACATATCAATAAATTACATGTAATACTCTTTCTGCATTTCAATGTTTTGTATTATTAATACCATATCATTCTGTGCAGAGGAATCACATAGCTATTTAGGCTCATTTCTTCTGGTCTGTTTGACATAGGCAGTGTGCAGCCTTAACCTCTACATTATCTGTCCATTTGTGAGTCAATATATTTGAACTACTAAATACTATCTTCTGTCTCTTTTATTTCCAATGACTAAAGATTTAAGTCAACATAAAACAAAAGACAGCATTTTATGATGAAAAATTACATATACCAATATTTCCATTTTCAACACAACCCCTTTCCTCACATTAGACCTTTCATTAAAATGTACCTTTCTAGAGTTTCAACCTTAATAATGGGGAAGTATGTGTTTCAAACACTATATGCTATGAAATAAAAAGCTGAGTTCCAGGTATAGATTACCTCTTATCAAACTGTTGGTTACTGAGGTACCTATACTATTATACAACATTGTTGCTGCTTTTGGTATGCGTCCATATCATTATGTTTAAACTCTGTTGCTCATATGTGTATACTGAACACACCACATATTTGAATTGTAGCATGTGAAGTATTCACATTGACACCTCTCTTGATGTTTCATCACTATTGGCTAGCTGTCAGATTTAAAATGTTCTACATCCTCTACTGGGCTAGAAATGGAACTAATACTATCCATAAACTGGGAACCCTGTAAGCTATGATAGTGGCTGTCTTGGCAAGAATGTGACTACCATAGCCACATTGATGGCAGGAAGTAAGAATCTTTACAGAGAGGGTAGGATGGGTGGTCAACTCTGTTAATCTTTGTTTGCAGTTTGAAAATGGTGTTGGTGGAAAATACTTACCCCTCCAGCACTTTCAAACTATCTCACTGAAATCTAACACCTATTGTTGCTGAAGAGTGAAGTCTATTGATGGCACAATTAGTATGACCTTGAACATTTGCTTTCAGCTTTCAAAGGAAGGTTTGAAGTCTTTTTTAAATTCTTCTAATATTAAATATTCACTTCTGTATGTAAGGAGTGCTTTTGGGTTAACATGGTTCATAGTTATATCCTTTAAATATAAATATTCATGAGTTCCCTCAATTGTAGAAATTATACTAGCCACTGTATTTAACATGATACTTACCACTACTGTGTCAATTTTCTCCTTCCGGTACTCTCATTCAGTATGCTTTACAGTCTTTCCATACTTACTACACTTTACCATCTCAAACTTACATTTTAAAAGAATTATTGTGGTTTTGTTCCTATTGAATTCATTACTACTAATTTTCTAAGTATTACTTTATATCCTCAAGTAGTTGCAAACTGAAAGTTATTCCATCTACTGAAATTTTATTCCTCTCTTTCTATGTGTGTGTATTGATTTCTAATTAATTATGTATTCTTTGCCATATACATAACGATACTTTTAGGAAAACCAAGGAGTATTACACATTTTAATGCAATATTAACTTCAACAATGAGTCTTTAAAGTAAACATTACAATTTAACTATTTCTGGACTACATAGAAAAAATGTCTAAGGAAATGTATTTAAAATATATTTAAAAGGCACAAAAAATGACAGATTTCTAAATGGAATAGGTTTTAATGTTCTTGTATCTATTGCTATATTATTTTATGTATCATTTATTATTTCAAGGGGTTTGTAAATATGTTTTATGAAACTAAGTCTTAACTCAAATATATCAGCTTTTATGGCAGTTATTCACATTTAGTTTCACTTCTTGCTATTCAAAGTCCAACTATCTAAAAGTTCTACTTGAAAGGTCAATTCTGTGGAGGAGGTCACTCCTTAAGAATCAGTTATCATGTTAATACATAGATGGCAGTGCAGCAGATAAATGCTGCATTGATGGAAATTGGATATAGGAATCAAAAAGAAAATAGGCTCTGACATGAAATGAGAAGGAATCAGCAAAGACAAAATTTCTATGTGTGTGAGATATAATTATACCAGTTTAATGTATTACACTATAGCTTTGCAACTATATGTAAATACTACATGGAACTTACAGTGTTAATCAGATGATTTTAGCATTATCATAGTAATTGATGTGTTTCAATACAATTAAAATATTAGCTATGCAACCTAATGCCGTGAAAAAATTCTATTAATGTCTTTTTTGCTCTTTCATATATAAATATACTTTATATTAAAGTGAATGGGAAATAAAGGAGAGACTCATTTAATTACAATGACATAAGTACAAAAGATCTTAAAGAATAACCTTCAAAAACATCTGGAAATAGATATATTTTAAATCTTTCAGACAGATACACCAGGAACATACTTGTGAATTCCCTGTGTGTGCCAGACAATTGAGATGTTTCGATTAAATACAATGTAATATCTGTAAAAATACCAAAGTTGAAGTTACTTATATAGTGTCACTTACTCATGGTTCACTCAATACAAATACAGCTATTTCCCAACTTATCATCGCTCTTCCTTATAAAGTTTATACTTAAGTGTTAATGCTAACTTATTCAGCTATCCTGTCTTTATATTCAGTATGCCTTCAACAGATTATGTAGTATATTGCTACTTTCTCATAAAATAGAGTTTAAGATAGATGACTTTGTGTATCTGTAAACCAATGCAAGTATTCTGAATACCTGTAAAGAAGTCTTGGCAATGCTATGACTGATCAGTAATGCAATTTAAACTTGCAGTATTTGAAATTTATGATGGGTTTAATTGGGATATAATACTAAAATAGTTGTGTTTCTTCACACATTGTGCACTTTACTGAGTACTAGAAGATGTGACAATATAGAGTAAAGAAACTGGGGGAGGGAAAGATGATAAGCAGCTACTGCTCTTACAGAGGACCAGAGTTCAGATCACAGAATCCAAATTGGCTAGCTCAAAAATACTTGCAGTATCAGATACAGTACCATATCTAGTTCTAGCATCCAGGAGCACCCCCACACATATGCACAGACCTATACACACCTAACAATGAAATTAAATCTTCTTAAAATTTTAAAATTATTTTAACTATGTGAGGGTGTTTGTATATGCAAGTAGACATGTACACATAAGCATAAATCTTCTGAGACAAGAGGTTTCTGATACATAGGAGTTGGATATACAAGGGTATATGAGCCACTGAGGTGAGGACTAGGAACTAAACTCGATGCTCTGAAAGAACAGCAAGTGTCATTAACCATTAACTTCCAAACCATCTCTCCAGGCCCCAAATAAAACTTTAAAAAAAGAAAATAAAATACAAAATTGCTCCTGACTTTCATGTAACATAGATTCCCATGAGAAAGATACACCATTTACAATCTGGTTAATATGGTTCAGGGGTATACTGTATTTTTTTAAATTTTCTTATTCGATATATTCTTAATTTACATTTCATATGATTTCCCCCTTTCCAGGCTCCCCCCTTGCCAGAAGTCCCATAAGCCCACTTCCCTCCCCCTGTTCCCCCATTTACCCCTTCGCTCTCCCCTGTTCTGTTATTTCCCTACACTGCTACATTAAGCCTTTCCAGAATCAGGGTCCCTTCCTTCCTTCTTGGACATCATTTGATATGTGGATTGTATCTTAGGTATTCTAGTCTTCTAGGCTAATATCCGCTTATCAGTGAGTGCATAGCATGCAAGTTCTTTTGAGATTGGGTTACCTCACTTAGGATGGTGTTCTCCAGCTCCATTCATTTGTCTAAGAAGTTCATGAATTCATTATTTCTAGTGGCTTAATAGTACTCCATTGTGTATATATACCACATTTTTTGTATCCATTCTTCCATTGAGGGACATCTGGGTTCTTTCCAGCTTCTGGATATTATAAATAAGGCTGCTATGAACATAGTGGAACATGTATTCTTATTACATGTTGTGGAATCCTCTGGGTATATACCCAGGAGGGGTAGCTCGGTCTTTCAGAAATGTCATACCCAGTTTTCTGAAGAACCACCAGATTGATTTCCAAATTGGTTGTACCAACTTGCAATCCCACCAGCAGTGGAGGAGTGTTCTTCTTTTTCCACACCCTCGTCAACACCTGCTGTCTCCTGAGTTTTTAATCTTAGCCATTCTGACTGGTGTGAGGTAGAATCTCAGGGTTGTTTTGATTTTCATATCCCTAATGGCTAATGATATTGAACAATTCTTAAGATGCTTCTCAGCCATCTGAACTTCTTCAGGTAAAAATTCTTTGTTTATCACTCTATCCCATTTTAAATAGGGTTGTTTGGCTCTATGGAGTCTAACTTCTTGAATTCTCTGTATATATTGGATATTAGCCCTCTGTCAGATGTGGTGTTGGTAAAGATCCTTTCACAATTTGTTGGTTGCCATTTGGTCTGCTTGACAGTGTCCTTTGCCTTACAGAATCTTTGTAATTTTATCAGGTCCCATTTGTCAATTCTTGATCGTAGAGCATAAGTTATTGGTGTTCTATTCAGGAACGGTTCCCCTGTGCCCATGTCCTCAAGGGTCTTCCAAAGTTTCTTTTCTAATAGTTTCAGTGTGTCTGGTTTTATGTGGAGGTCCTTGATCCACTTGGAGTTGAGCTTAGTACAAGGAGATAAGAATGGGTCAATGTGCATTTTTCTGCAAGCTGACCTCCAGTTGAGCCAGCACCATTTGTTGAAAAGGCTCTCTTTTTTTCCACTGAGTAGTTTCAGCTCCTTTGTCAAAGTTCAAGTGACCATAGGTGTGTGGGTTCATTTCTGGGTCTTCAATCCTATTCAATTGATTTACCTGTCTGTCACTGTACCAATACCATGCAGTTTTTAACACTATCATTCTGTAGTATTGCTTGAGGTCTGGGATACTGATTCCCCCGGAAATTCTTTTACTGTTGAAAATAGTTTTAGCTATCCTGGGTTTTTTGTTATTCCAGATGAATTTGATAATTGCTCTTTCTAACACTGTGAAGAACTGAGTTGGGATTTTGATGGGGATTGCATTGAATCTGTATATTGCTTTTGGTAAGATGGCCATTTTTACTATATTAATCCTGCCAGTCCAAGAGCATGGAAGATTTTTTCATCTTCTGAGGTCTTGGATTTCTTTCTTCAAAGACTTGAAGTTCCTGTCATACATATCTTTCACTTGTTTGGTTAGAGTCACACCAAGGTACTTTATACTTTTTGTGGCTATTTTGAAGGCTGTTATTTCACTACCTTCTTTCTCAGCCTGCTTATCCTTTGAGGATAGGAAGGTTACTGATTTGCTTGAGTTTATTTTATAACCAGCCACTTTGCTGAAGTTGTTTATCAGCTGTAGGAGTTCTCTGGTGCTTTATTGGGTCACTTAAGTATACTGTCATATCATCTGCAAATAGTGATTGGTTGACTTCTTCCTTTCCAATTTTATACCTTTGACCTCCTTATATTGTCTTTGCTCTAGCTAGAATTTCAAGCACTATATTGAAAAGATATGGAGAGAGGGGGCAGCCTTTCCTAGTCCCTGATTTTAGTGGGATTGCTTCAAGTTTCTCTACATTTAATTTGATGTTGGCTACTGGTTTGCTGTATATTGCTTTTACTATGTTTAGGTATGGGCCTTGAATTCCTGTTCTTTCCAAGACTTTTAGCATGAAAGGATGCTGAATTTTGTTAAATGCTTTTTCAGTATCTAATGAAATGATCATGTTGTTTTTTTCTTTGAGTTTGTTTATGTAGTGCATTACATTGATGGATTTCCATATATTGAACCATCCCTGCATCCCTGGGATTAAGCCTATTTTATCATGGTGAATAGTCATTTTGATGTGCTCTTGGATTCCATTGGCAAGAATTTTATTGAATATTTTTGCATCGATATTCATAAAGGATATTGGCCTGATATTCTCCTTCTTTGTTGGATATTTGTGTGGTTTTGGTATAATGGTAGTTGTGGCTACGTAGAATGAGTTGGGTAGTGTTCCTTCTGTTTCTATTTTGTGGAATAATTTGAAGAGCATTGGTGTTAGGTCTTCTTTGAAGGTCTGATAGAATTCTGCACTAAATCTGTTCTTTTGCTTTTTTTAATTTTATTTATTTATTTATTTATTTATTTATTTATTTATTGGTTGGTTGGAAGACTTTCTATGACTGCTTTTATTTCTTTAGGGGCTATGGGACTGTTTAGTTGATCTATTTCATCCTGATTTAATTTTGGTATTTGGAATCTGTCTAGGAAATTGTCCATTTTCCTCCAGATTTTCCAGTTGTGTTGAGTATAGACTTTTGTAGTAGGATGTGATGATTTTTTAAATTTCCTACGTTTCTGTTGTTATATCTCCTTTTCATTTCTAATTTTGTTCATTTGGATACTGTCTCTGTGCCCTTTGTTTAGTCTGGATAAGGGTTTCTCATCTTACCAGCTCCTGATTTTGTTGATTCTTTGTATGGTTGTATGGTTTTCTACTTGATTGATTTCAGTCCTGAGTTTGATGATTTCCTGGCTTCTACTCCCCTTGGCTGAATTCGCTTCTTTTTGTTCCAGGGCTTTCAGGTGTGCTGGTAAGCTGCTAGTGTATGCTCTCTCCAGTTTCTTTTTGGAGGCACTCAGGGCTATGAGTTTTCCTCTTAGCACTGCTTTCATTGTCATTAAATTCTAAAAATGTCTTTGATTTCTTTCTTTCTTTCTTCTTTGGCCAAGGTATCACTGAGTAGAGCATTGTTCAGCCTCCATGTATATGTGAGCTTTCTGTTTTTTTTTTTTCTACTGAAGACCACTCTTATTCCATAGTGATCTGATAGGAAGCATGGGATTATTTTGATCTTAAATTTGTTGAGGTCTGTCTTGTGACTAATTATATGGTCAGTTTTGGAGAATGATCCATGGGGTGCTGAGAAAAACATGTATTCTTTTGTTTTAGAATGAAATGTTTTGTATATATCTGTTCAATCCAATAGGTCCAATGCTTCAATTAGTTTCCCTGTGTCCCTGTTTAGTTTCTGTTTCCTAATTGGTCCATTGAGGATAGTGGAGTATTGAAGTCACCCACAATTATTATGTTAGGTACATTGTGTGCTTGGAGCTTTAGTAAAGTTCTTTTATGATTAAGGGTGCCCTTGCATTTGGAGCATAGATGTTCAGAATGGAGAGTTCTTCTTGGTGGATTTTTCCTTTGTCCAGTAAGAAGTGTTCTTCCGTGTCTCTTTCAATGACTTTAGGTTGAAAGTCAATTTTATCTGATATTAGGATGGCTACTCCAGCTTGTTTCCTGAGAACATTCACTTATAGCATATGCCTTTTTTTTTTTTTTTTTGGTTTTTCGAGACAGGGTTTCTCTGTGTAGCCCTGGCTGTCCTGGAACTCACTCTGTAGACCAGTCTGGCCTTGAACTCATAAATCCACCTGCCTCTGCCTCCCAAGTGCTGGGATTAAAGGTGTGTGCCACCATTGCCTGGCTAGAGCATCACTTTTTCCATTTACTTATAAAATTGTTTTTCTGCCTTTTACTCTGAGATAGTGTTTATGTTTGACCCTGACGTGTGTTTCCTTAAGCAGCAAAACGTAGGGTCCTGTTTATGTATCCAGTCTGTTAGTCTATGTCTTTTTATTGGGGAATTGAGTCAATTGATATTAAGAGATATTAAGGTGTATTGATTATTACTTCCTGTTATTTTTGATGTTATTTTTATATTTGAGTGGTTATCTTCTTTTGGGATTGATGAAAGAAGTTTACTATCTTCCTTTTTCCTGGGTGTAGTTTCCCTCCTTGTATTGGTGTTTTCTACCTATTATCCTTTGTAGGGCTAGGTTTGTGGAAAGATATTGTGTAAATATGGTTTTATCATGGAATATCTTGGTATCTCCATCTATGATGATTGAGAGTTTTGCTGGGTATAGTAATCTTGGCTGGCATTTGTGTTCTCTTAGAGTCTGTCTGAGATCTGGCCAAGATCTTCTAGCTTTCATGGTCTCTGGTGAGAAATCCAATGTAATTCTAATCTGTCTTCCTTTATATGTTACTTGGCCTTTTTCTGTTACTACTCTTAATATTCTCTTTGTTTAGTACATTTGGGGTTTTGATTATTATGTGACGGGAGGTGTTTCTGTTCTGGTCCAGTCTGTTTGGAGTTCTGTAGGCTTCTTGTATATTCATGGGCATCTCTCTCTTTAGGTTAGGGAAGTTTTCTTCCATAATTTTGTTGAAGATATTTGCTGGCCCTTTAAGTTGTATATCTTCACTTTCATCTATATCTATAATCCTTAGGTTTGGTCTTTTAATGGTGTCCTGGATTTCCTGGATGTTTTAGGCTACAAGTATTTTGCTTTTTGCATTTTATTTCACTGTTGAGTCAATGGTATCTATGGTATTCTCAGCACCTGAGATCCTTTCTTCTATCTCTTGTATCCTGTTGTTGATTTTTGCATCTATGGCCCCTGATTTCTTCCCAAGGTTTTCTATCTCCAACATTGTCTCCCTTTGTGATTTCTTAGTTGTTTCTAAATTTGTTTTTAGATCCTGCATGGTTTTGCTCAGTTCCTTCACTTGTTTGTTTGTATTTTCTTGTATTTCTTTAAAAGATTTGTGTTTCCTCTTTCATGACTTCTGCTTGTTGACTCAATTTCTTCTTTAAGTGATTTTCATGTTTCCTCTCTATTGGCTTTTATCTTTTGACCCATATTCTCCTCAAATTTTTAAGTGATTTTTATGTTTCCATTGTAAGGGCTTCTAACTTATTCATGTTACTCTGTATTTCTTTAAGAGATTTATTTACATCCTTTTTGTGTTCTTCCAACAGTGACCAGTGATCTTAAATCCAAATCTTGTTTTTCTGGTGTGTTGGGGCATCCAGGACTTGCTGTTGTTAGGGAGTTGGGTTCAGATGCTGCCATATTGCCTTGATTTCTGTTACTAAAGTTCCTGTGTTTGCCTCTTGCCATCTGTTTATCTCTGGCCTTAGTTGGTCCTGTTGACACTGGCTGGTGCTTGAACCTCCTGTTGGACTGTAAGGCTATTTCTGAAACACAGCATGGCTGGGTTTCCCCTGGGACAGATTGCTGATGTGCTGCCCTACTCTTGGGTGTAGTTGGAGCCTTAGTGTGCCTTCTCTGTCTCTGCAGGACTCCCTGTAGATAAGGCACTTCCCTGGTTGAACTGCAGGATCCAAGATAGTGGTGATCTTGGTCCACAGGGCTCTGTATATTCACGGGACTTCCTGCAGGTCAAATTCTCCCCCAAGTTCCCAGGCAGCTGTACAGCTGCCAGGCTCCCTGGTGCAGAAGGTACCCAGGCAGTTTGTGCCCTGGGCAATCCTTCACTCTGGTACCCTCTGAGTATCTGGTTTTGCTGCCAGCTTCAAGATGGTGGTGGGTCGCAGGGCTCTGTCTAACAGCAAGATTCCCTGCAGGTCAGGAGCTTCCCTGGCTGGACTGCAGTATTTAGATAATATACAATAGGGCCTCTTCTTCAAGGTAAAATGGGAAAAGAAGAAAGGAAGGAAGGAGAGGGGATGAGAAGGATATGGAAGAAAGAAAGAAGAGTTCCAAGCAGACAAGAGAGCCTATGGACATGTCCTGAGGTGGGAAGGGACAAAACACTTTACAAAAAAATGATACAGTAGCAATTTTGAGAACAAATAGTGGTAGGAAACAGGCTCATGAAGGTACAATTATGAGTTTTCTGCTCATATCATTTAGCACCCTTCTTTATAAAGGAGAACAAAGTTTGGAAAAGGAACTACTTTGTTCAATTTAAGTTAATTTCAAAAATACCTGCGCTATGTGAAAGAGTTCTGAATGCATGTCTGAGGTTTTACCATGCCTGTTCACAGTAGCCAGTGCACAAATGGATTTCAATTCCAATTAAACTGTGCCAGCAAGAAGTTTAATCACTGTTGTGCAAATATTATGTCAACTTCTGTTGCTACACAATTTATGTCTCCATACAACATTTTTCATCTATTTTTTTTCCTGAAAAATTTCAGGGATTGTTCCAAGAATATGCTCATATCACTCCTATTCATCCAAGCTTCTAGCTTTAATAAGTCAAACATATGAAAGAACCACATGAAGTTAGCAGACTAGAAAATCAAGAGCACCACAGTTAACGTTTCCATATCTCCTGCTGATTCGTTTGGATCCTCTTCATTTCTCATTTGTCTCTTGACCAGCTGTGTAAAGGAACATGTTGATATGACCACAAGTTCTGAAACTTTGCCCACAGTGAAAGCAATTTAAAATTCATATTCTATAAAGAAAATAAATTACAACCAGAGAGAAGTATCCCATGGCTTCATGCACAGTTTTGAAACTAATGAACAGCCAGCCCCATAGTCATCAAATAGAAATAAAATCTACCAATGAACAAAACAAACCTCACACATATGGAGTAAAGCACACAACTTTTCTATTAAATGCTTCAACGGTAAATGTGTTAGTTCTTTTGTGTGTGTGTGCCTAAAATAGGTAGCATAGCCTATCTCAGGATGCCAGCAGTATTGCTACAAACTTACACGGGCTGGGAAAGTCACAGGAATCAGTTTTTGTGCATAACAAGCTAGCAAACTGTGTCACACAAAGACAAGAACGTGCTTGCTGAGTGTTCACTTTACTTGATTCTGTACTTCACAAAATGTTTTTCTAACACTCTTGATTCTTTGATTGCTGATGCAGCATCCTCTGGCCGCCAAAAACCGATTTGCAGTTAAAATGAGGAAGATATATTTTCTTTCTAGAAAAAAATGAGCACTTGGCGTTATGTTTTTTCCATTTTCAAGAAGCAGTATTAAGAGGATCTGAAAGGGGAGGGTGCAGAAGGTTGCAAGCATTCTGAAGGGCTGAGAATATCACTTAGTGTGAGTTCGAATTGAGTTTGCTTTCCCAAATGGCTCTTACTTCTGAGAGCATCTGTCATGATGAAAAGTGAGCATTGAATAGGAAATCTTAACCTTAAAATGCTTGAATGGAATATAAATTTTACTAATATGACTTTAAATAAGACAGTTTAGTTATTGTTCTTTCTTAATGATTGTCTCTTTTATATATGTGTTAGAGTGTTCATTTTTTATCCTAGTAAGGAAGAATAGGTGAGTTTTGTTGTGATTAACTATATTATCATCATCAGAAGGTGGGAATGCAAAGAAATCAAGGGAAGACATAATTGGCTTAAGACTGATTTAGGATTCTATCAGTCCACATAGAAGTAAATAGCACATGTTTCTAGTCTTCATATTACAATAGAAACGTCCTCCTCTTTCTAAACTACCTGTCTTTTCACCTTTACATACCCAGTGTCCCATCTACTCCACCTTAAGTCTGCTGCAGAATTCTCCTTGCTCTGGGGAAACAAAATTCATTTCCTCCCTCTAATAACTGTTTCTTGGAAGCTCCAGGGGCACTGATTGGTTCATATTGTTGTTCCTCCTATGGGACTGCAAACTCCTTCAGCACCTTGGGTCCTTTTTCTAGTTCCTCCATTGGGGACCCTGTGCTCAGTCCAATGCATGGCTCTAAGCATCTGCCTCTGTATCTGTCAAGCACTAGCACAGCCTCTCAGGAGACAGCTATAGCGGGCTCCTGTCAGCAAGCACTTGTTGGCATCCACAATAGTGTCTGGGTTTGGTGACTGTATATGGGATGGATCCCCAGGTGGGGCAGTCTCTAGAGGGTATTTCCTTCACCTGGAGGGGAAACCAGGAAAGGAAATAACATTTGAAATGTAAATAAAGAAAATATCTAATTAAAAAAAGAACTGTTTTTTATCTCATCATTGGTCTGCTGATCCCTATTGCAGGCATTCTCATATTAGGGCAAAAGAAAAAGAGAAATGAGTCTTAATACTAAGTTGTCTGCATGATCTTGCCTTAAGAAATTTGCTCAGCCCTGGTCTTACCAATGGCAAACTTAACTTAGGTCTAAATTTGGTAATTCTCTGTTTCAACAGTATTCTAGCTTAACAGCATCTGGGAACATGTGTCCTGTCCAGGAAGCATCTGGAAGAAATAACTTTACAACATTATTTTGGGAAATATTATATTATAAATACCATTTTCATCCAGTAAAAATTATCAGTAGAGGAGGAAAGGAGAGAGATTTTATGATAGTTACACTAAATCCTTTCTCATCTTCTTTGCTTTGCTGTGACTCACCCACACACTGGCCTCTACTTGATCAGGGACACATGCTGGCCTTGGTATCATTCAGTGGCTATTTCCATGGCTCAGAAGATTTTCCCCCAGTTCTTATCCTCATCTCACCTTTATGAACTCAAATATCACTTTGTTAAAGAAGTGCCTGGCCTCTCTCACAGTGCCAACACTGGTTTTCTGACTTTTCTTTCTTCATAGTGCTTCTCACAATGTATCTTAATCGTATATTTTTTTTCCTGGTGATATTAGTGTTTTCACACCATAATCATTTTATCTGTCTTAGTCATTAATGCTACAGATTAAATGTGAAATTCTGCCTATAATTTCATGTAAACCTGTTTGGGAGGGTTGCAAATCAGCTATGAAGCCAGATGATGCTTGAACTTACGGAATTTGATGTTAACACTGCTTATTTATAATCTTCCTTATGTTTTCTCTTTCCTTGTTTGGGAAAGAAGCAGACGTATTTAATATTTGGTTTATTGATTTACAGAGGCTCATGAGAAAGTATGAGGTGGAAACTTCTAGTTCTTTGGAAAGTTAGTTATGCTAAATGCTGTTTTGCTGGAGCACACAAGTGAAAGGATGACTTGCTAAAGAAAGCACATGAAAGACTGTTTTCCTGAAGAGACACAATTGAATGGGTGTTTGGATATAGCAGACCTAAGAAAGGAGTATTGACGAAGAAGTATAAATATGACCTCACAGACAGTAAGAGACAAGCACTGAGCCTTGGCATGGTTTGTTCTGCTTTGCTATTCTTCACTAAAGACAGGCATGTATTGGTTCGCCTTACATAGCGCTATTGAGCTCAACTTGTGATAACTCCAATATTGAAAGAACTTCACCCAAGAACTCAAGAACTGCTTGTGAGATTCCTCCAGCAGCTTGCTGGTTTCTGCAGTCTTTCTGCAGGCCAGTTGGCAAGCCTGGTAGTTTATTCAGGATTGAACTACAGTTGCAGGTTTGTGCCTGATGCCTGCCTGCCTAGAGGACTTGTTTGAAGCTGCTAAGTTGTATTGGGTGTTTGCTACTAGACTGAACTGCTGCCAAAGGAGATCAAGCTCACCCCCAAAGAACTATTGCTGAGCAGGTCCACTTCTCCCTCATCCTAATAAATGTTCTTTTCCACTAACTCTGCTGGGTGGTGGCCTAGAGGAGAAGTTGAGCCCTAATTAAAATTGGATTGCAAAAAGTTTATGCCTACAAAAATGTATATGCCTAGAATCTTTCAAGAGGCTTTGAACTCTTAGACAGTGATTGTTAAAACTAAAAGTGAGGAGGGGTCTTTTAAAATTGTTCTAAAGGCATGTTGCATCACTATAAATAAGATGGTCCTGAACTTATAGGATCCAGGATCAGAATGCTATAATTTACATCTAAAGCATCCGCTATAGGCACTAGTTCTCCAGCTGGTATACCTCTTTGGGAGTTTGTAAAACCTCTGGAAAGTGGACCACTGAGATGTCAGCACTGAAATTTATGACCCCGCACATCCAGCCTTAGGGGATCAGCACAGAAGCAATGAGCAATGCTCCAAACTGCTATGACTATGATCACAAACAATTCCTGTTTTCTTGCCTTCCCAACAATGGTGGTCTGACATTATCAGAAATCATGATCCTTACTTTTCTCTTTCTCTTTCTTTCTTTCTTTCTTTCTTTCTTTTTTTTTTTTTTTTTTTTTTTTTTTTTTTTTTTTTGCTTTTCTGAAACAAGGTTTGTCTGTAAAGCCCTGGCTGTCCTGAAACTCACTCTGTAGACCAGGATGGCCTCGAACTCAGAAATCTGCCTGCCTCTGCCTCCCAAGTGCTGTGATTAAAAGCATGCACCACCATTGCCTGGCTAAAGCCTCACTTTTCACTAAAGCCACCTTTCCATAGGTCAGGAAAACAAGAGAAGCAACTAATATAATTGGTATTTCTTCAGACCTAAATGAGTAAGAATCAAATATATTTTAAAGTAACTAAATTAATATATGGTACACAGCTAGAAATAAATTAGTGTTATCTATAAACTGTGACTATAAATACAGTAAATAATAACATCATATGTACCACAAATGCCCTATCTTCATCTTCGATTTAAGGTTCCTTTGACACATAGGTGGCATCATGCATTTTATATAAGGTGATCACTCATGTTGTTCATTCACTTCCTATTTTGTAAATAATATCTTGAAGAATGAAGTCTTTTCTATTGTGTGCTAGCAAGTTTACTGGATATTAAAATGCTGATGTATTCAGCTAGCCTTGATGATGGTTATTGTGCTGTTCTGTATAACCACTACACCATTAATGGGGTTCTGTCATTCTTTTTTTATTTTATTTTTGTTCCATTAGACTTGCTGTCTGCCATGGCAGTAATGGACAGCTCGGGAGCAGATGGTTCTGAAGTATCATTGATAACAGTGTCACAAAGATTGTGTGGAGTCAAAGGCCAACAAGCTTGACTGATGAGGAGGAGGTTTGGGCAGCTGATATATTGCCTCTGTAAGGGAAGTTTTACACTTCCTATGCCTCAACCGCTTTAGGATGCAGCCACCCATTTTTTAAACAAAAGCCACAGCTGTTTAGCAATACCTGATCTCTTGCTTCTTAGTACTTTGACTTCATTTGTCTTTCTCTAATTTAGCTATCTTTGCATTATTTAGTTTCAGGGCTACTAAATTTGTGTCCTCTTCCATTTTCTTTATTAAAATTGTTTCCCAGCACCTGTGGTTTATGTTGCAGAAATTTGGCTTACACCATCTCAGCACCACTTGACCAGTGGGTTTTTTTTTTTGTCATTATGTGTGCATTTGCATTAGACCAGGAGAATTTTTAAATAGCGCTCTCTTATTAGTATGAGGCAATCAATGGCTGTTATCCTCTGCTACAAAAACATGTCATTAAGTATTGAGTTAAGATCATGTCATGGAGTCATCTATCAGGTGTAACTTTAGATATCATCCAATTTAACAACTCAGTTCCCCTTTCAGATAATGTCCCTGAGAACAGTGTTTATCTATTTGAATATAGTTCTATAATAATGCATCTGTAAAAATCTGTCCCCAAATGTTTTCTGAACAGTAAACATAGTATGATTGAATTTTTTTTAAATCATGCAAAATGTATATGTATAATTCTACTTTCCTTTATGGCTCTAAACACATTTATAAAATATGACGTGAGGAGATGATATGTGGTTTAGTAGTAGAGTATGTGGCATGTAGACTATATAGCATGTGCAAAGCTATACCTTGGATTGGTGAATTAGCTCAGTGGCCGTATGCTTGCCTTGTAGCTCTGATAAAAAGAAAAGCCAAACATCCAATTCCAAGAACTATAAATATGTATCTAATTGAGAAAATTCCATTCATTCAGTCAAAACATATTATACTTCTCCATTGATTCTTGGGGCTGTGGTAGGGTGCTAGAAAAAAAATGGATTACCAGGAGACTTAATTTCTGCCATCAGAAAAGTTCCAATTTAATAGAAAAGCTATATGAGTAAAGACATAAAAACTTTAGTATAATATGCCAAGTGATAATAGAAGATAAATCAAGAAAGTATCAGAGTATCAAAACTCTGTATCTATCCTAGACTGTGTTTTTATTGAGAGTCAGGAACATTTATCTAGAAGTTAGATGTATATAGTACATATGTGTGAACTAAGCAGAAAGTAACATAAACGTATTGAAGTCATTAAAACAGAAGTTCATAAATGTGGGCAGCAAGGTAAAACACTGTGTGTCATGTTAACAGGTTCAACAGAAGCACCTGTGACTAGAAAGCAGATGAATCTAGGGCAAGAGATCCAGCTCAAGAATTAAGAAAATGTTTACATATTTCACACAGCTCTTGTAGTTTTATCCCAATACAAATGAAGATATATTCCCCTCAAACAGAGAAGTAGTATGATTAAAGATCTAGTTAAATGAAGTGCCTTTAACTACAAAAAGAAAATGCATTCATTGGGGAGAAACTGGAAGCAGGGAGAACATTAAGGACAATCATAAAGTACTGTGAAAAGAGTATTGATTGTCTAAACTAGTGTAATAAATAGTACTACACATGTAGCAAAAAATTGAGGTCAAGTGGAATACAACAAATTAGTTCAGAAGAGTCTTGGATAAGAGAATACAGAAAGCATGTATAACTACCAGCTTTCTTATTTCAAAAACTGGGTGGATGATGTCTTCTCCTGAGACTGAGAATATTCAGATACTGAAACATGTATCAGATCTTGTAAAATGGATAGATGAATGTTATACCTAATATGTTAATGATGTTTTCAAGATGTAAATATCAAATAATACTCTTATTTATCACAAGCTTAGGAGAAATATCTGGGTAACATATAAAGATTTGAGAATCATCCCAATAAGCATGGGAATTTGAGGAAAGACTTTAAAAATAAATTCCTGTGGGATAATACAAATTTATTAGCTAAAAGGATAAAAGGAAAAATTCTGTTGATGTGCACATTCAATTAATGAACAAAGGAACTTAAACTCAATAGATATAGGAATGCCTAAAAACAAATGCTCAAAATATAACTTTTCTTATAAGGGGAAGGATATTTTTTTTCAGAAAACTCTCTCTCTCTCTCTCTCTCTCTCTCTCTCTCTCTCTCTCTCTCTCTCTCTGTGTGTGTGTGTGTGTGTGTGTGTGTGTCCTCTCCCCCCCCCTCTCTCTCTCTCTCTCTCTCTCTCTCTCTCTCTCTCTCTGTGTGTGTGTGTGTGTGTGTGTGCGATTGTATATTTTATAGTCTGATGAGCAAACAATTGTAATAGAAGCTAAAGATTTTCAGAATAGTAATAAAGTTATTAAAATGTTTTAAAAGAATTAGAGATTAGTAACAGTAGTTAATGTCAACCTGATGTTTATTTGTTCTTTTACTCAACAAATACATCTACAATGTGTCTGTGTATAGCTTGGCATTAGGCTAGCTGTTGCAGGTACAGTGGTAAATATAAATCTTATCTTCATTCTCATGACTCAGACAATCTACCATGATTTGCAGATACTAAAGTGCATTCATATAAAGAAACATCAGCTTGCTATATTCTTTAATAAAACATATTATGCATGAGCACAGAAGACATGGATCTTGATCTAGTTTTCTATGTAGTAATAGCAAATATATTAAAATTTAGCAAGTATGTGAAAGTTTTTGAGGCATCCTTGAGTAAATATACAGCAACAAGTAGCAGGTAAACAGTGTCCTGTGGTGAATAGCAATGCAGGTGAGGAAGAGAGTGGAGATCTAACACAGTAAAAACCATGGCACCATGGAGAGAAGTAAAAGAAAATACATCTCCAGGATACAGAAAGTAAAGGGGAACTTGATAAGAAATAGGAATAACAGAAGTGTATAAAGACCAGCTCAGGAAGATCTCATGTGTGAAAGATTCAGTATTGTTTCTGGATTTGTGTTTAAAAGAATAAGAAGCCTTTGAGGAAGTTTATATATGCCCACTTATCTTGAAGAAGGGTTTGCATTGACACACTCATATTCAGACTTATTTCTAGAGAGTGTCTGGCTTCTGCAGGTAGAATAATTTTTAAAAATAGCAGAGAAAAGGCACACATAACTGCTAAGATTTATGTCTGGAGTAGTCTGAATATGAGATACTGATAATGTAAATTGAGGTAGTATAGAAAGAAGCAAAATAAACCCCACTTTGTAGGGAACATTGCTTGGTAGAAAGCAGAGATGTTTACTCAATGTGGCAACAGGAGAAGAGGGACATAAAAGGGTTCAGTGAAGGTCAAGCCCATATTTGAATACCTTCTGGATCTTCATGTTTAAACACAGGAAGAATTAGGGCAAGAGCCATGAAATGTGTATAATTATGAAAATTTGGTCAAAATACATGAACATCTAGATATATTCATGGCATCATTACCAAAATCGAATTATGTTTCTGATTTATTAAAAAGTATTATAATTTCCAAAAGCAAGATAAAATGAAACAAAACACAACAAAACACTAGTCATAGGAGGAAAGAAAACCAGCTGAGAAATGCCTCTGTTACATGGCCTGTGGGGTATTTTCTATCATTGCCAGAGGTCCAAAGAATCAAAGGAACTCTTATTATATATTGGTAGGTTGGTTAGATTTCATTAATTTAACAAAAACTAGAGTCATATTTCTCATAACTTCATAGCAAGGATTTTCTTTAACATTTTATTTTTTATTTTACTTTTTTGTTCTTTCTTCATTGTACAGGTCATTTGTATATATATTACAACTGCCAGTTTTGTCTTTTTATGGGATCTCCAAGTTTAAGAGCCAGTGGGTCCCTGGGTCTACACCTGTATCTTGTGCCTTTTCTTGGGCTCTTTTCTCCTCTATTTTGTCCAATTCCAATGTGTTTGCTTTTGTTTTATTTAATTTTTTATGCCTGGACATGAGGGGAAGTAGGAATGAACTAGACAGAGTAAATGGAGAGAAACCATAACCGGGTATATTATGTGATAAAAAAACTATTTTCAATAAAAAATAATAAAACATAAGGTTAAGTGATTCCAGAAAACACATACAAGCCCCTGTCCTTTGTGTTCACATGCATGTGCATGTACACCCACCCATATGTTAAAACATAATACAAAGAAATAAAATGTATTAATTTTTTAAACTTTAGATAAGTATGTCACCTTAATGAGTCTGGACATGTACATATATTCATGGCATCATCACTGAAACTAAGGTATGTTAACCATTTAATAAACAGATCTATAACTTCAGAAAGGAAACAAAACAAACAACAACATCATCATCAACAACAAACTATAGTCATAGGAGGAAGGAACCACAATTGATAAAAATCTGATAGACTGTCTGTGAAGTATTTTCTTGATAGTTGCTGTGGGGAGGTCCAGATCACTGTGGGTGGTGCCATTCCTCAGCTTATGGTCATGGACTGTAAAGAAGGAAAACTAAGCAAGCCAGAGAGTAGCACTCCTCCATGGCTTCTGATTCTGGTCATGCTTCTAGGTTTCTAGCTTGAGTTTCTGTCCTGAATTTTCTTAATAATGGACCATGAACTTGAACATATACACCAAATACATACTTTCCTCCACAAGTTGCTTTTGGTCTTGGTGTTTAATAGCCGTTGAAAGCACACTAACACAGTTTCGTAAACAGGAAGCTAAATCATACATTCTGGATGTGAAGAAAGTGCCTAGTCTCATTTATGAGAGTCTTAGAAAATATCAGCTTAAAGGAATGAGGTTCATGTAAAAAATCACATATGTTTAGGCTTTAAAGAATGCTATCTTGTTAGTTTAAGAGCTTGTTAGAAATATCTCTGTATATCCTTTGCATATAGGAAGGCTACTGATTTTCTTGAGTTGACTTTATAACCAGCCACTTTGCTGAAGTTGTTTATCAGCTGTAGGAGTTCTCTGTTAGAGTTTTTTGGGTCACTTAAGTATACTATCATATCATCTGTGAATAGTGATAGTTTGACTTCTTCCTTTCCAATTTGTATCCCTTTGACTTTCTTATGTTGTCGAATTGCTCTAGCTAGTACCTCAAGTACTATATTGAAGAGATATGTTGAGAGGGGGCAGCCTTGTCTAGTCCCTGATTTCAGTGGGATTGCTTCAGGTTTCTCTCCATTTACTTTGATGTTGGCTATAGGTCTGCTGTAAATTGCTTTTACTATGTTTAGATATGGGCCTTGAATTCCTGTTCTTTCCAAGACTTTTACCATGAAAGGATGCTGAACTTTTTCAAATGCTTTTTCAGCATCCAATGAGATGACCATGTGGTTTTTTTCTTTGAGTTTGTTTATGTAGTGGATTTCGTTGATGGATTTCGGCATATTGAACCATCCCTGCATTCCTGGGATGAAGCCATCTTGATCATGGTGAATGATTGTTTTGATGTGTTCTTGGATTCGGTTGGCAAGTATTTTATTTAGTATTTTTGCATCAATATTCATAAGGGAGATTGGCCTGTAGTTCTCTTTCTTAGTTGGATCTTTCTGTGGTTCAGGCCGAGAAAGAAATTAGGGAAATGACACCCTTCACAATAGCCACAAACAATATAAAGTATCTTGGTGTGACTCAAAGCAAACAAGTGAAAGATTTATATGACAAAAACTTCAGGTCTCTGAAGAAGGAAATTGAAGAAGACCTCAGAAAATGGAAAAATCTTCCAAGCTTGTGGGTTGGCAGGATTAATATATTTAAAATGGCAATCTTGCCAAAAGCAATATACAGATTCAGCGCAATTCCCATCAAAATTCCAACTCAGTTCTTCACAGAGTTAGAAAGAGCAATTCTCAAATTCATCTGGAATAACAAAAAACCCAGGATAGCTAAAACTATCATCAACAGTAAATGAACTTCTGGGGGGATCAATATAACGGACCTCAAGCAATACTACAGAGCAGTAGTGTTAAAAACCGCATGGTATTGGTACAGTGACAGGGAAGTGGATCAATGGAATAGGATTGAAGACCCAGAATTGAACTCACACATATATGGCCAATTGATCTTCAACAAAGAAGCTGAAAACATCCAGTGGACAAAAGATAGCCTTTTCAACAAATGATGCTGGCTCAACTGGAGGTCAACATGCAGAGGAATGAGAATTGATCCACTCTGATCTCCTTGCACTAAGCTCAACTCCAAGTGGATCAAGGACCTCCACATAAAACCAGACACAGTAAAACTAATAGAAAAGAAACTGGGGAAGACCCTTGAGGACATTGGCTCAGGGGGAAAATTCCTGAACAGAACACCAATCGCTTATGCTTTAAGATCAAGAATAGACAAATGGGACCTCATAAAATTACAAAGTTTCTGTAAGGCAAAAGACACTGTCAAAAGGACAAATCGGCAACCAGCAAATTGGGAAAAGATCTTCACCAACCCCACATCCGACAGAGGGCTAATATCCAATGTATACAAAGAACTCAAGAAGTTAGACCCCCAAAAACCAAATAACCCTATCCAAAAATGGGGTACAGAGCTAAACAAAGACTTTTCACCTGAAGAAATTCGGATGGCTGAGAAACACCTTAAAAAATGTTCAACATCATTAGTCATTAGAGAAATGCAAATCAAAACAACCCTGAGATTTCACCTCACACCTGTCAGAATGGCTAGGATTAAAAACTCATAAGACATCAGGTGTTGGCGAGGATGTGGAGAAAGAGGAACACTCTTCTACTGCTGGTGGGACTGCAAGCTGGTACAACCACTCTGGAAATCAGTCTGGCGGTTCCTCAGAAAACTGGACATGATACTTCCGGAGGACCAAGCCATACCACTCCTGGGAATATACCCAGAAGATTCCCCAGCATGCAATAAGGATACATGCTCCACTATATTCATAGCACTCTTATTTATAATAGCCAGAAGCTGGAAAGAACCCACATGTCCCTCAACGAAGGAATGGACACAAAAAAAAATGTGGTATATATACACAATGGAATACTATTCAGCCATTAGAAACAATGAGTTCATGAAATTCTTAGAGAAATGGATGGATCTGGAGAACATCATACTAAGTGAGGGAACCCAGTCTCAAAAGAATACCCATAGTATGCACTCACTGATAAGTGGATATTATCCTAGAATCATGGGACACCAAAGACACAATTCACATACCAAATGATGTCTGACAAGAAGAAAGGAATGAACACTAGTGCTGGAAAGGATCAAAGCATCAGTGTAGGGGAATACCAGAACAGGGAAGTGGGAAGGGCTGGACGAGGGAGCAGGGGGAGGGAAAAGGGCATGTGGGACCTTAGGGGGGTGGGGAACCAAAAATGGGAAATAAAATGTAAATATAGAATATATCCAATCAAAATTTTTTTGAAAAAAAAAAGAAATATCTCTGTATAGCAAAACACTGCAAGCTTCTCAACAAAGTTTATAAATTGTGTCCATATTCTATACTGTCACTTGGCAAGAGATCTCTGCTAGACTTTATGGTGAGGGAATCCTTTTACTTTACAAGTCACATAATTTTCTTTATCATCACATCCTCCCTAAAATACATATTTTGGGGATATATAGGTAGAAGTAAACTGAAGATTACTCTCAAAACCAGAAATGACTGGATAGGGTTATAGTAAGGACCCTGGGCCTGTAAAGATTGGATCCAGTTTTGTAGACCCAGAACAGAGAAATCATGGGGGGGAATGATTGGGGAATAGTTGGGGGGAGAAGAATTATGGGACATATGGTGGGGGGGCAACTGGGAAAGGGGAAAGCCTTTGGAATGTAAACATAGAATATAGAAAATAAAAATGGAAAAAAAAAGAATGAATGGAAATATGCAGCTACAGGAGATGGAGGAATCTCTAGAAAGTATCAAAGACCTGGGATGGGACAGCCTCCCAGGACTCAACGGGGGTGACCTTAGCTGAAATGTCCAATAGTGGGGACATAGAAATTGAACAGACCATCTCCAATAAATAGGGCCCTTGGTGGAAGGATGTGGCCACACATCTACTGTCAATTTTTTTGATCCAGAATTCTTCAAGTTTAAAAGAAATGCAGGGACAAAAATGGAGCAGAGACTGAAGGAAAGTCCATTCAGTCACTGGCCCAACTTGGGATCCATCCTATGGGCAGTCACCAAACCCTGACACTATTACTTGTGCTGTATTGTGCTTGCAGATAGGAGCCTAGTATGGCTGCTCTCTTAGAGGCCCAACAGGCAGCTGACTGAGACAGATACAGATACTTACAGCCAAGCAATAGACTGAGGTCAGGGACCACTATGGAAGAGTTAGGAGAAGGATTGAAGGAGCTGAAGGGGATTGCAACCTTATAGGAATAACAACAGTATCAATTAACCCAGACACCTAGGTTCTCCCAGAGACTAGGCCACCAACCACATACATGGGCTGATCCTTGGCTCCTAGCGCATAAGCAGTAGAGGATTGCTTCCTGTGTCCTCAGTGGGAAAGGATGTGTCTAATACTGTAAATACTTGAAGCCCCAGAAAAGAGAAATGTATAGGGATGAAGTGGGTGGCTGGCTGAGGGAGCAGCCTCTCAGAGACAAAGGAAGGGAGATAGGTTAAAGAACTCTGGGAGGGTCAACCAGGAAGGATGGTGACATTTGGAATGTAAATAAATAACATAATTTAATAAAAAACAGAGGTTGGTGACAGGACAGAGAACATGTTCACTTCTGTTGTCTGCTATTTTCTCTCTGAAATTATGTACTAAACATGATATATGATGTGACAGTGGTGAGGTTTTTTTACTCTACAATTTATATAAATGAATTGGTAAAGGGATCATATAGGGTATTGGAAAAATAAATTATAAGTCGTATTTTCACTGTTCTGTTTTAGAGAAGATTTTAAAATGTTGCTTTAGAAGAGTATTTTATTTTAGATCAAGGAGAGATATTGATTAAATATTTTAATATAAAATAACAGCTTTCAAATAAATATGCAAAACATTCATTGAAAATGTATAAACTAGAAAAGATTATAAACACAGAAGCAAAATATTAATCACGTGTATTATATATATATATGTATGTGTGTGTGTATGTGTGTGTGTGTGTGTGTGTGCTTATGTGTACTATATATATTTGAAGTAGAGGTAGTTCACATTTGCTACCTTGTGCTGTCCTAGATATTAAAAGTATTCATAACTTCATAAATAATTCTAAACAAACAAAATTATATCAATAATATAAGCTTTATTTTAATAATAATCCATTATATGATCAAATTTAATGTTTTTACAAAGTTCATTTTTAAACTACTTTGTTGAAGCCCAGCATGTGCTCAGTATAGATGTTTTATAATTGTGATAATTACATAAATTTATCTTTAACTCTATTTCAAAATATGAGCATAATTTATCTCATATTTTGAGTGCAGAAAATATAAAAAGAACTAGTTGTGAATTATATTTCCATGGAAAAAGCATAAAAGCAAATAATGTGCTAAAAAAAACCAGGTATGCACTTTTTTAAAGTTCTTAGCATATGCCTGAGACTATGATTGGTGATTAATCCTTAGTGCAGTTCTTTGAAAAGTTCCTAGTTCCTTTGTCACTAATAGATGAGAAAAAGGAGGCCATAGGAAGTCATTTGGTCAGAAACATTCACTGAGAAGGGATGGAGTTATGTTTAGAGCCAGTTCTGTGTAACTCTAAAGGCCTGTTGCACCACACAGTGACAGATAGAGCTGCCTGGCTTCTCTCAGGCTCATTTGATGGGTACATCTCTGCTGGCAGCTAGTACCATTTTAGCTGAAACATCAAAAGAGCCAATAAAAGAAAAGAATTCTACTTCATATTAGCAAGCAAGCACCATTTATTACACAAAAGCTATTTGGACAGTTTTCTGGCAGGCAAAATTAATATTGCAAATGCTACAGAAATAATCACAAGACCTGTCTGGTTACTTAAATAATTAGCAATAGTTAAAAAGATCTTGAAAGGACAAAGAGTAGAAATCAAGTGAAAATTGAAAATGACACAATGCCACATTTTCTTCGGAAAAGCTTTCAACAACTGTGGATTCAGACTGAGGATATTTGCTAATTGTGCTGCTTTTGCTCCCATTAGCAGGCTCAGCTTCATGCTGGAACACTAAGCTGAAAACAATATTCCTTTCTACATATAAACACAGTCCTAAACCAATTCCACTTATTCCTCTCCTCTTTAGGCTCCCAACAAATATTTACGGAGCACTTGCTCTGTGCTCATTTTAAAGGGCTGCCAAATGGGATGTCATTCTGATGCAATTTGATTGGATGTGTGATGACCAGGGCGAGTTGTTGAAAATGTGCAACAATAAATGAATACTTACATGCAAGGTATTTAAAAAAGAATGTGGTTTAATTAGGGTAGCACAAATTCTTTCCATTTTCAGTGTATTCTTCCTCCCACTGTCAACTAAATAGTCATATAAGTAAGAATAATGCTGTGAAATCTATATTTCAGTAAGAAATGGCACAATGTATCTTCTTGCTTTGTAATATTCTTGATTGGTACTGTCTGAGAGGTTTAATTGTTTCTCTGTTTATTTCCAGATTCTCTACAATAGCCATACAATTTTTCCCACATTTTTACCTTTGAACTTAGAACCTGAAAGTATTTAGGAAATCAAAGTCCTTAGTACCATCTCTATAAAAGACTCCAAACAGCAAGCAAATTGTCTATTGCATTAAAACAGCACTCTTAATGATTTCATGAATGACCGTTTACATTTTAATGCAGGACATAAAGCTATGCCGTATTTTAACCCTGAGAAAAATATCATTCATCATTTATTGTTCACTGTTTATTATAGAAAAGGGGGGAGTTAAAGTAGAATTATCTCAGTTGGTTTTGCAAGGTGTCTGGTGTAAGATATAACACCAATATGCCTATGCCCTTTACATGTGAGCTCAAATGTATTGCCATCACCCCTTGTCAGTGGAGTGGTTTTCTTTAAAGTCTGAGATTGAAATATTGACAAAGGCTTATGGAGGTAGTTTTTATCTCAGCAGACAGAACTGAAGGACAGGCAAAAGGAAATAGCCTAGACAAGGAGATCTAAAGAAGCAGAATTTTTGTTCTCTGAGAACACCCTGACTTCCACACTCTGTACACTGAGATACTCACCCTAAACTCATTCATTCAATTAACAGTGAAGACACCAAGACTTAATGGCTTATATGAGCCTTATCACTAGGAATAAAAAGTAATTGATTTCTGTTGCTGCTTTTGTCCCATCTAAATCTGTAAATTTATGCCCACAGAAACATTTGATTTGTCTCCCAGTTGCAACTTCCTGGACAATGAAGCCATTGTTTTGAAGTCTGAATGTTAACAAATCTTTGGAGAGTGGGCAGAGTTTCCCATCATTACTGGGAGAATGCCTTGTTCTTAAAGAGACCATCTGAAATGCTCTATGAAATGAATCTCAGAACCATCCACCTTGGAAAAGAAAGGGATAGACAACCTCAGAAGTTGAGAATTAGCATGGGTCATTTATTCTTCAAACACAATTGGCTTCTGTATACTCAAATGGCAACTTGTTTTTTAATAAGTTCATAATAATTTAATCTCAGATGATCTGTCCTAGAAAGAACAGAACCCATTTGGGCCCTAAGCACTGTCAGGTGAACTTGTGAGGCCCTGAGAGTGTAGCTTCAATATGAGCAGCTAAGTCTGGCAGAGGCTAGAATGACAAGGGAGGTTGACAATATTTGAAGCTTCTGTACATGACTTTCTATCTTTCAGAAGAGCATCTTTCCTCCACAAATTTGCCTCAACTATTATCTGAGCCATTTCTTCTCCCTTCATTGGCAGGACCTTTTTGATTGCATTCCTCCTGGTTCTCTCTCTGCAACAGGAAGACGACTGTAACTGAGATGCTGACAATGGTTCACCCAGTTGCATTTCCCATCATCTAGCTGACCTCCACCAATGTTTATTGCTCACCTTGGCAGCCTTCTCTGAAGAATTACCCAAAGATAGATATCACCTTACCAAAGAGGTTATGCCCCTCTACCAGTCCAGATGAAAATCGACAGCCAAGTAATGACTCACCAAAGGATTCAGCCATGACTGGTAGGTAAAATCCCTGCACGTTTTCCTCTAACAAACAGATGTTTTTAAAGAAGTCTTGATTTATAACTGCTTGAAATATGGGGGGAAAACAACAGTATTTTACCACTGCTTGGTCACCACTTGTTCAGAACAATTCTGACACCAACTGTGTATGCAATTTTCCACACACATCAGGATGTCCACCACTGGACACCAGCTAGGGCAATTCCATTTGAAAACTCTCTACCCTGAGAAACTGCAAGGCCCCATGATCTAAGGGCACCATGCCATTAGATTGTCTTCTACATCAATTGTCAGTCACATGTTTTTGGCCAGCTGGCTATAAACTGGACTTCCTGATACTTTCCCATCCTTTCATTTTAATTAATTTGAAAGAATAGTTCACAGAATTCAGCACAATTTACTTATAGTTACTTAATTATTATAAAGGATAACAACTAGATATAAGAACAGGTGAGAAGGTATAGGAGGAGGTGCCCCAACTGCCATGATATCTCCTGGTGCACTACCTTCTAAGGATGCTCAGATTTCTGAACACTCCTTGCCAAGGTCCTTTTGAATTTTTGTGGCTGCTTCATGTGTAGACATGTCTGACAAAGTACATTAAGTGGTGACTGAGGACTTATTCATTCTTCAGCACTCTTCTTTCTTTAAGGTCAGTTAGTAGAATAGAAGATTCTGTTGCCTTGGTAACCTACCACCATTCTGGGGCTATTGAAAGACTATTGACAAGATGTTCCTTCTACTCAGAAGATTCTAAAATATTTGAGAGTTCTGAATCACACATTCTTAACACTCGAAAAAGGAGAAGATAATAGGAACTTGGGTCAGTACCTGAAAATAACAAACTATAATATATTTTATTATAAGTCTTTCAACAAGCATTTTAGTAGTTTCATGTTAGGAACCAAGTGACAAAAACCAATAATTTTCTTATACATATACATATAAATATTGGTATATTTTCTCATAGTCTCAGAGCAGTATTTTCTGATCAAAGTAGGCCTAAGCCAAGTACTAGCATAAAGATAGGAGGAAGGCACATAGTTCCATCTCTATCTAAGGTTCTATGGACAATTCATAACTGGAGAGAGGGGGACAGGGGGAGATGGAGATGGAGAGGGAGGGAGGGAGGGAGGGACGGAGGGAGAAAGAGACAGAGAGAGGAGAGAGAGATAGAGAGAGAGAGAGAGAGAGAGAGAGAGAGAACGGCTGAAAAACACAAAGCCAAAAAAAAAATCACACAAAACATAAGGTTTTGTGGGTAAAGAAGGAGAGGTAGGTTTGGGAGAGGCCTGGGTGAATATGATCAAAACACATTGTACAAAATTTTCAAAGAAAATAATAATGCATTTTAGTTTCCATTTTAAAGGATATACAGAAAAGAAAAGCGTGGAAGGTACCATCTTGCCTCGTACACAGCGCAGAATTCTAGCAGCTGGAGTCAGGGGCTTGGACTGACACCTAGTGTAATCTAGCACAGACAACACCGCCAGGCTCTGGCCCGCACCCAGAGCCAGAAGAGATTGGCAGATCCGGGCACCAACAGCTCAGCAATGGTCATTGTCCCCTGGGGACAGGTGCACTGTGCTTTCAGTGGGGCTGCCATCTACAATAAGACCAACTAACTCCAGAGATAAACAGATGGCAAAAGGCAAACGTAGGAACGTTATTAACAGAAATCAAGGCAATATGGCACCATCTGAACCCAATTCACCAACCACAGCAAGTCCTAGATACCCCAGCACACCAGAAAAACAAGAGTTAGATATAAAAGCACAGGTCATGATGCTGCTAGAGGAACACAAAAAAGACATAAACAAATCTCTTAAAGAAATGTAGGGGAACTTCAATAGGGTAGAAGCTCTTACAATGCAAACATGAAAAACACTTAAAGAACTCCAGGAGAATATGGGCTAACAGACAGAAACCAATAAAGAGGAAATGAGGAAATCAGTTAAAGAAATGCAGGAGAACTTGAAACAACATGCAGAAGTCATGAAAGAGGGAGCACAAAAATATATTAAAGAATTACATGAAAACACAAACAAACAAATGAAGGAACTGAGCAAAACCATCCAAGATCTGAACACAGAGGTAGAAACAACTAAGAAATCACAAAAGGAGGCAACTTTGGAGATAGAAAACCTTGGGAAGAAATCAGGGACCGTAGATGCAAATATCAACAACAGAATACAAGAAATAGAGATAAGTATCTCAGATGCTGAAGATAACATAGTAACCATTGACTCCACAGTCAAAGAAAACGCAAAATCCAAAAGGCTTATAACCCAAAACATCCAGGAAATCCAGGACACAATGAGAAGACCAAACCTAAGGATTATAGGGATAGATGAGAGTGAAGATCTACAACTTAAAGGACCAGCAAATATCTTTAACAAAATTATGGAAGAAAACTTCCCTAACTTAAAGAGAGAGATGCCCATGAATATACAAGAAGCCTACAGAACTCCAAACAGACTGGACCAGAACAGAAACACCTCCCGTCACATAATAATCAAAATCCCAAATGTAGTAAACAAAAAAAGAATATTAAAGGCAGTAAGAAAAAAGGGCCAAGTAACATATAAAAAAAGACCTATCAGAATCACACCAGACTTCTCTACAGAAGCTAGAAGATCCTTGGGCAGACCTCATGCAGACCCTAAGAGAACACAAATGTCAACCAAGACTACTATACCAAGCAAAACTCTCAATCAACATAGATGGAAAAATCAAAATATTTCATGACAGGACCAAATTTACACAATATCTTTCCACTAACCCAGCTCTACAAAGGATAATAGGAGGAAAATTCCAATACAAGGAAGGAAACTGCACCCAAGAAAAAGCAAGACAGTAACCTTCTTCAATCAAACTGAAAGGAAGATAACTACTGAAAAACAAAAATAACATCAAAAATGTCAGGAAGTAATAATCTCTGTTCCTTAATATCTCTTAACATCAATGGACTCAATTCCCCAATAAAAGGACATAGACTGGATATGGAAACAGGACCCTACATTTTGCTGCTTACAGGAAACACACCTCAGAGTCAAAGACAAACACTACCTTAGAGTAAAAGGATGGAAGACAATTTTGCAAGCAAATGGTCACAGGAAGCAAGCTGGAATAGCCATTTTAATATCAGATAAAATTGACTTTCAACCCAAAGTCATCAAAAGAGACACAGAAGGTCACTTCTTGCTAGTCAAAGGAAGAATCCACCAAGAAGAACTCACAAATCTAAATATCTATGCTCCAAATATAAGGGCACCCTCATTCATAAAAGAAACTTTACTAAAGCTCAAAGCAAACATTGTACCTAACACAATGATTGTGGGGGACCTCAATACTCCACTATCCACATTGGACCGACCAGGAAAACAGAAACTAAACAGGGTCATGGAGAAACTCATAGAAACTTTGGACCAATTGGATTTAACAGATATATATATATATATAGAACATTTCACCCTAAAGCAAAAGACTATACCTTTTTCTCAGCTCCTCATGGTACCTTCTCCAAAATCAACCATATAATTGGACACAAGACAGACCTCAACAAATAAAAAAAGATCGAACTAATCCCATGCCTCTTATCAGATCACCATGGAGTAAGAGTGTTCTTCAATAGCAACAAAAACAACAGAAAATCCTCATACACGTAGAGGCTGAACAATATTCTACTCAATGATACCTTAGTCCAGGAAGAAATAAAGAAAGAAATCAAAGATTTCTTAGAATTTAATGAAAATGAAGGCACAACATACCCAAATCTATGGGACACAATGAAAGCAGTGCTTAGAGGAAAACTCATAGCCCTGAGTGTCTCCAAAAAGAAACAGGAGAGAGCATATACTAGCAACTTAATGGCGCACTTGAAAGCTCTGGAACAAAAAGAAGCAATTTTACCCAGGAGGAATAGAAGTGAGGAAATCATCAAACTCAGGACTGAAATCAATCAAGTTGAAACAAAGAGAACCATAGAAAGAATCAAAAAAACCAGGAGCTGGTTCTTTGAGAAAATCAACAAGATAGATAAACCCCTAGCCAGACATACCAAAGGGCACAGAGACAGGATTCAAATTAACAAAATTAGAAATGAAAAGGGAGATATAACAACAGAAACTGAGGAAATTCAAAAAATCATCAGATCCTACTACAAAAACCTATACTCAACACAACTGGAGAATCTGGAGGAAATAGACAATTTCCTAGACAGTTACCAAATACCAAAAATAAACCAGGATCAAATAGATCTTCTAAACAGACCCATAACCCCCAAAGAAATAGAAGGGGTCATAGACAGTCTTCCAACAAATAAAAGCACAGGACCAGACAGTTATAGTACAGAATTCTATCAGACCTTCAAAGAAGTCCTGATACGATACTCTTCAAACTATTCCACAAAATAGAAACAGAAGGAACACTACCCAACTCCTTCTATGAAGCCACAATTACCCTGATACCAAAACCACACAAAGATTCAACTAAGAAAGAGAACTACAGGCCAATTTCTCTTATGAATATCCATGCAAAAATACTAAACAAAATACTTGCCAACCGAATCCAAGAACACATCAAAACAATCATTCACCATGATCAAGTTGGCTTCATCCCAGGGATGCAGGGATGGTTCAATATACGGAAATCCATCAAGTAATCCACTACATAAACAAACTCAAAGAAAAAAACCACATGGTCATCTCATTGGATGCTGAAAAAGCATTTGACAAAGTTCAGCATCCTTTCATGCTTAAAGTCTTGAAAAGAACAGGAATTCAAGGCCCATATCTAAGCATAGTAAAAGTAATTTACAGAAGACAGATAGCCAACATCAAAGTAAATGGAGAGAAACTTGAAGCAATCCCACTAAAATCAGGGACTAGACAAGGCTGTCCCCTCTCACCATATCTCTTCTATATAGTACTTGATGTACTAGCTAGAGCAATTCGACAACAGAGGGAAGTCAAAGGGATACAAATCGGAAAGGAAGAAGTCAAACAATCACTATTCGCAGATGGTATGATAGTATACTTAAGTGGCCCAAAAAACTCCACCAGAGAACTCCTGCAACTGATAAACAACTTCAGCAAAGTGGCTGGCTATAAAATCAACTCAAGCAAATCAGTATTCTTCCTATAAGCGAAGGATAAGCAGTCTGAGAAAGAAATTAGGTAAATGACATCCTTCACAATAGCCACAAATGATATAATGTATCTTGGAGTGACGCTAACCAAACATGTGAAAGATTTTTTTTTTTAGTTATTTTTATTTTCTATATTCTATGTTTACATTTCAAAGGCTTTCCCCTTTCCCAGTTCCCACCCACCATAGTTCCCATAGTTCTCCCCCCCCAACTATTCCCCAATCATTCCCCCTCCCCCCTCGGTTTCTTTACTAAACTGGATGCAATCTTTACATGCCCAGGGTCCTCTCCTTTCTTCTTCTTGGGAATCATTTGACTTGCTATTTGTGTCTTGAGTATTTAGTGCTTCTGGGCTCATTAATATCCACTTATCAGTGATTGCATTTCATGTGCATTCTTTTGTGATTGGGTTAGCTCACTCAGGATGATATTTTCCAGGTCTAACCATTTACCTACAAATTGCATGAATTCATTATTTTTAATTGCTGAGTAGTATTCCATTGTATAAATATACCACATTTTCTGTATCCATTCCTCCTTTGAGGGATATTTGGGCTCCTTCCAATTTCTGGCTATTATAAACAAGGCTGCTATAAACATAGTGGAGCATGTGTCTTTATTGCATGTAGGGGAATCCTCTGGGTATATGCCCAGGAGTGGTATGCCAGGGTCCTCTGGAAGTGCCATGCCCAATTTTCTGAGGAACCGCCAAACTGATTTCCAGAGTGGTTTTACCATTTTGCAATCCCACCAACAGTGGAGGAGTGTTCCTCTTTCTCCACATCCTCGCCAGCACTTGTTGTCTCTTGAGTTTTTAATCTTAGCCATTCTGACTGGTGTGAGGTGGAATCTCAGGGTTGTTTTGATTTGCATTTCCCTGATGACTAATGATGTTGAACATCTCTTAAGGTGTTTCTCGGCCATCCGAATTTCTTCTGGTGAAAATTCTTTGTTTAGCTCTGTGCCCCATTTTTTGATAGGGTTATTTGGTTCTTTGCGGTCTAACTTCTTGAGTTCTTTGTATATATTGGATATTAGCCCTCTGTCGGATGTGGGATTGGTAAAGATCTTTTCCCACTTTGTTGGTTGCCGTTTTGTCCTTCTGACAGTGTCCTTTGCTTTGCAGAAACTTTGTAATTTTATGAGGTCCCATTTGTCGATTCTTGATCTTAGTGCGTAAGCTATTGGTGTTCTGTTCAGGAACTTTTCCCCTGTGCCCAAGTCCTCCAGGGTCTTCCCAAGTTTCTTTTCTAATAGTTTCAGTGTGTCTGGTTTTATGTGGAGGTCCTTGATCCACTTGGAGTTGATCTTAGAGCAAAGAGATAAGAGTGGGTCAATTCGCATTCTTCTGCATGTTGACCTCCAGTTGAACCAGCACCATTTGTTGAAAAGGCTATCTTTATTCCATCGGATGGTTGTGGCTCCTTTATCAAAGATCAAGTGACCATAAGTCTGTGGGTTAATTTCAGGGTCTTCAATCCTGTTCCATTGATCTGTTTGCCTGTTGCTATACCAATACCATGCAGTTTTTAACACAATTGCTCTGTAGTACTGCTTGAAGTCAGGGATATTGATTCCCCCAGAAGTCCTTTTATTGTTGAGAATAGTTTTAGCTATCCTGGGTTTTTTGTTGCTCCAGATGAATTTGAGAATTGCTCTTTCTAGATCTATGAAGAATTGAGTTGGGATTTTGATGGGGATTGCATTGAATCTGTATATTGCTTTTGGCAAGATGGCCATTTTTACTATATTGATCCTGCCAATCCAGGAGCAAGAAATATTTTTCCATCTTCTGAGGTCTTCTTCGATTTCTTTCTTCAAGGACTTGAAGTTCCTGTTGTACAGATCTTTCGCTTGTTTGGTTAGAGTTACGCCAAGATACTTTATGTTGTTTGTGGCTATTGTGAAGGGTGTTATTTCCCTAATTTCTTTCTCAGCCTGCTTGTCCTTTGAGTACAAGAAGGCCACTGACTTGCTTGAGTTAATTTTATAACCTGCCACTTTGCTGAAGTTGTTTATCAGCTGTAGAAGTTCTCTGGTGGAGTTTTTTGGGTCGCTTAGGTAAACTATCATATCGTCTGCAAATAATGATAGTTTCACTTCTTCCTTTCCAATTTGTATCCCTTTGACTTCCTTATGTTGTCTAATTGCTCTTGCTAGAACTTCAAGTACTATATTGAAAAGATATGGAGAGAGAGGGCAGCCTTGTCTAGTCCCTGATTTTAGTGGGAATGCTTCAAGTTTCTCTCCATTTATTTTGATGTTGGCTACTGGTTTGCTGTAGATTGCTTTTACTATGTTTAGGTATGGGCCTTGAATTCCTGCTCTTTCCAAGACTTTTAGCATGAAAGGATGCTGAATTTTGTCGAATGCTTTTTCAGCATCTAATGAGATGACCATGTGGTTTTTTTCTTTCAGTTTGTTTATGTAGTGGATTACATTGATGGATTTCCGTATATTGAACCATCCCTGCATCCCTGGGATGAAGCCTACTTGATCATGGTGGATGATCGTTTTGATGTGCTCTTGGATTCGGTTAGCAAGAATTTTATTTAGTATTTTTGCATCTATATTCATCAGAGAAATTGGCCTGAAGTTCTCTTTCTTTGTTGGATCTTTTTGTGGTTTAGGTATTAGCGTAATTGTGGCTTCGAAGAATGAGTTGGGCAGTGTCCCTTCTGTCTCTATTTTGTGGAATAGTTTGGAGAGTATTGGTGTTAAGTCTTCTTTGAAGGTCTGGTAGAATTCTGCACTAAAACCATCTGGTCCCGTACTTTTTTTGGTTGGGAGGCTTTCTATAACCCCTTCTATTTCTTTAGGGGTTATGGGACTATTTAGCTGGTCTACTTGATGCTGATTTAATTTTGGTATTTGATATCTGTCTAGGAAATCGTCCATTTCCTCCAGATTCTCCAGTTGTTTTGAGTATAGACCTTTGTAGTAGGATCTGATGATCTTTTGAATTTCCTCAGTTTCTGTTGTTATGTCTCCCTTTTCATTTCTAATTTTGTTAATTTGTATACTGTCTCTGTGTCCTTTGGTTAGTCTGGCTAAGGGTTTATCTATCTTGTTGAGTTTCTCAAAGAACCAGCTCCTGGTCTTGTTGATTCTTTGTATGGTTCTCTTTGTTTCTATTTGATTGATTTCAGCCCTGAGTTTGATGATTTCTTGTCTTCTACTCCTCCTGGGTGAATTAACTTGTTTTTCTTCCAGGGCTTTAAGGTGTGCCATTTAGCTGCTAGTGTATGCTCTCTCAAGTTTCTTTTTGGATGCACTTAGAGCTATGAGTTTTCCTCTTAGCACTGCTTTCATTGTGTCCCATAGATTTGGGTAGGTTGTACCTTCATTTTCATTGAATTCTAAAAAGTCTTTGATTTCTTTTTTTATTTCTTCCTTGACCAAGGTGTCATTGAGTAGAGTATTGTTCAGTTTCCATGTGTATGTGGGCTTTCTGTTGTTTTTGTTGCTATTGAAGACCACTCTTACTCCATGGTGATCTGATAAGAGGCATGGGATTAGCTCGATCTTCTTGTATTTGTTGACATCTGTCTTGTGACCGATTATATGGTCTATTTTGGAGAAGGTACCATGTGGTGCTGAGAAAAAGGTATATTCTTTAGCTTTAGGATGAAATGTTCTATATATATCTGTTAAATCCAATTGGTCCAGAGTTTCAATTAGTTTCACTGTGTCCCTGTTTAGTTTCTGCTTTCCTGATCGGTCCATTGAGGAGAGTGGGGTGTTGAAGTCACCCACAATTATTGTGTTAGGTGTAATGTGTGCTTTAAGCTTTAGTAAGGTTTCTTTTACAAAGGAGGGTGCCCTTGCATTTGGAGCATAGATGTTCAGTATTGAGAGCTCTTCCTGGTGGATTTTCCCTTTGGCCAGCAAGAAGTGACTTTCTGAGTCTCTTTGGATGATTTTAGGTTGAAAGTCAATTTTATCTGATATTAGAATGGCTACTCCAGCTTGTTTCCTGAGACCATTTGCTTGTAAAATTGTCCTCCAGCCTTTTACTCTAAGGTAGTGTTTGTCTTTAACACTGAGATGTGTTTCCTGTATGCAGCAAAATGTAGGGTCCTGTTTCCGTATCCAGTCTGTTAATCTATGTCTTTTTATTGGGGAATTGATTCCATTGACGTTAAGAGATATTAAGGAATAGTAATTATTACCTCCAGACATTTTTGAGATTATATTTATTTATCTTATTTATTTTTTATATTCGAGAGGTTATCTTCTTTTGGGTTTGATGAGAGGAGGTTTCTATCTTGCTTCTTCCCGGGTGTAGTTTCCGTCCTTGTCTTGGTGTTTTCCCCCTATTATCCTTTGTAGGGCTGGATTTGTGGAGAGATATCTTGCAAATTTGGTTTTGTCATGGAATACCTTGATGTCTCCATCAATGGCAATTGAGAGCTTTGCTGGGTAAAGTAGTTTTGGCTGAAGTTTGTGTTCTCTTAGAGTTTGCATGATATCTGCCCAGGATCTTCTAGCTTTCATGGTCTCAGGTGAGAAGTCTGGTGTTATTCTGATAGGTTTTCCTTTATATGTTACTTGGCCTTTTTCTCTTGCTGCCTTTAGTATTCTTTCTTTGTTTATTACATTTGGAGTTTTGATTATTATGTGACGGGATGTATTTCTGTTCTGGTCCAGTCTGTTTGGGGTTCTATAGGCTTCTTGTATATTCATGGGCATCTCTCTCCTTAGGTTGGGGAAGTTTTCTTCCATAATTTTATAGAAGATATTAGCTGGCCCTTTAACTTGTAAATCTTCACTCTCGTCTATACCTATAATCCTTAGGTTTGGTCTTCTCGTAGTGTCTTGGATTTCCTGGATGTTTTGGGTTACCACCTTTTTGCATTTAGTATTTTCTTTGACTGTTGAATCAATGGTTCCTATGGTATCTTCGGCTTCTGAGATTCTGTCTTCTATCTCTTGTATTCTATTGTTGATACTTGCGTCTATGGCCCCTGATTTCTTCCCCAGGTTTTCTATCTCCAATGTTGTCTCCCTCTGTGATTTCTTAGTTGTTTCTACTTCTGTTTTTAGTATCTGGATGGATGTGCTCAGATCTTTCGCTTGCTTGATTGTGTTTTCATGTATTTCTTTAATAGATTTTTGTGCTTCCTCTTTCATAGCTTCTACTTGTTGGCCCACGTTCTTCTGTAGTTCTTTAAGTGACTTTTGTCTTTCTTCCTTATTGTCTTCTTCTCTTTGATCCATCTTCTCCTGCATTTCTTGAAGTGATTTTTGTATTTGCCTCGTAAAGGCTTCTAACTTTTGATCCATTTTCTTCTCTATTTCTTTACGAGATTTTTCTATGTGTTCAGCTACCAGCATCCTGACCAGTGATTTTATATCCAAGTCTTGTTTTTCTGGTGTTTTAGGGTATCCAGGGATTCCTGTTGTTGGAGAACTGGGTTCAGATGCTGTCATGTTGCCTTGATTTTTGTTAGTGACGTTCCTTCGTTTTCCTTTTGCCATCTGGTTATTTCTGGTTTTAGTTGGCCTTGTTGTCAGTGGCTGGTGTTTGAATCTCCTGTGAGGCTGGGCTCATCTGTTGTTTCTCTATTGGTGAATATGTGTGACTGCTGCTTTAAGGGATCATAAGCTGGCTGCCACCCATGCGATTGTAGCCCCTGTTGGAGTCTGTCTACCTGGGCTTCTCCAGCTGTGTCCTGGTTGCAAGGAACTCCGAGAGCCTAGCAGATCCCCCGTGAGGGTAGCCCTGGAAGGGGTGTTTACCTGGGCCTTTCCAGCTGTGTCCTGGTTGCAATATGGAGGCCCGCCGCTACACCGCTGGTCTAGGGGCCGGCGAGCTGGTTGCAGAACGCAGCTTAGGTGCTCACCCGAGGGCGGGGATGTCCCACAGAGCCTGGGCCTTTCCAGCTGTGTCCTGGTTGTGATATGGAGGCCCGCCGCTACACCGCTGGTCTAGGGGCCGGCGAGCTGGTTGCAGAAGGCAGCCTAGGTGCTCACCAGAGGGCGGGGATGTCCCACAGAGCCTGGGCCTTTCCAGCTGTGTCCTGGTTGCAATATGGAGGCCCACCGCTACACCGCTGGTCCAGGGGCCCGCGAGCTGGTTGCAGAAGCAGCCTTGGTGCTCACCAGAGGGCTCGGGGATGTCCCACAGAGCCTAGGCGGGACTCCGCCTGCTTGGCTCCGAGACCCTAGCAGATACCCCCGTGAGTGTAGCCCTGGAAGGGGTGTTTACCTGGGCCTTTCCAGCTGTGTCCTGGTTGCAATATGGAGGCCCGCCGCTACACCGCTGGTCTAGGGGCCGGTGAGCTGGTTGCAGAACGCAGCTTAGGTGCTCACCAGAGGGCGGGGATGTCCCACAGAGCCTGGGCCTTTCCAGCTGTGTCCTGGTTGTGATATGGAGGCCCGCTGCTACACCGCTGGTCTAGGGGCCGGCTACACCTCTGGTCTAGGGGCCTGCGAGCTGGTTGCAGAACGCAGCTTAGGTGCTCACCAGAGGGCGGGGATGTCCCACAGAGCCTGGGCCTTTCCAGCTGTGTCCTGGTTGCAATATGGAGGCCCGCCGCTACACCGCTGGTCCAGGGGCCGGCGAGCTGGTTGCAGCCATGTGAAAGATTTATATGACAAAAACTTCAGGTCTCTGAAGAGGGAAATTGAAGAAGACATCAGAAAATGGGAAAATCTTCCATGCTCGTGGGCTGGCAGGACTAATATATTCAAAATGGCAATCTTGCCCAAAGCAATATAGATATTCAATGCAGTCCTCGTCAAAATCCATACTTAGTTCTTCATAGAGTTAGAAAGAGCAATTCTCAAATTCATCTGGAATAACAAAAAACCAGGATAGCTAAAACTATCATCAACAGCAAAAGAACTTCTGGTGGAATCAATATTCCAGATGTCAAGCAATATTACAGAGCAGTAGTACTAAAAACTGCATGGTATTTGTTCAGTAACAGGGAGGCAGATCAATGGAATAGGATCGAAGACCCAGAATTGAACCTGCACATCTATGGCCAATTGATCTTCAACAAATGAGCCGAAAACATCCAGTGGAAAAAAGATAGCCTTTTCAACAGATGGTGCTGGCTCAACTGGAGGTCAACATGCAGAAGAATGAGAATTGATCCACTCTTATCTCCTTGCAGTAAGCTCAAATCCAAGTGGATCAAGGACCTCCACATAAAACCAGACACACTAAAACTAATAGAAAAGAAACTGGGGAAGACCCTTGAGGACATTGGCTCAGGGGAAAAATTCCTGAACAGAACACCAATCGCTTATGCTCTAAGAGCAAGAATAGACAAATGGGACCTCATAAAATTACAGTTTCTGTAAGGCAAAAGACACTGTCAAAAGGATAAATCTGCAACCAACAAATTGGGAAAAGATATTCACCAACCCCACATCCGACAGAGGACTAATATCCAATGTATACAACGAACTCAAGAGGTTAGACCCCAGAAAACCAAATAACCCTATCCAAAAATGGGGTATAGAGCTAAACAGAGACTTTTCACCTGAAGAAATTCGGATGGCTGAGAAACACCTTAAAAAATGTTCAACATCATTAGTCATTAGGGAAATGCAAATCAAAACAACCCTGAGATTTCACCTCACACCAGTCAGAATGGCTAAGATTAAAAACTCAGAAGACATCAGGTGCTGGTGAGGATGTGGAGAAAGAAGAACACCCCTCCACTGCTGGTGGGAATGCAAGCTGGTACAACCACTCTGGAAATCAGTCTGGCGGTTCCTCAGAAAACTGGACATGGTACTTCTGGAGGACCAAGCCATACCACTCCTGGGAATATACCCAGAAGATTCCCCAGCATGCAATAAGGATACATGTTCCACTATGTTCATAGCAGCCTTATATATAATAGCCAGAAGCTGGAAAGAACCCAGATGTCCCTCAACAGAGGAATGGATACAAAAAATGTGGTATATATACACAATGGAGTACTATTCAGCCTTTAGAAACAATGAATTCATGAAATTCTTTTTTTTATTCTTTTTATGTATTTATTTATCTATTTGTTAATCGTTTTATTTGTTTACATTTCAAATGCTTTCTCCCCCTTCTGGTCTCCTCTCCATAAAACCCTCTTGCCTCCATTTGTCTCTAAGAGAGTGCTTCCCCCACCTACCCTCCCACTCCTGTCTCCCCATCTAGCATCCCTCATCACTGGGGCATCAAGCCTCCACAGGACCAAGCACCTCCCCTCCCACTGATGCCACATGAGGCTGTCCTCTGCTACATATGTAGTGGGAGCCATGAACTGGCCCATATATTCTCTTTGGTTGGTAGTTAAGTCCTTGGGAGCACTGAAGAATCCTGTTAATTGATACTGTTGTTCATCCTGTGGGGTTGCAATCTCCTTCAGGTCCTTCAGTCCTTCCCCTAATTTTTCCATTGAAGATCCCTGGCTCAGTCAAATGGTTGCATGTGAGAGTCTGCATCTGTCTTAGTCAGGTGGTGGCAGAGCCTCTTAGAGAACAGTCATACCAGGCTCCTGTCTGTAAGCACATCTTGGCATAAGCAACAGTGTCAGGGACAAAACGAGATTAGAGGCTGAAGGTAAGGCCATCCAGAGCCTGCCTCACCATGCAATCCATCTAGAGATACCAACTGATTCTTAAAAGATTATTTTGTGTACTCTGTTACTCTGATGAAATTTAAAGTCGACTGTACCCATAATCAACTTTTTTTTAATTTTTATTTTCTATATTCTATGTTTACATTCCAAAGGCTTTCCCCTTTCCCAGTTACCCCCCACCATATGTCCCATAATTCCTCTCCCCCCTGCTATTCCCCACTCATTCCCCCCCCACTATTTCTCTGTTCTGGGTCTACAATACTGGATCCAATCTTTACAGGCCCAGGGTCCTCTCCTTTCTTCTTCTTGGGAGTCATTTGACTTGCTAATTGTGCCTTGAGTATTTAGGGCTTCTGGGCTCATTAATATCCACTTACCAGTGATTGCATTTCATGTGTATTCGTTTGTGATTGGGTTAGCTCACTTAGGATGATATTTTCCAGATCTAACCATTTACCTACAAATTGCATGAGTTCATTATTTTTAATTGCTGAGTAGTACTCCATTGTATAAATATACCACATTTTCTGTATCCATTCCTCTTTTGAGGGATATCTGGGCTCCTTCCAATTTCTGGCTATTATAAACAAGGCTGCTATAAACATAGTGGAGCATGTGTCTTTATTGTATGCAGAGGAATCCTCTGGGTATATGCCCAGGACTGGTATGCCAGGGTCCTCTGGAGGTGACATGCCCAATTTTCTGTGGAACCGGCACACTGATTTCCAGAGCGGTTTTACGATTTTGCAATCCCACCGTCAGTGGAGGAGTGTTCCTCTTTCTCCACATCCTCGCCAGCACCTGTTGTCTCTTGAGTTTTTAATCTTAGCCATTCTGACTCATGTGAGGTAGAATCTCAGGGTTGTTTTGATTTGCATTTCCCTGATGACTAATGATGTTGAACATCTCTTAAGGTGTTTCTCGGCCATCCGAATTTCTTCTGGTGAAAATTCTTTGTTTAGCTCTGTACCCCATTTTTTGATAGGGTTATTTGGTTCTTTGGGTTCTAACTTCTGGAGTTCTTTGTATATATTGGATATTAGCCCTCTGTCGGATGTGGGGTTGGTAAAGATCATTTCCCACTTTGTTGGTTGCCGTTTTGTCCTTCTGACAGTGTCCTTTGCCTTACAGAAACTTTGTAATTTTATGAGGTCCCATTTGTCTATTTTTGCTCTTTGAGCAGAAACAATTGGTGTTCTGTTCAGGAATTTTCCCCCTGAGCCAATGTCCTCAAGGGTCTTCCCCAGTTTCTTTTCTATTAGTTTCAGTGTGTCTGGTTTCATGTGGAGGTCCTTGATCCACTTGGAGTTGAGCTTAGTACAAGGAGATAAGAATGGATCAATTCTCATTCTTCTGCATGTTGACCTCCAGTGAATTCATGAAATTCTTAGAGAAATGGATGGAGCTGGAGAACGTCATACTAAGTGAGGTTACCCAGTCTCAAAAGAATACCCATGGTATGCAGTCACTGATAAGTGGATATTAGCCTAGAATCTTGGAACACCAAAGACATAAATCACATACCAAGTGATGTCTGACAAGAAGAAAGGAGTGGGCACTGGTGCTAGAATGGACCAAAGCATCATTGTGGGGGAGTACAAGAACATTGAGGTGGGAGGGGGTGGATGAGGGATCAGGGGGAGGGAAAAGGGCATGTGGGACCTTTGGGGGTGGGGAAACAGAAAAAGGGAAATGAATTGTAAATATAGAATATATCCAATAAAAAAATAATTTAAAAAAAGAAAGAAAGAAAAGAAAAGCTATTGCTTCTTGACTGCTTTCCTTCATGTTGTGCTGGTATATTCATTTGCCCTATTGACATATTGCTTCTGCTGTTGCCGTTGCTGCCAACACAGTTGGCTTCTGCTGTCACTGCTGCTGATGTTCTTTGTTGATATTAGAATGCAGTTTCCTCAGCTTTTCAATGTGTCTTGAAGACCAGTGGTTCTCCAGCAATTTTCTAGCCATTCTGTGCCAGACTCATACTGCTAAAGAATCAAGACCTGTAGACTGAGCACCTACCAAATTCTCATCTTGTCATGCTAAAATAGCCTTTGAATGAGTATCAAACAGTGTATGAGTACTAGCTTGTTAACAGGTCAACTCACTACTGCAACAAGGTTTAAGGAATTTCAAGGTTTAGAAAAGGTGTATTGAAATATAATTTACAAGTTCTATAATTCATCTGTTTTAGTCTATAATTTACTGTTTAATATATCCTTGCATATGTGCAGTTGCTACACAGTTTATTTCACAATATCTTGAATGAAAACATACTACCATAGTACCAGTCTATTTCATAATATATATTGATAAGAAAACCACATATTCTTCAATTATTACCTTTCTATGACTATGAACAGAGATTGTTTAAAATGTGGTCATTTATATCTTTCTTTTTCCATTTGACATAATGTTGTCAAGGCTGGTCCATGTTAATGGAAATTACAAGTACAAGCAAGGCATCCCAGCACATATCTTATACTTCTTCTACTTTACAAATAAAGTCTCAACCTAGAAGTAAACTTCTCAGAAATGCAAATATTACCCTTTCCTGAACCACTACTGCCCTTATTATGAAGTCCTGAGGCTGATCCAATGGCTCAGAAAATGCAAGACTTTTTAAATGCTTCCAAGCTCCTCTGACTTTCACATTTCACCTTAAATTGATTAATCACCCTCATCCTTTCATTATTTCTCTGAGGCATCCATCATCCTCAGCAACAGCCATCCACTGCCCATTGTCCTTATCACTACTTATCATTAGCACTTGTCCTGAACCTCTCCAACTCCTAAGATATATCCACTGCCAGTGTACTCCCTTTTCTCTTGAGGGCTTTTAACAATTGCATTGGTATTAGACACCAAAGAAGAGGATTAAACAGAGGATGAAGGAAGAGATGGGTAATGAAGGGAATACTTAGAGTGCTAAATAAAACTTTGGATTATATGGAAACATACTAGAGTACAAGCCTATATATGTATCCTTATGTGTATATGTATTATGTATATGTATATACTGCATATATATGATAAAAATCTGAATAAAATCACCAAATAGCATGAGAGACAATGTCCCAACTAGAAATTTCTCACTTACAAAAGAAAGCTCAAGTACTTGGAATGGATTCCAGTTAACTTAGCTGTTGCCAACAGCACACCATAGAAATCCCCAAACATCCCAGTCTATTGGCAAGTCTACTGTTTAATCTACACAAACTGATGATAAAGCCATATTACTGAAGGCAACACCTACATAAATCATTGAACATGGATATGTTGAGCTGGTGCCCACCTAGACCCTTAACTCATCTTCTGACTAGTGCTCAATGTAGTAAAAGGTCCTTTGAACATGACCAAAGGTAAACACTAAACACAAATTCAGCTATATTTTTTTTATCTATGATAGCACACTTCCTGTAAGATACAATAGTACAATAGTGATACAAAAGTTGTGGGACTAACAAACCACTACCTGGTTATATTTAAGGCCCACTGTATGAGATGAAACCCATGTGTGGCATTACTCAAGGGAACAAGATCCTAAAATTAGATAGGGCAGGGACCTAGGGGAAAATCAAATAGTTCTGTTCTGCTAAAGGCACATAGCAATACACTGATTGCTAATAACATTCTGCTATACTCATAGATCAGTGTTTTTCTCAGCCATCATCAGTGAACTTTCCTACTGCAGTAGATGGTAAAAAATAAAGATATTTACAACTATACAGTGTGCAGAAAGAGATCTTGAAATACTTGATTCTAAATGAGGGCCTCCCCTCAGCTCAGGGAACTTTGTAGAAGAGGCAAAGATGTAGAAGAATTTTAATTCAGCAACATGGTAGCTCTGGCAAGGGTTCACGGCCAAAGACAGTATTGATCTGTGTGATTGGGCTGAAATACAAACCTTTAATCCCCAGAGACAGAAGCATGCAGATCTCTGAGTTCTAGTTAATTCTGTTGAATCAGTGAGTTGAGGGGCAGTGCACTTGAATGGAGTTCATGCTGTTTAGAGGCAGTTTTTAGAGGGACAGTTCTACAAATATATGTTATAGAGAGAACAAGCTAGACACAGGTGAAGACACAATAAGCCAGAGTATGAGAAGGAGCCAGAAGATTAGGACAGATTGCCAGAGTCAGTATGGGACCAAGCAGAGGAATTTGGTAAGAAGCTAAGGGAAGTCAGATTGAACCAGTAAGATTGGAGAGGAGTATGGGCCAGAACAGCTGAGTTGAACAAGCCAGCCAGAGTTCAGAAAGAATTAGAAAGGTCAAGCATATTAAGCAGTAAGCCTCTGAAACAATTCCTTAACACAAAAAGAGTATAGGACATAAAGACAACAGTGCCTGCAGGGCATGTAGAACTCTCACATCTGTAAACTCACAGAGATATGACAGCATGCAAAAGTCTCACAAATGTCTAAGTTAGATGGGAGTTCCAGCACTGAGTGGAGATATGGACACATGCCCTCATTCCTAACCCATAAACTATCTCCAATTGAATACTGCTCTTAAAGGAAAGGGCAATTTAGTTTGTCCAACAATGTCGGCAAGACCACAATGACCATAATGGTATTTTTAGAGAGGTGGTTTTCTTTTTTTCTCATAATGCTTTGTATAGGTTTGTTTGTTGTTCTTTACAAGTCTCTTGCTTATTATATACTATGACTTCTGATTTTGCATAATTTTATGGGATTTGTATGTATGTGAGTGTGTGTTTCTGTGTCCATATGTTTTTCCTGTGGGTTTTTTTTTTTGGCTCTTCTGTGTTTGTTTGTTTTGTCCAATTCTGGTTTATTTGCTTGTTTCTTTGTTTTATTCACCTGTTTGTTTTCTAATGAGAGAATGATCGGGTATGGATTTGGGTGGCTGAGGAGGTAGAAAGAATCTGATTGTTTATGGAAGGGTAATTGTGATCAAATATTTATTGTAGAAAAATCTGTTTTAATAAAAATTAAATTCATTTTAAAACTTAAAAACGATGACTATTCAGGGCTGGAGAGATAGCTCATCTATTGAGAACACTGACTGCTCTTCCAGAAGTCCTATGTTCAATTCTCAGCAACTACATGATGGCTCACAACCATCTGTAATGGGATCTGGTGCCTTCTTCTGGCCTGCAGGTATATGTACACACAGACAGAAGACTGTATACATAATAAATAAATAAATCTACAAAAAATTAAAAGTCTATTCATATTCTGTTTAAGCACTGGTGAGTCTTTTTATGTCCAACCAGTACTTGAGTGATTCAGCTCCAAGATCCTGTTATTTTGGTTAGATGCTTTTATTTTTTTATCATTGTAGGGGAACTTTACATGCAATTACAAGCATGTGGCCATCCATCATAGGACAAATTTATGAGGTCAGTTCTCTCAATATGCCCTTACATGATTACAAGGGACAGAATCAGGTCATGAGTCTTACATTATCTGGCAGGAAGCATCCTTACTCACTAAACCATCTGATCCACCCTCAAAATCCCATGTTTAAGTCCACTGCTTCAGAGATTCCCTAGCCATGACTATCCTAGGTTCACATCTGTTTGAAACACTCTGAAATAGAAATCCACATGTTGGTATTTTATTATGGATGAGTGCTATCATAAATGCTTGTGAAGGAGCAAATCAACCAGATTTTGGCAGAGAAAGAGAATTAACCACAGAGCAGGCATGTGGCAAAGCCCTTATCTGATTGCTAAGGAATATCTGAAGCTGAATCCCTAATACTTGTAAACTGATTTAGCATTGGTTGGAGTTTGGCTTTATCTTTCAGTGGCATGGAAGACCTAGGAATAGAATTAATTGTTTGAAATGTCAACAGACCAAATTCTGAAACACTAGAAAATGTTCAATGTTCTACTGCAGAATGGACACTTCAAAATGACACATTATAGCATTCCCTACAAGGCCATAATGCACAACTTGTTACTAAGAATAGTCATCATGTACCCAGAGCTTCAGTTTCAGTGTTCTGTTCTCCAAATACAACTTCTTGGTTTTAGTATGATACTCTAAAATACCTTAAATTCAATTTTTTAAATGAATCTTCAAAGACTTCAGTATGAGTGTGTGTGTTTGTTTGTGTGTGTATGTGTGTTTCTCATACCCTTTAAATCTATCTTTTTTACAGGTATATTTTATTTTAATTTTTATCTTGTAGATATGTGTGAAAGTAAGTATACTCTCACACGTGTATACATGCCTGTGGAGTTCAGGAAGATTAGATCCCCTAGATCTAGAGTTACAGGACGTTGTGAACTGGTGGACAAAAATGTTAAGAGAAAAAGCACCTTGGATCTTCTACTAGAGCAGTATTCTTAACTCCTAAGCTGTCTCTCCAGTACTGCAGATCTGTTTTATATCCACAATTGAGCACAGTATAATCAGTTGCTTTTATATAGAATAAGGGAATTCTGTGCTTCATTCTTTCCTAAAACCATGTTTGACAAAAGTATAATTGCATCTATATTTAACTGTTTTGGACTAAATTGCATCTCTCTCAAATTGGCATAGTGAATTCCCAACACCAATATGACTGTATTTGGAGAGCTTCTCAGGAAGTATTTAAGTGATGTCATGATTTGATAGGACTGGAGGCTTATGAAAAGAAAAAGGGAGTGCAGCTCAGTGAAAGCAACATTCATATGAGGACATGGTGGCCATCAACAGCATGGATAGGACCCTTTACCAGAAATCACGCCCCATCAAACTTCATCTGACATATCAAGCCTCCAGAATCTGTGAGGATAATTTACTCTGCTCATGAGCCCAAACTGTAGCATTTGGGGACAGTAGGTTAGGCAGACCATTCTTCCATAATAATTCTTTGTGTATTTTGTTTCCATATCTCCTTTGCTGAGTTTGTCTAAAAATACTCATTCCTATTAACTTTAAATTCATGGCCACAAATTTCTAGTGTGTACTTAATGATGCCTGGCAATCATAACAAGCATCTCAAATTTTAATTGTTTCACTCACATAGATAAATATTTTAAACTGTTTTTACTCTGCATACTTAACACTCTAATAACCAGCGATATGAAGGCCAATAAATTTGATTCTTCACCAAAAACTTAAAGACAAACTGAAATAAAACTTCAGAGATCACATCAAAATGTTCCTTCTACAAGCATCTCGAAACAGTGTTAGATGTCTTATATACTACCACAAATAAAAACCTCATACTGCCATCTAAAATATTTATTGCTTTTAGGGATTATTTTCCAAGCCCTTTCTACTGCTCAGAGACATCCTTGCTTTTCTATATCATTAATTGTTTCCTCTCTTCTGAATCAATATATTTACATGTAAACATGACATAATTTTCCCCATATTAAAACAAATAAAACAAAGAAAATGGCCTCTTTAGTCCTTATCTCCTCTACCAATTAATTAATGGCTTTTTATTTTCTATCTTTTCAACACAACTCTATAAAAGTTCTTTTTATATTGCACTTTACAAATCCACCATTCTCTTAAACTTTATTTCAGCTTTTACTTCCTGTAGCTACACTAGAATTGTTCTTCTCAATGTCATCAATAAGTGACCTCCCTGTTATTAATTTTAGTGGACAATTATTAGTCGTCAATTTACTTGCTACAGTGTACTTGTTTCCAAACTGGGAGGTTTTGCCTTAGTAGAGTGACAATTAGCAAGGCCTGGGAATATTTTCATTGTTACAACTTGTAAGGATGGAGGAGCTTACTGGTTTCTACAAAGGAGACACTGTGGAAGCTTATAAACAGTTCACAGGGCATGCTCCACACCAACAAGGATTCTCTAAGTCAACATTCCAATAATGTCAAGGCTGGGAAAACCTTAATTAAAACCATCAGACAAAGTATATTTCTTCTTTTGAAATCCAAGATACTACTATCCCACTGATCTTCCTCCTGCCTTGCTTTGTACATTGGTCATTTCCCTTCCACGTTTCTTCAGGTTGGAGTACACTAAAGTTTGGTTTTCTTTTTCTTTTCTGTAAACATTCACTACCTATGTAAGCTCTTTTATTCTGTTGTATTGATTATGTTATTTCTACTCTATTAATTTTCAAAGCTGTACCTTCATCAGTCATTTTTGTAGCATTTTGGGCTGGTTTTGGTACAACTGCAAATCTCCACTTGATAATTTTTATCTAATTGGCATTTCTAATCCTAATATATCCAAAGTAAAGTTCCTTGCTTCCCTCACTTTTTCAAGAGGAGCTCACTCACTATGTGGCCCTAGATTGCTCAGAACAGCTGTGTATATCAGGTGGCCTCGAACCTATGACCGTCCTCTTGCCTCTGCCTCATGTGTTCCAGAATTATATAATGAGCCTGCACACTTAGATCCTTGCCTTATTCTCTTAAAATTTGTCATTCTACTGCCTTTCTCTAAATGGAAAATTCCATTACTCTAGTCATGTAGGCCTCATAACATATGGTTGGGTTCCCTATGTGTTCTTGTGTTACATCCTTAGTCCCTGGAACATGAACATGAACATGAAAAATTTTTCAGAAGTGGGGGCTAGTGGGAAATCATCCCGTTCTTGGATAACATGCTTTGAGAAAGACAGAGAAGGTCTTGTCTCTTTTTCTTTTTCACCTTTGCATTGAGCCATGAGATGAATGCTTATCTCTACCATATATTCATTGCAATGATGTACTTTCTATCCAAATGCCCAAAGCAAAAGGGCTAATCCATTATGGAGTGGAACCTTCAGAATTATAAGACAAAAGAAATGCTTTCTCTGTATAAGCTGAACAACTCAAGAATTTGTTATGTCATGTTGGAATACCACCACACGTTAACCTATTTATACTTCGAACCAATATCCTTAACCACTGTGTCACACATTGAATTCTTTTTTAAAAAAATAGAGCATCCTATGTTACTTATACATTATTTTCTATTGTCTTCTCTCTAGGGAGTTACTGCTATTGCTTGCTCTGTTCCCTGCTATATTTTATTCATCTCAAAGAAAGTTTAACCTGATTTGTTCAACTAATGAATTTTTACTAAAAAGATATTTTAAGCTTGTTTCTACTAGTAGTTTTTCAATAAATTAATTTGAGTGGCAGCGGGTCAATTTCATACTGAGATTTTTTTTCTTTTCTTTCATTAAATTTGTTAGGAAAAGTTCAAGGAGTATGTATTTGAAGAAAAAAATCAACTTTCTCTTATACATGATGAATCTAGGCATGGCCTTTGCTGTTCCTGGTTTTGTGTGCATTAGTTATTCTCAGAATATTCCCAGTAGTTTGAAATTTTGTATTGCTTTCGGATTTTATTATGTGGAATACAGTAATCAGGGTCGAGTTCACATGGTTACCTGCTAAATTTTGAAGCAGCACTCTGACTCTGTTCCTAGTATATAATTATTATCCTCATTCATTACCTCACTCATTTTAGAGAAGAAAATGGCTTTCACAGATAATGGGGTTTTTTGTTTGTTTTACTATATTTTTTTCACTTTGGCTGGATTGGAGAAAATATTTACCTATTCTCTTACATCAAGAAATAATTTGTATAGATTGTGATGATTAATCTTGGTGGTTAAGTCAGGGACCCTGTGGTTGAATTAGAAACAGGCTGGAAGAAGCTGAAAACGGCAACCCCAGAGGAAGACTAGCAGTCTCAACTAACCTGGACCCCGAGATCTAGCAGACACTGAGCCACCAACCAGACAGCATACATATAGACACATATATAGCAGATCATTGCCTGGTCTGACCTCAGTGGAAGAAGATGCACCTAACATTCAAGTAACTTGAGTCCTGGCAGGTTGGGGCTGGGGCATAGGGACATCCTCTTGGAGACAGGAGAAGGAGGAATGGGATGCAGAACTGTGGGAGGACAGATCAGGAGAAGTGTAGTGAGTGGATAGGAAAAAAAAGAGTAAAATAAAAAGAATCCCATTGCTTTGTGCAACTAATAAATGCTAATAAAATTAAATATTATTTGCAAAAAAGACAAGGAAGAAAAGAAAGAAGGGAGGAAGGGAGGAAGGAAGGAAGAAAGGAAGGAAGGAAGGAAGGGAGGAAAGAAGGAAAGAGAAAGATTAATAAGAAAGAAAAAGAGACAGGCATATTCTAACACGGAGGAGGGTTTCGGAAGCCCGATGTTTATGTATGGTGATTGACTACACCAGGACCAGTAATCAGGAGGCAAATCAACTTTACTTAGGATAATTCAAGGCTTATAAAGTTTTTTGGAACTGGGGTAGAAACTTGAAGAATGGGCAAGGGTCATTGGCTGGAGGCTTTAGGGCACTTGAAATGCCTCATTAGCATGGGGAAGCATTTCAGGAATCTCAGGTGCTGACTGAATAGGGTTTTATAGGAGAAAGAAAATTGATCTTGTAATCTAATTGAGGATACATGACATTCCTCAGAAAGAGGCATATGTTGGGGGGGGGGCAAAGAATTCCCTAGACAAGGTCAGAGAAGAATTAGCTCTACTAATGAAGGGAGTCCCCCATATGTGTAGAGCCCCAGAAAACTATCTGGTCAATGGTAGACATCAATCTTAATTGTGAGTTTTCCCACACATGCCTGGCAGAATAAAATATTTTGAATCACACACACACACACACACACACACACACACACATACATACACACACACACACACACACACACACACACAGAGAGAGAGAGAGAGAGAGAGAGAGAGAGAGAGAGAGAGAGAGGCAAAGAAAATCTTGAAAATCATTTTTTCTGTAATCCAATGTGCAAGGCAGCACCTGTAGATGGTGTCATTTGAATCCTGGGTTAGTCCAGCTAAATCCATATATTGTGCTGAGTCCTGTCTTCTTTATTATAAACATATTTTTCATTAAATACTAAAGAGAATTCATTCAATTACATAGCAGATTCATGCAATTTATTTTCAATTTTACTTTGCAAATATTTTCTATAGATGCTAACCCCTTTTCCTGCTTTGAGGGATTTTATTTTCAAAAGATTTAAGTAAAAACTCAGCAGCACATAATATATCTTAAATGATGGCAATTGTTTTATAAGGATAGGGCAAGTAGATCTGGAAACTCAAGAAGCCTACATTGGGCCTATGAGAAATCCAAGCTTGGAGCATACATAATAAAACCACAAAACTAGAAATGGCACAAAAGTTTTCATAGACCTCTGAGCAAAGGACGTTTGTATTTTCTGCCATCCTGTGTTGGAAGCTGTAACTCTCTCTCCCAACCATTTGATTGCGTTTGTTTTCATGTTCATGTTTCTTTTGTGTTGGAAAATTATTAAAATCAAACACATTGTGGAAGTGTAGATTTGTATTATGTTAGGCTGTGAATTGTAGTGATTTATGATATGCTATAAGATTTTTATGTATTGTCGGAAAGCACAATAGAGTTTGTGTTCTACATTTCTTTTTAACTCTCTTGCTGTGCATAGAGGCCATATGCAAACATTAAGTATTGCCAATGTTCTAAGATCTACAACATGCCTGAGCTGGGCCAGTGTCAGTTTATTACAGTCACTATTCTTGTCTAGGGCACTGGTGATTTTACTGATTCCAGACAACTGCAATTCTGTCTCTTGTCTTCAAATTGAATGCATATTACTTAGATTTAGAATTAGCAGTCCAAAACAAGCTTACTCATATGCATGTGCTGTTTTCTGCTAGTAATTAAGAATTTAGCTCAGTTTTCTGCCTCTGAGATATGTGGGAGGGAAAGGCAGCAGCAAAATAATCAAGGGAACTATAGTACCACTGAGACCTAGTGACACATTGGATGTGGGTGGTAGTCACTTGTGGAAAGCCAGACAGGCAGTGCCTCCTGAGTCACTGAGCTAACTATCAAGATGCATCATGTTTACAAACAAATAATAGGATAGTGACAAGATTGCAAATTATTTTTCCCACTGCCATATTAAAAACTAGTTTTAATTGTTTCATTTCTGGCTCTTCTGTGATAATTTGATGGTCACTTTTCAGGCATTTTGTTAGAATTGAGTTTGGGCCCTATATAAGCTGACTTTGATTAAAAGAATTTCTGAATATTTAAAGCTGAAAATTCAATTTATGTATTGTTTAGAGCATGTGTCTCAGATGCTCACATAGAAAACTGAGGCCCAGATTTTGAAGAAACTAACAGGTTCACACATCAATTCAGAGATAGAATAATATCTAGTGGCCTCATGCCAACTGCACCATGGTTTCTGCTAAAGCAGGAATTATTGACAATTATTTCTTATTTTCAGAAACTTTAAGTGTGTTATTGGATAGTCTTCAAAGGATATTTGAGCTGTGGTATTTAATCATTTGCAAAAATCACTTCAATATATCACCAAAACATTGAAGGATTGATTAAACTTTTGAGTGGGATCTGCTAGCATTTTCCAAACAAGGGAATGTGACTACTTAACAGTGACCATAGAGAATTTATTCCATAGCTAATATCCATCATAATAATTTAACGTATATAAGGCCCTTCAAATAATGGAGCTTGGATTATAAGGTATTTTTGCATATCTTTTTTTCTTTAGAGATTGCACTACCATATGCTGGAAATGTTGCAAGATCTTTCACAGGTGAAATCAATTGACTTCACAAACTTGAAGGCTCTGCCATGGGTGAGGGTATATCAAATGCAAAAAAAAAAAAAAAACCCAAACTGTTGTGCTTCATTGTACAAATGGTTGATTTCTCTCTCACCAATTAGGCCAGTGGCTCTGACTTCCTGTAATGCATTCTCCATATTTTCCTTCTACACTGCAATTAATGCTTGCAGGAAAATGAGGAGCGGAAAGCATAAATAGAAAATCACATTTAATCAGCTTCCAATTTTTGTTTGTCTTCAAATGCTTTGTCCCTCCCATCTCTAACAGCTTCCAGAACTACATTTAGAAGAAGGAAATACTTGCAGTCACATCACATCACTTTATGGTTCCTTGATTGACTGACAGGCTGTACAGCAGCACATTGTTGCACTCTTCCATTTTCACAGTGGGTGGTACTGCACAATAGTGATGAGAAACCGTAATGATACTACATCAAAAGTCACTAAAACATAAATATGACATGAACTTCTTCAATTCCTGAAGCCCTATCCCTTTATCTATTTATTTACATCACTGCTATATAGAATGGTGATGGGAAGTTTTAACTCTGTACTTTCCAGGTCTACTTAAATAAGATTTGAATCTAAATGCTGTTTGGAGACACACTCTTTAATATAGGTGTGTTCCAGCCCTTCAAGCACAGTGACTCTTTACATTTATGAAATTTCCTTTCTAAGCACTTCTTATCAGAGGAGATTTAAAGCAGATGGAAATTATTCAATGTAGTTATGAATTGAAAGCTCATAAGCTCACTGCTCTTCAAGTGCTCAGAACACCTGGGCCACCAGAACTGTTGAAGTAGACAATGGCATTTATACTGAGATTACAGCATCATCTTATTCTAAATGGTATTTTTGTCTTTAGAGTGCAAGAGGGATGCCAGTGCTTCTCAGTGCTTAATTGGTTTTCTCCCTTGACTTTAATTAAACTCACCCTAAGCTTGCAAAACCCCAAGGCTGCTACTTAAGGGTGAGAAGCTCTGTGTTTGTTTCTGGCTTTGAATACAGTATAATAAAGAATTGATTGTGCTGTTTAATTAGCTGAATATGTGATTATTTCACATTTTTAGGCAGCAAAACTGTTACATAATCAAGACATGAGAAATGTCATGTGATTTTGGACAAAGACACAATGATTTTTGAAAATCCCCAGTAAAGCATTAGAACGTATTGAATGTGACAAGCTCTAGTGTGTGTGTGTGTGTGTGTGTGTGTGTGTGTGTGTACATATCACATATGTATCTGTAGTAATATAGATGTGTGAATATACACAGGTGTATAGTCACATTTCAGCAATGCCCATTTTTAGTATGCCTAATTACAAAGCCTCGTTATTTACTATTTATGGCATTATCTAAGTATCATAGTATTTAAAAGGAATGTCAGCTTTGGCATTTGTTACAATTAATGTCAGGACAAGGATCAAGATCTTAAGCACTCTGGACAGACCTAAATTCCCATCTGCTTACTCAACCCTTTATTGTAAAGTCATTTAAATTGACTGAGTCAGTTGTACCTGAACCTGAAGAGAGTCTTCCACCTTTTTGAGGATGAGTCAGCACTCAGTTTTAATATTGTGCCTTACCTAGGGACTAGATAATTGAAACATGATTAGAAACACATCCTTACAGCAGGCTTCAGAGATCTACATTGCTAGGAACCACCTTACATAAGCAAACAAATGATAAATTTAGAGTCAGAAAAAGAAAGAAAGAAAAAGAAAGAAAGAAAAAAGGAAGGAAGGAAGGAAGGAAGGAAGGAAGGAAGGAAGGAAGGGCCATTCATAATGCCACCATATCATTAAAGCCCATCTATAAGTGATTATAATTCTAAAATAATATTTTCAGAGTGCAGATTTCCAGGCCAAATTTTTTAATAATGTGGGCATGGATTTATCACTCTCCTAAGCCCTTCACCTCTATTAATTAACTTAATCTTCACATCAACATTATGAAGAATATCGCTTCTATTGTATAGACATAGAAACAGAGGTAGAGAAGGGGTAAAAAGCAGTATACCAAAGTCATATAGGTAGGAACTGGTGGATCCAGAAGGAAACATTGCTGGTTTAATGACAAACCTTTCTTTTATTTTAGATTATAATGTACTTTGGAGATTATAATATAGATACATTTCTCCCTCCTTCCTCCAAAACCATCTATGAACCCCCTCCCTACTGCCCTTTATATTCATGACCTCTCTCTTCATTAATCATTATTGTATGCATATTTTCAGGGCTGACCATTTGTCATTAGATAATCAATTACTGTGCTCTTCCCTGAGGAAGACCCATTCTCTCATGCCTAGCTTTTCTCAGTTGCCTACAGTTCTTAGTGTAGTGTTGATGCCTTGTGAGGCTTTCCCCATTCACTTTGGCATCCATTAGTGTCATCCTTGTTCATCTCACTATTGAGCTGTCATGTACACAGGCTTACAGAAAATAACCTAATCCTCTGGTTCTTACAATCTTTCTGCTCCATTTTCCACAATGTTCACTGATCCTTAGGTCCTGGAACATTACCCAAATATATTCATGGTGATTGGTCTCCACATTTCTGCATTTTATATATAAATATTTGTCCTTATACTCACAGGTATGAGTAATCTTTCCTCACTCATCAAGAAAACTTCTCTTCCCAACAGACAGAGACCATCAGAGAAAACAACAACCAATCAAAGTATCTATTTTTGACTGGCCAATCACTATATCACTGATCTATTAAATTAGCAACTAAACAAATCTCAGCATACTGACCTATAGAGAAAGTAAAAGATGGTTTCTAAGCTCAATGAACCTGATGATGCAAAGTTATTTTAACAACATGCTCAGTAGTGTTTTACTAACCCACTTGAATTCAAGTAAATCTTCCCAGACACCATACAGGCTGACAACTATGTTAATATTCGTATTGTGGGCTGCTCTCCAGGGAACATGAGTGGGAAGAGGAGCCAGTGAATCAAAATTGAAACTGAAGTTCATCTTGTCAAATATTAATTTCAATAATATATTCATTCAGTAGCTCTTTATTTGACTATGCACCATGTGTTAGGGACTGAGCTCAGCTGGGCCATTTACATTCATCTCATCTAGAGGGAAAAGAGCATCTTGTAGTAGATTTTAGTAAAAGTGAGAACACTGGATCAACACATAGCATGAGAAACTAAGGAGTAGAAGACAGTAGCTGGTTTCAAGGAGCTTTTATTCTATTTAGGTAAAAAAAAAATGTGTGAGTTAACTCTCATCCTGCTAAGTAACTACAGAGATGCCTTTTGACTTATAATGGTGTTATGCTTGCAAGTTATCCCTTAACTTTACTATATGCAAAACTGAAAATTCATCAAATACATATGGCCTTCAAAAACTCATAGTTCCGCATTACAACATAATATGCAAGATGACCTTTTTATCACCATAATTGACATGCTACTTACTCAAAAAGAATCAAACATCAAAACTTGACAAATATCTAGGAACAGTTTCTAAACATTGATTTCATACCATGATAAGATTTTAAAATTTAAGAGGTAGCAGTGTAGATTAGGGTCTCTTTAGACAACTCATATCACTCTGGCAATCTAAAATAGGTAAGAAATCACAAGATAAAGAAAAGCCTTCAATCTTATTTCCATGCCAACCTGAAAATCTAGGGGAAAATGCAGATTTCCATAGGTAGGGTTAAGGAGAACTAAGAATTTTGTATTTCTAAGACGTTCAACAGAGATGCTAATTTTTCAGTCTGCATATTATATCTAGAGTAATGGAGGTCTATAAAGATTATTGAAACATTTACAGAGATACAGAGGCTCTGTTGCATCTTGAAGGATGTAGGATATTCATGAGAGATGAAATGTGGTAAAAGCAAAGGCAAGAACAGTAACAGGTAAAAAAAATGTCATTCTGGATTAGAGAAATTATGTTGCCCAATACTAGGAGACAATGTTGGGAAATGGTTGGAACTAGCTCTTGGATATATGCTTAGAAATTTGGGCATATAGAAATGAAGAGTCATAAAGATCCCACTTTATATTGTTAAAGAATATCTACAGCTTAATCATAAACTATCCACCACATTTGAATATCAGAGCCTTACCTAATGTCCTTGCAAACTGGCTTGAATTTGTTTTCCATTCTAAATATTCAGAGGTCTACTTTATAGACATATAAAAAATGTTAAGACAGCTCTATATTAACTTTGAAAATTATCAGTAAAATTGATATGTTTAAACAACCATGCTGTTTGACAGTATAAATACAATAGCCTATAGAAACTGATTTGTGAGATGTATTTATTTACAATGATGCCCTTGTCTTTTTCCTGAAGTTATTCAAAGTACTATTTTCTTGCTTTTAGTTGCTGTACACACGTCTGTTTTAAACAAGACCTCATCTACAATGGTACAGATTACTTATTGAGATGGAATTACTGTGAGAAATCATTAAAAATGAGAGATCTAAGCCAAGATAATGTGACTGATCACATCACCAAGTCTGGAGGAAGCAGCCAACATCGCTTTCAGAATGCTGGTTGTGATGGAAAATTCAAAAAACTCATTGAGCACTTTAGTTTTATTTCTCCTTAAAAGAAAATGGATGACTTAGTGTGTATATAATGACAAAAATAAATCATCAATTCAGTAAAATTGAGTCAGATTGATATTTTTGAAAAATGTTTTTCACATTTCAATCATGGTATGGTCTCAAAGACATAGCTTTATAGTGTTTTTGAAACTCGGACTATTGTGTTGTTCATCACTAAAATGATGAAAGTCCTATTGATAATGGTTATTACTGGGCTCTGCAATGCAGAATCAGGTAGCACAGTAGAGTATTGGATTTTTTCCTTGTGTATGATGAATAAATAACCATTCCCCTCATGTAGAGAAGCTCAAGGTTCCCAATACATTCTCTTCATCAGAAAAAAATGCAGATTTTGTGAAAAGTCAATATGAAACGCAGACTCCTATGGCTGTCCTTGAATTCAGAAGTCAAATCACATTCATTCTTAAGTGAACAAGAGCTATCCCCTTCAGATTCTGGAAACAGTAGGCAAATGCAAATGGGAAACTTTTCAGCTCTGCAGACATGGACAAACTATAGCCTTATAACAACCTTAGCTAGAAAAAGCAATGCTTATTTTATAATTGTATATATGTATGTATCCAGCCATATGCATTGGCACATTTCTCAGAGTGTTACTCCAAATTACTAGATTCACAGTGTGATGCAGACACTAGGCAAAGATGTAATGTAGTGTAGTATAAATTTTCATTAAAAATGCAAATTATGGTTTAAACTTCAAAACAGCAGAATTCTTGTGATCCATTTACAGCTTTGCACTGTGATTCATACTTAAACCACAGCCTTGTCTGTGTTGTTAATAACTCTCAAATGGAAATGATGCTGTAGAAAATATAAAGGTAGTCACTACTATGGTTTGAAATACAATCATTGTTCTGTGGATCTTAGGAGAGCCAGTAAGTCTTTTTTCTGGTTCTTGTGATAATTTACATTAGACTCCTTAAGAAATGTCAACTGAAAACAATTTTCTTAATATTGCTAACTGCTAAGCAGCCAGAGAATTCACCATTTTCAAAAATACCTAGAACAACTTTGGACTTTTTAGGTTCATGTTGCTATGGAAAGCTAGTATTTTGTTTTGTTTTTCATTAAAATGTATGTTATTATTAGAATGTGAGAAGCATAAGTTTCTACAGTTAGAGGTTAGAAAAATCATTTTGACCAAGCAAATAAGGAGAATATGTTTAGCCCCTGTTGAATATATGAATCAGAATTTTACCCAAGACTAAGATGAAGGGACAAGACTGACCTACAAGCCAGAAACAATGGGGTAGATGGGAAAGTATCATGAAAGAGTTTTTAGTGATAATTGACACCTGTTGACAAATGAGAAAATCACAGTCAGAGGCAATATGAATAAAACCTAGGGTGGCTCCAGATGCCTGTCTTATAGTAGTCTATACTGCATGGCACAGGAAATGCAAAACCTTCTTGTCAGAATTTGATATCAAACCTCAGTTCAGAATCTAAACATAGAGATTCATTGTAGCTTGAATTTGTGAAATGCATCACTTGTAAGGATAAAATTGCACAGAGAGATTGTCAGGAAACTAGTCTATGTGTCACTACCTCATATTATTGACTTACTGGTAATCAGAACATGCATCTGATAAAATTTAAGGCCAAGAAAAGCTCGACATAAAATGATTAGAAGGAACAGTCCATGGCACTGTCACAGGGCTAGCAATAGTGTCTCTTCTCATAACTCATACTGGGAAATCTCATATTTCATACATGGCATTCTTAATTTTATTGCAGCATATGGGGGGAAGAATCACCCTTAGACTAAACTAGTCTTTGGTTTTGACTAACACATCTTCAAAGCAAGGGCCATAATACCCTCAGTTAACTTAAATGCATTCAGATTATAGATTTCAAGTACTTAAAGGGGTACAAAACTATCCAGTGCACAAGAGACTCACTGATATATTGCCACACAATAATGGGATAAAATGCACAATGACAACAGGTAATAAACTGAACCTTGAAATTGACACCAGAGTTAGCATTAGTGACAATAATGTTAAAATGGTCACTTTAAATGAATTTCTTTATTTATAATAGCCAGATGCTAGAAATAACCCAGATGTTCCTCGACAGAAGAATGGATACAGAAAAAGTGGTACATTTACACAAGGGAGTACTGCTCAGCTATTAAAAACAATTACTTCATGAAATTCCCAGGCAAATGAATGGAACTGGAAAATATCATTCTGAGAGAGGAAACCCAGTCACAAAAGAACACACATGGTATGTGCTCATTGATAAATGGATATTATCCCAGAAGCTCCAAATACCCACAATACAACTCACAGACTATATGAAACTAAATAAGGAGGAAGATCAACGTGTGAATGCTTCAGTTCTACTTAGAGGGGGAAACAAAATAATCACAGGAGGTAGAGGGAGGGAGGGAACTTGGAAGAAGAGAGGAGGTAAGGAGGCTGGATCAGGTGTGGCAGGAGACTGTGAGAAGTGAAAAACATAAATTGAATGGAGGTGTGTAACAGTGGGGGATGGGGAACTGGGGGTAACCAATAGAAAGTCCCATATACCATAAAAGAAAGATGTTCCCAGAACCCAACTGGGATGACCTTAGCTGAAATACCCAACAAAGTGGAGTTAGAACATGTAGAGATCATATCCAGTATATAGGCAGGACCCCCAGTTGAGGGAAGAGGTCACTCACCCATGCCAAAGTTTTAACTCATAATTGCTCCTGTCAAAAGGAAATGAAGGGATAAAGAGTGGAGCAGAGACTGAAGGGAAAGCCATCCAGAGACTGCCCCATCTAGGGATCCATCCCATCTTCAGACACCAAACCCAGACACTATTGCTGATGCCAAGAGGTGCTTGTTGAAAGGAGACTGGTATAGCTATCGCCTGAGAGGCTCTGCCAGTACCTGACCAATAAAGATGAGACTGCTTGTAGCCAACTGAGCACAGGGACCGCAATGGAAAAGTTAGGGGAGGGACTGAAGGAGCTGAAGGGGATTGCAACCCCATAGGAAGAATAACATTATCAACCAAACAGACCTCTCAGAGCTCCCAGGGACTAAATCACCAACCAAAGATTACACATGAAGGGACCCATGGCTCCAGCTGCATATGTAACAGACGATTGCTTAATCTGACATCAATGGGAGTAGAGGCCTTTGGTCCTGTGAAGGCTCTATGCACCAAAATAGGGGGATGATAAGGAGGTGAATCTGGAGTGAGTAGGTGGGTGAGTCGGTGGGGAGAACCCTAATACAGGAAGAGGGGAGAGGGGTGAGGTTAGGGGGTTTGCAGAGAGAAAACTGAAATGGGGAAGGCTATTTGGAATGTAAAATAAAAAAACCAATACAAATAAATAAATAAATAAATAAATAAATAAATAAATAAATTTCCTCTGTACAAAAGTGATGGAAAGATGAAACTGTGTATTCAAACTGAATCAAATGTCTTTCAGATAAACTAATCGCTATGTGAGTGGGAAGACTGCAGGAGCTGATACAAGTGTGATGTTGGGTGTCACAAAAGGTCTTATTGGTCTTGAACTCTTAGCAAGGAAAACGAAACTCAAAAAGCTTTAGGAAAATAAAGGAGTAAAGATCTTCACTAACCCTACATCTGACAGAGGGCTAATTCCCAATATATATTATGAACTCAAAAAGTTAGGCTCCAATAAACTAAATAACCCAATTAAAAAAATGAGGTAATTTGGCAAGATTGCTATTTTTACTATATTGATACTGCCAATCCAAGAGCATGAAATATTTTTCCATTTCCTGAGGTCTTCTTCGATTTCTTTCTTCAAGGACTTGAAGTTCCTGTCATACAGATCTTCCACTTGTTTGGTTAGAGTCACACCAAGATACTTTATATTGTTTGTGGCTATTGTGAAGGGTGTTATTTCCCTAACTTCTTTCTCAGTTTGCTTGTCCTTTAAGTACAGGAAGGCTACTGATTTGCTTGAGTTGATTTTATAACCAGCCACTTTGCTGAAGTTGTTTATCAGCCGTAGGAGTTCTCTGGTGGAGTTTTTTGGGTCACTTACATATACTATCATATTATCTGCAAATAATTATAGTTTGACTTCTTCCTTTCCAATTTGTATCCCTTTGACTTCCGTATGTTGTCTAATTGCTCTCACTAGAACTTGTACTATATTGAAAAGATATGGAGAGAGAGGGCAGCCTTGTCTAGTCCTTGATTTTAGTGGGATTGCTTCAAGTTTCTCTCCATTTATTTTGATGTTGGCTACTGGTTTGCTGTACATTGCTTTTACTATGTTTAGGTATGGGCCTTGAATTCCTGTTCTACCCAGGACTTTTAACATGAAAGGATGCTGAATTTTGCAAATGCTTTTTCAGCATCCAATGAGATGACCATGTGTTTTTTTTTTCTTTTAGTTTGTTTATGTAGTGGATTACATTGATGGATTTCCATATATTGAACCATCCCTGCATCCCTGGGATGAAGCCTACTTGATCATGGTGAATGATCAACTTAATGTGCTCTTGGATTCGGTTGGCAAGGATTTTATTTAGTATTTTTGCATCTATATTCATAAGGGAAACTGGCCTGTAGTTCTCTTTCTTTGTTGGATCTTTGTGTGGTTTTGGTATCAGCATAATTGTGGATTCATAGAATGAGTTGGGCAGTGTCCCTTCTGTTTCTATTTTGTGGAATAGTTTGAAGAATATAGGTATTAGGTCTTCTTTGAAGGCCTGATAGAATTCTGCACTAAAATCATCTGGTCCAGTACTTTTTTTGGTTGGGAGGCTTTCTATAACGCCTTCTATTTGCCTAGGGGTTATGGGACTGTTTAGCTGATCTAATTGATCCTGATTTAATTTTGGTATTTGCTATCTGTCTGGGAAATTGTCCATTTCTTCCAGATTCTCCAGTTGTGTTGAGTATAGAAAAGCAATCTACAGATTCAATGCAATCTCCATCAAAACCCCAAATCAATTCTTCATAGATTTAGAAAGAGCAATTCTCAATTTCATTTGGAGTAACAAAAAACCCAGGATAGCTAAAACTACTCTCAACAATAAAAGGACTTCAGGGGGAAGCAATATCCTTGACCTCAAGCAGTACTACAGAGCAATTGTGGTAAAAACTGCATGGTATTGGTACAGTGACAGGCAAGTAGATCAATGGAATAGGATTGAAGACCCAGAAATGAACCCACAGACTTATGGTCACTTGATCTTTGATAAAGGAGCCACAACCATCCAGTGGAAAAAAGATAGCCTTTTCAACAAATGGTGCTGGTTCAACTGGAGGTCACCATGCAGAAGAATGCAAATTGACCTCCTCTTATCTCCTTGCACTAAGATCAACTCCAAGTGGATCAAGGACCTCCACATAAAACCAGACACACTGAAACTAATAGAAAAGAAACTGGGGAAGACCCTGAAGGACATGGGCACAGGGGAAAAGTTCCTGAAGAGAACACCAATAGCTTATGCTCTAAGATCAAGAATTGACAAATGGGACCTCTTAAAATTACAAAGTTTCTGTAAGGCAAAAGACACTGTCAGAAGGACAAAACAGCAACCAACAAATTGGGAAAAGATCTTCACCAACCCCACATCTGACAGAGGGCTAATATCCAATATATACAAAGAACTCAAGAAGTTAGACCCCAAAGAACCAAATAACCTTATTTAAAAATGGGGTACAGAGCTAATCAAGGAATTTTCACCAGAAGAAATTCAGATGGCTGAGAAGCACCTTAAGAGATGTTCAACATCATTAGTCATCATTAGTCATCAGGGAAATGCAAATCAAAACAATCCTGAGATTCCACCTCACACCATTCAGAATGGCTAAGATTAAAAACTCAAGAGACAACAGGTGCTGGCAAGGATGTGGACAAAGAGGATCACTCCTCCATTGTTGGTGGGATTGCAAGATGGTACAACCACTCTGGAAATCAGTCTGGCGGTTTCTCAGAAAATTGGGCATGACACTTCCAGAGGACCCTGTCATACCACTCCTGGGCATATACCCAGAGGATTCCCCTGCATGCAATAAAGACACATGCTCCACTATGTTCATAGCAGCCTCATTTATAATAGACAGAAGCTGGAAATAACCCAGATGTCCCTCAATGGAGGAATGGATTCAGAAAATGTGGTATATTTATACAATGGAATACTATTCAGCAATTAAAAATAATGAATTCATGCAATTTGTAGGCAAATGGTTGGATCTGGAAAATATCATCCTAAGTGATTCAACCCAATCACAAAGGAATTCACATGAATTACAATCCCTGATTAGTGGATATTAATGAGCCCAGAAGCTCTGAATACTCAAGACACAATTAGCTAAGCAAAAAATTCTCAAGAAAAGGGCTGGAAAGGACCCTGGTCCGGAAAAGACTAAATCCGGTTTTGTAGGAGAGTACCAAAACAGAGAAATGGTGGGGAGGGGGGTGATTGGGGAATGGGGGAGAAGAGGATTTATGGGAAATATGGTGAGGGGGGAACTGGAAAGGGGAAAGCCTTTGGAATGTAAACAAAGAATAGGCCCTGAAGGGATAGGAACTTCGCAGGAAGATCAATAGAGTCAAGAAGCTTAAAACTTTCAGAGCTCTCAGAGACTGAGACACCAACCAAAGAACATACATGGGCTGGATAGAAGCAAAAGGCATATATGTAGCAGATGTGCAGCTCAGTCTTCATGTGGGTCTCCCAACAACTGGAGCAGGAGCTGCCCTTAGAGCTGTTGCCTGTCTGGAATTTGTTCCCAAAGAGGGCTATGTTGCCTACCTTCAGTAGGAAAGTATGTGCCTAACCCTGAAGGGATTTTATATGCCAGGATGAGGGCGGTTTCCCTGGGGGCTGCACCTTCTCAGAGAAGGGGAGCAGAAATGGCAAGAAGTACCTCTGTGATAGGAGGGCAGGGAGGCAGCAATTGAAATATCAATCAATCAAATAATCAATCAATGACAGAATGTTCTTGCGCAAGCTTACCAAGCACATGTGTGTTCCCTTTATGGCTCTTAGTAAATAACAACAAAAAAAATAGCTTCAGCATCCTTGATCTCTGGAGCAATTCAGTTCAGAAAATTTGCTGCTATTCAGCTTTATTGGCAATAGCCAGACACTGGAAACAATGTAGATGTTCCTCGGTGACATGATGAAAATTTCAAGCAAATGGATAGAACTAGAAAATATGATTCTGAGTGAGGTAACCCGGACCCAGAAAGCCAAACATGGTATGTACTGACATATAAATGGAAATTAATCATAAATTACAGTATACCATGCTATGAACCATAGACCCAAAGAAGCTAAGTAATGAGGAGGGTCCAAGGGGGTTGTTCTTGAATCTCAATGGCAATATGAAATAGATTAGACATCACAGGTAGATAAAAGAAGAAGACTGGGTGGAGGAGGGAGTAGAGATGGAAAGAGAAGGGATGGGGTTGGGGAAGGAAAGACAGAGAGAGAGTACTGGGAGAGAAAATGGGATTTGGGGGGCACATATATTTGCGATAAGGTAGAAACCTAGGACAGTAGAAACTCCTAAGAATTTGTGAGGGTAGCCCTGAGACTCCTAGAAACAGGGGATATGGATCCTATAACCAGTCAAGGTTTCCAATGAAGGGACCAAGACACCAATACCAACGTAGCCACAAAAACTTAGACCTATAATCTATCTTGCCTTACAGGATGTGTTTCAGTAAGGAATGGAGCAGAATTTGAGGGAAGGGTCAACCAATAACTGGCCCAGCTGGTTACCCATGCCATGATATGTAGCCCATCACCCAACTACATTAATGGTATTCTGTTATACTTGCAGATAGGACCCTAGCATAAATGTCATCAAAGGGGTTTCACACAGCAACTGTTGGAAACTGATGCAGAGACCCATAGGCAAACAGTCTAGCTTGAGAAATTTTGTGGAAGGAGAGAATGATTTGAGAGAGCCAGGGGGTCAGTGACACCTTAAGAAAACCTACAGCATCAACTAATCTGGGCCCATCAGGTCTCATGGAGACTAAACTGTCATCCAGAGAGCATGAATGTGCAGGACCTAGGACATCTGAACATAGCAGTTGTGAAGCTAGGTCTTCATGGTGTGGCCTTCCTACTCCACAAGAGGGGACAGGAGTTGTTTCTGACTACATTTCCTACCTTTGAATCCCTTTCTCCTAACTGGGCTGCCGTGTCTCACCTTATAGGAAGAAGATGCATCTAGTCTTACTACAGTTTCATATGCTGGGGCTAGTTGATGTACATTGGAGACCTCCCCTTTTCTGAAGTGAAAGGGAAGATAGTTGAAAGGGAGGGGAAGGAGAAAAAGAGGCTATGTTAAAGATATAAAATGAATAAATAACTTAGTCAATAATAAAAGTGCTGCTATTTATTTTCTTGATGAGAGCTTTTCTGACTAGAGTGAGCTAGGATTTCAACGTAGCTTTATTTTAAATTTCCCTGTTAGCTATGCTTGCTAAACAATTTCCTACTTGTTTATTGGCCATTTTTATTGGAAGGAGCCCAGATATCCCTCAAAAGAGGAATGGATACAGAAAATGTGGTATATTTATTCAATGGAGTACTACTCAGCAATTAAAAATAATGAACTCATGCAATTTGTAGGTAAATGGTTAGATCTGGAAACTATCATCCTAAGTGAGCTAACCCAATCACAAAAGAATACACATGAAATGCAATCACTGATAAGTGGATATTAATGAGCCCAGAAGCCCTAAATACTCAAGGCACAATTAGCAAGTCAAATGACTCCCAAGAAGAAGAAAGGAGAGGACCCTGGGCCTGTAAAGATTGGATCCAGTATTGTAGACCCAGAACAGAGAAATCGTGGGGGGTGAACGAGTGGGGAATAGCGGGGGGGGGGAGGAATTATGGGACATATGGTGGGGGGTTACTGGGAAAGGGGAAAGCCTTTGGAATGTAAACATAGAATATAGAAAATAAAAATTTAAAAAAAGAAAAAAATTATCTATAAATTTCATTAGATGATTTGTGAATCAGACTGTCTGTTTGCTTAGCATTTGCTTTTCCTCATTCTTTGTATATTCTAGATATTGATTCCTGTCAGGGGTATTGCTGGCCCATTTTCTCTCCCATTCTGTAGGCTGTCTCTTCACTTAATTGTTTCATTCTACATTTTGCTGTTTGAAAATATGTTAATTTCATACAACCCTATTTTTAACATTTTAGTTTTATTTTCTGAATAGTTGAAACCATTTTTCAGAAGTTCTTTCCTGTACCTACATTTTAAAATATTTTGCCTATATTTACTGCTAAGTTTTAAGTATTATATATTTGATTTAGGGGGAGGGAATACAGAATAAGAGGTGAGCTATAGCCTCAATCTTTCACAAATATACATGCAGTTTCTTTCCTGTGGCATTTGTTAGAGAATTTATTTTTGTTGTGTTTTAAATCTTTTTAAAAAGATCTATTTTTGTAAGAGAGAGTGTTTGCCCTGCAAGTATGTATATGCACCATGTAGATGCTGAGTATCTGTAGAGGCCAAAAGAGACCATCAGATCCACTGGAACTAGGGTTATAGACACTAGGGAGTCAATTGGGTATTGGGTACAAATTCACTTACTCTGTAAAAACAGCAGATATTAACTGCTGAGCCACTTCTTCACAATGTAAATTTGAGTTGTTCTCAACAAAAACCTGGTACTATTGATGTGTGGGTACATTTTTTGAGTCCTCTATTGATCCAGTAATAAATATGTTTGTTTTTGTTCCAGTATCGAGTAGTTTTATTTGTATGGTTTTGCAACATAACTTGAAGTCAAGAATGGTGAACTGTTGAGTAGTGTTGTTTTTACTCAGGGTTACTTTAACCTAATTATTTCATGAGTCAAGAATTTAAGAAATCTAAGAGTTCCTTTTTATATTTCTGTAAAGAATGGTAGGATTTTGGTAGAGATTGAATTGAATCTCAATTGGTTGGTTTTGGCAGTATAGTCATTTTTACTGTATGCATTCTTCAAACCTAATATCATACTCCATTCTTTAGTTGGTTTTTATTGTTTTATTTTTGTTGGGTTGTAGAGTGGTTATCTCACATGCAGGATGTAGAAAATAGAGAAAATCATATGAACACAGAAGGGAAGGTATTAGAGAAGAGATGATGAAGGTAGGTAGAAATAGATAATGGCAGGTCAATATAATCAATACATGCTGCATGCTTGTATGAACACGATACATTACTCTAAGACAAGACCTAAAGAAATAACAAATAAAATCTCTTATTGTTTGAAAAACCTTCTTAGAAAAGTTTGTTCCTAGGTATATTTTGAAGCTTATGGAGTGGTATTACTTTCTTAATTTTTCACTGTATGCTCATTATTGATATATAAGGCAACCAAACTATGAAATATTTTTGTGTGCTTATAATTTCCTTGAATTGTTTTACCAGTTCTAAGAATTCCTGGGTGTATAATTAAGTCTCTAATTTATAAAATCATGTAATCTACAAATAAGGATAATTTGACTTTTTCGCTCCCTTTATGGCTTCCCTTTTTTCTCTCTTCTTATTGATCCAAATTATGACTTCACACATTATATTGACTGAAAATTGGGAGAGTTGACACTCCTGTTTTACTCAGGACTTGGATACAAATGCTTTGAGGTTTTTTTTCCTCATTTAGCATAATGTTACCTATAGATTTGCCATATGAAGTTTCTATAATATAGAGCTATATTCCTTTGGCAGGGCCTTTATCATGAAGAGCTGTTCACTTTGACCGAAGTCGTTTCTGCATCCTTCGTATCCATCCCATATGATTTATGTCTCTGTGTCTACATTTATGACACATTGTATTTATTTCTTTGTGTAAGTCAAATAATCTTTCTATCTCTCAAATGAAGTAAACTTAATCATAGTCAATGCTCTTTTTATTTGTTTTATTTTTGCTGTTTGCTTCACATTCTTTAATTAACATTCAATGTAAGAGGTTTCTTCATTGGGCTTCCATACAAACTTTGTTTCAATTGATTTATCCACCTTCTCTTCTCTCCCAGATTGCCACTGTTCCTATTCTCTATCCTTCCATCTCCAGTATTTCCCCCTTTTATTATTATATCACATGTGTTCTATTCCTGTCTTCATTCCTTCCTTTAAAGTCCGCTTTTCTTGTTTTGTATTAAAATATGACCTATTTTAGAAACAGTTCCATAGTCTGCTCAGAATACATTGCACAATATTTCAATGAAATATTCTGTAGATGTCTAATAAGTCTATTTGATCTGTAATGTGATTTAACTCTTGTGATTGGTTTTCTTTCTTATGGATGACCTATTTATTGAGGTGATACTGAAATCATGTATTATTTCTGTGTTGAGATCAATATGTGTCTTTACATGCAGAAGTGTTTGCTTTATAAAATTGGGTATAAATTTGGAATTGTCACATCATTATATGATAATTGCCCCTTAATTAGTTTAAAGTGAACTATGACTTCCAATTTTTATTCAAAATCTACTTTACCACAAAACCAATATAGATTCACCTTGTTTTATAGTTCTATCTATGAAAAATGCCTTTGTCTTATTCTATCACCAAAGCTATGTTTGCCTTGGCCACTGAATTTCATTTCTCATAGGTAGCAAATGGAGTTCTGATTTTTAATCAAATTTTGTACTTACATCTTTTAGTTGGAAAACTGGGACCCTTATCATTCATAGTTGTTACTATAGTTTTGTTATTTTTGTAGTGTATGGTGATTTTCTAAATCCAATTTCCTTATCTACTGCATTTGTGAATTCTTATGACCCTGTAGATATGATAATCTTTGTCTTTTGTATGTAGCACCTGTTCAAGTTTCTTTAGTAGTGCTGGCTTAGTAGTCAGGAATTTCTTTAATTTCTATTTATCAGAGAAACGTTTCCTTTCTCTTCCAAATATGAAAAAGAGTTGTGCTATATATAACATAGGTTGGCATACTCTATCTTTCAGAACTTTCACATCATTCCATGCTCTCCTGGTTACTAATGTTTGTTTGAAAAATCTGGTGTTCTTCTAATGGGTATCCCACATATATCACTTGATGCTTCTCTTTATGACTTTCAGTGTTTTCTTTGTTTTGTATATTTCGTTTCGAACTACAATTTGACAGCAGGGTCACTATTTTCCCATCTAGTCTGTTTGGTCTGCTAAATCCTTTCTGTATTGTTGTTTGAGAAATTTTCTTCCTTGACAATTGAATATAGATAATATCTCTTTTAACTCTCCATTATAATTCTCTGTGGCAAACATTACTAATCTCCCTACTTTATATCTAATGAAACAGGTTTATGGAAATTAAATGACTTAGTGGATTTGATGGCACATGCTTATAATCCTGCCATTTGGGAGACTGAGGAAGGAGGCTTATGACTTTGAGGCGAGTCTAAAATATTTGGAGAGAATCTGCTTTAAAAAACAAACAGAAAAACAGACCAATAAGAATTAAATGATTTTCAATATTTTTATAGGCAGTAAGTGGCTCAATTAGGCTACAAATTTTGGAAATCTGTCTTTAAAGCCCACAATTTCTTATTACATCAATCAGTTCCCTCTTCAATACCATGGCAACCATAAGATTCCAATGTCATTTTTAGCTTCATTGGTCATCAATACTCAAGATTACTTTTGATCCCATGTATGCTCTTGTATATTTACTAAAATGTTTCTGTGCCACACAACAACATACCCAACATGAGAGAATTTCAGGATTTTACAATACTAAGGTCATTAGACCCTAGTTGTTAGAAGACCACACAGTGAAAAGTTTAGCTTTCTGAAGAGATGGTCAGTGTTTTTGGACTAATGTATATGGAAAATAATAAGACCCTTGCTTCTCCAGTCCTTGCCAAGGAATTACCATTTGTATGAATATCCCAGGAGAAAAGGAGCAATTTCCTCATGGGTACTGTGGGATGACCTGTGAAACTGCCATTAATTCCTGTGGAGGGAACCTCTGCCAACATGGAGGTAACTGCCACAAAGACCCTAGGCACCCTGTCTGTATCTGACCAGATGTATATACTGGAAGGTTCAGTGAGAGAGGTCATGACTATGCTTCCTCCAGCTTTTGTCACAATGGGGCTTTGTGCTAGAATGGAGTCAATGTCTATTCCTGCTTATGTTTACCTGGATACCAAGGCAGGCATTATGACTTGGAAGTGGATGAGTGTTTCTGATCCCTGCATCAGTGAGGCGGAATACCTCGATGAGATGGAAAGATATGAGTGTGTTTGTCTGCAAGAGTAGTTTGGTGTGAACTATGAGTTGGAAATTGATGATTGTGGATCCCAGCAGAGTTTATATGGTACTGTTATAGTTTGTATATGCTTTTCCCAGGGAGTGACACTATTAGGAGGTGTGGCCTTGTTGGAGTAGGTGTGTCACTGTGGGTGTGGGCTTAAGATCTTCACCCTAGTTGCCTGGAAGTCAGTATTCTCCTAGCAGCCTTCAGATGAAGATGTAGAACTCTCAGTTCCTCCTGTACCATGCCTGCCTGGATGCTGCCATGTTTCTGCCTTGATGATAATGGACTGAACCTCTGAGTCTGTAAGTCAACCCCAATTAAATATTGTCTTTTATAAAAATTGTATTGGTCGTGATGTCTGTTCACAGCAGTAAAATCCTATCTAAGACAGGTACCATGTCTCAGGATGCTCTTGGGGCTTCTCTGAATGTTCCCTTGGATTCCTTGGAGACCAATGTGAATGCAACTTTGATCAATGTGCCAGTCAGCCCTGTCTCCATAGAGATCTATGTGTGGATGGAGAGAACAACTACTACTGTGACTAATCAGGTAGTGGATTCACAGGGACACCCTGTGAGATTGTGATGACTCTTTGTCCATCAAAGTCTTCTCACAATGATGCAACATGTGAAGACTATACTTGTTGTCAACTGTTGACAACTATATTTGACACTGCTGGTCTGGATACACAGCTGCCCCATGTGAGACAGACATACATGAATGCAGTAACCACCCTTGCTGATATTGGGGGAAATGTAAGAAGATAAACATCCTCAGAATGTCTATACAGACATAATGCAGACCTGCTTTCCTCCTTGGAGCCTCAAACTTCGTTTGTATTTGTCAGCCTGGTTTAATACCTGTCCGATGAGTGGCTCTAACTAGCAGCTGACCAAAACAAAGGCAGAGACACATAGCTAAACATTAGATGGAGCTCAGAAATCTTATGGAAGAATTGGAGGAAGGATTGAAAAACCTGAGGGTGGATCGGGACTCCACAAGAAGATAAACAGAGACAACTCACCTCGACTCTTGGAGGCACCCAAAAACTGAACCACCAACCAAAGAGCATACAGTGGTTAGACTTAGGCCCCTCTCACATGTGTAGCAGATGGACAACCTGACTCTGTTGCCTGCCTATGAATCTTGCTTCCCTAATTGGAATGTCTTGTCTGGCCTCAATGGAAGTGGATGTACCTAGTCCTGCAGTGACTAGAGGTGCCAGAGTATGTTAGCTCACAGCTGGGGATCTACCTTTACTCAGAGGTGAAGGAGAGAAGAGAACGTAGAGGGGCCACTAAAAGAGGTACTTAGAGGTGGCTAGACTATGTTAGGGGATATAAAGGGAATAAAGTCAATTAATGAAAAAATAAAATTGAAATACCTTTATTAGAAAACAAAGATTATTAGAATATTTATTACCTCATTATTCAAGCTGTAAATGTCCATAAAGATCTGTTACATTTGTAAATACCAATCACATGATAAAACATGGATGAGAGCAGAAAAAGAATAATAAAACTCATGTGATATAAGGACATTTCAATTTATAAGCTAAGTCTGAAGAAAAAAACTAAAGAAATTTAAAAGTTACTACATAATATGGGTAGATAATGTCACTCCCAGAAATCACACATTATTGAACCAAATATCCAATATCAGGTATGAGGTATTTTCCCATGAATTTTTGATGCATGAGCACCCTAAGCCTCTCAAAACAATACATAGTTTTATTACTCTTTCCAGTTTCTCAATACAAGCATGGAATACAGGCCACTGTACAATTAAACTGCTCATCTCAGTTGCAGGGCTTATAGCGCACTGGAAGGTGCTACATAGCTATTGGGAGAGAAAAACCATCATCAATCTAAGCCGTCAGTAAACCCTCAGTGCTACAGTACTGGCTTCTATATAAGGTATGCCCACTGTTTCAATAGTGGCATGACTGCCCTGTTGGTAACCAACTACTTCTTTATTAAATCATAGTCCTACTACATGAATACAAACATAGTACTATAAACCTTGCCAAAATCTGAGAATTAGAGAAGTCCAATGTGATATAGAACAATATATGGATATTTGCTAAATAGATATATTTAATTAGGATAGTAAATATATTTAATTAATATAGCAGCTTGGCCTTGGCATATCATGACATACTAGAAAAGAAAAAAATGAAAGACACAGATTTCCAATAAATATCGCTGTCTAGTACGTCAGATGCAGTTGTTAGATGATTTAGATTCTTAAGTAACTGTGGAGGCTAAAGTACAACTCTCTTTAGCCATCCTGTATCTAGGCTCATCTGACATAAGATGTCTTCACCATGCCACTCAAATCCAAAACAAATGAATTAAGATGAGCTGCAGATAAGCTAAAGCCAAAATACATCCACCTTAGCCACCAAGAATGGCTCACTGATGCCTTTCGAGATAGTATGTGATGAAATTTCCAAGACTACAAATGATCAGAAGAATGAGAACTACAGTGAAAGAGAATCATTCAGAACAGTCACAGACTAAAGTTGTATTTTTTGCTTCTTTCCTGAGGATTAAACCTCACAAGCAATCACCAATACTCAAGAGGGTGAAAGGCATTAAAAAGAATATATATTACTTTTCATAAGGTAGTCAGTTTTGTACAACTGTTGTAGCACTGGTCTTTAGTCATAGAATTTTCTAAAACTATTAAAGAAATTGTGGGTACTATTAGACTGCTATGTGGATGACTGCTTTCCTCAGATCATTGTAAATGACACCAACAATATGGCACTGGAATTACTAGTGGTTAAGAGCATAAGAGGAAATATGGAAGTCAAAGGAAAACTTTTGGGAGTCATTCTCTGCCTCACCCAGGAGTTCAATGATTGAATTATTTTGCCAGCTTTTGCATGTTGAGCCATCTTGGTGCCCCAATACAAAATATTTCAGTAAAATATGATCTGACAGGAAATGTGTCATTTCAAAACATAAAATATATATACTGAATATGTTTTCAATTTCCAATTTATAAAGTCAACCATTTTATTTATTTATTTATTTATTTATTTATTTATTTATTTAATTTATTTACTCATAGTTTTAAAAGTTAGCCCACAAACTGAAGGGTTTCATTATATCAACCATTTTCAGTTACATACATCACCATAGTTTGTCTTATTCATACCCCTTTCCCATTGCCCTCCACAATCTTCCCTGATCTCCCCTTGATAGCCTCTGCTATTCTCTTAAAATAGCACTCCATTCTACTTTGAGATCACATGAATTCCATTACTCTTTCTCCTGGCTACATCTTTAATCCATCTTCTTCCTCTCTTATTTTTCATTTTCTACTTTCATGGTCCAGGTGTGCACACTCACAAACACATATGTATAACCACACACATATTAAAATTTAAGTGTAAATTCTATATGTAGTGTTTGCATTTCTGCATCTCAGTTTGTTTAACCCAATGATCTATTTCCCATACAATTAATTAAAACTGAAAATAATTGCATTATTTATACTACTATGCTCTGCTTCTTCATTCATCTGTTGAGGAATATCTAGTCCAGTTCCATTTCTTAGATATTACCAATGGCTCAGTAATAAATATTATATGTAAGTATCTCAGCTGAATTATACTATTTCTGATTTATGTCATCAAGGTATGTTATAGCCAGGTAATTCTATTTTTAGTTTTATGAGGAACCTCCATTTGATTTTCATAATGGCTACAATGTTATATACCCATCAGTAATATATAATGGTTCCATTTTCCCTGAATCTTTGTCATCATTATTATTATTTTCTTAATGATAGCCATGACTGCAGTAACAGAGTCTTTGAGCATCTTTTTTATGCACTTTCCAGGTGGCTATGAACATTGAACATTTTTCCAAGTATTTATTGAAACTTAGTTTTCTATTCAGTTCATTAGCTCATTTATAGACAGGGTTGTTTGGAGTTTTTTTTTGTTTGTTTGTTTTTTAGTTCCTTATAGATTATATATATATCAATCTCATGTTAGTTGTAGAATTGACAGTTATCTCCAAATTCTGTAGGCTGATTCTTTACTCCATGATTATTTTCTTAGTTATTGAAAAGCTTTATTTTTATATTTATATTCATATTTATATATTTATAATTTCATGGGTTTCTGTTGAAATGCCTTAGAATTATTTCCTGTATTGTGGAAGTGCTTTCTAAAAAGTCTTTTGCTATGGAAATAACTTGGAGTGTGTATTACTTACATTGTAGTTGTAATAAAATATCGTGAGCAAGATAACTTCTAAAAGAGTGTAGTTTAGATTGCAGTTTCAGAAGAGGGAGTCAAGGAGCAGGAAATTGAGAGATGGTCACATCTTCAAATGTAACATGAGAGAATTAACTGGGAGTTGAGTGAGATTATAAATTTTCAATGTTTGTTTACTTCCTCCAGCAATGCTGTGCCCTCTAAAGTTTCATAGTTTCCTGAACACCAACTGAGGATCCAAAATTTAACTTCATTATTAATATATAAAAGCACTACTGATTTTTATATACTGATTTTGTAATCTGACTCATTGCTAACAGTGTTTAAAACCAGTTGTCTTCTAGTTAAGAATGTGTCTGCAAATAAAGGTATTTTGACTTCTCATTTTCTTATTTGTATCCCTTTTACTTTTTATTTTGAGCATTATAGTAAGTAAGACATTGGGAATAGGAACACTTGTCTGAAAGATTTTAAGGAAATGTTTTCTATTCTTCCCCCTTAGTATAATGTTGGCTATATGTTTATCATATATAGATGTTTTTAACATAATTTTATGCCTTTAATATAAATATCAGAAGTGATTTAAATGAATCATCATGTATTAAAAATATTTTCAAATAAAAGTGATCAAATATTTACATAATTATTTGACATGTATTCATAAAAAGAAAAATATCTACAGTTGAGTAAAAATATTAAAATCTAAGATACCACAGATTATTTTCTTCTAATGCACGAATTATCATGCTACTAACATTATTGAAGAATAATTGATGGAAACCAAGTCCTATCAACTCAGTCACACTTCTTTTTATTTTTCTGAACTTTCCTCCATTAATTTGTTCATTCATTTTGCATCCTGATCACAGTTCTCTCCTCGTTCCACCCCCCTCAGAAGACCTCTGCCCACTCCCGTCACATTTGAGAAGGGTGAGGTCCCCCTTTGGTGTCAACCCACACTCATATCTCAAGTCAGTGCCTTTATTAATCTCTTCTAATTACATGTAATTGGAAGTCTTCCCTATCAGCTACCACAAGAGCTAAACCAACTAACTTTCATCTTCCATTTGTTTGACAGATTGATTTCCATCCATTGTCTGTTAGTCTGTAGGTGTCTTTTATTAGATAGATACATTTTGGTGACAACACATAGTTTTCTCTTATCTTTAAATCCAGTGAGGTTCTCTGTGTCTCTTGAATCCACATTTTTTTTAACAAAATCAGAACTTCACTAAATTTAGTAAAGTTACATTGAATAACACCCAAAGACCACATTTTTCATTTTTTTAAAGGAGGAATGAGAAATAAATAAGCTTGTTCTGAAAACCTCTGTTCATCATTAAATATTAATACACATTAAATAATAGTAATGATGTACAAAAACTGTATCACTGAACAGTTTTTACTAACCAGAAATCCAAGGAAAATAAGTCATAATAAAATAAGAAAAAAATTGTATTCACTTAAGTATAAGCTGAAGGCCTAATATTGTTGCCACGTAAACTGTATTAATAAATAGCTTGTAATCTGTTTGAGGGTTTTTTCTCTATTCCTATAGAAATCAAAGATAGGATAATATTATCTTACTTTAGGGGTTTGCTGTTCCTATTTATAATGAGTTAATTAATTTTTAGACACAATTTCTCCAGTTTCTTTTTACCACAGTGATCAAGACCATGCATAAAAGCAATGTTTGGAGGAAAGAGTTTATTTGACCTACACATTCCTATAATGGCCTATTATTGAGTGTAGGGAAAATCAGGACAGGAACTCAAGGCATGTAGCTGGAGGTAGGAACTAAAGCAGAGACCATGGAGTTCCTAGTGGCTTGTTCTTGAAAATCACATTCAGCTATTTTCCTTATACCTTCCAGGAATAGGTATTGGTGGTATTACCTACATTGATCTGAAACCTCCCACAGTAATTATTAAACAAGAAAATGCTCCATATATAGGAATAGTTTCAATTGAGGTTCCATATTGCCAGATCACCCTACCTTGTCAAAAAGTAACCAGCACACGATTTTACATGATATGAATCAAGATATAACCATAGCATATACTCAGGATCTATAAGAAGTTGTATTATTTTTGGAATCAAGTCATAAATGGTAATAGATTTCAAATATAAGAAGCACTAGATAATCTCCTTCTACCATGAAACAACAAAGTAACACATTTTCTATGAACCAGAAAATGAACTGGAAACTAAATGCCAAAGTGTTGGGCATAGATTATCAGTCTATAAAGACATGAGACTAAATTTATTCTTAAGCATTTATTGACTTCAAAACAAAGTCTCACTTCTGGTTTCTGTCTATGGACCATCCTCTATTACTGAGAACCATATCCAGGTGGCACAGGGAGTTAACTAACCACCAAGGAGTGCAGAGAGGCCTGAGAACAAAGAGAGGACCTCCCTTGTTGCTCAGAGGAACAAGCCCAAAACCATGAGGACACATGAGCCCAGAAGCAGCCTGGGACAGGAGTCTTCCAATTTCAGTCTGCACTCAGAGCTGATACTGGGCCACAGAGCTACATACACAAATACAAAAACAAGAGAGCTGGTCTCCCTGGAGTGCCTATATACCTGTGTGCACAGGTTAGAACATTACCTCTTTTCAAATTCCTGGACCAAGAGGGGCCTGCCAGAGGCATCATGATACATGAACCAAGGATCAGCTGGGGACAGGATCCTTCTGGCTTCTTTCTCCATACCTGAGCTTACCCTGCACCACAGTTCTTTATAACTAAATTCCTTAGATAGAACTGGTCTCCCAGGAGTACAGATACACAGGCTTGCAGGATAATAAGCCACAGTCAGAGACAACAAGACCAGCTAGCACAATAGATAACCGGATGGCAAAAGGAAAATGTAAGAATATTCCTACAGATACCAAGGCAACATGGTACCATCCAAACTTAGTTCTTCAACAACAGTAAATCCTGGATACCCAACACACAGGAAAGGCAAGATTGGGAATTAAAATCACATATTATGAGGCTGATAGAGGAATTCAATAAGGACATAAATAACTCCCTTAAATCAATATAGGAGAATATGTGTCAACAGGTAGAAGTGCTTAAATAGGAAAAACAAAAAAATCCCTTAAAGAAATACAGGAGAACTTCGGTCAACGGGTAGAAACCCATAAAGGTGAAACACAAATATCCCTTAAAGAATTACAGGAAAACACAAAGAAGTGAAAGAACTGAACAAAACCATGCAGGATCTAAAAATGGAAGAAGGAACAATAAAGAAATCACAATGGGAGACAAATCTGGAGAGAAAAATCCTTGGAAAGAAATCAGGACTCATAGACACAAACATCAACAACAAAAATACAGAGATAGAAGAAAGAATCTCAGGTGCTTAAAAAAAAAAAAGGAAAAAAACCCATAGAAAACATTGACTCAACAGTCAAAGAAAATACAAAATGCAAATTGCTTGTAAACCAAAACATCCAGGAAATCCAGGACATAATGAGAAGACCAAACCTAAGGAAAATATGTATAGAAGAGAGTGAAGATGTACAATTTAAAGGGCCAGTAAATATCTTCAACAAAATTATAGAAGAAAACCTCGCTAACCTAAAGAAAGAGATGCTCATGAACAAACAAGAAGACTACAGAAATCCAAATAGACTGGACCAAACCAGAAAATCCTCCTGTCACATAAAAATCAAAACAGCAAATGCACTAATCAACAAAGAATATTAAAAGCAATAACAGAAAAAGGCCAAGTAATATATAAAGCCAGACCTCTCAGAATTACCGGACATCTCACCAGAGACCATGAAAGTTAAAAGATCATGGGAAAATCTCATAAAGACTCTAAGAGAACACAAATGCCAGCCCAGACTACTATACCCAGCAAAACTCTCAATAATCATAGATGAAGAAAAAAAGATATTCCATGACAAAACCACATTTAAACAGTATCTTTCCACAAATTCAGCCCTAATAAGGATGATAGATGGAAAACATCAAGACAAACAGGGAAACTACACCCTAGAAAAAGCAATAAATTAATCTTCTTTCAACAAAACTAAAAGAAGATAACCACTCAAACATAAAAATAACATCAATAAAACAGGAAGCATGTGGTATATTTATACAATGGAGTACTACTCAGCAATTAAAAATAATGAACTCATGCAATTTGTAGGTAAATGGTTAGATCTGGAAAATATCATCCTAAGTGAGCTAACCCAATCACAAAAGAATACACATGAAATGCAATCACTGATAAGTGGATATTAATGAGCCCAGAAGCCCTAAATACTCAAGGCACAATTAGCAAGTCAAATAACTCCCAAGAAGAAGAAAGGAGAGGACCCTGGGCCTGTAAAGATTGGATCCAGTATTGTAGACCCAGAACAGAGAAATCGTGGGGGGGGAGGGGAATGAGTGGGGAATAGCGGGGGTGGGGGAGAGGAATTATGGGACATATGGTGGGGGGTAACTAGGAAAGGGGAAAGCCTTTGGAATGTAAACATAGAATATAGAAAATAAAAATTAAAAAAAACAGGAAGCAACAATCACTATTCCTTAATATCTCTTAACATCAATGGTCTCAATTCCCCAATGAAAAGACATAGACTAACAGACTGGATATGTAAACAGGACCCAACATTTTGCTGCAGAAAGGAAATGTAACTCAGTGACAAAAACAAACACTACCTCAGATTAAAGGCTGGACAACAATTTTCCAAGTAAATGGTCTGAAGAAACAAGCTGGTGTAGCCATTCTAATATCCAATAAAATAGTTCCAGGAAACAATCAGGAGTATCAATTCTAATATTGGATAAAATTGACTTTCACCCAAAAGTCAACAAAAAAGACAAGGAAGAGCACTTCATATTTATCAAAGGAAAAATCTACCAAGAACTCTTAATTATGAACATCTATGCTCCAAATGCAAGGGCACCCTCATTTGTAAAAGAAAATTTACTACAGTGCAAAGCACACATTGTACCTCACACAATAATTGTGGGTGACCTCAACAGCCTACTCTCATCAATGGATCAGGGAAACACAAACTAAACAGAGACACAGTGAAACTAACAGAAGTTATGGACCAAATGTATTTAACAGATATCTATAAAACATTTCATCCTAAATCAAAAGAATATACCCTCTTCTCAGAACCTCATGCTACCTTATCCAAAATTGATAATCACAAAACAGACCTCAACCGATATAAAAAGACTGAAAAAATCCCATGCCTCCTATAAAATCACTATGGAGTAAGGGTCATCTTCAATAGTAGTAAAAACAAGAGAACATGCACATGGAAGCTGAACAGTGTTCTACACTGTGGTCAAGGTCATTGGTCAAGGAAGAAATAAGGAAAGAAATCAAATATTTTTTAGAATTTAATGAAGATGAAGGCACTACATACTCAAACTTATGGGACATAATGAAAGGAATGCTAAGGGGAAAACTCATAGATCTGAGTGCCTCCAAAACGAACCTGGAGAGAGGATGTACTAGCAGCTTAACAGCACACCTTAAAGCTCTAGAGCAGAAAGAAGCTAATGCACCCAAGAGGAGTAGAAGGCAGAAAATCATCAAACTCAGGGAACTACATAAAGAATCACGAAAACCAGGAGCTGGTTCTTCGAAAAAAATCAACAAGATTGATTAACCCTTAGGCAAACTAACCAGAGAGCATAGAGACAGTATCCAAATTAACAAAATCAGAAATGAGAAGGGGATGTAACAACAGAAACTGAGGAAATTAAAAAATTATCATATGATATGATAGTTATATACGTGATGCCAAAAACAATACCAGTGGACTCCTACAGCTGATAAACAACTTCAGCAAAGTGGCCAGACATAAAATTAACTTATGCTCTAAGATCAAGACTGGATAAATGAGACTTCAGAAAATTGCAAAGCTTCTGTAAGGTAAAGTACACTGTCAATAGGACAAAATGGCCACCAAAAATTGGGAAAAGATCTTTATCAACCCTACATCGGACAGAGGGCTAAAATCCAATATATACAAAGAACTCAAGAAATTAGACTCCAGAGAACCAAACAACCCTATTAAAAATGCGGTACAGAGCTAAACAAAGAATTTTCACCTGAGGACTATCGAATGGCTGAGCAGCAGCACCTAAAGAATTGTTCAACATCCTTAGTCATCAGGGAATCAAAAAATCAAAAAATCCCTGAGATTTTACCTCACACCAGTCAAACTAGCTAAAATCAAAATCTCAGGAGACAACAGGTGCTAGCAAGCACTCCTCCACTGCTGGGGTGATTGCAAGCTGGTACAACAACTCTGGAAATCAGTTTGGTGGTTCCTCAGAAAATTGGGCATAATACTACCAGAGCATACTGCTACACCACTTCTGGGCATATACCCAGAGGATTCTCCAGCATGTAAGTAGGACACACACATTTACATTTATTAAAATAAAAAGTTCACATTTGGCCAGGCGGTGGTGGTGTACGTCTATAATCCCAGCACTTGGGAGGCAGAGGCAGGCAGATTTCTGAGTTTGAGGCCAGCCTGGTCTACAGAGTGAGTTCTCCAAGACAGCCAGGGCTACACAGAGAACCCCTGTCTCGAAAAACCAACCAACCAAACAAACAAAACAAAACAAAAAAAAGTTCACATTTATGTTAATATACTTATTAATATTTTTTCTTAACAACATAAAAATACACAGTTTTTATATTGCTTTTGTGTTGTTAAGAATAACTACAGGTAAAAATAAAATGCAAGTTAAAAGACAAAAGAATCTTTATAAGTAAAGGTGTTAAATAAATTTGGAGGCATCTGAGTACTTACTATATCACAATAGATGTGACAAATGCTCAATTGACAAAAAAAGTAACTATTGTAGACCATATATTTTACAGGCAAATATGCAGGGGAACAAATTCAATCTGTTTCATTTACTTATTTTCAAATGTGTGTTGAATATACATATCACCTTTATATTCCTGTTCATTTGTAAAATTAAGATTATAAAGCTTAACTTTTAGAGTGTACTGTTATGTGTATGAGTGTGTGTGTGTGTGTGTGTGTGTGTGTGTGTGTATCCACAAGAATGCTATAATGCATGTGTGGAAGTCAGGAGACAACCTTAAGGAGTTGTTCTCTCCTTCCATCATGTGGGACCTGAAGATAGAGACTATGTTGTCAAGCTTTACAGTAGGCAACTTAGAAATTTTGCCTGTCTTTAAAGAATATTTTGAAAATTGAATATAATGACAATAAGTTAAATTAATATTAGTTAATATCATTTGATAAATTAGCAAATCCAGGGCCTGGAGATATGGCTCAGTGGTTCCTATTACTTGTTCTTGCAGGTGTGTTGAGTTTATTTCCCACCTAACATAACAGCTCATAACTGCCTATAACTCCACCTTCCAGGGTATCTGATCTCCTCTTTGGGCATCTGTGGCCATAAGATATACATTGATTTCTGAGAATTACCCACATAAAATAAAAGGTTTTTTAATGAATAAAAACAAAAGTTTCTCTGCAGGTTTCTTAAAGGTAAAGAAAATAATACCTTCTATACTACAATTGTATGTAAAGAGCAAATAGCTATAAATCCCAAAAGATAAAAAAGAACAAAATTATTTTCATGTACACTAAAATAATAACTCATCTACACCATCTTCAATATTCAACTATATACACAAGCATTGGTATTCTGACATGATCATTTTCTTTATCTTCAGAAAAGTAACATTATCACTGCAATAATAAAATGTATTAAGAAACTCTCACATAGTTCTAATTAAAGTATTCTTCATCTTTGTTTAAAATTGATTTAATTTTACCACTCATATTGTGTTTAAAATTGAATTATTCAAAATTTTCTTAGTATGAAACTTAACTACTTTTCCCTTTTGACCTAACACCTAGTGTCAAGCATTGTTGGAGAGCCTGGGGAATTGGCTTAGTGAATAGATTCTTTACACTTTTATTTTTTATAAAGAAATATCGAAGGCTGGATTTTTTTTGTTTACATTCCGAATGCTTTCCCCTTTCCCAATTCCCCCCTCACCATATGTCCCATAAGTCCTCCTCCCTCTGCCCATTCCCAGTAACCCCCCTCCCATTTCTCTCTTCTGGTACTCCCCTACAATACTGGATCAAGTCTTTTCAGGACCAGGGCCATTTCCTCCCTTCTTGGGAATCATATGATTTGCTAATTACGTCTTGAGTATTCAGAGATTCTGAGCTAATTAATATCCACTTATCCGTGGTTGCACTTCATGTGTATTCTTTTGTGATTGTGTTAGCTCACTTAGGATGATATTTTCCAGTTCCAAACATTTGCCTACAAATTTCATTAATTCATTGTTTTTAATGGCTGAGTAGTACTCCATTGTATAAATATAGCACATTTTCTGTATCAATTCCTCCATTGAGGGACATCTGGGTTCTTTCCAGCTTCTGGATAGTATAAACAAGGCTGCTATGAACATAGTGGAGCATGTGTCCTTGTTGCCTCCAGGGAAATGCTCTGGGTATATGCCCAGGAGTGGTATGACAGGGTCCTCTGGAAGTGTTATGCCCAATGTTCTGAGGAACTGCAAGACTGATTTCCATAGTGGTTGTTCCATCTTGCAATCCCACCAGCAGTGGAGGAGTGTTTCTCTTTCTCCACATCCTCGCCAACACCTGCTGTCTCATGAGTTTTTAACCTTAGCCATTCTGACTGGTGTGAGGTGAAATCTCAGGGTTGTTTAATTTGCATTTCCCTAATAACTAATGATATTGAACATTTCTTAAGGTGCTTCTCAGCCATCCGAATTTCTTCAGGGGAAAATTCTTTGTTTATCTCTGTACCCCATTTTTAATAGGGTTATTTGGTTCTCTGGGATTTAACTTCTTGAGTTCTTTGTATATATTGGATATTAGCCCTCTGTAGGATGTGGGGTTGGTGAAGATCTTTTCCCAATTAGTTGGTTGCTGTTTTGTCCTTCTGACAGTGTCTTTGCCTTACAGAAACTGTAATTTAATGAGGGCCCATTTGTCAATTCTTGATCTTAGAGCATAAGCTATTGCTGTTCGGTTCAGGAACTTTCACCCTGTGCCCATGTCCTCAATGATACTCCCCAGTTTCTTTTCTATTAATTTCAGTGTGTTTGATTTTATGTGGAGGTTCGTGATCCACTTGGAGTTGAGCTTAATACAAGGAAATAACAGTGGATCAATTCGCATTCTTCTGCATGCTGACCTCCAGTAGAACCAGCACCATTTGTTGAAAAGGCTATCTTTTTTCCACTGGATGGTTGTAGCTCCTTTATCAAAGATCAAGTGAGCATAATTCTGTGGATTCATTTCTGGGTCTTCAATTCTATTCCATTGATCTACTTGCCTGTCACTGTACCAATACCATGCTTTTTTTTTTTTTTTGCACAATTGCTCTATAGTACTGCTTGAGGTCAGGGATATTGATTCCCCCAGAAGTTCTATTATTGTTGAGAATAGTTTTAGCTATCCTGGGTTTATTGTTATTCCAGATGAATTTGAGAATTGCTCTTTCTAAATCTATGAAGAATAGATTTGGGATTTTGATGGGGATTGCATTGAATCTGTAGATTGCTTTTGGAAAGATGGGAATTTTTACTATATTAATCCTGCCAATCCAAGGGCATGGAAGATTTTTCCATCTTCTGAGGTCTTCTTGGATTTCTTTCTTCAAAGACTTGAAGATCCTGTCATACAGATCTTTCACTTGTTTGGTTAGAGTCACGCCAAGATACTTTATATTGTTTGTGATTATTGTGGAGGGTGTTATTTCCCTATTTTCTTTCTCGGCCTGTTTATCCTTTGAGTATAGGAAGGCTACTGATTTGCTTGAGTTGATTTTATAACCAGCCACTTTGCTTAAGTTGTTTATCAGCTGTTGGAGTTCTCTGGTGTAGTTTTTTGGATCACTTAAGTATACTATCATATCATCTGCAAATAGTCATAGTTTGACTTCTTCCTTTCCAATTTTTATCACTTTGACCTACTTATGTTGTCTAATTGCTCTGGCTAGAACTTCAAGTACTATATTGAAAAGATATGGAGAGAGAGAGCAGCCTTGTCTAGTCCCTAATTTTAGTGGGATTGCTTCAAGTTTCTCTCCATTTATTTTGATGTTGGCTAATGGTTTGCTGTATATTGCTTTTACTATGTATAGGTATAGGCCTTGAATTCCTGTTCTTTCCAAGAATTTTAGCATGAAAGGATGCTGAATTTTGTCAAATATTTTTCAGCATCTAATGAAATGATCATGTGTTTTTTTTTTCCTTTGGGTTTGTTTATGTAGTGGATTGTATTGATGGATTTCCGTATATTGAACCATCCGGGCATCCATGGAATGAAGCCTACTTGATCATGGTGGATGATCATTTTGATGTGTTTTTGGATTCAGTTGGCAAGAATTTTATTGAGTATTTTTGCATTGATATTCATAAGGGAAATTGGTCTGAAGTTCTCTTTCTTTGCTGGATCTTTGTGTTGTTTTGGTATCAGTGTAATTGTGGCTTCATAGAACGTGTCAGGTAGTGTTCCTTCTGTTTTTATTTGTGGAATAGTTTGAAGAGTATTGGTGTTAGGTCTTCTTTGGAAAAATTCTATTCTTTTTAGAGAAAATCTCCACAGTTCCTTTGTCAGAAATTAATTGGTCTTATTTTTTGGTTGAAATCCTAGCCTTTAACAATTGAGCCATCTCTGTAGCCCAATGGGAGTGATCCTAGTTGAAACTCCTACGATTGGGAGATATGGGAGACTGAAGTGGCCACCTCCTGTAGCCAGACAGGACTCCCACTGGTGGAAGAGGTACATCAACACACCCATGGAACCTTCATCCAAAAATTTGTCCTGCTTACAAGATGTCAGAAATAAGGGTAGAGCAGAGACTGAGGGAATGGCCAACCATTGACTGCACCAACTTTAGACCCATATCATGAGAGAGCCAATCCCTGACACTAATAACCATATTCTGTTATGCTTACAGATAGAAAACTAGCATAACTGTCTCCAGAGAGGCTTCATCCAGCAGCAGATTGAAAGAGATGCAGAGATGTAACAAATATCAGGTGAAGTTCAGGGAGTCTTGTAGAAGAGTAGGGAATAGAATTGAGTGAGAGCAGGGGTCAACTACCCCACAGGAAGACCTACAGACTTAACTATAATCTGGTCCCATAGAGGCTCAAAGAGACTGAACCACCAACCAATGTGCACTCAGGGCTTTATCTAGGACCTCTGTCCATCTGTAGCAAACATGCAGCTTGGCTTTCATGTGGGTCCCCTTACAATTGGAACAGGGCTGTCTCTGACTCTGTTATGTGCCCTGGGATGCTTCTGCCCTGACAAATTCTTTATCCTAATGATGTTTGTTGCTATCATGAACCAGTTTGGAAGATTGGCTGCAAACTCAAGAATGTCACACATAGGTGACATCTGTTGCCAGGTCAACCACATACCTTCTCAGAATCCCCTTCCCACACTTACTTGAAAACAGGTTACATCACAGCCTTAATAGAAGATAGACCATTCTTCACTTTCAACTCTTTTTTCCTTTGTCTTTCTCTATTTCCTCTCTTTGTCTCCAAAAAAACTCTGCCACATTGAACTGCTTTGGCCTGGCTTGGTCTGTCTAGAAACAAGCAGCATTCTAACATACCAATGTTTATCTTCACTTATAGTCCCTGAATAATCAATACTTTAGTTATGATCTCCAAACAACAATACCAGCCCATGGAAACATCTCAAGGATTCGAGATGACCAATTTCTCAAGGGGGGAATGAGAAGACTGAAACAGGCTGAATCCATGACAGACTTTAAATTGGCAGTACAGGAGAAAACGGTAAGGTCTCTATTCCCAAGAACTGGGAGCTTTCCAGGCAAGTCAGTTACGGGAAAAACCCCAAACCTCAGGCAGGCAATCAGAAACTATACCACCATCAGAAACTGCCCTGCAACCTGGCATAAGGCAAGAGCATTGGGTCAGCAACAGTTTCCAGGCTACCCCAGCAACAGTTTCCACCACAACCCTACTCCATAGCAATGGTTCTAGAATGTCCACAGATATAGAACCAACCTTCCACTCCCTGGAATTCCCCACATGTGCTTTACATCGAGCTTCTTAACTCACCTGAATGTCTTGATCTGTGTAAATGATAGATACCAACATGGTGGACTTCTGCAAAATAAAATGCACTTTGCTTTTGAAAAAGGAAAAGAAGAAGATGAAGAAGAACGAGTAGGAGTAAAAAGAGGAAGAGGAAGAAGAAGGACGAGGAGGAGGAGAAGAAGAGGAAGAAGAGGAAGAAGAGGAAGAAGAAGAAGAAGAAGAAGAAGAAGAAGAAGAAGAAGAAGAAGAAGAAGAAGAAAAGAAGAAAAAGAAGAAGAGGAGGAGAAGGAGGAGGAGGAGGAGGAGGAGGAGGAGGAGGAGAAGAAGAAGAAGAAGAAGAAGAAGAAGAAGAAGAAGAAGAAGAAGAAGAAGAAGAAGAAGAAGGAGAATTACTAGCCAAATAAATGCAAGTTCTTAGAGGGAAAACTCAATTACAAACACTTTTCTCTTATTTGCATCTTCTCAAAATAAACCTTGGACATCTCTACCATATATACATATACATAATTAACTACAGCATAGCATATACACATGCATGGACCATCACTAAAATTATTGTCTGCATTAGGAACTTAAATATAGTTCTCTCTGACATGTTCCATAAGTGGAAAAAATTAAGTTGCAATACAAAGCAAATTGTAGAGATTGCTATAGCAGATTGAGAAAATAATACACACGACAATATTAAGATATCTGTTGGAATATAATTTTATGATTGAATATTGTATCAGTGAAGTATAACACTAGACATTATTTTGGGGACAAAACCCTTAGGAAAGTAATGAAATTCCTGATACTTTTGGTGCTATTTAGATGTTGTTTTTCTTCATTTTCTGAATGTCTGAGTGTTAACTTTCAGGTATATATCAGTGTCCTGGTCTTCAGATGCATCAGTTTCTTGAATTTCGTCTAGGAAGTAGTCGAAAGCTTCATCACTATTCTGATGTCTTTTATTAGAAACATCTTCAATCCCAGGCACTTCCTGGAAAGCTTCAGGTGACCATTTCTCATCTCGACATATTTCTTGACGTGTTTCAAGTGAATTTACCTCAGGCTTAGGTGTTACTCCAATTGCTTTGTAAGAAGCTCTGGGTACAGTGGGTTCTTCGCAAATCTCACGTAAAAGGTATGCAGGGTCATCTGGTCCATGAGGTTGAGGTATAGGTATGGCTTCCAGAGTGATGAAGAAGTCTTCAAGCCTGTATGTTTTTGGCTCTTGCTCAAAAGAGAATTTCTCTGATCCAGGTGATTTTTGGCATGTGTTGAGAAGAGAGTCTCCAGGTCCAGTCTGTTGGTCTGTTTCAGAAAAAGAGTTCATTACTGCTTTATCATGGTATCTAGCAGAATTTTCCCCACGTCTAAAGCTTTCCCGGTGAATTCCAAAAGAATATTCTTCAGGCAGGTCTTTGGAAGATGAGGTTGAATGTGGAGGGGCTTCTGTTTCAGAGTTCTGGGATTCGTTCTGGGCAGGTGCCACCTGTGTTTCCTTTTCGACTTGTAATAGAAGCTTAGCAATTGTTTCTGAACGTTGTTGTTTATTTAAACCCTTTCGACTTACATTCCTTGATCTTCCCCTCTTGTGAGTCTTCTGATCTTCTAGGTGCCATTCTAACATTTGTTTCTTTTGTGCTTCATGTTTTCTTCTTTTGAGTTGTTCTCTATTTCGTAAATGCCAAGGTCCAATGACAAATGGCTCATAGGTCTTTTCTGTATCAGTGTCAGTTGTCTGGTAGAGTATCCCATGAGATTGGTCCTTCTTAAGGTCCATGTTACCAAATTAGCTTCCTGATTTCTCTGAATAAATCTGGAAGAGAGCTAGCAGACAGTCAGTGCTCTTCCTGTTCCTCCCTGTCCAAGAAGGGAGTCTTTCTAACACAAAACCTTTGGTGATGATGTTAAGAATGCTGCTGAGATGATGACATGCTTACCATTCTATGAGATCATAATGATAACTAATCCTACCATAAGGGTAAATGCACCATCTCAATTACTATTAACCTTAATAAATCATTTTAGGAAGCAAGAAGGAAAAATATTTTAAAAATGATGGTGGAAAATATTGTCTGTCTCCCTATCTAAGCATCTTTACCCCTAGTATATTTTGTTAGGGCTCAAGGCAATAGCACCAGTCATGTGGCTTGAAAGTCTCCCAATTTCACCTGAATCAAAATTATAACAGAGGTATAAAAATATGATAATGGCAGTTGGAGTATCAATAGTATCATATCCTTAATAAATGACTTTGGGGGTTAAGAGTTGACATTATCTTACCATACATCAGTTTCTGTTCACAACCCATCTTATAGTCTTCCAGGGTGATCTATGATCAAAAATTAGAACTATGTTAGGTTTGGCTTTAATTATGAAAAGCAAAGTAGGTTCCTATGATTTCTTTGTTTCTTTATTTGTTTCTTTCTTTGTTTCTTTGTTTCTTTCTTTCTTTCTTTTCTCCTTCTTCTCCTCCTTCTCCTTCTCCTTCTCCTCCTCCTCCTCCTCCTCCTCCTCCTCCTCCTTCTTCTTCTTCTTCATCATCTTCTTATTCTTTCTTCTATTTTTTTGGTTTTTCGAGACAGGGTTTCTCTGTGTAGTCCTGGCTGTCCTGGAACCCACTCTGTAGACCAGGCTGGCCTTGAACTCAGAAATCTGCCTGCATCTGCCTCCCAAGTACTGGGATTACAGGCATGCGCCACCACGCCTGACTGGTTCCTATGATTTCTAAACAACTCTGACAACTATTGCCTTTTTCTTTTTAAATTGTCTATTTCTTTAATAGGTATTGGTCATGTAAATGTTATACAACTTTATGATAAACTTCACTCTTTAGAAAATTTGTAAGACCTCCAGTTGAACTAGCTCCATTTGTCGAAAAGATTTTTCCACTGGGTTTTTGTAGCTCCTTTGTCAAAGATCAAATGACAATAGGTGTGTAGCTTCATTTCTGGGTCATCAATTCTATTCCATTGATCTACCTGCCTGTCACCGTACCAATACAATGCAGTTTTAAACATTATTGCTCTGTAGTAGTACTGCTTGAGGTCAGGGGTACAGATTCCCCCAGAAGTTCTTGTACTGTTGAGAATAATTTTAGCTCTCCTGGGTTTTCTGTTATTCCAGATGAATTTGAGAATTGCTCTTTCTAACTCTATGAAGAGTTGTGTTGGGATTTTAATGGGAATTGCATTGAATCTGTAGAGTGCTTTTGGTAAGATGGCCATTTTTACTGCATTAATCTTGGAAATCCAGGAGTATAGAAGATTTTTCCATCTTCTGAGGTTTTCCTTCTTCAGAGACCTGAAGTTCCTGTCATACAGATCTTTCACTTGTTTGGTCAGAGTCACACCAGATACTTTTTATTGTCTGTAGCTATTGTGAAGGGTGTCATTTCCCTTATTGCTTTCTCGGCCTGTTTATCCTTGTAGTATAGGAAGGCTACTGATTTGCTTGAGTTAATTTTGTATCCAGCCACTATGCTGAAGTTCTTTATACATTGTAGGAATTCTCTGGTGGAGTTTTTGGGTGGGTTAAGTATACTATCATATCATCTGCAAATAGTGGTAGTTTGACTTCTTCCTTTCCAATTTGTATCACTTTGACCTCTTTTTGTTTTCTAATTGCTCTAGCTAGAACTTCAAGTACAATATTGAAAAGATATGGAGAGAGAGGGCAGCCTTGTCTAGTCCCTGAGTTTAGTGGGATTGCTTTATGTTTCTCTCCATATAGTTTGATGTTGGCTACTGGTTTGCTGATATTGCTTTAATTATGTTTTGGCATGGGCATTGAATTCCTGTTCTTTCCAGACCTTTAACATGGAAGATGCTGAATTTTGTAAAATGCCTTTTAAGATTCTAATGAAATGGCCATGTGTTGTTTTTTTTTCTTAGAGTTTGTTTATGTAGTGGATTACATTGACAGATTTCCATATATTGAACCATCCCTGAATCCCTGGGATGAAGCCTACTTGATCATGGTGAATGATTGATTTGATGTGTTCTTGCAATTGATTGGCAAGAATTTTATTGAATATTTTTGCATCGATATGCATAAGAGAAATTGATCTAAAGTTCTGTTTCTTAGTTGGATCTTTGTTTGGATTTGGTATCAGAGAAATTGTGGCTTCATAGAATGAGTTGGGTAGTGTTCCTTCTGTTTCTATTTTGTGGAATAGTTTGAAGAGTATTGGTCTTAGGTCTTCTTTGAAGGTCTGATAGAATTCTGCACTAAAACCATCTGGTCCTGTGCTTTTTTTGGTTGGAAGACTTTCTATGACCCCTTCTATTTCTTTAGGGCTTATGGGACTGTTCAGATGATCTATTTGATCCTGATTTAATTTTGGTATTTGGTATCTGCCTAGGAAATTGTCCATTTCCTCCAGATTTTCCAGTTTTCGATCTTCTTATATTTGTTGAGGTCTGTCATGTGACCAACTATATGGTCGATTTTGGAGAAGGTACCATGAGGTGCTGAGAAAAAGGTACATTCTTTTGCTTTGGGATGAAATGTTCTATATATATCTGTTAAATCCAATTGGTCCAAAGCTTCAATTAGTTTCACTGTGTAGCTATTTAGTTTCCGTTTTCCTGATTGGTCCATTGAGGAGAGTGGAGTGTTGAAGTCACCCACAATTATTGTGTTAGGGCAATGTGTGCTTTGAGCTTTAGTAAAGTTTCTTTTATGAATGAGGGTGCCCTTGCATTTGGAGCATAGATGTTCGGAATTGAGAGTTCTTCTTGGTGGATTTTTCCTTTGACCAGCAAGAAGTGTCCTTCCATGTCTCTTTTGACAACTTTCAGTTGAAGGTCAATTTTATCTGATATATGGATACCTACTCAGGCTGGTTTCCTGAGACCATTTGCTTGTAAAATTGTTGTTCAGCCTTTTACTCTGAGGTAGTGTGTGTCTTTGACACTGAGATGTTTTTGCTGTACGAAGCAAAATGTAGGGGTCCTGCTTATGTATTCAGTCTCTTAGTCTATGTCTTTTTATTGGAGAATTGAGTCCATTGATGTTCAGAGATATTAAGGAATAGTGATTGTTACTTCCTGTTAGTTTTTAGGTTATTTTTATATATGAGTGGTTATCTTCTTTTGGGTTTGATGGAAGCAGGTTATTATCTTGCTTTTTCCAGTGTGTTGTTTGCCTCCTTGTATTAGTGTTTTCCACCTATTATCCTTTGTAGGGCTGGGTTTCTGGAAAGATATTGTGTAAATTTGGTTTCATCATGGAATACCTTGGTTTTTCCCTCTATGGTGATTGAGAGGTTTGCTGGGTATAGTAGTTTTGGCTGGCATTTGTGTTCTCTTAGAGTCTGATTGAGATCTGCCCAGGATCTTCTAGCTTTCATGGTCTCTGATGAGAAATCTGGTGTAATTCTGATAGGTCTTCCTTTATATGTTACTTGGCCTTTTTCTCTGACTGCCTTTAATATTCTTTCTTTGTTTAGTACATTTGGGCCTTTGATTATTATGTGACGGGAGGTATATCCGTTCTGGTCCAGTCTGTTTGGAGTTCTGTAGGCTTCTTGTATATTCATGGGCATCTCTCTCTTTAGGTTAGGTAAGTTTTCTTCCATAATTTTGTTGGAAGATATTTGCTGGCCCTGTAAGTTGTATATCTTCCCTCTCATCTATACCTATAATCCATAGGTTTGTTCTTCTCATTGTGTCCTGGATTTCCTGGATGTTTTGGGTTACAAGCTTTTTGCATTTTGCATTTTCTTTGACTGTGCTTTGCTATGGTATCTTCACCATCTGAGATTCTTTCTTCTATCTCTTGTATTCTGTTGTTGATATTTGCATCTATGACACTTGATTTCTTCCCAAGGTTTTCTATCTCCAAAGTTGTGCCCCTTTGCAATTTCTTAGTTGTTTCTACTTCTGTTTTTAGATCCTGGATGGTTTTGCTCAGATCTTTCCCTTGTTTGTTTGTGGTTTCCTGTATTTCTTTATGAGATTTTTTGTGTTTCCTCTTTCATGACTTCTGCCTGTTGACCCAATTTCTCCTGCATTTCTTTAACTGACTTTTGTGTTTCCTCTTTATTGACCCATATTCTCCTGAATTTCTCTAAGTGATTTTTTTGTTTGTTTGTTTCCATTGTAAGGGCTTCTACCTTATTCATCTTCTCCTGCCTTTCTTTAAGAGATTTATTTATGCCCTTCTTGTAATCCTCTAATAGCATCATGATAAGTCATTTTAAATCCATATCATATTTTTCTGGTGTGTTGGGGTATCCAAGACTTACTGTTGTTGGAGAATTGAATCCAGATGCTGCCATATTGACTCGATTTCTCTTAGTATCGTTCCTATTTTTGCCTTTTGCTATCTGGTTATCTCTGGCATTAGTTGTTGCTTGAACCTCCTGTGAGCCTGTAAGGCTCATTCCACACTACTGGATGACTAGGTTTCCCCTGGTACAGATTGTGGATGTGCTGCCCTCCTCTTGGGTGCCTTTGGAGCCCTGGTGTGCCTTGCCCCAAGCAATGTTATACTCGGGTTGTCTCTGTGTACCTGGTGCTGCCCGTTTGGTCTGTCTGGGAGCCAAGATGGTGGATACCCCTTCCAAATGCCGATCACTGCAGGGTAAACATCCCCTGGCAGGGCTGGCACACAGACAACCAGCAGAGCTGTCCAGGCCCTGGGCACAGGCAGAAGCCTGGTGGGCTGAGTCCTGAGTGATGTTAGGCTCGGGATATCTCTGTGTACCTGGCACTGCCCATCTGGTCTGTCTGGATAGCCCCATGTGGTATTTATTACTATTGCTTTGTAGTGTAGCTTGAAATCAAGTTAGTGATACTTCTAGAAGTTCTTTTATTGTATAGGATGGTTTTAGCTATCCTGGGTTTTGTGTTTGTGTGTTTGTTTGTTTTTCACATGAAGTTGAAAATTTCTCTGTTAATGTCTATAAAGCATTGTGTTGGAATTTTTATGGAAATTGCATTGAATCTCTAAGTTGTCTTGGCAAAATGGCCATTTTTACTATGTTGGTCCTATCTATGAGCATGAGCAATCTTTACATCTTCTGATACCTTCCTCAATATCTTTCTTCAAAGACTTGACCTTCTTGTCATACAGGTCTTTCTCTTGCTTGAGTAGAAGTACGAGTATATTTTATAGTATTTGTGGCTATTGTAAAGGGTGTCCTTTCCCTAATTCCATTCTCATCTTGTTAATCATTTTATAAAGGAAGGATATTGATTTTTATTGAGTTAATTTTATATCTAGCCACTTTCCTGAAGGTGTTTATCAGCTGTAGAAGTTGTCTTATAGAAAACTTGGAGTCACTTATATGTACTATCATATATATCGTCTGAAAATAGTGATTCCCTGACTTCTTCCTTTTCTATTTGTATCCTATTGACTGCCTGTTGTTTTCTAATTTGTCTAGCTAGAATCTCGAGTACTATATTTAGTAGATAGGGAGAGAGTGGGCAGCCTTGTCTTGTCCATGATTTTAGTGGAACTGCTTTAAGTGTAGGTTGCTGATTTGTCTTACTGACTTTGTCCTTTGCCTTACAGAAGCTTTCCAGTTTCATGAAGTACCATTTATCAATTAGAGCTTAGATCTCAGAGCCTGAGCCATTGGAGTTCTGTTTAGTTAATTTCCCCCTGTGCCAATGAGTTAGAGACTCTTTTCCACTTTCTCTTGTATTAGATTTGGTGTATCCAGTTTTATATTGAGGTCCATTGTCACAATGGGATACTGCTCAGCTATTGAGAACAAGGATATCCTGAGTTTTGCAGGCAAATGGATAGAAGTAGAAAATATCATCCTGAGTGAGATAACTCAGAAACAAATGGACATGCAGGGTATGTATTCACTAATAAGTGGATACTGGCCACAGAACTCAAAAAGGTCAACAAACTGAAGTGCCCAAGTGAGGAAAATTCAGTTCCACTTGGGAGGGAGAAAACAATCACAAGTGGGAAGGGAGGAAGGGACCTGGGAGGGAAAGTAAAGGGGTGAGGTAGTGGATGCAACCTGATCTGGTATTGGGTGAGGGAAAAGGACTGAAGCCTTGAGGGCCAGCAGAAAGAAGGGAAACAGGCAATCTCCGGAGATAGAAGGTTGGGGAGACCCTTCAGAATGCAGCAGAGACCTGGGAGGTGAGAGACTCTCAAAGAGAGGGAGGGACCTTAGATGAAATGCCTGACAGTAGGGAGAGGGAACTTATAGAGCCCACCTCCAACAGGAATGGATGGGATCAAATGAGGGAGGGGGGACCATCCCACAGGATATAATTGTTTCTGTCAGGCAGAATTACAGGGATGGAAATGTAGAGGAGCCCAAAGAAAAGAAGGTCCAGAGACAGGCCCATAGTGGGATTAAGCTCAAGGGGTGGTCCCAAGTCCTGACACTATTACTGAAGCTATGGAGCGCTTACAAAAAGAGACCCAGCATGACCACACTCCAGAAGACCCAACAAGCAGCTGAAAGAGTCAGATGCAGATATTTGTGCCCAACCAATGGACAGAAGCATCTGACCCCGGTTGTTGAATAGGGAAGGCTGAAAGAAGCTGAGGAGACGATCTTCTACCCTGAAGAAGGACCAGCAGTTTTAATTAATCTGGACCCATGAGATCCCTGAAACACTGGACCACCAACCAGGCAATATACACCAACTGACAGGACTCCCCAACATATATACAGTAGAAGATTGCCAGGTCAGTGTTCATTCAGAGATGATGCACCTACCCCTCCAGAGACTGGAGGTTCCTGGGAGTTTAGAGGTCAGGTGGAGTGGTGGGTGGGGACAGCCACATGGAGACAGGAGTGTGAGGAGGAGGTATGGGACATGGAACAGTCAGAGGGTGGATGGGGGAGGGATAAAATATGGAGTGCAAAAATAATCATATGATTCTTTTAAATTTTCTAACTTTTGGAGTACAGGCTTTTGAAGTAAGACCTAGTGATTCTTTGGAGTTCCTCAGTGTCTCTTGTTATGTCCCCCTTTCATTTCTGATTTTGTTGATTTTGGGTAGAGAGTTGTTCAGTTTCTATGAGTTTGTAGGCCTTCTGTTGTTTCTGGTGTTGTTGAAGTCCAGTCTTTTCATAGTGTCTCAGATTTCTTGGATGTTTTATGTCATAAACATTTTACATTTAGCATTTTTGACCAATGTATCGATTTCTTCAATCCTGTCTTCTATGCCAAAGACTCTCTCTTCTATCTCTTGTATTCTCTTAGTGATGCTTGCATCTGTAGATCCTGTTCTCTTCCCTATATTTTCCATCTCCAGGATTTCCTAAGTTTGTGTTTTGTTTATTGCTTCTATTTCCATTTTCAGGTCTTGAACAGTTTTATTCATTTCTTTCACCTGTTTGAGACTTCCCCACTTTCTCCTCTATTAGAGTCAATGTATCTGGTTTTATGTGGAGGTCCTTGATCCACTTGGACTTAAGGTTTGTACACGGAGATAAGAATGTATCAATTTGCATTCTACATTTTGAACCAACACCATTTGTTGAAAATGCAATCTTTTTTCCTCTGGATGGTTTTATCTCCTTTGTCAAATATCAAGTGCCTGTATGTGTGTGGATTCATTTCTGGGTCTTCAATTCTATTCCACTGATCACTGCCGGTCCTTGTACCAATATCATGCATTTTTTAAAGACAATTGCTCTGTAATACAGCTTTATGTCACAGATGGTTATTACCCCAGAAGTTTTTATTGTTAAGAATTGTTTACCCTATCCTGGGTCTTTTGTTATTCCTAATGAATTTGAGAATTGCTCTTTCTAACTCAAGATGTGAGTTGGAATTTTGATGGGGATTGCATCGAGTCTGTATATTGCTTTTGGCAAGATGCCTATTTTTAGTATATTAATCCTGCCAATCCACGAGCATGGGAGAACTTTCCATCTTCTGAGATCTTCGATTTCTTTCTTCAGAGACTTGAAGTTCCTGTCATACAGATCTTTCACTTGTTTGGTTAGAGTCACACCAAGATACTTTATATTGTTTCTGTCTATTGTGAAGGTTGTCATTTCCCTAATTTCTTCCTCAGCCTGTTTATCCTTTGAGTATAGGAAGGATACTGATTTGTTTGAGTTAATTTTATATCCAGCCACTTTGCTGAAGTTGTTTATCAGAGGTAGGAGTTCTCTGCTGGAGTTTTTTGGTTCACTTAAGTATACTATACTATTATATCATCTGCAAATAGTGATAGTTTGACTTCTTCCTTTCTAATTTGTATCACTTTGACCTCCTTATGTTGTCGAATTGCTCTAGCTAGAACTTCAAGTACTATATTGAAGAGATATGGAGAGAGAGGGCAGCCTTGCCTAGTCCCTGATTTTAGTGGGATTGCTTCAAGTTTCTCTCCATTTAGTTTGATGTTGGCTACCTGTTTGCTGTATATTGCTTTTACTATGTTTAGGTATGGTCCTTGAATTCCTGTTCTTTCCAAGACTTTTAGCATGAAAAGATGCTGAATTTTGTCAAATGCTTTTTCAGCCTCTAATGAGATGACCATGTGGTTTTTTTCTTTGAGTTTGTTTATGTAGTGGATTACATTGATGGATTTCCGTATATTGAACCATCCCTGCATCCCTGGGATGGAGCCTACTTGATCATGGTGGATGATCATTTTGATGTGTTCTTGGATTTGGTTGGCAAGAGTTTTATTGAGTATTTTTGCATTGATATTCATAAGGGAAATTGGCCTGAAGTTCTCTTTCTTTGTTGGATCTTTGTGTGGCTTTGGTATCAGTGTAATTGTGGCTTTGTAGAACGAGTTGGATAGTGTTCCTTTTGTTTCTATTTTGTGGAATAGTTTGAAGATTATTGGTGTTAGGTCTTCTTTGGAGAATATTATTCTTTTTGGAGAAAATTTTCACAGTTCCTTTGTCAGAAATTAATTGGTCTTATATTTTTTGGTTGAAATCCTAGCTTTTAACAATTGAGCCACCTCTGTAGCCCAATTGGGGGTGAACCTAATTGAAACTCCTACCATTGGGAGATATGGAGACTGAAGTGGCCACCTCCTGTAAGCAGACAGGACTCCCACTGGTGGGAGAAGTACATCAACTCACCCATGAAACCTTCACCCAAAAATTTGTCCTGCTTACAAGATGTCAGGGATAAAGATGGAGCAGAGATTGAGGGAATGGCCAACCGATGACAGCCCCAACTTTAGACCCATCCCATGTGAGAGCCAATCCCTGACACTAATAACCATATTCTGTTATGCTTACAGACAGAAAACTAGCATAACTGTGTCCGGAGAGGCTTCATCCTGCAGCATATTGAATGAGATGCAGAGACATGCCACAGTTGAATATCAGGTGAAGTTCAGGGAGTCTTGTAGAAGAGTAGGAAATAGAATGGAGTGAGAGGAGGGGTCAAAGACACCACAGGAAGACCTACAGACTCAACTAATGTGTTCCCATAGAGGCTCAAAGAGACTGAACCACCAACCAATGAGCACTCAGGGCTTTATCCAGGACCTCTGTCCATCTGTAGCAAACATGCAGCTTGGTCTTCATGTGGGTCCCCTAACAATTGGAGCGGGGCTGTCTCTGACCCTGTTGTATGCCCTGGGATGCCTCTGCCCTGACAAATTCTTTATCCTGCTGATGTTTGTTGCTATCAAGAACCAGTTTGGAAGATTGGCTGCAAACTCAGGAATGTCACACATAGGTGACATCTGTTGCCAGGGCAACCACATACCTTCCCAGAATCCCCTTCCCACACTTACCTGCAAACAGGTTACATCACAGCCTTAATAAAAGATAGACCCGTCCTCACTTTCAACCCTTCTTTCCTTTGTCTTTCTCTATTTCCTCTCTTTGTCTCCAATAAAGCTCTGCCACATTGAACTGCTTTGGCCTGGTGTGGTCTGTCTAGACACAAGCTGCCATTCCAACACATGAATGTTGGTCTTGACTTATAGTCCCTGAATAATCAATGCTTTAGTTATGGTCTCCAAACAACAATACCAGCCCATGGAAACATCTCAAGGATTCGAGATGACCGATCTCTCAAGGGGGGAATGAGAAGACTGAGACAGGCTTTAAATTGGCACTACAGGAGAATAGGTGAAGATCTCTATTCCCAAGAACTGGGAGCTTTCCAGGCAAGTCAGTTACTGGAAAAACCCCAGACCTCAGGCAGCCAATCAGAAACTACCCCACCATCAGAAACGGCCCAGCCACCTGACCTAAGGCAAGGACATTGGGTCAGCAACAGTTTCCAGGCTACCCCAGCAACAGTTTCCACCACAACCCTACTCCATAGCAATGGTTCTGGAATGTCCACAGATATAGAACCAATCTTCCACTCCCTGGAATTCCCCACATGTGCTTTACATTGAGCCTGTGAGCTCACCTGAATGTCTTGATCTGTGTAAACGATAGATCCCAACATGGTGGACTTCTGCAAAATAAAATGCACTTTGCTTTTGAAAAAGGAGAAGATGAAGATGAAGAGGAGGAGGAAGAGGAGAAGAAGAGGAGGAGGAGGAAGAGAAGAATAAGAATAAGAATAATAAGAATTAAGCAAATAAGTGCAAGTTCTTAGAGGGAAAAATTAATTACAAAGCCTTTTCTCTTCTCTTATTTGCATCTTTTCAAAATAAACCTTGGACATCTCTGCCATATATACATACACATAATTAAGTACAGCATAGCATGTACACATGCATGAACAAACACTAAAATTGTTGTCTGCATTAGGAACTTAAATATAGTTCTGTCTGACATGTTCCATAAATGGCAAAAAATTAAGTTACAATACAAAGCAAATTGTAGAGATTGCTATAGCAGCTTGAGAAAATAATACACATGACAATATTAAGATATCTGTTGGAATATAATTTTATGATTGAATATTGTATAAGAGAAGTATTACACTAGACATTATTTTGGGGACAAAACCCTTAAGAAAGTAATGAAATTCCTGATACTTTTGGTGCTATTTAGACTTTTTTCTTCATTTCCTGAATGTCTGAGTGTTAACTTTCAGGTGTATATCAGTGTCCTGGTCTTCAGATGCATCAGTCTCTTGAATTTCGTCTAGGAAGTAGTCAAAAGCTTCATCGCTATTCTGATATCTTCTATTAGAAACGTCTTCAATCCCAGGCACTTCCTGGAAAGCTTCAGGTAACCATTTCTCATCTCGACATATTTCTTGACGTGTTTCAAGTGAATTTACCAAAGGCTTAGGTGTTACTCCAATTGCTTTGTAAGAAGCTCTGGGTACAGTGGGTTCTTCGCAAATCTCACGTAAAAGGTATGCAGGGTCATCTGGTCCATGAGGTTGAGGTATAGGTATGGCTTCCAGAGTGATGAAGAAGTCTTCAAGCCTGTATGTTTTTGGCTCTTGCTCAAAGGAGAATTTCTCTGATCCAGGTGATTTTTGGCATGTGTTGAGAAGAGAGTCTCCAGGTCCAGTCTGTTGGTCTGTTTCAGAAAAAGAGTTCATTACTGCTTTATCATGGTATCTAGCAGAATTTTCCCCACGTCTAAAGCTTTCCCGGTGAATTCCAAAAGAATATTCTTCAGGCAGGTCTTTGGAAGATGAGGTTGAATGTGGAGGGGCTTCTGTTTCAGAGTTCTGGGATTCGTTCTGGGCAGGTGCCACCTGTGTTTCCTTTTCGACTTGTAATAGAGGCTTAGCAATTGTTTCTGAACGTTGTTGTTTATTTAAACCCTTTCAACTTACATTCCTTGATCTTCCCCTCTTGTGAGTCTTCTGATCTTCTAGGTGCCATTCTAACATTTGTTTCTTTTGTGCTTCATGTTTTCTTCTTTTGAGTTGTTCTCTATTTCGTAAATGCCAAGGTCCAATGACAAATGGCTCATAGGTCTTTTCTGTATCAGTGTCAGTTGTCTGGTAGAGTATCCCATGAGATTGGTCCTTCTTAAGGTCCATGTTACCACATCGGCTTCCTGATTTCTCTGAATAAGTCAGGAAGGGAGCTAGTCAGTGCTCTTCCTGCTGTCTCCCTGTCCAAGCAGGGAGTCCTTCTATCACAAAGCCTTTGGTGATGAGGTTAAGAATGCTGCTGAGATGATGACATGCTTACCATTCTATGAGATCATAATGATAACTAACCCTACCATAAGGGTAAATGCACCATCTCAATTACTATTAACCTTAATAAATCATTTTAGGAAGCAAGAAGGAAAAATATTTTAAAAATGATGGTGGAAAATATTGTCTGTCTCCCTATCTAAGCATCTTTACCCCTAGTACAGTCGTTTGTTAGGGCTCAAGGCACCAGTCATGTGGCTTGAAAGTCTCCCAATTTCACCTGAATCAAAATTATAACAGAGGTATAAAAATATGATAATGGCAGTTGGAGTATCAGTAGAATCATATCCTTAATAAATGACTTTGGGGGTTTAGAGTTGATATTATCTTACCATACCTCAGTTTCTGTTCACAACCCATCTTATAGTCTTCCAGGGTGATCTATGATCAAAAATTAGAACTATGCTAGGTTTGGCTTTAATTATGAAAAATGAGGTAGGTTCCTATGATTTCTAAACAACACTGACAAGTATTGCCTTTTTCTTTTTAAATTGTCTATTTCTTTAATAGGTATTGTTCATGTAAATGTTATAAAACTTTATGATAAACTTTGCTCTTTAGAAAATGTGTAAGACCTCCAGTTGAAAAGGCTATTTTTTTCCATTGGATGGTTGTAGCTCCTTTGTCAAACATCAAATGACAATAGTTGTGTGGCTTCATTTTTGGGTCATCAATTCTATTCCATTGATCTATCTGCCTGTCACAAAACCAATACCATGCAGTTTTTAACACTATTGCTCTGTAGTACTGCTTGAGGTCAGGGGTACTGATTCCCCCAGAAGTTCTTTTACTGTTGAGAGTAGTTTTAGCTATCCTGTTTTCTGTAATTCCAGATGAATTTGAGAATTGCTCTAACTCTATGAAGAATTGAGTTGGGATTTTGAGGGTGGTTTCATTGAATCTGGAGATTGCTTTTGGTAAGATGGCCATTTTTACTATATTAATCCTGGAAATCCAGGAGCATGGAAGATTTTTCCAACTTCTGAGGTCCTCTTGGATTTCATTCTTCAAAGACTTGAAGTTCCTGTCACACAGATCATTCAGTTGTTTAGTTAGAGTCACACCAACAGACTATATTGTCTGTGGCTATTGTGAAGGGTGTCATTTCCCTTATTGCTTTGTCAGCCTGTTTATCCTTTGGGTATAGAAAGGCTACTGATTTGCTTGAGTTAATTTTGTATCCAGCCACTTTGCTGAAGTCGTTTATAAGCTGTAGGAGTTTTCTGGTGGAGTTTTTTGGGTCGCTTAATTATACTATCTTATCATCTGCAAGTAGGGATAATTTGACTTCTTCCTTTCCAATTTGTATCCCTTTGACCTCTTTTTTGTTTTCTAATTGTTCTAGCTAGAAATTCAAGTACTATAATGAATAAATATGGGGAGAGAGGGCTGCCTTGTATAGTCCCTGATTTTAGGGGGATTGCTTTATGTTTCTCTCCATATAGTTTGATGTTGGCTACCAGTTTGCTGATATTACTTTAATTATGTTTAGGTATGGGCATTGAATTCCTGTTCTTTCCAGACCTTTAACATGAAAGATGCTGAACTTTGTCAAATGCTTTTTCAGCATCTAATGAAATGTCCATGTGTTATTTTTTCTTTGAATTTGTTTATGTAATGGATTACATTGATGGATTTCCGTATATTGAACCGTCCCTGAATCCCTGGGATGAAGCCTACTTGATGGTGGTGAATGACTGTTTTGATGTGTTCTTGGATTTGGTTGGCAAGAATTTTATTGGTATTTTTTCACTGATATTCATAAAGGAAATTGACCTGAAGTTCTCTTTCATAGTTGGATCTTGGTGTGGTTTTGTTATCAGCATAATTGTGGCTTCATAGAACGAGTTGGATAGTGTTCCTTCTGTTTCTATGTTGTGGAGTAATTTGAAGAGTATTGGTGTTAGGTCTACTTGAAGGTCTGAGAGAATTCTGCACTAAAAACAACTGGCCAGGTGCTTTTTTGTTTGGAAGACTTTCTATGACCCCTTCTATTTCTTTAGGGGTTATGGGACAGTTTAAATGATCTATTCTATTCTGATTTAATTTTGGTATTTGGTATCTGTCTATAAAATTGTCCATTTCTGCCAGATTTTCCAGTTGAGTATAGTCTTTTGTAGTAGGATCTGATGTTTTTTTGAATTTCCTCAGTTTCTGTTGTTAGATCTCCCTTTTCATGTCTAATTTTGTTAATTTGAATACTGTCTCTGTGCCCTTTGGTTAGTCTGGCTAACGGTTTATCTATCTTGTTGATTTTCTCAAAGAAACAGCTCCTGGTTTTGTTGATTCTTTGTATGGTTCTCTTGGCTTCTGCTTGATTGATTTCAGCCCTGAGTTTGATGATTTCTTGCCTTCTACTCCTCCTGGGTGAATTAGCTTCTTTTTGTTCCAGGGCTTTCAGGTATGCAGTTCAGCTGCTAGTGTATGCTTTCTCCAGTTTCTTTTTGGAGGCACTCAGGGCATGAGTTTTCCTCTTAGCACTGCTTTCATAGTGTCCCATAGATTTGGGTAAGTTGTACCTTCATTTTCATTAAATTCTAAAAAAGTCTTTGATTACTTTCTTTATTTCTTCCTTGATCAAGGTATCATTGAGTGTTGTTCAGTTTCCATGTGTATGTGGGCTTTCTGTTGTTTTTCTTGCTATTGCAGACCACGTTTTCTCAAGAATGATCTGATAGGAGGTGTGGGATAGTTACATCTTCTTATATTTGTTGAGGTATGTCTTGTGACTAATTATATGGTCGATTTTGGAGAAGGTAACATGAAGTGCTGAGAATAAGGTATATTCTTTTGCTTTAGGATGAAATGTTCTGTATATATCTTTTATATCAAATTGGTCCAAAGCTTCAATTAGTTTCACTGTGTCCCTGTTTAGTTTCTGTTTTCCCGATCAGTCCATTGAGGAGAGTGGTGTGTTGAAGTCACCCACACTTATTGTGTTAGGTTCAATGTGTGCTTTGAACTTTAGTAAAGTTTCTTTTATGAATGAGGTTGCCCTTGCATTTGGAGCATAGATGTTCAGAATTGAGAGTTCTTCTTGGTGGATCTTTCCTTTGACCAGTAAGAAGTGTCCTTCCATGTCTTTTTTGATGACATTAGGTTGAAAGTCAATTTTATCTGATATTAGGATGGCTACTCCAGCTTGTTTCCTGAGACCATTGGCTTGTAAAATTGTCTTCTAGCCTTTTACTCTAAGGTAGTGTTTGTCTTTGACACTGAGGTGTGTTTCCCATATGCAGCAAAATGTAGGTCCTATTTCCATATCCAGTCTTTTTATTGGGGAATTGAATCCATTGATATTAAGAGATATTAAGGAATAGTAATTTTTACATCCTGTCAGTTTTGAAGTTATTTTTTTATATTTGAGTGGTAATCTTCTCTTGGGTTTGATGAAAGAAGGTTACTATCTTGCTTTTTCCAGGGTGTAGTTTCTCTCCTTGTATTGGAGTTTTCCCCCTATTATCCTTTGTAGGGCTTGGATTGTGGAAAGATATTGTGTAAATTTGGTTTTGTCATGGAATATCTTGGTTTCTCCATCTATGGTGATAGAGAGTTTTGCTGGGTATTTGTGATCTCTTAGAGTCTGCATGAGATCTGCCCAGGATCTTCTAGTTTTCATGGTCTCTGGTGAGAAGTCTGGTATAATTCTGATAGGTCTTCCTTTATATGTTACTTGGCCTTTTTCTCTTACTGCCCTTAATATTCTTTCTTTGTTTATTACATTTGGGGTTTTGATTATTATGTGACAGAAGGTATTTCTGTGCTGGTCCAGTCTGTTTGGAGTTCTGTAGGGTTCTTGTATATTCATGGTCATCTCTCTATTTACGTTGGGAAAGTTTTCTTCCATAATTTTGTTGAATATATTTGCTGGCCCTTTAAGTTGTAAATCTTCCCTCTCATCTATACCTATAATCCTTAGGTTTGGTCTTCTCATTGTGTCCTGGATTTTCTGGATGTTTTTGGTTACAAGCTTTTTGCATTTTGCATTTTCTTCGACTGTTGAATCAATGGTTTCTATGGTATCTTCGGCATCTGAGATTCTTTCTTCTATCTCTTGTATTCTGTTGTAGATATTTGCATCTATGGCCCCTGATTTCTTCCCAAGATTTGCTATCTCCAACGTTGCCTCCCTTTGCGATTTCTTAGTTCTTTCTACGTCCAGTTTTAGATCTTGGATGGTTTTGCTCAGATCTTTCACTTGCTTGTTTGTGTTTTCCTCTATTTCTGTAATAGAATTTTGTGTTTCCTCTTTCATGACTTCTGCCTGTTGACCCACATTCTCCTGTATTTCTTGAAGTGATTTTTGCATTTCCTCCTTATTGGCTTCTATCTTTTGACCCATATTCTCCTGAATTTCTTTAAATGATTTTTGTGTTTCCTTTGCAAGGGCTTCTAACTTTTGATACATTTTCTCCTTTATTTCTTTAAAATTTATTTATGTCCTTCTTGTGTTCCTCTAACAGCACCCTGACCAGTGACTTTAGATCTAAATCTTGTTTTTCTGGTGTGTTGGGGTATCCAGGACTTACTGCTGTCAGAGAATTGGGTTCAGATGCTGCCATTTTGCCTTGATTTCTGTTAGTAATGTTCCTATATTTGTCTTTTGCCATCTGGTTATCTCTGGCATTACTTGGTCCTATAGTCATTGGCTGGTGCTTGAACCCCCTGTGAGCCTGTAAGGCTATTTCTCCACCACTGGATGACTGAGTTTCCCCTGGCACAGATTGCTGATGTGCTGCCATCCTCTTGGGTGCTGTTGGAACCCTGGTGTAGCTTGCTCCAAGCAATGTTAAACTTGGTTGTCTCTGTGGACCTGATGCTGCTTGTCTGCTCTGTCAGGAAGCAAAGATGGTGGCTGGGAGCCCCTCCAAGTGTTGATCATCCCGCAGGGCCCAGGACCCATGCCTGGCTGGCACACAGGAACCGCTGTTCTGCCTAGCTCCTGTGTGTAGGTCACAGCCTGGCGGCCTGCATCCCCAGAGATCTTAAACTCAGGATATCTCAGGTACCTGGGGCCCATTGTCCTGTCCAAGTAGAAGCAAAGATGGTGGCGGGGAGTGCAGAACACCCCACAGGGCACAGAACCCGCGCTTGGCTGGCACACAGAGGAACCGAACCACTGCTCTGTCCAGATTCTGTGTACAGGCCGCAGCCTGGAGGCCTGCCTTCCCAGAGATCTTAAACTCGGGATATCTCAGGAACCTGGAGCCACTTGTCCTGTCTAAGCAGAAGCAGAGATGGTGGCTGAGAGTCCTTAGAATGCAGGACACCTCACAGGGCATAGAACCCATGCTGGGCTGGCACACAGGAACTGCTGCTCTGCCCAGATCTAAGGCTGGATTTTTAAGGAGTTTTTACTTTGGTTAGAGTTTTCTTGGGTGAAAGTCCAAGATAGGCCAGCTTTATGTATGAGCCTGGTGAGGGTTAAGGCTTAATCTCAGATTGTATCATGGTGGGAGTGTGTGTGACATGGAATCCAGAAAGGAAGATAGGCAAAGTTTTCTATTTTATAACAAATTTTCAAGAACTCATGGACACCACAAGAATTGTGTTTATCCCTTTCTAGGACAGCATTTCAGTAATCCAAAGACTTTGGAAATTATTTCTCTATGTCTTCACACTAAGTATCTAAGACCACAAACTATTCAGCTATTCAGGAAACATGCATAAACTATACCCCAAATCAATTATGTTTCAACCCTTACTTATAAGTTATATGGTTTCTAAGATACTTTTTCTTTACCTTTCTTCCATTCATACAGAAAATACATACACGTTGAGGCAGCAACTTATTTTTTGTCAGCTTGACACAAACTCAGACTATTATTTGAGAAGACAGAATTTTTTGATCAAATGTCCAAACCAGACTGGCTTTGGGGGTAAGCCTCTGATGCTTTTTAAAGTTGATGATCGATGAAGGATGATGCAACTCACTGTGTATGGTGCCAATCCTGTGTTGGTGGCCGCTGTGTAAATGCAGGTTGAAGGAACCATGGGGCCGGTAAGTGGCATTCATTTATCGCCTCTGCATCATTTTCTTTCACCCAGTTCCTGCCTTGAGTGCCTCTCCTTACTTTCATTAATTATGGACATTGATATAGAAGTGTAAGAACCCCCCCAATAATTTTGTCATACTATTTTATCATAGCAATTGAAACCTGAAAAGAATAGTAACTTGAAGTCAGAAAGACTAAGTACCATGGATTGTAATATAATATAAAATCCTTCCATTGCCTGACCAAATTTTTTATTTTAATCAGTGATCCAATTTCACTTACTATGTGAAATTTACAGTGAAAATTCACTCAGTCAATGTTAAAGAATCAAACCTAATATGGAATCTGGTATTTTCTCTAGAAAAATGGAGAAGCAGTAGATCTGATGGTGGAGGGAAGGTGGAGGGCAGACTGGGAGGAGGGGAAGTCTGTAGTCAGGATATATTGCACAAAGGGAGAATAAATTTTGTATATATATAAATATACATAAATTTATATATACTTATATATATTGTAAATATATATAAAATATATATCTATATATATTCATATATATTTATATATATACATACACACATATATGTGCACACATACACAGACACAGACACACACACATGCACACACACATATTTATATATATACAGTGAAAATAGTTAAGGCATTTTTATAAACAAAGCTATACAGAATATAGTTTTAGCCTATGAAACAAGTAATTTTGTCATTTTCAGGGAAACATTTTGGAAATACAATGATTAGCTTATATATAGGCAAAAAATTAGCTTGTATTTAGTCAATGGTAACATTGTCTTATTATCAAACAGCCTAACACTAATTTAAATTATATGGTAAGTCAGTATATATTAACACATTTTATTCTTTATTAGTTGCATATAATAATATAGGTTTATGATATTTTTATACATGTATGTAATGTATAGTGATATTTACTTCCAATTTTCTTTTTCTTAACACAAAATTTGTTTTATTTATTTGTTAGATATATTATTTATTTACATTTTAAATGTCCCCTTTCTTGGTCCCCCACCCCCCCTGCGATAATCTCATAACCTTTCTCCCCTCCCCCTGTTCCCAAATCAACACACTCCCACTTCCCTGTCCTGCTATTTCCCTACACTCCTGCTTCAAGCCTTCCCGGGACCAAGGGCATCTCCTCCCTTTGATGTCCATCAAAGCCATTTTTTGCTGCCTATGGGTCAAGAGCCATGGGATCTCCATGTGTACTCTTTGGTTGATGGTTTTCTCCCTGAGAGCTCTGGGGGTACTGGCTGGCTAATATTGTTGTTCTTCCTATGGTGCATGGGTCCATTATCTAGCTCCTCCATTGGGGACCCAGTACTCAGTTCAATGGCTGGCTTAGAGTGTCCCCCTCTGTATTGATCATGCACTAGCAGAGCCTCCCAGGCGACAGCTATATTAGGCTCCAGTCAGAAAGCACTTGTGGGCATGGATAATAGTGTCTGGGTTTTGTAACTGTATATGGGAGGAATTAGTAGGTGAAGTGGTCTCTGCATGGTCTTTCCCTCAGACTCAGCTCCACAATTTGACTCTGTATCTCCTTCTGTGGGTATTTTGTTCCCCCTTCTAAGAAGGACCAGAGAATCCATAATTTGCTCTTCCTTCTTCTTGGGCATCATTTGATATGTGAAATGTGTCTTGGGTATTCCAAGGTTCTGGGCTAATATCCACTTATCAGTGAGTGCATGCCATGTGTGTTCTTTTGTGATTGGGTTACCTCACTTGGGATGATATTGTCTAGTTCTACACATTTGCCTAAGAATTTTATGAATTCATTGTTTTTAATAGCTGAATAGTATTCCATTGTGTAAATGTACCACATTTTGTGTATCCATTCCTCTGTTGAGGAGCATCTGGGTTCTTTCCAGCTTCTGGCTATTATAAATAAGGCTTCTATAAACATAGTAGAGCATGTGTCTTTCTTACATGCTGGAGAATCCTTGGGTATGTGCCCAGGAGTGGTATAGTAGGGTCCTCTGGTAGTATTATGCCCCATTTTCTGAGAAACTGCTAAACTGATTTCCAGAGTGGTTGTACCAGCTTGCAATCCCACCAGCAGTGGAGGAGTGTTTCTCATTTTTCACATCCTGCTGTCTCCTGAGATTTTGATATTCTTCAGGTAAAAATACTTTGTTTAGCTCTATACCTCATTTTTTTGCCTTGAAAGAGAACCTTGAATTCTAATTAAGACTAAATCACTTACAAAACATTAACAATAAAATATTAATAACAAAATATTCATGCATTACATTGGTAATACATGCCTCCTGGATGCCTCCAAAATGTAATGAGGACAATGATGGTTATGGAAATACATATAGTAAAGATGTAACATTGCTCCATCAGTCATGGGAACATGGGTAAAGCCCTTGCCCAGGGTAGGATGGTACATAAGGATTACATATATAGAGAGATGGTTTCTTTGAAGAGGTTAATATTGGAACTGCTTTGAAGAATGACCAGAAGCCAGGGTGTGCTTGGGAGATCATTTGGGGAAAACTAGAACCAATGGCTAGAGAACATAAATGGTTAACAGTACAGTGAGCAGCCAAAATTCAAGTATAATGACACTAGCATCTTGTTAGCCCTCTTTCTGTTTAAACCCTAGGGGGTTAACTGATAAGGAGTGTTTGTTTCAGAGGTTTAGTCTGTGGTCTCTTAGTTCTGTGGCTTTGGGGCTTGTGGGGGAGGCAGCACCCCATCACAGGGAGCATGCACAGGAGGACACAAATTTGCTTATCTCATGGCAGCTAGGAAACACAACCCAGAAGGGGCTAGGGCCCAAAGTTCTCTCCAAAGGATTGGCCACAATGACCTCTCTCCCAATAGGCTCCACTTACTAAAGATTCCAGGACTTCCCAGTAGCTCATGGTCCTGTCAACCAAGACTTTAGCCTATAGGAAAACATCCCAATAATAGCTGGGTAGTGAGGCGGGATAGACTCTGTAAGCCCTACAACCACCAGCAGTGATGAGCATCTGTGGAAGGCATCTGCTTAAGATCACAAACCAGGTTGTCTTGAGTTGAATTTAGAATCACTTGACTGGAGAACAGGCTTGATGAAAAGGGCCTGGCGTTCCACGCACCCACAGGCAGCTGTTGACTCGGATGAGCACAGGTGATATAAAGGTTCAGGCAGAGCCTCGGACCACAAACAGTTTTGACTCCTCCTTGGATAGAAGCTGGAAATGTTCTTAGTCCTGTCAACAGGTCTGTTCTCAGCAGAAGCTAGGAATGCCTAACGGGAGTTTATTACCTCATTTTCTCAAAATCTCACCAGTTTATTATCTCCCTTCCCCTAAATGATCATCCCTCCTTGGAAACTGTATGTGAGGGAGGTGATCAAAACAGAGAGGAACCTGGACAAACCAGTGCATTTCCCCACCCAGTGCCTCACCTCAGTTTGCAGCCTAAGTGCACCTCAGTGGCACCCTACTTCTGGCCCCGCCCACCGGACAGGAACTCTGCCTTCTTTCACTTAGGCTCCTACCTATAATATAAAACTCCTGTTTGGTTCTCTGGAGTCTAACTTCTTGAGTTCTTTGTATATCTTGGATGTTAGTCCTCTGTCAGACGTAGGGTTGATAAAGATCTTTTCCCAGTTTTTTGGTTACCATTTTGTCCTATTGGCAGTGTCCTATACCTTACAGAAGCTTTGCAATTTTCTGAAGTCTCATTTATCCAGTCTTGATCTTAGAGCACAACCTATTAGTGTTCTGTTCAGGAACTTTCCCCCTGTGCCCATGTCCACAAGGGCCTTCCCCAGTTTCTTTTCTATTAGTTTTAGTGTGTCTGGTTTTGTGTGGAGGTCCTTGATCCACTTGGAGATGAGCTTAGTGCAAGGAGATAAGAGTGGATCAATTTGCATTCTTCCGCATGCTAACCACCAGTTGAAGCAGCACCACTTGTTGAAAAGGCTATCTTTCTTCCACTGGATAGTTTTAGCTCCTTTGTCAAAGACCAAGTGACTATAGGTGTGTGGGTTCATTTCTGGGTCTTCAATTCTATTCCATTGATGTTCCTGCCTGTCATTGTACTAATACCATGCAGTTGTTTTTAACACTATTTCTCTGTAGTATTGCTTGAGGTCCAGGATACTGATTCCACAATGTGGGGGGGGGGGAAAGGTGGGGCTTCAGCAGTCTGCACAGCCCAGAAAACTAGCAGGCAGAGCCTGCATAAGGGAAAACTGTCAGGCAGGGCCAGCATAGAATAGACTGGTTGGTGTGTCCTGAATAGGAGAAAAACAGGTAGGCAATGCCCTCATAAGGGAAAAATGGCTAGGCCCGAACACCACACAGCACTAGGGACTGCAGGTGCCCTAGTACCTATATGGAGTGAATGGCTGCCTCCTAAGGGGGGGGAGGTGCTTGCTCAGAAGGAGGTACCATTCCTGCATGGGCCTCCAGGGTACCTGTAGAGCAAGCTTGGCTGAGAAGAGGCTGGCTCCTTTCCTGGTGGCTGGAAGAGCTGAGGCCTTCTCTGTGTTCTTACACAGCAGGTTTTGATAAGAAGAGACAGTTCATAGTTTCAATACTTTCTTATAGAAAAGTAGGAAAAGAAAAGGAGAGAGAGAAGTAAAGAAAGAGGAGATAGAAGAATGAGAACTGAAGACTCCAGCCGGGGCTAAGGTCACTGGGGGGATCCCTAGGGCTCTCGCCACCAGGCAGGCCCAACACCGCCGAGGCTTTGTGGGACTTCTCCGCGCCCTCCAGCTTTGCACCAAGGCAACAGGTGGCAGCCAGCATGTGGTCCCTTGGAGCAGTGGTAGCGGAGGGCCTCCATATTGCAACCAGGACACGGCTGGAGAAGCCCAGGTAGACAGACTCCAGCCGGGGCTACCATCGCACAGGTAGATCCACCAGGCTCTCGCTAACAGGCAGGCCCAGCGCCAAGGCTCTGAGGGACTTCTCCATGCTCTCCAGCCTTGCACCAAGGCAGTGTGTAGCAGCCAGCTCATGGTCCCTTAGAGCAGCGGTCATGCATAATCACCAGTAGAGAAAGAAGAGGTGAGCCCAGCCTCGCGGGAGATTCAAATACCAGCCAGTGACAACAAGGCCAAATAACACCAGAAATAACCAGATGGCAAAAGGAAAACGAAGGAACGTTACTAACAGAAATCAAGGCAACATGACAGCATCTGAACCCAGTTCGCCAACAACAGGAAGCCCTGGATACCCCAAAACACCAGAAAAACAAGACTTGGATATAAAATCACTGGTCAGGATGCTGGTAGCTGAACACATAGAAAAATCTCATAAAGAAATACAGGAGAAAATGGATCAAAAGTTAGAAGCCTTTACAAGGCAAATACAAAAATCACTTCAAGAAATGCAGGAGAAGATGGATCAAAAAGAAGAAGACAATAAGGAGGAAAGACAAACATCACTTAAAGAAATACAGAAGAATGTGGGCCAACAAGTAGAAGCTATGAAAGAGGAAACACAAAAATCTCTTAAAGAAATACATGAAAACACAATCAAGCAAGTGAAAGATCTGAGCACATCCATCCAGGTTCTAAAAACAGAAGTAGAAACAACTAAGAAATCACAGAGGGAGACAACATTGGAGATAGAAAACCTTGGGAAGGAATCAGGGGCCATAGATGCAAATATCAACAATAGAATACAAGAGATAGAAGACAGAATATCAGAAGCCGAAGATACCATAGAAACCATTGATTCAACAGTCAAAGAAAATACTAAATGCAAAAAGGTTGTAACCCAAAACATCCAGGAAATCCAGGACACAATGAGAAGACCAAACCTAAGGATTATAGGTATAGACAAGAGTGATTTACAAGTTAAAGGGCCAGCAAATATCTTCTACAAAATTATGGAAGAAAACTTGCCCAACTTAAAGAGAGAGATGCCCATGAATATACAAGAAGCCTATAAATCCCAAACAGACTGGACCAGAACAGAAATACATCCCGTCACATAATAATCAAAACTCCAAATGTACTAAACAAAGAAAGAATATTAAAGGCAGCAAGAGAAAAAGGCCAAGTAACATAAAAAGAAAGACCTATAAGAATAACACCAGACTTCTCACCTGAGACCATGAAAGCTAGAAGATCCTGGGCAGATATCATGCAAACTCTAAGAGAACACAAACTTCAGCCAAAACTACTTTAACCAGCAAAACTCTCAATCACCATAGATGGAGATATCAAGGTATTTCATGACAAAACCAAATTTGCACGATATCTTTCCACAAATCCAGCCTTACAAAGGAAAATAGGGGTGAAAACACCAAGACAAGGATGGAAACTACACCCAGGAAGAAGCAAGATATAAACCTCTTCTCATTAAACCCAAAAGAAGATAACCTCTTGAATATAAAATAAATAAATAAATAAATAAATAAATATAATTTCAAAAATGTCTGGAGGTAATAATTACTATTCCTTAATATCTCTTAACATCAATGGACTCAATTCTCCAATAAAAAGACATAGATTATCAGACTGGATACTGAAACAGGACCCTACATTTTGCTGCATACAGGAAACACATCTCAGTGTTAAAGACAAACACTGCCTTAGAGTAAAAGGCTGGAAGACAATTTTACAAGCGAATGGTCTCAGGAAACAAGCTGGAGTAGCCATTATAATATCAGATAAAATTGACTTCCAACCTAAAGTCATGAAAAGAGACTCAGAAGGTCCCTTCTTGCTGGTCAAAGGGAAAATCCACCAAGAAGAGCTCTCAATACTGAGCATCTATGCTCCAAATGCAAGGGCACCCTCATTCGTAAAAGAAACCTTACTAAAGTTTAAAGCACACATTATACCTAACACAATAATTGTGGGTGACTTCAACACTACACTCTCCTCAATGGACTGATCAGGAAAACAGAAACTAAACAGGGACACAGTGAAACTAATTGAAACTTTGGATTAATTGGATTTATCATATATATATATATATATATATATATATATATATATATATATATATAAAACATTTCATCCTAAAGCTAAAGAATATACCTTTTTCTCAGCACCGCATGGTACCTTCTCCAAAACTGAACATATAATTGGTCACAAGACAGATGTCAACAAATACAAGAAGATTGAGCTAATCCCATGCATCCTATCAGATCACCATGGAGTAAGAGTGGTCTTCAATAGCAACAAAAACAACAGAAAGCCCACATACACATGGAAACTGAACAATACTCTACTCAATGACACCTTGGACAAGGGAGAAATAAAAAAAAGATATCAAAGACTTTTTAGAATTCAATGAAAATGAAGGAAAAACCTACCCAAATCTATGGGACACAATGAAAGCACTGCTAAGAGGAAAACTCATAGCTCTAAGAGCATCCAAAAAGAAATTGGAGAGAGCATACACTAGCAGCTTAATGGCACACCTTAAAGCCCTGGAAGAAAAAGAAGTTAATTCACCCAGGAGGAGTAGAAGACAAGAAATCATCAAACTCAGGGCTGAAATCAATCAAGTAGAAAGAAAGAAAACCATACAAAGAATCAACAAGACCAGGATCTGGTTCTTTGAGAAAGTCAGCAAGATAGATAAACCCTTAGCCAGACTAACCAAAGGACACAGAGACAATATAAAAATTAATAAAATTAAAAATGAAAAGGGAGACATAACAACAGAAACCAAGGAAATTCAAAAGATCATCAGATCCTACTACAAAGGTCTATAATCAAAACAACTGGAGAATATGTAGGAAAAAGGACAATTTCCTAGACAGATACCAAATACAAAAATTAAATCAGCATCAAGTAGATGAGCAAAGTAGTCCCATAACCCCTAACGAAATAGAAGGGGTTATAGAAAGCCTCCCAACCAAAAAAAGTACGGGACCAGATGGTTTTAGTGCAGAATTCTACCAGACCTTCAAAGAAGACTTAAAACCAATACTTTTCAAACTATTCCACAAAATAGAGACAGAAGGGACACTGCTCAAATCATTCTTTGAATCCACAATTACGGTAGTACCTAAACCACAAAAAGATCCAACAAAGAAAGAGAACTACAGGCCAATTTCTATTATGAATATAGATGCAAAAATACTAAATAAAATTCTTGCCACCTGAATCCAAGACCACATCAAAACAATCATTCACCATGATCAAGTAGACTTCATCCCAGAGATGCAGGTATGGTTCAATATATGGAAATCCATCAATGTAATCCTCTACATAAACAAACTAAAAGAAAAAAGCCACATGGTCATCTCAGTAGATTCTGAAAAAGCATTCCACAAAATTCAGCATCATTTCATGCTAAAAGTCTTGGAAATAGCAGGAATTCAAGGCCCATACCTAAATATAGTAAAAGCAATCTACAGCAAACCAGTAGCCAACATCAAAATAAATGGAGAGAAACTTGAAGCAATCCCATTAAATCAGGGACTAGACAAGGCTACTCTGTCTCTCCATATCTATTCAATACAGTACTTGAAGTTCTAGCAAGAGCAATTAGACAACATAAGGAAGTCAAAGGGATACAAATTGGAAAGGAAGAAGTCAAAGTATCATTATTTGCAGATGATATGATAGTTTACTTAAGCAACCCAAAAAACTGCACCAGAGAACTCCTACATCTGATAAACAACTTCAGCAAAGTGGCTGGTTATAAAATCAACTCAAACAAATCAGTAGCTTTCCTGTACTCAAAGGACAAGCAGGCTGAGAAAGAAGTTAGGGAAATAACACCCTTCACAATAGCCACAAACAACACAAAGTACCTGGCGTAACTCTAACCAAACAAGTGAAAGATCTGTATGACAGGAACTTCAAGTCCTTGAAGAAAGAAATCGAAGAAGACCTCAGAAGATGGAAAAATATTTCTTGCTCCTGGATTGGCAGGATCAATATAGTAAAAATGGCCATCTTGCCAAAAGCAATCTAAAGATTCAATGTGATCCCCATCAAAATCCCAACTCAATTCTTCATAGATCTAGAAAGAGCAATTCTCAAATTCATCTGGAGCAACAAAAAACCCAGGATAGCTAAAACTATTCTCAACAATAAAAGGACTTCTGGGGGAATCAATATCCCTGACCTCAAGCAATAATACAGAGCAATTGTGTTAAAAACTGCATGGTATTGGTACAGCAACAGGCAAGTATATCAATGGAATAGGATTGAAGACCCAGAAGTTAACCCACAGACTTATGGTCACTTGATCTTTGATAAAGGAGCCACAACCATCCAGTGGAATAAAGATAGCCTTTTCAACAAATGGTGCTGGTTCAACTGGAGGTCATCTTGCAGAAGAATGTGAATTGACCCACTCTTATCTCCTTGCACTAAGCTCAACTCCAAGTGGATCAAGGACCTCCACATAAAACCAGACACACTGAAACTATTAGAAAAGAAACTTGGGAAGACCCTGGAGGATGTGGACACAGGGGGAAAGTTCCTGAACAGAACACCAATAGCTTATGCACTAAGATCAAGAATTGACATATGGGACCTCATAAAATTACAAAGTTTCTGCAAGGCAAAGGACACTGTCAGAAAGACAAAATGGCAACCAACAAAGTAGAAAAAGATCTTCACCAACCCCACATCCGACAGAGGGCTAATATCCAATATATACAAAGAACTCAAGAAGTTAGACCCCAAAACACCAAATAACCCTATCAAAAAATGGGGTACAGAGCTAAACAAAGGATTTTCACGAGAAGAAATTCGGATGGCCAAGAAATACCTTAAGAGATGTTCAGCATCATTAGTCATCAGGGAAATGCAAATCAAAACAACCCTGACTCACACCATTCAGAATGGCTAAGATTAAAAACCCAAGAGACAACAAGTGCTGGCGAGGATGTGGAGAAAGAGGAACACTCCTCCACTGTTGGTGGGATTGCAAAATGGTAAAACAGCTCTGGAAATCAGTTTGGCGGTTCCTCAGAAAATTGGGCATGTTCCTTCCAGAGAACCCTGGCATACCACTCCTGGTCATATACTCAGAGTATTCCCCTGCATACAATAAAGACACATGCTCCACTATGTTTATAGCAGCCTTGTTTATAATATCCAGGAATTGGAAGGAGCCCAAATATCCCTCAAAGGCGGAATGGATATAGAAAATGTAGTATATTTATACTATGGAATACTATTCAGCAGTTAAAAATAATGAATTCATGCAATTTGTAGGTAAATGGTTAGATCTGGAAAATATCATCCTAAGTGAGCTAACCCAATCACAAAAGAATACACATGAAATGCAATCACTGATAAGTGGATATTAATGAGCCCAGAAGCCCTAAATACTCAAGGCACAATTAGCAAGTCAAATGATTCCCAAGAAGAAGAAAGGAGAGGACCCTGGGCATGTAAAGATTGGATCCAGTTTTGTAGACCCAGAACAGAGAAATCGTGGGGGCTGGGGGAATGATTGGGGAATAGCTGGGGGGGGAGAGGAATTATGGGACGTATGGTGAAAGGGAACTGGGAAAGGGGAAAGCCTTTGGAATGTAAACATAGAATATAGAAAATAAAAATTAAAAAATAAATAAAAAATAAAAAAAAATGATGGATGAGAACTGGCCGTGACCACATGGAAAGAGGGAGAAAGAATGGGTAGAGAGAGGAAACAGAGAGACAAGAACAACGATAATAGAAAATGAGAGAGAGGCAAGGGAAAGCAAGGAGTGGCAAGAAGCTTCGTTTTATAGTGGGCTGGGTAAGAGCCAGGTAACCATGGGTGGGGAAAACCTGGCTGTAGCTAGATGACTGTAGAGGTGTAGTCTAGTCAGAATGCTAGGGGGCTGGGGCATGGCCATACATGACTGATGGCCACAGGAATATGGAGCTGAGGAGTCAGCATTCTGGGAGCATTGTTCACTAGTTCAGTCCCTTGTAGAATGTTCTACTTTGTCTCTGGAGTAAGCCATGCTCAACCAGGCCACAGACTGTCTTAAACACTCCCATACCTCCAGAAGTTATTTTAATGTTGAGAATAGTGTTCACTATCCTGGGTTTTTTGTTATTCCAGGTGAATTTGTGAGTTGCTCTTTCTAACTGTATGAAGAATTAAGTTGGAATTTTGATGGGGATCGCATTGAATCTGTAGATAGCTTTGGGCAAGATGGCCATTTTTACACTATTAATCTAGCCAATCAACAAGCATGGGAGGTCTTTCCATCATCAGAAATCTTCAATTTCTTTTTCCAGAGACTTGAAGTTCTTCTCATAGAGGTCTTTCACTTGTTTGTTGAGAATCACACCAAGATACTTTATATTGCTTGTGACTATTGTGAAGGGTGATATTTCCCTAATTTCTTCCTCACCCTGTTTAACCTTTGAGTATAGGAAGGCTACTTATTAATTTTATATCTGGCAACTTTGTTGAAGTTGTTTTTCAGCTGTAGGTGTTCTGTGGTACAGTTTTTATTTTTTGGTTGCTTAGGTATATGATTATATCATCTGCAAATACTGATAATTTGATTTCTTCATTTCCAATTTTTATCCCTTTGACGTCCTTCTGTTGTTTAAGTACTCTAGCTAGAACTTCAAGTACTCTATTGAATAGATATGGAGAGAGGGTACAGCCTTGTCTAGTCCCTGATTTTAGTGGGACTTATTCAATTATCTCTCCATTTAGTTTGGCTACTGGTTTGCTATATATTGTTTTTACTCTAAGTATGGGTCTTGAATTCATGATCTTTCCAAGACTTTTAAGATGAAGAGATGTTGAATTTTCTCAAATGCTTTTTCAGCATCTAATGAAATGATCATTTTTTTCTTTGAGTTTGTTTAAATAGTGGATTACATTGATGGATTTCCATATATTGAACCATGCCTGCATTCTTGGGATGAAGCCTTCTTGATGATGGTGAATGATCATTTTGATGTATTCTTGGATTTGTTTGGCAAAAATTTAATTGAGTAGTTTTGCCTCAGTATTCATAAGGGAAATTGGTCTGAAGTTCTCTTTCTCTGTTGAATCTTGGTGTGCTTTTGGTATCAGCATAATTGTGGCTTAATGGAATGAGTTGGGTAGTGTTCCTTTTGTTTCTATTTTGTTGAATAGTTTGAAGATTATTGGTGTTAGGTCTTCTTTGAAGGTCTGATAGAATTCTGCACTAAAACCATCTGGTCCCATACTTTTTTTTTTTTTTTGGTTGGAAGACTTTCTATAACCCCTTCTATTTCTCTAGGGGTTATGGGACTGTTTAGCTAATCTAATTGGTCCTGATTTAATTTTGGTATTTGGTATCTGTCTAGGAAATTGTCAATTTCCTCCAGGTTTTCCAGTTGTGTTGAGTATAGACTTTTGTAGTAGGATCTGTTGATTTTTTTTTAATTTCCTAACTCTCTGTTGTTATGTCTCCCTTTCCACTTCTCATTTTGTTAATTTGGATACTGTCTCCATGCCCTCTGGTCAGTCTGGATAAGGGTTTGTCTATCTTGTTGATTTTCCTCAAAGAACCAGCTCCTGCTTTTGTTGATTCTTTGTATAGTTCTTCTTGTTTCTACTTGGTTGATGTCATCCCTGAGTTTTTTGATTTTCTGCCTTCTACTCCTCTTGGGTGTATTAGCTTCTTTCTGCTCTAGAGCTTTCAGGTGTGCTGTTAAGCTGCTATTGTATGGTCTCTCTCCAGCTTTGTTTTGGTGGCACTCAGAGCCATGGGTTTTCCTCTTAACCCTGCTTTCATTGTGTACCACAAATTTGGGTATGCTGTGCCTTCATTTTCATTAAATTCTAAAAATATCTTTGATTTCTTTCCTTATTTTTTCCTTGACCAATGTATCATTGAGTAGAGCACTGTTCAGCTTCCATATATATGTGGGCTTTCTGTTGCTTTTGTTGCTATTGAAGACCGCTCTTCTTTTGGGTTTGTTGAAAGATTACTTTCTTGCTTTTTCTAGGGTGCAGTTGCCCTCCTTATTTCAGTGTTTTCCATCTATTATCCTTTGTAGCACTGGATTTCTGGAAAGATCTTGTATAAATTTGCTTCTAATATTCTTTCTTTGTTTAATGCATTTGATGTTTTAATTTTTATGTGATGGGAGGAATTTTTGTTCTGGTCCAGTCTATTTGGAGTTTTGTAGGCTTCTTTTATGTTCATGGGTATCTCTCTCTCTAGGTTAGGGAAGTTTTTTTTTTCTTTGATTTTATTGAAGGTATTACTGGCCCTTTAATTTGTAAATCTTGGCTCTCTTATATACCTATTATCCTTAGGTTTGGTCTTCTCATTGTGTCCTGGATTTCCTGGATGTTTTGGGTTACAAGCTCCTCTGCATTTTACATTTTCTTTGACTGTTGAGACAGTGCTTTCTATGGTATCTTCAGCACCTGAGATTCTTTTTCTATCTCTTGTATTCTTTGTTGATGTTGGCATCTATGAGTCCAGATTTCTTTTCAAGGTTATCTATCTCCACAGAGTTGTTTCCCTTTGTGATTTCTTTGTTGTTTCTACTTCTATTTTTAAATCCTGGATGGTTTTGTTCAGTTCTTTCATTTGTTTGTTTGTGTTTTCCTGTAATTCTTCAAGGGATTTTTGTGTTTCCCCTTTAAGTGCTTCTAACTCTTGACCCATGTTCTCCTGTATTTCTTTAAAGGATTTTTGTGTTTCTTCTTTAATGGCTTCTACCTGTTGACTCATGTTCTCCTGTATTTCTTTAAAGGAATTATTTATGTCTTTCTTAAAATCATCCATGAGCTCATGAGATGTGATTTTAAATCCAGATCTTGCTTTTTCCATTGTGTTGGGACTTGCTCTTGCAGGAGATCTTTGTTCAGATGGTGCCATGTTGCCTTAGTTTCTATTGGTAATGTTCTTGCATTTGCCTTTGGACATCTGGTTATCTCTGGTGCTAGGTGATATTGCTGTCTCTGACTATGGCTTATCTGTCCTGCAAGCTTCTGTATCTGCGTTCCTGGGAGACCCATTCTCTCTGTGTACACAGGTATGTAGGCACTCCTGTGAGACCAGCTCTCTTGTGGTTGTATTTGGGTATGTAGCTATGTGACCCTGATCAGCTCTTGGTATGGGTGGAAATCAAAAGACTCCTGTTCCAGGCTGCTTCTAGGCTCTTGTGTCTTCAGGATTTACAACTGTTTCCTCTGAGCAGCATGGGTGGTCCTACCTGTGCTGGAGACAGAAACCAGAAGGCTCCTGCCTGAGGGTTCTAGATGTGATCCTCTGGGCAGCAGGGGCAGTCCTACCTGTGCTGACTGGACTCTCCGCACTCCTGGGTAGCCAGATATCTCCCTCTGTTACCTGGATATGGTGTGCTGTGGCAGAGAATGGTCCCATGCTGGAGACAGAAACCAGAAGGCTTCCACTGGAAGGTTCTGGATGTGATCCCCTCTACTTCCAATTTTCTACTCCTGCCCCTGTACACTTCAGCTTGGTCCCTTTCTCTTGCTAACTCATCCTTCTTCTACTATCAATTCTTTGTTTGGGGTTGTTTTCAGAAACATGGGTGAGAGGATACTTACAGGACACATTGCCAGTGGCTATAGTACTTAAAATGTTTTGTTTTGTTTTGTTTTGTTTTGTTTTGTTTTGTTTTGTTTTGTTTTGTTTTTGCCTAATAACACTTAACTGTTTCTAGGTCCTCAGGAAAGTATGGACCTTTTGATTGGGAGAACTGTTCTACCTTATGTGATGACAAGTATTTATCTCTCTTTTTTGACTACTTTATACAAAACTCCATCATCTCTCCTCATCACCCCTCTACTTTCTCAATGGAATTCCAGTTACTATTCTTTCTGTGTATCTTTCTTCTTTTATTTTCTTGTTCTTTCCAACTATAGCCATGATAGCTAATATATTAGCATATTACTCCCTGAAATGATTGGCATTTAAGGGGTAGTTGGTTTGTGACTGAACTATTACTTTATTTTCATACTGCATCTCTGTCAGGGTAATGATTATTGTATTATATATTCAACTCTTAGGGAAAGACTGGATATATAAAGGGCTTTGTTCACTAACACCAGCTTAAAAAAGGAAAGCAACCTAGCACTTTTTACTAAATTTTATCATGTTTTAAAAACAACACAATTTAATTATTATAACAATAATTACACTAAAAGGACTATTGATATGAAATGTATAATTTATGGTGTTGTCTATATTAAAAAATAATTAAAAAGCACAGTGATATGGAATGGCTATGTCAATGTATTTAATGAACCAATTAAATAGACATTGCTGGGCCCTGAATCTAAAATGACTAAATCTTCAATGAAGAATAACTGTCCTAAATGCCTGTTTCATATTTTATACTGAAGAGGAGAGTCCTTAGGACACTGAACCTAGACTTCTACAAGTGGAAACTCTATGCCTGCTAAAACTCACTTTGAGATGCTCTGTAATAGATAATGGCTATATTGGTCTCTTTATGGCATGCCCAAGTTGAAGGCTAATTCATTTGGTGGAAAGGTATTATGTCTTCATATTCATTTTTCTAAATCCTTTAATCACTTTCTGCACTTGCCTAAGATGCACAGCACTTTACAGTGAGTGATTATGTTGCTCTGCACATCTAAGCTGAGATATATAACAATCAGAAGCTAAGTGAAGCAATGGGAATTAAAATGGAACTTTGACATGATAAGCAGTAACCATTCAGTAATGAGTTCTGATTTATCTTTTTACAATATCAGCTTCCCTCCTTACATCCTAGACAATTGTGAACTTTAAAGGGTAAATGCTTTCATTCTGTTTCCTTCTATCTTTTTGACTGCTTCTATCTTTTGCATCCTCTCTATGTAGCAAAAGGACAAAATTACGTTTTCTCAACTATTCAATTTTCACTGGGTCTGAAAACTGAAAGAAAATCCGATTTGGGAATAAGAACTCCTGAGATTTATTTCAAGTTTCATTGCCAGTTGTGACACTTAAGACAACTCATTTACATTCTTTTATACTCTCATTTACAATGTGCTCATGCACTTGCAGTCTCTGTTACCAGAGTACAGGCAGTAAGTTTTCTAACTAAGGAAAATTTTTAATGTGGCAATGAATTCTCTCACTAGAGAAAACATGGTCTCACAGCAATTGTGACTACCTCACAGAGGATGTCTTTGAGTCTTCACAGAATTTATAATGACTCTGAGGATTGAATTCACTCCACAATCATTCTTCTCACAAGGATATTCCCGTAAAAATTTACTCTAAACACATGACTTTTTAAAACATTAATAAATACACAAATAAAAACAATAAAAATGCTTGCATGTTTCTGTCTACTACATACTTATTTTGATAGATTCAAAGGAACTGTATTTGGCCACATTAAATTTCTTTTCAAATCATTATAGTTCACACACATTTTACTCATTCATAGGCAAATTGCTCCTCATCCTGATAAATACATTGAGAGTACGTGGGCCAATTTACAAATGCAAAGCAACTAAGTTTATCTTTCTGTATTCAGTGAACAATCTAATTGTGTGTAGCTTAAGTGTGCTCATAATATGTGTTGATGGACTATTTATGTATGAGGAAATGAAAGCAGTATCTCACCACAACTTCAGAAGGAAGGTATGAAGAGTTTAAAGAACATTGCACTTGATTTCTCGAAGTCTTAAAAATTTTATGTGTAATAATGTTGGTTCTATAAAAGCTTATTTAATTGTAGACCATTGCCATTGTAAAAACATAACTAAGAGGCACGAAAGCCCCTTGAAAATATCTGGCCAGCACCACTGTCTTCATTGTTCAGTCTAATTCAAATCTTTTTTTTTTTTTTTTTTTTTTGGCCTCCCACATTTTCACCTTTGCAGTATACTTTCTGTTTCTCTGCTTTGTAATTTTTCCTCTGTTATTAACTCTTCACCTCATAATGGGAGACTAAAGGAGTCCTAATGGCAAGTAAATCAGGTGTCAATCAGAATACACATTTCTAAAGGGCAAAAATTAATAGTCAGCTAATTAAATAAACTAGAATGGAAAGTGAGCATGGGAAGGAGAAGAAAAGGAAGATGATTTTATATACAGTCAGATCCAGCAATGAGAACCTAAGGACTGTTCTGCTTTCCAATTTTTAGCTATACAGCTCTTGTACCTACCTTTTCTGTTTCCCTAAAGGTCTTCTCCTATTTGTCAGCAGGAAAGCAGTGAACAGCTGCAAATCCATGTCCTCCTTACAGGTCCTAATCCTAAATAAAACAATAGTGTGTTTCCTCAAACCATTCCTAAAGTACAGAATAAGATTTTATTGGGCTCTGTTAGGTTTCATGCCTATCAGCGAAATGGCTGTTTTTGAAAGAGTCATAAAATTTAGTCTGAGACTGTCACCACCCAAAATCTGTCAGTCTAATAAAAATGGAAGGATATAAACTTAACAGAATTGCAATACACTGAACAAGTGATTCTACAAAGTGGATGCTGAAAGCACTAAGAACTGTTCATGAGTTTGAATCTCTTAATGGCATCTACTAATTCAATGGTATGATGTCAGATTACTTAATGTGCACTTAAAATTTAGATCTTTGTATATGTAATAGCTCTGTCATATTTATATCTTAGGTTTATCTAGAAATTAGCTTAAACACCGTTACTATGTTATCCTCTTAATAATAGTAACATGTAAAAGCTAAGTTTGTAGCTGAGACAGGATGTAAACTTATTTTGTTTCTTTGTGTTCCACTTAAGAATTTTTGTTCTCTCCTGTTACCAACCCTTTTCTTTGCCGCTTATATCTTAGCAGGAATTGTTTACTCTTACAGCTTTTATTACACACATTTTCTACAGAGAAGTCTCCATGAATATTTTCCTGCAGTTTATTTGATCAGAGTATCAGATATTTCATGTTAACAAATTATTGATATTTGAAGGGCTCCAGATGCTTCAGTGTGTAGGTTCATAGAGACTAGCAACAGTTGGCCCAGTTTCTTTTATAGCAAAGGTTTAAAAAAAATAAATGAAACTACTTATTCCAAGCTATCATGTATCAACAATATCCTACAATATTTGTATTCCAGTTGGATAAGAGTGCTATACAAAGACTGCATTTATAGTGTATACAGTTTCTATCTTCATTTCTATCTAATATTGACTCAAGTCTTACTATTTTCTCTTATGGACCACAAGATAAAATATTGCACATAAAATAGATAAGTAAGAAGTAAAATATCCTATGCATGCCTTTCTTAGCCTTAGAAACTGGCAATGTGGTAAACTGATGCTTCTGTGACTTAGACTTCTATAAATGCTACTCCAAGAACTTGAAAATTTTCATTTTAATGCTATCTTCAGATGATATGATCATCTGTGTAGAGTCTAAGTACTCTTCTTAAAGATATTAAGAATAATAAAAAATATCTTGAAGGTTATACTCAAAATTATATTTCTACATAGTAGTAATGAACAACTTAAACATTAAATTAAGAAAACAATCCCAATTGTAGCACCATCAAAGTAATAAAATACGTAATATTAAATCATGCAAAAAAGAAACAAGATGTTCTTAATACAAACTACAAAATATCATTGAAAAGGAAAACACACACCTAAGTAAATTGGAATCTTCGAGCTTATGAATAAGAAAGCTTAGTATTATTATGAAAGGAATATTCTCCAAGCTTATCTACAGACTCAAAACAATTTCTATCAAAATCTGAGCTGTATTTTTTCAGAAGTTGATAAGGTTAGGGTGAAATTTATGTGGAAATGAAAAGGACATAGTAGGCCAAAATAATCTTGATAAGGTGGAACAAAGTTGGAAACTGTACATGACCTGATTTCAAAAATATAATACAGGTGATATGAAAAAGGAATCTGTGTAGTAGTGAGCTAAGACTGAGGGCACATATCAGCAGAATACAATTAGAGTCCAGGTACAGGTCCTCAGTATTGGATAATTTTCAGTAAAAGCATCAACTCAAATCAAATGGGGAGAAAATCCTTATCAATAAATGGTACAGGGTAAGTATATGTTTGCAAGTTACATAATGAATGTGGCACTTATCTCATAAAAATTTGTAATGCTTTAAAAAAGCATAGATTATTCAAACCAGTTAAAAGTATAAAACACACAAAAAATTATAAACTGAATTATCTGGAAATTAAGAATAAGGCCAGTTCTAAGGCCAAGAAAGGCATACATAGGATATTTAACTTCTTACTTATCTATTTTATGGGCAATATTTTATCTTGTGGTCCATGAAAGAAAATAGTAAGGCTTGAGTCAATGTTAGATAGAAATGATGATAGAAGCTATATACACTGTAAATACAGTCTTTGTATAGCACTCTTATCTATTCACCAGAACATAATACTATGAGAGCAAAGTGGCAGCTCACATAATAAGGGAGATACTTGATGATATTCATACTCATTCTGTTTAGTATTTTATCAACATAACAATAGCTAGAGTCACCTAGGAAGAAAAAAATCTCTATCAAGGAATAGCTTCCATCTGATTGACATACTTAATTGTCTGTGAGGAATTTTCCCAGTTAATTATTGATATGGAAGAGCCCAGTCCACTATAGGCAGTGTCACCCCTTTTAGTCTTATACCCCTAGTTGGTATAAGAAAGCAAATAGTAGACCAGGAAGCTGCAATTCTCCATTATCTCTGTTTCAGTTCCTGCCTTGAGTTCCTGCCACAACTTTTCTCACTTATGGACTGAAAACTGAAAGTATAAGGTAAAATAGGCTTATTTCTCATAAGTTGTTTTGAGTCAGTATTTTAACATGGCAATAGAAAAATAAATGAGTATAATATCAAACAAAGGACATGCTGCGAGAATATCTAAAGAATATGTGTGTGTGTGTGTGTGTGTGTGTGTGTGTGTGTGTATTAAAATCAAGAGGAATAGACTTAACCTAATAGAAAAGCAAGGAAAAATAGTTCAAAAAAGATTTCAAAATTGAGAATATATATTAAAAAGCTTTCAACCTCACTAGGGAAAGCAGGGGATAAAGCCATAACATCATGCTAGCATTAACTCTCAGAATGATTCAAATAAAAACATTAGGAACACAATTTAATTGTGTGAAACAATTAAAATCCCTTTGTACTTCTACTGCACTTGCAAATTAATACAACCACTTTGTTGGTTTGTATCATGGTTTCAAGTACTTCAGACTCATCTCAAACTAAGTATATAGCCAAATGGCTGAGAAGCACCTAAAGAAATGCTCAACAACCTTAGTCATCAGGGAAATGCACATCAAAACAACTCTGAGATTCCACCTCACACCAGTCAGAATGGTTAAGATCAAAAATTCAGGTGACAGCAGGTGCTGGCAATGATGTAGAGAAAGAGAAACACTCCTCCACTGCTGGTGGGTTTGCAAGCTGGTACAACCACTATGGAAACCAGTTTGGCATTTCCTCAGAAAACTGGACATAGTACTACCAGAAGACCCTACTATACCACTCCTGGGCATATACACAGAAGATTCTTTAACATGTAAGAAGGACACATGCTCTACTATGTTCATAGCAGTCTTGTTTATAATAGTCAGAAGCTGGAAAGAACCCAGATGTCCCTCAACAGAGGAATGGATACAGAAAATGTGGTATATTTACACAATGGAATAATCCTCAGCTATTAAAAACAGCGAATTCATGAAATATTTAGGCAAATGGATGGAACTAGAAAATATCATTCTGAGTGAGGTAACCTAATCACAAAGAACACACATAGTATGCACTCATGGATAAGTGGATATTAGCACAGAAGCTCAGAATACCCAAGGTACAATTCACAGACCAAATGAAGCTCAAGAAGGAAGACCACAGTATCGATACTCTGGTTCTTCTAAGAAGAGGGAGCAAAATACCCACAGGAGGAGATACAGAGACAAAGATCCAGATACTGCCCCCACCTGGGTATCCATCCCATATACAGTTACCAAACACAGACACTATTGTGGATGACAACAAGTGCTTGCTGACTGGAGACTAATATAGCTAACACCTGGGAGGCTCTGCTAGTGCATGACAAATACAGAGGGGGACACTCTCAGCCAACCATTGCAATGAGCACAGGGTCCGCAATGGAGGAGCTACAGAAAGGACCCAAGGAGCTGAAGGGACTTTTATCACCATAGGAGGAACAGCAACATGAACCACCCAGTACCCCGAGTTCCCAGGGACTAAACCACCAAGTAAAGAGTACACATGGAGGGACCCATGCCTCCAGATACATATGCAGCAAAGGATGTCCTTGCTGGACATCAAAGAGAGGAGAGGCCCTTGGTTCTGATAATTCTCCATATAGGGAGAATGTATAGGGAAATGCCAGGACAGGGAAGCAAGAATGTGTGGGTTGGTGAGCAGGGGAAGGGAGGGATGGGTTAGGGGCTTTTCAGAGGGGAAACAAGGTAAGGGGATAACTTTTGAAATTTAAATAAAGAAAATATCTAATAAAAAGTAGAAAAAAGGATCTTAACATTTTAGGCTGAAAGGAGTTACTTTTGCTCATGGTTCTAGGTTAATATCCATAGTATTGAGGGAATTCACAGCTGTAGAAGCTTCATGGAGCTAGTCATATCACATCTGTGACCAAAAATCGCAAGCAAGAAATGCATGTATATTTGTGTTCAACTTAGTTTCTCCATTCTTACATAATTGATAATTCCCTGCTTTGATAATGGTTTCACCTACAGTTAGGTCTTTCCACCTCCATGTAATCAAAATACTTTGCCTACAAACATGTCCATGGGTGAATGTGTTATACAGAATCCTCATTGATTCTCTCTCTCTCTCTCTCTCTCTCTCTCTCTCTCTCTCTCTCTCTCTTCACAAGAGAATATAGATTGTGTCAACATGGCATTTAAATTTCCCTCTCACATATCTGTACATACTGATATAAAAAAATAAAGATATCAGACACTGGATCAATATAGTAGCACACACCTTTGATATTGCTGAGGTAAAACACCATGACCAAAGCAACTTATAGAAGAAAGAATGAACCAGAAAATGGGAGAGCACACCATTATTTCGAGTACTCAGGAGGCAGAAGCAAGGAGTCACTAAAATCAAGGCCAGCCAGGTCTACAGAGTGAGTTCCAGGACATCCATGGCTACACAGAAAAACAAAAACAAAAACAAAAAACCTTGCACCACCAAAACAGTAAGAATGTATTTTTACTTATGATTTCAGATATATTAGATCCCCTTATGGTAGAGCAGGGGCAACAGAGGGTAAAAACTAGATGCTGAGAGCAGAAACTGAATACTCATATCTTAAGCCATAAAAACAAATCAGAACGAGCAAACTGAAAAAGGAATGAGACATCTCACACTCAAACTAGGATTCAGTGATACAGTTCCACCAACAAGGCTCTACCTCTCAAGTCTCCCCTAACAGTGATAGCAACTGTGTACCAAATATCCAAATGATTAAGTCTATGGGTACATTTTTTATTCAAGCCACCACAAGTATATATTGAGACAAAGTGTATGATGTTTCTTATAAGATTGTATGGAATCTATGTCTCAACGCCAAGGAAAATCCAACATTGCAACTCTCAAAATTAAAGATTTGCCAAGTAAAACACCAACAGAGATTCATGTTTCTAAAAGAAGAGACCATCTGGAGGAACATTAGGGCATCACTATTCTTCATTGCCTTTGAAAGCATTTACAAAATTTTTAATGTTTTATGTCATATCAACAATCTCCAAAGCAGAACATTTGAGATGGTCTTTTGGAGTGTAAAAAGAAAAAAAGAAATTTATTTATACTTTATAGGATGTCATTGCCATATTTATTTAAAAAACAGATCTCCCTTCTGCTCTGCACCTGCTTGGGGGCATATCAGCAGATCTAACTCCCCCCACTTGAAACACCATCCATTCTGCAGGGCTCTGAGGAGTTCTGCTGCAAACAGGGCAACAGGTAGGATAGCTGCCTATATATCTCCAGCAGCAGGGACTCCCAGGTGCCCAGCAGAAGTAGAGCTCCTAGCCCCTATGCTCCAACTTGCCTTACCTTCTGGTCTGCACTTGTTTGGGGGCCTGTCTCCCCTTCCCTCTCAAAGCTACATAGGCCACAGTACTTGCAGGAGATCTGCTGCAGCCAGGACAAGAGTTTGCGAGTCTCCCAGGAGATCTGCTGCAGCTAGGACCAAAGATCTACTAGAAGATCTGCTGCAAACCAGGTATGGCAGAGTTAGCCTCTAGACAAAGACACCTTGATCAGCTAACACCAAAGATAACCACATGGCAAGAACAAGCACAAGATCATAAGCAAAACAGCCAATATACTTTGACACCATCACAACCCGGCTCTCCCACCACAGCAAGCCATGAATACCCCAATATACCTGAACAGCATGGTGCTGACTTAAAATCCCATCTCATGAAAATAATAGAGTCCTTTAAGGAAGATATTAATAACTCGCTTAAAGAAATACAGGAAAACACAGTTAAACAGGGAGAAGACATTAAAGAGGAAACAAATTCCTCAAAGGATTATAGAAAGACACAATCAAACAGGTGAAGAAATTGGACAAAGCAATTTAATACCTAAAAATGGAGGTAGATAAAATAAAGAAATCAAAAATATAGTCAACCCTGGAAATTAAAAACCTAGGAAAGAGATCAGGAGCTACAGATGCAAACATCAACAACAGAATACAAGAGATAGAAGAGTGAATCTCAGACACAGAAGATATTGACACAAAGGTCAAAAAAATACAAAGCATAAAAACCTCCTAATACAAAACATCCAGAAAATCCAGGACACAATGAAAAGACCAAACCTAAGAATAATAGAAATAGAAGACAGCAAAGATTCCTAGCTCAAAAGGGTAAAAAAACAAAATCATAGACGATAACTTCCCTATCCTAAAGAAAGAGATGGCCATAAAAGTAAAAGAAGCCGACAGCATACCAAATGGATTGGACCAGAAAAGAAAATCCTCCAATCAAATAACAACCAAAACACTGAATGCACATAACAAAGAAAGAATATTAAAAGCTGTAAGGAAAAAAAGCCAAGTAAAATATAAAGGTAGAACTATCAGAATTACACCAGACTCCTCAACAGAGACTGTGAAAGCTAGAAGATCCTGTACAGTTGTCATGCAGGCCCTAATAAAACACAAACGCCAGGTCAGGCTACTATACCCAGATAAGTACTCAATCAGCATAGATGGAGAAACAAAAATATTCCATGACAAAACCAAATTTAAACAATATGTATCTAGTAATCCAGCCCTACAGAGGATTCTACAAGGAAAACTTCAACACAGGAGAGTACACCAAAGTAAAGACAAGAAATTAATCATCTTATAGCAAACCCAAAAGAATAAAATGAAATGCACACACACACACACACACACACACACACACACACACATGCAATTTCACCCCCAACAAATATAACAGGAACTAACTAACAATAATATATCTTTAATGTCTCTTAACATCAATGAACTCACTACCCCAATAAAAAGTCATAAGCTAACAGACTGGATACACAAGCAGGATCCAGCATTTTGCTGCATTGAAAAAACACATCTCAATGAAAAACACAGACATATTTCAGAGTAAAAGTCTAGAAAAAAGTTTTCCCAGCAAATGCTTCCAAGAAACAAGCAGAGGTTGCCATACTAATATCCAATGAAATAGACTATCAAACAAGATAGGGAAGGACACTTTATACACTTTATATTCATCAAAGGAAATGTCCAACAAGATGAAATTTCAATCCTGAATATCTATGTTCCAAAGGTAAGGGGACCCATATTCATAAAAGAAAACTTTACTAAAGCTCAAAAAGCACATTAAACACACACACAATAATAGTGGGAGATTTCAACACCCCATTCTCATTAATGAACAGATTATGGTAACAGAAACTAAACAGAGACTCAGTGAAGCTAATAGAAGTATAAAGAACTGGATTTAACAGATATATACAAAACATTTCACCCTAAAACAAAAGAATGTGCTTTCTTCTTAGAATTCCACTGTACCTCCTTCAAAATTGACTATATAAATGGTCACAAAACAAGCCTCAACAAAACACCCTCTTAGAAGCAAAGGACATGGGGTATGGGATGCAGGGTTTGTGTAGAGGGGACACTGGGAAGGGGGGAAAATTTGACATGTAAATAAATAAAATAATAAAAAATATATAATACTAAATAAAAAACAACCTGTAAGCAATGAATTCTAATCAATATAAATATGGTGAATGACCTAGAATCTATTTTGGGTCAGGTACCTGCTTTTTATTATCTTATGACAAAGTGCTTCAAGGGGTTGTAGAATGTAAGAATGCATTAGGCAATGTTTTACTTTTATTAAAAGGTAAGTATTTTACTGTGACAACCTACACTCTGAAGACAAAGTTGTCACTTAATACTGCCTAAATCTACTTTAAATAGAATGAACAGCCATCTACCTTCAAAGGAAAAGTGATATTTTTATTGACATTGAGATAACATCTCATTGTAAAAATAAGCATCCATTATAAATAGATCCTGTTAAAATTAAGGTTTTGGAAATATTTCCAACCTTGTATAATTTTGTTCCTAAAACTCTGTGGGAATGCTGCAAGAGTAGGTACAACTCATGTATCTACACTGGTAAAATTGTGAAAACACAGGAGGGAAAAGGCAAAAGACATTATAATTCACAGGAGAGAGAGCTAAAACTGTCTTAAAACACATAAAAAGTCTTACTTTTATTCTTATGTATTAAATCAAAACTACACTGTGATTGCCGTGTGTGTGTGTGTGTGTGTGTGTGTGTGTGTGTGTGTGTGTAAATACAGAAATGTTTGTTAGATTATTGTGGAGAAAAATAGTTTTCAAGTTTCTGTTGTGATGGGACTAGTCTAATCTCAGTGGAGCAGTATTTGGTAATATTTAATAAAATAATGTGGGTTTACTATTTTGATCATTTTGATCTAACAATTCTACATCAAGGAATTTACATTGAATTACAGTGTGATAGCATAGAACACATACACCAGCTTATTCATTTCTATGTTGTATAACAAAATAAGTAAATATGGAAAGAACCTATGAACCCATTCATAAGGGGCTTGTTTCAGAAACTTTGCTGCAGTCAAAGAGGCAACATTTAAAAAAGCCAAAAATATACTTTGTAAAATTGTAGATAGGAATGAAAATTAACTAGAAAAAAGTGTGGAGAGAAATAAAAGCAAAGCTTTGAGTATGCCATTTTTGGTAACATGTAGACAAATGGTTTATATACTTAGCAAAATTTAAATAAAATTAAAATATCAAATACAAATTTTTTAGTATATAGAAACAGATTATACTCATTTATAAAAAAGAGAATGCCAAAAAGAATGTAACCTAAAGTAATTTTAAACACAATCTTTTGTATTTCATTAATTGGATATGAACACACACAAATGTATATGTATATACATATATGCACATATACATATAAAGGAATGAATTGAAATGATGACTGTGTTAATGCACTTGGCAATAAGGCTGATGACCTGAGTTCAATTCCAAGAGCCCATATGCACACACAGAAAAACACTAAGTCAAACAAAAATAAATAAATAAATGTAAAAATCTGTAAGGAAAACAGTAGGTTATTAGTCAAATAATCAGAAATATTCACTAAATTTTTGAAACTAATTTGTAGATATGCTGTAGTATATATATATGTATATATATGTGCACATACATATATATGTACATGTATATATACATATATATGCATATATATATATGTAGTAGTTTAAATAAAAATGGCCCTCAAAGACACATATATTCAAGTACTTGGTCCTCAGTTTCTACAACTATTTGGAAAGAATTAGAAGGTGTGTTCTTGCTCAAGGAGGTATGTTACTGAGGGTGGGCTGTGAGGTTTCAAAATCCCATGCCATTCTCACATTGCTTGCTCTGCCTTGTGGTTTAGTTTCAAGATATGACTCTCTGCTACTGCTTTAGCACCATGTTATGCCTACCTGCTGTCATACTTCCCACCATGATGGTAATGGAACTTATCCCTATGAAATTGTAAGTCTTCAATACTTTCTTCAAAAAGTTTTTTGGTTATGGTCTTCTTACAACAATAAAGTAACTAAGACAGTATACATATGGGTGGGCACCAATATTTTAATAATAAAAGAACATATAAATACTGAATTAATTAAGCATCCTGTACTTTCAAAATGTTTTTAGGGATTGGGATATGGTTCAATGATAGAACAGATACTTATATATGCAAAGATACAGGCTTGAGCCCCAAAAAGACAACAAAAATGATTTGGAGTATAGAAAACAACACATCTCTTCCTTTAAACATTTAAAATGGTGTAATCCAATCTCATCTTGAAATGTATACAAAAGACATTAAGTAGGATCTTAGAAAGATAATTGTTTATTTTGTTTACTTTGTTTATTTTGTCATTACTGAGAGTAGGAAAAGTGCAGAGGATATCCAATTTATTTATCAGTGGATGAGTGAATAAACAACATTCAGAGTATGATTCATCCCTAAAAACAAGAGGAAATAGGGTCACATGTGTGAGCCTTGAGTGCATTATGCTATGTAAATAAAAACAGTTACAAAAGAGCAAATCTTCAAGTGGCATAGCTAGAACAGTCAAAATGTTGGAAACATGAAAAACAATTCTGGTTTGGGGCTCCTGGAAGGACCAAAAAGTAGTGGCTATGAAATACATATAAAGAAATGGTTTTGTGAAATTACAAACTTCTAGATATCTGCTACACAACAATGTTAATAAATACTACTAACTATATTAAAGGGGGTTATATAATGTGGCTCAGTATGTAAAAGAACCTACTGCTCTTTTAGAAGACCTGAATTGGGTTCCCTACACCCAAACTGGAGGCTCAGAACTGTGTGTAACTCCAGTTTCCTGGTGTCAGACACCTTCTTCTGGCCTCTATAAACACATGGACTCATGGGCACATACCTACACAAACATACAAATGAGTTAAAATAAAACGTTTTCAAGTAAAATTTGTATTCCACTTTGAACCAGATAAAATTTTTTGAAGGATATAAAAAATGAACTTATGAATATTTTGAAAGTCTTTTTCCTTGCACTGATTATTGGTCATATAAAAAAGAATGATGCTTAATAATATTTCTCAATTCAGTTGCATAATAGAAATAGGAGCTCTCCTAAGAGAAGCTGATTTGTCTGTGAAAGGAAATGTGTAAAGTGACACTGAGACGTCATAGGCTTGTAAGCACTAAGGTGCTAAAACACAAGCAGGGACATGTCATGTCACAAGGATAACAAGACAGAGTTTTTAAAAGCTTCTGCTCACCAACTCTGAATTTTAGCACTCAAAAAAAAAACCCTCATTTAATTGTAACATGCTGAATAAATTAGAATCTATTAGAGAGGGAGATTAAAATTAGGAAATCTGTTCCTTATAGGAAGACAAAATGTCAGTCAGTAAGTTGGATATAGAATAAATAATAAACAGGAAATGAATGCTTCTTAATCTTAAAAGTAATAATCACTTGAAGCAATCTTCCACTGTTGAATGCTAAAACAATTAGGTAAAAGGTAGAAGGACTACTGTTCCAGTGGAAATAAACCTTTGTCACCCAAATATTACAAAGGACAGATCCAGTGGTCATCACCTTATGCACATGATCCAAGTTATTGTCACACTACAGGTGCATCCAGACTTAAAGTGATTAACAATGTAATATAAACGGAAATAAAGGGCACTTCGGTGGAAATCTTATAGACAATGTTCTTAATCTCAATCTAATCAAGCCTCTGGTAACTTTGCAATTTATAATACATGCGGTACTTTAAAATACTAAGCCTGCCAGAAGGAAGAAATGAGACAAGTCCATAATTTGGGAAATTCTAAAGAGAATAATTCTAGACTTTTAAAAAGAAACAATTGCATCATGAAAAAAAAATTGTGTGAGTCGAGGATAGGTGTTCTTTCTAAATGGAGGTTAAAAAATTATAGTGTATGGACAGAGCCTGTGTTTTAGTTTAAAAAAAACATAGAAGATTTTAAGGTATAATGAAGAAATTTAATAAGGACTAGCTAACAGAAAACTACTGTCTTTTCTTAGGTGTGGGACTAGGATGGTCATTATGTGACAAAGTTCTGACTCAGGGTAATATTTGAATGCCCTCAGTCTGGGATTTGATTCAAAATAATTAAAAACAAAAATAAATGTGTAAATCCAATTTAAACAAACTTCAGCAACAAGACACAGTGAAAGCTTCTTGAAACTGACCTGAAAGTCTCCTCTCTGAAGACTAGTTCTCATAGCATACAAAGGTGCTATACTAGCTGCCAAGGAAAACAACAATTGAATGTCCTTTCCAGGTGCAAAGCCTGCAAGCCACAAAAATGACCCTTCTGGCAGGAAAACCCAAGGTTGCAAAAGTGGCCTTTATATCTCAGAGGCAACCACCAGCCATCAAATTGCATTTACAACCTGCTCAATAGGAAGTGATCTGTGTCTAGTACCATAAACCTAGGCACAGCTGCCATTAGTTACTGAGGTCATAGACCCTGGAAAAGAGCCTATTACAGGCATATTACTAAAGCTGTGCAATTATCTATTGCATTCTAAGTTCTTATATCCGCAGATGAGTACCCTTCAATTCCTCTTAAAGAAAAGCTTCTTTTTGCGCAGATAGAGAGCATGATGGAAATCCATAAGTGACCAAATGCTGTACAAGCCCAGTTGATATATCTATAACAAACCACTATACCTATGGTTCAGGGAACACCAAGGAAGAGGGCAGAGAAATATTATATAAACCAGAGGATCAGTATATCAGCTGGAGCATAGTGACTGACTTATGTATATGACAGGGAGTTGTGCCCATGCCATGATTAATGTTCACAAGATATGGTAGCCTAGACAATGCTGGAACAAAGACCATACCAAATGATAGGAAGGAGTGGGGGGGCTCAAAAGGCTCCACCCCTAGAGAAAGTGCTACAGGCTATTAATATAATAGTTCCTGACAGAAGGAGAATCAGTCTTCTCTAGTGATGAAATGCCTGATAGTTTATCAAATTGGTTTTCTCTAAACAAGTGTGTGTGTGTGTGTGTGTGTGTGTGTGTGTGTGTGTGTATGCCAAACTAAATGGCTACAACAGGTGATGTACTTGATAAAAATGCCATAAAGTTGAGAGGGAATAGTGGCAGGGCAAAAGGAAGATTTGAAGTGGAAAGCATGTACAGTGAAAAGTATGTAAATATAGCATTCAATGTATTAAATACTCTAAAAACAATACATAAAATCATATTGTGATAGTTAATATTCTTGTTGACTTGACATTCAGAAAAAGCAAGAACCTCAACTGAATAATTACCTCTATCAATTTTTTGATCATTAATTAATAGAGAAAGGCCCAACTCACAGTAAGTAGTGCCATCTCTAAGCAAATAGGCCTGGGCTAAGCAACAAAAGGAGTTGAACAAGCCAATGGTGGACCATAACCTTTAACCTAATAAATCTTTTCATCTTCATGTTGCTTTTGGTCAGTAATTTATTACATTAACAGGGGAGCAAACTAGGATATGTCGTTGAAGCAACAATTTGAACAGAAGGATTTAGTAATACAATCAACTGAACATTCTCTTCATTTTTAATGTATGTAGTTTTGCAAGGTACATTTGACTATAACAACCTTTAAAACTAAGTATAAAAATACATTGAACTTAGAGTGAGACCATTAAATCACTGTATCACAAACTGTTAAACTAAAGAATTTCAGTGTGGTAAGTTATATCCAGAAATATTGCTCTCATTAAAATATAATTAATGTGTATAAAATTTATAATAATATTACTGAGATCAAAAAAGCTTTTATACTGTTAAATATAGATCATTTCACTTATTTTCTTCTTTCAGTTTTATCTCCTTTTTTCTGCTTTGATAGTGTCTTGAACTATCATCTGTTGCTGTAACTGAATATTACAGACTATGCAATTTACAGAGACTACAAGCCTTCACAGGGCTAAAGAAGTTTGAGACTTGGTAGCTCTATCTATTGATGCCTTTTAAAGCATAGTCTAAAGTTAGTGTCGTCTTAGTTTGGGTTTCTACTACTGGAAAGAGACACCATGACCACAGCAACTCTTAAAAAAACACAATATTTTATTGGGATTGGCTTACAGTTTCAGAGATTTAGCCCATTATTGTCATGGCAGGAAGCATGTCTGAGAGTAGGTAGACCTGGCACTCAAGAAGGAGCTGAGATTTCTACATCAGGATTGACAGGCTACAGGAAGATGGTGATACAATGGCCAGGCTTGACCATCTGAGACTCTAGTCAGCAGTCTAGTGATGTAGTTACTCCAACAAGCCACAGCTATTGCAACAAAACCACACCTGGCAATAGCAACAGTCCCTATGAGCTTATTGGGGCTGTTTTCATTCTAACCACCACAGTTGACAATGGCATCACATGGTGAGACCTAATGTTAGAAATTAGTTCTCAGCTCAATTATATAGCCACAGTTGCATTGAATTAGACCCTCACTATTATAGCCTCATTTAACCTTAATTATCTTGTAACTATTCCATATTAAAATACTATAGTTGTATACAATGTATACCTTACTAATGATCCACATTAGTAATTAGATTTCTACATGTGTTCTGGTGAGGGCACTCAAACCATGACAGATGGTGTGCATTAGATGAGCATGAACTCCTATGACACAAGCACATATACACATTCCTGAGAAATGTTCCAATAAATACCCATCAAATTTACTTGTGATTTGCATTTCCATTGAAGGTGTTGCCTGGCTTAAGAACAATACCAGTCAATATATAATGAATGTTTAGCCTCTTATGCGAACAAATCTTGAACATATTTGATAAAGAAACATCATGCATCCCTGTGACCAAGATTGCTATAGCACAGCACAACAAACTAGGTCACCACCCCTGACCCCCAAACAATTCTCTCACAGGTCTAGAGGCTACCAGTCTGAAATCACAGTGTCAGCCAAAATGGCTTCCATGAACAGCTTGGAGGGAAAATTTGGTGAAGATCTCTCACCTAGCTTCTGATGACGTCCGAAATCCTTAGTTTCTACATAATTCATTTCAATTGCTGACATGAGTAGGTCTGTTATCCTTAGATATCTGTGTCTTTTCTGATTTTACAAGAGGACAATAATATGGCTGTAGTCAATGACCTTTGTAATGTGTCTATTTCTAGTAAGGTCTGAGGTACAGGAATTAGAGTACAGCAATCCTGTCTTTGGTATCTGGGGAGTGGTGCACAATTCAACCCACCATAAAATCTTTTTTGCCATTGTGTAAATGAACCACATTTTCTATATCCATTCTTCTGTCATGGAACATCTGGGTTGTTTCCAGCTTCTGGCTGTCACAAACAATGTCACAATGAACATAGTGGAACTCATGCCCCTATGGAATGGTGGGACAACTTTTGGGTATATTCCTAAGGGTGGAATTGTTGGGTCTTCAGGTGGATCTATTTCCAATTTTCTAAAGAATCTTCAGATTATTTTCCAGAGTGGTTATATCAGATTGAACTCCCATCAGCAATGGAGGAGTGTTCTGCTTTCTCCACATCCTCATCAACATGTGTTGTCACCTAAGGTTTGATCTTAGCCATTCTGATTGGTATAAAGTGAAATCTTTGTACTTCTCTAATCACTAAGGGCTTTGAACATTTCTTTAGGTGCTTCTCAGACATTGAGGATTCCTCTGTTGTGAATTCTTGGTTTAGTTCTATGACCCAATTTTTTGATTGGGTTGTTTGGGATTTTTGTTTTTGTTTTTGTTTTTGTTTTTGTTCTTGTTCTTGTTCTTGGGTTTGGTTTTTGTGGGTTTTTTTGTTTGTTTGTTTTTTGTTTTTGTTGTTTTTGTGGCTAGCTTCTTGAGTGCTTTACATATTTTAGATATTAGCCCTCTAATCGAATGTAGGGTTAGTGAATATATTTTTACCAATCTGCAGGTTGCCAATTTGTCTTATTGACTAGGTCCATTGTCTTACAGAACTTTCCAGTTTCATGAGGTGCCATTTATCTATTCTCAATCTTAGAATGTGAGCCATTGAAGTTCTGTTTAGAAAATTTCTTCCTGTACCAATAAGTCCAAGGCTTTTTCCCCTTTTCTATTACATTCAGTGTTACACGATGGAATACTACTCAGCTATTAAGTATGAAGACATGCTGAGTTTTGCAGGCAAATGAATAGAACTAGAAAATATCATCCTGAGAGAGGTAAATCAGACCCAAAAGTGCATGCATGGTATGTGCTCACTAATAAGTGGATATTAGCCAAAAAATAAAAGATAAAAAGTACAGAATAAACAAAATCCACAGAACTCAAAAATGTCAACAAGCTAAAGCACCCAAGAGAGGACAACAATTCAGTCCCACTTGGGAGGGAGAAAAAATCAATCACAAGGGGAGGGAGGGACCTGGAAGGGAAACGAGATGGGGCAGAAGGGGGAATATGATCTGGTATTAGGGAGGAGAAAGGACTGAATCTCTGAAGGCCAGCAGAAAGAATGGAAATAGGCAACCTCCAGAGATAGGAGGATGGGGGGGAGCTCCAGAATGAACCAAAGACCTGGGAAGTAAGAGACTCTCGGGACTCAAAGGGAGGGACCTTAGATGAAATGCCTAACAGTAGGGAGAGGGAACTTATAGAGCCCTCCCCTGGCAGAAAGACAGGGCATCAAATTGGGGGGGAGGGCGTCATCCTATTGTCAAAACTCTGAACCATGATTATTCCTCTCTGGAAGAACTGCAGGGGTGGAAATGGAGAGGAACCTGAGGAAAAGAAGGTCCAGGGACAGGCCCAAAGTGGAATCCAGCTCAAGGGGACATCCCAGAGCACTGTAACTAAGGTTATAGTGTGCTTACAAAAAGGGGCCTATCATGGCTGCCCTCTGAAAGACCCAACAAGCAGCTGAAAGAGTCAGATGCACATATTTTCACCCATTCAATGAACAGAAGTTGCTGATACCTGTGGTTGAATCAGGGAAAAGCAGGAAGAAACTATGGAGGAGGGTAACCCTGTAGGAGGATCAGCAGTCTAAATTAAACTGGACCCCTGAGATCTCTCAAACACTGGACCACAAAACAGGCAGCATACAACAGAAGATATAAGACCTCCAACACATATACAGTGAAGTATTTCCCGATCTGGCTTCAGTCAGAGAAGAGGCACCTAACCCTCAAGAGACTGGAAGCCCCAGGGAGTCTAGCGGCCTCATGGGGTAGGGTGTGGGGTTGGAGACATCCTGGTGGAGACAGGGGTAGGGAGGAGGGATTAGATGTGGAACAGTCGGAGGTTGGACCCGTAGGGGAATAAAATCTGAAGTTTAATTAATGATTTTAAAAAAGAAAAAAGCAGGACAGTTCAATCAGCTTGCAGCAGAGGAGGCCACTATCTTGCCTCGGGTCACTGCAGCAGCTGGGAGCTGGGGCCAGGTGCATGTACAGAGTCCTAGCCTAACATCGACTAGCCTGTCAGGCTCTTGCCTGCACCCAGAGCCAGAGCAGCTCTACAGAGGGAGGTCTGTGCTCGCGCAGCTCAGCTGTGCAACCAGAGCCAGATCAGCTGGGCCAACCCACTCAGGCACCAACTTGCTCGGGGGGTCTGTGCCTGGAGTAGAGCTCAACTCCAAGTGGATCAAGGACATCCACATAAAACCAGACACACTAAAATTAATAGAAAAGAAACTGGGGAAGACCCTTGAGGACATTGGCTCAAGGGGAAAGTTACTAAACAGAACACCAATAGCTTATGCTCTAAGATCAAGAATAGGCAAAAGGGACCTCATAAAATTACAAAGTCTCTGTAAGGCAAAAGACACTGTCAAAACCTTAGTACAAGGAGATAAGAGTGGATCAATTCTCATTCTTCTGCATGTTGACCTCCAGTTGAGCCAGCACCATTTGTTGAAAAGGCTATCTTTTCCAACTGGATGTTTTTAGCTAATTTGTCAAAGATGAGTCAATTGGCCATAGATGTTTGGGTTCAATTCTGGATCTTCAATCCTATTCCATTAATCCACCTCCCTGTCCCTGTACCAATACCATGCAGTTTTTAACACTACTGCTCTATAATATTGCTTGAGGTCTGGGATATTGATTCGCCCAGAAGTTCTTTTACTATTGATGATTGTTTTAGCTATCCTGGGTTTTTTGTTATTCCAGATGAATTTGAGAATTGCTCTTTCTAACTCTATGAAGAACTGAGTTGGGATTTTGATGGGGATTGCATTGAATCTATATATTGCTTTTGGCAAGATTGCCATTTTAACTATATTAATCCTGCCAACCCACGAGCATGGAAGATTTTCTGAGGTCTTCTTCCATTTCCTTCTTCAGAGACCTGAAGTTTTTGTCATACAAATTTTTCACTTGTTTGGTTAGAATGGGACCTTATAAAATTACAAAGTTTCGGCAAGGTAAAACAAAGTGTCAAAAGGACAAATCAGCAACCAACAAATTGGGAAAAGATCTTCACCAACCTACATCCGACAGAGGGCTAATATCCAATGTATACAAAGATCTCAAGAAGTTAGACCCCAGAAAACCAAGTAACCCTATCCAAAAATGGGGTACAGAGCAAAACAAAGACTTTTCACCTGAAGAAATTCGGGTGGCTGAGAAACACATTAAAAAATGTTCAACATCATTAGTCATTAAAGAAATGCAAATCAAAACAACCCTGAGATTTCACTTCAGACCTGTCAGAATGGCTAGGATTAAAAACTCAAGACAGATATCAAATACCAAAATTAAATCAGCATCAAGTAGATCAGCTAAATAGTCCCATAACTCCTAAAGAAATAGAAGGGGTTATAGAAAGCCTCCCAACCAAAAAAAGTACGGGACCAGATGGTTTTAGTGCAGAATTCTACTAGACCTTCAAAGAAGACTTAACACCAATACTTTTCAAACTATTCCACAAAATAGAGACAGAAGGGACACTGCCCAACTCATTCTTCGAAGCCAAAATTATGCTAACACCTAAACCACAAAAAGATCCAACAAAGAAAGAGAACTACAGGCCAATTTCTCTTATGAATATAGATGCAAAAATACTAAATAAAATTCTTGCTAACCGAATCCAAGAGCACATCAAAACGATCATCCACCATGATCAAGTAGGCTTCATCCCAGGGATGCAGGGATGGTTCAATACACGGAAATCCATCAATGTAATCCACTACATAAACAAACTGAAAGAAAAAACCAAATGGTCATCTCATTAGATGCTGAAAAAGCATTCGACAAAATTCAGCATCCTTTCATGATAAAAGTCTTGGAAAGAGCAGGAATTCAAGGCCCTTACCTAAACATAGTAAAAGCAATCTACAGCAAACCAGTAGCCAACATCAAAATAAATGGAGAGAAATTTGAAGCATTCCCACTAAAATCAGGGACTAGACAAGGGTGCCCTCTCTCTCCATATCTTTTCAATATAGCACTTGAAGTTCTAGCAAGAGCAATTAGACAACATAAGGAAGTCAAAGGGATACAAATTGGAAAGGAAGAAGTGAAACTATCATTATTTGCAGACGATATGATAGTTTACCTAAGCGACCCAAAAAACTCCACCAGAGAACTTCTACAGCTGATAAACAACTTCAGCAAAGTGGCAAGTTATAAAATTAACTCAAGCAAGTCAGTGGCCTTCTTGTACTCAAAGGACAAGCAGGCTGAGAAAGAAATTAGGGAAATAACACCCTTCACAATAGCCACAAACAACATAAAGTATCTTGGCGTAACTCTAACCAAACAAGCAAAAGATCTGTATGACAGGAACTTCAAGTCCTTGAAGAAAGAAATCGAAGAAGACCTCAGAAGATGGAAAAATATTTCTTGCTCCTGGATTGGCAGGATCAATATACTAAAAATGGCCATCTTGCCAAAAGCAATATACAGATTCAATGCGATCCCCATCAAAATCCCAACTCAATTCTTCATAGATCTAGAAAGAGCAATTCTCAAATTCATCTGGAGCAACAAAAAACCCAGGATAGCTAAAACTATTCTCAACAATAAAAGGACTTCTGGGGGAATCAATATCCCTGACCTCAAGCAGTACTACAGAGCAATTGTGTTAAAAACTGCATGGCATTGGTATAGAAACAGGCAAGCAGATCAATGGACAGGATTGAAGACCCAGAAATTAACCCACAGACTTATGGTCACTTGATCTTTGATAAAGGAGCCACAACCATTTGGTGGAATAAAGACAGCCTTTTCAACAAATGGTGCTGGTTCAACTGGAGGTCAACATGCAGAAGAATGCGAATTGACCCACTCTTATCTCTTTGCACTAAGATCAACTCCAAGTGGATCAAGGACCTCCACATAAAACCAGACACACTGAAACTATTAGAAAAGAAACTCGGGAAGACCCTGGAGGACTTGGGCACAGGGGAAAAGTTCCTGAACAGAACACCAATAGTTTAAGCACTAAGATCAAGAATCGACAAATGGGACCTCATAAAATTACAAAGTTTCTGCAAAGCAAAGGACACTGTCAGAAGGACAAAACCAACCAACAAAGTGGGAAAAGATCTTCACCAACCCCACATCCGACAGAGGGCTAATATCCAATATATACAAAGAACTCAAGAAGTTAGACTGCAAAGAACCAAATAACCCTTTCAAAAAATGGGGCACAGAGCTAAACAAAGAATTTTCACCAGAAGAAATTCGGATGGCCGAGAAACACCTTAAAAGATGTTCAACATCATTAGTCTGCAGGGAAATGCAAATCAAAACAACCCTGAGATTCCACCTCACACCAGTCAGAATGGCTAAGATTAAAAACTCAAGAGACAACAAGTGCTGGCGAGGATGTGGAGAATCCCACTGTTGGTGGGATTGCAAAATGGTAAAACCGCTCTGGAAATCAGTTTGGCGGTTCCTCAGAAAATTGGGCATGTCACTTCCAGAGGACCCTGGCATACCACTCCTGGGCATATACCCAGAGGATTCCCCTGCATACAATAAAGACACATGCTCCACTATGTTTATAGCAGCCTTGTTTATAATGGCCAGAAATTGGAAGGAGCCCAAATATCCCTCAAAGGAGGAATGGATACAGAAAATGTGGTATATTTATACAATGGAATACTACTCAGCAATTAAAAATAATGAATTCATGCAATTTGTAGGTAAATGGTTAGACCTGGAAAATATCATCCTGAGTGAATTAACCCAATCACAAAAGAATGCACATGAAATGCAATCACTGATAAGTGGATATTAATGAGCCCAGAAGCCCTAAATACTCAAGACACAAATAGCAAGTCAAATGATTCCCAAGAAGAAGAAAGGAGAGGACCCTGGGCCTGTAAAGATTGCATCAAGTTTAGTAAAGAAACTGAGGGTGTAGGGGGAATGATTGGGGAATAGTTGGGGGGGAGAGGAACTATGGGAAGTATGGTGGGTGGGAACTGGGAAAGGGGAAAGCCTTTGGAATGTAAACATAGAATATAGAAAATAAAAATTAAAAAAAACAAAAAAAAATGTTCAACATCATTAGTCATTAGAGAAATACAAATCAAAACAACCCTGAGATTTCACCTCACACCAGTCAGAATGGCTAAGATTAAAACTCAGGAAACAGCAGGTGTGGGCAAGGATGTGGAGAATGAGGAACACTCCTCCACTGCTGGTGGGACTGCAAGCTGGTAAAACCACTCTGGAAATCAGTCTTTCGATTTCTCAGAAAACTGGACATGATACTTCTGGAGGACCCAGCCATACCACTCCTGGGAATATACCCAGAAGATTCCCCAGCATGCAATAAGGATACATACTCCACTATGTTCATAGCAGCCTTATTTATAATAGCCAGAAGCTGGAAAGAACCCAGATGTCCCTCAATGGAATAATGGATACAAAAAATGTGGTATGTATACACAATGGAGTACTGTTCAGCCATTAGAAACAATGAATTCATGAAATTCTTAGAGAAATGGATGGAGCTGGAGAACATCATACTAAGTGAGGTAACCCAGTCTCAAAAGAATACCCATGGTATGCACTCACTGATAAGTGGATATTAGCCTAGAATCTTGGAACACCAAAGACACAACCCACATACCAAATGATGTCCAACAAGAAGGAAGGAGTGGACCCTGTTTCTGGAAAGGCTCAAAGTGTCAGTGTAGGGGAATACAAGAACACGGAAGTGGGAATGGTGGATGGGGGAACAGGGAGAGGGAAAAGGGCATGTGGGACCTTTGGGGGTCAGGGAACGAGAAAAGGGGAAATGAAATTTAAATATAGAATATATCCAATAAAAAATAATAAATAAAAAAAGAAAAAAGAAAAAAGAAAAAAACTACACTACTCCTGGGCATATTCTCCAACATGTAATAAGGATACATGCTCCATTATGTTCATAGCAGCCTTATTTCTAATAGCCAGAATCTACAAACAACCCAGATGTTCCTCAACAGAGGAATGGATACATAAAATGTGGTACATTTACACAGTGGAAAACTACTCAGCTATTGAAAACAACGACTTCACTAAATTTGTAGGCAAATGGCTGGATCTAGAAAAATATCATCTAGAGTGAGGAAACTCAGTCACAAATGAACACACATGGTATGTACTCACTGATAAGTAGATATTAGGCAAAGAACATGGAATACCCATGATAAAATTCATAAGCTACATGAAGCTAAAAGGAAGGAAGAACAAAGAGTGGATGCTTCAGTCCTACTTAGAAGGGGGAACAAAATAATCAAGAGAAGTAGAGTGTGGGAGGGACTTGGGAGGAAGGGAAGTGTGGGAGCAGAAAAAAGAAGCAAAAATTCAGGTATGGGAGGAGATGCAGGAGATGTTGAGAGGGTCAGGAAATTGAACAGAGGTGTGTAGCTATGGAGGGTGGAGAACTGGGGTTAGCAACCAGAAAGTCCCAGATGCCAGGAAATCAAGAGCCTCCCAGGACCCCACAGGGATGACATTAGCTAAAATACCACACAGAGGGGAGGGAGGACCTGTTCCGACCATATCTAGAAGTTGGGCATGCACCTCCCCAAGTTGAGGGATGGAGCCATCCACTTATCTCCAAAATTTTAACCCACAATTGCTCCTGTCTTATGGAAATACAGGGACAAGGTGTAGAGCAGAGACTGAAGGAAAGGCCTGCCCCTCCTAGGGATTCATCCCGTCTACAGATTCCAAACCTAGTCACTATTTAGGATGCCAAGAAGTGCTTGCTGACAAGAGCATGATATAGCTGTCTCCTGAGAGGCTCTGCCAAATCCTTAGCAATACAGATGTGGATGCTCACAGCCAACCATCGGACTGAGCACAGGGGACCCAATGGAAGAGTTAGGGGAAGGACTCAAGGAACTGAAGGGGACTCATATAGCATCAATGGGAGGTGAGGCCCTTGTTCCTGTGAAGGCTTGATGCCCTAGTGTAGAGGAATGCTAGGGTGTGAGGCAGAATTAGATAGGTGGGTGGGGGAACACTCTCATAGAAGCAGGGTAAGGGGGAGGATAGGATAAGGGGTTTGCAGAGGGGAAACCAGGAAAGAGGATAACATTTGTAATGTATAAAATATCCAATTTAAAAAATCTTTTTTGCCTTTTACTTTCATCCTCTTCTGTCTGGCAATCCTGGAATGTCTTCCTTCATACATCTGATGGAGAGAAATCTGAAAAGAGAAAAAAAATAAGAAACATAAGGTGGCTAAAGATATCTTACTCTGTGCTTATTGCCTGATATTTGACCTGGAAATCATGATTTCAAAACTGCTATCATTGTTATCATGTCTTATCACAAAATGGATTATTCTCTTGTTTAAATCACAGAAATGAAGGACACAAATTCCACCCTTACAGTTTCCTAATCCGTGTTATAAAGCATGACTCCTTTTTATTAAATTTTCAGTCCTCTTTAAATTCTCAGCTTCACCCTTTAGCACTATTATAATTCTTGTTCTCTTCCAGTTATCGAAGCCAGCAAGTACAGTGTCTCTTTAAAGTGACTTTTCTGAATATTATTACCTTCAAAGTCTGATTTATCTTCCTTTAAACACTGCTTACTACTTCCTTTTGACATATGTTCCTACATTGCACTCCTAGCCAATAAATCTCAAAGCTCATCAGTGTGAGACCTGTTTAATTGATTGGATGCATTTGCAACTACATTCCTAATAGATACTTAGATCTAAGTTAAAATGAGGAAATGTTTGGTTTGTTGTTCTAAATACAGAATGTGGGCATTGATTCTTATACCCCAGTCTGCTTCAGGTTGCCCTGCGTTGTGTAATATGGTTTTAGAGTTTGACAGGCATTAGAAAAATCCCATTTAGCACACAAGTGTAAGGAAGAAAACTCTCTCCTTTAAGAAGAATCAAGTCACTATAGTGGCTACTTAATAAATATTAAGTAATAACAGCGGTATTCATGGGGAAAATAGCAGAAAACAGTCTCTTACTGTCAGACACAGAATAAAAGAAATCACACATTTTAAAGGCCAAATGACTTGGAAAACATTCTATATTTATAAATTGTAAAATAAGCATTTATCCCATTTGCTGAAATTCCCCCCTTTAAGGTGTAAAGAATATTGTATTTAGAAAGTCGTTGTTTCCATTCCCAAGGTGACTACATTGTGCCAATTCCACAGCTATACATTACATTGCTAAGGTCCATGCTTACTAGTTCTTGCCTTCAGAAAATTTGTATAGTTTGCCACAGGGCTTTTTTATTCTCCTTTTGTCTTTCTTCATGCTTACTTGCTGTGTGCGATCCTCAGAATATGGCCTTTGGTGGCAATATTATAATTCCATTATAATGTACTGGACTAGTAGTAGCTCCTTCACCTAAGAAGTTAAAATGCAGGTTCCCAGGCTCAGTCACAGAACTATCATATTTAGAAACATTATATTGAGCAACAGAATGGATAGAGTGAATACAGATTGCAAAGGGGAATTATTCAATTGGCTTATTCAACAGTAGCTATTGGCATGCTGGAAAGCCAGACAATCTGCTCTTCCACAATGATGGATTTCTCAACATTTTCAGTCTAGCAGTTTCAACCTGGACAATTCAGGGAAAGCAATTTGTCTTCAGTCTACCTTGGAAGGCCAAAGAATAAAGGTTCTGATGGACTAAGTTCAATCCCTGGAAGCCACTTAGTAGAAGGAGAGAACTGATACCCTCAAGTTATCTGACATGTGTGTGTGTGTGTGTGTGTGTGTGTGTGTATACACTAATCACACACCGGTATGATTCAGCTGTGAAATCACTGATGAAAAATGACAGCATTTGGTGACAGCTTTGTTGTATGCCTATTTAGATCACTTACCTAATATTCCAAAACCCCAAAGTCTAAGGACTTATTGTTGTGCACTTATTGTGAGATGATCAAATTGCAAATATTATTTTGATAGTTTTGTAGTAGATTTATTTGGATTATTATAGATGATCTGAGAGAAAACATTTCAAAGAGATCAAGACAGTATAAGATCAAAGGGAGGAATTGGTCCCAAAATAAAAATACCATTCTTTGTAGCTGGCTGCCTATGAACTGCTTATTTTACAGTTTATATTTATGAAACTGCAGCTGCATTTTGATTTCTATCACAGAGTTCAATTTATTATTATGCCATTAGAATAAACATTTAAAACAAGTAAGAATAACCTTCAAGTCATATAATAGTATTTCACTGTAACAGTGAAGTTAATCAGGAACATTTTCATATGGAATATGGATGATTTAACCCTGGAACCGTGATAAAGTAACTATGAGTGCTAGAGAAATCATAATGCATAATCTCAAATTATTTTCCAACTGCATTCACAAATATTCTTTTAAAAAGCAAGTTTAAAAAATAATATTTTAAAATGTTAAGCTACTATTATAAAGTTCCATTGGATTTATGGAGACTGAAATTTTTAGAAAATAAATATTAATCAAATAGTCCTCTGAATTCTCCATGAGATTATTTTAAATACAAACTATATATTTCTTTTTCTTTAAAGGCCTAATAACCTCTGTAGCAACAAGTCTGTAGTCTAAACACTACTGTTTTCCTCAAATGCTTGTGTTAGAATATAATACCATTGTGGTAGGATCAAGAATTGAAAGACATTATTAGTTCACAAACTAATAAAAAGAGATGCTGGAGAACATATTTTTACAATCTGCCTCTTCTGGCCATGAAAGGACACAGACCACCTCATCTATGAGGTACATAAGATATTGAATTCACCAGCGCCTTAATTGACTTTCTATCAGCAAAATCATGCACAGTAAATTTCTCTTACTTACAAATTACACATGTACTTGACTGTAGCAGCCAAAATGGACTGAGGCAAGTAGCAAATGCATTACCAGTGAATGAATAATGTTCATTCAACCATTATTTAAGGACTTACTATTTATATTCATCTATTGCACACCAGTACCAGAAATGTAGGCACTGATTCATTTGTTAGTTCTAGCTAGACAACTATAGAACTGGCTTAAAGAAACAAAAGCTAGAAACAGTGGCAATATAAGTGTCAAGAGTTATTTAATCTCAAGACATAGACAGTCACTTGATGTAAACAAAAACAATTCATTCATGTCAAATAAATGCAAAATTGATCTTTTGTATAGTATTTATTTTTCATGAATTTATTTATTTATTCACTCAAAATTGATCAAAACAATTCTCTCAGCCCACCCTTTCCTCTCAGCTCCACCCTTCCCCTTATACAACCCTTCCTCCATCACCTTGTCCCTTCTCTGAGAAAGAGGAAAACCTCCTTGGGTACCAACTTGCCCTAGCACATCAATTCACTGCAGGACTAGGAACATCTTCTCCCATTGAGTGTGAAAAGTTATGCATGGCTAAGAAATTGGTAATTTTTTGGAAGACACAACTAATGATTTGGACACTTGTAAGGATATATGGAGCATATGAAGTAAACGGGGCAGAAAAACTGAATCAGTTATATACAATATAACTTTCAAATGAAAAAGTTGATATATATAAAACATAGAAAAATATGAATACAGCCAAAAATCTACTTGTTTCACACACTAGTATGAAGCAGATTAATTTATCTGTCAAAAAAAGGAGTCATTAAAATAATCTGGTGATACCTACTGACCCAGACCTAAGGGTTAAACTGTGCCAGCTAAATGTATATTACTTCTATTTGTGGTTTTCTTACCTAACACTCCTTTGATGAGATACTTTGTTTTGTTTTTCCCTAAGAGATTATGCATTGATCTTAGTCCTATCAAAAGTCACCAATGAGAAGCACAAAATGAAGAAAGGAAAGCAGATAGAATGATAGGAGAGATCAAGAAAAGGGAATTAGAGGGAGGGAGAAGAAAAGGACCTGTAGATAGCCCAAGAAAAAGACTAGAAGGCTAACAAAGATAACTTTAAGTCCCTCTTTTCTCCTAGGAAAAGCATTAGCCCTTCAGTACCCTTTAAAAGGGAGTTCAGAATAATGGTGAAAAATAGGTACTATTAATACAATTGGGCTCAGGGTCTGGGAGGAAAGCCTCAGAAGGCTACTAATCCCTTCTCTCTCTGGTTTAGCTAGCTCTTTTATGTAGCCCAGACCCACATGCCTAGGGGTATATTACCCACAGAGGGCTGAGTCCTCCTACACCAATTAGCAATTAAGAAAATCCCCACAGGCAAGTCCTTAGGCCATTCTAATTGTAGTAATTATTCATTTCAGGCTCCTTCATTTTAGGTGACTTGAATTTGTGTCAAATAGACAATAAAGTATAAGCAGTACAATCCATTGCTTATCAGGAAACTTACCACACAAACACAACAATGCTATGATACAACATTTGTTTCCTTTCATGTTTGTTCCCACGACCACTGGTTAATATCATAAAAAAGTACAGGCAAATTTCAAAAGACCCTCTTTCTCCACATGCTTGCCAGCACCTGTTGTCTCTTGAGTTTTTAATCTTAGCCATTCTGACTGGTGTGAGGTAAAATCTCAGGGTTGTTTTGATTTGCATTTCTCTGATGACTAATGATGTTGAACATCTCTTAAGGTGTTTTTCAGCCATCCAAATTTCTTCTGGTGACAATTCTTTGTTTAACTCTGTACCCCATTTTTAATAGGGTTATTTAATTCTTTAGGGTCTAACTTCTTGAGTTCTTTGTATATATTGGATATTAGCCCTCTGTAGGATGTGGGGTTGGTGCAGATCTTTTCCCAATTTGTTGGTTGCCGTTTTGTCCTTCTGACAGTGTCCTTTGCCTTACAGAAACTTTATAATTTTATGAGGTTCCATTTGTCAATTCTTGATCTTAGAGCATAAGCATTGGTGTTCTCTTTAGGAACTTTCCCCCTGTGCCCATGTCCTCCGGGGTCTTCCCAAGTTTCCTTTCTATTAGTTTCAGTGTGTCTGGTTTTATGTGGAGGTCCTTGATCCACTTGGAGTTGATCTTAGTACAAGGAGATAAGAGTGGATCAATTCGAATTCTTCTGCATGTTGACCTCCAGTTGAACCAACACCATTTGTTGAAAAGGCTATCTTTTTTCCACTGGATGGTTGTAGCTCCTTTATCAAAGATCAAGTGACCATAAGTCTGTGGGTTCATTTCTGGGTCTTCAATCCTATTCCATTGATCTACTTGCCTCTTGCTATACCAATACCATGCAGTTTTTAACACAATTGCTTTGTAGTACTGCTTGAGGTCAGGGATATTGATTTCCCCAGAAGTCCTTTTATTGTTGAGAACAGTTTTAGCTATCCTGGGTTTTTTGTTACTCCAGATGAATTTGAGAATTTCTCTTTATAGATCTATGAAGAATTGAATTGGGATTTTGATGGGGATCACATTGAATCTGTAGATTGCTTTTGGCAAGATGGCCATTTTTACTATATTGATCCTGCCAATCCAAGAGCAAGAAATATTTTTCCATCTTCTGAGGTCTTCTTGGATTTCTTTCTTCAAGGACTTGAAGTTCCTGTCATACAAATCTTTCACTTGTTTGGTTAGAGTCATGGCAAGGTATTTTATGTTGTTTGTGGCTATTGTGAAGGGTGTTATTTCCCTAACTTCTTTCTCAGCCTGCTTGTCCTTTGAGTACAGGAAGGCTACTGATTTGCTCGAGTTGATTTTATAACCTACCACTTTGCTGAAGTTGTTTATCAGCTGTAGAAGTTCTCTGGTGGAGTTTCTGTTGGTGGGATTGCAAGATGGTACAACCACTCTGGAAATCAGTCTGGCGGTTCCTCAGAAAATTGGCCATGACACTTCCAGTGGACCCTGTCATACCACTCCTGGGCATATACCCAGAGTATTCCCCTGTATACAATAAAGACACATGCTCCACAATGTTCATAGCATCCTTGTTTATAATAGCCAGAAGTTGGAAGGAGCCCAGATATCCCTCAAAGGAGGAATAGATACAGAAAATGTGATATATTTATACAATGGAATACTACTCAGCAATTAAAAATTATGAATTCATGCAATTTGTAGGCAAATGGTTAGATCTGGAAAATATCATCCTAAGCGAGTTAACCCAATCACAAAGGAATACACATGAAATGCAATCACTGATAAGTGGATATTAATGAGCCCAGAAGCCCTGAATACTCAAGGCACAATTAGCAAGTCAAATGATTCCCAAGAAGATACAAAAGAGAGGGCCCTGGGCCTGAAAAGATTGGATCCAGTTTTGTAGGAGAGTACCAGAACAGAGAAATTGTGTGTATGTGGGAGGGGGGGTGATTGGGGAATAGTTGTGGGGGGGAGAGGACTTATGGGGCATATATTGGGGGGGAACTGGGAAAGGGGAAAGCCTTTGAAATCTTTGGAATGTAAACAAAGAATATAGAATAAAAAGAATTATAAAATAAAAAAAGATTCAAAAGACGATTTGAAAAGTCCAAGTTTAAACAAAGTTTCTCAACTGTATAATAAAAAGATTACTTTCAAGAAAGGAGAACCAAGGCACAAATTATTGTATTTTTTTGTTTTGTTGTCTGTTTTTGTTTATTGCTTTGCTTTTGTTTTCATTTTTTGAGACAGGGTTTCTCTGTACAGCCCTGGCTGCCCTGGAACTCTCTTTGTAGATGAATCTGGCCTCAAACATTGAGATCCTTCTGCCTCTGCTTCCACAGTGCTGGGATTATAGGCATGCACTACCACCACCCATCACAAGTTACTATTTTATCAAAGTAAATGCCAACAGTTACAAATAACTTAATGCCTGACATCTGGAACCCTCTCACTAATTCTATGGGCTCCAAATGGTTTGGAGAACCCTACTTCTCTGGCTATGCCACCCACAGTATGCACAATTTGCTTGCAGTTATATGTGCTGTGGCTAGCTCCATTCCATACCCTGGACTGTGCTTGGTAGATATCATATAGTCCCTGCATCTGAAATATCCTCAGATCTCTAGTACAGCTTAGGCTATAGCTTCACCAATGGCTTTTCTCATCTCTGACTCATGATGTTAAGCTTCAGCTTCTCTCCAGGAAACCTTGCTCAGGTTGTTGGCCACTGGCCCACTTGGAGGAAGGGAGCAGTATTGAAGAACAGGGTTTTGGATGGTGGGTGAGTACAAATAGTAATAATGACATTCCAGGACCAGCTTTTGCAAGCCAGGTCTCAACTGCCTGTATTTCTTTCAGCATACTTATCTTCCATGGTTTCATGGAATATTACATTAAATTCTGGGTACTCAACTGTTTTTCTGATTCAAATTTCAAAATCTTTTCACAATCCCTTCTCCCAAAATGTGGTCAGGACAATCACATCCACAACCTCACTCTTCTGGTACCAGTTTCTGTTCTAGTTTGTTTTTCTATAGTTATGCTAAACATCATTACCAAAAGAAACTTATGTAGAGATGGAATTTATTTCAGCGTATAGGTCACAGTTCAATCTACAGAGAAAGCAAGGTAGAAAATTTGGAACAGAATCCTTGGAGGAAGGCTACTTGATTTCTCCCTCTTGCTCAGCTAACATTTTCCGTTTGTTTCCTACGTTTTTTTTTTTTATTTTATTGAAATAAAAAAGAGCCCACTGTAGTTCTGGTTCTTCTAGACCAGGATCAGCTAGCATTGTTTTCTTATTAATTAGTTAATTCATTTTTTAAAGATTTATTTATTTATTTTACATACCTACACTGTGCTATCTTCAGACACACCAGAAGAAGGCCACAGATCCTATTATAGATTATTGTGAGTCACCATGTGGTTGTCAGGATTTGAACTCAGGACCTCTGGAAGAGCAATCCAGCCTTTTAACCACTGACCCATCTCTCCAGCCCCTTAATTAATATTTTTTTTACATCTGAGTCACTACCCCCTCCCAGTTCCCTCCTCAGAGTCCCTCATTCCATCCCCCCCAACTTCTCCTCTGAGAGGGTGCCCCCCTCCCCAGGGATCTGCCCACCCTGGAGCACCAAGTTTCTACAGGGCTGGGCACATCTTCTCACACTGAGGCCAAACAAGGCAGCCCAGTTAGAACAGATTCCACAAACAAGCAACATTTTTAGGGATAGCCCCCCAACTCCAGTTGTTGGAGGAACCATGTGGAGACTGAGCTGTATAAAAGCTAGACATGGGGCCTCAACAGGCCATGTATGCTCCTTGGATAGTGGCTTAGTCTCTGAGAGCTCCTAAGGGTCCAGATTATTTGATTCTGTAACCTGGACCTTCCCATAGAGCCCAACCCATATGCCTATGGATATACTACCCACCATGGGCTTTACCCTCCTACACCAATTAGCAAAATTGTAAAAATATCCCAAAGACATGCTCACAGTACAATGTAATTAAAGCAGTTTTTCAAAAGTTCTTCATCCTAGTTTACTCTAGTTTGTGTCATATTGACAGTAAAAATTACCAGTACTAAATTTTATTAAGATTTCACACCCAGATGACCAAAGAGGCATGGATTTGCTACAGGATAAGGAACAGATATTCAGGTAAACAGGTTCATTTTTGTGTCCCATTAAGCAAGTTGCAAATAGAGAGCAGAACTACTAAGTACTTCAGACAGCTTAGGTCAAATTGTGCTGAGGTGACAACTAGAAAATCTGGCATAATTTTTTTCTCATACAAAGACACCTTCATCAAGAATTTCATATTTATAGGCAATACTATCAACACTAACTTTAATTATTTTTTTATTTATAAAAGCCACAAAAATGGTTTTTCAGTTAAACCAAAGATTTCTCAAAAGTGAAATACAGCAACTCTTGTTTTCAAGGAGATAAAGCCAAGGGCATCTTATCATCTTAGAAAATTGACACCATATATACAAATTAACTGGATGTTTTAATAACAAAATATCCAGTTTGTCATGTGTGTCCTAAAACTTACAGATAAAATATAAAAGTTCATGAACTTAACAAAATTTTTAAGTCCCATGTACCATCTTGGCATAAACACAGTAAACAAAATCTGTACTAGAGCTCTTCTCTATGTTTTTGTTTTTTTTATTGAGGACCCATTCCTACATTCAAATGATGTCTTTATTTCTTCATACTCAACAAAATCAAAAAAACAAAAGCAATTCTGTATTTGTAAACTGCAATTTCACACATATATAGCAAAGCATAACTATTTCTGACAGTTTTAGAAGTTTTGAAAGTATTGTCAGACAAAGCTTTAGGAAATGAGAAAAATGTTTTCTGTTTTAGTCTTTTGTTTCTGTATTTGCTGCTGTTATACAAATCACTGCACTTACTGAGAGCAACAGTTAACAAGGTCGCTAGCATGCTTGAATATACACTTTGGGAATATCAAGTTAACTTCTCTACACTGCAGAAAGTAGCAAGCCAAGGATAAGAGAGACAGAAATGAAGAGTCCCTGTTAAAATTAGACTCCCTACTACAATTGTTCATTTTACCACAACATAATTTCCTGGCTATCAAATGATTAATTGGCTTTCTTTTAACAAGAATGCATAAATTATGTACACATTCACTAAAAATAGTAGTGATGGTTCAATATATTTGGGAAGCTATAATCTAACATGAATACATTTGATAAGATATTTAATGGCTGCAAAGATGCCAGTGCCTATTAAACCATCAGATGAGGGACAGCTAAATGGTATTCTTTCTTAAACTCTTTAAGTCATTAAACTAAAGCATTTAAATATTCATTTTCAGTAAGCAGACTTTACTAAACAGAGTTGATGGTAGGCACTAATACATTTTAAATGTTTGGGGGCATTGAATATGCTATATCACAAAGCCATGTTTTTCAAATTAATACTACAAAGCTTCCAACTTCATTAATTTGGAGTTTAGACAGAAATACTGGGGGATAGCACAAAGGACTCTAATGGTACTTGGTCCTTTCTCCGCCCTTCCGGCCAGGCAAACTTGCAAACACTTTTGGGGCTCTTAGAGCTAATTGCTAAGCAGCATAGATGCCACTTAATTAGAGAAAACTAAGGGGAAACAGTAATATACAAGCCACAATTTGATTGGAGGGAAGAGCATCATTAATAGCCAAGAGTCCATTTCTGCACATTATTAAGGCATGGCAGAGCACAGAAGTAGAAATGCTTCCAAAAGCCACCTCTGTGAACCCCATGAGAAAGGAAGCTAATGCATGTGATTTTTGCAAAGTTTAATAGCATTTTAATCTTGTCAATCTTAAGTAGTGTGTTAGTTGCAAAATCATGCTTTCCCTTTGCCTCTCTTTTATGTTGCATATGAGGAAGTCTCCTGTGTATCTGTGTTGTCTGTTTTCCAGCATGTTCTTTTAAACTGCTGTTCAGTGGTAAAGAGCAAGGAATTTTGTTTGCCTGGAGGACTGCCTTTCTAGCTGGTATCAGTTCTGCTCTTCAGTTTTCCCATGCCGCACCACCCCATAATGTACTTGAAAGAAACCGTCAACATACCCTTGCTACCAGATTGCCTGTCTTGTCTAGCCAGAGGTAAGTTGTTTTTCAAGATAAACTATAAAATAATAGTATGGTCAAATTTAAATCTCATGTTGTAGGGTCTAAGTGTAAAAGCATAGCAGATCCAGGCATTATACAAGATTCTGGCAATGAGTTAGAAGTTAGTTATCTTGCATCCATTAAGTAGGCAAAACACAGGCAGGCTTTTGGGACTTGAAATGAATGACCAAATGATGGCTTAGCATGGAGAGGTAAATAAGTGTGCACAGTCAGCACAATTCTTAAATGCAGCTGGCTCTCATCGACTGATGTCTGTACCAATGTTTCAACGTACGTTGGATAAAAATATTGTCAAAACTGATCCTCTAAGGACACATCCTTTCAAAGTGGTGTTTGCCAATAAATGTGTAGCTGTCAAATTCTACATTTATTATGAGATTGTATAGCATAAGAAACCGCAACAGATAAAACAAAACCTACATGTGGGAACGGGCCCAGAAACACACAGGTGAAGCAGATTTTTTTTAATGCTGCTGCTAGCTCATTTGATTACAAGTTCATTATCAGGAAAGCCAAAAGGCTCATTTCTACATTGTCAAGATGGTATCTGCTCACAAAGGGCATCAGACAGCAGGACAGGGAGAGGGGCAAAGGGTAAAGATGATGGACAGAAAATTGATGCCATCCAAAGAGGAAAGAAGTAAAAGAGGAAAGGTGAAACAGAAATCCTGTTTTGTTTATCTTGAAAAAAAAATCCTATGATATGGTGGCTAGACTATAATTCACTTTAAAGGCATAAGACTGTAATGTCCTGAAAAATAAGTCTAGGATGAGAATTGCTATTATTTTCAATTACTCTTTCAGACAATTCTAAACAAGTACGTATCAGAAGAATGGACATGTTAGCTACCCCCAAGCTACTAGGAGGTACAAAATGACATTAGGCACTCTGATCATTTTTGTTGTTGTTTTCAGGAGTGGGAAATTAGTATCCTTAGTAATAACTATATATACATTATATTATATATAATATATTATGTATATTATATTCATTTAATATGTAGCTATATTATGACATATTGTTTCTTGTAACAGTAATAACTTGTGAGACACATGAATTGGTGGAGTTACAGTGATAGAATTTTTGACCCCATTTACTACAAATTGTCAGAGCCCCATCCTTTCAAGTCCTTAACATTTCCACCCTAGCAAGTGGGCTAGGTACCACGGGCGCTTACAGCTTCTCTAAGATTGACATTATAATTGTCTTGAGCAGCTGTTGGCCCTTATTAATTTCTTCCATCCCAGTGTATCCTCTGCTCCAGTGAAGTCACCTAACCTTGGTTTAATCTGGTCATTTGTCACTGCCTCATTATCATGACTCCTCCCATCATCAGATAGCCCTTGTTACTTCTAATTAGGGTCACCATACATTCTGCTTAGCTGAAGACAACCTCAGATTAATTGTTTTAGCCCAATATAATTATTTATAGTGCCCTCTTCTACTATCCAAAGGGCCACCTCTTATTGTAGGACTCTGTTCCCCTGAGTTTCCAATTCTTTTATAAAGATTCACAAATAACATGTTTCCTAAGTTTTTTAAAGTTCTTGTACTCCTGAAGTTAATATGTTGGTTTTCAGAACATTTACTCAGCAATAATGATATGTTTTAGAGATTCGGGGACAATAAATAAGAATTTATTCATAAGAATTTTCAGAAATTTCAAAATTGTGATTGTTTTGAAAATACTCCTGATACTCTTCAAATTCTAAAATTAGAATAACATAAATATGTTTAAAGAATGAAGCACTAAGCTTAGTAGTTGTGGTGGTTTGAATGATAAATGCCGTACTTTGTGGTGTGATTTGGCAAGGAACAGCTTTGTAGGATGAAGTATTTCATGAGGGAGTTGACTTTGAGAGTACCTAGTCTGGTCCCACTTTGAGAGTACCTAGTCTGGCCCCAATTCTAGTATGCTACCTCTGCTTGGTGCATGTAGTTAACCATATATATATATATATATATATATGTGTGTGTGTGTGTGTGTGTGTGTGTGTGTGTGTATGTGTATGTATGTATATATATGTAGTTAACCATATATATATATATATATATATATATATCTAGTTAACCATATATATATATATATACATACATACATACATACATGTATACATACATTATAGACTAGGCTCTACATGACATTTTTCTTCCTTAGATTGGATGACTTTGCTTAATATTATGCATTCTAAGTTTGTCCATTTTCCTGCAAGTGTTGTGCTTACCTTGCTCTTTCAGGTTCTCCTACCCCATGTTCTAGCAGAAAGACCATGCAGCAGGGGTCCTAGAAGACCTGGGTCAAATCTCCCTTCTGATTTTGATTAACTGTCTTAGAAAAATAAGGTGAAGCCCATTTTCCTACACACAATAAAAATCCTGTATGGGGGAATAAAGTAGTTTAACAACCTGCCACTCCTTCCTTAGTACTGAAGAACAGATGCAAAAAAAGGATTTGTAACATATTCATAACAGCAGGACAGCAGAGTTAATAACATCTACTGTTTCCCCTAAACTTAAACAATAGGCTGTAGGAGTCTCTACTTGGGAAACATGTTTTTATAGTTAAGGTGAATTTATGTGCAATTTCTAGCATGTAATTTGCATCGTGCACAGGAGTACAGAATGGATTAGACCATGTGCACTTTTGAGAACATAAGGTGAATGGCTATGCTTGTAATTTCCATTTGTGCACTCTCTGTTATACAAATAGGGATCATGCAAATCTGGTTCATGCAACTAAGGGCAGCCATTCTGCCCTGCTCAAAGTCTTGGGTCACTGAGTGCAGTGTTGCAGATCTATAGTGCCAGGTTCCGCATTCCAAGGCTTGCTGTCTGAGATTTCTGGACTGTGATTGTAAAAATTCTGAATGGGAACTAGCTCTGTTTTCTGGTCTCTTGCTAATAATGGCTTTCCCTCCACAAATATGACATCGGATGATTGCTTCTTGCGTGAATCGAATAAAATGTGAAAATAAAACCTAGAACTTAGTGTAAGGAATGAACATATGTTTGCACTACTATTGGCTTTCTATGTCTATAGCTGGTAACATAAAATGGGTTTTTCAAGGCTTGGGTCAGAAAACATTTCACCTGGTGACATTTAACAACTTATTCAAAATTCTCAGTGACAAATTCCTCCTACCTGATAGTGAATAAATTCCTCACTCACTGAGTTATTCCCTGAGTGGGTGAAAGTGACCCCTACCTCTCCCTGCCTGTACTTTAATTCTTAGACTAAGATGGAGCCATAAATTTCAATGAGCCCCATTATGGTCTCCCTAGTAGACCAAAATGAAGCTTAAACAAAAAGAGCTTTTGGGACTCAACTGTTTCAGTTAGACCAGAGGTCAATGAACTTATTCTGTAAAAGGCCAAATTATAAATATTTTAGGTTTCATGCTCCATACAAATGCTGTCAAAACTAATCAAGCCAGCTGCTACAGCACAAGATCAGACAAATTTGGTACATAAATGAGAAAGTAGCTGTGCTCTCATGAAACTTTATTTAGGAAAACTTAATTATGAATATCACATAACATTTCTTTTAAAGGAATAATACTCTTTGTCTTCTTCACTTAGTCATTTCAGTCATGCAAAAAATGAAGGAACTCATCCTTCAACTGTGTACCATGCAATCCATTCAGTTTGATGGATTTCCTCCCCTACTGGGTTGTAGGTTTTCAATCATTATATTTGTCTTATCTATAAACAGCAGAAAAATGAGTTCAAATAAATGTAATCAAAACAGAATGCATTGTCATATTGTTTATTATGGTTCAAATATAGATCAATCCAGGGTTTTTAAACAACATCACCAGAGTTCTGTCTCATTGTTTCCTTCTTCCTCTGATCCATGATGGCTTCAGCCTCATGTCTTGATGCTATATAGAAATTGTCTGCATTTGTAAACAGTTGTCTTCTAAATTTTAAACTCAGGAAAAAGGGATTTGGCATTCACATTTTTAATAATGTTGAGCTGGTGAGATGCCTCAGAGGGCAAAGGCACTTGTGTCAAGCTTGACAACTTAAGGACAGTTTCCAGAAACCACATGTCAGAAAGAGAGGACAAATGGACTCCCCCAAGTAATCCTCGGATGTCTACATGTATGCAATGATTTATATGCACCTCACACACATGCATCTTCACATATGTACACATAAAGACTGCTAAACAAATACATATAAAAATAAAGAGTTTTGTGTGTGTTGTGTCAGCAACATAGATGTATCTTCCTATGATGTTAGAATTTATTAAATAACAACAAATTCACAGTATATGGCAGTTTCAATGGCAGAAATTTGCCAGATACTCCCACTTTCTACATGTTCCTGAAAGCAAACACAGGCTCTTTTATTTAAGTCTTAATTATTAACATTAGCTTTCAGATTACACATTACTCATAACACTGTAAATATATCTACATATACATATATGTGTAGGATGCAGCAAGGGTTTCTGAAGTACCAACCAGCAGAGAAGCAGATAGAAGTACAAATTGAGTCTATATTGATACCTAAGCTGGAGAAGAATCTGAAGAAACTGTTGGATTCTAACTATTGGCTGTAGAGTTAGGCAGCAGAATCAGAGCTGAGTTGCAGTTACAAAGTGAAAGGAAGTCAGGAGCAGGTCATGACAAATGAATATGTAGACAGATATACTGTAGATCCAGACAGGGGAACAAGAGGACAACCAATTCAAGTAGGTTATATAGGTAACTGGGAGCCAGCAGAGCTGAAGCCCCTGAGACAGGAGGGAGTTTTTTGTCTGCTACTTCCTTAAGGAATATATACCAGGTGGTCAGATGACAGGGTTATACATGGGGACATTCACTATCACCATGCTAGATGCCCACCTCTTTACACAATCACACTGAGGGACTTATATCCTCTCCTTCAACTAATTTGGTCAATAAATTTGTGGGCCTCCTAGAAGGACATTTCCATCTAGGTTCTTAGTCTCATTAATAAAAGAATTTAAAAACACACCCAGGCAGTTCCAGAACAATTTCACTAAAGTTTGAAAGAAACACATCAGAGCAGGCCAGCAGAAAATTCCAGCAGCTGCTGGAAGGAAAGAAAATGGAATGGAACAAGAGGTCATAGTGTAAAGGTCAAAGAAACAGTGAGAACGCGGAGACTGGTTAAGTCTGCTTCGGCTTCTGGCCAGTATCTATAAAGAGAGATAAGGGGAAAAAAGGAAGGACATGCTTAGTGTTGGTCTGTAGGTCTAAGTTCAGAGACCCCTCCATTCTATGCTCTTATGGACCAGGACAAAAGATTACACATGGCTAAAAATAGAAGTTGAGAAGGTTTGTTAAAAGAGAGAAAGTACTTCCAAGGTAGGGAGTTGGTCAGTGAACTGAGGAAAGAGCCCTAAAAGCATTGGAACCTGAAGCCTTTGATAAAACCTTTACACACCATGCACTTCTCTTTCTATTTGTTTTTTTGTTTTGTTTTGTTTTTCCATTTGTTTGTTCAACAGAATGTGAATTCTGTTCAGCAGATAGGCCCAGGTAAGGAATGAAGTCTTTCTTTGCTTCTTTCACTTGTTAATTTGATGTTTCAATCTCCACTTCATATTCTCCTGCCACAATTGTCAGTTTTGATTTTAACTCACCCATGTGCCCCTTCAGTCCTAAGCCACCCCACACCCAGTTAATTGCCAGGATAGCACCATTTACAGTCTCAAGCATACGTTATTTGTCAGCCTGTGATATGTACTTGATGCCAGCTGGATGGTGCCGTTCACATGTCCAATCAAGAGCACAAAGAGCCTCCATTTTCAAAAAAGGAGTAAAATGTTGCTAAAGAAAATTAGTAGAACTTTAAAAAAAAGTTGAGTCTTTTAAAACAAGTAACAGTTACAGTTGGAAAAACCAGTTTTACACAATATGAGTGACTTAGGGCAGGGTTCAAACTCTCTGCTCTCAGTTAATTAACACAATGCAATGGGTCCCACAAAAAACACTCTAAATCAGATAGAATGTCAATCGCTAATCCAAGCAACTCTGGCCAAAGGCATGACAACCTAGTCCTGTGGATCACATGAGTTTGCTCTTACAAAACGATGTCCAATATTAATCATTTTACAAATATATGTTGGGATATACTGCTCCCAAAATATTAAAAGGGGGTAGAATATTCAACAAAATGTGATGTGTTGTCTACAGCATAAGATATGGATGACTTTCATGGGTATTCAAATTGAATAACCCATCCCTATCTTAAAAAGTGAACATGAATAGTTTGAATATTAAATTATGTCAATGGATTGGTTGAAAGTTGAACCTTAAGAAAAGGTCTAAGTGTATGTGTGTACCCATGCCTGTGTGTCTGTGTGTTTGTGTGTGTGTCTGTGTGTCTGTGTGTTTGTGTGTATGTCTGTGTGTGTGTGTGTGTGTGTGTGTGTGTGTGTGTGTCACATAATCGAACATAATAAGATAAGGTTAAAAATAAACCAAGATGAACTTTGTTGGTATAGAAACATAACTATGTCAGACTTTAAAGCCATATAGTAGGACCTTTAAAAAATAGTCTTATAATACCTAAAACTGTATTATTGTTTAAGAAAAGTTTAGCTTACACAACCCTCAGCATTTTCTGGCCTTATAAAAATAGCTTTGTTTGGCATATCATCACCAAATTTCTAGAATGATCACCAAAGCAGAAGGTGAAGTCTAGATGACAACATGGAGTCACTGTAGTTAACTTGTACAGCCTGCTAAATAGATGTCCATTTTCTGGGAGGGCTATAAAAAGATTTTAAAAATGTTTCAAGAGTCTCAAGTGATTTAATTCTTTGAGTCTTTCACATTACACTTCACACCAAGTTAAACTCAATTCTTTAAAAACAGTGGGGCATGGCCTGGCAGTGGTGGTGCACGCCTTTAATCCCAGGACTTGGGAGGCAGAGGCAGGTGGATTTCTGAGTTCAAGGCCAGCCTGGCCTACAGAGTGAGTTCCAGGACAGCCAGGACTACACAGAGAAACCCTGTCTTTAAAACAAAACAAAACAAAACAAAAACAGTGGGGCATCTTTAGATAAATTCTTTTCTTACTCATGTTAGATAAGGACTTAGTAATGCATAGTTATCTAGCAGAATTCTCAGGGAATGAGTTGTCCTCTTGCTTTAAGTGTTTTGACATCAAATACACTATAAGGAATTCAGAAGATGGGAGCTCTATAATGTTTCTATGACTACTCTGCTTTGTAGTCAGCTGGTTATACTTGAGAATATATTTTGGCTGCCAAGGAATATTCTCCCATAAACAATGTTCAAAAGCTTTTTAATAATTAAAACACTAAATATTAAATAAATAGATGAATATGTATGAAAGATATAAATATATAAACATAACTTAATAATTAATTCCTAGTATTTTTCTGTTGGCTTCTCCCTAGTGCAACTCAATCAGAGGGAATGGATATATGTGAGTCAAAACTCATATATCAAAATAAAGGACTCTTTTCATGCACAAACTAAAAATTACCCTAGATCTGTCTATGCTTCTTTCTACTATTTCTATTCCCAATGGAGTTGTCAACTCTGTGACAAAAGATCACATGGTGACTCCCATTATATGATTGAATCTCACTCTAAGTCTTTCAGCTAGTATTATATAAGGAACACTCCTCTCAAATGCTCTGTATCATTGTCCCATGGAATACGTTTTCTAAGGTATATAATGTAGAATCAAGATAAATTAGAACATGCAAGATAAATTAGAGCCAGGAAAGGGTAGAACATTTGAAATGTAAATGAAAATATGTTCAATAAAAAAAGAAAAGAATATGCAATAAGTCTAATCTTCCATGAGACAGAAACAAAAGCCTGTAAGTTGCCATTTTGGTATCTGTTTTCAGGAATCTTTGCAATGAACCATAGCAAACCAAACTGACAGTGGGATTTTACATCAGACTTGGCTGCTTGTGCTCATTGATATGGACATGGTCATACTATGTTTTCTTTTACTTTAAAAGAATCTGATATATTAGCATCCAAATAGACACAAAACAAAGTATGGGATGTTTCCAAATGATGAAGAAATCATAATACTAGAATAATTATGTACAATGCAGAAACAAATGTGTGTGTTAATGTGTGCAGTGAAAATTATATGATGAGACATTGGCAAAAGAAAACATACTTTCTGAGGTTGTGTGCAGAAAGGTGGCAAAGAAAGATAAGTAACAAGTTACTATGATGTTCTGTTCTGTGACAGAAAAGATACTTTCCAAGAATAACCAGAGATGGATCATCTTTCACTAGTGCTGCAAGTATCTAACTCTTTACCCAGTGGTTAAGAGACTCTGGCTCATGGTACTGAAGCTTCCTTCCTATAAAACTGCTCTATGGAAAAGTGGGTCATCTAAATGTGGATATTGTGTTTCTTTTCCTGAACAATCATGGAGATTTCTATTAATCATCACAGCAAACAAACTGACAATGATGACTGTTCTATCCTTTTCAAACATAAATGTAATAATCAAATATGCAGACCCTGGTGATTTCTATTTCAAGAGTCTGTACAAATTAGGTCACAGTTATTGTTGAGTTGTGAGGATCTATACATATATACAAATACATATATTTCCCCACAAGAGAGAAGTGATTCCGAAGTGAATGGCATCCAGGGTAACATTGTATCATTTACTTTCTGAACATTGTAGTAGCTATGAAATTTGGAAAGAATCAAACCTGTTCTCGGATCGTAATTGCCTGCTGCAATGGACCAGAGAGACTGAAGCAAGAGCTTTTTGGAGGGTTTTTATTCCAACCACTAACAAGATGCAAGTGTGGGTTGAACCACATAGCTATGAAGTCCACCCACAGCTGGTTGAAGAATCATAGCCAGAAAAGAAAATCAATGCATATAATATAGTACTTAGGAATCCAAAGTTTTCAGGCCCACAACTTCAGAGGAAATAATTTCTGAGATGGTTTATTCACCCTAGTGGCAGATATTGAGATGGAAATTAAACTCACCTTTGCTTTCTAGTGGGTCAAAACATGAAAAAATAGTCCAAGAATAACAAGAAGAACTGGTTATAAAAAGTAAGTGAACTTTCAGGTCTAATGACTTGTACATACTAAGAATTCAGGCAACACTTGTTGTTTATGTGGTTTGATGTTGAAGTTGCTAACCATGCATTTATGGAGGACCACTATAAGCTGAGCACTGTTCTAGATGTCAGAGATGCAGAGTTATCAATTAGGCTGGAAGAATTGCCTTCATTTTTCATATTCATGTTTAATGCCATATGTTGTAGGAGTTTGCTAATATCTTGCAAATTAATACTCTGTGTATGTGTGTGTGTGTGTGTGTGTGTGTGTGTGTGCAAGCATGTGACACAACTGTGAAGGTCATAGGACAGCTTGCAGAAGTAGGTTCTTGCTTTCCATTGTATGGTGTCAAGGAATTGAACTTAGCTTGTTAGGCGTAGTGCAAGCTCCTTCACTAACTAAGCTGTCCTGCCAATCCTCTGCTAATTTCTTTACAGAGCATTACCTCTAGTGTGTATCATTCAGGAACCAAAACCTCAGAAGGGAGCAAAAGCACCAAAATACTGTATTAATCTTACTGACCTCTAAAATATCCTCCAGTCTTATTAATTGACAATTGTTATCTCTGAAGATGACAAGACGGATTATTTTGAACTGAGTAACTGTGTTATTTTCAGCTGAGCCAATACTTCATCTCTGTGATTAACTCATGTGCTTAAAGACTCTAACACTGTGGCCATTTTTATATGACAAAAGCATTGACCAAATGTACTAAATCACCTGCTCCACACTGTGGATTATTCTTTCTTCATCTTACTTATGCCTGCAGTCAAGTGAAAATAAGAGGGAAGAAGTTCTTTAGATATGAACTATAGGTGGTATGTTTCATGGAGTATAGCAAGATCTTCATATATCAGGGGGTATAAATCCATTAGTAAAGATGTGGTTCAAGAGTGGAACCCCATTAATATGTACAATTTTTAAGTTTAAAAGTAGTGATGTCTCAGAGCTCGTGTGGCCCGAAATACAAGGCTGCCAGTTTTAACTTTTCAGTCTCAGGCAGAAATAAAAGATTGAGAAATATTAGAATTCATGTAATGACTTCTTGACAAAGCCTTTATGAGGAGATGAGCTAGGGACACACAGGCTAGGACAGCAATTCTCAATCTGTGATGGCAACCCCTTTGGGAAGCCAGTATCTTCAAAAACAATTGCATTAAAATTCATAACAGTGGTAAAATTGAAATTATGAAGTAACCACAAAAATAATAGTAATAATTTTATACTTCAGGTCACCCACCACAACATGAGGAACTATGCTAAAGTAATGCACCATTAGGTTGAGAACCACTGGTTGCATTTACTAAAATGACAGGGAAATTAACTTTTATCTTAATAGCTGTATTCACTTTGTTAAATTTGCTTTTCTTTTCCTAAGGCATAAATACAAGTCTTGGTGCCAGACACCAACAACCATTTTACTTTTATCTGTGTGTGTTCATATGTGGGAGTGCACATGAAAGTAGAAGTAGACACATTTTTGTGCATGTGTGCAAGCATGTATGTGTGTGGGCACGAGTGCGTATGTGTGTGGAGGCCACAGGCCTCTACTTCCTCCTTCAAGATCCATACACCTTGATTTTTGAGATAGATTTTGGGCTGGCTGATTAGGTTGTACTGCCCTCCCAACAGTGAAATTCAAGTGCCAGCTTTTGGCATAAGTTTGGAGCTCAAACACAAGGTACTATGCTTGTATGTACAATACTTTATCTCCCCTCTTTTCCCAATTATTATGTAAAGTCAATTCATAGAAAATTGTAAGTAAAATGGTATGAGGAAAGTTCTGATATGAAGAAGTTGATGTCTCTAATTTACAAAATAGTTACCCCATCCCTCCAACACACACAATTATAGTGTCAATCAACTCTTCCTTAATATTTTTGCTCTGTTTTTGACATGGACAAATAGAAAGCTAGAAACTGTCTGCCAGATCAAGGGAGAGTCCTAGTGAATCTCGAAGTTTGATACATACATCGAGATTTTACTAAAGCATTTACAGATCAAATGAATCTGCTGCTAAATGATCAAAATACTAGGCTTTGTCCTACCATTGATTAACAGGAGGAGTTAGGAACAAAATGGATTTTTGTCTACAGTATAACTGTAAAAGTTTTTGAGTGTTTCTGTGGCAGAATGCCATGCTCAAAAACTAGGGTGTTCTAACAGACCTATTAACTGATAATTGATTTTTCAAAGCTATGAAGCACTCTGCAAGTCCTTCAACCCACCATTTCCCAGCAATCATAAGAGGCAAGCTACACTATGCACAGAGGCTTCCTGTGTTGAATATTATAGCCCAGTTTCTAAGCCAGATTAACTCTGCTGCTACTTGTAGCCTGACCTTCACAGTAAGAACAAAAAATTATATAAAACCAGACCCATGGTTAGAAAAATGTCTTCATATGTTATCTTATTCTCAGTTGGCTCTAATTCTTTTTTATTATTATTTTCTATATTCTTTGTTTACATTCCAAATGATTTTCCCTTTCCCGGTTTCCCCCTCCCCATAAGTCCCATAAGCCCTCTTCCCTCTGCTAGTTCCCCAATCAACCCCTCCCACTTCTCTGTCCTGGCAATCCCCTACAATGCTGCATCAAGCTTTTCCAGGACCAGGGCCCTCTCCTTCCTTCCTTCTTGGGAATCATTTGATATGTGAGTTGTGTCTTGGATATTCAGAGCTTCTGGGCTAATATCCACTTATGAGTGACTACATTCCATGTGTGTTCTCTTGTGAATGAGTTACCTCACTTAGGATATTTTCCAGTTCCAACCATTTGCCTAAGAATTTCATGAATTCATTGTTTTTAATAGCTGAGTAGTATTCCATTGTGTATATATACCACATTTTTTGTATCTATTCCTCCGCTGAGGGACATCTGGGTTCTTTCCAACTTCTGGCTATTATAAGTAAGGCTATTATGAACATAGTGGAACAAGTGTCCTTATTGCAAGCAGGGTAATCTTCTGTGTATATGCCCTGGAATGGTACAGCAGGGTCCTCTGGAAATGTCATGCCCAGTTTTCTGAGGAATTGCTAGACTGATTTCAAGAGTGGTTGTACCATCTAGCAATCCCACCAGCAGTGGAGGAGTGTTCCTCTTTCTCCACATCCTCTCCGACACATGCTATCTCCTGAGTTTTTGATCTTAGCCATTTTGACTGGTGTGAGGAGAAATCTCTGAGTTGTTTTGATTTGCATTACCCAAATGACTAATGATGTTGAACATTTCTTAAGGTGCTTCTTAGCCATCTGAAATTCTTCAGATGAAAATTCTTTGTTTAGCTCTCTACCCCAGTTTTTAATAGGGTTATTTGGTTCTCTGGGCTCTAACTTCCTGAGTTCTTTGTAAATATTGGATATTAGCTCTCTGTCAGATGTGGAGTTGGTGAAGATCTTTTCCCAATTTGTTGGTTGCCAATTTGTCCTTTTGACAGTGTCCTTTGCCTTACAGAAACTGTAATTTTATGAGGTCCTATTTGTCAATTCTTGATCTTAGAGCAAAAGCTATTGGTGTTCTGTTCAGGAACTTTCTCCCTGTGCCCATGTCCTCCAGGGTCTTCCCCAGTTTCTTTTCTAATAGTTTCAGTGTGTCTGGTTTTATGTGGAGGTCCTTGATCCACTTGGAAATGAGCTTAATACAAGGAGATAAGAATGGATCAATTCTCATTCTTCTGCATGCTGACTTCCAGTTGAGCCAGCACCATTTGTTGAAAAGGCTATGTTTTTTTCCACTGGTTGTTTTCAGCTCCTTTGTCAAAGATCAAGTGACCATAGGTGTGTGGCTTCATTTCTGGGTCTTCAATTCTATTCCATTGACCCACGTCCCTGTCACTGTACCAATACCATGCAGTGTTAAACACTATTGTTCTATAATATTGCTTTAGGTCCAAGATACTGATTCCCCCAGAAGTGATTTTACTGTTGAGAATAGTTTTGGCTATCCAGGGTTTTTTGTTATTCCAGATGAATTTGAGAATTGCTCTTTCTAACTCTATGAAGAACTGAGTTGGAATTTTGATGGGGATTGCATTAAATCTGTAGATTGCTTTTGGCATGAAGGCCATTTTAACTATATTAATCCTGCCAACCCACGAGCATGGAAGATTTTTCCATTTTCTGAGGACTTCTTCCATTTCCTTCTTCAGAGACTTGAAGTTCTTGTCATTTATATCTTTCACTTGGTTGGTTAGAGTTACACCAAGATACTTTATATTGTTTGTGGCTATTGTGAAGGATGTCATTTCCCTAATTTCTTTCTCAGACTGCTTATCCTTTGAGTATAAGAAGGCTATTTATTTGCTTGAGTTTATTTTATAACCAGACATTTTGCTGAAGTTGTTTATCAGCTGTAGGTGTTCTCTGGTGGAGTTTTTTGGGTCGCTTCAGTATACTATCATATCATCTGCAAATAGTCATAGTTTGACTTCTTCTTTTCCAATTTGTATCCCTTTGACCTCCTTATGTTGTCCAATTGCTCTAACTAGGATTTTAAGTACAATATTGAAAAGATATGGAGAGAGGGGCCATCCTTGTCTAGTCCCTGATTTCAGTGGGTCTGCTTCAAGTTTCTCTCCATTTGGTTTGACGTTGGCTACCGGTTTGCTGTATATTGTTTTTACTATGTTCACGTATGGGCCTTGAATTCCTGTTCTTTCCAAGATTTTTGCCTGAAAAGATGCTGAATTTTGTCAAATGCTTTTTCAGCATCTAATGAAATGACCATAGGGTTTTTTCTTTGAGTTTGCTTATGTAGTGGATTGTATTGATGGATTTCCATATATTGAACTATTCCTGTATCCCTAGAATGAAGCCCACTTGATCATGGTGAATGAGAGTGACTGCTAAGTGTATAAAGTAGTAAGGGACAAACCAGAAATTGATTTTGTTGTGATTGTAAATTCTTTCTTACAACTTCAGATTGTGTTCAGAGTATTAAAATTGAAAATCAGGATCAGTGTTATAAAACTGTAAAAGAAATTGCCTAAGAGAAGTAAAATAAAATGTATTTCAATGCAGGAATTTTAAGGACAAGGATTTTTTTTTTGAGGCAATGAGAGATAATTCCAGTTTCCTTTACTAACAAATGAACAAAAAGATCGAAGAAGAAGGCATGGGCTGGGGAGGTGATATATAATTACATAAATTACGGCATGGATTATTGAACTGCTCTGAATTAATAAAATAAAAATTTCTATTTCTGGTCCTATAAATGGAAGTCTGACTGAATGTTTAAGCTTAGAAACCTTCATTTAAATACCATGCACATTGAGGTTTTTATGCAGATGACCCAGGACACTTTATCTGTACATTTGCCAATCACCATAAATTAGCCAGAATACCAGGTACCCGAACAAATTAAAAGGGACAACTTTAATAACTTAATGATCCATTCATATGTCTAATTCTGATGACACATCATTATACGAGAAGTAAAAATGAGCTGCTTCGTTGCAGATTGCATTTAGACCTCTAAAATTCAGAAGCACTACCTTCGGTTTTCACACTCAATTCATTACAAGAGTTCTACATATCGGAGATACTGATGTGTACATCAAAGTATTTTGCAATGGAAAATGAAAATAGTCAGTAATCTCTAAATTCTTAAAGTCCGCTGATTCTGAAAGAGCCAAACTACATTTGAGCCACCTGTAAATCAGCCTTCAGTATTTTTATCAAATAGAAAGACCTACATTTGCATTTCTATTGTTTCCTATTTTTGCTTTAATAATGGACCATCTCAAAGGATTCTTTTCTTCAGTAACAATCCATTATGGATTTATCCTCCACAGTTTATTAAGATGTTTTTCGAACCTATTCATGTTTGGGGACTGATCATTTATCATTCTAATTACTTTCATAGATTTACTACCTGCTTCATGAAAAGATCTTCATTTACTCCTGAATTAGTCCTCTTCAGCTGCGGTAGTGCTCCTTACCTGAGGTTTTCCAGGAGTCATTGACATAAACCCAGATGCATCAACTTGTACATTGCATGTTAAAAAAAAAAAAACTGTACTATAGTCAGGTATGGTAGGTACACCACTCTGGAGGTTGGGTATATTGTGGGTTTAAATCCTGAATACCCTACAGGATGGGAGCTTATGTAAAAAATATAAGAACATATCCCCAACCCCCACTTACCAGCATACAGCAGCACAATTTCATCTCTGTTCATAGAAAAGAGAAAATTTTTAGACATTTGTATTTCTTGGACACTTGTTTGTGTTTAGCAGCAGCTCTTCACAGATGGGATTGGAAAACTGTTAGATGGAGCAAGAAGGGGCACTTTGAGTATGGATGGCCAATCTAAACTTAGGTAGGTATTCAACTTAACATAGAGAGCTTCCCAAGCAGGGATCTTTGTGGCTTTACAAGAATCACTAGGGACAGAATTACTGGGGGAGAAATACATATATTGAGCTGGCTATACTGCACACTTTTACTCCTAGCAGTGAGGTGAGGGAAAAGGCTGGAGTGTGTCTTGTCTCAAAAAAAAAAAGCAAAAAGCAAAAAGGAAGGAAGGGAGTAATAAGGATTCTGATTCAATAAATCTGAGATGAAATCTAGACTTTTTTAAACATCTATATTAAATCTGATAAATGTCCATATTTGAGAAATATGAATAATAACATATTCTTGGCAACAACTAAACTACAGTAAGGGGCTTTGAAGGTGTACTATTTCTCAGGACCAAGCACCAACTATATTTTTTTTTCTAATTTCTCAAATGCTCAGATTTCAGTACATTTCTTTGAGGAAAAAAATTTTAAAAAAGAAATAGCATCATTAAGCTTTTACTGATCTCTCACAAAATGATTTAAGATATGTAATGTACAGGCTGAGTTGTATCTAGTCTTTTTAGGAGTGTTCCCATTTTTTACAGAAGATTAATTTTTTTGCATTGGAAGCTGCTTGTAATACTAATCCTAGTGTTTTATTTTCATGAAATGTCTGTGTCGACTGAAGGCATGTAAATCAGCATATACTGTGCTCTAGCACAGCTGAATTATAAACCCATTAAGCACTCAAATTATGGAAATGATGGCCTGGTGGCTCCACCATTCTATACCTCCAGCTGTTGCACAGCCAATGTACAACAGAAATATTGAAATACGATCTTGGGAGAATAAAAGGGAGAAAGAGAGAGAAAGAGAGAGAGACAGAGACAGAGACAGAGACAGAGACAGAAAGAGACAGAGAGACAGAGAGATGAAAGAATTCCCTAACCCAAATAATTTCGTTTTTTAAACTAATTAAATTGTATGTTTAATGTGTTTCTGTGTATGTGTGTATCCTTGCATGCATGCATATGTGTGCATGCACTTCTGTGTTTGTGTGTGTGTGTGTGTGTGTGTGTGTGTGTGTGTGTGTTTAAGTGTTTAAGCAGAACAGGAGGTAGGAAAAAAAGAGGAAGACAAATTGAGAATGGAGCACTGTAAAATATTCTTGAAGCCAACATCCTGAATTGCAATGAATGAAGAACAGCATAATTCATGGGTGAAATCAAGTTTTATTGAATTCAGTTAGACCCACATAACTGATGTTTTTGGATTTTTATCTGATAGGGGGTTATGATTACCAATTTGTTAATTTTTAATTTATAATGTCATGAAGAAGTATCATGTTATAGAAACCAATAATCCTATTGGGGAAAATTTCCCTTGACAGCCTAAGCTAAAAGGGTGTGATGCTGGGGCAAAGAATTTTGTTGTTGTTGTTACAAAAGAGAAAATTGTTCTTTCAGCTATAGCAATAGTGCCTAACAGCAACTGCTTCCTGTGAAATTGTTCCAAGTGCATTTCCATAAAGAAAGGTTCTATTCTACCCAAACCCTGCTTATATTCCAACTCCATCTACATTCTACTCCAGGCGTTCGTGTGTTTCTCCCCCCAACAATTTGGCTATTTAATGCTTGCACAGGCCTATAATTGTGCTGATGTCATCTAGCCAATCAATCATAGAACTATTCATTAGGATATCTGTAATCAGGGCAGTGTCAAAGTGAACTCCATTCATTTTGCTACTAAATATCAAATGATGGTAAATTAAACTCTTATTGTAATGATGATATTAAAATGAATGGGGTGCCATTATGTCTTTTCTCACAGTTATGCTATTTTTATTAGACAACATAGTAACCATGAGTTTTACTGACATTAAGATGGACACTTAGCAGAAAGGAAGGCAGCAGATTTATATCCCCACATGAAAAAGCCCATATCCTGAGTTGATAGAAAACAAGTCACGAAACACTATATTTTAACAAAAATAAAAATTCATGCTGAATATATTTCATACTTAGTACAGTCTATGACCCTTCTTCAGTACTAAAAATAGACAAATGTAGGTATATGGAGTACTCCAACAGTAGCACAAATTCACAGTAACAAATTGCCAGTTCTGACTAAAGGAAAATAAGCCCCATGTTTATGTATTTTCCTCCTGCAAAAAAAAAAAAAAAAAAAAAGCAAACAAACCATTGAGCTGCTGGCAAAATTAAGGTTAATATAGTATTTTATCATAAGAAAGCTTTGTCATAATATTTCATAAATGAATCTCACATAAAAAGGTCACTAGTGAAAGTAAAAAAATAAAATAGCATTGATAAGAATTATTGAGTATTTTTCTCTTGTTTTTCAAGCAACTCTGTGTCAAATGTTAATTAAAATAAATAAACAAAAGAACACTTTGAAAGGAAGTGAAATTATCGTTTTCAGCCATTCTGGCTTTGAATCATTTCCTGATATATCAAGAGCTTGGGTATTAGAATCATTAAAGAGAGTTTAAAACCAATTTTCATAGCAACGGGTATTAACATTTTCGTAAAATTTTAATGGGGGATTTTCACATGAGACAAAACTGAAGAGAAGGAATGTTTAAAGATGAAACTATTAATTAAGCAGAACTTTATTGTTCTGATGTTTCTTTCTTCTAGAGTCTGCAATATGGTCAGAATACACCACCACCACCACCCCCACACACACACTTATCTCATTATATTCTCTTTGGTTTAGTGTCCTAGTTTCTGGGTATGGTTTAACTAGAGGAAAGAGAAGATTAGTTAAAGCATGGAGATTGCTGCCTTTATCAAAATATACTCGGGCAAGAGCCAAATGCACAAACACGACACTGAAATTCTTGTCAAAAAAAAAAAAAAAGACTTTTCTCATTAATATATTCTAAAGCATTTTCTAGTACTTCATACTGTGGCAACATGTCTGTATTTAGGAAAGTGATTTTATAAAATGAATACATTCTAAGAATGAATTTAGGAATACTATAAACTTATTTGAAGATAGATATGTAGCCAATAGTGAATTAAATCTAAATGTCAGACACAAGTGATAAATGGTAATTCAATAAAGATAAATATTGTTTCCACATTTTTCCTAATCACATTTACTCATTATTCTAAATGTTCATTCATTAAATGGAACAATCAAATATATTATAATGGCTTGTATCTAAACAATGAATGACTCCTTTTCCCAAATTAACTCTTTTATTAAGAGATAATAAACACATATTATTTAGTCTGTATTTCTTGAGGTACCCCAAACTGCACATATATAATAGTCAATTAACCAAAAAGTAGACATGTATCCTGGGAAATGAACAAATATTCCTTAATGTAATGGAGAAGTGACATAATTGCTTCTAGTACAAAAGAACAGACAGCAAAAGCTGCTACACAGACTGATTTTGGGCACAGGAACCACTGTACTTAGCATTCACTGTCTCCATGACTCTGAGCCTGGCTGTATCTATCCTTACTGCTTCTACCCTGACAAAGGCATTTCTATTCAGTCCCTTCTTTGATTTATTTGTTCCATATTGAAAGGGTATGAGAGTTCTTTAATTATCAGCTGATTGATGTATTAAACAATACTGTAAGATTCAATATGTGTATGTGTGTGTGTGTATGTATGTATGTATGTATGTATGTATGTAGTCTTCATTGTGTGCTCAGGTCCTAGTTTCACTGTAGCTATAGATCTAGTACCTTCACTTTTCAACTTAGGTGCAAGTGGCAAGTTAATGCTCTCTGTAGTACCAGATTTCCCAAGATTGCCCTAGCATAGAAATGGCATTGTGTTGCAATTCTTCCAAATTGATGACTTGTATCTTATAAGGAGGCTCTATAATACTCAAAAAGTAAACAACTCACAGTTCTCAGGAAGTCCCTGAAATATGTTTCACAAGAATACTTGCCAAAGTTATATAAGCAACAACAGCTGCTAGAGAGGAGAAATTTTTGATTTTTTTCTGAAATTCATGGAAAGACATTCAGAAACACAGTCTATACCGTAGGCTGTAGTGAGTCTTTTGGTGCTACAGCTGCCTTTGTGTAACCTGTGCCCCTGTAAATAACCCTTCTCACATACTGATACAAGTAACTCCATGGTTTCATACCCCCCTGCAATGAGAGGTGAGGAATGTATCTAAGCTCATCCATATGAACATAAGCCTGAAGCATCCATGATAAACTTCTTTCTGGGTATGATATGTGATGCTATGACTCCTTTATAGAGTAGAATGAAGCCTTCATGAATCTTGTGATAGGACACTTGGGAAAAATCCAAGGATGACTGTTTATTTAAATTTGATATAGGGTAGCTAGTTTCCTTAACAAATGGCCTCTATTGCGAATGCAAATATAGCAATGCCACCAAAACCGCTGATTGATGTATTAAACAATACTGTAAGATTCCATATGTGTATGTGTGTATATGTATGTATGTATGTATGTATGTATGTATAATATAGGTTGGGATCTGGAACAGGTTGTCTGGATTTGCTTCTCTATTGCTGTGACAAAACACTGACCAAAAGCAACTTTGAAACAATATATTTAAGATCATTGCTTAGAGTGTGCCATTAAGGAAAGCAAAGGCAAGAGCTCAGAATAGAAACCTGGATGCAGGAAAGGAGACAGGGTCCATGAAGGAGAACTGTTCTGTTCACTATTTACTGGCTTGCTCCCTATGGTTTGTATAGCCCTACTATTCTCTCTCTCTCTCTTCTCTCCCTCTCTCTCTCTCTCTCTCTCTCTCTCTCTCTCTCTCCCTCTCTTTCTCTCTCTCTCTCTCTGTATGTATATATAAAAGAGAGAGAGAGAAGTGGGGTATGTGTGTGTATGTATGTATGTGTAGTACATGTGTGTGTGTATATAGTACATTCCTGTTTGTGTCATGCAACACTTCGTTTGAATTGAAGCATAATGTTGTCCTGGAGAGGCCAAAGGAAGATATAAATTATTCTAATATAAAATTTTATACTATATTCCTTTAACACATGGTCTCTTACTGAAGTCAGAGGTTGATTAGTAACCAGAAAATCCCATCAATTCTCTTCTCTCTAATCCAAAAGCACAGGGATTACAAGATCTTATAACTACACTGCATCTGAGTATCCAATCTCATGTTATCATGTTTGTGCATCAAGTTTTCTTACCCCTATAGCCTATTACTATATTCTCATGTAGTCATTATACCACCACCCCCTGCAAAATTACAAGAGCTCTTCAAAATTTACCACCCCACAGTTATCATTTAATTTATACAACTCTAAAGTGGCATGTGTCAGCAATAGTCATTGTTATTTCTTTAATAAACTAATTTTCTCAAGATTTTATTTGTAAATAGTAACAAGAGAGCCTATAATCATCAAGATTAATAATATACCCTTTCAATATACAGGAAGGCTGAAGAAAATTAGCTAAAATATAAAATTCCATAAAGCCCAGTAAAGAAAGTGATATGATATGTACTAAGATTGCAGTCCCCTTTTGATATGTAAACACAAGGCCACAAGTGGCATTCATTGTTTCATTCTACTACTGCCATTCAATTTTCCTTTTTCTTTACTTAGCATCTCTCCTTACCAGGATTCTTTGCCTGTAGATAAGCAAATCTTTGTCCCTACACTCTTAAGTTTTCCATTGTTCTACTTTACAGGATAGAAAAGGTAAATATCTTTTTGTCTTTATCCATTGTAAGGTTGATGGCTGAGGCTTCTATAACATCAACAACAACAACAACCAAAAAAAAACTGTACTAAGAAGTGAAAAGTATATATGCTTGCTTAATAGGTTTTGAATGACATGGGATCTTTGCATGTCTATGTATTTTCATAGAAAATCTTACAGGTGAATTATTGGCGAACCTATCATATGATCTAATGGGATGAACTTGGTGGGAGGGACATGCAGCAAGGTCTGTGCTATTTCATCCTAGTATCACTTTGTTCCATCCCTTTCTTCTTAGTTCAGGGCAAATTCCTGTCACATGGAGGTCTTCAGCAGAGAGAGGAAAAATATCAGTGGATGGCATTCCTATGATTTATGACCTGACTTGGAGAAGAAAGGGTGAGGATAATTTTGGATGGCCCATTCAGAAAGGAAGGGGCAGGAGGAGGCCATAGGAACATCCCCATGTCTGGTATTTTTGCAAACTTCCCAAGAGCCATAATATGAACTTGTTCCCTCTACACACCACCAGCCTGAGAAGAAATTCAGTAATGTTTCCTTTGATTACTGGTCATTGGATGTATCCCTACTAGAAGCATTTCTCCCGGTATAAATTTTTTCACCACAATTACACAACCTAATCCAAGTTAATAAAATGACCCATCTACCCACCTACTTTCAAAAAAAACCACAATTTACTTAATATAAGGAAGGTATCTGAAAGATATGCTTAATATTTCAGTTTTCAATTAAGTATGACATTATTGTTTCTTATGTAAAAAAAAATCCCTTTTCTGAGTACTGAGGCCTTTCCATTAATAAATAGCTAATTTGAAGAAAGGGGAAGTGAAAATGACATGAATGATTTACTGAAGAAAGAGGGATCATTGTCAGTTGACCCCCTTGATTCCCAGATCTATTTCATGTGACTATGAGGAAAGCTATATCACTGGCTTGGAACAAATACTACAACAAAAAGAAAAGAATTCTTATATGTTTTGTCAACAGCTACAGAATAACTATAGGTCATTTCTGCAGGGTGTATCCTTCCATACATAAACCTGCCTCTGGGTAATGCAGGTCATGGCAAAGCCAGTGAATCACATAGAATATAGCCAATTCACTCCTTAGACTTTCGGAAACAAGTGAGTTCTTTGATTGAAGCTAAAATCGGGTGGAATGTTATGTCTCTGTATATGGCATTCAACTCATATATGATTGTGTTAGCATAAGATTTATGGGTAAAGAATATAAAAATATTTTATTTCTTCAAAGAAAGACTCAGCCATTTTCATGACAAAATTCCATGTTATCACACTTCACTAGGTAGCTGACTGGTCCCCTAATATATTTTAGTTGAGTGCCAAGTATAACTTCAGGCATATTTGAGGCTAACTTTGGTAAGAAAGATATAAACATACAAATATGTACACACAGAATATACATATATATATATGAATATATATTTCTGTATATCTATATATATATATATATATATATTCCTTAAGTGTATAAGAAAATATATATTAAACATATTATCTTAAACTTACCAGAAGATACACATATATACTTGTATTATATAATGTATATATATATCATATAAATCACACACACACACGCACACGTGTGTGCGTGTGTGTGTGTGTGTGTGTCTGTGTATGTATGTGTGTCATTTTCTAGAATTATTAAAAGACTGTTCTGTCATGAATGAATTTTAGAAGAAATTCATATGAGATGTAAATGTGGTAACATTGGTTTCAACTTCTAGGAAATTCGCAAAGAAATCCTTGACTCATGCTTCTTTTTCACCACTCCTATAGTCACTATTCTAAACTGTCTGATCACCCAACCAAACCATTAGCCACAACCCATGAATAAGTAATAATCCACAGTTAGAGTCAGATATCCCAGCAAGCAAAGTGGACAATGATATACACAACTTGAATGCCAGCCACTTGGAAAGATTGCTCATCATCAATGTCTTTCAGGGTAACCTCTATGTGATAGTGTAATACTGCAAAAGACTTTTTACCTAGTGTCAGCACATCATCCAGATCTATCTTCATAAACCAGATCATTGTTTTCTCCTTCGTTAGCTCATCATCAGGAAATCTCTAGGAAGTACAAGGTGTCATTTTCTGGGAGGATGAAAGTGCAGCTGAAGTAGGCATATGGACATTGTGTGTCATCTTTTCCTACAAATAATGACATACCATCAGGATTGATTTAAGTCTAATATTGTATATTTAGTTTGCTCTGAATGATGGAATGCTATGGTATATCTAAGTCTACAATTCACTGAATCAAGTTTTATGTGTTCTATGATGAATAGCTTGAGTCATGTAGTCCTAGCCATTACTACAACCAATTGCAAGCTAGAAAATAATTCCAGAGGCAGGTGATTCTGCAAAGAAAACAGGTTTTAACAGATATGGTGCTCATGCCTGAAATCCCAGCTGAGGCAAGAATATTACTAGCAATTTAAAGAAAGCATAGGTTATATATTAGATGCAGTGGGATGTTGTGGGATGCACAGTGAGATCCATTCTTAGAAAAGAAAAGAAGAAAAAGGAGAGAGGAAGGGGAGCAGGAGGGAAGGAGACATGGAGGGAAGGAGTGAGAGAAAGGGGAGAGGGATAAGGAGAGAGAAACAGATTTCTACCAAAATTTAACTCTGAGTAATAGGCTTATTTCATCTTGTGTGCTGCAAAGTCAGGCGTACACTTCATAATCCTAAATCCATTGAATCATAGGAACCAAGTTTCAGGGCAACTCTCATCACAGCTTTCATTTGCTCTGGACTTCTTTATAAATATTCTTCTCAGCCATAGCTCTCATACATTGCTGATAGCAAAATCTTTAAGCCTGATAGAAAACTAATTGTTCTTGAACTCATCAATGAATTTACCGGGTGACAACTAGCCAGACTTTCAATATCTTTAGCAGAAACCAAACCAGAAACCAATTCTAGCACCTCCGGAGATCCTAGAAGTTATATTGCTATAGCTATGCCTTGTGATAGTAGTAGTGATGTCTATATCAGTGTGTATTCTTGGATATAAGAAACAGAAACCAGCTTTAGCTAGTCAAACATAAGAAAATTTTATTCGAGGTTAGTGAATAACTTTCAGGATCCCTCTAAGGTTAAGGGATCCTGGTACAAAGAGTATATAACCTAAATAAATAATTGCTAACCAATGACTATATCCCAGAATAACAACAGTAGTAAACCCACTACTATTGTCAATATGTTTATAAACTGTTATTATTTCAATCCAACTTCACAAATTCATATGTTCAGATCTGTTCCCCAAGAGCACTAACATTATAAAAGAGGTTTTGAGGTTTACTTGGGTTTTTAGAGGGAGTCCACACAAATGGAATAAACATCCCTAAGAAAACAACCTCAGAGCATGCCAGCCCCATACACCAAGGGAGGATTCAGTACGGCAACACAGTCTTCTAGTAATGTGACCTCACCAAGATCCATTGCTGTGGGTTCCTTGAGAAATGAGTTTTCTATTGCCCATTAGCTACTTAATATATAGTGTTTGCAACAGTAGCCACAACTGACTTTGGTAAGCATCCAGGACCCTGGATAATACAAGTAGATTCACTGAAAATGTTGATTATACTTGTGAGGCCTCTGATTATTGTGGCAAACACCTATAAGAGACAATTTAAAGAAAGAAAGATTTGAGTTTGCTCATAGTTTCAGTGGTCTTTATCTATGGTGAAATAACTCAATTGTTTTCAACCTGAGACAAGGCAAAACAACAAGGCAGGAAAGGCATGATAGAACAGGGTTATTTAGCTTGAGTTAAGCAGGAATAAGAGTGTAATGAGGACAAGGTGAACTCATATGTCCAGACATATGTCCAGGGACCTATTTCTTCTAACTAGGCCCTGCCAACAGAATTTACTTTTTTCATGACATAATTATATATTCTTGCATTTAATATAGAAGTCAATTTCCTCAATGCTCAGGATAAAACAGAAAGAAAACATAAGTTGGCTCTCATGGAAAAACAGGAACAACAAACAGATCAATAACATACATTTTATGTTAGATACTCATAATTAATAAAGAAAAGGCTGGGTCTGGAGATGTAGCCTAGCTATATGAGCTAATATTCTTGTGACTGTTAGGTAAATTCTTTTAAAATTTACAGACTCCCAGATTCTACCAACTCAAAAGCTCAAAATATCATCAGATAACCTCTCAGGCCTATAGAATATTTTCTCATTTTATTGTAACACATATAACTGACATTGCAACCCATTTACATCATCTTTTTTGTTGTGTTATTATAAAAATGTCATGAAACTATTACATAATTTGGAGTTGTCCAACTCCAAATTATGTTGTCTGAATATGTCTTCTCAGGCCATGGTCACACATATTTGGCTCCAGAATAAACTTTTTTCCTTAGAAATGAAAGCTTTTGTTTTTCAAAACAATTGATTCACCAGGTGGTAGCAAGATAGTTGTGTTGTATAGCCTACGTCTAGAAGGAAAAACAATATATGTGTATGTGTATGTGTATGTGTATGTGTATGTGTATGTGTATGTGTATGTGTATGTGTATGTGTATGTGTTTTAACTTGTCTGAAAAGTTGTAGTCTTTCACTGGATGCAACAGTAACAATCTCTGAAGCCACTGAGGATGTACTTCTCCTTCATTAACAGCTTTATATCTTACCTCTCATTTTCTTTGGCTGGTAACTTATCACCTGTAAGAAAAAAAAAACACCCACAGAAGGAGAGATAGAGACAAAAGGTTGAGCAGAGTCTGAGGGAAGGACCATCCAGAGACTGCCCCACCCAGGGATCCATCCTATATACAGTTACAAAACCCAGATACTATTGTGGATGCCCACAAGTGCTGGCCGACAAGAGCTGGATATAGCTATCACCTGGGAGGCTCTCCTAGTGCATGACAAATACAGAGGGAGGCACTCTCTGCTAGCTATTAAACTGAGCACAGGGTCCTCAATGTAGGAGCTAGAGAAAGGACCCGAGGAACAACAGTATGAGGGGCTTGCAACACCACAGGAGGAACAACAGTATGAGTCACCCAGTACTCCCAGAGCTTCCAGCGACAAAACTATCAACCAGAGAGTGCACATGGAGTTACCCATGGCTCCAGACACACAGGCAGCAGAGGATGGTTAGACACCAAAAGGAGAAGAGGCCCTTGTTCCTGGAAAGGCTTGATGCCACAGTGCAGAGGAATACCAGGACAGGGAAGCAGGAGTGGGTTGATTGGGGAAGGGGAGATGGCTTATGGGACTTTTGGGGGAGGGGGTAATCAGGAACAGGGACAACATTTGAAATGTAAATAAAGAATATACCTAATTTTTTTAAAAAAGAAAAGGAAGTGCTACAAATGTCCCACTGGGACGTATGGTGGTGGTGGTGGGGGACTGGAAAGGGGGAAAGCCTTTGGAATGTAAACAAAGAATATAGAAAATAAAAAAAATATTAAAAAAAGAAACAGAAAAATAAATAAATAAATAAATAAATACATCTTTTTAAAAAAGAACTTGAAAAATTATGAGAAGTAGGAAAGATTCATCACAATTGCTTCTCTTTACAATTTCAAAGGAGAGGAAAATGAAGGTGTCAGGGTTTCACTAAGACACATAAAGGTAACACCATTTCCCTCTAGTAAACTTGGGATTTAGTCAACTTATTTTTATTGAGTTTTCCTTCATTCTTTTAAGTCTATTCTTATTCATGATTTTTGCTCAAAAGAATAATATCTGAGTTGTAGCTCTGACTCTAAGTGGAGAAATGCCATTTTAAACTGCCTAAAATATAAAATTACAAAGAGACTCTTGTACCCTCCCTTAAGTGTTAATCCTACTGGGCCGGTCAGTCACCTACCTAGTCAAGAAACCACTTCCCAGGAAACCCAGTTCAACTAAACATATGATGAAGACCATAAGAAGAATAACTTTCCCTGTAATAAGATAATGTACTTATATAACCCAAAGCCCCTCTCTTGTTGCAGTTGCACAGATCCTCACTGTGAATCTTGACTAGTTCTCTGCATGAGTTCTAACTCAGCATTAGTATTCTTTCTCCCTCTTTCATGTGCCAGCCCAAATCCTAAATCTGATTTGCTATAGGAACCCAATAATCTAGTCTTTCTCATACTTTCCTCAAAGATCCTCTTGTCCTGCTCTTTGCAGACTCCATCACCACTGAGCAGACTTGCTATATTGGACTCTTCTCCATCTCGCTTCCAAATGTATTCCAAATTCACAGCTTGCCTGCCCTGTTGTTTTTCCTTCAATTGCAAATAAAATTGTCCTCAAAGCTCTGTCTGAGTCAGGTTACAACTTCTTTTCTATATGAGAGTAAAAACCTACAAAAGTGATCCCCAGTTCTCTGAAGAAAACAAAAACAAACAAACAAAAAAAAACTAGGCATTCTTTTCAGTTATCACTAAGTGCTTGTTTTCATGATATGCATGTATGAATCACATATTGATAAGTTTCTATTTAATTTTTCTTATTATGCTATTACTTGCATTTACAGATTTTCTGACAGTGAACTTAAAACAAGAATAAAAAAGAGTTTTGCCTTCCTTATACACTAATTCTTACATCTATGTAGACGTGCAGGTCTCTTTTGCTAATCAATATTGCATATTTCGGTGATTTGACTACTTTGCCTATTATCCCTAGCTTCTCAGCTATCATAATCCTATATTGTAGTAGACTTGCTAAAAAATGTTCTTGTTTTACTTGTTGTTTTTGTTGATTTCTCATCTTGTAACAATGTGCTTTGTACATCAGTTGGACCATCCTGCCATGTATATGTGGTGTGTGTGTGTGTGTGTGTGTGTGTGTGTGTGTGTGTGTGTTTTCTTTTTTTTTTTTTTTGTTTCTGTTGTCATAATAAATGCCATGGCCAAAAGCAATGTGGGGAGGAGTAGGGCTCGTTGTGTCTTATAGGATAGTTCTTCACTGAGAAAAAGCAGGGCAAAGACTCCAGGAGGGACAGACTTAAAATAGAAACTATAATGGAATGCTGCTCAGTCTTGCTTCCAGGCTGATGTTCAGCTCCCTATTTTATATACCAGAAGCTTCCCTGCTTGGGAATGCCATCACTAACAGTGGGATGGGCCCTCCTAAATAAATCAGCAATCAATAAAATGTTTCACAGAAATGCTCACAAGCCCATCAGTTCTAGGCAATCTCCCAGTTCAGGGTCACAGTTCTAAGATATGTAAAGTTGGTAACCCAGATTAGCTGTCACAATGTGTTTATGTTTCTTATGCTTTCTTGAACAGAAAATTATGTCTTATAACTATGTGATGGCCTGGTAAATGGAAAAACTGGTTCAATGATATGAAGGCCTAAATATCTCATAATCTCTCCAAAGCCACAATAAAACCCTTGAGCCATTCTTGGATGTGCTATAAAAAATAACACTGGAACAATTTTGGCAGGCTAATATAATACATCAATGCAAGAAAGAGGACCTTGAGAGAAAATTCAGTGTTTAAGAGTACTTGCTGCTCTTGCAGATGGCCATTGTTCAATTTCCAGCACCCATCTATACCTTCAGTTTTAGTGATTCAGATGTCCTCTTCTAGACACCATAGTTACCTGCAACACATACCAACAAAAATGCACATACATGCACCTAAATTAAAAATAAATGTGAATATATACCTATATATGTATATATACTCATATACAGAAATATTTTTATATGGCATATTTTGCTATGGAACTTAAGTCTCAAACTACCTCCCAGATTGTTAACATTTGTATTTACTTTCTACTAACATAATTAATCCTACTTTAAACTATTGCTTTTTCATGACCCAGCTGACTTCATATTATACTGTAATATATATGAAGTAATCATCATCATGGAAACAAGCAATGACTGAACAAATAGTTTATATATTAGGTAAACAATATCATCTGAAATTACAAACACAATATATGGCTTCCTGTGTCACTTAGTTCCCCTTTGACAATTCTTTTTTTTTATTTTTATTGGATATATTCTATATTTACAATTCATTTCCATTGTTCTGGTTCCTCACCCCCAAAGGTCCCACATGCCCTTTTCCCTTCCCCTGCTCCCTCATTCACCCCTCCCACCTCCCTGTTCTTGTACTCCCCCACAATGATGCTTTGGTCCATTCTAGCACCAGTGTCCACTCCTCTCTTCTTGTCAGACATCACTTGGTATGTGATTTGTCTCTTTGGTGTTCCAAGATTCTAGGCTAATATCCACTTATCAGTGACTGCATACCATGGGTATTCTTTTGAGACTGGGTCACCTCACTTAGTATGATGTTCTCCAGCTCCATCCATTTCTCTAAGAATTTCATGAATTCATTGTTTCTAATGGCTGAATAGTACTCCATTGTGTATATATACCACACTATTTGTATCCTCTGCTGGTGGAAATGCAAGCTGGCACAACCACTATAGAAATCAGTCTGGCGGTTCCTCAGAAAACTGGACGTGATACTTCCGGAGGACCCCGCCATACCACTCCTGGGAATATACCCAGAAGATTCCCCAGCATGCAATAAGGATACATGCTCCACTATGTTCATAGCAGCCTTATATATAATAGCCAGAAGCTGGAACGAACCCAGATGTCCCTTTGACCTTCCACTGGACTGTCTTTATATTTGCTCTGATCCTTAAATATCCTTTAAAATGTGAACATTGCTTCCTGGACTTGACCTTCATATAGAAAGATCTCAAATAGCTAGGAGCACATGGGGCATATGGTCAATGGAGCAACTGGGACTGAAATCTTCCTGTCACCATTTGCACAGGGGAGCTGGGTAGCTCCACAGCCTTCTGTGCACAGACCCTGCTAGAAGAGAGTTGGTCTCCCAGGAATACAGACATAGGCTTACAGGCCCACAGGAGGGACAAGCTCCAGCCAGAGACAGCAAGACCAACAAGCACCAGAGACAACGAGATGGTGAAAGGCAACCACTAGAACCCTACCAACAGAAACCAAGCCTACTTGGCAACATCAGAACCCAGTTTTCCCACCACAGCAAGTCCCAGATACCCCAACACACCAGAAGAGCAAGAGTTAGATTTAAAATCGTATCTCATGATGCTGATAGAGGGCTTTTAGAAAGACTTGAATAACTCCCTTAAAGAAATACAGGAAAACATAGGCCAAGAGGTAAAAGCCTTAAAAGAGGAAACACAAAAATCCCTTAAAGAATTACAGGAAAACATATAGAAAAACCTCAGTTGCAATTGCATTCACAGTTTAAATCTGTACTGGTATAAGTTTCATGCCACATATTTGTGATTCTTTTGTATTACCAATTTTGAGGACTTTCAAAGCAGAAATGGCTGTCCTTTCTTCAAATTGAGTATTCCTTCCCTGCTCAGCCAGTATGCCTTCTTGTTAACCATAAACTCTGAGTAACTTGAATCTATGAACAAGTGAGCAACATAGCTGCCAAGTTCAAGGGATTTTAAGAGTTTATAAACAATAATAAGGTCTTCAAGAGGGAAAATGTATGGAAATGTATTAGTACTTTTAAAGACAGAGCTGAAAGTATATCAGCACACTAATGTCTTGCTTATAACAACTCATTTCCATTGTTAATTACTGAGCTTACTCTGAAACCTGAGCCATGATATCAATTAGATATAAAGAGCTTAGTGGGCTGTTAAATGCTCATCAAACTCCTCTCCATCTTAAATGTACTCTTTGTAGTAAATTTGAACAATTTACAGAAGTGTACATTTAGGTGTATAATCTATCTCACCAGCCAACCGTTGAAAATAAATATAAATGATTTTGACTTACTGGTAACATCCAAGAGCAATTGAAAAGCATCTTCTATGGACTAAACAAAAAAAAATCAATTAGATCTTGCCATACAGGAGGTCAACTGTGGAGTTCAGATACCTTTCTCTGCAAGTTCTTAGTCTTATAAATTAAAGCATTCTTAGAAGTTACAGCTGAAAATACGGTTTCCATAAGAAAAACTTTACTAGGAGGGAACACTTCACAATCACTGGGATTGGGGAAGGCATGATTGTTGTTGAAGTGGGATAAAGTTATAAAAAAATATACAGCACTATACCTCAGCATTTGAAGGGGTCTTAAAAAGAGAGCACTTGTTTCAAAAAGACCTGCATTAAAAGAGACAATAACTATATACAGATACCATAATGGGAATCCTGAAAGAAAAATCCTGAGAGCAAAGGGGACTTTTGACTCTTGAGGGTTTTCAGAAGAGAAGGGTAAATTTCATACACATTACATAACCTGGTTTTGCTTATATGACTAAGATCCAAAGAAACAGGCACCAGCAGGACCATAAACCTGTCTTGCAGCTGCAAAACTACAAAGTATGCTTTCTTCTAAAATGTATTCCAGGGCTATCTATGGGGTGATGTGGCCTGATTTCTTTGAGAGGGATACAGACAGTTTGAGGACTTGTAACTTAACAATACATAGAGATAACAGGCTGTAGAGAGAATCTCTTGTGTGCTGCATGTTTACATTACCTGTAAATAAAAACAAAACAAAACAAAACTATAACCTATTGGAAATTGTAAAATAGAAGTTGGAACATCCAGTAGAAGACAGGACTCTGGATTGATCCAAGCCCTGGAGAATTCACCCTAGGACATGAAGAAGACAGACAAATAAAAGCTGAGCAAGGTAACCAGCCACATGTTAGAAGTTAGATTAAAATACATTTATGAGCTAGTCAGAGAATGAACCAAAGCTTGTGGCCAAGGTGTTTGTAAGTATAATAAAAGCTTAGAGTCATTATTTCAGGAATCTCAGGTACAGATAGCAAAACTCACAGTTACAACAGACCAGCATGCAAAAGTTTGATTTAGAAAAGGAAACTAAAACATACAAGTTGAAAGCAGTGCAGGTAATTGCAAAACTTGACCATATTAGAGAAAGATGTGGAAGCAGTGTCATGAATCAGGAGATGTTAAGTGAGAGGTGTTGCTAGGGCAGAGCTACTTGATTGTCACTTCATTTCATGTTCATGAGATATTAATGATAGGTAGGAAGTTAGCTTTTAGAACAGAAATTTTCAACCTGTGAGTCATGACCCTTTTGGTATACCTCTATCTCCAAAAATGTTTACACTATGACTCATAATAATAGCAAAATTATAGCTATGAGGTAGCAATGAAAAATAATTTTATGGTTAGGGGTCACCACAACATGAGGAACTGTATTAAAGGGTTGCAACATTAGGGAAAATTGAAAACCAATGTTGTAGAGAAACAGATTAATGGACCTCCCCCAAACAAGATAATCAATATTAGAGCCCCTAACTACCAAAAATGATATAAAATAGTGGTGGGAAGGATGGAAATAAAGGTAGTAGTAGTCTTTCCTGGCAGACTAGCCCAAAGCCCATCAAATATGACACAAAGAAAAATTAACATTGTGGTCAACGCCATTTAGTTAACTCAACCTGGCATTTGAAATCAAGTGTCATACTAAGTAGATCAGTTTTCTTGAAATTTTGTCCTTACTGAATGTTCTAGTTTCCTTTCTGTTTTCATAAAAAAGAACTCTCTGAACAAAAGCAATTCAGGGGAGTTTGTTTTAACATACAATTGCAAGTTGTAGTTCATTATTTCAGGGACAGCAAGGTGACAAGAACTTAAAGCTGCCAGACACGTGACATTCATGGTCAAAAGCAAAGAAAAGTGAATGTATGCTATTTGGATCATTTCTTTACTCTTATATATCCCAGAGTTCTTCCTATGACATGAGGCCATCCACAATTGGAGGAAGTCTTTACACCTCAATTAACAGAACTAAATATCTGTCAGAGGCATGCCAAAAGGTCAAAATATTCTTCATTGAGACTTTCTTCTCAGGTGACTCTATATTGTGTCATAATGACAATGAAAACTCTCATCACACTGATCAGGTACTACCATTGACAGGACATAAAATGTTCATTTTTACTGTGGGGAGTTAAAGTCTACACAGGCTATGGAGTTTTGTGTGCCAGCCAAAGATATCGAAGTTCTAAAAGGGTACTCAAAGGAACTTAATGCTTGATTTTTTTATTCCATAACAGGAACTGGAATCTGATTTCACTAAGAGTAAAACCAGAGATCTGGTGAGATAGTTCAGTAGTTAAGAACATAAACTTCTCTTTCTAAGTTCAGTTCTCAATATGCAGATGGTGGATCACAAGCTTTTGCAATTCTAGTCCTAGTGGATTGATACCACATCCTCTTCTTGTCTGTGCAGACAAAAAGTACACACATGATATTCAGGAAAACACTTATACATATAAAATAAAATAAAGGCAATGTTGGGCTGGAGAGATGGCTCAGCAGTTAAGAGCACTGACTGTTCTTCCAGAGGTCCTGAGTTCAATTCCCAGCAACCATGTGGTGGCTCACAACCATCTGCAGTGGGAGCCAATGTATATTTCTGGTGTGTCTGAAGACAGCTACAGTGGACTAATATAAATAAAAATAAGTAAATCTAAAAAAAAGAATAAAAGAAGAGGGAATAGTTTGATCACAGGTGATGGCCTGTGCCCTGGATTTCTGACCACTTTTCATGGCAATTGTAGCAGGGAGGAATAATCTGATTTTATTAATGAGAAGTAAGCACAAACCTCTAAAAGCTTGATTTCTTGCTTGTGCCCATGAAGTCAGTAAAACCAAGATAACCCCTGGCGTCATTGCTGTCATTTGTATTTGTCTTCTTTGGCTTCTCCACTCACGTCTGCAAAGACATATTAATCATTCAAGGAATGTCTATGTAGAATCCCTATGATACTTGATCAATTTCTTTCTCTTTCAGGGCTTAAAGTACAAAGAGTGATCACCACCAGTATGCCTTCATTTTATATTACAGAAATTCAGAGCCTCAAGGGACAGATAATTCCCCCAAATAAAGGCAATTATCTAGGATAGGGAATCTGTACTCTTGGAAGTAGTAGTAATCATGTTATAGAAAACTGCTAAGGATCAAACAGAACAATTTAGCCAGGAATGCTTCTGCAAGATCACCTTTTATCACCTATCCCAAATCCTCCCATATCTATACTCAAACCTCATGTCAGTATTCTAGTGATAGACTTGGGAACAATAACTCCTTTGTCTATTCTTCCCAGTGTGACACATTGGCTAAATGTGTTTCACCATTCTTCTTTTGTGCTTGTCTTATTTTTTTATTTAATATATTTTGCTCATTTTGCCTTCACTTATCTTCTCCCAGATGTTCCTACTTCTCTACCCATCCATTGTCACACAAGTGTACCATCCCACACTGTAGTGCACACATGGATGCATGCATGCATGTACATGTGCACACACACACACACACACACACACGCACACTGAAAACAAAATACAAAACAAAATAAGCAAAACACAGCCATGTACATGGGGCCTTTCCCTGCAGAATAATTGACATACCCAGTGAGACACCAGTATAATTGACATATCCAGTGAGATACCACTATAGAAATCTCATTTTAGGCTCCGGGATGGACCAGACAGGCAACACCAGGTATAGAGAGATATCCTGAGTCGAACATCTCTCTGAACACAGCCCATCAGGCTTCTTCCTGCACCCAAGGCCTGGTCAGCTCTGCGAGTGGTCTGTGTGCCAGACCTTTTTGGGGACGTTTGCCCTGCAGAATGATGGGTACTTGAAAGGAGTCCCCACAGCCTCTGCCATCTTGGCTCCCTGACAGACCAGACAGGCAACACCTGGTACACACAGACAACCTGAGTATAACATTGTTTGAGGCAAGGCACACCAGGACTCCAAGGCACCCAAGAGTAGGGCATCCCATCAGCAATCTGTGCCAAGGGAAACCCAGACATACAGAGGTGCAGAAATAGCCTTACAGGCTCACAGGAAATTCAAGCACCAGCCAGTGACAACAGGACCAACTAATGCCAGAGATATTCAGATGGCAAAAGGCAAACTTAGGAACATTACTAAAAGAAATCAAGGCAATATGGCAGCATCTGAACCGAATTCTATGACAACAGCAAGTTCTGGATACCCCAACACACCAAAAAACAAGATCTGGATTTAAAATCACATATATGATCTTGCAGCCAGGTCACCAGTAGACAACCAACAGATGGGCCCAGGTATGCAGACTTAATCTGAGACTAACATTGCTCCTGTGGAAACATGCCAGGCTATTGTCTATAGCCAGGGCCTGGGAGGCTCTGCAGGCCATCTCTACATCCACCAGGCCTACATTCACCAACTTGGTTGGGGGCCACCTGCCCTGCAGTCCTCCCAGCACTCACAGCAGCGGTCTCCATCTTGCCGCCAGGTCACTGGTAGAGAACCATCAGGCTGGCCCAGGTACGCAGACTTAATCCTAGACTAACATCCCTTGGGTGGAAACCTGCCAGGCTTTTGCCTGTAGCCAGGGCCTGGTCAGCTTGGTGGGCCATCATGCAGACTCTAACAGAACAAAAATAACAGTCAATATTACTATACCCAGCAAAACTCTCAATCACCATAGAGGGAGAAACCAGGATATTCCATGTCAAAACCAAATTTACAAAATATCTTTCCACAAACCCAGGCCTACAAAGGTTAATAGGGAGAAGTCACCAATACAAGGAGGGAAACTATACCCCGGAAAAAGCAAGATAGTAAACTTCGGTCATCAAACCAAAAGAAGAAAACCTATCAAATATAAAAAACAAAATCAAAAATGACAAGAAGCAATAATCACTACTCCTTAATATCTCCTAACATCAATGAACTCAACTCCCCAATAAAAAGACACAGACTAACAGAATGGATACGAAAACAGGACCCTACATTTTGTTGCATACAGGAAACACATCTCAGTGTCAAAGACAAATACTACCTTAGAATAGAAGGCTGGAAGACAATTTTACAAGCAAATGGTCTCAGGAAACAAGCCGGAGTAGCCACTCTAATATCAGATAAAATTGACTTTCAACCTAAAGTCATCAAAAGAGACACAGAAGGACACTTTGTGCTGGTCAAAGGAAAAATCCACCAAGAACTCTCAATTCTGAACATCTATGCTCCAAATGAAAGGGCACCCTCATTCATAAAAATAACTTTACTGAAACTTAAAGCACATATTTCACCTAACACAATAATTGTGGGTGACTTCAACACTCTACTCTCCTCAATGGACGGATCAGAAACCAGAAACTAAAGAGGGACACAGTGAAACTAATTGAAACTTTGGACCAATTGGATTTAACATATATATATATATATATATATATATATATATATATAGAGAGAGAGAGAGAGAGAGAGAGAGAGAGAGAGAGAGAGAACATTTCATCCTAAAGCAAAAGAATATACCTTTTTCTCAGCACGGCATGGTACCTTCTCCAAAATCGATCATATAATTGGTCACAAGACAGACTGACACCTTGGTCAAGGAATAAATAAAGGAAGAAATCAGAGACTTTTTAGAATTCAACGAAAATGAAGGTACAACCTACCCAATCTATGAGACACAATGAAAGCATTGCTAAGAGGAAACCTCACAGCCCTGAGTGCTTCCAAAAAGAAACTTGAGAGAGCATACACTAGCATCTTTACAGCACACCTGAAAGCACTTGGAACAAACAGAAGCTAATTCACCCAGGAGGAGTAGAAGACAGGAAATCATCAAACTAATAGCTGAAATCAATCATGTCGAAACAAAGAGAACCATACAGAAGATCAACAAAACCAGGAGCTGGTTCTTTAAGAAAATCAACGATATTGCCTGCAGCTTCCCGCCCAGCTGGCGGTGGGGAAGCCGGAGGGTCACCCAGCGTCCCAGGTGCTCAGAACCATCCGGCGGCGGCGGCAGAACCAGGTACCCGACACAGCCCGAGCTTAAGACCTTCGGGGACTCAGGCCTGGAGTGGGAATTGGGCACAGAATAGCGGGTGCACTCTGCACTCGCGCGCGGGGCGGACCCCGAGCTCCCTGCAGGCACCTGCCATATTGCCTGCAGCTTCCCGCCCAGCTGGCGGTGGGGAAGCCGGAGGGTCACCCAGCGTCCCAGGTGCTCAGAACCATCCGGCGGCGGCGGCAGAACCAGGTACCCGACACAGCCCGAGCTTAAGACCTTCGGGGACTCAGGCCTGGAGTGGGAATTGGGCACAGAATAGCGGGTGCACTCTGCACTCGCGCGCAGGGCGGACCCCGAGCTCCCTGCAGGCACCTGCCATATTGCCTGCAGCTTCCCGTCCAGCTGGTGGTGAGGAAGCCAGAGTCAGCCAGTGTGCCAGGTACCCAGACCCAGCCGGAGGCCGAACCAGCCTCCCATCCAGCCAGTGGCAGGGAAGCTGGAAACCGGACCCAGCCAGCTTCCCAGCAGCTTGGGACCAGCAGGCGGAACCAGATAACTGAGATATCCCAACTTTAAGACCCCTGGGGAAACAGGATATCAGACAGCGAACCCTGAGCAGGAGCAGTGCAGAGCAGCCGCCCAACAGGCGGAACCAAATACCTGGGATATCCTGAGGTTAAGACCTCGGGGGACTCAGGCCACCTGTCAGCAATCTGTGAGCAAGAGCCCCGCAGGACAGTGATTCAGGTATCCCAGTCGCTGGGAAATAGCCTTACAACCCCACAGGAGGGTCAAGCACCAGCTAGTATCTACAGGACCAACTAACACCAGAGTTAACCAGATGGCAAAAGGCAAACGTAAGATCGCTACTAACAAAAATCAAGGCAATATGGCGGCATCCGAACCCAGTTCCCCAACAGCAATAAATATTGGATACCCTGAAACACCAGAAAAACAAGACTCAGATCTAAAATCACTGGTCAGGATGCTGATAGAGGAACACTTAGATAAATCTCTTAAAGTAATACATGAGAAAATAGATCAAAAGCTAGAAGCCATTGCAAGACAAACACAATTAAATCCCAGATATCTCAACACACCAGAAAAACAAGACTCAGATCTAAAATCACTGGTAAAGATGCAGATTGAGGATCACTTAGATAAATTTCTTAAAGTAATAGAGGAGAAAATAGATCAAAAACTAGAAGCCCATACAAGGCAGACACAAAAATCACTTAAAGAAATCCAGGAGAATATAGAGCAAAAAGTGAATCCCAATAAGGGGGAGAAACAAAAATCACCCAAAGAAATACAAGAGAACATGGGTCAACGAGTAGAAGTCATAAAGGAGGAAACACAAAAATCCCTTAAAGAATTACAGGAAAACACAAACAAGCAACTGAAAGATCTGAGCAAAACCATACAAAATCTAAAAACAGAAGTAGAAACAACTAAGCAATCGCAAAGGGAGACAATGTTGGAAATAGAAAACCTTGGGAAGAAATCAGGAGTCATAGATGCAAATATCAACAATAGAATACAAGAGATAGAAGACAGAATCTCAGATGCTGAAGATACCATAGGAACCATGGATTCAACAATTAAAGAAAATGCAAAATGCAAAAAGCTGGTAACCCAAAACATTCAGGAAATCCAGGACACAATGAGAAGACCAAACCTAAGGATTATAGGGATAGATGAGAATGAAGATCTACAACTTAAAGGGCCAGCAAATATCTTCTACAAAATTATGGAAGAAAATTTCCCCAACCTAAAGAGAGAGATGCCCATGAATATACAAGAAGCCTTTAGAACCCCAAATAGACTGGACCAGAACAGAAATACTTCCCGTCACATAATAGTCAAAACCCCAAATGTACTAAACAAAGAAAGAATATTAAAGGCAGTAAGAGAAAAAGGACAAGTAACATATAAAGGAAGACCTATCAGAATTACACCAGACTTCTCACCTGAGACCATGAAAGCTAGAAGATCCTGGGCAGACCTTATGCAGACCCTAAGAGAACACAAACTTCAGCCAAGACTACTATACCCAGCGAAACTCTCAATTGCCATAGATGGGGAAACCAAGATATTCCACGACAAAACCAAATTTGCAAGATACTTATCTACAAACCCAGCCCTACAAAGGATAATAGGGGAAAAATACCAACACAAGGGGGGAAACAACACCCCAGAAGAAACAAGATAGAAACCCCATCTCATCCAACCCAAAAGAAGAGAACCACTCAAATACAAATAATAATAACAATTCCCAAAATGTCAGGAAGTAATAATTACTATTCCTTAATATCTCTTAATATCAATGGACTCAATTCCCCAATCAAAAGACACAGACTAACAGACTGGATACGGAAACAGGACCCTACATTTTGCTGCATACAGGAAACACATCTCAGTGTCAAAGACAAACACCTCCTTAGAGTAAAAGGCTGGAAGACAGTTCTACAAGCAAATGGTCCCAGGAAACAAGCTGGAGTAGCCATTCTAATATCAGATAAAATCGACTTTCAACCTAAAGTCATCAAAAGAGACACAGAAGGTCACTTCCTGCTTGTCAAAGGGAAAATCCACCAAGAAGAATTCTCAATACTGAACATCTATGCACCAAATGCAAGGGCACCCTCATTCGTAAAAGAAACTTTACTAAAGCTTAAAGCACACATCGCACCTAACACAATGATTGTAGGTGACTTCAACACTCCACTCTCCTCAATGGACCGATCAGGAAAGCAGAAACTAAACAGGGACACAGTGAAACTAATTGAAGCTTTGGACCAATTGGATTTAACAGATATATATAGAACATTCCATCCTAAAACAAAAGAGTATACCTTTTTCTCAGCACCGCACGGTACCTTCTCAAAAATTGATCATATAATTGGTCACAAGACAGACCTCAACAAATACAAGAAGACCGAACTAATCCCATGTCTCCTATCGGATCACTATGGAGTAAAAGTGGTCTTCAATAGCAAGAAGAACTACAGAAAGCCCACATACACATGGAAACTGAACAATACTCTACTCAATGACACCCTGGTCAAGGAAGAAATAAAGAAAGAAATCAAAGACTTTTTAGACTTCAATGAAAATGAAGGTACGACCTACCCAAATCTCTGGGATACAATGAAAGCAGTGCTAAGAGGAAAACTCATAGCCCTGAGTGCCTCCAAAAAGAAACTGGAAAGAGCATACACTAGCAACTTAACAGCACACCTGAAGGCGCTGGAACAAAAAGAAGCTAACTCACACAGGAGGAGTAGAAGAGAGGAAATCATCAAACTAAGGGCTGAAATCAATCAAGCAGAAACAAAGAGAACCATACAAAGAATCAACAAAACCAAGAGCTGGTTCTTCGAGAAAATCAACAAGATAGATAAGCCCTTAGCTAGACTAACCAAAGGGCACAGAGATAGTATCCAAATTAACAAAATTAAAAATGAAAAGGGGGATATAACAACAGAAACAGAGGAAATTCAAAAGATCATCAGATCCTACTACAAAGGCCTATACTCAAAACAACTGGAGAATCTGGAGGAAATGGACAATTTCCTAGACAGATACCAAATACCAAAATTAAATCAGCATCAAGTAGACCAGCTAAACAGTCCCATAACCCTTAAAGAAATAGAAGGGGTTATAGAAAGCCTCCCAACCAAAAAAAGTACGGGACCAGATGGTTTTAGTGCAGAATTCTACCAGACCTTCAAAGAAGACTTAACACCAATACTCTTCAAACTATTCCACAAAATAGAGACAGAAGGGACACTGCCCAACTCATTCTTCGAAACCACAATTACGCTGATACCTAAACCACAAAAAGATCCAACAAAGAAAGAGAACTACAGGCCAATTTCTCTTATGAATATAGATGCAAAAATACTAAATAAAATCCTTGCCAACCGAATCCAAGAGCATATCAAAACGATCATTCACCATGATCAAGTAGGCTTCATTCCAGGAATGCAGGGATGGTTCAATATACGGAAATCCATCAATGTAATCCACTACATAAACAAACTAAAAGAAAAAAACCACATGGTCATCTCATTAGATGCTGAAAAAGCATTTGACAAAATTCAGCATCCTTTCATGCTAAAAGTCTTGGAAAGAGCAGGAATTCAAGGCCCATACCTAAACATAGTAAAAGCAATCTACAGCAAACCAGTAGCCAACATCAAAATAAATGGAGAGAAACTTGAAGCAATTCCACTAAAATCAGGGACTAGACAAGGCTGTCCTCTCTCTCCATATCTTTTCAATATAGTACTTGAAGTTCTAGCGAGAGCAATCAGACAACATAAGGAAGTCAAAGGGATACAAATTGGAAAGGAAGAAGTCAAAGTATCATTATTTGCAGATGATATGATAGTCTACTTAAGCGATCCAAAAAACTCCACCAGAGAACTTCTACAGCTGATAAACAACTTCAGCAACGTGGCTGGTTATAAAATTAACTCAAGCAAATCAGTAGCCTTCTTGTACTCAAAGGACAAGCAGGCTGAGAAAGAAGTTAGGGAAATAACACCCTTCACAATAGCCACAAACAACATAAAGTACCTTGGCGTAACTCTAACCAAACAAGTGAAAGATCTGTATGACAGGAACTTCAAGTCCCTGAAGAAAGAAATCGAAGAAGACCTCAGGAGATGGAAAAATATTTCTTGCTCCTGGATTGGCAGGATCAATATAGTAAAAATGGCCATCTTGCCAAAAGCAATCTACAGATTCAATGCAATCCCCATCAAAATCCCAAATCAATTCTTCATAGATCTAGAAAGAGCAATTCTCAAATTCATCTGGAGCAACAAAAAACCCAGGATAGCTAAAACTATTCTCAACAATAAAAGGACTTCTGGGGGAATCAATATCCCTGACCTCAAGCAGTACTACAGAGCAATTGTGTTAAAAACTGCATGGTATTGGTACAGCAACAGGCAGGTAGATCAATGGAATAGGATTGAAGACCCAGAAATTAACCCACAGACTTATGGTCACTTGATCTTTGATAAAGGAGCCACAACCATCCGGTGGAAAAAAGATAGCCTTTTCAACAAATGGTGCTGGTTCAACTGGAGGTCAACATGCAGAAGAATGCGAATTGACCCACTCTTATCTCCTTGTACTAAGATCAACTCCAAGTGGATCAAGGACCTCCACATAAAACCAGACACACTGAAACTATTAGAAAAGAAACTTGGGAAGACCCTGGAGGACTTGGGCACAGGGGAAAAGTTCCTGAACAGAACACCAATAGCTTATGCTCTAAGATCAAGAATCGACAAATGGGACCTCATAAAATTACAAAGTTTCTGCAAAGCAAAGGACACTGTCAGAAGGACAAAACGGCAACCAACAAAGTGGGAAAAGATCTTCACCAACCCCACATCCGACAGAGGGCTAATATCCAATATATACAAAGAACTCAAGAAGTTAGACCGCAAAGAACCAAATAACCCTATCAAAAAATGGGGCACAGAGCTAAACAAAGAATTCTCACCAGAAGAAATTCGGATGGCCGAGAAACACCTTAAAAGATGTTCAACATCATTAGTCATCAGGGAAATGCAAATCAAAACAACCCTGAGATTCCACCTCACACCAGTCAGATTGGCTAAGATTAAAAACTCAAGAGACAACAAGTGCTGGCGAGGATGTGGAGAAAGAGGAACACTCCTCCACTGTTGGTGGGATTGCAAAATGGTAAAACCGCTCTGGAAATCAGTTTGGCGGTTCCTCAGAAAATTGGGCATGTTACTTCCAGAGGACCCTGGCATACCACTCCTGGGCATATACCCAGAGGATTCCCCTGCATGCAATAAGGACACATGCTCCACTATGTTTATAGCAGCCTTGTTTATAATAGCCAGAAATTGGAAGCAGCCCAAATATCCCTCAAAGGAGGAATGGATACAGAAAATGTGGTATATTTATACAATGGAATACTACACAGCAATTAAAAATAATGAATTCATGCAATTTGTAGGTAAATGGTTAGACCTGGAAAATATCATCCTGAGTGAATTAACCCAATCACAAAAGAATGCACCTGAAATGCAATCACTGATAAGTGGATATTAATGAGCCCAGAAGCCCTAAATACTCAAGACACAAATAGCAAGTCAAATGATTCCCAAGAAGAAGAAAGGAGAGGACCCTGGGCCTGTAAAGTTTGCTTCCAGTTTAGTAAAGAAACCGAGGGGGGAGGGGGAATTATTGGGGAACAGATGGGGGGGAGAGGAACTATGGGAACTATGGTGGGTGGGAACTGGGAAAGGGGAAAGCCTTTGGAATGTAAACATAGAATATAGAAAATAAAATTAAAAAAAAAAAAAAAAAAAAAAAGAAAATCAACAAGATAGATAAACCCTTAGCCAGACTAACCAAAACTCTTCAAACTATTCAACAAAATAAAAACAGAAGGAACACTGCCCAACTCGCTCTACGAAGCCACAATTACACTGAAGCCAAAACCACACAAAGATCCAACAAAGAAAGAGAACTACAGGCCAATTTCCCTTATGAATATTGATGCAAAAGTACTAAATAAAATTCTTGACAAACCGAATCCAAGAGCACATCAAAACGATCATTCACGATGATCAAGAAGGCTTCATCCCAGGGATGCAGGGATGGTTCAATATATGGGAATCCATCAATGTTATCCACTGCATAAATAAACATGACTGGTGCTATTGCCTTGAGCCCTTTCAAACTATACTAGGGGTAAAGATGCTTAGATAGGGAGTTAGACAGTATTTTCCACCATCATTTTTTAAAATATTTTTGCTTCTTGCTTCATAAAACGATTTATTAAAGTTAATAGTAATTGAGGTGGTGCATTTACCCTTACGGTAGGGTTAGTTATCATTATGAGCTCATAGAATGGTAAGCATGCCATCATCTCAGCAGCATTCTTAACCTCATCACCAAAGGCTTTGTGATAGAAGGACTCCCTGCTTGGACAGGGAGACAGCAGGAAGAGCACAGACTGTCTGCTAGCTGTCTTCCTGACTTATTCAGAGAAATCAGGAAGCTGATGTGGTAACATGGACCTTAAGAAGGACCAATCTCATGGGATAGTCTACCAGACAACTGACACTGATACAGAAAAGACCTATGAGCCATTTGTCATTGGATCTTGGCATTTATGAAATAGAGAACAACTCAAAAGAAGAAAACTTGAAGCACAAAAGAAACAAATGTTAGAATGGCACCTAGAAGATCAGAAGACTCACAAGAGGGGAAGATCAAGGAATGTAAGTCGAAAGGGTTTAAATAAACAACAACGTTCAGAAACAATTGCTAAGCCTCTACTACAAGTCGAAAAGGAAACACAGGTGGCACCTGCCCAGAACGAATCCCAGAACTCTGAAACAGAATCCCCTCCACATTCAACCTCATCTTCCAAAGACCTGCCTGAAGAATATTCTTTTGGAATTCACCGGGAAAGCTTTAGACGTGGGGGAAATTCTCCTAGACACCATGATACAGCTTTTTTCTGAAACAGACCAATATTCAACTGGACCTGAAGACTCTCTTCTCAACACATGCCAAAAAATCACCTGGATCAGAGAAATTCACTTTTGAGCAACATACAAAAGCATATAGGCTTGAAGACTTCTTCATCACTCTGGAAGCCAAAACTATACCTCAACCACATGGACCAGATGATACTGCATACCTTTTACATGATATTTGTGAAGAAACCACTGTACACACAGCTTCTTACAAAGCAATTGGAGTAACTCCTAAGCCTGAAGTAAATTCACTTGAAACACGTCAAGAAATATGTGGAGATGAGAAATGGTCACCTGAAGCTTACCAAGAAATGCCTGGGATTAGAAGACATTTCTAATAAAAGAGATCAGAATAGTGATGAAGCTTTCGACTACTTCCTAGACAAAATTCAAGAAATTGATGCATCGTAAGTCCAGGACAATGGTATACACCAGAAAGCAAACACTTAGACTTTTAGGAAATAAAGGAAGAAGTTTAAATAGAACCAAAATTATCAGGAATTTCATTTCTTTCTTAAGGGTTTTGTCCCCAAAATAATATCTAGTGTTATACTTTGCTTATACAATAATCAATCGTAAAATAGTATTCCAAAACATATCTTAATATCGTCATGTCTATTATTTTCTCAAGCTCTTATAGCAATCTCTGCAATTTGCTTTGTATTGTAACTTAATCTTTTGCCATTTATGGAACATGTCAGAGAGAACTGTTAGTTCATAATGCAGAAAATAACTTTAGTGGTTGTCCATGCAACTGTATATGCTATGTTGGAGTTAATTGTGTGTGTGTGTGTGTGTATACACATACATACATATATATATATGGCAAATATATATATCTATATATCTATATATCTATATATCTATATCTATATCTATATCTATATCTATATCTATATCTATATCTATATCTATATCTATATATATATATATATATGGCAGAGTTTTCCAAGGTTTATTTTGAGAAGATGCAAATAAGAAAAGAGAAAAGGCTTTGTAATTGATTTTTCCCTCTAACAACTTACATTTATTTGGTTAATATTTCTTCTTCTTCTTCTTCTTCTTCTTCTTCTTCTTCTTCTTCTTCTTCTTCTTCTTCTTCTCCTCCTCCTCCTCCTCCTCCTCCTCCTCCTCCTCCTCCTTCTTCTTCTTCGTCTTTTTCTTCTTCTTCTACTTCTTTTTCTTCCTCTTCTTATTGTACTTCTTCATCTTTTTCTTCTTCCTCTTCCTCCTCCTCCTCTTTTTCTTCTTCCTCTTCTTGTTCTTCCTCTTCTTGTTCTTCTTCCTCTTCTTCTTCTTCCTCTTCTTTTTTCCTCCTCCTCCATCTTCTTCATCTTCTTCTTCTCCTTTTTCAAAAGCAAAGTTCATTTTATTTTGCAGAAGTGTAACATGTTGTGATCTATCATTTACAAAGATCAAGATATCCAGGTGAGCTCACAGGCCCAATGTAAAGCACATGTGCGGAATTCCAGGGAGGGGGAGTTAGTTCTATATCTATGGACATTCCAGAACCATTGCTAGGGGTTGGGGTTGGGTTGGAAACTGTTGCTGGGGTAGCCTGGAAACTGTTGCTGACCCAATGCCCTTGCCTTAGGCCACGTGGCAGGGCAGTTTCTGATTGGGGTAGTTTCTGATTGGCGGCCTGAGTTCTGCAGTTTTTCTAGTAACTGACTTGCCTTGAAAGTTCCCAGTTCTTGGAAATAGAGATCTTTGAATATTTTTGCTTATCCTGTACTGCAAATTTATTGTCTGTCACAGATTCAGCCTGTCTAAGTCTTCTCATTCCCCCCTTGAGAGATCAGTCATCTCGAATCCTTGTGATGTTTCCATGGGCTGGTATTGTTCTTTGGGGATCATAACTAAAGCATTGACTATTCAGGGACGATAAGTCAAGACCAACATTGATATGTTGGAATGGCAGCTTGTGTCTAGACAGACCACACCAGGCCAGAGCAATTCAATGTAGTAAAGCTTTATTGGAGACAAAGACAGGAAATAGAGAAAGACAAAGGAAAGAAGGGTTGAAAGTGAGGACGGGTCTATCTTTTATTAAGGCTGTGATGTAACATGCTTGCAGGTAAGTGTGGGAAGGGGATTCTGGGAAGGTATGTGGTTGACCTGGCAAGAGATGTCACCTATGTGTGACATTCCTGAGTTTGCAGCCAATCTTCCAAACTGGTTCATGATAGCAACAAACATCAGTAGGATAAAGAATTTGTCAGGGCAGAGGCAAGGTTGGCTAGCCAAGGAGACCACTTGAAGAGGGACTCATACCAACCCTGAGACTGTTATTTCTAATATTTTGATTTGTAGTCTTTTTCTAAGATGAGGAATTTTTTGATCACCCTTGAGTAGTCAACATAGTAGTCAACAACATTACTCACCTAAGGCTGTACAGAATCCTCCCTGCTGGAGAAACAGCAAGTCTAGGCCTCTTCTGTTCTGTAAGACTACTTCAGCCAGAGAGGATAGGGATCCTGCAAGGCTTTGATGGACTTTTCCATATCCTGTATATCTGCATTTATAGCCATTTGTAGAGCCTTCTAATTTTATCTTGGAGGCAAAAGGCTGATACCATATAAAGTATCTTGGTGTGACTCTAAACAGTTAGACCAGTATGTAAAAGTAAAAGATCTGTATGACAGGAACTTCAAGTCTTTGAAGAAAGAAATCCAAGAAGACCTTAGAAGATGGAAAATTCTTCCATGCTCTTGGATTGGTCAGGATTAATATAGTAAAAATGGCCATCTTGCCAAAAGTAATATACAGATTCAATGCAATCCCCATCAAAATCACAACTCAATTCTTCATAGAGTTAGAAAGAGCAATTCGTAAATACATCTAGAGTAATAAAAAAAGTGGGAAGGGGTGGATGGGGGAACAGGGGGAGGGAAAATGGCATGTGGGACATTTGGGGGATGGGAAACCAGAAAAAGGGAAATGAAATGTAAATATAGAATATATCCAATAAAAAATAAAAAAAAACTGCATAGCTAAAACTATTCTCAACAGTAAAAACTTCTAGGGGAATCAGTATTACCGACCTCAAACAGTAGTACAGAGCAATATTGTTAAAAACTGCATGGTATTGGTAAAGTGACAGGCAGTTAGATCAATGGAATAGAATTGTAAATCCATAAATGAACCCACACACATAACTTTGACAAAGGAGCTACAACAATCCAGTGGGGGAAAAAGACAGACTATTCAACAAATGATGCTGGATCAACTGGAAGTCAGCATGCAGAAGAATGTGGATTGATCCATTCTTATCTCCTTGCACTATGCTCAACTCCATGTGGATCAAGGACCTCCACATAAACCCAGACACAGACATGCTGAAACTAATAGAAAAGAAACTGGGGAAGACCCTTGAGGACATGGGCACAGGGGGAAAGTTCCTGAACAGAACACCAATAATTTATGCTCTAAGATCAAGAATTAACAAATGGGACCTCATAATATTTCAAAGTTTCTGTAAGGCAAAGGACACTGTCAACAGGACAAAACAGTAGCCAACAAATTGGGAAAAGATCCTCACCAACCCTACATCCTATAGAGGTCTAATATCAAATATATACAAAGAACTCTTAAGTTAGACTCCAGAGAGACAAATAACCCTATTAAAAATGGGGTACAGAGCTAAACAAAGAATTTTCATCAGAAGAACTTCAGATGGCTGAGAAGCACCTTAAGAAATGTTCAATATCATTAGTCATTAGGGAAATGCAAGTCAAAACAACCCTGAGATTTCCAGTCAGAATGACTAAGATTAAAAACAGGAGACAGCAGGGGTTGGCAAGGATGTGGAGAAAGAGGAACACTCCTCTACTGCTGGTGGGATTGCAAGCTAGTACAACCACTCTCGAAATCAGTCTGGCTGTTCCTCAGAAAACTGGGCATGACACACCCTGCTATACCACTCCTGGTGATGTATCCAGAGGATTCCCTGGCATACAACAAGGAAACATGCTCCACTATGTTCATAGCAGCCTTATTTATAATAGCTACAAGGTGGATAGAACCCAGATGTCCCTCAATGGAGGAATGGATACAGAAAATGTGGTATATTTACACAGTGGAATACCCCTCAGCAATTAAAAACAATGAATTCATGAAATTCTTAGGCAAATGGTTGGAACTGGAAAATATCATCCTAGGTGAGGTAACCCAATCACAGAAGAACATACATGGAATGCAGTCACTGGTAAGTGGATATTAGCCCAGAAGCTTTGAATACCCAAGACACAATTATCATATCAAATGATTTCCAAGAAGAAGGAAGGAGAGGGCCCTGGTCCTGGAAATGCTTGATGCAGCAACTTAGAGGTTTACTAGGACAGAGAAGTGGGAGTGGGTTGATTGGGGAATGGGTGGAAGGAAGAGGACTTATGGGACTTATGGGGAAGGGATTATTGGGAAAGGGGAAATCCTTTGGAATATAGAATGTAGAAAATTTTAAAAAAATTAAAAAAGAGAAAGAAATCTCATTTTACCGTTATCAATGGATATGCATATGCATTGGGGTTAGGAGTTGAAATTTGTTGTTTCCAAATTCTCCTCTTAATGCTTGAATCACATCTGGTTTGAAACTGTGAAGTACTTTTTCATGTTACCAGAGTCTCTTTGAGTTTATATGTGCATCTATCCTGCTGTATCTGAAAAATCTGTCCCCCTGGTATCAAATAACATCTCTGGCTCTTACAACCTTTTCTGCCTTACTTTATTTTTATTCTATATTCTTTGTTTACATTCCAAAGGCCTTCCCCTTTCCCAGTTCCCCCCCCACCATATGTCCCATAAGTACTCTCCCCCCAACTATTCCCCAAACACCTCCCTACCATTTCTCTGTTCTGGTACTCTCCTACAAAACTGGATCCAATCTTTTCAGGACCAAGGTCCTATCATTTCTTCTTCTTGGGAATCATTTGACTTGCTAATTGTGCCTTGAGCATTTAGGGCTTCTGGGCTCATTAATATCCACTTACCAGTGATTGCATTTCATGTGTATTCTTTTGTGATTGGGTTAACTCACTTAGGATAATATTTTCCAGATCTAACCATTTTCCTACAAATTGCATGAATTCATTATTTTTAATTGCTGAGTTTGTATGTGTATATATATATATTATATATATATATATGTGTGTATATATATATATATACATACACACCACACACACACACACACACACACACACACACACATATATATATATATATATATATATATATATATATATATATATCACATTTTCTGCATCCATTCCTCCTTTGAGGGATATCTGGGCTCCTTCCAACTTCTGGCTATTATAAACAAGGCTGCTATGAATATAGTGGAGCATGTGTCTTTTATGTATACAGGGGAATCCTCTGGGTATATGCCCAGGAATGGTATGGCAGGGTCCTCTGGAAGTGTCATGCCCAATTTTCTGAGGAACCGCCAGACTGATTTCCAGAGCGGTTGTACCATCTTGCAATCCCACCAACAGTGGAGGAGTGTTCCTATTTCTCCACATCCTTGCCAGCACCTGTTGTCTCTTGAGTTTTTAATCTTAGCCAATCTGACTGGTGTGAGGTGGAATCTCAGGGTTGTTTTGATTTGCATTTCAAACACCTTAAGAGATGTTCAACATCATTAGTCATCAGGGAAATGCAAATCAAAACAACCCTTTTCTGCCTTCCTTTAGCCATAGGTCCTTCAGAGTTGAGGAGAGGGGTTTGATAAGCACATCCATTTATACCTGAGTGCTCCAAAATCTTTCATTTTATGTACATTGTCCAGTTGTGGTTCTGTGTATGTCTATTGCAAAAAGATTCTCTTATGAGGACAGAGTGAGGCATTGATCTATGGGTGTAGCAATGTCATTATGATTCATGTTATTGCTATGTTCCTTTAGCAGAATAATAGAAGTAGGTTTTCTCCTAGGCCCATAATCTATCTAGTCTCAGGATTTTGGCTATGTTAGCAGTGTCAGGTATGGATTCCATCGCATACAGTACATTGAACCTAATTTTAAACGTGGCTGGTTACTCTGTAACATTTGTGGCACTAATATACTAATATATCTTGTAGGTCCATCACTATTGTAGGTCACAGAGTTTGTACCTGGGTAATTATAAGCACATAGTCATTTGGGAAAAGCAGTATCCTACAGAATAAGAAGAGGTTTTTACCAAATGTGTCTTCTGTAAAGGATTACTATATTGATTCGAATGAGAGTGACACATAGGTTCAAATGTTTAAATACTTTATTTCTAATTGGTGGAACTATTTTGGAAAGGAATAGGAAAGATGGCCTTGTTAAGGGGGGGTCACTGAACGTGGGCCTTGAGATTCCAAAGGCCTCCCTCTCCCTTTCCCTCCCCCCTCTCTTTCTTTCTCTCTGCCTCCTGCTTGAAATCAGAAGTAAGCTCTAAGCTACTGTTTTAGTCTCATACCTGCCTAAGTGCTGCCTTTCACCCATCATAATCTTTATAGTCTCACCCATTGAAACTAGAAGCAACCTTCCAATTAAACACTTTTTCTTTTAAATCTCCTTGCCCATGCTATCTCCTCACCACACTAGAAAACTAGGACAGTATCTAGAATATAGAAAGAACTAGAAAAGGAAACATCAAGAAAACAAATAAGCCAAGTAAAAACTGAAATATAGCACTCAGTAGCAACTAACAAGTTCTCAAAATACAAAAATCAAGTGGCTAAGAAATGTTTGAAGAACTTTTCAAAATCCTTGGCTATTAGGGTAATGCAAATGAAAACTACTTTTGAGATTTCATCTTACACCAGTCAGAATAGCCAAGATCAATACAAATAAACATCAGTTTATGCTGGCAAAGATGTGGTGAATGGGGAACACTTATTGATTGCATCTAAGAATCCAAATTTGTATAGCCACTATGGTAATCAGTGTGAGTTCCTCAGGAAACTGGGAATCAATCTACCTCCAAGATTTAGCTATCTTAGGCATATACTTAATGAACTCTAGATTCTACTATAGATATTTGCTCATCCATGTTCATCACTGCTCTATTCATAACAACCAGAAATTCGAAGTATAGATGCCCATAAACTGAGGAATGGATAACAAAAATGTGGTACATTGACACAAAGAAATATTACTCAGCCATTGAGAAAAAATGAAATTTGCACATACATGGATAGAGATAGAAATAATCAACCTGAATGAGGTGAGGTATGTCAGATCTAAGAGGACAGATATTCTGTTTTCTCTTATATATTAATGTTATTTAAGTTTTTGATATGTGTACTACAATCTGAATAAGAACAGAGGTTAGGTACCTCCTACGGTGTTATAGGGACCCTTTCATATATGACCACTCAGATGCAGTTTATAGCCAATTAACAGTCTCTATTCCAGCTTGTTGGGACTATACACAGGTGTTCACCAGGTGTTCATGTACCTAGGAGTATCCCTGAGTGACCAGAGCATAGGGTTTTTGAAGGCAAAAACCATGTGCTGACAACTCATTGGCAAGAATAAAGGAAAGCTTTGTGCAAGCAGTTAAACAGAAGTTAAGATAAGCAATTAGCTCAAAGGGCGGCATGGGGGAGGGGGGATGTTCCGTACAATCAGAGAGTTTAATAGAAGCCAAGATAAGTGGCTAGCTGGAGAAGAAGACAGTTTAACAGAATCTAGGATAAGTTAATTGGGGCATCTTGACTTTAAGATTACTAGAATAGAGTTTGGTAATTTTCCATGAGATTCTCCATCAAGGAAATAAAAGTCTACTTAAACCTGAAATGCGCTCACGATAAATAGAAGATATAATAACTTCTGCACTCTCTTGGCTTGTTGCAAAGGAATCAAGGGAGAGGAGATCTCCCAAGTAAGAAGAAATAGAATATAGTGTTATGGAGAAATAAAAAGGAACCTGGAATATGAGGATTAAATGGGGACAGGATGGGAGAATGGGGCAGAGGGAATATGGTTAAGGACACCTGCAAAATAGGTTTTGAAAAACATATGGGAATTTACTTTTGTAGAATTGTCCTAAAGTATATGAGTATATGAAAGGAATTTAAATAGAGTCACCATATAACAGGGGAGACAATGTCCAAACTGAGTGAAACCTCCAATGCTAGGGCTACATTTTATTGAGTCATGGGTTGTCATAGACCCTATCCCTAACCACAAAAGACTGTTGCCAAATTTATTAGTGAGTCTCCACAACTTTATTGTAAGAACAGGTAAGTCAGGATGGCTGGAGCTACTCATGCACAGAGGGAGTGAACAAAGCTGTTAAGCTGCAGTATTAGCAAATGGGATGAGTGTCTTGACATGGTGTTAGTAACAGTAGAAGGCAAAAAGAATACCTCCTTAAGCAAGCATTAGCTTTGATCCACTTAGCTTTATGACTGGCTCTTAACCTTGGCCTATGAAAGATTTAGATGCCACTTAGAGGATGGTCTTATGTAATCACTGCTACACACCACATACAGACAAAATGAGACTTGAACAGATTTTCACAGCTCAGTTCTAGATCCTAGGATGCAAGCCCCAACTCCTTTAAACTGCAGCATAAGAAAATTCAGGTATGGCCAAATAATAGATTTCTTGTCCCAGTAAAAGGCTATAACCATAGGCCTCTGACCCCACTTTTCTCATAAACTTGTACAGTAGTCTGTCTTTGTCTGTGAGGGATATATTCCAGGACACCTAGACATGCTTAAAATCATACATGGTTCTAAGGTCCATATATATTATTTTTGGTATATACACATATTATTATATTTTTTTCAAATAGGCACAGAAATACATGTACAATAAGTAATCACATAAAATAATTATGACAATATACTGTAACAATGGTTTTGTTAAATATTAATTATTTAATAGTATTAATTAAATTTTTACTTTAGTTGACTTCAAATATTTTTTTATATTTTAAAGATTTATTTATTTATTATATGTAAATATACCGTAGCTGTCTTCAGACACACCAGAAGAGGGCATCAGACATCGTTTCAGATGGTTGTGAACCACCATGTAGTTGCTGGGATTTGAACTCAGGATCTTTGCAAGAGCAGTTGGTGCTCTTTATATATATATATATATATATATATATATATATATATATATATATATATTTTACATTGTTTGTTTACATTCCAAAGATTCCAAAGGCTTTCCCGTTTCCCAGTTCCCCCCCATCATATGTCCCATATGTCCTCTCCCCCCACAACTATTTCCCAATCACCCCACCACCACCATTTCCCTGTTCTGGTACTCTCCTACAAAACTGGATCCAATCTTAACAGGACAAGGGTCCTCTCCTCTCTTCTTGGGAATCATTTGACTTGCTAATTGTGCCTTGAGCATTTAGGGCTTCTGGGCAAATTAATATCCACTTATCAGTGATTGCATTTCATGTGTATTCTTTTGTGATTGGGTTAACTCACTTAGGATGATATTTTCCAGATCTAACCATTTGCCTACAAATTGCATGAATTCATTATTTTTAATTGCTGAGTAGTATTCCATTGTATAAATACACCACATTTTCTGTATCCATTCCTCCTTTGAGGGATATCTGGGCTCCTTCCAATTTCTGGCTATTATAAACAAGGCTGCTATAAACATAGTGGAGCATGTGTCTTTATTATATGCATGGGAATCCTCTGGGTATATGCCCAGGAGTGGTATGACAGTGTCCTCTGGAAGTGTCATGCCCAATTTTCTGAGGAACCGCCAGACTGATTTACAGAGTGGTTGTACCATCTTGCAATCCCACCAACAGTGGAGGAGTGTTCCTCTTTCTCAACATCCTCACCAGCACCTGGTGTCTCCTGAGTTTTTAATCTTAGCCATTCTGACTGGTGTGAGGTGGAATCTCAGGGTTGTTTTGATTTGCATTTCCCTGATGACTAATGATGTTGAACATCTGTTAAGGTGTTTTTCAGCCATCTGAATTTCTTCTGGTGAAAATTCTTTGTTTAGCTCTGTACCCCATTTTTAATAGGGTTATTTGGTTCTTTGGTGTCTAACTTCTTGAGTTCTTTGTATATATTGGATATTAGCCCTCTGTCAGATGTGGGGTTGGTAAAGATATTTTCCCTATTTGTTGGTTGCTGTTTTGTCCTTCTGACAGTGTCCTTTGCCTTACAGAAACTTTGTAATTTTATGCGGTCCCATTTTTTAATAAAGTCAGATATAACTCTAGATAAAAGAAATGCTATAATTTTAAAATAAAGCTAAAATTGTTAATGCTTTCTATAGTTCCTTGAAATATGCATGCATGCCCTACAAAAGAAGAAGCTGTCAAGGACCTGTGTACCATTTCTTTGGAAAGGAATAGTCTGGAAAAAGGAAACCCTATCTCTTAGCCTCTGTGAAAAGAAGACTTAAAAACCAATCCGTAGACACTAGTGGAATGATTTCATTGATACTGACCATATCTTTACAAGTAAAAGTGATTTTCTCCTTCTGTAACTTTACTCAACCCTTCCACTTTGTTCTTACACCTTATTCTCCCTGCCTTTTGAAACAACTCAGTACAGATTGGTGCTTGAGCTCAGATTACACAGTTCTTTCCTTGAGAAGCAGGTAAATTCTGTCTTTACAGGGCTGGGGAGATAACATAATGGGTGAAGAATAAAGACTTAAGTTTGCATCCCCTGAAGTCCATTTAAAGCCAGACACAGTAACATCTACATTTATAACTCAAGCACTCCTAAAACAAGAAGCAGAGATAGGAGAAACCCCAGAAGTTCACAGGCCAGTTTCCCTGTATACATAGTGTCTCAAACAAGGTGGTAGGGTAACCACATCCTCAAAGTTTTATAACAATGGTAGGATCTTATTTACATATAATATCTTTATGCATAATTACATGAGTAAGAAAAGGCATGTGTAGACTAGCCTATTGTGATGGAGCTCTTCACAGAGACTGGGAAGGAAGTAAAGAGAAGTTGGGAAGGGCAGAGGCAACATGACACTCATATTGAACATGGTGAATCTAAGGTGGTGGAAGATACTGAGCGAGAGCTACACATGTGAAGCTTAGGGGAAAGCGTTCACATTAGAGAACCAATAGCATATACTCAAGGGTGAGCACAATAGGGCAGCAGGGAAAGGCACCTGATGACAGGTCTTACAACTCAAGTTCAATTGCCAGGACTCACAATATAGGAAGAGAATATGTAGTCTCTCTTCTTTTTTATATTAAATATAAGTATTATTTAATATGTATTATTTTTTTCCTCTTTTTTATTGGATTACGCATGTACTGTGGTACACCATAAACAGAGAATCTCACACACACACATGAAAGAGAGTCAAATACAAAATATTATAAACACACACATATACATACACACAATGTGCTAAAACCACATTAGAATAAAAAAAAGACACTTACTGATAAAATATCTGAAATGGCCATGCTCCTTAGTTTATAACTGTAACATAGTACAGTTATACTAGGTACCAGCCTTACCTTCACATCTGACCAGTTTTAACTTCTATTTTCATTTCTCTTTATTTGTGCTTCCTTCTATAAAATTCACAGGCAGTTAATGCATAAGCAATAAAAGTAAGCATCACATTGGTGAAAACTGAAGCAGAGATTTGTAATTCCTCCCAGGCCATATAGCTTCATTTCACACATTTAAGTAGCTGCTAATTGCACTTCATAATGAAACTGAATAAGTATAAAATTCTTTCTGAACTTATTTACCATACAACAATGTCTAACAACAATGGGCAACATCTTTAGTTCAAAGACTAACAGAGTGAAGAGAAGGAATGAGAAAGTGCTTAAGATGTATACTGGATTGCCCACTGGAAGTCACAGAAAGTAGAGAGGCCAGAAAGCAAAACAAAACAAAACAACAAAAGTAGAGAAGTTAAAAAGATAGAATTTAGAAGAGAAAAACAAAATAAAAATAAAGGAATGAAAAACAGAAATTAATAACACATATGCCAAGGAGCATGTCTAGTGATAAGGTGATTGGTGATACAAAGAATATCTAGCAATTTAAAAATACCAGTAATCACTGTGGTAAAAAAACAGAAAACAAACTTAAGAATAATTGCTACCTGTTCAAAGTCTTCACCATTTGTGAGTCCAAAGTAAGCTAATGTTTACTTTTCAGAACCAATTTCTGAATACTTCCTTTGTTGACATATACACCTTCTTAAAGCCATCCCAACTGAAGGAAGTCAAAGGGATACAAATCGGAAATGATTTTTAATTTATCTCATTATCATCAACAACTTGGTAAAAAACAGGGTCATCAGGGACACGAATTTTTTTAAAGATTTTATATATATATATATATGTGTGTGTGTGTGTGTGTGTGTGTGTGTGTGTGTATGTATGTATGTATATATATATATATATATATATATATATATGTATGTATGTATACTCTGTTGATATCTTCAGACAGACCAGAAGAAGGCATAGGATCCCAATATACATGGTGGTAAGCCACCATGTGGGTTTTGGGAATTGAACTCAGCACCTCTGGAAGAGCAGTCAGTGCTCTTAATTTCTGAGCGAGCTATTCAGCCCTGGGACAAGATATTTATAATTTAGAAAATGTTTCTATCAGATTGGCCTGTTAGCACATCTGTGGATAATTTTCTTCATTAATTATTGGTCTGGAAGGGCCCAGTCCATTGTAAGTAATGCTGCTTCTACACAGGTGGTTTTGGGTAGTATAAGAAAATAAATTGGAAAATTGGGCATGACACTTCCAGAGGACCCTGCCATACCACTCCTGGGCATATACACAGAGGATTCCCCTGCATGCAATAAAGACACATGCTCCACTATGTTCATAGCAGCCTTATTTATAATAGCCAGAAGGTGGAAAGAACCCAGATGTCCCTCAATGGAGGAATGGATACAGAAAATGTTACATGGTGTATACATTGTGTAAATGTATATTTATACAATGGAATACTAGTCAGCAATTAAAAACAATGAATTCATGAAATTTGTAGGCAAATGGTTGGATCTGGAAAATATCATCCTAAGTGAGTTAACCCAACCACAAAAGAATACACATGAAATGCAATCACTGATAAGTGAATATTAATTAGCCCAGAAGCTCTGAATAATCAAGACACAATTAGCTAATCATATGATTCCCAAGAAGAAGGGAGGAAAAGGCCCTGATCCTGAAAAGACTTGATCCAGTATCTTAGAGGAGTTCCAGAACAGAGAAATGGGAGGGGAGTGATTGGGGAATGGATGGAGGGAAGAGGACTTATGGGACATATGGTGAGGGGGAAACTGGGAAAGGGGAAAGCATTCGGAATGTAAACAAAGAATATAGAAAATAAAAAAAGAATAAATGACAACATTATAAAAAAAGAAAAGAAAAGAAACTAAGCAAGCCATGAAGATCAAATTTAGTAAGCAACATTCCTCCATGGTCTCTGCCTCCTATCTTGGCTTCTTCAGACTGTGGAGTCTAATCTTTAATAAAAACAAACCCTTTTCTCCCCATGATGCTTTTTTCATGGTGCCTTATCACAGAAATACAAAGCAAACTAAGCATCCCTCAAGCATAGTGCACAATTTGTTAATTACCAACATTTGTATCTGCTTCCCTCTTCTATGGACCTTTATATTACAACTCAGCATCCTTCCCTGAGACTTGCTTCCCATCCTGCTACTGGGAACTGAGGTTCAAAAAACTATGTATGTGCATAAGTCAATGTAGAAGAGGCAGAGCCGAGGCATTCTGTGTGCTAACAGCTTTTATGAAAAGCTCAATAGGCCAAAACTGCTGTTATATTACTTAGATAAAGAAACTTACAGAGGATAATCACATAGGGAAATTCCTTTGAGGCTGCTGCCTGCCAGGTAGCTCTGTCTTTTAACTAAATAATGATAATCAACTTAGCCCAAACAGGACTCTTCTTGTTCACTGGAAGACTCTTTGGTTCTAAACAATTTCTCAAATGAAAGAGTGGTTAACACTAAGACAGCAGGAAGAGGGGCTTTGAGTGTGGCATGTCCCTGGCAGCAGGGATTCTCAGTAAATATCCACAAGAGTGTTTATTAACAGGTGAGCCATCTCTACATTCAGAGAAATAACTGGGCTCTGCTCATTGTGCTGTGTCTTTTGAATTGTTTCTCTGATTGTGATGCTTGTTGTATGCTGTGCCACCTCCTGTATTTTTAGCTGAGCTCTCCAACACTAAGCATTAGCCTTCTGAGAGGCAGGAGACAGGGAAAACACTCCAGCTTCCTCTCTGTAACAGGTACCAGAGCAGTAACCTCCACCCTACTGGGCAATCCCTAAGCCTGTTTTCCCATACTAGGGCCACAGCTTGTGACATATTTTTAATCTTAGTTTATTTCCTAGCACAGAAGATTAATATTTTTGTAAAAAAAATTTCTTTCAATCTTCAAATGCCTGTAAATTATATCATCCCACATAAAATGCCAATCTGCTTAAAGCCAGAGTCTGGGGCTTCCTTTTTACTTGTTGTTTTGATATTGCCTGGCACAGACAAACCATGTGGTGTTGATGACTGATGTCTGTGCAACATAAAACCAATGAAGTGAAGCAACAACAACCTGCCATTCGACTGCCTGTTTAGACTCTACTTGACAGTAAAGAGCTAACTTGACACTTCATAGAAACTAGAGTCACAAAACTGCTAATTGTCCCATGGTCATAGACTGCACTGCCCATGGCTGTAGCTATTTACCAAACATGTCTCTTTTAAATTTAATGGAGCTTTTAAAAAAGATTAAAATTTCATGTTTCTGATGATTCTAGCCACATTCTAAGTGTGAAATACCAAAATGTGTCTAATGGCTACAATATAACATCTCAGAAAGCTGTTGAGCAATATTCAGATAATGAACTTATTGCCCTCTATTAGGATTTTCTGTTTAGTGCAAGTTAAATAAACATCTACTGTGAACCACTGATGGTGTCTATACTTTAGTATGTCATATATAACAGTGATGGGTAGGTGGTAGGTTAATGTATCATTGCAAACTAATACAAGGCAAAAGGGCCAAGTGTCTGTACTGGGTGGTTTTATGTCAACTTGAAACAAGGTAGAGTCATCAGAGAAAGGAGCCACAGTTGAAGAAATGCTTCCATGAGACATAGCTGTAAGGCATTACCTTAATTAGTGACCAATGGGGAGGGCCTAGCCCACTGTGGGTGGTACCACCCCTGGGATTGTGGTTCTGGGCTCTATAAGAAAGCAAGCTAAAATCACACTAAAATCAGGGAAAAGACAAGTTGCTCACTCTCTTCATATCTGTTCATTATAGTACTTGAAGTTCTAGCTAGAGCAGCAACAAAAGGAGATAAAGGAGACACAAATTGACAAAGAATTCAAGGTATCACTGTTTGCAAATGATATGACAGTATATATAAGGGACTTCAAAGATTCTACCAGAGAACTTACACAGCCAATAAACAACTTCAGCAAAGTGGCTGGATATAAAAGTAACTCAAACAAATGAGTAACCTTCCTTTATACAAATGATAAACAGGCTGAGAAAGAAATTAGGGAAACAACACATTTCACAATACCCACTGTGATGGTTTGTTTATGTTCTGTGCAAGGAGTGGCACTATTAGAAGGTGTGACCCTGTTGGAGTGTTACTGCAGGTGTGAGCCATCAGACCCTCATCCTAACTGCCTGGAAGTCAGTCTTCTACTAGCAGCCTTCAGTTGGTGATTTAGAACTCTCAGCTCCTCCTGCACCATGCCTGCCTGGATGCTGCCATGCTTTTGCCTTGATTATAATGGATTGAACCTCTGAGCCTGTAAGCCAACCCCAATTAAATGTTGTCTTTTATAAAACTTGCATTGGTCATGGTGTCTGTGCACAGCAGTAAAACCCTAACTAAGACACCCACAATACTGTAAAATATCTTGGTGAAAATCTGACAAAGCAAATGAAAGATCTGCAGGACTAGAACTTCAAATCCTTGGAAAAGGAAGTCAAGCCTGGTGGTGGTGGCACACGCCTGTAATCCCAGCACTCTGGGAGGCAAAGGCAGGCAGATTTCAGAGTTCGAGGCCAGCCTGGTAAACAGAGTGAGTTCCAGGACAGCCAGGGCTATACAGAGAAACCCTGCCCTGAAAAAACCAAATCCAAAAAAAAACAAAACAAAACGAAAAAGGAAGTCAAAGAACACCTCAGAAGATGGAAAGCTCTCCCATGCTCATGGATTGATAGGATTAAGATGGTAAAAGTGACCATCGGACCAAAAGTAATTTACAAGTTCAATGAATTACCCATCCAGACTCCAACACAGTTCTTCACAAATATGGAAGCGAGCAATTCTCAATTTTGTATGGAAAAACAAAAAACAAAACAAAACAAATAAGAATAGGACCATATGCAGCTTATCAAAAGGAAGACCAAGTGTTGATGTTTCCATCCCACTTTGAAGGGTGAAGCACAATGAAGGTGGGAATTGATAGGAAGAGGGGAAGTGGAGGTAAAAATGAGGACAGCTTCAAGTATGGGAAGAGACAAGAGAGAAGTTCAAAGGTCCAGGAGAATGAATGAATATATGTAGCAGTAGGGGGTAGGGGACAGGGAAGGTAAATCACTAGACCCAAATGCCAGGGATGTGAGGGTCTCCCAGGGCCAATAGGGATTACCATTAGCCAAAATCCCCAACAGAAGGGAGATAGAACCTGAAGAGACCACCTCCAGTAGGTAGATAAAGCGTCCAGTTGAGGTCCAGGGCCACTCACCCATCTCAAAATTTTTAACCCAGAATTGTTCCTGACTTATGAAAAAAAAAAAGAAGAAAATGCAGAGACTGAAGGAACAGCCATCCAGAGACTGTCCCACATTGGGATCCATCCCATCTGCAGCTCCAAACTTGACAATATTGCTGTGTCAGTAGGGTTTGCAAAAAACTGCTTGAAGATAGGAGCCCAGTAGTGCTGTCTTCTGAGAGGCTCTGTTTCCACCTTACTAAGAGCAATGCAGACACAGAGTGAGAGGAAGGACTGAAGGAACTGAATGGAATTGCAACCCCATAGAAACAGCAACAATATCAAATAACCAGAACCCTCAGAGCTCACAGAGACTAACTTACCAACCAAAGAGTATATGCTCTGTGGCTCCTGCTACATTTCTAGCAGAAGATTGCCTTATCTGGCATCAATGGGGGCGTAGGGGGAGAGGTGGGGAGATGGGGGATGAGGGGGGTGGAGGTGGGGGGTAGAGGGAGTGGGGGTGCTTGATCCTGTGGAAGCTTGTTGCCCCAGAGAAGGGGGATGCTAGAGGGGTGATGTGGGAGTGGGTGGGTAGAAGAGCACCCTCTTAGAGGCAAAGGGTAGGAGGAATGGGAGGGGTTTGTGTGTGGGAGACTGAGAAGGGGGCACCATTAGAATTGTAGACAATCAACAAAAAATAAGTAACTGCAAGAAAGAAAGCAAGAAAGAGAGAAAGAAAGAGAGAAAGAAAGAAAGAAAGAAAGAAAGAAAGAAAGAAAGAAAGAAAGAAAGAAAGAAAACTGAACAATCACGGGGAGCAAGCCAGTAAGCAGTACCACTTACTGTCTTCACCAACTTCTGCCTCCAAGATCTTTCCCTATTTGAGTTCCTGTCCTAACTTCCTTTAATGATGAACAGTGATGTGGAAGTGTAAACCAAATAACAGCCTGCCCCTTCCCTTTCAAGGTACTTTATGAACATCAATACAACAATACCAACCAGAACTATGACAGTGCCCTAATTATGGAAACAAAGAGAGAAAAGAAAACCTGACTCAGGATTGTATGAAGGCTTATTGTATAGAAGGTAGGTGGGTCTTCTGGTTTTTTTTTTTAATATTTTGGTTTTAAATAAAGGTAACAGGGGCATAGAAATCAACCAAAGAACAAGAAAGAAGGGAAAGGAATCTAAAAAGCATATTAGTGCAAAGGGCATGGAGGTGGAAGGTTTTAGCTCCATATGTGCTGCTGTGCATGTAACATAAAATTTCACTTTTATTTAAGATATATAACATAATGTTGTCCTATATATATGCTCACATATATATCATTTATGTATGTGTGCAGTAACAGCATTTAAAATCTACTCTCAGCAAATTTTTCATAGACAATAAACTCTTATTAACTATAGTCTTCCTATGAACATTAAATTCCTAGGATTATAAGGACCAATTCTTTGACCTATTTTGTGACATTTTTCTCCTCTCAGTGCCTGAAAACTGCCCTCCAGCTCCTTATGTACTTACCACTTTTTAAAGCTTCCACATAAGAGTGAGATCATATATTTTTCTGTCTCTGTATTATTTCATTTCATGTAAGATTGTGTTTATATCTGTTGCTGGATCCTGATTATAGAGCTCAAAGTTCAAATCTACTTCTTTCAATACTTTTATAAAACTCTCTAGTGTGCGTTATTTAAGATTTATTATAATAATATACTCATCTGTGTTCTCTTTCCCAGCCTTTGAGCTGGAATTTTAGACCTTGGTGTTAGCCATGACCAAGGTGAAGTCCACTGTTCTTCCAGATCTGCAACTTCCTGAATTAAGCCTGTGACCACCAAACCAGTTCTCCTGAACAGACCCTGGAATTTGGGGGAAGGGTTTCACCCACAACGTTAAATTCTGAGTCAGCCATTAAAATTTGTGGCCTTGATCAGCAATCCATTGTCTTGGTCTCAATTCTTTCTTGCTGTCCTTCCCAGCCATTCCCAGCTCCCTTTCTAGGTAACCCGTTTGATGTAACTGCAGGCAGTTACACTCATCTTTTCTTGTGATTTAAAGATTATTTTAAGATTGCAACCCCGGTATTGCTGCCAGACTAATGATTACATATATGAGAGATTATAAGCAATATTCAATTTATTAATTTATGATAGAATGTACAACTATCCACTGTCCAAGTGCTTCTGTCCACTGAGCAGTACATTCTGTCCCTGTAGGCATATTTATATAAGTGGGGCAAAATTAGAAATACAAGATGGATTTGGTGAGCTTAAAATATAAGCTAAAGGAGTTAATTGAATGTTCCTGATACCTAGTGTCATCCAGCCATAACAGCCTAATATGTCTATCTGAATGCATCTCGATGATCCTCTCTTAAATGTGGTGTATATAATGCTTTTCCTCTACACTGAATATGAAAGTTTCTTCTTACTAAGGTCAATAAGTCCATACATCTGACATTCAGGACCCTCCTTAATCCAATCACATTTACATAGATGAATTTATCTACTATTACATAAAATGAAACAATCTCATGTTCCCATTTTAGCAAAGTCATGTTAATGTTAAAATCTTTTAATGATGTTACTTAGGTGAAATTGTTATCACACTGAAGCATTTGACAGATTCTGAGACACAAACCATTTATCTGTCGGGTTTTGTTTAATGATCAAATATAGCATGTTACAATTTTGACTTTCAATCTAATCCCAATTCCTTACCATAGCCTCACAGCCATATTTCATTACATGTTGGAATACCTTGCTCAATAGTTGCCCAGAATTGATTAAATGATGTGAGTGAATTTTAGTTAGTCACTTCTTTGTTCTGTACATTTATTCTCATGTCCCCGTCACATCATAATGAAGTAATTCCCTATTTGTTTGGATCTTATTGTAAAGAGCTTCTTAAGGCATTTTCTGGGCTGCTCTATTTAGATTCTTTGACTCATTTTTAATCTCTACAGATTCCAGTAAATAATCAATCAGTCTAATCACTAACAGACAATTTAAACAGTTTTAAAACAAATGTTCTAGGAACCACTAGTAATAACTGAGCATGTTTTTTTTTAAATTGGTGTTAATGTTTAAAACATAATGATGCTTGAATTGTTCCTGAAATGAATAACATTAATGAAGTCATCTCACCACAGAGACTTTCCACTCTTATTCATTTTGATTATGAATGAGAACAAGAGGTTTTTATTGAGATCAGCCATAAGTTGTTTTTTTTTACTTGTTAGATCCAATGCATTAATAGTATATATCATTCTCTGTCCTCTCACTGTGTTAAAATGTTTTTGCCTCTCCCCACCATGCATCATGATTTGCTTTTTTCCTTAATTTTTAAGACAATATTTCATGAAACTACCATCCCTTCTGAAAAATTCAACTTGCTTCTTCTGTTTGTTTGTTTTTGGTTTTTGGTTTTTGGTTTTTTTCTGATAGAGACCCAAATGTTCTCTCTTTCCTACGTTAATAAAAGCCAGATGTCTTCATATTGAAAGCTTAATTTCTGGTCTCTACCTCTCTGCCATAAACTTCAGTCTATAAGATATTAATCAATCCAAAACATGTTGGGGTTATTCATATATTTTGTCAAGCCAGAGAAATGAAGCTAACTTGAAGACTTCTTTCGTCTTCACTTTTATATGCAACTTTCTGTCAAGCTTCCTTGATTACACTTATGAAATATCCATGTGTCCCTTTAAACTATAACTGGTTAGTTTCTCTTTTCCACTAGTTCCTTAATTCATTCTCATTCTTATTTAATCTATTTGAATAGGGTTATACATTTTTTTCTTTTTACACCTTTATTTTTCAGATTATAATATAATTACATCATTTCTCCCTTTCATTTCCTCCCTCCAAACCCTCCCATACACCTCTCCTTAGTCTCTGTCAGATTCATGACCTCTTTTTTCTTTTCTTTTAAATTTACATTTATTTATTTATTTTATTCGATATATTCTTTATTTAAATTTGAAATGATTTCCCCTTTCCTGGATCGCCCCTGCCTTAAAGTCCCATAAGCCCTCTTCCATCCCTGTTCCCCATCCACCTCTTCCCACTTCCCTGTCCTGGTGTTCCCTTACACTGCTTCACTAAGCCTTTCCAGAACCAGGGGCCTCTCCTTCTTGGGCATCATTTGATATGTGGATTATGTCTTGGGTATTCTGAGCTTCTAGGCTAATAACCGCTTATTAGTGAGTGCAAAACCTGAGTGCTCTTTTGTGATTGGGTTACCTTATTCAGGATGATATTCTCCAGTTTCATCCATTTGTCTAAGAATTTCATGAACTCATTGTTTTTAATAGCTGAGTAGTACTCCATTGTGTGTGTGTGTGTGTGTGTGTGTGTGTGTGTGTGTGTATACACACTACATTTTCTGTTTCCATTCCTCCATTGAAGGACATCTGGGTTCTTTCACCTTCTGTCTATTATAAATAGGGCTGTTATGAATATAGTGGAGCATGTATCCTTATTACATGCTAGAGAATACTCTTGGTATAATCCCAGGAGTGGTATAGCGTGTTCCTCTGGTAGTAGTATTCCCAGTTTTCTGAGGAACCGCCCGATTCATTTCCAGAGTGGTTGTACCAGCTTGCAACCCAACCTGCAGTGAAGGAGTGTTCCTCTTTCTCTACATCCTTGCCAGCACCTGTTTTCTCCTGAGTTTTTGATCATAGCCATTCTGACTGGTATGAAGTAAAATCTCAGGGTTGTTTAGATTTGCATTTCCCTTTTGACTAAGGATGTTTAACATTTCTTTAGGTGCTTCTCAGCCATTTGATATTTCTCAGGTAAAAATTCTTTGTTTATTTTTGTACCCCATTTTTAATAGAGTTATTTGGTTCTCTGGAGTCTACTTTCTTGAGTTCTTTGTATATCTTGGATATAAGCCCTCTGTCAGATGAATGGTTGGTAAAGATCTTTTCCCAGTTTGTTAGTTGCCATTTTGTCCTTCTGACAGTGTCCTTTGCCTTACAGAAACTTTGTAATTTTATGAGGACCCATTTGTCAATTCTTGATCTTAGAGCATAATCTATTGGTGTTCTTTCTGTTCAGGAAATTTGCCCCTGTGGCCCTGTCTTCAAGGGTCTTCCCCAGTTTCTTTTCTATTAGCTTCATTCTCATTCTTATTTAATGTATTTTAATAGGGTCATACATTTGTTTTCAAATAATATCAAGTTTCTATTTAAGAAACTCACCTGTTCAAGACCCTTCTTAAATGATTGGTTTCTCACTATCCTTGAAATATAACTCCAGATACTTAAGACATCCAGAAGATCTTTTCAAAGTCTGGGCTTTGTCTGAACTGCAAGTTTGTCTGGCTCACTTTGCTTTCAAATGTACCTTTATAATATAAGAATTTATACTTGTGTCACTTGTTGAAAGTTGTTTGGGTAAGTTTTAGGTGTTTTGCTTATGTTTTCATTTGTTTCTTTTATAGAAGAAGTGGCTCACAAAGAAAGCCCAAGTTGCTCTTCAACTCATTATATAGCAAGTTATGGCTCTAAAAGGATAATCATCATGCCTCAGTTTCTCAAATTTCTAGATTACAGAAAAGTATCACCATGTCTAGCTAACTATTATTGCTTAGAATTGTTCTCCTCATATATTCATTATTATTATTTTTTGATCGCACTTCTCTTAAACACACACTTAATTTCATCAATTTATCCAGAATGTCTCCTAGGATGCACTTTTTTTTCTTTAAGTGATGTCTTGGATTAGATCTTCAAGGTGCATTGCTTATTATTAATATTAATTTTGCTCCCAAAAACTTATGTATCTGCTTATTTTCTAATTACAGACTCTATGTTTGTGCTTAGTCAACTTTTCATGACAATAGTGTGTTGTAAAAGTGTACAAGAGACATTAGAAATTTGGGGTTGTTTCTGATAAGATCATTAAAAATGTCAACAGAAGGGGTTGTTATAATTTATTGGCTTTTATTTTCTTGTAAAATGTGAAGCTATTATAAGTTTCATTTGAGAAAATTTATAGCTATAAATATCAAGAAAGGAAAATTCTTGTGCAATCTATAAACCAGGGGCAATATAGCTATTCTTAATTTGCTGATGAATTTATTCGTGAAGTCTGTCCTCACAATTAAGTTGTAAAATACAAAGGTTCTGGCCATTTAAAATGGTCTCAGCTTGAAATCCCTACTTCTCCTCAACCCAAGCCACATGTTCCTGAGTGGCTATTAAACTTCATGCATCATCTGTATTGAGCAACAAATTTGCTCAGGTAAACTAAAATGTAAATTAGTTCATTTAAGAATTCTTAGCTGGAGACATACCTCTGTGGTAGATCACTTGCCCAGAATGCATATTTTATCCTTAGTACATAAAATGTGATGTGTATGCATGTGATACCAAGTGTCTTAGTCAGGGTTTCTATTTCTGAACAAAATTTCATGGCCTAGAAGCAAGTTGGTGGGGAAAGCTTACACTTTCCACATTGCTGTTCATCACCAAAGGAAGTCAGGACTAGAACTCAAGCAGGTCCGGATGCAGGAGATGATGCAGAGACCATGGAGGGATGTTACTTACTGGCTTGCTTCCCCTGCCTTGCTCAGCCTTCTCTCTTATAGAACCCAGGACTACCAGCCCAGGGATGGCACCACCCACAAGGGGCCCTCCTACCCTTGATCACTAATTGAGAAAATGCCTTACAGCTGGATCTCATGGAGGCACTTCCCCAACTGAAGCTCCTTTTCCTATGATAACTCCAGCCTGTGTCAAGTTGACACACAAAACTAGCCAGTGCATCAAGTATCATTAGAGGCTGGAGTTAAACAGCAGTGAGTAAAAGAAAGTCTCAGTCCTCATGGAACTTTTACCATACTTGTCCAGGTTATTTATTTGAGGATTCCTAAAAAGTATCAAAAACTTAAATCATTCAAGAGAATGGCAAAATAATAGCATTTAATGTAATACTGGACCATTTTAAAAAGTTAATTTTTGTCAGCTTGATACAAACTAGAGTCATGTAGGAAGAGTATACCTCAATTGAGGATTTACCTCCATTAGACTGTCTTCTAGACAAATCTGTGCAGTATTTTCTTGATTAATAATTCATCTGAGAGCATCTAGCCAACTTTTGGCAGTGCCAACCCTGGACAGGTCGTTCTGGGTTCTATGGAAAGTAGGCTCAAGAAGCCAGGAGGAGCAAGCCTGTAAGCAACATGCCCCCATGGCTTCTGCTTTAGTTCCTGCCTCAGGGTTCCTGCCTCAAATGCCTGCCCGATTTCTACCCAGTGAAGAACTATAAAGTGTAAGCTAAAATAAATGCCTTTGCTGCCCAAGTTGCTTTTGGTCAGTGCTTTGGAACAGAAACAGAAAACAGACAAACATATCACCCAAAGATTATTTAATGTTTCAGTAGAAGATAATTTGATGTTATTAATATATCCCAGAACCTAATATGTTACATTAACATTTGATATTCCTTCTAAATATATTCATTTGTCTAAAGATAAACAAATGATTTTGATGTGGTACAAAAGATAACTTCCTATAATTACATGTATTTTTTAAACCTATATGATAGACACCTCTTCTGTGTCTAACCCCCAAAAAATAATTTCAGTATGCCTCTCCTCTTGTACTGTAACATCATTCCTCTAATTTGCCTTTGAGGTAGCTTTTCTGCTTTGTTTATTCCCTTATTGAATAAAGAAAATTTCTGAAATATCCTCACATTTATATGAGAATTATATTTATAACTCTCTATAAATCACATGTTGACAGAAAACTGACAATCTCTTCTGCTGCAAGTTTTGATATTCATATGAAAGGATAGTTGTTTTGTTTTATCCATCATTACTAGATCTCTTGTAGTAAAGCTTTTTCTTTTCATACAATCCCCAATATTTCAGCAAAGGCACACATCTCTGTGTTATGATCACACTTGACTGATTTCAGTTCTAGTAGGTTATATATTTCTTCTCCTCTCTGGAATTTTGCAGAAACTTTTTCATTTCTGGAACTCTCCAACTTAAACCACTTCATGTTTGCTTAATTAACTTCTACTCATCCTTCAAATCTCAAAAGCTATTTTCTCATGAATTTTTCTTTGAATACCACTACCCCATCCCTAAAATCAATTTTTAATGCAGTGAACCATTCCTTTCCAAACACTTACCATGCTGTAGTTCATTAATTAGGTAATATGTTGTTTGAAGTCTGTCTCCTTCTAAGATTGTAACACAGCTTCAGATTAATCTGAAGAGACCCTGTTCTCACAGTTTTATTCTCAGTTCTATATAAATACCCAGAGCATAGTTCCTGTTTGTGAATAATGCATTTAATGAGTTTACAAATCATCATCTCTTTTCCCTCTACATGGGTAGGTCACACCCCTGATTTCTCCTATCATTCAATGGCACCACTATTTCTCATTTCCCACCCCATCGATTATGAGCATAGTAAGGAACTTTATTATTTTCTCAGATAGAGATTTAATAATTTAATTCTTCTGGCCAAAAACCTTCACAGGTAAGATAGATAGATAGATAGATAGATAGATAGATAGATAGATAAAACTTTAGAATAAAATGGAATGTCTTTGCATAATGCAAGAAACACAAAAAACTAACTAGCTCTGTTGTTTGTTTTTTTATTTCTAAAATCACTTTGGCCTTGTCAACTCTTTGTGCTCTATTTATTGTGTGTTTATTTATTTACAATGCTGAGAATTGAACTGTGGACCTAGAGCATACTAGGCAAATTTTCTACCACTGTGTTACATACTCAGTTCCTCTTTGCTAATCCTTAAATTTGATACTATCATTCTACAGTTATTTTCACATAGTCTGTGCCATTCCTTTCTTGATATGGCCATGATTTAGTAAAATCACCTAAGTCTGCAGCATCCCCAATTACTCTTTTTGGAGAAATTAATTTCTCTGTCCTGTTTTGTTACAATAATTTTCTGTGATATATTCCACATACTCTAACAGAAAATATAATACAGATTCACATAACCTGGAAAATCAAGAAATATAAATGTTAGACATGTTGTGAATGTCATGATGAGACAGGCTGAACTGGAAACTGTTTGCTAAGGAATTTTCTAAAAACAATTCCAGCTGTGTACACTGCTAGGATTAACATACCTGGGAATGTCAATTAATCATAAGAATGAACCAAATAGAAGTCTATTTGAAGAAATGAATAAGGATAAAAGTGTCAGAGATTGTGTCTGTATGTTTAATTTAAATGTTTTAGTTTTGTAATTCCATATATAAGTACTATATTTATGTCATTTCTACTGCTTTTTTCTCCCTTCCTCCTCCTCTGTATACTTCCTTCTCCTCAAATTCATGACTGCTTCTTTTTATCATTATATTTATATTTTATATATAACCCCCTCTGTTCATTTAGCATATGTATATGTGGTTTGCCATTGACCAATTGATATTGGATAACCTCCCTAAAGAAGACCATTTCTCCTTCTCTTAGCAATTATTAATTTCCCATAACATTCATTTAGGAAGTGGAGTTTTTCAAACCTCTTCCCATGCAAGATGGAATGTTGATTCGTGTTATCATTATATACATTTTATTTAGGTAACCTTATTGTTGAGATTTCAGTGCTGCTGCTTCCCTGCCATGTTTAAAAGACACCACCTTCCAAGAAGCATCCTGATCTTTTGTCTCTTAATAATTAATTGTTCTACCTCATGTCACACAATTTTCCCTAAGCCTTAGAGGTAGGAGTTATGTTGTACATGTACAAGTTGAAGTTTTGTATGCTACAATCACTAATTCTCTGCATTTTGACCAGTTATGGATCAGTTAGTAGTCTCCATCTGCTACAAAAAGAAATAAAGGACAATGACCATAAGTTGCTAATAAAGGAATAATTTCCAAAGAGGACAGGCATGCACACACACACAAATATGCGCGCGCGCGCGCACACACACACACACACACACACTAGGACCCTTGGTCTTCATGTTTGTAGCACCTAACTAGCCATCCTAGAAATCCAGCATCAGTAGATACAAATATAGTGCTAATGAAAGATGTATGTATATATTCAACAAAACAAACAGACCTATTTTTGAAAATACTCTTTGACAGTAGTTTTCCTCTAGCACATCAGACTAGACCAAATTAAATGGATTCTCTGCTAAGTGACATATAATTAAACTGCACTTCAAAATGAGTCATTTTTCCTTTTAAAAAGTGATTCAAATCAACCTGGATTAGCCTATTAACAGTATCCCTTCTGTTTACCCAATAAAAAGAGGACTTTGAGATGGCCAATGCTTGTTTCTTCTCTGTTTTTGACTACTTCAACCCTTTTTCATCTGTAAAGCCAATCTTCTCTCTTCAGCTCATTAGAAAAGAACATCCATTGTATTTTCTGAAATAAAGTTTGACTGATTCTTGAACACAAATAAAAGCCAATTCTGTTTACTAGCTAAGTTCATTATAATTTTACCTTTTCACAGATATACTAGTCTATCTTTCTCCCACAAGCTGATAAATCCTGGATAAACTAAAATTTAAAAGTATCCAGAAGTTTTCAATACTTTTACTCACTGTCTTTGTTTTATCAATGGTTACATACTGAGTTTTACTTTCATTGTTTTAAAATATGTATTTATTTTTCAACCATCTTTTTTATAGCATATGTTTTATTTGTTTCATGTTTATCAATATTTGAATTCATTACAGATGAAAAATTTAGTACAATAGAAACTTTTTATCAGAAACTTAGTAAGCAGATAATGCCAAAAGGAGAAGAAATAAGAAATATAATGTGCACCTTTTCATACTATTTACAAGTGGCAACTGATGGTGTCCATGAGTTAAACTATAGTAACCATAGAGGAAAAATACAGGACTGAATAAATAGCATATCTAATTACATCATCCCAATTATTAATGGCCAGTGTTAATGCAAATATCAGCACTTTCAATTCATTCAGACTTAAACAATCCCACGAGACATCGGTATTCTCTTCTCTGACATCTGGATCCTATGCCCTCTTCTGGTGTGTCTGAAGGCAGCAACAGTGTAATCACATGCATTAAATAAATAAATACATTCATACACTGTCACTGTCTTCAGACACACCAGAAAAGGACATAGGATCACATTACAGGTGGTTGTGAACCACCATGTGGTGGCTGGGAATTGAACTCAGGACCTCTGGAAGAACAGTCAATGCTCTTAACTGCTGAGCCATCTCTCCAGCCCTACTTTCATTTTTTCAAGATTTATTTTTAGTTGTGTGTGTGTGTGTGTGTGTGTGTGTGTGTGTGTGTGCACATGCACATGCTCAGGTGTCTATAGAGGGCATAAGAGCATCAATTTCCGTGGAGCTTGAATTACAGGTGGTTTTAAGTGGCCTAACATGGGTAGCTCAGAATTGAGCTTGGATCCTCTGCAAGAACAGCAAGGCCTTTAACCACTGAGCTATCTGTCAAACCCCAAATTTACTTTCTTCATACGGTTTTGTTAATCTCATTCTCTTCCAATCTTTCCAGCTGTTTCTTTAAACTCCCCTTTGTTAATATTATTCTCATCTCTGAACATTTTAACATTATGTTTATCCAAATCAAAATCCCAAGAGCTCTTGTCTTCACCCCTCTTCACCTCTCTCCTCAGATCTCCTCCCCACTCCTTTCTTTATAGTCCTCTTCTGGATGATTTCAATAAGGATTAGATATTAAATTATCATTTCTTACCATGCAAGACAGCATATGCTTTCAATCTCAGCACCAATGAGGCAGAGACAGATATATCTTGAGTTTGAGACCAGCATGGTCTACATAGTGATTTCCGGTATATTCAGGGCTACATAAACAGACCATGTCCCCACCAAAATCCTAACAAACACCCAAGTACTAACACTATTTCTATGTTGGAAAGTTTCAACATTAAATCTTTAGACTTGACCTTTAACATGAACTTCAGACTTAGTCTACAGTTCTTTAAACATTGATATCTAACAGACAAACTAAATATTTCCCTAACTAAACATTTGGTTCTTAAGACTCTGTAGCTAGCTTGGCACACAGACATCCCATATCACTTAATGGCAATTTTATGCTTCTTGTTTCTTAGGACAAAATAATGAATGAATACTTGATTTTTTACATAATTTGCAGGAAGATGTGCGGATTTTGAATGTATAATATTAAGAAAGGTCACATAATCTCAAAAAGAAAAATATATGGCCCCTCATATGCAGATTCTAATATATTTATATATAATATATATTATTCATATATACATTTATATATAAAACCACACACACACACACACACACACACACACACACACACACATATATATATATATATATATATATATATATATATATATATATAAACTTGAGTATAATATAACATGTAGAAAGGAGAAAAAGAGAGGCTGTATATTAGCAGCACAGGAAAGACTAAATTCAAGTAATGGACACCTGAGTTAGTAAGGAAGATACAAAAGTAATTGTTATTCTAGTTCTAAATCCATCATGTGTTTTGGGGGGTCTTACTAGTAGATAAATGCATAAAAACACACTCAATCGTGAACGTGTAAAACCCAAGGGGAAGTGCCATGGCAATAAAATGTCTAATGTACCTGTATTGAAGTTCACTGAGGTATTTGTAGTATACTTAATTTTGGTGAGGATTTTCTTCTTGCCAGTTCTCCATAATAATGCTTTAATTAAAATGAAAACACTCGGACTGGAGAGATGGCTCAGCAGTTAAGAGCACTGATTGCTCCTCCAAAGGTCCTGAGTTCAAATCCCAGCAACCACATGGTGGCTCACAAACACATGGTGGCTCACAACCATCATTAATGGGATCTGATGCCCTCCTCTGGGGTGTCTGCAGTGTACTTACATATAATAAATAAATCAATCTTTTAAAAAATAAATAAAATGAAAACACTCTTATTCTACTAATCTAGTCTGCTGGGTCAGTATTCAAAATATAGTTTCTCCAGAATTCATTCATTTCTAACCACTTCCACCATTATCACCCAAGGCTGCTCATTTTCTTTTAGGCTTCAAATCATGCCCCACCCAGGCCTAAACTATTTATTCACTCTATAAATAACAGCCAAAGCAAACCTTTGAAATATGTATTAGACCATCCCATTCTTCTATTACAAATATTTCAGTGGTTTCCTAGTTACTTATAATAAAATCCAGTATCTAGACATAGTCTACATGTTCTGGTTCTGGCTTCCTTTCATATCTTTCCTTCCAGTAATATCATCAAGCTGATAAAATGATTTCTTGTGTCAGAGTTTCTACCTCTAGACAGTGTGTGTCATACTCACCTATTTTATTTTCTTCAAATTTTGCTCCCTCAGAAATAACTTCCCTGACTTTCGTTAAATAAAGTACTTCTCACCAACAATACTACCTATTCATTCTGCTTCATTTTCCTTCTTGCATTTCAAATTCTTTCAATTACTTATTTTCTCTCTCTTCCACTATATATTACAAGATTTGTTGTAGTTGGCATTATTTAGTTGTGTTGAGTACTAATTTCTCACACCCAGAAAAGTACATGGACACTACAAAGGCAAAAAGACTTTATATTGAATGAATCAATGATTGAATGATGAAAAACATGACTAATAAGACTAAGAAGTATAATTAATGGTAAATGATCAAATAATGTGCTAAGTTTTCAAGAAAATTGAACATCTACAGAGATTTAAAAAATTTCATTGCACATTGGGTTTTGTTTTATAAAGTAAAAATTAAAGGAATTTTTTAATGCCTTACATAAAGTTGACAATTTAAATATAATTGATACAATATTTTACTACTATACAGAGTACTTGATTGATATTTAAAGATCAATTTCAGATATCCCCTCTGTGTTTCTCTTGCCTTCTGGAGGTTTCTATTTCACTTTGATTCATGATGCCTTCTTTTTAATGTTTATATTATTATGATACAAAATTTCTCTAGCACTGAATAAGCCAGGCTGTTCAGTATATATTTGTTGAATAAATGAGTCAATAAGAAGTATAAGTATGAGAAAAATTCTATATTTCTGTCTCAGTATCATCTAAATTTGATGTAGATAGAACTAGCATCAAATTTATTTGTGATACTTAGAGACAAAACTTAGACCTTTCATTATTTATGTGAGAAGAATTGACAGTGCCAGCAAGTTGACATTAATAAACTTTGAGGGAAGAAGAAAATGCTCTAAAACTGCATTGTGGTATGGTAAAATTCTATATATTTACTAAAAATTATTCAACATTTACGATACACATATTTTATTTCATGGAAATTATACTTTAAAACTATTTTCAAACATTTTATGTAGAAGTTCAAGCTATCAGAAGTACTAATAAAGCAATGCATAAACTAGAAAATTTAAGGACAACTACTCCTACTGTCTCAACATTTATTTGGAATGAATATTATATAGAGTAACAACTTTACATTATTATTTACAAAACCTTTACATTTTATATAACAATGCTTACAAGTATAAAGCTTTGACAAGAGGGCTAGAAAAGTAAGGAGTGGGAAGAATGGGGAAGAGAACATTTGAGTGGTGGGTACTGAGTTACAGTGTTTGTAGAAACAAGGACTTAGGCTGTGTTATTAAACAGTGGGATGACTATGAATCACCACACATGTTGCACATTTCAATTACAGATAAGGAAATGGTTTAGAATGTTTTCATGTAAAAATATAGTAGATTTTTGAGGAGATAGGCATGTATGTCGCAATTTTAGCTTTATACAATATATATGGATTAAAACAGAATATCCTGCTCCATAAATCTTTTTGGCGTTTTATGAATTAGCTAATGAATGTTAAAATGGAAACGTTTGGATATCATCACAATAAGAAATAATAATTATAAAAATACAATTACTTGATGATTATAAGCAAAATTGATTTCATGACATGATTTCACTAAAATATTATCTAGTTTGATTCTGTAATATGCAGCAATAATTTATATTTACAATAAATTAACATTTTAATATATAATTATACAATAAAGGAAAATATATAAATGTTAATGAATTTGTTACCAAATCTTACATTTTTTCATGATTATTTAAATTTTGCATTTTAAATGAAATGTAAATATCTATATTTACAATAGATAGATACATAAAAGATTTTGTAAAATAAAAATAATGTAATATTTGATGATATAATGCAATAAAGTAATTTTTACTTAAAATTATTTCTACATGGCATGATTTGTATTAGTGAGATTTATACATAGAATCGGAAATAGTAGAAGAACACAGAGATACCAAGTTTCCTCTCTGCATGTATGGAAGATTTGTTCCAGGATACCCAACAGGCATGAAAATTTGCAGATGCTCAAGTTCTTATAGAAAATGGCATAGCATTTTATAGCACCTAAACATGCCTTTTTATGTACTTTAAGTTATTTCTAGATGGCATGTAATACTTAGTGTCATATAAAAGGTATGAAAAATAGCTATTGCCTTCTCTACAATGATGAAAAGAAAAGTACAAGACCCTAAGAGTCTCTACACTTTCTAGATCAACATATTCTTCTACATATTTCTAGTAGCTGTTGGTTGAATCAACAGTATACAACCAGGCAATATGGAAGTTGAACTATATGTATCCCTGTGTGTGTTCATATATAAATATATGCAAAGAGAGCAAAAAAAATAATCTTTAAATATTTGGCTAATACTCTCATGAGTCTAACAATTCTGAAATCTATGGGGCATTGGAGACTTCATACTCTATCTAGAGTTAATTCTGTAGTTTTGAGGTAGAATTTCTTCTTTAGAAACTCCTTCTTTTAAATCTTTTAATAGATTAGATTAGATCAGACCCAAGTACATTACTGGGGTCATTTCCTTTAGCTGAACTCAACTGGTTGTACATGTTAACCATATTTACAAAATATTAGTGTTTATTAAGGAATAGGGCATAATATAGGGCATAATAGCCAAGCCAACTTGGTACACAAAACCCTTGTTCATCATTTTTTAATCATTTTAATAGCCAATACTTGACATGATCAACCTATAAGAAAGACTTATGTTGGGTTGCAGTTTTAGGGTTATCCCTTCATTAAACTTAGTCTCCTTGTCTTTTAACCTGAAACAAAGAAACACAGTATGGCATAGAGTACCTAACAGAGGACTCTATTCATTTCATACTAATCAAGAATCACAGAATCCAAGAGGATATGGGGTCCATAAATCCATTTCATAGGCAAATCCACATCCTTCTGAAGATCTCCAATCATTCTCCACTTGCAAAAGCTTTTACCACTTTTTTAGAGGACCACAAACTAGATTCCAAACCTTTACGACACAAGACTTTGGTGGACACATATTGAAACCACAGCACTAACCACCAGAATAACTGTGTAGGTAAAAGTTAGAAAACATTTTCCTATACTCACATAGGAGCCTTTCCAAATGATCACTTCTGACAGAAAATTCAGTTATAATATACAGATGATAAAGTACTTAAAAGTCACTGGTACAGACTAATGGTTTTTCAAAAAGATATCCACAGAAATTTTTTTTATGAATCACGAATCAAATTTCTAATGTGTAAAAGAGGCAAAGAAGTAGACTTTTATGAAAAATATGTGAGGCCCATCAGAGCCTATCCTTTCTGTTTCTTGCCAATCTTGATGGCAATTGCTGTCATAAACTATAGAATACATTTTTTTGAAGGTTGTTGGTATGTGGGTTCTCTAAACTGAAATGATTGCTAGGGCAAGATTAATAAGAGAAATAAATGAAGTCTACCAGCAATTAGCCCTTGGCTGCATTGCCTGGGAGAAGATATGTAGTGGTACAAAATGTATAGTTTTGGGCATACAGAATGGCCTCTCTTCGTACTTGATTATTGATATTTTAAAGAACAGTGCATTATGGTTCAAGTTGACAGATCTAATGTTTAATTGAAAAAATCAGTATTTTGGGCCAACATGAGAGGCACTTGCCTACAAGTGTTACAAGATATTTCATCATACTGTGAACCCTAAAAGTGTGTTATTCACTGGAAAAACTTGTTTCTCATTGTGGTGTGGCTAGGCACTAACACACACCTTTAATCCAAGAGCTTTATGTCTGTTGGAAACAGAATAAAACAAAGTCAACCAAACGTTAAGAGGCAGACCAAGCAACCAGTTGACAAGAAGTGAACATAGGAAAAACCAGAAACTTGTATGGAGTCAGGTGGATGGACAGAAAGACACACAGGAAGTAGAAAGGAGATAAAACTAAGTTTGGAGGGTTTTTGAGATGGCATGGAGGAAAATTCCTTTTGGGACATCAACTGTGGAGGAAGTTTAGCTGGGTGCCTCTGAGCTATTGGACTTTCACCCCGGCATCTGGCTCCCAAGTCTTTATTAGAAAATTGAACATTTGAGACTTTTGAAAAAACTAGATGCAAGTCTGATGGCAATCTGAGATTGATCCCTTGAACTATTTTTCTGTAAGGAGAGAACAACTCCTGAAAGTTGTACTCTGACCTTATTGTGAAACATTTCCTAGGGAGAAGCTACACTTATATCTGCCCACTTCAAATAGGAAGGGAACCCACAACAAAACAAATTACAAATACCATCAAAGTACAACTTGGTGAACCAATGATTTTATTGGGATTCCTTATAAGGGTATGGATGAGCGGTTACTTACAGGAACAGAAATCAATCAAAGGCAACCCCATCACCAAAGCCTACCCTGGCATGGGTGCCAGCTCACAAAAGCCGGAAACCTGAAGCACACTGTACACCTTCCAAGAAAACTCCTTCCAATGGACTCAGTTGGCATTATCTTCTTCCACACAGCTCTACTGGCTTGTTTCTTCCAGGTAGCTAGTCTGGTATCATTCTACTTTGCAGCTTCTCTTTCTGAGAATGACTTTCCAAACTCTGTATTGCTTATTCTTGAGAAGTAGGAGTCTGGCAAACCTGGTCAGTTTCAGGGACTTTCATAAACTATTTTGAATTTTTTACCTCCTAGCATAAGGAGCTTCCCTGAAGGATGGAATGTTTGAGTCTCAAAACTGAATACAGACATCCACACTCAGCCTGTGGAATCGTTTCCTTTCTTTCTCTTTCAATCTATGCTCTTTCTCTCATCCACTTTCCCCTCCATTTCTCCTTCCCTCTATCTGTTTCTCTCTCTCTCTCTCTCTCTCTCTCTCTCTCTCTCTCTCTCTCTCTCACACACACACACACACACACACACACACACACACTTTATCCCTTCCCCTTCCCACTCCCTGTCCCACCCACACTAAATAAATGTAAAAGCCAAGTGTATTTTGAGATGGCTAACCTTATGTTTTAAGTTTAAATTACCATGCTTAATATATATATATATATATATATATATATATATATATATATATATATATATATATAATGAAACCTGTAAGCACCATTGAGACAAGAACAGATAACCTCCTAGAATACTGAAGACTGTTGTTCACATAAAATAACAATGTAGTTTTGCTTCTGTAAATGAATCTTGGCTACATCAACTGTACAGGATGTGATTGATCACATGTAGGCAAAAGGGAGATAGGCAGCCAATACATGAGGATGTATTCTTGCCCCTGATTGGAAAAAAGGTCAGAGTACGTAGCTTTTTGGCTTTTGCCTTTATAAGTCCCTGACTAAAGTAATTTGGTAGCAAACTCTGGGAATCCCAATGTATATACCTGGCCAGTGTTCACAGTCATAGCCAATATTTAATAAAGCTTGCACCAAATTGGCTAAAAACTTATGGAATTGGCTCCAGTGGGATTAGCATTTTCTGGTTTCCCCCAGCCCACCCAAATTATAAAACCAGACCTATACTATAGGACTCCATAACTGAAGGACCAATACACACATTGTGACTTTTAAAGGTTCTGAGGCAAGCTTTTGGTTTCTCAGCCTACCAGAGGGAACTTCTGTGCTGAGAAAAGCAGTAAGCATCTCTGGGTTTTTTTTTTTTTTTTGATCCTGATCTGGAACAAAAAGTCCAAGAGGACCCAATACTATCCTGCCCAAAGCAAAAAGGAAGACATTACACTACACACTTGAGGTTCTTGGTCTGGTTTTGTGTCTTGTTTCTCTTGTATTTGATTTCATTTAAACTGAAGCCATCTCTTATACTTTCTCTGTTCTGTGCTTATTGGTTTTGTTTTTTGCTATCAGCCACTAGCCACTGCTGATGCCTCAGGCCATGGCTGTTTGGATGGCCAGCACTCAATATTCCTTATCTCGGAGCTTCCGAGCACTGCTTTCAGTTTAGCAGGGATTCAAATGTATTTGGGGTGTGGATAATATTAAATCTGTTTTATACTGTTTCACTTTATTGAAAAGTTGGCTCTGAAGTTAGCTTATGGTTCTCCCTTCTCTAGGCCAAAAAGTTTTTTCTCTGTCTTGTGTCAGGAAAGCCCCCACACTGACAGGGAAAAGAGAACAAAGCAAAGTTTTTCACTTAACTGCTTAAAATTTTGCTAAGATAGTAATCTTTTTTTTTTAATTATGGTTTTTTTGGGGGGTTTTTTTTGTTTTGTTTTGTTTTGTTTTGTTTTTCCAGACAGGGTTTCTCTGTGTGCTCCTGGCTGTCCTGGAACTCATTCTGTAGACCAGGCTGGCCTTGAAATCAGAAATCTGCCTGCCTCAACCACGCCCAGCCTTTCTTTTTTTTTTTTGGCGGGGGGGGGGGGGAGGGCAGATATATTCTTCATTTATATTTCAAATGTTATGCCCTGCCCTAGTTTCCCCACCCAAACCCCCTATCCCATCCCCCTTTTCCGTGTTTACTATGCCACCCACTCCCAATTCCCTGTCCTGGCATTCCCCTACACTGGGGCATCGAGCCTTCACAGGACCCAGGGCCTCTCCTCCCTTTGATGTCCAACAGGGCCATCCTCTACCACATATGAGGCTGGAGCCATGGGTCCCTCCATGTGTAACTTTTGGTTGGTGTTTTAACCCCTTTGAGCTCTGGGAATATTGGTATTCCTACGGGGCTGCAAACTGTCAGCTCCTTCAGTCTTTTCTCTAACATACAATTCTTGAAGTATTGAAAATACACATAATAGTTGTAGAAATTTTGAGATAAGATTTACATCTTAACAACCCTGAGATTCCACTTCACACCAGTCAGAATGGCTAAGATCAGAAACTCAGGTAATAGCCAATGCTGGCAAGGATGTGGAGAAAGAGGAACACTCTTCCATTGCTGGTGGGATTGCTAGCTGATACAACCACTGTGGAGCTTGTGCTCAGTCCAAGGGCTGACTGAGAACATCCCCCTCTGTATTTGTCAAGCACTGGCAGAACCTCTCAGGAGACAGCTATATCAGGCTCATGTCAGCAAGCACTTGTTGGCATCCACAATAGTGTCTGGGTTTTGTAACTGTATATGAAATGGATCCCCAGGTAGGACAATCACTGAATAGCCTTTCCTTCACTCTCTGCTCTACACTTTGTCTGAATCTCCTCCCATGGGTATTTTGATCCCCCTTCTAAGAAGGAGCCAAGTATTCACACTTTGTTCTTCATTCTTCTTGAGCTTCCTGTGGTCTGTGAATTATATCTTGGGTATTCAAAGCTTCTGGGCTAATATCCACTTACCAGTGAGTACATACTATGTGTGTTCTTTTGTTACCTCACTTAGTATGATATTTTCCAGTTCCATCCATTTGCCTAAGAATTTCATGAATTCATTGTTTTTGATAGCTGAGTAGTACTCCATTGTGTAAATGTATCACATTTTCGGTATCCATTCCTCTGTTGAGGGACATCTGGGTTCTTTCCAGCTTCTGGCTATGATGACTAAGGCTGCTAAGAACATAGTAGAGCATGTGTCCTTATTACATGTTGGAGTATCTTCTGGATATATGCCCAGGAGTTGTATAGCTGGGTGCTCAGGTAGTATTATGTCTAATTTTCTGAGGAACCACCAAACTGATTTTCAGAGTGGTTGTACCAGCTTGCAATCCCACCAGCAATGGAAGAGTGTTCCTCTTTCTCCACATCCTTGCCAGCATTGGCTATTACCTGAGTTTTTTATTTTAGCCATTCTGACTGGTATGAAGTGTAATCTCAGGGTTGTTAAGATATAAATCTTATCTCAAAATTTCTACAACTATTATGTGTATTTTCAATACTTCAAGAATTTTGTTATTAAATTTGTTGTAAAATCTATAAAAAATTAACTTGAAACTCATAACAAAGGAGATTGATAGTTAAAATTCCACAAATAGGTAATCCTAAAGGAACCATGTGGCATGATGCTATCTTGCATGATGATCTCATGGGGATGAAAACAACATGTGGCTTACCACCATCTTAGCAGAAGAATCATATGGGATGGAGGCCAACATGTGGCCAGCAGCCATCTTTACTAAGGTTAGAGAGGATAAGTGCTATGTGACTTCTTTATAAAAGCCATCTTTATTAAAGGTGACCCCATGGCATAAACCAACGAAGGAGGCAATAATAGGTTTACAAGTTAATTGGATTAGGATGAATTTTTATATGGTAATTCTTATCCTGAAAATAAAGTCATAAAAACAAGATTTATCAAAGAAAGGATTTAAAAACAGTGTTTTGTAGGGTCCTTTTTCTGTATCCATTCTGTTAGTCTATGTCGTTTTATTGGGGAATTGAGTCCATTGATGTTAACAGATATTAAGGAATAGTGATTATTTCTTCCTGTCATTTTTGATGTTATTTTTGTTTATGAGTGGTTATCTTCTTTTGAGTTTGATGGAAGAAGGTTACTATCTTGCTTTTTCTTGGGTGCAGTTTCCTTCCTTGTATTGGAGTTTTCCTCCTATTATCCTTTGTAGAGTTGGGTTAGTGGAAAGATATTGTGTAAATTTGGTCCTGTCATGGAATATTTTGATTTCTCCATCTATGTTGATTGAGAGTTTTGCTGGGTATAGTAGTCTTGGCTGAAATTTGTGTTCTCTTAGAGTCTGCATGAGATCTGCCCAGGATCTTCTAGCTTTCATGATCTCTGGAGAGAAGTCTGGTGTGATTCTGATAGGTCTTCCTTTATATGTTACTTGGCCTTCTTCTCTTACTGCCTTTAATATTCTTTCTTTGTTTAGTATGTTTGGGGTTTTGATTATTATGTGATGGGAGGTATTTCTGTTCTGGTCCATTCTGTTTGGAGTTCTGTAGACTTCTTGTATATTCATGGGCATCATTCTATTTAGGTTAGGGAAGTTTTGTTCCATAATTTTGTTGAAGATGTTTGCTGGCCCTTTAAATTGTAGATCTTCACTCTTATCTATCCCTATAATCCTTAGGTTTGGTCTTCTCATTGTGTCCTGGATCACCTCACACCAGTCAGAATGGCTAAGATTAAAAACTCAGGAGACATCAGGTGTTGGCAAGGATGTGGAGAAAGAGGAACACTCCTACACTGCTGGTGGGACTGCAAGCTGGTACAACCACTCTGGAAATCAGTCTGGCGGTTCCTCAGAAAACTGGACATGATACTTCCGGAGGATCCAGCCATACCACTCCTGGGCATATACCCAGAAGATTAGCCAGCATGCAATAAGGATACATGCTCCACTATGTTCATAGCAGCCTTATTTATAATAGCCAGAAGCTGAAAAGAACCCAGATGTCCCTCAACAGAGGAATGGATACAAAAAATGTGGTATATATACACAATGGAGTACTATCAGCCATTAGAAACAATGAATTCATGAAATTCTTAGAGAAATGGATGGAGCTGGAGAACATCATACTAAGTGAGGTAACCCAGTCTCAAAAAAATACCCATGGTATGCACTCACTGATAACCTAGAATCTTGGGACACCAAAGACACAATTCAAATACCAAATGATGTCCGACAAGAAGAAATGAGTGGACCCTGTTGCTAGAAAGAATCAAAGCATCAGTGTAGGGGAATACCAGAACAGGGAAATGGGAAGGGGTGGATGAGGGAGCAGGGGGAGGGAAAAGGGCATGTGGGACCTTTGGGGGGATGGGGAGCCAGAAAAAAGGGAAATGAAATGTAAATATAGAATATATCCAATAAAAAACGAAAATAAATAAATAAATAAAAAAGAATTTGAAGCAAAAAAAAAGTGTTTTTTTTCCTCTTTTTTTCTTTTTTAATTATGTATTTGCTTATTTACATTTCAAATGCTATACCCTTTCCTGGTTTTCCCTCCAAACACCCCCTATCCCATCCCCCATCCCCTTGCTCACCAACCCACCCACTCCTACTTTCCTGTACTGGCATTGCCCTGCACTGGCATATTGAGCCTTCACAGGACCAATGGCCTCTCCTCTCATTGATGTTTGGAAAGGCCATCCTTTGCTACATGTGCAGTTGTAACCATGGGTCCTCCATGTATATGTTCACTTTGGTTGGAGGTTTAGGACACATGCTCCACTGTGTTCATAGCAGCTTTATTAATAATAGCCAGAAGCTGGAAAGAACCCAGATGTCCCTCAACAGAGGACTGGATACAGAAAATATATATTTACACAATGGAGTACCTACCTCTCAGCTACTAAAAACACTGAATTCATGAAATTTTCAGGCAAATGGATGGAACTAGAAAATATCATCCTGAGTGAGGGAACCAAATCACAAAAGAACATACATGGTTTGCACTCACTGATAAGTTGATATTAGCCTAGAAGCTCGGAATACCCAAGATATAATTCGCAGACCACATGAAGCTTAAGAAGAATCAAGAACAAAGTGTGGATACTTGGCTCCTTCTTAGAAGGGGGATCAAAATAACCATGGGAGGAGATTGAGACAAAGTGTGGAACAGAGAATTAAAGAAAGGCCATCCAGAGACTGTCCCATCTGGGTATATAACCTATATACAGTTATCACACCCAGACACTATTGTGGATGCCAACAAGTGCTTGCTGACAGGAGCCTGATGTAGCTGTCTCCTGAGAGACTCTGCTGCCAGAGCCTGACAAATACAGAAGTTGATGCTCACAGGCAACCAATGGACTGAGCACAGGGTCCTCAATGGAGGAACTAGAGAAAGGACTCAAGGTGCTTAAGGAGTTTTTCAGCCCCATAGGAGGAACATCAATTTGAAACAACCAGTACCCCCCAGAACTCCCTGGGAAAAATAATGCTTTTTAAATAAGGTATTAAAGCTTCACTTCCATAGGTCCACATACAAAGTGTCACCCAGTTAGTATTGGTTTTGAAAGCATAAAGGAGACATGGAGAGCAGCTGAGGTTTGGCACTGTGTAGCAGGGCTGGAGTTCCTAAAGAGATCACAAGAGACACTCTTGGTGAAAATGCAAAGGGTGACCCTAGCAATTTTGGTGATGCTGGCACCATGTCATGGCTACCAGGAACAACAGCTGCAATGAAATGGAACTGGCTGGAGCCTAGAAGATAAGTTATATATGCTGCTGAAGGTATATGCTGCTGAAGGTAGCTACAGAGAGGTGACCTGGCCCCTTGATGGGGTCCAGAGGCTCATGAGTAAATCCCAATTATTGAGCAATGTATTGTTTGCACTGTTGAGAATTTTGTTGTACCTTATCCAGATTGTGGGTGTGCCCTGCTTCTTCACTCCTGAAGTAAAAAAAAGTATTTTATATATTGTACAAGCCCACAATTGAGATATTTCAGTTTTTTTTAAAAAGGAAGTTTTGTAGTTTTACGAAAACATTAAATGAAAGAAACGAATTTTTGAAACAACTTTCAAATATTTCAATTTGTAAGGTTATATGATTTTTATTAAGTATTTTATATTATAATGTCTTTTCTAATATGTAATCTTAAAAGTAAATAAAAGGCTAATAGTTACGGGCAAAAATATGAGCACCAAACACTAAACACCAGAAACTAGCATATTCTTATGTTATGATGTACCCTGACAATGAACTAAGCAGTTTGGCAAAGATCCTATAGAATCTCTTTTCCTTATCAAAGGTCTCTTCAGGCTAATAGAGACTGACTCAAGAATATACATCTAACCTCCTTGTCTTTGCTAACTTTGTTAAGTTTCAGTTATTTTGATAAACCAAATCATACAAGAAATTGATATTCTATAATGGTGTACTATAAGAGGCAGGAGTGTAAAGTTACCAGTCTTCCTATGGACTGCAGGGCAGGGCAGTAGACTCTGAGAGGAAGCCTGGTAAGGTTGATCAAAGGCTAGAAGAGGCCCCTAAGACCCTGAAGGGACCAGTAGGAGCTTTGCCTACTCCTGGCACCAGGTTCCTGTCACATAGCCACAGCCCCCTCTAGAGCGATTTGTGGCCATCTATCAAGTGGGGACAATGCCCCAATCCCTTCCACATGTAGATGAGGCATCCTTAACATCTCAGACCAAGCCAATTGGAAGTACCTACTGTCAGACCCCAAACCACCCACAAAACTGTACATAAGATCCTATCCAGAAGGAATAAAAGTGTAAGAATTAATTACTCTGTCCTCTGAGACTTTCTGTCCTAAGAGCTGTTACATCAACATGGAAGAAAACTGCTTTCCCAAAGCTCCTGTGCACTCCCCTCACTGGCCAGGCAGCCTTCCACAGACTCAGCCTGGCTTGTCTCAGTGCAGCACAGCCAGTGTGGCTTCTAGGAGTAATAGTAGTGACAACAGCTGTGGAGGTCCCCCTCCTTGATTGTGCCCTTTCCCCTTCGATTGAACCCTCCCACATTGCCCAGCCAGAGATCTCTGAAGATAGCCTCAGATACACAGGCCCATAATGAACTGTATTTATAATTTTTATGTTTTATTTTGATACTAAAAAAGCTTCAATTCAAACATTGATATTTCTTCAGTCTAAACCTAGTAGGGATAAAAATACAAATTCTAATTTAATAAAAGCTACTAACTTATTGTAAATGTGAAAAATAATTAAGACATACAAATTAATATTCACCTTATAGATGATCAAAATCATTAATATGCTCAGAATTATGCTCATAGTCATACTAAGTACAAATGCAATTGATTTACAGAAATAGGCTTCATTTAGAGCCTTCTGTGTAGGTTTTCAAGGTTAAGACTAAATCAAGTAACTAAAAACAGATTTACTTAATAGATAGCCTTCAAAAGTTTTCACAGATCTACTGAATATGGCATTTAAAATGTTTAGTGGAAAAAGATTCCAGAAATGCCAGTTCCTATTATCAACCTTAAGGTCTCTAAAAAGGACAGTGGAGCACAGAACTAGTTGGTGATGGCACTAAGCACTGGGAAAACTGTCTCATGTCTCAACTGCTGCCAGGGCCCTGAACTCACTGTGGATACTGTGGGTTGACTGCTTTACTCTGCTTAAGTCATGGTAGGCCAGCTCTCCACAATTCCTCATCCACAGAAAAATTACTCATACCTTCTGGGTCTATCAGCTGAAGGTCTATGCTTTTTGTGCAACAACTGAAGATTTAATGTTATCCTGTATAATAGCCAAAGACCTCTGTCCCGCAATTGAAGTCACTGAGATCAAGGGTGCCTACTAGGGTAATAGTCCAGACAGCTGGTAAGTCTTTAGAATTTTAATCCATACAGGGCCCATTGGTATATACTTCCAGCTATAACTTATCCACCTAAAACTTTTATCTTTTTGTAAATGTAAAAAATCATGTAAGCTTTAGGGAGTCACATCTTAAATCCATCTTCCACAGGTCAAATGGACTCAAAATAAGTACGCGTGTCATGCTAATCAATAGCCTAAGATTTTCCACCAGCCTATTTCTGAGGGTATTTCTCTCTCTCCCCCACTAGTCATTAGACTCCCCTACTCCACCAATTACAAGGACTATGGGCCTGGAAGTTCCAAATGTAAGTTTTCATTTAATTTCCTAAATTTCAATTTCTATTTTAATCTATATCTGCCTCTTCAGATTTCCACTTGGCTGACAGACACCATCCACAAATCAGTTGAAGAATACAAACTGCTCTGAAAGTGATCTACACCAAGCTAGCCCAAGGTAGTTCTATGAAATTGGAAAGTGCTGGACTTGCTGAAAGCTGATTTGAATCAGTCCAGCTGATGTGATTGTTCTATCCCTTCAGCTGAGTCAGCAAACCAGATGCTTTTGAGTAAAGGGTCATTGCCAGAATTCCCTCCAAGCTTTTTGGCTAGTATTCCAATCTTCCAGGCCCTGGTAATGTTGTCCTAAATTCAGCAGAAAGTAGTTACCAAAGAGAGTATGTTACCTCTTATCCTCAACAAAAGGCTGGAATGTTATGTCCATAGGAATTTCATTGACCAAGGGGACAAAATGGCTACTTACAGAACTTATTGACAGACCAGGAAAGGTAGTTATTAAAACCAAATAGATTCAGATTTATCAACATGTAGATTCATTAGCTGAAGTAATTCTAAATATGATAAGGCATTTAACTTGCTTTACTTTAAGTAAGGAATTTATTGTGTGGCTCCAAGAGAAAATTATTTCCATACAAAACTACGTGCTAATTGTTAGGGATAATTTGGGTGTGTTGAAAACAAACAAACCAACAAACAATACTGCAGAAAAGGGGGACCTGAGATGAAATAAATAGTTTGCATTCTCACAGTGACTCTGTTGTGAGCCTTTGGCCCTTCTGTTTATGTAAATTACTGTTGGCCCTTGCATCCTTAATGCCTTAGCAAGATGCATGAATTCCCAACTTGGTGCCATTAAGTTGATGGCTATTCGATCCCAATATAAACAGATACTCACCACAGATTCAAGGATTTGACTCAGGATACAACTCAACAGGGAATGTGATGGCTAACATTATTCATTATGGTTAAATTACTGTACTTAAGAGATCTATAAAACAAAAATCCCCCTAACCTGTAAGCTCCACTTGTCCAAAGACAGATAACTTCCTGGAATGATGACAACTCAGGTAAGAAAACAAGGTACATTTTTTAAATCTCTGTAAACAAGCTTGGTTGCCCCAAATGCACAGGATGTCTGCTTAATCACATGAAGCCAGGTGTGCATAAGCAAGAAGTACATCATGTTGTATGCTTGCTCCTGATTGGATGAAAACTGGATGTACATAATAACCTTGCTGTTTTTTCCCTTTATGCATTCCTGTTTAAGGTAATTTGGCAAAATTTACTGGGTATCCTGGATATGGATTGGCCAGTATCTATGGCCAATATTTAATAAAGCCCATTTTAAATTTGGCTTATAAATCTAGTAGTGGTCTTATTCTCACCCAGTGGAATTAACACTTTTAATCTCTTGTGTGGGTTTTTTTCTTAGTTTGTCATTAATGTAAAAGAAGTTTAACACTATAAAATGTAAAAGTAACTTATTTGCCAGATGTAATTGTAGTCTCAGAGGCTTACTGCTCAATAAGCTCACCCTTTCTAATACATTCTGAACTCTGTCTGGCTGGTTCAATTTAATGTTCTGGCTGAAACTCCTCACCAAGCTGGCTGATTCAAACTGAATTCTCTCAGGTTCTTACTTGCTCTGCTTGGCCTCAAACTAATTTTGTCAATGTGTTCAAAGCTTCTGGTTTCTTCACATTATCTGACTTGTTCTGTCTTCACCTGAAATCTGTCTGTAAAGCTGTTCTGGTAAAACTGCCTCCAAACTGACCTCAACCAAACTCAACTGCCTGGCCTGACTGAACTGACTCAACTGAACTCTACTCACTGAACTGCCCTTCAATTAGATGTCACATGAAAACATGACTCCTTCCTTCTACCAACTAACCTTACCAACAATTTTTAGATTAAAAATGTGTATTAAGAGTATGCCTGTATGCCAGCAGATCCTACTATTTTCCAAGGTGTATCTACACTCCATCTGGATCACACAGATCTAGAAGGCATTTGAATGTGATACTGAGACTATTAGTCATGTTGCTGGACTAAAATTCCTCTACAATATGACACACCCATGGTATCACAGACCATAATTATTTAGCTGTTGTTGGTTTTTGCCTTTTAGCAACAATAGCAAATTAAATTGAGATTGGTCAATGATCAGTGACATTTTGTTTCTACACTTTTACTGCTGATTCTTAAAATATTCAAAATTTACCTTTGTTTTAAGTTAATAAAACACAAACTGGAATAAGTTTATTATTGGTGTTGGCCCTTTATTTTAGTTTTGTTTCTCATTTGATAGTTGCAACCCTTTTCCTATCTTAAAAGCTTCTGCCTTTCACAAACTCAATTTTCTGAAGTAGTCTTTTCCAATAGGAAAAAAATATACTTAGGTATCATTTAAGCTCCAAAGTTTTCTGTTCTAAATAGCAACATGATTAAAAAATTTTAGGTAATTTTTTTAGATAATGAAATATGGTATAATCTTTCAAAAATTAATTAGTTGCAAGTGTTTCCCTTTCTCCTTCCTCCACATAAACACAAACATATGCATATAGTAGCAACTGCACTCTGTTGAATAATTGGTTTTCTCACAATAATACAATTATCTTTCCTTTCAGGAGTATGTATTTTCAAATCGAACTGGAGAATAAAATTATGTTGTGCTAATTTATAGAGAACACAAAAACTGCTTATTTATGACTAAATGAGGAAGATATGAAAAATTATCATTGAGCACTTATAGGAAAAATAAGATTCTTCACACTTCAACAGTTTTTTTTTTCTAGTAAGTATGGATGTTGTTAGTTTCCTTTCTTTATTTACTCTAACAAGGCAGATTCAATTTTCTCTCCCACTCAAAATAAAATCAACAGCATTGTGATTACTTGAAACATAATAGAGTAATTAGATAGAAAAGGTGCATGGAATTTTTATACAGCTCATATTGGTCATGTGAACATGTTCAAGGTTGCTTTGCATTGGCCAAATTCCAATCACTGCAGCAGCATCTGTTACTAACCAGGTTTATCTATCTTTTGAATTCCAATTGCAAAACAGAGTACAATTATGTGGTATTTGGGGAAAATATTTTATATTTTTCTACTGGACAGAAAAGAATAGTAAGTGTGTCAAAATAACAATTTACAAAAGAAAGATATCACTTGAAACAGAATAACAAGTGTTTGATCTATAGTCTTTGCATGTTTGTTCTAAGTTAAAAGGATAGAAATGATGAAAATGTGCACTGCTCTCAGCATGTCATAGCTAGCACTACATGCTTGAAATCTGATCTTTGTTTCAGCTTGGCCACCCAGAGAAGTAGACATGAATAAGAGATGTCTTTATACAGTGTGTACTACTTAACTGGTACACCTACAGACAAAGGCTTTTGTAAACAAAATCACAAAAGGCTTTGTACTCCAAGGGTTATTGCTTTGCATTTCTGTTCAGAGGTAAGAAAATAAGGTATGTAAGTCTGTCAGAAGCTTGAGGGAACTGAAAGAATTAGTTTTCTGAGACATATACTTTTTATTTCCCAAACACACACATAACTTGCATAATTATTTTTGAACAGGAAGTAATATTTTGATCTGCAGTTTTCTGCCTTCGTTTATAACTCTCCTCCTTTCTGCAATTATTCTGTATAAATCTCATCAATATTCAGAGAGGCTGAATTAACATACCTTAGAAAATGCAGCATATATTTTTGTTACAAAAGAAAAAGAAGCACTCCAGATATTTGGACTGTTATTCTTAAATTTATTGTGTTTTCCTTGCTAATGTAATGGAATGCTCTCAGATCTGAACACATTTAATTTTATGAGAACCACCCTGAAACCAAATTATTAACAAGATAAAAATGAGTATTTGTCAGAATGACTTAGAATTTTTGATGGATTCAGTATGAAGCTTTCAATAACCAGAGCCAGTCTTAATCCAAATACATAAATACAAAAACACTAGTTTTGCATGAAATTCAAGGTTGCCTAAATCAAAAATGTTTGTTTTCATGCACTATTCTCATGTAAATCTACTGGGATGCTTGTTAAAAGTACAAATTTCTAGACCTTACCTTAGACCTTTTGAATCTGATGACCAAGAGAAGGATCTAAGTTTATAAATTTTTAACAAGGTGTTTGAAAAATACTGTTATAGCACTAATGAGATGTGCCAAAAAAGACTATAGTATAATGGGTATAGGGACAGGCATTATTTTGTTCAAGATGGAACACACTAAGAGAAAGGGCGTCGCTAGTCAGCTGTATACCAAGACAACAGAGTAAATGGGCTTGTTTTAGAAGAAACTATATATCAATATAGTATTAATCCAAACACCTATAATACTTCTAAAAGAATCAGTTTTATTTTTGCTACTTAGAACAATGTTAGATTCAGATAGAAATTTATTGGAGGTTATATAGTTCAGTGGTAAGAGGGCTGCATAGCTCATTTAAGACCCTGAGTTCAACTCCTCATATGAAAGAAAAGGGGAGTGCCATAGTTAGGGCTTCAGTAGTTATGAAGAGACACTATCAGCACAGTAACCCTGATAAAGGAAATCACTTCACTGAGGCTGGCTTACAGTTCAGAAGCTCTGTCCATTATCATCATGGTGAGAAGTATGGTGGCCTACAGACAGATATGGTGTTAAAAGGTATCTGGGAGTTCTACATCTGGAACTGCAGGCAGCAGGAAGAGCAACTGAACTACAATGGGCCTTAGTTTGAGCATTGAAGACCTCAAAGCCCACCTCCCACAGGGACTAACTTACTCAAACAAGACCATACCTCCTAATAGTGCTACATACTATGAATTATGGAGGCCAGGTTTCTTTCAAACAACCACAAGGAGGAAATTAATTAATAGAAAGAATTAATTCCTCAGTTTAGAATTCTTTGTTTAGCTCTGTACCCCATTTTTAATAGGGTTATTTGAAATGCCAGGTAGTTCAGAAACACCTAAAAAATGTTTAAATCCTTAATCAGTGGAAAGAATCAAAACATCAGTGTAGGGGAATACCAGAACAGGGAAGTGGGAAGGGGTGGATGGGGGAACAGAGGGAGGGAAAAGGGTATGTGAGACCTTTGTGGGATGGGGAATCAGAAAAAGGGAAATGAATTGTAAATATAGAATATATCCAATAAATAAATAAATAAATTTTATATACAAGATGGCATATATAGATAAGGGCATATTATTCCACTCTAAAAAGAAATTGTGCTATCAAGCCATGAGAAGATGTGAAAGAAAAATAAAAGCATATTTTCAAGAGAAAGAAGTTAATGTGAAAGACAACTTAGTTTCATTTTATGACATTCAGAAAAAGACAAAACTACAGATGGTAAAAGATTAGTTGCCACGGGCCAGGAAAAAGAAAAAAAATGATTAAATGGAGCATAAAGGAATTTTTAGGGCAGTGAAGCTACCCTGTATGGTAAATATATATCAGTCTAGATTTGTTGAAACCCACTTAATGTACAGTAAGTGGAAATCTTAATGAAAACCCGTGTACTTTTCCAATCAACACAGTACCACTCTTATGATATAAGGCCACAGTTGAGGATGTATGTATGTATGGATAGATTGATAGATAGATAGATGATAGATAGATAGATAGATAGATAGATAGATAGATAGATAGATAGATAATATATTGGAATTAATTCTTTTTTGTTTTTTATATTTTATTTTATTTTATTATTGGATATTTGCTGTATTTGCATTTCAAATGTTAACCCCTTTCCATGTTACCCTACCAAAATCCCCCTATCCCATCTCCCTTCCCCCAGGCCAGCCCCCAATTTCCTAATTTACATTCCCCTATTCTGGGGAATCCAGCCTACCCAGGACCAGTGGTCTCTCCTCTCATTGATGTTTAAAATGGTCCTCATCTGCTAAATACGTAGTTAGAGCCATGTGTCCCTCCGTGTGTACTCTTTGGTTGGTAGTTTAGTCCCTGGGAGTGCTGGGGGTACTGGTTGGTACATATTATTGTTCTTCCTGAGAAACTACAAACCTCTTCAGCTCCTTGGGTCCTCCATTGGTGACCCTTTTTTCATTCTATTGGTTGGCTGTGAACCATGGGTGTTTTGATCCACTTTCTAATAAGGATCAAAGTATCCACATTGTGGTCTTCCTTCATCTTGAGCTTCATGTGGTGTGTGAGCTGTGTCTAGGGTATTCTGAGCTTTTGGGCTATTAGCCCTTATCAGCAATTGCATACCATGTGTGTTCTTTTGTGATTGGGTTATCTCACTCAGGATGATAGTTTCTAGCTTCATCCATTTGCTTAAGAATTTCATGAACTCATTGTTTTTAATAGCTGCTTAGGACTCCATTGTGTAAATATACCAAATTTTCTGTATCCATTCCTCTGTTGAGGGACATCTGGGTTCTCTCCAGCTTCTCTCTATTATAAATAAGGCTGCTATGAACATAGTGGAGCATGTATCCTTATTGCATGCTGGGGAATCTTCTTGGTATATTCCCAGGAGTGGTATGGCTGGGTCCTCCGGAAGTATCATGTCCATTTTTCTGAGGAACCGCCAGACTGATTTCCAGAGTGGTTGTATTAGCTTGCAGTCCCACCAGCAGTGGAGGAGTGTTCCTCTTTCTCTACATCCTCGCCAACACCTGATGTCTCCTGAGTTTTTAATCTTAGCCATTCTGACTGGTGTGAGGTGAAATCTCAGGGTTGTTTTGATTTGGATTTCTCTAATGACTAATGTGATACCAAAACCACACAAAGACCCAATTAAGAAAGAGAACTTCAGACCAATCTCCCTTATGAACATCGATGCAAAAATACTCAATAAAATTCTTGCCAACCGAATCCAAGAACACATCAAAACGATCATTCACCTTGATCAAGTTGGTTTCATCCCAGGGATGCAGGGATGGTTCAATATAAGGAAATCCATCAACGTAATCCACTACATAAACAAACTCAAAGAAAAAAACCACATAGTCATCTCATTGGATGCTGAAAAAGCATTTGACAAAATTCAGCATCCTTTCATGCTAAAAGACTTGGAAAGAACAGGAATTCAAGGCCCATACCTAAACATAGTAAAAGCAATTTACAGCAGACCAATAGCCATCATCAAGGTAAATGGAGAGAAACGTGAAGCAATCCCACTAAAATCAGGATCTAAACAAGGCTGCCCCCTCTCACAATATCTCTTCAATATAGTACTTGAGGTACTAGCTAGAGTAATTCTACAACATAAGGAAGTCAAAGGGATACAAATTGGAAAGGAAGAAGTCAAACTATGACTATTTGCAGATGATATGATAGTATACTTAAGTGACCCAAAAAACTCCACCAGAGAACTCCTGCAACTGATAAACAACTTCAGCAAAGTGGCTGGTTATAAAATCAACTCAAGCAAATTAGTGGCCTTCCTATATGCAAAGGATAAGCAGGCCGAGAAAGAAATTAAGGAAATAACACCCTTCACAAACAATATAAAGTATCTTGGTGTGACTCTAACCAAACAAGTGAAAGATTTATATGAAAAAACTTCAGGTCTCAGAAGAAGGAAATTGAAGAATACCTCAGAATATGGAAAAAAATCTTCCATGGTCATGGGTTGGCAGGATTAATATAGTTAAAGTGGAAATCTTGCCAAAAGCAATCTACAGATTCAATGCAATCCCCATCAAAATCCCAACTCAGTTCTTCATAGAGTTAAAAAGAGCAATTCTCAAATTCATCTGGAATAACAAAAAACCCAGGATAGCTAAAACTATCATCAACAGTAAAAAAAAAAAAAAAAAAAAAAAAAAAAAAAAAACTTCTGGGGGAATCAATATCCCGGACCTCAAGCAATACTACAGAGCAGTAGTGTTAAAACTGCATGGTATTGGTACAGTGACCGGGAAGCGGATTAATGGAATAGGATCAAAGACCCAGAATTGAACCCACACATCTATGGCCAATTGATCTTCAACAAAGGAGCTGAAAACATCCAGTGCAAAAAACATAGCCTTTTCAACAAATGGTGCTGGCTCAACTGGAGGTCAACATACAGAAGAATGATAATTGATCCACCCTTATCTCCTTGCACTAAGCTCAACTCCAAGTGGATCAAGGACCTCCACATAAAACCAGACACACTAAAACTAGTAGAAAAGAAACTGGGGAAGACCCTTGAGGACATTGGCTCAGGGGAAAAATTCCTGAACAGAACACCAATCGCTTATGCTCTAAGAGCAAGAATAGACAAATGGAACCTCATAAAATTACAAAGTTTCTGTAAGGCAAAAGACACTGTCAAAAGGACAAATCAGCAATCAACAAATTGGGAAAAGATCTTCCCCAACCCCACATCTGACAGAGGGATAATATCCAATATATACAAAGAACTCAAGAAGCTAGACCCCAGAAAACCAAATAACCCTATCCAAAAATGGGGTACAGAGCTGAGCAAAGACTTTTCACCTGAAGAAATTCGGATGGCTGAGAAACACCTTGTATGTATAATTTTAACCTACTAGAGAACATCTTAGTTATTTCTAACTTACTATGAATGAAACTGCTATAAATAACCACAGGCATATTTTATATAGATAAAAGATTTTGATTAATTTGGATAAATATCAAGGAGCAGGAGTGTGGGGTTATGCTCTAAGAATAGTTTTAGTTGTAAGAAATAGCCAAATGTGTTCCAAAGTGATTGCACTTATTTATTTTTCTGCCAGCAGTAAGTGAGAATTACTGTTGGCTCATTCTCAGCCAGGATTTGGTCTTGTCAGTGCCTAATTATTGGTCATACTAATATATATGTCCATTTTTAAATGTTTTTTTAATGTTGTTATTTTTTTGTTTTTTTTTTAATTTATTTTATTTGTTTCAAAGACGATCTCTCTACATAGCCTTGGCTGTCTTGGAACTGACTTGGTAAACTACGTTGACCTTGAACTCAGAGATCCACCCAATTCTGCCTCCCTAGTCCTGGGATTAAAAGTTTGTGACACCACACCTGGCTTTATTGCTCAGTTTTAAGGCTATTCAAAAACGTATTTTGGGTAGATATCTGTTATCAGATATAGGTTTTCTTTACTCATGTATTTCCTTCTGGTACAAGGGGCTTGTCTCCTCACACTCCTTATGCTGTGTTTCTTACAGCAGGATTTTTTTTTTAATTTTGTAAGATAGAAGTGATGTATTTTTTATATGTGTGGTATTTCTCCTGCATATATTTCTATGTAGCACTTACATGATTGGTGCACATGGAAGCTAGAAGAAGAATGCAATCCCCTGGAACTGGAGTTACAGATGGTATGTGCTAGGAATTTAATCTGGGTCCTCTGCAAAAATAGCTACTGTTCTTAATCACTAAGCCATCTCTCCATCACCTAGTGACATATTTGTCATGTCTCTTGAGAACTTTCTATGTTCTTTACAAGTATGCTATTAACATTTTTTTTCTGGATTTCCTAGTCAGCTTTCTGTCATTGATTAAATATTATATGACCAAGTCCTTCTGACATTTTGTTAACAATTAAACTTGTCAACATTAAGCCTCCTAGTATTTCACCAGTTTAATTTCCATTTTTCCTACCTAGGCACTGGTTTCTTCTTTGGTGTACATAATTCCCTTCTGTTTCTCTCCCTGTACAAATTAGGGGACAGAAGCTGCCCGAAGACTTACTAAACATTGATGAGCTAATGAGCTAAAAAGAGTTATTCATTTATGAGGCATCTCAGCTTTTGAGTTATTAGGAGGGCATGTTGACTTCTAAGACCTTTAAATGCCAGGCCAGAAATCAGAGTCTTGATATTATTTGTTTCCATTTTCATAGCGATTCTGAGGGGACGCTTTGGTTGAATGCATTCTTTCATTCTCCAAATGCATCCTAACCATTGTAGGCTGTTGTTAATTGCTCTGGAAAGAGAGTTCATAGAAAGTATGGATTCTTATGACCAAAAAAATGTTTGTTCCAAAACCATGGAATAGAAGGGCTGTAGAAACACCAGAGTTAGAGCGCTTGAGGTACAAGCTGGAGCTGGAGACCTTGAGTTCAGAGTCTCAACAAAGACATAAAACATGGGGCATGGTAGTATATAATCCCAGTGTTTGGGAGGCAGAGACAGGAAAATTCTGGAGCCTGCTGGCCTGCTAGTTTTCACTAAGCAATAAGGTGTGGGCTCTTTAAGAAACGCTGTCTCAAAAATAAAATAAATTTTATAAGAAGGGAACCAATGTCAACTTCTGACCTCCATGCACAAAAATATGTGTGTAGTATTCCTACATACACACACACACACACACACACACACACACACACACCTACACTGTGTAGAGACTAGAGTGATTTGAATTCTAGCATCATAGCTTTTATGAAGAATCACTTTAGGCCTCCAGAGGTTTTGCAAATGATCCACAGGTGTAGCTGATTTTAGGAAACAGATGTGTTCTTGAAGAGTTGTGTGCAAATTGAATATTTGTTAATTGAATCTTATTTAGAATTCATTTTTAGAGAGCTAGCTATTTAAAGTAGCCCTTTGGTGAATTCTCTTGTAAAATGAATAATTGCTCCCTAATTTATCTTTTTTTTTTGAAAATGCAAACTTTTCTGTGTGCCACTTTCTTAAAGCTATGTACAATTTAAGGCCTGTGTAGGATGTACAATATACTTCTGACTCTTGGTAACAATACCACTCATTTTCTATAATTAAAAAAAATTGCTGTGTATAAATGACTAGATACATTCTATATGCAGTATATGTTTGGAAACATAGGTTGTCTAGAATTATGGTCTTGAAAAACAAAAGCAATTTGAACCTAAATAAACAGTTTATTCAGTCAACTTTGACTAATATAAAGAATACTGATTCAAATTACATCTTGCTAGTGACTCTGACTCCAGGGGACTTGGGTAACTGGCCCCTTAACCCCACAATGTGTTTCTCTTAACCATCCTGCTCTGTCTCATACAGTGGTCATTTAAGCTTTCTGTGCTTGTCTCAGTGTGAATATATTCTGTTCTATGTGGCAATATTCACATTTCAAGTGTTCCATAGCTGTGTGTGGCTAGTGACTACCACACTGTATACACAGGTCATAAAATGCTTCTACCATCTTGGCATGCTGTATTCAACAGTCCTGTGTAGATTCTAGTACTAAGTAGGATGGGAAATGTCAGTCTAATTACAAGAAGCCTTTCGCCAGAGTACCCAGAAGCTGGAAGGCTTTTAGACCCTGACAGAAGAGTAATTTGGGGATGTTAATGTATTTGTTTGTACAGTCTCCATCAGGAGCCATTGTGCTGAAAATTAAAGAAGATCTGGTCTCTTCCTCATCAATAACTTTTATCTTATGCAGAATCATTTCATGCTTCATCCTTATAGGTATGACTATTAAATGAAAAGAGGGAGTTTCATGGATCACAAATGAAAATCAGTTTCATTACTTTAGAGACACATCTTAAAAGCTGCATAAGCAACTATATATTTTCTGTAGAGGGTGTGAATAGAATTGATAAATTCCAAGTCAAGTAATAAATTCCAGCTGGTGATATTTTCCTAGGGTAAATTTAGTAGAAGGCAGGAAATGTTTTATTGGATTCATAGGTTGTATTAAAAAATATTATAAAATCTCAGAAATGCTCAGCGTTTATCATGCAGGAATCCTCAGTACACAGATACAGACCTGGGATTTTCTCCTTCCTTCTGATACAAACAAGTAAATCAAACATAAAAGCCTTCCATCCGACTGTCTTATGCCTCAGTTTCTCAGTTATCTATAAGATGATATATAGTTGCCACTTCATTGGTGTATTTTGTGGACTAATTAAGATAGTGCATAAAAAAAAACCCAGAAACTTCAGCTATCAGTGTTGTTAGTTTCATGCATGACATCACAGTGATTCACAGACCAGAGGACAGACTGCTCTTGCTATCATTTCAAGTTTTTTGTCTGCTTTGTGTTGTTTCAAATTCACCTCACCATGCCCACAATGCTAATAGACTCACTTACAATGATCCCAGTTGCCTCTGGCAAAGAAAGGGCTCTTTTGAAAATCCACTTTTGTCCTGTGAATTTTGTTCTCTAGATCAATCATTCTAAGCCAGACAACCTGAGATACTTGGAGAACCAGAAAGTGAGTATTATAGCCCTGAAGAAGTTTACCAGTGTTCAACACAGCATTTCCATTTCTATTCATCTGTTTTCAGGGGGAAATATCTAGATAGGAAATGACAAAACTCTTATCCTTTTCCTTTCTTAATGCAGTCTGTGGATGACCCCTAATGGGTAGGACTATAGACAAAATGCCACTTTCTTGGTTCAAGTGTTTGCCAGGCATTTTAGTGTTTTTGACAAGGATTACATTTTCAGTAAGGTTCTTCTTTGACTTCTTTTCCAGGCCTCCAGCTAGTATTTGGCCCTGCACTTGCATGCTGTGGTCATTCTTCCTCAGTGAGGTCACTGATGCTGACAGGATGTGTATTTTTCACTCCATAGTATATAAATCTATCCAGCCTCAAATCTGACTGGAAAGAAGTATCATGGGTTGTTATGATTTTGACAGCTAAGCCTCTGTGAGGAGTCAAATGCTTTGAGCCCAGTCCACCAGGTCTCCAGCAAAATAGATCAAAGTGACCAAAGATAAAGAAACATACTGTAGAGTGTAATTTAGTTTTTAAAAGAGAAAAAGACAGAGAGAAAGAAAGGAAAACTAATCCTTATACTCAGCATACATTTAAAGATCAGGAAACTCAAATCAGTATGTTCTCAATAGCCCCCCAAGAAACTGTTTTATGAAATATATAAAAGACGGCGTTGTTTTCAATATTTCTTATCTCCTATGGAGTCCTAACTAAAGAGTCTGCTTTTGTGCTCCCTGAGAGCTGCCTCCTACACCTTGTCCAGCTGACCTCCCGGTCCTCTTTCCAGCCCCTTCACAGTCTGAATGGGCTGCTGATTGATTGCTTTGTATGCTTTTCTTTTGGTCCCAACATAAAGCTTACATTTCCTCGCATTTTCTGCTAACTGCTTAGTGCTTTCTTTGGCCCAACTAATGACTGAGGAATCAAGTGTGCTAAAGAGGTATGAGAGAAGACACAGAGATGGTTTTTGGTTTCTGTTTCTTTGTTTTCTCCATAAGCCTTTCTAGACTAACTATACCAGTAGTAGCCTGGTTGAAAGTCGTTGCTTTCCTTCAGCCTTTATCAACAAGCATGTATTTGCCTCTCTAGTTAGATCTGATCTCTGGCCGAAACAATAGAATGCATTTTTATTGCATGCAGGGGAATCCTCTGGGTATATGCCCAGGAGTGGTTTGACAGGGTCCTCTGGAAGTGTCATGCCTAATTTTCTGAGGAGCCACCAGACTGATTTCCAGAGTGGTTGTACCATCTTGCAATCCCACCAACATTGGAGGAGTGTTCCTCTTTCTTCACATCCTAGCCAACACCTGCTGTCTCTTGAGTTTTTAATCTTAGCCATTCTGACTTGTGTGAGGTGGAATCTCTGGGTTGTTTTGATTTGCATTGCCCTGATGATTAATGATGTTGAACATCTCTTAAGGTGCTTCTCAACTACCCGAATTTCTTCAGGTGAAAATTCTTTGTTTAGCTCTGTAAGAAAGAAAGAAAGAAAGAAAGAAAGAAAGAAAGAAAGAAAGAAAGAAAGAAAGAAAGAAAGAGAGAAAGAAAGAAAGAAAACAGAAAGAAACAGAAAGAAAGAAAACAGAAAGAAACAGAAAGAAAGAAAACAGAAAGAAAGAAAGAAAGAAAGAAAGAAAGAAAGAAGGAAAGAAGGAAGGAAGGAAGGAAGGAAGGAAGGAAGGAAAGAAAGAAGGAAAGAAGGAAGGAAGGAAGGAAAGAAAGAAAAAAAGAAAGAAAGAAAGAAAGAAAGAAAGAAAGGAAGAAAGAAAGAAAGAAAGAAAGAAAGCATTTTTAAAAGCCTTCTCCACCACCCTAATAGGTAGTCATCAAAGAAAGGTATTTTTGAAATGACTGCTATCCACACTACTTGAAATCTAGATTTCACATGAGACTTACATGGTAGCTTCTTAATAATAGTTTGGGGAATCTAATGCACACACACACACACAGACACACACACACAGACACACACACACAGACACACACACACAGACACACACACACACACACACACACACACACTAGCTTTCAAAGGGAATAAGAAACAGTTTATTTTGAAGCCAAATGTAAATGACCAAAGGCCTAGAAATGTAGAGCCAAGACCCCCTACTCTCCCTTGCCCTAGATTCCATGCTCATAAAGTGAGTTGGAGCCAGGTAGATAGGCCTCAGTTGCTTGCTGATAGCCTTTCTGGATTGGTAGAGAATAAGGTTTTGTTAAGTTAATGCATTCCAAAGGTTTTGATCTGTTTATCAGCAGGTTTTTCTGACACAGAGGTGGACTAAGAAGGGCTTTTGAGGAGATGGGGAGTGACTAAAGTTAGCAGGAGAAACTGTAATTAGGCGCTCAGACCTGAAACATTCTAAACTCTCCACATGCTTTGAAGTATTAATCTGTCCATTAGCCCTAGCACACAAAGCTTCTTACCAGGAATTTTCTTCTACCCTAGAAACAGAATTTCTAGAGGAGTGCCCTGAGTATGTGATTTCCTTCCATGCATTATCAGGCTGAATTTAGGGTCTATAAACAGACCTTTGGGAAATGGCTGGTACAGGCCTCCTAGGTCCATATCCATAATGTCCTCCTAGGAGAGAAGGCCCTGGACTTCTTAGCAGTGCTTTCTCTCACCGACACTCCCCTAGATCATCACAGATAATTGTGAGTCCATTCATTAATATTTGAAAACTATCATGTTCAAACTCAAAAAGCCCGGAGCAAGAAAGGTAGATTATATTCTTGTCTAACAGATTTGTTTCTATTTTAGTTTAGCAATTTAGAAAAAAAAAAAAAGGAATAGAAGAAAGCAACACTCACAGAAGTAACAGAAAGGTCACATCAGCCAACCAGCAAATGAAAGTGGCTTGCTATTGTGCTTCATTGAATTTAGGTTCAGGTGACACCCAGAATATTGAAGCAGACTTGCAAGGGGAAGCTAAGTGCTTTTATTTGGGACTGAAGTTCTTCCTCCTCTGCACAGGACTAATTCCCATGTCCATAAACAATAATCATTTGCATTGTTCTTTCAGTTTCTTATAATATACAAAGGTGTAAAATGGCTTAAAGGCATCAAAAGATTAACACTAGATAATGGGGAACTGAGAGCATTAAACAATGCATAGAAATCCACTGAAGCATACTGCTTTTCCTCACTGCTGAGGAATACAATAGGCTAATACATATTAACCACCTATTGCTGTAAATCCAAATAGATGACTCTCCCCAAACTTGTTTACCTTATACTCTTCATTTGCTTTATCATGCTTTCCTTTTTGTTCTCCAATTTAAACAAAATATGTCATTTAGGGACTAGAGAGATGGCTCAGCAGCTAAGGGCATTTGCCAAGCCATCATGAGGACTAGAGATTCTAGCCTAAGCTTGTACATAAGACTCTGGGTGATCCACACGTGTCTGTCCTTCTGCCCTAGGAGGACAGATGCCCTAGGAGGATCTTACTGGCTTCTAGCCTAGCAGAGAAAACAAGAAACCACCAGCTTCAACTTCAGTGAGAGATTGAGCCTCACTGCAGTAGACAAAGAATGATAAAGAACGGTAGAGATACCATCTTCACATATGCACAGGTACCCATAGTTGCAAATCCCCCTAAAATACATGTATTGTAAACTCACCCTGATGTGCCACATTCAAATGAATAATAGATCATCTTCTTTAAAATCTCATTTTGAATCAATATAACTTGATTATAAAATCAATAATTGGGAGGATTTTATTTGGGAAAATATTTTAGATATAGAAAAATGTAAAAAAGATAATGAAAAATCATCCATGTACTGGTTAGTTTTCATCTCAGCTTGATCCACTGCTATCATCTAGAAAGAAGGAACCTTAAACTGAGAAAATGTCTTTATCAGATTGTTTGTAAGGCATTTTCTTGATCAATTATATAAGCAGACCCAGACCATGGCAGGGGTGTGTGGGGGGAATGATGGGGTGGGGAGAGTAATGGTGCCAACCCCAGGGGAGAAGGTCCCGAATTATTTAAAAAAGCAGGCTGAACAAAGCTTGGAGGCAATCCTAACCAGTATTTTCCAATGACCTCTATATTAGCTCCTGCCTCTAGGTTCCGGCCTTGAGTTTCCTGACTTTCACTTCTGATAGACTGTGAAGTAGAAGTCTAAGCCAAATAAATCCTTCTGCTCCCCAAGTTGCAGTGCACCATGGTGTTCAGCATAACCATATAAGTCAAACTAAAACAATCAATAACCATATGATACCTAGAGGAAGAGAGGTACTGAATCAGTTGTTAAAATATGTGGGAGGTGCTAGACTTATATAGCTTAGTGATAGATTGCCTGTAGCGCATACAGGAAGCCAAAAGTCACATCCCCAGCAATTGGTAAAAAACTTCACATGTGTGCACATGCAAACACACACACACACACACACACACACACACACACACACACACACACGAGGGCAGGATTGCATGGGAAATCATTAATGTGCACTATACTCCTCCTGTAGCAGGCCCCAAAAGACCAAACTGAAATGAACTTCCCCATATCACCAAACATGACATTCTCAGAAATCAGGAGCAATATTTGCCAAACGCCAAGCCATCCAGATTTACCCAGCTTAATAAGGAATGGCTCCCATTTAAACGCTTATAAGGAAAGTAGCAGAAATAACATGTTTGCAATTATTTTTCATGTTGTTTCCTTGCTTAAGCTACTGCATCAGAACTAGCTGTTCTGCCGTGCCTAGCATTGCACATGTGTAGTTTCAGAAGTGATACTTCTCAATTCATAAGCTGCAAATAAAAGCCAATTGTGTAATTTAGTTAGATTTCTACAAACTGTGTTTTAACAGTTAGTGGTTAAGGAAATTAGAAGGCATTTTTAAACCCTTATTCCACGGTTCTCAATTACAGTTTGGTGAATGACTCTAGTCCAACTACTTGGTGAAGATTTTTCCCTTCCTTTTGTCCTTTGCTTGAGAAACTCTGCTACTAACAATATGATGCTATCTTCTTTTAACTGACCTCATTATTATTCTAATAAACAACACTCTTTATTCTATGGCCACTGATGAATGGCATTCCAATATGCCTCTTCATCTAACTGCCCCAGGGTGGCTCCAGAAAAGCCATCAAAGATAGGTTGATAAGAACTGAAGCAACTTTCTACCACTGGCTCTGGTTTGTGAACTGTAGATAAATGTAGGATTAATTGATGCTTTCTATTCTTACACTTCATCAAAACTGTTAGCTGATGTTGTGTTCTTTATCTTCAGAATGATAATTTTCAAGATGGTATGGGTAAATGTCACTACTTTACATACATTTTCAAGACATTTAATGGGCCAATGAACAATTAAAAAAACAGAGACATCATCACCCTCAAAGCTAGGATAAAATGGCAGACGATTAAAACATAAACATATCCATGAAACATATGCATGTCTTAGTTCTTCAGTAACAAGTGACTGTCTAAAACAAAAGACTTGGTTTACAGCATTAACCAATTTCCATTTAATTTTAATTTTAAACTACTCCTGGATACCACTTACCATGTGATGCAGCAGGGCAAAACAATGAAGAGATTCCTCTGTCTCCTATTTTTGCTAAGGCCATTTTAGTGTTGACTAGAATTTGATTTCCTGGATAGGAAGCCCCATGGATAATTAGTCTGTTTTAGAAACCTGAGGTCAAGGTGGCCAACTAGCTTATCTTAGCTTCTGCTAAACTACCTGATTATGCAGAATGCCTTCACCCCAGATAACCACTTTATCTGAGCTTTTGTTAAATTTCCTGCTAGTGCAGAAGTCTCCTTCCAACTTGTCAAAGCTTCTGTTAAACTGCTTGCCTGTGCAAAGTCTCTCCCTCCCCCTCTCCACAGACACACAACTTCTTGCAACTGCTGAGTGAGATGCCAGGACATGGTTTTTACCTTCAAAAATCTCTAACTTCAGCCAGGTTGTGGTGGTGCTCGCCTGTAATCCCAGCACTCTGGGAGGCAGAGGCAAGCAGATTTCTGAGTTCGAGGCCAGCCTGGTCTACAGAGTGAGTTCCAAGACAGCCAGGGCTATACAGAGAAACCCTGTCTCAAAAAAAACCAAAATCGAAAACAAACAAACAAACAAACAAACAAACAAAAACCTCTAACTTCATTCAGTGTTGCACTTGGTTCCCAAATACCTGAGTGTAGCCCTAGCTGGCTTGAGTAAATACTTTTCTTTTTTTCTTTTCTTTTCTTTTCTTTTCTTTTCTTTTCTTTTCTTTTCTCTTCTTTTCTTTTCTTTTCTTTTCTTTTCTTTTCTTTTCTTTTCTTTTCTTTTCTTTCTTTCTTTTTTGAATTGGATATTTTCTTTATTTACATTTCAAAAGTTTTCACCTTTCCAACACTCACCTCTGGGAGCCCCGAATGCCATTCCACCTCCCCCAACATCTATGAGGGTGCTCCCCCACCCACCCACCCTCTCCTGTCTTCCAACCTTGGCATTCACCTAAACTGGGGCATCAAACATACATAGGCCCAAGGGCCTCTCCTCCCACTGCTGCCAACAAGGCCATCCTTTCCACATGTACGGCAGGAGGCATGGGTTCCTCCACGTGTACTCCTTGGTTGGTAGTCCAGTCCAATGGTTGACTACAAGCATCTGTCTCTGTATTTGTAGGTTCTGGCTGAGCCTCTCAGGAGACACCCATAGCAGGCTCCTGTCAGTGAGCACTTCCCTGCATCCACAATAGCATCTGGGTTTTGGTGACTGTATATGGGATAGCTAATATCCACTTATCAGTGAGTACATATCATGTGTATTCTTTTGTGACTGAGTTACCTCACTCAGGATGATATTTTCAAGTTCCATCCATTTGCCTGCACATTCATTGAAGTCATTGTTTATGATAGCTGAGTAGTATTCCATTGTATTAATGTACCATATTTTCTGTATCCATTCCTCTGTTGAGGGGCATCTTGGTTGTTTCCAGCTTCTGGCTATTATAAAAATGGCTGCTATGAACATAGTAGAGCATGTGTCCTGATTACATGTTGGAGTATCTTCTGGACATATGCCCAGGAGTGGTACACCTGGGTCCTCAGGTAGTACTATGTCCAGTTTTCTGAGGAACAATCAAACTGATTTCCAGCGTGTTTGTACCAGCTTGCAATCCCACCAGCAATGGAGGAGTGCTCCTCTTTCTCCACATCCTTGCCAGCATCTGCTGTCACCTGACTTTTTGACCTTAGCCATTCTGACTTGTGTGAGGTAGAATCTCAGGGTTGTTTTGATTTGCTTTTTCCTGATGACTAAGAATGTTGAACATTTCTTTAGGTGCTTCTCTGTCATCTGAGTTTCCTCAGTTGAGAATTCTCTGTTTAGCTCTGTTCCCCATTTTGAATAGGAATATTTGGTTCTCTAGAATCTAATTTCTTGAGTTCTTTGTATATATTGCATATTAGCCCTCTCTAGGCTGTGGGACTAGTAAAGATCTTTTCCCAATTTGTTCATTGACATTTTGTCCTATTGACAGTGTCCTTTGCCTTAAAGAAACTTTGCAATTTTATGAGGTCCCATTTGTCAATTCTTGATCTTAGAGCATAAGTCACTATTCTTCTGTTCAGGAACTTTACCCCATGTGTTCCAGGCTTTTATCCCACTTTCTCCTCTATTAGGATCAGTATATCTGGTTTTATGTGCAGGTCCTTGATTCACTTGGATTTGAGCCTTGTACAAAGACATAAGAAAGGATTAATTTGTGTTCTTCTGCATGCTAACCACCAGTTGAACCACCACCATTAGTTGGGAATGCTGTCTTTTTCCACTGTATGGTTTTAGCTCCTTTGTCAAAGATCAAGTGACCATAGGTGTGTGGGTTCATTTCTGGGTCTTTAATTCTATTCCATTGATCTGCCTACATGTCTCTGTACCAATAGTAAGCAGTTTTTATCACTATTGCTCTGTAGTAAATCTTGGGTTCAGAGATGGTGGTTCCTCCGGAAGTTCTTTTATTTTTGAGAATAGTTTTTACTATCCTGGGTTTTTTGTTATTTCAAAAGTTTGAGATTTGCTCTTTCTAACTCTATGAAAAATTGAGGTGGAATTTTGATGGGGATTGTCTTGAACCTGTAGATTGCCTTTGGCAAGATGACCATTTTTACTATATTAATCCTGCAAATCCACGAGAATGGGATATATTCCCATCTTCTGACATCTTCATCAATTTCTTTCTTAAGAGATTTGCATTTTTCGTGTACAGATCTATCCCTTGTTTGGTTAGAGTCATACCAAGAAATTTTATATTGTTAGTGACTATTGTGAAGGGTGTCATTTCCCTAATTTCTTTCCCAGCCTGTTTATCCTTTAAGTATAGAAGGCTATTGAGTTGTTTGAGTTAATTTTATATCCAGCCACTTTGCTGAAGTTGTTTATCAGGTGTAGGAGTTCTCTTGTGGATTTCTTGGGGACACTTAAGTATACTATCATATCATATGCAAATAATGGCATTTTGACTTTCTTCCTTTCTAATTTTCTTTCGCTTAGATCTCCTTTTGTTGTCTAATTGCTCTAGCTAGTACTTCAAGTACTACATTGAATAGATAGGGAGAGAGTGGATAGCCTTGTCTAGTCCCTGATTTTAGTATGATTGCTTTAGGTTTCTCTCTATTTAGTTTGATGTTGGCTACTGGTTTGCTATATAATGCTTTTCCTATGTTCTGGTATGGGCCTTGAATTGCTGATCATTCCAAGACTTTAACATGAGGGGATGCTGAATTGTGTCAAATGCTTTCTCAGCATCTAATGAAATGATCATTTGATAGATAATCTTTTATGGAGTAAAGATTTTCAATTGGCTAAAAACTGTGTCTCAGTTTACAGTTCCCCTTTAAAAGAATTAAAGAATTGAGAGTCAACAAATTATTGGAAAATAGAAGGAAATAGCCTCAGCACCACATTATTTTCTACTACAATTCATAATACGAACAAGTACATAGACCTCATCCAAAGCCAAATTAAGACAGAGTCATAATAGTAACTTGTAACTTATAATTTGGATGAGATGATCTTACCAAGTAAGAAACTATTTGTAACAAGACAATACTACATCATCAAATCTCCTTTCCTTCTTTATGTTATTTATTTTTTATTTAACTTTCTGTACCAGAAATTGAATCAAAGCTCTAGTGCCTGCTAGATAATTTTCCTATCTTGATGGGAGGGTATTTTCTGTTTGTTAGTTTGGGATTATTTTTTTATTTTGTCAACTTGATATAAGATAGGATTATCTGAAAGAGAGAAAGTCAATTAAAAAAATCCTAGATGAGTTTCCTGTGCTCATTGGGGGAAGTGAACATGAACTACCATCCCTAAGAGAGAAAATATCTCCAGCTGACAAACGCTTACAAAGGAAAAAGTAGCTTCATCAGTGGAGTATTATTAGGTATGCTAAAACATTCAAATGTATGTTCCATGCCCAGCAGAAGACCAACACAAAGTGAGGTCAATAATATTTTTTAAGATTTTGTCACATATTGGTATGCCAGTTTGTTTCCTTTTTTAAAAAAAAATTCATTTTTGTCCTTTTTTATTAGATATTTTCTTTATTTACATTTCAAATGTTATCCCCTTTCCTTGATTCCTCACCAAATCCCCCTATTCCCACCTCCTGCTGCTTACCAACCCACCTACTCCCTCTTCTCTGTCCTGGAATTCCCCTACACTAGGACTTTGAGACTTCACAGAACCAAGGGCCTCACCTCCCATTGATATCTGACAAGGCGATCCTCCGCTACATATGTGCCTGGAGACAAGGGTCCCAACATGTGTACTCTTTGGTTGTTGGTTTAGCCCCTGGGAGCTCTGGGGATTCTGGTTGGTCCATATTGCTGTTCCTCCTATGGGGTTGAAAACCACTTCAGCTCCTTGGGTCCATTCTCTAGCTTCTCCATTGGGGACCCTGTGCTCAGTCCAATGGTTGGCTGAGAACATCCTCCTCTGTATTTGTCAAGCACTTGCAGAGCCTCTCAGGGGACAGCTATATCAGGCTCCTGTCAGCAAGCACTTGTTGGCATCCACAATAGTGTCTGGGTTTTGTAACTGTATATGGGATGGATACCAAGGTGGGGCAGTCTCTGGATGGCCTTTCCTTCCATCTCTGCTCCATACTTTGTCTCTTTATCTCACCCCATGTGTATTTTTTTCAACCTCTTTTGTTTCTGTTGTAAGGATTTCCTTTTTTTGTTTATTTGTTTGTTTGTTTTTTAAAAAACTTTTTTATTGGATATATTCTATATTTACATTTCATTTCCCTTTTTTTGTTTCCCCGCCCACCTAAGGTCCCACATGCCCTTTTCCCTCCCCTGCTCCCTCATCCACCCCTTCCCACTTCCCTGTTCTGGTATTCCCCTACACTGATGCTTTGATCCTTTCCAGCACCAGTGTCCATTCCTTTCTTGTCAGACATCATTTGGTATGTGAATTGTGTCTTTGGTGTCCCAAGATACTAGGCTAATATCCACTTATCAGTGAGTGCATACCATGGGTATTCTTTTGAAACTGGGTTACCTCACTTAGTATGATGTTCTCCAGCTCCATCCATTTCTCTAAGAATTTCATGAATTCATTTTTTCTAATGGATGAATAGTACTCCATTGTGTATATATACCACATTTTTTGTATCCATTCCTCCATTGAGGGACATCTGGGTTCTTTCCAGCTTCTGGCTATTATAAATAAGGCTGCTATGAACATAGTGGAGCATGTATCCTTATTGCATGCTGGGGAATCTTCTGGGTATATTCCCAGGAGTGGTATGGCTGGGTCCTCCGGAAGTATCATGTCCAGTTTTCTGAGGAACCACCAGACTGATTTCCAGAGTGGTTGTACCAGCTTGCAGTCCCACCAGCAGTGGAGGAGTGTTCCTCTTTTTCCACATCCTTGCCAACACATGATATCTTCTGAGTTTTTAATCTTAGCCATTCTGACTGGTGTGAGGTGAAATCTCAGGGTTGTTTTGATTTGTCTTTCTCTAATGACTAATGATGTTGAACATTTTTTAAGGTGTTTCTCAGCAAGACCTAGAATTGAACCCACACATATATGGCCAATTGATCTTCAACAAAGGAGCTGAAGACATCCAGTGGAAAAAAGATAGCCTTTTCAACAAATGGTGCTGGCTCAACTGGAGGTCAACATGCAGAAGAATGAGAATTGATTCACTCTTATGTCCTTACACTAAGCTCAACTCCAAGTGGACCAAGGACCTCCACATAAAACCAGACACACTAAAACTAATAGAAAAGAAACTGGGGAAGACCCTTGAGGACATTGGCTCAGGGGGAAAATTCCTGAACAGAACAACAATCGCTTATGCTCTAAGATCAAGAATAGACAAATGGGACCTCATAAAATTACAAAGTTTCTGTAAGGCCAAAGACACTGTCAAAAGGACAAATCGGCAACCAGCAAATTGGGAAAAGATCTTCACCAACCCCACATCTGACAGAGGACTAATATCCAATGTATACAAAGAACTCAAGAAGTTAGACCCCAGAAAACCAAATAACCCTATCCAAAAATGGGGTACAGAGCTAAACAAAGACTTTTCACCTGAAAAATTTGGAAGGCTGAGAAACACCTTTTTCCACCTTTTAAGAAAGGCTGAAGTATCCATACTGTGTTCTTGATTCTTCTTGAACTTCATGTGGTCTGTTAATTGTATCTTGGGTACTCTGAGCTTCTGGGCTAATATCCAATTATCAGTGAGTACTAACAGAGCACCGGGCAGTTGGGGCAAGATCCTTCAGGTCTCCATCTGCACCTGGGAGATAAGGCTGTTCCACAGCCCTCCACAGCTAAACCCTGCCCAGGAGAGAGCTAGTCATTCCAGGATGCTGACACAGGCTTACAGGCCCACAGGAAGGACAAGCTCCAGCCAGAGACAATAAGACCAACTAACACCAGAGATAACCAGTTGGTGAAAGGCAAGCACAAGAACCTTACCAAAAGAAAATAAGGTTATTTAGCATCATCGGAACCCAGTTCTCTGACCACAGCAAGTCCTAGATATTTCCCAATACTGGGAAAGCAAGATTTGGGTTTAAAATCACATCCCATGACACTGATAGAGGACTTTAAGAAGGACATAAATAACTCCCTTAAAGAAATACAGAAAACACAGGTAAACAGTAAGAAGCCCTTAAATAGGTAGCACAAAAATCTCTTAAAGAATTATAGGAAAACACAATCAAACAGGTGAAGGAATTGAATAAAAGCATTCAGGATCTAAAAATAGAAATAATAAATAAATAATAAAGGAGACATTTGTGGAGATAGAAAACCTTGGAAAGAGATCAGGAGTCATAGAGGCAAGCATCATCAATGCAATACATGAGATAGAAGATAGAAGCTCAGGTGCAGAAGACACCACAAAAAACATTTACATAACAGTGGAAGAAAATGCAAAATGCAAAAAGCTCCTAACCCACAACATCCAGAAAATCCAGAACACAATGAGAAGATGAACCCTAAGGATAATAGGTATAGAAGAGAGCGAAGATTAACAACTTAAAGGGCCAATAAATATCATTTTATTATTATTTTCTATATTCTTTGTTTACATTCCAAATGATTTTCCCTTTCCCGGTTCACCCCTCCCCATAAGTCCCATAAGCCCTCTTCCCTCCGCCCATTCCCCAATCAAACCCCTCCCACTTCTCTGTCCTGGCAATCCCCTACAATGCTGCATCAAGCCTTTCCAGGACCAGAGCCCTCTCTTTCCTTCTTCTTGGTAATGATTTGATATGTGAGTTCTGTCTTGGGTATTCAGAGCTTCTGGGCTAATATCCACTTATAAGTGACTGCACTCTATGTGTCTTCTTTTGTGAATGAGTTACCACACTTAGGATGATATTATCCAGTTCCAACCATTTGTATAAGAATTTCATGAATTCATTGTTTTTAATTACTGAGTAGTATTCCATTGTGTAAATATGCCAAATTTTCTGTATCCATTCCTCCATTGAGGGACATCTGGGTTCTTTCCAGCTTCTGGCTATTATAAATAAGGCTGCTATGAACATTGTGGAGCATGTGTCCTTGTTGCATGCAGGAGAATCCTCTGGTAAATGCCCAGGAGTGGTATGACAGGGTCCTCCGGAATTGTCATACCCAGTTTTCTGAGGAACAGCCAGACTGATTTCCAGAGTGGTTGTACCAGCTTGCAATCCCACCAAGCAGTGGAGGAGTGTTCCTCTTTCTCCACATCCTTGCCAACACCTGCTGTCTCCTCAGTTTTTAATCTTAGCCATTCTGACTGGTATGAGGTGAAATTTCAGGGTTGTTTTGATTTGCATTTCCCTAATGACTAATGATGTTGAACATCTCTTAAGGTGCTTCTCAGCTGCCTGAAGTTCTTCAGGTGAAAATTCTTTGTTTAGCTCTATACCCCATTTTTAATAGGGTTATTTGCTTCTTTGGGGTCTACCTTCTTGAGTTCTTTGTATATATTAGATTTTAGCCTTCTGTCGGATGTAGGGTTAATGAAGATCTTTTACCAATTTGTAGGTTGCCATTTTGTCCGATTGACAGTGTCCTTTGCCTTACAGAAACTTTGTAATTTTATGAGATCCCATTTGTCAATTCTTAATCTTAGAGCATAAGCTATTGGTGTTCTGTACAGTAACTTTCCCCTTGTGCCTATGTCCTTAAGGGTCTATTGCAGTTTCTTTTCTATTAGTTTTAGTGTGTCTGGTTTTATGTGGAGGTCCTTGATCCACTTGGAGTTGGGCTTAGTACAAGGGGATAAGAATGGATCAATTCCCATTCTTCGGCATGCTGACCTCCAGTTGAACCAGCACCATTTGTTGAAAATGCTGTTTTTTCCACTGGATGTTTTCAGCTCCTTTGTCGAAGATCAAGTGACCATAGCTGTGTGAGTTCATTTCTGGGTCTTCAATCCTATTCCATTGATCCACCTGCCTGTCATTTTACCCATACCATGCAGTTTTTAACACTATTGCTCTGTAGTATTGCTTAAGGTCCGGGATACTGATTCTTCCAAAAGTTCTTTTACTGTTGAGAATAGTTTTAGCTATCCTGGGTTTTTTGTCATTCCAGATGAATTTGAGAATTGCTCTTTCTAACTCTATGAAGAACTGAGTTGGAATTTTGATGGGTATTGCATTGAATCTGTATATTGCTTTTGGCAAGATAGCAATTTTAACTATATTAATCCTGCCAATCCATGAGCATGGAAGATTTTTCCGTTTTCTGAGGTCTTCTTCGATTTCCTTCTTCAGAGACCTGAAGTTCTTTTCATACAGATATTTCAATTTGTTCATTTAGAGTCACCCCAAGATACTTTATATTGTTTGTGGCTATTGTGAAGGGTGTCATTTCGCTAATTTCTGTCTCAGCCTGCTTATCCTTTATGTTGTTACTGATAGGTACTTCATCATTACAATTAAGAAAGTATCTGGGCTGGAGAGATGGTTCAGCCGTTAAAAAGGCTAGGCTCACAACCATAAAATATAAGGAAAGTACCTAATATAGCTGGGGTTGTATATACTAAGGGGACCCTGTGTTCTAAGGCTCTCTGGAACTAAGAGGATTGTATATTCAACTTTACATAAAGAAAAAGTATCAGTATTGAAATTTTTCTTGATATTGACAATCAGGAAGGCATAAGGTAATGGCTTATCATGAAGAATCAAAGAAAAATTCTAATTTATTGTTTCCATTTTATAATGTTGTGAAATTATAATTTATGCACAAAACTTTCATTATTTTTAAGTATGTAGCTCAATTATTTTTGTAAAAATGGAATTATATAAATATTCTCTATCTCATATTAATATATTTCTACTATCTGAAGTACCTATATTCTTATAGTTATTCTCTATTCTTGATACCAATTTATCACCACTGCTCCTTCCCTAGCCTTAAACATTTTCTACTTCAAAAGATGAGTATATTTATATACACTTCTTATGGCTGAGATCCCATAAAGCCTTTTGTTTCTGCCTTCTTTCATTTATCATATTTTAAAGATTTATTCATACAATAGCTTGTGCCATTACTTATTTTTATTGTTGAATAATATTCCATTTTATGAATATATAGCATTCTGTTTATCCATTCAAAATTTCATGAAATTTTTTCAACTTTGTGGATAGTATGAATAATGCTACTATAGAGATGATTGCACAAAGATTTTACTTGGACCGTTTTTCATTGTTGTTGGGTACATACTTGGAAATGAAAGTTTAGGATCTTAGGCAGCGTTGAAAACTCCAGAAATGGTTGAGATATAAAATTCACATTGCTACTTCATCTCTGTTGGTAAACACAGGAGATAGAAACTGGCCAGGAAATTTCAGGCTAGAGACACCCCCCCAACCCTCCCCCGCCAAATCTCTAGATATTATTTAGATGATGTCTTTGGTCTTTTCAAGTCTGTCATTGTCAGAGGCCAGAGATGCTCAGAATGTTTAAGCCAAAACGTTTTATGGTTTTTTTTTTTGTTTTGTTTTGTTTTTGTTTTTGTTTTTGTACTGGAAAAAGACTAAGGATGCCACACGGGCAGTCTAGTTTCTCACTATCTTTCTTTCACTAAAAGAGCACCCCTGCCTGGACACTGCACTAAGGGTTGTCATGGAACAGAGAGGTACCTAGAAGTACCACCTTGTGGGTGGCCCACATCTACTGAGCAGTTCAGCATTCCCTCTCTTTGCCTTTAACTAGTAAACCATTAACTCCAGGGTAGGCAATCACAACAGTATCACATTTCTAGGAACACACTCCTCCTATACAGTGCTCTTATGTCTCTCTTTGAAGCTCCCTTCTATGAGTCTGTAATAAAACTCCATTTTAAACTTACCTCGTCATTTTATATGAATTTCCTTTTTCTTTAGACTCATAGATTTTATTATTTTATCTGAATTCATGTTTTGCCTGCATATATGTCTATGTACCACAAGTGTATCAGCTGCCTCTGGAGGTCAAAAGATATCATGTCTGCTGGAACTGGAGTTATAGATGATTGTCAGCTGCCACATGGGAGCTGGGAATTAAACACTGGATTTTTTTAAGTGCTGAGACAATTCTCTAGCCTCAAATTTCATTCATTGAATCCACAAACCAAAAATCCAGAAGCCACTCACTGGGTCAGTGTCTGTCAACTAATTGCTGAGTTAAATTATATTTGCAACTAGGAATCCTCTGTGACTCTCAAGGAGACCCTATTTTCCTATGTCAAGATCAGGCACTACTTTCCCTCCACCTGCTTGTTTCCTGTCTACAACCTTCCTTTATCCAAGCAATAGAACCAATCTGGCAGATGTTTTAAAAGGTATTATGGCCACGCCTTTGGCTCTTAGGCTTTTGAAACCACAGATCCCAGAAATTGAAATTTCCCCAGGAACCTCATGATGGGAAAAGAATAAGGCTGAGAGGTCTGGAAGCACTCAACTTTTTTGAAAATAGATTTACATTTGTGTGTGTGTGTGTGTGTGTGTGTGTGTGAGAGAGAGAGAGAGAGAGAGAGAGAGAGAGAGACAGACACAGACACAGACACAGACACAGACACAGACACAGACACAGACACAGACACAGACACAGACACAGACACAGACACAGACACAGAGAGGAGTTGAGACAATGGTTGGTGAGATGGTAGTGGGCATATGGGATGGGTGGGGAGAGAGTAGGGACCACATTTTTGTCAGATTCCTTACTTATGCATATCTTTTGTTTCTACTTAAACTTTACCCTCAAGGTAGGACAATGAAGATTGACCAATGTATGCCTGTGTTGACTAATATCCTTTATCTCATTTTCACTTGGCTTCATTAATTTGTCTTCATTAATTGGCTTATTTGAAAATGCATTGCTGACAACCATCATTTGATTGAATTTAAAACCCAGTTCATGAGTTAGAAACTCTTCTTGAGATTATCAGTAAAGCCAAGAATCTAAGGCTAAATAGGTCACTGGCCCTCCAGGAAAACCCACTATTACTATTTTTTGCTAGCTGAAAATAGCAGTAAAATGTTCCCTAATAGAATGTTGTTCTTATCAAAGAAAATTCTTACAGTAGATGATAATTAAAACATAAACCCAAGCCATAACTGATGCATGTGCTGAGGACAGACTTCAGCATTTAGTACCCTAAATGAGATTTCTTTTTCACACTCCTCTTAAGGCTCGTGGATGTATGAAGAAGAGGAGGTGGAAAATTGTAAAAGCCAGTAGTGGTGGATGATATCAAGCAAACATTTCCAAGATACAACAGTACAGATGCACATATAAACTTAAAGACCATGACAATATGCATAAGAGCGGCACAAGTTGAAGCCAGACAAAACTCCAGCAAGAAGGAGGAAAAATGGGCACTCACTCCTATCTGAAAAGCTATTTGTAATTGATACCTGATGGGAGAAACAGATCAGTTTGCTTTAAAGGAATTTACCAACCAACCTTTAAAGGAGTTGCCCCAGGGCAAGCCCCTTGCTCTGGAGTAGTTGACTTTGTGTTACTTTTGAGAGAGAAAGAAGAGGAAGTTGGGTTGGTAGGGAGGTCAAGGTCAGGGAGAATATTGAAGTGAGAGGAAAAGAAAACGATTAAAATACATTGTGTGGAATTCTTAAGGAATAAATAAGAACACACACACATACACACACAAACACACACACACATACACACACACACAGAGAGAGGGGGGGGAGAAAGAGGAGAATATGGCTTGTTGGAGCTGGTAGGGCACTGGCTCGACATTCACTATTTTTTTTAAATTTTCTATATTCTTTGTTTACATTCCAAATGATTTCCCCTTTCCTGGTTCCCCCCTCCCCATAAGTTCCATAAACCATCTTCCTTTTGCCCATTCCAGATCAACCCCCTCCCACTTCTCTGTCCTGGTAATCCCCTTAAAACAGCAGGAGTTATGCAGAACCATGATTCTAGAATCTCATTTGTGATACTGCTTGTAGAGTCTGCTGTATTTTTATCCACTCAAGGTTCCCTGCTTTTTCCTACTTTTATCCCTGATAAACAAAGTCTTGTATCCCTTGTAGTAGGAGGTGACAGGACTCTCACCTAAAGTACTTTCCTTCTTAGATACATAGAATCACAGGGAAAATATGAAGGAGCTCCAATAGCCAGTTGCTGCTATACTTGACCCCTTGGACAGGAGGATAGGCACAAGACAAGTTCCTTGTGACTTGCCTGTCTTACACTTTCCTACTAGAAAAATAGTGTATTTTATTGAGTTATGAAGATTCACAACTGAAATATCAAATCTCTATGATACAGTACAGTTTTGTAGCATTTTTACTGGCTTAACAATATAATATGAGCACTTTTCAATCATGAGGATTTCTTTCAAAATACAATTCCAGTAACTTTACACTATTCATACATATTCCACTATCATAATTTATTTAACCTTCTCTGGGAAACATTCACTGTTTGGTTTTCAATGCTGTAAAGTGTACTAAGATACTTGTTCCTACTTTTTTAATTCCTTTGGCTAAACTCTTACTAGTTGATTTACTGAGTCTAAGGCTGCCAGTGTTTTTGATCCTTGTATGACTGACTCAAAAGTCAAATTTAGTCCTTCTATCACAGTTCTGTTTCTAGACTTTCCACTGTAAGGCCTTCTATCTCTTCTCTGAACCAATAACTCATGTTGATATTACCACACAGGAATTTCACTTGCTTTTCCTCTACTGATTCACTTGTTTTTGTTTTGATGTTAATGGTCAGGCTACAATCTACACTAGAATAGAGACTAGGATTTGTAGTTTATTTGAATTCACAGTATACTCTTGGGATTACATCAAAACAGAAATAGCTTAATTTCTTAGAAAAATAAGCATGTAAAGGACAAGTGGTACTTTTCTAAATGCAAGAGTTATGGATTTGTTGACATTATAGCTCATTTGAGAGTATTCCCTTAACCTTTCTTAAGTTTGATAACCCCATTTCTTCAATTACTGGATTTGCATATTCTAATGACCCTATAAAAGCTGAGTTTTATGTTATAACCACTTCTTCCCTAGCCTATGACCTTTTGTACTTGAATAAGTAGAATGGATCTAGCTAATCCTTCTGGCAGCTAAAACACATACCCTTCATAACATCTCTTAAGTTCTTTTCATAAACCCTAAAAAAGGGTCAAAGTAGTATACAATAGGATAAGCCCTATGTTGACTATAGTCTTCAACTTACTAAAGAGTCAAATGTAAGATTGTTTTTCAGTTAGATTTATTAGAGAGAGTAAAGACCTGGAACGTACTGTAGGAGCTTTAATTTCAAATTTGTTCAGAGTGTTGCAAACATTAAGATTCTGACTAGTACCTGGGTCTGGTGGTAATTGCCTTCGACCCAGCACACGAGAGGGACTACAGAATGAATATAACCATGGAAACCTTTTCTTTAAAAATCAAAACAAAACAAAACAAGAAAAAGAATCTGAATAGTGAGCTAGGGTTCAGATATCCCTACATGTTGTCATTTTCAGAAATATGATCTCCAAACATGAGGATACCTTAACTGTCTGAGCCTGCATGTGCATTACCTTCCATAGCAAAGGTAGCTTTGAAAATGTGGTAAATATGAAAAATTTGAAAGGAAATTGTGTGTGATTAACTGGACTCTAATGCAAACACAGAGGTTTTCTTTGTAGGTTAGTATTTTAAAATAATATGTGCTTTCTTGTTTAAGAATTTCCTGTTATACAATGTGTTTTGATTGAATCTACCCACTTCTTTTGCTCCAACCCTTCCCATAACCTCACTACCATTTTTCCCTTCCACCTTCAATTTGGTCTTCTATTTTGCTTTAACCCAGTGAGTCCACTTTTTGCTGCTAACATATTCATGGGTGTGGGGCTATCCACTGGAGCAAGCATAACCATATGCTTGTTAGCATTTTAAAATAGGGTCTCATGTGGACAAGGCTGGATTTGAACTTGAACTTACAATGTAGAGAGGAAACAAATCCAGGGAGTTTTTGTATAGCTTCCACAGGGGCTTTTAAAAGACAAAGAAGAAAGTTGCACTTGGTGGTACAAATGATCCCAGCACTTGGGAGGCAGAAACAGGCAGATTTCTGTGAGTTTTAAGCCTTCCAGGACTATGTAGTGACCCTGTCTTTAAAAGAAAGGAAGTGGAATAAAAGCAGTGGAGGGAAGAATACCAGCTAAGGAATATAGATAATATGGACAAGTTTGAAAAACTAAAGAAAAAAAATATTCTTCTTCAGCTCTTTGGAAAGGAATATAACTGTGCTATCTTCTTGATTTTAGCTCAGTGAAACCTATTTTATATGTCTGATTTACAGAACAGTCTAAGATTGTTGTAATTTGTGGCAGTAGCAATAGAAAACTAATTATACCCACAAGAGGATGAGATGAATGATACTAACTTGTAGCAAGCTTGTCAAATGTGAATTATATAATTTCACATCTTTAACAATAGTACTTTGATATCTATTGAAAGGAATGAAGCAATCATTTAAAATATTTTCTCTTTATCAAACATGGAAAATAATTCTTAATATCTAAGTGTACCAAAGGCAAGATTGTGTCTCTTAGTAATATAGTTATATGCATAAAGTCTCATCAACATGACTGCCTAAACCTGAACCGAATAAGGACATACCAAAGTAGATGGGGAAAAGCCCACAAGGCCTCAATCATAGACAAAGAACTGTAGGCAACCAAGGAGAGGAAGAGCACAGCATCTGGTTGTCTAGAACCAGTGAACCTTGAAAACACACATCCAAGTAACATTATACAGACAGAATACGTTGTATTTAGGAATATATATGTATATACACACACACTAAAAGGCTATAAAATGCTTATGGAGATGATTACTTGGTCAAATTTTTGCATTTGTTTTGCTATGAGAAGTGTCGAAGTCACTGGTAGATACGTGATTGGCCCAAGGTTAAAAGGAGAACACAGAATTCTTACTCTTATCAGCAGGACTTCAATCCTTAGCTGTTAGCCCACCCTTATATTGCCTTGCATGATATGTGGAAGACAAGAAAACTTTTAGTAAGTAAGAAACAAGGACTTTATTGAAGATCTCGGAACCTATCACAGTAAGAAAATATTAAGGGCTCTGTAGTGGTTTGAAGGAGAAATGCCCACCATAGGCTCTTGTGTATGAAAGCTAGTGACCATTTGGCGGTGCTGTTTGGGGAGGTTAGGTGGTACATTCTTGCAGAATGAATCATGTCACTGGGACTAGAAAAAAGTATAGGGCTGTTTCCAGTTTGCTGTGTATTATGTTCTTGTTTTTAAAGATGCCAGCTCTTAGCTTCCCATTTCTGCTACCATGCATTCCATGTATTGCCATGCTCCCCCCAGGTAATTTTAACCCTCTGGAACAGTAAGCCAAATAAACTCATTCTTCTATAAATTGCCTTGCTTGTGATGTTTTATTACAATAATAGAAAAATTAACTAATAGAATCTCAAAAGATATACCACTGCTAATATTTTATAGGTTTTTTTTTTTGAACCAGTTGAGACATTTGGATGTGAAGAGTCAGACAGGAGTCAAAATATATCTTGTAATACTAATAAATATGACTGCCTACAACTAACAATCAGAAATTATCCTTGTTGTAACAGCTCCTTGAATTGAACTATTTAACCAGCAGCAGAAGGAAGAGCAGATTTTTGTTCACATCGTGTAATAAAGTAAGGGATTCTATGATCTAGGGAGAAGGGGAGGAGCAGAATCAACCAAATCAGAAAATGATATTGTTAGTATTCATCCAACTTGTTTTCAGCAAACTATTAGAAATCTCAGAGTGTTTTTCTTCTGGTTCAACATCTGGGTTATATTAAGCTTAGCAAATTGTTTTGTCCTATAATTTATCAGCATATACATGTTCTAACTATCTGTTCTGGGACATAAACTTTACTTTTTTTATCAGTGTAAAATCATATATCCTGTATTTCTACATCTCTAGAGAAATGCAGATTAAAATGTTGGAGGTGTTAATTGTGTTGCTGAACACTGAAGGAAATAATTATTTTCAAAAAATGAGCAGTTTCAATCATCACTATATTGTTATAGATAATAACACTTGTTGCTATGTTTTTTAATTAATTAATTAATATTTTAACAATCCATATTTTATTCTCCCGCCCCATCCACCCACCAACAATTCCACATCCCATACCTCCTCCCCAACCCCTGTCCCCACCCCCAACCCCATCTGACTTCTAAACTCCCTGGGGCCTCCAATCTCTTGAGTGTTTGGTGTATCATCTCTTAATGAACACAGATCTGGCAGTTCTCTGCTGCATGTGTGTTGGGGGCCTCATATCAGCTGGTTTATGCAGCCTATTTGGTGGACCAGTGTTTGACAGATCTCAAGGGTCCAGAATAATTGAGACTGCTGATCCTCCTACAGGGTCGCCCTTCTCCTCAGCTTCTTTTAGCCTTTCCTAATTCAACAATAGGGGTTAGCAGCTTCTGTCCATTGGTTGGTGTAAAAATCTGTATCTGACTATTTTAGCTGCTCATTGGGTCTTCTGGAGTGAGGTCAAGCTAGGTTCTTTGTGTGAGAGCTCCATAGTCTCAGTAATAGTGTTAGGCCTTGGGACCTCCCCTTGAGCTGGATCCCACTTGGGGCCTGTCACTGGACCTTCTTTTCCTCATACTCCTCACCACTTCCATCACTGTAATTCTTTCAGACAGGAATATTTATGGGTCAGAGTTGTGATTTTTGGATTGCCCCCTACTCCATCATTTGATGCCCTGTCTTCCTGTTATTTTTTTTTAAGATAAGGATAGTCAAGTGTATGCCCCAACTCGTAAACTGACTGGCACACAAGTCAGGATTTTCAAAATATCTCAGGCTCAGTTTGCCTGTCTTAAGTGCTAATAGTCTCTGGGTTTCACTTCCTTTCTTCCTTCTCCTCCTTCCCCCCCTTCTCCTCCTCCTTCATTTCCTCCTCCTCCTCCTCCTCCTCTTCCTCCTCCTCCTCCTCTTCCTCCTCCTCCTCCTCCTCCTCCTTCTCCTCCTCTTCTTCTCCTTCTTCTTCTGCTCCTCCTCCTTCCTCCTCCTCTTCCTTGCCCTTGCCCTTCCCCTTCTCCTTTACCTCCTCCTCTTCCTCATTCTTCTTCATTTTCAAGTCACAAAAGTTAGCATTATTTTTTGTTGTTGTTGTTCAAGACAGGGTTTCTCTGTGTAGCCCTGGCTGTCCTGGAACTAACTATGTAGACCAGGCTGGCCTCGAACTCAGAAATCTGCCTGCCTCTGCCTCCCAAGTGCTGTGAGTAAAGGTGTGTACCACCACGCCCAGCTGATTTTTTACAATTTCTTATTAGATATTTTCTTTACTTACATTATGAATGTTATCCCCTTTCCTCATTACCCCTCCAAAACCCCTATCTCATCTCTGCTCCCTCTGTTCACCAACCCTCTTACTCCTGCTTTCCAGTCCTGGCATTACCCTATACTGGGGCACTGAGCCATCACAGGACTAATGGCCTCTCCCCCAATTAATGCTCTCCTCTGCTACATATGCAGCTGGAGACAAGGGTCCCTCCATGTGTACTGTTTGGTTGGTGGTTTAGTCCCTGGGAGCTCTGGGGATACTGGTTGGTTCATATTGTTGTTCCTCCTATGGGGCTGCAAAACCCTTCAGCTCCTTGGGTCCTTTCTCTAGCTCCTCCATTGGGAACCCTGTGCTCAGTCCAATGGTTGGCTGTCAGCATTCACTTCTGTATTTGTCATGCACTGGCAGAGGCTCTCAGGAGACAGCTATATCAGGCTCCTGTCAGCAAGCACTTCTTGGCATCCACAATAGTGTCAGGGTTTGGTAACTGTATATGGGATGGATCTACAGGGGTGGGGGGGGACAGTCTCTGGATGGTCTTTCCTTCAGTCTCTGTTCCACACTTTGTCTCTTAATCTCCTCCCATGGGTATTTTGATCTGCCTTTTAAGAAGGAGCGAAGTATCCACACTTCATTCTTCCTTCCTCTTGAGCTTCATGTGGTCAGTCAATTGTATTGGGTATTCTGAGCTTCTGGAATAATATCCATTTATCTGTGAGTGCATAGCATGTGTGTTATTTTGTGACTGGGTTACCTCACTCAGGATGATATTTTCTAGTTTCATCCATTTGCCTATGAATTTCATGAATTCATTGTTTTTTAATAGCTTAGTAGCACTACATTGTATAAATATATCACATTTTCTGTATCCATTACTCTGTTGAGAGACATCTGGGAAAATTTCCTTAGCAGAACACCAATAGCTTATGCTCTAAGATCAAGAATTGACAAATAGGACCTCATAAAATTGCAAAGCTTCTGTAAGGCAAAGGACACTGCCAATAGCACAAAATGGCAACCAACAGATTGGGAAAAGATCTTTACCAATCCTACATCTGATAGAGGGCTAATATCTACTATATACAAAGAACTCAAGAGGTTAGACTTCAGAGAACTCAATAACCCTATTAAAAATGGGGTACAGAGCTAAACAGATAATTTTCAACTGAGGAATACTAAATGGCTGAGAAACACCTAAAGAAATATTCAAAATCTTTAATCATCAGGGAAATGTAAATCAAAACAACCCTGAGATTCTACTTCACACAAGTTAGAATGGCTAAGACAAAAAACTCAGGTAACAGTAGATGCTGTCGAGGATGTGGAGAAAAAGGAACATTCTTCCATTGATGGTGGGATTAGAAGCTGGTAAAACCACTCTGGAAATCAGTTTGGCAGTTCCTCAGAAAATTGAACAAAGCACTACCTGAGGACCCAGCTATATCACGCCTGGGCATATACCCAGAAGATGCTCCAACATGTTATAAGGACACGTGTTCCTCTATGTTCATTACAGTCTTATTTATAATAGCCAGAAGCTGTTTTTCTCTTCTACAGAACTGGAAGAAAAAGAGAGCCATTATTAATTAACAAATGTTTCTACTGCAGGAAACATGAAGCGTTATTCTCATACATGCATCTCTAGACAGTAGGTTGGCCAAACCTATTCTCTGTTTCTGGACTCCACAATGGGACTCCATAAAGTATTTTTAAAATGAAACTCATCAGTCCATTTATTAGCCTCAAACCAAACACAAGGACCCAATTATTCTCTCTCAAGCCTAAATCCACATTTGACTCCATTTTTCTTATAGCTTAGATAATATGCTATTGTCACATTTCAGATCTCTGTGCATTTCCTCTGGATTCTTTACTTGTATTCTTATATAGTTCTTAGTGGTTAACAGGGTTTATTCTTTTTAATATTAATACAGAAAAGAAGCTCTTTGAGAAAGATTTGTCTATGTTTAAGAAAAGCTTTAAGTGTCTTAATTATGTTTTTTCAACTCTCAATGCCAGCTCTTTTCTGTTTTCAATTCCAAGTTAACCTTATAGCTAAGGCTAATTGTATGTGGGTTTTTTCTTGATTAAATGAGCTTTGCTGTGGTCATAAGGATCACATAAACTCCCTACTGTTTTTCTTTATAAAAGTCTTAGACTATTATTGAATACATCAGTGTAACGGAAGTAAAGACAAAAGAGTTTTATTCTTAGTAAGAGTAGGGCTGTTACTATTTTAAATACTTGTATGCATATGACTATACTAGTGAAACAGAGAGAGAAACAGTCTTCCCAGGAACATACTCCAGATGGCTTGGAGCTTCTCCATTGAAAAGCAGTATAGTATGCAAGAGCTAAGTATGTATGAATGCAAGTGAACCTTTTTCCATTACCAGATTATTGGCATAAATTATCAGATATTCTGTTTGCGAAGTATACTATATTGTATAAATGTTGGAAGATATACCCAATTTAAGTATTTAGTATTCATACTGAAAATAAGTCACTGTTCACAATTAACTGTTTTTTTTTTTACTTAGTCCTTCAATAAATACAGCAGGTTGGGTTTATTTATTTATATTGAATTCTTTACTGTGCTGTTTCTAGATGCACAGACTGGATTTGATATTTCTTATTTTGGAGGACAGTAAATATAAGCAAAACATATCACATATTCATGATTATATCATAATGAAACTCATTTGTAATTTCTATTTCTGTTTCTGAATTCAGTATCCTCTGAAGAGTGACTAAAATCAGCATTCAAAATGTAAAGCAAAGTGTGACACTAAGATTTCTTAGTTTCTATGGCAGGTCAAATCATATACTTGCTCAAATTGCTACTCAGCTGTAATCCAGATGAGACCAGGAAGAGTCATTTGCCAAAAGTAGTATTCATTTGCTACAAGGATTTTTCTCTCCTGTCTCTTGGCTTACAATAGATGTCCTCGTTGTTTCGGATGCATTACACCTGCTCCAGAGCAAATCAAATACATTTTGAACCTTTCCAACATACGTACAGAATTTGTGAGTTGCCAGGGGAAAAAAATGTTACTGTTTTCCAAAAGCATAAATCTCTTTGGGGTGTTAGACAGTGCCTGTCTAAGTCCTGGCCCTGCTCAGGGGTCCTCTCTTATGCTTGTTTTGTTTTGTCTGCGACTTGATGAATTGATCTCTTCATTAGACCTAAGCACCAGGAGCCTGGGAGCACCATCCATCCACACTGACACAGTTTCAAAGCTCTCAGCTAGTGAGCCCAGAAGTTGGCCCTTTGTCTCTCCAGTCACTCCAGATGTGCTGATTCTTATTTTCATTTTCATTAAGTCAGGTATTCCTTTGCTCATGGCAATGCATACCCCAGCTCTTTCCATTAAGTTCAGCAAGGCAATTTGGAAGTCAACAATCATCTTTCTACAGGCCCCTCTGATTTTTTTCTCTAAAAGCCCCATGTGTTTATTTTCATCTTTGTTTCCTCTCAAGAAACACTGCTACAGTACATTTTCTTGTTAATGTTTTAATGTGTCAATAGAGTTCTTTTGCTAATTTTACATTGTCAGCACTATTTTAAATTTAATGATTTGTGCATCCAAATCTGGCCGCTGGTCCTACATCTGACCTTGCTAACTGCTACATTTTAATAGAAATACAATTTTAAAACTATGTATTTATTTATTTGTGGGGTGTCCATGCACATGCTATAGTACATGTATGGAAGTCAAAGGACAACCTTTTCGAATATGATTTGGAACAACTTTCCAATTTGCTGAGGTCAGGTCTCTTTTGTTTCTTTGACAAGTTGAGCTTCAGGGCAATCTTGCCTTAGGCATACCTGGATTATGGGTGTGCACTAGTGGATCTACTCTTACATGGGTTCCAGGAAATTGAATTCAGGTTGTCAGACTTGTACAACAAGCAATTTGACAAGGTGATTCATCTCAGAGGTCCACTATCATTTTTTTTTGCCAGGTTTAATCATCCTTCTGGCTGCAACTAAAACCTAACTATTGTTTTCAGTGCATCTTTTTGAGAATATCCCTAGGTAAACCAGGCTGTCTTCGAACTCACCATTCTCCTGCCTCTGCTACCTTAATATGGGGATTTGCAAGCATGCATTGCTATGTACAGACTTCTCAATTCATTTGTAAGTGTACAGACATGTGTTATTTAGTATGCTCATCTTTGTATGATGACATACAGAGTCAAAACAATCATATTCTGAAAGCATAAAAACCTCCCAGTCTTGTCTCTTCTACTTAATGCTTCCAGTCCCTCCCTGGGTAGTTGAAATTTTTTATGATTACTTCCACCCTGGCCTCTTTACAAGCCTTTTAAATGTGCTCAAGTAATTTCACAGTCCACTTGCTCCTTTTGTCTGGTGGCCTACAATGAGTATTGAGAAAGCTAGTTTACTGAAACACGTGGTCACGTATCCAACTTTGAGTCCTACCAGCTCTGCACAATTACTAGGCTCTTCTTACCTGCTATTATTGAAATAATTTATCTTTCAAGATGACAGTTTTAACTCTGCCTTGATTTTCATTGTTTGGAACAGTCTAGTAAGAATAACTAGAGTACTAAGCTTCCATATCCTCTTTCCTATCCTTTGCAGTCAAGTACTTATCTACCAGCTAGTTATATTACATAGTATTAACCAATAGAACTTTACAGTGAGTGGTGAAAATACATACAAGTTTGCTATAAACAGAAAATATTACAGTGCTCTTGTAAAGCCTTGAAGCAATTCTTAAGATATATAGAACCTGACTATGGTGACCATGAACTCACAGCTTAACAGGAACTAGCACTTCCATTAATTCTACTCTCAGCATTCCTTCATCATTTCATGTCTGTATTGTGGCAAGGGCTACATAGCCAAGCAAACCAACTGCAGGTACTCACTGTAGAAACCAAATTAAAAAAAAAAACAAACTATAGGATGAATGATGTTTCCTCAGACCTTTAAAGCATGTATTTACAAAGATCACTCAGAGACCTCAATATATTTAGTCTTGTCTCATTTTAAAAAATTCTTATCTGGCCCTTGATGCACATGCGAACTTACACACTGCCTCTGTTTCAAGCATACCAATGTCTCCACTCTGACATGACTCTTCCATTCCTTTTCATTCTATACAGTGAATTTCTGATTACCATGGTAACCTTTGATGTCCCTCTTACCCTTAGACCAATAAGAATGTTTCCTGTATTGCAACAGCCACTTCAATTCTCATAATTATTTTTCTGCTAGTTTGTTTATTTATTTGTATGTGTTTACAATAGGGACAGGCAGCTGCATGCTTGTCACTTGCAGTGCAGACATTAGAGGACAACTTTGTGGAGCTGGTTCTTTCTATTTATTTTTATGTGAGTTTCAGGGATGCAGCTCAGGTCACCATGCTTTGTTAGCACCTTTTCTCCTGAGTCATTTCATGACTAGAAATATTATCTTCTAACAGGAAGAGAAACTGAATAACAGTTTTATGCTTATATTCAATGGAGAATGAATGACTCTGTAAAAACATGCTTGGACAACTGGCAAAGTACTAGTTGAATAGACCACTGAAGAAATCCTGCAAGAACTGTGTGTTCAGATAATTCTTGGATTTTCAACAGGCAGGGAACAGTTGTTTGGGCAGGGTTCCATTGCAGAATCTCCTGAGGTGAGAAAGTTTTGGAAGCTTGCAGAAGTGACCCATTTCCTCTCTGAAGTCCTTCAGCTATGGCAGGCTGGAACAGTGGCAATGATGGAAGTCCAGGATGTCCTGAGAGTTCTGGTTAATAGCTTTCACTGACAGTGGTCCCAGAAACAGTGCCAGAGCATTTACGTGCCATTAAAGCCAGGGCCACACACACACAGTCTCAAGTCTTCTCTGGATGTTTATCAACAAAGAGCCTGGAGAATACTTGTCTCAGGAGCAACCCAAAGTGATCTCAGAAACCATCTTAGATTCTTTAAATAGCATTCCATCTTTCCAGGTAGGGCAGGATTTTTATTTTATTTTTATTTATTTATTTATTTATTTTGTAATGAGGGTTTCAAAAAACGATTATCAAACATGGTAGGTTAGCAAATCTTTTCATGGCTTACCCATACAGAAAGATGGGAAAGGTTTTAGTGATTTAGCCAGGTTATATGGCTGACAGTGGAGAAGGGTTCTAGTTTCTATGACACATACTGGGGAAGATAAAGAATTATTTTTTGTGGATCACTTTGTGGGGGGAAAGAGATGATGGATAAACAAGGAGGCAGGAAGTTAGAGACTGGGTTGTTAATAAGTTCACTTCCAGTGCTTTCAAATCTCCTTTGGTTCAAGGTACTTGGCATGATCAAAGCTGATGTCTCATGGTTATTATTTTCTCAGCCCCAAGAAAAGCCCATCCATTCATATGTTTCAGCCCTTTACTAAAATCTTTACATCACTTTCTACTCCTGATAACAATGAGTAAGTGTTCCTGCTGCCTTACACCCCTGCCATCTTTTGATTCTGTTATTTTGGGTTTTTTAGTCATCTGGATATCGAGCTCAAGTTTAAGTGTTTCAGAACTCTTTCAGTTTTGATGGTTGTCATGGTCCAATGCAGAACAAATGCTTCTTTTTTTTTGCTTTCTATATGTGAATTCCTGCCTTCAAATGATCTTCAAACTACTAGACAGGAAGATATATGACTTACCTGACTTCTGTCTCACATTGCATTAAGTTCATACTAATTGCTTGATGTTTATTTCACCATTGGAAACTACTGGATACAAAATAAAAGTATGCACATAAATGCATACTCTATTATAAGTAATATATATATATATATATATATATGTTGTTGACAAACATTTTTGTTGCAGGTTTAAGTGTGAAAATTTCAATTCATTTTTTTCAGTTTTGATGTTTCTCTAATTATATGTTATAGTAGCAAATAGAATGCTAGTGATCTCCATGACTAAACTGGCAAGTCTCTAAGAACTCTTCATTGTTTCTGCTGGTTAAAATCATCCATGGACATAGATTTAAAGTGAATTAACTAACAGAAATAAGAAGAGAAAAGACACCAAGAAAAAGGCAGCATATTTGCCACCTCTTTCTACAAAATTGCACAATTTTTATGTGTATCTATTGGCCTTTGTAAATGTAGTTGAAAAAATATTGCAAATTGAGTTGATCTCATTAATTTATACTCCTTCTGTATGAAAAACTTATTACTGTTTATTAGGAAAATAAAATTTTAAGCAAATCTCCCTATCTTGTATACCATATATTACCTGCTCCTGTGGGCTTAATTGTGCTTTGAAAACACATATGTTGTTATAACTCCCAATTTTACAGTGTAAAGAAATGAAAATTTTCAGGAGACAATTATGTCTAAATATAGTCTTGAAGTTGGGATCTTGTTGGTGACATTATAAAGAAAACTGATCCCACCCCCAGCCCCCTTGTCCAAACCCCATATAAGAAGGCATCTGTCAGACTGAAGATGCAGAAAGGGAACTTAAATGAGTTTGTGCTAAGTTCTCTGCATACAGTTGTGGTTGTTTAGCTTGAGGATTTCTGGTACTCCTAACACTGCGAGTAGGTGTTTCTCTGACTCTTTCCTGATCTTGGGAACCTTTTGCTTCTACTGAGTTCCTTCATCCAACATTCATATGAGGGTATGTGCCTAATTTTATTGCAACTTGTTATGCTATGTTTGATTGATATCGCTGGCAAGTCTTTTTTTTTTCTGAAGGAAAATGGAGGAGAGGGGAATGTGGGGTGGATACTGGGAAGAGTGTTGGGATGAGAGGCTGCAGTTGGAATTTATTGTAACAGAGAAGAATACAATAATTAATAATAATGATAATAATGATAATAACAACAACAAAAGAAGGCCTCTGTCAGCCTGCTAGGAGACCATCCACAAATAGTTATTAAGATCAAAACCAACCACACTGTCACTTTAATCTTGGATTTCTAGCATAAGAGTTGTGAAAACAACAAGGCTGTTGCAAATTGCTTTAGCCTCTATATTTTGTTATGGCAGTGAGACCTGCCTCTCATCATGTTTACCCAAATTCCACTCTCCACAAAATTAGCATTTTTGTCAGAGAAGATTATATTAATCATTTGCACAGAGAAGTTCTGATTGAGGACTATGCTTGTGGCTCAGTAAGGAGAGTGCTTATCTAGTACACATGAAGTCCTGGCTTGAAGTCTCATCACCTAATATGCTTGTGACTCCAATATACAGGCAATGGAGGCAGGAGGATCATAACTTCAAGGTCTGTTTCAGTGACAGTAAGTTAGAGGCCAGCCTGTGTCACTGTCTCCCCAAATTCATTTATCAAGTTCTAATAATTACATATTAACTTTGCTACAGACTGAATTGAGCTGAGTTTACACCTGTGGTATTTAGCCTGCAACAGAGCTAGCTTAATGTATCAGTAAAGACAGTGGGTGTGTATATGTTACAGTTTGAAGTGTTCCAAAGCACTGTATTTGTCAAATACCTGGGACACTGTCTCCAAAACAAAGGAGAAGAAGAAGAAGGAGAAGAAGAAGAAGGAGGAGGAGGAGGAGGAGGAGGAGGAGGAGGAGGAGGAGGAGGAGGAGGAGAAGAAGAAGAAGAAGAAGAAGAAGAAGAAGAAGAAGAAGAGAAGAGAAGAAGAAGAAAAAGAAAAGAAAAGGAAAGAAAAGGAAAGGAAAAAAGGAAAGAAAAGAAAAGAAAAGAAAAGAAAAGAAAAGAAAAGAAAAGAAAAGAAAAGAAAAGAAAAAAGAAAAGTAACAAATGGTAAATTTTATAAGGGTGAGTGAAAGAGTTTACCTATGGGATTTCAAAAAAAAATAAAAACATTAAACAGGGAAGAAGAGAGATTTGTGTTTATCTGAATGGGTAGGTATAGCATTTCTGGGTGAGTAACATAGAGATAGAGCATTGCAATGTAAACATAGCTAACATTTCCTTAAAGGGGAAATCCCCAGGCAAATCTTAATTTCCAGTCTCTGTTGAAACCTCAGAAGTAGAAGCTCAGTTGGGTCTCATAAGCTAAGGTGGGTCTGGACCTGGTTAGTGCTTGGGTAGGAGAGAAACACTGAATACAGAATGGAGTGCTGACATGGATCAAGGGTATTTCAGGTGACCCAGCTTGCCTATGTGACCTTCACACTGGTGAGATGCAGCAAATTTTAGACTCCAAGGTTTCATTTTCTGAAATGCTTCCTACTCATTTCTCATAGTCCTCTAGATAATTAATCAGCTGACTTTATGATGCTGCCATTACCATGACTTGCTTCCAATTCAGCATTGCATTTCCCAAAATATTCTAACAATTCCAACAATAATCTACAAATGTCATTTTGAATACACATATTATTCATGATGATGAAGGTTAGTACATTTTTGTCACTATTCTCCACTTATAATATCTTGTTGAATAATCCACTTTATCATAGATTCCCACTTTCAAATGTATTGCTTCCAAATTATATAAAAATGAAAAATATAAAGAGGTATAAGATTACAAAGACATATTAATATTACCAAAATTTGATGACACAGTCACCCAAATTTGTTATTATTAGCTGATGTAAACAGTATAGTGTGTGAACAAAGAAAATTCTTCAGTAAACTTTCTTCTGCAACTCATTTGTGTCCTTCCCACAGCTTTGATCCTATTATTTTAAGTTGGCAAGTAGGATTGCATGTGTATGAATAAAAATGCTTGATTTATCACCTGGTTTCTGTTATTTCCTAAAAGTTGCCTTATGACTTGGAGTTAAGCAAGTTACAAGAACTGCTTCAGTTTTATTGATGTTTGTGGCCATTTCAATTTATACTCAGTTGGTAAGCTAGCATGGACTCAAATAAAGGTGGTCTTCCTTTCACAATGTTTTGACTTAGACTTTATTACTTTTATTTTTTATAGTCCAGTTATTACTCCTCTACCAGTCTGTTCTCCTGCTGCAGCTCCTCATCCCATTTCTCCCGCCCCTATCTCCAAGAAGATGTCTTGTCCTTCTGCAACCCCCTTCATGCAAGGTCTCCCCCACTCCCTTGGCCCTCAAGTCTCTAAAGGTTTAGGCACATCTTCTTCCTCTGAGGCCAGAACAGGAACTACCTTGCTGTATGTGTGTCAGAGACCTTGGGCCAGCTAATGTGGCTGCCTGGTTGGTGGCTAAGTGAGAGTTCTCAGGGGTCCAGGTTAGTTGAGACTGCTGGTTTTCTATGAGATTGCCCTCCTCCACTGCTTCTTCCATCAGTTCCCTAATTCAATGAAAGGAGTCCCAAACTTCAATTCAATGGTTGAGGAGAAGTATCTGTATCTGTCTCTGTCAGGTGTTTGTTGGGCATCTCAGAGGACAGCCATGCTAGGCTCCTGTCTGTAAGCACATCATAGCATCAGTAATAGTGTCAGGCCTTGGCACTTCCCCTTGAGATAGATCCCAAATTGGGCCAGTAAATGAACCTCCTTTCCTTCCATCTCTTCTCTATTTTTGTCTCTATTTTTGTCCCTGCAGTTCTTTTAGACAGGAACAATTCTGGTTTAGGGTTTTTGATTGTGGGATGGCAACCCCATCCATCCTCTTGATATTGACTCTTTCTACTGGAGAGGTAGACTGTACCAGTTGCTTCTGCCCCCTGTTGGACATTTTATCTAAGGTCCCTCCATTTGAGTCCTGAGAGTCTCTCACTTGCCAGGTCTCTGGTACTTTCTAAAGGGTACCCCATCCTCCTACCTCCCACGGTTGCCTGTTTCTATTCACTCTGCTGGCCCTCAGGGCATAACTCCTGTTTCTCCCCTACAACACATGATCATGTTCCCCTTTTCCACTCTCTGCCCCCTCTCCTACTGAGGTCCCTCCGTCTCTCTGCCCTGCCCCTGCAACTCCCCCCCCACCTTATTGCTTTCTTCTACCTCCCAAGTGGAATTGAAACATTCTTGCTTGGGCCCTTCTGCATGTTAAACTTGAGTTCTGTGGATTTTATGCTTGGTATTCTCTACATTTTTGACTAATATCCACTTACTAGTGAGTACATATCATGCATGTCCTTTGGGTCTTAGTTACCTCACTCAGGAGACTATTTTCTAGTTCCATCCATTTGCCTGCAAAGTTAATGATGTCCTCATTCTTAATAGCCGAGTAGTATTCCATTGTGTAAATGAACTGCATTTTCTCTATCCATTCTTGCATTGTGGGACATCTGGGTTGTTTTCTGCTTCTGACTATCACAGATCAGGCCACTATGAACTGTTAAAGCTTCATTGTGTTCCAAAAGCAATGACTAAGAGGCTGAAGAGATAGCTCAGAGGGTAAAGTGACTACTGATCAAGCATCAGAATCTGATTTTATATCTCCAGCACCCACATAAAAGCTGAACATTGAGGTATATATCTGAAAACCCTGTGTTAGGAGGTACTGGTAGATACAAGAGGACCCCAGGGATTTGTTTGTTCATTAACAATTCTATACAAATGGATAAGCTCTAGATTCTCTGAGAGACCTTGTCTCAGGGAAAATGGTGGCAAGACTTAGAGAATGACAACTGATATTGACCTCTGAAAGGCACACATACACACACACAAGCACTTACACACACCTATATGTATATACATATATATGTACATACATTAAATAAATAAATGCATTTATTTTTAAATGAATCATAATAAATAGAACCCCTACTTCATATTATCATCCTTTCCCAGACTAATGATACACAGCACAATACAGTCTCTTAATGCTGTGCAGTGGCTAGGGGTTGTGACGCCTCATGATTCAGTCACTAGGGTGACCAACAGACCCTATGGTATGCTGTGTTGCTAGCAGGTTTGGGATAATGGACTTTTATCATTTAGTATCTCATCAAGTCTTCACAATGTTCAAATATTCCTCCCACTTCTAGTGTATCTGCATTATAGACTGTTTCAATATACAAGGAATTCATCAATATGTGATCCCATTGCATAGTAAAGAAAATTTGTACTTCCATATGACTTTCTGTTCATAAAGTATGAGAAATGTGTATCTGTGTCCAATGGTTCATCTTGATTGTTAAACTTATTTTCAAAGCATCATGTACATATGGTGCTTGTTATGAACTGTACAGAAAGTGGGTTTTACTTTTATCACATAGTCCTAAGGATGCAGGTCCACATAGTAACATCAGTCAGCAGTCTGCAAATATCCAGAGACCTTCACATTGGCACACTGCGCAACATTTTCAAGTCACTACCATTGCTAGATCTTCTGCCTATTAGGGACATGGAATGGAAAGGATTATATCTTTATTAATTCTCATTTATTGTTTAAAATGCTGAGAATCCAGAGAATCTAATGTGCAAAGAGTATAAAGAAGTGAAGAAATGCATGAATACAGTAGTCCTTATTACATATTCAACTGATAAAGAATATGTAAGTACTAGAGTGCCATGATATCAGAAACGGTATCTTTCCCATTTCTTCTCTAATTCTAGCACTTAGAACAATGTTGACAATGTAGCAGGCACTCACTTAATACTTACTGGTTGAACAAATTCTATTTAAAGGGCGTTTTAAATGGAAATAGACTTCACAAAGGTACAGTAGAAATATGATATTAGCTTTTGTTTAAAAGAGACAAAAGGCAAGATAATTGTGGCAGGTAATGCATCTGAAACTAATACGTTTTATATATAAATCCATGTAAATTCTTGTAAAACTCTGAAATATAGAATTATGTGTATGATCATTTTTTGCCTTTGTTTATGCCTATGAACTCTTTTGAGTGCCTGTTGTCCAAAGGAGTCGGAAGAAGGCAAGAGAGCCCATAGAACTGGAGTTACAAATGATCGTGGGCCACCAAGTTTGTGCTAGGACTGAAACTTAGGTCCTTCAAAAGAACAGCCAGTGTCCTTAACCTCTGAGCCATTTCTCCATACACCAGAACTGATTTTTAAAATGTATATGCATGTGAGAATATGTCAGGAAAATGCGGTGTGGAAGTCAGGGGATAGTCTTGTGTAGCTTGTTCTCTTTTTCTATCTTTATGGAGGTTTAGGGAGCTAAAATCTGGTTGTCAGTCTTGTTCAGGAAGGACTTCATACACTGAGCCTCCTAGATGGCCCTAAATCCTATCATATTAAGTAACAGAATAATGAATTATCCCAGTATCACATATCTGTGAAGACTGCTTTGAGCAAACTGGACTATATGATCAACCTGTTTACATTCCAATAAAAGTCACAAGTAAGGAGTTGTGGGAGATAAACATCAAGTGTAACAGTGATGATTTTAGTTTCCATCACAGTTATAGATTTTAATTCTGAAAGACAGAGAGACTAAGAATGTTCACAGAAGCCAGGATGTATCCTGGTTGAACTGTATCATTATAGTCTAGGATTGAAGCCTTGGAGAACAGAGTGGAGATCTGAAGGAGTTTCTTAAGAATCAAGCAGAATCAATTAACCACGGATTATAAATGTTCAGGCATGATAATGTCTGCAGTGTTATTTCAAAAACGCATAGAATTCAAGCTCTGAAAAATTTTGTGCTGAGCTAAACTTGTCTCTACAGTTTCTAACTTTTCAATACTGAAACACTTACTTAACCTCTGTAACCTTTCATTACCATAGCTGAAGGTAAGTTATTTAAATAAACCCTCTCAGATTCTCAGATCATTTGGAAATCCAAATTAGCTCCATTTGAATTAGTATTTCCTTCATTATTGCTACTTCAGAAAGTTCTTAAATAATGTTTTATGGCTTCTTATAAGATCTTACACACACACACACACACACACACACACACACAAAGATGAAGCTATAACTATAAAAGACTTTTTAAATCCTTCATGAACCCATGGTGAGTCAATTTATAGAGAATTTCCCAAAGGCCTGTTCGTGCCTATTGCATCTTGCATATTTTCGAGATTGAAAAGCATTTCTGTTTGGAAATGGCAACAAAACGATTAGATTTAAATGATTTTGAGTTTATCCTAGTAACTTTTGACTTTCAGAAAGAGAAATTTATGGGTCAGAATCTTTGAATAGTAGACACCCAGGATCCTCCACATAATTTATTGCCTCCCCAGCCAACTCTTGAGAATTCCTCCTCATTTGATGCAAGCAGACTGCTGCAGACTTTGCAATCCTCAGTTACCACTCATCTGTGTGAACACTGCATTGTCCTGAAGGCTTTAGCACCTCTGATTTTCTACCCCATTTCTCATCCAGAGCCTCAACTTGAAGTCCCCATTCTGTTGGCAGGTTAAATCTCTATATCCTCTTTCCTTTGACACAGATAGTCATTCTCTGAACCTGAGGAAGGGGAGACATTATTTTTCCAGTCTCCCCCTCTTTCTTTTGTCCTGGTAGATTTGTTTTAAGGAAGAGACCACTAAATTATTCTTTTTTGGTGAAATTTTCTCTGCAATAACCTCACTCACCATCTCTAGTAGTACAAGAATCAATGGAGTGAAGACCATAGCTTCCTGAATATACCCATAGTACCCATACTTTCCACAACCAAAGTTCAACTACTTCTAAGCTATTGAAATTTTTGCTAAATATATTAGCCCCGTACATACTCTTTTTAAACAGTAACAGCTTTACTACTCTCATTATGGACTCAAGAAAATGCTTTAAATCTTGAATTCTGAAATAATATCTCCCTTCCTAAATGCAATGAAGCTTTTCCAGAGAGTAAGAGAGAAAGAAAATGCTTTCTGAAAAAACACTTGATGGTTGTGGAATTCTATAAGTTTGGTTCATATATTTTTACTAACTGCCACTCTTTATGTAAATTAAATATAAGAGAAGCAAGAAATAATTTTCTATCCTAAACGGCAGAAGCATGTAAACCAGTAAGGCAGCCCTGCATGTGTTTGATGGCTGTGAAATGACCTGTTTGATTTTCTATTACAGACCAGCAGGCTGTGCTGCCCTGGCCGTCCAGACCCAAATGGTCAGGTAGCCAACTTCTGATTAGGAATGGAGTATATTCATAGCCTGTAATATAGATAAGGTACATTTGAAAACCTCATGTATAGAAACTGTTCTCCATTGTGAAGAGAGTGCCATAAAAATATATTTATGCTTTGAAATACTACCATAGAGAAGAAAACAATGTTTTATTTTGTTTTGCTTTGCTTTGTTTTGCTTTGCTGTTTTTGTTTTTTGCTGGCTAAACCCTGACAAATGAGTTTATCATTTGACCATATGGGATAGTGTATTCACACATGTCCAAATAGTCAAATCCACTCAAATTGGTCCAGATAGACTAATTCTTCAGTTCTTTGGAGGGAAAGCCCAAGCTGAGTTAAATAAAATGCTAAAATAAAAGCAGTTTATTTACCTCAGGGGAGAAGTAGTGAAAATTTGGCCTCAAGTCTTAACAGAATTCCATAATGGCTCCTGTGGATGCATAATCACTTCTGAACATCATGTTCCTTCTATACAAAAGCATAAGCAAAAGTTGAGATCTTTTAGTCTTCACATTTAGTCTGATTTATCTAGTTGAACCAACTTGTGTGTGTGTGTGTGTGTGTGTGTGTGTGTGTGCGCGCGCGCGCGCGCGCGTGTGCGTGCGTGTACATGAGCATGTGCACATGAGTATGTTCACAATAAGCACACACATTTAAGTTGGCAAAACTGAAAATTTTTTCACACTCCAAATTAATGCAGTTTGGGTTAATGTAGTTTTACTGTCTGTGTGTACATGTTAGACAAAGGCAGTAAAATATGCCACCTGCATTTCAGAATTTAAGTCATTTATTTTCTTCACTGTGAGACCATAAATTCTAAATTGCATATGAGAATCAACCTATTTCTCTCTGTTTCTGTATTGTTCTGTAATTTTTTTCTAATCAAAATTTATCTGAGAATCTAGAGATAGGTGAACCAAGGTATTCCTAAGTATAATATTCTGTCTTTAGATGGCTATCTGCTTTGTTTCTTTATTGACTGTAATAACTCAGAAGACATGGCATGCATTATATTCATTATATCTTTTTAACAGTTTGAAAAATCATAAATGAAGGGATATAGAAAAGACCAATAAGTAGGTAGTCACTCAGAGATGTCTCATTTAAAAGGAAAAGAGAAATTTATAGAAACTGGTAAGACAGCAAGATAGAACTGATGGATTAGAAGGATTTGGGTAAGATGGTATAGAGAGTACAGACAGAAATCTGTCTATACTACAAATGAACCAGCAGAATCAGCAAGACCTAACTATCTGAACCTCTACAGTTTACTCAAGGCTTGCAAGCAAGTTTGGAAGAGTTTGCACAGTCGATTGAGGTTAATGTCAGTTCTGAATTCAGCTGTGGTATTTACTTCATTCATTCTAGACAGTCTCATGGAAGGTAGAGATGCACACGTTACTGGAGCAGCTTCCACAACACTTCACAGAAGTCAGGGTTTACAATAAGCACTCTGCCATCTGAACACTGGTCATCTTCACTCTGATCATGAATAGTATCCTCTGATTACACACATATACACACAAGAAAACAAGTGTTGTTACTCCACTCTATGTCGCAGTCCTCTCCAGTGTCCCATGCTCTTGCTCTTCAAATAAATGACATGGAATGGATTTAAAAATCAAACTCCATCTTTTTTTATATATTCTCCTCCTGCCATTACAAAAGCAAGACTAGAACCTTTAAAAACAGTTATAATTAAAGCACACATTAATACTATGTATAAAGTATATATATATATATATATATATATATATATATATATACACACATACATACATACATACATACATACATAGTAAAAAGCACAACTGGAATGTAACAACATATGACCAATGAATAACTCAGGCCTTTCCAAATCTGTGAACACTTAAGCTTATACATCCACTAACACTCAGCATATAAGAGGCCTACACTAATCAGGACACACACACAAATGCTGGGAAGGAGGGAAACATGGTTCTCAGAGTTGACATATTGCTACACAAAAATGTACAGTTTCAACAAGAAATATCATAAGATATACAGAGAAACAAGGTTATCCTATGCAATGAAACAAATTTAAACAAAGCATGATTTTCCAGAGAATGACCAATGATTACTAAACAAAGATGTGAACTCAGATGACTTAAACATATCTAGAGAGCTGATGGAGAAAGTGAAGAAAAGGATGTACAAACCAAATGGAAAGATCAATAAAGAAATCTAAAGGCCCCCCAAAGTAGTTTTACAGCCCCAAAGTAAAATACCTGATATGAAAAATCCACTAAAGGATGTATAAATAGGCAAAAAAAATCAGTACTAAGTTTGTAGAACAGAAGATAATGTTGCAAGTTCAAAGGATCCAAAGGATAACAAGTATGCTGGGTATGCATTGTGATGGCACCAAAAGAGAGAATAAGGTAGAAAGGATATTTAAATTGTGGTGGAAGACATAAATATAATACCCAAGAACTTTAGTGAACATTAAATAAGATGAACTCAAAGATAACGCCATTGACACGTGAGAATCAAGGTTGTGAAAACCAAAGAAAATCTTGAAAGTGTCAAGAAAAAAGCAACTGTTTGGAACTCACAAGTATTCTCAGTGAGATTGTAAGCAGACTTCACATCAGGAAATAAGGATGCCAGAAATTAATGCTAAAAGAAAAACAACTATCACCAGATAATCTCTTCTAAAAATAATAATAAAAAGTAGAGCAGAGGATCCAGGCCGGAGGCCTTTGGTGGGAACTATCCAATTTCTGCCTCTGGATCGGGATGCCCTCTGCCATAGCATGCCATCTCCAAGCAGTGCAGGAGACCAGCTATACACACAGCAGCCAGCTAGGAAGAGACAGCCTGCGCAGGTGGGTCCGGCCCTGAGGAGTGGAGGATCCAGGCTGGGGGGGCCTCTGGATCAGGGAGGCCCTCGGCCTCAGCAGCACGGTATCTCCAAACAGGGCAGGAGGCCAGCTACAGACCCAGAAGACAACTAGGAGGAGACAGCCTGCACACGTGAGTCTGGCCCTGCAGAGCAGAGGAAATAGTACAGAGGCCTCTGGCAGGAGCCTTCTGGTTCCACCTCTGCTTTCTGCCACAGTGTGCCATCTCCAAGCAGTGCAGGAGACCAGCTATACACACAGCAGCCAGCTAGGAGGAGACAACCTGCGCACGTGAGTCCAGCCCTGCAGAGCAGAGGATCCAGTCTGGAGGCCTCTGGCAGGGGCATTCCCATTTCGCCTCTGGACCAGGAGCACCCTCAGCCACTGCTCTCAGTGCAGGAAATCAGCTACACACCCAGCAGCCTTTGAGGAGGAGACAGCCAGCACAGCCTGCATCTAGAGCTGGCCGGAGCCATAGAGATCCTGAGTTTGGAGCCATCTCCTAAGACTTTGAGAAGGAGCATTCTCCATCTTGGATCCCGGACAACAGAGAGATCTGACAATGCCAGTATAACAGGAGGCTCAAACACGGACCAGTAACAACAAGACCAACTAACTTCAGAAGTAACCAGACGGCATAAGGCAAACATAGGAACTTACTAACAGAAATCAGGGCAATATGGCAGCATCTGAACCCAATTCTCCAACCACAACAACTCCTGGATTCCCCAACACACCAGAAAAACAAGATTTGGATTTAAAAGCACTGGTCATGATGCTGCAAGAGGAACACAAAAAAGACATAAATAAATCTCTTAAAGAAATACAGGGGAACAAGAATAGGTAAGAAGCCCTTACAATGGAAACACAAAAATCACTTAAAGAAATCCAGGAGATTATGGGTCAACAGATAGAAGCCAATAAACAGGAAATGAAAAAAAAATCACTTAAAGAAATGCAGGAGAAATTGAGTCAACAAGCAGAAGTCATGAAAGAGGAAACACAAAAATCTCTTAAAGAATTATAGGAAAACACAGACCAACAAGTGAAAGAACTGAGCAGAAACATCCAGGATCTAAAAACAGAAGTAGAATCAACTAAGAAATCACAAAGGGAGACAACATTGGAGATAGAAAACCTTGGGAAGAAATCAGGGGTCGTGGAAGCAAATATCAACAACAGAATACAAGAGATAGAAGTAAGAATCTCAGATGCCAAAGATGCCAAAGAAACCACGGAATCAACAGTCAAAGAAAATGCAAAATGCAAAAAGCTTGTAACCCAAATCATCCAGAATATCCAGGACACAATGAGAAGACCAAACCTGAGGATTAGAGGTATAGATGAGAGTGAAGATTTACAACTTAAAGGGCCAGCAAATACCTTCAACAAAATTATTGAAGAAAACTTCCCTAAGCTAAAGAGAGAGTTGTCCATGAATATACAAGAAGCCTACAGAACTCCAAACAGACTAGACCAGAACAGAAATACCTCCTGTCACATAATAATCAAAACCCCAAATGTACTAAACAAAGAATGAATATTAAAGGCAGTAAAAGAAAAAGGCCAAGTAACATATAAAGGAAAACCTATCAGAATTACACCAGACTTCTCACCAGAGACCATGAAAGCTAGAAGATCCTGGGCAGATATCATGCAGACTCTAAGAGAACACAAATGTCAGCCAAGACTACTATACCCAGCAAAACTCTCAATCACCATAGATGGAGAAACCAAAATATTCCATGACAAAACCAAATTTACACAATATCTTTCCACAAACCCAGCCCTACAAAGGATAATAGGTGGAAAACTCCCATAAAAGGAGGGAAACTACACTCAAGAAAAAGCAAGATAGTAACCTTCTTTCATCAAACCCAAAAGAGGATAACCACTCAAATATAAAAATAACATCAAAAATGACAGGAAGTAATAATTACTATTCCTTAATATCTCTTAACAACAATGGACTCAATTCCCCAATAAAAAGACATAGACTAACAGACTGGATATGAAAAGAGGACCCTACATTTTGCTGCATACAGGAAACACACCTCAGTGACAAAGACAAACACTACCTTAGAGTAAAAGGCTGGAAGACAATTTTATAAGCAAATGGTCTCAGGAAAATAGCCTGAGTAGCCATCCTAATATCAGATAAAATTGACTTTCAACCTAAAGTCATCAAAAGAGACAAGAAAAGACACTTGCTGGTCAAAGGAAAGATCCACCAAGAAGAACTCTCAATTCTGAACATCTATGCTCCAAATGCAAGAACATCCTCATTCATAAAAGAAACTTTACTAAAGCTCAAAGCACACATTGCACCTAACACAATAATTGTGCGTAACTTTATCACTCCACTCTCCTCAATGGACCAATCAGGAAAACAGAAACTAAACAGGGACACAGTGAAACTAATTGAAGCTTTGGACCAATTGGATTTAACAGATATATATATATATATATATATATATATATATATATATATATATATATATATATAACATTTCATCCTAAAGCAAAAGAATATACCTTTTCTCAGCACTTCATGGTACCTTCTCCAAAATTGACCATATAATTGGTCACAAGACAGACCTCAACAAATATAAGAAGATTGAAATAATCCCATGCCTCCTATCATATCACCATGGAGTAAGAGTGTTCTTCAATAGTAACAAAAACAACAGAAAATGTACATACACATTGAGACTGAGCAATACTCTACTCAGTGATAACTTAGCCAAAGAAGAAATCAAGGAAGAAATCAAAGACTTTTTAGAATTTAATGAAAATGAAGGCACAACATACCCAAATCTATGGAACACAATGAAAACAGTGCTAAGAGGAAAACTCATAGCCCTGAGTGCCTCCAAAAAGAAATGGGAGAGAGCATATACTAGCAGCCTACGGACACACCTATAAGCTCTGGAAGAAAAAGAAGCTAATTCACCAAGGAGCAGTAGAAGATAGGAAATCATCAAACTCAGGGCTGAAATCAATCAAGTGCAAACAAAGAGAACCATATAAAGAATCAACAAAACCAGGAGCTGTTTCTCTGAGAAAATCAACAAGATAGATAAACCCTTAGCCAGACTAACCAAAGGGCACAGAAACAGTAACCAAATTAACAAAATCAGAAATGAAAAGGGAGATATAACATCAGAAACTGAGGAAATTTAAAAAATCATCATATCCTACTACAAAAGCGTATACTCAACACAACTGGAGAATCTGGAGGAAATGGACAATTTCCTAGACAGATTCCAAATACCAAAATTAAATCAGGATCAAATAGATCATCTAAACAGTCCCATAACCCCCAAAGAAATAGAAGGGGTCATAGAAAGTCTTCCAACCAAAAAAAGCACGGGACCAGATGATTTCAGTGCGCAATTCAATCAGACCTTCAAGGAAGAGCTAACACCAATACTCTTCAAACTATTCCACAAAATAGAAACAGAAAGAATGCTACCCAATTCATTCTACGAAGCCACATTTACACTGATACCAAAAACACACAAAGATCCAACTAATAAAGAGAACTTCAGACCAATTTCCCTTATCAATATTGATACAAAAATATTCAATAAAATTCTTGCCATCTGAATCCAAGAACACATCAAAACGATCATTCATCATGATCAAGTAGGCTTTATCCCAGGAATGCAGGGATGGTTCAATATATGGAAATCCATCAATGTGAACCACTACATAAACAAACTCAAAGAAAAAAAAACACATGGTCATCTCATTAGATGCTGAAAAAGCATTTGACAAAATTCAGGATTCTTTTTGCTAAGTCTTGGAAAGAAGAGGAATTCAAGGGCCATACCTAAACATAGTAAAAGCAATCTACAGCAAACTCATAGCCAACATCAAACTAAATTGAGAGAAACTTGAAGCAATCCCACTAAAATCAGGGACTAGATAAAGCTGCCCCCTCTCTTTACATCTTTTCAATATAGTACTTGAGGTACTAGCTAGAGTAATTCCACAACATAAGGAAGTCAAAAGGATACAAATTGGAAAGGAAGAAGTCAAACTATCACTATTTGCAGAGGATATGATAGCATAGTTAAGTGACCTAAAAAACTCCACCAGAGAACTCCTACAGCTGATAAACAATTTCAGCAAAGTGGCTGGTTATAAAATCAAGCAAATCAGTAGCCTTCCTATACTCAAAGGATGAGCAGGCTGAGAAAGAAATTAGGGAAATGACACCCTTCACAATAGCCACAAACAATATAAAGCATCTTGGGGGTGACTCTAACCAAACAAGTGAAAGATTTGTGTGACAATAACTTCAGGTCTCTGAAGATGGAAATGGAAAAAACAAACAGGAAATGGAAAAATCTTCCATGCTTATGGATTGGCAGGATTAATATAGTTAAAATGGCCATCTTGCCAAAAGCAATATACAGATACAATGCAATCCCCATCAAAATCCCAACAAAGTTCTTTATAGCGTTAGAAATAGCAATTCTCAAATTCATCTGGAATAAAAAAATATAGGATAGCTAAAACTATTTTTAACAGTAAAAGAACCTGGGGAATCAGTATCATGGACCTCAAGCAATACTACAGAGCAATAGTGTGAAAAACTGCATGGTATTGGGACAGTGCCAGGTGGGTGGATCAATGGAATAGAATTGAAGACCCAGAAATGAATTCACAAACCTATGGTCACTTGATCTTCAACAAAGGAGCTGAAAGCATCCAGTGGAAAAAAAGATAGACTTTTCAACAAATGGTGCTGGCTCAACTGGAGGTCAGCATGCAGAAGAATGAAAATTGATCCACTCTTATCTCCTTGTACTCAACTTCAAGTGGATCAAAGACCTCCACATAAAACCAGACACACTGAAACTAATAGAAAAGAATCTGGGGAACACTCTTGAGGACATCAACACAGGGGGAAAGTTCCTGAACAGAACACCAATAGCTTATGCTCTAAGATCAAGAATTGACAAATGGGACCACATAAAATTACAAAGTTTCTGTAAGGCAAAAGACACTGTCAATAGGACAAAATGGCAACCAAAAAATTGGGAAAAGATCTTCACCAACCTCACATCTGACAGAGGGCTAATATCCAATATACACAAAGAACTCAAGAAGTTAGACTCCAGAGAATCAAACAACCCTATTAAATAATGTGGTAAAGAGCTAAACAAAGAATTTTCACCTGAAGAGCTTCGGATGGCTGAGAAGCACCTTAAGAAATATTCAACATCATTATTCATTAGAGAAATGCAAATCAAAACAGCCGTGAGATTTCACCTCACCCCAGTCAGAATGGCTAAGAGTAAAAACTCAAGAGAAAGCAGGTGTTGACCAGGATGTGGAGAATGAGGAACACTCCTCCACTGCTGATGGGATTGCAAGCTGATACAACCACTCTGGAAATCAGTCTGGCAGTTCCTCAGAAAACTAGGCACGACACTTCCGGAGGACCCTGCCATACCACTCCTGGGCATTTACTCAGAAATTCCAGAGCATGTAATAAGGATACATGCTCCAGTGTGTTTATAGCCGCCCTATTTATAATACCCAGAAGCTGGAAAGAACACAGATGTCCCTCAATGGAGGAATAGATACAAAAATTGTGTCATATATGCACAATGGAGTACTATTCAGCCATTAGAAACAATGAATTCATGAAATTCTTAGAGAAATGGGTGGAGCTAGAGAACATCATACTAAGTGAGGTAACACAGTCTTAAAAGAATATCCATGGTATGCACTCACTGATAAGTGGATATTAGCCTAGAATCTTGAAATACCCAAGACACAATCCACATTCCAAATGATGTGCAAGAAGAAGGAAGGAGTGGCCCCTGGTTCTGGAAAGGCTCAATGTATCAGTGTAGTGGAATATCAGAACAGAGAAGTGAGAATGGTTGGATGGTAGAACAGGGGGTAGGAAAAGGGCATATGGGAATTTTAGGGAGCGGGGATCCACAAAGGGGAAATCATCTGAAATGTAAATAAAGAATATATCAAATTAAAAACAATGAAAAAGGAGACATAAAAAAGTAATAAAAAATCCCAACTGTCATTCAATAATGTGAGGAAAATTAAGATGTCATCGTTCAAACAAAAATCTTAGGTCTGTCTTAACCAAGGTTAAAATGAAAGGACACTTCAACAATAAAACAAAACAATATAAAGAAACAATGACTTTACAAAACATGAAAACATTAGCAATTAGCAAAGTCAGCATTATTAGAAAATCCAATTATAACTTTACTTCTAATTTTTCCCAAAATTTAAAAGTCTAATGTACTTAAAAGAAAGCAAATATTCACATAAAACCTAGTTGCATTGTAACAATTTCTTGTAAAGCCACATTTTATCTTTTATATAGTTTAAGATGACATATTTATAAAAATCAGTAGCTTATTTTTAGGCATTTTCTGTATACTGAGGTAATTATGTGTGTGCTGGTTAGACTTATACAAGCTACAGATTATGAAGGAAGAGAACCTCAAATAAAGAAAAACACCTCCATAAGATCAGGCCATTGGCATTTTCTTAACTACTCTTATGGAAGGGCACCGTTCATTAAGGAAGATGTTACCCATGGATAGGTGGTCCTCAGTGCTTTAAGACCACATACTTAACAAGCCATGGGGAGGAAGGTATTAAGCATCATCCCCCATGGCCTCTGAATTAGCTCTTGCCTCTAGGTTCTTATACTACTTGAGTTCCTGCTTAACTGCCTTCAATGACTGTGATATGAAAGAGTAAGTGAAATCAACCCTTTTCTTTCCAAGTTGCTTTTAGTCATCAATAGAAATACTAAGACACTGTATGATTGAAGAATAAAAGAGTTGGTCAAGGCACATTTTAGGAACACAGTTTTGCATGGTATTCAGTTAATGCATGTATAATCTAAACTTTAACATGTTAAATGCAATTGTTCTTGCAATCACACAGAAAATAGTTATATAAAATAGACAGAGTAAATGAGAAAGGAATTTATACATTCCACTAAAAATTTCATCCAAGTACAAAGAATGACATTCATGCAAAAAATGGAAAAGAGAAACAATGCAGAGAGAACATAAATGGCAAGACAGCATCAGTAAGTCCCTCCTCATCAATAACCTCTTTAAATATAAGTGGATTAACTCTCCAATCAAAATTCATAAACTGACAAGTAATTATACAAAATATTTCAAGAGATTCACTTTAAACTGGATGTGATGACATACTTTAGAAGCAGTACTTGCGAGACCATGCATTTGATACCAGTCTAGTCAAAGTACAAAGATCCAGGACAATCAATGCCTCATCATGAGACTGTTTTAATAAACAAATGAACAAATAAAAATAAATAAGAGAAATATTATACCCAGTGATACAAAATTTGATAAAAATTAAAGATTTGAAAAAGCCATTCCATGCCAATAGCACCCCTGAAAAAGCAATAGAAGCTTACACTTAACCAGAACAAATAGATTTTATCAGATCAGGAGACGAAGAATGGCATTTTATGTTTATGAAATACATCACAATATACAATTATATGATAGTAATACAGCTACTTAGATAGTTTGACAATATATTAAATTAATAATAATAGAAGTGAAGAGAGAAATAACTGCAGGTTAATGTTAGATAAGTTCAACATTTTTTCTCCATAATATGTAGAACATCCAGAAAGAAGTTAAGCAAATCAATTGAGAACTTAAGCAATTCAATAAACCACCTAGATTTAGAAATATATGGATAGAACATTTAGTGACAACAGAATAAACATTTTTCCTCAAGTACATATGTAATATTTTTCAAAACATACAGTATGCTAAGCCACAAATTTATTGACCATAAATATATTTTAATATATCTTCTCTGACTACAACAGGATAGTGCTAAATATCAATTATCAAAACAAAACCAGAAAAAGAAAGAAAACAAAAGCAAAACCAGTAAATTCCCAAGTTTGTAGATATTAAATGTTAGCCAACAAGTGGCTCATGGATCACAGGGAAATTAGCAAATACCTGGGGATGAATGAAAGTGAAAACATTATGTATGAACTCTTTTGGGATGCAGCACAGGCAGGCTTAAGAGAGAGACTTCTTGCAAAACAAAACAAGCAAGCAAGCAAGCAAACAAACAAACAAACTCAATATTCCAAATCAACAACTCACCCTTGGAACATAGGGAAGCAGTAAAAGATTAAACTATACTGAAACCTAACAGAAAGAGGATACTAATAGGTGGTTAGAGCTGAAATAGCAAAACAAACAATAAAAAGGAAACTATTGAAGCTGAGAGTGATCCTTCAGAACATCAACAAAATTGCCAAATCTAAAGAAGAACTAAGAAAAAGGAGAAAACAATCAAATTCAATCAGAAATGAGGCTAGGGATACTGTTACCAAATTGATAAAACTGAAAATGAACTAAAAGAGAATACTCTAAGAAGTCACCTCTCAGCAGATGAAGTGAATAAATTTGTAGTAACACAAATCCACAAAGATCAAATTAGAAAAAAGTCTAGATATTCTTTTTTTTAACAGTTGCAAATTTTATTTCCTTTTCTATGACTGCAGTTTACATGTCTCAAAAGCTGTCATAGATATTCTTATAACTACAAACACATTGAAGTAGTTACAGAAAAGCTCTCAAAATGTCTCCATCCTGGTATTATCAATGGAAAATTAGAACAAACATTTAAATGGACTAACAGTAGTTCTTCCCCAGGCTCTATAAAGATTAGAAAAAAAACAACACACTATCTCATTCTATGAAGCTTTCATTGTACTTGTAGCAAAACCATTGTACTTGTAGCCAGAACAAAAGTAGAAAACATAGAACAATGTCCTAGTGAACAAGAACCCTCAACAAAATTGGGTTGAATAAAATTCAGCATCATGTTATGATTATCCATCCTGACCAGGTGAGATTTCTGTTTTGAATTCAAGCATATGTGAACATATGGAGACACATCAGTATAATGAAGGGTATTATCAGAATTAGTGAGAGAATGAAAGAGAGTCTCCATTGACCCAGATAAGACATTTTACAAAAATATACTTTTTCATGGTAAAAAGCAATGTAAATAAGAACAGAAGGAAATACCTCATATAGTAGATATATGAAAACCGCACAGAATTGAAAACCCAAAATTAAACTATCATGCATATTTGTGATTTGCAACAAAGATCTTCAAACCATTCAATATCCAATATTGAATAATTAAATATTCAATTTAAATAATAAATTTAATAATTTATTACCAATTAAAATAATATAATTTTCTATTGATAGTGAGGACAAAAGTGTATATCCACAGGCAAAAACTATGCAAGTTGAAACCTTACTCAACACATGAATGTTAAACTGAAATGGACCTGAGAACTAAATGTAAACATTATAACTATGATCATTAAAACAAAAGCAAAACCTTTATAACCTTGGATTTTGCAATGTTTTCTTGTCTAAGACTCCAAAGGCCCTGACAATGAGAAATGGAATCAAACTTTCCCTCATCAAAATTAGAATGTTGTTGTTGCTATTTTTATTTTTGTTGTTGTTGTTGTTGTTGTTGTTGTTGGACATGATGATAAACATGTTTAAGAATAGGAAGGTGGTGAATTTTGTCGAATGCTTTTTCAGCATCTAATGAGATGACCATGTGGTTTTTTTCTTTTAGTTTGTTTAGGTAGTGGATTACATTGATGGATTTCTGTATATTGAACCATCCCTGCATCCCTGGGATGAAGCCTACTTGATCATGGTGAATAATCATTTTGATGTGCTCTTGGATTCGGTTGGCAAGAATTTTATTTAGTAGAGACAACAAGTGCTGGCGAGGATGTGGAGAAAGAGGAACACTCCTCCACTGTTGGTGGGATTGCAAAATGGTAAAACCTCTCTGGAAATCAGTTTGGCGGTTCCTCAGAAAATTGGGCATGTCACTTCCAGAGGACCCTGGCATGCCACTCCTGGGCATATACCCAGAGGATTCCCCTGCATACAATAAAGACACATGCTCCACTATGTTTATAGCAGCCTTGTTCATAATAGCCAGAAATTGGAAGGAGCCCAAATATCCCTCAAAGGAGGAATGGATACAGAAAATGTGGTATATTTATACAATGGAATACTACTCAGCAATTAAAAATAATGAATTCATGCAATTTGTAGGTAAATGGTTAGATCTGGAAAATATCATCCTAAGCGAGTTAACCCAATCACAAAAGAATACATATTAAATGCAATCACTGATAAGTGGATATTAATGAGCCCAGAAGCCCTAAATACTCAAGGCACAATTAGCAAGTCAAATGATTCCCAAGAAGAAGAAAGGAGAGGACCCTGGGCCTGGAAAGATGGATCCAGTTTTGTAAAGAAACCTTGGGGGGAGGGGGAATGATTGGGGAATAGTTGGGGGGGAGAGGAACTATGGGATGTATGGTGCGGGGGGGGGGGGACTTGGAAAGGGGAAAGCCTTTGGAGTGTAAACATAGAATATAGAAAATAAAAATTAAAAAAAAAAAGAATAGGGAGGTGGAATCTGTGAATTTAAAGTCATCTTTGTTTATAATGCAAGCTCACAATACTGTTTAACAATTAAAAAAGCATTTTATATATGAAGAAAATATATTTTGATCATATTTATCTCTACTCCCAGCTCCCCCTAAAGCCACCACCACACACAAACCATGCCATCTGCAGTTTATTCTCTGAATCCATAAGCTAAAATAGTGACTAACATAGCAAGATATAGTAATGCATTGGTAGAAATCTTATGAGAATAACCAACAAATCTCTATACATCTATATACACAGCCCACACCATGGGGGAAACACATATCCGGTACTATAAATCTGGAAATCAAACCAAGGGTAGGAAAATTTGAGTCTCTGAGGTGAACTTAATACTATTATGCTGTTAAATAAATGTGTTATCAAACCCTTCTCTTAAAATCACATCTCTTTACCAATAGATAAGTGTAGCTCTCAGACCTCATCCAAGAAGTTTCTTTGTTGAGTGGACAACAGTTGGTGCAGAAATTCACAAATGGTCAAAGTTGAGAGAACAAGTATCTAAGGAGTGCACATCCACAAATGGAAAAGCATTTTTTAAAAGAAGAGAATATTATAGTTGAATTGTATTTTTGAAAATATCTAGTGAAATCCTGCCATCTCCTTTATCAGATGAAGAAATTAAAGAACAGAGGGTTGAGTGTCTCTTACTACTTTAAGCAGCTTATTAAAAACAGAGTTAAGCCATTTGCATCCCATCTGATAGTTTTTAATATGCTTTTACTGTCCTTTCTGTTCAACCTCGAATTCAGTTTTTCTTTTTTTAATTTTCCTAACTTTTTTATAAACCATATTCACTTCAGTTTTCTGTTGCCAATAACAAAATACAATAGGTTGGAAAATTTTTTTGAAAGAAGTATTTTGACTCATTGTTCTAATTCAAAGATAAGAGGTTGTATCTGGTATTCCATTCTTGGATTCTACTCTATAGCTTTCTGAAGCCACTAGGATTCCCACTTATTGATCTAATATAACTGCTTCTTATAGGCTCTATCTCTAAATACTGAAGTTTCAGTAAATCCATTCTTATAATACTTTATGAGGAAGATTAAATTTCAACATGAGTTTACAAAACAACAAACTACATTCAAATAATAATAGTATATTATACTTGTTTCTAATATTTTTATCATTAACAAATCAATTTAAATCTCTGAATTAGTAAGCTTCCTGTCACTATGACAAAATAATTGAGTCAAGTAACTGATAAACTCTTCAGCTCAGGGCTATTGAGACTATAGTTAAAGACCTGTTTCTCCATTGCTTTGGGTGTCTGATGAAGGCAATAGATGGCACTGGCAGCAAGTACATAGAACAGCTAGCTAGCTTACAACATAACCCAGGAAGCAGGGATTTTCTCTAATGCTGAGGTTCTGGAATCCATTTTAAGGACATTATTGCAGTGATCCTAGTAGCTCACACTGGTAACTACCATTCAATGTTTTTATCAAGGGAATTTCCCTTGAAACCATCCTTTTAACATGTGTACTTTTCAAAGGGACTATCCCTATACAAAGCATAACGTGTTTCATCTCCATTTTTGACACCAATATCTTCCCTATATCAACACTCATTCTCTTGTACTTACTATGTGCACATTTTTACATGTTTTTCATTGCATATATCTCTGTCTTAATTGTTTTTACTAAGCTTTACTTTAAGGTACTCTATATTGCTACAGATGTATTAGTCCACTGCTAATGGTTACTCCATGATTCCCCACATTCTGTTTCATTCTCAAATGATTGCTATCTTCCCAGTGGTTGCTACAAAGAATGTTTCAACACCTTACTGAAATATGAGTCTGGGAAGAATGTATTTAAAATATAAGTTATTGTACTGAAGCCAGCATGAGGGAAATTCATGTACTCATAAGAGGAGACACAATAAAAATTACCACCCTCTCAGCCACATGCAGATGTGACTAGAAAACAGCCACATCCAAGTAAAGAAGAGGTCTAACACTGAATTAATCTGTACCTGTAACTTAGATATTCTAGCTTTCAGATTTCTGAGAAAAAAAAATGTTTGTCGGTGAAGCTGCCCAGAGTTTGTCATTCTGGTACAGTAGCCTGAACAACAAAGACAGTAATAAACAGTGCATATTACCCATGCTCTAATTGGGTGATTCCTTTCATGAGTTGAGTATATACTATAGATAACAGTCCTTCATTGGATATATTTATTTGACAAATTTGTTTGGCCTATACCTATCTACCCATACTTTTAAAAAGGTTTTATATTAGAAAAAAATGTTTGGTATTCCCATCTGGACCAGCACCCGAAGAAGAACATGGGCACTAACTTCACAGCCAGGCCCAAAACACTGAGAGGAAGCTCCACTCGCAGGGGCTTTAACATGCTCAGGATCACAGGAACCCAGTTGTTTGGTTACACCAGGATCTCAAGGTTCCAGAGGAAACTTGACTACGAGGAGCTCTGACACACCCAGGATCATAGAATCACAGGATCCCAGAATCACAGGATCAAAGAGACAGCTGGACTCTGAGGAGTTGACACAACTAGAATCAAAGGAAGGACAGGCTCCAGTCAGATAGAGTGAATGCAGCTAGCACTAGAGATAACCAGATGGCAGTAGGCAAGCATAAGAACATAAGCAATAGAAATCAAGGTTATGTGGCATCATTAGAACCCAGATCTCCCATCATAGAAGGTCCGGGATACACAATCACACTGGAAAAGCAAGATGCAGATCTAAAATCACTTCTCATGATGATGATAGAGGACTTGAAGAAGGACATAAATAACTCCCTGAACAAAATACAGAACGCAGGGAAACAGGTATAAGTCCTTAAAGAGGACTCACAAAAAAATCCCTTAAAGAATTATAGGAAAACACAATCAAACAGGCAAAGGAAATGAACAAAACCAATGTAAAAATGGAAATAGATACAATAAAGAAATCACAAAGGGAGATGCCACTGGAGTCAGAAAACATAGGAAAGAGATCAGGAGTCATAGATACAAGCATCATAAAAATAATACAAGAGATAGAAGAGAGAATCTAAGGTGCAGATGATACCATAGCAGTCAAAGAAAATGCAAAATGCAAAAAGCTCCTAAATCAAAGAAATCCAGGAAATCAAGGACACAATGAGAAGACCAACCCTAATAATACGTATAGAAAAGAGTCAAGATTCCCAACTTAAAGGGCCAGTAAATATCTTCAACAAAACTATAGAAGAAAACTTTTCTAACATAAAAAAAAGAGATGCACATGAATATAAAAGACACCAACAGAACTCCAAATAAACTGGACCAGAAAAGAAATTCCTCTTGTCACATAATAATCAAAACATCAAATGAACCAAAGAAAGAATATTAAAAGCATTAGGGAAAAAGGTCAAATAACATACAAAGGCAGAACTATCAGAGTCACACCAGACTTCTCACCAGAGACTGAAAGCTAGAAGATCCTGGGAAAATGTCATACAGACCATAAAGGAAAACAAATGCCAACCCAGGCTACTATACCCAGAAAAACACTCAATTATGAAGATATTCCAGAAAGAAAACAAATTTACACACTACCTTTCAGCAAATCAGGCATGATAAGGATAAGAGAAGGAAAACACCAACACAAGGAGTGAAACTACACTCTAGAAAAAGCAAGAAATTAATCCTTCGACAAACCCAAAATAAGATAGCCACACAAATATAATTCCATCTCTAAAAACAAAAATAACAGGAAGTAACAATCACTTTTCCTTAATATCTCTCAACATCAATGGATTCCATTTCCAGGTAAAAATTCATAGACTAACAGACTGGATATGTAATCATGACCTGGCATTTTGCTACATGCAGGAAACACACCAAAATGACAAAGACAGACAGTACCTCAAATTAAAAGGTTTGAAAATAATTTTCCATGCAAATGGTCCAAAGAAACAAGCAACAGTAGCCACTCTAATATTAAATAAAATCAACTTTTAACCAAAGTTATCAAAAAAGATAAGGAAGGAACATAATACTGGTCAAAGGAGAAGTCTACCAAGATGAACTCTCAATTCTGAACATCTATGCTCCAAATGCAAGAGCACCCACATTCATTACAGAAACTTTACTAAAGCTCAAAGCACACATCCCACCCCAAACAGTAATAGTTGGAGACTTCAACACCCTACTCTCAGCAATGGACAGACCATGGAAACAGAAACTAAACAGAGGTAAAGTGAAACTAACTGAAATTATGAACCAAATGGATCTAGCAGGTATTTATAGAACATTTTATCCTAAAGCAAAACAATATACCTTCTTCTCAGGACCTCATGGTGCCTTCTTCAAAACTGACCCTATAATTAGTCACAAAAAAAGACCTCAACAGATAAAAGAAGATTGAAATAATCCCATGCATACTATCAGATCACCATGGACTAAGGTTGGTCTTCAATACCAACAAAAACAGTGGAAATCACACACACACACACACACACACACACACACACACACACACAGAAGCTGAATGATGCTCTACTCAATGATAACTTGGTCAAGGAAGAAATTAAAGACTTTCTAGAATTTGATGAAAATTAAGACACATCATACAAAACCTTATGGGGCACAAGGAAAGCAGTGATAAGAGGAAAACTCATAGCTCTAAGTGCCTCCAAAAAGAAACTGGAGAGAGCATACATTAGAAGCTTAACAACACCTGAAAGCTGTTGAACAAGAAGAGCAAATACATTCAAGAGGAGTAGAAGGAAGGAAATAATCAGACTGAGGGCTGAAATCAATGAAATAGAAACAAAAAGATCTATACAAAGATTCAACAAAACAAGGAGCTGGTTCTTTGAGAAAATCAACAAGATAGATAAACCCTTAGCCAAACTAACCAGATGACACAGGGGCATTCTCCAAATTAATAAAATCAGAAATTAAAAGGGAGACATAACAACAGAAGTCATGAAAATTCAAAAAAATATCATCAAATCCTACTACAATACTTTATACTCAACAAAATTGGGAAATCTTGATGAAATAGACAATTTCTAGACAGATAGCAGACGCTAAAGTTAAAACAGGATCAGATAAATCATCTAAACAGTCTCATAGCACCTAAAGAATAGAAGTAGTCATTAATAATCTCGTAACCAAAAAAAGCCCAGGAACAGATGGGATTAATGGAGAATTCTCTCAGACCTTCAAAGAAGACCTAATACGAATACTCTTCAAACTATTCCACAAAACAGAAACAGAAGAAATACTAACCAAATCAGAAATTAAAAGGGAGACATAACAACAAAAGTCATGGAAATTCAAAAAAATCATCAGATCCTACTACAGTAGTTTATACTCACATTCATTCTGCTGGCCCTCAGGGCTTCTCTCTTGCTCCCAATTCCTGATTATGTTCACCTTTTCCACTCCCCCTCTTCTCTCCCACCCAGGTCCCTTCCTTTCTTACAATTCCACTTTAATGTACAAACAATAGCCAAAACATGCTCAAACACACACACACACACATACACACACACACACACACACACACACACACACACACGTATGTATAAATGCTTTAAGCACACTGCACCCAAACTTTGTAAGTAGTTATTTTTTATCAGTTTAGATACATTGAAAATGTGAGCCCCACCTTTCCTAAATGTAGATGCAACAATGTTAATCTTGGCTATAATCATAAGTAGGAGGATAGAAATGTAACAGTGAATATGCAAATAAGTCTTAAATATATTGATGGAACCACTAATGATGAATAATCTTATTTAAATATCTGCCTCTGTTTCTGAATCTTATCCTCATTTTGATATGTCACTTCTAAGAATTTATTGTGTATTTTTTTCATTTTATCTTCAAGATGAATGTATCTGTTACCATTATGATGAGTTGATAGTTTAAATGTTACTGTTGAATATTCTTAGATGAAACTTGCTCTCAAAATGAAATCCATAATTTCTCATAAAGGTTTTATTCACATTTATTTAATTAACTTTCATCTCAATCTTTATCCTGTTTATTTACTAATACATATAATTTTAATTAATTAAGGAAGCTATTTTATGGGTTTATACGTCTTACTTTCAAGCCATTTCACTTGGATATTTTATTAAAAAGGAAAGATATTCTACTGAAAATGTATACAAGGCATGCTACAATTTAATTAGATGATTTTTCAATATTTAGCATATCCCACATTCCTCCCTACCACAATCTCATAACTACTAGGAACTTTAGTTGTGGTCACATGAGTTTTATTGCACATAATATTGTTCAATCAATAAAATCATATTACATATCTACTATGTAGGATTCACAATAGTTACCAGGGGGAATCCTACTCTAAAATGCTTATAATATTGTCATTGTGGATGTGCTTATCTATGAATGGCCAATATAAGAATCTCTTGCTTTGTTTTTATCCTTATCTCTTGGCCATTGAAAAAATGCAAAGTATAACAACATGAAGCAAGTCGTATATTTAGATTATCTAAACATCAAAATAACATAGTATATGGATTTCATAAACTAATACAGAATGTCAACCTATACTTAAAGACATATATCATATTACTTTAAGTAGTTATACGAGTTTCAAAAAAGTCAATGCAATTCTTTTTTTAACCTTTAAAATAATAATTCAGTATATGCTACTACCCAGGCAATGGATTTTACATGATAATGATCTACTGTGTATTGATTCAGTTTAACCTATAAAACTACTAAAATTTTAAATTTATTAAATAGTTCCTTTATTTGTCTCCTTATATTTTGCTTGTAAAAATTGCTAACCATTTTGTATTACTAAATACCTGATTGCATACTTTTATTCTAAAGCTTAAAAATATCCAGTGATTCCATATTGTTCATAGACTAGAAATAAGTACTAATTGTTGTATCCTAATTCTGTGGCAGTTTATATATTCTAATGTAGGTGTGTGTGTATGTGTATGCATATGTTTGTGTTTACTAAGAATATATACATATTCATGCAGGTATGTGCACACATGCTTTTGCAGATCAGAGATTGATACAATATATTTTTCTCTATCATTCTCTGCCTTATTTTTTAGAAAAGGTCTCTCAATGGACATGGAGCTGACTGAGTTGCCTAGTCTGGGTGTGCAACAAGTTCTGTGGATCTTTCTATCTCTGTCTTTCCAGTGCTAGGGTTATATGCCAACACACTTGGCTTTTTATGTGGATGGAAAGCATCAAACAAGCCCCTTTTTTACTGGGCCATATCTCTAGCTCAAGACAAAGATAATCTTTATATGTGTGTATGGGGGTGTGTGGGTGTGTGCACATACATATACTTTATATATACAAATATTACAAATTTATAAAGAAATATGTCTTTTCTGTACTTGTATCTATCTAGAATTAGATCTGTGACCAAAAAGACATATGATTAATGCTAATTAAATAATAGATTTGGTCATTATTTTCAGTTTTTCACTTTCTAAGTCAGGCTATGCTCACTATTAATTCAAACATGAAGAAGAGAATGTGAATATAAGAGGAGATGCAAGGAGACTTATTGCCCTGTAAAGCCTGCAGTCTCATATATCCTGGCTTGTCTAAATACTTCATCTTCAAGTGACTCACCAATCTACTCATTCCAGTCCCAATACAGCATATGCCTAACTCCATCATGTCCATTTTTTAACTAATAAAATTTATTTTAAAATATACAACTCAGTATTGACATTTTTAAGTCATCAAAATAATTAATAATAGTTAAATGCCTCTTAAATATACATGATGTCTTCTGAAGCTAAAAGCAATACAGATTCAACCAGTTCTTAAATATCAATTTGGAATTTTAAACATGATAGAAGTAGAAAAATCTCTTATGAAGTTTTCTATGAAAGAAAATTGTGTCAAGTTTCTGATTAAGCAGAAACCATTCCATCTCCAAGAGAGAAAACGCAGTATAACTATGGTTTCATAGAATCAATTGGGTCATATTCCTTCTGTTTCTATTTTGTGGAATAGTGTGAAGAGTATTGGCATTAGGTCTTTTTAAAAAGTCTGAGAGAATTCTGCACTAAACCCATCTGGTCCTAGGTTTTATTTTTGGTTGGGAGACGTTTAAGGACTACTTCTATTTCATTAGCGGTTATTGGACTGTTTAGATAGTTTATCTGATGGTATTTTGTATCTTTCTAGAAAATTGTCCATTTCATCCAGATTTTCCAGTTTTGTTGAATTTTTGTAGTAGGATCTGATGATTTTTTGGATTTCTTCAGTTCCTGTTTTTAAACCTACCTTTTCATTTCTGGTATTGTTAATTTGGATACTGTCTCTGTGCCCTCTAGTTAGTCTGGCTAAGGGTTTATCTATCTTGTTGATTTTCTCAAAGAACCAGCTCCTGGTTTTGTTGACTCTTTATATAGTACTTTTTGTTTCTGTTTGGTTGATTTCAGCCATGAGTTTGATTATTTTCTGCCATCTACTACTCTTTGGTATATTAGCTTCTTTTTGTTCTAGAACTTTCAGGTGCACTGTTAAGCTGCTAGTGTATGCTCTCTCCAGTTCCTTTCTGGAGGCACTCAGAGTTCTGACATTTTTTTTCTTAGCACTGCATTCTATGTGACCCATAAATTTGGGTATGTTGTGCCTTCAAATTCATTAAATTTTAAAGTCTTTAATTTCTTTATTTCTTCCTTGACCAAGTTATCAAATAGGGCATTATTCAGCTTCCGTGTGTATGTGGAATTTCTCTTGTTTTTTGCTGTTATTAAACGCCAGCCTAAGTCCATGGTGATCCGATAGGATGCATGGGATTATTTCAATCTTCTTGTATCTGTTGAGGCCTTTTTTGTGATCAATTATATCATCAATTTTGGAAAAGGTACCATGGGATGAGAAGAAGGTGTATTCTTTTCTTTTAGGGTGAAATGTTCTATAAATACCTGTTAAATATATTTGGTTCATAACTTCTGTTAGGTTCAAAGTTTAGTCTATGTTTAGTTTTTGTTTCCATGATCTGTCCATTGATGAGACTGGGGAGTTGAAGTCTACCACTATTATTGTGTGAGGTGCAATGTGTACTTTGAGCTTTAGTAAAGTTACTTTTATAAATGTGGGTGCTCTTGCATTTGGAACATAGATGTTCAGAATTGAGAGTTCTCCTTGGTAGATTTTTCTTTGATGACTGTGAAGTGTACATCCTTCCATTTTTTGATAACTTTTGGTTGAAAGTTGATTTTATTCAATATTAGAAAGTATACTCCAGTTTGTTTCCTGGGACCATTTGCTTGGAAATTTGTTTTCCAGCCTTTTACTCTGAGATAGTATCTGTATTTCTCACTGAGGTACATTTCCTGTATGCAGCAAAATTCTGGGTCCTGTTTATGTATCCACTCTATTATTTTAAGTCTTTTTATGTGGGAATAGAATCCATTGATGTTAAGAGATATTAAGGAATAGTGATTGTTGCTTCCTGTTATTTTTGATGTTATTTTTATGATTTTGGTATCTATCTTCAGTTGGGTTTGTTGAAAGAAATCCAAAAGTGTTGGTATTTTCCATCTATTATGCTTCGTAGGGCTGGAAAGATACTGTATAAAATTGTTTTTGTTATGGAATATCTTGGTTTGTCCACCTATGGTAATTGAGAGGTTTGCTAGGAAAAGTAGCCTGGGCTGTCCTTTATGTTCTCTTAGGGTCTGTATGACTTCTGCCCAGGATCTTCTCGCTTTCGTAGTCTTTGGTGAGAAGTCTGGTGTAATTCTGATAGGTCTGCCTTTATATGTTACTTGACCTTTTTCCCTTACTACTTTTAATATTTTTTCTTTGTTTTGTGCATTTTAGTGTTTTGATTATTATGTGACAAGATAAATTTCTTTTCTTGTCCAATCTATTTGGAGGTCTGTAGGCCTCTTGTATTTTCATGGACATCTTTTCTTTTGGTTAGGGAAGTTTTCTTCTACAAATTGTCAAAGATATTTACTGGCCCTTTAAATTGGGAATTTTTGCTCTCTTCTATGCCTATTATCTTTAGGTTTGATCTTCTCATTGTGTCCTGGATTTCCTGCATATTTTTGGTTAGGTACCTTTTGCATTTTGCATTTTCTTTGACTGTTGTGTCAATGTTTTCTATGGTGTCTTCTGCACCGGAGATTCTCTCTTCTATCTTTTTTATTCTGTTCATGATGCTTGCATCTATTTCTCCTAATCTCTCTCCTAGGCTTTCTAAGATTACGGTTGTCTCCCGTTGTGATTTTTTTTAATTGCTTCTATTTCAATTTTGAGGTCCTGAATGGGTTTGTCCAAATCCTTCACCTGTTTGGTTGTGTTTTCCTGTAATTCTTTAAGGAATTTTAGTGTTACCTTTTTAAAGGATGGAGTTGTTTACCTGTGTTCTCCTGTATTTCTTTAGGGGAGTTATTTATTTCCTTCTTAAATTTCTCTATCAGCAGGATTTGATTTTAAATTACATTCTTGCTTTTCTTCTGTGTTGGGGTATCCAGGGCTCACTGTGGTGTGAGAGCTGGATTCTGTTGATGCCATATAGCCTCAGTTTCTGTTGTTTATGTTCTTGCCCTTCTCTCCTATCACTAGTTATGTCTAGTGGTAGCTGGTCATGCTGTCTCTGACTGTGGCTTTTCCCTCCTGCATGCCCATTTGTCAGTACTCCTAGGAGACCAGTTCTCTCCTGGAGGATATGAGTTTGGAGAGCTATGGCATAGCGTTAGCTCCAGGATGCAGACAGAAATTACAAGGATCTTGTCCCCAGCTTTTCCTTGCTTCCTGTGTCCTGGTGGATCTGGGCTGTTCCCTCTTAGACCAGGAATTTGAACAGAAGTAGTGGTCTTCTCTGTGCTCACTGCTGTGTCAGCACTCCTGGGAATCTCATTCCCTAGTGGTACTTGGGTATAGGGCTCTGTGGCAAAGTATCAACTCTGGGTGCTGTGCCATAGGATCAGCTCCAGGTACAGATGGAAACCTAAAGTGTCCTGTCCCTGACTGCTCCTCCATTTCTGTGTCCTGAGGGTTTCAGGTGGACACCAGCTCTCTGCTGCCATGGTATTTGGGTATGGAGCACTGTCACACTGGATCAGCACAGGGCACTGTGGCACAGGATCAGCTCTCAGCACAGATCTATCATGTACATTTTTTAATGAGTCATGGTTTTCTTTGGAACTATTAAATGGGAAAATGTAAAGCTTTGATGATAGTTCCCCCATTTTTTTACATTGTTATTATGTTCAACTTTAAATATATTCCATAAAGACATAACATTTCTATCATTCAACTTTTAGTTGAATTGATAAAAATTGATAAAATGTCTTTTCTATATCCATTTGTTCATATAACCATGTATTTCTTTGTATCTTTCTAACTTCACATCTTTTCATGGATGACTTACAGACTCTCAGTCTGCGAGAAACCTTCAAAAGCAACCATTCCAAAGTCCTCTGTTTCTGTAACAAAATACCATAGACTAGAAAGCTTAACTACCTGTGTAGTGTTCAAAGACCTTGAGTGTAGGAAATGTACAACCAAGATGCTGGATGCTTTAGTGCATGATAACCCCATTTTGTGATTTGAAGTAACCATCTTCTTTCTGTTTCTGCAAAGGGATAAAAATCTCTGGTGCATTATTTTTCTTTTGCCTCCTTATGCCAGAGAAATGTTTCAATTCTGTGTTCTACTTACTTCCTGAAGATCCCCTCTCACTACTATAGCTTTGGCATGTTCATTTTTACTGGACACATGAGTCCATTTTGCTTTATCTTGTGGGGTTTCTTTTGTTTTTAAGAAAGGTTTTTGCTATTTAGCCATGTATATGGCCTGGAACTTACTATTTGGATTATGTCAGCTTCTGACTCACAGTGGTCTGCGAAAAAGGCATGTGCCCCATACCTGACATTCATAGGAAATCTTAATATCATTTTTCAGTTTCTTCTCCACATCCTGTATGAGCAGAAATACATGTTTTGATTGTGAAACAGTAATATTTTCCACTTAGGTTCAGTACCACACTTTTAACCACTACTTTCAGGAAAGACTTAGTGTTTGCAGTTCTTTTTCCTAAAACATAGAAACTCAGCAAAGATAGTTTAATACATGTAACAAGAAGGCTAATATAATTGGCCTTGAGTGGTATCTTATTGAAAAGGCATACTTGAAAAATGAACATTTAATTTATAAACTCAAACAGTGCCTCACCTATTCTTTTTTTTTCCCTTCTTCATTTGTGTAATACAGCACAACCCCAATCTCCTCTAACTTGTTATACAACTTACATGCCAGATCAAAACATGAGAGTGTGGGCATATTTTAAAAAATGTTAGTTATAATGAATGTGTGTGTGTGTGTGTGTGTGTGTGTGTGTGTGTGTGTGTGTGTATGCAGTAATGTGTTTTAAGGTCAGAAAGAAAATAAACTCTGAGTATCAATTCTTTTATTACACCATGAATTTCAGGATTAAACCTAGTTTTCCAGGCTTGCAAGGCAAACACTTTTGTTCACTGAAACATCTCTCTGGCCCAAGACTGTGTACATCTTTGTTGGCTATTATTCTGCTTATGGTACTAGCTATGATAGGCCAAACTTTAATTACTGTAGAAGAAAAAGTGAACTTACTTAGCCTTCACTGCGTTAGCTTTCATTGCTTTCCAATTCAGATGAAGCTTGTTTTTGGACATCTAGATTAAAATACTGATGATAGAGATGTCCTTGCTTCAATCTAGTAGCTGATGACTCCCCAAATACCTGTCAAATATTTTCCTATCTGTGGCCTAATCTCATGCATGAATTAACAAACCACATAATACTATCCCACTGGTACCATAATTTCTGGCCATAGCTCAAAACCTTCTAGTCCTCCTTGGTTCTTCCTGGCTTTTGACCCCTATATCTAAATCATTAGAAAAGACATAAGGGACAAGTGGAGGATGCCATCTGCCCCTGGGAGCTAAGGCTGTTCCACAGGTCCTGCCAGGAGAGCTCTCACTCCTGGGCTCAGAGGTAAGATCTCCACTTTCTTTCCGAAAATTCTTCAAAGTAGTACTGGCCAGGATCATGCAGGGCATGGGAACAGTGTAACTGCTGGAACAGAGTCCTTCTGGTTAACATCTGCACCCAGGAGATGGGGCTGTTCATAACCCTCTGTGCAGAGGGTCTGCCAAGAGAGAACTGGCCTCCCAGTAGTTCTCATACTCCCAGGCTCAGGGGACTGGCCAGGAGCATGAAGGACGCAGGAACAGTGTAACATCTGGTACAGGATACCTTAAGGCCTCATGTGCACCTGGGAGCTAGGGCTTTTCCATAGCCTGCTATACACACTAGAAGAGAGCTGGTCTCTCACGAATGCTGACACAGGCTTACAAACTGACAGGAGGCACAAACCCCAGCCAGAGACAGCAAGACAAACTAACACAAGAGATAACCAGATGGCAAAAGGTAAGCAAAATAAACTTACCAACAGAAATCAAGGCTATATAGCATCACCAGAGCCCAGTCCTCCGACCACAGCAAGTCCTAGATACCCTCAACACAACAAAAAAAGCAAGATTTGGATTTAAAATCACATCTCATGATGCTGATAGAGGACTTTAAGAAGGAAATAAATAACTCCCTTAAAGAAATACAGGAGAACACAGGTAAACAGCTAGAAGCCCTTAAAAAGGAAACACAAAAAGTCCCTTAAAGAATTACAGGACATCACAATCAAACAGGTGAAGAAATTGAACAAAACCATCCAGGATTTAAAAATGGAAATAGAAATAATACAGAAATCACAAAAGGAGACAAATCTGGAGATAGAAAACCTAGGAAAAAGATCAGAAGTCATAGAGGAAAGCATCACCAACAGAATACAAGAAATAGAAGAGAGAATCTCAGGTGCAGAAGATACCATAGAAAACATTGACACAACAGTTAAAGAAAACGCAAAATGCAAAAGGCACCTAACCAAAAACATCCAGGAAATCCAGGACACAATGAGAAGATCAAACCTAAAGATAATAGGTATAAAAGAGAGCAAAAATTCCCACCTTAAAGGGCCAGTAAATATCTTTGACAATATTATAGAAGAAAACTTACTTAACCCAAAGAAATGATGCCCATGAAAATACAAGAAGCCTACAGACCCCCAAATAGATTGGACAAGAAAAGAAATTCCTCTTGACACATAATAATCAAAACACCAAACTCCACAAATCAAAGAGAAAATATTTAAAGTAGTAAGAGGAAAAGGTCAAGTAAAGGTAGACCTATCAGAATTACACCACACTTCTCACCACAGACTATAAAAGTCAGAAGATTATGGGAAGATCTCATACCAGGCTACTATCCCCAGCAAATCTCTCAGTTGCCCTAGATGGAGAAACCAAGCTATTCCATGACAAAAACAATTTTATACACTATCTTTCCACAAATAGAACCCGAGGAAGGATAATAGATGAAAAATTCCAACACAAGTCGGTAAACTACACCCTAGATAAAGCAAGAAAATAATCTTTTAAGAAACCAAAAAGAAGATAGCCACATAAAGATAATTCCACCTCTAACAACTAAAATAACAGGAAGCAACAATCACTTTTCCTCAATATCTCTTAATATCAATGGACTCATTTCGCCAACAAAAAGACATAGACTAGCACACTGGATACACAAACAGGATCCAACATTTTACTGCATACAGGAATTCCACCTCAGTGAGAAAGACAAACACTACCTCAGAGTAAAAGGCTGGAAAACAAATTTCCAAGCAAATGATGGCAAGAAGCAAGCTGTAGTAGCAATTCTAATATGAAGTAAGATCAACTTTCAAACAAAAATTATCATAAAAGATAAGGAAGGAAGATTCATACTCATCAAAGAAAAATTCTACCAAGATGAACTCTCAATTCTGAACAACTATACTCTAAATGCAAGGGCCCTACATTCATAAAAGAAACTTTACTAAAGCTCAAATCATACATTATACCTCACACAATAATAGTGGGACAGTTCAATAGCCCAGTCTCATCAATGGAGAGAGCATGGAAACAGAAATTAAACAAAGACAAAGTGAAATTAACAGAAGTTATGAACCAAATGGATTTAACATATATCTATAGAACATTTTATCCTAAAACAAAGAATATACTTTTTTCTCAGCACCTCAAGGTACCTTCTCCAAAATTTACCATATAATCATTCACAAAATAGGGCTCAACAGATATAAGAAGATTGAAATAATCCCATGCATCCTATGAGATCACAATGGACTAAGGCTAGTCTTCAATAACACCAAAAACAGTAGAAAGGCCACACACTTGTGGAGGCTGAACAACACTGCACTCAATGGTAACTTGGTCAAGACAGAAATAAAGAAATAAATTAAAGACTTTTTAGAATTTAATGAAAATGAAGGCACAACATACTCAATCATATGGGACACAATGAAAGCTGTGCTAAGAGGCAAACTCATAGCTCCAAGCACCTCCAAAGAGAAACTGGAGAGAACATACATTAGTAGCTTAACAGCATGCCTTAAAGCTCTAGAACATAAAAGAAGCAAATACACCAAAGAGGAGTAGACAGCAGGAAATAATCAAACTCAGGGCTGAAATCAACCAAGTAGAAATAAAAAGAACAGGGGCTGGAGAGATGGCTCAGTGGTTAAGAGCACTGACTGCTCTTCCAGAGGTCCTGAGTTCAATCCCCAGCAATCACATGGTGGCTCACAACCATCTGTAATGGGATCCGATGCCCTCTTCTGGTGTGTCTGAAGACAGCTAGAGTGTGCTCATATAATAAAATAAATCTTTTTTTTTAAACAAACAAACAGAAAAAGAAATAAAAAGAACTATACAAAGAATCAGCAAAACCAGGAGCTGGCTCTTTGAGAAAATCAACAGGATAGATAAACTCTTAACTAGAGTAACCAGAGGGCACAGAGACAGTATCCAATCAATACAATTAGAAATGAAAAGGGAGACATAACAACAGAAATCAAGGAAATCCCAAAAAATCATCAGATTCTTCTACAAAAGCCTATACTCAACAAAATTGGAAAATCTAGATAAAATGGAAAATTTTCTAGACAGATACCAGGTACCAAAGTTAAATCAGGGTAAGATAAATGATGTAAACATCATCATAACCCCTAAAGAAATGGAAGCAGTCATTAGTAGTCACCCTATCAAAAAAATCCCAGGACCAGATGGGTTTAGTGCAGGATTCTATTAGACCTTCAAAGAAGACTTAATATCAATACTCTTCAAACTATTCCACAGAATAAAAATAGAAGGAATACTACCGACTTCATTCTATGAACCTTCAATTACTTTGATACCTAAACCACACAAAGTCCCAACAAAGAAAGAGAACTTCAGACCAATTTCGCCTATGAATATCAAAGTAAAATTAATCCATAAAGTTCTCATAAACCAAATCCAAGAACACATCAAAGTGATCATCCAACATGATCAAATAGGCTTCATCCCAGGGGTGCCCAGATGGTTCAATATAAGGAAATTCATCAACATAATTAAATATATAAACAAACTTAAAGATAAATACCACATGATCATTTCATTAGTTTCTGAGAAAGCATTTGAAAAAAATCAAACATCCATTCATGATAAAAGGCTTGGAAAGATCAGGAATTCAGGGCCCATACCTAAACACAGTAAAAATAATGTACAGCAAAACAGTAGCTAACATCATACTAAATGGAGAGAAATTTGATGCAATCCCACGAAAGTCAAGGACTAGACAAGGCTGCCCACTCTCTCCATATCTATTCAATATAGTACTCAAATTCATAGCCAGGGCAATCAGACAACAAAAGGAGGCCAAAGGGATACAAATTGAAAGGAAGATGTCAAAATATCACTACTTGAAGATGATATGATAGTATACTTAAGTTGACCCCAAAAATTCCACCAAGAACTCCTAAACCTGATAAACAACTTCAGAAAAATGGCTGGATATAAAATTATCTGAAAAAAGTCAGTGGCCTTCCTCTACACAAAATATAGTCAGGCTGAGAAAGAAATTAGGGAAACAACACTCTTCACAATAGTCACAAATAATATAAAATACATTGGTGTGGCTCTAACTGCAGCCAAGATAATGGGAACAGAATTTCACCAAAGGCACATCTGACAAAGGGCAAATATCCAAAATATATAAAGAAGTCAGGAAATTAGATATCAACAAAGTAAAATACTTAGGCAAATGGATGGAACTAGAAAATATCATCCTGAGTGAGGTAACCCAATCACAAAAGAACACACATGGTATGCACTCACTGATAAGTGAACATTAGCCCAAAAGCTCAGAATACCCAAGATAAAATTCACAGAACACATGAAGCTCAAGAAGAAGGAATTCCAAAGTATAGATACTTAAGGCATTCTTAAAAAGCAACAAAATACCCATGGGATTAGATACAGAGACAAAGTGTGGAGCAGCGACTGAAGGAAAGTCCTTTCAGAGATTGTCCCACCTGGGACAGTTACCAAACCCAGACTCTATTGTGGATGCCAACAACTGCTTGCTGACAGGAGTTTGATATAGCTGTCTCCTCCCAGTGCCTGACAAATACAGGGGTGGATGTTCTCAGCCAACCTTTGAAGTCAGCATAGGTTCTCCAATGGGGGAGCCAAGGAACTGAAGGGTTTACAACTCCATAGGAAGAACAACGATATCAACCAACCAGACCCCCGCCCAGAGCTCCCAGGGGCTAAACCACCAACCAAAGACTACACATGGAGGGACCCATATCTCTAGCTGCATATATAATAGAGGATAGCCGTGTGGGGCATCAGTGAGAGGAGAGGCCCTTGGATTTGTGAAGGCCCGATGTCCCAGTGTAGGGGAATGCAAGGATAGGGAAGTGGGAGTGGGTGAGGAGGGGGGAGGGAGGGTGGAATAGGGCCTTTGGGAGGGAAAATGAGGAAAGGGGATAACATTTTAAATGCAAATAAAAATCTAATAAAATAAGACAACTGGTGACTTCTGTATTTGATACTTCCTTTTCAACTGCCTTTCTTTTTTTCATTTTTCATCTATATTGCCTTTGTTCAGTTGCTCATCACTTCATTAATCACTAACATGTCCATCTTGTTAATAACATACCTCTGCTCTTTTCAGTGCTGGAACTTCCCTAATTTATACTGATTTCTCTAATGTGTTTTTCTACTGTTTTAATTTCTTTTTTGAATAATTATTGTTTTGTCTCCTTGAGTGTTTTCCCTGTATCAGTGTGTGTATACCAAGTGTGTAGTACCTTTAGAGGAAGAAATGACATCTAATCCTCTAGAACTGGAGTTGTGCATGATTGTGAGCTGTTTTATGTGGGTGCTGGAATCCCAAACCAGAGCCTCTACAGGAAAAGAAAGAACTCTTATCTACAGCATTTCTCCAGTCCCCAAACCAGTTTAATTTTAGCATCATCTGTCAGATAAAACTATATTTTCCACTTCATTATATTGTAGTCCCTTCCTAGGCCTACTAAAACTTTAATAACTGCACAATTCTACTTCTGTCTCTATGATAATCCTGGTAATCATTTATCTGTTTTATTATTCCTTTCCTCTCCCCACACCCAGGCATATCTGTGCCTTTCTTCTAGTTTAACTTTAGCTTGGCTGTTCATGTCTTTACTACTATGTACTCAAAAAATCTTCAGTGACACTGCTTAGCCTCTAGTTGTCCATGGCCAAATATTTTTGAACATTCTAGTTAAATTATATTCTCACTTCTGAGCTATTTCTCTTCCAGTTAAAATATATCAAATTTTTTGATAGATATGCAATTAGGTTGTAAATGTGAGTCTTAATGTTCCATGTCTATATCTGTACTACTATCCCAGGCATCAATGTAGCAATCCTGTCTACCTTCTGTTTACTTGCCAATTGTTTGTGTGCTGCTGTTGCTGTTTCTTCTTCTTCTTCTTCTTCTTCTTCTTCTTCTTCTTCTTCTTCTTCTTCTTCTTCTTCTTCTTCCTTTGCAGCGCCTAGCACAGTGCTGAAAACACATATCCACAGGAAAAACTTGTTTGTTATTTGAGTATTTATGTTTCCTTCTGTGTCCTTTGTGTGTGAGAGGGAATGAGAATGTTTCTTAGGAGTAAAGCTGATAGCAGCACAGACAGCAGAGGATGAAGCCCTCAGACAAAGAAACTCAGATCCACCCCTGCATTGTGCATTTCTTATATGAGGTGATTAAATTCTCACTGACATTAACATATGACAACCTGTTGAAATGATTTGTAAGTCTTTTAGGGTTTTACAAACAGCTTTATCTCTCAATTCTACATGATGAAATGGCAAGGAATTATTTATTATGTCTCTCTAACACTGGCATATAGAATTTTTAAAAGATTTATTTTAACTTTGGGATTCTCTTGAGATGAGAGAACTGGCAAGAAAAAGAATGAAATTGTCTTTGTCTCTGCAGGCCACAGCATTATAAGCTCTACCATGCTATTTCGTCAAGGATCGGCCTTTTATCTGCACAAAAGAAGTGCTTTCTTTTTATTGTAATGTAGTTGTAAAACTCAAACAGCCATCATAATTTCATTAAATCATACTGAACTTCATAGAACTGCTGAAAAGGATCCATAATATGCAATATTTGTTCTGCAAACTGACTGAATATTTATAATATTTAGTCTATACCATGCTATTTATTCTAAAAAATGACATATTTGTTTTTGTTTTCTTAGTAGAGCATAAGGCAAATTATATTAATTAGGCTATTTACATGATTTCCTAACTTAGAGCAGTGAAACTTGCCTTTAGCTAGCAAATAATTGGAATTACAATTGCTACAGATATCACAAGTTTGTTAATTATATTAGGCTTCATCAAGCTCTGATAGGTCGCTAAATGTTATCCCCCCTCCTCCTTTCCTTGTCTTTACCACAACCCTTGTCCCTTCCTTTCAAATAGAGAATGAAGCTTACATAAAGTAGTTATACAATGTCTGGTGGTATGAGCTGCACTTTCCACTCTAAATGTAGGAGTCTATAAACTTATAAAGAAGGGTAGATTATAGATTGTTATCATTTGCATTGGGAAAAGAAGGCCTAAAAGTTCTGAGAGCACTAGGTCACCCATTATAATAATACTTATTTTTAAAGAGACATCAACATCAGGAACCAAAGCAGCAAACTCTAACATGATGCCAGTATAATGGTGGCATATGCCTGTAATCCCAGCACTTGGGAGGCAGAGGCAGGCAGATTTCTGAGTTCGAGGCCAGCCTGGTCTACAGAGTGAGTTCCAGGACAGCCAGAACTACACATAGAAACCCTGTCTCTGAAAAAAAAATGCCTCTAAAACGATGTTCTCTAGTAAGTTGTAGTTGTCTAGTTTCTTATGAATTTTCAGAATTTGGGGATGATTCCTATTTCTTGAGAGATAGAGGAAAATAACTTATTACTTAAATCACAAATGAGTGGCATAAATTATAATGTTGCATTTTCTGATTGTGTTGCTACTGTTTAGAAATTTCCACTGCCTTCCTTTTGTTCTTAGAGGTTCTCTAGTAAGATGTAGTTGTCCACTTTCTTATGAATTTGGGGACGACTACCATTGGTGAGAAATAGAGTACAATAAGATATTACTTAAATCACAAATGAGTGGGATAAATTATTATGTTGCATTTTCTGATTGTGTTGCTACTGCTTAGAAATCCACTGCCTTCCTGTGGTTCTTAGAGGTGCGCTTCTATACTCTGTGCCATGGACACAAGTTCCCTACCATAACAGTACAGAGAAATAAATGTGTCTTGCATATGATCTCATTTATTAGTTATCTTTTTCCTAACTCTGACCGAGGAACCTAACAAACACAACTCAAAGATGGAAGGGTCAACTATAGTTCCAGGTTTCAAAGGGCTCAGAGAATGCTCTCTTAGTCCCAGGTACTTGGGAAGAATATTATGACAGTTAGAATTCACAACAAAAAAATGCTCTTTATTTCATAAAGTATTGGAAGAAGTGAGAAAGAGAACCTATAGGAATGGGCGCTGGAAAAACATAGCTCTAAGTGCATACTACAACAGCACATCTCCTCCAACTAGTCCCTCTTCCTACTTTTCACCACATCCTAAGAGCTATCATGTAATTAAATCCACAAGGAGGATTTGGGTCCACAAGGATTCATAAAGGGAGAGTAGTATTGGTCTAATTGTGTTGCCACCTTAGTGTTTTATTAATTCTTGAGCATTTCTAACTCCAATTCAGTTTATAATTTAAAGCAAACCTATGTGGCTTAGTTTTTGACACAAGCTATGGTCATCTGAGAAGAGGGGACCTCAGTTGAAAAAAAAATATGCATCCACTGGATTGTCCTGTGAGCAAGTCTGTGGAGCCATTTCCTTGACTGATGACTGATTTGAGATAGTCCATCCAACTGTGGGCTGTGCCACACCTAGGGTAGGTTGTTCTTGGTTATATAAAAACAGAAATCTGGCTGAGTAAGCCACAAAGATCCAAAAAGTAAGCAGCATTCATTCTCTTATGGTATCTGCCTTAGTTCCCTGAGCTGTTTTTTGTTTGTTTTGTTTTTTCCGAGACAGGGTTTCTCTGTGTAGCCCTTGCTGTCCTGGAACTCACTCTGCAGACCAGGCTGGCCTTGAACTCAGAAATCTGCCTGGCTCTGCCTCCCAAGTGCTGGGATTACAGGTGTGTGCCACCACCGCCCGGCTTCCCTGATCTGTTTAAATTCCTGCCTTGATCTCAAAATTCAGTGGTGAACTGTACTTGGGATATGGGAGCCATGTCTTTCCCCCTCCTCTTTAATGTTGCTTTTGATCATAATGTTTATCTTAGCAAAAGAAGACAAGCTGTGACACAATCGACCATCAATTAAGTCCAGAAAATAATATACATTATGTCGCAATGAGGAGGAATAACACAGTGTATCAATAAATGGAAAGCTCCTGCTGAAGATAGCTATTTCATATTGATTAGCTTAGTTTTTCCAAAGCATGTTTGGACTCAGGTTTGTATAACACCTCCTAGCATTGTGTGTACTTTCTAAAGGAAGTGATTAGCTTAGGCTGGTCTAAACTTTTTGATATGTCTGTGGAGGCTGGTCTCATTCCCTGCCTTTCTGCCCTAACTTCTTGATTCTATCCTTCTTGCTCCTACATATTTCATATATATAAAAGATGTAATATTCCTCATTTCCAGATTTTTTTTTTTTAGCCTGAAAAACTTCTTATACTTCTGGGCTCCAAGGAAATGCCATTTCTTTGGCATTTTGCTTCAACACTTTTAACTTTTAGCTAAGGTTCCTTCCAGGGGCATTTTTCTTTTTCTACATATTTTCTCAATGGAGTTTATTTGCTGGTGTCCCTGTTTGCCGGGTCATCTGCTATCTCCTTAGGTGATGGAATTGGGAAGTAGGCTTGTGCAGAAGCTACCTCATAAGAGCCAATTGTTACATGTTCAGGATTCTATGAATTAAATGATGTCATCTTGGTAGCCCTTAAAATCCCCTTATAGTCAGACATGATGGGAACATTCTCACCATAGAAATTAGCAAACAAAATGAAGCAGGCTCATTTGGAACTGACTGACTCAGTGCCTAGCAAAATACCTGGTTCCTGATGTGTAATGTGCATTTAAACAGTTTTACATTTCTTCAGATTTTGCACCTTGTAGACTCTAGGTACAATCCTCTTCATATGTCTTCATATGCCAAATGTCTTCTTCTCCTATCGTGTTTAAAAATTTATTTTCACCTGAAGGAAATGTTGTGTCATTTTATTTATTTATTTATTTATTTATTTATTTATTTTGGTTTTTTTGAGACAGGGTTTCTCTGTGTAGTCCTGGCTGTCCTGGAACTCACTCTGTAGACCAGGCTGGCCTCGAACTCAGAAATCTGCCTGCCTCTGCCTCCCAGAGTGCTGGGATTACAGGCATGTGCCACCCATGCCCGGCGTGTTGTGTCATTTGTTTCCACATATTCCACAGTGCCCTGAAGAGTAAGCATAGCATCATTTTAAATGACAGCTCTATCTATGAACTGAACTTGTGATCTCACCTCCTTTAGTCAGTCAATAATGCTCTCTCTCTCTCTCTCTCTCTCTCTCTCTTCCACCAATAGTGATAGTGAGCACCCATTGATTGCTGTTCTTGCTTTTCTCCTTTAATATTTGCCAAGTACAGACATGCTACTGTGCAGATTCAAAACCAGTTGTTATTGCCAAAGATCCACTTGCTCCCATTAGGTTTTTCAGATAAAGGCAGGAAGATTTATCCAAATATAACTTTATCAATGCTTTGAAACTTGCTCAATTAACTTCAGTAAATAGTTGACACTCTTGGATAAGGTTACACAGGAGGCAACCTAGAGTTCTGAATTTGTATATAACATATTTATAAAGTAAATATGTCTAATAAGAGAACAATGAATTTGGATTTTGGACAAAAGTCCTGGGGGAATACCGGCTTCAGCTGGATTCCACGGAGGACTGCTAGAATTATTTACCTTAGATTCATTTGTGTGAGATATTGATGTTGGAATTTCTTACTTGTGTGTTTGAAGACCATAAATGTTAAGAAAAAAAATACTGCTACTCAAAGTAAAGAGCACATAGGATTTACAGGAAAAAATCAGTGGAAATCTGCAAGGGGTACTGTAAAGCTCAAAATGGGATTATAAACAAGTTCAGAGTTAAGCTGTTTGCCTTTGGGGTATAATTTAATTACCTTTGGTGTTGGTTCTATTGTTAATCACCTCTTTGACCTTGGGGAGAAAAATTTAAATTTTGAATCTCACTTCCTCGTTTGTAAAAGAGAGATAAACAGGAATGGATCAGCTTCATAGGACACATTAAACAGTTGGGATTTCAGCCTAAGGCACCATTTCAATATAACATGCCAAAGAAAACTGTATTCCCTAGCATGTTTTTTGAAAATAATAAAAAAAAAAAACACCACTAGGTTAATCAGCGTTAAACAGCTGTCCTCAAGGTAGGATATTCAAGAGTTTCCAGTCTATTGATAAGTTGGACTACCTATCTCAATGTCCTTTCCAGATGGAATAATTCTTTTGTTTGTAATAGTGACAAGTGTGAGATTTTACTTCACTTGTAAACTGATAAGTTATCTCAGCACAAGTCAAGAGACTTCTGTTTCAGGGGCATGGGGTTGTTTACTATTCAAAGCAGGAGGAGTAGTCAGGGTGTCAACATTCATCAAAGCTCCTAGAGACTCACTTTCCAAGTCAGATATGAAGAAGCAAATATTGATATGGATATAAGCAATGGACTAGACTGCATGCTAGCAGAGGAACTTGGAATGTAAGGAAACTACTTAAATCGGGCAGTAAACCTGTGTAAAACATGTCTTGTTAGCAGGGGATATTATTTTCATTATATGCATAAAAAGAAATTTATCACCAGAAAACACTGTTTGTTTAGCAGGGTTGCTCACAATACACATATTCTTAAAAAGTCCAGTCCAAAAATAATCAGGGACTCTGTTTTTGCAATATGTTCCCTTAAAGTTTTCTACATAGTCTATACCACTCAGTGTTTCTATTGAGATAATGATGGATAGAGGTAGACATAAAATGGTTATTTTTTTTTAAATTTGAGTCAATGTAATGTTTGACCAGTTCATATATAAAAACAAAGAGCCAGTAAAAGTAAAATTGAACTTGTCAGCAAATTTTAATGCTTCAGATTTAGGTTCCACTGAGCTTGTCTTATTTATTTGTTCTTCTCTTTCTTTCTTTTTCTGTGTTTCACCAAACATCTCTCTTTAGTCCAAGGAGTACCTAGGAAAAACCATACTGTTTCCTATCTATACTGTGATCATACTATTTCCTTTAAGAAACATAGTGAATGTTGAGAATAACAACAGATACCATTCTGAAATTTCCTTGAAAAATCCATCCAACTTATTTCTTCATCTATGGAAAGTTTCTCACCTTGGACCACCTTCAGAGAGAATATAATCAAGCTGGGCAGATAAGCATACCCTCACAGGCACAGGGCAAATCATAATTTTAATAAAAATTGGAAATATGACCCATAGTATTGGGACTGAACCTCTCCAGGCTGTTCAAAGGCATCATTTTCAAGGCATGGGCATGGAGCAGGCTCCAGGCATCCTACAGTGCTGGGAATATTCAGCAAGTGTTCCTTAATCTATTTTTCTTAGCTGACAAAGTAAGCACCTAGAATATTTTCTGGAAGTAAAGAATATATACATTATAAATCCATAAAATAAAATATTTGCAAAATTTATTCTACTCCAAGTAAGAAGAGAACGATGAATACTAGAATATAGTCAATTGAATTGATTAGTGCAGGAATATGAATCAAATATCAATTTTCTTTGAATTTTAAATGATGTAGCCAATTTCCATATCCTAGGAGAAGTTAATGTTCATGACACTTTCAGGTTATCTTTAGTCTTTCTGAAGCTCAAATCTCCTAGTTACATTATTCTGGCACATTTCACATGGTCAGAAGCCAAGTTTTTTAGCCCAGGTCACCGATGTGGAATAGAAATGAATGCCCTAAAATTTTTTTAAGAGATTGTGTCATACAGTTCAAGGCTTGCCCTTATTTTTACAACAGAAGTGGTATGTGTGTACTTTGTCTTCTTCGGAAATTAAGATGTGAGACTGATTAGCCTTGTTTTTTCTTTTGTGCACATTTCAATGATAAAAATGCACACTTCCACAATTAACCTCAGACCCAAGGTCAAAAATCAGTAACATTCATGAATTCCATGAATGATAGTGGGAGAAAATTTTGAGGCAGGTAGTAGATGTCACACATCCTCTAGGAATGGGTTGATGTCTGAAATTTGGGACTCCTATATTTGAAATTATAGCATTTGGTCCCACCTGTGTATTATATTTTGTAATGATTAAAGTAATAGAAAATAATATTTCAGTATGGTTCATTTTCTGTCCTGAGCAAGCAATCCTCCCTAGGAATCAGTTTTATTAATGAGACCAAATTACCAGCATCCCAGCTTGCCTGTCCTTGCTATAATGAATTTAAACAAATGGCCAAAAATAGTCCCTAGTAATTATGTTTTATAGGGATGTAATCCGTGTCATTTTTCTAAGTTGCTAGCAGGTGTTATGTACCCAGTAGGTGCTCAATAAATATTAATTGATGTTGATGTAACACTTTCCTCCTGGAAGTAGTCAATTTCTCATATTTGTATATTCTTTGTTTTCTTCAATGCTTCCCTGATTATGAGGCCCTGATCAAAGACTCTCCCACTTCCTGTGCTTACAAAAACCACATATTTAAAAAATGCTAAATTCTTTTTACATGATAAAAGTAACTGAAGTCAAAATTGTTGGTTTTTCCACGCAGTTTGGTGACCTGCAGCCCACGCGAGTCACCTGTATCCCCGCCATGCGGGCCGCAGGCCACGGTGGAAAAGCAGCAGAGGTGTGGGCCGCAATGAGGGACCAGACCTCACCAGACAGTTCCATGTGGCTTTATTTAAGATGGGGTAAAGGTGGAGTGGACGGGAAGAAGGCAGGGAAGGAAGGAAAGAGAGAGCGGGAAGAAATGCTACCCATTATATATGACTGGTAATGTAAATTTCAGGTAAAAAGGTAGGCCCATTTAATTCTGTGTACATGGTGGCTGTTGCCTTGGTAACAGGCCTATGCTTGCAGTAAGGTGCTAGTTGTCGCCTATATGACCTCACAGGTCTCAGAACTAACAAAAATTATTTCTTTGCCTTAGCTAAAATTTTATTTCATAATTTTTAAAATGAGAATATATAACATCTGATATACTCTTGGATAGTGTTAGAGATAAAATAGCATTATTTTTAATAAAATCAGAGAACAAACAGGAGTCCTTTCTTAAGCAAAAAGAGGGCTAATGGTTACTGCTGTAGGTGGCTGCTCATTTTAGGAATAAGTATATTTATTCCAATCAGTCACATTGAAAACACCCAACTTCAGAAGAGCATTAAAGTCTACTTAACCTGAGCTAAAACTGTTATTATATTGAACATGGAATCACCACAACTTGCCCCAAAGCAATTTAGCCAACAGTTCTCATTAATACAATTAAAAGAGTTAACAGTAAGGGAGAGAGAGAGAGAAAGAGAGAGAGAGGGAGGGAGGGAGGGAGGGAGGGAGAGAGAGAGAGAGAGAGAGAGAGAGAGAGAGAGATTTAATGGGGATGATGTTGATGTTGATAGGGAAGACTGACAAAGAAATACAGTGACTAGCCCAACCCCACTCCCCATCCACCAACTAACTCCATCTTCAAGATTCTGAAGTGACCTAAAACAATGGGGGGCTAAGAATAGGTACATCTAATCAGTCTTGTGATTCCCATCCGCCATTGACTGATTAATCATGTTTTCAGGGCCATCCACTCAAATAGAAAAGACACAGATATCTTCTTAGGTTGCTTTATTTCATCCTGGCCCCTTATGAAAGGACTGTGAGACTGAGGAGGGTAATTGTATTCCTGTTTGTCTGGAGGAGAATATCACTGATGCATGTAAACACTTGGTCCTTAATAGATGGAACTGTTTGAGAGGCTTAGGATTTGTGGTCTTGCTAGAGGAAGTTACTGGAGGCAACCTTAGCTCTCTTCACTTTCAACTTGCAGATGGATTTGTGAGTCCCCAGCTTTTATTCTCAGAATGCAGCCTTCTTGCCATCAACATGAACTCTAACCTCATCGAACCCTGAAACAAAATAAACACCTCCCCCTACCCCCACCTATAGCTTGCCTTGGTCATAGTGTTTCATTACAGCAATAAAAAAAGAACTAATAAAAACCTAAGATTGTTTTTCTGAGTAACCTCTTTTTATCACCGGAAGGGGAAAGAAAATGGATTGTAGAAGATGGGACCCAGGTTAGCTTCCGATAAAGAAACAAAGCCAGGGACACATGGGATCAGTGATTCATTGCAACAGGAAATCTTAGGTAGGGGGAACACAGGGTCAGTGAGTGCTCTAAGAATGAAGGGTGCTTATGAAAAGGCCCTAAAAAGGAATTAAGATTGCAACAATAACACAGGAAAATTCCAGCAAATACAGAACTTTTGTCAATATACTTAGACATTCCCAAAAGTTTAAACAAAAATAACAATTTACTTCTAGAACTGGTTTTTAGCCTGTTCTGTGTATTAGAATAATTCAGGGAGATTTTTCTTGCAATGCAGATGCCCAGGGTCCACCCCAGAGGGCCCAGTTTAATTGGGAAAGGATCAGAATGTTTTGTTGTTGTTGATGTTAATGTCTCCCAGGCTGATCATAATGTGTTGCTGGGTTAAGAACTACTGACCTGTAGTAAATTGGGGAGTTGAGGCTTGCCTTCCACATGGGAATGATTTCTAGTCCATGTTTTTCTTCCAGCACTGGTTTTCAAACTTAAGTGTGTATTTACTTAAGGGTATTTGCATATTTAATTAGCACCTTTGGACAATTCTGATTTCTATTCACTTACTTTGATGAAAAGAGCCAGAGATGAATGGGAATGATCAAAGTCTGCTTGACAAGTAGAAGATAAGGAATTCACAACGCGGACTATAGCTGGGTTACTTAAGGTTAGGTCCTCAGGCCAGTAATGCTACCTAGGTGCTTGTTTGAAATGCAGAATCTCCCACATCGACCCCAGACTTACTGAATCAAAGTCTGCATTTTAACAAGATTCCCCCAGTAATTCAGCTACACATTAAAGATTGAGGAGTGGATGTTAGCAGCTTCAAATCTGCCTTATAACTTGATCATACCTTAATTTCTTGTTTAAAACTGATGATGAGTGCCTCTCAAAGAGAAGTCAGTACAACATCCATTTTAGGAGAGACCATGTCCTAAATGTTGCTGTTTTTTCCCTTCCTTCAATTTTGGCATACCCTTTATAGACATGAAGGAATCTAGTGACTTTCTGAAGGTTAACTAAAGAAGGAGAGCTTTGCCTCTTGCTTCTCAACGCTGCCTCTCTTGTAAAGTTTATTTATTTTATGCAAAGCAATTCTCTTGTGAGCTGCTGCGCCTTTCTGAAGAATGTGTATTTATCAGGGTGAAGTGTTTATGTAATAGGCTTGGCATAAATGAAGATATGCTAAAAAGATATTTGTGTCTTTCAACTTGACTGTCAATTGAAAGAATGGACTCCAAAGAAATGTAAATTACCCCATGCCAGGTCCAAAGGAAACTCCTTTTCCCCAAATTTTAAAAGGTAGAAGGGACAAATGGCTATCTGTGGTGTCCATTAGAATAATAATGTGCATACTGACCTCCAGGCACACTCAGTATCTGTTATACATTTTAAAGTGCCTGGAATTAGCATTTTTGTCTAAGCTCCACCCCACAGTTACCAGCAAACAGCCAGATAAGCTCCGCCCCACAGTTACCAGACAATAGCCAGGTATTCCTGACTCGCTGCTTGCCCCCTCCTTGTTCTTTTGCTGTCTCCTGCTCTTGCTTTCCCTTTCAGCCTCTCTCCCCTTTCCCTTACCTGTCTCTCTCCACATGCTCATGGCCCACCTTTCTACTCCTCCATTCCTCTCTCTCTTTTTCTCTCTCTCTCCCTTTTTCTGCCTCTAATACCTTCTTAACTCCCCTTGCCATGCCCTGAATAAACTCTATTCTATACTATACCATCCTATGGATGGTCCGTCAGGGGGAAGGGATGCTTCAGCATGGGCCTGCTGAGGCATTCCCTTCGTGCATACCTCATTGCACCTCCACAGAACATATTTTCACCTTTTATTTTTTTATAAACACATCACATAACATCCCAGATTTTCCCATCTCCTGTCCTACACTACAAGTCCTTACAGTTCAAGATCTTCTTTCTCTCCCTGCTGAAGAATAAAAAATTAATTAATTAATAGCTATCTGTAAAGACACGGGCTTGTCACCTTTTGTCATCTTGGGCCTCCGCCCCCTGCAGGCGGCGGTTCCGGAACTCTAGAGAAAAACACCCCCCACCTCCTCCTGGGACTCTTGAGAGAAAAACAACTCTCTTGAGGGAAACAGCTCCCGGAATAACCACAGGGGTCCCAACAGCCCCTATGGAATGTCCCAAAGCCCCAGGAATGTCACTTAATGTAACACATAGTAAATAGTAAATGTGTGACTTTAGACTTCCCCTATTTCCTCCCCAGTCGTCCCCCCTCTTTTATGGTTTTTGCCTTTATAAGCTTGTCACAAGTTCAGGTGGGGGTCGAACTCCTCTACCCCTGCGTGGTGTATGAGTTTCGACCCCAGCATGCTGGCCTGAGATCTCGTTTAATCCCATCTTCAATAAACTTCATGTGATCACAACGAATTTGGTCTCAGTGCCTTACTGGGTGCGTGCTACTCCCGAGACTTGAGTGAGGGTCTCCCTTCGGGGGTCTTTCATTTGGGGGCTCGTCCGGGATTTTGCGCGACCACCCAGGGGATACTAGACCCACTTGGAGGTAAGAATTTCTGTTCTGGTGTGACTCTGTGTCTGTGTTGTGGCCTGTCCAGAAATCTGGTGCGATCGCAGTTTCGGTTTTGCAAACGCTCTATCGAGGCCGCTCTCCAGGAGGAGAAGCGGAGTGGACGGGGATAGACGTGTCCGGGTGTCCACCGTTTGTTTCGCCCTGGGAGACGTCCCAGGAGGACAGGAGGAGGACCAGGGACGCCTGGTGGACCTCCACGGGGAAAGTCGGGAGATAAATTTTCTCCTTGACGATCTGTGTCAGAGGGCCATTCCTCGGCCATCTGACTCCTTTCAGAACTTCTGGTCGACTCGAAGCCGACAACTGGTTTTGTTTTCTTGTCTTTCTGTCTTTGTGATTGTTTTTGTTGTGTGTATAGCAGAGGTAGACATGGGACAGGCCGCGACGACCCCACTAACAGTGACTCTGGACCATTGGAAGGATGTTAAGATCAGGGCTCATAACCTTTCTGTCGAGGTCAAGAAAGGGCCTTGGCAAACTTTTTGTTCCTCCAAATGGCCCGCTTTCAATGTAGGATGGCCTTCGGGAGGAACTTTTAACCTACCTATCATTTTCGCTGTCAAGCGAGTTGTTTTTCAGGCCACCGGGGGATACCCTGATCAGGTTCCATACATTATCGTATGGCAAGATCTAGCCCAAAACCCGCCACCCTGGATGAAACATTGGACATCAGGAATGGAGACGGCAACGGTGGCCGTGGCCACAAAACCGAAAGTGCCTCCTTCAGATCTGCCGGCGCCTCCTGCAGATCCGCCGGCGCCTCCTGCAGATCCGCCGGCGCCTCCTGCAAATCTGCCAGCGCCTCCTGCAGATCCGCAAGCACCCGCTCCATCAGCCCCGCCACGGATCTATCCTGAAATTGATGATGTCTCCCTCCTTGACCCTCCTCCCCCATATCCTCAACCCGCTCCTCATGCAGCCCCCTCCCAGGTGCCGACCCCAACGGACTCCCGGACAACCTCTGAGATGGGGCCAGCAGCCGGGACTCGAAGCCGCCGGGGCCGCAGCCCAGAGGGATCTGGCGCAGGACCTGACTCAGCCATTGCCTTACCTTTACGGGCGTATGGACCCGCCCCAGCCCCAGGGGAATTAGTCCCATTGCAATATTGGCCATTTTCGTCAGCCGATATGTACAACTGGAAAAATAACCTCCCTTCTTTTTCAGAGAACCCCTCAGGTCTAACGGGGCTCCTCGAGTCCCTGATGTTTTCTCATCAGCCCACTTGGGACGATTGTCAGCAACTTTTGCAGGTCCTCTTTACAACTGAGGAGAGGGAAAGAATTCTCCTTGAAGCCAGAAGAAATGTTCCAGGACCAGACGGAACCCCTACTAATCTCCCTCACCTTATAGAAGCAGCTTTCCCCTTGGTCCGCCCTGAATGGGACTACAACTCCGTAGAAGGTAGGGGGCGTCTCACGGTCTACCGCCGGGCTCTAGTGGCGGGTCTTAAGGGTGCCTCGCGGCGACCCACGAATTTGGCAAAGGTAAGGGAAGTCTTACAGGGACCAATGGAGCCACCCTCTGTCTTTTTAGAACGGTTGATGGAGGCCTATAGGAGATATACCCCCTTTGATCCCTCATCAGAGGGACAACAGGCAGCTGTAGCCATGGCTTTTATAGGGCAGTCGGCCTCTGATATCAAGAAAAAGTTACAAAGATTAGAGGGGCTCCAAGATTATACTTTACAGGATCTAGTAAAAGAGGCTGAGAAGGTGTATCATAAGAGAGAGACTGAGGAAGAGAAGCAAGAAAGAGAAAAAAAGGAGGCAGAAGAGAGGGAAAATCGGCGGGATCGCCGCCAAGAGAGGAATTTGACTAAGATTTTGGCCGCAGTAGTAGGTGGAGAAAGGTCAGAGAAAGGACAGTCAGGATACCTGGGCAACAGGGCAAGAAGACCCCCGGGAGGACAGCGACTACAACTGGAGAAAGACCAATGTGCTTACTGTAAAGAAAAAGGACATTGGGCCAGAGATTGCCCTCGAAAGAAACAAAAGGGCCCCAAGATACTGGCCCTTGAGGAAGATTAGGGGAGTCGGGGCTCGGTCCCCCTCCCCGAGCCTAGGGTAACTCTCTCTGTGGAGGGGAATCCCGTTAATTTCTTAGTAGATACAGGAGCTGAACACTCAGTTTTGACTAAACCATTAGGACGATTAGGATCAAAAAGAACTCTGGTTATGGGAGCCACTGGAAGTAAACTCTACCCTTGGACAACCGAAAGAAGTTTAGATATAGGAAAAAACCAAGTAACCCACTCTTTTCTTGTGATTCCTGAGTGCCCTGCGCCCCTTCTGGGGAGGGACTTGTTGACCAAACTAAAGGCTCAGATCCAGTTCACCCCGGAGGGACCAGAAGTCACCTGGGGAAAGGCCCCTATAACCTGCTTAGTTCTAAGTCTAGAAGAAGAATATCGCCTCCATGAACCCAAGACTGGGGTTTTGCCCCCTAAAGAGTGGCTGACAGCTTTTCCAGAGGTCTGGGCAGAGCAGACTGGAATGGGACTGGCTAAACAAGTACCACCCATCGTGGTCGAGCTGAAAGCGGCTGCCACCCCCGTCTCGGTGAGACAGTACCCCCTGACTCAAGGGGCTAAAGAAGGCATCCGGCCGCATATCCAGAGACTGTTGCAGCAAGGTATATTGATCCCCTGCCGGTCCCCTTGGAATACCCCCCTCCTGCCAGTACGTAAGCCTGGAACCAATGATTATCGGCCTGTCCAGGACTTAAGAGAAGTTAATAAGCGGGTGCAGGACATTCACCCAACCGTGCCTAACCCTTACAACTTGCTGAGTTCTTTACCGCCTGAACGATCCTGGTACACTGTTCTAGATTTGAAAGATGCCTTTTTCTGTCTCAGGTTGCACCCAAGTAGCCAGCCTCTGTTCGCTTTTGAATGGCGAGATCCCGAAGGAGGACATACGGGTCAACTGACCTGGACTAGGTTGCCACAAGGATTCAAAAATTCACCAACTCTTTTTGATGAAGCGCTCCACCGTGACCTTGCGCCCTTCAGAGCACAGAACCCCGAAATTTCTCTTTTGCAGTACGTTGATGATTTATTGATTGCAACATCGACCCAGGAACTGTGCCTCGATGGGACTAAAAAGCTCCTGAAGGAACTGGGTAAGTTGGGGTATCGGGTATCTGCCAAGAAGGCCCAATTATGCCGCTCAGAAGTGACCTACCTAGGATACACTCTCCGAGATGGGAAACGATGGCTCACTGAAGCACGAAAAAAGACAGTGATGCAGATCCCGACCCCCACCTCTCCGCGACAAGTACGTGAGTTTTTGGGAACTGCGGGCTTTTGTAGACTCTGGATACCGGGGTTCGCCACGCTGGCAGCCCCTCTGTACCCGCTCACAAAAGAAAAAGTCCCATTTACCTGGACAGAGGAGCACCAAAGAGCCTTTGATAATATAAAGACTGCCCTGCTCACAGCTCCTGCTTTGGCCCTGCCAGATCTAACTAAGCCTTTTACTTTATATGTTGATGAGCGGGCTGGAGTGGCCCGTGGAGTTCTGACTCAGACCCTGGGGCCTTGGAAACGGCCGGTAGCCTACCTATCTAAAAAGCTGGACCCCGTCGCCAGCGGGTGGCCCTCCTGCTTGAAAGCCATTGCTGCAGTAGCGCAACTTGTCAAAGACGCTGATAAGCTTACTCTGGGTCAACATGTGACTGTAATTGCTCCCCATGCTTTAGAAAGTATTGTGCGGCAGCCCCCCGACCGCTGGATGACAAACGCCCGGATGACACATTACCAGAGCTTGTTGTTAAATGATCGAATAACCTTTGCTCCTCCTGCTATTCTCAACCCGGCCACCCTGTTCCCCGAAGCAGACGACTCTACCCCGGTGCACCAGTGCACTGACATCCTGGCTGAAGAAACCGGGACCAGGAAAGACCTGACCGACCAACCGTGGCCAGGTGTGCCTAACTGGTATACGGACGGCAGCAGTTTTATGGTAGAAGGTAAACGAAGAGCGGGAGCAGCGGTGGTGGACGGAAAGCAGGTAATTTGGGCTGGCAGCCTCCCCGAAGGAACCTCCGCTCAAAGGGCTGAACTCCTGGCACTGACTCAAGCTCTGCGCCTGGCAGAAGGTAAGGCTATCAACATTTACACCGACAGCCGTTATGCTTTCGCCACAGCCCACATTCATGGGGCCATCTACAGACAGAGGGGCCTGCTCACCTCAGCAGGGAAAGACATTAAGAACAAAGAAGAAATCCTGGCTCTCCTAGAAGCCATACACCTTCCAAAGAAATTAGCCATAGTCCACTGCCTGGGACACCAGAAGGGGACAGACCCAGTCACAAAAGGAAACCGGATGGCTGATCTAACAGCCAAGCAAGCCGCCCAAGGAGCCACAGTGCTGGCGGAGGAAACTGGAACCCCGCCAGAGCCTCCACGAGCCATGGAGCCCAGCTTTAACTATCCTCATGAAGATTACGGCTTGATCGAAGATATGGCTTGTACAGGAAAAGCCCAAATGTTCAGCTTCGGTGGATTGGCAAAAACTAAAGATGGGCGAATCATTCTGCCCTCCAAAGAAGGACGAGACTATGTAAAACGAATACATCAACTTACCCATCTTGGAGATGAGAAACTTAAGCAATTAATCAAAGGTTCTAAATATTATGTTCTGAAATTAAATACAGTGGTGAAACAGGTAGTAGGGTCGTGTCAAGCTTGCACCTTGACCAATGCTGCCCGACCGTTCAGAGAACTTGGAAAGAGGATGAGGGGAGACCGGCCGGGAGTTTATTGGGAGGTAGACTTCACTGAAATTAAGCCAGGAAAATATGGTAATAAGTACCTTCTAGTTTTTATAGATACTTTCTCAGGATGGGTGGAAGCCTTTCCCACCAAGTCTGAAACTGCTCAAGTGGTAACCAAGAAGATACTGGAAGAAATTCTACCCCGGTTCGGGATCCCCAAGGTAATCGGTTCGGACAACGGACCGGCTTTTGTTGCCCAGGTAAGTCAGGAATTGGCCATCCAACTGGGGACTAATTGGAAATTACATTGTGCTTACAGACCCCAGAGCTCAGGACAGGTAGAAAGAATGAATAGAACTCTAAAAGAGACCCTTACTAAATTAGCTATTGAGACCGGCGGGAAAGACTGGGTGACCCTCCTCCCCTTTGCGCTCCTTAGGGTCCGAAACACACCTGGACGTTTTGGCCTTACCCCTTATGAAATCCTACATGGGGGACCGCCCCCCTTGACTGAGTCAGGCGGGATATTGGATCCTTGCACTGACTCTTCCTTTGCTCTGTTCACCCACTTAAAGGCCTTAGAGGTCGTTAAGACGCAGATCTGGAACCAGATCAAGGAAGCCTACGCTCCAGGGACTACCGCAGTGCCCCACGGGTTCCAGGTCGGAGACTCAGTCTTGGTCAGACGACATCGTGCTGGCACGCTTGAGCCTCGGTGGAAAGGACCCTATTTGGTGCTGCTAACTACCCCCACGGCAGTCAAGGTAGACGGGATCGCCGCCTGGATCCACGCCTCCCACGTCAAGAAGGCACCCAATCAAAATGAAGACAACCATGAAGATAAATGGACAGTGGCCGCTACTGACAATCCTCTTAAGCTGCGCCTTCGCCGTCGCCCCAATCTTGGAGAATAACCCTCATGCCCCCCAAAAACTGACATGGGAAGTGCTTAATGAAGAAGGTAACATCGTGTGGTCAAAAACTGCAGTGCACCCCCCGTGGACTTGGTGGCCTGATCTTGCACCTGATGTCTGTAAGTTAGCTGCCGGTTCCCCGGCTTGGGATCTTTCTAATTATGACAATTTAGATAAACCACCCCCGGAGGAACAATGTGTCCCTCATGGTATAGGGAGCACATTGGGATGTTCTGGACAGTTTTTTAGAGCCAACCTCCAGGCGGCAGATTTCTACGTCTGCCCTGGGCAGGGACATAGCAGAGAGATGAAGAGACGATGTGGGGGGGCATCTGATTATTTCTGTGGTAAATGGGGATGTGAGACCACAGGAGAAGCTTACTGGAATCCTTCCTCCTCCTGGGATCTGATATTAGTAAAAAAAGGTCGTAAGCCAGGAGAGTCAGGAGAAGGAGAAAGAGACCCATCTAAATATCCGTCTTATAGGACTGGATGTGCATCCGGGGCCTCGGGTGGCCCTCAGGGGCCATGCAAAGGCAGCTATTGCAACCCTCTGAATATTAGTTTCACAGCACAGGGAAAACAAGATCGCCAATGGGTAAAAGGCAACCGCTGGGGGTGGAGAGTCTATACTGGAACAGGAGACCCTGGGTTCGTCTTCGCTATCAGAATAAAGATAGAGAGTCCACCTACACGACCTGTAGGCCCCAACCCGGTGCTTGATGACCCCCTACCCAGGCCGGGGAGTCTTCCTAGTCTCACCCCATCACCGAAGGAAGGTTCCTCTTCTGGCCCTAATTCATACCCTCTCTTGACCACATCCTCCCACCTCCCTATGAGAACCGAGGATCGCCTGTTCAATCTGCTCGATAGTGCGTTCGTCGTTTTAAACCGCACAAACCCCACTGCTACCCAATCTTGCTGGCTGTGCTTTGCTTCTAATCCCCCTTATTATGAGGGAATAGCCCAGCTGAGGAGCTATAATGTTACTTCTGACCATTCACATTGCCCCTGGGGGAACCAACGAAAGTTGACCCTCTCAGCAGTATCAGGCACTGGACTATGCATAGGCAAAGTGCCTGCCAGACACCAGCCCCTCTGTAACGAAACTATTGACACCCTGACAGAGGGCCCAAATCAATATCTAGTACCCCCCCCAGACACTTGGTGGGCCTGTGGCACCGGCCTGACCCCCTGCCTGCATACTTCGCTTTTTAACAGTACTAGGGACTTTTGTATTTTGGTTCAGCTGGTACCTAGGGTCATCTATCATGATGAGAACTCATTTATAGATGAATTTGATCACCGTACTCGTTACAGGAGGGAACCTGTAACCCTGACCTTGGCTGTCTTGTTAGGACTTGGGGTAGCAGCAGGGATTGGAACTGGAGCAACTGCCCTTATCCAGCAACCCCACTACTATAATGAGCTTAGAGCAGCTATGGATGCAGACTTGGGAGCGTTGGAACAGTCCATAACTAAACTAGAAGAGTCATTAACTTCATTGTCAGAAGTAGTGCTGCAGAATAGAAGGGGATTAGACCTGCTTTTTCTTAAGGAGGGAGGGCTCTGCGCAGCCTTAAGGGAAGAATGTTGCTTTTATGTAGATCATTCTGGTGTCATCAGAGATTCCATGGCAAAGCTTAGAGAAAGGCTAGAGAACAGAAAAAAAGAAAGAGAAGCATACCAAGGATGGTATGAGAATTGGTTTAATCGGTCACCTTGGTTCTCTACTCTGGTCTCCACCTTGGCCGGGCCTTTAATCATTTTGCTACTGATCCTAACCTTCGGGCCATGTATTCTCAATAGGCTGGTGACATTTGTAAAAGAAAGGATAAGTGCTGTCCAGGTAATGGTCTTAAGACAGCAGTACCAGGTACTACAGGAAGCTGAGGGGTCGCTCTAAGATTAGAGCCATTTACAAGGAGAAGTAGGGAATGAAGAATAAAAAATTAATTAATTAATAGCTATCTGTAAAGACACGGGCTTGTCACCTTTTGTCATCTTGGGCCTCCGCCCCCTGCAGGCGGCGGTTCCGGAACTCTAGAGAAAAACACCCCCCACCTCCTCCTGGGACTCTTGAGAGAAAAACAACTCTCTTGAGGGAAACAGCTCCCGGAATAACCACAGGGGTCCCAACAGCCCCTATGGAATGTCCCAAAGCCCCAGGAATGTCACTTAATGTAACACATAGTAAATAGTAAATGTGTGACTTTAGACTTCCCCTATTTCCTCCCCAGTCGTCCCCCCTCTTTTATGGTTTTTGCCTTTATAAGCTTGTCACAAGTTCAGGTGGGGGTCGAACTCCTCTACCCCTGCGTGGTGTATGAGTTTCGACCCCAGCATGCTGGCCTGAGATCTCGTTTAATCCCATCTTCAATAAACTTCGTGTGATCACAACGAATTTGGTCTCAGTGCCTTACTGGGTGCGTGCTACTCCCGAGACTTGAGTGAGGGTCTCCCTTCGGGGGTCTTTCACTGCCACCTACCTGTTGTCTTTATAATGCTGCTACTTTGGCTATACCTTCTCCCTCCTCTTCCTCCTCCTCCTCCTCCTCCTCCTCCTCCTCCTCCTCCTCCTCCTCCTCCTCCTTCTCTCTCTCTCTCTCTCTCTCTCTCTCTCTCTCTCTCTCTCTCCCCCTCCACCACCTCCTCTTCTACTTTCTTTTCTTACTCTCTTTACAGTCTCCTCCTGCTTCTGTCATGGCTAGCCATGCTGTCTATTACTTTCCTCCTTTTGCTACTGACCCTTCCAGATACCTCTGCCTGTTCTCTCATATCTACAATAAAAACCTTTCCCAAATTCCTACCATGGTGTGTTTATGTTATCAGTTTATACACTCTGGACTTTCATGCAGGGAGAAGGGAAAAGTGGCAGCCAGAGTGGGAAATTGTTTCCCAAAAGAGATTCCACATGGTTCCAATCACTTGCCAACGTATCCTATAGAATAAGACTGAAGACCATACAAAGATGGATCAGTGGTGGGTGGTATTGTTCCCATACAAAGACTGTTTAGGTGTGTGTATCTTTGGCTAGCTATCCAAACATTTTTCTCACTTCAGGACCCTGGAGAGATTTGGGAAGTTCTTCTGGTCATTGTTATCTCCCTAATGTAGCCCTATTTGAATCCATCTCCTTTGCCTGCTTTCCACTTTTAATTTAGCTCCTCTAATTACCTTATTGAGGTTGATTAGCTGGACCTGGCTTGGGGCCAATGTTGTGACCCCCACAAGTTCAGTAAAATTTGTTCTTTGAGTAATCTTTTTCTTTGTATATACACTTTCGCATGCACACATATACATGTACATTCTAAGTGCAAGTGTTTCTGTACATACATTTGTAAACATGGGTATTGTTTCTTTAGAAACACAAAAGAGAGGGGACCCCTATATTATTAATATTTTTGCACATTTTAGATATTTTGTGGAACTGGAAATGTATAAGTACATTATAAATCTACAAAATAAAATATTTGCAAAACTGGCTTGGATGATGATGATGATGATATAAGATTAAGTCAGATTTATGCATTAAGTTCACATTGTTGTGAAGTTATTCAGGTGGCAAGAACACTATATCTGTTCAAAATTCCAAGAGTACTTAGCAATTTCTTTTTATTGTTACTTGCTAGAAGATGGCATTAAATTTTTACTTTGCTTATTTAACTATATCAAATCTCACTATGAATTGAATATCTTTGAGTATAGGAAATGCTAGTATTGCATTTTTAATAAGTACCTTAGGTAATTCTGGCCAAGATGTTCTCTTAAGCACAGTTTAAGAAAACCTGGCTACAAGTGCACACTAGGCAAGAAAAGGAGAAGTAAATATTTATTGAACCTTTACTGAGAGCTAGGCACTACCTTGTTTTGCATTGTCTCATACCAGCCATTTTTTTTTTCAAAAAGAATGAAAACAAAGTTCAGTAAAAGAGATACTATGCTCAAAGCCAACCAGTAATGGTTATCAGAACTGATCCCAGAACATGCTCTTGAATCAGATTACCTGGGATGAGAGCCTAGTTCAGCTATTTCCTGCATAAACTTAAAACATTGATTTATCTATCATTTTCCACCTCAGTTTCTATATCTATAAAATTGAGTCAATAAGGACATAGCTGGAAAGGCCCAGGTAAACATCCCTTCCAGGGCTGCCCTCACGGGGGGGATCTGCTAGGGTCTCGGACCCAAGCAGGCTGAGTTCCGCCTAGGCTCTGCGGGACATCCCCGTGCCCTCTGGCAAGCACCGAGGCTGCTTTCTGCAACCAGCTCGCCGGCCCCTGGACCAGCAGAAGCGGTGGGCCTCCATATTGCAACCAGGACACAGCTGGAAAGGCCCAGGCTCTGTGGGACTTCCCCGCACCCTCTGGCGAGCACCGAGGCTGCTTTCTGCAACCAGCTCGCCGGCCCCTGGACCAGCAGAAGCGGCGGGCCTCCATATTGCAACCAGGACACAGCTGGAAAGGCCCAGGCTCTGTGGGACTTCCCCGCACCCTCTGGCGAGCACCGAGGCTGCTTTCTGCAACCAGCTCGCCGGCCCCTGGACCAGCAGAAGCGCCGGGCCTCCATATTGCAACCAGGACATAGCTGGAAAGGCCCAGGTAAACACCCCTTCCAGGGCTGCCCTCACGGGGGATCTGCTAGGGTCTCGGACCCAAGCAAGCTGAGTTCCGCCTAGGCTCTGCGGGACATCCCCGTGCCCTCTGGCGAGCACCGAGGCTGCTTTCTGCAACCAGCTCGCTGGCCCCTGGACCAGCAGAAGCGGAGGGCCTCCATATTGCAACCAGGACATAGCTGGAAAGGCCCAGGACACAGCTGGAAAGGCCCAGGCTCTGTGGGACATCCCCGCGCCCTCTGGCGAGCACCTAGGCTGCATTCTGCAACCAGCTCACCGGCCCCTGGAGCAGCAGTGGCTGCGGGCCTCCATATTGCAACCAGGACATAGCTGGAAAGGCCCAGGTAAACACCCCTTCCAGGGCTACCCGCACAGGGGGATCTGCTAGGGTCTCGGAACCAAGCAGGCCGAGTTCCTTGCAACCAGGACACAGCTGGAGAAGCCCAGGTAGACAGACTCCAACAGGGGCTACAATCGCATGGGTGGCAGCCAGCTTATGATCCCTTAAAGCAGCAGTCACACATATTTACCAGTAGAGAAACAACAGGTGAGCCCAGCCTCATAGGAGATTCAAACACCAGCCACTAACAACAAGGCCAACTAAAACCAGAAATAACCAGATGGCAAAAGGAAAACGAAGGAACGTTACTAACAAAAATCAAGGCAACATGACAGCATCTGAACCCAGTTCTCCAACAACAGGAATCCCTGGATACCCTAAAACACCAGAAAAACAAGACTTGGATATAAAATCACTGGTCAGGATGCTGGTAGCTGAACACATAGAAAAATCTCGTAAAGAAATAGAGGAGAAAATGGATCAAAAGTTAGAAGCCTTTATGAGGCAAATACAAAAATCACTTCAAGAAATTCAGGAGAAGATGGATCAAAGAGAAGAAGACAATAAGGAAGAAAGACAAAAGTCACTTAAAGAACTACAGAAGAACGTGGGCCAACAAGTAGAAGCTATGAAAGAGGAAGCACAAAAATCTATTAAAGAAATACATGAAAACACAATCAAGCAAACGAAAGATCTGAGCACATCCATCCAGATACTAAAAACAGATGTAGAAACAACTAAGAAATCACAGAGGGAGACAACATTGGAGATAGAAAACCTGGGGAAGAAATCAGGGGCCTTAGACGCAAGTATCAACAATAGAATACAAGAGATAGAAGACAGAATCTCAGAAGCCGAAGATACCATAGGAACCATTGATTCAACAGTCAAAGAAAACACTAAATGCAAAAAGGTGGTAACCCAAAACATCCAGGAAATCCAAGACACTATGAGAAGACCAAACCTAAGGATTATAGGTATAGACGAGAGTGAAGATTTACAAGTCAAAGGGCCAGCTAATATCTTCTATAAAATTATGGAAGAAAACTTCCCCAACCTAAGGAGAGAGATGCCCATGAATATACAAGAAGCCTATAGAACCCCAAACAGACTGGACCAGAACAGAAATACACCCCGTCACATAATAATCAAAACTCCAAATGTAATAAACAAAGAAAGAATACTAAAGGCAGCAAGAGAAAAAGGCCAAGTAACATATAAAGGAAAACCTATCAGAATAACACCAGACTTCTCACCTGAGACCATGAAAGCTAGAAGATCCTGGGCAGATATCATGCAAACTCTAAGAGAACACAAACTCCAGGCAAAACTACTTTACCCAGCAAAACTCTCAATTGCCATTGATGGAGACATCAAGGTATTCCATGACAAAACCAAATTTGCAAGATATCTCTCCACAAATCCAGCCCTACAAAGGATAATAGGGGGAAAACACCAAGACAAGGACGGAAACTACACCCGGGAAGAAGCAAGATAGAAACCTCCTCTCATCAAACCCAAAAGAAGATAACCTCTCGAATATAAAAAATAAATAAGATAAATAAATATAATTTCAAAAATGTCTGGAGGTAATAATTACTATTCCTTAATATCTCTTAACGTCAATGGACTCAATTCCCCCTAACAGACTGGATACAGAAACAGGACCCTACATTTTGCTGCATACAGGAAACACATCTCAGTGTTAAAGACAAACACTGCCTTAGAGTAAAAGGCTGGAGGACAATTTTACAAGCAAATGGTCTCAAGAAACAAGCTGGAGTAGCCATTCTAATATCAGATAAAATTGACTTTCAACCTAAAATCATCAAAAGAGACCCAGAAGGTCACTTCTTGCTGGCCAAAGGGAAAATCCACCAGGAAGAGCTCTCAATACTGAACATCTATGCTCCAAATGCAAGGGCACCCTCATTTGTAAAAGAAACCTTACTAAAGCTTAAAGCACACATTACATCTAACACAATAATTGTGGGTGACTTCAACACCCCACTCTCCTCAATGGACCGATCAGGAAAGCAGAAACTAAACAGGGACACAGTGAAACTAATTGAAACTCTGGACCAATTGGATTTAACAGATATATATAGAACATTTCATCCTAAAGCTAAAGAATATACCTTTTTCTCAGCACCGCATGGTACCTTCTCCAAAATAGACCATATAATCGGTCACAAGACAGATGTCAACAAATACAAGAAGATCGAGCTAATCCCATGCCTCCTATCAGATCACCATGGAGTAAGAGTGGTCTTCAATAGCAACAAAAACAACAGAAAGCCCACATACACATGGAAACTGAACAATACTCTACTCAATGACACCTTGGTCAAGGAAGAAATAAAAAAAGAAATCAAAGACTTTTTAGAATTCAATGAAAATGAAGGTACAACCTACCCAAATCTATGGGACACAATGAAAGCAGTGCTAAGAGGAAAACTCATAGCTCTAAGTGCATCCAAAAAGAAACTGGAGAGAGCATACACTAGCAGCTTAACAGCACACCTTAAAGTGCTAGAAGAAATACAAGTTAACTCACCCAGGAGGAGTAGAAAACAAGAAATCATCAAACTCAGGGCTGAAATCAATCAAATAGAAACAAAGAGAACCATACAAAGAATCAACAAGACCAGGAGCTGGTTCTTTGAGAAAATCAACAAGATAGATAAACCCTTAGCCAGACTAACCAAAGGACACAGAGACAGTATACAAATTAACAAAATTAGAAATGAAAAGGGAGACATAACAACAGAAACTGAGGAAATTCAAAAGATCATCAGATCCTACTACAAAGGTCTATACTCAAAACAACTGGAGAATCTGGAGGAAATGGACGATTTCCTAGACAGATATCAAATACCAAAATTAAATCAGCATCAAGTAGTCCAGCTAAATAGTCCCATAACCCCTAAAGAAATAGAAGGGGTTATAGAAAGCCTCCCAACCAAAAAAAGTACGGGACCAGATGGTTTTAGTGCAGAATTCTACCAGACCTTCAAAGAAGACTTAACACCAATACTCTTCAAACTATTCCACAAAATAGAGACAGAAGGGACACTGCCCAACTCATTCTTCGAAGCCACAATTACGCTAATACCTAAACCACAAAAAGATCCAACAAAGAAAGAGAACTTCAGGCCAATTTCTCTTATGAATATAGATGCAAAAGTACTAAATAAAATTCTTGCTAACCGAATCCAAGAGCACATCAAAACGATCATCCACCATGATCAAGTAGGCTTCATCCCAGAGATGCAGGGATGGTTCAATATACGGAAATCCATCAATGTAATCCACTACATAAACAAACTGAAAGAAAAAAACCACATGGTCATCTCATTAGATGCTGAAAAGGCATTCGACAAAATTCAGGATCCTTTCCTGCTAAAAGTCTTGGAAAGAGCAGGAATTCAAGGCCCATACCTAAACATAGTAAAAGCAATCTACAGCAAACCAGTAGCCAACATCAAAATAAATGGAGAGAAACTTGAAGCATTCCCACTAAAATCAGGGACTAGACAAGGCTGCCCTCTCTCTCCATATCTTTTCAATATAGTACTTGAAGTTCTAGCAAGAGCAATTAGACAACATAAGGAAGTCAAAGGGATACAAATTGGAAAGGAAGAAGTGAAACTATCATTATTTGCAGATGATATGATAGTTTACCTAAGCGACCCAAAAAACTCCACCAGAGAACTTCTACAGCTGATAAACAACTTCAGCAAAGTGGCAGGTTATAAAATTAACTCAAGCAAGTCAGTGGCCTTCTTGTACTCAAAGGACAAGCAGGCTGAGAAAGAAATTAGGGAAATAACACCCTTCACAATAGCCACAAACAACATAAAGTATCTTGGCGTAACTCTAACCAAACAAGCGAAAGATCTGTACAACAGGAACTTCAAGTCCTTGAAGAAAGAAATCGAAGAAGACCTCAGAAGATGGAAAAATATTTCTTGCTCCTGGATTGGCAGGATCAATATAGTAAAAATGGCCATCTTACCAAAAGCAATATACAGATTCAATGCAATCCCCATCAAAATCCCAACTCAATTCTTCATAGATCTAGAAAGAGCAATTCTCAAATTCATCTGGAGCAACAAAAAACCCAGGATAGCTAAAACTATTCTCAACAATAAAAGGACTTCTGGGGGAATCAATATCCCTGACCTCAAGCAGTACTACAGAGCAATTGTGTTAAAAACTGCATGGTATTGGTATAGCAACAGGCAAGCAGATCAATGGAACAGGATTGAAGACCCAGAAATTAACTCACAGACTTATGGTCACTTGATCTTTGATAAAGGAGCCACAACCATCCAGTGGAATAAAGATAGCCTTTTCAACAAATGGTGCTGGTTCAACTGGAGGTCAACATGCAGAAGAATGCGAATTGACCCACTCTTATCTCTTTGCACTAAGATCAACTCCAAGTGGATCAAGGACCTCCACATAAAACCAGACACACGGAAACTATTAGAAAAGAAACTTGGGAAGACCCTGGAGGACTTGGGCACAGGGGAAAAGTTCCTGAACAGAACACCAATAGCGTATGCACTAAGATCAAGGATCGACAAATGGGACCTCATAAAATTACAAAGTTTCTGCAAAGCAAAGGACACTGTCAGAAGGACAAAACAGCAACCAACAAAGTGGGAAAAGATCTTCACCAACCCCACATCCGACAGAGGGCTAATATCCAATATATACAAAGAACTCAAGAAGTTAGACCCTAAAGAACCAAATAACCCTATCAAAAAATGGGGCACAGAGCTAAACAAAGAATTTTCACCAGAAGAAATTCGGATGGCTGAGAAACACCTTAAAAGATGTTCAACATCATTAGTCATCAGGGAAATGCAAATCAAAACAACCCTGAGATTCCACCTCACACCAGTCAGAATGGCTAAGATTAAAAACTCAAGAGACAACAAGTGCTGGCGAGGATGTGGAGAAAGAGGAACACTCCTCCATTGTTGGTGGGATTGCAAAATGGTAAAACCGCTCTGGAAATCAGTTTGGCGGATCCTCAGAAAACTGGGCATGTCACTCCCAGAGGACCCTGGCATACCACTCCTGGGCATATACCCAGAGGATTCCCCTGCATGCAATAAGGACACATGCTCCACTATGTTTATAGCAGCCTTGTTTATAATAGCCAGAAATTGGAAGGAGCCCAAATATCCCTCAAAGGAGGAATGGATACAGAAAATGTGGTATATTTATACAATGGAATACTACTCAGCAATTAAAAATAATGAATTCATGCAATTTGTAGGTAAATGGTTAGACCTGGAAAATATCATCCTGAGTGAGCTAACCCAATCACAAAAGAATGCACATGAAATGCAATCACTGATAAGTGGATATTAATGAGCCCAGAAGCACTAAATACTCAAGACACGAATAGCAAGTCAAATGATTCCCAAGAAGAAGAAAGGAGAGGACCCTGGGCATGTAAAGATTGCATCCAGTTTAGTAAAGAAACTGAGTGGGGAGGGGGAATGATTGGGGAATAGTTGGGGGGGAGAGGAACTATGGGAACTATGGTGGGTGGGAACTGGGAAAGGGGAAAGCCCTTGGAATGTAAACATAGAATATAGAAAATAAAAATTTTAAAAAAAAATTGAGTCAATAATAGTATGTACTTTACAGGGCTGGTGAAAGATTAATTGAGACAATAGCAATCAATAGCTCTGATGAACAGCTGAAAGAGAGTGGGCACTCAAAATATGATAGCTGTGGCTTCTATTATTATTATCATCATTATCATTATTTGAATATTTCTATCATCATCACCATCATATAAAACTCTTCTCTCTGCATCCCATAGTTATAGTTATATAATGTATTGTGAAGAAAATAAGGTTGACCTTGCAAAGAAGAGAATAAGCAGTGTTCTAGTATGTTTAACGTGTGAATCAGCTATTCTATCCTATCTCTTGTTCAATGTCTATTTGATCTCATTCCCTCTGCTTTCACAGCCCATGTGCTTCTGTGGGCTTCAGTGTAGTCATCCTTCAAGATGAATATAAATATAGGATTTGCAGAAAGCTGGAACTGATGGCAAAAATAATAATAATAATAATATAGAGAACAAAGTCCTTGGCAAGGTATCTGCACACTGTGAAGCAGATGAGACTTTGTTTCAAAGAACAATCTGTCAGTTAAACAATTTAGAGCAACAAAAGGAGGCTCAGTGAAAAGTGGCAGCAAGTCCACCCTATTGTTTATATGGGTTTTTCTACAAGTTAGTGTATGAAAAATGTGTCTCTGGTTCACAAATATTATTTTTATAAAACAGAAATTCACCTTAATTTAATCATATCATCTTGCGTCTCATACTTTTATATTTTCCCCATCATGAGAGTGAGAAAACTATGTAGTTTAGGAATATAGGATTTAGAATAAAATAAAGATAGATCCAAGACTTGCACTAGCACTTTGAGAAAAGCATTTGCATTCTGTGAACTTCAATTTCAACAGGGGTCAAAACAAAGATAATAAAAAATCTAATCTTAAAAGGTTGCTAGGAAGATAAGATAAAATATTATCAGTAAAGAACCTGGCATAGTATCTATTTACCAAGTTCATGAAAATGTTTCTTAAGGGGGTAAAAAGATTGCTTAGTAGTTAAGAGCATTGACTGCATTTGTATAGGATCTGGGTTCTATTCCCAACATGCACATGGTTGCTCACAACTGTCAGTAACTCCATTTCCAGGGTACCTGCTGCTTTCTTCTGTTCCTCACGGGAACTAGGCACACACATGTTTAGAATGTAAATGTGTAAACAAAATACAACCGTACATGATTTAAATTAAATAAATCTGAAATAATTTTTTTAAATATACCTTGTTATAGCATTTCTATGACACCTTATTTTCTTTCTTCTACATTACTAATCCATAGCATCTGGGACCTAGTGTGACACCTTAAAGCATTGCACAGGTTACTATGCTGAAATTGGTTATTGTTAGTTCCTGGGAGAGCTCACCCTGTGCACATTCATGTTGAAATACAAACTTGAAGGAGTTTTTGAACAGCAAATATTCTTCATACACCTTAGTCTATAAAAGAGGATTATGTGAACTTTTTCAAGATTTAATAGATTTTTAAAGAATACATTTAAAATTTTTTGCTGTATGACTTGATATTCTTTCCACAGGGAAATCAAATCCAGAATGATATACTTATTTACCACCCACAAATGGAATAGAGAAAGCCATATTCCAAGCATGAATTATCTGGAATAAGACTTTTTGGAAACTATGACCTTTCATTCTGTTATAAGAGAAAGAAAAATCAATGTTTTTTCTACATTAATGCATGCATGCTGGGAAGAAATCAGCCACTCGGATGTTCCGGTGTAATTATTTCATTATTAGAAATAAAACCTAAATATAGGGTCTTGCTTGTTTAAATAATTTAATCTTTAGAAACCCACGACTGAACACTCCCAGTGAGCCAAATTCAAGTGTGATTACTGCAAATTGAGTGTTTCTGTTCCTGCAGAAGTTTTATTAGGAACAAATTCCCAACTTACAATATTCAACAGAGGCCATCTTTCTTAACAAAGACATAGTCCCCCTCACCATTCTGTGTTCTACTTTCTGCATTCTTTTGGGAGAACTATGGAGAAAAGATCTAAGGCAAAGGAATAAAAAAATCATAGGAAAATCTTGAAAATTTTGTTCCAATGAATATGGAAATTTAAATGGACTCTTTTCCTTGTTAAAAATACACATGTATATGAAATCTACTTAAAATATAACTTACCAAAATTACTCAGAAGATAGAAATAGAAAACTTGAATGGCCCAATGTATGTGAAAATCAAATTAGCCAGGATTTTAAAGTGTTCATTCATGCACATAAACATGGACCAGATTTGTTTTAAGCACTGAGAAAACTTTTCTTTCTATAATATTTGAGAAACTGATCATTTTTACTATATAAAATAAATTCCAAATAATAAATATTGTTTAATCTCAGATATATATCTATATCTATATCTATATCTACATCTATATTTATCTATAACTTTTATGTGCTTGTATGTTTGTACATAACATGATCCTCTTCATTTTCTCCATAGTTGAAATTTTCCTACTTTAAATTTTTATAGAGATAAAAAAATACCATTTTTTAAAGATATAAATAGCAAGTTGCTTCTTGTAGAAGACTTCAGATCTTACAGCCTATGGAAGGAACAATAAAGGCAATGGGTGAAGCCAGAATAGTAAGTGTACTCAAATGGAGTCTAAAGTCAAAAACTGAACCCAGCCATTGAGGGAAGATTAGTACAATTGTCATGTTGTTACATGGTCCGAGTTTTTTAAAAAAAAAAAACTATAATTTTTTATTCAGATTTGGTTTTTATTTTTACTTTGTTGTTGTTATTGGGCTTTTTTGGATACTGTGTTGGGTTTTTGTTAAACACAGGGAAACTGAACTTTACATTTGCAGCATAGACTTACATTCTTCACTATCATCTCACCACTCAAAGAAAAGTGCTATCAGCATCTGAGACCATAGGAATTTAGAAGAACAATAGAAGTGGACACTATCCCAGCTTGTCATTTGACAGCAGTTGAAGTCATTGAAGACAACTTGCTCTTATATATTTACCAAAGTGGTTAAAACCACAAAGGATTTAAAATCATTATCCTCATTTATACAATGGAATTTTATCAAACTGTTAAGAAAAGCATAATTATGAAATTCAAAGTGAATGCATGGAGCTGTAAACAATCACTCTCATGGAGCTAACCCAGACCTGGAAAGATAAACATGACATATTTTCCATATTTTCTCTCATTTCTGCATATTAGCATTGAATCTTTAGGCATGTTTATTTTATTTGGAATACTCACTGTGATGGTTTGTACATTCTTGGCCCAGTGGGTGCAACTATTAGAAGGTGTGGCCTTGTTGGAGTAGTTGTAGCCTTGTTGGAGTACGTCTGTCACTGTGGGTGTGGGCTTTAAGACCCTCAGCTGTCTGGAAGTCAGTATTCTGCTTGCAGACTTCAGATGAAGATATAGAACTCTCAGCTCTGCCTGTCTTATGTCTGCCTGGATACTGTCATGCTCTTGTCTTGATGATAAGGGACTATACCTCCGAACCTGTAAGCCAGCCCCAATAAACTGTTGTCCTTTATAAGATTTGCATTGGTCATGATGTTTGTTCATAGCAGTAAAATCCTAACTAGGACTGTTAGTACTCTGTCTAAGCTCCACCCCACAATTACCTGGCAATAGCCAGGTATGCCCCGCCCCATAGACCTGGCCCACTATAAAAGGGGCTGCTTGCCCTTCCTCTCTCTCTCATCGCTCTTACCTCTCTGCACTCTCACCTCTCTGCCCTCTCTCCACGTGATCAAGGCCGGCCTCCACTCCTCTCTACTTCTCTACTCGGTCTCTGCCTCTCTCTGCCTCCACTACAACATTAACTCCCATCCTCTTCCCTGAATAAACTATACTATACCATGTCTGTGTGTGTGTGGTACCTCAGGGGGAAGAGGTGCCTGGGCATGGGCCTGCCTAGGGCACCCCCTTCCTCCACACCACCGCCGTGCCACACTCTCTAATCTCCTTCTCTCCCCATTTATAAACCCATCATATGGTGCCAAAACCCAAGAACAACATTAACCCATCAAGGACAGAAGTTGGTACCAGTACCAGGAATGGTTCTAGAGGAGCAGAAGTATGAGGATGGAACTTTAAAGAATTTGGAGTGAAGACATCATATCCTGAATCAGCTCAGAAGATCTGTTGGACTCAGAGCAGTTGGTAAGAACCCTCTGCAAGTCCCACAGCTGCCAGTGGACTTGGGACCCATCACTGCCATCCCCCTCCCCCCACAGAATACCCCTCCCCTTCTTCCTTGTCCTTTCTGTTGGGGGCAGACTGCTAGATAGTCTACTCCCTTGGAGATACCATATGCTGAGCCAACCCAAAAGATCCACTGCACTCAGGGTAACTGACACCACAGCCTGAGGCATCCCAGGAGATCTGTACACAAAAAGCAACTAAGTTATTGATTGCCAGCTTGTCAGTTCCCCTGAAGATACCACAGCTTAAAGGCATCCCAGGAGCTCCTCTATACACAGGGCAACTGGGAAACAGTTGCAACAGTCTGAAGACCTGGGGGCTCTGTGGCATGCAGTGACACTGACCCACCAGACTGAAAGCCTTCCTGGAATTCTGCACACAGAGAAACAGAAACCACAGTCACTAGAACCTTTGGTGAACATCTTTACACAGGATAAGAGCCTGACTGCTCCTCTGAAGACACAACAGTTTGAAGGCCTCCCAGGAGATCTACTGCAGCCAAGGCAACATGTCAGTGGCTTTTTTGCCCCTTTGAAGAGCCTCCAGTTGGAAGGCCCCACAGGTGATCTGCCACAGCCAGGTCCTCAGGCATACCAGGAGACCAGGCAACCCAGGGACAAAAGAGGCAGACTCCAGACAGGGTCAATTAGACCAGTAAACACCAGGGACCAACAGATGGCAAGAGGCAAGCACAGGACTGTAAGCAACAGAAGCCAAGATATGTGGGTATCATCAGAACCCAGTTTGCCCACCACAGCAAGCCATGAATACACCAATACATCTGAAAATCAGGAAGCTGACATAAAATCTTATCTCATGAAGATAATAGAGTCCTTTACAGAGGGTATAAATAACTCACTGAAAGAAATAAAGTATAACACAATCAAACAGGTGAAGGAATAGAATAAAGCTGTCCAAATTAAAAGTGGAAGTAGAAACAATAAAGAGAACACAAATGAAGGCAAACCTGGAAATGGAAAACCTAGGAAAGAGGTCACAAACTACAGATGTATCACCAACAGAATACAAGAGATAGAAGAGAGTATCTAAGAAGATACATATTAGAGATTGAAACAATTGTCCAAGAAAATTCAAACATAAAAAACTCCTAACCCAAACCATCCAGGAAATTCAGGACACAATAAAAGGACCAAATCTAAAAATAATTGGAATAGAGTAGAATGAAGATTCCCAGCTCAAAGGACCTAAAAATGTCTACAACATAATCATAGAAGAAAACTTCCATAACCTAAAGAAAGAGATGACCATAAAGGAACAAGAGGCCTTAAGAATACCAAATAAATGGGATCAGAAAAGAAAATACTCTCATCACACAATAATCAAAACATTAAATGCACAGAACAAAGAAAGGCTATTAAAAGCTGCAAGAGAAAAGTGCCAAGGAACATGCAAAGGCAGACCTATCAGAATTACACCAGACTTCTCAACAGAGACTAGGAAAGCCAGAAGAGCCTGGTCAGTGGTAGTGTAGTCTCTAAGAGAACAGAAATGCCAGCCCAGGCTACTATACCCAACAAAACTCTCAATCAACATGGATAGAGAAAACAAAATATTTTATGACAAAACCAAATGCAAACAGTATATGTCTACCAATACAGCCCTACAGAGGATCCTAGAAGGAAAACTCCAAGACAAGTAAGGTACCTACACCAAAGAAAAGATATTTACCATCTCACAACAAAGCCAAAAGGAGAGAACCACAAGCACATATAGCCACCTACAAATACAAGCATATCAGGAATCAACAGTCACTTGTCTTTAATATCTCTCAATATTAATGGACTCAACTCACCCATTAAAAGACATAAGCTAATAGACTAGATATGCAAACAAGATCCAATATTTTGCTGCATACAAGAAACACACTTCAATAACAAAGACAGACACTATCTCAGATTAAAAGAATGGAAAAAGGTCTTCCAAGCAAATGGTCACAGGAAACAAGCTGGAGTAGCCATCCTAATATTCAATAAAAAAGACTTTCAGCTGAAAGTTATAGAGTGTGATGAGGAAGGACATTTCATATTCATCAAAGGGAAAATCCACCAAGAGAAAGTCCCCATTCTGAACACCTATGCCCTATATGTAAGGGCACTCACATTCATAAAAGAAAGTTTACTAAAGCTCAAAGCACACATTGAACCTCACACAATAATAGTGGGAGACTTCAATACCCCACTCTCACCAATGGACAGGTCATTAAAACAGAGAACAGAGACACAGTGAAACTAATAGAAGATATGAACCAAAACTAGATATCTCTAGAACATATCACCCTAACACAAAAGAATACATCTTCTCAGCACCTCATGGTACCTTCTCCAAAATTAACCATATAATTGGTCACAAAACAACCCTTAACCAATACAAGAAAACTGAAATAATTCCATGCATCCTGTCAGACCACCATGGCCTAAGGCTTGTCTTCAATAACAGCAAAAACAACCTAAAATCGACATACACATAGAAACTGAACAACTCTCTACTCAATGATAACTTGGTCAGGAAGAAATAAAGACAGAAATTAAAGACCTCCTGGAATTTAATGAAAATATTGATACATCATACCCAAACTTATGGGACATAATGAAAGCAGTGCTAAGAGGAAAATTCATAGCACTAAGTGCCTTGGTAAAGAAACGGGAGAGATCTTTCACAAGTAACTTAACTGCACACCTGAGAGCTCTAAAACAAAAAGAAGCAAACACATCCAAGAGGAGTAGAAGGCGGGGAATAGTCAAACTAAGGGCTGAAATCAATCTAATAAAAGAAAGAGAACAATATAAAGAATCAACAAAATCAAAAGCTGGCTCTTTGAGAGAATCAACAAGACAGATAAGCCCCTGGCCCAACTAACTAAATAGCCCAGAGGGAGTATCAAAACTAACAAGATCAGAAATGAAAAGGGAGACATAACAGTGTAAATTCAAAAAAATCATCAGATACTAATACAAAAGCCTATACTCAACAAGACTGGAAAACCTAGATGAAATGTATGGTTTTCTAGACATATGAAAGTTAAATCAACAGCAAGTATACTATCTAAACAGATCCATATCCCATAAGTAAATAGAAGAAGTCATAAAATACTCCTTTAAAAAAGCCCAGGACAAGATGGATTTAGTGCAGAATTCTACCAGCCTTTCAAAGAAGACCTGGTAACAATATTCCTCAAACTATTCAATAAAATAGAAATAGAAGGGACACTACCTAATTCATTCTATCAAGCCACAATTACTCTGACACCTAAACCACACAAGGACCCAACCAAAAAGGAGAACTTCAGGCCAATCTTGCTTATGAATATTGATGCAAAAATACTCAGTAAAATTCTGGCTAATCGAATCCAAGAACACATCAAAACCATCATTCACCACGTTCAAGTAGGCTTCAGACCAAGGATGCAAGCTTGGTTCAATATACAAAAATCCATTCACATAATTCACTATATAAACAAACTCAAAGAAAAAAAAATCACATGATCCTCTCCTTAGATGAGGAAAAAGCATTTGACAAAATACGACATCCCTTCCTGTTAAAAGTATTAGAGAGATGAGGAACTCAAAGCCCATACCTAAACATAATAAAAGAAATATACAACAAACCAACTGACAATATCAAATTAATGGAGAGATACTTGAAGCAATCCTAGTAAAACTGGGGACAAGACAAGGATATCCACACTCCCCATATCTATTCAATAGAGTACTCAAAGTCCATGCTAGAACAAGAAAACAAAACGAGATCAAGTGGATACAAATTGTCAAAGAAGAAATAAACGCATCAATATTTGCAGATGATATGATAGTATACATAAGCAACCACAAAATCTCTACCAGAGAACTTTGCCAGCTGATAAACAACTTCAACAAAGTTGCCAGATATAAAAATGAACTCAAATAAATTGTTAGCCTTCCTTTATACAATACATAGGATGAGAAAGAAATTAGGGAAATAACTCCTTTTACAATAGCCACAAATAATATAAAATATCTTGGGGTAACTCTAAAGAAACAAGTTAAAGATAAGTACAACAACAACTTCAAACCTCTCAAGAAAGGAATCAAAGAAGATCCTGGGAAATGGAGACATCTCCCATGCTCATGGATTGGCAGAATTAATAGAGTAAAAATGGCCATCCTGCCAAAGGCAATCTATAGATTCAATGCAATCCCCATCAAAATCCCAACACAATACTGTTAATACATGGAAGGAGCTATTCTCAAATTCATCTGGAAAGGCAAAAATCTCAGAAGAGCAAAAGCAATACTTAACAATAAAAGAATGGCTAGGGGAATCACCATCCCTGACCTCAAGCTTTACTACAGAGCAATAGTTATAAAAACTGCATGGTATTGGTACAGAGATAGTGAGAAGATCAATAGAATAGAATTGAAGACCCAGAAATTAAACGACATGCTTACAGGTACTTGATCTTTGACAAAGAAGCCAAACATATTTAATGGAAAAAAGAAAGTATGTTCAATAAGTGGTGCTGGTCTAATTGGATGTTGATATGTAGAAAAATGAAAATAGACCCATATTTGTCACCTTGCACAAAGTTTAAGTCCAAGTGAATTAAGGACCTCAACATAAGCCTCATACACTGAATCTAATAGAAGATAAAGTGGGAAAGTTACTTGAACTCATTGGCACAGGGGGAAATTTCCTAAACAGAACTCCAATGGCTCATGCTCTAAGATCAAGAATTGATAAATGGGACCTCATGAAAGCTTCTGTAAGCCAAAAGACATAGTCAATAAGACAAATTGGCAACCTACAGATTGGGAAAAATCTTCACTAACTCCACATCTGATAGAGGGCAGATAACAAAAATATATAAAGAGCTCAATAAGCTAACCACCAAAAAACCCAAACACCCCAATTTAAAAAATGGGATATAGAACTAAACCAATAATTCACAACAGAGGAATCTCAAATGGCTGAGAAGCACCTAAAGAAATGTTCAATGTTCTTAGTGATCAGAGAAATTCAAATCAAAACAACCCTGAGATTCTAACTTACACCAATCAGAATGGGTAAGATCAAAGCTTCAGGCAAGAGCAACATGTTAGTGAGGATGTGGAGAAAGAGGAAGCCTCCTACATTGCTAGTGGGATTTCAAACTGGTACAAATACTCTAGAAATGAATCTGGAGGTTCCTCAGAAAATTGGAAATAGATCTACCCAATGCCTCAGCAATAGTACTCTTGGGAATATACCCAAAAGATGCCCCACCATGCCACAGGGGCACATGTTCCACTATGTTCATAGCAGCCTTATTTGTGATAGCCAGAAGCTGGAAACAACCCAGATGTTCCATGACAGATGAATGGATACAGAAAATATGGATCATTTATACAATGGAATACAGCTCAGCTATTAAGAATGAGGACATCCTGAGTTTTGAAGGCAAATGAATGGAACTAGAAAACATGTTCCTGGGCAAGGTAACTCAAACCCAAAAGGACATGCATGGTATGTACTCACTAATAAGTAGATATTATCCAAAAAAGTGCCAAATACCCAAGATACAGCCCACAAAACTAAAAAAGGTCAACAAGCTGAAGGGCTCAAGTGAGGATGCCTCAGTACCACGTGGGAGGAAGATGAAAGCAACAAGTAGAGGGGGGGGGGAACCTGGGAGGGAAAGGGGATGGGGAGTTAGAAAGGGGAACATGATCAGGTATTGGGTGTGAGAAAAGGACTGAAATATCTGAGGGCCAGCAGAACGAATTTAAACATACCCTCAGAAGATAAGAGATTGAGGGGACACTCCAGAATGTACCAGATCCCTGGGATGTGAGAGACTCTCAGGACTCAAAGAGAGGAACCTTAGATGAAGTGCCCTACACAGCGGAAAGGGAACTTGTAGAGCCCACCTCCAGCAGAAATACAGGGCATCATGTGAGGGATGAGGTTGCCATCCCACAGTCAAAACTCTGACCCATAATTGTTCCTGTCTGAAAGAACTGCAAGGCTGGATATGGAGAGGAACCTGAGGAAACGAAGATCTAGCGACGAAATCAAAGTGGGATCCAGCTCTAGGGGAGGTCCCAAGGCGCTATTACTGTGAGTAATATGGAGCACTCATAAAATGGGACCTATCATGACTGCCCCCGATAGACCCAAAAAACAGCTGAAAGGATTAGATGCAGATATTTGTACCCAACCAACAGACAGAAGCTGATGACCACTGTGGTTGAATTTAGGAAATGCTGAAAAAAACTGAGGAGGAGTGTGACCCTGTAGGAGAACCAACAATCTCAGTTAACCTGGACCCCTGGCATCTCAAAGATACTTTAACACCAACCAGGCAGCATACACCAGATCATATGAGGCCTGCAACACATAGATTGCAGAGTACTGCCGTGTCTGGGTTTAGTCAGTTTAACCTCCAAAGACTGGAGGCCCCAGGGAGTTTAGAGTTCTGGTGGGGTAGGTGTGGGATTGGGGACATCCTAGTGGAATCACGGGGCAGAGAGGGAGTATGGGATGTGGAACAGTAGGAGGATGGACCAGGAGTGGGATAAAATCTGGAGTTTTAAATGAAGGAATGAATGAATGAATGAATGAATGAATGAATTTGGAATCTGCTTAACAACTTGCTAGCACCTTCTAATTCACCAGCACCTTCAACTCCTAAAACCTCTCCAGATACTCTTTCTCCTGGTAGCTCAGAAAATATTGAAGGCCTGTAGTGGAAACTATATTTTAAACTTAAAGAAGCTAATGCTTTTGATTATCTTGATCTATCAATTGTAACTGGTAATGAATTAGGTGACCCAGTATACAAAGGTTTTTACAATTTTGGAGAAAACAAGGAAAATTATTTTGCTAGCTTGTTGCTCTTAGTATCACTGGACAAATTGATTAAGAAAAAGAATTAGCTGTGTGATAAAATTGAATGGAACCAGATGAAAATAAACTATCTAAAGGTTTCCAAATGTGCTCTTAAAGAAAATCTTCTTTCCAGCATCCATAGAGCTCAAGTTGCAGAAAATAAAACTGAAGCCCTCATTATAAAATTGGCTGAATTACAGCGAAAATTCAAGTCTCAGCCTTAGAGGGTACTAGCAGTTATAGTAAGGACATTAATTGTCAAAAGTATGAGATCCTATAACTTGGGATGGGGATTATGGGAAGACTCTGTTGAAGATAAGAACTTTGAGTCTTCAGATTTTCAAGGCTTTACCTTACCTGAGGAAGTAGTACTTCATCCCCACCCCCTGAAGTAATGATTCTTTCACATGAGGAAATTAATCTGAGTCTGATAAACCATCAGTGACATTCTCTGAAGAAAATGTCAGGCAAGACAATACTGCTGTTTCTCAAAGCCCACCAATAGTTTCTTCTAGACCTATCACTAGACTCAATTTCCCTAAAAGACCAATCCCTAGAGGGGATGTAGAAAGTGAAGTCTATGAGGAGAGGGGAGATAGAAAGTGTAGTCCGTGAAGAAATGGCTACATTACTAAGGAGCTTAATGAGCTTGCTAATTCATTCAAGCACAAGTTGGGAATATGTGTGAAAATGGATTTTAAAAGTGTTGGATAATAATGGAAGGAACTTAAAACTAGACCAGGCTGAGTTTACTGGCATGGGTCATCTGAGTGGTGATTCTAGGTTTAATATGGGAGCCCTCATAGTTAAAAATGCTGTCAGAAGATTGTTTGCATGGTTGGCTGAAGCATTTATTATAAGATGGCGTACTAAGACAGAGTTGGAGATGCCTGATATCCCTTGGTTTAGTATCAATGAAGGGATTTTAAGACTCAGGGAAATTACAATGCTAGAGTGGATATATTGTATAAAACCTAATCCTTTACAAAGGGAAGGCCCAGAAGATATGCCCTTCATGAATCCTCTAAGAAGCAAACTACTAAGAGGGGCCACAAGGACATTTGAAGAGTTTTGCTCTTTCCTTTTTCCTATGCTGACCATTATGGGCTAGGTTACTATAAATATTTTTTTGTTTATTTGTTTGTTTTTTGTTTTATGTTTTGTCTATGCTGTCCATTATAGTAACTATGATAACCTAGTCTCTGGTGATCCAATGCTGCCACCTGGCCCTTGCAACCTCAGTGCCCAATTAAACTCATTGCATTTAATTCATCCAATTGAGCAGGAGCATTTAGGCAGTCATAGTGCAGACAGAGCTGAATTCTACATCTTCATCTGAAGTCTGCTAGTAGAATATTGACTTTCTGGAAGTTAGAATGAGGGTCTTACAGCCCACACCAACAGTGACCCACCTACTCTAACAAGGTCACACTTCCTAATAGTGCCACCCCCTGAGCCGAGCACATACAAACTATCATGCCCACAGATATCAGGAAACTTATAAAAGGCTATGATATGGGGAAATGATTTTAAGGACCACAAGATCACAGTGATATAAATGGAAAAAGGAAAATAATGGAACAGGAATTATTACATGGTGTGTGAAGGTATGGGACTGCAAAGCACAGAAGACCATACGGACATTTTGAAAGCATAATATAAAAGCCTACTATTAAAGAAACTTTCTAAAATATATACATATATTATGTACATATACAAATTTAAATGAAGCAATCATATAATATGGTGAAAATATTCCCACCATACAAGTTAAACTAACAATGAAACAGATGAATGTTGGGCATAGATTACTTCTTTTGGAATTCTTAGAGAGTGATGTCCCATAGACACCAAAAACATTACAGGCTAGATCCAATCCTCTTGGTACTTTCTCAGAGAGTAAAGCCCTATTGTTGAAGATAACATATACTTCAATCAAAGAACATGGAGGTATCAAGTTGGTACTGATCTACAAGTTATTATTTCATTCTTATTGGTTATCATTTATGGTCCTGGAAGGTGCTATGTATACTAAAAGGAGGAAAGATAGTCGTAAACTTACCTAAGAGTGAACTGTGCAAACTACAATAATGATTAGTTTGGCAAGAGATGGTCATTTGAGAAATAGTGGCAAAAATTTATGGCAGTTGCCAATCACTTTCTGATTGGATATAAGTCCCATTTTCAAGATGAAATTCCCACATTAAACTCAGTTATTAAATCCAAGAGCCTATCTCTAGATAGGTCATAATGCTTAGTGATGAACCTACTACTATTACTATGCTAAATGGTCATAGAATTAAACAAAGTCTTAATGAATTATTTTTTATTCCCCATAAATTAATTTATCTGTTAATTCATACCAGAAAAGCTCTTTTTTGCAGTATATGGTGATTAACATAAAACCCCACAACTTATCAAGGCATAAAGTATTGTAGAGCACTGAGATCTAAATGGGACATGAAATGACACCCCTCCTTCCAATGCTCAGTTATCATCTCAGATGAGGAAGCAAAAGATTACAAAGAGTCAGAATTGGTAGATGACTATGAAATACTGTTTTTCAGAAATAACAGGTCAGTTGTTCATATGAACTTCCACCAGTTGTGAGAGCATGAACAAGCTCAAATAAGATAACATTTCAGTGTGATGTTGTGTTGAAAGACAAACTGTCCTACTGCTAGCTGAGGAATTTGGTAATCAATAGCTGCAGGAAAGAGATTGTTTTAAAAGAACATGGTGATAACTAAGTGAACCACAGTACAGTAGATCACCACATATTCAAAAGTACATATAGGCAACATAAATTGGACTTGATATCAAAAAAAAGATGACACAAAGTTGAGTGGGTATGGATAAGGTGGATACGGCGGGAGTTCAGGGATGAATATAATAAAAATACAATGTATGAAATTCTTAAATAATTTATAAAATATTAAAATATACAAATATGAATATTTAAAAGAAGAATTTAAAACACCAAGCATTTATTGATTCCTCAAGACTTGAAGAAATAGAATGAATGTGTGAAAGGAAAGTATTTTTGCTGAATAAAAGCAGAAATTCTATAAATATTTAGTATTATAAAGCCCAAATGAATGTAGTAGAATCAATACAATAATAATTTTTCTGGGGTTTGATAACAAAACTATGCTTGGACCATAATGAGCTAGTTTCCTGGAGACTCACAAAGGTAGTTCTGTTGTACTTTGACATCAAATTTTACCACCTCCAGAAAACACCCACTTAGGAACCTCTGTTCTCTTTTTGGATGCAAAATAAGGCCTTCATTAGAGAGTAGAAATAGGAGCTAGATCAGCTAGATTATTCCAGAAAATAATAACTTCAGAATTTCTATTAAAATTAAGGGATAGGAAGTCTCCTTAAGGCATACACAACAGTGGTAAACTTCATTCTATATGCTATCCTCCATTTGCTGGTCCACAAATCTACCTGCATTTCTGGAAGGTTGCCAATACCAGGGACAACCAAGTAAGACCCACCTTGGAGGCCTTGCCTGCCTAGTCCCCTTAAATCACACCCAACAGCAGTAAAATGCACTCTGTCATCTCCACTCCTTTTTCTAGCACATAACTCTGCTTGCTTTCCGGGAGGTCAAACTGGAAGCAGGGACAAGCAGGTCATACCCCACCCTAAGCCCTCTGCTGTCAACTTTCTTTAAAACACATTTAAGTACCTTAAACTGCACCCCAACCTATGGACTCCATTCTATGGCCAACAACTCCATCTGCTTTAGAGAAGACCACACTGGCACCAGGAAACTTAGGTTATAATGGTACTAGGAATTGCAGAGGCAAGTTTAGCACCTAAAACACTATAGGCCATGCAGATCACAAATACCTCAGGGGAAGAACACTACTGGACTGGAAGACTTGCTAGTTACGAGAACCCCAGGAAACTCAGGACAGACAACAGAGAGGAAGCAAACAAAGGGAAAAATATCTCTAAAAAAAAATCCAACAAGGATAAATTCTGAAATCAGCATAAAACCTACAATAACCACAAAACTCAGATGGAAAAAGGCAGCATAAGAACATAATTAACAAGAGACAGGGCAATATGATACCACCTGACTAAATCAGGCCCTGTATATCCTAACAGATTTAAAACACAGGAAAATGGCCTTAAATCCAATCTTAAAAGATGATAGAGACCTTTAAAGAGGAAATGAATAAATCTCTTAAAGAAATTCAAGAAAATACAATCAAACCAGTGAAGGAAATGGATAAAACTGTTCAAAACCTTAAAATAGAAATTGAAACAATATAGAAAACACAAACTAAGGGAAGCCTTGTGATGGAAAATCTAGGTAAGAGAACAGGAACTAGAGACACAAGTATCACCAACAGAATAAAAGAGATGGAGGAGAGAATCTTAGGCATAGAAGATAACATAGAAGAAATCAATACATCTTCAAGAAAAATGTTACATTCAAGAAGTTTCTGACAAAATATCCAGAAAATTTGAGACACTATGAAAGGACTGAACCAAAGAATAATAGGAAATCATAGAAGAAAAATTTCAACTTAAAGAAAGAGATATCTATAAATGCATACTAAGCTTACAGAACAATACCAAGATTTGACCAAAAAGAAAATCCTTCCACCACCTAATAATCAAAACACTAAATGTAAAGCACAAAGAAAGAATATTAAAATCTGCAAGAATAAAAAGGCCCAACAACATATAAAGGTAGATTTAGTAGAAATATATCCAAATTCTTAACAGATACACTAAAAGCCAGAGGGCCTGGGCAGTCTTGCATTTTCTAAAAGACAACAGATGCAGCTCAGACTACTACAATAAACAAAGCTTTTGGTCACCATAGATGGAGAAACCAAGAAATTCCATGACAAAACCAAATTTATACAATATGTATCCACAAATCTACCCCTACAGAAGATACTAGAAGGAAAACTCATACTCAGTTTAACTATATGCAAGAAAGCAGGAAATAGATAATTTCACATCTGTAAAACCAAAAGAAGGGAAACATATGCACTACCAAAACCAAAATAACAGGAATTAACAATTGTTTGTGGTTAATATCCTTCAACATGAATAGACTCAATTCTCCTATAAAAAGACACTGGCTATCATAATTGATGAGAAAACAGAATCCATCATTGTAATGCACACAAGAAACATTTGTCAACATCGAAGATAGACATCACCTTAGAATAAAGGTCTGGAAACATTTTCCAAGCAAATGGAATAACTATTCTAATATTCTAACCAAAATTAATAAAAGACATGGAGATAAACATGTCATACTAATCAAAGTAAAAATCAACCAAGATGACATCTGAATTCTGAGTATCTAAGACCCAAATTCAACAGCACCCACATTCATAAAAGAAACATTACTAAAGCTAAAATCACAAGTTGAATCCCACACATTAATAGGAGGAAATGCCAACACCCCACTCTTACCAATAGATAGGTCATCTAGACAGAAAGTATATGAAGAAATAATTAAACTAATAGATGTAGTGAATCAAATGGCTCTAACATATCTATAGAATAATTCATCCATACACAAAGGAATATACCTCCTTCAGGGCCTCACAGACCTTCTCCAAAAATTACCATCTACTCATTCACAAGACAAGTCTGAATAGATACAATTGTAATAACACCCTGTCAGACTACCATGGATTAAAGCTGGACTTAACAACAACTGCAACAAAAGAAAGACTACAAACTCATGGACAATGAATAAACTCTACTCAATGACCACTGAGTCATCGAAGAATGGCTAAGCAAAAATACCCTTAAGCAGCAACTTGTGCTAGCAGTGGTGTGGATCAGGAGGAATACCCTTTCGTTGCTTCTGGGAAAATTAGTACAACTGCTTTGGAAATCAATTTGACAGTTTTGTTTTTAGAAAATTGGGACTAGATCTACCTCTACTATAAATTCAGCTATACCACTTCTGGGCATGTACCCAAAAGAAGCTCCTCCATACCAAAAAGACGCTTGATCAACTATGTTCACAGCAGCATTATTTGTAATAGCCAGAAACTGGGAACAACCTAGATGTCCTTCAACTGAAGAATGGAGAAAGAAAATATGATACTTTTACATAATGGAGTATTACTCAGCCATTAAGAACAAGGACATCAGGAACTTTGCATGCAAATGTATGGAACTAGAAAAGATCATCCTCAGTGAGGTAACCCAGATCCAGAAAGACAAAGATGGTACGTACTGACTTAAAAGTGGATATTAGTCATAAAGTACAGTATACCATGCTACAAATCACAGAGTCATAGAAGTTAAAGAACAAGAAGGGCCCAAGGTGAGATGCTTGAATATCACTTAGAAGAAGAAGTAGTAAATAGATTAGATATTGTTAGTGGATGGACAGATGGGACTGGGTTGGAAAGGGGATGGGGATGGGAATAGGAGGGATGAGATATGTGGGGGACAGAAGGAGAGAGTAAAGGTAGACACAACTGGATTTTGGAACAAAAAGAAGACCCCAAAACAAACAAATGAAAATAATCCAAAAGTCATATCCAAAATCTCAGCAATATTCAAGCTGAAAAGTTTAGTTTAGCTCTTTGCAACCAACCAGCAAAATAAAAGTGGCATGCATGCAAAGCATGTCTGAAATGCTGTAACTACAACAAAATGAAATTCTCTGGGTGGCTGTTACATAACTTACCTAGACATATCTTGAAATGGTGCAGTGGAAATTGCATAAACAACAACAACAACAATGAAAAAGGCTGAATGAGCATCAGCTATTGTATTACAGCTTTACCTCACTAATTTATTCTCCCTGGCCCTGACCTGGATGTTAGCAGCCAATAATAGCACTTCTTAAAAGGCACCTTTTTATATATTTCTTACCTTTCAGTTTTTACTCCTATCCTTCCATGAGCAGCTGTATTGTTCATGAATTACTTGCATTTTATTGTATCAACAATGACTTTTAAAGAGGAAAAAAAAGCTCATGGGAACACTAATCCTTCCATTATAGAAATAATTAAGTTCTTTTATTTGTAATAAGGAACTCTTTAGGGAGCATGGGAAAACTATCAAATGGTAGTTAAGAAAATGAAGAGGAAACAGCAAATGAAAAAAAATATAAGATATAAACATAACCTGGGCATTAAATTTGTAGGAGGTGCTTCTTATAGAAGGATGCAAATGTATGCCAAAAGTTCAACATTGACATGATCTGCTGCATTCTTTGTTGAGGTTGTTCAGCATAATTGGTTATTTAAAATCTTCTGGACACAGAGATATGCAAGCACAAAAGTGAAGTAAATACAGGTAGACAGTGTGAAATCTGAATTCTGGAACTTGATTATGGGTCTTTTTCAAATGGCTACTCCCCACACTCAACCCAGTATGTGAAAAACAGGGGCATGTGTGGCAGATGGTTTTTTTTTCCCTACTGCAGGACTATCTGTTTCTTCTTTAAACATAATGTCTAAGTGGGCCATTTTCTGAGAAGGTTGGCAAATTAGAATCTTTGTGAAGAATGAAATCTGCTTGCCCCACTGAAAAACTGCAGTGGCAGCAAGACCAAATGAAGACCTCAGAATTGTTGCGCTTTGAAATTCAGAATGAATTCTATTTTTTTTTTAGAAAATCTTTTTTTCTTTTTTCCTTTATTCTTTTATTATTATATTCAACAAAATATATTTTTTCTACAAATCATAAAAATGATGGACATGTAAATAAACATGTTATGTTGTCAACATAAAAAGATAAAGTATTTCTGTTTGTTTTATTTTTAGTAAAGATAAAAATCTTGACTCTTACTGCTGGTACAAACCCAAAATGAGAATAATTTTTAGACACTGGAATTCATTATAATAAGGCTGTACGTCAATGTCCCTCATATCACCAACTGATTTTACCTTCGTAGTACCTAAGCTAAGAGTTGACAGTTGTGCTACATCAAGGAATGAATTGTAGGCACAATTATTTGGATACAGATTTCCTGCTATGATCAAAGCTATTTGACTTGAGTGATTGTCATTGTTCTCAGCCCAGAGGGAACAGGTTACATTCATTTAAGGAATGGTACATGTATTAAGATGATCTATGCATGAAGTAATTCATCAACTGTTTCAATGAACAATGGTTCTGCTTGGAGGGTGGCACAGACATTAGGTGGGGGTAAGATTCTGGTTCATTGGCTGTGATGATTTTGAAAAGCATTCATCTCAGAAAAAGAGTAACTTACAAGGTCATCTTCCTCAAAGTTGATACAATACTTCTAAGTATCAAGCAAAACATTCAGTCTTACTTTTTTGTTGTTCTCTTGCAAGCCTCCTCCCAAATTAATTGTCTATGTTTCTTTTGGCTTTATAAATAATTTTGAAATATGTATGCTGTTCTGAAAACCATAGTATAGTGTAAAAATATTAAAAAAGAATCCTACAGCAATTCAAAATAATGAATTCATGCAATTTGTAGGCAAATGGTTGGATCTGGAAAATATCATCCTAAGTGAGTTAACCCAATCACAAAAGAATACACATGAAATGCAATCACTGATAAGTGGATATTAATGAGCCCAGAAGCTCTGAATACTCAAGGCACAATTAGCAAGTCAAAAGATTCCCAAGAAGAAGGAAGGAGAGGACCCTGGTCCTGAAAGAACTGGATCCAATTTTGTAGGAGAGTAGCAGAATATAGCAGAGAAATGGTGGGGTGGTGATTGGGGAATAGGCGGGGGGATGGGGTGGGGGGGAAGAGGACATATGGGACATATGGTGAGCGGGGAACGGGGAAAGGGGAAAGTCTTCAGAATGTAAACAAAGAATATAGAAAATAAAAAAAAAATCTTAAAAAAAAAGAATCCTACTAATAGAGAGGCTGAGATAGAAGAAGCATTATTTCAAGACCATTAGGTTGTACCCAGCAAGACACTGTCAAATACAATCAAGCAGAGAGTGTATAAGGATTGTACAGCATTGGATTTATTTCTTCAATTACCAAATTAGAGAGACCACTGGGTGACCGTCAACAAATTTGTAATTCCTCATATTTTTGAATTTCAATCAATTAGGATATGTTGGTAATATTAATTTTCATATTAATAGATATTAAGGAAAAGTGATTGTTACTTCCTGTTATTTTTTGTTCTTTGGGGTGGAATTATGTTTGTGTGGCTACCTTCTTTTGAGTTTGTTGAAAGATTACTTTCTTGCTTTTTCTAGAGTGTAGTTTCCTCCTTGTATTGGGAAACTACATCCATCTATTATCTTTGGTAGGGCTGGATTTGTGGAAAGACATTGTGGAAATTTGGTTTTTTCATGGAATATTTTCTCTTCTCCATCTATGGTAATTGAGAGTTTTGCTGGGTATAGTAGCCTGGGCTGGCATTTGTGTTCTCTTAGGGTATGTATGAGATCAGTCCAGGATTTTCTAGCTTTCAGATTCTCTGGCAAGAAGTCTGGTGTAATTCTGAGAGGTCTGCATGTATGTTACTTGACAATTTTCCCTTACTGCTTTAATATTCATTGTTTAGTGCATTTGCTCTTTTAAGCATTTTGTGACAGGAGGCATTTCTTCCCTGGTCCAGTCTATTTGGAGTTCTTTAGGCTTCTTATATGTTCATGCTCATCACTTTCTTTAGGTTAGGGAAGTTTTCGTACATAATTTTGTTGAAGATATTTGCTGGTCCTTTAATTTGGGAATCTTAACTCTCTTCTATACCCATTATCCTTAGGTTTCATTTTCTCATTGTGTCCTGGATTTCCTGGATGTTTTGGTTTAGGAGCTTTTTGCTTTTTGCATTTTCTTTGACTGTTATGTCAATGTTTTCTGTGGTATCTTCTGTACCTGAGCTTCTTTCTTCTATCTCTTATATTCTGTTGTTGATGCATATATAGGAGTCATCTATGTATGACTCCTGATCTCTTTCCTAGGTTTTCTTTCTTTTTTTTCTGAGACAGGATTTCTCTGTGTAGCCCTGGCTGTCCTGGAACTCGCTTGGTAGACCAGGCTGGCCTTGAACTCAAAAATCCACCTGCCTCTGCCTTCCAAGTGCTGGGATTAAAGGCATGCACCACCACCGCCCAGTTTTCCTAGGTTTTCTAACTCCAGGGTTGTCTCCATTTGTGATTTCTTTATTGTTTTTATTTCCATTTTTAGATCCTGGATGGTTTTGTTCATTTCCTATGCCTGTTTGTGTTTTCCTGTAATTTTTAAGGGATTTTTATGTTTCCTCTTTAAGGGTTTCTAGCTGTTTACCTGTGTTCTTTTGTATTTCTTTAAGGGAGTTATTTATGACCTTCTTATGGTTCTCCATCATCATCATGAGACGTGATTTGAGATTTGAATCTGGCTTTCCCAGCGTGATTGTGTATCCAGGATTGGCTATGGAAAGAGAATTGGGTTCTGATGCCAAGTAACCTTGGTTTCTTTTGCTTATGTTCTTATGTTTGCCTCCTGGCATCTGGTTATCTCTAGTGCTACCTGTCCTCACCAAGGGACTGGAGCCTGTCTTTCCTGTGATCCTGGTTGTGTCAGAACTCCTCAGAGTCAAGCTGTCTCTGTGATCCTGTGATTCTGGGATCCAGTGATCCTGGGATCCTGGGTGTGTTGGAGCTCCTAGGAGTCAAGCTGTCTCTGGGTCCCTGAGATCCTGGTTTGACCAAGCTCCTGAGATCCTGTTATCCTGTGATCTTGTGATCCTGGAAGTATTACAGCCCCTGGGAGTGGAGCTTCCTCTGGATGTTGTGGGACTGGCTGAGGAGTTTGCACCCATGCTCTGCTCAGGGCACTGTCACGAACTGGAAGGAATCCGTTCCACTGGTTGAGTGAAATTCTTGTGTGCCTGGGTCCTTCTGGTCCCTCCTGGTGTTGGAACATGTTCTATTCTCCTCACCTCTGATCCTATGATTCTGGGTGTATTAAAGTGTCTGGGAGTGGAGCTTGCCCTGGGTGTTGTGGGACTGGCTGTGGAGTTTGTGCCCAAGACTTGCCTGCTCAGGGCACTGGTCCAGATCGGAAAGAACCTGAGCCAAAGGTGGGGTGAGATCCTGCTGGTCCCAATTACTCCAGGTGGTGGGACAAATGTTGTGTCCTCACCTCTGATCCCACCCAGAATGAATTCTTGTGCTTTGAAATAATCCATATATGCATCTTGAAATGAAAACAAGTTTTCCATACAGTTTCTGATTACTGAAAATACAAAGTAGGTTTCACTGCTCCTGATGGGCTATTGCCTCAGGCACCTAGCATAGCTGTTGTGCAAATTATTACTGTAAGTTGTCAGATAACTTTTGTTTATTTTCTCCATAATGATTGTTTTAAAAGTATAGCTTAGAGATCTTTCTAAAATAAGAAAGATACTATTCTCAGTCATATATGTGAAAATTCATTTGTTGATTTACTCATTCAGTGAATTTAGTGCCCATTATGTAATATGCATTTTATCAGCAATATGAAAGTAGAGATGAACAGCCATATTTCTATTATTGTAAAGTAATTTTCATCCACCTTTAAAGTATTCATCTTCAGGGCCATAACCTTTCTCAAACTAGAAATAATAGAAATACCATTTGTAAATAAATAGTGGAAGGCAATGTTGCAGGATATATGATCACACTGTGAAGCCCAAGATTGTGTTATTTACAATAAATAAATAAATAAATAAATAAATAAATAAATCTGTTTCTATTTGTTTTGTGGCTCAGCTCTAAGCATATACCTTTAATTACTCTGGCTGGAATATAGACATACCCTTAACATATATGTTTAATCTTGAACAAGGAAGTAAATTTAGTTTGTAGAAGGAAATATACATATTTAAAAGTGATGTCTAATTGAATAGCAGACAAACTGACAAAAGAGAGAAAGATTTGACAGAATAGAATATGCCCAATTATCACTAGAAGTTACAAAATAGTTAATCTACTTAAGAGAGAGCAATGCAAGAAGTGGGCAGTTTTACCAAGTGAGTTGGACAGAAACAGGTCAAAGAGAAATCAAACTAGACACAGGTGAAGATAGAAAGAGCCAGAGAATGGGAGGGAGCCAGAAGATTAGAACAGATTTCTAGAGTTAGTTTGAGGTCAAGCAGAGCAATTGAGGAGAGGCAGAAAGAAGCTAGATTGAATCAGTCAGCTTGCAAAGTAATTTGAGCCAAAACAGCTGAGTTAAAACAGCCCATAGAGTTCAGAAAGAATTGGGAAGGGGTGAGCTTATTCAGCAGTAAGTCTCAGAGGGTGAAAACATTCTGGGCCTAGATTAGATTGTGCAGAGGCTAGAAGATCCCAGGTCTAGGACTAAGTTAACAGACTGAGTCTGTAAGCAACTGAGACATTTACAACAGACAACGAAAAATTACTTTTACATGCTTTCTTTAACACCTTGAGCTGCACTAGTTCTCTAAATATTCTGCTCCCTCTTTTGTCCAGAATTTTCTTTCACTGCCTCCTTTCCATCCTTTGTTTATACTCATCCATACCTGGTACCATTAATGGGTTTGTGTCTGTTTCATGTGTGTCTGCTTTTCATGAATCTTTCTCTTTTGAAAGCCCTATTTTATACTGATATATAAATAAACAGAAAATACATATATAGAAATATAGAAAGAACTATTCAACCTCAAGGTTATCTATCTTATCACTATGCTGCATTGCTACTCTAAACAACATGATAACTGCTCAATGATATTAAAAAAAAAAAAAAGAAAGAAAAAGAAAATCCAAAGTCCGGGAAATATTCATATTGTTAAAGGTACTTTAAATTTATATTTTTTTCTAAGTTTTCTCTAGACAGCACATGCTACTAGTTTATCTTTATCATTCCTTGAGATCATACTTGACTGGAAAGGCTAAGTACACAACCCTCTAATCTGATTTCCTTCAGTGCTTTGCACTTTCTTAGAAGTGCTTTTCCTTGAACAGAAGCCCACAGTACTCTCTAACCCTTGCTGTGACAAGTAGCCCAACATTGTTCATTCTGCATATGAATACTGAAGCTTAGGCCCAAGGAGTGTGCTCCTGCACTGTTCCTTTTCATAGACATGGTCTCCCACAAAACTCTTTCTAGGAGGTATGCACCAAGTTAGATGGTTTTTAAGTAGTGTACTAGAATTGAAGCAAAACAGAGTTTAGAGGATATGTTCCAGTAAACTCTTGCTAGATTTTTTTTGTGTGTGAGAACTTCAGGACAACCCAATCTAGAAAGTTTCAACCAAATTGATAAGAGAGACCTTGTTTTCTTCATGAGTTCATAGCTAGGAAAGGTCTTCAATAAAGTTAGTCTGTGTCTATTCCTTGGTTCCTCAATCTCCCTCTATGCTTCAAACATAATGTCTCATCCTAATACCCACTTATCAGGGAGTGCTTACCATGTGTCTTCTTTTGTAATTGGGTTACCTCACTCAGGGTGGTGTCTTCTAACTCATCAATTTGCCTGAGAATTTCATGAATATTTTGTTTTTAGTAGCGAATAGTACTCCATTGTGTAAATGTACCACATTTTCTGTATCCATTCCTCTTTTGTGGGCCATCTGGGTTCTTTCCAGCTTCTGGCTATTATAAATAAGGCTGCTATGAACATAGTGGAGCATGTGTTCTTATTACATGTTGGTGCATCTTCTGGGTATATGCCTAGGAGTGGTATAGCTGGGTGCTCAGGTAGTACTATGTCCAATATCTCATCCTACTAGGAAGATAGTGCAGGCACAATGTAAGTTTCATAAATAAGTGATAGTAACTAGAGACATTGGCTATCTGTTGTAGGTTGCCTTTGGAAGTCAGAAACTGTAGAAGAATTTTAATGGCTACTCTGGAAAGAGATGACATCCAAAGGCATTTTAGGTCTATGTGATCTGACACAGACACAGACAAACACTGGACTACAGTATGATCTGGCTGGGATACAGACATGACCATAGTACACACTTTCAATCCCAAACAATGTAGATAAACTTAGTTTGAAGAAGGAAGCAGCCATGTTTGAATGTGACTTCTAATTAAACAGTTGAGTTCAGTTCAGTGCAGTTCAGTGCAGGTCAGATCATGGAATTCAGAGGCAGTTCTTTAAAGCAGGGCAATTCGATGAAGCTGAAAAGCTTTAAGAGAAGCCAGATTGAATCAGTTAGCTGAGAGAGGGTTTTAAGCCAAAACATCTGAGTTGAACCAGCCTGCCAGAGTTTGGAAAGAACTAGAAAGGGTGAGTTTATGTAGCAGTAAGTCTCTAAGATGACAATTATATTAGGTAAATGAAAATTACTTTTACAAAAAGTTCTTGAGAAAAACTTACAGGCTTTAGTGCAAATAGATTAATTAATCTTACTCAGTCTTGGCCTCTTCATCTTGGACTTGGGAGCAGTGATAGCTCACGGGATGCTGTGATAAATTAATGGGAAAATAGATCTTGAATGTCAGGACCATTGTTTACTGGTGGATAAAGAAATGCCAAATAAATGCAGCTATTATTGTGGCAGTTGTAAAAAAATCTTCAAACCTCTAAGAAGATATGGAAACAGAATGACATTCTTTATTTTTGTACCTTTCTTCCCACAATTCCATAATATTAATATCATGGTGAATCTTTGTTGTGATGTTCATGGAGGTAATAAAAATTATTCATGCTAGTTGTGATGATTTTTACGGGATTGCTCAATTGTTTAAATCTTGCCAATAAGTAAATGAATTGAAGTCATGTAACAAAATAAAACTGTAACTCCATAATGGAATGGCTAAGTAACACTTTTTGATTCAACAATAGGTTATTCTAGTTAATAAAACATTATGTGATCTAAGAATAAGTTGGAATATTCAGTATTCATAGCTAACTTCTAAGGAAAGTATCTTAGAAAATCACCCTATGACTTGGAGTTTTTACTCCACCTCCTCTTTTCTCCTCCCATTTCCTTGTAACGTCATACAATATAAAATACTGAGTTGAATAGAATCTGAGTCTCTTGCACAGTGACATTTCACTTAAAATGTTTACTTACACAGTATATGTCACAATCTTTTATTATATTTTATATTATTCTGTATCTTCCAAAAGACAGCTAAAATTTAAAACATGAACAAATAAAATGTTCCATACCCATACAATTTAATATTATTTTATTGTGGAGAGGAGCAGAGTACTAATACTATAGCATACATAAACTTTCAAAGTATTATTCTGAGTGAAAGAAGTCAGTCTTAAAATACTACACATTATATAATTCCACTTATACTAAAAGATAATGATAGGGAAGTTTTATTTTAATAAAGTTTATTATAAAACAACTATACAAATGAACAAAAAATTACACACCCAAATTAACAAGAAACCAAGTAGATGCAACTTCAGAAGGTTACATCAACAGAAATGGCATGGAAATAGAAGATGTGAATTTTTTTAAAGTCTGAGTATCAAGTGCATTTTATTCACGTAGCCACCAGCAAAGCCAAAAAAAAAAAAAATCCATGACTGAATTAGAACTAGAAAAACAATTATCTTTATAACCTCTTTTATAACTTGTGACCATTTCTTACATTCAGTGACTAACATGGTACAGTATAACATGAAGTTAAAGTTTGGAAAAATTAGAATAGTACTTTTTTAGAATTGGGTGTGGATAGGGAGAGAAAGAATGTTTACAAGGTCATGGTTTCAAGGTTTCATTTGTGGTTCCTGTACTAATGCTACATTGTGACTATATTCATATGACTGTGAAAATACTGAAACATTGAGTTATATCCTTTAAAAGAGTGTATTACATGGTATGTAAATTGCATCTTAAGAAAGATTCTAAAGTTACAGGTTACACTTTAATCTGTCAGCTAGTGTTATATAATGCTGCATACCCAGCCACTCCAAAGTATGAAATTACAAAAAGCATTTGTTTCTTGGTACTCTGTGGACAGGTTACTGGGGCAATGCTTTATTTTTTTTATGTTTTAGGTCAAGTTTAAGTGTGTATCCCTTTTAAGGTGATAAACAGGATGATGCTACCAAAATATGGATTTCTCTCTGAAAAAGTTCAAAGTTCCCAGGAGGCCCAAAGAAGCATAATGTGTCTTAAGGGTCATCCTGGAACCAGCAACTGTCACTTCCAGTCACATTTTGTCACTCATTGAAAGTAGTTTTAATGGAATATTTGACATTAATGGAATGCAAAAAATATTCTTTTATAAATGTAAGAAAAAGAGAATGAAAATGTATTGAATATTAATCAAATATAATATATCCTATTATTTAATGATATATTACCTATGAAATCAACTGTAGTAAATACATTATATATACATACATAGATGATAGATAATGGAGAGATAGAAAGATAGAAAGATTGCTTGTTTGCCTGACTTCCTGAAAGAAAAATAAGTAAAATTTGTTTTTTTTAAAGCAGTAATGAGAACACTAAATTCACTGTCTTTTGCTTCTGTAGAAAAGAGACTAACTTGCCAAAGGGAGGGGGGACTGTCCAGAGAATGTCCTCTCATTATTGCAGTATTGTGCAGTTTAAGTATGGCTCATCGTCAGCTACAACAGCAAAATGGAGCCAATCCGCCTAGCAGAGCTGCAGGTGGTCCTGAATGTTGGAAATTAGCAGAGTTATCTTCAGTGGTTGAGCCCTAAGGCCTAACAGAAGGGCAGGTGGCAAGTTGGGGCTGGCTCAGCATGAAGCAACACAGGATATTGTTATGATTTATAAAACAAACTCTGGCACTACAAATATACTTGCTTCATGATTTTGATGTCATTTCCTGGGCTCAGAAGAAAACAGTGCTTTGAACTTCTCAAACTAAGTGGCTTATCAATACCTGATCCCTATTTCCACTTCCAAATTAATACTTAAAACTAATCACAGAGACCTCCATATTATCAATGAAAATAGTGAGTATCTGGGACCAGAAAAATCTAGTACAGTGTTCAAAAGCTCAGAGGGTTAAGTGTTTCTGATCAGTTTGAATATGACACTCCCATGATCAGTGTCAAGGCAGCTGTATCTCTTCAATACAAGTCCTCCTTCACTTAACACTAATTTACAGAGAGCAAATGTTGCCTGATTGCCACCTCCCCAGACATTATGCAAAAGGGACCCTAAACTAGCCAAGTTCAGAAGCTTAACAAAACGTCCCTCTCTTCAGCTATGTGACACTGGGCAGGATATAGATTTTGAATAGTTAGCTGTCCAAAGGCTAAGTGGTGATATGTTGTCCAATCCTACAGCTGGGTGCCTTACAAAAATAAGGAACTGTCCTTTATGCTCCAGTACCGTGGGAGAAATGCATATCTCTTCACTACTGCAGAGGCCCAAGAGGACGCTTGTCTACATGTAATTATACTCAATTCGGCACAGTCATTGGCTGCATTTGGAAGAGACCCTGATCTGTTTTATACTAGCTCTTCAATGACTCCTGAACCATGAAGGAAGTGGTCATGTCAGGTCAGGGTTTATTATGGAAACAGAGAGTTTGAAGGGATTGACATTGGAGCTGACAGCAAGGTGCTGACTTGTTAAGGAAGCCTGCTCCACAGAAGTCTGAATGCCCGGACAGCAGAGAACATCTTGGAGTGATTTCTTAACATTTTTTTTCCAGAGGAAAGGAGAACAAGAAAGAATTTCTTGGCTTTGCCAGGGATTTTCCTTTGATATTCCCAGTGAGTTGTCCACACATACTACTCTGTTCTTTCTAGGGATATAGTGAAGAAAAGATCAAGGATTTTAATCAAATTTTGGTGAGATACTTGAGTTATTCCAAAGCAGTATTTCTTTCCTACATTGAATGTTTATGTAATTCACTGTAGACTTAGTCAACATAGGCTGCTAACATTTTTTTTTTGAGACAGGGTTTCTCTGTACGGCCCTGGCTGTCCTGGAACTCACTCTGTAGACCAGGCTGGCCTCGAACTCAGAAATCCGCCTGCCTCTGCCTCCCAGAGTGCTAGGATTACAGGCGTGCGCCACCACCGCCCGGCCTGGCTGCTAACGTTTTATACTGGCAGACTAAGTTCAGTCAGAGAGGTAATGTCTATGACATCATCTTGAACCTAGCTGGAAGCACTATTATATAACAAAGCACTAAGATAACCTATCAGGAAACAGTGGAGGCTTTCTTCATTACAAAATTGAAAGGAATTAGAGTAAATGCATTATGATAATGTATGAGCATGTAAGATGCAAAGAAAAAAATCATGCACTCATGGTGTCAACTCCAATAGGTTGGAAAAAAAAATGTTTATAGAGTTTAAATTCTAAAATGCATTCCCAAAAGGCAAGTGTTAGATGTTTTTTAACCATAAATTGGAAACATGTATTTTTTTTTTAAAAAAAAAGAGAACAAAACATGTGTAAAACTTTTAGTCTGTGAAAGGAAATGAGAAATCATGCCAAATCCTTTGTAAAATATTTGCAACAGATATACATAATAAAGAATGGTGAACTAAAATAAACAGAAAAAACTTCATACTCAACAAAGTGTAAATTCAAACTCCAATTAAAATGGATGTAATTGTCAACAAACTTTTCATTATATGGGAGTAATGAGTAGCAGAGAAATTTTGGTGAACATTGATTTCATAAAGGGGGACTAATTAAAATTGCCATTACAAACCTATTAGATCATGAAAGTAAGTTCTGGGGAGAATGTAAAATGACAGGGTGGTACATTCCCTACTGTTGGGGATACACTTTGGTACAGCACCTTTGAAAGATATTTGAAGAGTTTATTTCAAAATTACACATTTTTACTCTCTAATCCATGTCATATTCCTTGATCTATACTCATATGAATCGATAATGTATAGCCACTATAAACCTACGTATGGCAGTTTATAGTGGCCTTTTCCATAATTGTCAAAACTTGTAAGAAATTTTGATACTTTCTGTTCAGTAGATGGATGGCCATATAAACAGATGCATTTATACATCGTAAAATTAACCAGATGGAAACAGAAATGAGCAGGTAACACCTCCATAAGGAAAACATGGAGGAAACATAAATGTACATCCCTAAGTGAAAAAAGCCAATTTGAAAAAGTTACATACTATGTAATTCTTAATTCATGGCATTCTGTGAAAGACAAAACTTAGGAGACACTGTAAATATTAATGGTTTCAAGGGACTAGGAGATGGTAGTTAAGTGTAACGGAGCATTTTAGAGCTTTTTATGGTTTTATAATGGTAGAACATCTATACCTTTGTTCAGATCAATAGAATGAACAATGGTAGTGACAAACTATAGTGTACCATGACACTATTCCTGGGGATGTGTGAACAAATATTTATTATGTGCACCAGATAGGAAAGCAACTACAAGTGGAAGCTTCCTGAGATGCTAACAGGAAAGCTCTACAACAAGCATCCTTGTGGGATCTCAATGTGTCTGATCTACAACCAAATCTCCCCTCTTCCCTCATTCCTCTCTTCTATCATCACTCTCCTCTCCCCTCTGCTTTTCCCTGATCTCTTGCCTCCCCTCTAGATTATAAATGGTTTCTAGTAAATACTGCTGCTTGAGGAATTTTTTTGCTTGATCAATTCAATATTTTTAGAAGAAACAACTAAATTATGAATTAATATCAATCATTACATTTTATTATATAGGGGGATGGGGAAAAGTACTGTATAAAATTTATTTGGGGATGATATTTGGGCTCAGCTTTGAATTGATACCTACTGAACATCTGTGTGTTGATTCTACAAATGTAACTGTATTCTGGTTGTAATGGACATTGTTGGTTCTCAACTTGGCTATATCTGGAATGAACTACCTCCTAGATATAGAGGGAATACCTCTGATCTGGATGTTCAGGCAGAAAGACAGTATACTTTTGGTGGGGATCATGAGACTGGAAGACACAAGCTTTTGATCCAGATCTTGGAAGGTGAAGACTCACCTTTAATCTGAGTCTCACATTCTGCTGGAAGTACATATAAGGACATAGGAAGAAGGAAGATTTTGAGTTTTGCCTTCTTGCTCTTGCCTTGTTAGCACATCCACTACTTCACTGGAATTGAGCCTACTTCTTTGATATTCCAACATATACAGAAGAACATCTGAGATACCCAACTTTGTGGGGCTGAGCAACTACTAGATTCTTGGACTTTCTGTTCACAGCAAGGCATTGTTGGACTAGTTAGACTAAAACTAATTCTAATAAATTTCTTTTTATTGAGAGAGAGAGAGAGAGAGAGAGAGAGAGAGAGAGAGAGATTCATCCATTCCATAAATTCTGTAATTCTGACTAATACATTGGCTACAGCTTGGCTAATTGTCTTTTCTCTTAGTTTGTACACTATAATGACAGATCTAAAGCATGGATACCACTAAAGTCTGGCTTGGTGATCCAATGAGTTTATTTGGTCCAATTAATAGGAGTAGACATATTCCAAATATAGCTTCATCTCCAAAATCCAAACAAGCATGGATGAAGACTTAAGAAAAATGGAAACCTAGAACACAGTACACTGCTTTTAGGCAGCTCAACAAGGTGAAGAGTGTCCTTTTAGGCAGCACAGTTCAACTGAGCCTTTTTCAAACATCTCTGCTGGTTTTTGCCTCTTCAGGGAAGCATAGCTTGTTTGAGAGTATCCCTCAGAAACCGTTAAGGCTTGTATAACTCTGGGGATGCTGGGACCTAATATATCTGGTTAGTTTCAAGGACTTCCTAAAACCCTTTAGGTGTTTACATCCTGAACTTAAGAAAGCATCCCTAAATAATAGAATGCTTCCCTTCCCTTTAGGACAGTGGTTCTCTACCTATGGATTAATAATCCTTTGAGGATCACCCAAGACCACCAGACAACAGATATTTACATTATTATTCATAACAGTACCAAAATTACAATTATGAAGAAAAACTGAAAATAATCTTATGGTTGCTTGTCACCATAACATGAGGAATTGTATTAAGGGATCACAGCCTTAGAAAAGTTGAGAATTACTGCTTGAGAATGTGCACTCTAATGAGTTTGCCTCCAAGATAGTTTTTTTTTTTTCTAAATCTTGGAGTCAGTTGATACACAACAAATGTAGATCCTGGCTTTTATATAATATTGATATCCAGGTTCACTTTTTCTACTAACATTGCAACACTTACTTCAGGGATGATTTGCCATGGTTCTGAAGCACATACTTTAAGATCTTCACTGAGAGGGAGCCTTCTAGTTTCAGTCTATGGTTAGAGACTATCCTTGACCACAAGTCTGCATACTCAAGTGACTTGAGCAGATAGCTAGTACAATGATTTGTATATGATTGGCCCAGGAAGTGACTCTATTAGAAGGTGTGGCCTTGGTGGAGTAGGTGTGTCACTGTGGGTATGGGTTTAAGACCCTCACCCGGGCTGCCTGGAAGTCAGTCTTCCACTAGCAGCTTTCAGATGAAGATGTAGAATTCTCAGCTCCTCCTGCACCATATCTCCCTGGATGCTGCCATGTTTCTGCCTTGATGACAATGGATTGAACCTCTGAGCCTGTAAACCAGCCCCAATTAAATGTAGTCTTTTATAAAACTTGCATTGGTCATGGTGTCTGTTCACAGCACTAAAACCCTAACTAAGACAGAACTTGGTACCAGGGACTGGGATATTGCTGTGATAGGCAAGACCATGCTTTTGTTTGGAAGAATGTTGATTTTAGGACTTTGGATTTGGAAAGCCATGAAATATTTTAAGTGGGACTTAATGGGCCAGCCTAGTAGGAATATGGAAGACAGTGGTACTGAGGGTCATTTGAACTGTGTAGGCCTGATGGCCCAATGGGTTTCAGTGGAGAAGAACTTTGGCTCAACGGTTAAGAGCACTGACTGCTCTTCTGAAGGTCCTGAGTTCAAATCCCAGCAACCACATGGTGGGTCACAACCATAAAGAGATTTGACACCCTCTTCTGGTGCATCTGAAGACAGTGACAGTGTACTCATATACATAAACTAAACAAATAAATCATTTTTTTAAAAAAAAGAACTTTAATATGTGGCCAAGAGACTGTTTTTGTGACATTTTGGTGAAGAACATGGCTAGTTTTTGTCATTGTCTGAACAGACTGCCTAGGGCTACGGTAAAGAGATTTATATTAATTGCATCTGCAAAGGAAGTCTCAAAAAAGCCCAACAAAGACTGTTCTTTGGTTAAGTGTCATGAAGAGAATTTTGAACAAACATAGCAAGCTGAGAAAGGAAAGGTACAAAATATATAGTTTGAGTATTAAAGGGACTCCAGGAAGTGAAATGGAGCTGAATTCAAGGATATTAAATTGAACTGAGGGAGTGATGACCTTCAGGCAAGATTCCAACAACCTAAATTTAGGTCTAGGCTTGGTAGTACAAGCCTTTAATCCCCAGAGGCAAAGATAAGCAGGTCTCTGAGTTCAAGGCCAGCCTAGAACAGAGCAAATTCTAGGTGAAGAAAACTTAAATCCAGGCTTGGTGGACCACAACTTTAATCCCAGTGCTTAGGAGACAGGCATGCAGATCTCTTGAGTTCAAAGTCAGTCTATGGAGCAAGATTCAGGACAGCCAACTTAGGCAGTGAAGGATCTGGGAAAAAGGAAGCTAGTGATAAATTAATGGAACAAGGGGGCCAATTTTCCAGCTCCTGCAAGCAGCAGAACTAAGCAGCTTCGGCCATGTGTCTATGGCTTTATATTCAAGAGAAGGAGACTACTGGAACAATTGATGCTGGCTAGCTGGAGCTAAGAAATTAAGAAAAGACCAGCATCACTGAGGTGAAATCTGGAAAGAGTTTTCTGAGAGCACAAAGAAGCTGTGTTCCAGAGATAGCCATGGTTGTATCTCATGCTGCAGCTGTATTTGGTAACGTTTAACTGGTGGTACTGGTTTTGAAGGCATGGAGGCATCATGAAGAACAGCTGAGGCTTGGTACTGTGAGAGGCCATGGAAGGCCATTGGTGAAAGTGTACCCTCAGTTGTAATTGACAGCCCAGGACTGAAGGGGTCATGCAAAGGAGATGAGGCTTGGTATCATGAAGAGAGCATATAAGAGGCTTTGGTGAAGCATAGTTGCAGTGGAAGACCCTAGCATATTGGAGATGCCAGTACCATGGGATGACCACCAAGAACAGCAGTGGCAGTGGAGTGGATCAATCTGAACTTAGAGTGCTACAGAGGGCAGAGCTGGAGAAGTGACACCAGCTCTTTGGAGATACACAGAAGATCATGTGTGGATCTCAGACATTAGAACAAGAAGCTGTTAAGCTGAAATTGACTTGGGGTACACAAGATGTTAAAGATGCCAGAGCCACAGGATGCCTGCCAAGGAAAGCTGCTAACAGGGAGTAGAACAAGCTCAGGAGAAAGAACCTTGTTAAAGTCAACAAAGATGAAAAAGGAATTAGATTGACATCAGACATGGAGATGCAGAGTTTGGACTTTGCCCAGCTGGTTTCCTGTCTTGCTTGGGGGATTACAGTTAAGTGATTGGATGAATCTCAAAAGAAACCTTGAACTTTGGACTTTTAACACTGTTGAGACTGCTATAGACTAAAGGGACTTTTGAAGTTGGACTAAATGCATTTTGCATTATGCTATGTTTAAGTATGATCCCCATAGACTCATGTTTGAACAAGCCTATGGGGGTCAGGGAGTAGAATGTGATGGTTTGTATATGATTGGCCCAGGATATGACCCTATTAGGAAGTGTGGCCTTGTTGGAGTAGGTGTGTCACTGTGGGTGTGGGTTTAAGACCCTCACCCTGGCTTCCTGAAAGTCAGTTTTCTTTTTCTTTCTTTCTTTCTTCTTTTTTTTTTTTTTTTTTTTTTTTTTGGTTTTTTCGAGACAGGGTTTCTCTGTGTAGCTCTGGCTGTCCTGAAACTCAGTCTGTAGACCAGGCTGGCCTCGAACTCAGAAATCCGCCTGCCTCTGCCTCCCAAGTGCTGGGATTAAAGGCGTGTGCCACCACCGCCCGGCGAAAGTCAGTTTTCTACTAGCAGCCTTCAGATGAAGATGTAGAACTCTTAGCTCCTCCTGCACCATGCCTACCTGGATGCTGCCATGTTTCTGCCTTGATGACAATGGACTGAACCTCTGAGCCTGTAAGCCAAACTCAATTAAATGTTGTCTTTTATAAAACTTGCATTGGTCATGGTGTCTATTCATAGCAGTAAAAGCCTAACTAAGACAGCTAGTCTCCCAGTAGAGCAGACAGGCCTGAGAGTGAATGTTGGACCAGCCCTTCTGCTCAGAGGAACCTGCCCAAAACCCTCAGGACACAAGAACCCAGGGGCAGCCTGGGACAGGATACTTCTGATTTCCATATTCATCCAGAGTTGATCTTGGGCCACAGAGGTACATATACAAATATCTCCACCAGGCAACTGGTCTCCCAGGAGTGCCTACACACCCGCATAGACAGAGATAAGTGGTCTCCCAGGAGTACTGATACAAAGGCTTGCAGGACAGAAAAAAGCCACAGTCAGAGACAGAAAGACCAGCTAACACCAGAGATAACAAAATGGTGAAAGGCAAATTTAATAATAATACCAGCAGAAACCAAGGTGACATTGCAGCATCTGAATTGAGAAACCAAGGTGACATCGCAACATCTAAATCCAGATCTCCCACAACAGCAAATCCTGGATACACCAACACACTAGAAAAGCAAGATTTGGATTTTAAAATCACATATCATGATGCTTATAGAGGGCTTCTAGAAGGACATAAAAACTCCCTTAAAGAAATACAGGAGAACACAGGTAAACAGGTAGAAGAGCTTAAAGAGGAAACACAAAAATACTTTAAAGAATTACAAGAAAATACAAACAAGTGAAGGAACTGAACAAAACCATTCACGATCTAAAAATGGAAATAGAAACAATAAAGAAATTCCAAGGGGGACAACTCTGGACATAGAAAACCTAGGAAACAAAGGAGGTCAAAGGGATACAAATTGGAAAAGAATTCAAACTATTACTATTTGCATATATGTTTGTATACTTAAGTGACCCAAAAAACTCTACCAGTAAACAACTTCAGCAAAGTAGCCCGATATAAAATTAACTCAAACAAATAAGTAGCCTTCCTATACTTTAAGGATAAATAGGCTAAGAAAGAAATCAGGGAAACGACACCCTTCACAATAGTAAAAAAACAAACAAACAATATAACGTTTCTTGGTGTGACTCTAACCAAGCAAGTAAAAGGTCTCTATGCCAAGAACATCAAGTCTCTGAAGAAAGAAATAGAAGAAAACTTCAGAAGATGGAGAGATCTTTCCATTCATGTGGATTGGCAGGATTAACATAGTGAAAATGGTCATCTTGCCAAAAGCAATATACAGATTCAATGCAATCCCCATCAAAATTCCAATTCAATTCTGCATAGACATAGAAAGAGTAATTATCAAATTCATCTGGAATAACAAAACACCCAGGATAGCTAAAAACTATTCTCAACAGTAAAACAAGTTCTGGAGGAATCAGCATCTCTGATCTCAGGCTATACTGTGGGGCAATAGAGATAAAAACTGCATGTTATTTGTACAGTGACAAGCAGGTAGATCAGTGAAATAGAATGGAAGACTCAGAAATGAATCTTCCTATGGTCGCTTGATCAATGACATGGAGCTAACACAATCCAGTGGAAAAAAAGGTAGCTTTTTCAAGAAATGGTGCTGGTTCAACTGGTGGTCCACATGCAGAAGAATGCAAAGCAATCAATTCTTATCTCCTTGTACAAAGCTCAAGTCCAAGTGGATCAAGGACCTCCATATAAAACCAGACACACTGAAACTAATAGAAAAGAAATTGGGGAAGAGCCTTGAGCACATGGGCACAGGGGGAAAATTCCTGAACAGAACACCAATAGCTTATGCTCTGAGATCGAGAATTGACAAATGGGACCTCATAAAATTACAAAGTTTCCGAAAGGCAAAGCACACTCTCATCAAGACAAAATGGCAACCAACAAATTGGGAAAAGATCTTTACCAACCCTACAACTGAGAAAAGGCTAATATCCAATATATACAAAAAATTCAAGAAGTTAGACCCCAGAGAACCAAAGAATCCTATTAAAACTGGGGTACTGAGCTAAAAAAAGAATGCCCAACTGAGGAATACTGAATGGCTGAGAAGGATCTAAAGAAATGTTCAACACCCTTAGACTTCAGGGAAATGCAAATCAAAACAACCCTGAGATTCCAGCTCAAACCAGTTAGAATGGCTAAGAACAAACACTCAAGTGATAGCAGGTGCTTGCAAGGATGTGGAGAAAGAGGAACACTCCTCTGCTGCTGGTGGGATTACAAGCTGGTACAACCACTCTGGAAATCAGTCTGGTGTTTCCTCTGAAAACTGGGCATAGTACACTCAGAGGACCCTGCTATAACATTCCTTGACATATACCCAGAATATGCTACAACATGTAATAAAGACACATGCTCCACAATATTCATAGTAGCCTTATTTATAATAGCCAGAAGCTGGAAAGAACCTAGATGTCCCTCAACAGAGGAATGGACACAGAAAATGTGGCACATTTACACATTTACTCAGCTATTAAAAACAATGAATTCATCTAGAAAATATCATCCTTAGTGAGGTAACCCAGTCACAAAAGAAGACATATGATATGCACTCAGTAATAAATTGATATTAGCCCAGAAACGTGGAATACCAAAGATACAATTCACAGACCAAATGAAGCTCAAGCAGAGGAGGCCTTGTTGGTCATCAAAGGGAGGAGAGGCCATTGGTCCTGAGAAGGCTGGATGCTCCATCACAGGGGAATACCAGGACAGGGAAGAGGGAGTGGGTGGCTTGGTGGGTAGGGGAAGGAGGGATGGGATAGGGTGTTTTTGGAGGGGAAACGAGGAAATGGGATAACATTTGAAATATACACAAAGAAAATAGCTAATAAATAATGAAAATAAAACTAGCAATTACAAAGGCCAGACATATATCTTCAAGTCAGTTTCTGTTTGCCTGAATAGACCTTAGGAATTTACTTTATTAATCAAATATACCTTGTCCACCAAACATACTTTGTTTCTTATCTAAAATTTTCCAGAAGTCTAGCATTGAATACAGTTAACAAAGACATAAATGGTTAGACATATATCTCTAAGCCAGTTTTTGTTAACCTGAGTAGACCTTTATAACATTAGAAATATTATAAGCCTCATGTATTAAATACAGTTTATTGAAATTCTTACTCTCAGGGCAAAATCATCATACAAAACTCGACCTAATCTAAAATATTGGAGACCTGCTTTTGCCTTCTTAGTCTACAAGGAGATAGAATGATAAGTAGAGGAGGGTTCAGCAAAATTACAGAGTCTTATAATATTACCTTGGTTGATTTACACCACATGGTCATCTTAACCAAGATGATGGCGAAGTTACAGGGCATGTACTCTCTTTTAAGTTTAATAAAGATGGCTTCCAGCCACAAAAAACAGATCTTCACTGTCATGTATTGCTAGATAAGCTTACATTTTGCTAGCTGACTGTGCCATTTTTGAAAGTCTAATTTCTGCACAATGCTCTCTGTTTCATATGTTTCCCTCAATCATAACATTAAGTGCTTGCATCTCATGATTTATAATTCAGAAATTTGGAGTCTGTCAAGACACATTACCTTGGTAGCTTGAACTATGATGCCCGTCTTAGCTTATGAATGTAATCCTCCATAGGAAAACATGACTCTATCATGACTGCAGCACAGTTCAGAAAACGTGTAAAACTAGAAAGATATCAGTGCCAAAGACCTCTTTATTTAAAAGACAGTATCAAGAGTAGAGAGGTAATACAGAAGTGTGATTGCTCAACCAATATTTGTTTGTTAGAGCTACCATAAAGAAATACCATAGACTGAATCATTTAGTCAACAGAAATACACAGCTAGAATTTCTAGTCCTGGAGTCTAAGGGTGAAAAAGTGTCACCAGAATTTTCTTCTGCTCTGTCCTTTGAAGGATAACCCATCCCATGTCTTTATCCTTGCTCTTGGTGGTTTTCTGGCCATTGTCATTACTTGCTTATAACTGGTGCTCATTCTAACTTTACATGATCTTCCTAGGACTTTTGTTGTCATTTCTCCTTTTCCTTTTTTTCCCCATGCAGAGTCCTTTTACATGAGAAGAAAGTCATGCTGGATTAGGAATCCAAATGCTCCTTATGATAGCATCTACACTATAACTGCAAGGACCAGGATTCTAAATCATGGGATACAATAAAATTCAGTAGTGTTCTTGAATAGTTTGTGGGTTTATGTACATGGTTTTTAGCACTTCACCTATGGAAAATCTTCACGATTTAGGATGAAGCATTCTTCCAGGGAGGATTAGAGATGGACTTTTGCTGAGCTCCTGCATCATGCCTAATCTGGACCTATTATGATATCAATTCTCAAGAGGAGATTTCTCTGGATTACATAGTAAATGTGACTACAAACTTGTCCTAAGGTCCAAACTTCCATTTGACAATTCTAAAAGAAATGTTTTCGATTGTAACCTTATCCTTAAACTAACACACTTTTACTGTCTGTTTATATTTTTTTCATTTTTCTTTTTTATTTTTTTTTATTTTCTATAGTCTCTGTTTACAGTCCAAAGGCTTTCCCATTTCCCAGTTCCACCCTCACCATATGTCCCATAAGTCCTCTTCCCTCTGCCCATTCCCCAATCACACCAACCCCACCATTTCTCTGTTTTGGTACTCTCCTACAAAACTGGATCCAGTCTTTTCGGGATCAGGGTCCTCTCCTTCCTTCTTCTTGGGAATCTTTTGATTTGTTAATTGTACCTTGAGTATTCAGACCTTCTGGGCTCATTAATATCCACTTATCAGTGATTGCATTTCATGTATATTCTTTAGTCATTAGCTTAACTCACTTAGGATGATATTTTCCAGATCCAAACATTTGCCTAAAAATTGCATGAATTCAATATTTTAATTGCTGAGTAGTATTCCATTGTATAAATATACCACATTTTCTGTATCCATTCCTCCTTTGAGAAACATCAAGGCTCCTTCCAGCATCTGGCTATTATAAATAGGGCTGCTATGAACATAGTGGAGTGTGTGTCTTTATTGCATGCAGGGGAATTCTCTGGGTATCTGCCCAGGAGTGGTATGACAGGGTCCTCTGGAAGTGTCATACCCAATTTTCTGACGAACCACCAGACTGATTTCCAGAGCAGTTGTACCATCTTGCAATCCCACCAACAGTGGAGGAGTGTTCCTCTTTCTCCACATCCTCACCAGCACCTGTTGTCTCTTGAGTTTTTAATCTTAGCCATTCTGACTGGTGTGAGGTAGAATCTCAGGGTTGTTTTGATTTGCATTTCCCTGGTGACTAATGATGTTGAACATCTCTTAAGGTATTTCTCAGCCATCCGAATTTCTTCTGGTGAAAATTCTTTTTTTAGCTCTGTACCCCATTTTTAATACAGTTATTTGGTTCTATGGGGTCTAACTTCTTGAGTTCTTTGTATATAGTGGATATTAGCCCTCTGTCAGATGTGGGGTTGGTGAAGATCTTTCCCAATTTGTTGGTTGCCATTTGGTCCTTCTGACAGTGTCTTTTGCCTTACAGAAACTTTGTAATTTTATGAGGTCCCATTTATCAATTCTTGATAAATGAGAATAAGCTATTGGTGTTCTGTTCAGCAAATTTCCCCCTGTGCCCATGTCCCCCAGGGTCTTCCCCAGTTTCTTTTCTATTCGGTTCAGTGTGTCTGGTTTTATGTGGAGGTCCTTGATCCACTTGGAGTTGATCTTAGTACAAGGAGATAAGAGCGGGTCAATTTACATTCTTCTGCATGTTGACCTCCAGTTGAACAAGCACCATTTGTTGAAAAGGCTATCTTTTTTCCACTGGATCTTTATCAAAGATCAAGTGAGCATATCTCTGTGGGTTCATTTCTGTGTCTTCAATTCTATTCCACTGATCTACTTGCCTGTCGCTGTACCAATAATACCATGCAGTTTTTTAACACAATTGCTCTGTAGTACTGCTTGAGGTCAGGGATATTGATTCCTCCAGAAGTCCTTTTATTGTTGAGAATAGTTTTAGCTATCCTGGGTTTTTTGTTACTCCAGATGAATTTGAGAATTGCTCTTTCTAGATCTATGAAGAATTGGATTGGGATTTTGATGGGGATTGCATTGAATCTATAGATTGCTTTTGGCAAGATGGCCATTTTTACTATATTGATCCTGCCAATCCAAGAGCATGAAATATTTTTCCATCTTCTGAGGTCTTCGATTTCTTTCTTTAAGGACTTGAAGTTCCCGTCGTACAGATCTTTCACTTGTTTGCTTAGAGTCACACCAAGATACTTTATATTGTTTGTAGCTATTCTGGAGGGTGCTATTTACCTAACTTCTTTCTAAGCCTGCTTGTCCTTTGAGTACAAGAAGGCTACTAATTTGCTTGAGTTGATTTTATAAACAGCCACTTTGCTGAAGTTGTTTATCAGCTGTAGGAGTTCTCGGATGGAGTTTTTTGGGTCACTTAAGTATACTATCATATCATCTACAAATAATGATAGTTTAACTTCTTCCTTTCCAATTTGTATCCCTTTGACTTCCTTGTGTTGTCTAATTTCTCTTGCTAGAACTTTGAGTACTATATTGAAAAGATATGGAGAGAGAAGGCAGCCTTGTCTAGTCCCTGATTTTAGTGGGATTGCTTCAAGTTTCTCTCCATTTATTTTGATGTTGGCTACTGGTTTGCTGTATATTGCTTTTACTATGTTTTGTTTTGTTTTTTTATTTATTTTTTTTAGTTATATTTATTTTCTATATTCTATGTTTACATTTCAAAGGCTTTCCCCTTTCCCAGTTCCCACCCACCATAGTTCCCATAGTTCTTCTCCCCCCCAAATATTCCCCAATAATTCCCCCTCCCCCCTCGGTTTCTTTACTAAACTGGATGCAATCTTTACATGCCCAGGGTCCTCTCCTTTCTTCTTCTTGGGAATCATTTGACTTGCTATTTGTGTCTTGAGTATTTAGTGCTTCTGGGCTCATTAATATCCACTTATCAGTGATTGCATTTCATGTGCATTCTTTTGTGATTGGGTTAGCTCACTCAGGATGATATTTTCCAGGTCTAACCATTTACCTACAAATTGCATGAATTCATTATTTTTAATTGCTGAGTAGTATTCCATTGTATAAATATACCACATTTTCTGTATCCATTCCTCCTTTGAGGGATATTTGGGCTCCTTCCAATTTCTGGCTATTATAAACAAGGCTGCTATAAACATAGTGGAGCATGTGTCTTTATTGCATGCAGGGGAATCCTCTGGGTATATGCCCAGGAGTGGTATGCCAGGGTCCTCTGGAAGTACCATGCCCAATTTTCTGAGGATCCGCCAAACTGATTTCCAGAGTGGTTTTACCATTTTGCAATCCCACCAACAGTGGAGGAGTGTTCCTCTTTCTCCACATCCTCGCCAGCACTTGTTGTCTCTTGAGTTTTTAATCTTAGCCATTCTGACTGGTGTGAGGTGGAATCTCAGGGTTGTTTTGATTTGCATTTCCCTGATGACTAATGATGTTGAACATTTCTTAAGGTGTTTCTCGGCCATCCGAATTTCTTCTGGTGAAAATTCTTTGTTTAGCTCTGTGCCCCATTTTTTGATAGGGTTATTTGGTTCTTTGCGGTCTAACTTCTTGAGTTCTTTGTATATATTGGATATTAGCCCTCTGTCAGATGTGGGGTTGGTGAAGATCTTTTCCCACTTTGTTGGTTGCCGTTTTGTCCTTCGGACAGTGTCCTTTGCTTTGCAGAAACTTTGTAATTTTATGAGGTCCCATTTATCGATTCTTGATCTTAGTGCGTACGCTATTGGTGTTCTGTTCAGGAACTTTTCCCCTGTGCCCAAGTCCTCCAGGGTCTTCCCAAATTTCTTTTCTAATAGTTTCAGTGTGTCTGGTTTTATGTGGAGGTCCTTGATCCACTTGGAGTTGATCTTAGAGCAAAGAGATAAGAGTGGGTCAATTCGCATTCTTCTGCATGTTGACCTCCAGTTGAACCAGCACCATTTGTTGAAAAGGCTGTATTTATTCCATCGGATGGTTGTGGCTCCTTTATCAAAGATCAAGTGACCATAAGTCTGTGGGTTAATTTCTGGGTCTTCAATCCTGTTCCATTGATCTGTTTGCCTGTTGCTATACCAATACCATGCAGTTTTTAACACAATTGCTCTGTAGTACTGCTTGAGGTCAGGGATATTGATTCCCCCAGAAGTCCTTTTATTGTTGAGAATAGTTTTAGCTATCCTGGGTTTTTTGTTGCTCCAGATGAATTTGAGAATTGCTCTTTCTAGATCTATGAAGAATTGAGTTGGGATTTTGATGGGGATTGCATTGAATCTGTATATTGCTTTAGGCAAGATGGCCATTTTTACTATATTGATCCTGCCAATCCAGGAGCAAGAAATATTTTTCCATCTTCTGAGGTCTTCTTTGATTTCTTTCTTCAAGGACTTGAAGTTCCTGTTGTACAGATCTTTCGCTTGTTTGGTTAGAGTTACGCCAAGATACTTTATGTTGTTTGTGGCTATTTTGAAGGGTGTTATTTCCCTAATTTCTTTCTCAGCCTGCTTGTCCTTTGAGTACAAGAAGGCCACTGACTTGCTTAAGTTAATTTTATAACCTGCCACTTTGCTGAAGTTGTTTATCAGCTGTAGAAGTTCTCTGGTGGAGTTTTTTGGGTCGCTTAGGTAAACTATCATATAGTCTGCAAATAATGATAGTTTCACTTCTTCCTTTCCAATTTGTATCCCTTTGACTTCCTTATGTTGTCTAATTGCTCTTGCTAGAACTTCAAGTACTATATTGAAAAGATATGGAGAGAGAGGGCAGCCTTGTCTAGTCCCTGATTTTAGTGGGAATGCTTCAAGTTTCTCTCCATTTATTTTGATGTTGGCTACTGGTTTGCTGTAGATTGCTTTTACTAAGTTTAGGTATGGGCCTTGAATTCCTGCTCTTTCCAAGACTTTTAGCATGAAAGGATGCTGAATTTTGTGGAATGCTTTTTCAGCATCTAATGAGATGACCATGTGGTTTTTTTTCTTTTAGTTTGTTTATGTAGTGGATTACATTGATGGATTTCCGTATATTGAACCATCCCTGCATCCCTGGGATGAAGCCTACTTGATCATGGTGGATGATCATTTTGATGTGCTCTTGGATTCATTTGGCAAGAATTTTATTTAGTATTTTTGCATCTATATTCATCAGAGAAATTGACCTGAAGTTCTCTTTCTTTGTTGGATCTTTTTGTGGTTTAGGTAATAGCGTAATTGTGGCTTCGAAGAATGAGTTGGGCAGTGTCCCTTCTGTCTCTATTTTGTGGAATAGTTTGAAGAGTATTGGTGTTAAGTCTTCTTTGAAGGTCTGGTAGAATTCTGCACTAAAACCATCTGGTCCCGTACTTTTTTTGGTTGGGAGGCTTTCTATAACCCCTTCTATTTCTTTAGGGGTTATGGGACTATTTAGCTGGTCTACTTGATGCTGATTTAATTTTGGTATTTGATATCTGTCTAGGAAATCGTCCATTTCCTCCAGATTCTCCAGTTGTTTTGAGCATAGACCTTTGTAGTAGGATCTGATGATGTTTTGAATTTCCTCAGTTTCTGTTGTTATGTCTCCCTTTTCATTTCTAATTTTGTTAATTTGTATACTGTCTCTGTGTCCTTTGGTTAGTCTGGCTAAGGGTTTATCTATCTTGTTGATTTTCTCAAAGAACCAGCTCCTGGTCTTGTTGATTCTTTGTATGGTTCTCTTTGTTTCTATTTGATTGATTTCAGCCCTGAGTTTGATGATTTCTTGTCTTCTACTCCTCCTGGGTGAATTAACTTGTTTTTCTTCCAGGGCTTTAAGGTGTGCCGTTAAGCTGCTAGTGTATGCTCTCTCCAGTTTCTTTTTGGATGCACTTAGAGCTATGAGTTTTCCTCTTAGCACTGCTTTCATTGTGTCCCATAGATTTGGGTAGGTTGTACCTTCATTTTCATTGAATTCTAAAAAGTCTTTGATTTCTTTTTTTATTTCTTCCTTGACCAAGGTGTCATTGAGTAGAGTATTGTTCAGTTTCCATGTGTATGTGGGCTTTCTGTTGTTTTTGTTGCTATTGAAGACCACTCTTACTCCATGGTGATGTGATAGGAGGCATGGGATTAGCTCGATCTTCTTGTATTTGTTGACATCTGTCTTGTGACCGATTATATGGTCTATTTTGGAGAAGGTACCATGCGGTGCTGAGAAAAAGGTATATTCTTTAGCTTTAGGATGAAATGTTCTATATATATCTGTTAAATCCAATTGGTCCAGAGTTTCAATTAGTTTCACTGTGTCCCTGTTTAGTTTCTGCTTTCCTGATCGGTCCATTGAGGAGAGTGGGGTGTTGAAGTCACCCACAATTATTGTGTTAGATGTAATGTGTGCTTTAAGCTTTAGTAAGGTTTCTTTTACGAATGAGGGTGCCCTTGCATTTGGAGCATAGATGTTCAGTATTGAGAGCTCTTCCTGGTGGATTTTCCCTTTGGCCAGCAAGAAGTGACCTTCTGAGTCTCTTTGGATGATTTTAGGTTGAAAGTCAATTTTATCTGATATTAGAATGGCTACTCCAGCTTGTTTCCTGAGACCATTTGCTTGTAAAATTGTCCTCCAGCCTTTTACTCTAAGGCAGTGTTTGTCTTTAACACTGAGATGTGTTTCCTGTATGCAGCAAAATGTAGGGTCCTGTTTCCGTATCCAGTCTGTTAATCTATGTCTTTTTATTGGGGAATTGAGTCCATTGACATTAAGAGATATTAAGGAATAGTAATTATTACCTCCAGACATTTTTGAAATTATATTTTTTTATCTTATTTATTTTTTATATTCGAGAGGTTATCTTCTTTTGGGTTTGATGAGAGGAGGTTTCTATCTTGCTTCTTCCCGGGTGTAGTTTCCATCCTTGTCTTGGTGTTTTCCCCCTATTATCCTTTGTAGGGCTGGATTTGTGGAGAGATATCTTGCAAATTTGGTTTTGTCATGGAATACCTTGATGTCTCCATCAATGGCAATTGAGAGTTTTGCTGGGTAAAGTAGTTTTGGCTGAAGTTTGTGTTCTCTTAGAGTTTGCATGATATCTGCCCAGGATCTTCTAGCTTTCATGGTCTCAGGTGAGAAGTCTGGTGTTATTCTGATAGGTCTTCCTTTATAAGTTACTTGGCCTTTTTCTCTTGCTGCCTTTAGTATTCTTTCTTTGTTTATTACATTTGGAGTTTTGATTATTATGTGACGGGATGTATTTCTGTTCTGGTCCAGTCTGTTTGGGGTTCTATAGGCTTCTTGTATATTCATGGGCATCTCTCTCCTTAGGTTGGGGAAGTTTTCTTCCATAATTTTATAGAAGATATTAGCTGGCCCTTTAACTTGTAAATCTTCACTCTCATCTATACCTATAATCCTTAGGTTTGGTCTTCTCATAGTGTCTTAGATTTCCTGGATGTTTTGGGTTACCACCTTTTTGCATTTAATATTTTCTTTGACTGTTGAATCAATGGTTCCTATGGTATTTTCGGCTTCTGAGATTCTGTCTTCTATCTCTTGTATTCTATTGTTGATACTTGCGTCTATGGCCCCTGATTTCTTCCCCAGGTTTTCTATCTCCAATGTTGTCTCCCTCTGTGATTTCTTAGTTGTTTCTACTTCTGTTTTTAGTATCTGGATGGATGTGCTCAGATCTTTCGCTTGCTTGATTGTGTTTTCATGTATTTCTTTAATCGATTTTTGTGCTTCCTCTTTCATAGCTTCTACTTGTTGGCCCACGTTCTTCTGTAGTTCTTTAAGTGACTTTTGTCTTTCTTCCTTATTGTCTTCTTCTCTTTGATCCATCTTCTCCTGCATTTCTTGAAGTGCTTTTTGTATTTGCCTCGTAAAGGCTTCTAACTTTTGATCCATTTTCTCCTCTATTTCTTTACGAGATTTTTCTATGTGTTCAGCTACCAGCATCCTGACCAGTGATTTTATATCCAAGTCTTGTTTTTCTGGTGTTTTAGGGTATCCAGGGATTCCTGTTGTTGGAGAACTGGGTTCAGATGCTGTCATGTTGCCTTGATTTTTGTTAGTAACGTTCCTTCGTTTTCCTTTTGCCATCTGGTTATTTCTGGTGTTAGTTGGCCTGTTTGTCAGTGGCTGGTGTTTGAATCTCCTGTGAGGCTGAGCTCACCTGTTGTTTCTCTACTGGTGAATATGTGTGACTGCTGCTTTAAGGGATCATAAGCTGGCTGCCACCCATGCGATTGTAGCCCCTGTTGGAGTCTGTCTACCTGGGCTTCTCCAGCTGTGTTGTGGTTGCAAGGAACTCCGAGAGCCTAGCAGATCCCCCGTGAGGGTAGCCCTGGAAGGGGTGTTTACCTGGGCCTTTCCAGCTATGTCCTGGTTGCAATATGGAGGCCTGTTGCTACCGCTGGTCCAGGGGCCGGCGAGCTGGTTGCAGAATGCAGCCTCGGTGCTCGCCAGAGGGCACGGGAATGTCCCACAGAGCCTGGGCCTTTCCAGCTGTGTCCTGGTTGCGATATGGAGGCCCGCCGCTACACTGCTGGTCTAGGGGCCTGCGAGCTGGTTGCAGAACGCAGCCTAGGTGCTCACCAGAGGGCGGGGATGTCCCACAGAGCCTGGGCCTTTCCAGCTGTGTCCTGGTTGCAATATGGAGGCCCGCTGCTACCTCTGGTCTAGGGGCCGGCGAGCTGGTTGCAGAACGCAGCCTAGGTGCTCACCAGAGGGCAGGGATGTCCCAACTGCTTTTACTATGTTTAAGTATGGTCCTTGAATTCCTGCTCTTTCCAGGACTTTTAGCATGAAAGGATGCTGAATTTTGTCAAATGATTTTTCAGCGTCTAATGAGATGACCATGTGTTTTTTTTTTCTTTTAGTTTGCTTATGGAGTGGATTACATTGATGGATTTCCATATATTGAACCATCCCTGCTTCCCTAGGATGAAGCCTACTTGATTATGGTGAATGATCATTTTGATGTGCTCTTGGATTCATTTGGCAAGAATTTTATTTAGTATTTTTGCAATCGGTATTCATAAGGGAAATTGGCCTGTACTTCTCTTTCTTTGTTAGATCTTTGTGTGGTTTTGGTAGCAGCGTAATTGTGGCATCATAGAATGAGTTGGGCAGTGTTCCTTCTGTTTCTATTTTGTGGAATAGTTTGAAGAGTATTGGTGTTAGGTCTTCCTTGAAGGTCTGATAGAATTCTGCACTAAAACCATCTGGTCCCGTATTTTTTTGGTTGGGAGACTTTCTATAAAACCTTCTATTTCTCTAGGGGTTATGGGACTATTTAGCTGATCTAATTGATCCTGATTTAATTTTGGTATTTTATATCTGTCTAGGAAATTGTCCATTTCCTCCACATTCTCCAGTTGTATTGAGTATAGGCTTTTGAAGGAGGGTCTGATGATCTTTTGAATTTCCCCAGTTTCTGTTGTTATATCCCCCTTTTCATTTCTAATTTTGTTAATTTGTATACTGTCTCTGTGCCCTTTGGTTAGTCTGCCTAAGGGTTTAATCTATATTGTTGATTTTCTCAAAGAACCAGCTCCTGGTTTTGTTGATTCTTTTGTTTCTACTTGATTAATTTCAGCCCTTAGTTTGATGATTTCCTGTCTTCTATTCCTCCTGGGTGAATTAGCTTCTTTTTCTTCTAGGGCTTTCAGGTGTTCTGTTAAGCTGCTAGTGTATGATCTCTCCAGATTCTTTTTGGAGGCACTCAGGGCTATGAGTTTTCCTTTTAGCACTGCATTCATTGTGTTCCATAGATTTGGGTAGGTTGGAACTTCATTTTTAATGAATTCTAAAAAGTCTTTGATTTCTTTATTTCTTCTTTGACCAAGGTGTCATTGAGTAGAGTATTGTTCAGTTTCCATGTCTATGTGGGCTTTCTGTTGTTTTTCTTGCTATTGAAGACCACTTTTACTCCATAGTGATCTGATATGAGGCTTGGGATTAGTTTGATATTCTTGTATTTGCTGACATCTGTCTTGTGACCAATTTGTTATGGTTTCTATATGCTTTTCCCAGGGAGTGGCACTATAGGAGGTGTGGCCTTGTTGGAGTAGGTGTGTCACTGTGGGTGTGGGCTTAAGATCTTCACCCTAGTTGGCTGGAGGTCAGTCTTCCACTAACTGCCTTCAGATGAAGATGTAGAACTCTCAGCTTTTCCTGTACCATGCCTGCCTGGATGCTGCCATGTTTCTGCCTTGATGACAATGGACTGAACCTCTGAACCTGTAAGCCAGCCCCAATTAAATGTTGTGTTTTATAAAACTTAAATTGGTCATGGTGTCTGTTCACAGCAGTAAAACCCTAACTACGATACAATTATATGATCAATTTTGGAGAAGGTAACATGCCATGCTGAGAAAAAGGTATATTCTTTTGCTTCAGGATGAAATGTTATATATATATATATATATATATATATATATATATATATATATATATATATTAAATCCAATTGGTTCAAAGCTTCAATTAGTTTCACTGTGTCCCTGTTTATTTTCTAGTTTCCTATATTGTGTTAGGTGCAATGTGTGCTTTAAGCTTTAGAAAAGTTTCTTTTATGAATTAGGGTGCTCTTGCATTTGGAGCATAGATGTTCAGTATTGAGAGTTCTTCTTGGAAGATTTTCCCTTTGACCAGCAAGAAGTGACCTTCCGTGTCTCTTTTGATGACTTTAGGTTGAAAGTCAATTTTATCTGATATTAGAATGGCTACTCCAGCTTGTTTTCTGAGACCATTTGCTTGTAAAATTTTCTTCCAGCCTTTTACTCTAAGGTAGTGTTTGTCTTTGACACTGAGATGTGTTTCCTGTATGCAGCAAATTGTAGGGTCCTGTTTCTGTATCCATTCTATTAGTCTATATCTTTTTATTGGGCAATTGAGTCCATTGACGTTAAGAGATATTAAGGAATAGTAATTATTACTTCCTGACATTTTTGAAATTATTTTTTATATTTGAGTGGTTTTCTTTTTTTCTGTTTGATGAGAGGTTTCTATTTTCCTTCTTTTTGGGTGTAGTTTCCCTCCTTGTGTTGGTGTTTTTCCCCTATTATCCTTTGTAGCTCTGGGTTTGTAGAAAGATATCATCCAAATTCGATTTTGTCATGGAATATCTTAGTTTCTCCATCTATGGCGATTGAGAGTTTTGCTGGGTATAGTAGTTTTGGCTGAAATTTGTGTTCTCTTAGAGTCTGCATGACATCTGCCCAGGATCTTCTAGCTTTCATGGTCTCAGGTGAGAAGTCTGGTGTAATTCTGATAGGTCTTCCTTTATATGTTACTTGGCCTTTTTCTCTTGCTGCCTTTAATATTCTTTCTTTGTTTAGTACATTTGGGGTTTTGATTATTATGTGACAGGAGGTATTTCTGTTCTGGTCTAGTCTGTTTGGAGTTCTGTAGGCTTCTTGTATATTCATGGGCATTTCACTCTTTAGGTTGGGGAAGTTTTCCATAATTTTGTAGAAGATATTTGCTGGTCCTTTAAGTTGTAAATCTTCCCTCTCATCTATACCTATAATCCTTAGGTTTGGTCTTCTCCTTGTGTCCTGGATTTCCTGGATGTTTTGGGTTACAAGCTTTTTGCATTTTGCATTTTCTTGGACGGTTGAATCAATGGTTCCTATGGTATATTTGGAATCTGAGATTCTTTCTTCTATCTCTTGTATTCTATTGTTGACATTTGAATCTATGGCCCCTTATTTCTTCCCAAGGTTTTCTATCTCCAACATTGTCTCCCTTTGCAATTTCTTAGTTGTTTCTTTTTCTGTTTTTAGATCCTGGATGGTTTTGCTCAGATCTTTCACTTGCTTGTTTGTGTTTTCATGTAATTCTTTAAGAGATTTTTGTGTTTCCTCTTTCATGACTTCTACTTGTTGACCCACGTTCTCTTGTATTTCTTTAAGTGATTTTTGTATTTCCTTCGTATTGGCTTCTATTTTTTGATCCTTATTCTCCTGAATTTGTTTAAGTGATTTTTTGTGTTTGCCTTGTAAGGGCTTCTAACTTTTGATCCATTTTCTCCTGTATTTCTTTAAGAGATTCATCTATGTGTTCCTCTAACAGTATCCTGACCAGAGATTTTAGATCTGAGTCTTGCTTTTCTGGTGTGTTGGGGTATCTGGGACTTACTGCTGTCGGGAAACAGGGTTCGGATACTGCCATATTGCCTTGATTTCTGTTAGTATCGTTCCTGCGTTTGCCTTTTGCCATTTGTTTATTTCTGGAGTTAGTTGCTCTTGTTACTACTGGATGGTGTTTACAGCTCCTGAGAGCCTGGAGTTTGTCACTGCTGTAGCAGAGGGTGTCCGTGCTCCTGAGGCAGAAACCAGAAGGTTTCTACCACTGGGCTCCGAATTACCTCCTCAGCTCTCCTGGGCCAGACTCAAGTCTCCTCCTGTTTTGCTGCTGGGCATTTAACTGGCCTCCTGTGGTCTCCTCCTGGTTTGCCTGGTTGGTCTACCAGCTCCAAGATGGTGGCAGGTCTCAGGGCTCTGTCTAAGCACGGGATTCCCTGCAGGACCAGAGCTTCCCTGGTTGGACTGCTGTAAATTAGATGGTGGCTCTCTCAGTCTGCAGGGCTCCGTCTGGTTGAGCTGCTCTCCCCAAGATAGTGTCGGACTGAGGGGCTCTGTCTAACTATGGGGCTCTCTGTAGATGGGGAGCTTCCCTGGTTGAACTGTGGGATCCACTGTGTGTTTATATTGTGAGGTGGATTTGTTTGTCTCTTTTGCTAATGTGACCTTGTATAATGAAACACTTATATACAAAATGATGTTTGAGGATGCAGCTATACTGCCCCTGGGCATATACCCAGATGATGCTCCAACATATATTAAGGACACATGTTCTACTATGTGCATAGCAGCCTTATTTATAATAGCCAGAAAGTAGAAAGAATGCACATATTCCTTAACAGAGGAATGGATACAGAAAATATGGTACATTTACACAATGGAGTACTACTCAGCTTTTAAAAACAATGAATTCATGAAATTCTTAGGCAAATGGATGGAACTAGAAAATATCGTCCTGAGTGAGGTAACCCAATCGCAAAAGAACACACATGGTATGCACCCACTGATAAGTGGATATTAGCCCAGAATTTCAGTGTACCTAAGATATAATTCACAGACCACATGGAGCTCAAGAAGAAGGAAGACCACAGTGTAGATACTTTGGTACTTCTTAGAAGGGGGATCAAAATACCAATGGGAGGAGATAAGGAGACAAATTGTTGAACAGAAACTGAAGGAAAGGCCATCCAGAGACTTTCCTACCTGGGGATCCATCCCATATATAGTTGCCAAACCCAGACACTGTTGTGAATGCCTACAAGTGCTTTGCTGACAGGAGCCTTATATAGCTGTCTCCTGAGAGGCTTTGCCAGTGTCTGACAAATACAGAGGGGGATGCTCTTAGCCAACCATTGAGCTGAGCACAGAGTCCCTAATGGAGGAGCTAGAGAAAGGACCCAAGGAGCTGAAGGGGCTTGTAGTCCCATAGGAGGAACAACAATTTGAACCATCTAGTACCTCCCAGAGCTCCCAAGGACTAACCCACCAACAAAAGAGTGCACATGGTGGAACCGGTGACTCCAGCTGCATATGTAGTAGAGAAAGGCCTTGTGGGATATCAATCAGAGGAGTGGCCCTTTTTCCTATGAAGGTTCAATACCCCAGTATAGGATAATGCAAAGACAGGGAAGCAGGAGTTGGCAAGTTAGTGAGCAGGGGGAGGGGGATGGGATAGAGGTCTTGGGGAGGGAAACAAATAAAGGGGATAACATTTGATATGTAAATAAAGAAAATATCTAATAAAAACTGAAAAACAAAAATGATTTTACTTGGGCCTTTTGACAGAGTTTTGTATCAGGCCTATGGACCAACTAGCTTTATTTTTAACATTGATGCTCAAAGTAACTAAGATATACAGATATTTCTAGGCTAAATACTAGCTTTTAAAGAGTTTTCTTTTTACTGTTCTTAAATTATATGTGTGTAGAGAAGAGCATGATGCACATGGATATAGTTGGGCATGGAGTCCAGAAGAGGGTGTCAGATCCTGGAGCTTGAGATCCAGACAGTTGTTTGTCACTGATGTGGGTGCTGAAAACCAAAGTTGTTTCTCCTTCAATAGTGGTGCATGCTCCTTACTACTGATCCTACTCTCTACCCCCTTAAATAATAGCTTTTGCATTGACTTGTTTCTCTGGATCTTTCACTTAACCTTAATTTTTGGCTTTTAATGATTTCTTCCTTCTTTCTTGCTTAAGGAGTTATCAAATGAAAATGATGAAACACATACTGACCAGCATTTCCATTGTTTGGCCCTAAACTCAGTAGTCCATTTCTCTACATTGCTGGTTGAGCCCAGTAATATGTCCAGGTGGAGTTATTATATTTTTAAAGAGGAAAAGAATGCAGGGAGGGAGATTAAGATTTAAGGATGATAGCCAGAGTGGATATATGAAAGCTTAGAGTTTGGGGCCAAGAAAGGTATCTCCTTTAAAATAAATTTAATTATATTTCATATATGCTATGTACTTAGTTTGTGATGGTTCTTGTTGTTGTTGTTGTTGGTGGTGGTAGTGGTGGTGATAGTGGTGGTGGTGGTGGTGGTGGTGGTGATAGTGGTGGTGGTGGTGGTGGTGGTGTGTGTGTATCTTTGTATGTGCCGTGGTATATAAGTAGAGATCAGAGGACAACTGTGAGAGTCAATTTTGTCCTTCTACCATGTGAGTCCTTGAGATTCAACTCAAATCCTCATCCTTGCCTGAAATTTCATTTTACTAGCCACTCCAAGGTGTCTTCATTTTAATGCCTTTTTAGGAGGAATGAAGGGTAAGGTAGTCCTACATCACGAGGAGCCAGACTTAGGTAATATAGAGCCTATGCTGTAGAATATCTGTGACTTAGACTGTCGTAAGAGTCACAGAAAACCTAAATAAGGGAGTGAGGTTGATTTATTTTTGAGTCAAGTCAAGCAACCTGGAATAGTGGGCTCTAAAGAAGTTTAGAGAAAGAGAGTTATATCCAAAATTAATAGCTAATATTTAGACATGCATAGTGTATATATTTGATATTATGTTACATATGTCCAATAATTCATTTAATCCTTACAAAATCCATGTGGTGATTATTCAGTTTTTAAATGCAGAAATGCAGTCTTAGAATACAAAAATGTGCCAGCCCAAGATCACATAACTACAAAGTGAGGAATATAGAATCCAAACACTTTGAATTCAGTGCTCCAAAGCATTATTATATATGATAACTTAAACTAAATGTGTTAGGAAATGGAGGTGCATTGATTATGTGCAAGAGTTTAATGAAAACACTGTGATAGCAAGTTTTCTTTGATTGACTATGGGGGTCTAAGTGTTTAAATCCTGTTGGTGTTCAATAAATGTTTTGAATAAATTAAAGTGCAAAAGCATGCAAGGACTGTTATCCATGTACATGTAGACATCAAACCAGATTACCTACAACTACTAGGATGTTAACTGAATAATCCTAAGCATTTGGGCACATTCTAGGGTTCACTGTTCCAAATGCTTTTGTTTCAAATGCTCCTGTCTATAATAATTAGATTTATCTTAGTTCCAGAAGCTATAATATGCCAGTAGTTCTTAACCTGTATTCTTTGTTTCTGATATAGGAGCTCAAGGATAGAACAAGTGATTTTTAACTGTTTATTTTTCTTTTCTTCTGAGAAGTATTAGATGGGAACTCAATCATTATTAATTAGAATGTTGAATTCATACTATTGCTCTTGGTATTCTCTGCATGTTGGCTCTCATATTATGTTTACTGTCCTTAGGACACCTCTGTAAATTATTCTTGCAGTTTCCAGTTAGCACATAAAGAAATTAGGAGTCTCATTCAGTTAATCATCAGAAGATCAATTCAGGAAACCCCTATTAGGCATAGAATTCCCCTTGCATTATCTACCCACCTAGATTACACTTTATGTTTCCAAACACACACTGCATTTTAGTTCTGGAGAACTTTTCCTCTACATTTCCTCTTCTGAAAGGCCTAATTTCCCTGACAAGGTTAGTGGATATTCATACATTCTTCATGAGGAAAATAAGTAGTCCTTCTCATCGAAAACATTCACAAATGAGAAAACTACTATTCATGAGAAAAAGCATTCCTGTACTAATTTTCCTCTTAGTTTTATTTTTGGTGTGTGTGTGTGTGTGTGTGTGTGTGTGTGTGTGTGTGTGTGTGTTTACATGGACTCATGCATACACATGTACTATTATTAATGAGCAATTGTTATGTAGTGAAAGTTAATATCATTGACCTCACTGGGTCTATAGATGCCATCAAGGAATCAGGTATACATAGCATGACTGAATAAGTGATGACATGCTACAGTTTTAACATGATTCATGATTTTTCATTCATCTAAAACTCTGAATATGTGCAGTTCCTAATGAGAAGATGGAAATTCAATCAACAATAGCATATAGAATTATACTTCATCGATATATGAAGATTGTATAAGATCATGAGAATATAGCCTGTATGAACACATCATTATGGTTAGGTAATGTGGAGACCAAGGAGACTGGAAGATTCCCATGTGTCCTCCTTGTCGATAGGCATAAGAAGCTATGTACTGTCTCAGACTTTGCAAGCAGGAAGGGAATCACAAGATGAACATTTCAACTTTCATCCTTCAGAAATGGCCATCTAAACACAAACCTCTTTTCTCTATAACTTCTCTTTTTCAAGATCTATGGTACTGTCAACAGAATATGCAGTAAGACACTGGACTTACTGGAGCTAATTAGAAACCTCCTGGGAAAACCATATGAAAAATTACTTGCATGTCTTCATTTCTCAACTAACAAACAGGCACTTCTTTCTTTGATTAGGACCTGTATTCTTTCTGACATCGTCTACAGAACTTGGTTTCAGGAATAATCAAAATCAGATGGGAAAATGTAAAAGTTGAATAGAAATCTAGAGTCTTCAAAGGACTTTCACAGGGCTGGAGTGATAGTTCAGTGGTAAAGAGTACTTGTGCTCTTTCAAAAGATCTAATTTCAGGTCCCAGCATTCATGTCTGTCAGATCACAACCACCTGTGACTCCCTCTCTAGAAGATCTGAGGTCATCTTCTGTCATGCATCTGCAGACATGTTTACACAAGCACGCACACATGCACATGCACAGGCACACATGCATGTATTTGCATGCACACACAAATACTCATGAGGGAAATTAAATATTTTAAATCACTTTTCACTCATCCCATTTTCTCACCTAGCCATCTAACCTGATGTAAGCAGGTAGACTGCTCATGTGTGGGATTCACACTTTGACTCAGAAAATACTAGAATGTTTAGCTTTCTTGAGTTCTAACATGTGGCCCACATTTGCCAATCTCTTCACATTGTATTATTTGGAAGAGGGAATTCTCAATAAATAGAGTCATGTTTAGTTTGAAAAAATGATTATTGGATGAGGTGACTGTCCAGCTTGTGTCTGACCACACAGAAAACTTTGTGTGATTTAAAGACTGTTGGACCAGCCTCATAGATTGATGTGTTAGGTTTAAGGTAGAACCAGAGAGTTACCAAGTACTTGAGGTGATTTTGATGCAAATATTTTAGGCTATTATTTGGGAAACATGAGGGAAAAAAGCTAGGCTAAGTGTAGCTACTTTACTGTACATTCAGAGGAAAATGTGGCCTATTGCCTAAAATATGTATCTCTTAAAGGATACAGGGTAAGTATTGTAGTGGGAAAGGCAAGGGAAGTAGTAGATGGGATTGACGGGAAAAGAAGAAAATGTCAATAGCAAATGGACTGCTGAGAGACAGAGAAGGCAAAGCTCAAGTGTATCCTGTGTCCACTTGACTTTTCATAAGGAACAGAAAGGTAATTAGAATATGCACTCTGTGCAGTTTGCAGTGTTCACCTCAGGTTTCCAGGGCATTTGTATCTGAAAAAAGAAGTCTGTTGATGTAACTCCATATCTAGCATTGCCATTTGTTCCTTCTCTTCTACAGAAGGTGTTACTTTCTATTTTTTCCCCATCTCTGCTCTCTAAACTAGGTAACCATTTGGTTGTTTTAAGTTGTCACATTTGTTCTCATCTCAACATGTTAAATGGAACTTGAGCAAAAGCCACACATTTCTTTTGTTTTCTCAGAAATCTACACAATAAAGTTTAGAAATTTTTTTCTTCTCATCTTTAAAAAGAAATCTCTATTTTATGTTCATTGTTGTTTTGCCAACATGTATTTCTATCTCTGTGAGGTGTCAAAAGCTATGGACTTGCAGCTGCAGATAGGGGTAAGCTGCCACGACAGTATTGGAATCTGAACTTGGTCCTCACGAAGAGCAGCCTGTGCTCTTAACTGTTGAGCCATCACTCCAGCCCCACTTTTCTCTTCTGATTTTAAGTTTTTCATTAAATTTCCGAGGTTACATTGCTGATTAACACCCAAGAGTCAGGGATGATCCAGAGTCCTTGTCAACTGCTCATCTTATTCTGAACACCTAGACACCATGCAGTTAGAAATCAAAATTACAGTATTATAACACCCAGGTCTACCTGAGAAGAAGTATCAACTGCAAATCCTTTTGTTTTCTTACTATCTTTAAAATAAAATGAACAATTTCTTCTCCAAAATAAGATGCTGTTTTCAGGCTCTGAAAATATCATGGAAATAATGCAACAAACACTTTGAAATTACACTCTAGAAAGAACAACTATTTGCTAGGCTAATGTAGTTAAAATAAGATACAAATGCAAAGTAGCTGAGTTAATTTTTTTCCTTTATGAAATAAATTTAAAGCTCCAAAAAAAAAAAAAAACCATATGAGCTTGAGATCACAAAACACTCCAAGCTAGAATGTACAAGAGTTCATTTCACTCTCCACTTTAAAACTATATTTATTTATTTTAAAGTATTTATTTGTATTTTTCACATAGAAGTGTTTGCTAAATGTATGTATGTATGTCATGTGTGTGTGTGGACGACATAAGTGATAGATGAAAAACTGCGTTTATAGAACCTTATGAGTGGCCATGTGGATGCTCAGAACTTAACCCTAGTCCTCAGAAAGAGCAACAGTTACCCTTAACCACTGAGATATCTCTCCAACCCTACTATCCATTTTCATATGATATCTTTTACTCATACCCTGTGATAATAGAATATTATTTTTGGTGAGGTTTGGTAGAAAAAAATATTTCAAATTTCCTATATGACAGCACTAAGCTCACAATATATTATTTCTGTTTTAATAAAGTACTATAATATCATCTCAAATTAAGAGTCTCAGAGGTTAAGCAACTCATCTACAGTTACATAGCTAGTAAATGACACGTTAAGACCAAGTGCAACAAGAACACTGGAGGAGCTGGGAACAGGATCTGTGCCCCAGAGCTAATACAGTCCCACAGCCCTCCACACCCAAATAACACCAGGGAGAGAGCTGGTCTCCCAGGAGTGTTCTCACTCCTAATCCCAGAGGTAAGATGGCCACGTTTACTCCAATAACTGTCCAAAGAGGGACTCACCAGGGGAACACATGGCAAAGGAACAACAGAGCAGGATCCTTCTAGTCTGTATCTGTGCCCTGGAGCTAAGGCTGGCCCACAACCCTCCCCACTCAAATACAGCCCAGGAGAGAGCTCATCTCCCTAGGAGTGCTGACATGCCTAAGATCACAGTCTCATAGGCCCAGAGGAGGAAATAGCTCCAGTCTAGGACAGCAAGACAAACTAAAACCAGACTTAACCAGAAGGTTATAGGCAAGTAAAAGAACCTAACCAAAAGAGGCTACTTGCAATCATGAAAACCCAGTTCTCCCCCTACAGCAAATCCTGGATACCAGAACACACCAGAAAAGCAAGACTCAAATTAAAATCACATCTCATGATGATGATAGAGGACTTTAAGAAGGACATAAATAACTAATACAGGAGAACATAGTAAACAGGTAGAAGCCTTTAAAGAGGAAATACAAATAAACCTTAAAGAATTAAAAGAAGATATAGCTGTCTCCTGAGAGCCTCTGGCAGTACCTGATAAATATAGAGGTGGGTCCTCTCAGCCAACTATAAGAGTGAGCACAAGGTCCCCAATGGAGGAGCTAGAGAAAAGACCCAAGAAGTGAAGGAGCTTGCATACCCATAGGAAGAACAACAATATGAACCAACTAGTATCCCCAGACCTCCCTGGGACTAAACCACCAATCAAAGAGTACACATGGAAGAACCCATGGTTACAGTTGCATATGTAGCAGAGGATGGTCTTGTTGGACATCAAAGGTAGCAAAGGCCCTTAGTCCTGAGGAGGCTTGTTCCCCCCAGTATAGGGGAATGCCAGGACAAGAAAGCAGGAGTGGGTAGGCTGGTGAGCAGGGAGAAGGGGGATGGGATATGGTGTTCTCAGAGGAGAAAACCAAGAAAGAGGATAACAATTGAAATGTAAAGAAAATTCCTAATCAAAAATAATTAAAAAGTAATTATGGGCAAACAGAACCAAACAGATGAAGGAATTGAAAAAAACCCATCCAGGATCTAAAAATGGAAATAGAAACAAGAAATACCAAAGGGAGACAACCCTGGAGACAGAAAAAACTAGGAAAGAGATCAGGAGTCATAGATGCAAACATCACCAACAGACTACAAGAGACAGAAGAGAGAATCTCAGGTGCAGAAGATACCATAGAAAACATTGACAAAACAGTCAAAGAAAGTGCAAAAAGCAAAAAGCTCCTAACCTGAAACATCCAGGAAATCTAGGACCCAATGAGAAAATGGAACCTAAGGATAATACGTACCTAAGGATAATACGTATAGAGCAAAGATTCCCAAATCAATGGGGAGCAGAGATAGAAAGAAAGGCCATCCAGAGACTGCCCCACCTAGGGATCCGTTCCATATACATACACCAAACCCAAACACTATTGCTGATGCCAAGAATTGTTTGCTGACAGGAGCCTGATATAGCTGTCTCCTGAGAAGCTCTGTCAGAACCTGACAAATACAGAGGTGGTTGTTTGTAGCCAACCACTGGACTGAGCACAGGGTCCCTAATGGAGGAGTTAGAGACAGGAACCAAGGAGCTAAAAAGTTTTGCAATCCATAGGCAGAACAACAATATCAACCAACCAGACATCCCAGAGGTCCTAGGAACTAAACCACCAATCACTGAATATATATGGAAGGGCCCATGGCTCCAGCTGCATATGTAATAGAGGATGACCTTGTTGGACAAGAATGGGAAGAAATTTCCTTGGTCCTGGGAAGGCTGATACCTCAGTGTAGGAGAATGCCAGAGTGGGATAGTGGGTGGGGGAGCACTCTCATATAAGCAGTGACTTGGAAGAAAGGATGGGGGAGGGGTTGGCAGGGGAAACAAGGAAAGGGGATAGTATTTGAAATGCAAATAAATAAAATATCCAATAAAAAGTACAAGTGTATCTGATTCTTAAGTTTATACCATTTAACCCAAAGTATAATGCTACTGTTTCTCATTATAATTTATATTCTCAAATAATAAGTTATTACACCATAAGAATAGGGGTGATTTAGAATGTTAACATGTTGTATTGTCCTGGCTTGTTTTTGGCCTTATATTGAAAATTATGTTTTGTAGAGAGGATGCCTTTGATTTCAAAGGCAAATCAGTATTTGAAACAACTGACATTCAATAAAGATTTTAAGTAATGGTTTCAGATGCCCTGTCCTAGGAAAATGAAAAAAAAACTTCAAAATCATGTTCATAATATATAAGAATAATGTGAAAGGGGAAAACAAAAGGTGGTAATATACAGAGAGAAATATACTCAGAAAAAGGCTTATATTTATAGGGTATGCATGAGCCTAACAGAAAGAATTGTGCTTTGGATACTTGCAGTTGAACAGGCTGAGAGACATATGGGCATGTGTGGAGACTGTAGCTATAGAGTCATACAAGGAATACAAATTTGTACATATTACATAGGTAGTATTTCAAATCCCTGAGTTTCTGTGAATTGCTCAAGAAGTGAACATAAGATTAAAACATGAAGTACAAACTAAATGACTCACTTGATCCACAATCAAACACACACACACACACACACACACACACACACACACACACTATTACCACATACATACTATTAATAGGCACAAGATTTTTTTGAGTGTTTCTTTAAAAATGTTTATAATCAAATAGAAGCAATGAATGACTTGAATTTGTGAAAATTCTTTAACAGATTAATTGACCAATGCAGCTGCATGAAATTATTGGGATTTAAATTCCACAGCTCCCCAAATTCCAAACTCACTGTTCTTATCAAGTGTCCTTGAGTAACTTATTTACTTAGATTGCCTCTCATTTCCCTTGTTTATGTAATTATTATATGTGCTTTCTGAGGTTCTTGTGAGGATAAACCAGCTAAAATAGGTAAAACATATGGATGCACAACAAATGTTCACAATCCTTCAAGAATTGTGTAACTCTCAGTATGAAAGGATCATAGCAGCTTTTGTTTCTAAGCATCTTACCGAGACCCCCCCCCCAGGAATCTCGTAAGGACTTTGCTGCACAATAAGGTGGCCTTTTCTATGCCTTTGAGCTCTTTGCGTTACCTTGTTACTTTCTACATGGAAATGAAACCTGTCTCCTGACACCTGTCCACTTGTGCTGTACTTTTGCTTCAGTTTTCATGTTTGCATTCCAGAAAGCTTCAGAATCAGTTGCCTTTTCTACTGATGCATTTTCAAATCCCTGGGGCAGTTCTCATGGACACTTGTCCTTCTGTAATAATAAGGCACACTCTCCTCTTTCCATGATGCCTGACCCATTCACACTCTTGGGTATCCTCATCTATAGAACTATGGTTTTTCAATGTTATTTCAAATTTGTCCATGAAATCTGGATCAAGACAGGCAAGAGCTTGTGATAGTGTATGCAAAGCCACATTTGATTTGAGCTTAAAGTAGTATATCCCAACAATGAGCCATTGGTATTGTGAAGCTTTTAGTTTTGACAGCTTTAAAAGGAAGATAGCAAAAGCAGTTTAATTACTCTGTTGAATACAAGGCAAAAGTGTTTTTTTGTAAGTTGGGTACAACTCACATAGCCTTTTGGTGATAAGCATTACTATTTATAAATGAGTGATCTCAATATGTGAGTCACAACATTGACATGAGAAAGAGCCTTTCAGATTTAGAGTGCCTTTTCAATAAAGTTATCCAAGCTGGACACCTGTGAAGATTCATAATCCATTATTTATCGTAAGCATTTCTATAGTGCCCGTTTCCATAGTAACATACTGAGTCTGAGATACAAGACAATAAACAAATACACTTGGAAGACCACTATAGTCACAGATACCCTGAATTTTGATTATTGTGCTATGATGAATAGGACCGTTGATGATGTTCTATTCAAACAGGATGAATCAAGATTTAAACAGCCCCTGAAAGCACATACTGAAAGAAATGATTACTGAAATGCAAAGAAAATGTTCTGGGTACAACTCTTGACTCCTTCATTCATCAGCTGTCTAACATTGTCAGATTCTTTGAACTGAAATTTAGCTCTCATTTTAGATTGCACTATCTTCTTTGTGGCCAGTATCTTCATGAAAAGCAAATGAGAGGGCTCTGTAAACAGTTTTGTTTTTATCTTTGTCTCTGTATAGCTGGGTAAAGTGAGATAGAACTTTTAAGTAAACTTACCTGCATTGTCATGTTGCCTTTCCAGATCAGTTGCATAAAAAATGGAATGACAAATCCTCCAAAGCTTTAAAAATTCACAAATGATGACATGATCATTACCCTTTAACAGTGCTAGCTTTTTAAAAGATAAATAACTAGTTCAATTTGCATACTAATGGTCTTCACAATTTATTTTTTTAATTGGTGTGTGTTCAGAAGACACTTATGAAGACCACAATGGAGGTAGAGTCAGTGGTGATTGTGGGCTGCCTAATATGGGTGCTGGGAATTGAACTTGGGTCCTCTGAATGTACATTGCACATTCTTAATCACTGTAACCACCAAGTCAGCTCTATAGCCCCAACAAATAATTTCTGAAATGTCTTAGCATTTTTGTAGTAGTAGTAAAATAACTAGACTGTTTAAGTAAACATGTCAAATATGTCTTGAGAAGACTTAACACTGTCAACTGCATTTCTATTGCTCATATAAAAAATGTATGATCTTTAAAACTAACTGATGCATTGTTAATTGTATAGAATTTCCTTTTAGGCAGTGAATAATTGAAAATGTGCACAACCGAGGGTCAAGTACAAGTTCAGCCAAAGAACTGTGTGATCTTCTATGAGTCATTCAATATCTTCTTAAGAGAACCTCATTCATAAACAGAAGTAAGAATATTGGATTTGTAAAGGGTTTGGGGTTTAGCAATAATATGTATAAAGCAGTGGGTATCTAATAATTGGTCATTGCTATGACTAATCTTAATTTGGTTTCTATTGACAAATATGTAGCTTCCAGTGAACAAATATTTTTAGTTTTATTCTAGGCCTATGATTATTTTGTAAAAATAAGGCAAAAATCTAGTCAACTTCACAGCCAAAGTTAGATGTACCCTTTGAACATGTAGGTAACATAGTGAATTTGGAACAGCACACCACATTTCTATATAGTCATTTGCAGTAGGATTCACACCAGAGGGGTCATCTTCCCTAAAGTGGATTTTTAGAGTTGTCACTGACACATAATTTAGAAATCTGCCACAGAGTTGTTTGCTTGTTATATAGCTGAGCAGAAACACATGACAGTATAAAACAAGAAATTCACTACTTTCAAAATAAAGAAGATGGTTATAGGTTATAAGATTGATAACTGTTCCATGAAGCCTGCCAATAAGAATGAATCTTTTTCTATGCCCATGCAGTTTCTTTGGATTGTTATCACAGATCTCACAAAATTCTACCACATATTGTTTTAGTTGTACGTTTTGTTTGTGTGTTTAATTCATAGGATTATGCCAGGCAGCTTCTCCCTCCCTAGACTTCCATCTTGAGGAAAAGAGAATTCCAGAGCATTGCAGTATCTAGGAAGACACTTCTCTTCCATGTCCCACATTGCCTTATCTCTGCAAGAAATAGGAAAGGGAGTTTCACTTAGTACTGTAGAGACCCCTTCCAATGTTGCCAGTGATCATACCTTTGCCATTCTTATTCAACTTAAGAATAATCAGATTAATATTATGCATTCATTTCTGTTAATTCAAGGTTACCTATGAGGTTCTTAGTCTATTAGTATCAAATTCTATGAACAATGAATAAATTTACATCTGCAACCCTTCTCATAGCTATGTGATATCCCTCTTCCCTGTTTATTTTTAAATGTAGCACTTACCAGCTTCTGGATCTTTTATTTCTTCACTCTTTAATTTCTCCACTAGAGGATACATTATCTGAGAGCAAGAATCTTTCTTGTTTTATTTGCCAGATTGTAAAGAAGATCTGGAACAATGTATAACAAATAGAATATGCTAAAACTTGGAAGCTGTGTCATATTTGTATTTCTCTGTAACTGTATTGAATTGGATGAAGTAATAGATTTCTACTAACCAAAATCTTGGATTCATCCCTTTTTGATGATTGTGTTGAATGGGAAACTGAGACTAATTGTGTTCCTGTGGTTGATATCAGCCAAGTGTGGAGTACAAATACAGATGTAAAGCTCAAATCATTTTATAATAAAATGTTGAAAATAGAAATAATATTAATATTATTCATTATTATATTCATACTATAAAATAAGTGTCGAATGTTGATTATTTGTTATTTTTTAGAACTCTATAATAAAATTGTCATACCAGAACCACTTCCTAGTACTAATAAAAAGGTAATACACCATAGTTCTGCCTCATGAATAATGAGAAATGAAGAAAAATTAATACAAACAGTCCCCTTCATCCATAAGCTATATATTAGCAACAAGCCAACATTACTTAAAAAGCAGAGCATAGGCTGTCAAGTGCATAGGAGTCTAACTAACCTTCATGGAAATTTTTGCCCAAACACATGACTGCCTGACTAAGAAAATGTAAAACCTATCTATATGAGGCCCTGGTGCAAGTGCTATGGGTAAAACATGAGTGTTTTCACAATAGAGTACAATTCAGCCTTTATTTTCAAACCTTTAATTATTCCAAGCAAAATAATATAAGCCCAGGATGTCTTCTTGCCACAAAAATGATAAGCACATGAGGTTAGGCATATGATATCAAGATATCATGTCATGCATAAAAATTATCTCTATTTATAAATTTAAAAAATATAAAAATACAAAGATAAAATAACATTCTTTATTTTTGACAATATTCCCAATAATGTCAGGACTATTTGGAGAAGAAAATAATATCAAAGTGATTAAATAAAGGTACAACATTCCCCTGATTAAAAATGAAATGATTCTAATACATTAATAAAAGGAAACCATTTTAGACCCTTCAGAGTGCATTGGAAAGTTAAAGGGGAGTATTTACAAAACATTCTAAGGTATAGAGAGTTGTAATATCACCATATATTTGAACTAAACTGTAAGGAAATATGTTTTTCCTCTGGTAAATAAAAATTTAAATATAGATATATTGCAACCAGGACACAGCTGGAAAGGCCCAGGGTCTCGGAGCCAAGCAGGCGGAGTCCCGCCTAGGCTCTGTGGGACATCCCCGAGCCCTCTGGTGAGCACCAAGGCTGCTTCTGCAACCAGCTCGCCGGCCCCTGGACCAGCGGTGTAGCGGCGGGCCTCCATATTGCAACCAGGACACAGCTGGAAAGGCCCAGGATCTGTGGGACATCCCCGCCCTTGGGTGAGCACCTAAGCTGCGTTCTGCAACCAGCTCGCCGGCCCCTAGACCAGCGGTGTAGCGGCGGGCCTCCATATTGCAACCAGGACACAGCTGGAAAGGCCCAGGGTCTCGGAGCCAAGCAGGCGGAGTCCCGCCTAGGCTCTGTGGGACATCCCCGAGCCCTCTGGTGAGCACCAAGGCTGCTTCTGCAACCAGCTCGCCGGCCCCTGGACCAGCGGTGTAGCGGCGGGCCTCCATATTGCAACCAGGACACAGCTGGAAAGGCCCAGGATCTGTGGGACATCCCCGCCCTCGGGTGAGCACCTAAGCTGCGTTCTGCAACCAGCTCGCCGGCCCTAGACCAGCGGTGTAGCGGCGGGCCTCCATATTGCAACCAGGACACAGCTGGAAAGGCCCAGAGAAACAACAGGTGAGCCCAGCCTCACAGGAGATTCAAACACCAGCCACTGACAACAAGGCCAACTAAAACCAGAAATAACCAGATGGCAAAAGGAAAACGAAGGAACGTTACTAACAAAAATCAAGGCAACATGACAGCATCTGAACCCAGTTCTCCAACAACAGGAATCCCTGGATACCCTAAAACACCAGAAAAACAAGACTTGGATATAAAATCACTGGTCAGGATGCTGGTAGCTGAACACATAGAAAAATCTCGTAAAGAAATAGAGGAGAAAATGGATCAAAAGTTAGAAGCCTTTACGAGGCAAATACAAAAATCACTTCAAGAAATGCAGGAGAAGATGGATCAAAGAGAAGACAATAAGGAAGAAAGACAAAAGTCACTTAAAGAACTACAGAAGAACGTGGGCCAACAAGTAGAAGCTATGAAAGAGGAAGCACAAAAATCTATTAAAGAAATATATGAAAACACAATCAAGCAAGCGAAAGATCTGAGCACATCCATCCAGATACTAAAAACAGAAGTAGAAACAACTAAGAAATCACAGAGGGAGACAACATTGGAGATAGAAAACCTGGGGAAGAAATCAGGGGCCATAGACGCAAGTATCAACAATAGAATACAAGAGATAGAAGACAGAATCTCAGAAGCGGAAGATAACATAGGAACCATTGATTCAACAGTCAAAGAAAATACTAAATGCAAAAAGGTGGTAACCCAAAACATCCAGGAAATCCAAGACACTATGAGAAGACCAAACCTAAGGATTATAGGTATAGACGAGAGTGAAGATTTACAAGTTAAAGGGCCAGCTAATATCTTCTATAAAATTATGGAAGAAAACTTCCCCAACCTAAGGAGAGAGATGCCCATGAATATACAAGAAGCCTATAGAACCCCAAACAGACTGGACCAGAACAGAAATACATCCCGTCACATAATAATCAAAACTCCAAATGTAATAAACAAAGAAAGAATACTAAAGGCAGCAAGAGAAAAAGGCCAAGTAACATATAAAGGAAAACCCATCAGAATAACACCAGACTTCTCACCTGAGACCATGAAAGCTAGAAGATCCTGGGCAGATATCATGCAAACTCTAAGAGAACACAAACGTCAGCCAAAACTACTTTACCCAGCAAAACTCTCAATTGCCATTGATGGAGACATCAAGGTATTCCATGACAAAACCAAATTTGCAAGATATCTCTCCACAAATCCAGCCCTACAAAGGATAATAGGGGGAAAACACCAAGACAAGGACGGAAACTACACCCGGGAAGAAGCAAGATAGAAACCTCCTCTCATCAAACCCAAAAGAAGATAACCTCTCGAATATAAAAAATAAATAAGATAAATAAATATAATTTCAAAAATGTCTGGAGGTAATAATTACTATTCCTTAATATCTCTTAACGTCAATGGACTCAATTCCCCAATAAAAAGACATAGATTAACAGACTGGATACGGAAACAGGACCCTACATTTTGCTGCATACAGGAAACACATCTCAGTGTTAAAGACAAACACTGCCTTAGAGTAAAAGGCTGGAGGACAATTTTACAAGCAAATGGTCTCAGGAAACAAGCTGGAGTAGCCATTCTAATATCAGATAAAATTGACTTTCAACCTAAAATAATCCAAAGAGACTCAGAAGGTCACTTCTTGCTGGCCAAAGGGAAAATCCACCAGGAAGAGCTCTCAATACTGAACATCTATGCTCCAAATGCAAGGGCACCCTCCTTCGTAAAAGAAACCTTACTAAAGCTTAAAGCACACATTACACCTAACACAATAATTGTGGGTGACTTCAACACCCCACTCTCCTCAATGGACCGATCAGGAAAGCAGAAACTAAACAGGGACACAGTGAAACTAATTGAAACTCTGGACCAATTGGATTTAACAGATATATATAGAACATTTCATCCTAAAGCTAAAGAATATACCTTTTTCTCAGCACCGCATGGTACCTTCTCCAAAATAGACCATATAATCGGTCACAAGACAGATGTCAACAAATACAAGAAGATCGAGCTAATCCCATGCCTCTTATCAGATCACCATGGAGTAAGAGTGGTCTTCAATAGCAACAAAAACAACAGAAAGCCCACATACACATGGAAACTGAACAATACTCTACTCAATGACACCTTGGTCAAGGAAGAAATAAAAAAAGAAATCAAAGACTTTTTAGAATTCAATGAAAATGAAGGTACAACCTACCCAAATCTATGGGACACAATGAAAGCAGTGCTAAGAGGAAAACTCATAGCTCTAAGTGCATCCAAAAAGAAACTGGAGAGAGCATACACTAGCAGCTTAATGGCACACCTTAAAGCCCTGGAAGAAAAACAAGTTAATTCACCCAGGAGGAGTAGAAGACAAGAAATCATCAAACTCAGGGCTGAAATCAATCAAATAGAAACAAAGAGAACCATACAAAGAATCAACAAGACCAGGAGCTGGTTCTTTGAGAAAATCAACAAGATAGATAAACCCTTAGCCAGACTAACCAAAGGACACAGAGACAGTATACAAATTAACAAAATTAGAAATGAAAAGGGAGACATAACAACAGAAACTGAGGAAATTCAAAAGATCATCAGATCCTACTACAAAGGTCTATACTCAAAACAACTGGAGAATCTGGAGGAAATGGACGATTTCCTAGACAGATATCAAATACCAAAATTAAATCAGCATCAAGTAGACCAGCTAAATAGTCCCATAACCCCTAAAGAAATAGAAGGGGTTATAGAAAGCCTCCCAACCAAAAAAAGTACGGGACCAGATGGTTTTAGTGCAGAATTCTACCAGACCTTCAAAGAAGACTTAACACCAATACTCTCCAAACTATTCCACAAAATAGAGACAGAAGGGACACTGCCCAACTCATTCTTCGAAGCCACAATTACGCTAATACCTAAACCACAAAAAGATCCAACAAAGAAAGAGAACTTCAGGCCAATTTCTCTGATGAATATAGATGCAAAAATACTAAATAAAATTCTTGCTAACCGAATCCAAGAGCACATCAAAACGATCATCCACCATGATCAAGTAGGCTTCATCCCAGGGATGCAGGGATGGTTCAATATACGGAAATCCATCAATGTAATCCACTACATAAACAAACTGAAAGAAAAAAACCACATGGTCATCTCATTAGATGCTGAAAAAACATTCGACAAAATTCAGCATCCTTTCATGCTAAAAGTCTTGGAAAGAGCAGGAATTCAAGGCCCATACCTAAACATAGTAAAAGCAATCTACAGCAAACCAGTAGCCAACATCAAAATAAATGGAGAGAAACTTGAAGCATTCCCACTAAAATCAGGGACTAGACAAGGCTGCCCTCTCTCTCCATATCTTTTCAATATAGTACTTGAAGTTCTAGCAAGAGCAATTAGACAACATAAGGAAGTCAAAGGGATACAAATTGGAAAGGAAGAAGTGAAACTATCATTATTTGCAGACGATATGATAGTTGACCTAAGCGACCCAAAAAACTCCACCAGAGAACTTCTACAGCTGATAAACAACTTCAGCAAAGTGGCAGGTTATAAAATTAACTCAAGCAAGTCAGTGGCCTTCTTGTACTCAAAGGACAAGCAGGCAGAGAAAGAAATTAGGGAAATAACACCCTTCACAATAGCCACAAACAACATAAAATATCTTGGCGTAACTCTAACCAAACAAGCGAAAGATCTGTACAACAGGAACTTCAAGTCCCTGAAGAAAGAAATCGAAGAAGACCTCAGAAGATGGAAAAATATTTCTTGCTCCTGGATTGGCAGGATCAATATAGTAAAAATGGCCATCTTGCCAAAAGCAATATACAGATTCAATGCAATCCCCATCAAAATCCCAACTCAATTCTTCATAGATCTAGAAAGAGCAATTCTCAAATTCATCTGGAGCAACAAAAAACCCAGGATAGCTAAAACTATTCTCAACAATAAAAGGATTTCTGGGGGAATCAATATCCCTGACTTCAAGCAGTACTACAGAGCAATTGTGTTAAAAACTGCATGGTATTGGTATAGCAACAGGCAAACAGATCAATGGAACAGGATTGAAGACCCTGAAATTAACCCACAGACTTATGGTCACTTGATCTTTGATAAAGGAGCCACAACCATCCGATGGAATAAAGATAGCCTTTTCAACAAATGGTGCTGGTTCAACTGGAGGTCAACATGCAGAAGAATGCGAATTGACCCACTCTTATCTCTTTGCTCTAAGATCAACTCCAAGTGGATCAAGGACCTCCACATAAAACCAGACACACTGAAACTATTAGAAAAGAAACTTGGGAAGACCCTGGAGGACTTGGGCACAGGGGAAAAGTTCCTGAACAGAACACCAATAGCATACGCACTAAGATCAAGAATCGACAAATGGGACCTCATAAAATTACAAAGTTTCTGCAAAGCAAAGGACACAGTCCGAAGGACAAAACGGCAACCAACAAAGTGGGAAAAGATCTTTACCAACCCCACATCCGACAGAGGGCTAATATCCAATATATACAAAGAACTCAAGAAGTTAGACTGCAAAGAAACAAATAACCCTATCAAAAATTGGGGCACAGAGCTAAACAAAGAATTTTCACCAGAAGAAATTCGGATGGCCGAGAAACACCTTAAGAGATGTTCAACATCATTAGTCATCAGGGAAATGCAAATCAAAACAACCCTGAGATTCCACCTCACACCAGTCAGAATGGCTAAGATTAAAAACTCAAGAGACAACAAGTGCTGGCGAGGATGTGGAGAAAGAGGAACACTCCTCCACTGTTGGTGGGATTGCAAAATGGTAAAACCACTCTGGAAATCAGTTTGGCGGTTCCTCAGAAAATTGGGCATGTCACTTCCAGAGGACCCTGCCATACCACTCCTGGGCATATACCCAGAGGATTCCCCTACATGCAATAAAGACACATGCTCCACTATGTTTATAGCAGCCTTGTTTATAATAGCCAGAAATTGGAAGGAGTCCAAATATCCCTCAAAGGAGGAATGGATACAGAAAATGTGGTATATTTATACAATGGAATACTACTCAGCAATTAAAAATAATGAATTCATGCAATTTGTAGGTAAATGGTTAGACCTGGAAAATATCATCCTGAGTGAGCTAACCCAATCACAAAAGAATGCACATGAAATGCAATCACTGATAAGTGGATATTAATGAGCCCAGAAGCACTAAATACTCAAGACACAAATAGCAAGTCAAATGATTCCCAAGAAGAAGAAAGGAGAGGACCCTGGGCATGTAAAGATTGCATCCAGTGTAGTAAAGAAACCGAGGGGGGAGGGGGAATGATTGGGGAATAGTTGGGGGGGAGAAGAACTATGGGAACTATGGTGGGTGGGAACTGGGAAAGGGGAAAGCCTTTGAAATGTAAACATAGAATATAGAAAATAAAAATAACTAAAAAAAAAAATTAAAAAAAAAATTTAAATATATGTGCCTATGGAGGCCATTCTTACCCAAGACACCAAGTTTCATTTTTAATATTTCTAATTTAATTTCACTTTATTTTAGCTTCTTTTGTCCAGGATCTATAACAAAAACATGGTTGTACATGCTAGCAGTTCCTAGATTTATGTGCCTTTGCAGTCTGTGGGCATTTAAAGATAAATTACAAAGCTAAAAAGGTAGAGATAATTTTAGAATTGTGCTTAACATGATGGATTGAAACTTTCTCTGATATATAGAAAATTGCTCTTAGGAAGCAGTCACACTATTATAAACTAAAATTAATACAATCCCCAAAACTCATGTGAGGAGGGAGTACTGCTCATTGGTCTGAGCCCAGAATTGGGTCTCTTCTCCTGGGCTTTAACCCCAGCACTGTGACTATGAGTAAGTCATTTCCATTTTAACCCCATGATGGCTCAGTTTCTGAATTGTTAAGGAGAAGAAAATACTGACCTAACTCCAGAGCCTTGGAGATTTGGAAATGAAATATTACTGCTCTTCAAAAATATGAACCGCAATAATGCTAATTATTATTACAAAAATAAATGCATGTTCATCATATGGTAATTTAGGCAGAATGAGGTTGGGGAAAGGAGACTCTCAGAGCTCTTTTGTGTCAGTTAAATGAGCGCTCTCCATTTAGTTGGTTCCCAAATAGAAGTTAGCTAAATGTATTATCTGTAAACTGTACAGTGATGATGGAGGAATGAGAAATATTTAAAGATTCTGTTACAGGGATCGTCCAGATTATGAGGCAACACTCCAGTTCACTGTAGCATCTTGGTTCCAAGACCTACCCATGTGAATGTAGAAGTCTTATGCTAAGAGCAAATTAAAAACTTGGAGGCAATCTTTCCAAATGCGTCAATCCATAGCCAGTTAGTCATATTGACATAGCCTCAGCATCCCACAAAATTTAGCATACAAAGGAGGCCAAGGAAATCTGTTTAAATTTTGCAACATCCATCCTTTCTTTCACAACTGCCTTTTACTAATTAGAATTAATATGCCTGTTATTTTAGTTGCACACACTGCCTTCTCTGCGTGACAGTGACCCATGATAGACAGAAGCAGCATATCAAATTGCCACATGAGACTTCCATGAGTTCTGCCTCACTTATCTTCAATGCTTCAGCTAAATAAATATTTATACTACCATCATTATTGTCTTGCATAATAGATGTATTTAGGATTTTATAGACACTGGGACACAGATGATAGTGTTTTCTGGCAATATCACAGAATAGGCTGGTCCTGGAACAGGAGAGAATTTAAGTGGACTTGAGCTTCAGAGTGCAGAGAGTGAAGCTGCCAGACAAACCCAGGTGAATGAGAAGGTGACTCAGGAAGCACGAACACAAGAAATTTCACAGAATGGAAACAATCAAAAACAGTATTGTACTAAAGGAACATCGGGACACTTGTGGGGAAATATTTGTTGGATGTGCACAACAAAGACAATGAAAAAAGGTCTTCAGCACCTATTTCAAAGAGCAATATTGAAGTTATCACTTAAAATCTCTTCAATTGAACATGGTTAGTTTTGTTTGTCGCCCTTTCAATCATGCTGCAATCACATGGACTGCTTTGCCTCCACCCTTCTCTGCCATCTTTGGGTCTTAGAATGCTTGTGCACCTAACATGAAGATTTATTATGTTCTCACCCAGATTCAAATCCTTCAATAGCTTCACTTTTCCTAGCTCACAATGCCTAAATTTAATAGGTGTAAATCTAAAACAATAGTGTAAGATATGTTCCCTGCCTCTTCTCTGTCCTGTATTTTCTGGGCGAAATATAACTGCAGTCCAAATTCCAAAGCATGACATGGGCTTCCAACTAGCAGTCATTATATCTGTCCCTCTTCATTCTGCTTCAGCAGGGTTTATCATCTAGGTTTTTCCAAGTGTTGCTCTCTCTGTTTCTACAAATCTCTCTTAGGAAAATTCATCCACAGTTCCATTTCCATGTATAACTTTTCTTTTCACTGACTATTCTATGAATAAGAATAATACCCCATCACCATAATAAGACAATAAAAAGTGACTTATCCTTCCCATTGAAATCCTTGCTTCATACAGAAAAAGAATTAGATATATAAATTTTGAGGTTAGTGAGAAAGAAAAAGTAAGCTTATGTACTTGATCATTTGTTCCAGAGTTGCCGGTGCTATTTGGGAAGGTATAAGGTGTTGTCTTGTTGGAATAAGTGACTCACTTGGGGCACTCTTTGATGTTTCAAGGAATCACACCATTCCCAGTATTCACCACTGTTCCCACAACCCTCACTTCCTACTTATAGTTCCAGATATAAGTTCTCAGCTTCCTGCTTTTGCCATGGTACTTGCTGCTTGTTGTCAGGCTGTCTGTGTAAGTACAGAGTGCAACTTTCTGCAATTAGAAGCAAAATAAAAATACCCTTTTTTATAAGTTTCTTTGCTCATAGTATTTTATCATAGCAACATCAACGTAACTAATACAATGTATCATTTTTATCTCTAGTGCCTCTCTGCTATATAATAGTAAATAAATCCTAAATGTTTGTGAAACAAATAATTGTACTTATTTAGTTATGAATAAAGATAAAATCAACCAATCCAACATTTCTGTATCCACTCTTTCTAACATTGGCTTTAATTCTATTCATGGCCCTAAAAAATTACAAATATTAATTTGTAATTATTCTCTTTGATACCCTGCTATCTACTTTTTCTTTATATTCTTTCTTGTCCTGCATTTTAGGCAGCAGATGATCCGGTGTATTTCAAGCTGAAGTGATAATGTAAATCAATGACAAAAATCTCTAAATATTTACAATAACCAAGGTCCTAATTGTTCTTTCTTAGAATATGACTTGCAATTTCTCTAAACATATAGTACAACTGTGCCTGTACTGATCTTTTATTATTAGGTATTTGCTTTATTTCCATTTCAAATAGTCTCCCCTTTCCTTGATATCCCTCCAAAAATCGCCTATCCCATCCCCCTTCACTGCTCATCCCATCCCGCCCTTATTTCATGACTTGCATTCTGCTGTTCTGGGGAATCAAGCCTTCACAGCACCAATGGCCTCTTCTCTCATTGATATCTGAAATGGTCATCTTCTGTTACATATGTAGCTACAGCCTTGGGTCCCTCCATGTGTACTCTTTGGTTGGTGGTTTAGTTCCTGGGAGCTCTGAGGGTACTGGTTAGTACATATTATTGTTCCTCCTACAGGATTGCAAACCTATTCAGCTCCTTGGGTCCTTTCTCTAGCTGCTCCATTGGGGACCCAATGTTTATTCTATTGGTTGGCTATGAGCCATGGGTATTTTGATCCATTTTCCAATAAGGATCAAAGTATCTACACTTTGGTCTTCCTTCTTCTTGAGCTTCATGTGGTCTGTGAGTTGTATCTTGGATGTTCCAGGTTTGGGGCTAATATCCACTTATCAACAAGTATATATCATGTGTGTTGTTTTGTTATTGGGTTACCTCACTCAGGATGATATTTTCTAGCTCCATCCATTTGCCTAAGAATGTCATGGATTCATTGTTTTTAATAGCTGAGTAGTACACCATTGTGTAAATATGCTACATTTTCTGCATCCATTCCTCTGTTGAGGGACACTTGGGTTCTTTCTAGCTTCTGGCTATTATAAAAATGGCTGCCATGAATATAGTAGAGCATGTGTTCTTATTACATGTTGGATCATCTTCTGGGTATATGCCAAGGAGTGGTTTATCTGGGTCCTGAGGTAGTGCTATGTCCAATTTTCTTTCTTTTTTTTTTATTTTCCATATTCTTTGTTTACATTCCAAAGGCTTTGCCTTTTCCCAGTTCCCAGATTTCCATAGTGGTTTTACAAGCTTGTAATCCCACAAGCAATGGAGGAGTGTTCCTCTTTCTCCACATCCTCTCCAGCATTTGCTGTCCCCTGAGTTTTTGATCTTGGCCATTCTGACTGGTGTGATGTGGAATCTCAGGAGTGCTTTGATTTGCATTTCCATGATGATTAAGGATGTTGAACATTTCTTTTGGTGTTTCTCAGCCTTCCGGATTTTGTCAGTTGAGAATTCTTTGTTTAGCTCTGTACCCCAATTTTAATAGGGTTATTTGGTTCTCTGGGGTCTAATTTCTTGATTTCTTTGTATATATTGGATATTAGCCCTCTGTCGGATGTGGGGTTGGTAAAGATCTTTTCCCAATCTCTTGGTTGCTGTTTTATCCTATTGACAGTGCCCTTTGCATTACAGAACTTTGCAATTTTATGAGTTCCCATTTGTCACTCCTTGGCCTTAGAGCATAAGCTATTGGTGTTGTATTCAGGAAATCTTCCACTGTGCCATATGTTTCAGGTTCTTCCCAACTTTTTTTTCTATTAGTTTCAGTGTTTCTGGTATTATGTGGAGGACCTTTATCCCCTTGGACTTGAGCTTTGTACAGGGAGATAAGAATGGATCAATTTGCATCCTTCTGCATGCTGACTTCCAGTTGACCCAATGCCATTTGTTGAAAATGCTGTCTTTTTTCCACTGGATGGTTTTAGCTCCTTTGTCAAAGATCAAGTGACCATAGATGTGTGGGTTCATTTCTGGGTATTCAGTTCTATTCCATTGATCTTCCTGCCTGTCTCTGTACCAATTCCATACAGTTGTTTTTTATCACTATTGCTCTGTAGTAGAGCATGAGGTCAGGAATGGTGATTCTGCCAGAAGTTCTTTTATTGTTGACAATAGTTTTCGCTATTCTGTGTTTTTTGTTATTCCAGTTAAATTTGGAAATTGCTCTTTTTAACTCTATGAAGAATTGAGTTGGAATTTTGATGCAGATTGCATTGAATCTGTAGATTGCTTTAGGCAAGATGGTTATTTTTACTATATTCACCCATCCAATTTAGGAGCATGGGAGACCTTTCCATCTTCTGAGATCTTCAATTTCTTCCTTCACAGACTTGACGTTCTTCTAATACAGATCTTTCACTTGCTTGGTTAGAGTCACACCAAGGTATTTTATATTATTTGTGACTCTTTGTGAGTCAAGGGTCCTTGACTCAAGAAGAAGGAAGCTCAAGAAGAAGGAAGACCAAAGTGTAGATACTTTGATCCTTATTGGAAAATGGATCAAAATACCCATGGCTCATAGCCAACCAATAGAATAAACATTGGGTCCCCAATGGAGCAGCTAGAGAAAGGACCCAAGGTATTTTATATTCTTTGTGAAGGGTGTCATTTCCCTAATTCCTTTTTAAACCTCTTTATCCTTTGAGTATAGGAAGGCTACTGATTTATTTATTTATTTTATATCCAACCACTTTGCTGAAGTTGTTTATCAGGATTAGGATTTATTTGGTGGACTTTTGGGGTCACTTAAGTATACTATCATATCATCTGCAAAGTGGAGATACTTTGACTTCTTCCTTTCAAATTCCCTTTGACCTCCTTTTGTTCTCTAATTGCTCTGGCTAGGACTTTGAGTATTATATTGAACAGGTAGGGTGAGAGTAGACAGCCTTGTCTAGTCCCTGATTTCAGTGGGATTAATTCAAGTTCCTTTGTTTATGTAGTGGATTACATTGATGGATTTTCATATATTGAACCATCCCTGTATCCCTGGAATGAAGCCAACTTGATCATGGTGGATGATCATTTTGATGTCTTCTGGGATTCAGTTGGAAAGAATTTTATTGAGTATTTTTTCAGCAAAATTGATAAGGGAAATTGGACTAAATTTCTCTTTCTTTGTTGGATATTTCCATGGTTAAGGTATCAGCGTAATTGTGACGTCATAAAATGAGTTGGGTAGTGTTCCTTTTGTTTCTGTTTTGTAGAATAGTTTGAATAGTATTGGTGTTAAGTCTTCTTTGAAGGTCTGATAGAACTCTGCATTGAACCCATCTCTTCCTGGACTTTTTTGGTTGGGAGAAAAAATAATGACTGCTTCCATTTCTTTAGGATTATGGGATGGTTTAGACCATTTATCTGCTCCAGGTTAAACTTTGGTACCTATTATCTGTCTAGAAAATTGTCCTTCTCATCTAGATTTTCCATTTTTGTTGAGTATAGGCTTTTGCAGTAGGATCTGATGATTTTTTGGATTTCCTCAGTATCTGTTGTTTTGTTTCTCTTTTGTTGTTGTTGTTGTTGTTGTTGTTGTTGTTGTTCCTTGAATGAATTATTTCTTTTTTTTAATTTTTATTTTCTATATTTCTATATTCTATGTTTACATTCCAAAGGCTTTCCACTTTCCCAGTTCTCCCCCACCATACGTCCCATAATTCCTCTTCCTCCCAACTATTCCCCAATCATTCCCCCTCCCCCCACGGTTTCTTTACAAAACTGGATCCAATCTTTACAGGCCCAGGGTCCTCTCCTTTCTTCTTCTTGGGAATCATGTGACTTGCTAATTGTGCCTTGAGTATTTAGGGCTCCTGGGCTCATTAATATCCACTTATTAGTGATTGCATTTCATGTGTATTCTTTTGTGATTGGGTTAACTCACTCAGGATGATATTTTCCAGGTCTAAACATTTACCTACAAAGTGCATGAATTCATTATTTTTAATTGCTGAGTAGTATTCCATTGTATAAATATACCACATTTTCTGTATCCATTCCTCCTTTGAGGGATATTTGGGCTCCTTCCAATTTCTGGCTATTATAAACAAGGCTGCTATAAACGTAGTGGAGCATGTGTCTTTATTGTATGAAGGGGAATCCTCTGGGTATATGCCCAGGAGTGACATGCCAGGGTCCTCTGGAAGTGACATGCCCAATTTTCTGAGGAACCCCCAAACTGATTTCCAGAGTGGTTTTACCATTTTGCAATACCACCAACAGTGGAGGAGTGTTCCTCTTTCTCCACATCGTCGCCAGCACTTGTTGTCTCTTGAGATTTTAATCTTAGCCATTCTGACTGGTGTGAGGTGGAATCTCAGGGTTGTTTTGATTTGCATTTCCCTGATGACTAATGATGTTGAACATCTCTTAAGTTGTTTCTCGGCCATCCGAATTTCTTCTGGTGAAAATTCTTTGTTTAGCTCTGTACCCCATTTTTGATAGGGTTATTTGGTTCTTTGGGATCTAACTTCTTGAGTTCTTTGTATATATTGGATATTAGCCCTCTGTCGGATGTGGGGTTGGTGAAGATCTTTTTTCACTTTGTTGGTTGCCATTTTGTCCTTCTGACAGTGTCCTTTGCCTTGCAGAAACTTTGTAATTTTATGAGGTCCCATTTGTCAATTCTTGATCTTAGAGCATAAGCTATTGGTGTTCTGTTCAGGAACTTTCCCCCTGTGCCCATGATCTCCAGGGTCTTCCCAAGTTTCTTTTCTAATAGTTTCAGTGTGTCTGGTTTTATGTGGAGGTCCTTGATCCACTTAGAGTTGATCTTAGTGCAAGGAGATAAGAGTGGGTCAATTCGCAGAAGGTCAACATGCAGAAGAATGTGAATTGTTTCCCTTTTTATTTCTGATTTTTTTTCATTTGGATATTGTCTCTGTGCCCTCTGGTTCGTTTGTCTAAGGGTTTATCGATCTTCTTCTTCTTCTTCTTCTTCTTCTTCTTCTTCTTCTTCTTCTTCTTCTTCTTCTTCTTCTTCTTCTTCTTCTTCTTTTTTCAAAGAACCAGCTCCTGGTTTGGTTGATTTTTTGTATAGTTAAAAATATTTCAGCCCTGAGTTTGATCATTTCCTGCCATCTACTCCTCATTGGTTTATTTGCTTCTTTTTGTTCTAAAGCTTTCAGGAGTGCTAAGCTACTAATGTATGTTCTCGACAGTTTCTTTTTGGAGACACTTAGAGCTATGAGTTTTCCTCTTAGCACTGCTTTCATTGTGTCCCATAAGTTTGGGTATTTTGTATCTTCATTTTCATTAAATTCTAAAAAGTCTTTAATTTCTTTCTTAATTTCTTCCTTGACGAAGTTATCATTGAGTAGACTGTTGTTCAGTTTTCATGTGTATGTGGGCTTTCTTTTATTTTTGTTGTTATCAAAGAGCAGCCTTAGTCTGTGGTGATTTGATAGGGTGCATGGAATTATTTCAGTCTTCTTATATATGCTGAGGTCTGTTTTGTGACCATGTATATGGTCAGTTTTTGGGAAGGTACAATGAGGTTCTGAGAAGAAGGTATATTCTTTTGTTTTAGGATAAAATGTTCTATAGATATCTGTTAAATCCATTTGCTTTATAATATCTGTTAGTTTCACTGTTTCTCTATTTAGTTTGTTTCCCTGATCTGTCCATTGATGAGAGTGGTGTGTTGAAGTTTCCCACTATTATTGTGTGGGATACAATGTGTGCTTTGAGCTTTAGTAAAGTAGTTTCTATGAATGTGGGTGCCCTTATATTTGGTGAATATATGTTCAGAATTGAGAGTTCATCTTGGTAGATTTTTTCTTTGATGAGTATGAAGTGTCCTTCCTTATGATTGTTGATTACTTTAGGTTGAAAGTCAATTTTTATTTGCTATTAGGATGGCCACATCAGCTTGTTTCTTGGGACCATTTGCTTGGAAATTTTTTTTCCAGCCTTTTACTCTGAGGTAGTGTCTGTCTTTGTGCCTGAGGTGGGTTTCCTGTACGCTGCAAAATGTTGCATCCCACTTATGTATCAAGTCGGTTAGACTGTCTTTATTGGAGAATTAACTCCATTGATACTTAGAAATATTAAGAAGTGATTGTTGCTTCCTGTTATTTTTGTTATTAGAGGTGGAGTTACGTTTGTCTGGCTCTCTTCTTTTTGGTTTGTTAAAAGAAGATTAATTTCTTGCTTTTTCTTTTTCTTTCCGAGACAGGGTTTCTCTGTATAGCCCTGGCTATCCTGGAACTCACTCTGTAGACCAGGCTGGCCTCGAACTCAGAAATCCGCCTGCCTCTGCCTCCCAGAGTGCTGGGATTACAGGCATGTGCCACCACCGCCCGGCAATTTCTTGCTTTTTCTAGTGTGTAGTTTTCCTCCTTTTGTAGGTGTTTTCCATTCATTATCCTTTGAACTGCTGTATTTGTGGAAAGATACTGTGTAAATTTGTTTTTATTATGGAATATCTTGGTTTCTCCATCTATGGCAATTGAGAGACTTGCCGAATATAGTTGTCTGGGTTGGCATTTGTGTGCCCTTAGAGTCTGTATGACATCTGCCCAGGATCTTCTAGCTTTCATAGTCTCTGGTGAGAAGTGTGGTGTAATTCTGATGAGTTTACCTTTATATGTTACTTGAACTTTTTTGCCCTTACTGCTTTTAATATTCTTTATTTGTTTAGTGCATTTGGTATTTTAATTATTATATGACAGGATGAATTACTTTTCTGGTCCAATCTATTTGGAGTTCTGTAGGCTTCTTGTATGTTCATGGTCATCTCTTTCTTTAGGTTAGGGAAATTTTCTTCTATAATTTTGAAGTTAGAAATCTTCACTCTCTTCTATACCTGTAATTCATATGTTTGGTCTTCTTATTTTGTACAGATTCCTGGATGTTTTGGGTCAGGAGCTTCTTGAATTTTGCATTTTCTTTGACTGTTGTGTCAATGCTTTCTATGGTATCTTCTGCAGGTGAGATTCTTTTTTTGTGTGGATCTATAACTTTTTGTTTTATTTTATTTTTATTGAATATATTCTTCATTTACATTTCAAATATTATACCCTTTCCAGGTTTTTGACCTCCCAGAAAACACCTAACCCATCCTCCCTCCCCCTGCCTCCATGAAGATGCCCTTCCACAAAACCCACTCCCACCTATGCCCCCCTCAATTTCCCCATGGTGGGGCATCTATCAAGCCTTCATAGGATCCAGGACCTCTCCTCCCTCCGATGCCTGACAAAGCATCCTCCTCCACAAATGCAGCTGGAACCATGCCTACCCCTTGGTTGATGGATTAGTCCCTAGGAGTCCCGGGGGATCTGGTTGGCTGACATCCTTGTTCCTCCCATGAGGCTGCAAACCCTTTCAGCTCTTTTAGTCCTTTCTCTTACTCCACCATTGGGGACCCTGTGCTCAGGCCAATGGTTGGCTGCTAGCATTGCTTCTGTATCTGTAAGATTCTGGTGGGGCCCTCAGGAGACAGCCATATCAGGCTCCTTTCAGCAAGCACTTCTTGTCATTCATAGTAGTGTTGGGGTTTGGTGATAAATCCCCAGGTAGGACAGTCTCTGCATGCCCTTTCCTTCAGTCTCTGCCCAACACTTTCTCTCCATAATTACCCCTGTGAGTATTTTGTTCCCTTTCTCAGAAAAACCGAAGCACCCACATTGGTCTTCCTTCCTCTTGAGCTCCATGTGGTCTGTGAATTATATCTTGTTTATTCTGAGGTTTTGGGCTAATATCCACTTATTAGAGAGTGTATACCATGTGTGTTCTTTTGTGATTGGGTTACATAACTCAGGATGACACTTTCTAGTTCCATCCATTTACCTAAGAATTTCATGAATTCATTGTTTTCAACAGCTGAGTAGTATTCCATTGTGTAAATATACCACACAATTCATTCCTCTGTTGAGGGATATCTGGGTTCTTTTCAGCTTCTGGCTAATAGGCTGCAATGAACATAGTGGAGCATATGTCCTTATTATGTGCATGTTGGAGCATCTTCTGGGTATATGCCCAGGAGTGGCATAACTGGGTCCTCAGGTAGTACTATGTCTAACTTTCTGAGGACCCACCAAACTGATTTCCATAATGATTGTACCAGCTTGTAATCCCACCAGCAATGGAGGAGTGGTCTTCTTTCTCCACATCCTAGTCACCATCTGCTGTCCCCTGATTTTTTTCATCATAGCCATTCTGATTGATGTGAGGTAGAATCTCAGGGTTATTTTGATTTGCATTTCCCTGATAACTAAGGATTTTTAACATTTCTTTAGGTGCTTCTCAGCCATTTGTGTTTATTCAGTTTAGAAATCTCTGTTTAGCTCTGTATCCCATTTTTATTAGGGTTATTTGACTCTCTGGAGTCTAACTTAACCACTTTTAAGGAAAGCCACTGAACTATAATGTTGGCAACTGACAGTCTTTTACATGTTAATGAAATGATGGCTCTGTGTTTGCTGAGGAACAAAACCACCAAATTTCAGCATGATGAAACAACACTGGGAGAAGTGTGCTGTTTGTATATAGAACTAATGGGACGTTTGCTTTTTTTCTTTTTTTCTTTTAAAAAAACTTTCTATATTCTTTGTTTACATTCCAAATGATTTTACCTTTCCTGGTTCCCCCCTCCCCATAAGTCTCATAAGCCCTCTTCTCTCCCACCATTCTTCAATCGACCCCCTTCCACTTCTCTGTCCTGGTAATCCCCTACAATGTTGCATCAAACATTTCCATGACCAGGGCCCTGTCCTTCTTTCTTCTTGGGAATCATATGATATGTAAATTGTGTCTTGGGTATTCAGAACTTCTGGACTAATATCCACTTATCAGTGACTGCATTCCATGTGTGTTCTTTTGTGATTGGGTTATATCACTTAGGATGATATTTTCCAGATCCAACCATTTGCCTACAAATTTCATGACTTCATTGTTTTAAATTGCTGAGTAGCATTCTATTGTGTAAATATACCACATATTCTGTATCCATTCCTCTGTTGAGGGATATCTGAGCTCTTTCCAGCTTCTGGCTATTATAAATAAGGCTGCTATGAACATAGTGGAACATGTGTCCTTATTGCATGCCGGGGAATCCCCTGGGTATATGGCCAGGAGTGGTATAGCAGGGTTCTCCAGAAGTGTCATGCCCAGTTTTCTGAGGAACCATCAGACTGATTCCCAGAGTGGTTGTACCAACTTGCATTCCCACCAGCAGTAGAGGAGTGTTTCTCTTTCTCCACATCCTTGCCAACACCTGCTGTCTCCTGAGTTTTAAATCTTAGCCATTCTGACTGGTGATAGTTGTATTTTCCTAATGAGTAATGATGCTGAACATTTCTTAAGGTGCTTCTCAGCCATTTGAAGTTCTTCAGGTGAAAATTTTTTGTTTAGTTCTGTACCCCGTTTTTAATATGGGTATTTGGCTCTCTAGAGTCTAACTTTTTGATTTCTTTGTATATATTGAATATTAGCCCTCTGTTGGATGTAGAATTGGTGAAGATCTTTTCACAATTTGTAGGTGTCCTTTGCCTTACAGAATCTTTGTGATTTTATGAGGTCCCATTTGTCAATTCTTGATCTTAGAGTATAAGCTATTGTTGTTCTGATCAGGAACTTTACCCCTGTGCCCGTGTCCTTAAGGGTCTTCCCCAGTTTCCTTTCCATTAGTTTCAGTATGTCTGGTTTTATGTGGGATTGCTTCAAGTTTCAATCCATTTAGTTTGATTTTGGTTACCGGTTTGCTGCATATTGCTTTTACTATGTTTAGGTATGGGCCTTGAATTCCTGTTCTTTCCAAGACTTTTCACATGAAAGGATGCTGAATTTTGTCAAATGCTTTTTCAGCACCTAATGAAATGACCATGTGGTTTTTTTCTTTGAGTTTGTTTACATATTGGATTGCCTTGACAGATTTCCATATTTTGAACCATCCCTGCATCACTGGGATGAAGCCTACTTGATCATGGTGAATGGTTATTTTGATGTGTTCTTGGATTCGATTGGCAAGAATATCATTGAGTATTTTTGCATCGATATTCATGAGGGAAATTGGCCTGTAGTTCTCCTTCTTTGTTGGATCTTTTTGTGGTTTTGGTATCAGCCAAATTGTGGCTGCATAGAATGAGTTGGGTAGTGTTCCTTCTATTTCTATTTTGTGGAATAGTTTGAAGAGTATTGGTGTTAGGTCTTCTTTGACTGTCTGATAGAATTCTGCACTAAAACCATTTTATCCTGTGCTTTTTTTGGTTGGAAGACTTTCTATGACCCCTTCTATGCCTTTAGGGGTTATGAGACTGTTTAGATGATCTATTTGATCCTAATTTAATTTTGGTATTTGGAATCTGTCTAGGAAATTGTCCATTTCCTCCATATGTTCCAGTTGTGCTGCATAAAGACTTTTGTAGTAGGATCATATGATTTTTTGATTTTCCATAGTTTCTGTTGTTATATCTCCCTTTTCATTTCTAATTTTGTTAATTTGGATACTGTCACTGTGCCCTTTGGTTAGTCTGGCTAAGGGTATATCTATCTTGTTGATTTTATCAAAGAACCAGCTCCTGGTTTTGTTGATTCTTTGTAAGCTTCTCTTTATTTCTATTTTATTTCTACTTTGTTTCTAATTCAATGTCATCCCTGAGTTTGATGATTTCCTGTCTTCTACTTCTCCTGGGTGAATGAGATTGTTTTTGTTCCAGGGCTTTCAGGTGTGCTGTTAAGCTGCTAGTGTATTCTCTATCCAGTTTATTTTTTGAGGCACTCAGGACTATGAGTTTTCCTCTTAGCATTGCTTTCATTGTGTCCCATAGATTTGGGTATGTTGTGCCTTCATTTTCATTAAATTCTAAAAAGTCTTTGATTTCTTTCTTTATTTCTTCCATGGCCAAGTTATTATTGAGTAGAGTATTGTTCAGCCTCCATGTGTATGTGGGCTTTCTGTTGTTTTTGTTGCTATTGAAGACCACTCTCTTTCATAGTGTTCTGATAGGAAGCATTGGATTATTTGGATCTTTTTATATTTGTTGAGGTCTGTCTTGTGACCAGTTATATGTTTGATTTTGGAAAAGGTACCATGAATTGCTGAGAAAAAGGTATATTCTTTTGCTTTTGGATGAAATGTTCTTTATATATCTCTTAAATCCTTTGGTCCAAAGCTTCAATTAGTTTCACTGTGTCCCTGTTTAGTTTCTGTTTTCCTGATTGATTCATTGAGGAGAGTGGATTGTTGAAGTCACCCACAATTATTATGTTAGGTATAATGTGTGCTTTGAACTTTTAGTAAAGTTTCTTTTATGAATAAAGGTGCCCTTGTATTTGGAGCATAGATGTTCAGAATTGAGAGTTCTTCTTCGTGGATTTTTTCCTTGACCAGCAAGAAGTGTCATTCTGTGTCTCTTTTGATGACTTTAGGTTGAAAGTCAATTTTATCTGATATTAGAATGGCTACTTCAGCTTGTTTCCTAAGACCATTTACTTGTAAAATTGTCTTCCAGCCTTTTACTCTGAGGTAGTATTTGTCTTTGACACTGAAGTTTGTTTCCTATATGCAGCAAAATGTAGGGTCCTGGTTCTGTATCCAGTCTGTTAGTCTTTGTCTTTTTATTGGGGAATTGAGTCCATTGATGTTAATAGATATTAAGGAATAGTGATTATTACTTCCCATTATTTTTTATGTTATTTTTTTTATTTGAATGGTTATCTTCTTTTGGCTTTAATGAAAGAAGGATGCTTTTTCCAGGGTGTAGTTTCCCTCCTTGTATTGGCGTTTTGTGCCTATTATCCTTTGTAGGACTGGGTTTGTGGAAAGATATTGTATAAAATTGATTTTATCATGGAATATCTTGGTTTCTCCATCTATGGTGATTGAGAGTTTTGCTGGGTATTGTAGTCTTGGCTGGCATTTGTGTTCTCTCCGAGTCTGTATGAGATCTGCCGAGGATCTTCTAGCTTTCATGGTCTCTGGTGAGAAGTCTGGTGTGATTCTGATAGGTCTTCCTTTATATGTTAGTTACTTGGCCTTTTTCTCTTACTGCTTTTAATATTCTTTCATTGTTTAGTACTTTTGGGGTTTTGATTGTTATGTGATGGGAGGTATTTTTGTTTTGGTCCAGTCTGTTTGGTGTTCTGTAGGCTTCTTGTATATTCATGGGCAACTCTCTCTTTAGGTTAGGGAATTTTTCTTCCAGAATTTTGTTAAACATATTTGCTGGTCCTTTAAGTTGTAATTCTTCTCTCTCATCTATACATATTATCCATAGGTTTGGTCTTCTCATTGTGTCCTGCATTTCCTGGATGTTTTGAGTTACAAGCTTTTTGCTTTTTGCATTTTCTTGACTTGAATCAATGGTTTCTATGGTACCTTTGGCATCTGAGATTCTTTTATTTCTTGTATTCTGTTGTTGATATTTGCATCTATGGCCCCTGATTTTTTCCCAAGGTTTTCTATCTCCAATGTTGTCTCCTTTTGTGATTTCTTAGTTGTTTCTATTTCTGTTTTTAGATCCTGGATGGTTTTGCTCAGTTCCTTCACTAGTTTGCTTGTGTTTTCCTGTATTTCTTTAATAGATTTTTGTGTTTCCTCATTTATGACTTCTGCCTCTTGCGTATTTTCTCCTGCTTTTCTTTAAGTGATTTTTATTTCCTCTTTATTGGCTTCTCTCTGTTGACCCATATTCCTGTGAATTTCTTTAAGTGATTTTTGCATTTCTATTGTAAGGGCTTCTAACTCATTCATGTACCCTTGTATATCTTTAAGAGATTTATTTATGTCCTTTTTGTATTCCTCTAACAGCATCAGGACCAGTGATTTTAAATCCAAATCTTGTTTTTTTGGTGTGTTGGGGTATCCAGGACTTGCTATTGTTGGAAAATTGTGTTCAGATTCTGCCATATTGCCTTGATTTCTGTTAGTAATGTTCCTACATTTGCCTTTTGTTATCTGGTTATCTCTGGTATTAGTTTGTCCTGTTACTGGCTGGTGCTTGAACCTCCTGTGGGGCTGGAAGACTTTTCCGCACCCCAGGATGACTGGGTTTCCCTTGGCACAGATTGCTGATGTACGGCCCTACTCTTGGGTGCTGTTGGAGCCCTGGAGTTCCTTTTCCCAAACAATGCTATACTTGGGTTGTCCCTGTGTATATGGTGTTGCCTGTCTGGTCCACCCAGTAGCGAAGAAGGTGGATGCTGTGAGGACCCCCTCCAAGCACCGATCACTCCGCAGGGCAAATGGCCCAGGCAAGGGCTTGCTGCCAGATTTCAAATGCTCTGCTGATGCTGGTTTTCAAATGCCCTGCTTCTACCTAATAAACTGTTCCTGTCTGTCCTCAAGAAAGTATCAGGAAGTAGGAACTTCCCAGTGTCAGATATGACACAGGTCTACCACATCTGATGGAACAGGGCAGTGGTGATTAATCTGCTCCTTCCAGTTCTTTAGAGAGTATCAGGAAGTTGGATCTTCCCAGTGTCAGATGTGACACAGGTCTCTGGCTGAACTGGCTGCTTGTTCATAGGATCCAACATGGTGGCAGACTCAGACTACAGGTCTCCCTTTAACCATGGGACTCCCTGCAACTCAGATGCTCCCTTGTAGGATATCTGCCCAGGCAACTGTAGAGCTATCCAGCTCCTGCGTGCAGAAGAAACCCAGGCAGGCTGTCTTCCAAGTGATCTCTCACTCTGGTGTTCCCTGCATACCTGGTTGAGCTGGCTGCTTGGTCACAGGAGCCAAGATGATGAAATTCTTCTATCTCTTGTATTCTGTTGTTGATGCTTGCATCCATGACTCCTGACTTCTTTCCTAGGTTTTCTATGTCCAGAGTTGTTTCCCTTTGTGATTTATTTATTGCTTCTATCTCCATTTTTGTATCTTTGATGGTTTTCTTCAATCCCTTCAGTTGTTTGGTTATGCTTTCCTGTAATTTTTTAAGGGCATCTACCTGTTTACCTGTATTGTCCTGTATTTCTCTAAGGGAGTTATTTGTGTCCTTCTTGAAGTCCTCTATCAATATCATGAGCTGTGATTTTAAATCCAAATCTTGCTTTTGTCATGAGTTGGGGCATCCGGGACTTGCTGTTGTGCAAGAATTGGGTTTGGATTGAGCCATGTTGCCTTGATTTCTGTTGGTAATGTTCCTATGTTTGCCTTTTGCCATCTGGTTATCTCTGGTGTTAGTTGGTCCTGCTGTCTCTGGCTGGTGCTTTTCCCTCCTGTGGGTTTGCAACCCTGTCTCAGCAGGCCAGTGACCAGCTCTCTCCAGGTGCAGAGTGTACTGCCCAGCTCTTTGGTGCAGGTGGAGCCAGGACTGACCTTTTCCAAATGCTCTGTCACTTCCGTGTTCCCTGAGCTCCTGTCTGTACCTCTGCTCAGTTGCAAGAGAGAATATGGCTGCCTCACCTCTAAACCCAGGCCTGACTATATATATATATATATATATATATATATATATATATATATATATATAGTAAAAATGGAATAAAAATTTTAAATCTTTAATAAAATTTCAGAGGTTTTTATTATACCTGATAATTTATGTTTAATTCATTATGAGTTTTTGAGAATCATTATTGAAAGAAAATGCTCTAAGAAGAAGCTTGCTGGACTTTCATAAGTATCCTCAAAGCACTCAGCTACTAAGGCCAGGTTTAGCCTCCATGTTGCCTTTGTAATGTTTAGGTACAACTTTATATTCCCTATTTGTTCAGCTTTTGCATCTATTGAGGTGATTATATTTGTCCTTCACAATATTCATGGATTTACATCTTGTGAAATATTCTTGCAACTACAGAATTACATTGATTATAAAGAATAACATTTGAAAGGAACTGTTGTATTCATTTAGTGTTTTCAATCTAATTTCATAGAGGACACTGGCTTGTAGTTTTCCTATCTTGGTATGGTTTTATTATTGGGATAGTGTTGGTTTCACAGAATGTATTTGGAAGAATTTGTTCCTATTCTCTTTTTTTTAATAACATGAGGACAATTGGTATCTGTTTTTTTTTAAATGTTCATTGGAATTCAGCATGAAGCCATCTGCTCCTAGGCTATTCTTTGTTTGGAGATTTTTCATTACTGATTCAATCTCATTACTTGTTATTGGTTTGTTCAAATGTGCTGTATCTTTATTATTCAATCTTTGTAGGGTGTAGGCTCACACCTATTACAAATACTAAATTTTCTTCAGAATCAAGTGTAATTTTCACTTCCCTGACTCAACAGAACTTACTAATTACAGCCTTGTTTTAGTCTATTTGAATCTTTAGGGGCACAAGTAAAATAAAACTCAGGAATGACAAAAGCATGTCCTATAGCCTTCTTTGGCTCCTGTAGCAAAATACATTAAATCTGATGGCTCAGAAACAGAAATTTTCATAGTTCTGGAGGCTGGGTGTCAGAGGTAATAGTGGCAATGTGGATTCTCTTGAGGTCTCTTTTCCAGCTTGTAGACAGTCATTTTCTCATTGTGTTCTTACACAGACTCTTCTCCCTCTGTGTGCATGGAGGGACTGATTATTCTCCTGCACCTCTTCTCCTAAGGGCATAATTCAAATCATTCAATACTTTTATGTGTCACTCTGTCTATAACAAAGAACACTCTAAATGCTGTTGTACACATATGCTAGAGATGTGGCTGACTTTTATTTTTTATTTTTATTTTTTTTATTTTCTATATTCTTTGTTTACATTCCAAATGCTTTCCTCTTTCCCAGTTCCCCCCTCTCCATATGTCCCATAAGTCCTCTTCCCCCTGCCCAGTCCCCAATCATGCCACCCATTTATTTGTTCTAGTACTCCTCTAAAATACTGGATCAAGTCTTTTCAGGACCAGGATCCTCTTCTTCCTTCTTCTTGGGAATCATATGATTTGCTAATTGTGACTTGAGTATTCAGAGCTTCTGGGCTAATTAATCTCCTCTTATCAGTGATGGCATTTCATGTGTATTCTTTTGTGATTGGGTTACCTCACTTAGGATGATATTCTCCAGTTCCAACCATTTGCCTACAAATTTCATGAAGTCATTGTTTTTAATTGATGAGTAGTATTCCACTGTATAAATATAGGACATTTTCTGTATCTATTCCTCCATTGAGGGACATCTGGGTTCTTTCCAGGTTCTGGTTATTATAAATAAGGCTTCTATAAACATAGTGGAGCATGTGTCTTTGTTGCATGCAGGGTAATCCTCTGGGTATATGCCCAGGAATGGTATGACAAGGAGCTACAACCATCCAGTGGAAAAAAGATAGCCTCTTCGACAAATGATGCTGGTTCAACTGGAGGTCAGCAGGCAGAAGAATGCAAATTGATCCACTCTTTTCTACTTGTACTAAGATCAACTCCAAGTGGATCAAGGACCTCCACATAAAACCAGACACACTGAAACTAATAGAAAAGAACCTGGGGAAGACCCTAGAGGACATGGGCACAGGAGGAAATTTCCTGAACAGAATACCAATAGCTTATGCTCTAAGATAAAGAATTGACAAATGGGAAATCAAAAAATATCAAAGTTTCTATAAGGCAAAGGACACTGTTAAAAGGACAAAATGGCAACCAACAAGTTGGGAAAAGATCTTCACCAACCCTACATCCAACAGAAGGCTAATATCCAATATGTACAAAGAACTCAAGAAGTTAAACTCCAGAGAGCCAAATAAGCCTATTAAAAAATGGGGTACAGAGCTAAACAAAGACTTTTCACACGAAGAAATTTGGATAGCTGAGAAGCACCTTAAGAAATGTTCAACATCACTAGTCATTAGGGAAATGCAAATCAAAACAGCCCTGAGATTCCACCTCACACCAGTCAGAATGGCTAAGATTAAAAACTCAGGCAACAACAGGTGTTGGCGGGGATGTGGAGAAAAAGGAACACTTCTCCACTGCTGGTGGAAATGCAAGTTGGCACAACCACTCTGAAAATCAGTCTGGCAGTTCCTCAGAAACCTGGGCATGACACTTCCTTAGGACCCTGCTATACCACTCCTGGGCATATACCCAGAGGATTCCTGGCATGCAATAAGGACACATGCTCCACTATGTTCATAGCAGTCTTATTTGTAATAGCCTGAAGCTGGAAAGATCCCAGATGTCCCTCAATGGAGGAATGGATACAGAAAATGTGGTATATCTACACAATGGAATACTACTCAGCAAATAAAAACAATGAATTTATGAAGTTCTTAGGCAAATAGTTGGAACTGGAAAATATCATCCTAAGTGAGGTAACCCAATTACAAAGGAACACACATGAAATGCAGTCACTGATAAGTGGATATTAGCCCAGAAGCTCTGAATATCCAAGGCACAATTCGCATATCAAATGATTCCCAAGAAGAAGGAAGGACAGGACCCTGGTCCTGGAAAGGCTTGATCCAGGTATGTAGGAGAGTACCAGAATAGAGCAGAAGGAGGGGATTGATTGGAAAATGGTTGGAGTGACGGGGGCTGATGGGACTTATGGGGAAGGGGGAACTGGGAAAGGTAAAATCATTTGGAATGTAAATAAAGAATATAGAAAATAAAAAAAATAAAAAATTAAAAAAGGTTATTCTAACCTATCTTCTATAAGATTTCTGTTCCCAGGGTAGGGGTACTGTGTGATTTGTATATTCCATTTCCACATAAGCAGCACTCTATAGTCTCTTATTTTCTGCATGTGTACCAGTTGGAGGGGGTCTGTGTTAATTACCATCTACTATAAGAAGAAACTTTTCTTATGAGGCTTGAACAATTCAATGATCTATGGGTATACCAATAAGCCATTATGAATCATTTTAATACTATATTTATTTACAAATGCCTACTTATGGGAGATATTAAATATGTAATATCCTAAAAGGGATACACTATTTAATATTTAAAAGTGTGTGTGTGTGTGTGTGTGTGTGTGTGTGTGTGTGTAGATGCATTCTTTATAAAACCAGCCAGAATTAGATAGAGGCAAAGACACAAACAGAATTCTAATATATAAACATTGTAGATTTATTTGTTACATTTATGGTGTTGAAAATAAGTTTAGCTCTGAGGACTGATGTCAAAGTGACAAGTCTAGACACTGTAATTCTTATCAATGGCTGTCTCACTTGGTAAAGCAAAGAGTGCACATTTTTCATGCAAGGCACTGCACAATTATAGATCTCTAATACTTTAACCACTTTTGAAAATGATGGATTAGTCATTGTTTGCTACAGAACGTCTGACTCAATATTAATATACTGATAATGTTATTGAGTGTGGTCAAACTCACATTCTCATAAAAGGAATATTAACCAAGTTAATTTTGATTGTGGGAAGAAATACGTAATCACCAATTTGCAGCAAGAGCATCAGCACCATGGAATAATATGATTAGTAGTCAACAGAGGAGTAGAAGATGTCCTTGTATAGCAGATATCCATTCCTCTGTATGATACCTGTTCATAATAGTAGAGAATTCTTAGAAGCTTCCTTTCTGTGATATGTCAGCAAAAGCTTTGAAGACAGCTAGCAAGAGACTCCAAGGAACACAACTGTGGTCATAGTTAGACTTAACAGCTTGCCATAGCAAGGAGGAATATGGGTGTTTCAAACAAGGGCTCCTTTTACAGGAAGCAGTGCAGGAAAGGACCTTGGGAAAATTTGGAGGCTACAGTTAGTAATAAAATTATGTGAGCAAGAACTAGAGCAGATCTTATCGAGTAGAGACTGTCAGTGAATGTACATTCAGAATGTATGTGCCTATGTAACTACTGTTATTATAGGCAGTTTGACTGTGCTCTTTAGAAAATATGGTCTGCCTAAGCAGGTACTGGAGACTGTGATCTTTAAAAGTCTTCGATTGTGGTTAGTTTGGTAGAGTTTCTTTATCGGGATGGTTACTCATGCTTTTCAGGCTCCTTCTCATAGGCAAGCCACCAACAAGGTCACTTTTACTTTAATGACTTCTATTTCTGGTCAGTCTTAAATGGAAATTAAAAGATGACCCATGTCTTCTGGGAACTTGAACAATCTGTCATTCAGCACTATTTGATGTGTCATGATCATGTGCTGCAGTTTTGATGTCAGCCACTTTAATCTCCCCAGGCATCATCCCCCTGATGCTGTGTGAGAGGAGACCAATTGCTGTATCAGAAAGCTTAAGAATGAAGGCACAATGGCATTTAAAACCCTGGAGTTTGCATATTTGCCCAAAGCCACATAAACAAACAGTAAAACAAAGGATTATTACTCAGGTTTGTCCACAAAGAACCTCAAAACCCAGACCTGATTAAGAAATCCAGACCATGAGAATATGATTAGAACCTACTTGAATTTTCTTTGGATGAACAAAGGGATTATTTCTCCTTGTATTTAGATAGTTATTTTCAATTTTTCTAGTTTGTGTCTCCAGAATTCCTATGTCTGAACAAAATCTAGGACACCAAAATCAGAAATGTTGTATTTGAAACAAGAACCAATGATAGAACTTAATCAAAAAGTCTTCTGATTAAATATTTTGCAAGGAAAAGTGTCCTTTATTATTTGAAGCTTGGGTTTGAAATGTTTTCATCAAATTGCTTCATTTGGGTAATTCATGCTAGTTGACAGTGGAGCAATTTTGATGTTTTAAACAATTGCTGAAGAAATAAATGCAGTTCTTGGGGTTACCTAGCCTTGGTTTATTAGCCAAGTGAATGTGGACAACTTTCAAATTTCTTTTTTGTTTCTGTTTTCTCTTTCACAATGCTATTGTGCATATGGGACAGGAAAAACAATGATTTAAAACATTTTATTTATAATGTGTGTGTGTGCGTGCGTGCGTGCGTGCGTGCGTGCGTGCGTGCGTGCGTGTGTGTGTGTGTGTGTGTGTGTGTGTTCTGGGAGTAGATATGTTCATGCAAGAGTAGGTGCCCTCAGCAGAAGAGGGTGTTGTATCTCCTGAAGCTGCATACACAGGCAATTGCTATGCACACAATGTGGGTAGTGGGAAAGAAATGTGGGTCCTCTGCAATATCACACTTGCTCTTAACAGCTGAACCATATTTTTAGCTATTTCAATATGATATTTATGAGCTATATCTAGATACCCATTGCTAGACTGAAACTACTTAATATACTCATGAGTATATATAGTTACAAAAATATGTAGCAGGAACAATTAAAATCCATTCAGGTACCACCACCACCACCACCACCACCACCACCAACAACAACAACAACAACAAAACAATTTAATATACAATTATAAGGTGTAGTCTTCATTTGAACATCATGTTATAGATACTCTGTCCTATATATGTCACTTCAGACCCTTTGGCCTATATCCCAATTTCCCCCCTTCCTCTATTTCCAAGCCTGGCCATCACCATTTTACTCTATGTGTGTTTGGGTCCTTCTTTCTTCTCCTACTCCCTGCCCCTCACTCCTGGGGATAGAATTCTCAAGTAAGTGTTAAATTTTCCACTTTTCCTCATATCCTTCAAGATATGTTACATACATGTTCCTTTATATGTATTTCTGTACTCCTTGGTAATTTTTCAATTCAGTCTTGGCAGATTTAAATGTTTTGTTTGTGTCATACCATCCCATATATGGGTGCATAATCATTTGTTAGATTATTTTCTACTCATAACCATTCAGTTTATTTCAATTTCCTTGTTATTGTAGATACTGATACAATGAAAATTTTAGTACAAATATGTACAGCTATGCATTAGGAATAAATGATTCAAAGTACAATTGCTAAGTTAAATCATATCTGTATTTAGAATTTGGATTTAAATTGTCAAATTACGTTTTGTAAATCACTCCAATTTACCCTCCTATCCAATAAATGGGTGTCATAGACTTTTACTATGCCAGTCTAAAGGTGAGAATTTCTATCTCTTTGAAGTTTGAATTTGCATTTATTTGTAATGAATAAGATAGCAGGTATTTTCTCATGTCTAAAAGACATTTTTGCTTCTTCTGTGAAGTCTGCTTCCATGCTCCTGATCCTTGGCTATTTTCTATTCTAATTTTGTTCATTTTATTATTGGTTTATTCTTCATTATTACAAAATATTATTTTTCTTATACCACAAATAATTTATCCAAAGCATATCTCTTGATTTGTGTTTTTGATGGTTGCTTATCATTTAGAAACATTTCATTGTATCCATTAGAATTTGCATTTCATTTCCTGTGCCTCATATTCACTATGCCATCTTTTCTTTCTTTTTTTTTGTTATTGAAACTACACTATACATTCTCTTAGTATTGTTTTCATTTTTGAACATGGATTCATGTGTGGAATGTGTACAGGGATGGATATGGAGGCCCCTGGATGATGTCAGGAATCTTTCCTCATCATTCTCCTACTCTATTCTATGAGGTAGGGTATTTCAGTTATTCCTAGGGCATTCCAAGTTGCTAACCAAGTTGCTTTAAAGCACATCTGTCTAGACCTTCCAAGGCTGGAAGTAGAGGTGAACTGCAATGCTCATGCTGAATTTTTAGTGTCTTTTGAGGATTTGAATCCTGGTCTTCATATTTGTGTTGTATGCATTTGAACTACTAAGCCACCCTCCCAGCTCTTTTCTAATATTTTATGGTTTCATTATTTTTAAGTTGATAGCAGAAAGGGGAGATATAATTAGTGTGTCCAGCATTGAGAAATGGAACAAAGATATCCAGCAAACTGACAAAATTCAATTTTGGGATCCTGAGGTAATGTGAAAGATTAAATAGAGTGCTAACAATAAGTACATTTAAGTATGCTCAGATAAGGCAAGGTCCTGCCCAACATTGACCCATCATTGACTGTTCCTGTAAGGTAGTCTGAGACATTGTCAGAACTGTGGGAATTCTCCTTCTGCATGACAAGCTCTCCCCCTCTGGCTTTGGCCTTTTCCTTCTGTCAGCATGAGATTCTTGTGGTTCATTGTTTCAATAATCTTGACAATCAGACTATGAGATATGAGTTTGTCCTTTGGGTATCTTCATGCCAGAATGATTATAATTCCCTATCTTTACAAAAGCACCTTAATCTTGGGAATGAGCATGTCTATAACTGAACCAAATATAATAAAATGAAAGCACATATGAGTCAAGGAGAGAATACATTTAGTGCCAGGTAGTCATACATGAGATTTTTTTTACAAGCTCTAGGCTTTTAGCTCTTTCTGAAAGGGCTAGCAGAAGAAACTTCACATTAGTGGGTTGAGATAGGGTCATACCATGAAATTTAGGTTAGCCTCAAACTCATGCTTATATTTCAGCTTCTGAAGCAGTAGGATTGCAGCCCAGTCCTGTCATGGCCAATGTGCAAGTGCATGGCAACAGCATGTATGGAAAGAGAAACAGCTCATGGAGATTGTTGACTATGGGTGGGTTAACAAGAAAAATCGTTCTATTCATAAAGGTGTATGTACCTTTACTCTTTTAAATGACAATAATGGAATCATTTCATGTTGTATTGGGCCTTGTTAGACAACAATCATTTTAAGTCCCTCTAGCTGCTGACTCCTAAAACCTGTTTAAAATGGATAATGATATGCCTTCAGAGACTCTCCTAAAGAACTGTATGGTATAGTGCTTTCTTTAGTGTCTTTTGGACTTAAAAGGCATCCAAAATTTCCATGCTGGATAATCTACTTTTTTAAATTAGGTATATTCTTTATTTACATTTCAAATGTTGTCTCCTTTCCTGGTTCCCCCCTCCCCTGAAAAATCCCATAAGCCATCTTCCCTTCCCCAATCAAACCACCCCTGCTTCCCTGTCCTGGTATTCCTCTACCCTACAGAATCAAGTCTTTCCAGGACCAAGGACCTCTCCTCTCTTTGGTGTCTAACAAGAGCGTCCTCTGTACTCCTTTCGCTTGTATTTTTGGAAAGCCTTACAGCTAACCATTGTCAGTTACTTGATAGCTGTGTTTCTAGACAGCCACATCATCTTTCGGCTTCATTTTTAATGTTTAACCACTTTGTTCTATCAAGTTGTTATTTGTAGTATATTTCTATTTGTATGTAGGTATATTTTGGTTTCTGCATTCTACTCCTGTAATCTGTTTCTTGATTTATGTCTATTCAGTCTTTAATAAGCACAACTATAAAATGTATTGCAGTATCTGATGCTTCTCAGCTCCCCTCATTCATCCTATTTTCTAATATCTTACTACCTCTTACATGTTTCCCTTTTCCACATGTAATTTGAGTCACCATATCTAGTCTCCTAAACTTTTCTTATAATAATATTAAGATTGATTTTGATTTTAGGCTCATCTTATAAAGCACTGACATCTTTTTTTATTCGATATATTCTTTATTTATATTTCAAGTGCTGACATCTTTAAATAATGAATCTTTGATATATTCAATTCATTTATTATCTGTCAGTGTCAACATGAGGACAAGAATTCCCTCCTAAGGTATAGGTGCAGATAGTTTGAAGAGGTTCACTAGTAAATATCTGATTTCAACAAACATTCATAGCTGGGCATTGACTGATTCATAATAAACTATAGATCATGGACATGCTGAATGTGTAAGTGCTCAAGGCCTGTTGTAAAATGATTAATATATTATTGTTTTTTTTCCAAATCTGCTGCTGAATAATAAATATATACAGTATAATAATCACATTGCTTATAATATGAACATTATTTCAAATTTCATTGTCTAATACCACTATGAAAAGCCCACCATATTAGCTGTATAGGTGTCTCTGCCAGTTAATTATTTAATGTTAATGAATTATATCATAGGTAATGAATTATATTCATAGTAAGTGAATGAATAATCTGTTGGCTGGCTTTCTTTTGGACTTAATGCTAAAATTGACATTGTGGACAGTGCAACACATGACTTCCATTTATAGCTATTGTCTTACAGGTGACAGCAGATGAAACATTTGCAGTAATCTATTTTACTTTCCTTGCCCATCTGTTAGATCATCCACTATCACAATATGCTACAGGAGTAAATCTGCCTCCAATGACTTTTCCTACATTTTCCAAATTACTTGATGTCCTTCAACTTGTTTCTGAGAAAGTACACAAGGCATTCGTGTAGGTTATCCACACTACTGTTGCATTTTGCATTTCAATATTCAAACAGAATGGGGATTGACATGTTTAAAAGCTCTTCCTTGCTTACCCTTCATCCTCTTGACAGTTTACAAGTCCAACAGGATCAAAGTCTCTTTCCAGTCTTATTGTTCTACTACCTCACGCAAAGCAACGTGCTTTGAATTCCATATTAGTCCACTTTTGTAGACTATTGGTAAGTTTGTTAGGGGTGAGAAAAGAGACATTAGAAAATAGAGTAGAAAGAATAATACCCCAAATTTGTATCTGATAAAGATTGCTATGATAAATTGATTTATAAGAAAATGAATAAGTGAGTTTATTTACAGTTATGTTTGGTATGAACTTAGTAGACATGGAAGGCATGTACAGTTTTCAAAGTCACTATGAATTCCAGCTAGCATACTTCCCTCAACCAACAACATATTCGCTGAATTTGAGGATGTTCACAGTGTGACAGAGGACAGAAGATTGAGAGTCTATGGACAGCAGCCTGGGGAAAGGCAATTAAATGGCTGGGAAAGTCTAGCTAATAAAACTTGCTGCTATAAATTCCTCTCATATCATCTCTAGGCTGATGAAGGCATAAAATTGTCTTCAGTGTGTAGCCTTTGTTTTCCCTGGAAGATAGAAAACAGCATAGTTTTTCTCTTTGTAAATCTATTTCTGTGTTTAAGCAAATAGAGGGAGGGCAGAGAACTCCTCTATATCCATTTTTTTCTTAATTGCCTTCAGCTCAAGAATGCTTCATATTGTAAGAAGGTACATGGTGGCCTCCAACAAAGGAAAGTCTGCAGTGTAGCTGACTTCTAATGGGGCCTGTTTCAAGCTGCACATGCTTTAACAATATGTATACAGAATTCTTCCAGTTTAATATTGTTCCTTTGTCTAGACTATTCCTTTCAGCTACTCATCTAGACACCACTGTACCTATCTTAGTTTTAGCAATCATTATTGCTGTAGGACAAGATCTCTGCTATTAACATGGGTGCTAGAAAGCTCATACTGCGTTCTCTTAGGGCACACTGACATTTTGCTGCCTTGGTGTTACATAAGCATATCTCTTTTCAGTATTTTCCCGTGGCTTAAAATTTAATGAAAGGAAAGATTGGTATATTCTTTATGTCTTACAGAAATCCTGGAATTTCAATAAATATTTGTTAAGTTAATGAATGAATTTATTGTGTTTCATTATCTTCAATTCATATCATTTCACTGCACTATGACAGCAATCAGTAGCAGTAATAAAATGGAATTTAATATCTTAATAGCTGAGAGCAGGAAAACAATCATATTACTAAATACTACTGCTTTTTATTACCAATAAAATATGATCATATAAGTGCTATTTAAAATGTGTTCTAAGGACATTATACACTGATGTTCCCCATGTACTGAGTAAACATTAAATTTAGCAGGTTACTTTGAAGTTTCTCATCAACATAAGCATACAGTTGGTACTTGCAGAAAATGTAGAGAATTGATTTATAAAACTATAGCATTGGGGATAGCGATACCAGTGCTTAAAAGCACTTGTTACTCTTTCAGAGGACCTGAATTCAGTTAGCAGCACATGTGTTGTATAGTTCCAACCACCTGTAAATCCAGCTCATCGGGATCTGACATCATATTCTTGTTAGAATTCCTTCTAGGCTCCACCCAGCAGTTACTTACCAACAATCAGGTACCAACCTGGCTTGCATCTCCTCCTTTTCTCTTTCTCTGACACCTCTCTCTTTCTCTCTCTCTTCTCTCTCTCTCCTTCTCCTTAGTCCCCTCTCTTTTTCTGCCTCTACTCTCTTCCCAACTGCCAATCCCAAGCCCCTAAATAAAACTTCATTGTATACCAGACTTGTCATATCACTGATTCCTGGTGCGAGGATGACTCAGCATGTCTCCACTAAGGCACCCCCTCCCTCCCCTCCCTCCACATCATATAATGTTTTACAAAATATATCAATTCTGCCCTCTATGAGCATCTCTCCACTACAGAGCTTTCAGACACACACACACACACACACACACACACACACACACAAACACACACACGGGGGGGGGTGCTTCATAAATCCAATTAATTCTGTTTACAATGTGGTGTCCTGGATGGGTCAGCAATTATGAGCTTTTGTTGCTTTTACAAAGGACTTGGGTTTCATTCCCAGCACCTACAATTCCAGTTCCAGGAGATCCTCTTGTCCCTCTTCTGATCTCTGTGGCTACTAGGCAGTACATGGTACACAAAAATATATGTAGGCAAAACATTTGTAAGTAAACTAGATAAATCTAAACATGTGTAATTGTTTTCTTAAAGTGAATTCGTATCAGACTAGTACTCTCCTTCCTCCAAAGAAGTCTCAGAGAATCAGTTTTGCTCCACTGTTTAAAAACCAGAAATAAGTAATTAGGAAGGAACGCCAATGCCAGATATGAATAATCGGGAAGGAGGGCAATTCCAGGAGGAAGTCAGAGGCCATGAGCAGTGGCACATCTGGGAAGAGAGGCAGGTAGATGTCTGTGAGTTTGAGGCAAGACTAGTCTGCATATCTACCAAAAAGGAAACAAACCACAAAGCAACCAAACAAATAGAGAAACAGACACCAAACAGTCAAAAATCACCACAACTAACAAAAATCACAGAGCTAAAAACTTTCAAACCCTTTCATAATTAGAGAATGATTTCATCTGTGAAGTAGAGAATAAACAAGGCCATGGGTTTCCATGGGTAATTTTAGGAAATTCAGTGAAAGAGAAAACAAACCTTCCCTTTTCAGTGCTTCCTAGGCACCAAGCACTTCCTAGTGAACCCTTATCTTCTAGTCAGAGATGAAGGAAAATCTAAGGTGAGTATGGAAGCACGAAAACATCAAAACAAAAACAAGAGCAGAAAGTCTTTGTTTAGACTTCAAAGGGTCAAACTCTATGCCCAACTCACCTGGAGTTCATTGTGACAGTTAAATACAATCAAAAGTAGGCATTATGATCCTTGCCTGTTTTTTTCCTCAGTCACTGGTACTACAGGAAATCTAACTAAATTGGAAATTAAATTAGAAAGAAAGAGCTGTATTTGAAAGTAGTGTTATGTCTATCTTTAAGTAAATGATTCCAAACAAAAGGATATTGTTGTGTCAAAATAAGCAGCCTGTAGAACAGAACAAAACATTCTAATTATTTCAAACAAAAAGGTTTTCTTTTCAAATGATCTTGGCAAGAAAATGCTGTTTCTTCCAGGTTATTTTTCCTTAATCTTAAAGATATATATCAGATAGAAGAAGTTAAAGGGTAAGCATGAAAGTACTATCAGCTTCAAACCGGTAAATTTTACTTTTAGGAACTGACATCATATCTTGACTTTACACAAATATTTCCTTTCTAATCTCAAGCACAACTTGCTTGATTTTTTTTTCCTCTTTGAAGTGGTTTATGATTGCTGACTTTGAGCTACCCTACTGTTGAAAAGAAGTCAGTTTTCCCAAACTATTATGGAAAGTTCTATGACTAAAGTTTTGTAAGTGCAATAGCTGCTAGGTAGCATGAGTTGATGTGTGAATTCAGTGTTTAAGTAAATATATTATTCCACTCTGTGTTCAGGCAATCACCTGGAAGCTTGCTGCAGCCAGCTGTAATTTCTAGGTCAGAAGAAATAAAGGCCTGCTGGAGGAGGTAATTTTTCCCTCCTCCTGCTAGTGGAGGAGAAAGGGATAGTTTAATCATTGGGTGAATGAATAGTACAATTTTATGTTGCCAATACCAAAATAAAAGAATCAACTATTGTAAGTATAAGATGTAAGGGTGACTTGGCTGGTGGTTTATTCTGTCCTAGCTGGCACAGCATGCTATCATAAACTGCATAGCGCAAAGAACAGAAAAATATTATTTTTATTATTTTTACTTGAGAATTGCATGCAATAAATTGTTATTGTATCTATCCTCTATGACCCCTTGCACTCCTGCTCACCCCACTGATGTGCTCCCTCCCAACTTCATGTCCTCATTTTCTAACCCAGTGAGTCCAGTCAATGATGCCTCTAAGTCCACAGGTGGAGCAGGGCCATCCACTGACTCTCTGTACTTCAAGAACCTTTAAGTGTCAAATCTCTTCAGCTACTGATGGGTCCTCTCCCATCTATGCTGAAATGGAAACTTATCTTTTATAGTTCTGGATACTGGGGAATCTAAAATGTCAATGCAAATCTGTGTCAAGTAAGAAAAATACAATACAATAAAATAAAATACAGTATAGCACAGCAGAGCATTGCACAGTATAGTATCACATATAGTATAACATAGTATAGTATAGTATAGTATAGTATAGTATAGTATAGTATAGTATGTTTGGTTTCAGGAACCCAGAGACTCTGTCTTCCTAATATCATGACTTGTAGCTAGTGTTTCAACATAAAATCTGGGAGGATGCAAGCATTCAGAACATAAAAAGTGGAGAATAAGTAGTTCTTTGCAATCCCCACAGTCCCCAAAATACAGTATTGGTGGAGTGAGTGATGAGATATATGAAATGGAATGGTGGACAGATAATGAATCTTAACCTGCATGCTAAAAACACTAGCAGATAGACAAGGGCACACACTAAAGGTGAGCAAATCATTACATTTCCCAAAAATAAGTCTTCAAATAAGTTTAGCCTCAGTTTCCACATCTCCTCACCAAAACTGGGAAACTTCAGTGACATGAAAATTTCAGAAAATCCCTTTGTCTAGATACCTTAGAAGACGAAGAATTTAGCAGTGGATTTTAAAAGAATATGTTACTTATGGGAATTGCAAATGTGATTTTGCCATTAGTTCAGTCCAATAAACATGGTCTGTTTGCCATCATTTGATAGATGTGCAATGAAAATTCAGAATGAATCCCTGGTTTCAAGTCTAGAACCTAATGGACAGGTGTTCATCTCAGTATAATAGAAGTGAATTAGAGTTTCGATTCAAATTCTAACAGATGGCATTGTCACAGATACTAAATTATACTATCAATGGTAAATATAATTCTTACAGTAAACCAGAGATTGGCATTAGGGAAAAATGTACTAGGGCATGCTGAGAACATATGCACTGAGGAGGAGAAATTCTAATTTTAAAATATGATTGGGGAATAAAGAAAAGATCATGCATGTTTTTCAGAATAACTAGAAGAGAATTACTTTACAAATTCATGTGAGCTGGAGCAATATAATTATCCCAATTTTCTAAAAAATTACACTGGGCTCACCTATATGTTACATATGAAAATTAATATCCTGTTTATTACAAGAAAAAAATTATATACATACTGAATAAGCAGAAAATGGCTCACCCATTTAATTATTATGTTAGATTTTACCACTTAATAGATCGCCAAATCTTTTGTTGTTTAGGATCCCAACAATAATTTTTCTCCAAAGGTTTTATTCTATCTTGGATGGCATTGGGTAGTTTGTCTTTTTAAATAATAGCCCATCATTTCTATCATGAATTTATATACCGAACTTTTTAACTTCCTATATACTTTTTAGCTATTAAGCACATAAAAAATTGTCAATGATTTGGGTCCCAACAAATATATATGCCATTTTCATTCACAGCAAGTTTTACATTATAAACAAATTTCACCTCTTTTTAAAAACCACTTCTGATACTAAATTGAGTTTCTCTCAATGACCTGCTATTTAACCCGAAGCAGCAGAGTTTCATAAGTAACGGAAAGATTGACTCCTCGAGAAGCAATGCCAGCTGAAAGTGAGGAAATCCTAGGACTTCTACACTTGGCTCCAGATAACTGTGTTCACAGCACAGACAGAATATCCTGTGACAGATGCATGGGGGAGTGGAGACAGTCCCTTGTCAAGATACACGGAAGTACTCTGTTCTCAAGGCTACCATAAATGATTTGCAGATAAGACGGTTTGTCATTGTCTTTCCTGTTATTTCATTGTGCTCATATGCAGAAGCCCACAGAGTAACATTGTTTAGCTACCAGCCTCTAAAGAATTGTTATGTCAACTTCATTCCTGCTAAGGGTGAACTGCTGCAAGGATCTAGATGCACCCTTCAGTGTTTGGGTCAACAATCCCAGATCCTGTTTTCCCAGGAAGGGAGTTTAACTCATCTTCATAGTGTGAGAGCATGGGGACTAATTCATAGATTTTAATGGCCTTTTCATTTACTGCACTGCATGAGGTGACAATCAGAGTTTGTTTTGTTCTGACTAAATTTGATTTTATATCATCTTCACATATGGCTCTTCACTATTATCACCATTGGGTTTTTCCCACAGGAGCCGTGTACTTGTGTTCAGCAGCTCCTGATATGACAGGCTACACAGAGAGTGGTACTGGAAAACTGAGCCTCTTAAGTGTGGATGGAGAAGAAATAAACTGAATCTATTGTTTTGTTGTCATTTACCAACACTGCAAAGTGGCTGACAGAATGGTGAATAAGTTATAAATCTGCACAAATGAAACAAATACATCATGACCTTATAAAAATATGGGGGTGACTCTGTTCTAGTAACATGCCCACTGGCTCATATGCAGGCACATCTCTTGTTTTTAGGCTACAGGTAATCGCTTGATGAGATGAAAAGGTCAAAGATGACCTGGGAGCTATAGAATACATGTAAAGAACTTTCTTTATTCTAATCATGGCACAAACATTTATTATTTCTGATGATGGTTACTGGTAACTCTGCTTTTATTGGGCACCAAACTAAGCCCCATTCCTAATGTAATGTCTTTTAATCTTTACGACAGCTCTGTGTAGCATAGTCTATTATTATCCTCATTTTTCCTGATGAAGAACATGAGGGTCAGGGGAGATAAGTAACCTTTGCCAGGTAACCTATTAAATGACAGAGCCCAAATTCATATGTTAGTGCCAGACTGCAGATTCTTCAGGACCACGATGGATAGGTTTGTGTTTTCTTTCTCAGATAGTTTTATTGTATTTCAAAGACAGAAATAAATTATTGCTTCAGATTATCTTCATGCCCTTTATCCATTCTTTCCATAAGCATAACTATTTCAGGAGTTGACTTTGTCTAGAAGACTGTATGTCAAATTTTATTCTCAGATAAAGGTCGCTGAAGTAGTGAGCATGTGCCTATGGGATGAATTTGTCCACTGTGAATTGTATATCACCCCACCACTGCAGTTAGCATGACTATATTTATTATGTGGACTGGGATGGCAACAAAGAATGGGTAACTTCACCACAGCACTGAAAATCCATCAAAAACCTCTCCTGAAAATTCAGGACAAAGTTTCCAAATGTGCACTGTTAAATTCTTCATTTAATTAAGCATCTCATCTCAAAGCCATGTAAAGTGTATCATGCTCTACATATCTTTTGACATAAATCCAATTGTGTTTTTTTTTTTTCATTTGTGTTTAATACTCTCAAATATGGCAACTCTGTTTAAGGAACAAAAAATATTTTGTTTTCAGACAGCATGGTAGAAATCTTGATGTTTATGAAAAAGCAGCCTCCTTTAAAATGTGATTGTTTTGAACCTTCAGATGCCCTGAAAGTAATATTAAAGTGATATGCAAAAGACAAGTCCTAAAACTGGAAGCCTTCACTTTTAAAATAATAATATGTTATCAAATCATATTGAGATTATTTTTCAGACTTGTACCTAGTCCCTTCACTCTGGAATTGTGGATCTGATGGAATAAAGAGTACCTTGTTGATTTGGTCAAGATGGTATTTTACTTTCTGTCTTTGTTGGTATTTTACTGCTGTGAACAGACACTATGACCAAGGCAACTCTTATAAAGGATAACATTTAATTGGGGCTGGCATACAGGTTCAGAGGTTCAGTCTAGTATCATCAAGGCTGGAACATGACAGTCTTCAGGCAGGCATGGTACAGGAGGAGCTGAGAGTTCTACAACTTCATCTGAAGGCTGCTAGCTCACTCTCTCTTCTTCACCTGTTTGCCTTGTGGGACTGAACAACTGCTAGATCCTTGGACTTCCATTCACAGCTGCTGCTGAACATCGTTGGGGAGTTGGACTACAGACTGTAAGTCAGCAAAAAATTTCCTTACTATATAGAGACTGCCCATACATTCTGTGACTCCAGAGAATCCTGACTAATGCAGCTTCTGAGCTGAGGTGTGTGTGTGTGTGTGTGTGTGTGTGTGTGTGTGTTACCCTTGCTTTAAGGATAGAATTTTAACTTATGAAATTTGCCTATGAATTGAAGACTGGTCTTGGAATGTATGTGGTGTAGAATGACTATTGCCCTTATTCTGGATTTTGTAGCTCATTCTGCCTTCTTGTCTCCCTCTATAGATAAACAGGGTGTTCTATGTCATTTATTAGCCCTATGAAGGAAGAATAGAGTATCATGTAATAGGGCATATTTCAAATCCTACTAGACAAGTATTTTGAAAAAAATGGATTGCAATCTATCGATGAGAAGAAAAAACATGACAATTTTAAAAAATGAATTTACTGCCTATTTGTGAGTTTGTGTGTGTGTGTGTGTGTGTGTGTGTGTGTGTGTATGTGTGTGCATGTGTGTGTGTGTGTGTGCATGCACGTGTGCATGTGCATGCTGGATCATAAGGTGTAATTTTAACTGTTTTAAAGTGTAAGACTAAAATCTACTGCACTGGACTTTTGCCCTTGATATATCAATTGTTGAGCTTTGTTTCTGAAGTAATGGGGCTGCTTTTTGCTCTGAGTAAATCTTTTCATTCTACAAATAAGTAAGATTGCTAAGTAAAAGCTTTTAAGTAGAAAATGCATATATTGCTTATTCTTTTTTATTTCAGTATTAGTTTCTTTTTATTTCTTCTTCTCTCACATGATACATCCTGATAGCCTCTCCTCCCTCCACCTCTCAGAACATCCCTTACTTTTCCTCTCCCACAAATCCACTGTTCTTTCATTTCCCTTCAGAAAATGGCAGGCTTTTCAGTGATATGATCTAAACATGATGTAACAATTACAATAAGAGCAGACACAAACCCTCATATAAAGACTGGTTGATGCAACCCAGTAAGAGGAAAAGGGTCAAAGGAGTAGGCAAGAGTCAGAGACACACCCAACTCTGAGTTAAGAGTCCTTCAAAAGGCCCAAGCTAAATAAACACAGCATGTATGCAGCAAATCTAGTGCAGACCCATGTAGGCTACATGTGCTGATTTTAGGATTGGCACTTAGGGGGTGGTACTGTTCGGAGGTGTGGCTTTATTGGAAGAAGAGTGTCATTGTGGGGTGAGATTTGGAAGTCTCCTCCTAACTTCAGGCTCCAGCCATTGTGGAAGAGAGCTAGCTTCCTTCTAGCTGACTGAGGATGCCAGTTTCTTCTAGTTACCTATGAACCAAGATGCAGAATTCTCAAGTCCTTCTCCAGCACCAAGTCAGCCTGCATGCTGCCATGCTTTGTGCTATGATGATAATGGACTAAACCTCTGAAAATGTAAGCCAGCCGTACTTAATGTTTTCCTTTATAATATAGAATTGTCTTGGTCATGGTATCTCTTCATAGTAATGGAATCCATAACTAAGATGCTTAATGATTGCCACTTCAGCCTCTGTGAGCCTCACAGCTTTGTTATCATGCAGTTACCATTACATCTAAGTAGAAAAGTCAGTCTTGTGTGAGAATAGATGTAGTGTATAAATATCACTACTCACATAGAGAAAAAAGTGTGTTCTAGAATCCAAGAGACTCAGACATGTGAAATCTTTTCACCAATCTCTCACAACTGAACATTCCCAATGCTCAAAGAACAGTATTGACAGTATAAGGTGCTCAGTAATATAGAAACAGTTGATGCATAGGCTCTTTTGTCAAGGAGATTTACAGTCTACTGAGAAAGAGACAATACTTGAAGACAATGAACTAAGTGAGGTTATACAAATCACTTATAAGTATTCTGGCTTTTAAAGCCATTCTTCTGGCTATCCTTATTTTGTTCTCTATGATAAGAAGACTAACTGCTACCCAGTGGCCATTCTAATGTTTCTTCATCAGATGGTATCTTCAAGGGGTTGACTGGAAATAGTATAGCTACTGGGGGACAAAAAAGGAGCTTCCTGTATTTTCTCTTTTCTTCATTGCCAGGAATCCAGCTAATGACTTGGAATCCTCTCATGCTTCCAGGTTGCCCTAGGTAGCCCTGTTTCTTAGAGCTCTTACTCAGGTTACATGCAATTCTCCTTGATTATTTCTTCTTTTGCTTTCATTTTTTTTTACCATTTCCACTGACATTTTAGGATGTATTTTATCTGTTAAATTCTCTTCACTTTAAGATTTGGTTCTAATTTTTTATGACTTGATCATAATTAATATAGGAGTTCAAAATGAGCTTGATATGAATCCTCATCACATTGATTGCTGGTGTTAATTTAATCCTTGTAGATCTTAGGTATTATTCTAAAAGACTGATTTATATTACTAGCCCTATTTTATAGGTGAAAAAAGTGAGGCACAGAGTTTGATTTGCCCAAGAACATGCTATGGTTTTAATTTGGAGTTTTTTTTTTTTATTTTAAATCATTGATTTTCCTGTAGAAATCTTTTTATCAGGTATGCTCTTTCTCATACCTACTATGTACTGAAAATTTTTAATTATTGTTGGATGTTAATTTATTATTTGGTTGCTATAAATGAATATTTCTTAAGCCTCTATTAAAAACAAATATGTTAATAGGCTATGAAATGTTTGATAAAGGGATGATGACTGTGTTCAATCAGGAAACAGTCCTCTTTGACCTAGTATTATGGGTGTGCTGGCATTACCAAAATCAAGGACTTCTCAAGTTGACTAAACTGTCAAACCTTCTGGTCATATGAGATTGAGATGAACGCGTCCCCTGCTACCCGCTGCCCAATGATTGGTTTATCTTTGAAATAAAGCTGCACTTGGAAATATTCCTGTCTGAACTTCCATGAAATTTGCAACTTTGTCCTAAAACCACTTCTCCTCAATTTGTCCATTTGAAGTCAACATACATTTTATTACTGTGCTAAATCAGATCTGGGAAGTAATCTTGTCTGTGTTGCTAAATAATCATTGACACACAACATTATGGTTGTTTCTCATTACTGTAGTTTGGGGAGTTACTTTTCTCAAACTTTCTCAATCAATACAATATAAATCTATCAGCTACCATCTAAACAACCCTCTGGGTATGGATTATTCAGTATGCATACAAGGCTACTCATATTATGGACTGAAATGTACAATCAGGCAGAATGATGTGCACACAGCTGTTTTATATTTAGTTGGGTTTCTAATGTGAGCTAATTTGTTGTAGGGACTGAGGGCATTACTAAGATTTATTTCAAGTTTGGAACAAGATAAAATTATTGTTTGAAAATGAAACTTAGTCTCTACTCAACTTGAGCAGCCATCGCTTTTTTATTTTCCTAATGTCAGATGGAGGAAAGTGCTTGACTTATTAGCACAGAGGAAGATGTTAGACGTTATAGCCCCACCCCCTCCCAGAAACCAATGTCTTAAAATCTCTACTTTCCTTTTATAATGACAAGTGTAAAAAAAGCAAAGGTGACACAAATATTACTTAAACTGGAAATGTAGGTGGCAAATATAAAACACCTTGTTCTTGCATTTGTATTGTAGATAGTTAATATGTATTTCTGGAAGTAAATTTCATTTATGTAAACTTTCTTGCCAGACAAAACCAAAGCACAAAAGAGGTAGGTAAAAGGTTTGGAGGAGAGTAAGATGTCACCCCACTCTTTTAGAATTAACTGGTGTTGTCTGTACTTATACCACAATAGAAACCTCAAAAGGAGAGAATCATTCCTTATGGCCTGATAAAAATTTTAAAAATACATGGAGACAGTGATCCTGAATGGGTGAGTATCATACCTGTTTTGAAAATTAAATTATATTGGCCAGCGATTAGCAGCATGTAGATTATAAATTTTAGAAACCATGGAGCAGAAACAATTTTATCAGTGAATATTTTCAGCTTGTTGAGAAATTGAAACTCTAGAAGGATATCAACTGTTCTTGTTGGCTTTCAAATATGATTGTTCCACTCAAATGCTAGTAATTATCTTGTAACCGACTCTCAGAACTTAGCACTACATGTTAGAGGCACCAAAGCACCATTCTCCCTAAGAACACTGCAAGTAGACACTAACACCCACAAAAATGGAGAAAGAACAAAGACCTAATCCATCATCATCCACACTTTTGAGAAAGTCCCTAAATGTATTAATCTTGTTTTTAGTTTCTGTAGCTCCACTTACTGCTAACTGTTCTTGCTAATTGAAGTTTGTCAACCAGGATATGGATTATGTTCATAAAAACATTAAAGATCAGTGAAGCTCATGACTATACTATTTGGATAATATTTTTGTGAAGCCTGTCAGCTAGCAAATAAAAACTTTCTATTGGCTTTAAATGTCAATGTGTTCTCTGAAGGAGTTACCTAAAATCAAACTATTTTTAGCTTCTCCATGGGTACTGTGATGATTTGTGTGGATTGTTTATTTGACAGAATCTGAAATTACCCAGGAGACAACTCTCTGGAAATACCTATGAGGGATTATCTTAATTAGATTAACTGAGGTGACAAGACATATCCTAAAGGAAGACATAAAAAAATCCCTGGGCTGTGTCCTAAACTACATAAAAAAGAGGATGCTAAATGAACAGTGCCATCCACTGCGGTCTTCTTCCTGGATGTAAATAGATGATGACTGGCTGTCCCACATGCCTGCTCCTTCTGACTTCACTGCTGTGATTGGCTGTACCCTTGAATGGTGAGCCAAAATAAAATCTTCCTTTCTGAAGTAACTTTTGTCGAAGTATTTTTACCACAACAAGAAGTAACAAAAGTACATGACTGTGGATTTAGAATAAGAATTTATTGAGGGGCACTGCTTTATTTGTGACACATTAACTATACAATTATGTAAAACTATCATTGAACAGCTTTAGAAGCAATGTTGCTTAAAAGTAGATAATTGGTGGCACTGCTCAACTATCAGTTCAGAGCCTGAAAGTAACTGAAAGACAAATAGTCTGGGATTATAATCAAAAGTTAATTTAAGGTCTATGATGGTTCATGATTTTTAATGCACTTCTATTATCTACCAACTCCATAAGTATCCTATAGGTCCCTTTCTTCTCTATGTCCTCATCTTTATCCTCATAACTACTACAGTTGATGAAGTCATTATTTGCCAAATTAAAAATTAAAGCAATGAAGCTTTATAGAGATTTTCAATGCATGAAAATCCTTGAATAGGAGGTCCCATTGAGTAGAGTAATACCAGTGCTATAATGTGCCTCTGGACCCTGTCATTTGAGGTCAGTTTTAACTTTAAGTCCAAAAGTAACTGAGTGAGTGTATAGTCATAAATATATCTGTTTTCAATTAGCTTTCCTAGCTAAAGATTCTTGAGAGAAACTTAAATTTATGGTATAGATGTGGTGAGTCTGCCCTTCCTGGGTGCAAGATAAATCTTAGGATAGTATTCTTTTTTGTAAAAAAAAAAATGATTAAAATGTAAACACAGCACTTTCCTCTTTACCTTTTCTTGTTCTGGCCCCTCCCAGGTTCCCTCCCTTCAACTTCTCCCATGTCCTCCCTACTCTTAAATTGAGAGCCTCATTTCTTTCATTATTGTTGGGGGATTTTCAGTCATAGGTTTTGAACATGTGGAAAGTTCATCATTAAGGGCATCATCTTTTAGGATTTTAGAGATCTTTTTAGCTGGAGAAATTTTGCTGTTCCAGGATTCAAATACCCATTATTTTGTCATTGAAGACTGTGATTTTCATCAACATAGGAAATAAAGCTCTTGTTCATGGAGTCCTGAGGCATTACCCCAGGACTTCTAGATCATCTAGGATTTTAACCAGAGACCAGAGAAGCTAAATTACTTGAAGTTACAGTCACAGCCTTGGAATAAATGTATCTTTCAGGAAAACAAAAGAAGCAAGAATCCTCCTGAAAGGGATGTTTTGGTAGATTGTGAAGTTGAGCACCAGGCAGGCAGTGGTGGATGTGGCAAGGGCTCACATAACAAGTATATGGAATGGATTACAATATTTCCTGATTATGTAAGAGACAAAACTCATGGAGAGAAAGAAAAGACAACAGAGAAGAATTTTTACCAAATGTCATGAGAACTTGAATTCGAAGCTTTATCACTAATGAACAATCAGGACCTGGCCATAATTCTTAGTGCTTGGTCCATGCATACACCAAACACATACATACACACACAAATAGAAAAAAAGCAAGAATGTGTCTAAAGATTTTGTCCTACTTGTTAATAAATTCATCTGGCATCTGCCCATCACAGTGTATTGGGTTTATTTAATCAAAGCTTTACCAATCTCAAATAACAAGCTTAGAGAAGCAGTTCCTAGTAGCTTACTGGTCAGACAGGCTAGCCAGTGCAGTCAGATTCTGCTTCATTAAACAAGGCAATCAGGAGTGGAGGGATAGAGTTGGATATGTTGTCTCCTTTTGTCCCCAATATGCACACAGGCAGGCACACACACATGCATACAACACACACACATACACACACACACACATAGAAAAAATCAAGAACATCTCTAAAGCTTCCCTCCCACTTGTTAATAAATTCATGTGGCATCTGCCCATCACAGTGTATTGGGTTTATTTAATCAAAGCGTCACCCATATCAAATAACAAGCTGATTAATGAGTCAGTTATCTTTTACTCTGTCTTTTTTTAAGCTCAGTTATTATTTTAGACTGTCACTAAAGCAGTGAAAAGGTGAAGAAATGCTTGCTTTACTAAAGACGAGGTTCAGTAAAGGGTTAGGACCTACAAAGTCACTTCCAAAGAATCTGTGGACATTTTCAGTCCTTTTGACAAGCCTCTTTGATGGCCCTTCATGGAACCTGAATCTTTATATGATTCTGAATTGTATTGGCTATGAATTTGTCTTTAAAATTAAAGATTAATTCTGTGTTTGAAAGGAGGTAGAGTGTTTGCCCAGCATGTTCAAGACCCTAGATTCCATTCTCAGAACCACAGACACACAAAAATATAAAAGAATGTAACTCTATTTTCAAAGAGGTCAAGATGACCTATTTCAAGCCATAGAGACATTTCTTCCTCCTTCACCTCAGAACATCTTATTGTCCTTTCAAGGCAAGCAATTTAAACCTATCTATTGAAATAGAAATTTCCTGGTTCCCTCAGTTCATTTCTCAGAAAAAAAGGAGCATGTCTGAAGAAGTACAAGCTTGGAGGATGACTAAGGATGAAAACAAAATGCTTCATATCAAATATGAGGTCAAATTAGTCTTTACTAGATCAATCTGAGAAGCACCAGCCACCAGTTTAGTTGCCAAAATCAGTATTTGAGGAATTGCATGGAAGAATCAGGGTAAAAGAAGCATTCATCATAATATACTCATTACCTGAGTTAGCATGGAGAATTTGCTTTTAAATTTTTTATTAGGATATTTTAATTGTGTAATGTAAGGGATTTCATTATGGCCTATGCATCATGTTCTTTGATCATATTTGCTCCAGCTCTCCTTTCAGAAAAGGATAGCTGAGTATTTGCTCAGCTCTTTCCTGAGTAGTATGCTAAGGCTTGAAAAGATTTAGCCACTGATCACTTCCTTTCCTTCATAGATCTTAAAAAGAAAAACAATGGAAACATTTTCAGGAATGTTTCCTGAGTTACTATTTTGGAATTTGCAATTTCAGAAAACCCTAAGAAAACAAAACAAACAAAAAACAAAAACAAAGACAAAAACTGTATCCAAAGTCCTTTGAAGGGACAGTGCTGAGTACCAACAACATACTTTTCCCTTTACACCATCGGAGGAAGATACAGCATCTATGTCATCATTTGTGTGTATTTTACCTTCCCACCTCTTTTAATATTTGTCTGCTCAGGAAACTTCCTCTGAAGTTTCTTCAGCCATACTCCTATCTATCGAGAAATCTTAATGTACAGAAAACTGTCAAATAAAAGCTATATGTTATAGCATAATCAAAGTAAGACAGTTTGGGGATATGTTCTAACTGAGTATCTAAAGCAGTCAACATCACTCTCAACTTATTTGAACACACAAGCAATGTTCTTAGCTTCTACTGTTTGCATAAATCAGGAAAGTTTGGCTTGTCTCATTCTCTATGAGTTATTTGCCCCTTTATATTTAGGACTTACTTAGTGACCTCATCTACTACATTGGCAATGCTATCTATATAGCTTTGCCATGAGGTTTGCCAACTGTGTATTTTGTCCCTCCACCCACCTACCCACCCACTCCTGACTCCCTGCCCTCAATTCCCTTGCATTGGGGCATAGAGCATTCACAGGACCAAGGGCCTCTCCTCCCATTGATGTCTGACAAGGCCATCCTCTGCTACAAATGCTGCTGGAGACATGGATACCTCCAAGTGAACTCCTTGGTTTGTGGCTTAGTCCCTGGGAGCTCTGGGGTGTTTGGTTGGTTGATATTGTTGTTCTTTCTATGGGGTTGCAAACCCCTTCAGCTCCTTCCTTTCTCTAACTCCTCCATTGGAGACCCTGTGCTCAGTCCAATGGTTGGCTGTGAGCATCTGCCTCTGTACTTGTAAGGCTCTGCAGGGCCTCATAGGAGACAGCTATAACAGGCTCCTTTCAGCAAATAGCCACAAGATTGTAGGGGTTTGGTGACTGTATATGGGATGAATCCCCAGGTGGGACAGTCTCTACTTAATACTTTGTTGCTGAATTTGCTCCCATGAGTAATTTTTCCCCTTTCTAAGAAGGACTGATGCACCCACACTGTGATCTTCCTTCTTCTTGAACTTCATGTGGTCTGTGAATTATATCGTGGCTATTCACAGCTTTTGGGCTAATGTCCATTTATCAGTAAGTGCATACACTCTGGCATTGCTGGTGGGATTGCAAACTGCTACAACCACTCTGGAAATCAGTCTGGTGGTTCCTCAGAAAGTTGGACATAGAATTACCTGAAGACCCATCTATACCACTCCTGGACATATACCCAAAAGATGCTCCAACATGAAATAAGGACACATGGTCCACTATGTTCACAGCAGCCTTATTATAATAACCAGAAGCTAGAAGCAACCCAGGTGTTCTTCAACAGAGGAATGGATACAGAAAATGTGGTATATTTACACAAGGGAATACTACTCAGCTATTAAAAACAATGAATTCATGGAATTCTTAGGCAAATGGATGGAACTAGAAAATATCTCCCTAATTGAGGTATGCTCTCTACTTCTTAACTGTAGATACAATGAGACCAGCCTCATCAAACTCCTGCCACTGTGACTTCCTTACCATGATAGACTGTGGTCTCAGACTCTGAGCCAAAACAAGAACTTCCTTCCTTAAGTTGTTTTTGTTAGGTGGTTTTTTTCACAGCAACAAGACAACTCAAAAAGGCTTCTTTTAGTATGTGAAATTCAGAAACAAATACTCCAGGGGGCTACAATAGATCCCCTTAATTCCTTTAAAATCAGAGTTTCCAGTATATTAACCATCTGCTAGAATAATTATTGTAGATATAACTCCATGGGAATATACAACTTAATAGACTTGTTTTGGTTGAGAAGAAATAAATTGATCATATCTTGCAGAAATATTAAATTTTCTAGACCTTCGCAGCCCTTATTAAGAAACTATCAACCTAAAACTTAAACAAATCAAAACAACAGCAGCAACTACAATGAAATCAACAAAAGACAGCCCAGGAAATGCTCTCAAATAACTATGATGATTGTTTTTTAAGTTCACTCAACTGTTATGGGTAACGTTTATGCCATTATAATATCTTCTGTTAACTTTCTGTCCATCTGTATGGCATTAACCATTAGCTCAGTTACATATTCATTAAAATATATTTTATGATTATATTTCTATTACTCACTTGTCATATAACTATACTTGATTGGGTGGGTTATGTGGGGCCATAGGCTGTACAGTGAGCCCCCAGTTCCTGTTTCAAAGTAATATCTCTGAATATTGCTACTATCTCTTAAAAAGAGGCTAGGCTATAGACACACCGGGAAGAGAGTCTGGGAAAACATAGGAGAAATGTATCTATCTATAAGCAAAGGAAAGAGGTGAAGGGGTTCTGAAGACAGTGACCCCGCTGACACCTGGATCTTGAATTACTAGCCTCTGGAGTTATATTGAAATAGATTTCTGATTTTTATGCTGCTGAGTCTGTGGTACTTTACTGTGACAGCAGTAGTGAACTAATACCTACAGCTAACTGTCTTTTTAGTGACTTATGTATAAGATAAAAATAGCCAATAAATGTGCAGTTACAAATACAGTTATTCATAAAGCGTTTTGAAAGCAAGAGGCTTCTCATTTAGTGTTATTGTAAGTATCTCTGTTCATACTGACCTCTTTTTGAGTTTAATCACAAGAGATCATTGATGACTTGCCCGTCAAGTCTACACCTGTTTCATTCAACACATGCTTATGTGCCTGTTATGTGCCAGGCACTAACCTAGATATTGGGTATGAAGTGCCAAATAGCAAACTTGTCTGATTCATGAAGCCATCACTTGAGTAATGGTTGCAATGAGTAGTAATTCATTTCTTGCTTTTATAAGAGTAGATTTGCTACCTTAATGGCTGCAAGATAATAGTCAACCATTTTATAATTGGTTTTTATTGTTACTTTAATGCATTTTTTGAGTTGGGGTTTTTTCAAAGTCCCAAATATTTTGAACTACTCCATTTTAATGACATTTAACAGTGCATAGCATATTGTATATAGCAGTTCGGCAAATGCTTGATAAATTGCTATAATTGCTGCTAAAGTTTTCTGTGGTAGAAAGTGTTAGTTAGCACCACATAGTCAATTTTCCACAGTGTTAGCTGTAATAATTGCAACTGTTATCCTTTACCATGCTGAGACGTTTCTTCATTTCAGTATTAATTGTTCAGTCCTATAATGCTGGTCTCATGTTTTAATATTTATTTTAGGAGATGGAAGAATAGAGAGTTGATTTTTAAAAAGTATTTAAAATTACTTCAGACTCTGTTGTTAGCTTTCCTTCTCTGTGTACCAGTTGTTAGCTAGTCTGATAACATATTGTTGAAAAGGATGTTTACTGATGAACTAACACATGGTAAGGAAACTGTTTTCTGAATTGCTGCCAAAACTTAATAAAGTATCTTAGCTACTGTTGTGGGAAAAATCTGAAATTTTTAAACTGATAAAATTTTCATATTTTTGCTTCAATACCACTTTGGGGGCATTATGATCAATTTTAATTTCCCTATTTTTTGATATTAGTATTTTATATTTGAATATTTTTGGAGAGGAATGGAGAACTTTTACTTTTGCTAAATTGATTTCTATCTGTACTACCAAGGTTGTGTTAATTACTACCATCTTGGTTCTGAAAGTGGATTTGAACACAATTCAGCCTATACACGTTGAAAGAAAGATAATGAAGAATAAACATGAGTTCATTGCTTTTACGACTCTGTTTTAGCACTGGGGATTTTTGAAGATGATACAGATACATGGGAAAATTTCAACAGATGACCTTAAAGTGCACTAACATTTTAACTGACATTTTCCTACATGATTTATTCTTTACCCAGTGGTCAGGCAGTGAATCAGTCAAAGTGACTTATCCTGACTCATGAAAAGGTGAAAAGGTATGTTCTCTGTGACTCAACACCTTCCCTAGGGTGATTCAGGAAACACTTTTCAAAGATTTATTTTAACGTTTTAGCTGGTCTATACTTCAATCCTTGAAAACAAGGAAATCAAAACAACAAAATAAATAATGTTTCATTATTATATTTGTAAAACATGACTCCTTCAAGACTTGAAGGTATGCTTAAAATTCATTACCTCTTTCTCTAAACAAATATGTGCATGTTTTATTTATTGTAAGACTGAGTCCAATGCCATTTTCCCTCATATTTTGGATTATGGGTAAGGAAATTATGCACATATTTGAAAATCAGGCAATATTTAAAATTCTATGAAGATTGAACAAAAGGAAAAAAAAACACTCCATCTCCAGACAAATTTGACATTAGAAAACAAAGCAATTTATTTTCCTCAAAATGGTAGCTAGCACTGGGAATGTGATAATTTAAATAGATTTAACTGTAAAGAACATATTTTCTTTTTGCTAAAAAAGCATATCCAGACAGTGTCTATAAAAATCAAGATCATTTGCTTTATTGAGAAGAGCCAATTTGTTTTCTCCAAATAAGCACATGCACACAGCTGCTTTTACAAAGTGCCAAAGCTTTGGTAAGTGTATGTAGCAAAGGACCCCCTACACAGAGTTGGAATTCTAGGTGTCAAGAGTCATAGAAAGAACTCAAGAAGTTAGACCCCAAAGAACCAAATAACCCTATAAAAATGGGGTATAGAGCTAAACAAGGAATTTTCACCAGAAGAAATTCAGATGGCTGAGAAACACCTTAAGAGATGTTCAACATCATTAGTCATCAGGGAAATGCAAATCAAAACAACTCTGAGATTCCACCTCACACCAGTCAGAATGGCTAAGATTAAAAACTCAAGAGACAACAGGTGCTAGCGAGGATGTGGAGAAAGAGGATCACTCCTCCATTGTTGTGGGATTGCAAGATGGTACAACTGCTCTGGAAATCAGTATGGCGGTTCCTCAGAAAATTGGGCATGACACTTCCAGAGGACTCTGTCATCCCACTCCTGGGCATATACCCAGAGGATTCCCCTGCATGCAATAAAGACACATGCTCCACTATGTTCATAGCAGCCTTATTTATAATAGCCAGAAGCTGGAAAGAACCCAGATGTCCCTCAAAGGAGGAATGGATACAGAGAATGTGGTATATTTATACAATGGAATACTACTCAGCAATTAAAAATAATGAATTCATGCAATTTGTAGGCAAATGGTTGGATCTGGAAAATATCATCCTAAGTGAGTCAACCCAATCGCAAAAGAATACACATGAATTGCAATCACTGATAAGTGGATATTAATGATCCCAGAAGCTCTGAATACTCAAGAAACAATTAGCTAAGCAAAAGATTCCCAAGAAAAGGGATGGAGAGGACCCTGGTCTGGAAAAGACTAAATCTGGTTTTGTAGGAGAATACGAGAACAGAGAAATGGTGGGGAGGGGGGTGATTGGGGAATGGGGGTGGGGAAGAGGACTTATGGGACATATGGTGAGGGGGGAACTGGAAAGGGAAAAAAGAGTCATAGAAAATGTAGTTCAGTGTAGGAGTTCATTATTCAAGAATGTGAAAAATCCTCCCAAATCAATGTAAAAGAAGATAGAGCATACAATGATTGTCAAATAACAATGGAAGAGCAAGGAAAAAACTGGGCAGTCCATTAACCTCTATGTCTTATGTAAGGAAATGGTAACACTGAAAAAGGAAAAGGTCTGACTCCAGAAACAAGGAAGACACCTAGTAGCACTGTTAAAAGCATTTTAAAAAATCAATTCTTTCACCTCATCATAAGAGGGTCTGGAGAGCGAAGAAATGTACAGCCCCTGCTTACTAGAATGTGTTATAGTGCAACTTGCACACGCATGTGCACATACACACATACATACATACACACACACACACAGGGGAGAAGGGAGAGGGAGAAAGGGAGCAGGAGAGGGAGAGGGACAGGGGCAGGGGCAGATGGAGATTTCACCATCTGTCTCATCTTAGAAATGAAATGGAGATGAAGAGGTAGCCTCATCATATCAATAGAGTTCAGTAACTAAATGTAGATTTTTGTATCTACAACATATCAGTTCTTCAGAGTTTAAAATTATTGTCATTTAATGAGAAAGGCTGCTAGAATTTAAGATAACACTGATTTTGTCTGTTACATATACTTATAATTGTAATAGTAAAAAATATTAACATTCTTTTGTAAACATATAATGGCTACAACATTGGGGTGCTGGTTATAAATTCAAGCCTATATGTACAAGAAAGGGGGCTAGAGCAATACCACACAGGAGAATATGTTGGTGTTATTTTCCACACTGCAGCAAGTTAATCATTTTTGAAATGTAGGGTATATTCTTGGTTGTTGACACAATTCTTTCCTAGATAATTGCTTTGAGCTCTGGGCAGCTGTTGGTAGGGAAAGATTTGCAGAAATAACCATACATGGTGCAAATAACTAGAATCTTCCAAGAGCTGTCATTGACCATAATGTTGATGCCTATCTAAAAGAAAGAAATGACAAATCTGAGAATCTGTGTCTGTTGTGTGAAACCATATTGTGTTTTGGTCATGAGAAAATGCTTTCAAATGATATTTTTGAAAACTCAAATTATCTCAGAGCATCGAGTATCTACATAAGTCCTCAATCTTGCTGTTAACTGTTTGTTATCATTAAGTTCATTATAGAGTTGTTTGTATTTCTCCATTAATTCATAGATTGAAGTCATAACTCTCAATGTGATGGTATGTAGAGATGATACTTTTAGGAAAGGAATAAGGTTCTTCTAAGGCCAAGAATAGCACTTCCACAGTGGAGTAAATGGCCTTATAAAAATAATACAGTGCTTATATTCTATGTGTACTCAAATCAACAGTCTTATGAGCTCAGGGAGATAGAAGGTAACTACAGACTGAAAGAATATCCCTTTGAATAAAACCTGTTTTTCCCTCTCAAGCCTCCAGAATTGTGAGAAATAATTTCTGTCATATCAATCAGCTAGCCAATCTCTTTCTGTAAGGACAATCCAAGCTGCCTGATATAAGACTTAAGAAGATATGGGACCAAAAATAAGATTGGAATAATTTCTGAGTTTAGGAATGAGAAAGATAGAAAGAGAAAACATTACTTTACTACTGCTAATTTCAAGCTGGGCATTGTGGTGTCTGCCTTTGCTATTATCACTTGAGTCGCAGAGCCAGGCAGTTCTTGGTTAATTCCCCAGTCAGACTACTGTAAATAACAAGTTCCAGGCCAGCCAGGGCTATATATTCTTTTAAAAAATGTAGACTTTATTCTTGGAAATCATAAATGCTATGCATTTTGGATTTTCAATGTTATTTCCTGGTAATTAACCTTGTTTATATATAAAATGGTAAATGCAATTAAAACTATATAGGAAAGATCTGAGAGAATGAAAGAAACTAATAAACACTGGAATAACAACAACATAAGTTGATGAGGACAAGGTTAATTTTTACATTGAACTTTGCTCTCTATATGTGTATAAGGTTTTTAAAATGTATTTTGAATGCCAAGGACTTGGAAAAACTGTTATTAAAATTCCAAAGTGATTATTTATTGGGTATTATGGTCATAGACAAGTTATATGAACTATGTATGACATAGTTTCTGAACTATGTATGACATAGTTTCTGAAAAAGAGGAATACATGGTATGGTATGAACATTACATGAGTGAATATGCATAAAATATAATATACATACACATACATATATACATATATACAATTGTTCTTCAAAAACATCTTGGTTATCTTCAGATTGCATATATAAGTGTAGCCCTGTAATATAATAGGGGAACTAAAAATTTCCCATCATATTGTAGGCTTAGCATTATAACTCAATTTATTATTCATGTGCTTATGTTGAAGATAATATAAGACAACTCACCTGACCAACTTTCGAAAGGTTAGCATATATAATTCTGCATTGTACATACTACATGGTAATAAAAACTCTGCTATTTTTGCTATATTTTTATTATTATTGGATAGCATTTATTTCAATTATGAAAAGACATAAAATAGTATTATTTTAAAACTGAAGCAGCCTCATGTGCATTATAGTTTTATCATTTCTTGACTAAATTACAAGGCCAAGTTAAGTAGCTGTTGTATATGATCTAGTTTGGGCAACTATAGTCTGTGATAAGCATAAAGTAACAGAGTTGCTTGCTGACACCTTCCTCCAAATATATGTCTATCATTAAATAATACATAACTCTGTATACATGTAAGCTATAATCAGTTATGTCATTTTTGCTGGTAACAATTAATATGTAGATAGTAGAAGTAAATGGGCATTAAAATGTAGAATTTTTTCAGTCTTTTGATATTTACCAATCTCTTAGTATTGTTAGATATTTTGTTAAATGAAAAGGGTTTGGTGGGGGGTGATTGGGGAATAATTGGGGGGAGAGGACTTATGGGACATATGGTTGGGGGGGGGGACTGGGAAAGGGGAAAGCCTTTGGAATCTTTGGAATGTAAACAAAGAATATAGAATAAAAATTATAAAATAAAAAAATAGTTAAAAAAAAGAAAAGAGTTTATAGTTTGGTACAAATATGTTTAGTACTGCAATATTCCCTTGATGGATTATTTCCTTGACCAGTATTAAGTAACAGTCTATATTTCATTATTCATTTTGGTTTGAAGTCATTTGTAAGATATTAAAATAGCAATTATTGTTTACATCCTGGATTCATTTCTTAGAATTCTTTCCACAACCTTATTAGAGATAGCACCTGTCTTTGGTGGTGAGTGTGTTTCTTTGAGCCAGCAAATAATTCTGCTCTTTAATAATCCAGTCTACTAACTTGTGTCTTTTGATGGGTAATTTGAAATTGTCTCTATTCAAAGTTACTATTGATAGACGTGGAATGATTACTCTCATCTTGTTTGTTTTATTGTGTTTGTTTCCTTAGTATCTTTTGTTCTGCCCATTGAGTGTTTTGATTATGACAGTGTGGACTTTCTTCTTTCCTGGCCCTGTATATTTGATATTCTGTGTGTTACCTTTACCTGAAAAGTTATCACTTTTTCTAGATTTTGAAATTTTTCTGTGATTTTGTTGAAAATATTTATATGCCTTTAATCTGAATTGCATCTTTTTCTATATCTCATGATTCATAGATGTTGTCTTTGCATAGTGTCTTAGTCAGGGTTTCTATTCTTACACAAGCATCATGACCAAGAAGCAAGTTGGGGCGGAAAGGGTTTATTCAGCTTATACTTTCCACACAGCTGTTCATCACCAAAGGAAGTCAGGACTGGAACTCAAGCAGGTCAGGAAGCAGGAGCTGATGCAGAGGCCATGGAGGGATGTTACTTACTGGCTTGCATTTCCTGCCTTGCTCAGCCTGCTCTCTTATAGAACCCAAGAATACCAGCCCAGGGATGGCACCACCAACAATGGACCCTCCCTCCTTGATCACTAATTGAGAAAATGCCTTACAGCTAGATCTCATGGAGGCGTTTCCTCAAGGGAGGCTCCCTTCTCTGTGATAACTCCAGCTTGTATCAAGTTAACACACACAACCTGCAACTGGACACAGTGTCTTAAAGATCCTGCATTTTGTATTTACTGTCATTTAAATTTTTATCATTTTCCTTGAGGGATCCATTTCCTCTACCTTGTCTTTAAGCCTGGTGATTTGTTTTCCATTTGATCCATTGCACTGGAGATTCTCCACAGAGACTTTTATTTGATTTACTCAAATTTTCCTTTTTTTTCTTTTTTCTTTTTTATTATTTTCTATATTCTTTGTTTATATTCCAAATGATTTTCCCTTTCCCAGTTCCTCCCCTCCCCCCAAGTCTCATAAGTCCTCTTCCCTCCCCCAGTTGCCCAATCAACCCCCTCCTGCTCCTCTGTCCTGGCAATCCCCTACAATGCTATATCAAGCCTTTACAGGACCAGGGCCCTCTCCTTCCTTCTTCTTGGGAATGATTTGATATGTGGTTTGTGTTTTGGATATTCCGAGCTTCTGGGCTAATATCCACTTACCAGTGACAACCTTCCATGTGTGTTCTCTTGTGAATGAGTTACCTCACTTAGTGTGATATTTTCCAGTTCCAATCATTTGCCTAAGAATTTCATGAATTCATTGTTTTTAATTGCTGAGTAGTATTCCATTGTGTAAATATACCACATTATGTGCATCCATTCCTCCATTGAGGGACATCTGGGCTCTTTCAGCTTCTGGCTATTATAAATAAGGCTGCTATGAACATAGTGGAGCATGTGTCCTTATTACATGCTGGGGAATACTCTGGGTATATGCCCAGGAGTGGTATAGCAGGGTCCTCCAGAAGTGTCATGCCCAGTTTTCTGGGGAACGTCCAAACTGATTGCCAGAGTGGTTGTACCAGCTTGCAATCCCACCAGCAGTGGAGGAATGTTCCTCTTTCTCCACATCCTCACCAACACCTGCTGTTTCCTGAGTTTTTAATCTTAGCCATTCTGACTGATGTGAGGTGAAATCTCAGTGCTGTTTTGATTTGCATTTCCCTAATGACTAATGTCATTTCTTAAGGTGATTATAGACACCTATTGTCACTTGATCTTTGACAAAGGAGCTGAAAACATCCAGTGGAAAAAGATAGCATTTTCAACAAATGATGCTGGTTCGTTCAATTGGAGGTCAGCATGCAGAAGAATTCAAATTGATCCATTCTTATCTCCTTGTACTAAACTCAACTCCAAGTGGATCAAGGACCTCCACACAAAACCAGACACACTGAAACTAATAGAAAAGAAACTGGGGAAGACCCTTGAGGACATGGGCACAGGGGGAAAATTCCTGAATGGAACACCAATAGCTTACGGTCTAAGATCAAGAATTGACAAATGATACCTCATAAAATTACAACGTTTCTGTAAGTCAAAGGACACCATCAAAAGGACAAAACTTTGGCAACCAATAAATAGGGAAAAGGTCCCAGAGGGTTAATATCCAATATATACAATGAGCTCAGGAAGTTAGACCCCAGAAAACCAAATAACCCTATTAAAAATGGGGTACAGAGCTAATCAAATTTTTATTACAAAATCACTTCAGCTTTAGTTCCCTTCAGTAGTGCTATCTCTTTATTGAATTCTATCTTTATACCCTGAATTGTCTGCCTTTTTTATTCAGTTGTTTAGTTTTTGTTCTTGGTTTCATTCTGGCAATTATTCATATATCTTCTTATTATAGAAAATATTTATAATTATTAATTGAAGTTCATTGTCTGGAGACATTACCATGAAAGTACTAAATTTTGGAGGAGGTATATTGTTTTTTTTTATTTTCTAGTGTTTGCTCATGGTACTGGGGCATATTGGGTCACTTCATTGGTTTGATTTTTGGTATTAATGTCTGTCCCACCTTGGTTGGGTGGATATTTGAATTTTTATCTGCTGTTTTTCCAACCTGGCATGCTTGTGCTTCTTCTGGGTGGTGTTTTAGGTCCAGACCTATGGCCATTCAGTGCTGACTTATGATTAAGGCATCAGAAGTAGTTATAGCTTAGCTATAGAAAGGTACAGTTTCTGCCTTATGAACGAACCCTCCCTCTGCACAGCTAGCAGTTCTTTGAAAATTCAGGCTGAAGTGCTGGACAGAAGTAGATTGAAATTCCCAGGCAGTTCTGGGAAATAGAACTTGACAAGGATCTCCAGCTAACAGTGTTCCACATGGAAGGGAATGTGTCAGGAGCTCAGTACATGTCTGGCTTTGGTTACAGTGGGAGGAAGAAGAAAGTGCTACTTGGCCAGTACCTGCACAGGGATGAATTTGGACTTTAAATAAAAGCAGTTTGCAGTCTGAGGGGTTAGTTCTACCTATGGAAATTGAGTAGGGAAGGTTTTCAGATAGCAATGGTGTAGCATTTCAAGAGATATTAAAAAAAGCATCCTTGGGAACCCAGAACTGGTCTTGGCAAAGTTTCATCATGTTTGTTTGTTTGTTTGTTTGTTTGTTTGTTTTTGGAGCCAGAGATTAAACCTGAGGCTTTATGGAGGATTAGCAAATGCTCTGGCACTGAGCTACATGCTTAGACTCTTTTTATGATATGCCAGCTTTCTTTGGAAGGTGATATTACCAGAAATAACCGAATCTCTAATTATTTCCAAAGTTTAAACAAAATTAATTAGTGGATTTGTATAAACTAATAAGAATATAAAGACAATTACTTAAGGAAAAGGCCTCTTATTCTCCAAACTTGAAGGGAAAAAGATAAAAAAAAATCACAGAAAAAAATCAATCAGAATAATAGGATAGGAGAAACGAAAATGACAAAAGAATAGAATTAAAATCCAAATATTTTAGAAAACACCAACATAGTAAGTTGTTATATTCATAAGTTAGAGAAATTGCAAACAAAGGAGCTATGGGTTATTTTAACACAACATTATTCTAAAAACATTAGAGCAAGAGAAATGAGGTATACAAGGCTATGTTTGGGCAAATATTAATGTAAAACAAAAGTATTTGTAAGTGACTCTTTATCAGACATCATATTCCTCATGTTCAAATAATCATCACAGATTATGGAAGATACTAACTAAGGATGAAATGGAGAAATTTAGCAGGACCATAAGATAGTTCTTACTCTGTAAACTTTATTGACAAAGTTAGAATATGTGAAATAACAATTGAAACACTTACAAGGAGAAGCAAACATTCCTACTACACTGTCAGGTTCAAAAGAAACCAGGACAAATGGCATCTATGGTACCTATTATAGTACCAAAGCACATGCTGGCCTCCTTGTGATGCTATGAATTACTGCCATGCTGAGTCTTCTCAGTTCTTCTCACCCTACTCCTTACCCTACATGCCTCCAGTTCATGAGCTTCTCTCACCCAACTTCTCATTCCCTTATAATTCTACTAATTTGGATATATGTTCTCCTTTGTCTTCCTCTCTTGGCCACCTCTCCCTTAATCCCCTCTCTTGGTTGTCTCTTTCACTTCCTCTTGCTCTCCCCCATCTCTTTCCTCTCACTGCCCAGTGCAGTCGACTGGGCATGTTCAGTTTACTACTTTGTCTCTCTGCTCTGGACTCTGCCAGATGCCTCTGGCTGATTTCTCATAACTACAATAAAAACCTACCATCTCCTTTGGCTGGAGACTTGGTTCAGTGATTAAGAGCACTTGTTGCAAAGGACCTGAGTTCAATTCTCAGCACCCACATATAGACTCATCACCTCCTCAATCACCAGCATGTGTGGTTCACAGATACACATGGAGGCAAACATACTCATACACATAAAACAGTAAAAATAAATAAAATGAGAAAACCATCCTATCAACCATAACTTGAAGAGGTCAGGTGCTTAGTATGTACATCAGATGCTGCAACCCTCAGTTTATACATATGTTGGCAAAACCCTCAGTATATGCACAATTAAAAGAACAGACATTGAAATAACTAAATAAGGTTATATAAATTTGGAGATCACAGTTACTAACTTTGGTCAAATGGATAGAATTAGAACTCATGCAGCTAACATTTACAAAACATACATTTTACTCCAAGCACACATAAGAAAATCACAAAGAGGTTCCAAACATAGTCCAAACTATTAGTAAACTATCCATAGTTTAGCAATGGCAAAGAAGAAAGACAGAAAATTCATAAAAAACTAAAAATTTCTGAAGAAAAATTTAAATAGAATTATACACAATCCCTAGGTGAAAAAAGAGATATGAAAAATGGAAAAAAAGATTTTCAATTAAGTAAAATGGAAATATTACAAATTAAAATTCTTGTTTTGAAACCAGAGCAATACTGACAGGAAAATATAGCATTTTAATAAGCATTGATGGAATTAGAAATGATAGATCAAACTCTAAGAACTTAAAGAGTAAATGATAGAATACCAAATTAATGAAATGATAATTAGGAAGTACTGAATGGAATTAACAATGTCAAAAGCAAGTTGCTCAAATAGACCAGTAAAATATATAATTCTATAACAACCTTGATGAAAAAAAAAGTACAAAAAGTGATTACAAAAACACCAGCATGCAGAATGTTATAAAATACATAACAAATGGGAGATGAAATAGAAAGGAATTGCTTGATATTATTTCAATGAAAAGATGATTGCAGAAAATAAAAGGGGAAATCGAGGTCCACCACTACAGACAGTGAATATGTTATGTAAATACCAATGATGACATAACATAAGATTATCCTTTAAGAAAACATTTAAAATTGTAAGTTTTTCAATCGAAAATAGACTCATACACTTTCCCATCCCCCAAAGCGTCTCAGATCCTCTCTCCTCCCCACCTACCTCAGTTCTCACCCTTTATTTTTGTCAAGATATAGACATCTAAAAACAATAAGGGAATACTGTATAATAAAATAAGGTGAAATAATGACAAACAAATCAGAACAGGATGAAGAAAACAAACGTCCAGAAGAAAACACACAAGTAAAACATACAGATACAATGACATACATATTGGTACACACAGAAATCTCATATTGCAACACCAGAAAACATAATATATACACAAAAGACCTATAAGGTGACAAAAAAGAAACAATTTTTAATTTCCAACCTTTCCCCTTTGGCATTGATAACTATGGATAGTTTGCAAATTGTTTGGAGTGTGTTTCGTTTCTTTTTTTATTTTCTATATTCTTTGTATACCTTCCAAATGTTTTCCCCTTTCCCAGTTTCCCCCTTACCTTTGTCCCATAAGTCCTCTTCCCTCTGCCCATTCCCTAATCACCCTCCTCCCATTTCTCTGTTCTGGTACTCCCCTACATTACTGGATCAAGTCTTTTCAGGACCAGGGCCCTTTTCTCCCTTCTTGGGAATCATATGATTTGCTAATTATGTCTTGAGTATTCAGAGCTTCTGGGCTAATTAATATCCACTTATCAGTGATTGCATTTCATGTGCATTCTTTTGTGATTGGGATAGCTCATTTAGGATGGTATTTTCCAATTCCACCCATTTGACTACAAATTTCATGAATTCATTGTTTTTAATTGCTGAGTAGTATTCCATTGTGTAAATATACCACAGTTTCTGTATCCATTCCTCCATTGAGGGGCACCTGGGTTCTTTCCAGCTTCTGGCTATTATAAACAAGGCTGCTATTAACATAGTGGAGCATGTGTCCTTGTTGCCTGCAGGGGAAACCTCTGGGTATGCCAGGGTCCTCTGGAAGTGTCATGCCCAATTTTCTGAGGAAACACCAGACTGATTTCCATAGTGGTTGTACCATTTTGCAATCCCACCAGCAGTGGAGGAGAGTTCCTCTTTCTCCACATCCTTGCCAACACCTGCTGTCTCCTGAGTTTTTAATCTTAGCCATTCTGACTGGTGTGAAGTGAAATCTCAGGGTTGTTTTGATTTCCAATTCCCTAATGACTAATGATGTTGAACATCTCTTAAGGTGCTTCTCAGCCATCTGAATTTCTTCTGGTGAAAATTCCTTGTTTAGCTCTCCACATAAAACTAGACACACTGAAACTAATAGAAAAGAAACTGGGAAAGACCCTTGAGGATATAGGCACAGGGGGAATGTTCCTGAACCCAACACCAATAGCTTATGCTCTAAGATCAAGAATTGACAAATGGGACCTCATAATATTACAAAGTTTCTGTAAGGCAAAGGACACTGTCAGAAGGACAAAACAGCAACCAACTAATTGGGAAAAGATCTTCACCAATCCCACATCCGACAGAGGGCTAATATCCAATATATACAAAGAACTCAAGAAGTTAGACCCCAAAGAACCAAATAACCCTATCAAAAATGGGGTACAGAGCTAAACAAAGAATTTTCCCCAGGAGTATATTTCAAACCTCTTTGCAAGTTTCTTATGTGTGCTTGGAGTGGAAGAAAGAGAGGAAGCCAGGAGGCAGGCAGGCAGGTAGGAAAGAAGGAAGGAAGGAGAATAAAAAGAAACAAAAAAGAACAAAAAAAAAAGAAGCAATGAAAGAGAGACAGAGAGAGTCAGTCAGACAGTGACAGAGACAGAGAGACAGAGAAACAGAGAGAAAGAGACAGAGAAAGAATAGTGCCCAGGCAAATCTCTGAATATTCAAGTTACAATTAGCAAATTGTAGAAAAGATTCCCAGGAAGAAGGAAGGAGAGGACCCTGGTCCCGAAAAGACTGGATCCAGTTTTATAGGAGAATTTCAGAACAGAGAAAATGGTGTGTGTGTGTGTGGGGTGATTGCGGAATGGATGGAGGGAAGAGGACTTATGGGACATATGGTGAGCGGGGAAACTGGGAAAGGGAAAAGCCATTGGAATGTAAACAAAGAATATAGAAAATAAAAAAAAATTTTAAAAAAAAGAAGCTGCTGAGTAAAGTATCAGAGAGCTCAAGAGGCCAGGGCAGGTACATAAGCAAGGTTAAGGCATCTGAACTCTCTGAACTCTCTGGGGTCTGTAGAACACAGCCTGGTGTGCAGTGCATGCTATATATGAATGAGCAGGCGACTAAAAAGCACCATGGAGTTTGTTTTGTGTTTGCTTGGCATAGGGTTTAACTTAAGAGTGGTCTGTTTCCCCAGTGAGACCCTTTTGGAGAAAAATAATTTTTCATTTGCAAGTGACTGTCAAGTCATGATAGCTTCTTGATTTAAGAATGTGGTGCTTGTTCCTACTTCCCTATCTTAGTTCTGGGACCCCATCTGGCTTAAACCTCTTCAAGTACAGTGCATGCTGCCACAGTCTGTATGAGTTCATATGTGCATCAGAGCTGCTATGCTTGGAAGGTTTGTTTTACTGGTGTTCTCCATGTCCACTGGCACTTAGAATCTTTCTCCCTCCTCTTCTGAAGGATTCCCTGAGTTCTGAGGGAAGAAATTTGATATACATATCCCATTTAAGATTGAGTGCCCCAAGGTCTTTTCTCTGTTGTGAGTCTTTGTATCTGTTCCTTTCTACTGCTATGTTAAGTTTTTAAGTCAAAGATCAAGGTGCTTGCTGATGGGGTGTTTGATTAAACAACTCACTCTCTTCTCCATAGGCAGTGTCTTGAGGCTATATCTTCACATGGTTACAGGGATAAAGTAACAACCTCAACCACATTTATAAGGAACTGAAGTGGTTTGCAACCCCATAGGAACTAGAACAATATCAACCAACCAGAAATCCCAGAGCTTCCAGGGACTAAACCACCAACCAAAGAGTACAGATGGAGGGACACATGACTCCAGCTGCATATGCAGCAGAGGATGGCCTTGTCTGGCATCAGTGGGAAAAGAAGGCCTTGTTCCTATGAAGGCTTGATGCCTCAGGGTAGGGAAATTTCAGGGCAGTGAGGTGGGAGTGGGAGGGTGAGGGTGAGTGGGGAAGCACCCTCATAGAAGCAGGGGGAGGGGGAGTGGGTAGGAAGTTTGTGGAGGGGAAACCAGGAAAGGGTATTAACATTTGAAATCTAAATACATAAAATATCCAATAAAAATTTTAAAAAGGGGTGTTTCTTCATGAGAGTTCTGATCATTCCTCAACTACTTTCTAAATTTTCCCCCTATATAGTATTGAACCATATTAAACCAAACTTGAGACCATAATAGACAAGTTATAAATTTCCAGAATCTAATGTATTACTTTTTAGTCTGTGGGTTATAACCTCTATGGGGAATTAAATGACACTTCACTTGGATGGCCTAAGAACATTGAAAGACTCAGATATTTACATTATGATTTATAGCAGTAGCGAAAGTATAGTTAACAAGTAGCAATGAAAATAATTATGTGCTTGGTTCTCAATGCAACATGTGGAACTGTCACAGAATTAAGAAGGTTGATAACCATTGCTCTCTCTAGCCCTTAATCATAAATTACCCTTGCTATCATTGACTGTACTGTAAGCATCCCGTGCTTCCCAATGGTCTGCACTTCCCAAGCTATCTAAGGAAGCTCACAATTTATTTTCTTCATTTACCTCATACATTCTTCTGTGTGTGTAGTTTGATAAGCCACACTACTTTAGTAGCCACAGCTACCCTAGCTGCAAAAGGTTCCAAAATCCTTCCATGTTCTCTTAACAGAGAATGTCAGTATTAGTATATTGTTCATATTGTTTCTGACTATTCACAGAAAACATTGTACCTTCAGTAAGAATTGCATGTTATTTTCATCAGTACTTTATTAGCTACCCACCACTATTTTCTTTGTATGCCCAAACTGATTTAAATGAAGAAGACTTTCAGAATGCCTGAAAGAAACATATGGAAGACTATCAGGAAAAGAATTTAAAAGTATGTCAATAAGAAGTACATAATTAAAACATTAAAGACTTTGAAACTCTAAACCTTAAGACGAAATAAAGAACATTATAAATACTAATTGAATGAGCATATAAGCCTTTCATTCTCCCTTTTAATGGACAGTTTTGAAATGGTAAGACTTATATCCTGACAACAATATCAATAAAATATATTATAACTGATTGAGATACTGGGGAGTAAGTGAGTTTCCAAATGTGGAATTACCAAATTCATCCTTATTTCATTTTTTTCTAATTGAGGGTGCACTGAAGAGTCGAGTCCAGCATGTAGAATCCATAATGTTAAAAAAAAAATTCTAGTAAGAGACTAGATAAATGTACTTCAATGATAATAGGAAAAATGAGAGTTAATTTTATGGATAATTGTAAAGAGAAAGCTGTTAAAAATCATCTTGTTTGTCATTCTGTACAAGGTCTACATATTATGGCTTGAAAGAAGGATTACAGAATCAAAGTAGCTTGCTTTATAGCTCAGTAACATCATGTGCATTGACTCTTGTCCAGTATTTGCCAGGCCAATGTGTTCCCACTACTTTGGCTTGTTTGGAATCTCATCTCACAAGCTGTAAACACTGTAAAAATGGACAGAGTTCATCTCAGTGCATGCTAAGAAGTTTTCTTCTTGGAAATAGCTTCAAATAATGGCCCCATATGGAATGGAGAAATTGCCTAAAGGTATTGGAATATGTAGTAAAAATCACAGAAATAAACTGAGCTGTTCCATCCATTATTTAATGAAGGGGATCTTACTGGATATAGGAGTATAGTATTTGCTAGATTAAAATATGAGTTTTGTTAAGATAATATTTGTGAGGTTATGTCAGGTCATAGCCTAGAATTGCAGTATTTTTATACTTTAGAACATATACATTCTATAATAATCATACACTGTTGTTCCCTCACTACCTTGTTATCAGATGTCTATGCTTTACTGTCTTGAATAAAGTTGTACTCTTGTGCGCCAGAAGATGATGGTAGTAAACCCATCTGAGATAAAGCCACTCATGTTTTGCTATTTCCCAGGTAATTGACAGTGATTATATATATATATATATATATATATATATATATATATATATATATAAAGAAGACTGAGGCTTGGACAACTGAATTTCCAAATAACTTGCATTTAATCCTGTGACTATCAATACTGTATTTAAATCACCTCTTTACTTTTGCCAAATGGGCACATACCTAAAACACATTAAACTTGATTAGATTATTCAAAGCATAATTTAATATTGTCTCCTTATTCAGTTACCATCACCACAAATATGAAGAAATATATTCAGCTACTAAAATGTTATGAGGATTAAAGTCAAGTTTTCTTCCTTAGAAGTGTGTAATAGTTGAACTAAGATTTCCCAATTTATATTTTTCATAAAAGCAGAAGAAAAGCCTTTGCAGCAGTTTGGTCTCCAGTGGAGTGGGAGATGCCTCCCATTCTACAAAACTGAGTGTTGACTCAAAATCCAAAATGCCTTTTCCTGCATCATTACTTTACCTTCCAGTAAAGTTGGATATTGCTGTTCTATTTTTATTTGTTAGCAATACTGTCTGATGTCTCTTAGACCTACCATAGAGGTGCCATAGTCTCTTCTTGCATTTAAATTGTAAGTCTTCAGACTAAGAAAAAGTTGTCTGGATGCTATACATATAAAAAAGAGTGAGGTAACTATGACTTATTGAAATATAGGAATTCTTTTGGATCATCTACTCACCTCAGCGAATAGACACACACACACACACACACACACACACACACACACTTCTCAGCGAATGTGTCTGCTGTTGTGTTTACTGGTCTCCAGAGAACTACTGGAAATGAATTGGCTATTAGAAGACTACAAATATGTGGCAGCATAGTATTATATTGCTTCTGACCCTTAGTGTCAGTCTCTCTCCTACTCAGCATCTACCTTTCGATTTCTATCTCCAGAGGATTGCTGTCCTATCACTATGGTCTCTATAGATGTCAGATATTGTACTGGGTAAGTTCACTTTTGAAACAACCCAGGAAATTTAATCCATATTGGTGAACTGACCACTCCAAATATGCAGATGTGAGAGTTAGGGACTACTTAATATATTCATTTCTGTTGGTGACACAAAGGCCTTTTTACCCTGTTATTCCCTTTCTTTTCCTGCCTGCTTTCCTGCCTTGTCTTATCTCAATGAAAGATTGTGGTTAGGTTATATAAACCAAATAAAGCCTTTCTTCTCCAAGTTGCTTTTGGTCAGAATGTATTATCATAGCAATAGAAATCAAACTGACACAGAGACTCACATTTTTGCCTTGCAAACTGGAAATAAATACAACTGGACATATTAGTATAATGGCAGACAATTACCATGTGAGAGTTGTGGGTCAAGAAAAATGGCTTTCCTAATGGTTAACCCAACTAGTTTGGGATACTGGAATAATCAAAATGGATAATGATGGTCAGTACTATAGTTTGAATGAGTATGGCTCCCATAGTCTCATATACTTGAAAACTTGGTCCCCATTTGGTGGAACCTTTTAGGCAAGATCAGGAGATGTGATTGTGCTGGAAAATGTGTGTCACTGGGATGGGCTTTGAGGTTTCAAGACTCTTGAGATTTACAGTGATCAATCTCTACCCTGAGGAAGTGTATCAAGATGTGAACTCACAGTCATTCCTTTGAAATCATAAGCCAAATCAAGCACACTTTTTTTTTTATACATTTCTTTAGTTTTGGTGTTTTATCACAGGAACAGAAAAATAACTATTATAAGTTGCCTTATAATATTATTATTTAGTTTATTAGTTTATTATTAGTTATGTATAAGCAGCAGTATAGAGATGTCTCAATCATTTTTTGTTATCTATTGCAATTATTATACTATTTTCCTAATTGTTTGGTTCAAAGTGTGACTGTACTGTTCCTAGCAACTGGATGTCTTATATCAGAATAGAGGTGCTTAAAATTATATTGATCAACATGGTGACAAATGTTTCTCATCAACCTATTTCCATGCCCTGACTTATAAAAAACATGGATGATATTAGGGGATAAACTGTGTTATCTAAATAAGATGGCAGCCTATGTATCAAGTCCTATGTATCAAGTAATGAAAACACAAGTGCCTTATTTAGCATATTTTTTCAGTTATTTTCCAGGAAGGTTTCTTTCTCTCCTTTTTCTTTCTTTTCTTCTTTGTTTGTTTGTTTGTTTGTTTGTTTCTTTCTTTCTTTCTTTCTTTCTTTCTTTCTTTCTTTCTATCATCTATCTATATTTATCTATTTATGACTAATTTACCTTATATCCTGCTCACTGCCTCCTTCTAGTCATTCCCACCCACAATCTTTTCCCTCCCATTCTCTGAACAGGTAGAAACCTCACCCCACCCCCGTGTATTCCCCAACCCTGGCACATCAAGTCTGTGAGGCTAGGTGTTTCCTCTCCCACTGAGGCCAGACAAAGCATCCCAGCTAGAAGACCATCTCCCTCATACAGGCAATAGATCCTGGGATAGCCCCTGCTTCAGTTGTTTGTGACTTACCTAAAGACCACTCTGTACATATATTACATGTGTGCAATGAGGTCCAGGTCCAGCTCTTGTATGCTCTTTCATTCAGTCTCAGAGATCCCCAACGTTCCATGTCAGTTGACGCTGTTGGTTTTCCTGTAGAATTCCTATCCCCTTCATTGACTACAATCTTTCCCCAAACTCTTCCTCAAGAGTCTCCAAACTCCAACTATTGTTTGGCTGTTGGTTTCTGCATCCTTCTGATTCAATTTTTGGATGGACCCTCTCAGAGGGCAGTCATGCTAAACTCCTGTTTGCAAGTTTAAAAGAGTATCATTAATAGTGTCAGGGATTGGTGCTTGCCCATTGGGTGAGTCTCAAGATGGGCCAATTATTAGTTGGCTGTCCCCTCAGTCTCTGCTCCACCCCCTGTCTCTGCATTTCTTGTAGATAGAATAAATTTTTGGGCTGAAAGTTTTGTGGGTGGTTTTGCAAAGGCCATTTTACTATAAAAAGCATTTTATTACACAGATTTGAGTTTTCTATATATAACTTTGAAGCAGTCTTCTACATTCAAACATATTCTCTCAATTCTGATTTTTTTACTTTTCAAGTACCTGCTTCATACTATACATGATTATGATCCTTGACATTAGAGATAAAATTAGGAACCGACCCTGCTCATTGTGATGCTTTCTTGCTTGCTTATATATATATGAAATCTTTATACGACTGGTCCCCATGGGTTCATGTTTTGAATGTTTCATTCCAAATGATGGTGCTATGTCAGGAAGGCTAGAATCTCCAAGGGTATTATCTTTGGAAAGATATTATTGCCCTAGACTTCTCCTGGACAACATCTAGAACTTTCTTCTTTATCTATACTTTAGAAGTCATTATGTTTTTCAAAGATTTTCTATGGATAACAAATACAGTATTTTTGAGATTTTTGATGTCATATATTAACCAGCAATATAAATATTGCTGATCTTCAAACTATGCCCAATTTGGAAATATTATTTTAATTAGTGTTTGATGTTTCTAATGAAATATTTTGAATTATCTCAAATCTATATCCCAAGAAATATATATATATATATATATATATGTATGTATATATACACACACACACACGTGTGTGTGTGTGTGTGTGTGTGTGTGTGTGTGTATGTCTGTCTATTTAAAAATGAAAAAGAAGAGATATTGTTTAATATCTATAATAGAAAATTCATAGTTCCAAATTTGATTTTAGATTTCTTTTTGCATGTATTAGAGAGAAATGAATAAATACAAGCACATACAAACTCTTGTTTTGAACCTATGTATTCCTTCTCATCAGCATATATCACAAATACATGTCACAGAAATATTTATCTCCAAATGTAATTTTAGTAAGTTTTCATTTTATAGTCAAAAATCAATGAATAGATTTTGAACCCTATAATACCTTACAATTATTTTCTTCAATGTATGACAAGTCTGCTGAGTTTAACAGAATGAAAGACTTTATAGCATGCTCCTACAAAAATGTGCAGATCAATGAAATTGAGGCATCTGTGGAGGTTTTAACCACAGTACATCCCTTAATTACTAAGTCTATTAATTCAAAAGGTAAATAGACACACTACCATCTTATCAGATTGATTATAAATAATAATCCTATTGAATTTAATTGAATTAAATACATATTTCCCAAAAACCTATATTATAGATAGGACAGAATTACTGTAACCTGTGAATGATCAAAGATTTTTGTTATATGAAGCATTCAGAAATGCAATGATCAATGGGTAAAAAGGTATCTCTAAACAACTACAGTATATTCTAGAACATTCTCTGACTCTTTTGCTATGATTTATGAATGATCACATTTAGCATGATCTAGGGAATTTTGCTTTCCCTAGTTGGGGAACAGTGTAGGTGATTTAAAACTGGTATTCAGGAAACCTGAGTGTCAGTTGCAAATTTCCATAATCTTGCACAAGTCAAGTCAAGCTTTTGAGCTTCTGTTTCTCCATTTTTAAAATCTAGGAAATATTCACTTTCTTGAAAACTTCATGAATGGCTATGAGAATCATAAAATTAGAAGTTGATGATACAAAGTTCTACATATGAGTACAGTGTTCTCTAATAATACACTCTTATTTGTTAATAATAATAATAATAAGTAGTTTACTTTAGGAGAAATACATTTATAAGTTCTCTGTAATAAAAAGTAGCTTATTTGTTCCTTTTGCTTGTGTGATGGTTTGAATAAGTTTAGTCCACAGAGACTCAAGTGTTTGAATGCTTGGCCATGAGGAATCACACTATTAACAGGGGTGGACTTGGAGTAGATATGGCCTTGTTGGAGGAGGTGTATCACTGTAGATTTAGGATTTGAGGGCTTATATATGATCAAGCTGTCCCCAGTCAATCTCCTTCTGCTGCCTTTGAATCAATATGTAGAAATATTCATTCCTCTAGGACAATGTCTACCTGCACACTGCCATGCTTCCTGCCTTGATAATAATGGAATAAACATTTGAAAATATAAGCCAGCTCCAATTAAATGTTTCCTATTATAAGAATTAATTTGGCTGAGGAATACCTTGTCAGGCATCAGTGGGAGGAGAGGTCCTTGATACTTTGAAGGCTTAATAGATGCCCTAACAAAGGAAAATCAAGGGGGGAGGTGGGTGTGGGTCAGGTGAAGGTGCATATACTTGGAGGCAGGGTGTGGGAGGAAGGGTTGAGGGGTTTTGGGAAGGAAGGAAACGAGGAAATATTTTAGCATTTGAAATGTAAATAAAGATTTTAGTCAATAAATAATATAAAACAAATAACTACTTTGGTCTAGACCTTGGGAGCAAACATGGCAGCCAGTCCCACAACACCCAGAGGCAGCTCTAATCCCAGGCACTCTAACATGCACAGGATCATAGGATCAGGGGTGAGGAGGACAAAACATCTGTCCAACACTAAGATTAACTGGGCCTAGCAGGAGCCAGGCACACAGGATCTATGCCAGACCAGTGGCATGGGTTCATTCCAGTCTGGGCTGGTTCACTGAGCAGACCTTGGGTCCAAACTTCTCATCCAGTCCCACAACACCTAGAGGAAGTTCCACTCCCAGGCACTTTTACAATCCCACAATCACAGGATCACAGGATCACAGGAGCTTTGTTACACCAGCATCTCAGGGTCCCAGAGGTGGCATGACTCCCAGGAGCTCACACACACCTAGGATCTGAGGATCATAGGATCCCAGGATCACAGGAAGGACAGGCTCCAGTCAGATGTACTGAGGGCAGGTAGTGCTAAAGATAATCAGATGGCAGGAGGCAATTGTAAGAACATAAGAAAAAAAAAACCTAAAGCTCCTTGGCATCATTAGAACACAATTTTTCCATCATAGCAAGTCTGCCATATACCATCACAATGGAAAAGCAAGAGATCTAAAATCACTTCTCATGATGCTGATAGCTAGAAGGCCTTAAAGAGGAAACACAAAAATCCCTTAAAGAATTACAGGAAAACACAATCGAACAGGCAAAAGAAATTAACCAAACCATCAATGATATAAAAGTGGAAATAGAAACAATAAAAAAAATCACAAAGAGAGACAACTCTGGAGTTGAAAACCTAGGAACGAGATCAGAAGTCATAAATGCAAGTATCACCAACAGTATACAAGAGACAGACGAGAGAATTTCAGGTGCAGAAGATACCATAGAAAGCATTGACATGACAGCCAAAGAAAACATGAAAAGCAAAAGGCTCCTATCCAAAAACATCCAGGAAACCCAGGACACAATAAGAAAAATGAATCCTAAGTATAATAGGTATAGAAGCAAGTGTAGATTCTCAACTTAAAGGACGAACAAATATCTTCAACAAAATTATAGAAGAAAACTACCCTAACCTAAAGAAAGAGATGCCCATGAACATACAAGAAGCCTAAAGAACTCCAAATAGACTGGACCAGAAAAGAAATTTATTGGTTATAAAACACCAAATACACTAAACAAAGAAAGAATATTAAAAGCAATAAGGGAAAAAGGTCAAGTAACATATAAAGGCAGACCTGTCAGAATTACACCAGACTTCTCACCAGATACTCTGAAAACTAGAAGATCCTGGGCAGATCTCATACAGACCCTAAGAGTACACAAATGCCAGCCCAGGCCACTATCCCCAGCAAAACTGTCAGTTACCATAGACTGAGAAAACAAGACATTCCATGACTAAATTTACACAATATCTTCCCACAAATACAACCCTACAAAGGATAACATATGGAAAACTCCAACACAAGGAAAGAAACTACATCCTAGAAAAAAACAGAAAGTAATCTTTCAAGAAATCCACACAAACATAATTCCACCTCTAACAATAAAATAACAGGAAGTAACAATCACTTTTCCTTAATATCTTTTAATATGAAAATTAATGTTATTAACATATTATAATAGATTGAAATTCAAAAATATGAAGAATTAGAAATGTATAGGCTCTTGCCCTGTGGTCTTTCTAATTTGGTAATTGGAGAAACATGTCCAATATTGTACAGTCCATATACACTTTCTGCTTGTTTGTATATGACATTGTCTTTCTGTGTACCACATAATGGTCTTGAAATCATGCTTCTCCTATCTCGGCCTCTCTATAAGTAGGATTGTTTATTTGATGTTATTACCCTATACTATTGTTTTCAGAACATCTTACATATTTCAAAATTATATATACAGCCAAGAAAACGGAGACAATTAATTTGGGAGGTGGCTTATAAGAGAACAACAAAGAGTGAGACTAAATGTTAGGTTTGATATTTATAATTATTGTATCACTTTTAAAGAAGATGACCTTATAAGTCATTTCTTTAAATAATAATAATAAGAAGAAGAAGAATAAGAATGTGTTGGTCATGGTGTTTCTTCCCAGAATCAATCCTAAGATTAAGACAACAAGTCTTAGTGGCAGGGTATAAATTGCTAGGAACTATGAACTATGAACTTTAAGGAATGTATCAGAAGACTGTCTATATATTTGAATGACAGGTTGAAGATTTCATTTTATTTAATGCATAGAAATTGGTATTTCAATTTGGCAAACATATTCATGTTATTTAAACACACAAGATGAATGTGTCTTATTAATCCAGAAGTTGCCAAAATGTGATATCCTAAAAGGTTACTAGAGTTCTCTGCCCACAAGAATATACAGCGCTACTCGTCAACAAATTGTCAACTTCTGTCTTTTCATTTTTTTATCCTCAAATATTATGTGCATAATTTGTTTTCTATGTTCTGTGGAAGCTCTCAAACTTAACAGGAATAGTAATGCAACTGTTACTGACCATTCAAAATCAGATAAATAAATATTTTTGAGTTCATTGCTCCTGTTTCCATCCCCTGTTTTTATTCTTTCTTCCACTTCTCACCAAACTTTCTATTATATCCCCTCTCTATATATGTTCTATCTCTCAACATTGCATGATTTTCCTAAATTCATGTTTTCTTATATTTTAAAGATTTTATTGTCCTTTCAGTACTTTGAATAGCAGACTTTTGTTTTAGACATGAGATCTCAGTTAAGATAAGCTAGTCTCCTGGGTAATGGGAGCTTGCCTGTTTTATACCTGGTTTTGGTTTATGACCTTTAAACTATTGCAAATCAAGAACACTTAAGTTGGAATAATATGCAATTGAATAATTTTCTGTAGAACCATTACCTACATTTTAACATTTTTTTGGTGTCTGTCTCTGTCTCTCTGTCCTTCTGTCTCTCTCTCTCTCCCTCCCCCCACTTCCTGGGGAGAAGATGGATAAAAAAGAAAGGGTTGGATGGATATCAAACCAATAACAATGGAAATACTGACATGTAAAAGAATGAAATTAGACTCAGATATATCACCCTACACAAAAAAGGAACTCTAAATGCATCAAATGCATCAGTATCAAACCAAAAAGGTAGAAAATGCAAAAAGAAAGTAAAGCCTGTACCCTACAAAATGTAGGTTTAGGGAAGGACTTTATGAATAGGATTCCATTTGCTCAGGAATCAAAAGCAACAATTTATAAATGGGATAACATAAAACTAAAAAGCCCTTTTTGTACCAAAAGAAATAGCAATTGAATAGGAAAGCCACAAAATGGGAGAGAATTTTTGTTGCTATAAAACTGATAGAGGAAATGAATTGTAAATATAGAATATATACAATTAAAAAAGAGTAATTTAAAAAAAGAACTCAAATATAAAAGAATTTTTTTTAAAAAAAATCAGTAATTAGTTATGGATTTGAACAAAGATTTTTTTAAAGAAGTAATAAAATGGATAAGGAAATTTTTAAAAATGTTTGACATCTGTGCTAGATAGTCTTTATGTCAAGTTGACACAGGTTAGCGTCATCTGTGAGGAAAGAACTTCACTTGAAAAAAATGCCTCCATAATATCGTGCTGTGGCAAGTCTGTGTGTACATTTTCTTAATTTATTGATGATGGAAGTCCTATCTCATTGTGGGTAGTTCCCAAAATGGTTTGAGATTTCTTTATACCCTGAATGGCTAAGATCAAGAAAACAATTCATTAAAAATGCTGCTGAGAATTTTGGAAAGAGAAACATTCATTCACTGTTGAGAGAGTGTCAACTGGCCCAGCTACTCTGTTAATCACTGTGGAGAATTTTGAAAAAGCTAAAGGAGACAGATGATATGATCCCAGTATATCACTCCTTGGTATATGCCCAAAGGACTTTTTATCATGTTTTACAGATCCTTGCTCATCAACATTTATTGCTGCTCTATTCACAGTAGCTAGGAAATAGAAACAGTCTAAATGTCCTTTAAGTTTTGAATGGATAAGAAAATGTGGTAACCCTAGAGCTCTGAGGGACCTAATCACCAACCAAAGAATACATATAGAGACACCCATGGCTCTAGCTGCATGTGTAGCAGAAGAAGGCCTTGTCAGAGATCGATGAGAGGAGAGGGCCTTGGACCTGTGAAGGAACATTGCCCTAGTATAGGGGAATGCCAGGACAGGGGAGCTGGAGTGGATGGGCAAGTGAGCAGGGGAAGAGGGGATGGGGTAAGGTGTTTTTGGTGGGTAAACGAGGAAAGGGATAACATTTAAAATGTAAATAAAGCAAATATCTAATAAAAAAGAATATGTGGCATATCTACATTATAGAATATTATTTGGTAAAAAGAAAAAAATTAAATCATGAGCTTTTCAGGTAAATGGTTGGAATGAATAATATTAAGCAGAGTAACCCAAATTCAAAATACATAGAACCAAATAGAACATACTCTTATTTGTGGATCCTATTTATGAGTGTTTAGATTTAAGTATATAACCTAAATAACCATAGAAACCAGGAAAGAACAAAGAACATGGAAGAGACAGTAGAAGAGAATATTTATAGAAAGATAATAGGACACATGCGATATGAAGGGGAAAATGGGAAAACATCGAGACTTGGACTGGAGAGGGAGCATGAGGGCAATATAGACACAGAGAGGAAGTACAGCTACGTAACCCTAGGGATATCTGGAAAAGGCATAGGAAAACTATCATTCTATAGTCATTCTTAACAGTTAATACAGAGTGGAATAGAGTGATGACTCTGCAGTTAAGAACATAGGTTACTCTTCCAGAGGACCAGGATTTTATTTGGATTCCTAGCATCCACACCACACACATACTCAGAACTGTCTGTAATTCCAGGTTCAAGGGTTCTAATGCCCTCTTCTGGCCTCCTCAGGTACCAAGTACACATGTGCTTTACAAACATACATGCAAACACAACAATCACATGAATAAAATAAAATACATATATGATACAAGTGAATCTATACAAGGTGATAATGACCACCCCTCTCCCTTCAAAAAAAAAAAGAGCCATAGACTATCCAACAAAAACCCATTGCCAGGTATGAGGAATTTCTATTTCAGTTGTTGATCAGAAGAGTTCAAGAGATTCACAAAACAAATGTAATTTACTGCTATTGCCCCTGGTTGCTTCCCAGAACCATTGCTAAAGATATCACATACTTGGGACATAAGACATGGAGGAATCCAGCTAGAACTTTCCTGTAATCTTCCTCTGTGAATATTAGTTCTCATAGAAGAAGCCAGAGGAGGACATTGAATTCCTGAAACTAGAGTTACAGTTTTTGTGAGCATGCATGTGGTGTGGATTCTGGGAATTAAATGCAAAGATGCTTTGAGAGCTACCTAGGAGAAAAGGCAATCAATAGTTCTACTCATATTTAAGTTTATAAGTCATAACAATGGCTGGATAGGAAAGATATTCCAAGTGATATAATAGTACCATATTTATATTAAATGTAAGCAACAGATACTTAGTTGGACTTAAGGCCTGCTTAACAGGAGAAAAATCATGCCTACTACTATAAACATAGCCAACTAGTTGTTGTTATTGAGGTCACAGATGCTGGAGCAAAACCTATTACTACCACATTACTAAAGCCCATAATTCCCAATTGTATGTAAATATCTATCCTTGTAACCAGATATAAGTACACCATCAAAGAAGTTTTTTTTTTCTTTTTATAATAGGTAGAGAACATGGGAGAAATTCACAAGTGGACAAAATACATCGAATAAGTGACTATAGGGTATTCAGACCCACTTATTAAATCTACCACACATCCTCTGCAATCAAGTCTCAAGAAACATCAGAGAAATGAGGTCAGAAAAATTTTATCAGTAGATTACCAAGATCCCTGGTGTATCTTTCAGGGATGACAGAATTGATGCACCCATACAAACTCAACAATATGGTGGCCTGCACAAGGATATTAAAAGTAGGCACACTGTTGAATACTGTGAGATGATATGACAGGAATGGCTTTAACCAAACAAGTGAAATATCTGTATGACAAGAACTTCAAGTCTCTGAAGAAAGAAACTGAAGAAGATCTCAGAAGATAGAAAAATCTCCCATGCTCATGGATTGGCAGGGTTAATATAGTAAAAATGGCTATCTTGTCTAAAGCAAAATATAGATTCAATGCAATCCCCATCAAAATCCCAACTCAGTTCTTCATAGAGTTAGAAAGAGCAATTTCCAAATTTATCAGAATAAAAAAAAAACTCAGGAAATCAAAAACTATTCTCAAATATAAAAGAGCCTCTGGCAGAATCACCATCTCTGACCTCAAGCTATACTACAGAGCAATCATGATAAAAACTGTATAGTACTGGTACAATGACAGGCAGGTAGATCAATGGAATAGAATTGAAGACGCAGAAACAAACCCACACACACTATGGTCAATTCATCTTTGTTTGACAAAGGAGCTAAAACCATCCAGGGGGAAAAAGACAGTGTTTTCAACAAATGATGCTGGTTCAACTAGCAGTCAGCAAGTAGAAGAATGCAAATTGATCCATTCTTATCTCCCTGTACAAAGCTCAAGACCAAATGGATTAAGGACCTTCACATAAAATCAGACACACTGAAACTTATAGAAAAAGAAAGTGGGAAAGTGCCAGGCGGTGGTGTCGCACGCCTGTAATCCCAGCACTTGGGAGGCAGAGGCAGGTGGATTTCTGAGTTTGAAGCCAGCCTGGTCCATGGAGTGAGTTCCAGGACAGCCAGGGCTACACAGAGAAACTCTGTCTCGAAAAAAAAAACAAAAAAAAAGAAAGAAAGAAAAAACAGAAAGTGGGAAAGAACCTGGAGCACATGGGCACAGGGGAAAATTTCCTGAACAGAACACCAATAGGTTATGCTCTAAGATCCAGACTTGAAAAATGGGACCTCATAAAATTGCAAAGCTTCTGTAAATAGGGGAAAATGACAACCAAGAGATTGGGAAAATATCTTTACCTATCCTACATATGATAGAGGGCTAATATTCAATATATACAAAGAACTCAAGAAGTTAGATTCCAGAGGAAGAAATAGTAAAAAAAAAAAAAAAATGGGGTACAAGTTAAAAAATAATTCTCAACTGAGGAATAAGGAATGGCTGAGAAACACCTAAATAAATGTTCAACATCCTTAATCATCAGGGAAATGCAAATCAAAACAACCTTGAGATTCTACCTCACATCAGTCTGAATGGCTAAGATCAAAAACTTGGAGGACAGCAGATGCTGTAGAGGATGTGGAGAAAGAGGAACACTCCTCCATCGCTGGTGGGATTGCAAGCTGGTAAAACCATTCTGGAAATCATTTTGGTGGTTCCTCAGAAAATTGGACATAGTACTACCTGAGGACCCAGCTATACCACTCCTGGCCATATACCCAGAAGATGCTCCAACATGTAATAAGGACACATTCTCGACTATGTTCATAGCAGCCTTATTTATAATAGCCAGAAGCTGGAAAGAACTCAGATGTCTCTCCACAGAGGAATGGATACAGAAAATATGGTACACAATGGTGTACTACTCAGGTATTAAAAACAAATTCATTAAATTCTTAGGCGAATGGATGGAACTAGAAAATATCATCCTGAGTGAAGTAACCCAATCACAAAAGAACACAAAAGGTATGCATTCACTGATAAGTGAATATTAGCCCAGAAGTTCACAATACCCAAGATGCAATTCACAGACTACATGAAGCTCAAGAAGAAGGAACAACAAAGTATGGATACTTTAGTACTTCTTAGAAGAGGGAGCAAAATTCCCATGACTTACAGCCAACCAATGGACTGAGCATAGGGTCCCCAACGGTGAAGCTAGGGAAAGATTCCAAGGAATTGAAGGGGTTTGCAACCCCATAAGAGGAACAGTAATATGTACCAACTAGTACCCCCAGAGCTCCCAGGGACTAAACCCCCAACCAATGAGTACATATGGAGGGATCCATGGCTCCAACTACATATGTAGCAGACAATGGTGGTTTCAGGCATTAATGAGAGGAAAGGCCATTTGTTCTGTGAAGGCTTGATGCCCCAGTGTAGGGGAATGTCAGGTCAGGAAAGTGGGAGGAGGATTGGTAAACAGAAGGCAGGGGATGGGATAGAGAGTTTTGGTGGGTAAACAAGGAAAGGGGATAACATTTGAAATGTAAATAAAGCAAATATCTAATATTGTTTTTAAAAGCCCTTCAATTGTTTATAAGCTGTTACTCAGTGGTTATCTCTAGTGGGCATCCCAAATAACAGCATAAGAAAAAAATTAATGTTATTTTGAAAATTAATGTGCAATGGATTTGCAGAGTTTCTGTATCCTAGATATATAAAATTCTAAGAAAAATGTGAAAATTGGAAGCATTTGGTCTCAAATACTGGTAAAGATATTCAGAAACCTGAGAAGAGTAGAAATATTTTAAAACCACAAGAATCAAAACTGAACAGGTATGTTCAGTTTTTTTCCTTCAGAAAAACAAAAGAAGACATCTTATTAATATTTTTAATTAAACAAAGACTGGTATTTGAGTTTTCAAAGCACAGTCTATTGTTTGTGTTTTTATGCTAAAATGGATTCTGGTTCAATCATCTCTAGAGTTTTTCCTTTTCTTTCTTTGAAAACTGCACATGTTCCTCTAAAGATATGCTTTATTCCCCTAATGTGCCAGAGTCTGTCTGTAGTTTGAAGTAATATGTATGCACTGAATTTGTCTCACCAAGCCCTTCAGCTCCATTGTACTTCGAAATGTTCGATAACACAACAATGGCATGAACCTTAGTTGAAAACAACGAAGCTCCCCCTTGCTATGACTTATGTCTGTGACATTTTGATGCTGATATGCTCTAGATGAAATTTGTAAATACAATTCTAAATTTCTGGCATTTGAATTGGTCAGTTTAATTCAGGCATCATCTTCGTTAAAAACTCCACCTACTGTATTTATGCAAAAAGATATGGGGAGGAAGGGATAAAAGACATTTTCATTCTGGAATAAATATTATCAGAGTTTTGCCATGTGAGAATCAATGCATACAGAATAGCACATCACCAAACACTAAGCTGGAGGTGCAGTCTGGCATAACCCCTTCCTTCAAAGCTCATGAGCTTACTGCTATCCACCTGGTGGATCTCTCCACAAGGAAGCTGAGTGAGTCCATTAAGCTTATGTAACACAAGCTTAAAGGTGAAATGGAAAGCTCTTAAAAAATAAACTATTTAAATTTCTAAATCAAGATTGTGCATTATGTGCTGAAACTTAAATATACCAGTAATGCCAAGTGCATTTGTACAATAATCATAATCACATTCACTTTTCAAAGGAAACATTTAAAAGTACATTTCCTTCACCAGAGCTGAACCATCCCCCAACCTCAAAATCAGTATTCCAGCTTTGCTCTGGATGAAGTGAAGGGAGAGTAGCAGTCAGGGAGTGCTCTATGCTTCGCAAGTACTGTCTTCAATTCTTATAAATCCTTAATCCAGCCCTTGATAGGCAGGTGGAGAAGAAATTGATTTTTTCAAATGTTTTGGTCTCATAAAAATTCAGAATATAAGAAATGTAAGCATCTTCACTTATTTTTCAGAGATATGGGGTCTTATTTATTTCAGCATCCAATTTAGGGCAAGAAAAACAGTTACAGAACATCCATCAAAAATAGTAAGAGGGTATTAAAATGTATGCACTGATGACAACTTCAAACTCACTGACAACTGCTAGTTTATTTCATGATCTAAGTAAGCCCTGTGAGTTCTTATTTTGATTTCTGTGAGCATTGTTTGCGATGGAGTCTGAGACTTAAATTTGACCTAAGCCCACCATACTCTGAATGCCTGATGTCATGTGTAGTGCAAGAACATCAGTGTCTGTGGCCAAATGTGACTCGGGGACCTTTCTTCCAAATGTCTTTGAAACTCTGCCTAATTATCATCAAATACTAATGAGACAGCTAAGAGTTGCCAGTTGAAGTGTTCCTAAGAAGCATAGTCACAAAGATACCTTTACTTATGCTCCTGTTGCTACTGTTGCAAGTGCTCCACTTTCAAGGAGGAGGTCGGCTGAGCTTTTGTCCCTTAAAGGGCTATTTCTTCTTTGGCCTTGACTTCCAGTACTATGATTGTGTATAGGAAAATCAATCATGTACTTCAGAGGAATGAATCTGAATATTGACTTCCACGACCCAGACACCCATGACAAACAACATCATTTACCGTGCCATGAGGGTTAGGAGCAAATGAAGCCATTCAACAGATTTAATTCAGATTACTGGTTTGAATTTTGCTTTCTAGATACATTTTAGTATTTCTGCTTCAGGTTTCTCTCTTATAAAATAGAAGATTTCAATTTTGACAAAGGCTGCCCGTGGAACGCTTTCTTCCTAGCAGATCCACACAAGTACAAAGACAGATCTGCCCATTGAGACTGGCAGCCAAAAGAGTGACACAAGATCAGTGTGAGAGGACGTTGGCATCTAACATAGTCCAGGAAATTACTCCAAACCTCACTCTTGTAATGGACTCTAAATTCTCAGCAACTGAAACCCACACTGCAGCAGCCAATTGGTAATAAATTTAAAATACCAGATGATCTCAGAGAAAGGAATTGCAGCCATGGAACAACATATTTCTAAGATCAATGGGACATATCTGTCTTCCTGGAATAGGATACGCTTCTGGAAAATAAAGTAATGATCTGAGAAGGTGGAACAGAAATTCTTTTTAATATCTTCCTCCTAGTCTTTCTTAGAGACATAGGATAATAGTTAAATGTTGTAGATATCATGGAGGTTTTCAAATGGAAACTAAAAAAAAGTGACATTTATAATTCAAATCTTCCTGACTCTCTAATCATTTGAATTTATGAAAAATGCATAGCATTATATCTACTTAATGTACTATATTTAGAGTTACATTGGAGAAATTCCCATTACAATGGTTTGTACATCTGTATATTTATATGTTCAATCGACACATGAAAAAAAAAGACATCTTGGTTGCCCCATCTAAGTAAAATTGTTATTGCCAGACCCTGTCAAAGATCAATACAGCAGTAAGGATAGCAAGGTGAGTTGAAAGTCAGGAAGCCTTTTGGGAAAACATTATGAGTTTCTGCTTTACTTTTAATGTTTCAAGCACCTACAAATGAAAAATGTAGAATTTTCTCATTTGTTCAGTATTTTTCACAAAAGAAATTTGAAAAAAGGTAAGGGTTGTCAAAGTCTTTTCACATTAATCCAACATGTAAATCTTGACTAAAGTTTAAAAGTGTTCATAGAGATTATCCTGTTTCAAACTAATTCTGTGCAGTAGCAATCATGTGTGCTATTAATGCTAGATATACCCATTATTACAGTACACCGCACATTCATGCTACAAACATTTAACCAGTGCTTAACGACATCACGGGGCACTAAGGCAGAGAAGGATGACACAATGTAAAGTAAGTCATGTCTCCCTCACAGTCTATTAGGAAGATAGAGACTACAGAACACATTTGCTTTTGTGATTCACCCAAAACTGATGAAGTTGGGCTTTTGAGGATCAGATTTGGCCCTGGAGAATACAAAGTAGAATCATGGATCAAAGACCACCTTGAAAAAGTTCATTACTAAGTAAAATGTTCTTCACACTAGGTCTTGAAATTTGAAGAAGAAGAAAGAAAGAAAGAAAGAAAGAAAGAGAGAGAGAGAGAGAGAGAGAGAGAGAGAGAGAAAGAAAGAAAGAAAGAAAGAAGGAAGGAAGGAAGGAAGGAAGGAAGGAAAGAAAGAAATGAGCCCCATACAACTTGAGCAAATTCTCTCAGCAAAGAGCAACTACTGCCAGTACTGATCCACCTAATCCCAGGATTACAGGGGATCCCAGGAGAAAGGGGAGATTTGTTTTAAGTGGGATTTTGCTACATGAGAATGGCCTGCAGTCCTGTGGGCTCCGTTATATAGCCCTTTTCTCTGTACAGAGGCAAATGCTATGCCTTTGCTCAAATCGGTTTATTAGCTATTTGAATGCTCCAGGTGGTGATATCAGCTGAAAGACTATAGAAATTCGACCACAGAACTTTTTGTAAATGCAGTCTCACTTTTCCAACTTGTTGTGCACTGCATGTAATTACACATTTGGGAAAATACAGCCACTGAATGAACTGTTGTAGTGCCTTTATAGAGTCCTTATCTGATACTATTCAAAAAATGGAAACTTTTCAGCTCCATAAGATAAGGGCAATCTAACCTTTCCTGTGGTGCTACATTTCCTATTTAGAAAATATACAATCCCTGTATTATAAAGAATTACTAAAAAAAATGAATTTCAGTTAAAAGTCTCTTTACAGTTCAAATTTCCACTTGTCAAAGCAATTTGGGTGGGAGGGCAGTTGTAATATAATGTGTAAACTAGGTATATATAATTTAAAATGTAAAATGAAGATAGCATGAGAATTTAAAAAATATTATAAAGTGAAGTATTTATTATCCATGCTAGGGAGGGAAAGAAAAAAGAAATTGCCAAATTAATAACTAAAAGCTATCAAATTCATTTTGTCTAAAAAATAGTATGTAATTTATTTTTGGTAATTAAGCATAAATTATAACACAGGCAATATCTCTTCTGGGGATTTAATTCCATTATAAAAATGGTGGTTAATTCCCAATGCTATCTCTCTATGATCCTTTCTTGTGCTTCTTTCTTATCTGTTTCTCTTCTCTGGGCCAGTGTTCAAGTAAAAAATGCCTACAGCATTAATATATTAACTGAGTTCTATAGATATTGGACTACAATCTGTTTTTCCTATGTCTTAGTTACTTTTTCTATTGATGTGAAGAAACACCGTGACTAAGGCAACATATGAAAGAGTTTATTGGGGCTTGCAGTTTCAAAGGGTGAGTTCATGACCAACATGGTGGTGAGCATGGTAGCAGTCAAACATTGTGCTGGAGTATTAGCTGAGAGGTTATATGTTGAGACAACAAGCAAAAAGAAGAGAGAGCTATCTAGGAATACTGTGGGCTTTTGAAACCTGAAGACCCAGCTCCAGAGACATACCTCTTATAACAAAGCCATACCTCCTCCAACAAGACAACACCATTTAATTATCCCCAGACAGTTCTGCCAACTTGGAACTAAGAATTCAAACATACGAGCATATGGAGACCATTCTCATCCAAACCATCGTACCTTAGGGCCCTGTAACTAAAGCTGATGGGGTCTGTTGGTCCCCATCCTGTCTGATGTCCAGTTGCTCTGTCCTGGCTTCAAGAGCCCACTGACTAAAACATGCTGGTACTGCGCTCCTTTACATAAGCTACAGTAATACTTGTAGATAATGCCCAATGTCTCATTCTCAAGACTATTTGAATGTTAACAGATACTTCACAGAAGCATGATATTTTAATGAGTAAAAATACTAGTAACGCCCCTTGGACAGGGATAGTGTGAGGACTAGATATAGCTACAAGGGATTTCCAGTTTCAATTGAGGATCCAGATTTAATAAGACTTGCAAGATTAGGATTTTAGTTGTTGCACCCAGTGATTGAGTTGCCTTGTTTTTGAACTTTGTGTTGCATTTTCTTTCACGTGGCAGCTTATCTGGATTCAAGAGAGAAAGGCCCACTTTGGTCTTCCAAAAATTACATTGGCTTTATTGAAGGCCAGCTTCAATGAATGGCACACCATGTGAACATGAAGAGATGTCCTGTGAACAGAGCCATCTGCAATACAACTGCTTTTTGGAAACTTCATTTTCTTATTTAATTTGGCTGTCTGCTACATGCTCCCTGTGGAGTTCAACCTCCAGAAACATTTTCAAGTTATAGCTTTATGACACACCAAAGCTCCTAGCACTACTGACTTTGGGTCTTTGGGCTCACAGCAATATTATGCTCTCTCTTCTTTGTGCTTGTTGTCTCAACATAAAAGCTCTCAGCTAATACTCCAGCACCATGTTTGTCTAACTGCTGCCATGCTCACCACCATGTTGGTCATGAACTCACCCTTTGAAACTGTAAGCCCCAATAAACTCTTTCATATGTTGCCTTAGTCATGGTGTTTCTTCACATCAAAAGAAGAATAACTAAGACATAGGAAAAACAGATTGTAGACCAATATCTATAGAACTCAGTTATTATATTAACGATGTAGGCAATTTTTACTTGAAGACTGGCCCAGAAAAGAGAAACAGTTAAGAAAGAAACAAAAGAAATGATCATAGAGAGATAGCACTGGGAATTAACCACCATTTGTTGCTGATGAAAAACTTCAAAGACACACACACACACACACACACACACACACACACACACGTACCCCAGGTGCTAAAGACTGAACACATGAACTCACACATCATAAGTGGTAAGCTCTCCCATCTACAGGTTTGTCAGCCATCGCTCCAGCATATACATTAAGCAATTGAAAATAGACACTCTGATATCTGATGATAACAAGGTTCAGAAGATCCTCCAGAGGATTTCTTGTATCTTCTGTCCTCAAGAAATCGATTAGCGACTTTTACTTGCAGCAAAGGCGCGGACAGCTGATCAGGAAAAAAAATACTCTCAAGGAAGGAGTTGAGCTGGAGGAAAGAGATGAGATGGAAAAGCATTCTGTCATAAAAGACCCGGGCTCTTCCATCTTGTGGCCCATCATGGTTTATCTTAATGGGGCTCTTGGTGCAACTTAGATCCTCACACTTACTGGCAAGTACTTTGCCACCTGAGTCATTCCCCCAACTCTGCGTTGTTTTTTCTTTTTTTTTTTATTGGATATATTCTTTATTTACATTTCAGCAACCAACAAATTGGGAAAAGATCTTCACCAACCCTGCATCTGACAGAGGGCTAATATCCAATGTATACAAAGAACTCAAGAAGTTAGACCCCAGAATACCAAATAACCCTATCAAAAAATGGGGTACAGAGCTAAACAAAGGCTTTTTACCTGAAGAAATTCAGATACCTGAGAAGCACCTTAAAAAAATGTTCAACATCATTAGTCATTAGAGAAATGCAAACTAAAACAACCCTATGATTTCACCTCACACCAGTCAGAATGGCTAAGATTAAAAACTCAGGAAACAGCAGGTGTTGGTGAGGATGTGGAGAAAGAGGAACACTCCTACACTGCTGGTGGGACTTGGTTGTCTTCTCTATACATCCTCAAACTTTTATAGACAAAAGAGTATTGAGACATTTTTTCTCTCCCTAAATCTGGTCAAATCTATGAAGATATTGTTTCCTTTTCCAGTGTCAGTCTAAGTCTGTGGTAGGGGTCAGCAGTGGACCTTCCTGACTTTCCATTTTCAGTAATTCAGAGTAGCTTCAATGACAAGTGTCCCCACGTACATCAATATATTTATCCATCGCTACTACTCTACAGCTCAGCTGGACACATTTCAACCAAGATCTATATGTATTCTACCTCTACAACCTGAGGTAAAGGAGTAGATGCTCTCTAGAACATTCTAACTCCATTGCAGAGGTCCAGAACAGAATAACAATCACTGATGTGCACAATGTATCTAGGGCTTAAGCTGGTGAGCCATGCTCTCAACACCTGCTTTTCAGTTCACCTCACAAACCAGGTTTTATTTACTACACCATAAAAGAATCAGGAGACACCAGATCTTGGGAAATGTTTAAATAACTTTAAAATTTATTAAGTAAAAATTGCATAAACAGAACTATAAGATAATGAATAGAAAAGTTAAATACAAACTTTCACATGCAATATAGGTTATTGTATACCTTGTGGTATCAACACTAAATACCAAATGCCTGAATTCCAACGTGGGAATGTTAATATAATGAGAAAAAAACCTCAATTTCATCTTTATATATACCAATTTTTTAAAGAAAAAAATTTAAATTGAATAGAATTTTTCAAACGATAACAACAAAACCAACAACAATTCAATCCAGCACTAGATGGGACCTGAAATAAAATGGACATTTGTTATTACAGTTACATCAAATCAAATTCCAAAACTAAGGCAGGTATGGGAAAGAATAAGTCTTTAAATGACAATAGTGCTTTTCTTAATAGTCCTGGAGTCCAGTCAATAATTTGGCCACAATTCTGCATCCTGTACAAGTCCAATAGAGTATGGTAGTTCAGAATAGCACTGGTCTGTGCAACTCCTTTTCATTTTTATATTATTTTCAAGCTTTAAAATAAACCCAAAACATTTAAAAAACAAAAAATAAAAAAAAACAAAAAACACAAAACACACTACCACTACCCCCAGCTTCAATTTGACAGCATACAATTCCAGCATTAGAGAATCTAGTGAACAGCTTCTACCTCTTCCTGATGATGTCCCTGTTGAGCTTCAGCAGGGAATGGTACTGTGATGGGTATTGCTTTCAGAAATCCACAGTTCAAACAAGGACTAGAGGATTGGAAAATTACAATGTCCAAGGATTGCAAGTGAGTTAAGGAAAACACTCAGTGGCACAGGATCAGGAAGACAAAACCAAAGCCAACCAAAAACAAAAACAAAACAAAAAAACAAACAAAAAAATAACAAAATCAAACCAAAACCACAAACAAAGCAACAAAACAACAAAAACAAAAACAAAACCACACACAAAACTAAATAATGAAAAGCAAAAAACAAAAAAGTTAAAACACAAATAAAGCAATAAAAAACAAAACCCAAACCACAAACACTCAAAGCAACAAAACAACAAAACCAAAACAAAACCACAAACAAATCAAAATAATGAAAAGCAAAAAACAAAAAAGCCAAAACACAAATAAAGCAATAAAAAACAAAACCCAAACCACAAACACACAAAACAACAACAAAAAAATTAAAACACAAACACAAACAAAAAAAAATGACAAACAACAAAACCAAAACCAAACATTTTGGACCATATTGAAGAGAGTGGACCATGCATTCAGACAGCTCAGTACCTGTTTTAAATCTCTTCAACTCATCCTGCTTCAGGTATATCAGAAACAAGGATGGAAAAGTACAGGGGTGGGGACCATAGCAGCCAAGTGGACATTGTTAGAGTAAGTGATTTGCAGGATTTCCTATACCATCCCCTTCCTGAAGATGGGCATGTGCTTCAGTGAAAAGGTCACAGGTTGGTCTCTAGGAATGTAATCTGCCTATTTGCAAGTAAATATTCCACAATCACTCCCATTCACTTGCTGAGGAATCTCCTCTGATGTCATACTGTATTGCTTCCACTCCAAAGGGTCCAGCTTCATGTTCCTTAGTGTCTTGCTCTCATTTTGTAAATATTGGAAGATGGTCTCACAGATAGTCTTCCTTGTCTGTCCCATTGAATGGAGGTATACAATACTTCCTTTTCATAAATCAATTACCACAAGGCTCCAACGTAACCTCAAGTGAATAGGCACCAAGATAAGTTCTTTTTCAAAGAGATTGATTCCTGAATCCATCTTTTCACAGAACGGTAACCACTATGCTTTAGCTTGGGGTAAAAAAAAAAAAAGTGCTAAACACTTGAAGAGCAGGGTAGCCTTGGTTTTCATTTCTCTCAACCAGAAGTTTCATGTAGAAATCTATGACCTCACAATTGATCCAATGCCTATTCTTCAGGGTCTGGATATCTCTTCAGGTGATTTGCAGTCTGAATCTGCTGCTTAGCATTTCCTCTAGGGGTCCAGGACATAATGCATTCTTAATTTGCTTCTCCATGTCCTCTGTAATATCAAGGATTTGATCTACTTCTCTGCCCTTTTCTTGGTCTCTGACAGGCTTTTTCTGCTGCAAGTACTATCTCCACTGCCACTATCCAGGATGATTTGAGCTGGTGATCCCAGGAAGTCTGGCTCCAAGCTGTTCCCCCTTCCTCCCTCAAGGTTTATACAAACTTTCTTCTGTGTAACATATTTCTCCTCTGCACATCACTTCTCTCTCTTGTCTCCTGAGAGACATTCTTTTATGGCAACAAGAGTAGATGGTTCTTGATGTTTCTGAGTTGTTTCTGATCCATGACTATTCCCTAACATGCCACCTTGGATCTTTGAGGTATTTTTAAGGATTGGGTGAAGCCTGTGTGGGTTGGACCTCACATGATAGTCACAATGAAATTACCTCAGGCTCTGTCTCTGTCCCACTTTCATCCTAGTATTTCCTTTGTTGCCCTTCTCCTGAAGCTTTGGGCTTCATCTCCATCCCAGGCTCTCTAGGTTGCCACATGGAGAACTGCTCGGACTGCTTTCTTGAGCATGTTGTCTCCAGTATAGTACTGCCTTTCTAATTTCCAAGCTATAGGAACTGTATGCTTGGCTCTGAGTGGGTCCTGGGTTGTTTGCCCTGGTGTCTAAAGAATCACTTTTTCCAGTAGATGACTGGTCCAAGGTCAGAAACCCGTTAGGTTCAGAATAGCTCTTCTTTATAAACAGAGTTGACTTTGCACATCAGGGTCAGTCAAAGAATGGAGATAATTACACTGGCAATAATCGAAACCAATTGGTGAATGGATGTTGGAATTTCACCAGGGTCCACTCTGGGAAACTCCAAGGAATTCTAAGAACACGTTTTCAGAAGTATCCTTCTAGGGAGCTGTAACCAGCTAAACACCCAACTCTTTGAAACTGAACTAATTGTCCTAGTTAATCACTAGTAAGGCACCAGACCTAAACAGAGCAGCTAACACATAGGAGGCAATCTCCCGAATGTCTAAATCAGGGGGTTGCTCCTAGCCATAGCCTTCAAGCTTCCATAGTTGGCTGTGATGTCACCTGAAAGAACACACATCAATGTTCTTGGAGGGTGGAAGCCCTCCCCAATCTCAACTAGGGCCAGGATTTCAGAGCCCTCCCTATTCGGAGTGGGTTGTTTGAATGAATTGATACATATCTCAATTCTCTTCAGCACAGCACAGGGTTACCTAAATCAAAATCATCTCAGCATAATTCAGCTGGTCCTGACTAGTACATTTGTATTTTAGGAAACTGTCCCGTCATGGTCAATTATAGAAATAAAAGTGACCTTCAGAATATCTACTCACCCACAATATGCTTGCTAACTACAAAGAATAAATCAAATTTTATGGTTATAAGGCCTGTAGGTACTGTTGTGTGACAAAACTTTGTCCCCTGGATAGCGAACCCTGGGCAGACCAAAGTGCCCATATGACCTTAAGTTTTGTTGGGGTTATTTATAGGAATGTGGGTGAGTGGTTACTCACATGAGCAGAAATGACTCAAAGACAGCTGCATTACCAAAGCCCACACAGGATGGTTGACAGCTCCAAATGCTGGTAACCTGGAGAAACTGCACAGCCTGTAGATGGCTTAACAGGTTGGAGAATGTCCTTTCCAGGAGCCTCAGTGGGTATAAACTTCTTCCAGACAGCTGGTCTGAGGTTGGCTCTTTTGAGAGTCTTCTTGGCAGCTCAGCTTCCTTTCATCTGAGAGCGTCTTTCAGCTTTTATTGCTCTCTGGCAGGGAAGGAGCCTAGTGAGTCTGATCAGTTTCAGGAACCATTTAGAGACCTTTTGAGTTGCCTTCCTGCCTGAGGAGCTTCCCTTCAGAGTGAATGAAGGGTGGAATGGTTCAGTGTTTCAATATTGGAGGAAACTTTCCAAACTGGTACCAATCCACCAAGAACCAACACATTGCCCTAACAGAATAAATAAAATCTCATCATTCTCAATAGGCTCCATTGACAAAGATACCTCACTACTTTGGTTACAATCCTAGCAATAACAAAAGCCCTCAACTCCTCCCTATAAAACAGTAGGAAGAATTCAATTGTAGCTGCAATTACAGAGGTGAGTGTTTTCAGTGGGTCCTGGGATCTGAACTCCACCTGTCACGGTTAAACAGCAAGCACTTTATCCACTGATCCATCTCTGGCCCCTTGAGTAGCTCTTTGACCTAATCTCAAATGTATGGAGATATTTTTAGAAATATGTGAGAAGAGTTGAAACACATATTGTTTGCTTGTTTCCAATGAAAATATTAACAAATCATGCAAGTACATTTATACCAATGCTTTACTGTAAGGAAAAAAATGTAGTTTTTCTCTGTAAAAGGTTTAGTTTTTTGTGATTGTTATTTCCCCAGGTATCATTTTGTTTGTACCAGGCTTCTTTCTCTTCTTTCTAAATACACCTTGGAGGGGTTTGTTCCCATAAGAAGAAAAAAGTTTCAAACTACCACATTGGTCCTACATTGCTGAATCACCTAACATTAAGTTTAGAGGATAGATTTTTTGTGCTAGGCCTATAAAAGCAAAATTGTGTTTAGCTTACATAAGCCATGAGGAAATTACTGTATCTTGAATGTGCCCTGTCATGTAGCCTGAGATGGACCACTTCCTGGTACAGTTGTACTACTCTTAAAACAATTGCTAAATGTTGCAAAATATTTCAGTGCCTCAGCTATTCCTACAAAGTCATTGGTCACAAGATTAAACATGCTAACTGTTAAGTTCTGCTTTTGTTCAAAATGCCTGCTTGCTTGCATGGCTGAGGCACCTGCTGGACATGCTTTCCCTGCACCCGGACAGGATATGAGTTACTTTGGCTTCCCAAAATTGTAACTTTGTAGGTTTTTCCTACATAATCCTTACCTAGCAATAGCCTGGGCCTTATCTAGAGAATTATATCTTGGCTGGCTCCGGTAAGTCTTCTTTTAATAAAAAAGCCTCTTATTTACTGAAAGCAAAAAATAATAATAATAATAATAATAATAACAGTAACAATGTTTTGTTTTGCATATATTAAAGGTCATAAGGTAATATCTAAACAAAAATCCTTTTAATAGATGAAAAAAAAAAAGAGTCTCAGGCTATAAAAGGTATCCCAAATGCTGTGCACAGTGAGAAGCAAAGTAAATTCAGACTTAGGTCTACGTGTCTTCCTGACTCACTAACATCATCATGAGATCTGACAACAGAATTTGGTACTATATGGCAATGTGGAATTAAAGGTATTCTTAGTGACAAGAGTGAGAAAAACACTTTTTATTAGTCAGGATGCCGTGGAAAAATGCCTCCTCTACCTCAATGTACACATGAGGTTAAATTAAGATGATAGGAAAATTAGGGCTCAGGATATAGCTCTTTCAAAAGAATTTTCATATTCAAATAGAGTTCGAAAATTACATCACCACACAGTGTTAGAAACAAATATACTAAGTACCATATACTTTTAAAAAAGCATTAGATGTACTTCAATTTAATTTTATTTCTTTATTCACTTATTTTATCCATAGGAATATTTTGTCTTTGAGTACGTCTATGCACTATGTGAATGCTTGGTGCCCACAGAAGTCTTACAGGTCTTTTAGATCTTCTAGAACTGTAGTTCATGACAATTTTGAACTGCCATGTAGGTGCTGGGGATTGAACCCCAGTCTCTGGAATAATAACCATTGCTCTTAAACACTGAGCCATCTCTCTACCCTCTGCATATATTTTTGTCAATTTACTGACACATCTGACATTCTTCTAATAAACTTGATCCTCTATGACACAGAACTGGATGTTTAACATAAAAACATACTTACTTATGATTTATTATATAAGTATGTCTAGGAAGTCTTTAACTTTTACTAGTTATTCCTTGATCACAGTACATTTTAATGAAAATGAGGATTTATGCACATATAGCCAATTTAAGGAAATGCCAGCCAGTTTGGAGTTTGGTGATAACTGAGGTCCTCTCTGCCCCAAATCTCTCTTCCCAGCTAGATGGCATTTTATTTATTTATTTATTTATTTATTTATTTATTTATTTATTTTCTTGGTTTAGACCAGACAGATTGGCCTCGAACTCAGAAATCCACCTGTCTCTGCCTCCCAAGTGCTGGGATTAAAGGTGTGTGCCACCCCTGCCGGGCATATAGCCAATTTAAAACTTGGGGTTTCATTCTATACATTGAATAAATGTTATTCCAAAGCAAATCTGGCATTATACACTGGTTCAAAAGTTCACTTAATACTAAATACCTTAATATTTCCCCAAACTAATTTCAACCTTAGTTGGTCTTATTTAGGATGATGGTATTGTTGTCCATGGAGCAAAATTTTAAAAACACCGTGAAAGGGTTCCCATTCTCTCTTCCATTTGGAAGAATTTGAAATTTTGCGTTTAGGATTTATTCTGTTACAATGTCAGATGCTGAGAAGTATGTATATATGTGCGAATACAGAATAACAATTATAGTATAATAAGCATCTGTAATGAAAAGTTGAAACTGTTAAATAATATGAAAGAAAGTTGTAGGTATGACACTAAAACTGCAGAAGAGAGACTTCAACTAACAGAATGATTCAGCATCAAAATCATTCTTAACACTGATGAGCACTTGCTAGATTTCAGGTATCATGCTGGTTTATGGGGATTTACAAGTAACAGTTGTGTTTCCAGTTTGAAGGGAGTAGGTAAAGCAATAGAAAGTAGAAGCAGGAAAATAGTAAGTAACAAATGTCAGATAGAGCTGTGCACAAAGAGCTTTCAGGAACACAAAGACAAGCCAGTTAACCTAGAGCAGGCTTCAATAAATGTGGGCATTGTGGTGGCAAGAGACCATAGAAGATAGAACTCCAGGGTGAGAAGAGTATGAGAGAGAAAGGTCACCAGAGATCATTATCCCAGTTTACTCATAGGGGCAGGTAAATGAAAAATGTCCCATGCACTCAGGAATTTTGATTTCTGTTTTCCTAGACTCAAGAAAACAAATAGGAACAAGAGAGGCCATGAGAGGGAGGCTAGGATTCAGATCATGAAAAGTCTTGTAATTTTTTATTCTTTTACTAAAGAGTCCAAGATGAAATGTTATTACAAAAGAGAAGCTCAAGTATAGAAACGCCATTGTCACTGGGGACTGCAAAAGGGGACAAATGAAGAGGAGTAAGGGAGAGAAAGAAAATGACAAGAAACTGACAGAAAGCAAGAAATGAAGAATAGGAAAGATTCAGAGATAAAATATTGTTGGTGTAACCTGGTAGGGATGCCAAAATCAGGGAAGAACAGAAAACAAAAGAAACCTGAAATAAAAACTTAAGGGTTCTTTGGAAAGTCAGTTGTGTTTGATTTTGTTTTCCTCAAGAAAACAAGTGAAAAAACGTTTCATTGAAATGGACACAGGTGAAAGGCTGAAACAGACTCATGAAGGAATGTTTGGCTGAAGCTGACACAGGAGAAAGGATGTTCTGCTAAAGCAAGAACTTGAGAGGACACATAATGAAGGGTTTTTCACTAATGACACATATGTATTGGTCTGCCTTACACTGACTGTATAGTTGAGCATAATTTGTTAGAACTCCATAGAGAGAAATGCATCAAAAAAATTCTGGTGGGATATTGCAGTTTCTTGCTACTTCCTTGAACTCAGGCCAATTGGCAGAGTAATGTCAGCTGAGACATTCTCAGGTGCTGAGGCAAGACATATGGTGAGGCAAGACCCACAGAGAACATGTGATGTTCAGATGGAGTATAAATAGGACTCAAGGGACTATGAGAGGAGCTTGAGGCTTGGTTTGGCTAAGCTTAGGTTGCTAAATGCTTCTTGATCTCACATCTTTGCCTTCACTTGTAACTGATCCTGGCGCTCCTTCTGGTCTGAATCCCTCCTGCTGACTTGTGCAGATTAGACTGAAGCCTGGCTGTTCTTGCTAAGTCATGTCTCCAGATGCTTCTATCCGGACACTACTCAAGTGGACTGCTGGTGTATCTGTGAAGTGTTTATGAGTGGATCGAGTTGCTGCTGCTGCTGCTGCTGATCTGTGAACTGAACTCCTGATTTCCTGACAATGCACATGCGATTTACTACAAAGAACCATTTCTAAACAGGTCCACTTCCTTCTTCTTTCTTTCTTTTCCACTACTTCTGGTGGTGGTAGACTAGAAGGGAGGTTAAAGCATTTAAAAACCATCATTCAAAGTAGGCTTGGGAGAAAATGCACCTAATCTTTGAGAGATTTGAGGCCCTAGGGAAGGGGACTACCATTAGGGGGGCACTCTCTTGAAGGCAAGGTGGGAGGGGGAATGGAGTGAGGAACTGGTGCAGGGGACAGGAGAAGGGGCAATAGTTGGAATGTAAATAAATAAAATAATTAATAGAAAATAAAATGGAAAAAAAAGGTAGGCTTAAAAAATTTAAAGCTACAGAAACCTAAACTATCATTCATTTATTCTTCAAATAAACCACAGTATTACTCAGCTTCTCAAAAGTCCGTAACACCTGAGAATTGGAGTTATCCATTTCCTTTCTTAGAGCTTATAGCCCACTGAAGGTGACTACCATTAGCCATATTCAACCAAAATGTAGATTCATTAAATATACCAAGCTCTATTAAAGAAATGAATATATACACATATACATATACATGCACACACGTGTGTGTGTGTGTATATATATATATATATATATACATATATATATGTATATGTGTGTGTGTGTGTGTGTGTATACCATGAGAACACAAAGCAAGCAAGGATGTGTGATAATGCTCATTCCTTACAAGCAATCAATATCAGTTTAACAAAATCTAACAAAGAATTGAAAGAATAAAGAAAATTCAGTGTAAATCAAAGGTCTGAGGAGTAAGCAGAGGGACTTTAGACATGTAAGGGAAAAAAGATAGGATCTTCAATGGAATTGGCTCAATTTCCTACTGCCACAGTGCTACTAAGGGTACATATTATTGTGAATGAGTATCTGTATAATCTATTGCAGATCTCATTCCTGTTATTTGGTTAGAGAAAAGGTAAAAGCTTCATTGATAGTCCTATCAACTTTACACTCCATGTAAACAAAATGCAAGGCTACACTTCCAAGAAGAAGAATTATTTGGCACTGACAGGAACAAACCAACCAACCAACTCACAATATCAACAATCAAAACAAAAATACTTCTACTTACTATTAGAAGTGTCATACTCCCATAGGGGCCTCACTGTACTAAGGTAAGAATGAATAGAAATTAGCAGAGGATAAATGGGATCCGGTGTCATTAAGGGTATGGCCTCTTTGGCATAGAGAATACATAGCATATGTTAAAGTGACCATCTAATGAAAGACACACCTCCTTAAAAAGTATAACTTTGGTGAGCCATATTGGCAAATGTCATAATCCCTGTGAAGAAAGCACAAGAAGTTTAAGAGTTCAAACCAACCTTTTATTATGAAGAGAATTCAAGAATCTTAGGCTCATCATATCTTGTCACAGAAAAAAAAAAACAAGTTGGCTATTCAATAGCAGCCACATACAGTGCTATCAGAACTAACTCTGAGCTTGGGAATACAAGGACTTGGTCTATGAAAATGAAAAGAGTTATAAACACTCTCCTTTTCAGATACTTCCATATGACCCTTAGGAAAAGTTTGGTGAGGAGCACTTTTCTATGGAGTAATTGCAGATGTCCATCATCCTTTTCATCTGTTAATAAAGGGTTTCCTAGAATGGGGATTATTGTAAATTATAGGGCAGTAGGGAATTTCTGCTGTTGTTACACCAAGGAAGTATGGTGGCACATTAGAAATAGATTCATTCACTTGTTTACACTTGTGAACTCTAGATAATTACCCTTTGCTATGCAAAAGTTAGACCACTCAGCAACCAAACCAACTTGTCTCTACCACATACTATGTAGTGTTGACCAAAACAGCATACATTTTCTTTCCTTGGGTTTTTTTTTTTTCGTTAAGGAGTTGATGCTAATGCATACTCTGAAGAGAGCTTTGAAAAATTATGTCTTTATTTTATGAACAATGGGGAAAGACTCAAAGAAGGAATGTTACTTGCTAAACATCATACTTGAGAGAACTGGACTTGGAACTCAGGTCTGAACATCCTGGAGAACTTCAATGTTTAGGGTATGCCTCTCAAGATCCTTCTTAACATTATTAAAAAACAAACTGAAGAGCTCGAGAAATGATTCAACAGTTAAGAGGAGTGCATTCTCTTCTAGGGGACCTTGATTTGATTACCAGTTTCCACATGGTGGCTCACTCTCATCTGTAACTCCAGTCTCAGGGGATGTGATACCTTCTTCTGCCCTCTAAGGACACCACACTGTTTGTGATATACAGACATGTATGTAGGCAGAACAGCCATATACATAAAATGGAATATTTTTTTTTGAAAAAGCAAAAATAAGCACCACTGTTATTCTGCTTCAAGTAATACAAAGAAAACATTCTATGGAGAATAGAAACAGATTGTAAAGATTTTTAAACTTATTAATTGGGTCCTTTTAGCAGTCATTTTATCTTTCTGAAATTAGTTTTCTCATTTGCTAAATAAGTATAATAATGTCTACCTTATTATATTCAGGGTTGGTATAAGGATCAAAAGAAGAAAATATACATTTGTACATTATAGAGTGAAATATAACTATATGATATTGCTGTTATAAATTACATTTTTTTAAAAATTAGAAAATTGAATTTCTGAGGTGTTAAATACTCAAGTTCACTGGGTGACCTTCTTTCTAAGTAACTGTCTGGACATCAAGACTTAGTCCTTCTCCTTTTAACCTTGCACCCTGTCTTTTCTTTGAAAATACAACATGTCATATGCTAATTTTTAAAAATTTTATTTTTAATTAAGCACTACATAAAGTGTCTGATATGGTAATAAATGTGTATTTCTTTATAATTAACTTTACTCCCAAATGCCCACCTTGATAAAAACCAAACAAGGGAAAAATAGTCATTATGTAAACTGTAATGTTGATGTTGAAAAAATAATTGAATAATTTTAATTCTAGTTTGATATTCATTTCAAACAGAGAGGAACATTTCTCAGGGTTATCAGACAGTTTATAAACATAAACATCACCTTGTCCTATTGTGTCTATTCTTGGCAACCCTGACCTTGGATGTTTCTCCTAATATCAAGATTATAATTGTTCTTTAAAGAAAGAGAATACAATAACAAGTCAATAAATCCATTGCCCCGGCCAGAGTCTCCAGGTACTCAGATAGGATGCAATGGCTTCATCTTACCTTGCATGGTTATTTCTCCACTACATCATGCCATTTGATTTACCATCTGCACCATCAATCAATCATTATTACCATCACCTTCATCGTGATCAGGGTTACTGATGGGATTCATTGAAAATGTATTATCTCTCTGATCTGATATGTGCTACATTACATACATCTTCTCAAACCTTACAATAGCCCCAAGAGATACTTGTTACGAGTTTTTAAAGCAACCAATATGAGTCTCATGAATCTTTGTATCTCCCACAGTGCTTTAGATGAATGTGGCAATATTAGATCCCTCTAAATATTGCTGAAAGGATTCTTCAAAATACTATCCTGTAAAGCTCTAGCACCATTTCTTTTTTTTAATTTTTATTTTCTATATTCTATGTTTACATTCCAAAGGCTTTCCCCTTTCCAAGTTCCCCCCTCCCTATGTCCCATAATTCCTCTCCCCCCCAACTATTCCCCAGTCATTCCCCCTCCCCCCACGGTTTCTCTACAAAACTGACATATAATATATCCTCAATAATTGTCCAAGTTCATGTATAATGCATATTTTTGAAATCTTATACTGGACAGCAACTAGTACAAACATGGAATAAGCAGGAATTAAAAGTAATATTTAATGTGGTTCACATCCCAATAATATAGAATTAAAATTAATTTTAACCAATATCATCTCCAAGTAATAATAGTGGATGCATTCAACCCTCTGAAAATTTTACTTAATGGAGCATCAATCTCTTTCCAGAGATTTTCTTTGAACTCAAGGTGAAATCTACATCCTTCATTCTTCTTGCTAACTAATGCAATTCTCTGGAAGAAGTTCAATTTTAAAAGGGGTATATATTGTAGAATTATCATTAATAACACAAAACAATTCTTCAGTGAAATGCCGAGGTAAAATATAGAGTAAGCTTTTTTTTTTTAAAGATTCTTATATTATTATATCTAAGTACACTGTAGCTGTCTTCAGATGCACCAGAAGAGAGTATCAGATATTTTCATGGATGGTTGTGAACCACCAAGTGGTTGCTGGGATATGAACTCAGGACCTTCAAAAGAGCAGTCAGTGCTCTTAACCTCTGAGCCATCTTTCCAGCCCAAGCTTTTCTTTAGATATTTATTATGTATATATTCATTCACGTGTACATATATATATATATATATATATACATAATACACATAAGTGTACATAAAACAAGAACTCTGAGAAATGCAGATTTTATATATACTCACAGTCAAAAGACTAGTTAAGGTATATTAAGCACCAAGACTAGATAAAAATCTGAATTTTATCCATTGCCTTTTAAAGAAATGTGTGAAGATTTGAAAGTATACCTACATTAAATACATCTAATGTCTATCTTATATTTGTTTAATGTAAGTTTTTGGTGAAAGTAGGAATAAGACCCAATGCCTTGATAATGCTAGCCTGGTACTCTATTGATGAAGTACTTTCCTAGTACTATATTTAAAGTTTCTATTTTCATTTCAAGAAAAGGAAAGAAGGATGGATATAGGAAAAAATAGTAAATTGTACATAACTATCAGGGTCACAATAAGAGGAACTCAGTGTTTTGAGAACTTTCCCCAGTGTCTTCAATCATTAGAAGGTCACAACTAAGCAAGTTCTAAACTTTCCTGTTATTTCCCTTTAAAACGATGTTTTTTTAAAAAATAAATAAATAAATGAATGAATAGCTTCTAAATATAGCATGTTGGTAAACCTCATTTACACTTAAGATTGAGAGCATAATAATTATAATAACAGTAGCTTAACATTTATTGATTGTTTACAATGTGCCAGATATTTCTACTCTCTGTGTATCTATTTTTTAATCTATATAATAACTCTAAAAGTTAGATTTTCTCTGCTCAATAAGTATTAAGCGTCTCTGCTGTAACATGTAGCGTTTAAAAAAAATTAGAAAATGGGAAAAGAAACACCTATGCATTGTGAGCTTATATTGTAAACACAAAAAAAGAATATCTCCATTTTCCAAATATAGAAACAGGCATAGAGAGGTCAGGCAGTTTACTTCAAATCATGGCTGACTAGGGACTAGGATTTGAATGCAATATCCCATTTCTACTATTGACACTCCTATTATACTAAAAGTGGTCACAAAAGAAGTCCCAGTGGAAGGATTATACAAAGGCAGTTGCAGTGAGTAATTACTGCTGTGAGCCCTGAACCTGTGTGCTATACATAAAGGGATCACTTTAAATCACTTTTGTTGAAAATGTTGGCTCTGAGATCAAATGCCATTTGGTTTAAAGAACTGACTGAGAAATCCACATTTTCTAAATACTCCTACCATATGTAAATTATTTATAAACCAGAAATCACAGTTAGAGACTATGATAGAATGGAAAATTTACTTGACTTTATTTCCTGTTTAAGAGGATTGGAATGAAAGGTTTTATAAAACTGGATTTTATAAAACTGGGGAAATGCATCTTTTTTTCCCTTCTTTGGACCTGAACAGTTACTCTATATCACCTCATAGCACTATTGCCACCCTCCACATTTTAAGATATGAAGAGATGATATTTTGCCTCGTGGACAACTTGTCTTCCAGAAATGTATAGGGAAGTGTTGAAATGTGTCATAATGTATATTCCTCTGCTCATAGCTCAGCTATTTGAGCAGAATTGAGTCTAGGATGGACTCGAAACAGTCTCTGAGACTGAACCCTGAGAAGATCCTGTTAGTTCTCTGCACACTAGAAAGTACGACTCAGCGTCTGAAAAAGTCATAGTGAATCACTTTGTGTCAGAGCACATTGTCTTTATGCTTCTGTTAATTATTCTACGCACTTACTATTATGTTTCATTGAAAAGAAAGAGATCTAAAACAATGTATTAAAAAAGGAAAGAGAGATAGTCCAGCACAGACAACGCAGCCAGAAGGGAGCAGCAGAGCCAGGGACCAGCAGCTCAGCCAAGGCCACGCGGTGCTTTCAGCTGGGGCAGCCATCTTGCCCCAGACCCCCGCGCGCAAACAGCGGGCACACTGGACGCAGTGAGCAGCTAGAATCAGGTGCGTGGCCAGAGTTATAGCTTAGCTTAGCTCTACAGGAGATCTGAGCACAGAAAGCTCAGCTGTGGGTGCAGACTACCGGCCGGGACCAGCTCTCTGAGCGGACTAGCAGTGAGGGGCCACCGGGCCGCCTCAGGGCACAGCTCGGAACTCTAGCAGCTGGAGTCAGGGGCCTGGACTCAGAGCGAGCATAGTCCAGCACAGACAAGCTGCCAGAAGGGATCTGTCTCCTGGGGAACAAGTGTGCTGTGCTTTCAGCAGGGCACCATCTACAATAAGACCAACTAACGCCAGAGATAAAGAGATGGCAAAAGGCAAACGTAGGAACGTTATTAACAGAAATCAAGGCAATATGGCACCATCTGAACCCAATTCGCCAACCACAGCAAGTCCAGGATACCACAGCACACCAGAAAAACAAGAGTTAGATATAAAAGCACAGGTCATGATGCTCCTAGAGGAACACAAAAAAGACATAAACAAATCTCTTAAAGAAATGCAGGGGAACATCAATAGGGTAGAAGCTCTTACAATCCAAACACAAAAACCACTTAAAGAACTCCAGGAGAATATGGGCCATCAGACAGAAACCAATAAAGAGGAAATGAGAAAATCAGTTAAAGAAATGCAGGAGAACTTGAAACAACAGGCAGAAGTCATGAAAGAGGGAGCACAAAAATATATTAAAGAATTACATGAAAACACAAACAAACAAATGATGGAACTGAGCAAAACCATCCAAGATCTGAACACAGAGGTAGAAACAACTAAGAAATCACAAAAGGAGGCAACCTTGGAGATAGAAAACCTTGGGAAGAAATCAGGGGTCGTAGATACAAACATAAACAACAGAATACAAGAGATAGAAATAAGAATCTCTGATGCTGAAGATAACATAGTAACCATTGACTCCACAGTCAAAGAAAACGCAAAATCCAAAAGGCTTGTAACCCAAAACATCCAGGAAATCCAGGACACAATGAGAAGACCAAACCTAAGGATTATAGGGATAGATGAGAGTGAAGATCTACAACTTAAAGGGCCAGCAAATATCTTTAACAAAATTATGGAAGAAAACTTTCCTAACTTAAAGAGAGAGATGCCCATGAATATACAAGAAGCCTACAGAACTCCAAAGAGACTGGACCAGAACAGAAACACCTCCCTTCACATAATAATCAAAACCCCAAATGTACTAAACAAAGAAAGAATATTAAAGGCAGTAAGAGAAAAGGGCCAAGTAACATATAAAGGAAGACCTATCAGAATCACACCAGACTTCTCTCCAGAAACCATGAAAGCTAGAAGATCCTGGGCAGACCTCATGCAGACCCTAAGAGAAAACAGATGTCAGCCAAGACTACTATACCCAGCAAAACTCTCAATCAACATAGATGGAGAAATCAAAATATTCCATGACAGGACCAAATTTACACAATATCTTTCCACTAACCCAGCTCTACAAAGGATAATAGGAGGAAAACTCCAACACAAAGAAGGAAATGGCACCCAAGAAAAAGCAAGACAGTAAACTTCTTCCATCAAACTCAAAGGAAGATAACTACTCAAAAACAAAAATAACATCAAAAATGTCAGGAAGTAATAATCTCTATTCCTTAATATCTCTTAACATCAATGGACTCAACTCCCCAATAAAAAGACATAGACTAACAGACTGGATACGGAAACAGGACCCTACATTTTGCTGCTTACAGGAAACACACCTCAGAGTCAAAGACAAACACTACCTTAGAGTAAAAGGATGGAAGACAATTTTGCAAGCAAATGGTCACAGGAAGCAAGCTGGAGTAGCCATTTTAATATCAGATAAAATTGACTTTCAACCCAAAGTCATCAAAAGAGACACAGAAGGTCACTTCCTGCTAGTCAAAGGAAGAATCCACCAAGAGGAACTCACAATTCTAAACATCTACGCTCCAAATGTAAGGGCACCCTCATTTGTAAAAGAAACCTTACTAAAGCTCAAAGCACACATTGCACCTAACACAATGATTGTGGGGGACCTCAATACTCCACTATCTACAGTGGACCGACCAGGAAAACAGAAACTAAACAGAGACACGGAGAAACTCATCGAAACTTAGGAGCAATTGGATTTAACAGATATATATAGAACATTTCACCCTAAAGCAAAAGACTATACCTTTTTCTCAGCCCCTCATGGTACCTTCTCCAAAATCGACCATATAATTGGACACAAGACAGATCTCAACAAATATAAAAAGATCGAACTAATCCCATGCCTCTTATCAGATCACCATGGAGTAAGAGTGTTCTTCAATAGCAACAAAAACAACAGAAAATCCCCATACGCTTGGAGGCTGAACAATATTCTACTCAATGATACCTTAGTCCAGGAAGAAATAAAGAAAGAAATCAAAGATTTCTTAGAATTTAATGAAAATGAAGGCACAACATACCCAAATCTATGGGACACAATGAAAGCAGTGCTTAGAGGAAAACTCATAGCACTGAGTGTCTCCAAAAAGAAACAGGAGAGAGCATATACTAGCAACTTAATGGCGCACTTGAAAGCTCTGGAACAAAAAGAAGCAATTTCACCCAGGAGGAGTAGAAGACAGGAAATCATCAAACTCAGGGCTGAAATCAATCAAGTTGAAACAAAGAGAACCATACAAAGAATCAACAAAACCAGGAGCTGGTTCTTTGAGAAGATCAACAAGATAGATAAACCCCTAGCCAAACTTACTAAAGGGCACAGAGACAGTATTCAAATTAACAAAATTAGAAATGAAAAGGGAGATATAACAACAGAAACTGAGGAAATTCAAAAAATCATCAGATCCTACTACAAAAACCTATACTCAACACAACTGGAGAATCTGGAGGAAATGGACAATTTCCTCGACAGTTACCAAATACCAAAATTAAACCAGGATCAAATAGATCGTCTAAACAGACCCATAACCACCAAAGAAATAGAAGGGGTCATAGACAGTCTTCCAACCAAAAAGAGCACAGGACCAGACGGTTTTAGTGCAGAATTCTATCAGACCTTCAAAGAAGTCCTGATACCGATACTCTTCAAATTATTCCACAAAATAGAAACAGAAGGAACACTACCCAACTCATTCTATGAAGCCACAATTACCCTGATACCAAAACCACACAAAGATCCAACTAAGAAATAGAACTACAGGCCAATTTCTCTTATGAATATCGATGCAAAAATACTAAACAAAATACTTGCCAACCGAATCCAAGAACACATCAAAACGATCATTCACCATGATCAAGTTGGCTTCATCCCAGGGATGCAGGGATGGTTCAATATAGGGAAATCCATCAACGTAATCCACTACATAAACAAATTCAAAGAAAAAAACCACATGGTCATCTCATTGGATGCTGAAAAAGCATTTGACAAAATTCAGCATCCTTTCATGCTAAAGGTCCTAGAAAGAACAGGAATTCAAGGCCCATATCTAAACATAGTAAAAGCAATATACAGCAGACCAGTAGCCAACATCAAGGTAAACAGAGAAAAACTCGAAGCAATCCCTCTAAAATCAGGGACTAGACAAGGCTGTCCCCTCTCGCCATATCTCTTCAATATAGTACTTGAGGTACTAGCTAGAGCAATTCGACAACAGAGGGAAGTCAAAGGGATACAAATTGGAAAGGAAGAAGTCAAACTATCACTATTTGCAGATGATATGATAGTTTACTTAAGTGACCCAAAAACCTCCACCAGAGAACTCCTGCAACTGATAAACAACTTCAGCAAAGTGGCTGGCTATAAAATCAACTCAAGTAAATCAGTAGCCTTCCTATAAGCGAAGGATAAGCAGGCCGAGAAAGAAATTAGGGAAATGACACCCTTCACAATAGCCACAAATGATATAAAGTATCTTGGAGTGACGCTAACCAAACATGTGAAAGATTTATACGACAAAAACTTCAGGTCTCTGAAGAGGGAAATTGAAGAAGACATCAGAAAATGGGAAAATCTTCCATGCTCGTGGGTTGGCAGGACTAATATGTTCAAAATGGCAATCTTGCCCAAAGCAATATACAGATTCAATGCAATTCCCATCAAAATCCCAACTCAGTTCTTCATAGAGCTAGAAAGAGCAATTCTCAAATTCATCTGGAATAACAAAAAACCCAGGATAGCTAAAACTATCATCAACAGCAAAAGAACTTCTGGGGGAATCAATATCCCGGACCTCAAGCAATATTACAGAGCAGTGGTATTAAAAACTGCATGGTATTGGTTCAGTGACAGGGAAGCTGATCAATGGAATAGGATCGAAGACCCAGAATTGAACCCACACATCTATGGCCAATTGATCTTCGACAAAGGAGCTGAAAACATCCAGTGGAAAAAAGATAGCCTTTTCAACAGATGGTGCTGGCTCAACTGGAAGTCAACATGCAGAAGAATGAGAATTGATCCACTCTTATCTCCTTGCACTAAACTCAACTCCAAGTGGATCAAGGATCTCCACATAAAACCAGACACACTAAAACTAATAGAAAAGAAACTGGGGAAGACCCTTGAAGACATCGGCTCAGGGGAAAAATTCCTGAACAGAACACCAATTGCATATACTCTAAGAACAAGAATAGACAAATGCGACCTCATAAAACTACAAAGTTTCTGTAAGGCAAAAGACACTGTCAAAAGGATAAATCGGCAACCAACAAATTGGGAAAAAATCTTCACCAACCCCACATCTGACAGAGGGCTAATCTCCAATGTATACAAAGAACTCAAGAGGTTAGACCCCAGAAAACCAAATAACCCTATCCAAAAATGGGGTACAGAGCTACACAGAGACTTTTCACCTGAAGAAATTCGGATGGCTGAGAAACACCTTAAAAAATGTTCAACATCACTAGTCATTAGGGAAATGCAAATTAAAACAACCCTGAGATTTCACCTCACACCAGTCAGAATGGCTAAGATTAAAAACTCAGAAGACATCAGGTGTTGGCAAGGATGTGGAGAAAGAGGAACACTCCTCCACTGCTGGTGGGAATGCAAGCTGGTACAACCACTCTGGAAATCAGTATGGCGGTTCCTCAGAAAACTGGGCGTGATACTTCCGGAGGACCCAGCCATACCACTCCTGGGAATATACCCAGAAGATTCACCAGCATGCAATAAGGATACATGCTCCACTATGTTCATAGCAGCCTTATATATAATAGCCAGAAGCTGGAAAGAACCCAGATGTCCCTCAACAGAGGAATGGATACAAAAAATGTGGTATATATACACAATGGAGTACTATTCAGCCATTAGAAACAATGAATTCATGAAATTCTTAGAGAAATGGATGGAGCTGGAGAATGTCATACTAAGTGAGGTGACCCAGTCTCAAAAGAATACCCATGGTATACAGTCACTGATAAGTGGATATTAGCCTAGAAGCTTGGAACACCAAAGACACAAATCACATATCAATTGATGTCTCACAAGAAGAAAGGAGTGGACACTGGTGCTAGAATGGCCCAAAACATCATTGTGGGAGAGTACAAGAACAGTAAAGTGGAAGGGGGTGGATGCGGGAGCAGGGGGAGGGAAAAGGACATGTGGGACCTTTGGGGGTGGGGAACCAGAAAAAGGGAAATGAATTGTAAATATAGAATATATACAATAAAAAAAATTAAAAAAAAAAAAGATTCCATGACAGAAACGGAAAAAAAAAAAAAAAAAGGAAAGAGAGTCTGTGCTGAGGGTTTTTTTTTAACTAATTAATTTTGTATGTGAGTACAGAGTACACTGCAGCTGTCTTCAGACACACCAGAAGAGGGCATCAGATCCCACTACTGAGGGTTGTGAGCAACCATGTGGTTGCTGAGATTTGAACTCAGGACTTTTGGAAAGAGCATTCAGTGCTTTTAACTGCTAAACCATAGCCTTCCTCTACTCAAAGGATAAACAAGCGGACAAAAAAAAATAGGAAAACACCCATCACAATAGTCACAAATAATATTACATAGCCTGGTGTGACTCTAAAAAAGCAAGTGAAAAATTTGTATGACAAGAACTTCAAGTCTCTTAAGAAAGAAATCGAAGATCTCAAAAGATGGAAAGATCTCCCATGCTCATGGATTGGCAGGATTAATATAGTAAAAATGGCCATCATGCCAAAAGCAATCTACAGATTCAATGCAATCTCTATCAAAATTCCAAATAAATTCTTCATAATGTTAGAAAGAACAATTCTAAAATACATATGGAATATCAAAAAACTCAGGATAGTGAAAACTGTTCTCAACAATAAAAGAACTTCTGGCAGAATCACGATCCCTGATAAGCTGTATTACAGAGTAGTAGTGATAAAAGCTGTATTGTATTGGTACAGAGAGAGGCAGGAAGATGAGTGGAATAAAATTGAAGAGCAAGAAATGAACCCACACAGTTATTGTCACTTGATCTTCAAAAAAGGGGCTAAAACCATCCAGTGGAAAAAACACAGCATTTAAAAAAATAGTGCTGGTTCAACTGGAGGTCAGCATGTAGAAAAATGTAAACCATTCTTATCTCCCTGTACAAGGCTCAAGTCCAAGTAGATCAGGAACTTCCACATAAAATCAAATATACTGAATCTTAGTGGAGAAAGTGGGGAAGACCCTTGAACACATGGGTACAGGGGAAATTTTCCTGAACAGAACACCAATGGCCAATGCTCTAAGATCAAGAATCAACAAATAGGACCTCATAAAATTGCAAATTTTCTGTAAGGTAAAGGACACTGTCAATAGGACAAAAGATCAAATACCAGATTGAGAAAAGATCTTTACCAATCCTACATCAGTTAGAGGGCTTATATCCAATATATACAAAGAACTCAAGAAGTTAGATTCCAGAGAATTGAATAACCCTATGAAAAATGGGGTACAGAGCTTAACAAACAACTTTCAACTGAGGAATATGGAATGGCCGAGAAGCAACTAAAAAAAATGTTCAACATCCTTAGTTATCAGGGAAATGCAAATCAAAACTACCCTGAAATTTCACCTCACACCAATCAGAATGGCTAAGATAAGAAACTTAGGTGCCAGCAGATGCTGGAAAGGATGAGGAGAACGGGGCACACTCCTTCATGCTTAGAGGGATTGCAATCTGGTACAACCACTCTGGAAATCAGTCTGGCAATTCCTCAGAAAATTGGATATAGCACAACCTGAGGAAACAGCTGTACCACTCATGGGCATATACCCAAAAGATGCTCCAACATATAACAGGACACATGCTCCACTATGTTCATTGCAGTCTTATTTATAATAGCCAGAAAGTAGAAAGAACACAGATGTCCCTCAACAGATGAATGGATACAGAAAATGTGGTACATTTACACAATGGAGTACTACTTAGCTATTAAAAACAATGACTTCATGAAATTCTTAGGCAAATGGATGGAACTAGAAAATATCATCCTGAGCGAGGTAACTCAATCACAAAAGAAGACACATGGTATGCACTTGCAAGTAGATATTTAGCCCAGAACCTCAGAATACCCAAGATAAACTTTATAGACCAAATGAAGCTCAAAAGAAGACCCAAGTGTGGATACTCTGGTCCTTCTTAGAAGGGAGAACAAAATACCTATGGGAGGAAATACGGAGCCAAAGTATGGAGCAGAGACTGAAGGAAAGTCCCTCCAGACACTGTCCCACCTGGTTATCCATTCCATATACAGTTACCAAACCCAGATACTATTGTGTATGCTAACAAGTGTTTGCTGTCAGGAGCCTGATATAGCTGTGTCCTGAGGGGCTCTGCCAGTGCCTGAGAAATACAGAGGGGGATGTTCTCATCCAACCTTTGGATTGAACACAAGGTCCCCAATGGAGGAGCTAGAGAAAGGACCCAAGGAGCTGAAGGGGTTTGCAACCCCATAGGAAGAAAAACAACATGAACCAACCCGTACCCCCAGTACTCCCAGAGACTAAACCACTAAAGAATACACATGAAGGGACCCATGGCTCCAGCAGCATATGTAGGAGAGGATGACCTTGTCGAACATCAATGGGAAGAGATGCCCTTGGTCCTGTGAAGGCTCATTGCCCCAGTGAAGGGTAATGCCAGGACAGAGAAGCAGGAGTGTGTGGGTTAATGAGTAGTGGGAGGGAGAATGGGATAGGGGGCTTTCAGAGGGGAAATAAGGAAAGGGGATGCCATTTGAATTGTAAATAAAGAAAATATCTAATTTTTAAAAAGGAAAAAATAAAAGAAAGGCAATATGCCAACTATCCTCTGTTCTGCATCCCAAGATTTAAAACATGTAGTTTCTCATGAAGACAGGTTTTCCACTTAGACCTGGTCCTATCCATTGCATGTAGTGTTGTCTCTGGTATATGGTAGTAATGGCTCAGAACATTTTTAAATTTCTCATTAATGAAGGAATTTGTTTAAATAGCCATTGTTTTAAAGTTAGCAAGCAAAGTGTAGGCTTTAACCCTGACATCATCATACATGTACACAATTATAATTTGCTTTCGTTCCTTCCCCGCATCCCTTCCAAGTGGCATTTCTCTCTGCAGCTGGTACTTTTTCTTCTGTCAGCTAGTTATACTTTTCTGCTGTCCTCTTACATGCATTTCATGATCAGCTCTACTTCTTTTGGAAGTAGGGAGACCTACTAAAGATCTGTTTTGTAGCTTTGTAGCCTAAATGTGTCTGTGCATGTTGTTTATACATACACATAATTTTATGATTCATTTCTACATACAAAAAAAGCATGACATTTCTATGAAGCAGACTTTCAAAAGAAAGTTTGTTATGTTTGTAAAGAGCATTTTATGTTATAGGAATGATGGTTTGCGGGGGAAATAAAAGAAAAAAATGTGCTTATTCAGTCTGTCAGATGTGCCAGTTGATAAAATAACCTTTTCCTCTGAAGAATTTGAGTTCAGTTCAAAACACAATGCAGAATAAGAGCACAGCAAAACCTCTGTAAAAACATAACAGGAGCTCCAAGAAAAGAAAGTAAAAGACAGTCATACAGCATTTTACATGCTATCCTGTCAGTCTTTTGGGAACAGTTTCCTCTTGAGATATGGGCATCATTCTAGCAATGAATTTCTACCTTCTCTTCTAGCAATGAATTGCAAAAGCTGTATGCAAGCTCAGTGGTGAGAAGCATGGGGCTCTGGACACCTCCTCTTTATTCTGTTTATGCCAAGCATCCTGTCTTTCTAACCCTGATTGTGCTTTTTGTACATTGCTAAGCAGAACATGCAATAGAATAATTGGATAGTTTTGACTGTCTCAATAGTGGCCTTTCTTACTGTTTTCATTAAAATAATGAATGTTAGACTTCAGTCCAGTGTGACTGAAGGTTAATTGGTATGCTTTATTTCTGGGTGGAGCTGGTAAGTATGGGAGTCATCAGGCCCTGCTGTATGCTGCTGATAGCTGTAGCCATGGAGCATGTAGCAAGATGAGCAGAAGCAGCCTGATTAGCACTGTGATTACTTTCTATATTGTATAGTCAAGCCCTGGTACTGTATCTATGGGTTGTTTTTCCCCTTTCTAAATACAGAATAGGGAAAGATCACAACTAAGTAGGAGCATGAAGGGAATGGAATACTGCACGCAATCGAACTCTAATGATAAAAGACAGGTCTGGTGCAGTCTTACTTCTACAGTATTGGTCATATTCATCTCACTTGGACACACTAAGAAACAAATGAAGGCAGGAATCCTAATCCCTTTTTAGAATGGGATGTGGCAAACAGCTAAAAGGCTTGGCATGATTAGGGAAACAAATGGACAAGGAATATTCTAAACCAAGTATAAAAACGTACAGGCCCATCCTTTCTTTAAAGATCAGTGTGACAGGTATTCTCCTTCTCTCCTAGATGTGCTGAAGATATTGAACTATGAGAAAAATCAATCCTCCTGAAGAGCCTTGCTTTGCAACTTTCTTCCATCAATGAACTTCTTTTGAAGAGTTAAGAAGTTTCAACGGTACATTTACTCTACCATAGCCATGGAAATTCTATTTCATAAAGCAGGTCTACAGTTCAGGACACACACACACACACACACACACACACACACACACACACATACACACTTGTGCGTTTCTTATCAAGATATCCATGCAATGCAACAACAGAATCAAAGAATTCTAATGGCCTCCGTGATGGGTTAAAATGAGAACACCTTCATATGCTCCTGTATTTGAATGTTTGGTTTGCAGGTAGTTGACTGTTTAGGAAGGATTAGAAGGTGACTCATTTGGAGGAGATGTCTCACTTGGGGGTAATCTTTAAGATTTCAGAAGCCCATTCTCTAGGAACAGCATCCCCTACTCTACAATTCCATTTCTCTCTCTCTCTCCTTATGCTATGTACTTCTGGATTAAATGTAAGCTCTCATCTACTGCTCCAGCACCATACCCACTTGCATGATGCCTCACTGCCTACCATAATAATCATGTAACCCTCATAAACAAGTCCTTAATTAAAGGGGTTTTCTATCTTTGCTTTTGTCATGTTGTCTCATCATGACAGCAGTATTTCTACAGCAATAAAGTAGAAACAAAAGACAGCCTCCAAGAGTTAATGCTTCTGAAACTCTAAAAATGTAAAACCCCATCCAAAGACATATAGGGATTATTGTGCCACTTAGAAAAGTATCTAGTTTCACATAACCAGAGTGATAGAGACTCTTTAGCCTTTGGACCCTGGGTCTCCTTTAACTTAGTCACCAACTGTTACTGCTGCTGTCTATGATGCTTACAAATAGAAACATCTTTTCCCCTCGGAAATCAGTGAAAATCCTACTATTGTGCCTCTTAAACCTCTGCTCTATCAAAGGAAACTATGTTTTGTCAATTTTATGATTATTTGCCCTCTAGGCAACCTCACTAATAAGAGCTACTAGTTTAGGGTTGGTCGTTTATACCATCTAAACTACCATTTTCATCATTGTAGACTACATAGCATAGATAAGTAGGTTAGCACTGGTAAGTGCTTATTGAGAAAACTATCTCTGAGCTCCAAGGAATCACAAGCACAGTATACCTATATCCATGACAGTTTTTGGTTAATCACAGTTTCTTCAGTAATATTAACTTTAAAAGTAGAGCACATATTCCTTTGCTTTCTGTTTTGTCTTTATTATGCTAATGTTTTCAAAATGCACAACTATATTTTGCTTTGTTTTCAAAAATCCACTGAACAATATTTTTCTGGAGAAAATAAGAGGCAGGAGAACATTAGATTTGATCAAATAGCAGCTATTTAAAATAAGAATAACTGTTTTTGTTAATAATTTGAGACATTTCTCAGTTTACTTTCTTCCTTTGAGATGATTTATCTTCAGTTTTTCAATGTGCATATACTAATATTTTCTTCCTTAAAAGGTCACAGAATAACATCTCTTGTAAGAAGACTATGAAACTGAAACATCAGTTTTAAATCTCAGCCATTCTGAACTCAAACAATGTTTGGAAAATTTATAGGTCAACATAAACTTATTTATTGCCTGCTTAACTAACTAGAATGTACCTTTTAATAGGTAAAAATAGTACCTGCTTTGAATATGAGGATGTATATTTGTTACCTTTAGAATGAATATGTCTGGACCCCTAGGAAGTCACTGTTACAGTGGCTGGAGAATAAAGTACACTTCCTATTACCCTCAGTTGAATACTGTATCTCTATGTTCTATGCAATATTGTCAAGACATACATACTACTGTTGAGATAGAGATGTAGGATAACAGGGGGGATACTAAAGTTCTTCCTTATGTGCATAGTTCTTCCTTCTGTGCATAGTTTGACTAAGCCAACAACTATGTCTGGATTGAGGATAAGGCTTTAGGTATTCAACCACTGCTGTGGCTGCCACTGCTAAAAAACATTGTCAGCAGCAGCAAATTGTACCCATCATGTCAGTGCCATAGAACCTATTGCTTGACTGAAGCCAATATGTTCATTGCAGGAATGATGCCACAGAGAGCCTCATACATCACCTGTTGCCCATCATGTACCTGTCTATGCCAACTAAACATCTCCAACTTTGAATAGACTCAAGAGAGAATGAATCATTATAGACAAAGAATTTATATAAATAATACACTATCATGTCAAGTTGTAACAAAAGTCACTATCATATACTGAGCACATAAAGACAAATCTTTAAGGACAATATACTTGCTAGGAGATCAATGTCATAAAATACTAGAGATACATAACCTATCAGAAGTGTAAATCTTAACATAGGAAACTAAGAAATATAGAAAAATGACCCAGTACAATACCTCCAGAAGAAAATAATACCTATAATATATTCAATAAAACCAATATTGACAAAGTGTCCAAGAAAAGAAATTCTAAATGATGAATCAAAATCTTAATGAGATCTATGAAAAATAATTAGAAAAACTATAAGGGTCCCTGACCTCAAGCCAATGTTTGGATATGAGTATTTGTATCAGTTTCAGTAAGCTTATAGGTAGAGCCTCTCAGAGGACATTTATGCAAGACTACTGTCTACAAAAATAACGGGGTATCAATAATAGTGTCAGTGATTTGTGCTTGCCCATAGGATGGGTCTCAACTTGGGACAGTTATTGGTTGGCTATTCTGTCAGTTTCTGCTCTATCATTGTCCCTGAATTTCTTTTAGACAGGACATATTTTGGGTCAATTTTTTTCTATATTCATTGTTTACATTCCAAATGCTTTCGCCTTTCCCAGTTCCCCCCTCACAATATGTCCCTTAAGTCCTCTTTCCTCCGCCCATTCCCCAATCACCCCCTCCCATTTCTCTGTTCTGGTACTCCCCTACAATACTGGATCAGATCTTTTCAGGGCCCGGGCCCTTGACTTCCTTCATCTTGGGATCATATGATTTGCTAATTGTGTCTTGAGTATTCAGACTTTCTGGGCTAATTAATATCCACTTATCAGTGATTGCATTTCATGTATATTCTTTTGTGATTGGGTTACCTCAGTTAGGATGATATTTTCTAGTTCCAACAATTTGCCTAAAAATTGCATGAATTCATTGTTTTTAGTTGCTGAGTAGTATTCCATTGTATAAATATACCACATTTTCTGTATCCATTCCTCCTTTGAGGGATATCTGGGTTCTTTCCAGCTTCTGGCTATTATAAATAAGGCTACTATAAACATAGTGGAGGATGTGTCCTTATTGCATGCCAGGGAATCCTCTGGGTATATGCCCAGGCGTGGTATAGCAAGGTCCTCTGAAAGTGTCATGCCCAGTTTTCTGAGGAATCGCCAGACTGATTTCCAGAGTGCTTGTACCATCTTGCAATTCCACCAGCAGTAGAGGAGTGTTCCTCTTTCTCCACATCCTTGCCAACACCTGCTGTCTCCTGACATTTTAATCTTAGCCATTGTGACTGGTGTGAGGTGAAATCTCAGGGTTGTTTTGATTTGCATTTCCCTAGTGAGTAATGATGTCGAACATCTCTTAAAGTGCTTCTCAGCCATCTGAATTTCTTCAGATGAAAATTCTTTGTTTAGCTCTGTACCCCATTTTTAAATTAGGTTATTTGGTTCTCTGGAGTCTAACTTCTTGAGTTCATTGTATATAATAGATAGCCCTCTGTCAGATGTGGGGTTGGTGGAGATCTTTTCCCAATTAGTTGGTTGCTGTTTTGTCCTCCTGACAGTGCCCTTTGCCTTACAGAATCTTTGTAATTTTATGAGGCCCCATTTGTCAGTTTGTGATCTTAGAACATAAGCTATTGGTGTTATGTTCAGGAACTTTCCCCCTGTACCCATGTCCTCAAGGGTCTTCCCCAGTTTCTTTTCTATTAGTTTCAGTGTGTCTGGTTTTATGTGGAGGTCCTTGATCCACTTGGAGTTGAACTTAATACAAGGAAATAAGAGAAAATCAATTCGAATTTTTCTGCATGCTGACCTCCAATTGAACCAGCACCATTTGTTGAAAAAGCTATGTTTTTTCCACTGGATGTCTGTAGTTCCTTTATCAAAGATCAAGTGACCATAATTCTGTGGGTTCATTTCCGGGTCTTCAATTCTATTCCATTGACTTACTTACCTGTCACTGTAACAATACCATGCAGTTTTTAACACAATTGCTCTTTAGTACTGCCTGAGGTCGGGAATATTAATTCCCCCAGAAGGTCTTTTATTGTTGAGAATAGTTTTAGATATCCTGGGGTTTTTGATATTCCAGATGAATTTGAGAATTGCTCTTTCTAAATCTATGAAGAATTGATTTGGGATTTTGATGGGAATTGCATTGAATCTATAGATTGCTTTTGGCAATATAGCCATATTTACTATATTAATCCTGCCATTCCAAGAGCATGGAAGATTTTTCCATCTTCTGAGGTCTTCTTTCATTTGTTTCTTTAAAGACTTGAAGTTCCTGTCATACAGATCTTTCACTTGTTTGGTTAGAGTTACACCACTATACTTTATATTGTTTGTGCCTATTGTGAAGGGTGTTATTTCCCTAACTTCTTTCTTAGCCTGCTTCTCCTTTGAGTATAAGAAGGCTACTGAATTGCTTGAGTTGATTTTCTAACCAGCCAGTTTTCTGAAGTTGTTTATCAGCTGTAGGAGTTCTCTGGTGGAATTTTTTTGGGTCGCTTAAGTATACTATCATATCATCTGCAAATAGTGATAGTGTGAATTCTTTCTTTCCAATTTGTATCCCTTTAACTTCCTTATGTTGTCTAGTTGCTCTAGGTAGAACTTCAAGTACTATATTGAAAAGATATGTGGAGAGAGGGCAGCCTTGTGGGATTGCTTCAATTTTCTCCCCATTTATTTTGATGTTGGCTACTGGTTTGCTGTATATTGCTTTTACTATGTTTATGTATGGGCCTTGAATTCCTTTTCTTTCCAGGACTTTTAGCATGAAAGGATACTGAATTTTGTCAAATGCTTTTTCAGCATGTAATGAAATGATCATGTGTTTTTTTTCCTTTGGGTTCGTTTGTGTAGTGGATTGCATTGATGGATTTGCGTATATCGAACTATCCCTGCATCCCTGGGATGATGTCTACTTGATCATGTTTGATGATCATTTTGATGTGTTCTTGGCTTTGGTTGGCAAGAATTTTATTTAGTATTTTTGCATTTATATTCTTAAGGGAAAGTGGCCTGAAGTTCTGTTTCTTTGTTGGATCTTTGTGTGGTTTTGGTATTAGCATAATTGTGGCTTCCTAGAACAAGTTTGGTAGTGTTCCTTCTGTTTCTATTTTGTGAAATAGTTTGAAGAGTATTGGTGTCAGGTCTTCTTTGAAGGTCTGATAGAATTCTGCACTAAACCATCTGGTCCTGTGCTTTTTTGGTTGGAAGACTTTCTACGAACACTTCTATTTCTCTAGGTGTTATGGGACTGTTTAGCTGATCTATTTGATCATGATTTAATTTTAAGATATAGAGCTCCCAGCTCCTTGTCCAGTACCTTGCCTACCTGGATACTGCCATGCTTCTTGCCATGATGATAACAGAGTGAACCTCTGAAATTGCAAACCAACCCTATTAAATATATTCCTTTATAAGAGTTGCCTTGGTTGTACTGTCTCTTCACAGCAATAAAGACTTAACTAAGACACCAGGTGACTCTAGTTTGTGTCAAACTGATGAACACTGTTCAGTACATCGAATATATATTTGGCTCATACCCTCTTCTGTTCCTCCAGTTATCCCCAGTAGTCTCCTTTCTCGTGTCACAAAGCCCTTTTCCTTCAAATTTTCCAAATTTAAATTGATTTCATCCCACAACTAGAGAATTATATGTTGAGACATAAAAATACAAACTTTTAACATGAATAAGTAAAGTGAAATGATACAAATAAATTTAGAATTAAAAAGGAAATAAACAATGATACACACCTACATGATTATTATTATTATAGACAATGAGAAGAGGCTCTCTGCTTGCAATTATAAAAATCCAGTTGAGATGAATAAGTTTCTGTGTATATATATATATATATATATATATATATATATATGCATATATATATAAAACCTACAAAAATTAAACCATGAAAACATAGAAATTGAAAACATAGAAATACAAGGTACTAAAACTACTTCTGTAACACAGAGTCACACATCAAAGAACCAGGAATGGGTAGCTTCACTCCTGATCTCTACCAAATATTTAAAGAAGATCTACTGCCAATTCTTCTCAGAGTACTCTGAGGAAATGAAAGGGAAGAAATCTTTCAACTTAGCTTATGAGGCTAGTATATAGTCATACTAAAATAAGGACACAACAGCAAATAATTCATAAACTCATGAGTGATGAATACAGCTGTAAAATATGTCAAGGAAATCTTAGCAAATAAGATCTAATAGCATGTCAAAAAGATCACTCATCATGATCAAATTAAATTTATTCTAGGAATTTAAGGATGATTCAACATATGTAAATCAATAAAATGTAATGCCTCACATCAACAGAATGAACACTAAAAATCATATTAGCATTTCAATAGATACCAGTGTAGTATTTGATTAAATTCAACATACCTACATGATAGAAAACTTGAATAAATTGAGTATAAGAGGAATGTATTTCAACATAATTAAGATGGTGTATGACAAATATACTACCAACATCTCACTGTAGAGGAAAAACTAAAACATTACCCCTATTATCTACAAGACATAGGTGTCCATTTTTACCTCTTCTTCCACATAGTATTAGAACTTCAGACCAGAGCAATTTTGTAAGGGAAAGAAAACTTTAAAAAATATGCACATTAAGAAGGCAAAGTGAGATTTTCAAATGGTATAAATTTTTAAGTTATTCTTATTATTTGTGTATTACCATGTGTATGCAAGGTACTCATGAAGGCCATAGAGGATGTTAGAAATCCTGGAAGTGGAGCTACAGACTGTTGTAAGTCATTGCATGGGTGACTGGGACCAATGAGAATCCTTTGCAAGAGCAGCCAAGGTTCTAAGCTGCTGAGGCCCAGATAATATGATTTTCGTACATAAAAAAAAACTAAACATCACGCTCTTAGAATTGGTAAATAAAGTCACTAAACTTAGAAACTCGGGAGCATAAATTTCACAAAAGTAGTGTCTGTACACCAGTGAGAGTTCTAGGAGAGGAATGAGATTAGTAATCCTAGTCACAGTGCCTACAAAAAGTTAAACAACTAGACAGTAGCACAATGAAAGTTGCAGACCAATGAAAGAAATGGAAAAGAATACAATAAATATGGCAGAACCTTCTATGTTACAAATTGGAAGAATTTTTATTGCTAAAATATCTGCAGTAATTAAAGTGATTTAAAGATTCAATGTAATTCTGACCACAAAATCAATGGAACTCTTCAATGAACAACAACAAATCCCCAAAGTTTAAATAAAAGCAAAAGAAATTCTGAAAAAAAAAGCAATCTTGACACAAAAACTCAAAGCTCCAGGAATTAGGATATCTGGCTTTAAGACAGAGCTATAGCAACAACAACAACAACAACAACAACAACAACAACAACAACAATAATAATAATTAATAAATAAAATAAAAAAGAAAGAAAGAAAAAGTAATAAACACCATGCTTCCATTAAAACAGGGCAGTAGAACATAATACAGGCTTTAAAAATAAACTTTTACATTCATAGCCAACTAAACTTAAACATCTATAGCCAAACAATACTTGATGTAACTGGAGACAGAAAAGTCTCTTCAAAAATGGGCACATGGCATAAAAAAACCTTTTTCCTCTGTACAAAGATACCTCAAATGGTACAAAATTCTACCAAAAGACTTAGAACTTTTGAACATCTAGAGGCAAACAATGCAAGGTCTCAACATAGCCAATGACTTTCTGTAGAGGATTTCAGTAGCCCAGAAAAGAGCAACAAAGGACAAAAACTACCAGAGCACCAGCACAATCTACAGAATGGTAGAAAACCTTTCTAACTACTCATTGCAAAACTCAATAGCAAAACTCACGTAATCTAGTTTAAAATGGTTCAATTAACCAAACAGACTTTTATCAAATTAGATATAAATAAGTAATTCTAAAATGTGCTCAGATTCCTTCCTTGAGGCCAGGTGATGCTTTGGCAAATAAAACGTGAGTAGAAAGGATATGTATTTTGATATGGATGAAATCTTCATGGTCAAGTGATGATAAAGTTGCTTTCTTATATCTGTATCCTCATGAGCATGCAAACAGTGGTTGAGACAACTTCTATCCACTCAGGTCTCTGAGTTTATTGAGCTTGACTCCAACCTGCAGCTAAGATTTTAAGAGTCCTTTGTCACTGCCACAGAATATAAGACTGATGAATATAAGGAGAGAAAATTAACAAACAAAAGACTTTGGGCTACTAATAAGCTTAAGCTCTCTAGAATTTAAAGTTGTTTTATCTTCCTTTCAGTTTCAGTTACTCAGTTGAATATGAGGTCATAGTTTTCACTTGTTAGATGCACAGTAGATAAAAATAGTAAGGATCCTTTAGCAGGTCTTTTTTTAAAATTCTATAACTGTGGACAGTGCATCGCAACAATGTAAAAAGTTACTCCCTCCCTCCAGTGCGTCCACCACACCAACAAATCGATCTCACAAATTTATGTCCTTTTTGTTTTCATCCCCCTAGATTAAATCAGTGTTCCCCATATGTACATAATTATGGGGCTAGGGTATAGACAACTTATCAGTGAGCATATTGCAAAGAAGAATGACTCTCCTACCTTATATTTCTAGGTCCTCTATGGTGATCCTGAGTTTTAGGGCCTGAACTTATTTGATATTAGCAACAATGAAATAAAAGAACACTTAGGGACAACTACATGTTTATGAAAGTTTCTTCTTTCTCACTGCCACAAGAATATGCCTGGAAAAAGGATGAGGGAGGTAAAATAAGGAAAGTGGTTTTGCCCAGGTTACCTTGAAGTAATCAATAGTGAATAAAATCCTATGCATGTGATGGAACCCAAGCAAATTAACAATAACAAAACCCACAAAATTAATTGAGACATATAAACAGTAGACATATACTGTATGCCAGTGAGGTTTTGTAGCTCTCGAGGACTGGAAAACATTGTACCACTAGATAAACAATAAATATTCCTACCTCTAGTCCCAAGCCCCACACTCTACCAGATCTTCAGGAAAGCAATTCCTTAGTATAATTGGATATTCATTGTGGCTTCATTCATGCCCCATTTAACACTTTTAAAAAGGCACTTGTTTCTGTCTGAACATTGAAAAAAGAAAAAAAGGCTTCTGTTCAATGTGTGTGTGTGTGTGTGTGTGTGTGTGTGTGTGTGTGTGTGTGCATGTGTGTGTGTTTGTGTGTGTGTGTGTGTAGGGGTGGTGTTAAAGTATTATGTGTTTTGGAGGATTCCTCCCAAGCCCAAAGTATTATAAAGCTGTTATACACCTTTTAATAAAGTCTTCTCTTCTTTTCTAATCCAGATAACTGGCTCAGTGGAAGAATTAATCCTGTTTATGTTATGCTTCACTTAATATGAACTGGCTCTTTTTATTTTCTCTTGCCCAATAACAGAAGGTAGGCTGGAAGGCAAAACACTGCCATAAGGCCAAAGGGAATTGAAACACTACTTATTTATTTTCTGATTTGTTTACAGTTTGCTTTCTCTTCTTAAAACTGCATTGGAGTTACATTTATTTCCTTGAACTCATCTATAATAGAGGTAAAAATTTAATTCTGAGATAATCAGACATCAAAATAAATAGATTGAGTATTCCAAAATAAAATTTTTTGGCAGATTTTAAAACATTTAATTCATGTTCTAAAACAATCTAACTTTCATTAAATGACAGATATATAAATGTCCCAATAAATATTCTTTGTGATATCTTAAAGGAAAACAATCTCACCATTGTCCAGCCGATTTCAAAAACCTGCTTTAACAGATGTTATAGACAAGTTCATATTCTGGTGAGTCAACCTTATTTCCAACAGCCTCCAGCTGCCTTCACGTCATTTTAACATTGTTTTGAAAGTCTTAAACTCTGGAGACCTGATATTATTGTTTTAAAACTTTTAACTAGGAAGTAAGCACAAACACATCTGTGCCTTTGGGATAAAAGTGGGGTACCTATTCAGGGACAAACAAATTGGGAGCAAATAGAAACCCTTCTTGCTCTTGATGTCAAGTGCTATAAACTCTAGTTTTGCAATGTGCTTTTGGCATGAAAATGCTTTTTCCTTCCTCACTCTGTCTTTCCAATATTGCAGAGTATTGATTGGTCTATTTTTCTTCTGTGTATCATATGCTACCCCAGCTGCCCCAATATATTTCAACTTTTTTGTTATATTGGATATGAAAAATAAAAGTTCTCTAGCAACTACTTTTAAGACAGAGTACCAAAACTCACTCTTAAACTTGCACACCAAAATCTGATAAGACATACAAGAAAGGCTTCAGTTTGTTTTCTCGTTCTTTCATTCCTTCGTTTGCTCCCAGATTTTGATAAGAAAAAAATAACAGAAATGTTTTCACTGCATGCACCTCCATTTCCATGTGTATTTAATAGATAGTGATGGTCTGAACTAATTTATAAAGTAGAATGTTTTACATGACAATAAATGGTTATTGACTCATTGCAAATGTACCAAGTCTATCAAAAGCAAATCATGATTTTGGAGGACTGTTAAACACTCTGCATATTTTCATAGCAAATCAGTGTGTGGTTATTTAACACAGGTGTTTCTGTAATTGCTCTACTTTTGGAAGACTCAATGCTCAATGGCCCTCAAGCACTTCCACCTGTCAAGCGTGCTGGTCCATTATTAGTATTCCAGATGAAATTGTAAAACATGGAACATGCTTAGCTGATTAAAGATTTCATCTTGCTTACTTGGAGTCTATTTGCATTTTTTGTTTTATTTCTTCATTCCTGCTGAATGTATCTTCACACGTCACACCCATCTAGAAATTGAAAATTGCTAATGATCTGGTTAGCAAGAGGTACAGATGTTATAGCCAAGGAAGATCTTGAATTAAAAAAAAGTTTTCTACACTAAACCTGCTTTAGAAAATAAAACAAGACTAACCAGTAGACCTTTGTGGCAGTCATATTCCATGATACACTATTTTAACCTGTCCTGAAATAAGAGTACATTGTGAAACCTTAAAATTATTAATTGATTTTTTTTAACTCATACAAAAAGTCAGTTTGGAGCCCAAACAACTCAAATATGGAAGACATATGGTGTTTCATCTTCTTCTGCATAAAGATATATATGTAAAATAAACCAGATCTTTTCCTTCTTAAAACCCTTACCAACTAGTTTGGCATGACAATTTACCAAGAGAAACAATTAGGAACAAAGTAGCTGTCAAACCTTTTTAAATTACAATTAGCTTTAGAAAATTTAAACAACAATATCCCACAAACGGCAAACTCTTTTTCAGAAAAAACAATAGACAGTTGATATGTATCAAGAAACTGTAGTTTAGACAGTGGGAAAACATGTCATTGTTATTGATGTTAAAACTTTTGATTGTGGTATCTCAAAATCATTTTCATCATTTACTTTTAAGCAGTCTAGAATTTACATTATAAATACTTAGTTATCTCCTCAGTGATTAAAAATGGAATTTTAATTTGAAGAAATATCACTCTTTTCCTATTTTTCTAATTGATACCCTACTTAATTGCTTTATGAACAGAAATTCTTCTATATAATACCTATTATAAAAATTTTGACAACTTCTTTATGATATGTAATTTCAATTTTATGAATGACCCATGTGTTCTACTTTAGAAAGAACAACTAGTTCTTTTAGCTCTTTTTTTGTTGTTATTATTTTGAGACAGGGTCTTTCTACATATGTAGTTCTGGCTATTGTAGAATTCATGATGTAGACCAAGCTGACTTTGATCTCACAGAGATCTGCCTTCCTCTGACTCCTGAGTGCTGAGATTAAAGGTATGAACCACCCTATCCAGCAAACAGTTTTTCATTTTAAATATTTACTTTATTATTAGGTAAGTGTATGTGTACGAGTGGGTGGGTAGGTGTAGGGGTGTGGGGTGCATGTGAATGTGTGTGAGAGTGATAAAGATTGTCACATTTCCTGGACCTCATATTTCAAGTGACTAAATCACCCGACAAAGGTGCTAGAAACTGAATTTAAGTCCTCTGAAGGAGTAGTATATGCTCTTAAATGCTAATCCATTTCTCTACTCCCTGTACTGTGTATACTTTAAAATATCTATATCGCTTCATGTATACATTACAATATATAAAAAGCATGTACTGTTCATATTATATAAGGGGATTGTGATGCTGTTGGTAGATAAAATGCTTTTCGGTTTAGTTGAGAGGTAAAGACATGATCTAGATTAGGGAGACTAACAGAAAGTGATATAACAGTTGAGAATTAAAGATTCTAAGTATAACCACCTATTTCAAATGTTTAGACAGACACAAAATTTACTATTATGTAGATACTACTGTACTAGTTGGAAAGTGGCTTGATTCCCATCTTTCTGCACATGCTCTCTTTTGTTCTCCATCTTCCCCCTCTGCTCCCTAGTTCCTTTTCCAAAATACATACCAAGCTTCAATTGTATGTCAGGCACTGGTTTAGCCACATGCAAATCAGCAGAGAACAAAACAGATAGAAATCATGGCTTTCATTAACCTGCATTCTAGCAGGGAAAGATTTCCAATAAGCATGTAAACAGAATATATTGTATTCCAAAAAAAGTAGATATAAATAGCAAGGAAGGGAGCAGCTTTCAGTTTAAGTAGGATATGCAGCCATTAGAGGGTTTTTAATGTGAACTGTGACATGATTTGACATAATCTGTTTTGAGATAGCTGGGAAAGGAAAGGGGAAAATTAGATTTGCAAAGTTCCTATGCTGCAATGTGTTTAACATTGACGTTGATTTTTCTTTACAATGTTAAACAATTGTAAAGTCTTTAGTATAGCAGAATACAAAATTCACAAATAACTCACCTTTGGAGAATTACATATTTGACTTGCTAAATTAAATGTACCACTCTCCAATGATTTGTAAACCTAAGTGTGCATCAGAACCACCTGGAGAACTTGCTAGAATAAACTGCTGGAGACCACTCAGAGTTCTTAGTTGCATCCATCTCATGTAGAGCCTAAAAATTCCCTTTCTAACAACTTCCTTGCAGGATCAGGTCCTGAGTTTTCAGACCACAGATCAAAGAAAGCCCTGTAGCAATAGTGGGATACATATTGGTATGTGAAGTAATACGCTGGAGAAATGGACATTTTCTTTGTCTTAGATATTCAGATATTCTCACTCTTCTTCACTGACATTTTCCCTTTCCATATTTAGTCATGTATAACAGAGTAATTGAAACTAGATAAGAAATAGATATGTAGATTACCTACTTGATTGTTTTAAAAGTCTAAGAATGGGGTTGTTCACTCCCCATGTGCAGGGTGACACCATCATGCTGGATTACATAAAATTCCTCTTGCTTTTGCATCTATTCCTGTCTCCACATTGTTCACTCTGGGGTCTCCAGTAAGTTAAGGATCACCAGAGTCTTACATTGGGTGCATTGGCCAGGAATCTGTCCTCCTGTGGGGACACACTGGAGTAGTGAATTGGAGGTCTCAAGCAGGTAACACAACAGTTTTTTTGCCTGCTCTGCTCCTGGAAACAGCCAGACAGTACCAGCAGGAATTGAGTCTTGCTATAACCGGTTGATCTGGCTCCTGCCATATGGGCAGGAGCACCTAGTTTGTTTAGTTGAGGCCGGAGCTGTGTGAACAACTCTGTTTATCTGGCTCCTGCAGTATGGGCAGGAGCACCTGTTGTCTGTAACTCAGCCCATCAAGGGGTGAACTGTATGTTGATTGTTTTCCTCTGTGTTTGTTGGTATTCTGTGTTCTTGGACCTAGGCGCCCAACCATGGCAGGGTTGAGCTGTTTATGTGCTGAATGTTTTTCTCTGTGTTTTTTGATATCTTGTTGTGTGTTCTTGGACTTAGACTGACAACACTTTTTGGACATTAGACCAACTAAAAAGCAAGTTAGTTACTCTCTGTTTCTCTGAGTGACCCATACACAGGGACCTCCGACTTGCAGGTGATCAAAGCAGTAGAAGAGAAAGTCTTTATAGTTACCTAGAAGAATCTAGTTGAAGACCTACCTCTCCCTCACAGATAAAAGCCTTTCTTTCCCAAGACCCAACTCACAGGTTCTGGCCTTCAGGAAGAAGGAAGCTTGAGAAGAGAGATCCAGACCTGAGAATAAGTTGATCCTCTAAGGCCCTTCAACAGCAGACTTGTTGTTCCAAGATCCTTATCATCTAGACCTACCTACCCTTGTCCCCATGGCCCTGCCAGCACTTGAACTAGTGCCAGGATCCTCAGCCCCTATAGGACCAGGGAGAATCAGGAAGAGACCTGAGAGCCACCTCACCTGATACTGTGGTGGCTGTCATGGACAGCAAGCTTTCCCTGACTAGACCTGACTAGAACTTTAATATGGCAAAAGCTAGGGGACACCTGAAAGTCCACCACCAGATTCCATTGGCAGGTCTCAAGGACATGACAACCCACAAATTTGACGAAGGTATATGAGGTTAATCAAGAAACATATGTCACCTTCAGCCTTTCTAGAGCCACTCATGGAGGCATTCCTCCAATATACACCCTATGACCCCAGCATAAAGCTACTGTGACAAAGGTTTTTATAGACCAGGCTAGTAGAGATATCAGGAAAAATCTTCAGAGGCTAGAAAGAGAGGATGAGCCATTGAGGTATTTAGTGTGGGTTGCTGAGAAAGTCTACCATTACAGGGAGACAGATGAGGAGAGGGAACAGAGACAAAGAAAGAAAGAAAAAGGACAGGGAAGGAATCTACAGAGTACTGGCTACAGAGGTTAGTGAAAACAGAGAAGACAGACTGCAACTAAAGAGAGACAGAAACCCCCTTGAAAAGGACCAGTGTGCATACTGCAAGGAGAGAAGCCAATGGGCCCAAGAGTACCCTAACAAACAGAAGCCCAGATTAGGAAGTCCCAGGCCTTGGGAAAGTGCCCCCAAATGGCAAAGAGGTTAGTCCTGGGTGAAGACAGTGACTAGGGAAGATGAGACCCCTCCCCGAACACAAGGTAAATCTGAGAGTAGAGGGGAAACTCACTCAATTCTTGGTGGACACGGGGGCTCAACACTCAGCCAAGCCAATGGCCCCATTTCCAAGAAAAGGTCTTGAGTCCAAGAAGCAACTGACACTAAAATGTATTCATGGACTACGCAAAGAGCAGTAGACCTAGGGATGGGCTAGGTATCCCATTCATTTAGGGTCATCTCATACTCTCCCTACCCCTTGTTGAGATGAGACATACTCTACAAAATGGGGGGCTCAGATACACTTCTGCCCAAAGGGCCACAGCTAACTGGCCCAAAAGATGAGACCTCTTCAATTGACCCTTGCAGAAAGCCAAAGCTATCTGGTTTACAGACAGGAACAGTTTTCTCCATGAAGGTCAGAGATGAGCAGGTGCTGCTGTGGTAGACAGCACAAATGGCATCTGAGCAGAAACTCTACCCCCTGGCATATCAATGCAGAAAGTGGAGCTCATTGCCCTCACCAAGGTCTTGGAACTTGGAGCCAGCAAGAAAATTAACATCCACAGGATAGCAGGTTTGCCTTTGCCACAGCCCACATCCACAGGGATATATGTCAAGAGGACTGCTCACATCAGAGGAAACAGAGGAAAATCTTTGACCTCCTAGATACCCTAATGAAGCAGACAACTGTGAGTATTTTTATCTGCCCATGACATCAGAAAGGAAGAGACTCAGTGGGCAAAAACAAGACAAATCAAGTGGCTCTAGAAGTGGCTCTGCAGGAGCCTATCCTGGTTATAAGCCTGCAAGAGACACCTGCTGGGAAATAGGACTGGACTAAGGAATGGCCTCACTTAGAATATACTTCAGACAAAAAGGACTCAGATTGCTAGACACCCTACCAACTATTACCAAGAAAAGAAAGGACAATGGCGCACAAAAGAAGGGAGAACTATACTTCCCAGAAAGTAAATAAAAGATTTACTAGCCCAAATGCACAGATAGACTCATTTAGGAGATAAAAAGCTTGTCCAAGCAGTTAAGAGACCTAAGGTATATATTTATAAGACTCAGGTTTTGGGCCAGAGAGATAGTAGAACAGTGTAATGTATTCCAGCAAGTGAATGCTTATGCAGCAAAGAGTAAACAGGGCAAAAGACCTAGGGAGAACTGCCTGGAATATATTGAGCGATTTTACAGAAGTTAAGGGAGGAAAATTTGGTTACAAATACCTTCTAGTGTCTGCAGATGTTTTCTCTGGATGGGTTGAGATATTTTCCACCAATTAGGAAACAGCTTCTGTAATAGCTAAAGAAGGTATTAGAGGAACTTTTCCTGAGGTTCGGAGTGCCCAAGGTAATCAAATCAGACAATGGCCCTGCTTTTGTCTCTAAGGTAAGTCAGGGATTGACAGAAATATCGGGGACAAATTGGAAGCTTCATTGTGCATACCATCCCCAAAGCTCAGGACAGGCAGAGAAAATAAACAGAACCCTAAGAGAGACCCTTGAAGACTGGCTCGGGCTGCGTGGTGCCCCTCCTCTTGCCCCTGTTCTGAGTCCTGAACAGCCCTTACCATTTTAAACTGACCACTTTTGAGATCCTGATTTGTAACCTAACTCTTTTGGTGTCCACTGGGCCCTCCCAGGAGGTATACTATAACATGAGATTTTAGCCCAAACTGTCTACCTTAAATGCTCCAGGAATGCCAGAGACCACTCACAGCTTCTAGACCGGTGAATGGATCAATGTAAGGAGATATCACAGACAGATGCTGGAACCCCAATGGAAGGAACCCTTCCTGGCTCTGGTAGACACTCTCACAGCCCTCAAGGTGGACATTATTGCAGCCTGGGTGAAAACTTCCCATGTTAAACCTGCAGATGACCTGCCCCCAGAGACCCCCACTGGATCATATAGAAGATGGACAGTCTGTTAAGCTCAAGATCACTCGACTTTGATCATGACTGCCAGGTGTTACCTTTGGATTCTGGTTCCTTCCCAAATCTTATGTGCCTGTCCACCAAACCTGTTACAGCACTTCTGTTACAGCATTTCTTGTCTCCCATCTGTTGATATTAAGGATGGCTGGGGCAGCCACCAGGGCCTCTGTTCTTGTCTTACAAGGGGAAAATTATGACAGTCTGAGGGCATCCATTGGTTTAGATATAGAGAAAATAGAAACTTCCATCAGTCACTTTCAAGAATCACTGACTTTGTTATCAGAAGTAGTACTGCAGGATAGGAGGGCTATGTTTTTCCTTAGCTGAGGTGTGTTGCTTTTATATAGATCATTCTGGGGTTGTTAAAGAGTCAGTGGCCAATGTAAGGAAAGGGCTAGCCCAGTGGAAAAGAGAGAGAAGAGACAGGGCAGGTTCAAGTCTTGCTTTAACTCCTCCCCTTGTTTAACCACCTGCAAGTCCACCCTGCTAGTACCCTTAATTTTTCTCCTGCTATTATTGACCTTTGGCCCCTACATTTTGGACCACTTGGTTGCTATTGTTAAATTATAAAGCAGAGATACAATGAACTACATACAGAAGACCAGGAGTATGAGGTATCAGAATAGCAGCAATTGCTTCAGGATTGAAGCATGTATGAAGAAAAGGAGGGAATGAAGAGGTCAGTTCAGGAACTTCAAAAAGGTCATGGAACACTTGCCCCTCCCAAAAGGGAGAGGCTAATTAACATTCCTCAGACCACAGTGTGTGTGTGTGGGGGGGGGGGACAACCTGTGCATGGGGACACATTCTGTACAGGGGACTGTTGGCCACCTACCTCATTCCCTAATGACCAATTAATTTAAAATTGACACTATTCTTCCAATCACAGTGTGCCTAATGGCAGCCACCTTGAGGACTATATAAAAGCCGACTGGATGGGCTGTGCATGGTCATTCTCTCCCCATGTGCAGAGCGACCCCAGCATGCTAGATTAAATAAAATTACTCTTGCTTTTGCATTGATTAAATAAAAAGTCTGAGAGTGGTGGCTAAAGAGATTGTTCAAAGTTAAGAGCATTGGCTCTACTTGCAAAAGACCTGGCCTCTGTTTTCAGAACCTGTGTGATGGTACATGACAATTAGTACAACAAGTTCCAGGGGATCTGGTACTCCTTGGGTGCATATACATTCAAGCAAAAATAGACATGAACATAAAATTAAAATGAATAAACCTGAGTGTGTGGATGTTGCACCTTTTGAAGAGGAAAAAAAATGCAACTAAGCTAAATGTATTCTTCATACAAAATGCAACCTGATAATTTTCATTACTATTAATCACAAGTTTGCCATAGCTTCCATGGATTCTCTTGAATCATTGCCAGGGTGCCATCTTATCACCATTGGAATGTACAGCAAAGAATAGACAAGATAATAAGGAAGTGCCTGAAAAATTCTGAAACAATGACATGGTTGGGGTTGCATTTTTTTCTTATGTTTTTAGTATAAAAAAAATGTCTCAGTCCGTGTTATTAGTCCTGCACAAACACCATGACCAAGAAGCCAGTTGGGGAGGAAAGGGTTTATTCAGCTTATACTTCAACACTGTTGATCATCATCAAAGCAAGTCAGGACTGGAACTCAAGCAGGTCAGGAAGCAGGAGCTGATGCAGAGGCCATGGAGGGATGTTTCTTATTGCCCTGCTTCCCCAGGCTTGTTCAGCCTTCTCTCTTATAGAACTCAAGACTACCAGCCAAGGGATGGCACCACCCACAAGGGGCCCTCCCTCCTTGATAACTAATTGAAAAAATGCCCCACAGCCAGATCTCATGGAGGCACTTCCACAACTGAAGCTCCTTCCTCTGGGATAACTCCAGCCTGTGTCAAGTTGACACACAAAACCAGCCAGTATAGAGAGTATAAGGAGCTAAAGAATTTTGCTATGATTTTGGAACAGTTTATTTAGAAATATTGGACCATTGTTAGAATGCTAAATATATTGAAACCAATGGACATATATGCTAAAGACTCCAGTTTAAGAAATATATAGATTATATATTAAAGCAAATGGGACAGATATTGGGCATTTCATGGACTGTCAATTATCATCAAGGGTCAGTTCTTCAGTTTTTCAGATTTACATCTTTTCAGTCAAACACAGAGATTTCCCATTTTAATTTGATAGCAATAAAATGAGGAAACAAGGAGGTACATATAGATGTAATGTTATATGAACAGATTGTGTATGTAAGAATTCAAAAAAGAGAGGCCATTAATTTCAAAGACTGTAAGGGGTTGCAAGGATGAGTTGAAAAGAAGAAAGGGGAAATTATGAAATTATACAGTGATTTAAAAATGAACATATTATTTTAAAAAGATGATCATCCATGCTTTATAAATTCATCAATTTATTTATGTAAAAAATACTCTGAGTTGACCAAAACTAAAGGTGAGTATATGAAGTTACATTTCATTCATTTTTCAAACCCCAAAGTAAATGCAAGACAAAATAGGTCATGTAGAGTCAGAATATGTGATCTGTTCAATCTGTCATGTTAGTTAAAGATTATTTCAGGATGTTAATGTCTTGCTCTTCTATGCTTTATGTAAAAGAAGTGACAGACCAAGTTTGCTTGAATTATCCAATACTTCATCATTTGAAAGTGAGGCTTTGGGGAAGTTTTTGCTTTTCATATTTTGTTTATGTCTGTGGCATATTCATAAAAGGTGCTAGGAGGAGGCTGCTATGTTTGTATTTTTAGTTTAGTATCTCTGTGTGCAGTTTTACATTTGTATTTCTGGAGCCATATTGACTAATTTAGTATACAGTCTTTTCCATGTTAACAGAGACAATTTTAAGCACAAGAGATTATTTTAAATTGTCCACATTTTCTGTGTTCCACAGATGAAATAATTGCAATATATACACATTTTAAATGTCACCCATTACTGATGAGAAACTTTGGGGTTTTACAAATAATGATTTGGGAATTACTAGAAAAGCTAGGTTTAGATGTTTATTGAGAAGACTTGTGATATTCATGAATATAAATCTTACTCCTAAAGTCTAAAATGTTTCCAAGTATTGAGGAGAAACTACCCAAAATATGTGCCTTTGTTCTTTGTATTTTGTCTATGTCTTAAATACAGTAAGCATCAGTAGCAATTTGTTGAGTGAATGAACAAGATAATCTATGTAGTTACAGGATAAAAATAAACATTACTAATTAAAGATTTAATTAAAATTTATTTTATGTTTGTGCATGTTTTGCTTGCATGAAGGTATGTTCACCACATACATGCCTGGCACCCATGGCAACCAAAAGAAGGCATAAGATCTCTACAACTTGGGTTATGGATGATCATGCACTGTCATATTTGAACTTGACCTAGGCCCTCTGTAAGAATAGCTAGTACTCTTAACCACTGATCTACCTCTCTAAGCTCATACTAAAAATTATTAATTCCATAGTAATGGTCCCCACTATACCAACTTTTATTTTTTATATCTCTAACCAGTGGCACAAGGGTGCAATTTCCTGTTCTTCATTGGAATTTATTCTCTTGAGAGTTATCTAAGCATAGAGGAGCCAAGCCACCCAAACTAAAAAGAACAGTAATTCAAAATGCCTCAGCTGTACTTACTTGCATACCCTCAATCTCCAGTGTATTCCAATTTAATCTCTTATATTCAATTGCCTTCACTTCTATGTGTCATCTGACATCCACTCAACAATCAAAGTCTCAGAAAGATTCAATAGGCCTGTCTTGGATCATGTATCCACCCATGCAGAGAGAGAAACAGTCCTGTCACTGAGGGCTCTAGCAGAATTGTATACTATATGAAATGGGATGCCTACTAATGAAATATATTATGGTTGTATAAAACAAGATGGATAATATCTAAATAAAAAGAGCAGATTTTTCTTCTATTTGGGGGAACAGGATCTCATGTATTTCATGCTGATCTCTACCTTGTAGATGTTACAGAGGATGCTCTTGAACTTCTGATATTTCTGATTGTACTTCCTTTGTGTTGGGATTGCAAATGGTATACCATCAAGCCTGGTTCATGTGTTGAAAGGGATCAAACTCAGGACATTTTTCTTGCTAGGCAAGCACTATACCAACTTAGTTCCATCACCAGTCCTATTAAAAAAATAGCACACAATACCTCTATACATTTTAAACATAAATAATAAACCACATTAAGGGGTGGCTGGCAACAAATTAGAATAGACACTCAGATTTGGGCAACTGCCTGTTATAAAAATCACAGTCATTAGGCTCATAGTGTTCGATGGGGAACTCTGAACTTAAACTTTGAATGGGCAGAAATGAATAAAAGGAAGCTTTTGTCTTGTAAAAAATGACAGTGTGTTGAGTTTGGGAGTGGATTATTTTAGCACTGCAGATTTTCATTGGATGGTTCTTACTCATCTATAGTCACTGAGTTCTGGCACCATTCAGTTTTTATCCCATTAAAGAGTTTTTACCAAGGTAATAAGCTCAATAGGGGAGCTATATCATAGAACTGAATGATACATTTAGGATTCACTTCCTAGGAGTCAGATTACGATGAAGGTAAGGGGATTAATCATATGTGAGTGCCTTTTATGGACCATACACTGGGCTACAAACCTTATATATCTGATCTTATTTTCCCCTCATAAGCCTATAAAGTAAGAGCTATCCATATTTTTCAGTTGAAAGCCCAGTTGATAAAAGCTAAATCAGTTACTCAAAATCACATACTGATTAATGGTACAGTTTAAAATCAAAGTCAAGTTTAGCATATTGGGACTTGTTTAAGCAAGTAAGGTTGAAGCTAGAGTTCTAAATTTGGAACTAAAGATAGTTTATAGTCATTCCCTCAATAAAGGCACATGATGATTAAAGAGATGGGGACCTGAAAGTTTCATTCAAGCTATAAAACACACAAATAGAATAAGATGAATCTATTCACTTATATTCCCCAAAAATCTATTCTCTTTTTACTTTGATCAAGACAGACTCCAGCAATAGAAATTATTCATAACAGAATTCAGTCACTATAGATACAGAAGAAACCATATCAATTATAAGGTTCTAAGGAGTTTCAGTCTACTGGACAAGAGAGTTTATAGACTCAAACAGGAGAAAAGGACATGTCCATTAAATACAGGTAGTCAAAACTAGAAGTTCCAAAAGACTCCACAATATATAGTACTGTAAAGTTATGTGTTGGAGGGGGGCACAAGGAAAGGGGAAAACATTTGAATTGTAAATAAATAATATATCTATTTAAAAATTTTAAAAATATTCACCACAAACTAATCCCAAAATATCACCAAAACTTAACAGCCTAGCATAATATGTACATACTTTCTGTGGTTCTAGGAACTGGGAATGCCTAAATGCAGTCATTTGAGCTCTAGGTTTCTCATGAAGTTCTCTTGATTGACTGTACCTTACAAATTCATTTTCCAGGGCAATTGATTTCAACAAGTTAAAACTGGCTGGAAATAACTTCAATTCCTTATCACCTCACCATTAAACTGGTGGAGTATCCTTGAAACATGACAGCTACCTCTCCCCAAGGTGACAAAATCAAGAGAAACTACAATGTTTTTTAAAAATAACCTCACAATTCGTACATAGCTATTTTCCTAGTATATTAAAGATTAAACAGGCCAGATCTCTCAAGTTAGTTAAAAGACAATAAATAGGAGTGAAAATCAGGACCAAGATTTAGATCACTATTATTTATTTTAAATGGAATGAAGCATCTATAAAACCATCTAACTTTGCATTTTATATATATATATATATATATATATATATATATATATATTCACATAATAATTATGAAAGTGAAATTACCCTTTTTGTCCTTTTTTCATTTTTTTATTGGATATATTCTATATTTACATTTCATTTCCCTTTTTTTGTTTCCCTACCCCCCTAAGGTCCCACATGCCCTTTTACCTCCCCCTGCTCCTTCATCCACCCCTTCCCACTTCCCTGTTCTGGTATTCCCCTACACTGATGCTTTGATCCTTTCCAGCACCAGTGTCCACTCCTTTCTTATTATCAGACATCATTTGGTATGTGAATTGTGTCTTTGGTGTCCCAAGATTCTAGGCTAATATCCACTTATCAGTAAGTGCATACCATGGGTATTCTTTTGAGACTGGGTTACCTCACTTAGTATGATGCTCTCCAGCTCCATCCATTTCTCTAAGAATTTAATGAATTCATTGTTTCTAATGGCTGAATAGTACTCCATTGTGTATATATATACCACATATTTTTGTATCCATTCCTCCGTTGAGGGACATCTGGGTTCTTTCCCGCTTCTGGCTATTATAAATAAGGCTGCTATGAACATAGTGGAGCATGTAACCTTATTGCATGCTGAGAAATCTTCTGGGTATATGCCCAGGAGTAGTATGGCTGGGTCCTCCAGAAGTATAGTGTCCAGTTTTCGGAGGAACCGCCAGACTGATTTCCAGAGTGGTTGTGCCAGCTTGCAGTCACACCAGTAGTGGAGGAGACTTCCTCTTTCTCCACAACCTTGCCAACACCTGATGTCTCTTTAGTATTTAATCTTAGCCATTCTGACTGGTGTGAGGTGAAACCTCAGGGTTGTTTTGATTTGCATTTCTCTAATGACTAATGATGTTGAACATTTTTTAAGGTGTTTCTCAGCCATCTGAATTTCTACAGGTGAAAAAGTCTTTGTTTAGTTCTGTACCCATTTTTGGATGGGGTTATTTGGTTTTCTGGTGTCTAACTTCTTGAGTTCCTTGTATTCATTGGATATTAGCCTTCTGTCAGATGTAGGGTTGGTGAAGATCTTTTTGCAATTTGTTGTTTGCCGATTTGTCCTTTTGACAGTGTCTTCTTGCCTTACAGAAACTTTGTAATTTTATGAGGTCCTATCTGTCTATTCTTGATATTAGAGCATAAACAATTGGTGTTCTGTTCAGGAACTTTACCCCTGAGCCAATGTCCTTAAGGGTCTTCCCCAGTTTCTTTTCTATTAATTTTAGGGTGTTTGGTTTTATATGAAGGTCTTTGATCCACTTGGAGTTGATCTTGGAACAAGGAGATAAGAGTGGATAAATTCACGGGACCCTGGACCAGCGGTAGCGGCAGGCCTCCATATTGCATCCAGGACACAGCTGGAGAGGCCCAAGTAGACAGATTCCATCCAGGGCTACTGCGCGCAGGGGGATCTGCTAGGCTCTCCCTGCCAGGCAGGCCCAGCTCTGCCCACTGAGGCTCTGTTGGACTGCCCTGCGACCTCAGACCGTGCACCAAGGAAGCCGGTGGCAGCCAGCTCGTGATCCCTTTGAGCAGCAGTCACGCATAACCACCAGTAGAGAAACTACAGGTGAGCCCAGCCTCAATGGAGATTCAAACACCAGCCAGTGACAACAAGGCCAACTAACACCAGAAATAACCAGATGGCAAAAGGAAAACAAAGGAACGTTACTAACAGAAATCAAGGCAACATGACAGCATCTGAACCCAGTTCACCAACAACAGGAAGTCCTGGATACCCCAAAACACCAGAAAAAAACAGGACTTGGATATAAAATCACTGGTCAGGATGCTGGTAGCTGAACACATAGAAAAATCTCGTAAAGAAATAGAGGAGAAAATGGATCAAAAGTTAGAAGCCTTTACAAGGCAAATACAAAAATCACTTCAAGAAATGCAGGAGAAGATGGATCAAAAAGAAGACGACAAGAAGGAAGAAAGACAAAAATCACTTAAAGAAATACAGAAGAACATGGGCCAACAAGTAGAAGCTATGAAAGAGGAAACACAAAAATCTATTAAAGAAATACACGAAAACACAATCAAGCAAGCGAAAGATCTGAGCACATCCATCCAGGTACTAAAAACAGAAGTAGAAACAACTAAGAAATCACAGAGGGAGACAACATTGGAGATAGAAAACCTTGGGAAGAAATCAGGGGCCATAGATGCAAATATCAACAATAGAATACAAGAGATAGAAGACAGAATATCAGAAGCCGAAGATACCATAGGAACCGTTGATTCAACAGTCAGAAAATACTAAATGCAAAAAGGTTGTAACCCAAAACATCCAGGAAATCCAGGACACAATGAGAAGACCAAACCTAAGGATTATAGGAATAGACAAGAGTGAAGGTTTACAAGTTAAGGGCCAGCAAATATCTTCTACAAAATTATGGAAGAAAACTTACCCAACCTAAAGAGAGAGATGCCCATGAATATACAAGAAGCATATAGAACCCCAAATAGACAGGATCAGAACAGAAATACATCCTGTCACATAATAATCAAAACTCCAAATGTACTAAACAAGAAAAGAATATTAAAGGCAGCAAGAGAAAAAGGCCAAGTAACATATAAAGGAAGACCTATCAGAATAACACCAGACTTCTCACCTGAGACCATGAAAGCTAGAAGATCCTGGACAGATATAATGCAAACTCTAAGAGAACACAAACTTCAGCCAAAACTACTTTACCCAGCCAAACTCTCAATCGCCATAGATGGAGACATCAAGGTATTCCATGACAAAACCAAATTTGCACGATACCTTTCCACAAATCCAGCCGTACAAAGGATAATAGGGGGAAAACACCAAGACAAGGATGGAAACTACACCCGGGAAGAAGCAAGATAGAAACCTCCTCTCATCAAACCCAAAAGAAGATAATCTCTCGAATATAAAAAATAAATAAATAAAATAAATAAATATAATTTCAAAAATGTCTGGAGGTAATAATTACTATTCCTTAATATCTCTTAACATCAATAGACTCAATTCCCCAATAAAAAGACATAGATTGCCAGGCGTGGTGGTGCACTTGGGAGGCAGAGGCAGGCAGATTTCTGAGTTCGAGGACAGCCTGGTCTACAGAGTGAGTTCCAGGACAGCCAGGACTACACAGAAAGACTCTGTCTCGAAAAACCAAAAAAAAAAAAAAAAAAAAAAAAAAAAAGGACATAGATTAACAGACTGGATACAGAAACAGGACCCTACATTTTGCTGCATACAGGAAACACATCTCAGTGTTAAAGACAAACACTGCCTTAGAGTAAAAGGCTGGAAGACAATTTTACAAGCAAATTGTCTCAGGAAACAAGCTGGAGTAGCCATTCTAATATCAGATAAAATAGACTTCCAACCTAAAATCATCAAAAGAGACTCAGAAGGTCACTTCTTGCTGGCCAAAGGGAAAATCCACCAAGAAGAGCTCTCAATACTGAACATCTATGCTCCAAATGCAAGGGCACCCTCATTCGTAAAAGAAACCTTACTAAATAAAGCTTAAAGCACACATTACACCTAACACAATAATTGTGGGTGACTTCAACTCCACTCTCCTCAATGGACTGATCAGGAAAGCAGAAACTAAACAGGGACACAGTGAAACTAATTGAAACTCTGGACCAATTGGATTTAACAGATATATATATATATATATATATATATATATATATATATATATATATATATAAAACATTTCATCCTAAAGCTAAAGAATATACCTTTTTCTCAGCAGCGCATGGTACCTTCTCCAAAATTGATCATATAATTGGTCACAAGACAGATGTTAACAAATACAAGAAGATCAAGCTAATCCCATGCCTCCTATCAGATCACCATGGAGTAAGAGTGGTCTTTAATAGCAACAAAAACAACAGAAAGCCCACATACACATGGAAACTGAATAATACTCTACTCAATGACACCTTGGTCAAGGAAGAAATAAAAAAAGAAATCAAAGACTTTTTAGAATTCAATGAAAATGAAGGTAAAACCTACCCAAATCTATGGGACACAATGAAAGCAGTGCTAAGAGGAAAACTCATAGCTCTAAGTGCATCCAAAAAGAAACTGGAGAGAGCATACACTAGCAGCTTAATGTCACACCTTAAAGCCCTGGAAGAAAAAGAAGTTAATTCACCCAGGAGGAGTAGAAGACAAGAAATCATCAAACTCAGGGCTGAAATCAATCAAGTAGAAACAAAGAAAACCATATGAAGAATCAACAAGACCAGGAGCTGGTTCTTTGAGAAAATGAACAAAATAGATAAACACTTAGCCAGACTAACCAAAGGACACAGAGACAGTATACAAATTAACAAAATTAGAAATGAAAAGGGAGACATAACAACAGAAGCTGAGGAAATTCAAAAGATCACCAGATCCTACTACAAAGGTCTATACTCAAAACAACTGGAGAATCTGGAGGAAATGGACAATTTACTAGGCAGATACCAAATACTAAAATTAAATCAGCATCAAATAGATCAGCTAAATAGTCCCATAACCCCTAAAGAAATAGAAGGAGTTATAGAAAGCCTCCCAACCAAGAAAAGTATGGGACCAGATGGTTTTAGTGCAGAATTCTACCAGACCTTCAAAGAAGACTTAACACCAATACTTTTCAATCTATTCCACAAAAATAGAGACAGAAGGGATACTGCCCAACTCATTCTTTGAAGCCACAATTACGCTAATACCTAAACCACAAAAAGATCCAACAAAGAAAGAGAACTACAGGCCAATTTCTCTTATGAATATCGATGCAAAAATACTAAATAAAATTCTTGCCACCTGAATCCAAGACCACATCAAAACAATCATTCACCATGATCAAGTAGACTTCACCCCAGGGATGCAGGTATGGTTCAATATACAGAAATCCACCAATGTAATGCACTACATAAACAAACTAAAAGAAAAAAAACACATGGTCATCTCATTAGATGCTGAAAAAGCATTCGACAAAATTCAGCATCCTTTCATGCTAAAAGTCTTGGAAAGAGCAGAAATTCAAGGCCCATACCTAAACATAGTCATAGCAATCTACAGCAAACCAGTAGCCAACATCAAAATAAATGGAGAGAAACTTGAATCAATCCCACTAAAATCAGGGACTAGACAAGGCTGCCCTCTTTCTCCATATCTTTTCAATATAGTACTTGAAGTTCTAGCAAGAGCAATTAGACAACATAAGAAAGTCAAAGGGATACAAATCGGAAAGGAAGAAGTCAAACTATCATTATTTGCAGATGATATGATAGTTTACTTAAGCGACCCAAAAAACTCCACCCGAGAACTTCTACAGCTGATAAACAACTTCAGCAAAGTGGCTGGTTATAAAATTAACTCAAGCAAATCAGTAGCCTTCTTGTACTCAAAGGACAAGCAGGCTGAGAAAGAATTTAGGGAAATAACACCCTTCACAATAGCCACAAACAACATAAAGTACCTTGGTGTAACTCTAACCAAACAAGCAAAAGATCTGTATGACAGGAACTTCAAGTCCTTGAAGAAAGAAATCAAAGAAGACCTCAGAAGATGGAAAAATATTTCTTGCTCCTGGATTGGCAAGATCAATATAGTAAAAATGGCCATCTTGCCAAAAGCAATATACAGATTCAATGCGATCCCCATCAAAATCCCAACTCAATTCTTCATAGATCTAGAAAGAGCAATTCTCAAATTCATCTGGAGCAACAAAAAACCCAGGATAGCTAAAACTGTTCTCCACAATAAAAGGACTTCTGTGATAGTCAATATCCCTGACCTTAAACAGTACTACAGAGCAATTGTGTTTAAAACTGCATGGTATTGGTACAGCAACAGGCAAGTGGATCAATGGAATAGGATTGAAGACCCAGAAATGAACCCACAGACTTATGGTCACTTGATCTTTGGTCAAGGAGCCACAACCATCCAGTGGAATAAAGATAGCCTTTTCAACAAATGGTGCTGGTTCAACTGGAGGTCAACATGCAGAAGAATGCGAATTGACCCACTCTTATCTCTTTGCACTAAGATCAACTCCAACTTGATCAAGGACTTCCACATAAAACCAGACACACTGAATCTATTAGAAAAGAAACTTGGGAAGACCCTGGAGGACATAGGCACAGGGGGAAAGTTCCTGAACAGAACATCAATAGCTTATGCACTAAGATCAAGAATTGACAAATGGGACCTCATAAAATTACAAAGTTTCTGCAAGGCAAAGGACACTGTCAGAAGGACAAAATGACAACCAACAGAGTGGAAAATGATCTTCACCAACCCCACATCCGACAGAGGGCTAATATCCAATATATACAAAGAACTCAAGAAGTTAGACCACAAAGAACCAAATAACCCTATCAAAAAATGGGGTACAGAGCTTAACAAAGAATTTTCACCAGAAGAAATTCGGATGGCCGAGAAACACCTTAAGAGATGTTCAACATCATTAGTCATCAGGGAAATGCAAATCAAAACAACCCTGAGATTCCACCTCACACCAGTCAGAATGGCTAAGATTAAAAACTCAAGAGACAACAAGTGCTGGTGAGGATGTGGAGAAAGAGGAACACTCCTCCACTGTTGGTGGGATTGCAAAATATTAAAACTGCTCTGGAAATCAGTTTGGCAGTTCCTCAGAAAATTGGGCATGTCACTTCCAGAGGACCCTGGAATACCACTCCTGGGCATATACCCAGAGGATTCCCCTGCATACAATAAAGGCACATGCTCCACTATGTTTATAGCAGCCTTGTTTATAATAGCCAGAAATTAGAAGGAGCCCAAATATCCTTCAAAGGAGGAATGGATACAGAAAATGTGGTATATTTATACAATGGAATACTACTCAACAATTAAAAATAATGAATTCATGCAATTTGTAGGTAAATGGTTAGACCTGGAAAATATCATCCTGAGTGAGTTAACCCAATGACAAAAGAATACACATGAAATGCAATCACTGATAAGTGGATACTAATGAGCCCAGAAGCCCTAAATACTCAAGGCACAATTAGCAAGTCAAATGATTCCCAAGAAGAAGAAAGGAGAGGACCCTGGTCCTGTAAAGATTGGATCCAGTTTTGTAGAGAAACCGTGAGGGGAGAGGGAATGATTGGGGAATAGTTGGGGGGAGAGGAATTATGGGATGTATGGTGGGGGGGGGACTGAGAAAGGGGAAAGCCTTTGGAATGTAAACATAGAATATAGAAAATAAAAATTAAAAAAAATACTTAAAAAAAAGAGTGGATAAATTCTCATTCTTCTGCATGTTGACCTCCAGTTGAGCCAGCATCATTTGTTGAAAAGGCTATCTTTTTTCCACTGGATGTTTTCAGCTCTTTTGTCGAAGATCAATTGTCCATAGATGTGTGGGTTTACTTCTGTGTCGTCAATTCTGTTCTATTGATCTGCCTGCCAGTCACTGTACCAATGCAATGCAGTTTTTAACACTACTGCTCTGTAGTATTGCTTGAAGTCTGGGATACTGATTCCTCCAGAAGTTCTTTTACTGTTGATGATAGTTTTAGCTATCCTGGGTTTTTTGTTATTCCAGATAAATTTGAGAATAGCTATTTCTAACTCTATGAAGAACTGAGTTGGGATTTTGATGGGGACTGCATTGAATCTGTATATTTCTTTTAGCAAGATTGCCATTTTATCTATATTAATCCTGCCAACCCATGAGCGTGGAAGATTTTTCCATTTTCTGAGATCTTCTTCCATTTCCTTCTTCAAAGACCTGAAGTTTTTTTCATATAAATCTTTCACTTGTTTGGTTAGCGCCACTCCAAGATACTATATAATGTTTGTGGCTATTGTGAAGGGTGTCATTTCCATAATTTCTCAGCCTGCTTATCCTTTGAGTATAGGAAGGCTATTGATTTGCTTGAGTTGATTTTATAACCAGCCACTTTGCTGAAGTTGTTTATCAGTTGTAGGAGTTCTCTGGCAGAGTTTTTTGAGTCACTTAAGTATACTATCATATCATCTGCAAATAGTGATAGTTTGACTTCTTCCTTTCCAAATTGTATCCCTTTGACTTCCTTATGTTGTCGAATAGCTCTAGCTAGTACCTCAAGTACTATATTGAAAATATATGGAGAGTGGGGTCAGCCTTGTCTAGTCCCTGATTTTAGAGGGATTGCTTCAAGTTTCTCTCAAATATATGGAGAGTGGGGTCAGCCTTGTCTAGTCCCTGATTTTAGAGGGATTGCTTCAAGTTTCTCTCAGTTTATTTTGATGTTGGCTACCGGTCTGCTGTAGATTTCTTTTACTATGTTTAGGTAAGGGCCTTGAATTTCTATTCTTTCCAAGACTTTTAACATAAAAGGATGCTGAATTTTGTCAAATGCTTTTTCAGCATCCAATGAGATGACCATGTGGTTTTTTTTCTTTGAGTTTGTTTATGTAGTGGATTACGTTGATGGATTTTTGTATATTGAACCATCCCTGCATCACTGGGAATGAAGGGAACTTGATCATGGTGAATGATCATTTTGATGTGTTCTTGGATTCTGTTGGCAAGAATTTTGTTGAGTATTTTTGCATCAATGTTCATAAGGGAGATTGGTCTGAAGTTCTCTTTCTTAGCTGGATCTTTGCGTGGTTTTGGTATCAGGGTAATTGTGGCTTTGTAGAATGAGTTTGGTAGTGTTCCTTCTGTTTCTATTTTGTGGAAAAGTTGGAGGAATATTGGTATTAGGTCTTCTTTGAAGGTCTGATAGAATTCTGCATTAAAACCATCTGGTCCTGTGCTTTCCTTGGTTGGAAGACTTTCTATGACGCCTTCTATTTCTTTGGGGGCTATGGGTCTGTTTAGACAATCTATTTGATCCTGATTTAATTTTGGTATTTTGTATCTGTCTAGGAAATTGTCCATTTCCTCCAGATTCTCCAGTTGTGTTGAGTATAGGCTTTTGTAGTAGGATCTGATGATTTTTTTAATTTCCTCAGTTTCTGTTATATCTCCCTTTTCATTTCTAATTTTGTTAATTTGAATACTGTCTCTGTGCCCGTTGCTAATTCTGGCTAGGGGTTTATCTATCTTGTTGATTTTCTCAAAGAACCAACTCCTGGTTTTGTGGATTTTTTGTATGGTTTCTTTGTTTCAACTTGATTTCAGCCCTGAGTTTGATGATTTCCTGTCTTCTACTCCTCCTGGGTGAAATAGCTTCTTTTGGTTCCAGAGCTTTCAGGTGTGCCATTAAGTTGCTAGTATATGCTCTCTCCTGTTTCTTTTTGGAGACACTCAGGGCTATGAGTTTTCCTCTTAGCACTGCTTTCATTGTGTCCCATAGATTTGGGTATGTTGTGCCTTCATTTTCATTAAATTCTAAAAAGTCTTTGATTTCTTTCTTTATTTCTTCCTTGACTAAGGTATCATTGAGTAGAATATTGTTCAACCTCCACATGTATGAAGATTTTCTATTGTTTTTGTTGCTACTGAAGAGCACTCTTACTCCATGGTGATATGATAGGAGGCATGGGATTAGTTCAATCTTTTTATATTTGTTGAGGTCTGACTTGTGACCAAATTATATGGTCGATTTTGGAGAAGGTACCATGAGGTTGCTTTAGGATGAAATGTTTTATATATATATATATATATATATATATATATATATATATATATATATATATAATCCAATTGGTCCAACATTTCAATGAGTTTCCCTGTGTCCCTGTTTAGTTTCTGTTTTCCTGATTGCTCGATTGAGGATAGTGGAGTGTTGAGGTCCCCCACAATTATTGTGTTAGGTGCAATGTGTGCTTTGAGCTTTAGTAAAGTTTCTTTTACGAATGAGGGTGCCCTTGCATTTGGAGCATAGATGTTTAGAATTGTGAGTTCTTCTTGGTGGATTCTTCCTTTGACCAGCAAGCAGTGACCTTCTGTGTCTCTTTCGATGACTTTCGGTTGAAAATCAGTTTTATCTGATATTAGAATGGCTATTCCAGCTCGCTTCCTGTGACCATTTGCTTGCAAAATGTTCTTCCAGCCTTTTACTCTAAGGTAGTGTTTGTCTTTGACTCTGAGGTGTGTTTCCTTTATGCAGCAAAATGTAGGGTCCTGTTTCCTTATCCAGTCTGTTAGTCTATGTCTTTTTATTGGGGAATTGAGTCCATTAATGTTAAGAGATATTAAGGAATAGTGATTATTTCTTCCTGTCATTTTTGATGTTATTTTTGTTTTTGAGTGGTTATCTTCTTTAGAATTTAATAGAAGATGGTTACTATCTTGCTTTTTCTTGGGTGCAGTTTCCCTCCTTGTATTGAAGTTTTCCTCCTATTATCCTTTGTAGAGCTGGGTTAGTGGAAATATATTGTGTAAATTTGGTTCTGTCATGGAATATTTTGATTTCTCCATCTATGCTGATCAAGAGTTTTGCTGGGTATAGTAGTTATGGCTGACATTTGTGTTCTCTTAGAGTCTGCATGAGATCCTCCCAGGATCTTCTAGCTTTCATGGTCTCTGGAGAGAAGTCTGGTGTGATTCTGATAAGTCTTCCTTTATATGTTACTTGGCCTTTTTCTCTTACTGCTCTTAATATTCTTTCCTTGTTTAGTACATTTGGGGTTTTGATTATTATGTGACAGGAGGTATTTCTGTTCTGGTCCATTCTGTTTGGAGTTCTATAGGCTTCTTGTTTATTCATGGGCATATCTCTCTTTAGGTTAGGGAAGTTTTCTTCCATAATTTTGTAGAAGATATTTGCTGGCACTTTAAATTGCAGATCTTCACTCTCATCTATCCTAATAATCCTTAGGTTTGGTCTTCTCATTGTGTATTGGATTTCCTGGATGGTTTGGGTTACAAGCCTTTTGCAGTTTGCATTTTCTTTGACTGTGGAGTCAATGGTTACTATGGTATCTTCAGCATCTGAGATTCTTACCTCTATCTCTTGTATTCTGTTGTTGATATTTGCATCTACGACCCCTGATTTCTTCCCAAGGTTTTCTATCTCCAAAGTTGTCTCCTTTTGTGATTTCTTAGTTGTTTCTACCTCTGTGTTCAGATCTTAAATGGTTTTGCTCAGTTCCTTCATTTGTTTGTTTGTGTTTTCTTGCAATTCTTTAAGAGATTTTTGTGTTTCCTCTTTCATGACTTCTGCCTGTTGTTGATTCAATTTCTCCTGCATTTCTTTAAGTGATTTCCTCATTTCCTCTTTATTGGTTTCTGTCTGTTGGCCCATATTCTCCTGGAATTCTTTAAGTGATTTTTGTGTTTGCATTGTAAGGGCTTCTACCCTATTAATGTTCCCCTGCATTTCTTTAAAAGATTTGTTTATGTCTTTTTTGTGTTCCTCTAGCAGTATCATAACCAGTGCTTTTAAATCCAACTCTTGTTTTTCTGGTGTGTTGGGGTATCCAGGACTTGCTGTGGTTGGCGAATTGGGTTCAAATTCTGCCATATTGCCTTGATTTCTGTTAGTAACGTTCCTATGTTTGCCTTTTGTCATCTGTTTATCTCTGGAGTTAATTGGTCTTGTTGTTACTGATTGGTGTTTGAAGCTCCTGTGAGCCTGGGGTTTGGCACTTCTGTTATAGAGGGCGTCTGAGCTCCTGAGGTGGAGACCGGGAGGTTTTAGTTACTGGGCTCTGAATTAACTCCTCAGCTCTGCTGGGCCGGATCCAAGTCTTCCCCAGGCTCACTGCTAGACCTGCAATTGGCCTCCTGCATTCTCCTCCTGGCCTGCCTAGTTGCCAGCTCTTAAGAATCAGATCTTTTTTTTTTTTTTTTTCCTCCACCGATCTGGTCTCGTCTGTTAGATCTTTATGGTGACCTGGGCTCTTCCTTTGGCTCTCTATGGTGACCTGTTCAGGCCACCAGCTCCAAGATGGTGGCGAGTCTCAGGGCTCTGTCTAACTTCGGGATTCCCTTCAGGATTGGAGGTTCCCTGGTTGGGCTGCTAGAAGCTAGATGGTGGTGCTCTCAGTCCAAAGGTCTCTGTCTTGTTAGCTGTCTCTGGTGTCCTGATGCAAGATGTAGGCCTCTGGCTATACTCCAGACACAGACCCATTAGCAGGTTGGTGCCCACATGGGTTGGTGCAGAGACTGCCCGCCGAGCTGATCTGGCTCTGGGTGCACTGCTGAGCTGTTGGTGCACAGACCTCCTGCCTGCTGAGCTAATCTGGCTCTGGGTGCACTGCCGAGCTGTTGGTGCACAGACCTCCTGCCAACCTGCTCTGGCTCTGGGTGCAAGAAAGAGCCTGACAGGGTAGTCGATGCTAGGCTAGGTCTCTGTCCATGCACTTGAACCCAGCTGCAGGCAGGCAGTCCGCAGTGACCCAAGGGAAGATAGCGGCCTGGCTGCAAACCTGCAAGCTGGTCCCCAGTGGTCAGAGACAGCTTCTGAGCAGTAGGTGCACAGACCTCCCACCGACCTCCTTTGGCTCTGGGCGCGAGCAAGGGCCTGACCAGGTAGTCTTTGCTAGGCTAGGTCTCTGTCCACGCACCTGAACCCAGACACCAGCAGTCCGCAGTGACCCGAGGGAAGATGGCGGCCCCTTTTGTCCTTAATTAAAATGAAATTAGTGTTTTATGCAATTCCATGAAGGAGTGGGAAAGATTTGACTCTTGTCTTTATAACAAGGACGAAGCTGAATAATCTGAAAATCTGTAATATATCTTTGATACATCAGAAAATTGAACTCATGGCACAAAACACTGCCCCTACAATTGGAGAGAGACAAAGAAGATACAGTTACAGTCAACCCAAGCTGAAAAGTATACTTAAGAAAACTAATGACTGATTGTTGGCAGCTCAATATGGACCAGTTGAAATAATCTCAGGGACATTCAGGGTTTTTTTTTGTTTTGTTTTGTTTTGTTTTGTTTGTTTGTTTGTTTTTTTAGTTTTGTTTTATTTTATGCACATGAGTGATTTGCCTAACTCTATGTATGTATTTCTACCACATGCATACCTGGTGCCTACTGAGGTCAGAAGAAGGCATCAGATTCCCTGGCCTTGGAGTTAAGGATAGTTATGAGCCATCTTGTTCAGACAGAACCAAGGTCATTTGTAAGAGCAACACGTGTGCTTAACTGATGAAGTTTATCTCCAACCACAAGTTATCAAATTTTAATATACTTTACCTTTAGGATTCCTATCAGGTTCTGGAGGAAAAATAAATTCCTCCCTGTTTTTAGCCAGAAGACAGATAAAAGTATTATTCAGAAAAATATGTTTGATGATTTTCTACTCAATTAGGATTGTTATTTCATTGGAGCCTAACCAACTTAAATTTAATTATAGCCTGTTTTAAGAGAAGAGAAAGACATGACTCCAGCCTGCTCTAGTCATTGATGTGCTTTTGTGCCTAAAGTAAAACATAAAACTCCAGAACTCTTGACTTCCCATGCCACAGAAACAGATGCAAGAAGACCTAGCTGCATGGGTGAAAGTCATAGGCCAGGCCAGAGGCTTATTAAAATAGATACTAATTACAAGGTTGTAGAATGGCTCCCCTCCTTACTTTACTACTTTCACCACCCATATGACTCTTGTATACTAAAGGAAGATCACAGAAAATCTAAACTGAATCTATCAGACCTTAGGTATGATGAAGTCTCTATGAAACACAAAATTATCAAAGGAAACAAAAACCAATAACTCAGAAGAAATGTTAACCACTACAGTGGTTTGATTGAAAAATGTCTCCTCTAGGTGCATGTATATGACCAGTTGCTTCCTGACTGGTGGCTATTTGGTGAGGTTATGGAACCTTTAAGAGACAGAGCCATCAGAGGAAATATCTCATTGAGGAAGGGCTTTAAGAGACTCGCCTAACTTCCAGTTTATTCTCTGTTTTGTGTTTCTAGTTGAACATGTGGTGTCTCAGCTTCTTGCTTCACCTTCCTTCAGCCATTTGTGGATTTTTCCCATGAAATTATGGGCTTTTACTCTGAAAACCATAAGCCCAAATATACTTTTTCACCCATACGTTGTTTTAGATCATGGTATAATCAGCAACAGAAAAAAATTTAAAAATCACTTAACTGTAAATCTTAATCAATTGTCAGAAAATTCAATATATTAATTTCATTTGAATTTATAATACTTATCATACTCAGTATTTAACAGAAAACTATAACGCCTATTAAAACACAGAAAAGAAAGTATGAGGAAACTGAAGAATGATTAAAATAAACTCATAAGTTAGGGAGTATAAAATAATTATGAATTATATGATAATGGCTCTAGGGAGAAAATAGGGCAACGTGGAAGAAGAGGAGTAATAAGATCACAAAAATGGAAGCTCTAAAGAGCAACACTCAAAGTTAGGTATCAAAACTACTGTAACAGAAATGAAGGGTGCCTCTGATGGGCTCATTTATGGACTGAAAATACCCAATGAAATAGGAATAATAGTAAAGATTTTTTTTTCTGTCTGTAGGCTGCTGTTTTGTCCTGTTGACAGTGTCCTTTGTCTTACAGAAGTTTTTCAGTTTCATGATTCTCCATTTATCAATTGTTGATCTTAGAGCCTGAGCTATTGGTGTTCTGTTCAGGGAAAATGACTCCTGTAGCAATGTATTCAAGGTTATTTCCTAATTTCTCTTCTATTATGTTTAGTGAATACAGTTTTATATTGAGGTCTTTGATCCGCTTGGGCTTGAATTTTGTGTAGGGTGATAAATATGGATGTATTTGATTTCTTCTACATACAGACCTCCAGTTAGACCAACACCATTTGTTGAAGATACTATCTCTTTCCTATTGTATGGTTTTAGATTCTTTGTCAAACATTGAGTGTCTGAAGGTGTGCGAAGACCCTTGGGATCTCTGAAAGACTGAGGCCAAAACCAGAGAGCACACACAGGCTGTATGGAGGCCCCCACCACATATGTAGCAGATGTGGAGCTTGGTTTTCATGTGGGTTCCCCAACACGTTGAGCAGGGGGTTGTCCCTAAATCTGTTGTCTGTCTATGGAATCCATTTCCTTAACTGGCCTGTTTTGTCTGGTCACAGTGGAAGAAAATACAACTAGATCTATGGAGATTTCATGTTCAGGGGGCTGGGGATATATGGAGGGATCGTTCCCTCACAGAGGAGAAGGGGGTAGAGGGATTCTGTGAAGGGGAATTATGAGGGGGCTGTGATCACGATGTAAAATGAATTAATTAATTAATACTAAAATGAAAGAGGAAAAGATAAATTCTCAAAATGAAAATAAAAATGAAATAGAAGAAAAAAGTATTAGAAAATATACATAGTACTAAAATATGTTTGAAGAAAAAAATGTAATTTTGAAAGTAGTCTACTGATTTGAGACCATAGTGTAAAGTTCACAAAGAATCAAGAAAAAGCTAAATCAAATTAAAGAAAATACTAAAATCATTGAAAAAGTGAAATTGCATATATCTCTTATTTTGTTATATATCTCTTTCTCACTGTTAATTTTTTCTTGTGTTTTCATTACTGTTCAGCAGAGGAGTTAGAGGAGCTAGTTTGTTTTACTTCATTTTGCTTTGATTTTATAAATTGAAAACAGTTATTGGATTAAATTTTGAATTCTTTCATTTTTATCTTATGCAAGTAATAAATTTGTTCCTCCAGCTTTACCACTTCTTATGCCTTTCTATTATTTGATTGTGCTATCTACATTTTAATTGATATTCTTTTACCTAGTCCTTATTTTAGGTAGTTAAAATGATAATTTCTTTCAAAAATATTATCAAAGATAATGTTTCATTTGTTAAATTATCATCAATATCTAGATTTAGTACACCATTGTAAGAATGACTTGTATAATTTTATTTTTGATGTGGGAGGCTTTTAGTTTCTTTATAATTCAACAGAAATTAATAAATTATAATCCTCATAGAAAGTTTAAATATTAAACACAATAATGATATATTCCATTTAGAATAATATAATATATCCCATTTAGAATAATCTGCAAGTTCATAATGATACTCAAAAATGAAATAAATAAATCTTTTCTTTGCAGATGTAGCACAGCTCTTGATAGACCCATGAAGATTAGAATTGAATTAAAAGTTTAAAAGTATAAATGTCTATATATAGTTTCTCTTTCAACTTTTCTTCATAATTATTACCTGCTTTTACTTTGTGAAAATTTCTGCTTGGTATTTGCTCACAATCACTTATACTTATTATGAAATAAATGAAATGCTCATTATAGGGAACAGAGGGCCATTATCACCAGTTTATATTTAGTTAACATGACACCAATATGGATATCTGTCATGGGCCAAGATGGTAACTCCTCACTTCTGAGGCACTATGAGTCACCCCAAAGTAAATGATACAGGCTATCCAGGCACAGCAAAGGTAAACACTAATATTATTTATTATACAATTATTCCTGGGAGAAATCACCTTTGTGTTGGTTTTGTATAATATGACCTTGCGATCAGAGATGAGGGTCTTCACTAGCTTGCTTGTGTTTTTTGTCTGTAGGCCTGTGAGTTTAATTTTTTGTGCAAGTCTGAATGTGTGTCTGTGTTGACCTGTGTGCAACCCACACATGAGGTGTGATGTTTTATATATGCTCAGTCTTGGGAGTGGCATTATTAGAAGGTATGGCCCTGTTGGAGTAGGTGTGTCACTGTGGGTGTGGGCTTTAAAACTCTCATTCTAGCTGCCTAGAAATAAGTGTTCTACTGGCAGCCTTCACATGAAGATGTAAAACTCTCAGCTTTTCCTGCACCACGCCAGCCTGGATGCTGCCCTGTTCCTGCCTTGATGATAATGGACTGAACATCTGAAACTGTAAGTCAGACCCAATTAAATGTTGTTCTTATAAGAGCTGCCTCATTCATGATTTCTGTTCACAGCAGTAAAATCCTAAATAGCATGATGTGTGTGTTAAGTGTATGTTATATAAAGGTATATGTCAGTGTCTGTTAAGTGTTTGCTTCTTTAGAATCTTGTGTGTTATTAAATACAATTTGTTTTATTTGTCTACATTCCTCACATTCATATCAACTTCCTAACTGCTGCTGCTGTTTCTCCTCCTCCTCCTCCTCCTCCTCCTCCTCCTCCTCCTCCTCCTCCTCCTCCTCCTCCTCTTCTTCTTCTTCTTCTTCTTCTTCTTCTTCTTCTTCTTCTTCTTCTTCTTCCATTTTATGTGATCACACTGCAGCTATATTCAGACACAGCAGAAGAGGGTCTCATATCCCATAACAGATGGTTGTGGGCCACCATGTGGTTTCTGGAATTGAACTCAGGACCTATGGAAGAGCAGCCACTGCTCTGAACATCTGAGCATTCTTTCCATATATATGGATATATATATATATATATATATATATATATATGGATTATATATATAAATGGATTTCAGATTCATATATATATAATAGAGTATGTAATATAATACTGTTTTAATGTGACAAAGTGAACATCTATTTATATATCTTAAAGTTTAATAGGTATGTTAGTAATGTCTTCTAAAATTGCCTATGTTCTCTGCAATAGAGAATGCAACTTAATTTTTGTGTATTCTCCATTGAGTTTTACCTATAATATGAATCTGCAAATATGATTGATAAATATTGTTTTCTTTCGAAAGTTATTTGTAAAAATGAAAATTTTCTGCCAGACAAAATATCTATAAGACAAAAATTCTTAAACAAATAGCTTCCTAAAAGAAATAATATTTACGAATCATATTTGTGGATTTATAGTGTTCCTATCACAAATGTTTAACTTATTTACACATTGTGTGTGAAAATCCCAATTTAAACCCCAATTTTATACATGCTAAAGTTACATTTCCATTTTGAAATCAGTGGTATATTTTTAGGGTAATACTTTTAAATTTTATCAAGTTATATTTTACAACAATTTTAGAAATCATTGTCTATTGTAAAAAAAGTTCAATTCACAATATAGACAAAAGCAATGACTTTTGGAAAAGGACTATGGAAGCTCTGGAACTAAGACCAACAATTGGCAAATGGGGTATCATGAAACTACAAGCTTCCATGTGGTAAAGGAAACCATCCATCATTTGAAGAGGCTGTCTACAAAGTGGGAGAATTCCTTTGCCAGCTGTACAGAGGATTATTGTCTAAAATACACAAAGAGCTCATTAAAAAATACCATATAAAAATAGTGCAATGAAAACCTGGAGCATGGAACTAATGGGATTAGGAGACCACAAACTGTAAGTGGTTGACACACTGCCTTGGTTACTCTAGTTATCATACTGAAATTACTACAAATACTGTCAATACAAGCTTTTCTTTGATATGATTTTGTGATATCTTTATATAGTTCTTTGAAGATATCCTTCTTAAACAATACTCTACTTTTTATAGTCCATAGTATATTGTAGTATTCAAACCCAAAACTTTCCAAGGAACTCAGTTTCCTCTTAAGGAGAATGGAATGTAGAAATATAGACTTGGGTACTCATAACGTGCATGATTAGTCAGGTGGCTTTGCTTTGTCAGTGTTCCAATAGACATCATGAAGAAACAGATTTTCAAAGAAAATTTGAGCTCCCAAGAAATTGTTGTTTCTTTAGTCTCATTCCTTACTTGAATCTTCCTAGAAAAAAAATGATATAAATAAGTATTGGTTCTGTTACTGAAAATTAAATGTGATTGGGAACATTGTTTTGGAAAACAAAGATGTGTCTCCTATTATATCTTTGTTTTTTTTTTTTTTTTAAAAAGACCTGACCATTTACCTACAAATTGCATGAATTCATTATTTTTAATTGCTGAGTAGTATTCCATTGTATAAATATACCACATTTTCTGTATCCATTCCTCCTTTGAGGGATATTTGGGCTCCTTCCAATTTCTGGCTATTATAAACAAGGCTGCTATAAAATAGTGGAGCATGTGTCTTTATTGTATGCAGGGGAATCCTCTGGTAAATGGTTAGACCTGGAAAATATCATCCTGAGTGAGTTAACCCAATCACAAAAGAATACACATGAAATGCAATCACTGATAAGTGGATATGAGCCCAGAAGCCCTAAATACTCAAGACACAATTAGCAAGTCAAATGATTCCCAAGAAGAAGAAAGGAGAGGACCCTGGGCCTGTAAAGATTGCATCCAGTTTAGTAAAGAAACTGAGGGGGGAGGGGGAATGATTGGGGAATAGTTGGGGGGGAGAGGAACTATGGGAAGTATGGTGGGTGGGAAACTGGGAAAGGAGAAAGCCTTTGGAATGTAAACATAGAATATAGAAAATAAAAATTAAAAAAAAAGAAAGTTAGAAAATAAATAAATTGTATTCTAAAATTAAAAAAAAAAAGGACCTGAGAGATATATGATGGTACAGATCTGCAATGTAATCCCTGAACTGATGAGGCTGAGACAAGAGGATCAGATGTTGACTGATAAATAATGAAGGGCTGGTTCAAAGAATAAAACCTTTCTTTTAAAAAAGAGAAATCTTAATTGGAAAAAGAACATCAAACAGTTTCTGATCACATTCAATGAACATGCTTTCTCAACTTATCGGTAGCAAAATGCTCATTATGTCTACACTGTCTCTTAGCATATTCCTGGAACCTAACAGATTTCTTTTGTCTCATTGAGGTAAGAATAATAAATGTATAGCTTCAAAACTCCTGAGGCTCCTGCTGGGAGCCTTAGACAGATATGTGCTCTGACAATGCAAACTTGGGAGGCATCAGTCTGGGTCTGGAAGAATCAGGAGCACTGGAGAATTAAATGGGATCCATCATCAACTTTGAAGACATCTCTACATTGGAGGCAGATATCCACCTGCCCAATTCATCATCCTCACAAACATAGACCAGGTACAAGCCCATGAAAGTTGGAGTCATCTGCAACCCCTCCAACCCAGTGAGGAAGGATGACCACAAAGCTTCCAAGTTCCTTGTTGTGAAATCCTTTGGCCAAAATCCAGTGCCAGAGCCTGATAGAGGGACAGAGGGCTGTGGGCAGTGTTGGGGATGGTAAAAGGGCTATTAACATCACAAAGCATTTGGAGGACAATGCTCCCAAAGCAGCCCCAGCAGGCACAGCAGAGCTAGAGGACAGGGGCAAGAAAGACAAAGTGAACCAGAGAACAACTCCAAGAAACAGGAACATAAGAGGTCAAGGAACAGAGTAAAAGCAGAAGAGAAGACTAAAAGGAAGAGGAATCTACCTAAACTCAGCCACAACAGCTTTAAAATGCCTTGAACCACTTTAGCAAGCACATGCTGGAAGGTCTTTCACCCACAGGGGAAGAACAGTGAGAAGAAAACTGGCACCACCTTCTAAGGAAGTCTGAAATCATTCAGCCTCAACAAAGATACTGCACTAGACCCAGATGCCACAGAATTGTTGGATATACTACATGGGGTCACGGTTCTGAAAAAACCCAGGCAAGAATCAGAGAGCAGAGATCAGTACTCACAGGAATGTCCATCTCGGTCCCAGTACAAACTGCCCTACCTGTGCAAGTCAGGTCAGTGCCTCTGCCTTTCCCAACCCTGGACATGCCTCAAGGTAGATCTTATTTTAGAAAGTCTCTCTCCCTGGCTTAGCACAGAGCTACCACAGCTTTTCCCACTCAACTCAGCCTACCACACTCAGGCCACCCCAACTAGCTTCTGTCTAGACATCTTGGATGACCTCTGCCAAACATGCCTGGCCAAATTCCTCCAGTGCAGCATGATAGAATGTACCCAATCCATCCAGTCTAATACTATGCTTCATTTCTCTGCCTCAATGCCTGAACCTTATAGCGCATCATGTCACACTTCACTCCAGGGGAAGGCCATGAAGAAGGGGGCTCAACAGGTCTCTGAAGAAGGAAATGGAAGAAGACCTCAGAAAATGGAAAAATCTTCCATGCTCATGGGTTTGCAGGATTAATATAGTTAAAATGGCAATCTTGCCAAAAGCAATATACAGATTCAATGCAATCCCCATCAAAATCCCAACTCAGTTCTTCATAGAGTTAGAAAAAGCAATTCTCAAACTCATCTGGAATAACAAAAAAAAAAAAACCAAAAAAAAACAGGATAGCTAAAACTATCATCAACAGTAAAAGAACTTCTGGGGGAATCAGTATCCCAGACCTCAAGCAATATTACAGAGCATTAGTGTTAAAAACTGCATGGTATTGGTACAGTGACAGGGAGGTGGATCAATGGAATAGGATTGAAGACCCAGAATTGAATCCACACATCTATGACCAATTGATCTTCGACAAAGGAGCTGAAAACATCCAGTGGTGCTGGCTCAACTGAGGGTCAACATGCAGAAGAATGAGAATTGATCCACTCTTATCTCCTTGCACTAAGCTCAACTCCAAGTGGATCAAGGACCTCCACATAAAACCAGACACACTAAAACTAATAGAAAAGAAACTGAGGAAGACCCTTGAGGACATTGGCTCAGGGGGAAAATTCCTGAACAGAACACCAATTGCTCATGCTCTAAGAGCATAAATAGACAAATAGGACCTCATAAAATTACAAAGTTTCTGTAAGGCAAAAGATACTGTCAAAAGGATAAATCGGCAACCAGCAAATTGCAAAAAGATCTTCACCAACCCCACATCTGACAGAGGGCTAATATCCAATGTATTCAAAGAACTCAAGAAGTTAGACCCCAGAAAACCAAATAACCCTATCCAAATATGGGGTACAGAGCTAAACAAAGACTTTTCACTTGAAGAAATTCGGATGGCTGAGAAACACCTTAAAAAACGTTCAACATCATTAGTCATTAGAGAAATGCAAATCAAAACAACCCTGAGATTTCACCTCACACCAGTCAGAATGGCTAAGATTAAAAACTCAGTAAACAACAGGTATTGTCTAGGATGTGGAGAAAGAGGAAGACTCCTCCACTGCTGGTGGGACTGCAAGCTGGTAAAACCACTCTGGAAATCAGTCTGGCGGTTCCTCAGAAAACTGGACATGACACTTCCAGAGGACCCAGCCATACCACTCCTGGGCATATACCCAGAAGGTTCCCCAGCATGCAACAAGGATACATGCTCCACTATGTTCATAGCAGCCTTATTTATAATAGCCAGAAGCTGGAAAGAACCCAGATGTCCCTCAACGGAGAAATGGATACAAAAAATGTGGTATATATACACAATGGAGTACTATTCAGCCATTAGAAACAATGAATTCATGAAATTCTTAGAGAAAAGAATAGAGCTGGAGAACATCATACTAAGTGAGGTAACCCAGTCTCTAAAGAATACCCATGGTATGCACTTACTGATAAGTGGATATTAGCCTAGACTCTTGGGACACCAAAGACATGATCCACATATCAAATGATATCTGACAAGAAGGAAGGAATGGACACGTGCTGGAATGGATCAAAGCATCAGTGTAGGGGAATACCAGAACAGGGAAGTGGGAAGGGGTGGATGGGGGAACAGGGGGAGGGAAAAGGGCATGTGGCACCTTTGGGGGATGGGGAACCAGAAAGGGGGAAATGAATTGTAAATATAGAATATATCCAATAAAAAAATTTAAAAAAAAGAAAAAAGAAAATGCTGCCAAGTTTACCTCTTCTGTGAAGCTATAGCTTTTCCTTCAGAGGGAAAAGGATAAGGAAACTTCTATATATTATAACAAATCAATTTAAGAGCTGGCCAGATCTTTATAATGTAGTACTTTTCACCATGGACAAGAAGATATATAGTCACCATTACAGATATATACAAGGACAGACAAACGTGTAAATATGTATATACATAGGTTTATGTGTGGAAATTCAGAAGACTAAGTAGGTAGAGATGGATAGACAAAATATTTATATCCACATATATTTGACTACATACTAAACTTGCCCAAAATGTGTTAAGTTGGTTCTTGTATTTGTGACAAATATAAGTATCTTCAGAGATCCTTTTAATTTTGATTACTTAATATTTTCTTATTCATATGAAATAGAACTCAGAAAATATTTATTTAACATTAAATCAATGGAGGAAAAAGATTACCGGAACCTCTGTACATTCAAAAGTATTTAGTTTGTAGGTATTTTGGGTTTTAATAAGAAATTTCTTTTAATTTTCAATAAAGTTGAATTGTTATAATGATTGTAAATAAATTAAAGCAGCTACAAGAAATTTTAAGTTATTTTATATCATAGTGCACAAAAGGTAAATGAAATTGCATTTTAAAATGAAGTTTCTTATTTGATCAGTAAAATTAAAAGGGACTCAGCTACTGGTCATGAAAAAGGTAGCAGTTATATGAAGTATATGTTTGCATGAAACAAAATGAATTGGGAACTACATTCTCAAAAGTGTAATAGTAATTAAATGGAAGCCTTTATTGAGTCCTTTTTTATTCTACACTTAAATAGAAAGCAAGAGTCAAGTTTGTTTACAATGCCAGCATGTTTTCACAGATTACTGATTGTTTATGGCAATCTTTTCATTACTTTATTATACATAACAACTTGATTGTGACAGCGGACAATCAAAAGAAAGCAATTGAGTAGAGTCCATTTTTTCAGTCACTGTACAAAGTAAATTGAATTATTAGCTGGATCCCTCATGATTAACAGCTCCTCAAATTGCTAGTTTGTAATCACAGACAGACAGGAGAGAAATGTAAAATGCTCTAATCATCATTGTACAGTCAAGGGCAAGTAAAGCATCCTGCTGGGATAAGCCCCATTGAAGGTTTTGCTCATCACCTTATCCTTTAATCTTCCTGTGGTAAGCTTTACAATACCCATTCAAAGTGAAAAGCCTAAATATAACATGTAAGGAAATAGAAATTAACAAAACTGTGGTAGAATGATTTGGAAGCTGGAGAAGTTTGAAAATATAGATGCCTATATTCCTAATTATGTGTCATATATTTACATTGGTAATTTAGCCAGTATATGGTAACCGATTGCATACATTTTCAAAATTAGTCTGTTGCTCTTTCCTCCTTTAACCCAAATTTTGTATGAAATAATAAACAACATATCTTAGGAGGTACATTAACATTTTGCTAATAGATAAGAAAAATATTTCTAACAGCTTAATTATATCTGCAGAGAAAAATAAATATGGAAAGTAAATTTACATGAGCCTTCCTCTAGATTATCTGTCACATTATATATACATATGAATACCTTTGCTCAATGAAATAGGAATCTTTCTTTTTATTAATACATAATAATTAAGTATGGGTGGTCAGCACAATTCTGTGCAGTTATTTCCATTATGGCAGAGAACTGTTTGAAGTTTTAAAGAGGATAATTATGAGAAGAGAAAAAAGTTTACAAATATAATACTCAAGATTTCTGCAGCATATCTGCTACAGTATTTTGTCCCTTTTGTCATTGAGTGACAATGTTCATCATAGTAGTAGAATGTTCCTGTATTTCCATGTATTACTTATTGATAAATGAGGTTTATTAGTATCTTCATGGAACCAGATATAAATTCAAATAGGTTAGCTTGTGACAGTAAGCTATACACTCCTAAGAATTTCTTTCTTTCTTTCTTTCTTTCTTTCTTTCTTTCTTTCTTTCTTTCTTTCTTTCTTTCTTTTTTAATGTAGACATGTAGAGTTCCTCGGTCATGAACTGTTCAGATACAAATAAACAAGTAAACATATATACTGCCCTAGTAAAAAGAGATTTGGGGTGGGGGGAGTCAAGGAGATGGTTCATCAGATAAAGTCACTAGTCTTCAAGCCTGACTACATGAGTTAGATCCCTGGGATCCACATGGTCGGAGTAAAGAACAGATACCTTCTGAGTTTGCCAACATCTTGGATCCTGTGACCAAATAGCCAGCTCAGCCAGGTACACAGGGAACAACAGAGTGAAAGATCACTCTAGACACAGCCTGCCTGGGTTCCTCTACAGCTGTCTGGGCACATATCCTGCAAAGGAGCATCTGGCTTGCAGGGAGTCCTGCACTTAGAGGGAGTCCTGCTCTCAGAGACCTGTGCCACATGTGACATGGGGAAGATACCACTTCCTGATACTCTCTAGAGAACTGGCAGGAACAGGTTAATCACCACTGCCCTGATCCATCAGTGGTGACCTGTGCCATATCTGACACGGGGAACATCCTACTTCCTTATACTCTCCTGGAGAGCTGGCAGGAACAGGTTATTCGGTAAGAATCATCCTTAGAGGGACAGAGCCACTCACTACCCAGCAACCTGCAGATTACCACTCCTCTTCTTTCCCTTCTACCCCTCCTTCCTCCACTGTCAACACCCTGTTCTGTCAGATGTGGTAGATCTGTGCCCCTTCTAACATGGGGAAGAGCCTACATCCTGATACTCTCTAGAGAACAGGCAGGAGCACGGCATTCAAGAACTGGCAGGAGCAGGTCATTTGAGAACTGGCACCAGTAGGTGCATTTGAACTGGTAGAAGCTGGGCATTCGAGAACCAGCATGAGCAGAGCATTTGAAATCCAGCAGCAGCAGAACATTTGAGAAATAGCAGCCTGCAGGGCATTCAATCATTGCCATGTCTGCCACAGGGGAGACCCCATCACCTTCTTCATGGAGAACCAGCTGTTTGCAGGGCATTGTAGAGAAAGGGAATCCCAGGAGTACAGAAACACAGGCCAGCAGGACAGAGAAGATAGAAACAGCAAGACCAGCTAACACCGGAGATGGCCAAAGGCAAATGCAAGATCATTACCAATAGTAACCACGGCAACATGGCACCATAATAATCCAGTTCTCCCACAAGAGCAAACCCTGCATACTCCATCACATCAGAAAAACAAGAGCTAGATTTAAATCACATCTCATATTGTTGATGCCAGACTTCAAGAAGGACATAAATAATTCCCTTAAAGATATACAGAAGAACATGGGTCAAGAGGTAGAAGCACAAAAATCCCTTAAAGAAATCCAAGAGAATATTTATCAAAAGGTAGAAGCCCTTAAAAAGGCAATACAAAAATCTCATATGGAATTATGGGAGAACATGAGTCAACATGCAGAAGCCTTTAAAGAGGAATCACAAAAATCCCTAAAAGAAACACAGAACATGGGTCAACAGGTAGAAGTCCTTAAAGAGGAAACACAAAAATTCCTTAAAGAATTTCAGGAAAAAAAAAACAAACAAACAAGTGAAGGAACTGAACAAAACTATCCAGGATCTAAAACTGGAAATAGAATCAATAAAGAAATTGCAAAGTGAGACATCTCTGAAGAAAGAAAACCTTGGAAAGAATTCAGAAGTCATAGATTCAAGCATCACAAACAGAATGCAAGAGATAGAAGAAAGAATCTCAGATGCTAAAGATTCCATAGAAAACATTGACTCAACAGTCAAAGAAAATGCAAAATTCAGAAAGCTTGTAACCCAAAACATCCAGGAACTCCAGGACACAATGAGAAGACCAAACCTAAGGATTATAGGTATAGAAGAAAGCAAGGATTTACATCTTAAAGGCCCAGTAAATATTTTCAACAAAATTATAGTTGAAAACTTCCCTAAGCTAAACAAAGAGATGCCCATGAACATACAAGAAGCCTAAAGAACTCCAAAAAGATTGGACTGGAGCAGAAATACCTCCCATCACATAATCAAAACACCAAATGCACTAAACAAAGAAAAAAATATTAAAACAGTAAAAGAAAAAGATCAGGTAATATATAAAGGCAGACCTATCAGAATTACACCAGGCTTCTCACCAGAGACTATAAAAGCCAGAAGAGCCTGGGCAGATGTCATACAGACCCTAAGAGAACATAAATGTCAGCCCAAACTACTATACCCAGCAAAAATTTCAATTACCATAGACAGAGAAAACAAGACATTCCATGACAAAAGCAAATTTACACAATATCTTTCCACAAATCCAGCTCTGTAAAGGATAATGGGTGGAAAATACCAACACAAGGCAGCAAACCACACTGTAGAAAAATCAACAAGGTAGTCTTTCAATAACCCAATAGAAGAAAGATACACAACCAGAATTTCACCCTTAACTATGAAGATAACAGTAAACAACAATCACTTTTCCTTAATATCTCTTAATATCAATGGTCTCAATTCCCCTATAAAAAGACATAGGCTAACAGACTGGATACGTAAACAATACCCAACATTTTGCTACATACAAGAAATGTTCCTCAGTGACAGACAGTCACTATTTAAGAGTCAAAGGTTGGAAAACAATTTTCCTAGAAAATGGTCCCAAGAAACAAGCTGCAATGGCCAATCTTATATCAGATAAAATTGACTTTCATCCAAAAGTTGTCTAAAAAGATAAGGAAGGACACTTCATACTGGTCAAAGGTAAAGTCTACCAAGATGAACTCTCAATTCTGAACATCTATGCTCCAATCGCAAGGGCACCTACATTCATTAAAGAAACTTTAATAAAGCTCAAAACACACATTGCACCCCACACAATAATAGTGGGAGACTTCAACACCCCATTCTCAAAAATGGACAAATCATGGAATCAGAAGCTAAACAGAGATACAGTGAAACTAACTGAAGTTATGGACCAAATGGATCTAACAGATATTTATAGAACATTCTACCCTAAAGCAAAGGAATATACCTTCTTCTCAGCACCTCATGGTACCTTCTCAAAAATTGGTTATATAATTGGTCACAAAACGGGCTTCAACAGATACAGAAATATTGAAATTATTCCATGCAACTTATCAGATCACCACGGCCTAAGGCTGGTCTTAAGCTCAAACAAAAGCAATGGAAAACATATATACACACAAATGTAGTTTTAAAGGATTTTGAATAAAGAAAAGGGAGTTAAAGACTTGTTCATGACATTCATGGAAAAGAAAATGAGCATGTATAGAGTAAGAGTTCACATTTGACTAATAGAAAGTAGATAGCAAAGTGGAAGTAATTAGACTACAAGCAACTCATTACAAAGAACAAAAAACATCTGACTGTGTGAGTCAGATTCAAAGCTTGCTCACATTAACTTTCATTGTCATAATTTCAATTAGTGTTATTTAAATAATTTTCTATAGGAACAATAGTCATTTTCTCTAATTCTAAATTAAAGATACAGAGTGTATTCTGACTCTGAAAACATTGTATTTATGAATTTTCTTGAAAAGAAAGAATATACAATATATATACATACATTGATAAATTATATATAATATGTGCACAAAATGTTGAATTTTACTACATGAAAGCATTATCTATTATTTAAAAGTTTTCATTTGTTCAGTACAAAAATATCTTTGTTAGGGTTTCTATTACAATGATAAAACACTATGAATAAAGACAGCTTGCTGAGAAAATAATTTGTTTCAGCTTAGAACTCTCAGGTTACACTCTACTACCAAGAAAATTTAGGACATGGTGTCTGTTGACACTCAAGGAGTTTAGAGTAAGGAACTGAAGCAGAGGTGTGATGGTTTATTTATGCTCAGCCCATAGAGTGGCACCATCATAAGGTGTGGCCTTATTGGAGTAGGTGTGTTACTGTTGGTGTAAACTTTAAGATCCTTCTCCTAGCTGCCTGGAGGCTAGTAGTCTCATAGCTGCCTTCAGATGAAGATGTAAAACTCTCAGCTCCTCCTGCACCATGCCTGCCTGGGTGCTGTCATGTTCTCACCTTGATGATAATGGACTGAACCTCTGAATCTGTAAGTCAGCACCAATTAAATGTTGTCCTTTATAAGACTTAGCATGGTCATGGTGTCTGTTCACAGCAGTAAAACCCTAAGCAAGAGGACATGGAAAAGTGAAGCTTAATGCCTTGCTTCCCATGGCTTGTGCCTCATGTACTGCTCAGGCTGCTTTCTTAGAGCATCCAGGACCACCTGCCCAGAGATGGCACTACCCACAGTGAACTAGATCCTCCCACAACAATCATCAGTGAATTAAACACACTTATAGTTTTGCCCACAGGCCAATCTGATGGAGGCATGTTCTCAGTTGAGGTTCCCTCTTACAAAATGACTTCAGTTTGTGTTAAGTGACACAACTATCCAGCACACAAATTGCTGTGAGTAACAATAGAGCACACATTAGTTTTGCTTGCCAGGTGTCAGCAAAGAAAGTCATCATGTATTTGCTATTAGTGCAAAAGGATGTGGTTACTTTTCTTTGTTTTTCATTGTCCAGACTCTTCCATATGAACAGTATGAGCACTTTCCTTTTGTCTTATTCTGTCTTGCTTTGTCCTGTTTGGCTGTCATCTATGAAAGGCCTGTTCTTTTCTGAAACAGAAATAGAGAAGGAGTGTATCTTGGGAAGAGGAGAAATGAGGGTAATCTAGAGGGAGTGGGGGAAGGGGAAACTAATTGGGATGTATTTTATGAGATAATGTATTGTTGATAATTTTTAAAGTTTTCTCCATCTGTATAGAAAGACAGGTTATGTAGAGGAAGCTTGCTGACTAAAAGCAAGTTCTTCACATACAGAGGACCAAGGTTCAATTCCTAGCACTTAAGTGGCAACTCACTGTTATCTGTAACTCTAGTTCTGGGGTATCTGATACTCTTTTCAGGACTCTTCAATGAATGTACCCAAGCCAAGCGGTACACAGACATGCACAAAAGTGGTACACACTTAAATATGCAGGCTAAATACCCATATACATAAAACAACACAATGTAAAACCAATGTTGAAATTATACAAATAAAATGTTTTAATGAAAATTATATGCTATGTATATTTTGTATAACTAAAGTTGAAACACTAAAATTTTGTTTAGTCATGGTATTAAGATAGGGGGGCTAGGGATTCCTGTTTTGTTTTTTTTTTCCTGGTGAATGAACTAGATGATGTGCTGCAGTTTCTTTTATATATTCCTAATTATTTATCATAGTGTTGAAATTGTAAATTGAGTGATACAATACATACAATAATACAGATTCTACTCCCTTACTGAACTCTTGCTTACTAATAGTTTTCTCATTCATTCTCTTCTATTTCCCATTAACATAATTCTACCATCTATAATAAATACTATGTTCCTTTCCTCACTCAAAATTTTATGTATAGATAGTCTTCATCTAATCAAATTGTATGTTTTATTGAGTAAAATATTAAATAATACTGTTGCTAAATTTTAGAGAATTGATTGCTGTGTTTCCCTATGATATTGAATTTGAGTCTGAAGTAAATATAGTTAATCATGTTAAAGGACTATTGATTTTTTCTCATTGAGTTGTTGAAATAAAAACTTGTCATTGAATTTTGTCAAATGCCTTTTCAGCATCTATGGAGATGACCATATAATTTTCTTCTTTGATCAATTTATGTCATTGATTATTTAAATAGATTTCAAAACAATAGAGTATTCACGGTTCTTATATAAACAGCCCTACTATTTTGCACATATATTGCGTAAAATATACTGTGGGATGATGTTCACCACTATTTTGTCTGAGATCCTTTCTTAGGAGATTTTTTATTTGTTTTGAGAGAATCTCACTATCCTCAAAATCCTCAGAAGCACTATGGAGCCCAGGCAATCCCCAAATTTTGATTTTTCTTTCTTAGCCTCCAAAGTGTTAACATTATAAATGTGTCCCACCATGCTGAGATTGTTTGTGTGGTTTTGTTGTTGTTTACCTCATTCAACATATTACTTCTGTGATATAAAAATCTAAATTTTAAAGTATATAATTTAGTGATTTTTAATTGAAAGTATAGGATGTACAAACATGAGTACTAATTCTAGAATAATCTCATTATGCCAACCCCCTACATATAGATTCTGATAGCCACTATATTCTTTTCACTTGCAATAAATTTGCCTGTCCTGAAAAATTTATATATATGAAGTTATAAGGCATGTGCCCTTTGTATTTGATGTCCTTCTTTTAGCAAGGTTTTGGAATTCATCCATGTTTCAGCATGTGTCAGTATTTCATTCACTGCTGCCCAATGTTCCATTGTGTGTATGTATGAAACTAATTCATGCATTTATCCATTGATGGACATTAATGTTTTTCATGCTGTGTGGCAGAATGATTAATTCTGCTGTACCTTTTACATATAAGTTTTTGTGTTGACACATTTTTCTATTTTCTTGAATATTCACATAGAAGTAGAATTCTTGAATTATTTGTAGTCAGTTAAGTGCTTGCCACAGAAACATGGAACCTAAGTTAAAATACCAGAACTCACACACATACACAAACCAGTGGACATCTGGAATAAACTTGTTTGGGTCATATACAGCATGCTATCACAAATGCTTTAAGTTCATATGAGCAACTTCTTTGTTGTTTTTGGAAAGCAATGTTTATTTGAAGATATGTCCAACCTTCCTGTCTTACATGCTTTCCAGCCCTTCGGTGAAGATCTCTGACCCCTTGTATTGCTGTGTGTCCTATTTAGGGCCTAGCATTCCAGTTTCTTATTGTCTGTTTGTTGAACAGTTCAGGGTCTCTGTGGGTAGCAACACATGTCACAAGGAGAAGCTTTTTGAAGATCATTGAGAAATGATCACATCAATGGCGAGAGCACACAGTTATCAGGAGTCACGTTAATATGAATTTGTTATTGGGGTTTTGTTTTGTCATTTAGTTTAAGTTATCCTATAACTATTTCTTTTAGTGTAGTCCCCAAATTTCAGTTTGCTGAATTTTACTTCCATTCATTTCCTAATAGTTTTCTTATTTTCTTAGTTTTCAAGTTTCCTCTTGTTTTTGGTTTCCAAGTATTTCCAATTTGGTTAAAAGCATGCTTTAGATATGTCAAACATTTTAAGTTCTGCCACAAATGTTTTATAAGACAACATATGAATTTTCTCAAAAAAACCCATTGTTTGCATATGTGAAACATGTGTTTTTGCTGGTGATAATCTATAGATTGCTCTTAAGTATAATTGGTTTATATTATTGATCACATATTTTATTTCATGGGTGATTATACTTGTGTGATATTGATCTTAAATTACTGTTAAACTATTTCTATCAATTCTAAGAACACTTAAGATTCTATTTTTAGATGCATATTTATGTAAAACTGTTAGGCCTTCCTAATGGATTGATTCAATTATCACTAAAAAATTTTCCTGTGTGTCTTTAGTATAAAATTGTAGTAATTTCAGCACTGTTTTGCATAGTGTTTTATTGTATGCCATTTTTCTATCAATTTACCTTGAATTATTTGATGTTTATAAATTTAAATTTTGTCTCTTAAAGGCATCACACAATTCAGTCATTTAAAAAAATTGCATTCTGCCAATGCTGGTTGTGAATGGTAGAATGTAATCTATTACATTTCAAGCTAGCACTAATAAGGTGGTCTTCATATCTGCCATTGGTTTTCTATATGTCATGTCATTTTGATTCTATATGGTCCCATGACAAGTCTTTTGCTGTAAATTGACATTTTAGTGTACAGTTTTAGTTCTCTTGTCATTTCATTTTGAGTGTTGGGTTATATTCTTAGTAGTTTTCAGAAATTTCCCTTGGCATTTAAATCTATTTTATTACATTTTTTCCAGAGGTACACATACACAAAACACAGATGAGTCACTTCCATCATTTCTGAACCTCCTCAATGATGAGTTATGCAAATAGCTGTCAAATTTTAAATCTCTGCCATCTTTAGGGATTCGAGTGTTCTTTTATCACAGTGTTCATTTAGGAACAACCTCTTGAATGAAATTTACCTTTTGCCTGCAATATTGTGTGCTCTCTGCTACTACAACACCTCAACATCATCTTTGTTTAGATTAATAGTAACAAAATTACAAAAATAAAATAAAATAAAACTTTAGGTGTGTTTCATTTCGTCTCTTCTCTTACATTATGAGACTCATAAAAATTGTATCCACATATAGTTATATGTCCAGGAATTTGATTCATTATAGTTAACCATAACATCATGAATAATAGTAAATTGTGCTTCTATTACCAGTTTAAGTACCTTTAACTTCCTTTTTACTGGATATTTTATTTATTTACATTTCAAATGGTATCTCCTTTCCCTGTTTGCTCTTGGGAAAACCCTGTTTCCCATTCCCCTTCCCCCAGCTTCTATGAGAGTGCTCCCATACCCACCCAACCACTCTTGCCACCCTGCCCTCTCATTCCCCTACACTGGGCCATGGAGCATTCACAGGACCAACGGCCTCTCCTTCCATTGATGTACAACAAGGCCATCCTCTGATACATATGCATCTGGAGCCATGGGTCCCTCCATGTGTACTTTTTGGTTGGTGGTTTAGTCCTTGGGAGCTCTGGGGTTTCTGATTGGTTGATATTGTTGTTCTTTCTATGGGGTTGCAGAGCCATTCAGGTCCTTCAGTCCTTTCTCTAATTCCTCCTTTGGGGACCCCATATTCAGTCTAATGGTTTTCTGGGAGCTTATGACTCTGTATTTGTCAGGCTGTGGTAGAGCCTCTCAGGAGACAGCTATATCAGGCTCCTGTCAGTATGTACTTCTTGGCATCCACAATAGTGCCTTTGGTGATTGTATACGGGATAGATCCCCAGGTGGGGCAGTCTCTGATTGGCCTTTCCTTCAGTCTCTACTCTACACTTTGACTTTGAATTTGCTCTCATGAGTATTTTGTTCCCCTTTCTAAGAAGAACTGAAGCACCCATACTTTGGGCTTCCTTCTTCTTGAGTTTCATGTGGTCTGTGAATTGTATCTTGAGTAATCCAAGCTTTTTGCCTAAAATGCACTTATCAGTGCATCCATGTGTGTTCTTTTGTGAGTGTTTTTTTTTTTTAACCTCATATAGGATGATATTTTTTAGTCCTATATGTTTGCCTACGAATTTCATGAAGCCATTGTTTTTAATACCTGAGTAGTACTCCATTGTTTAAATGTACCACAACATCTGTATCCATTCCTCTGTTGAAGGACATCTGGGTTCTTTCCAGCTTCTGGTTATTATAAATAAGGCTGCGAAGAATATAGCGGAATTTGTATCCTTGTTATATGTTAGAGCAAATTCTGGGTATATGCCCAGAAGTAGTATAGTAAGTCCAATTTTATGAGGAACTGCTAGACTGATTTTCAACAATGGTTGTACCAGCTTGCAATGGAGAAGTATTTCTCTTTTTCCACATCTTTCTCAGCATCTGCTGATACCTACCTGTGTTTTTTGATCTTAGCCATTCCGACTGGTGTAAGGTGGTATCTCAGGGTTGTTTTGATTTGAATTTCCCTGATGACTAAGGATGTTGAACATTTCTTTAGGTACTTTTCAACCATTCGAGTTTCGTCAGTTAAAAATTCTTTGATTAGCTCTGTACTCTATTTTTAATGAGGAAATTTGATTCTTTGGAGTCTAACTTCTTGAGTTCTTTGTATATTTTGGAAATTAGTCCTCTATTGGATGTAGGGTTAATAAAGATCATTTCCCAACCTGTTGGTTGCCAATTTGTCCTATTGAGAGTGTCTGTTACCTTACAGAAGCTTTACAATTTTATGAGGTCCTATTTTGCAAATCTTGATCTTAGAGCATAGGCCATTGGTGTACTGTTCAGGGACTTTTCCCCTGCCCATGTATTCCAGGCTTTTCCCTACTTTCTGATTTATTAGTTTCATTGTATCTGTTTTTTTTTTATTGGATATATTCTATATTTACAATTCATTTCCCCTTTTCCGGTTCCCTACTCCCCAAAGGTCCCAGATGCCTTTTTCCCTCCCCCTGCTCCCTCATCCACCCCTTCCCACTTCCCTGTTCTTGTATTCCCCTACACTGATGCTTTGATCCATTCCAGGACCAGTGTCCACTCCATTCTTCTTGTCAGACATCACTTGATGTGTGATTTATGTCTTTGGTGTTCCAAGATTCTAGGCTAATATCCACTTATCAGTGAGTGCATACCATGGGTATTCTTTTGAGACTGGGTCACCTCACTTAGTATGATGTTCTCCAGCTCCATCCATTTCTCTAAGAATTTCATGAATTCATTGTTTCTAATGGCTAAATAGTATTCCATTGTGTATATATACCACATTTTTTGTATCCATTCCTCTGTTGAGGGACATCTGGGTTCTTTCCAGCTTCTGGCTATTATAAATAAGGCTGCTATGAACATAGTGGAGCATGTATCCTTATTGTATGCTGGGGAATCTTCTGGGTATATGCCCAGGAGTGGTATGGCTGGGTCCTCCGGAAGTATCACGTCCAGTTTTCTGAGAAACCACCAGACTGATTTCCAGAGCGGTTTTACCATTTTGCAATCCCACCAGCAGTGGAGGAGTTTTCCTCTTTCTCCACATCCTCACCAACACCTGATGTCTTCTGAATTTTTAATCTTATCCATTCTGACTGGTGTGAGGTGAAATCTCAGGGTTGTTTTGATTTGCATTTCCCTAATGACTAATAATGTTGAACATTTTTTAAGGTGTTTCTCAGCCATCCGAATATCTTCAGGTGAAAAGTCTTTGTTTAGCTCTGTACCCCATTTTTGGATAGGGTTATTTGGTTTTCTGGGGTCTAACCTCTATCTATCTATCTATCTATCTATCTATCTATCTATCTATCTATCCAACTATTTATTTATTTATTTGGAGGTAATAAGGAATGGCATATGTTCCCTTTAGTATAACTGGGAAGGAGGCACAACATTTGGTTTATAAATAAATAAGTTATTTTTATAAAATAAAAAATCTTCTTTTAGTTTATTTAGTTGTTAGGTAATAAATGATTGAACTGTTGTTTCCTTGCATTCATAGCTTTGATATATTTACCAGGGTTTTTTGAGAGACTCCATTTACATTATCAAACACACCTTCAATGCTTATCTATTAGTTGAAAATGGCGCTTTAGCTTTTACTTCCTCCTGTGGAACAAAAGGTCAGCAAGTTATGAGAACTTAGGACCTTGTCAAGTCTTATTTTTATATATTCACTGATCTGGCATATACACAGTGGTTAATATTTATATTTGATTAACTGTGGATAAATACATTTAGATTTATTCATTCTTGTATTTTAAATATTTAACTCAATTTATCTTATTAATTCCTTAGGTCAAGCTTGATTTAATTACCTTGATGCTACACCTCTATCTTTAAGATGACCTATTTGCTTTGTTACAACAATATTTAGGGGCTTGAATACTTCCCTACTGCTATCTTTCATTTACTAGTGTACTGCCTTTCATTGTCTTTGTTTGAAGTAAATTATAGTCTTAATTTCACCCTTTTCTGTGTTCTTTAATATTTATAGAGATATTTTTGTAATTTATCTGCAGAAAATATGGGTTTTATACTTTAAAATAATACTTTTTAGTTTCTAGATTTACTGTAATTACATTTATATCGTATAAAAATATTGAAGTCTTGCCTTTGTTATGTTTACATAAATACATCATTTATCTTAAAATAGTAAAAGATATTTCAGCTTCTTTTATATTCATTTTTGTAATTTTATTTTATATAAATTGAAAGTGGATAATCATTGTACTTGTTTGTTTTTTATATAGCTTATTGTTCTATAATACTTGATATTGAATACTCTTACTAAGTCACTTTGTACTAGAAAATTATATTGTATCTTACATGTGAACTGATCTTTATGATGTTTAAGAGTACACTTCTGTTATTTTAAATACCTTTAGAATTAATTCCACAGTCCTTTATATAAAGAATGCAACCTTTTTCTTCTTGGCATTTAGCCGGTACTAATTTTTACTTACTATCCTTGCAAACCAACTTAATTAAGTATCTCTTGCACATCACAAATTTGAGTTTTGTTTCGTGACATAATTTTAAATCGATACTTTCTTTCAATTACTGATAGAAGTCTATGTACCACCCCAAAAAGTAAAAATATATTTGCATTCATTTTGTAATAGGAAGTTGAAGTGATAATATTTCTTAGTATTTTATATGATCAAGCATGTACAGACTAATTCCCTCACCTATTATTATGTTATCATATTTTGATGGTAAATTTTAATTCCCACCTATCACAAGTGGAGTGATGAGAGCAGTTCATTTATCTCCACATCCTTTGCTATACCTCTACCACTTGGTATTAATTATAAGATCTGTGTAATTTTAAAGGATATGTCATATAAATTACATTCTGTCACCACAGTTTCCTTTTGTTTCCTCTCAGTTGTACAGTGAAATTAACTCAGCATTCATTGCCAATCTTTCACTTTCATTATCTTTGTCATCTTTTCTTCCCTGAATCTGTCCCCTTGTAAGTTCCTCTAAGAGCCCCACAACAACAATAATCTTTGAATTCTTTCCAATTAGAAAGCATACAGCTGTAGTTGTATCTTCCTTCATGACAGACAGTAGTTTGATGAGATAAAAATCATCCATTCCACTTTTTTCCTTGAACATCTTGTCGTTGCTACTTCAATGTCTTTTGGTAAAGAATTTCTCAGCAGGGAAATCTAAAGCAAGGTTAATACTTTTCTCTTTATATGTGACAATCTTCTCTGCATGGTTGCTCAAAGAATCCTTTTTTCCATTTTAACATATACTTTTACATTTTGTAACAGACTTTTGTCAGTATTGACGATTCTGGTTCACATTTCTATTACATACACAAAATCACCTACATAATTCTTTCAGTACTTATATATGCTGTCATTCTTCCTTTTCAGGAAAATCCTCTATATATTTATTTAGCTGTTTTGTCTCACTGATTTGCTTTTCTCCTCTGGGTACTCAACTTATAGATATATTTACTCATCTTCACCTGGCTTCTACATGCAACAGTTACTTGCCTAATTTATTTTAAATTATTTATTATATTATACTCATCATCATCATTTTCTTTCGTCTATAGCCTCAGTGTTTCAATCTATATGTGAAAATATGTCCTTTTCATCATAACTTCATTGTTAATATAATATCATTTATGTCTAAAGCAAGTGAGCCAACAATCAATTCTAGCATATCAAGACAGGATCTGAAAATTCAACCCAGTATGACAGTATGTACTTGGAAATATCACCAAATAAATCCCACACGATGAGCACTTCATCCCACAGTCCTGTGTCTTTCTTCAGATGCCAATTTTTATGTTAGCAGGTAGACACCTCTGCTGAGTGACTAGCTATAAAACATGGATTTTCAAGATCCCCTCACCTTCTATTAACTTGCTATATTATATTGCAGAATTTTACTTAGATGTATTTTTTTATTTTTTTTATTTTCTATATTCTTTGTTTACATTCCGAAGGCTTTCCCCTTTCCCGTTCCCCCCTCACCATATGTCCCATATGTCCTCTTCCACCCCCACCCCCCACCCCTCCACCCCCCCCCCCTGCCTAATCCCCAATCACCACCCCACCATTTCTCTGCTCTATTCTGGTAATCTCCTACAAAACTGGATCCAGTCCTTTCAGGACCAGGGTCCTCTCCTTCCTTCTTCTTGGGAATCTTTTGACTTGCTAATTGTACCCTGAATATTCAAAGCTTCTGGGCTCATTAATATCCACTTATCAGTGATTGCATTTCATGTGCATTCTTTTGTGATTGGGTTAACTCGCTTAGGATGATATTTTCCAGATCCATGTATTATAAAGGATACTACAAAAGGTAAAGATGAACAACCAGATGCAACATCCTAACACATTTAGGGTTAATGCAAGGTATAAAGCTAGAGATTAGAAGCTTCCATGATTGCTCCAGGTCCATTAGCCATTAGTCACCATATCTTCAACTAGACAGACATACTCTCAATCCTGTGGTTTTAAGTTGTTTAATTGACTGATTCATTAAAGGACTTATGTAGATGTGATTAGTTATATCACTAGCCATTAGTGATTAACTCAATTTCAACTCCTTTGTTCTCCATGTAATCTATAGAAAGAGAGGAGTGAGACTGTAAGTTCTTTAAAAAAAAAAAAGACTGGGGCAGCAGTTTATTTGCATAACTACATCTCCTAGCTCCCAGGCACTGTGAATCCCTGCATCCCTAGAAAAATTTCCTCCAGAGAATGACTTTGGGGTGCAAGGTCATGAACCAAATCCCTTGCCAAAGAGGAAAGTCTTAACAGCCCTACCCATGGGGCAGGAATGTGGCAGACTGGCAGGACAAGTCTTTCATAGGATTCTATTCTCTTTTTTTTCTTCAATTTTTAAATTTTTTATTGGATATATTCTATATTTATATTTCATTTCCCCCTTTCTGGTTCCCCGCCCCCCAAGGGTCCCACATGCCCTTTTCCCTCCCCTTGTTCCCCCATCCACCCCTTCCCACTTCCCTCTTCTGGTATTCCCCTACACTGATGCTTTGATCCTTTCCAGCACCAGTGTCCACTCCTTTCGGACATCACTTGGTATGTGGATTGTGTCTTTGGTGTCCCAAGATTCTAGGCTAATATCCACTTATCAGCGAGTGCATACCATGGGTATTCTTTTGAGACTGTGTTACCTCACTTAGTATGATGTTCTCCAGCTCCATCCATCTCTCTAAGAATTTCATGAATTCATTGTTTCTAATGGCTGAATAGTACTCCATTGTGTATATATACCACATTTTTTTGTATCCATTCCTCTGTTGAGGGACATCTGGGTTCTTTCCAGCTTCTGGCTATTATAAATAAGGCTGCTATGAACATAGTGGAGCATGTATCCTTATTGCATGCAGGGGAATCTTCTGGGTATATGCCCAGGAGTGGTATGGCTGGGTCCTCCAGAAGTATCGTGTCCAGTTTTCTGAGGAACTGCCAGCTTAGATATATTCTCTATTTACCTTTCAAAAGATTTCGCCTTTCCTGGCTCCCCCCTCCCCGAAAGTCCCATAAGCCCTCTCCCTTCCCTCTGTTCCCCTCCTAATTCCCTGACCTGGTATTCACCTACACTGCTGCATCGATCCTTTCCAAGACCAGGGACCTCTCCTTTCTTCTTCTTGGGCATCATTTGATATATGAATTGTGTCTTGGTTATTCTGAGCTTCACACCAGTCAGAATAGCTAAGATCAAAAACTCAGGAGACAGTAGGTGCTGGTGAGGATGTGGAGAGAGAGGAACACTCCTCCACTGCTGGTATGGTAACAAGCTGGTAAAGCCACTCTGGAAATCAGTCTGGAGGTTCCTCAGAAAACTGGACATGATACTGCCGGAGGACCCTATTATTATACCACTCCAGGGCATATAACCAGAGGATTTTCCAACATGTAATAAGGACACATGCTCCACTATGTTCATAGCAGCCTTATTTATAATAGCCAGAAGCTGGAAAGAACCCAGATGTCCCTCAAAGGAGGAATGGATACAGAAAATGTGGTATATTTGCACTATGGAATACTACTCAGCTATTAAAAACAATGAATTCATGAAATTCTTAGGCAAATGGTTGGAACTGGGAAATATCATCCTAAGTTAGGTAACCTAATCATAAAAGAACACACATGGAATGTGTTCACTAATAAGTGGATATTATCCCAGAAGCTTGGAATACCCAAGGCACAATTCACATATCAAATGATATCTGAGTCTGAAAGTTCTGTCCTTCTAATTACAGTGTGCTCCATTTCATAGGCACCCATCTTTGCATTCTGAGGCTATCTAGAAGCCCACCAAGAGTCACCTTATTCAAAGGATAGATGCCACCATGACTTAATAAACTGAAGGGATTTATAAAATGAGTATATATGTTCTTATCACCCAAAGAATCACAAAGAATATGCATACATACATATATGAATGTATAATTAATCATATTTGTTAAATTCATGAGCCTGAGAATTGGCTGGAAGAGAGTACTCTGACCCTGCCCTTAGTTGATTATCATGGTTAGGCTAATTGATGTAAGAAAACTGGTCCACTATGGTTGAGATCATTCATCCAGACTGGATGCTGGACTGTATAAAATGTAAAATGTTTGCTGAGCATAACAAGTCATTACTCTCTGCTTCTTGACTTTCGATATCATGTGATCAGCTGCTTCTTCAGTCCTTTTCTACCAGGAATTTTCCATCTTGGTGAACTTTACACTTGAACTGTGAGCCAAAAGAAACACTTTCTCCCTTAAGTTACTTTTTCAGGGTATTTTATTACTACTACAAACAATGTAACTAAGAATATATACTCATGTAAGAAAGTTAATATCCTGTTACTTCTATTGTCACATCTAATTTCCCATAGTATCTCATTTTTTGTATGATTATATCACACATTTTTCTGAATGAATATATTTTTCTGTTTCATACTCTTATTTCCTTAATGATTCATGTTCTCACTTCAGTTTCCATGTTGTTTCATCATTTCTTTCCAGACACACATTTCTGATTTGCAATCATCCTTTATACATGTGGTTCATTTTATTGTAGTATACTCTGATAAATATCTATTTCTACATGTGATTATTTCCTAGTATTTTATTCTTATGACATGCCATTTCTACATTATTTATCACTAAGTGTGTTCTGGAGATGTTTGTTGTAGGTTGGAGTATGGGCCTCTTTAAAGATATGAACATTTTGCCCAAAGAACTTTTACTTCTCTACTACCAAAAGGGCACTTGAATTCTTCTAAGTATGTGCATGTGATCTTTCACAGAGGTCTATTACTCAATGAAGTCAGGTGAGCCTAGTCATTCTAGCACATTTATCAAGCTAGCATTCAGGAAAAACAAAAGTTTTATACTTCATGATGCATGTATATCTTTCAGATAGTTTTTGGATATATGTATTTTTAATGATTGCAATTTCTGGAATAATTAGTCACTCTTTGTATTTCTTACCTCTGTTCCCTCCATTGTAATTGATTACTCACTGAATTAGATCAGTCCCATGGTCATACAATACTATTATTTCTAGGTCATTGAGTTGTTTATTATTTTTTTGTTTTTGTTTCTTTGTTTTCTTTCTTCCTTCCTTCCTTTCTTCCTTCCTTCCTTCCTCCCTTTCTTTCTTTCTTTCTTCCTTTCTTTTTTCTTCCTTCCTTTCTTTCTTTCTTCCTTTCTTCTTTCTTTCTTTCTCTTTCTTTCTTTCTTTCTTTCTTTCTTTCTTTCTTTCTTTCTTTCTTTCTTTCTTTGTGTTTGAATCTGCATGTGCCATTTCATGCATGTGGAAGTCAGAGGGAAATCTTAGATGTCAATCATCTCTAATCTGTGTTGAGATAAATTACTTTTGGTGCTTTTGTACAGCTTATGTCATGATCACTGGGCTGAAAGCTTCTAGACATTTTTTCTATCTCTGCTTTTCATCTTCACATATCAGTACTGGGATTATAGATGCTAACACAATTGTAGCCAGCTTTTATGTGAGTTCCAGAAATTTGAACTCAGGCCCCCATATTTACTTAAACTTTTTACTAACTTAATCATTCTTCAGATCTGAGGGTCATAAACTATTGGGATTTCTTCTTTGACTATTTCTAATAGAAGGGAAATTCAAATTTGAGAAATGGATAGTAATAAGTGATTCTTTTTCTATCTTATATGGATGCAGTAACTCACAGCTAATAACTTCTCATGATAAAATATGAGACATAGGAAGTGACAAATAACCCAAATACTTAGGAAAAAATAGACAATGTAAGAAAAGGTGGCTGTGAAGAGTGAGAACATGAAATTAAAGCAAAATTGGAAAAAAGTAAAATTAAGACAAACCTATATTGCAATTTCCAGGTTAGTGCTATTGAAAACAAAACCGGGTGAATGATGATGATGACATAAATATAATAGTCACCAGGTTTTTAGGATTTTGAGAAAAGTCTGTAAACAGTATTTGGTAGCAAGAGGTTACCAATGCTCACATTGAAGTCTATGGGTTAGGAAAAAAATAGAACAAAGCAGTGCTCACCTAAGGTGATGAGAAGAAAAGAAAATCATTTTAGACAGCTACTATAAGGTTAAGCAGGTTGAAGAAGAAAACTTTCAAAAAAGTTGCAGACATAGAACAATTTTCTAATAATGGAACTAACTGCACACTGCATGGCTTGAGTCCTAGAACCCTGACTAAGGGTGATAAAGGAATGAAGAATTCACAGACATCAAGACACATGTACAGAAAGTCCTTGACTAGATAGTTTGGCCCTATTTCATGGGAAAGCCACAGCACACCAGAAACACAATAGCACAGCTGAACAGGGAGGCAGGGTTATTCCATAACAGCCAAAGAATGAGACAGGTTTAGCTAATCTCTGTACAAGCAGTCTCTGTAGAGAAGTCTTCAGCATGTAAAAGTCTCCTGACAGAAAGCTATGCTCAACATTTTCTGTATACACAGTCAACATTTGCTCTTGGAACAAAGCAAGGCTTTGCCAACCATATAAAATCCTGCTGTGGTGCTGAAGCACTGAGGTTCTTAGCATGATCCTGCCCACATAAATAGCACATATTTCCTCAGGAATTTACCCACTCCTTACAGGATCATTGGTTTTCAAGTTCTAAGTAGAGATCAAGATCTGAGATAACTCTGAGTGGCTAACAAGTGTGTCCTAAGCATCAAGTTTAAAATGTTCAGTAATTCTCTCAGCTATGCTCAGGAAGTATGCGAGAGTTTGTGCTCTTGGGATCAACAGTACATAACAAGTGGCAGAACTGGGCAAAACATACAATTTTTAGAAGCCTGTATTTGCCCAGTTTCATAGTGGTTTTGGGAAAAGCCAGAGAGTCCACACATACATAAAGCCCCAAGCACAGGGCCTGACATATAAATAAGCAAATAGGAATATGGACATCATCTTTTTTGTTCTGTGTGGTGCTTCATTAGAACATGCACTTCCTCAATGACATTCAGTAAAGATGCATTGAAGCTTCCCAGTAAGGACCATTTTTAGTTTTGGGGTTTTTTTCCTTTGTGGAAGGACATTGGGTCAATGCTTCACTTTCATGAAGTTTCCTTTTCTTGCATTCATTCCATTCTCTATTGAAATCTATCTGGAGATTTTGACTTGTTTATGAGCATTCCCTTCTCTACTGCTATTAACTGCTTTGCTAAGTTCTCTATGTGAAGCATATTCTAAAATTTGGCCATAGATATATCTCAGGTTCTTCTTCCAATATCCTCATGAACCTTCCATGTAATAGAAAATTAAAGGGGCAATTGCCTACATGTATCACATCATTCTACTCTCAAAATTTACATACTCAAAATTTTTACTCTATAATAACATAAGGTTTAGTATTAAAGATTAGGTTACTGGACAATCATTGCATATTAATTTTGTATTATTTAACAATTTCATATATGTGTATGATTACCCTCTCTCATTCTCTTTCCACTCTGGCTGAACCCCTTCTTCTTAGCAACAAGTCCCACTCTTTCCAGTACAATGTGATCCACTATGCTTGTTTAGAATTGCATGGATATGAATGATTCAGCATTGGCAAGGTACCATTGGGTATTTCACTGAAGAAAATTAGTCTGTTTTCCTTAGAAACAATCAACTGCCATTAGTGCTTCAGTGAAGGGTGGGGCCATATCCCCAGTACATACTTGTTGTAGAAGCCGATTAATTCTACTCAAATCACCCCTGAGATTTCACCTCACACCAGTCAGAATGCATAAGATTAAAAACTCAGGAGACATCAGGTGTTGGGGAGGATGTAGAGAAAGAGGAACATTCCTCCACTGCTGGTGGGACTGCAAGCTGGTACAACCACTCTGGAAATCAGTCTGGTGGTTCCCCAGAAAACTGGACAGGATACTTCTGGAGGACTGAGCCATACCACTCCTGGGCATATACCCAGAAGATTCCCCAGCATGCAATAAGGATGCATGCTCCACTATGTTCATAGCAGCCTTATTTATAATAGCCAGAAGCTGGAAAGAACCCAGGTGTCCCTCAATGGAAAAATGGATGCAAACAATGTGGTATATATACACAATGGAATACTATTCAGCTATTAGAAACAATGAATTTATGAAATTCTTAGAGAAATGGATGGAGCTGGAGAACATCATATGTATATAAACATAAATATTTGGAAGTTTTGCAGTATTCCATTTAGCAATATAAAATAATACCCCCCACACACACACACTTTAGAACATATGGGCTTCACAGGCATTGACCAGGTAGGTATACAGTACCGGGTATTAATTTCTTCTTGGAAAGGAGCTTTAAAATGCATGAGAAAACTGTTAGTAATATTCCCATGATACTCTTTGCAGTGGGAACATCTTTTCAGGCAGGATAGTGTTGAAGCTAGCACAGTTAGATTTTTAAAGATAGTTGAATCCTGAGCAAAGAGCTTTCTTCCTGTGTGTCTATTCATCATAAGGATAGTCCAAATGTTTAGTTTCTTCTTCATGTGCTTTTTGTTTGACTATTATCATAATGGGAATAGGGCTGACCAAGCTCACTCCATATTGAATTGAAAGGGTGCAAGCAATTATGTGTCATTGCCTTGCTGAACTAATCCAATGTCAAACTGTGACAACAGCTGGCAGTGTGGAAGATACCCTGGGAATATTTCTAGAAGCTCAAATGAAAAGTCTTTCCTTCAGTGTGATAGATGTTGTTTATAGATCCCTTGAGGAAAAAGTGTCTCTCTCAATATGAGTTAAATACTTATTCTATGTACTATACTGTCTGGACTAAACCTATCCTACCCTTGTATTCATGTTATGTACAGTGGGAAAAAGAGCTTCCATTCTATCAGCATTTAAATATTCAAGCGCTATGTGTCCCAATTCAGGATTGTCTCTTTCTATTATCTGTGGATAATATAGTGTATAATTATGTAACATAATTGTGCACTGTATTTGTAGTCTCCTCAGATAGAAAGGTGTTGCATTATGCCAAATGAATCATGTAAAACACGCACAGACTCTTTGTTAATTGGCCAATTGTCAGGTACTAAAATTCAGAAGAATGAAAGGGCATAATAGTTTGATATTTGCAAGATCCCAATTTCCTTTGGGTTCATAACCTTCTAAAATAAATATATTCACTGACCAAATTCAGAGCACAGCTGTGTAGAAGAAACATCTCTCCTCTGTTTCCATAGATTGCTATGTAGTTGTTGTAGGCAGTGCTCCACTTGTTTTCAGAAGAAAATGGCAGTCTATTATCCATGAGTGACTGGAAACACAGCAGCTGGTGATAGGGGATATGGAAAAAGAATAGAGGAAAGTCAGAACAAGTCACACAATACTAACATGTTTGTTGGAGTGCTTGCTCAATTATAATAACCTAGCCTCTGTATGATAATGATAATGAGGGGAAATTATATCAGACAAAATACTGAGAGAATGAGAAATGAAGCCATGTCCAGTTTGGATTTTTTTAAAAATACCATACACAAATCCCATAAGCTAAGGTCTGAATGGATTTGCTTTCAGTTATTCTTAATTAAGAATTCTAAGTACCTGATGCAAAATCAGAGAACTCCCTTGCTGACGACGAACAAATTTCTCAGAAGTAGTTTTTTGTACTTTCTGCACTGTTCATTCTACTTACCAGTATCACTGTATTACTGGGTGTAGAATGGTTTTTTTATTGAAATTCTATCAACTATATAACTAACTGTTTGTATCTCACAATGTTCCCTAGTTATCATACTTCAAGGAAAAAAATACTTTAGAGTTAATGCTTGAAAAATGAAACGCTGCAAGACAGAACCCATACGACATTGGGGAAACATTTACCATTCCTTCCTGTTATCATAAGCAAAGCTTTATTTAGTTCTCAAATTCCATGCAAGTTAATGTCTGCTGAGCATGGCCAATCAGATAGAGAGGCAATACAAACACACGGTTTTCATGTTATGAAATTGATAGAACTAAGCAAAGCTGGAAATGACTTTGACAGTATGAGTACTGAATTCTCATCTGTTATATGTTTCCCTTTTATCTCCTCTAAAATGAAAATAATCTGACAGTTCTACTTTTAAGTTTTCAACAGAAATCACCATTAGTAAAAAACTTAAAAATGAGGGATAAAACCTTTTTATTTCAAGTATTTCCTTGCTAAAGGCAACAGCTTTGGTGTGTTACTTTGCTGGAGAAATACAAGCCCAAAAGAGTGAATTTCTATAACACACGTCACAATATACAATGAACTCAAGATTGCAAAGGATGAACCAAACTTGTTCCTGATACAATACTGATAGTTTCTAATCTCTCAGTTTCCTAAAACTGACTTCGTGGTTTATGTTATTAGAACAATACTTAAAGAGGAGCGGGAAGCTGCATTTTGATATCCTTTCCCCTTAGAATTCACCAAATTTAGTAGAACTCCATAAAGTGGACATAAATAGAAAAATTAAATTTGAGGGGGGAAAGGAAAATTGCCAATTGGTATGCATAGTGTTCCTCTTTGGCTTGATTTAGTGAGGGACATTTTGGGTTGTGTTCTCCAGTTTGCCTGAGTTTGACAATACTGAAAAAAAGCATGGGTTCATTTACACTTCAGGACTGTAGTTGCTTTTAGTGTTAACTTACCACAAAGTAAAATTAAGGCTCCTTAGCCTTACCTGAAGCCATGATTGGTCTTGAGCCTTGATTGGTGTGAAAAGGACCACCACAATTGTAGGTGGCACTTCCAGGTAGGAGTCCAGTTTTAAAAAGCATGTATTTCAGAAGAAAGTTTACTCTCAGCTTTTGATCCCTTGGCCTGCCTCTCTCAAACCTGGTTGGTTTGTCCTGCTGTTGTTGTTCCTGCTGGTTGCCTATCTGATAGCAGAACCTGCATTTCAAAATTCTCATTGTTAAATAGGGACCATTGTTAAATAGGCTTTCTGGGAACTTCCTAGGCTTCCACTGCAAAACTGGGACTACTGAGGCAACCTCCTCCTTCTCCACATCCAATCACATTTCTGGAACTGCTCTGAAAGTTGAGGGTCTCAGCATTCAGAACTGAGTACCAGTTTCTCAGTGTTAAGGTAGATATGGCTTGTCTGTTCTTACTATTTTAAAACCCAATTGGCTCTCTATGAACCTAGATAAAACACCAACCAAACATAAGATCAGTAAGTCACAAATTTAGGGACAGGTATTGTTTCTATAAGTGTCACTGGAATTCTAGCTAAGAAGAAAAATTCCATAGCAATATCTAAGAAGTATTGAAACAACTTCTATTGGAATACAGGTCAGAAAGCTTTCTGAAGGTAATAATACAGAAAAGAGTTGACCTATATGATATTTCAAAATAGAAATTTGATTAATGTTAGGGTATATGGACAAAAAAACAGCAAAAACAAAAATGTCATAAAACCATTGGGCTTTAGATGATGTCTGAGTCTCCCAGTGAATGGGTTAACAATTTTGAAAGTATATGTATACTAGGTTTGAGTATATAAATAAATATACTGGAGATAATGTGAATAATGTGAACTAGATTTCAAGGGTCAGAAAAAAATTACAAATAAAATACAAAGTGAACCATGTAGTGTTGAATTAGACTAAGAGATGTCATTATGAACTTATGCATTTTGTCTTGATCAACTGGCAAATCTACAAATAATTATTGTGTTATAGAGATGGGTTAGAAAAATTGTGCCTCATTTAAATTAGTCTACCTTGGTGCCATCTACAGGTTTGTAAATAAAGACTATTTATTCTCTTCTTCTCTTATTTCTTCTCTTCTTTTTTTTCCCTTGAGCTGATAAGTCTTTCACATTTTACCAAGTGATATTATCCAATTAAAAGAATTATTTTAGTTACGTTTTTATTCCTACAATTAGTTCCAGAGGGAACCAGTCCATGGTGGCAATGGAGATCATGTGCAACCTCTCAGTTTGGGATGATAAGGATCTGTGATGTAAACAATTCACATTTTCACAGAACAAGAAACAGAGAGAGAGAGCCAGGAGCCTTGCACTGCTCTTTAAAGTCCAACCCACAGGATCTACTTCTGAAAGTTTCCAGAACTTCCTAAAATATTAGCCACTGGGGACCAGAAATTCAAACTATGGGGGATATTGTTGATTCAAACTATAATCAGAACCAGCAAATTTTGGAGAAATGGCTGATTTTGAGTTTATACAGGGTTATATTGATAGATAATTTAGAGCCCAGGAAAGGCAGCTACACAGAGCTCAAAGTTTCCTTTCAACATCTAGGTTACTACAATTGTTGTCTGACAAGTCCAGAAATTCTATAATATTCTGCCACACAGAAGATAGAGTTTTATCCTCTCTAGAGGAAAGTTCGAGTTAGTGGCTCCTTTCTAGTGAAGACTGTATGCATATGAAGAGATTAGTAGCTTCCAGTGAAAAATTCAAGGAGACACAGTGTTATTCATTCACTAACATCAGTTGCACAGAACCTAGGTTAAGATAACTAAAAGTAAGATAATACTGAACTCCTGTGTACTGGCTAGTTTTGTGTGTTAACTTGTCACAAGCTAGAGTCATCAGAGAGAAAGGAACCTCAGTTGAGGAAATACCTCCAAGAGATACAGCTGTAAGACATTTTCTAAATTAGTAATCAGCATGGGAAGGCCCAGCCCATGGTGGATGATAACATTCCTGGGCTTGTGGTCCTGGATTCTATAAGTAAACACACTGAGCAAGCAATGGGAAGCAGGTCAGTAATCAGTTTCAGCCTCTAGGTATCTGCTCTCCTTAAGTTCTGGTCCTGACTTTCTTCAATGATGGACTGTAAACTGTAAAGTGTGTGCCAAATAATGGCTACACTGATGGTATAATTTCTATATATGCCAAACCTACTCGTTGGTCATGATGTTTTCATTCTATCAGTAGAAACCCTACATAAGACACCCTGATATGATGGAATGAGAAGATGATATAACTTCCTTTAATATACACACACCCCTAAATCCTTAATCTTGTCAATAATGAACAAAACCGAGGGAAAGTGTCAATATCATAATACACACACACACACACACACACACACACACTCAAACTGAGAAGCTGTCACATAAGGAAGCACAGGAGACAGGGCTCATAAGCAAAATGTAATATCCTGGACCTGATCCTAGAATACCATAGCATATTTTTGCTTAAAAAAAAGTGTATGTGAATCAGTTCTGTAGTTTAACAGTATTCTTTCAAAGCTAATTATTCCTACTCATATTCTTCCTCTTTCCCCTCTTCCTTCTCCTTCCTCCTTCTTTCCCCCTTCTCCTTTTCTACCCCCACTCTCTGTGAGACCCAGTCTCATTTTGTAATCCTACATAGCCTAGAACTATGTTAATCACACAGGCCTGGAACTGACAGAGATCTGCCTGCTTTTACCTACTTAATGTTCTTAAAGGGCCATATCACCATACCTGGCCAAAGAGCTAAGTATTTAATTTTGGTAAGTATACCACACTTTTCACAATATTTGCCATCATCCCAAACATGCTTTATATGAGTTACCTTAAATAACAGAAGTTAATTTTTAATTTTTTTCCTTTTACAGAAAGACTAAGCTCAAGTTGTCATCATGGTAACTTTACCTTGAAAGTTATTCTGACTTGTGGATAGCCACTTTCTTCCTATGTTGTCTTTACACAGCCTTATCTTAATAAGTGTACATACAGAAGGGAAGAGGAAAAACAAGAGGACCAGGAAATTCTTTAATATTCCCCCATATAGAGCATTAGATTGTTCGTGGACACTAATTTTATCAGATTGAGGTTCAACTCTCCTGAATTCATTTGATCTTCATTTTTTTTCCTTTCAGGTCCTATCTCCAAATGGGACCACATTATGGTCCAGGGCTTCAACATATAAAGTAAAGGAAAACACATTCAGTTGATAACATCTCTGTATTACATTTGTAATTCCCCTGTAAATCTAAGGGTTATTGTGGAAAATGGAATGTGCATAGAAGATTATAACATATGTGGAATCGTTACATTTTTCCTAATCACTATATGTTAAACTGATTTGTTGCTATTTATAATATCCAAATAATGTACTTAAAATTTGTTTGTGACCACTCTTGCTTTCATAAACATTAATCTAACCATAACTATTTTTATGTATAGCAATATAGCAGTAAGTTGGCTTTAGCTGTGAAACATATGTCGCTAATAGAAAAAAAAAACTAAGAACTGACATTTTTATTAATACATTATAAAATGTTATATGTATACGAATAAATAGACATCAATGAGGCAATGGATTACAAAATCTCATTTTGACAGCAGTTCAGAACTCCAAGGTCAGAGAGTAACAAGAAAAAAGTGCCAAGCATTTAAGAGAGAAAAATTTTGAAGAAGTTAGTTTCTGATCTCTTTTCATCTACTATAAAATAACCACATGCAGGCAAGTAAAAATGCAAACTAACTAATTTCAGTGGTTTGTTAATAACTGTTCTGTAGTGAATTAAACCTGAATTCATTCTGTTACATGTTTTTGGCAGCTTGAAACTCTATATATTTTAGTTTTGCTCTATTCCCTAAATGCAGATTGCTTGATGGTGTGTAAGAGAGCTAATTAGATATAAATACCAACCAGCACCCAAATAACAAGGATCATAATGATCATACAGTGAACAGCTGTGCCATTCAATAAATTGGTTTCTTTTCTAATACTGCCTCAATTCAAACATTTTCCAGCTCCAAAAATGTTTTTTCCCTTCATAGGCCAGATTCATATTTTAAAAAAAAATCCTGCTAATGCAGGACTTCAGAAGGGTAGGAAATTTGAGATTTTTGTGAACTTTTGTTATAAAGCTAGAAACTTATTTATTATGGTTGTCTCTGATTTCTTTACTGATCATATACTGTATAATGCTTATAAGAGGCATGCAAGAAGAAGTAGATTAATAGTAAAAAGTCATGTATACATATGAGCTATATGAAATTTTGGTTCTTTGCTTTAAAAATATTTATTTCTTTATACTTTATTTTTGGGATATATATCCTGCATGTATGTGTGTATATACCACATGTGTGGAGTGCCTGCAGAGGCCAGAAGAGGGCAACAGATCCAATGGAAGTGGAGTCTCTGGTGGTCGTGAGCTGACATGTAGATTCTGGGAATCAAAACCTGATCAAAAGCCGTAAATACTCTTAACTACTGAGCCATCTATATTTAGTTTGGATTTTACTATTTTCTCTTTTGATCTATAATTAAAAATGGAAGGAGCATTTCAATATTACTTTAGCTCTAGATTTTTTTATTTCAGAACAAAAGTTTTAGTACCTGTTTTGCATCTATCTAAGTGAAAATAAAGACAAGATTAATATTGATCCATCATTCAGTGAGTTTGCAGTCTAGTATAGGGTGGGGACTAATTTCCTTCATATTATTTAATTAAGTAAATATAGATTGTAATTTTCTCTGTAAAAGCAAAAAACAATTCAGGTATTCTAGGAAATCCTTGACTAGATTGTTAACTGAAACACATAAATCAGGAAAAGTTCTCTGAGGAAGTAATGTTAACTGAGATTACATTAAGCTTACAAAAACAAGCAACTTTGTGCTTCTACACAGAAAGCAGAAGAAATCCATGGAGCATACTTTGTGACCATATATTTCAGCCCTGTTTTTAAAGGACAAAATGGCTTTCAAATTGTAGTTTAAAAACAGGGCTTCAGTGTCTTACTACTTTTGCAAAGGTCCATGATACTGGACATAATACAGACATCATACGGGACATAATGTCAATAAGATTAAAAGAATAGGAAAATAACATATCAGGAAACAAAATTTTACAGTCTAAAGACTGACTTGTTATATTTAAGCCAGTAGTTCTCAACCTGCGGATCGTGACTCCTCTCACGGGTCACCTAAAACCATTGGAAAATGCAGACATTTACATTATGATTCATAACAGTAGCAAAATTATAGTTATGATGTGGCCATGAAAATAAATTTATGGTTCGGTGTCACCAAAACTTGAGGAACCATATTTAAGATAGCAGCTTTAGGAAAGTTGAGAACCTCTGATCTAAATCTACAACTTTCAGAAGCCAAGAAGCCACCAGATTTTACTCAGGGAAGTGTATGTAGGGTATATACTCACTATAATAACTGTACTTCCATGAACCTCTGAAAGGTAAATAAGATGCTAAAAGATGTAAAATTATTTTTTAAAGTTTCCTTCAATTTATTTGGAGTTAGAATCCAAACCCTTGTTTACTGCATTTAAATGGCAAACTGCCCTTTCCATATCAGTGGAAAAATAATGGAAGTTAATTCTCTAGAGAAGACAGAATTAAGAATCTGTAGAATAGGAGATACTAAGAATAGCCACAGATGGAGCCACTGTATTAAAAGACGGATTATATGAAAGTTCACATGTTGAATATTAACAGCCTTATAAATCTTCTACTAAGATTTCAGAATGTTGGTAGCAGGCTTATTTCTTAAAGGCGATTAGAAAACTCAAGTGCTCCCCCCAAGGAAAGAATTCACCCAGATTATATTTCTATGAAGCCATGGTCAACAATGTTCATCTAGCCCATGTAGCTTCTGATATGCTCTTTAGAGAATTAGCTATAAAGTGCCAGTCAAGAATAATAAAACAACTGACAAATGTCTCCAATATATAAGAAGAATACCAAAACTAATAGATATAAACATGCAACATGTAAGAAAGAGTTACTGAATTTTATACATGGTTATTTTCAACCTAGTTCTCTAGAAATAATAGGGTTATGAACCTATGAAACAAAAACACATTGAAAAAAGCATAAATAAATAAGGAACACTAAAAGAAGAATAAAGAGCCCTTGAAACTTAAAAGTGATCCCTTAGATAAGAAACATCAAAATAATAGGAGTTAAAAGATTAAATTTGAGACAGACTCCAAAGGAAGGATAATTAAGCCAAGAAAGAGAAATTGAAGAGAGAAAAAGTGAAATACAAAAGCCAACCCAAGAGATTCAAACCTAAATAATAAGAGTTGCAGAAAGACAGAACATAGACTCACCCCAATCCTGCACTAACTAGAGACCCTACTTCAACAAAATTTCCAGGTTCAAAGGGCCTGTCAAATACTTAGCACAGAATATAAATGCCAACCCTCACTGAACAAACCAAAGTAAAATTTTTATATGAATAGAGAAGTTTTATGAAGACGAGAAGATACTTCACACAATGTATCAGACCCCAGCGAGAGCACCAAAGCTACAAGACAATGTCTCAGTGACTTAAGCATACACACACACACACACACACACACACTACTTATCAACTTTGAGTGCTGGAGAATAAATTATCACTTAAGTATAAGGTATAATAAAAATATTACAGATACACAGCATCTCAAAAAGTGTGTTACCCACAGATCTTTCCTAGGAAACAACTAACAATCCACCTACCCCCCCCCAAAAAAAACAAGTAAAATGCAATAGAAAGAAAAGAAAATAGACTCTTACATATGCATATCCTGAAAAGCACACTGGTGGGGAGGAGGAGATTCTATGAAGTCCCTTATGGATATGAAAATGTATACCATTGGGGCGAGGTTAAATTGCTAATCAATATACTATGTGCTCCAAATTGTCTTTAGCTGTTTCAGGGTTTAGGTTTAGGTCTTTGGTTAAACTCTTTGATATGGAATTGATTTTCATGAAAGGTGAGAGATAATGCTCTAGTTTCATTCTTCTACATATGGACATCCTATTTCTCGAGAAACATCTATTGAAGATGCTGTTGTTTACCCAGTGCAAAGTCATGTGGATTTATGTGTGTGGTCTCTATTCTATTCCATTTACCTATGTCAGTTTGTGTCTTAGTACCATGTTACTTTACTACACGGCTACCTAGTAAAACATGAAATAAGGTGTGGTGACACTTGTAAGAGTATTTCTTTTCTATATTTCACAAGCTATGTATTCCCTTACTGTGTTATTGTTCACTTGTTTCCTCTTGAGCTTAGAGTCAGCAAAAAGCATCAAAAGCAAGTACGTTTGCATGTGTTATTTATCTTTTTTATCTGCATTCTGTTTTCTGTTTGTTCATTTGTTTGTTTTTAGCTATTATAAGTGGGATTATTTCCCTGATTTCTTTCTTAGTCTTTTTATGTTTGGATATGAGTAGGCTACTGAGTTTAGCATGTTAATCTTGTAATGTACCACTTTCCTAAAACTGTTGATCCAAAAGCACTGTTTTGTAGAGGGTGGTGGATAAGGTGAAGGCTCATACCTGGACAAAGTGATGAGAAAAAGAAACATTGTGTGCTTGGCCCTCTGAATGGCATATGGAACTTCACAATGGCAGACAAAATTAGGCCAGAGGATAATGATATAGTTACATACACAAGACCTGCACACCCACAAAAGATATTAGGGCTTCCAAAGAGATTAATTGGGAAATGAAAGGTGTCAGCAAAAAGTGGGAGAGAAGGTAATGGAGGTTAATATAATCACAATATAATTGTCAATAAATAATTTACAATACTTTTAAATGAGAATGGCTATTTCTAGGTCTCTTGAAATAAAAAATAAAATAAAAAAAAACTTTTAAAAAATGATTTAGTATTTATTCATATCTGTGTCTGTGTGCATATGCACTCATGCATGGAGGTGTCCACGGAAGGCAAATATGTTATCATACACCCTTAAAAACAGGGCTCTAGGTAGCTGTAATCCACCCAAACTCGGTACTTGAGATCAAACTTCAGCCCTCTTCAGGATCAAGAAACACTCTTAAAAACTGAGCCATCTCCATACTCTCATGGAAAATTCCTGATAGCATTCAACTGAAACTATCAAACTATTTATATTATATACTTGTATAATCCTGATAAATAAGTGAATAAGACTGTTTAGAAGCTTACTTTCATATTCAGAACAAGTAGAAATTTGTATCAGAACAATGGCTTGAATTTCCTTAAAATAGGATGGTGAAAAAATCTGTATGAATACAGTTAACCCCTGCTAATCATTAACTGAATCCAAATATTTTAGTATCTGACTTTACTATTGTAGGCATAGAATCTGGTACACCATGTCCTGAACAGACTATATTTTATATTTTATTTTAGACTAGTTTCTTAATTATATGTTGAATAATCCACAATGCACTTTTATCTCCAAATATCTTATCATTATATACAGAAAAACAATTCATTGGAGGAGTTGCTGTTAGATGTTGACCTTTCTAATAAATTTATAGACTCTTACACATTTGAAGTTTTGGATATTAAATTGATTTATATGCATTTCTGACTTATTTCTTAAAATTAGACTTTATCTAAAGAAATAAATACCTCATGTTCACAAAGAGAGATGGTTAATTTATTACAATATTTCATGAGATTTGGAGACAGGAGTGTTCATTCTACTAACAGGGAATGTGCTGAAGTCTGTGTTGAAATATATTCTACATGCTAAAGGTCTGAAGTTATGCCATTTATGCATAACTTATCATATAAAAAGTACAAGCAGCTATTATTCAAAGATATCCACTTATGGGTAATGACTGGCTTTGTATAAAAGGGACTTCGTGACATAGGTAGTAATAAAATTGAATGATTCATATAAGCATTGTCCTGAAAAAATTTTCAAGAACACAGTTAGTGTACAGAAAGTTAAAGGTCACATTTAAAATATGAAACCGAAATCTCAGTGTGTTGATATATATAGTGGAATGACAAATCTATGTATTCCTTTGGATTTAAGTCACATAATTCTCATATGGCACATGGTACATTTTCTGCTTCATATACTTTTAGCTCATAATATAAAAATTATTTCTTTTATGATAAAATGAAAAGATAAACTTAAAGATAAAAGGGGCTAGTGATGTACCTCAGTGGGAGAGTACTTCAGTTTTACTTATCAGGCTCCAAGTTTATTCCTAAGCAAAATAATAAAAAGTTTAAGCAAAAGAGCTCACAATACAGAAAACTTTAAACTTTAGTTTATTATGTAAACATAATAAAATAAAAACCACATATAATACCCAAAATTGAGAAAATCTACTATAATTTTGTAATATAATATATATTTATGGTTTTTATTTTAAAAATATAAAATATATCTTTGGGTATGTAGATTCATTTATTCACAAAATTCAGTTTACTTTCTGAACATTGTGCTTCAACTATTTTCTAATTTAATAATATGAGCACTTCCTATGTCAATAAATACACTTCTACAGCATGATTACCAGTATTTAGTGTGGTTCAATCATATTAATATTGTTTAATCTACATATTCAGTCTTTGGCTATAGGGCATTTCCCAATATTTCCTTATTATAAATTTAGCTGAGCAGAAAATTATTCTGTATGATCCTTTGTATGCATCTTTGATTATTGTTGTAAAATAAATTTCTAAAAATAAAATTGGTGCATCCAACCTTTCAAATACTTTAAATCACCAAATTTACCTCTAAAAAATTAATCTTAGGAATAATTAAGTTTCACTTAAAATCTATTTTTAATTTTTAAAAATGTTGCTCACTTATTAAGTAGAATAAAAACTTTGTCTTTTCATTTTATCATCATACAACTTTCAATTTCCATACAAGCCTCATTGTAATCACATGTCATTGATGTATATGTAGTTCCAAGAATTTCTAAGCATTAAATGTGGAAAAGTAATCCATATGTCTGTGATGTAACAAAATCTCAGGTTGAAATACGGACCTGAACCTAACAGGTAATCTCTGTATAGGCAAGCTAGGTAAAATATATAATATTTTAATATAACATATTACATATGCATGTATATTATATATGTAACATTTTATATATATGTGTATATATACATATATATATTCGAAAGGAGTTAATGTTTTCATCAATTCCTTATAGAAGTTCTATCTAATCTTGACACATCAACTTTATCAGAGTACTTAGGACATAAAGATAGGTAGATCTCTGTGAGTTTAAACCTTTGCTACATAGTGAGTTCCAAGTCAACAAGTCAGTACTATGTAGTAATAGATATTGTCTCAGAAAAATAAAGAAAGCCATCAAGAAAGCAAAAACCAACTATACTTATCTGTGGTTTCTCCATCTCTGCTATAATGAATTATTTAAATAGAATTATGTTGTTGAAATTTTGCTTGAAAACAAATTAGTTCACAGAGGTGGTAGAAAAGTTATATATATATATATATATAGATAGATAGATAGATAGATAGATAGATAGATAGATAGATATAGATAGATAGATATAGATATAGATATAGATATCTTAGCTAATAAATTCTATGTTGGTAATATTGTTGGTCCCCACATGTCCCACCACAACGAAATATATCCCATTGTAAAGCACTGATTTCTTATTCTGTCTTGAAGTTACCAAATAAGATTCTCTTGAGATTCAGCCTTTAATATACATTTAAAAATAAAAATTGTTCCTTCCGGTCTGAGCTTGTGCCATGAACAGATCTTCGATGCTATCTATGCACCCAATCCTATAACACCCAGAAGAAGCTGGATGCCCAGGTGCTCTAACACTCCCAGGAACATAGGTGAAGAGACCACAACATCTGCCCCAAATTGGGAGTAACTGGGAACCTCTGGGATTCAGGGACACAAGAACCCCTGCCTGGCCAGTGGGTTACTTCTGGTTGGAGCCAGGGCCCTGAGCAGACCATGGGCACAAACTCCTCACCAAGTCCCACAACACCCAGAGGAAATTCGACTCTCAGGTGCTCTAACAGGACCAGGAAGATAGGATCATAGGATCATAGGCGCACAGGATCTCAAGAGCTTGGTCACACCAGAATTTCAGGATCCCAGAGGTATCTTGACTCCCAGGAGCTCTTATACCTAGGATCTCAAAATCACAGGATCACAGAGACCGCTGGACTCTGAGAAGTTCTGACACAACCAAGATAACTGGAGGGCCAGGTTCCAGTTACAGTGAGTGCACATAGCACTTGAGAAAATCAGATGGTGAGAGGCAAATTCTAGAACATAAGCAATAGAAACCAAGATTACTTGGCATCATCAGAACCCAGTTCTCCCAGGACAGCAAGTCCTGGATACTACAACACACTGGAAAAAAACAAGATTCAGATTTAAAATCACTTCTCATGATGATGATAGAGGACTTTAAAAAGGGTATAAATAACTCCCTGAAAGAAATACAGGAGAAGACAGGTAAATATCTAGAAGTGCTTAAAGAGGAAACACAAAAATCCCTTAAAGAAGAACAAGGAAACACAAACAAACAGGTGAAGGAATTGAACAAAATCATCCAGGATTGAAAAGTGGAAGTAGAATCCATAAAGAAATCACAAAGAGAGACAACACTGGAGATAGAAAACCTAGGAAGGAGATCAGGAGTCATAGACGAAAACATCACCAACAGAATACAAGAGATAGAAGAGAGAATCTCAGGTGCAGAAGCTACAATCAAAAAATTGACACAACAGACAAAGAAAATGCAAAATGCAAAAAGCTCATAACCCAAAACATTCAGGATATCCAGGACAAACTGAGAACACCAAACCTAAGGATAATAAGTATAGAAGAGATTGAGGATTCCCATCTTAATGGGCCTGTCAATATCATCAACAAAATTACCGAAGAAAAGTTACCTAATCTAAAAAAAGAGATTGCCATAAACATAAAAGAAGTGTACAGAACTCCAAATAGATTGGGCCAAAAAAGAAATTCCTCCTGTTGCATAATAATCAAAACACCAAATGTACAAAAAAAGAAAGAATATTAAAAGCAGCAAGGGGAAAAGATCAAGTAACATATAAAGGCAGACATATCAGAATTACACCAGACCTCTTAACAGAAAATATGAAAGCTAGAATATCCTAGGGAGATTTCATACAGACCCTAAGAGAACACAAAGTAGCCGAGGCTACTATACCCAGCAAAACTTTCAATTACCATAGATGGAGAAACCAAGATATTTCAGGACAAAAACAAATTTACACAATATCTTTCTACAAATCCAGATCTACAATGGACAATAGATAGAAAAATGCAAACTAAAGGAGGAAAACTACACCCTAGAAAATGCAAGAAATTAATCTTCTTCCAACAAACCCAAAGGAAGATAGCCACACAAACATAATTTCAAGTCTTATAAAAAAAAATAACTGGCAGCAACAATCACTTTTCCTTAATATCTCTTAACATCAATGGACTCAATTCCCCAATAAAACACATAGACTAACAGACTGGATAAGTACACAGGACCCAAAATTTTGCTGCATACAGGAAACACACATCAATGTCAAAGACAGGCACTAACTTTTACCAGTGTAAACAGCTGGAAAAAAAATCCAGCAAATAGTCCAAAGAAACATGATGGAGTAGCTATTCTAATAGCAAATAAAATTGACTTTCAACCAAAATTTATCAGCAAAGATGAGAAAGTACCCTTCATGTTTGCCAAAGGAAAAATCTACCAAAATGAACTCTCAATTTTGAACATCTATGCTACAGATGCAAGGGCACCCACATTCATCAAAAAAACTTTACTAAAGTTCATCACACACATAGCACCTCACAAAATAACAGTGGAAAACTTCAACACCCCACTCTCAGCAATGGACAGATCACAGAAAAAGAAACTAAGCAGACACACTGTGAAACTAACAACAGTTAAAGACCAAATAGATTTAAAAAATATGTATAGAACATTTCCTCCTAAAAGAAAAAAATATACCTTCTTCTCAGCACCACATGTTAACTTCTCCAAAAAAACTGTATAGCATTTAATGAAAATGAAGGTACACCATACCAAAATTTATTGGACAAAATGAAAATATGTTAAAAGGAAAATTCATAGCTCTGAGTGCCTCCAAAAAGAAATTGAAGAGAGCATACACAAGCAGTTTGACAGAACACCTGAAAATTGTAGAACAAAGAGACACGAATGCATGCAAGACGAGTAGGTGGCAGGAAGTCATCAAACTCAGGGGTGAAATGAACAAAGTACAAACAAAAAGAATTATAGAAACAATCAACAAAACTAGGAGCTGGTTCTTTGAGAAAATCAACAAGATAGATAAACCCTTAGCCAGACTAAACAGAGGAAACAGAGACAGTATCCAGAGTAATCAAATCAGAACTGAAAAGAGAGACATAACAACAGAAACCGAGGAAATTCCAAAAAAAAATTATAAAATACTACTGCAGAACTAAATACTCAACAAAACTGGAAAATCTTGATGAAATGGACAATTTTCTAGATAGATACCAGGTGCCAAGATTAAATCAGGATCAGATAAACCTTTCAAACAGTCCTATAAACCCTAAATAAATAGCAGCAGTCTTTAAAAGTCTCTCAACCAAAAAAAAAAAAAAAAAAAAAAAAAAAAAAAAAAGCCCAGGACCAGATGCTTTTAGAGCAGAATTCTATCAGACCTTCAAAGACCTAATACAAATTCTCAACTATTGCACAAAATAGAAACAGAAGGAATGCTAACCAATGCATTCTATGAAGCCAAATTACTTTGATACCTAAACCCCTCAAAGACCCCAAAAGCGAAATTCAGATCAGTTTCCCTAATGAATATCAATGCAAAATTACTCAATCAAATTCTCACAAACTGAATCCACGAACTCATCAAAACAATCATCAATCTGATCAATTAGGCTTTATCCCACAGATGCAGGGATGGCTTAATATAAGGAAATACATCAATGTAATCCACTATATAAATAAACTCAAAGAAAAAATTACATGATCATCTCATTAGCTGCTGAGAAAGAATTTGACAAAATTCAACACCTCTTCATGGTAAAAGTCTTGGTAAGATCAGGAATTCAAGGCCCATACCTAAACACGGTAAAAGCAATCTACAGCAAACCAGTAGCCAACATCAAATTTAATGGAAAGAAACTTGAAGCAATCGCACTAAAATCAGAGACAAGAAAAGGCTGTCTACTCTCTCCCTACTTATTCAATATAGTACTTAAAATCCTAGCCAAGGCAATTAGACAACAAAAGGAGGTCAAAGGGATACAAATTGGAAAGGAAGAAGTCAAATATCACTATTTGCAGGTGTTTTGATAGTACACTTCAGTGATCCCAAAAATTCCACCAAAGAATTCCTACAGCTGATAAACAACTTCAGCAAAGTGGCTGTATAAAACTAACTCAAACAAATCAGTAGCCCTTTTCTACTCAAAGCATAAAAAGGCTGAGAAAGAAATTAGGGAAATGACACCCTTCACAATAGTCACAAAAAATACAAAATATCTTGGTATAACTATAACCAAGCAAGTGAAAGCTCTGTATGACAAGAACAAGTCTCTGAAGAAAGAAATCACAGATGATCTCAGGAGATGGAAAGATCTACCATGCTCGTACATTGGCAGGATTAATATAGTAAAAAGGGTCATCTTGCTGAAAGCAATCTACATTTGCAATTCTATCAAAATTCAAATTCAATTCTTCATAGAGTTAGAAGGAGCAATTTACAAATTCATTTGGAATAACCAAAAACCCAGGATAGTGAAAAAAAAACTATTCTCAATAATAAAAGAACTTCTGGTGGTATCACCATCCCCGAACTCAAGATGTATTACAGAGCAATAGTACAAAATGCATGGTATTGGTACAGAGATAGGCAGCAATGGAATAGAATTTAAGACCCAGAAATAAACACACACACCTAAGATCACTTGATATTCAACAAAGGAGCTAAAAACATCCAGTGGAAATATGGCAGCATATTCTCTCTCCCTCTCTCTCTCTCTCTCTCTCTCTCTCTCTCTCTCTCTCTCTCTCTCTCTCTCTCTCTCTCCCCAGCCCTGGCAGTCCTGGAACTCACTCTGAAGACCAGGCTAGCCTCAAACTCAGAAATCTGCCTGCCTCTGCCTCCTAAATGCTGGGATCAAAGGCATGTGCCACCACTGCCCTGCAAAAGGCAGCATTCTCAACAAATGGTTCTGGTTCGCCTGGTGGTTAACATGTAGAAGAATACAAATTGATCATTCTCATCTCCCTGTACAAAGCTCAAGTCCAAGTGAATCAAGGACCTCCACATAAAACCAGACACATGAAACAAATATAGCAGAGAAAGCAGAAGGAGTCTGAAACACATGGGCAGGGGGGAAAACTCCATTAACTGAACAACAATGGCTTACACTCTAAGATCAGGAATGGACAAATGGGACCCCATAAAACTGCAAAACTTCTGTAAGGTGAAGGACATTGTCAGTAGGACAAAAATGGCAACCAACAAATTGGGAAAACATCTTTACCAACCCCACATACGATAGATGGATAATATTCAATATGTACAAAGAACTCAAGAAATTAGACTCCATCTTCTGAGGTCTTCTTCAATTTCTTTCTTCAAGGACTTCCAAGTCCCTCAAGATCTTTCACTTGTTTGGTAAGAGTCACGCCAAGATACTTTATATTGTTTATGGCTATTGTGAAGGGTGTTATTTCCCTAACTTCTTTCTCAGCCTGCTTGTCCTTTGAATATATGAAGTATACTGATTTGCTTGAGTTGATTTTATAACCAGCCACTTTGCTGAAGTTGTTTATCAGATGTAGGAATTCTCTGGTGGAGTTTTTTGGGTCACTTAATTATACTACCATATCTTCTGCAAATAGTCATAGTTTGACTCCTTCCTTTCCAATTTGTATCCCTTTGACCTCCTTATGTTGTCTAATTGCTCTGGCTAGAACTTCAAGTACTATATTAAAAAGATATGGAGAGAAAGGACAGCCTTGTTTAGTCCCTCATTTTAGTGGGGTTGCTTCAAGTTTCTCTTCATTTAGTTTGATGTTGGCTATCAGTTTACTGTATATTGCTTATATTATGTTTAGGTATGGACCTTGAATTCCTGTTCTTTCCAAGACTTGTAGCATGAAAAGATGCTAAACTTTGTCAAATACTTTTTCAGCATCTAATGAAATGATCATGTGTTTTTTTTCCCTTCAGTTTGTTTATGTAGTGGATTGCATTGATGGATTTCCATATATTGAACCATCCCTGCATCCCTGGGATGAAGCCTACTTGATCATTGTGGATGATCATTTTGATGTGTTCTTGGATTTGGTTGGCAAGAGTTTTATTGAGTATTTTTGCATTGATATTCATAAGGGAAATTGGCCTGTAGTTCTCTTTCTTTGTTGGATCTTTGTGTGGCTTTGGTATCAGTGTAATTGTAGCTTCAAAGAATGAGTTGGGTAGTGTTCCTTCTGTTTCTATTTTGTGGAATAGTTTGAAGATTATTGGTGTTAGGTCTTCTTTGGAGAATATTATTCTTTTTGGAGAAAATTTTCACAGTTCCTTTGTCAGAAATTAATTGGTCTTATATTTTTGGTTGAAATCCTAGCTTTTAACAATTGAGCCATCTCTGTAGCCCAATTGGGGGTGAACCTAATTGAAATTCCTACCATTGGGAGATATGGAGACTGAAGTGGCCACCTCCTGTAAGCAGACAGGACTCCCACTGGTGGGAGAAGTACATCAACTCACCCATGAAACCTTCACCCCAAAATCTGTCCTGCTTACAAGATGTCAGGGATAAAGATGGAGCAGAGATTGAGGGAATGGCCAACTTTAGACCCATCCCATGTGAGAGCCAATCCCTGACACTAATAACCATATTCTGTTATGCTTACAGACAGAACACTAGCGTAACTGTGTCTGGAGAGACTTCATCCAGCAGCATATTGAATGATATGCAGAGACATGCCACAGTCAAATGTCAGGTGAAGTTCAGGGAGTCTTGTAGAAGAGTAGGAAATTGAATTGAGTGAGAGGAGGGGTCAAGGACCCCACAGGAAGACCTACAGACTCAATTAATGTGTTCCTGTAGAGGCTCAAAGAGACTGAACCACCAACCAATGAGCACTCAGGGCTTTATCCAGGACCTCTGTCCATCTGTAGCAAACATGCAGCTTGGTCTTCATGTGGGTCCCCTAACAATTGCAGCGGGGCTGTCTCTGACCCTGTTGTATGCCCTGGGATGCCTCTGCCCTGACAAATTCTTTATCCTGCTGATGTTTGTTGCTATCAAGAACCAGTTTGGAAGATTGGCTGCAAACTCAGGAATGTCACACATAGGTGACATCTGTTGCCAGGGCAACCACATACCTTCCCAGAATCCCACACTTACCTGCAAACAGGTTACATCACAGCCTTAATAAAAGATAGACCCGTCCTCACTTTCAACACTTCTTTCCTTTGTCTTTCTCTATTTCCTCTCTTTGTCTCCAATAAAACTCTGCCACATTGAACTGCTTTGGCCTGGTGTGGTCTGTCTAGACACAAGCTGCCATTCCAACACATGAATGTTGGTCTTGACTTATAGACCCTGAATAATCAATGCTTTAGTTAAGGTCTCCAAACAACAATACCAGCCCATGGAAACATCTCAAGGATTCGAGATGACCGATCTCTCAAGGGGGGAATGAGAAGACTGAGACAGGCTGAATCCATGACAGGCTTTAAATTGGCACTACAGGAGAATAGGTGAAGATCTCTATTCCCAAGAACTGGGAGCTTTCCAGGCAAGTCAGTTACTGGAAAAACCCCAGAACTCAGGCAGCCAATCAGAAACTACCCCACCATCAGAAACGGCCCTGCCACCTGGCCTAAGGCAAGGACATTGGGTCAGCAACAGTTTCCAGGCTACCCCAGCAACAGTTTCCACCACAACCCTACTCCATAGCAATGGTTCTGGAATGTCCACAGATATAGAACCAAGCTTCCACTCCCTGGAATTCCCCACATGTGCTTTACATTGAGCCTGTGAGCTCACCTGGATGTCTTGATCTTTGTAAATGATAGATCCCAACATAGTGCACCTCTGCAAAATAAAATGCACTTTGCTTTTGGAAAAGGGAAAGAAGAAGATGAAGAAAGAGGAGGAGGAAAAAAGAAGAAGAAGAGGAGGAGGAGAAGAATAAGAATAAGAATAATAAGAATTAAGCAAATAAATGCAAGTTCTTAGAGGGAAAAATGAATTACAAAGACTTTTCTCTTCTCTTATTTGCATCTTTTCAAAATAAACCTTGGACATCTCTGCCATATATACATATACATAATTAAGTACAGCGTAGCATGTACACATGCATGAACAAACACTAAAATTGTTGTCTGCATTAGGAACTTAAATATAGTTCTCTGACATGTTCCATAAATGGCAAAAAAATTTACAATACGAAGCAAATTGTAGAGATTGCTATAGCAGCTTGAGAAAATAATACACATTACAATATTAAGATATCTGTTGGAATATAATTTTATGATTGAATATTGTATAAGCGAAGTATAACACTAGACATTATTTTGGGGACAAAACCCTTAGGAAAGTAATGAAATTCCTGATACTTTTGGTGCTATTTAGACTTTTTTCTTCATTTCCTGAATGTCTGAGTGTTAACTTTCAGGTGTATATCAGTGTCCTGGTCTTCAGATGCATCAGTTTCTTGAATTTCGTCTAGGAAGTAGTCGAAAGCTTCATCACTATTCTGATGTCTTTTATTAGAAACATCTTCAATCCCAGGCACTTCCTGGAAAGCTTCAGGTAACCATTTCTCATCTCGACATATTTCTTGACGTGTTTCAAGTGAATTTACCTCAGGCTTAGGTGTTACTCCAATTGCTTTGTAAGAAGCTCTGGGTACAGTGGGTTCTTCGCAAATCTCACGGAGGTTGAGGTATAGGTATGGCTTCCAGAGTGATGAAGAAGTCTTCAAGCCTGTATGTTTTTGGCTCTTGCTCAAAAGAGAATTTCTCTGATCCAGGTGATTTTTGGCATGTGTTGAGAAGAGAGTCTCCAGGTCCAGTCTGTTGGTCTCTTTCAGAAAAAGAATTCATTACTGCTTTATCATGGTATCTAGCAGAATTTTCCCCACGTCTAAAGCTTTCCTGGTGAATTCCAAAAGAATATTCTTCAGGCAGGTCTTTGGAAGATGAGGTTGAATGTGGAGGGGCATCTGTTTCAGAATTCTGGGATTCGTTCTGGGCAGGTGCCACCTGTGTTTCCTTTTCGACTTGTAATAGAGGCTTAGCAATTGTTTCTGAACGTTGTTGTTTATTTAAACCCTTTCGACTTACATTCCTTGATCTTCCCCTCTTGTGAGGCTTCTGATCTTCTAGGTGCCATTCTAACATTTGTTTCTTTTGTGCTTCAAGTTTTCTTCTTTTGAGTTGTTCTCTATTTCGTAAATGCCAAGGTCCAATGACAAATGGCTCATAGGTCTTTTCTGTATCAGTGTCAGTTGTCTGGTAGTGTATCCCATGAGATTGGTCCTTCTTAAGGTCCATGTTACCACATCGGCTTCCTGATTTCTCTGAATAAGTCAGGAAGGGAGCTAGCAGACAGTCAGTGCTCTTCCTGCTGTCTCCCTGTCCAAGCAGGGAGTCCTTCTATCACAAAGCCTTTGGTGATGAGGTTAAGAATGCTGCTGAGATGATGACATGCTTACCATTCTATGAGATCATAATGATAACTAACCCTACCATAAGGGTAAATGCACCATCTCAATTACTATTAACCTTAATAAATCATTTTAGGAAGCAAGAAGGAAAAATATTTTAAAAATGATGGTGGAAAATATTGTCTGTCTCCCTATCTAAGCATCTTTTCCCCTAGTACAGTAGCTTGTTAGGGATCAAGGCAATAGCACCAGTCATGTGGCCAGAAAGTCTCCCAATTTCACCTGAATCAAAATTATAACAGAGGAATAAAAATATGATAATGGCAGTTGGAGTATCAATAGTATCATATCCTTAATAAATGACTTTGGGGGTTTAGAGTTGACATTATCTTACCATACATCAGTTTCTGTTCACAACCCATCTTATAGTCTTCCAGGGTGATCTATGATCAAAAATTAGAACTATGTTAGGTTTGGCTTTAATTATGAAAAGCGAAGTAGGTTCCTATGATTTCTTTGTTTCTTTATTTGTTTCTTTCTTTGTTTCTTTGTTTCTTTGTTTCTTTGTTTCTTTCTTTGTTTCTTTGTTTCTTTGTTTCTTTCTTTGTTTCTTTCTTTGTTTCTTTCTTTCTTTCTTTCTTTCTTTCCTCCTTCTTCTTCTCCTCCTTCTCCTTCTCCTTCCCCTTCTCCTTCTCCTTCTCCTCCTCCTCCTCCTCCTCCTCCTCCTCCTCCTCCTCCTTCTCCTCCTCCTCCTTCTTCTTCTTCTTCATCTTCTTCTTCTTCATTCTTCTATTTTTTTGGTTTTTCGAGACAGGGTTTCTCTGTGTAGTCCTGGCTGTCCTGGAACTCACTCTGTAGACCAGGCTGGCCTTGAACTCAGAAATCTGCCTGCATCTGCCTCCCAAGTGCTGGGATTACAGGCATGCGCCACCACGCCTGACCGGTTCCTATGATTTCTAAACAACTCTGACAACTATTGCCTTTTTCTTTTTAAATTGTCTATTTCTTTAATAGGTATTGGTCATGTAAATGTTATACAACTTTATGATAAACTTCACTCTTTAGAAAATTTGTAAGACCTCCAGTTGAACTAGCTCCATTTGTCGAAAAGATTTTTCCACTGGGTTTTTGTAGCTCCTTTGTCAAAGATCAAATGACAATAGGTGTGTGGCTTCATTTGTGGGTCATCAATTCTATTCCATTGATCTACCTGCCTGTCACCGTACCAATACAATGCAGTTTTAAACATTATTGCTCTGTAGTAGTACTGCTTGAGGTCAGGGGTACTGATTCCCCCAGAAGTTCTTGTACTGTTGAGAATAATTTTAGCTCTCCTGGGTTTTCTGTTATTCCAGATGAATTTGAGAATTGCTCTTTCTAACTCTATGAAGAGTTGTGTTGGGATTTTAATGGGAATTTCATTGAATCTGTAGAGTGCTTTTGGTAAGATGGCCATTTTTACTGCATTAATCTTGGAAATCCAGGAGTATGGAAGAGTTTTCCATCTTCTGTGGTTTTCCTTCTTCAGAGACCTGAAGTTCCTGTCATACAGATCTTTCACTTGTTTGGTCAGAGTCACACCAGATACTTTTTATTGTCTGTAGCTATTGTGAAGGGTGTCATTTCCCTTATTGCTTTCTCGGCCTGTTTATCCTTGTAGTATAGGAAGGCTACTGATTTGCTTGAGTTAATTTTGTATCCAGCCACTATGCTGAAGTTCTTTATACATTGTAGGAATTCTCTGGTGGAGTTTTTGGGTGGGTTAAGTATACTATCATATCATCTGCAAATAGTGGTAGTTTGACTTCTTCCTTTCCAATTTGTATCACTTTGACCTCTTTTTGTTTTCTAATTGCTCTAGCTAGAACTTCAAGTACTATATTGAAAAGATATGGAGAGAGAGGGCAGCCTTGTCTAGTCCCTGAGTTTAGTGGGATTGCTTTATGTTTCTCTCCGTATAGTTTGATGTTGGCTACTGTTTGCTGATATTGTTTTAATTATGTTTTGGCATGGGCATTGAATTCCTGTTCTTTCCAGACCTTTAACATGGAAGATGCTGAATTTTGTAAAATGCCTTTTAAGATTCTAATGAAATGGCCATGTGTTTTTTTTTTCTTAGAGTTTGTTTATGTAGTGGATTACATTGACAGATTTCCATATATTGAACCATCCCTGAATCCCTGGGATGAAGCCTACTTGATCATGGTGAATGATTGATTTGATGTGTTCTTGCAATTGATTGGCAAGAATTTTATTGAATATTTTTGCATCGATATGCATAAGGGAAATTGATCTAAAGTTCTGTTTCTTAGTTGGATCTTTGTGTGGATTTGGTATCAGAGAAATTGTGGCTTCATAGAATGAGTTGGGTAGTGTTCCTTCTGTTTCTATTTTGTGGAATAGTTTGAAGAGTATTGGTCTTATGTCTTCTTTGAAGGTCTGATAGAATTCTGCACTAAAACCATCTGGTCCTGTGCTTTTTTTGGTTAGAAGACTTTCTATGACCCCTTCTATTTCTTTAGGGCTTATGGGACTGTTCAGATGATCTATTTGATCCTGATTTAATTTTGGTATTTTGTATCTGCCTAGGAAATTGTCCATTTCCTCCAGATTTTCCAGTTTTCGATCTTCTTATATTTGTTGAGGTCTGTCATGTGACCAACTATATGGTCGATTTTGGAGAAGGTACCATGAGGTGCTGAGAAAAAGGTACATTCTTTTGCTTTGGGATGAAATGTTCTATATATATCTGTTAAATCCAATTGGTCCAAAGCTTCAATTAGTTTCACTGTGTAGCTATTTAGTTTCCGTTTTCCTGATTGGTCCATTGAGGAGAGTGGAGTGTTGAAGTCACCCACAATTATTGTGTTAGGGCAATGTGTGCTTTGAGCTTTACTAAAGTTTCTTTTACGAATGAGGGTGCCCTTGCATTTGGAGCATAGATGTTCCGAATTGAGAGTTCTTCTTGGTGGATTTTTCCTTTGACCAGCAAGAAGTGTCCTTCCATGTCTCTTTTGACAACTTTCAGTTGAAGGTCAATTTTATCTGATATAAGGATACCTACTCAGGCTGGTTTCCTGAGACCATTTGCTTGTAAAATTGTTGTTCAGCCTTTTACTCTGAGGTAGTGTGTGTCTTTGACACTGAGATGTTTTTGCTGTACGAAGCAAAATGTAGGGGTTCTGCTTATGTATTCAGTCTCTTAGTCTATGTCTTTTTATTGGAGAATTGAGTCCATTGATGTTCAGAGATATTAAGGAATAGTGATTGTTACTTCCTGTTAGTTTTTAGGTTATTTTTATATATGAGTGGTTATATTCTTTTGGGTTTGATGGAAGCAGGTTATTATCTTGCTTTTTCCAGTGTGTTGTTTGCCTCCTTGTATTAGTGTTTTCCACCTATTATCCTTTGTAGGGCTGGGTTTGTGGAAAGATATTGTGTAAATTTGGTTTCATCATGGAATACCTTGGTTTTTCCCTCTATGGTGATTGAGAGGTTTGCTGGGTATAGTAGTTTTGGCTGGCATTTGTGTTCTCTTAGAGTCTGATTGAGATCTGCCCAGGATCTTCTAGCTTTCATGGTCTCTGATGAGAAATCTGGTGTAATTCTGATAGGTCTTCCTTTATATGTTACTTGGCCTTTTTCTCTGACTGCCTTTAATATTCTTTCTTTGTTTAGTACATTTGAGCCTTTGATTATTATGTGACGGGAGGTATTTCTGTTCTGGTCCAGTCTGTTTGGAGTTCTGTAGGCTTCTTGTATATTCATGGGCATCTCTCTTTTTAGGTTAGGTAAGTTTTCTTCCATAATTTTGTTGGAAGATATTTGCTGGCCCTTTAAGTTGTATATCTTCCCTCTCATCTATACCTATAATCCATAGGTTTGTTCTTCTCATTGTGTCCTGGATTTCCTGGATGTTTTGGGTTACAAGCTTTTTGCATTTTGCATTTTCTTTGACTGTGCTTTGCTATGGTATCTTCACCATCTGAGATTCTTTCTTCTATCTCTTGTATTCTGTTGTTGATATTTGCATCTATGACACTTGATTTCTTCCCAAGGTTTTCTATCTCCAAAGTTGTGCCCCTTTGCAATTTCTTAGTTGTTTCTACTTCTGTTTTTAGATCCTGGATGGTTTTGCTCAGATCTTTCCCTTGTTTGTTTGTGGTTTCCTGTATTTCTTTATGAGATTTTTTGTGTTTCCTCTTTCATGACTTCTGCCTGTTGACCCAATTTCTCCTGCATTTCTTTAACTGACTTTTGTGTTTCCTCTTTATTGACCCATATTCTCCTGAATTTCTCTAAGTGATTTTTTTGTTTGTTTGTTTCCGTTGTAAGGGCTTCTACCTTATTCATCTTCTCCTGCCTTTCTTTAAGAGATTTATTTATGCCCTTCTTGTAATCCTCTAATAGCATCATGATAAGTCATTTTAAATCCATATCATATTTTTCTGGTGTGTTGGGGTATCTAAGACTTACTATTGTTGGAGAATTGAGTCCAGATGCTGCCATATTGACTCAATTTCTCTTAGTATCGTTCCTATGTTTGCCTTTTGCTATCTGGTTATCTCTGGCATTAGTTGTTGCTTGAACCTCCTGTGAGCCTGTAAGGCTAATTCCACACTACTGGATGACTAGGTTTCCCCTGGTACAGATTGTGGATGTGCTGCCCTCCTCTTGGGTGCCTTTGGAGCCCTGGTGTGCCTTGCCCCAAGCAATGTTATACTCGGGTTGTCTCTGTGTACCTGGTGCTGCCCGTTTGGTCTGTCTGGGAGCCAAGATGGTAGATACCCCTTCCAAATGCCGATCACTGCAGGGTAAACATCCCCTGGCGGGGCTGGCACACAGACAACCAGCAGAGCTGCCCAGGCCCTGGGCACAGGAAGAAGCCTGGTGGGCTGAGTCCTGAGTGATGTTAGGCTCGGGATATCTCTGTGTACCTGGCACTGCCCATCTGGTCTGTCTGGATAGCCCCATGTGGTATTTATTACTATTGCTTTGTAGTGTAGCTTGAAATCAAGTTAGTGATACTTCTAGAAGTTCTTTTATTGTATAGGATGGTTTTAGCTATCCTGGGTTTTGTGTTTGTGTGTTTGTTTGTTTTTCACATGAAGTTGAAAATTTCTCTGTTAAGGTCTATAAAGCATTGTGTTGGAATTTTTATCGAAATTGCATTGAATCTCTAAGTTGTCTTGGCAAAATGGCCATTTTTACTATGTTGGTTCTATCTATGAGCATGAGCAATCTTTACATCTTCTGATACCTTCCTCAATATCTTTCTTCAAAGACTTGACCTTCTTATCATACAGGTCTTTCTCTTGCTTGAGTAGAAGTACGAGTATATTTTATAGTATTTGTGGCTATTGTAAAGGGTGTCCTTTCCCTAATTCCATTCTCATCTTGTTAATCATTTTATAAAGGAAGGATATTGATTTTTATTGAGTTAATTTTATATCTAGCCACTTTCCTGAAGGTGTTTATCAGCTGTAGAAGTTGTCTTTTAGAAAACTTGGAGTCACTTATATGTACTATCATATATATCGTCTGAAAATAGTGATTCCCTGACTTCTTCCTTTTCTATTTGTATCCTATTGACTGCCTGTTGTTTTCTAATTTGTCTAGCTAGAATCTCGAGTACTATATTTAGTAGATAGGGAGAGAGTGGGCAGCCTTGTCTTGTCCATGATTTTAGTGGAACTGCTTTAAGTGTAGGTTGCTGATTTGTCTTACTGACTTTGTCCTTTGCCTTACAGAAGCTTTCCAGTTTCATGAAGTACCGTTTATCAATTAGAGCTTAGATCTCAGAGCCTGAGCCATTGGAGTTCTGTTTAGTTAATTTCCCCCTGTGCCAATGAGTTAGAGACTCTTTTCCACTTTCTCTTGTATTAGATTTGGTGTATCCAGTTTTATATTGAGGTCCATTGTCACAATGGGATACTGCTCAGCTATTGAGAACAAGGATATCCTGAGTTTTGCAGGCAAATGGATAGAAGTAGAAAATATCATCCTGAGTGAGATAAGTCAGAAACAAATGGACATGCAGGGTATGTATTCACTAATAAGTGGATACTGGCCACAGAACTCAAAAAGGTCAACAAACTGAAGTGCCCAAGTGAGGAAAATTCAGTTCCACTTGGGAGGGAGAAAACAATCACAAGTGGGAAGGGAGGAAGGGACCTGGGAGGGAAAGTAAAGGGGTGAGGTAGTGGATGCAACCTGATCTGGTATTGGGTGAGGGAAAAGGACTGAAGCCTTGAGGGCCAGCAGAAAGAAGGGAAACAGGCAATCTCCGGAGATAGAAGGTTGGGGAGACCCTCCAGAATGCAGCAGAGACCTGGGAGGTGAGAGACTCTCAAAGAGAGGGAGGGACCTTAGATGAAATGCCTGACAGTAGGGAGAGGGAACTTATAGAGCCCACCTCCAACAGGAAGAGATGGGATCAAATGAGGGAGGGGGGACCATCCCACAGGATATAATTGTTTCTGTCAGGAAGAATTACAGGGATGGAAATGTAGAGGAGCCCAAAGAAAAGAAGGTCCAGAGACAGGCCCATAGTGGGATTAAGCTCAAGGGGTGGTCCCAAGTCCTGACACTATTACTGAAGCTATGGAGCGCTTACAAAAAGAGACCCAGCATGACCACACTCCAGAAGACCCAACAAGCAGCTGAAAGAGTCAGATGCAGATATTTGTGCCCAACCAATGGACAGAAGCATCTGAACCCTGTTGTTGAATAGGGAAGGCTGAAAGAAGCTGAGGAGACGATCCTCTACCCTGAAGAAGGACCAGCAGTTTTAATTAATCTGGACCCATGAGATCCCTGAAACACTGGACCACCAACCAGGCAATATACACCAACTGACAGGACTCCCCAACATATATACAGTAGAAGATTGCCAGGTCAGTGTTCATTCAGAGATGATGTACCTACCCCTCCAGAGACTGGAGGCGCCTGGGAGTTTAGAGGTCAGGTGGAGTGGTGGGTGGGGACAGCCACATGGAGACAGGAGTGTGAGGAGGAGGTATGGGACATGGAACAGTCAGAGGGTGGATGGGGGAGGGATAAAATATGGAGTGCAAAAATAATCATATGATTCTTTTAAATTTTCTAACTTTTGGAGTACAGGCTTTTGAAGTAAGACCTAGTGATTCTTTGGAGTTCCTCAGTGTCTCTTGTTATGTCCCCCTTTCATTTCTGATTTTGTTGATTTTGGGTAGAGAGTTGTTCAGTTTCTATGAGTTTGTAGGCCTTCTGTTGTTTCTGGTGTTGTTGAAGTCCAGTCTTTTCATAGTGTCTCAGATTTCTTGGATGTTTTGTGTCATAAACATTTTACATTTAACATTTTTGACCAATGTATCGATTTCTTCAATCCTGTCTTCTATGCCAAAGACTCTCTCTTCTATCTCTTGTATTCTCTTAGTGATGCTTGCATCTGTAGATCCTGTTCTCTTCCCTATATTTTCCATATCCAGGATTTCCTAAGTTTGTGTTTTGTTTATTGCTTCTATTTCCATTTTCAGGTCTTGAACAGTTTTATTCATTTCTTTCACCTGTTTGAGACTTCCCCACTTTCTCCTCTATTAGAGTCAATGTGTCTGGTTTTATGTGGAGGTCCTTGATCCACTTGGACTTAAGGTTTGTACACGGAGATAAGAATGTATCAATTTGCATTCTACATTTTGAACCAACACCATTTGTTGAAAATGCTATCTTTTTTCCTCTGGATGGTTTTATCTCCTTTGTCAAATATCAAGTGCCTGTATGTGTGTGGATTCATTTCTGGGTCTTCAATTCTATTCCACTGATCACTGCCGGTCCTTGTACCAATATCATGCATTTTTTAAAGACAATTGCTCTGTAATACAGCTTTATGTCACAGATGGTTATTACCCCAGAAGTTTTTATTGTTGAGAATTGTTTTCCCTATCCTGGGTCTTTTGTTATTCCTAATGAATTTGAGAATTGCTCTTTCTAATTCAACATGTGAGTTGGAATTTTGATGGGGATTGCATCGAGTCTGCATATTGCTTTTGGCAAGATGCCTATTTTTAGTATATTAATCCTGCCAATCCAGGAGCATGGGAGAACTTTCCATCTTCTGAGATCTTCGATTTCTTTCTTCAGAGACTTGAAGTTCCTGTCATACAGATCTTTCACTTGTTTGGTTAGAGTCACACCAAGATATTTTATATTGTTTCTGTCTATTGTGAAGGTTGTCATTTCCCTAATTTCTTCCTCAGCCTGTTTATCCTTTGAGTATAGGAAGGATACTGATTTGTTTGAGTTAATTTTATATCCAGCCACTTTGCTGAAGTTGTTTATCAGCGGTAGGAGTTCTCTGCTGGAGTTTTTTGGTTCACTTAAGTATACTATACTATTATATCATCTGCAAATATTGATAGTTTGACTTCTTCCTTTCTAATTTGTATCACTTTGACCTCCTTATGTTGTCGAATTGCTCTAGCTAGAACTTCAAGTACTATATTGAAGAGATATGGAGAGAGAGGGCAGCCTTGCCTAGTCCCTGATTTTAGTGGGATTGCTTCAAGTTTCTCTCCATTTAGTTTGATGTTGGCTACCTTTTTGCTGTATATTGCTTTTACTATGTTTGGGTATGGTCCTTGAATTCCTGTTCTTTCCAAGACTTTTAGCATGAAAAGATGCTGAATTTTGTCAAATGCTTTTTCAGCCTCTAATGAGATCACCATGTGGTTTTTTTCTTTGAGTTTGTTTATGTAGTGGATTACATTGATGGATATCCGTATATTGAACCATCCCTGCATCCCTGGGATGGAGCCTACTTGATCATGGTGGATGATCATTTTGATGTGTTCTTGGATTTGGTTGGCAAGAGTTTTATTGAGTATTTTTGCATTGATATTCATAAGGGAAATTGGCCTGAAGTTCTCTTTCTTTGTTGGATCTTTGTGTGGCTTTGGTATCAGTGTAATTGTGGCTTTGTAGAACCAGTTGGATAGTGTTCCTTCTGTTTCTATTTTGTGGAATAGTTTGAAGATTATTGGTGTTAGGTCTTCTTTGGAGAATATTATTCTTTTTGGAGAAAATTTTCACAGTTCCTTTGTCAGAAATTAATTGGTCTTATATTTTTGGTTGAAATCCTAGCTTTTAACAATTGAGCCACCTCTGTAGCCCAATTGGGGGTGAACCTAATTGAAACTCCTACCATTGGGAGATATGGAGACTGAAGTGGCCACCTCCTGTAACCAGACAGGACTCCCACTGGTGGGAGAAGTACATCAACTCACCCATGAAACCTTCACCCAAAAATTTGTCCTGCTTACAAGATGTCAGGGATAAAGATGGAGCAGAGATTGAGGGAATGGCCAACCGATGACTGCCCCAACTTTAGACCCATCCCATGTGAGAGCCAATCCCTGACACTAATAACCACATTCTGTTATGCTTACAGACAGAAAACTAGCATAACTGTGTCCGGAGAGGCTTCATCCAGCAGCATATTGAATGAGATGCAGAGACATGCCACAGTCGAATATCAGGTGAAGTTCAGGGAGTCTTGTAGAAGAGTAGGAAATAGAATGGAGTGAGAGGAGGGGTCAAGGACCCCACAGGAAGACCTACAGACTCAACTAATGTGTTCCCATAGAGGCTCAAAGAGACTGAACCACCAACCAATGAGCACTCAGGGCTTTATCCAGGACCTCTGTCCATCTGTAGCAAACATGCAGCTTGGTCTTCATGTGGGTCCCCTAACAATTGGAGCGGGGCTGTCTCTGACCCTGTTGTATGCCCTGGGATGCCTCTGCCCTGACAAATTCTTTATCCTGCTGATGTTTGTTGCTATCAAGAACCAGTTTGGAAGATTGGCTGCAAACTCAGGAATGTCACACATAGGTGACATCTGTTGCCAGGGCAACCACATACCTTCCCAGAATCCCCTTCCCACACTTACCTGCAAACAGGTTACATCACAGCCTTAATAAAAGATAGACCCGTCCTCACTTTCAACACTTCTTTCCTTTGTCTTTCTCTATTTCCTCTCTTTGTCTCCAATAAAGCTCTGCCACATTGAACTGCTTTGGCCTGGTGTAGTCTGTCTAGACACAAGCTGCCATTCCAACACATGAATGTTGGTCTTGACTTATAGTCCCTGAATAATCAATGCTTTAGTTATGGTCTCCAAACAACAATACCAGCCCATGGAAACATCTCAAGGATTCGAGATGACCGATCTCTCAAGGGGGGAATGAGAAGACTGAGACAGGCTGAATCCATGACAGGCTTTAAATTGGCACTACAGGAGAATAGGTGAAGATCTCTATTCCCAAGAACTGGGAGCTTTCCAGGCAAGTCAGTTACTGGAAAAACCCCAGAACTCAGGCAGCCAATCAGAAACTACCCCACCATCAGAAACGGCCCAGCCACCTGACCTAAGGCAAGGACATTGGGTCAGCAACAGTTTCCAGGCTACCCCAGCAACAGTTTCCACCACAACCCTACTCCATAGCAATGGTTCTGGAATGTCCACAGATATAGAACCAATCTTCCACTCCCTGGAATTCCCCACATGTGCTTTACATTGAGCCTGTGAGCTCACCTGAATGTCTTGATCTGTGTAAACGATAGATCCCAACATGGTGGACTTTTGCAAAATAAAATGCACTTTGCTTTTGAAAAAGGAGAAGATGAAGATGAAGAAGGAGGAGGAGGAAAAAAGAAGAGGAGGAGGAGGAGGAGGAGGAGGAGGAGGAGGAGGAGAAGAATAAGAATAAGAATAATAAGAATTAAGCAAATAAGTGCAAGTTCTTAGAGGGAAAAATGAATTACAAAGCCTTTTTTCTTCTCTTATTTGCATCTTTTCAAAATAAACCTTGGACATCTCTGCCATATATACATACACATAATTAAGTACAGCATAGCATGTACACATGCATGAACAAACACTAAAATTGTTGTCTGCATTAGGAACTTAAATATAGTTCTGTCTGACATGTTCCATAAATGGCAAAAAATTAAGTTACAATACAAAGCAAATTGTAGAGATTGCTATAGCAGCTTGAGAAAATAATACACATTACAATATTAAGATATCTGTTGGAATATAATTTTATGATTGAATATTGTATAAGAGAAGTATTACACTAGACATTATTTTGGGGACAAAACCCTTAAGAAAGTAATGAAATTCCTGATACTTTTGGTGCTATTTAGACTTTTTTCTTCATTTCCTGAATGTCTGAGTGTTAACTTTCAGGTGTATATCAGTGTCCTGGTCTTCAGATGCATCAGTCTCTTGAATTTCGTCTAGGAAATAGTCAAAAGCTTCATCGCTATTCTGATATCTTCTATTAGAAATGTCTTCAATCCCAGGCACTTCCTGGAAAGCTTCAGGTAACCATTTCTCATCTCGACATATTTCTTGACGTGTTTCAAGTGAATTTACCTCAGGCTTAGGTGTTACTCCAATTGCTTTGTAAGAAGCTCTGGGTACAGTGGGTTCTTCGCAAATCTCACGTAAAAGGTATGCAGGGTCATCTGGTCCATGAGGTTGAGGTATAGGTATGGCTTCCAGAGTGATGAAGAAGTCTTCAAGCCTGTATGTTTTTGGCTCTTGCTCAAAAGAGAATTTCTCTGATCCAGGTGATTTTTGGCATGTGTTGAGAAGAGAGTCTCCAGGTCCAGTCTGTTGGTCTCTTTCAGAAAAAGAGTTCATTACTGCTTTATCATGGTATCTAGCAGAATTTTCCCCACGTCTAAAGCTTTCCTGGTGAATTCCAAAAGAATATTCTTCAGGCAGGTCTTTGGAAGATGAGGTTGAATGTGGAGGGGCTTCTGTTTCAGAGTTCTGGGATTCGTTCTGGGCAGGTGCCACCTGTGTTTCCTTTTCGACTTGTAATAGAGGCTTAGCAATTGTTTCTGAACGTTGTTGTTTATTTAAACCCTTTCGACTTACATTCCTTGATCTTCCCCTCTTGTGAGGCTTCTGATCTTCTAGGTGCCATTCTAACATTTGTTTCTTTTGTGCTTCAAGTTTTCTTCTTTTGAGTTGTTCTCTATTTCGTAAATGCCAAGGTCCAATGACAAATGGCTCATAGGTCTTTTCTGTATCAGTGTCAGTTGTCTGGTAGTGTATCCCATGAGATTGGTCCTTCTTAAGGTCCATGTTACCACATCGGCTTCCTGATTTCTCTGAATAAGTCAGGAAGGGAGCTAGTCAGTGCTCTTCCTGCTGTCTCCCTGTCCAAGCAGGGAGTCCTTCTATCACAAAGCCTTTGGTGATGAGGTTAAGAATGCTGCTGAGATGATGACATGCTTACCATTCTATGAGATCATAATGATAACTAACCCTACCATAAGGGTAAATGCACCATCTCAATTACTATTAACCTTAATAAATCATTTTAGGAAGCAAGAAGGAAAAATATTTTAAAAATGATGGTGGAAAATATTGTCTGTCTCCCTATCTAAGCATCTTTACCCCTAGTACAGTCATTTGTTAGGGCTCAAGGCACCAGTCATGTGGCTTGAAAGTCTCCCAATTTCACCTGAATCAAAATTATAACAGAGGTATAAAAATATGATAATGGCAGTTGGAGTATCAGTAGAATCATATCCTTAATAAATGACTTTGGGGGTTTAGAGTTGACATTATCTTACCATACCTCAGTTTCTGTTCACAACCCATCTTATAGTCTTCCAGGGTGATCTATGATCAAAAATTAGAACTATGCTAGGTTTGGCTTTAATTATGAAAAATGAGGTAGGTTCCTATGATTTCTAAACAACACTGACAAGTATTGCCTTTTTCTTTTTAAATTGTCTATTTCTTTAATAGGTATTGTTCATGTAAATGTTATAAAACTTTATGATAAACTTTGCACTTTAGAAAATGTGTAAGACCTCCAGTTGAAAAGGCTATTTTTTTTCCATTGGATGGTTGTAGCTCCTTTGTCAAACATCAAATGACAATAGTTGTGTGGCTTCATTTTTGGGTCATCAATTCTATTCCATTGATCTATCTGCCTGTCACCAAACCAATACCATGCAGTTTTTAACACTATTGCTTCTGTAGTATTGCTTGAGGTCAGGGGTACTGATTCCCCCAGAAGTTCTTTTACTGTTGAGAGTAGTTTTAGCTATCCTGTTTTCTGTAATTCCAGATGAATTTGAGAATTGCTCTAACTCTATGAAGAATTGAGTTGGGATTTTGAGGGGGGTTTCATTGAATCTGGAGATTGCTTTTGGTAAGATGGCCATTTTTACTATATTAATCCTGGAAATCCAGGAGCATGGAAGATTTTTCCAACTTCTGAGGTCCTCTTGGATTTCATTCTTCAAAGACTTGAAGTTCCTGTCACACAGATCATTCAGTTGTTTAGTTAGAGTCACACCAACAGACTATATTGTCTGTGGCTATTGTGAAGGGTGTCATTTCCCTTATTGCTTTCTCAGCCTGTTTATCCTTTGGGTATAGAAAGGCTACTGATTTGCTTGAGTTAATTTTGTATCCAGCCACTTTGCTGAAGTCGTTTATAAGCTGTAGGAGTTTTCTGGTGGAGTTTTTTGGGTCGCTTAATTATACTATCTTATCATCTGCAAGTAGGGATAATTTGACTTCTTCCTTTCCAATTTGTATCCCTTTGACCTCTTTTTTGTTTTCTAATTGTTCTAGCTAGAAATTCAAGTACTATATTGAATAAATATGGGGAGAGAGGGCTGCCTTGTATAGTCTCTGATTTTAGGGGGATTGCTTTATGTTTCTCTCCATATAGTTTGATGTTGGCTATCAGTTTGCTGATATTGCTTTAATTATGTTTAGGTATGGGCATTGAATTCCTGTTCTTTCCAGACCTTTAACATGAAAGATGCTGAATTTTGTCAAATGCTTTTTCAGCATCTAATGAAATGTCCATGTGTTATTTTTTCTTTGAATTTGTTTATGTAATGGATTACATTGATGGATTTCCGTATATTGAACCGTCCCTGAATCCCTGGGATGAAGCCTACTTGATGGTGGTGAATGACTGTTTTGATGTGTTCTTGGATTTGGTTGGCAAGTATTTTATTGGTATTTTTTCACTGATATTCATAAAGGAAATTGATCTGAAGTTCTCTTTCATAGTTGGATCTTGGTGTGGTTTTGTTATCAGCATAATTGTGGCTTCATAGAACGAGTTGGATAGTGTTCCTTCTGTTTCTATGTTGTGGAGTAATTTGAAGAGTATTGGTGTTAGGTCTACTTGAAGGTCTGAGAGAATTCTGCACTAAAAACAACTGGCCAGGTGCTTTTTTGTTTGGAAGACTTTCTATGACCCCTTCTATTTCTTTAGGGGTTATGGGACAGTTTAAATGATCTATTCTATTCTGATTTAATTTTGGTATTTGGTATCTGTCTATAAAATTGTCCATTTCTGCCAGATTTTCCAGTTGAGTATAGTCTTTTGTAGTAGGATCTGATGTTTTTTTGAATTTCCTCAGTTTCTGTTGTTAGATCTCCCTTTTCATGTCTAATTTTGTTAATTTGAATACTGTCTCTGTGCCCTTTGGTTAGTCTGGCTAACGGTTTATCTATCTTGTTGATTTTCTCAAAGAAACAGCTCCTGGTTTTGTTGATTCTTTGTATGGTTCTCTTGGCTTCTGCTTGATTGATTTCAGCCCTGAGTTTGATGATTTCTTGCCTTCTACTCCTCCTGGGTGAATTAGCTTCTTTTTGTTCCAGGGCTTTCAGGTATGCAGTTCAGCTGCTAGTGTATGCTTTCTCCAGTTTCTTTTTGGAGGCACTCAGGGCATGAGTTTTCCTCTTAGCACTGCTTTCATAGTGTCCCATAGATTTGGGTAAGTTGTACCTTCATTTTCATTAAATTCTAAAAAAGTCTTTGATTACTTTCTTTATTTCTTCCTTGATCAAGGTATCATTGAGTGTTGTTCAGTTTCCATGTGTATGTGGGCTTTCTGTTGTTTTTCTTGCTATTGCAGACCACGTTTTCTCAATAATGATCTGATAGAAGGTGTGGGATAGTTACATCTTCTTATATTTGTTGAGGTATGTCTTGTGACTAATTATATGGTCGATTTTGGAGAAGGTAACATGAAGTGCTGAGAATAAGGTATATTTTTTTGCTTTAGGATGAAATGTTCTATATATATCTTTTATATCAAATTGGTCCAAAGCTTCAATTAGTTTCACTGTGTCCTTGTTTAGTTTCTGTTTTCCCAATCAGTCCATTGAGGAGAGTGGTGTGTTGAAGTCACCCACACTTATTGTGTTAGGTTCAATGTGTGCTTTGAACTTTAGTAAAGTTTCTTTTATGAATGAGGTTGCCCTTGCATTTGGAGCATAGATGTTCAGAATTGAGAGTTCTTCTTGTTGGATCTTTCCTTTGACCAGTAAGAAGTGTCCTTCCATGTCTCTTTTGATGACATTAGGTTGAAAGTCAATTTTATCTGATATTAGGATGGCTACTCCAGCTTGTTTCCTGAGACCATTGGCTTGTAAAATTGTCTTCTAGCCTTTTACTCTAAGGTAGTGTTTGTCTTTGACACTGAGGTGTGTTTCCCATATGCAGCAAAATGTAGGTCCTATTTCCATATCCAGTCTTTTTATTGGGGAATTGAATCCATTGATATTAAGAGATATTAAGGAATAGTAATTTTTACATCCTGTCAGTTTTGAAGTTATTTTTTTATATTTGAGTGGTAATCTTCTCTTGGGTTTGATGAAAGAAGGTTACTATCTTGCTTTTTCCAGGGTGTAGTTTCTCTCCTTGTATTGGAGTTTTCCCCCTATTATCCTTTGTAGGGCTTGGATTGTGGAAAGATATTGTGTAAATTTGGTTTTGTCATGGAATATCTTGGTTTCTCCATCTATGGTGATAGAGAGTTTTGCTGGGTATTTGTGATCTCTTAGAGTCTGCATGAGATCTGCCCAGGATCTTCTAGTTTTCATGGTCTCTGGTGAGAAGTCTGGTATAATTCTGATATGTTACTTGGCCTTTTTCTCTTACTGCCCTTAATATTCTTTCTTTGTTTATTACATTTGGGGTTTTGATTATTATGTGACAGAAGGTATTTCTGTGCTGGTCCAGTCTGTTTGGAGTTCTGTAGGGTTCTTGTATATTCATGGTCATCTCTCTATTTACGTTGGGAAAGTTTTCTTCCATAATTTTGTTGAATATATTTGCTGGCCCTTTAAGTTGTAAATCTTCCCTCTCATCTATACCTATAATCCTTAGGTTTGGTCTTCTCATTGTGTCCTGGATTTTCTGGATGTTTTTGGTTACAAGCTTTTTGCATTTTGCATTTTCTTCGACTGTTGAATCAATGGTTTCTATGGTATCTTCGGCATCTCAGATTCTTTCTTCTATCTCTTGTATTCTGTTGTAGATATTTGCATCTATGGCCCCTGATTTCTTCCCAAGATTTGCTATCTCCAACGTTGCCTCCCTTTGCGATTTCTTAGTTCTTTCTACGTCCAGTTTTAGATCTTGGATGGTTTTGCTCAGATCTTTCACTTGCTTGTTTGTGTTTTCCTCTATTTCTGTAATAGAATTTTGTGTTTCCTCTTTCATGACTTCTGCCTGTTGACCCACATTCTCCTGTATTTCTTGAAGTGATTTTTGCATTTCCTCCTTATTGGCTTCTATCTTTTGACCCATATTCTCCTGATTTCTTTAAATGATTTTTGTGTTTCCTTTGCAAGGGCTTCTAACTTTTGATCCATTTTCTCCTTTATTTCTTTAAGATTTATTTATGTCCTTCTTGTGTTCCTCTAACAGCACCCTGACCAGTGACTTTAGATCTAAATCTTGTTTTTCTGGTGTGTTGGGGTATCCAGGACTTACTGCTGTCAGAGAATTGGGTTCAGATGCTGCCATTTTGCCTTGATTTCTGTTATTAATGTTCCTATATTTGTCTTTTGCCATCTGGTTATCTCTGGCATTACTTGGTCCTATAGTCATTGGCTGGTGCTTGAACCCCCTGTGAGCCTGTAAGGCTATTTCTCCACCACTGGATGACTGAGTTTCCCCTGGCACAGATTGCTGATGTGCTGCCATCCTCTTGGGTGCTGTTGGAACCCTGGTGTAGCTTGCTCCAAGCAATGTTAAACTTGGTTGTCTCTGTGGACCTGATGCTGCTTGTCTGCTCTGTCAGGAAGCAAAGATGGTGGCTGGGAGCCCCTCCAAGTGTTGATCATCCCGCAGGGCCCAGGACCCATGCCTGGCTGGCACACAGGAACCGCTGTTCTGCCTAGCTCCTGTGTGTAGGTCACAGCCTGGCGGCCTGCATCCCCAGAGATCTTAAACTCAGGATATCTCAGGTACCTGGGGCCCATTGTCCTGTCCAAGTAGAAGCAAAGATGGTGGCGGGGAGTGCAGAACACCCCACAGGGCACAGAACCCGCGCTTGGCTGGCACACAGAGGAACCGAACCACTGCTCTGTCCAGATTCTGTGTACAGGCCGCAGCCTGGAGGCCTGCCTTCCCAGAGATCTTAAACTCGGGATATCTCAGGAACCTGGAGCCACTTGTCCTGTCTAAGCAGAAGCAGAGATGGTGGCTGAGAGTCCTTAGAATGCAGGACACCCCACAGGGCATAGAACCCATGCTGGGCTGGCACACAGGAACTGCTGCTCTGCCCAGATCTAAGGCTGGACTTTTAAGGAGTTTTTACTTTGGTTAGAGTTTTCTTGGGTGAAAGTCCAAGATAGGCCAGCTTTATGTATGAGCCTGGTGAGGGTTAAGGCTTAATCTCAGATTGTATCATGGTGGGAGTGTGTGTGACATGGAATCCAGAAAGGAGGATAGGCAAAGTTTTCTATTTATAACAAATTTTCAAGAACTCATGGACACCACAAGAATTGTGTTTATCCCTTTCTAGGACAGCATTTCAGTAATCCAAAGACTTTGGAAATTATTTCTCTATGTCTTCACACTAAGTATCTAAGACCACAAACTATTCAGCTATTCAGGAAACATGCATAAACTATACCCCAAATCAATTATGTTTCAACCCTTACTTATAAGTTATATGGTTTCTAAGATACTTTTTCTTTACCTTTCTTCCATTCATACAGAAAATACATACACGTTGAGGCAGCAACTTAATTTTGTCAGCTTGACACAAACTCAGACTATTATTTGAGAAGACAGAATTTTTTGATCAAATGTCCAAACCAGACTGGCTTTGGGGGTAAGCCTCTGATGCTTTTTAAAGTTGATGATCGATGTAGGATGATGCAACTCACTGTGTATGGTGCCAATCCTGTGTTGGTGGTCGCTGTGTAAATGCAGGTTGAATGAACCATGGGGAACGGGCCGGTAAGTGGCATTCATTTATCGCCTCTGCATCATTTTCTTTCACCCAGTTCCTGCCTTGAGTGCCTCTCCTTACTTTCATTAATTATGGACCAGAACAAAGAGTTGGGGGGTGATTGGGGAATGCACAGGGGTGGGGGGTGGGGGGAGGACTTATGGGACACATGGTGAGGGGGAACTGGGAAAGGGGAAAGCCTTTGGAATGTAAACAAAGAATATACAAAATAAAATTAAAAAAAGAAAACAAACTAACAAAAAAATAGAAATTAGACTCCACAGAACCAAATAACCCTATTAAAAATGGGGCACTGGACTAATCAAAGAATTAACGACCAAGGAAACTCAAATGGTTGAGAAACACCTAAAGAAATATTCAACATCCTTAGTCATCAGAAAAATGCAAATCAAAACAACCCTGTGATTCTACCTCATACCAGTCAGAATGTCTAAGATCAAAACCTCAGGGGACAGCAGATGCTGTGAGGATGTGGAGAAAGATGAACACTCCTCCATTGCTGGTAGGATTGCAAGTGGGTACAACCATTCCGGAAATTAATCTGGCAGGTCCTCATAAAACTGGAAATAATACTACCAGAGGACCCAGCTATACCATTCCTTGGCATATACCCAAAAGATGCTCCAACATGTAATAAGGACACATGGTCCACTATGTTCATAACAGCCATATTTATAATAAGAAGCTGGAAATAACCCAGATGTCCCTCAACAGAGGAATGGATACACAAAATGTGGTACATTTACACAATGGAGTACTACTCAACTATTAAAAGCAATGAATTCATGAAATTCTTAGGCAAATGGATGGAGTTATAAAATATCCTGAGTGAAGTCACCCAGTCACAAAAGAACACACATAGTATGTATTCAATGATAAGTGGATATTAGCACAAAAGCTCGGAATACCCTATGTACAATTCACAGACCACATGAAGCTCAATAAGAAGGAAGACCAAAATGTGGGTGCTTCAGTCCTTCTTATAAAGGGGGAACAAAATACTCACGAGACCAAATACAAAGGCAAATTGTGGAGCAAAAACGGAAGGAAAGGCCATCCAGAGATTGCCCCACCTGGGGATTCATCCCATATACAGTCACCAAATGCAGGCACTATTGTGGATTCCAAAAAGTCCATGCTGACAGGAAACTGATATAGCTTTCTCCTAAGAGGCTCTGCCAGAGCCTGACATATACAGAGGCCAATGCTCACAGCTAACCATTAAACTGATCATGGTGTCTCCGTTGGAGGAATTAGAGAAAAGACTGAAGGAGCTGAATGTGTTTGCAACCCCATAGGAAATACAACAATATTAATCAACCAAAGTTCCCAGGGTCTAAACTACCAACCAAGGAGTACACATGGAGGGACCCATGGCCCCAGCCATATATGTAGCAGAGGATTGCCTTGTCAGACATCAATGGGAGAACAGACCAGTGAAAGCTTGATGACCCATTATAGAGGAATTCAAGGTTGGGGAAGTAGGAATGGGAGAGTGGGTAGGTTACACCCTCATAGAAGCAGGAGTAGGGGAAATAGGATAGGGAGTTTTAGGGGGATCAGGAAAGTGGATAATATTTGAAATGTAAATAAATAAAATATCTAAAAAATGGCTTACCATAAAAATTAAAAACAAACAAACCTTGTGGGCTATTCTTACTTCTACAAACATATAGAATTAGAAATCAATGGCATAGAGCCTGTATTAAGACCTTTATGTTTCTGAAGAAATAAATAAGCATGAATTAGCTAAGAAAAGAGAAAGTAATGAGTAAATAACAAATGTTTTCTCATAATTCCTAAAACTGAAACACACACACACACATAGGACATACAAGAAAACATGTACACTGGTAGTTATGCTTCAGTTAATGATGGAGAAACATTTTGATACACATTGTTAGGTGAGTACATCATAAAGGATACTCATACAAGTAGAAAGCAATAGTCAGCCGCACAACATGACCTCTTCATGCAATTAAGAGAGAGATATGTGAAGCTGCCACCAGGGTAGTATGACATACTCTTTTACTATATAGGTTTTTTATACAGGTAAGACTATATCATGAAATAATTATAAAATTAAAATTAATACATAGGTGAATAACATGATGTATTATCATTATGAAGCATTGCAAATAATTGAATATGCTATTCTTTTATAACATTGGGAATATAATAATTTGATTCACATGAAAATAATGAGAAATATGTGGTATAATACTCTATGTAACAATGGCAACTAGGTCATTAAATAATGGGAATTACTTTTTCTTTCCCTCTTAGAACTTATAATTTGGTAGCTGTCTTACTTTGGTTTCTGTTGTTGTGATGGCAAAAAGTGACTTGTGTAAGGCAGGGGTTATTTCTCCTTAGAGTTTATAGTCTTTCAGGAAAGAAACTCAGATTGAGAGCTGAAAGAAGGAACTGGAACACTGAACACAAAGAAGTGTTGCTTACTGAATTGATACCCATGGCTTGCTTACAACCCAGGACTACCTGCCTTCAGGTGGCACTACCCACAGAAGGCTGAGTTCTCCCACATCAGTCAAGAAAATGCCCTACTGATTTGACTTCTGACAGAGGCATTTTCTCAATTGGCTTTCCTCTTTCCAGATAACTCTAGCTTGTGTGAAAGTGAAGAAAAAAATAAGCAACAAACAACCAGAATAGCAGTAGATATTAAAATTAGAAATGATTATAAAAATTAGAAATAATGGCAGCTAGAGAGGAGGTACTGACTAGTCATTTAGAAGAATTGGATTCCATTCTCAGCTTCCATATTGCAGCTGACAATGTGCATAATTCTTCTCCTAGGAAATACAAAGACATAAATCCAGATGAAGTAAAAATACTCCTAAAATCTACCAATCTACCAAAATCAGCTTGAGAGTGCATAGATAATCTGAATATAGCTGTAAGAAGTAAAAGAAATCTAATTAGTATTGTTAAAAAATATTTTCCCATGAGAAGATTATGGTAATTGTTTTAACTATAAAAGTTGCATTTAAAGAAGAATAAAGAGAATTCTTTTTCACTTTAAAAAATGGAGAAAAAGGAAATACTTCCAAAATTAATCTATGAGAATGGTGTTACCTGATAGAGACACAAAAGAGGATGCTTATAAAGACAAGCAAAGCTACAGACAGTAGTTTTACTAGATTGTAAAATTTTAAATTATGAGAGAAAACAAATGAAATCTAGCAACATGTAATATACTTACATTGTGTGAACAGATGGTACTTACTTCATGAACACTATATTGTTTTAATTACCTGAAATCAATTAGTGTAATGTATCATTAATAACTGAAGCACAAATCATGTGAATACTTAAAGAACAGAGAACACACTATTTCACAGACTCAAGTGTATTTTCATGAATAAAATATTTAACAAAGTAGGACCAAGCAAAAATTTTCTCAAAGCAGTAAAGGACACATAAGAAACAAAACATAACTATTGTCATATTCAAAGGGAAAGAAGAAATGTTTTTGTCTCAGATTACAAAAAGGATCAGGATTACATGCTCACATTTACTTACACACACACACACACACACACACACACACACACACACACACACACCAATTAGATATGAAAAACACAATATTTATTTTGTTTTTTTGTTTTTTTGGTTTTTTTTTTTTTTTGAGACAGGGTTTCTCTGTGTAGTCCTGGCTGTCCGGGAATTCACTCTGTAGACCAGGCTGGCCTGGAACTCAGAAATCCACCTGCCTCTGCCTCCTAAGTGCTGGGATTAAAGGTGTGTGCCACAACTTCCCAGCAACAAAATATATCCTTATTGGACCACAACATGTAATATTTTCATTACAAATGATACATTATTTATTTATTTTTATTGAAATAGATTTTTCTCTCATATAATACATTCCAACCATATTTTCCCCTCTCTTCACTCCTCCTACTGCCCCGCTGACTCTCCTTTTTCCGCTTATTTTTCCTCAAAACGGAGGAGGTCTCCAAAAGACAATAAGCAAATAAGACAAACCAAGTTAAACATAAGACAAGGCAAAAGCCCTCATATGAAGGCTTGATGTGGCAACCCAATAAAAGGAAAAGAGTCCCAAGAGCATGCAAAAGAGAGATACACCTGCTTCACTGTTAAGATTCCCACAAAACCACCAAGCTAACTGCCATAACATATACACAGAGGACTTGGTAAAGACAATTGCCAGCCCTGTGTTTGTCATTTGAGTCTCTGTGAGCCCATATGATTCAGTTGTCCATGTTCTCCTGCCGTCCTCCTTCTCTTCTGATTTCTATAATCTTTGTTTCCCCTTTATGGTGGTATTCCCTGAGCACCATAACAATATGGTATTTTCTTTTAAAAGAAAAACAAAAAACAAAAACAAAAAACAAGTATATGGCTTTGTAAGTTAAACTTGACCACCTAAGATCAGTCCCTACAATTCATAATGAAAGGAAAGACCAATTCCCACAGGTTATGCTCTGATTACTAGTGCATCATGGTGTGCCTACACAAATAAACAAACAAATGAATAAATAATAGACAATAAAAATTGTACACATGTTTTAAAAGCCAGAACACAGATTTCTGGAGCAGAATTGAGACTTCCGCAAATCAGTCCAAGAATTTATTGTTAAATAAATTTTCAAAATGGTACTAAAAAAAAGTTCAATGGATAAAGAATAATCTTGTCTTTCTTTTGAAAAGAATGTTCTTTTATTGAAAAAATATCATCCTAAGTGAGTTAACACAATCACAAAAGAATACACATGAAATGCAATCACTGATAAGTGGATATTAATGAGCCCAGAAGCCCTAAATACTCAAGGCACAATTAGCAAGTCAAATGATTCCCAAGAAGAAGAAAGGAGAGGACCCTGGGCCTGAAAAGATTGGATCCAGTTTTGTAGACCCAGAACAGAGAAATCGTGGGGGGGGGGGAGTGAATGGTTGGGAAATAGTTGGGGGGGAGAAGACTTATGGGACATATGGTGGGGGGGAAATGGGAGAGGGGAAAGCCTTTGGAATGTAAACAAAGAATATAGAAAATAAAAATTAAAAAAGAAAAAGGAAGTAAAAATATTTTATGATAGAATTAAAGATTTACATTAAAAATATTTCTGATAAAATTGAAGAGATGTATAGGAAAACTCATTAAAATCGACAATTTCATGGAAAATTAAAGAGTAAAGTGGTAGACAAAAAAACATTGCTAAATTAATTGAAAAATGAAATAGAAATATTTTGTGATAGAATTGAAGATTCGTGTGCAAAATATTTCAGATAAAATTGTAGAAAATGTAGAAAAACATGTTAAAATTGATGATTATCATGGAAAATTTTATATAGATATAATAATGGTATGCATAAAAGTATTTCTTTCTTTTTCTTTCTTTTGTTTTGTTATTGAGACATGTAGCCTAGGCTGGCTTTTTTTTTCTATATTCTTTGTTTACATTCCAAAGGCTTTCCACTTTCGCAATTCCCCCCTCACCATATGTCCCAAAAGTCCTCTTCCCTCCACCCATTCCACAATCACCGCCCCCCCCAACACACACACACACCATTTCTCTGTTCTGGTACTCTCCTACAAAACTGGACCCAGTCTTTTCAGGACCAGGGTCCTCTCCTTCTTTTTTCTTGGGAATCTTTTGATTTGCTAATTGTGCCTTGAACATTCAGAACTTCTGGGCTCCTTAATATCCACTTATCAGTGATTGCATTTCATGTGTATTCCTTTGTGCATGGGTTACCTCACTTAGGATGATATTTTCCATTTGTCTACAAATTGCATGATTTCATTATTTTTTTCTCATTTTTTTATTTTCTATATTCTTTGTTTACATTCCAAAGGCTTTCCCCTTTCCCAGTTTCCTGCTCACCATATGTCCAATAAGTCCTCTTCCCCCACCTGCCCATTCCCCAATCACCCCCCAACCCTTTCTCTGTTCTGGTACTCTCCTGTAAAATTGGAACCAGTCTTTTTGGGACCAGTGTCCTCTCCTTCCTTCTTGGGAATCTTTTGATTTGCTAATTGTGTTTTGAGTATTCAGAGCTTCTGGGTTCATTAATTTCCACTTATCAGTGACTGCAATTCATGGGTATTCTTTTGTGATTGGGTTATCTCACTTAGGATGATATTTTTCAGATCCAACCATTTGCCTACAAATGGCATGAATTCATTATTTTTAATTGCTGAGTAGTATTCCATTGTATAAATATACCACATTTTCTGTATCCATTCTTCCTTTGAGGGACATCCGGGCTCCTTCCAGCTTCTGGCTATTATAAATAAGGCTGCTATGAAAATAGTGGAGCATGTGTCTTTATTGAACACAGGGGAATCCTCTGGGTATATGACCAGGAGTGGTATGACAGAGTCCTCTGGAAGTGTCATGCCCAATTTTCTAAGGAACCGCCAGACTGATTTCCAGAGTGGTTGTACCATTTTGTAATCCCACCAACAGTGAAGGCATGTTCCTCTTTCTCTACATCCTTGCCAACACCTGTTGTCTCTTGAGTTTTTAATCTTAGCCATTCTGACTGGTGTGAGGTGGAATCTCAGGGTTGTTTTGATTTGCATTTCCCTGATGACTAATGATGTTGAACATCTCTTAAGGTGTTTTTCAGCCATCAGAATTTCTTCTGGTGAAAATTCTTCATTTAGCTCTGTACCCCATTTTAATAGGGTTATTTGGTTCTTTGGGGTTTAACTTCTTAAGTTCTTTTTATATATTGGATACTAGCCCTCTGTCAGATGTGGGGTTGGTGAAGATCATTTCCCAATTTGTTGGTTTCCGTTTTGTCCTTCTGGCAGTGTCCTTTGCCTTACAAAACCTTTGTAATTTTATGAGGTCCCATTTGTCAATTCTTGATCTTAGAGCATAAGCTATTGGTGTTCTGTTCAGAAACTGTCCCCCTGTGCCCATGTCCTCCAGGGTCTTCCCAAGTTTCTTTTCTAAACCAGTGTGTCTGGTTTTATGTGGAAGTCCTTGATCCACATGGAGTTGATCTTAGTACAAGGAGATAAGAGTGGGTCAATTCGCATTCTTCTGCATGTTGACCTCCAGTTGAACCAGCACCATTTGTTGAAAAGGCTAACTTTTTCCACTGGATGGTTGTAGCTCCTTTATCAAAGATCAAGTGACCATAAGTCTGTGGGTTAATTTCTGGGTCTTCAATTCTTTTCCATTTATCTACTTGCCTGTCGCTGTACCAATACCATGCAGTTTTTTTAAACAAAATTGCTCTGTAGTACTTCTTGAGGTCAGGGATATTGATTCCCCCAGAAGTCCTTTTATTGTTGAGAATAGTTTTATCTATCCTGGGTTTTCTGTTGCTCCACATGAATTTGAGAAATGCTCTTTCTAGATCTATGAAGAATTGATTTGGGATTTTGATGGGGATTGCATTCAATCTGTAGATTGCTTTTGGCAAGATGGCCATTTTTACTATATTGATCCTGCCAATCCAAGAGCATGAAATATTTTCCATCTTCTGAGGTTTTTTTCAATTTCTTTCTTCAAGGACTTGAAGTTCCTGTCATAGAGATCTCTCACTTGTTTGGTTAGGGTCACGCCAAGATACTTTATATTATTTGTGGCTATTGTGAAGGGTGTTATTTCCCTAACTTCTTTCTCAGCCTGCTTGTCCTTTGAGTACAGGAAGGCTACTGATTTGCTTGAGTTGATCTTATAACCAGCCACTTTGCTGAAGTTGTTTATCAGTTGTAGGAGATCTCTGGTGGTGTTTTTTGGGTCGCTTAAGTATGCTATCATATCATCTGCAAATAATGATAGTTTGACTTCTTCCTTTCCAATTTGTATCCCTTTGACTTCCTTATGTTGTCTAATTGCTCTTGCTAGAACTTCAAGTACTATATTGAAAATGTATGGAGAGGGCAGCCTTGTCTAGTCCCTGATTTTAGTGGGATTGCTTCAAGTTTCTCTCCATTTAGTTTGATGTTGGCTACTGGTTTGCTGTATATTGCTTTTACTATGTTTAGGTATGGGCCTTGAATTCCTGTTCTTTCCAAGACTTTCAGCATGAAAGGATGCTGAATTTTGTCACATGCTTTTTCAGCATTGAATGTGATGACCATGTGTTTTTTTCTTTTATTGTGTTTATGTGCATAAAAGTATTTCTAAGTTGATTGAAATGGAATTATAAACATTTTCTGACAAAGTTGAAGATTCACATGGAAAATATTTCTGATAAAATTGAAGAAATAATTGAAAAACATGTTAAAATTGAAGATTATCATAGTAATTATATAGATAAAATTGCAGGCATAAAAATAATTCTAAGTTGACTGAAAGTGGAATTATAAAATTATTCAGGTAAAATTGAATATTTACATGGAAAATATTTCTCATAAAATTCAAGAAATATATAGACAAACACATTAAAATGGGCGATTTCATTCAAAATTATACAGATAAGATGGTAGATATAAAAAACCTTTCTAATTGCTGAATAGTATTCCATTGAGTATATATACCACATTTTTTGTATCTATTCCTCTGTTGAGGGACATCTGGGTTCTTTCCAGCTTCTGGCTATTATAAATAAGGCTGCTATGAACATAGTGGAGCATGTATCCTTATTGCATGCTGGGGAGTCTTCTGGGCATATTCCCAGAAGTGGTATGGCTGGATCCTCCGGAAGTATCATGTCCAGTTTTCTGAGGAACCGCCGGACTGATTTCCAGAGTGGTTGTACCAGCTTGCAGTCCCACCAGCAATGGAGGAGTGTTCCTCTTTCTCCACATCCTCGCCAACACCTGATGTCTTCTGCGTTTTTAATCCTTGCCATTCTGACAGGTGTGAGGTGAAATCTCAGGATTATTTTGATTTGCATTTCTCTAATGACTAATGATGTTGAACATTTTTTAAGGTGTTGCTCAGCCATCCGAATTTCTTCAGGTGAAAAGTCTTTGTTTAGCTCTGTACCCCATTTTTGGATAGGGTTATTTGGTTTTCTGGGGTCTAACTTCTTGAGTTCTTTGTATACATTGGATACACAATGGAATACTATTCAGCCATTAGAAACAATGAATTCATGAAATTCTTAGAGAAATGGATGGAGCTGGAGAACATCATAATAAGTGAGGTAACCCAGTCTCAAAAGAATACCCATGGTATGCACTCACTGATAAGTGGATATTAGCCTAGAATCTTGGGACACCAAAGACACAATTCACATACCAAATGATGTCTGACAAGAAGAAAGGAATGGACACTAGTGCTGGAAAGGATCAAAGCATCAGTGTAGGGGAATACCAGAACAGGGAAGTGGGAAGGGGTGGATGAGGGAGCAGGGGGAGGGAAGAGGGCATGTGGGACCTTAAGGGTGTGGGGAAACAAAAAAAGGGAAAGGAAATGTAAATATAGAATATATCCAATAAAAAAAACCTTTCTAAATTAATTGAAGGTGGAAATTAAAACTTTTTGTGATAAAATTAGAAATTTACATGGAAAACATTTCTAATAAAATAGAAGAAATACATAGAAAAACATAATAATATTGAAGATTATTATGAAAAATAATGCAGATAAAATGGTAGACATAAAAAATACTAAATTAATTGAAAGAGGAATTACAAACATTTTCTGATAAAATTGAAGAAATACATGAAAAATAATTCTGTTAGTCTATGTCTTTTTATTGGAGAATTGAGTCCATTGTTGTTAAGAGATATTAAGGAATGGTGATTGTTGCTTCCTGTTACTTTTGATGTTATTTTTATGCTTGTGTGGGTATCTTCTTTTGGGTTTTTTGGAAGAAGATTACTTTCTTACTTTTTCTAGGGTGTAGTTTCCCTCCTTATGTTGGCACTTTCCATCAATTATCCTTTGTAGGGCTGAATCTGTGGACAGATATTGTGCAAACTGGGTTTTATCATGGAATAGCTTGGTTTGTCCATCTATGATGATTGAGAATTTTGCTGGGTATCGTAGCCTGGGCTGGCATTTGTGTTCTCTTAGGGTCTGTATGAGGTCTGCCCAGGATCTTCTAGTTTTAATCATCTCTGGTGAGAAGTCTGGTGTGATTCTGATAGGTCTGCCTTTATAAGTTACTTGCCCTTTTCCCCTTACTGCTTTTAATATTCTTCCTTTGTTTAGGGCATTTGGTGTTTTGATTATTTTGTGCCTGGAGGATTTCTGGTCTGGTCTAGTCTGTTTGGAGTTCAGAAGGCTTCTTGTATGTTCATAAGCATCTCTTTCTTTAGGTTAGGGAAATTTTCTTTAATTTTGTTGAAGATATTTACTGGCCCTTTAAGTTGGAAATCTTTGCTCGCTTCTATACCTATAATCCTTAACTTTGGTCCTCTCATTGTGTCCTGGATTTCCTGCATAATTTTGAGTTACAAGCTTTATGCATTTTTCATTTTCTTTGACTGTTGAGTCAATGTTTTCTATGGTATCTTCAGCATCTGAGATTCTTCTATCTCTTGTATTCTGTTGTTGATGCTTGTATCTATGACTCCTGAATTCTTTCCAAGCTTTTCTATCTCCAGATATGTCTCACTTTGTGATTTCTTTATTGTTTCTACTTCCACTTTTAGATCCTGGATGGTTTTGTTCAGTACATTCACTTGAATGTTTATGTTTTCCTGTAATTCTTTAAGGGATTTTTGTGTTTCCTATTTAAGGGCTTCTGCCTGTTGACCCATGATCTCCTGTATTTCTTTAAGGGAGTTATTTAAGTCTTTCTTGAAGCACTCTATCAGCATCGTGAGATATGATTTTTTTTTTTTTTTTTGGTTTTTCGAGACAGGGTTTCTCTGTGTAGCCCTGGCTGTCCTGGAACTCACTTTGTAGACCAGGCTGGCCTCAAACTCAGAAATCCGCCTGCCTCTGCCTCCCAAGTGCTGGGATTAAAGGCGTGCGCCACCACCGCCCGGCTGTGAGATATAATTTTAAATCTGCTTTTCTGGTGTGTTAGGGAATCCAGGACTTGCTGTGGTGGGAGAACTGGGTTCTGATGTTGCCAAGTAGCCTTGGTTTCTGTTGGTAGGGTTCTTGTGCTTGTCTTTTACCATCTGGTGCTAGTTGGTCTTGCTGTCTCTGGCTGGAGCTTGTCCCTCCTGTGGGTCTTTAAGCCTGTGTCTGTACTCCTGGGAGACCAACTCTCTTCTGGCAGGGACTATGCACAGAAGGCTGTGGAGCTGCCTGGCTCCCAGGTGCAAATGGCAACCTGAAGACCTCTATCCCAGCTGCTCCACTCTTTGTATGCCCTGTGCATTCCTAGCTGTTCCTCTCCAGAAAGAAGGTGGAAATCTCATTTCTGTGCTTAGAAGTGAAGACACTGCTAAGAGATCACTCTCTGGTGGCGGGCTGTGCACAGATGGCTGTGGAGTCACCCAGCTCCCTGGTGCAAATGTAGGCAGGCAAGAATAATCTATTCAATAGAATTTTTCCTGATAATTTTATATCAATATGCAAATAAAGGTCTAATTTTGTACATTGAAAATTAATTCCAACTCTATCTCATGGGAAAGAATAAGAGAAAAAATGTATCTTTTCTGAAGAATTGTCTGTTCAAATCCATTTACTATTTCCTTTTTTATCTTTTTTTAAAATTGATTCTTTGTAAATTTCACATCATCTACCCTGAGGTCACTCATCTCCCCACGCCTCCATATCTGGCCTCCCCTACCCCTGAAGAAAACAAAATAACACAAAAAATACATGATAAAAAACAAAAAACATCTCACCAGAGAAGCTGCGATATTGTCACTGTGTGTTACATAGTATACTATCTTATCCAAACAGTTTCACTAGTAAATATTCATTGAAATGCGTCGTTGGTCTGGTTTCATGCCTCTGGCTTCTGCCATACTTTCCAACGTGGATTCTCACTGGGTCTCTTCTCCAATATCCTGTTGTTACCCTGTGTCATGGAGATCCTACTGCTTTGGAACTGCAGAACTTGCCCCCTCACCACTTTAGCAGTTTAAAGATCAGGTAAGTCTTAGGATGTGCCAACTCAAATCCTAGACCTGGGTATGGGTGGTAGCTAAGTTTTTTTTGCCCACCAGCTCTTTCATGCACGTTCCATTAGGGCCATCCCTACCATGCTTTCCTGGTAATGGGCAGGGACAGCTTTCCTACTTCTTTGGTCTAGGGGCAAGCTTACCTTCACAACTCCCCTCTACCATACTTCCCCAGCAATGTGCAGGGCAGCAATCCCAAGTGTTGGGGACAGGTGAGGCAGGTCTTTCATTCTCATTGCCTAGGGTCCAGTTCTCCCAAGCTGTTCAGGCAAGGAGCAGAGCAAGCTCTCCCATGCTCCTGCTCTCAAGGAAAGCTCACTTTTACCCTCTGCCCAAAGGGTCAGCTCTACTGTGCTACCCAGGTTGAAGTTTAGGGGACACTCTCATGAGTACGATAGCCAGTGAGGGGCAAAGCCAGGTCTTTTGCTCTCATGCTGTTGGGACCGGCTCTCCCTCACTCCCTGGGCAAGTGGTGGGGACACTTCTTCCATGTACTACTGGTAGCTAAGGGTGGCAGGGTGTATGGACTGTCTCTATTTTTATTATTTATCTGGAATAATTCTTCATATATTCTGAATACAACTCTCGTATTCACTAGATGCTTGTGAATACTTTTACCTAGTCTGCAGATGTTACATTTTTTTTATTTTTTATGATAAAGGAAGTAACACAAAGGATTTTAATTTTGATTCCATCTATAATATCTAGTTGGATTTATCATTTATAAATCTTAACTCAGTAAAATTGAAATTTATAAAGCTGTGTAACAACACAAACTCTATCTTTGAAACATCTTTACGACTGCTCCAAAATGTTTTTCTAGGAAATACACCAGCAAAATAAGCACAATGCTAGCTAGACTGAAAAAACTTCTACATTTGACACTTAAGCAATCTTGTGGTCCAAAACATATAATAAAACATTTAAATTAAGCCATATATGGGTCTTAGGCCTCACCTTGACTGTAAACCCTTGTTGTTCTTATACATGAGCATTTCCAATGCTTACTTTTTACTAAGTATGCAAGTACCTTGCCTTTGTAGGAAGTACTTTGGTAAAGAGTTGTTGTAGTGTAGGAGTTCACTCAGCAGACTTCAGATCCAGACTGCATGGGCTCAAATCCCACCTCTATTTATTAATAATTATGTAACCTGGAGAAAATTATACAACCTTTCTAGAGCTCACTTTTCATCACTAACATCTTTCCCACAGAATTGGTGTGAATTTTAAGGAGTTCTTGTGTAAACATCTCTGATAGCAGTGTCTGATATGTAGTAAGGACTAAGCATAAGTTATTGATGCTGTTTCTATTTGGGTTTGGGTGAAGGCTAGAAGAGACCATTTAGATAACTCAGGGTGCTTTCTATTCTGTTTTACAGTTGGCAAAAGAAATCTTTCAATTCATTTTGTCTTGACTTTTGCCTCCCACTAATTTCCTAGTTTCTTTAGAGAACATGATGATTCCATACCCCTTTTCAGATAAAAAACAAAGAAACAAACATCAGAACTCTAGTCTCTTTTGACTCACTTTTTGTCACCCACCACACTTTAAATCTAACATTGAGTCTTCTAAGCCCTACTTTTGTCTTACTTTCCTGACGTGTCCATATGTCATTATATCAACCAAGAGTACCCTGGTGCAAGTGATCATCTTTTTCTTTCTCTGTGTTGCAGTTACCTCCTAACTAGCCTTACAGGCTGCACTCTTGAAACACTGAAGTCTGTTTTCCACAGCAGCCAGACTATTCTCTGTAAAGCTTAAATCAAATCACATCACTCCCTTGATTAAAACTTTCAATAGTTTCCTCTTGTATTTGGATTATAATCTAAACCCATTACTATGCCCTACAAAAGATTTTATGGTAGTTGGTCTCCAAAGACTGCAAGCATCAATCAAGAGCTAGAGTCTATTTTCCCTCTGCTTGAAATTGAGTTGGCCTTGTGAATTGCTTTGACTGATGAGATGCCTTGGAAGTAACATTCTAGGACTTTGAAGCTCAGATAATGTCAAACTGTGGCTTCTGCTTCTGCTCTAGTGGAAACTGGTTGCCAAGGATCTATTATGAGAAGCCTGATGCCACCATGCTCTGAGGAAACCCAAGGTAGTATTACAGATATACAAAGTGCATGTAGAAAAGCACCTATTTTCAAAGGACACAAGACTCTTACATAACAATCCAGTTTAGCACAGGCACAAAATGAATATTGCCAAGTGTCTGATCCTGACACCATGTAATACCATGTAACCTCTGAGGCATCTCTCCAACATTGTTCTTAAAGTCACTATTCCCTGTGCCTTGACACATCTCACTTTACTTGTGAGTGTAATAAACCTAGTTTTCTTTAATCCCTGAGATCTTAGTTCAATTATCACACCCCTAGAAAGGCCTTAGCCAAGTCACCAAGAATAGGTAAACAGTATCCCTATGATTGTTTCATCATGCTTTTTTGATTTAATTTTGCAGCATAACTTAATATTATCTGAACCTACTTGGACTACTTTACTGACTTTTGTTATCTGTTTTTTCTTCCCAGTTAGTACAGAAACCTTTTTTAGCATGTTGACAACTGAAAAATGTAGCCTGAACTGTACTTTATGGATAGTGAGTATTAAATAATAGTAGATGGAATGCATGAATAAAGGTAAAAGGGTATTTTTACTTGCCAAAGGAGAAAAGTAGTAATTAATGGCTCTGATAATGAATGGGTACTTTTGTTTAACACTACTCTCTACCATATTTACCTTGCTAAGCTGTTTTTTTTTTAAACCAAATGTGCTTCCTTTCCCTTTATCTAATGTTTGTTTTGGACCAATGGTAACAATGATAGATTAGAAGGCATGAATACTTTGGAATGTAAACATAGAATATAGAAAATTAAAAAAATAAAAAAATAAAAAAAGAAGGCATGAATAGAAAGGGAACTTATTTATTATAGACTTAGAAGCTCATAACGTCAAGATCCAGGCATTTTTTATCATTTTCAATCTATTATCATATGGTAGAAAGGTCTGTCTAGTTCTATTTGGTCTTTTTTGTACAGGGACTAATCCCATCCATTAGAATTTGGCCTTCATGGTATATCCCTCCTCAGTGTCCCTTCTACTTCATACCTTAATGTTATAGGTTAGGACATTTTAATGGATTATAAATATTCCGATTATACTACCTACCAAGACTGTAAGATATTTTTTTCTAGTTTTGAATAATAGATCCTTGACAACATTTATTTTCATTCATGTATAGCAATGATAATGCCTTTAAAGACAGACAACTGTAAAAAGTTTTAATTTATCATGTATATATGTATATATACTTCATACATTGCTAATCTTGCTTTGTATGTAGTATTTAGTATATTTAGACCATTATGGTTCTACCACTATACACATACAAATGTATAGACAGATAGATGGACAGTCAAACAGACAAATATAAATATAAATAGGATTGAAGACCCAGAAATGAACCCACAGACTTATGGTCACTTGATCTTAGATAAAGGAGCCACAACCATCCAGTGGAAAAAAGATAGTCTTTTCAACAAATGGTGCTGGTTCAACTGGAGGTCAACATGCAGAAGAATGCAAATTGACCCACTCTTATCTCCTTGCACTAAGATCAACTCCAAGTGGATCAAGGACCTCCACATAAAACCAGACACACTGAAACTATTAGAAAAGAAACTTGGGAAGACCCTGGAGGACATAGGCACAGGGGGAAAATTCCTGAACAGAACACCAATAGCTTATGCACTAAGATCAAGAATTGACAAATGGGACCTCATAAAATTACAAAGTTTCTGCAAGGCAAAGGACACTGTCAGAAGGACAAAACGACAACCAACAAAGTGAGAAAAGATCTTCACCAACCCCACATCCGACAGAGGGCTAATATCTAATATATACAAAGAACTCAAGAAGTTAGAACCCAAAGAACCAAATAACCCTATCCAAAAATGGGGTACAGAGCTAAACAAAGAATTTTCACCAGAAGAAATGCGGATGGACGAGAAACACCTTAAGAGATGTTCAACATCATTAGTCATCAGGGAAATGCAAATCAAAACAACCCTGATTCTACCTCACACCAGTCAGAATGGCTAAGATTAAAAACTCAGGAAACAGCAGGTGCTGGCGAGGATGTGGAGAAAGAGGAACACTCCTCCACTGTTGGTGGGATTGCAAAATGGTAAAACCACTCTGGAAATCAGTGTGGCAGTTCCTCAGAAAATTGGGCATGTCACCTCCAGAGGACCCTGGCATACCACTCCTGGGCATATACCCAGAGGCTTCCCCTGCATACAATAAAGACACATGCTCCACTATGTTTATAGCAGCCTTGTTTATAATAGCCAGAAATTTTAAGGAGCCCAGATATCCCTCAAAAGAGGAATGGATACAGAAAATGTGGTATATTTATACAATGGAGTACTACTCAGCAATTAAAAATAACAAACTCATGTAATTTGTAGGTAAATGGTTAGATCTGGAAAATATCATCCTAAGTGAGCTAACCCAATGACAAAAGAATACACATGAAATGCAATCACTGATAAGTGGATATTAATGAGCCCAGAAGCCCTAAATACTCAAGGCACAATTAGCAAGTCAAATGACTCTCAAGAAGAAGAAAGGAGAGGACCCTGGGCCTGTAAAGATTGGATTCAGTATTGTAGACCCAGAACAGAGAAATCGTGGGGGGAATGAGTGGGGAATAGCAGGGGGGAGAGGAATTATGGGACATATGGTGGGGGGTAACTGGGAAAGGGGAAAGCCTTTGGAATGTAAACATAGAATATAGAAAATAAAAATTAAAAAAAAACATTTTCACCCTCAAATAAAGCATACATGCTCCTGTTTTCAGATATGCTTCTATTGAAGCAAACTTTTAATATATTTTTATGTATTTTTTGAAATTTACATGGATATGTGTATTAGATTTTGATTATGGTTACCCCTCCACTCATCTCTTATTCTTCCTGGATTACCATTTCCTGTAAACACTTTCAAATTTTATGTCCTTTTTTGCAATAACTCATTGCATCCAATTAGTGTTGCTTATATGTGTAGTGAGGTAATGCCAATCACTGGAGCATGGTCAGTCTACTGGGTACCATACCCTTGAAAGAAATTGATTGGCTCCAGCCTAGTAGCCATCAACTGTTAATAGCTCAGTTAGGGGTAGAGGCTTATATGCCCTTCCAACATTCATGTTAGAGTGTTGACTGGCTTGGTTTTATACAAGCAGCTACAGACAGATGCTGTGAATTTGTGAGTGCAGTAGTCATGTCATGCCCCAAAGAAACAGAGTATTTTCCCCAAAATTTATCTGGCACTGGCTAGCTGTTATAATAATTTTGCCATCATTTCCAAGATGTCTTCTGTGTTTTGGCTAGGACTGTGACATGCATGGCCATTTAGGGCAGAAAACACCACAGTCATTTATTCCCTGAACTTTGATCCACAACAAATATCTATATTAATAACAATAAAAGCTTCTTTGATGAAGGCTGACAGCTTCACTCTCTGTGGATATAATGGTGATCATCTAAAAGGCATTTTTATATACTATCCCTTTATCAAAACGGTAGTAATATGTTGTCCCATAAGACCTTGGTTTGGTTCCAACTTGTAAAATGGGAATTATATCCATTCAGGAACCTATTGATCATTGCAATCATTAGGTTTTTTTCAACTGAATACAAGCTAGACTTATTTGGAAAGAAGAATCTCAACTGAGAAAATGCTTCCATCAGATTGTCCATTGGCAAGCTTGTAGAAAATTTTCTTTTCACTTCTTTTTTTTAAAATAAAAGTTTTGTCTTTTAATGATTGAGGAATTATTAATATTATTATGGCCATTTAAGAAAAGAATATAAATAGAAATTGATGGGATACTAAACATTTTTAAGTAAATGCAAATTTTATTTAAAAGTGAATATGAGATGCTTGAATGTAAGAAACCTTAAATGGTCATTATATGTTTTATCAAAATACTAACTAGTAATTGTTGTTAATAATTTCAGTAAAGCCTTGGCTTTTTCAAGTCAAAATGCATATGATAGCCATATAAACCACTATCCATTAAATTGCACACAACATCATAAAAGGTCATATTTAGTAGTTTTTAATGAACTTTAAGATCTAAAAGGAAGGCAGAGGCAGGTGGATTTCTGAGTTCGAGGCCAGCCTGGTCTACAGAGTGAGTTCCAGGACAGCCAGGGCTAAACAGAGAAACCCTGTCTCGAAAAACCAAAAAAAAAAATCTAAAAGGGTAAACAAATTCAAATTTTGAATTAATTTGTCCTAACACTCTCATATCCCAAAGCTCATAACAAAAAGGAAGTCTCAGTGTTCAAAAGTTTAATGAATTTCCACTCTGCTATATAAAGTTGTGTTCTTTTTTTAATAGATATTTGCTTTATTTATATTTCAAATGTTATCCCCTTTTCCTTTCCTCGTTTTCCCTCTGAAAACCCCTTATTGTATTCCCCTTCAAAGCATATGGACCACAGGGCCCAGAACTGATTATGTGCTATAGTACTCCATATCCAAGTACCTCCTGGAGAGAGCTGGGCTCCCTGGAGTACTGACCTGCCTGTGAGCACAGGTAAGACAACTACTTCTGCTCAGAGGGACCTGACCAGAACCCTCAGAACACAGAAGTGGACTGGAACAGGAGTCTTCCAGTTTCCTTCTGCTCCCAGAGCTGATCATGTGACACAGCACCAATAGCTGGTCATGTACAAAAGCACTACATACACAAATTCCTACCAAAGAGATCTGGTCTCCCAGGAGTACCAACACACAGAATTGCAAGAGGAACAATCCACAGTCAGAGACACCTAGACCAGCTAAAACCAGAGATAACCAAATGGGGAGAGGTAAGGGCAAGAACATAAGCAACAGAAACCAAGGCTACTTAGCATCATCAGAAACAAGCTCTCCCACCACAGCAATCCCTAGATACCCCAAAACACCTGAAAAGCAAGACTCTGATTTAAAATCATATCTCATGATGATGATAGAGGACTTTAAGAAGGACATAAATAATGCCCTGAAAGAAATACAGGAGAACACATGGTAAACAGGTAGAAACCCTTAAAGAGAAAACACAAAAAAATCTCTTAAAGAATAAAAAAATATACAACCAAACAGGTGAAGGAATTGAACAACACAACCCAATATCTAAAAAAGGAAATAGGAAAAAAAAAAGGAAAGAAATCACAAATGAGAGAACTCTGGAGCTACAAATCCTAGGAAAGAGATCAAGGAGTCATAGATGCATACATCACCAACAGAATACAAGAGATAGAAGACAGAATCTCAGGTGCAGAAAATACCAAAGAAAACATTGACACAACAGTCAAAGAATAAACAAAATGCAAAAGACTCCTAACCTAAATCATCCAGGAAATTCAGGACACACTGAGAACACCAAACCTAAGGATACTAGGTATAGAAGAGAGTGAAGATTCCCAACTTAAAGGTCCATTCAATATCTTCAACAAAATTGTAGAAGAAAACTTCCCTAACCTAAAGAAAGAGATGCCCATGAACATACAAGAACCCTACAGAACTCCAAACAGACTGGACCAGAACAGAAATTCTTCCCATCTCATAATAATCAAAATAGTAAATGCACAAAACAAAGAAAGAATATTAAAAGCAGTAAATGGAAAAGGTCAAGTAACATATAAAGGCAGACCAATCAGAATTATACCATACTTCTCAACTTATAAGAGAATTCAATTGATAAGAGAATATAAAAGCTAGAAGATCCTGGGCAAATGTCATATAGACCCTAAGAAAAGACAAATGCCAGCACAGGTTTATACCCAGCAAAATTCTCAATTACCATAGATGGCAAAAACATGACAAAAAGAAATTTACACAGTATCTTTCCACAAACCCAGTGCTTCAATGGATAGTAGATGGAAAACATGAGCACAAGGAGGAAAACTAAACCCTAGAATAAGCAAGAAAGTAATCTTCCAACCAATCCAAAGGAAGATAGCCATACAAATGTAACTCCACATCTAACAACAAAAATAACAGGGAGGAACAATCACTTTTCCTTATTATCTCTTAACATCAGTGGACTCAATTCCCCAATAAAAAGATACAGAGTAAAAGACTGGATATGTAAACAGGACCAAGAATTTTGCTGCATTCAGGAAATACACCGCAGTGTCAAAGACAGACATTGCTTCAGAGAAAAGGTCTAGAAAAAAATATCCCAAGCAAATGGTCCCAAGAAACAAGCTGTAGTAGCTATCTAATATCCAGTACAATCAGCATTCAACTAAAAGTTATCAAAAAAGATAAGCAAGGACAACTCATATTCATCAAAGAAAAATCTACCTAGAAGAAGTCTCAATTCTGAACATCTATGCTCCATATGCAAGGGCACCCACATTGATAAAAGAAACTTTACTAAAGCTCAGAGCACACACTGCACCTCACACAATAATAGTGGGAGACTTCAACACCCCACTCTTAACAAAGGACAGATCACAGAAACAGAAACTCAACAGAGGCACAATGAAACTAACAGAAATTATGGGTCAAATAGATTTAATAGATATCTATAGAATATTTCATCCTAAAACCAAAGAATATATCTTCTTCTCAGAACCTCATATTACCTTTTCCAAAGTTGAACATATAATAATAGTTCACAAAATAGGCCTCAGCAGATACAAGAAGATTGAAATAATTCCCTGCATATCAGATCACCAAGGATAAGGCTGGTCTTCAATAAAAAGAAAACCAAAAGAAAGCCCATATACATATGGAAGATAGACAACATTCTACTCAATGATAACTTGGTCAAGAAAGAAATAAAGAAATTAAAGACTTTTATTTGTTTTTGTTTTTGTTTTTGTTTTTCCGAGAAAGGGTTTCTCTATATAGCCCTGGCTGTCCTGGAACTCACTCTGTAGACCAGGCTGGCCTCAAACTCAGAAATCTGCCTGTCTCTGCTTCCCAAGTGCTGGGATTACAGGCATGTGCCACCACCGCCCGGCTAAGACTTTTTAGTTTTTATTGAAAATGAACGCACAATTTACCCAAATCTATGTGACACAACGAAAGCAGTGTTAAGAGGAAAACTCATAGCTCACTGTGCCTCCAAAAAGAAGCTGGAAAGAGCATACACCACTAGCCTAACAGCACCCCTGAAAGCTCTTGAACAAAAAGAAGCCAATACACCCAAAAGGAGTAGGGAGCAGGAAATCATCAAACTCACAGCTGAAATCAACCAAGTACAAATAAAAATATACAAAGAATCAACAAACCCGGGAGCTGGTTATTTGAGAAAATCAACAAAATTGATAAACCCTTAGCCACACTAATCAGAGGGCACAGAGACAGTATCCAAATTAACAAAATCAGAAATGAAAAAGGAAAATATAACAGAAGCTGAGGAAATTAAAAAAAATTATCAGCTCCTACAACAAAAGCCTATGCTTAACACAACTGGAAAATCTTGAGGTAAAAGAAGATTTTTTTAGAAACACGCCAGGTGCCAAAGTTAATCAGGATCAGATAAACCATCTAAACAGTTCCATTGCCCCCAACGAAATAAAAGCAGTCATTAAAAGTCTCTTATCCAAAAAAAAAAAAAAAAAAAAAAAAAAAAAAAAAAAAAAGTCCAGGACCAAATTGGTTTAGTGAATAATTCCATCAACTATCAAAGTAGACCTAATGCCAATCCTCTTCAAACTATTTCACAAAATAGTAACAGAAGCAACACTACACAATTCATTCTATGAAGCCACAACTATGCTTATACATAAACCACACAAAAGTCCAACAAAGAAAGAGAACTTTAGACCAAAGTCCCTTATAAATATCAATGCGAATATATACAATAAATTTCTTGCAAGCTAAATACAAGAACACATAAAAATGATCATTCATAAAGATAAAGTAGGCTTCATCTTAGGGATGAAGGGAAGTTTCAACATATCAAAATTCATCAGTATAATCTACTATATAAACAAACTCAAAGGAAAGAAATGCATCAACATTTCATTAGATACTGTAAAAGCATTTGACAAAATTCAACATGCCTTCATGTTAAAAGTGTTGGAGAGACCAGGAGTCCAAGGCCCATACCTAAACATATTAAAAGCAATATACAGCAAAACAGTGCCAACATCAAACTAAAAGGAGAAAAACATGAAGCAGTCTCACTAAAATCAGGGACTAGACAAGGTTACCCACTCCCCATCTATTCAATATAGAACTTGAAGTTCTAGCTAGATCAGTTAGACAACTAAAAGAGATCAATGTGAGACAAATTGGAAAGGAAGAGGTCAAACTATCAATATTTGCAGATGATATCATAGTATACTTAAGTGATCCCAAAAATTCCACCAGAAAACTCATAAACCTGAGGAACAACTTTAACAAAGTGGCTGGATATAAAATCAACTCAAATAAATCAGTAGCATTCCTATACTCAAAAGATAAATGGGCTGAGAAAGAAATTAGAAAAACGGCAACCTTCACAAGAATCACAAGCAATATAAAATATCTTGGTGTGACTTTAACTAAGCAAGTGAAATACCTGTATGTCAAAACTTCAAGTCCCTGAAGAAAGAAATCAAAGAAGACCTCAGAAGATGGAAAGATCTCCCATGCTTATGGATTGGCAGGATTATTATAGTAAAAATGTCCATCTTTCCATCTACAGATTCAATGAAATCCCCATCAAAATCCCAACTCAATTCTTCATAGAGTTAGAAAGATCAATCTCAAATTCAGGAGTAGAGTCTAAGGCAAAGACCATACAGAGACTACTCTACTTAGTGATCCATCCTATATACAGTTACAAAACCTATACATTATTATTGATGCCCATGAGTACTTGCTGACCAGAGCAGGATACAGGTGTCACATGGGAGGCTCTGCTGGTGCATGACAAATACAGAGAGGGATACTCTCAGCCATTGAACTGAGCACACGGTCTCCAATGGAGGAGCTAGAGAAAGGACCCAAGGAGCTGAAAAGGTTTGCAGCACCATAGAAGGAAGAACAATATGAGCCACCCAGTACTCCCAGAGCTCCCAGGGACAAAACCCATCAACCAGATAGTACACATGTCATTACCCATGGCTCCAGAAGAATAGGCAGCAAAAGATGGCCTTGTTGGCCATCAAAGGGAGGAGAGGCCCCTGTCCTGGAAAGGCTTGATGCAGCAGTGTAGGGGAATACCAGGACAGGGAAGCAGGAGAGGGTTGATTGGGGAACAGGGGAAAGGGAGATGGCATATGGGATTTTTAACGGGAAGAACTAGGAAAGGGGAAATCATTTGAATTGTAAATAAAGAATATATCTAATAAAATTAAATTAAACATAAAAAAAACCACTAGATTCCAGCCAGCGCTACCATCGTGCGGGTGGATCTGCCAGGCTCTTGCCACCAGCCAGGGCCAGGGCCGAGGCTCTACAGGACTTCTCCAAGCCCTCAGGCCTTGCACCAAGGCAGCTGGTAGCAACCTGCCCGTGTTCCCTTACAGCAGCGGTCGCGGTAGGTCTCCATATTGCCACCAGGACACCACTAGAGAGTCCCACGTAGACAGACTCAATCAGGGGCTACCATCACTTGGGAGGATCCTCCAGGCTCACCCCACTAACCAGGGCAAGGGCGGCTGCTGGAGAGACATCTCTACACCCTCCAACTTTGCACCAACTCATTTGGGAACCGCCCTCCCTGAGGTCCCCTCAGCACTCGCAGAGGCAGTCTCTATCTTGCAGCAGAGTCACCAGTAGAGAAACAACAGGTGAGCCCAGCTTTGCGGGAGGTTCAAACACCAGCCATTGATAACAAGGTCAACTAACACCAGAGATAACCAGATGGCAAAACGAAAATGAAGGAAAGTTTCTAACAGAAATCAAGGCAGCATGACAGCATCTGAACCCAGTTCCCCAACAACAGGAAGCTCTGGATACCCCAACACACCAGAAAAAGAAGATTTGGATCTAAAATCACTGGTCAGGATGCTGGTAGCAGAATACATAGATAAATCTTTTAAAGAAATACAGGAGAAAATGGATCAAAAGTTAGAAGCCTTTAAAGGGAAACACAAAAATCACTTAATAAAATTCAGGAGAATATGGATCAAAAAGAAGAAGCCAATAAGGAGGAAAGACAAAAATCACTAAAAGAAATACAGAAGAACATGGGTCAACAAGTAGAAGCTATGAAAGAGGAAACACAAAAATCTCTTAAAGAAATACATGAAAACACAATCAAGCAAGCAAAAGATCTGAACATATCCATCCAGGTTCTAAAAACAGAAGTAGAAACAACTAAGAAATCGCAGAGGGGGACAACATTGGAGATAGAAAACCTTGGGAAGAAATCAGGGGCCATAGATGCAAATATCAACAATAGAATAAAAGAAATAGAAGACAGAATCTCAGAAGCCGAAGATACCAGAGGAACCATTGATTCAACAGTCAAAGAAAATACAAAATGCAAAAAGGTTGTAACCCAAAACATCCAGGAAATCCAGGACACAATGAGAAGACCAAATCTAAGGATTAGAGGTATAGATGAGAGTGAAGATTTACAAGTTAAAGGGCCAGCAAATATCGTCTACAAAATTATGGAAGAAAACTTCCCCAATCTAAAGAGAGAGATGCCCATGAATATACAAGAAACCTACAGAACTCAAAACAGACTGGACCAGAACAGAAATACATCCTGTCACATAATAATCAAAACCCCAAATGTACTAAACAAAGAAAGAATATTAAAGGCAGCAAGAGAAAAAGGCCAAGTAACATATAAAGGAAGACCTATCAGAATAACACCAGACTTCCAACATGAAACCATGAAAGCTAGAAGATCCTAGGCAGATAACATGCAAACTCTAAGAGAACACAAATTTCAGCCAAAACTACTTTACCCAGCAAAACTCGCAATCGCCATAGATGGAGACATCAAGGTATTCCATGACAAAACCAAATTTGCATGTTATCTTTCCACAAACCCAGCCCTACAAAGGATAATAGGGGGAAAACACAAAGACAAGGAAGGAAACTACACCCCGGAAGAAGCAAGATAGAAACCTCCTCTCATCAAACCCAAAAGAAGATAACCTATCAAATATTAAAAAATAATTTCAAAAATGTCGGGAGGTAATAATTAATTACTATTCCTTAATATCTCTTAACATCAATGGACTCAATTCCCCAATAAAAAGTCATAGACTAACAGACTGGATATGGAAATAAGACCCTACATTTGGCTGCATACAGGAAACACATCTCAGTGTTAAAGACAAACACTGCCTTAGAGTAAAAGGCTGGAAGACAATTTTACAAGCAAATGGTCTCAGGAAACAAGCTGGAGTAGCCATTATTATATCAGATAAAATTGACTTTCAACCTAAAGTCATTAAAAGAGACTCAGAAGGTCACTTCATGCTGGTCAAAGGGAAAATCCACCAAGAAGAGCTCTCAATACTGAACATCTATGCTCCAAATGCAAGGGCACCATCATTCATAAAAGAAACCTTACTAAAGCCTAAAGCACATATTACACCTAACACAATAATTGTGGGTGACTTCAACACTCCACTCTCTTCAATGGACTGATCAGGAAAGCAGAAACTAAATAGGGACACAGTGAAACTAATTGAAACTTTGGACCAATTGGATTTAACATATATATATATATATATATATATATGTAACATTTCATCCTAAAGCAAAAGAATATACCTTTTTCTCAGCACCCCATGGTACCTTCTCCAAAATTGATCATATAATTGGTCACAAGACAGATGTCAACAAATACAAGAAGATCGAGCTAATCCCATGCCTCCTATCAGATCACCATGGAGTTAGAGTGGTCTTCAATAGCAACAAAAACCACAGAAAGCCCACATACACATGGAAACTGAACAATACTCTACTCAATGACACCTTGGTCAAGGAAGAAATAAAAAAGAAATCAAAGACTTTTTAGAATTCAATGAAAATGAAGGTACAACCTATCCAAATCTATGGGACACAATGAAAGCAGTGCTAAGAGGAAAACTCATAGCTCTAAGTCCATCCAAAAAGAAACTGGAGAAAGCATGCATTAGCAGCTTGATGGCACACCCTAAAGACCTGCAAGAAAAAGAAGTTAATTCACTTAGGAGGAGTAGAAGACAGGAAATCATCGAACTCAGGGCTGAAATCAATCAAGTAGAAACAAAGAGAACCATACAAAGAATCAACAAAACCAGGAGCTGGTTCTTTGAGAAAATCAACAAGATAGATAAACCCTTAGCCAGACTAACCAAAGGAAACAGAGGCGGTATCCAAATTAACAAAATTAGAAATTAAAAGGGAGACATAACAACAGAAACTGAGGAAATTCAAAAGATCATCAGATCCTACTACAAAGGACTATATTCAACACAACTGGAGAATCTGGAGGAAATGGACAATTTCCTAGACAGATCCCAAATACCAAAATTAAATCAGGATCAATTAGAGCAACTAAATAGTCCCATAACCCCTAAAGAAATAGAAGGGGCTATAGAAAGCCTCCCAACCAAAAAAGTACAGGACCAGATGGTTTTAGTGCAGAATTCTACCAGACATTCAAAGAAGACTTAACACCAATACTCTTCAAACTATTCCACAAAATAGAGACAGAAGGGACACTGCCCAACTCGTACTTCGAAGCCACAATTACCCTGATATCAAATCCACGCAAAGATCCAAAGAAGGAAGAGAACTACAGGCCAATTTCCATTATGAATATCGATGCAAAAATACTAAATAAAGGTAGTGGCGGGCCTCCATATTGCAACCAAAACACAGCTGGAGAGGCCCAGGTAGACAGACTCTATCTGGGGCTACCTTCGCGGGGGGTGGGGGTGGGGGGGATCTGCTAGGCTCTTGCCACCAGGCAGGCCCAGCTCCGCCCAAAGCTCTTCAGGACTTCCCAGCAGCCTCAGGCCTTGCACCAATGGCAGTGGGTTGCAGCCAGCTCCTGATCCCTTAGAGCAGCAGTCATGCATAATCACCAGTAGAGAAACAACAGGTGAGCCCAGCCTCATGGGCGATTCAAACACCAGCCAGAAAAATAAGACTTCGATATAAAATCACTGGTCAGGATGCTGGTAGCTAAACACATAGAAAAATCTCTTAAAGAAATAGAGGAGAAAATGGATCAAAAGTTAGAAGCCTTTACAAGGCAAATACAAAAATCACTTCAAGAAATTCAGGAGAAGATGGATCAAAAAGAAGAAGACAATAAGGAAGAAAGACAAAAAACACTTAAAGAAATACAGAAGAACTTGGGCCAACAAGTAGAAGCTATGAAAGAGGAAACACAAAAATCTCTTAAAGAAATACATGAAAACACAATCAAGCAGGCAAAAGATCTGAGCATATCCATCCAGGTACTAAAAACAGAAGTAGAAACAACTAAGAAATCGCAGAGGAAGACAACATTGGAGATAGAAAAACCTTGGGAAGAAATCAGGAGCCATAGATGCATATATCAACAATAGAATACAAGAGATAGAAGACAGAATATCAGAAGCCGAAGATACCATAGGAACCATGGATTCAACAGTCAAAGAAAATACTAAGTGCAAAAAGGTTGTAACCCAAAACATCCAGGAAACCCAGGATACAATGAGAAGACCAAACCTAAGGATTATAGCTATAGACGAGAGTGAAGATTTACAAGTTAAAGGGCCAGCAAATATCGTCTACAAAATTATGGAAGAAAACTTCCCCAACCTAAGGAGAGAGAATGACACCACACTTCTTACCTGAGACCATGAAAGCTAGAAGATCCTGGGCAGATATCATGCAAACTCTAAGAGAACACAAACTTCAGCCAAAACTACTTTACCCAGCAAAACTCTCAATCGACATAGATGGAGACATCAAGGTATTCCATGACAAAACCAAATTTGCACGATATCTTTCCACATATCCAGCCCTACAAAGGATAATAGGGGGAAAACACCAAGACAAGGACAGAAACTACACCCAGGAAGAAGCAAGATAAAAACCTCCTCTCATCAAATCCAAAAGAAGATAACCTCTCAAATATAAAATAAATAAATAAATAAATAAATAAATATAATTTCAAAAATGTCTGGAGGTAATAATTACTATTTCTTAATATCTCTTAACATCAATGGACTCAATTCCCCAATAAAAAGACATAGATTAACAGACTGGATACGGAAACAGGACCCTATATTTTGCTGCATACAGGAAACACATCTCAGTGTTAAAGACAAACACAATTATGCTAATACCTAAACCGCAAAAAGATCCAACAAAGAAAGAGAACTACAGGCCAATTTCTCTTATGAATATTGATGCAAAATATTAAATAAAATTCTTGCCAACCAAATCCAAGAGCACATCAAAACTATCATTCACCATGATCAAATAGGCTTCATCCCAGGGATGCAGGGATGGTTCAAAATACAAAAATCCATCAATATAATCCACTACATAAAGAAACTAAAAAAAAAAAACCACATGGTCATCTCATTAGATGCTGAAAAAGCATTCGACAACATTAAGCATCCTTTCATGCTAAAAGTCATGGAAAGAGTAGGAATTCAAGGCCCATACCTAAACATAGTAAAAGCAATCTACAGCAAACCAGTAGCCAACATCAAAATAAATGGAGAGAAACTTGAAGCAATCCCACTAAAATCAGGGACTAGACAAGACTGCCCCTCTCTCTCCATATCTGTTCAATATAGTACTTGAAGTTCTAGCGAGAGCAATTAAACAACACAAGGAAGTCAAAGGGATACAAATTGGAAAGGAAGAAGTCAAACTATCATTATTTGCAGACGATATGATAGTTTATTTAAGTGACCCAAAACCTCCACCAGAGAACTTCTACAGCTGATAAACAACTTCAGCAAAGTGGCTGGTTATAAAATTAACTCAAGCAAATCAGTAGCCTTCTTGTACTCAAAGGACAAGCAGGCTGAGAAAGAATTTAGGGAAATAACACCCTTAACAATAGCGAAAAACAACATAAAGTACCTTGGCATAACTCTAACCAAACAAGCGAAAGATCTGTATGACAGGAACTTCAAGCCCTTGAAGAAAGAAATCAAAGAAGACCTCAGAAGATGGAAAAATATTTCTTGCTCCTGGATGGGCAGGATCAATATAGTAAAAAGGGCCATCTTGCCAAAAGCAATCTACAGATTCAATGCAATCCCCATCAAAATCCCAAATCAATTCTTCATAGATCTAGAAAGAGCAATTCTCAAATTCATCTGGAGCAACAAAAAACCCAGGATAGCTAAAACTATTCTCAACAATAAAAGGACTTCTGGGGGAATCAATATCCCTGACCTTAAGCAGTACTACAGAGCAATTGTGTTAAAAACTGCATGGTATTGGTACAGCAACAGGCAGGTAGATCAATGGAATAGGATTATAGACCCAGAAACTAACCCACAGACTTATGGTCACTTGATCTTTGATAAAGGAGCCACAACCATCCAGTGGAAAAAAGATAGCCTTTTCAACAAATGGTGCTGGTTCAACTGGAGGTCAACATACAGAAGAATTCGAATTGACCCACTCTTACCTCTTTGCACTAATATCAACTCCAAGTGGATCAAGGACCTCCACATAAAACCAGACACACTGAAACGATTAGAAAAGAAACTCTGGAAGACCCTGGAGGACATGGGCACAGGGGAAAAGTTTCTGAACAGAACACCAATAGCTTATGCACTAAGATCAAGAATCGACAAATGGGACCTCATAAAATTACAAAGTTTCTGTAAGGCAAAGGACACTGTCAGAAGGACAAAACGGCAACCAACAAAGTGGGAAAAGATCTTCACCAACCCCACATCCAGCAGAGGGCTAATATCCAATATATACAAAGAACTCAAGAAGTTAGACCCCAAAGAACCAAATAACCCTATCAAAAAAATGGGGTACAGAGCTAAACAAAGAATTTTCACCAGAAGAAATTCGGATGGCCGAGAAACACCTTAAGAGATGTTCAACATCATTAGTCATCAGAGAAATGTAAATCAAAACAACCCTGAGATTCCACTTCACACCAGTCAGAATGGCTAAGATTAAAAACTCAAGAGACAACAAGTGCTGGCGAGGATGTGGAGAAAGAGGAACACTCCTCCACTGTTGGTGGGATTGCAAAATGGTAAAACTGCTCTGGAAATCAGTTTGGTGGTACCTCAGAAAATTGGGTATGTCACTTCCAGAGGACCCTGGCATACCACTCCTGGGCATATACCCAGAGGATTCCCCTGCATGCAATAAAGACACATGCTCCACTATGTTTATAGCAGCCTTGTTTATAATAGCCAGAAATTGGGAGGAGCCCAAATATCCCTCAAAGGAGGAATGGATACAGAAAATGTGGTATATTTATACAATGGAATACTACTCAGCAATTAAAAATAATGAATTCATGCAATTTGTAGGTAAATGGTTAGACCTGGAAAATATCATCCTGAGTGAATTAACCCAATCAAAAAAGAATGCACATGAAATGCAATCACTGATAAGTGGATATTAATGAGCCCAGAAGCCCTAAATACTCAAGACACAAATAGCAAGTCAAATGATTCCCAAGAAGAAGAAAGGAGAGGACCCTGGGCCTGTAAAGATTGGATCCAGTTTAGTAAAGAAACCGAGGGGGCAGGGGGAATGATTGGGGAACAGTTGGGGGCGGAGAGGAACTATGGGAACTATGGTGGGTGGGAACTGGGAAAGGGGAAAGCCTTTGGAATGTAAACATAGAATATAGAAAATAAAAACAACAACAACAACAACAAAAAAAAAAACTCAAGAGACAACAAGTGCTGGCAAGGATGTGGAGAAAGAGGAATACTCGTCCACTGTTGGTGGGATTGCAAAAATGGTAAAACCACTCTGGAAATCTGTTTGGCGGATCCTCAGAAAATTGGGCATGTAACATCTAGAGGACCCTGTCATACCACTCCTGGACATATACCCAGAGGATTCCCCTGCATACAATAAAGACACATGCTCCACTATGTTTATAGCAGCCTTGTTTATAATAGCCTGAAATTGGAAGGAGCCCAAATATCCCTCAAAGGAGGAATAGATACAGAAAATGTGGTATATTTATACAATGGAATACTACTCAGCAATTAAAAATAATGAATTCATGCAATTTGTAGGTAAATGGTTAGACCTGGAAAATATCATCCTGAGTGAGTTAACAAAATCACAAAAGTATACACATGAAATGCAATCACTGATATGTGGATATTAATGAGCCCAGAAGCCCTAAATACTCAAGGCACAATTAGCAAGTCAAATGACTCCCAAGAAGAAGAAAGGAGAGGACCCTGGGCCTGTAAAGATTGGATCCAGTTTTGTAAAGAAACCGTGGGGGCAAGGGAAATGATTAGGGAATAGTTGGTGGGGAGAGGAACTATGGGATGTATGTTGGGGGGGAAATGGGAAATGGGAAAGCCTTTGGAATGTAAACATAGAATATAGAAAATAAAAATTTAAAAAAATAAATAAAATTAAAAACAAAACAAAAAACTCAAGAGACAACAAGTGCTGGCAAAGTTGTGGAGAAAGAGGAATACTCCTCCACTGTTGGTGGGATTGCAAAATTGTAAAACCGCTCTGGAAATCAGTTTGGTGGTTCCTCAGAAAATTGGGCATGTCACTTCCAGAGGACCCTGGCATACCACTCCTGGGCATATACCCAGAGGATTCCCCTGCATACATAAAAGACACATGCTCCACTATGTTCATAGCAGCCTTGTTTATAATATCCATTGTTGGAAGGAGCTCAGATATCCCTCAAAGGAGCAATGGATACAGAAAATGTGGTATATATATATATACAATGGAATACTACTCAGCAATTAAAAATAATGATTTCATCCAATTTGTAGGCAAATGGTTAGATCTGGAAAATATCATCCTAAGTGAGTTAACCCAATCACAAAAGAATACAGATGAAAAGCAATCACTGATAAGTGGATATTAATGAGCCCAGAATCTCTAATTACTCAAGGCACAATTAGCAAGTCAAATGATTCCCAAGAAGAAGAAAGGAGAGGACCTTGGGCCTGAAATGATTGGATCCAGTTTTGCTGGAGAGTATCAGAATAGAGAAATGGTAGGGGGTGATTGGGGAATAGATGGGGGGGACAGGACGTATGGGACAGATTGTCGGGGAGGAAGTGGGAAAGGAGAAAGCCGAAAGCCTTTGGAGTGTAAACAAAGAATATAGAATTTAAAAAAAGGAAAAAAAAACACTATTCTGGTTATTTTCACACGGACGGAAGACAAATGCATTCACATTATTGTGTGTTTTGTGTTTGTCTATGTTAAAACAGTTTTCTTCTAGATCTAATGCATTGTACAGTTTTTTCTGAGAAATGCATGTGAAAATCCAAAATAGTAATGAAATATAGTGTTGCACAGTAAAGACAATCACATACTAATAACTTGCTAATCCCATTTAGCAACAACAAGAACAACAATAAAAAGAATCCCATGATAGTGAAAACTATTTTCAACAATAAAAGTACATCTTGGTGGCATCATCATCCCTGACCTCAAGCTGTATTATAGAGCAAAATTGACAAAAACAAAAACAAGCAAACAATCACCAGGAAAACAAAAAAAGAAAACAAAACAAAACAAACCCTGCATGGTATTGGTACAGTGACAGGCAGGTAGATCAATGGAATAGGATTGAAGACACAGAAATGAACCCACACACCTATGGTCACTAGATCTTCGACACAGGAGCTGAAACCATCCAGTGGAAAAAAGATAGTCTTTTCAACAAATGGTGTTGGCTCAACTGGAGGCCAGCATGCAGAAGAATGAGAATTGATCCACTCTTATCTCCTTGTACTAAGCTCAACTCCAAGTGGATCAAGGACCTCCACATAAAACCAGACACACTGGAACTAATAGAAAGGAAACTGGGTTAGTGAAGATCTTTTCCCAATTTGTCGGTTGCCGATTTGTCCTTTTGACAGTGTCTTTTGCCTTACAGAAACTTTGTAATTTCATGAGGTCCCATTTGTCTATTCTTGATCTTAGAGTATAAGCAATTGGTGTTCTGTTCAGGAATTTTCCTGCTGAGCCAATGTCCTCAAGGGTCTTCCCCAGTTGTTCCCCAGTTGTTCTCACAACCATGCCTTCCCAAGTCTAGTATGCAATGGGCTGACTGAGAACAGTTTTCACAGGGCTAAAGGAAATCAGAGGATTGTACTTCTACAGGAGTGAATTTGTTCTTTCTGTTTTCTTGTTTCTTTGCAAGACTGTTTGCAAAGATTAGTGCTCCTTAAAAAGAGAAGTTAGTGGAGGGGAGAAAATAGGGATATGAGAAACTAAAGAATGCATGTCCAGGAAAAACTACATTGTCTAACATTTACATGACTCTGGTCCTTCACAAATGAAGGGTTAAATAGGAGAGTACCAGAACAGAGAAATGGTGGGGAGTGATTGGGGAATGGGCGGGGTGGGGGAGGATTTATGGGACATATGGTGAGGGGGGAAAAAGAAAAAAATAAAATAAATAAAATAAAATGTCATAGTTTGCCTATTTTGTTTCATCTGTCAATTTCTTCCTCATAAAGAATTTCAATGCACTAACATAATGTTAACAAGTTTGCCAAATTACCGAAATCTTAGCAATGAGATTTCATAAGCCGTTGTGAAGCAGCTCTAGAGTAGCTCTGATGGTATTATTTCTATGTTCAGTGAACTTTCCTGATTACTTTTCCTGATATTTGCTCTTGTAATTATATAACCAACTGAGTGATAGCTGTTGGCATTCTTATAAATTAAAAACAAAAAAAAAACCAAAAAAACAAAAAACAAGGAGCCAAGGATATAGTCATTCTCTACTGAGTTGTTTAGAAATTTTCCCTTGATTTTAAAGTTAGACTGAGGTGTTTGCCATAGGTAAACATGTGTGATGTCTTTGTGAGAAAATAACATATTTAAAATGAGATATCATGAAATAACTATGGAGGCAAGCAGGATCATCTGCACACGTGCTACAATTTTGACATAGTCTATCATATTCGTTCTCTGTACCTAGAGGATCTTCTTTATGCACACAGAGGTACTATGTTGTCAAGCGTGAGGAAAATATATTTGGCTTCATTGCTCTTCTTGTTTTACCTCCTTCAGAAGCCATTCGATCATACCTTATTATTCTCTTTGACCCCAGTGGGTGATCTGGGTCCAGATTGGCTGTTTTTCACCTCGGTGACCTTCATTCCAGGAGTCTCTCATATTGTTCTACCTCCTACTCCCCTAGAAACAGACAGATATGAATTTCCACATTAAAGGGGGAAAGTTTTGAAATGTACAAAAAGGAATACCTTTTTAAAAGACCAACGCTTCAAATATTTATGTCAAGGTTTTTCCAATGTATATGGTCTCTTCTTCCTCCTTTCTCTAGCCAAAGGTGTTCAGGGGAGTGGTAGATTTATTGCATGGTAAGGTCTTCAACTTACACTGTAAACATTTTAACCCCATTATACTCAACAAAATAATTTCATCCAGTGCTTAAACTCTTATCTTCCATGACATATTGTTAATTCCTGTTATTAAAACATTGTTGCCAGTAGAAATATTTACATTTTCTTTTACCTCCCACAATATCCTCATGAGCATATTAAAACTGAAAAAAAATAGTAAAGAGCCATAGTTTTCACGGAAATTTGTTTTCCATATACCATATCACAAACTGTCTGTATGCCATGAGGAAATGAGTAAGAGTCACTATGCATTAAAGTCTATAGGCTTATTCCATTTTGTTTAGAATTTTCGTGTACATGTTGACAAGTTGAATTGCTCTACAAAAAGAAATTTTCTATGAATCAACTTGAATAGAATTGGAAAAAATTTTATTTTGAAATACATCCAAGCCATATACAAAATCTAAGCAGACATAATGTTATCCTTCAGTCAGATTTCTGAACTTACTTATTACCTTCTGAACCCTTACTACCTAGTCATAAAGCCTTGAAAATCACTCCAATAATAACTATGTTAATCCACAGCAAACTTTCTTACCCTGACAACTTCATAATACATTTCTAGCAACCTAGTTTACTTTATTTTAATTACCATTAAAAACTGTTGATGCATGATGACCTTTGATTCTAATGCCTATTGTCACATCATATACCCTCTGTCTTTGATAAGCATCAAATTGTATCAGTATGTGGAAAGGTGTTGATTTATTCTGAACTAAATCAGGTCAGCTTTTTACTTTCATTAAGGAAAATGGCATTTTGATGGGCAAACAGGTTGCTAGCATGACTAATCTCAACTGAAACCTAAGTTGAAAAACAAAGTTAGCTGTGACATTGCAAGAGTCCCCATTTATAACCAACTGGAGCTAAATTTCCAATTGTTTCACCTATAAGGCAAAAGACATTTGTGATACCAGATGTGAAATTTTGTCCAGAGACCTGAGCTTCAAGCTGTGCATTTTCTACCTCTTTCATCACTGCCAGGAAAAGTGGCTCTGCACCTATAATTTAGCTGATGACTCATCATCCACAACAGAAAGCACTTTGCCTCTTCCCAAGTGATCTTGGTGCATAAGTTGTAAAAGGATTAAAATCCCAAATCTTCCAAAAAGGTATAATTCAGAGATGCTTGCAGGTGCCCTAGAAGTGCTAAGGTATTAAGAATCTGGTGAGGTACTCCTGTATTCATTTAAGTTTTCTAAATTCAAAAAGAAAGCAGAGATGGAAGATGATTAAAAAAACCAAAACAAGTCATCTTGTTAAATTAACTTTCAAAGAATCCAAGGTTGTAAAAAACTTTTGTATATTTGATTTATTTGGTTAATAAATTGTACTTATATTTTAGATAATGCATGTGGGAAATTTAGAGGATTTAAACACAGGCATAAATTTATACAGCAATTCAATTGAAAAATGATTTCTAGATCATTAGAAGCAAACATTTCAAAGATAAACAAGAGTTTATGTTTCCTGCTAATGATTATTCTATATTATATAGCTTTGTCCATTTGACAAGTGGCCAGTTGGATAATAAAAAAATCATAACATCTAGTTCATTCCTCTATTTTCAACACGACACTTAACTGTGCATCTTTTCATGATAATGACTTATACAAGTCGAAATATCTGTATGTATTTACTCGTAGGTCCATCCACTTTCAACTCAAGTATTTCCTGACTTCCTTTTCTCCTCTATTTCCAAAAGAAGAGTTTTCACTATGTGAGCTTTTTAAAAGTTGCAGTCACTCATTCCATTCCTATTCTAGGTAATAAAATTGAATTCCTAATGCCATCTAAGAAGCTGCATTGCATAAATCAAGTCTATAGGATCCTGCCACATTATGTGAGAAATAAGGACCTAGAATACATGAATCTGAACACTAACTTTTACAGACAGTTTCTAATGGTATATACACCATGTTAACAAGTAAGTTTCACTCAATTCAGTCTTGAAAACAGTCCATGAAGCATCAAAGCACCATTTTACACATGAAGAGACTGGAGTTTCAAGTGTTTCGCTAGATTTCATGCTGTATTCAAAATGCTCACTTACTGTATAAAAATGAAAACATATTCCATAGGTTATAAAAATAAGAAGTTGACTAGTTTGCTAACATGTTATTCAAGCAGGAGCAAAACATAAAATTAGTCTTTTAATTTAGAAAATAGAATGAAGTTCAACTCTATCTTTTTAAACAAAACAATACAGATAACATGTCTTTACAGTTAGCTGCAGTCTCAATCACTCCCAGAAGATTGCCTTGCCAATGCAATCAGTTTGCTATATTTCTACACTTCTGAAAATTTCAGCGAGTGGTTTTATCCTCATGCATGTTCACCCTGAGAGTCTTAATAAAAGTGCATTATAGTTTAAAAAAATAAAGAAAACAAAAGAAGGAGCGGGAGGTGATTGATTAGACTCTTAGCAATGCAGTTAAATCTAGCTGTGTTAGTTGTTCATAAGTTGAATATAAGTGAGAGAATTCCAGACATGGCAAAGACAGGAATTCACAATTTTCTGCCAAAATAGTATAAAACCAGCCTGCTTACATTATATTATTATTTTTGAGGTTATTATAAAAAGCATTGCATTTATAATTATGTTTTGCCTGATGAAATATTGAGAAGGGTATGCAGAACAATGACTGAAGAACTAGACACGTAGATATTCACTAAAAAACAGATGTCATTATTTAATAATCTTATGTTATACCCTCTTAGACAACTCAAAGTACTGAATTTGCATATCTAATATTATCAATTTGTCAATAAGGGAAATATAAAGACTAAAGGAAACAAAAACAAAGTTATTAGAAAAAGTAAATAGGGCCCATGAGGTCCTTTGAAAGGACATTTACAATTATATATACCATCTTATTTAAAACTGAAAATTACTTTATGGGATTTTTTTTCTCTAAAGCTTATGAAACTAAGTCCTAGAGATATTTCATGATTTACCCTTCCTCTCACATCTCAAAAAACTGGCTGAAGTTTTCAAGTATTTCAATTGTACTAAAAAAAGATCAAAAGAAAGAAACAAATGAAAGAGAGAGAGAGAGAGAGAGAGAGAGAGAGAGAGAGAGAAAAGAATAAAGTTATTATTTTAGAATCAAGGAAAATAATTGGCAGATAAGTAGTTGGGTGTCATAGCACAAGAGTTTCCATATGGGTACTTCCATTCAAATGACCAGTCATAGAAGTTTTAAGGTAGAAGGAAAATGGATCGTTAACTACATGGCAGAGTAGTAACTTCAGTATTACTGATGAAAGCTGTGAGGATATAAAAACTCATGATTGGAAATAAAGTGACCTAATAAGTAATCATAAAGACCAGAATTATAATACTGTGGTAGTGTAGAGGCGATATCCCCATAGTCTCAGGAACTATGAATACTTGGTCCCCAACTGAAAACACCATTAGGGAGACTTAGAAGGTATGGTCTTGTAAGAAGTGTGTTACTGGAAGAAGGCTTTGAGAGTTTAAAACGTGTTCTATTTCTTCTTCACTCTCTTTTCTTCCTATTTGCCCCTTAAGATATGAACACCTAGATTGTTTTTCAAACTGCCAGAGTGGTAGCCTCTGCTCCACATTCATGGACTCTAATCTGCTGGAACCAAAAGCCCAAGTAAACTCTTTATTCTAAAAGGTTCCTTAGCCATGGCATGTTATCACAGAAGTAAAGAAGTTTAGGGATGGTAAGAATAAAAAGAGAGTAGAGGATTATTGAAAATACATTAGAAAAAATGAATAGAACTGGACAACTACTTAGATGCAGGTAGTGATAGAGAGGAGTCCATGAAGGGGCTTCAAGTTATAGTTTGAATTGCCACTGGGAAATCTGTGTGGTATACTAACACAATTAAGAGAAGATAAATTCAACTGTCTACAGAGACAGAATTTATTGTCACACTTGATTAGTTTAAGTTGGTACTAGAAAATCTAGGGGAAGATTTGCACAATAAGTTGGAGGTAAAAGTCCACAGCTCAAAACAAAATGAAATAAACTTTTATGAATTTCAACTCAAGAGTCTTGAGACAGTAGATAAAATTGTAGGAGAATATGACATTGCTCAAGGAAAGCATCCACTGTGAAATGAGAATTTACCAACAGTAACATTCGGCAAGACAATGAAGACTAAGTGGAAGATAGGATAAAGTAAGGAAACATGAGCTAGCAGGTAGGATTTAACTAGGCACTAGGGAAATAAAGTTGGAAGAAAGAGAGAACAAGATCCATGGAATTAAGAAGTTTAACAAATTCAGATGTCAAAGATAATTTGAAAAAACTAGAAGCTAGGCATTTAGCTTAGTAGGTTAAAAAAATACTTGCCTCCCAAGCATGGAGTGAAGTAGAAATTTCTGATTTCTTTGGAGTCTCAGATCATAAGAATATTTTGCTGAAGCATAGACAGGTGAGAGGATGTTTCACTGAGAACAGGTGATGTTTAGAAAGAATATAAGTATGACCACAAACTGTGGCACAAGGCTAGTGCTTTGGTACCACTTTGCTAGTCTCAGCTGGTGGTGCTCTGCCACTGGTTGGCCTTGCACCACATTGCTGATCTTTTCGTGACTTCATAGAGAGTAACTCACTGAAACACTTCAGATTTTCAGGCAGCTTCCTGCCATGTCAGCAGAAGTTGGGCAGATTGGTCGAGCCTCCCAGTTTATTCTGAATCAAGGTGCTGCTAGTGCTGATTCTTGGGTGGTGTCTGCCAAGTGGGCTGGAATGAAGCTGCTGATTTCATGTTTGGTGGTTTGCTAGTAGAATGAACTGCTGCTATTCTCACCATAAAGATTGGAATTGCCTCTAATATTGCTAAGCAGGTCCACTTCCCCAGTGTCCTAATAACCTTTCATTTCCACTACCTCTGATGGGTGGTGGTCTAGAAGGGAGGTTAAATGATTTAAAAACCCTTATTAAAGTAGTTTTTGAAAAAAATCTAAACCTATAATGGGGTCCTGAATTTGGATTCCCAGGACTGAGGTGAAGATTCAAAAGTGGCATCTGTAATATCTATAATCCAGCACTGGAAAAGCAGAGTTAAGTCAATCATTGACGCTTACTGGACAGCCAGCATAACTGAGTTGCTGAGCTTCCCAAGTTTAGCTAGTGAGATGCTCTGCCTCCACAAGATAAAACAGTATAACAGAGAGGGACAAACATTGACCTCTAGCTTCCATGTGACAAATCCACAAGATGTATCATATATAAATGGGCACAAACTTTAAAAGTGCATATACCCCTGTATACATACATACAAAATAATAGGTTTAGCAGTTTGAAGATTATTGATAATGCTTATTGATAATACTTTTATGAAGTCAAAGTGATACCAGTTAAGAATTAGAGAAGTATAGGCAATTTTTATACACATACCTTTTTTTATTGAAATTTTGCATATTACACAAACTGTCTTTTTACTTGGTAAAAGGCTTTGTAATACTAAGGGATTGTCTAGAAGAGCAGCCAGCAAGGTGCATCATCAGTGTATATATCATCAGAGTATAACAAAGACGTAAAATGCTGCCATACAAATTACTCTCTTTTGCTACTGTCCAATCAGTCACATAAAGACATTGTTGTTAACCTCTTGGGCTTCCCTGGACTAGATAATTGATGTAAAAAATCTGATCTGCTTCAGTCCAATAAGCATTAATCAACATATTATCTCCAACTTCAGCCTGTCTTGATGGCTCTGATTTGCTCATATTTATTTTTTGCTCGATTCATTGGTCTCTGGTTGCTATAATTTGCCTGTATTAGGTGGGTTTTATGATATAATACACAAGACTGGAAATTCAGATATTGGTATCACGTTGAGCAATACAAATAATTCAGCATTTCCTGCCCTGTTGCAGGAGGGAAATTTCACAGCAATCTGTCAATGATAAATAGCCCCACTTGACCCAGTTTCTACTAAACCTAGGTCATAAAACAACCTAATATGGGTATGCACAATTATTATTTCAGTTGCACTTACAAATGTGATTTATGCCAAAATAACATTGCAATTTAAAGCATTCCATTTTCTACTAACATTTCTTTCTGTCTTTCTTCCTTTCCCTCTCCTCCACACCCCATTTTTAACAACTACAGGCAGTTTGATGGCAAATTTTGCATATTCCACAACCTGTCCTTTTATTGGGTTATTTTTTTCACTTTCCTCTCCTATTGTTTTTAGAGTCAGCAAAGAACATAGAAGGCAAATACATTTGCACTCCTTACTTTTCTTTTGTCATCAAAAATACCAACCATTTTTAATAATACTAGGTTTTGTGCCTTAAAAACCCTCAGATCCGGCTAATTTGAGCTAGACTTAACCCCTAACACTTAGGCTCCAATTCCTTCACCATTCACATCGCTATTCTGTGTATACCTGGGAGTCACATAGAGAAGCCTAAGAATAAACTTTTGCAAAATAATGTGTTTTTTATATTTAACAATAATGGTATTCATACTTACTAAAGTTTTGCTTTCATTTTAACTTTTAATTAGTCTTTATAATAATAATTAATATTTGCTGCTTCCTACACTACAATCATTAGCTTTAGAGAAATATAAAAAATGGTAATTAGAATTCAGGCTGCTAATGAAAATGTGAAAGTACTGCAGTTACAAATAGATACAATGGTAATCATTGACTTTCTTTAGTTTGATTTATATTTATCAGCTCTCCCAAAGTGAGCAAATTCTGTAGCATAAACAAGTTAAAATTGGAATGCTAACGTTCTTTGGGTGAGAGAGAGGGAATAACGGTAATCTGTTGTTAAAGTATAAATTATTGTCTATCAGAAAATTTGCAGTTGTCATCTATAGTAATTAAATTTGAAATTATCCCAGTAGTTGGTAACTGGTAACACCACACTAGACTTTTTTCTAAATATGTATATATTACATATTTATATTCTTCCTTCACTCTGTTTTTAAGATATATGCTACTTGTAGCACTTAGGATGGAGGACAAGTTTCACCAAATCAAGTTATTGACAGGAAGTTGGTATAACAAAAGTGTCAGAAACTACTGGGCTGAAGCTTGGTGCACACCAATTTCTGCTTTGTAACTTCCCATATTTCTTTCAGTGGTGGTCCAAATCCAAATCAGATTCACACCATATAGGACTGATTTTTGTAAATTCTGTGCCAATTTTAATCTACTTCCATTATTTTATCTGCCAGCAACTGAATGAGAGAAATACTTTATAAAATGGAAATGATTACCAGGATGGTGTGATTAGTGAATGGAATTTCCAACTGACACACATAAATCTTTACAGTCACATGACTAGCAGTCACCTAGCCACATTACCACATCTCACTTTAATACAGCTTAATACATCTTCAGCAGTTCCCCACTCACTGTTTGCTTTAACCCTGTAGTTCTACCAGACAGCTGGGGATGAAAAAAAAAAGGCCAAAATTTCAGGGGTGAGAATGGAAACATTTTCTTTTGTTCAGCAGAAGATTGTAAGTCTTTTTATACTTGGCTCAAATAAAGAAGAAAATACACATACCCACACTCCAAACAAGCTTTTAAGTGAAAGGTTAGCTGTTCTCAAAAGTCTGAATCCTACCTGAATCACAGGAACTTCAAACAGTCTGCAGGCACTCCTCAGAGATTTGGATACAGTTGCAAGGCTATTAAAAAATGCTATGGGCTTTAGGTTTTGACAGAGTTCAAAGGCTGATTCTTTTATTTGAAAGTATAATTTTTCGAAGGAGAAAGAGGGATAGTTAGACAAAAATAAACAACTTCGCTTCACTGATTTTTACCAAAAAGTGTTGGCTATATTTAAGAAAATGGAGTATCTATGATGATGGGAATCAGATGATTCTAAATGGAACAAAATTAGATAGCTACAAGAAAATAAAGGACAATTACAATAGTATACACTGAGGGGAATATTTTATAGAAATATATTTGAACAGCAGTTGGAAGGGATGACCAAACAGTTCCTTTCTGATTAAAGCTTTATGGAAAGTCACCGAGCAATTCTTCTTTTTTCCCTCATCAGTGAATTGAAAGCAAAACAAAACAAAAACAAAAAAAAACCCAAAAAACAAAAACAAAAAAAACCCAAAGAAACCTATGTGATGTAAGTTGTGGCCTAAAGGAGGAGGAAAATACAGTTCCCAACAATTTCTACTCATTCAACGTGTACAGAAAAGTATAAGGCTTTAAAGATAACTCAATTGTTGTCTTTGGGGCTTAAGGGCATGTTCTTCATGTCTCTCTATAACACTAACAAATGAATGGGTACTGCATGGCCTCATATACCAATATACTTCACTTGATGGTCTGATAGTTCTAGAAGATCCATACTGTCCCACATGGACTCTCAGCTCTCTATATAGAAATATGATGCATGAATATTCCATATCCTTAAGGCCCCACAGCTTCTAAAATCGGTCCTGCCCTCTTCCATCTAAGTTCTCCTCCTTCCATAATGTTACACTCTCCTTCCCCCCCCCCCTCAGCACACCAATACTCTCTCTGAGGACAAGTTACCTCCAATAGATCACCTCACAGCCTGAGGCCAATCTAGAATGACAAATGCTCCACAAAATACATTTTCCCATTCCCACTTTAAAGGAAATCTCTGATCTACAAAGCACCTCATTCCCTTACTGTATTTCTTAAGAAACATCATAGAGTATCCCTTATTTACATTTTATACCCCAAACATTTCTATTGCATTCCTTTTACCTGCTTACAACTATTTCTTATGCAAGAATTACTTCTTCTGGGGACTCATTTGTTCCATGCCAAAGTGATAAGATATGTTATGCTTTGTTTTATATGGGAAAATAAGTTTTAAAACTTATTAATTTTTTTCATAGTTTAGTGCATTTTGATCATGCCTTCAATTGCTCCTATGTCCTCTCCCACATATACTGCTCAAATTCATGAACCCGTGTGCTCTTTTTTTTTACTATCTATGTCTGTCTGTCTATCTATCTATCTATCTATCTATCTATCTATCTATCTATCATCTATCCATCCATCCATTCATCCTACTAAGTCCAATTAGTATTCTCTTTATATACATGGGTGTAAGACTGACCACTGTGGAATGGGCAATCTCTCAGAGGGCTCAATTCTAAGAAAATTTACTCTCTTTCAGCAGCTGTCAACTTTCTATATAAGCCTAAACTAGGAGTGGGGCCTTGTACGCCTTCTGCTATCCCTCCTGGAATGTTGAGTGTATTACCCTGTGCAGGCAACTACACATCTGAAAAAAATCATGCATGCATCAAGCCGTCATGTCCAGAACTATTTCATATTATGAGAAAACTTAAAATAGACTCACACCCTAAGGTATAAAAAATAAAACCATCATGGCAAAGATAGTGGGTATCAGAACAATAAGAAAATATTATTCCACATTTCAGAGTCATGAGGGAATTATCTGCATTCAACAATGGGGCAGACTATATCTGAAAATCTTATTTCCCCTTCTTATAAATATCCATAATTGAAGAATGCCCTTGAGCCATACAATGGAAACATATAGCCAGATGCTGACAGGGGAGACCCACTTCTCCCTGAGCATTGAGTAATAGGGAAACAGGGTTTTGGCAATGTTACTTGTCAACTGTTGATAATGACAAATCTTTACTGCAAACATCCCATTTAAAGTTTACTTTCCCTTTAAAATAGATTTTGAGGTCCAGAGTGATTTCATTCCCTCACTGATAGTTTAGACCCTTTCTTGGTTCTTGGTGTCCTTGAATGGAGAAGCATCAGCTAAGCAGCCAGAAACAACCCTAATACCCAGCAAAGCTGCTTTGAATACTCCACACATGCCTTGAGCAAGCCCTATGGCATGATAACTATCAAAGCACTCTATGTCTCCAAGGTATATCCCAGCCAGGACTGTTTCAAACAGCTGTGCCAGAACAGTTTGCCATCACAAACCTAGATTGAACTCTATCAGCTATTTTCACCTAGGCCAGATGGGGAACACTTTTTCTAGTAGCTGAGAGGAAGGCCTGTGATAGGTGCAACAAATCATTCACTTGCATAAATTACTGGTGTGACTGGTGCAAAGACCTTTATCATATTCCGTTTGTGTCTGTATAAACTACTGTTCAGTGCACTGTATGAGTCATCTAGGAAACAACATCTTTTGTTGCACCTTAGCATTGTAACATTGTACCCATACAAAAGGCTGATTTCACCTTTTCTTTTCTTGCTGACATTTGATCTCTATCATTGATACAGAGGGCTGAGCTGGCAACATAAAGAGAAGATGATAGAAGTGGCAGTGGAGAGACAGAGACAGCAAAGGCGGCAACAGGGACAGTGGTGGAATCAGCAGTGTTGAAAGAACAACTGAAAGTTCCAGAGAGGAGAAAACATGAGCACCCAGTTACTAGAAGACTTCCAGGACTCCCATCCTTAAAAGTCAGATCTCAGGTATACTGGCATCAAAATTATAACACATGCCATTCCCAAGGGTCAAGAGTATCATCATTTCACATCCAGGAGTTTAAGAAAAGCAGTCTGAGAACCACACCACTGGTTTCTGTGGAACTCAGCATTTCAGCCACTGAAGACAATTTGGATGTTGTAAGATAGGCCAGAAGAACTTGATTAAGGGGCTTGCTGGCTGGTATTCCTCTCACAACCTCTGGAAGCTAAGGGTTAAAACAGAAACCAGTTTCTCTGCCATTGATGATGACAGACCAGAACAATAGGAGTCAGACCTAAAGAACCAGAATCTTAAGTCATTGGCATTGAAACTCCAAAGCAATAGGCCTGTAGATCTCAAAGCTTGTAGCTGTTAAGTCTTTAGATCACTTAGTCTAGTTAACAGGTCTCAGGTACTCTAAGGCTCAGAATTGCCACTAGAAGAGCTTCTCACATAATCTTGATTTGTATATATGGAGAATAAAAGGACCCAATCTGGATAGTTCCTTGTAGCTGAATGCTTATGAAAATGTAACAGGAATATGGAAACAAATATTGTGGATTCAGCATTTATTCAAATACTTCTCACAATGGCATACCACTTTAGTAACCATTTTCTAGAATTCAACTGCAACTGAGTTTATGAAGCTAGTCTCACAGGTTAATTTTTTGAGTTTTTTTATGTTTTGGATATCAGATGTAGGGTTAGTGAAGACTTTTTTCCAACTGTAGATTGATAATTTGTCTATTGATGGTGTCTTTTGCCTTACAGAAGTTTTTCTGTTTCTTGAGGTCCCATTTATCAATCTTGATCTTAGAGCCTGTGCCATTGGTGTTCTGTTCAGGAAATAATTTCCTCCTGTGCCGAAGTGTTAGAGGCTATTTCACACTTTCTCTTCTATTCTATTCAGTGTATCTGAGGTTTTTGATTCATTTGGACTTGAGCTTTGTGCAGGGTGATAAATATGGATCTATTTTCATTCTTCTACATACATACCACCCATTAGAAAAGCAGCATTTATTGAAGATACTTTGTTTTATCCACTGTATGTTTTGGGTTCTTTGTCAAAGATCAAGTGTCCACAGGTGTGTGGATTTATTTCTAAGTCTTCTATTTCTTTGATGGATCTATCTGTCTCTGTACCAATACCATGCAGTTTTTATCACTATTCCTCTGTATTAGAGCTTAAGGTCAGAAATGGTAATTTCCCCACAAGTTGTTTTGTTTTGTTTTGTTTTGTTTGTTTTGTTTTGTTTTGTTTTGTTTTGTTTTATTGTTCAGAATTGTTTTGGTTATTCTGGATATTTTATATTTCCATGTAAAGTTGAGAATTGTTCTTTCGATGTCTGTGAAGAATTGTGTTGAAATTTTAATGGGGATTGCATTGTATCTGTAGATTCCTTTTGGAAAGATGTCCACTTTTACTATGTTAATCCTATCAATCCATGAGCATGATAGATCTTTCTATATTCTGAGGTCTTCTCTGATTTCTTTTTCAGGGATTTGAAGTTCTTGTCATACAGATCTTTCACTTGCTTAGTAAGAGTTACACCAATATATTTTATACAATTTGTGGCTTATTGTGAAGGGTGTTGTTTTCTAACTTCTTTCTTAGCCTGTTTAGCATTTGTATAAAGGAAAGTTACTGATTTGTTTTAATGAATTTTATATCCTGACACTTAGTTGAAGGTTTATAAGCTGTAGGAGTTCTCTGCTAGAATTTTTGGGGTCGCTTATGTGTGTTATCATATCATCTGCAAATTGTGATACTCTAACTTCTTCCTTTGCAATTTGTATCCCCTTTTGTTGATCTAATTGCTCTATCTTGGAAACAAATAACCCAATTTAAAAAATGTGATACGGAGCTAAGCAGAGAATTCACAACAGAAAAATCTCGAATGGCTGAGAAGCACTCAAAGAAATGTTGAACGGACTAGGTCATCAGAGAAATAAAAATCAAACAACTCTCACACCTATCAGAATGGCTAAGAGAAAAAACTCAAGCAATAGCAATAAAGAAGAGCAATCCTCCACTGCTGGTAGAATTGTAAACAGTTACAAACTCTCTGGAAATCAATCTGGCAATTCCTCAAAAAAATTGGAAATAGTTCTATCTGAAGACCCATCTATACCACTTATGGGAATATACACAAAAGAAGCCCCACAATACCACAAGGATATGTGCTTTACCACATTCATAGCAGCCTTATATTTGTAATACCCAGAAGCTGGAAACAACCCAGATATCTCTCAGCCAAAGATTGGCTACAGAAAATATGGCTCATTTACACAATGGAATACTATTCAGCTATTAAAAACAAGGATATCATGAATTTTGCAGGCAAATGGATGAAACTTGAAAATATCATCCTGAATGAGGCAACTCGAACTCAATAGGACATGCATGTTATGCACTCACTGATAAGTGGACATTAGCATAAAATTACAGAATACCTAGGATAAAACCCACAGACTGTAAGAAGTGTAACAAACAGAAAGGCCCAAGTGAGGATGCTTCAATCCCACTTAAAAGGGAGAAGGAAATAATCATGGAAGACAGAATTAAGGAGTGATCTCAGTAAAATAGGGGAGGGAGAGATGAAAAGGGGAACAGGATCAGGAATAGGGGATGGACAGTCAAGAACCCCAGAGGGCCAAGAGAATGAATGAAAATAAACAGCCTATGGGGGTTGGTAGTGGGGAAACCCTCTAGAAAGTACCAGAGACCCAGGACATAAGAGACTCTAAGGACTCAATGAGGATAATCTTAGCCAAAATACCTAAGACTGGGAAGAGGAAACTCCAAGAGTCTATCTCCAATAGATAGGCAAGTAGAAGGACAGGCTAAATAACGCACAGTAAAAATTTCTGACCAAGAACTGTTCCTGCCTAAAAGAACTACAGGGACAAAAATCAAGAAGAGATTGAAGGAAAGAAGGACCAATGACCTACCCAATTTGGTATCCATCTCATGGGTGTGGTTGTGTACCAGTGCCTGACACTATTACTGAAGGTATGATATGCTTACAGAGAGTAGCCTGGTATGAATGTCCTCTGAGAAGCCCTACCATAGGCTGACTGAGACAGAGGCAGATACTTACACCCAACCATTGATCTGAAGTCAGGAACTGCTATGGTTGAATTAGGGGAAGGATTGAAGATGCTGAAAGGGAGAGCCACCCCATAAGAAGACCAGCAGATTCAACTAACCCAGACCCCAGGGAGCACTCAGAGACTGAGGTGCCAACAAGGAGCACACACAGCCGGGTCAGAGGCCCCTGGCACAAATATAGCAGAGGTCAGCCTGGTCTGGCCTCAGTGGGAGAAAATGTACTTAAATCTCAAGAGACTTGAGGCCCCAGTGAAAGGGAAGTTCTGGCGGGTGGGGAGCACCCTCTTGGAGACAAGGGGGAGGAGAATGGGATGAAGAACTGTGAGAGGGTGGACTGTGAGGGCAATGTCTAGAATGTAAATAAATAAAATAATATCTATAAAATGTTTCCCAATAAAAAGAAAGAAAAAGAAACTAGTCTCATGGAAGTAGAACTTGTGATTGAGCCACAAAACCTATGTAACTCACATGAAAATGCCTACGAATTTTTATTGAGGTCTAGATTTAAATCTTCATGGATTTCTGTAACACATCAATCCAATATAGTAACAAATTAACACAGATACTATTATCTTCTTGTCCCCTACAGTCATTTAACTTTTTCTAGCTCTAAATCCATACAGTCCATATCTAATATTCTAGAACCGGATTTTTCATCTAATCATGTAACTATCTTTATAGCACTCTACTCTCCCTCATTATTTTATATTGTTTTGTTTTAGTTTTGACACAGAGTATTAACAAATATATCTTTAATTCACCTGTACTAATTGTCTCCAAGGCTTAACTGCCTCTGTCTGATAACTTTGATGTACTCCTAGAAGTTTCTAACCACCATACAATCTAATCTAGGCCTAGAATGTTTTAGCCTCTGGGACTAACTGCTGAATAAGCTTACCCTTTCTAGATCTCTGTGAGCTCTGGCTGGCTGGTTCAACTCAGATATTCTGGCCCAACTCCTCTCCAGGCTGACTGATAAAATCTGGTTTCTCTCTCTGCTTCTGACTGAATTGTTCTGCTTGGACTCTAACTCTAGCAATCTCTTCTGATCTGGATTATTCTCATTCTCTGGATCATTCTGTCTTTATCTATGTCTAGTTTGTTCTCTCTTCAACCTGTGTCTTTTAAAACTCTATTGGTAAAACTGCCTCTTCTCTTCTTCTCTCTGTGCTCTCTTAAATAGCCTTACTTTCCTGTCTCTTCTCATGAGAGTTGAGCATAATCCATTCTGTCAAATTTTTCTCTTGTCAATTCTTTGTCACTTTACCATCATTTAATCAGACTTCATATTTCAGAAGCATATGTGTGCTTCCTTTTATAAACTAACTTTACTTTCATTGTTTACAATTAAAGGTGTGTGCTAAGGACTGAGCTGTACCACAACTAACAACAGGGTTTTGTTGTTGTTTGTTTTTCAGCAAATAGCACAACCTTGGGCTTCACTGTATGATCAAAATATCCTGTAACAAGGTATCATTTCAGACTAGCCTGGAGCTTATTTTATACCCCAGACTATCCTCATGCTACTTACTATGTGTTCCTCCTGTCTCTAGGACTGGGCAACTATAGCCATGTCTCTAACAACAGGCAGTTGAATGAAGTCAAACTGGGAATAGTTTAGCCACAAATACATAAAATTTGATTTTTCCCTTCTTCTCTTTTACTACATTCTAAGGATTACAACTGATAAGAAAATAGCAGCTATCTGATAATTCTGAACAACCTTAATTAGGAACACTAATCAGGACAAGCAATGTACCAATGAACCTGCTGTGCCCATACCAAAGTTACAGTAATTAGAAGGTCAACGCTGTTTTTTATTGTTAATTTTTTGAAATATCTACATTGGCTATTACAAAAAGAAGTACAAAAGATCCCCAAATGGAAATTAAATGAGTCATCCCAGTATGTAAGTCTTTTAGGTAGAATACTACTGGCAAGAAAAGTCTAAGCAATATACTAAGTAGCTTGATAACAAGAATTCTGGGAAGGACTTCTGCTTCCATGCTGTGTGGCCTCAGAGAAAAAATGCAGGATCAAGCTTTTCATTCTATAGGAGCCCCAGGGCTGAAGTTGTAAAATCTCTCAAGAGAGGTAACACATCACTTATCTTATTCATACTGAAGTAAAAATAACTAATATTTTGTTCTGAAATCAGATTCTTTCGAGAAAAATGAAAATCTCAAGGACTGAATATACTTCAGGCTTCTTACTTCCCACCTTCTCCAAGAAAATGATAGATCTCTGCATTTGCATTTCTAGATTAGGTGGAGTCAGTGGTACCTACTTTTACTGGAAGTTTTGGAGAATTCCAGACAGAAGGCAAAATATTGTTTTGCCTAAAATAATGTTGAGATCAAGAAGGAGCTTGAAAAGCGCCCAAGGAAGTACCTACACATCAAGATCTTATTACTGCTATAGCTATTACTAAGAATATATATTCCAGTCCCTATCTTTTGGTCAGATTTAACTGCTGTGGTTTAATGCCCATTTTTTTGTGTTTGTATGTTTTTGTTTCTTGGGGGAAAGTTTTTATTTTGACTCTAAATAACTTGTTCACTCTGAGTTTTCACATCTCTCTGAGTTTTACCAATAGAGGCAATCACCTAATGGCCTGGTTTTCACCTAGGTGGTCTGTTCTTGAATTAGGCCACTCATGAAACTTGATTAGCATATATTTACCACCTACCCTTTCACATATATACCCCTTCTCTATTTTGCCTCCAGAATGCAAGATGACTTTTTACTTCCACTCTGCTTGAATAGCAGTAGCTTCATTACTACACAGACAGTTGATATGAATCTGAGTACTTCTTACCTTACTTTATAAGAAGAAATAATATTGAGATCAAGAAGGAGCGAGAAAATCACCCAAAGAAGTACCTAAACAAAGTGTTTTGCAGGTAATCAGGCTTTCAGATGCTAACATCCATTGCCCTTCACTAGTTTCCTGGTATCAGGCATGTTCTTTCACTACTTGGTATTAGCTTTCTTTTGTAAGTTGTAATAACAATAAATCTCACAAAATCATGGTGAACAGTAAATGTTTTTAAAATAATAATTTGATTGTCATTATAGGTGACACATGTTAAGCTCACAAAAGTGTTCAATAACTGTAAACAATTTTAATCTAAAGGAGTTTGGCTTAGATATAGTTAATCTTTTGATTTTTCTAAAAATAAAAACAATTCATAATTCAAAGTAATCATCAAGAAGACCTGAGCTCATTCCAGATGGCTAAGCATCCCAATATATTTAAATTATAAAGGAGATTGTGTCTAGCTGGGCAGAAATGAAGATATTCTAAAATGATATTTGTGTCCCTTGACACGACAGACTATTGAAACAATGGACTCCAAAGAAACAGAAAGCTACCCTGTAATCTCATGTTGGGAGAAGGAAAAAGAACCAGAGTCAGAACTTATTTCCAGAAAGAGATTCCACACACCTTTAACTACTTACAGATCACTTTACATGATGGGAGTGAAGGTCAGATAAAGATGGCATCGGTGTTAGGCAGGACAACACCTTGCCTGGGATTCCTTAGATGTGTATGTCCTTGATCTGCTATTTAAAACTTTGGTTCCTTGAAGATTGACTAGGTAGGGCAAAGAGTTGTTGAATCTCTTTGTCCTTCTTCCCCCTGGTGGCCACTGTTAGGTCCAGGCAGGGCCCCTAAAATGCCAGTGACAATGTCCTAACCAGAAGGATTCTGACAAAGTCAATAGAAGGATCATGATCATGTAAACAGAATTTTAAATTCAGCATTCCTTAAGAATCTCATCAGGCAGGTTTCTGTTTACTAGGAAAACCACTACCTCCATTATCTGCCCCAAGGGTCAATTCTCATGGCAAAGGCATCTAGTTCCTGGTTAATCTGAACAGCCTGCATCAGTTCATCAGCACCTATCCCTCTGATTATCTTATACAATCTACTTGGTTTCCCAGCAAGTTGTTGTCCTTTATTCTGAGAGGCATGGCAGTTTGTTACCCCAGCATTTTTTTTTCTATCTATGGAACAGTCCACTTCAGTGGCTTCACTGGGCCTTTGCTTATAGCCACATTGAGGGTACAGGTTGTAACTCCCAAGTTCTTTAACAAGATCACTAAATACAAAGGATACAGTTCAGCCCATGTTTCAAGGACTTAAACACAATCATATGTGTATTTATGGTTTATGGTTTGTTACATTATGTTCACATAGTTGTAAGACATCATTTTATGTCCTTCCTAATAAATTTCCTTGACTTTAACAGTATTTTGTAATACTCTAGGATTATAATAAATATCTGGTTTTTGTAGCACTTTCTCACAGAGTAAGGGATACATAGGTTTTGCTGATGTTTTGTTTGCTTTTTGGAGGTAGGGTCATATATCTTTAGTAATATTTGGTAGTCACTGGAAGACAAAAGATATATATTTTGATTTTAGAAAAAAGAAGAAGGTCATATTTCAAAGATTTCCATGAACTTACATGCCTTGGCTGTTGAATTAAGCTCTTGATAGTAAATTTAGTCCAGGAGGATAAGTCCATAGAAATAAACATGCTTCTGATGCTATCTGGCCAAAAAAGAAGAAGAAAATCAGTAAGCTTTCTGGACCAGTGACATTCTCTTACATCTGGGCAACTTGACACACACATATCTCCACAAACTGATTGTTCTCCTGGGGAATATAAATGCAGACTCGGCTAATGAATAATATAAAAGCATTCTGACCAAAATGCAACATGTAAGGAAGGACAGAAAATTGTCCAGTTCTGTGACCTTGTTGTATTTTCCAAGGGAGGAAGAAAATAAAACTAAGCAAACAATAGCTAAAATGGAAACTGAAAAGAGAGCTAGCTCCATTTACTGAAGGGTGGGTCACTCGCTGTCTGGGAGTATGTAATCATTACCTTGTACCCTTATACCATATCTGAGACTCAAGAAAGCACATTATGAAAGGTACTGCATTAGGGCTTATCAACTTCTAATGTACTGGGAAAAAGAGAAAGAAAACACAGAGCTACAAAACCAGAGGCTGGGAGCCTCAGACTGCATCTAGAAGGTCAAGTGCCCTCAGTGTAGCGTTAACTGTGATCAGTGAAGTCCTTAATGCAACTATATGCATTAAGCAAAGGACACAGGGAGACATCAATAAGAGGAGAAAAAGACTTTGTATAATAATATTCCTCCCAGTAATACACAGTGCAGGAAGAAACCATGTCAGCAATATTATCTTTTATCATGAAGGACAATGGGATACCTAACAGCTGTTTCACATTTTTAAAGCCATTCCAATCTCAATGAAACATGCTTGGGAAGAATATGGAAAATAAACCATCCCCAAACCCGACCGTAATGAAGCAAATACCATTAGAAACAAATTGGCTGCTTGGGGTTTGCTTCTACCTCTTGGAAACAGTAAAAGGCCATGGAATTACAAACACTGGTTTCAATAAACTTTGGATCTCAAAATATTATGTGGAAACTCAGCAGCTACTTTCAAATTTTATTTCCATTGCTATAATTAAACATAGGAAGCGTAATTCTTACACTATCAAACTGCCTTAGTACATGTAGTTGATGACAAATTTAGGTTTTTAGATGAGAGGTCATGAAAGGAGAAAGGGGTTAAAATTAATTTCAGCTTTTACGATTCTGGTTTAAAAGAGATAAGATCTGTTCTCTTAAGAAATGTTTATGTGTTCAGTAAAGTATTGTTAACAATAGGCACAATGTTGTGTAGCAGATGCTCAGAACTCTGCATTTTGCATGACTGAACCAATATACTCACTGAAATCTCCTGCTTTCCTGCAACCTATTGCCCCTGATAATGCCCATTTTTCTATGTGTTTCTATGAGTATGACTACTTCAGGTTGCTCATCTAAAGTAGAATGCACCAGCATCTGTTCATCTATGGCCATCTCATTTCAATTAGCATAATATGCTCAATGTTCTCCTATATTTTAGCATATGATATAATTTCCCTCTTAATGTAGATTAATCTCTTACTCTCCCGAAGCACAGTACATGTAAAATATTTAGATTCTGCATATGACTTTATTTTGGGACTGAAAATTTCCCATTCAGTAGGTATAAAACTCAACATGTTTTTCTCCAAGTTATTAAATGTGATCATTTATTCCATAAAATTAAAACAGCTATCATCCCTAATTAAAGAGGTTTGGGTTAACTGTTAAATAATAGAGAGCTCAGTGGAATAAGAGGGGATGTATATATTCCTTGTAGGGACTTAAGGAATGCAAATGATCTTGCAGTTTGAAGAATACACAGATTTATAAAAAATGATCTGTTTTTTCATTTGTTAATGAAAATGCACATGCTACTTGAATTTCAGAAAAATTTCAGGCAAAAACCATAAGAAAATATATGGGGAAAATAAACATTAAAGAAAAAATATAGAAAAAAGAAAAGAAAAAGCTGTGAAGCGTGAGAAAAGCATTATACTTCCAGAAGTCTCCAAATTCATCTTTAAGCTTTGTCTTACCTCCAACATTAAACATTTAATCACAGCTGATATCTTGAAAGAAGGGAGAATTTTTGTAACAATTAAACTTCAAAGTTACAAAATATAATATACATTATGTTTGATGTCCTGTTGTCCTGATAATTAGTACAATTTAGATTTAACCACAGTCCATGTATTGAAAAATTAAGTGCACAAAACCTAGTCCTAGGCATTGTTAGATAGGATTAATAGCAATTGGTACAGCTTTTACTCTTAACAATTAATGATGTATAGATACAACATGTTTTTATTCTCTGACTTAAAAGTAATTAGAAAATACATTAACAGGTGCAAAATTATTCTGAAATGCCTGATGTTCAACAAATGATGTGTTTCTGAAAATTTATCTATAAATTAAAATCTCTCAAAGTAAATTACTCTTAGTAAAGAGACAGTAACTTGATTAAAGCAAAATTCTCTCTACTCTCTGTCTGTCTGTCTGTCTGTCTGTCTGTCTGTCTCTCTCTCTCTCTCTCTCTCTCTCTCTCTCTCTGTGTGTGTGTGTGTGTGTGTGTGTACATGCATGTATATTTGCATGTGTTCTCATCCATGTGTACACACATTAAAATCAGAGGTCTGTGTTGGGTCTCTACATCTATCACTCTTCATTGTTGCTTTTGAACTAGATTCCCTCATTGAACCTGGAACTCACTGCTTTGAGGAGGCTGCTTGGCTGACCTGCTTGCCTCCACATTCCTAGTGCTGGTGATGCACACACGTACCACTGCACCCAGCTTTTATGTAGATGCTGGGGATTGATGCCTCAGCTCTCCACACTTGTGCAGGAAGCATTTTACCCACTTTATTTTCCCACATCACAGCAATACTGTGTGGGGAATTTTAGCAGAGCAAAATAGTACTCCTCAACATATCTGTCACATTTATATGTATTTTCACAAAGTGGTTAGACATCATGTGAGATATGAGAATTAGTTTTAAAGGTGATACCTAGAACCTCAGTAGATATAATATCATATTCCAAAGAAGAATAAGACACTGCAATAAGCTTTTAAAATATAGAATTTTTTAATAGCTCAGTAAAATGGTCGTGAGGGTAAAATAATTCTTTAATGATATGGTAACAAAATAATATAAGAACTATGAAGGTCGACAGCCAGAAGAGGCCATAGAGGAGAACAAAAGAAAATCATGGATGGTGATGCTCAGGAGTGGCTCACCCCAGATGATGGATGCTGGTGGGTGTGAAGGTGGAAAAAGACTAGGCTTCCTTTGGAGGACTGGCCTCTGGGAGTTTGCCCACACCCCAATGAGTATATGGACCACACAAAATAGGCATGTTGCCTTTCCTCGGGAGGTAGGGAGGTACTGGGGAAGGGAGTCAAACTTGGGAAGGCTGGGAGGTGAGTGTAATGGGGTTGTATGGTGTAAGATTCCCAAATAACCAACCAATAAAAATATTATGTTACTTAGAAATATGAAGGCCAAGCAACACTAGGACTCTATATACAGCTTGGCCTAAGGAGATCTCTGGGCCTTCTAGTTACTTCAGAGGAAAAAAGGAAAAGTTTTCCCCTGGTGTGAATGTCCAAGTTTCCTCTGGTTCATGAGAGACCAGGAAAAAACTTAGTAGGTGGCTCTTCCAATCTCTAGAGGCCAGGAATATATAACAATAAATCCTACCTGTGTTTCATTCATATCCGTCAGCACTTGTGGCACATATACTTGTAATATGTGCCTTGTCTCTAATGAACTGCCAGTAAATGACAAAAGAAAACAGTAAGTCTAAAACACCTAATGAATTAAGGTATGGTACAAAACATGGGAAATCCAGAATTCAGGAGTCTGAAGCAGGCAAATATCAAGCTTGAGGCCAGTGTTGAATACTGAAATACTGCTGAGTCAGTGAAATGCTGTCCCTAATAACAAACAAGCAAAGAAAGAGCATCGGCTCTAACAACTAAAGAAAAAAAGCGGGACATTAATTTAAAACAGGAAGAAAGTACTGTCTTAGTTAGTGGTTTACTGCTGTGAATACACTCCATGCCATGAGGTTGGCTTACAGGTTCAGAAGTTCAGTCCATTATCATCAAGGCAAGAACAGGCAGGCATGGTGCAGGCAGAGCTGAGAATTCGACATCTTCATCTGAAGGCTTCTAGCTGAATAGTGACTTCCAGGTAGCTGGGATGAACAGGACCACACATCCTATTAGTGCCACTCCCTGGGCCTAGCATATACAAACCATTACAAATACCTATCCATCTGAAGAAAAAAATGGGGCATTTCGCTTGTGAACTACTTTTTTATTTTTTTTTATTTTCTTTTTCTTTTTTTTTTGATTTTTTTATTGTATATATTCTATATTTACAATTCATTTCCCTTTTTCTGGTTCCCCACCCCCAAAGGTCCCACATGTCCTTTTCCCTCCCCCTGCTCCCGCATCCACCCCCTCCCACTTTACTATTCTTGTACTCTCCAACAATGATGTTTTGGTCCATTCTAGCACCAGTGTCCACTCCTTTCTTCTTGTGAGACATCACTTGATATGTGATTTGTGTCTTTGGTGTTCCAAGCTTCTAGGCTAATATCCACTTATCAGTGACTGTATACCATGGGTATTCTTTTGAGACTGGGTCACCTCACTTAGTATGACATTCTCCAGGTCCATCCATTTCTCTAAGAATTTCATGAATTCATTGTTTCTAATGGCTGAATAGTACTCCATTGTGTATATATACCACATTTTTTGTATCCATTCCTCTGTTGAGGGACATCTGGGTTCTTTCCAGCTTCTGGCTATTATATATAAGGCTGCTATGAACATAGTGGAGCATGTATCCTTATTGCATGCTGGTGAATCTTCTGGGTATATTCCCAGGAGTGGCATGGCTGGGTCCTCCGGAAGTATCATGCCCAGTTTTCTGAGGAACCGCCATACTGATTTCCAGAGTGGTTGTACCAGCTTGCATTCCCACCAGCAGTGGAGGAGTGTTCCTCTTTCTCCACATCCTCGCCAACACCTGATGTCTTCTGAGTTTTTAATCTTAGCCATTCTGACTGGTGTGAGGTGAAATCTCAGGGTTGTTTTGATTTGCATTTCTCTAATGACTAATGATGTTGAACATTTTAAAGGTGTTTCTCAGCCATCCGAATTTCTTCAGGTGAAAAGTCTCTGTTTAGCTCTGTACCCCATTTTTGGATAGGGTTATTTGGTTTTCTGGGGTCTAACCTCTTGAGTTCTTTGTATACATTGGAGATTAGCCCTCTGTCGGATGTGGGGTTGGTGAAGATTTTTTCCCAATTTGTTGGTTGCCGATTTATCCTTTTGACAAAGACCACATGGTCATCTCATTGGATGCTGAAAAAGCATTTGACAAAATTCAGCATCCTTTCATGCTAAAGGTCCTAGAAAGAACAGGAATTCAAGGCCCATACCTAAACATAGTAAAAGCAATATACAGCAGACCAGTAGCCAACATCAAGGTAAACGGAGAAAAAATCGAAGCAATCCCTCTAAAATCAGGGACTAGACAAGGCTGTCCCCTCTCGCCATATCTCTTCAATATAGTACTTGAGGTACTAGCTAGAGCAATTTGACAACAGAGGGAAGTCAAAGGGATACAAATCGGAAAGGAAGAAGTCAAAGTATCACTATTTGCAGATGATATGATAGTTTACTTAAGTGACCCAAAAACCTCCACCAGAGAACTCCTGCAACTGATAAACAACTTCAGCAAAGTGGCTGGCTATAAAATCAACTCAAGTAAATCAGTAGCCTTCCTATACGCGAAGGATAAGCAGGCCAAGAAAGAAATTAGGGAAATGACACCCTTCACAATTGCCACAAATGATATAAAGTATCTTGGAGTGACGCTAACCAAACATGTGAAAGATTTATACGACAAAAACTTCAGGTCTCTGAAGAGGGAAATTGAAGAAGACATCAGAAAATGGGAAAATCTTCCATGCTCGTGGGTTGGCAGGACTAATATAGTCAAAATGGCAATCTTGCCCAAAGCAATATACAGATTCAATGCAATTCCCATCAAAATCCCAACTCAGTTCTTCATAGAGCTAGAAAGAGCAATTCTCAAATTCATCTGGAATAACAAAAAACCCAGGATAGCTAAAACTATCATCAACAGCAAAAGAACTTCTGGGGGAATCAGTATCCCGGACCTCAAGCAATACTACAGAGCAGCAGTGTTAAAAACTGCATGGTATTGGTACAGTGACAGGGAGGCGGATCAATGGAATAGGATTGAAGACCCAGAATTGAACCCACACATCTATGGCCAATTGATCTTCGACAAAGGAGCTGAAAACATCCAGTGGAAAAAAGATAGCCTTTTCAACAGATGGTGCTGGCTCATCTGGAGGTCAACATGCAGAAGAATGAGAATTGATCCACTCTTATCTCCTTGCACTAAGCTCAACTCCAAGTGGATCAAAGACCTCCACATAAAACCAGACACACTAAAACTAATAGAAAAGAAACTGGGGAAGACCCTTGAGGACATTGGCTCAGGGGAAAAATTCCTGAACAGAACACCAATTGCTTATGCTCTAAGAGCAAGAATAGACAAATGGGACCTCATAAAACTACAAAGTTTTTTATTTTCTATATTCTTTGTTTACATTCCAAATGATTTTTCCTTCCCTGGTTCCCCCTCCCCCTAAGTTCCATAAGACCTCTTCCCTCCCCCCATTCCTCAATCAATCCCCTCCCACTTCTCCATCCTGGCAATCCCCTACATTGCTGCATCTAGCTTTTGAACTACTTGATAGATGCATTTAAGTAGAGGATATTTAGACATAAAATGAGAAAAGTACAAGGTAAAAAAAGCAGAAATAACAAAGTGATATAAATCATGGATGGAGGAGTGGACACAAGAGCCTTAGAGGACATGCCCAGGAGAATCATATGCAATAATGTGTTTCAAAAATATATCAATAACAGAAGAAAGAGAGGCAATACACAGACAATAAAGGAAAAATTCCCAGACCTCAGAAAATAGCTAATCTCACCAACTGAGAGAGATCACCAAATTCTAGCCAGAATTGACTAAAAAAGACCCATCTAAGATAAAATGTCTTAAGAGTTTCCACTTATTCAACAAATCCTGGTTAAGTGATGTCATTCACTCCTGAAAGTATTGGGAAGTCACTTTTCTTTCTTTGGAGAAGTTGATATATTCAAATGCTTTATCCCTTTTTTGTCTTTGAAACAACCTCAGTGGAAAACCCCAATCCTATATAATTCTTACAGTCAACTTTCTGCTTGTACTTGTAAAATTGAATGCAGACAGAAATGTGGACAAGACCATGGTAAGAGATTTCACTTAAGATTATGAGCCGCAACCTTGAATAGGTTCTCACTGCTTCCCAAGAGTTCGATCACATTTTCTTGTCAAGTTAATTCACTTCTCTCTGGAATTATTTCATCAAACTTATGATTGCTTCAAACTTTCAACCCTCTCCCTTTCTTCATCTACCTCCAAAGAAATCAGTAAGGTTAAAACAACCAGACCATAATATTTAGGGCATCCTGTTTTGTGAGAAATTACTTTGCTGATGTGTGTCTACCCAGTACACTACCAGAGAAACATGACTAAGGTATCAAGAGGGAAAAGAAATCAGCCAGATTTCAACCAAAATTCCATTAATCACCTGACCTCTATAACTCCCTATTTTAACCAGAAGGCCACAGGGTTACATGGAGTCTTTCAGAATCAGCATCAGTTCAGAACAAATATCCACTATATCCTGGAAAGTCTGCTTGTTTCCTTTCCCATGTATACAGTTACCTTTGTAAAAGGCCATAGGTCCCTGTGGGCAAAGACTGAAGAAGAGCTAACAGTAAAATTCTCAGGTATTTTAGCAAGATCCTTCCTGAGGGGGATCTGATCATCCTTTCAGATGAGGAGTTCTGGGTCTGACAACCAAGTCTGGAAATTGGTTCATGGCACAGATTGCCTTTTCCATGATCCAATGAAGGCTTCTTTTTATTTATTTGAAAATATTTCCACTTATATATACGTGTGTGTGTATATATGTATATGTATATGTATATGTATATGTATATGTATATGTATATGTATATGTATATCAATGCAATAGGTTTCTTAGCTATTTCATGACTGTAAACACCCTGATTGATTAGCCAGTATCAAAGGTCCATCTTAGTCATGCCACCACAAAATTCCCTTTGCCTGTGCTGACAATTATAGGTCAGGACATTATGGACATGGTTTTGTCTAGGCTGCCTAGTACCATAACTATGATCATCTTCTTTTTGGTGACTCAGCACTGCCATTTGGCCCCTGCTAGTTTGGGGCCCAATTAAACCTGTTTCATTGAATTCATCCAAATGAGCAGTACTGTCTCCAGCACAAGAAAAAGGACAACAATAAAGCTCTGCAAATGTGCTGGTAATCCCTGCCTCCATGTTGCCACTGCTTGCTCAATTATAAATCTCATTCAGATTTTACTTGTGGCTGGGATTTCTTAAAACTTTTACTGGAGAGATGGCTCAGAGGTTAAGAGCACTGACTGCTCTTCTAGAGGTCCTGAGTTCAATTCTCAGCAACCACATGGTGGCTCACAACCATCTGTAATGGGATCTGAAGCCCTCTTCTGGTGTGTCTGGTGAGAACAATGGTGTACTCATATACATAAAAAAAGTAATTAAAAAAAACTTTTACAGACTTGCCATTCTCTATGTGGAAAATTCATACCCTTCATCCTGTCACACTGCATTATTTCTGGAATGTTCCCATTTGATTTTTGGGTAGTGTTGCTTACTGCTACTGAAACAGCAATCTAAGGAGAAAAAATATTTCCTGAGAAAACACATGAATATCTTTCATTTGTTTAAGCTCAGTGTGTTGATATTGACTGCCAACTTGATAGGGTCTAGAAAAATAAAAAAGAAAATTCTCTTGGCATACCTGTGAGGTGAGTAATTCTCTGGATTAGGCTACTCTTTGGGTTTTCCTGAGAAAGACCATCTAGATTAGACTAAAGAAGCAATACACATGGTGGTGCAATTCTATGGGAGATAAATGAGATGCACAGGAATAATAACTGCTTTCTGCTTCCAGGCTACAGATGCAATCTGAACAGCCACCTTGGGTGTTGTATCATGAATTCCCTGTTGGAATGGACTGTACTCTAGAACTGTGAGCCACAATAACCTCTTACTTCCTCTAGTTGCTGCTTTATCATGCCTTTTATGAAAAACTAATACAACTAGCACAACATTCCTAGGCAGCTAAAGCTATAAGTCCCACATACAGTTGAATGACTGTAATTAAAATTTTGCTGCACAATGCCATCAAAATTTGTCGAAGTCAACAATTATCTCCATACTATTAAATCAAATTTTTAGTATTAATCTCCTTTGGTCTATTAAAAGAATTCATCATAATTAATCATTTTTAATTAATGGCATAGTTTATTTGATCTTGTGGGACTTCTTGACTGGTTCCTTGTTATCTTATGATCTTTAAATATCAAAAATCCCAAAGGCTAGGTCCTCAGATCTCGTAACTCATGGATCTTTTCTTACTACCTCACATCTGTCTGAAGGTTTTAAGTAAAGGAAATTATTGAAAACCCTATATATATATATTCTCTCAAAGAGTAAAATTCAATGAAAACAGTGAAGCATAAAATGATATTTTAACATGAAGGCAATTTTAAATAAATCAAGTATGTCAGTCATCGTATAGGGAATGGAGTGGCTTGTACTATTTAAAGACTACAGATTGTGGATTACAATGTTTTGTTTGTGTGTTTAAGAGCCTAATATGTCTGTTACAAGAAACATTTTTAAATTAAAGTTATAATGGAAAGATAAAAAAAATCAAATAATAGGCAGGATGATATTAGAAAACTGTCAAAATAAGCAAAAGTAATATTATTAAAAGAGTTGAAAGCAAAATTTAGCATTTAATACACCAAGAAGAATAAAGATTAGTTAATATAGAAGTAAAAATTTATAAATAAGATATATTTTATAGTTCTTTGTACTAGAAACATGTTTATTAATCAAAACTTTAATATAAAGTTTAGAAGAAATTTATAATTTATGATTGTTTTAAATATATATATATATCTTGTAAATATATATATCTTTAAAGGTAGACATAGTGAATGTGCTGTGTATATATTAACAATACATTTTAATATTATTGTGCACTCTGAAATGATCACATGACTAAGGTTAAATGACAGTTTTCCAGTGAAGTATAGTCAGACTCATTGACAAGTGGAATATTTGGTTGTAGCCCCATTCACATCATTCTTTTTTTTTTTCATTTCTCCTGCCCCACCTTTATTTGACTTTTTTTATTCTATATTCTTTGTTTATATTCCAAAGGCTTTCCCCTTTCCCAGTTCCCCACTCACCATTACAGAACACCAATAGCTTATGCTTTAAGATCAAGAATTGACAAATGGGACCTCATGAAATTACAATGTTTCTGTAAGGCAAAGGACACCTTCAGAAGGACAAAACGGCAACCAACAAATTGGGAAAAGATCTTCATCAACCCCACATCCAACACAGGGCTAATATCCAATATATACAAAGAACTCAAGTTAGACCCCAAAGAACCAAATAACCCTAATAAAAATGGGGTACAGAGCTAAACAAAGAATTTTCACTTGAGGAAATTCAGATGGCTGAAAAGCACCTTAAGAGATGTTCAAAATCATTAGTCATCAGGGAAATGCAAATCAAAGCAACCCTGAAATTCCACCTCACACCAGTCAGAATGACTAAGATTATGGAGCTGGAGAACATCATACTAAGTGAGGTAACCCAGTCTCAAAAGAATACCTATGGTATGCACTCACTGATAAGTGGATATTAGCCTATAATCTTGGAACACCAAAGACATAATCCATATACCAAATGATGTCTGACAAGAAGAAAGGAGTGGACACTGGTGCTGGAAAGGATCAAAGTATCAGTGTAGGGGAATACCAGAACAGGGAAGTGGGAAGGGGTGGATGAGGGAGCAGGGGGAGGGAAAAGGGCATGTGGGATTTTGGGGGGTGGGGAACCAAAAAAGGGAAATGAAATGTAAATATAGAATATATCCAATAAAAAAAGAAAAGTAAAAAAGAAAGAATATTTTTATCTTTTAGCCAGTTATCTCATTTAATATCATGTTAAAAAAAAACCTCAAGAGACAACAGGTGCTGGCAAGGATGTGGAGAAAGAGGAACAGTCCTTCACTGTTGGTGGGATTGCAAGATGGTACAACCGCTCTGAAAATCAGTCTGGCGGTTCCTCAGAAAATTGGGCATGACACTTCCAGAGGACCCTGTCATACCACTCCTGGGCATATACCCAGAGGATTCCCCTGCATGCAATAAAGACACATGCTCCATTATGTTCATAGCAGCCTTATTTATAATAGCCAGAAGTTGGAAAGAGCCCAGATGTCCCTCAAGGGAGGAATGGATACAGAAATTGTGGTATATTTATACAATGGAATACTACTCAGCAATTAAAAATAATGAATTCATGCAATTTGTAGGTAAATGGTTGGATCTGTAAAATATCATCCTAAGTGAGCTAACCCAATCACAAAATACACATGAAATGCAATCACTGATAAGTGGATATTAATGAGCCCAGAATCTCTGAATACTCAGGGCATAATTAGCAAATCAGAGGATTCCCAAGAAGGAAGGAAGGAGAGGACCCTGGTCCTGAAAAGACTGGATCCGGTTTTGTAGGAGAGTATCAGAACAGAGAAATCAGGGGGGGGGAGGTGATTGGGGAGTGGGCAGAGGGAAGAGGACTAATGGGACACATCATTCTTAAATATTAACAATTACACTACAAAAAAAACCAACATGAGAGGATCTCAATTATTGAGGATCCTAAGGTCTCTTTTTGCAACTCATAATTATATTATACACAAATTTCCACTTTCCTTATCATGATATACACCGAATGAACTTCCACATCACTCAGTGACATTAATGAATGAGAAGCATTTTAAAAGACTATCTGCATCATTCCTTGATTTTAAAAAAATTCATACCTATCCCTGAATTTAAAGATGGTAACATACTATTTGTCTGAATATACAATAATAAAACTAACAAGCATGTTTCCTTCCCTCTAAATCCTAGATTTTACTGAATAAAGTAGACTATCTGTCTATATAGATAGATACATGAATGTATTTGATTATATGTAAGCAAAACCTATAATGTTTTGAATTTTAAAAATACTTTTGTTCTATTCAATCACTTCTAAAATCTGGATACATATATTAAATAAAAATATGCCATACCATAATTGACAGCATTTCGATTTGATTTGGGCATCTACATAATCATTATAAAGACAACATCCAAAAGTACTGAAACAAGTGTTCACAAGTTGAGATGTACATTATGAAGAAAGCAAAGGAAAGTAAAAGATAATAATCAAGAGACTATGAAGGACAAATGAGAGACTTCTTTGTTGTCTTTGCTGGCCATGAATCCCATCAACATCTGTCATATGTATATGTTTCCTTGGCCTCACAACCTTCCAATTCAATCCAAGAAAATGCACCAAAAGCCTTGAGGCTTGGTTCCCAATATTATTATCTGACATAAGATGATTTGACCTGTGGGGGTATAGTTAAAGCTGGAAACAAATGCCACAATTTTTTGAGATAATTTGGACAGAGTCAAACAAAGAAGGGTTTCAGATATGAGTTGACAGCTATGAAACTACAATGAAATATGAAAAATAACTATATTAAGTTTTATTAGACTAACAAAATATTTTTAAAGAAAATTCAAGTGTCTCATAAAAATTATATATATATACATATACATATTCATATGTATGTATTCAGAAGACAGAAACTAAGAACTTTAAGTCAATTTAATTTATGTCATGTAATATGCAAAACAACAAAATATATACAAAACAAGATTAGGTACAATATATTTTAGTTCCTTTATCCAATGGATTAACAATATTCAATATACCTGAACAATGAATTGATATCTTTCTTTATTTTATTTTTAAAATTTTACTTATGTGTGCACTCACGGGCAATGATGTGCTTGAAGACGTTTTGAAGTTGCTTTTCTGTTCTACCTTTATATGAATACCAGGGATTGAACTCTGGTTTTCAGGCATGCATGAAAATTGCTTTACCAACTGAATCATGTTGCTGGCCCTGGCTCTGCTCCATATGACACATGACAGCTTCATACTATTGATAACTAGAAAGATATATCTATTTAAAATTATTTGAACTAGGAAATCTCAAATGCAATGAGTGTATGTTTCTTTGATCTCAAACAATGGCAAGACAATATTTTTAAATATCTAAGGGCAAAGCATTCTGCAGGTTATAACTGAGGAAATAGAATTAGGAATATTTATTTGTAATAATAATATAAGATAACCATTTTTGAAAACATGCTCATCTACTGTGAATTGCATTATCACTATAATGCCAGAAAGTTTTGGAGATGATAATAAGCAATCCTTCCTAGTTATACAATGATTGCCTTTTCAAATTTCTCATCTCATGTTATCTCAATAATGCCAGTAAGTAGCTAAGATTTTATTGGTAATTTTGTAAATGCCGACATTACCTGTGAAACATACAAAAAGAAACTCATAGGGCTAGCTTTGGACCAGGTATCTGCAAATGGCTAGCATATGCATGAACAGAGAGGCATAGCATCAGACTAGTGCCTAGTATTAAAGGAGCCAAAACTTCCAGAAGACATTTTTTTACCATATGCAAGATAGGAAAAAGAAAATAATCACAACTAGAAATTTTCTGTTGTATTGCTTGAATAAAGTTTTATTTTATATAATTATAACAAACATTCTTATATAATGATAACAAACATATATAATATAATGAACCAATCTTTTGGGTGTGTATATATATATATATATATATATATATATGTGTGTGTGTGTGTGTGTGTGTGTGTGTGTCTTTCGCTATTAATTAGACAAATCCTCAGTATTAAGCCCTAATATATCATTTCTCTTTTGCTTGTACTAAAAGTAAAATTTTCTCAAAAATATGTTGGTTAAACTTCTACCACACTAGCTCTGAATGATAACATGCTTTTGACTGCAAGCATGAAAACATAAACTATATGGCAAATTTCTACCTTAAGTTAGCTCACTTCTGGTGTTTGCTCTATGGGGTTAAAAAAATATGCCGAGAATCCAGACCATGTAAATCAAACACTTGAAATAAGGAGAACCACCTAATCCTTGTCTACCTCTTCAACAAACTGTTTCTTTAAATGCAGAGAGAAACAGGTTTTACTGAGCTGCAGCATTCAGAATGAAAAAACTGATTCCCTGTACTGGAGGGTTACTTGGGCAGAATGATAAACAAGAATATTACCATTTTGCAGGGCAAGACGTGGCCTGATTTAAAAATAACTCTAAATTATTAAGAAGTACTTGAATATCCTATGTCAGTGTCCACAACCTGCCCCTAATTACCATGAACAAATTTTTAAAAACTCACATTTCAACTGACAAGTCACTGAGCATGATGTATAAATTACTTAGCTGCAGTGTATGTGTTTTCTTTGTGATGCATTGCATTTCTTTTGTGTGAGCTGTAATCATCAAATGCACATCAATTTTGAGTTTTCTGTAAGCTGTAGGTAACAATAATTATAGAGCAGGAAATTTGACACCTGCACCGAATGTATCTGTGCACATAAAATAAAATTATACCTGTAAGTGGAACAATATATCTTATTAAAGCATGTCAATAGATACCTAACATATTCTTTTAGATGTGCTTTGAGTATGCTGTGTTTTAATACATATCTGTGGTGGTTTGAATGAAAAATGTCACCCATAGACTCAGACATTCAAACATTTGATTTGCTGTTGGTAGCATTCTTGGGGAAGGTGCTGCAGCCTGGCTGAAGGAAATGATCACTGTGGGTGGGCTTTGAGAGTTCACAGACTCGACCCACTACCAGTTTTCTCTCTTTGCTTCAAGTTTGCAGTTGAAGATGTGACCTCTCAGCTTCCTTCTCCAGACACCTACTGCTACATTGCTGCCAGGCTGCCCCTACAATGACTCCCTCTGAAACAGTAAGCCCAAGAAATCTCTCTCTCTTCCTTAAGTTGCCTTTAGTCATTGTGTTTTATCACAGCAACAGAAAAGTCACTAATAGAATACCTAAGCAAATAGAGTCAAAGTTTCCTCTCTAAATTTTTAGACTAATCGATCTCTACCTATGTTCTTCAACTCAATATCAACATATTGCCTAGGGCAAATAATTAAAGAAAATCTTAAATGTTTAGGCACTAATCCAGAAGAAAATAGCACAGCAAACATATATACATATATGTGTGTATGTGTGTGTATGTGTGTACTAAAGTTAAACAAACCTGTGGTGCTCTCCTTATGGCCGAGAATAAACATTTCTTTTCCTAACATGCATTTGAGTTACAATTTTGCCTCCCTGCTTATAAAATAGATTAGTCTACATGATTTCTGGCCATAAAGGGTTTTGCACTTTTGACTCAGCAATTTACCTGCTACCAAATTACCCCTTTCCTCCCATTCTTCTTGTCAAATTTAGAGAGGAATTTGCATTTGTCCTTTCAGTTTTTTCTCACTTCACAGTCTCTCCCCCACCCACACATCATTTGCCCTTTTCCCAATTTCTTCCTTCAGAACTGCAGTATAGTATCAAAAGTGTTTCCCATTTCCCTGCCTACACAGCGGCAATTTCTACCTGCAGATAATGTGAAACATGTTTTAAAATAATGCTGATCGATTCAAATTACAGAAAATGTGCCAGTTAGATTCAAAGTAAGCTCAGATCATCGTGCTAGCTAGAGAGAGGGCTGAGTGGTTAAGAGTGCTTGCTGCTCTTGCAGAGAACCTGAGTCCAGTTGACAACACTTGTGTCACTCAGCTCACAAATGCCTCTAACTGCAACTCCGACGGTATGGGGACTGTTTTCTAAACTCATTGAGTACCTGTACACATGTGCATCACATGTACTGCCCCCCACAAACACACATACAAAAAACAAGAACAAAATAAAATCCTTAAAAATAAACAAGATGATGCTAATTGGTTCAAATTACAGAAAATGTGTAGGTTTCATTCTATTTGATCCTGGATAGACCAATAAAGACCTTATTGATTGTATTTTTGGAGCCAAAATTTCCTAGACCAATATTTACCATATGTAATGTAATGGTGAGTTTAAAAATGTTATTTCATGAATTCATTGTTTCTAATGGCTGAATAGTACTCCATTGTGTATATATACCACATTTTTTTGTATCTATTCCTCCGTTGAGGGACTTGTGGGTTCTTTCCAGCTTCTGGCTATTATATATAAGGCTGCTATGAACATAGTGGAGCATGTATGCTTATTGCATGCTGGGGAATATTCTGGGTATATGCCCAGGAGTGGTATGGCTGGGTCCTCCGGAAGTATCACGCCCAGTTTTCTGAGGAACCGCCAGACTGATTTCCAGAGTGGTTGTACCAGATTGCAGTCCAACCAGCAGTGGAGGAGCGTTCCTCTTTCTCCACATCTGCTCAAGCACCTGATGTCTCCCGAGTTTTTAATCTTAGCCATTCTGACTGGTGTGAGGTGAAATCTCAGGGTTGTTTGGATTTGCATTTCTCTAATGACTAACGATGTTGAACATTTTTTAAGGTGTTTCTCAGCCATCCGAATTTCACCAGGTGAAAAGTCTTTGTTTAGCTCTGTACCCAATTTTTGAATGGGGTTATTTGGTTTTCTGGGGTCTACCTTCTTGAGTTCTTTGTATACATTGGATATTAGCCCTCTGTCAGATGTAAGGTTGGTGAAGATCTTTTCCCAATTTTTTGGTTGCTGATTTGTCCTTTTGACAGTGTCTTTTGCCTTACAGAAACTTAGTAATTTTATGAGGTCCCATTTGTCTATTCTTGATCTTAGAGCATAAGCAATTGGTGTTCTGTTCAGGAACTTTCCCCCTGAGCCAATGTCCTTAAGGGTCTTCCCCAGTATCTTTTCTATTAATTTTAGTGTGTCTGGTTTTATGTGGAGGTCCTTGATCAACTTGGAGTTGAGCTTAGTAAAAGGAGATAAAAGTGGATCAATTCTCATTCTTCTGCATGTTGACCTCCAGTTGAGCCAGCACCATTTGTTGAAAAAGCTATCTTTTTCCACTGGATGTTTTCAGCTCCTTTGTCGAAGATCAATTGGCCATAGATGTGTGGGTTCAATTCTGGGTCTTCAATCCTATTCCATTGATCCACCTCCCTGTCACTGTACCAGTACCATGCAGTTTTTAACACTGCTGCTCTGTAGTATTGCTTGAGGTCCAGGATACTGATTCCCCCAGAAGTTCTTTTGGAGAGCATCATACTAAGTGAGGTAACCCAGTCTCAAAAGAATACCCATGGTATGCACTCACTGATAAGTAGATATTAGCCTAGAATCTTGGGACACCAAAGACACAATCCACATACCAAATGATGTCTGACAAGAAGAAAGGAGTGGACACCGGTGCTGGAAAGGATCAAAACATCAGTGTAGGGGAATACAAGAACAGGGAAGTGGGAAGAGGTGGATGGGAGAACAGGGGGAGGGAAAAGGGCATGTGGGACCTTGGGGGGGTGGGAACCAGAAAAAGTGAAATGAAATGTAAATATAGAATATATCTAATAAAAAAATTAAAAAAAATGTTATTGTTATCCGGATTTCAGCACCAAATATTGGGTTCATAAAAAGAGAAAGAGGTTTAGAGAATGTGGTATATGGTGATGTGGGGAAGGGGATGCCCCAGCGGGCCCATGCCCAGGCATCCCTTCCCCCTAAGGGACCAGACACACAGACATGGTATAGAATAGAGTTTATTCAGGGCAGAGGATGGGAGTTAATGGGGTAGTGGAGGGAGAGAGAGAGAGAGAGAGAGAGAGAGAGAGAGAGAGAGAGAGAGAAGAGAAGAGAAGAGAAGAGAAGAGAAGAGAAGAGAAGAGAAGAGAAGAGAAGAGAAGAGAAGAGAAGAGAAGAGAAGAGAAGAGAAGAGAAGAGAAGAGAAGTGGAGGCTGGCCATGATCACCTGGAGAGAGGGGGGAGGGGAGGAGAGCCGAAGAGGGGCAGAGAGGTGAGAATGCCAAGAGGCAAGAGCAAAGAGAGAGAGACAGGAGGGTCCTAGCAGCCCCTTTTATAGTGGGCCAGACCTATCTGGCTGTTGCCAGGCAGCTGTGAGGAGGGGCATACCTGACTGTTTCCAGGTAATTGTGGGGTGGAGCTTAGACAGAATCCTAACAGTTATGAGTATTTTAACCCTTTGACTAGTGCTCCATTTAAACATCTCATCTGAAGTATGTCTTTTGGTTTAAAGTCACGAGTATATGGTAATCAGAGACAAGGCTATATTTAGAGCTCACCCTTCAATTTCACACACCTTAGAGTCATAAAACACTGTGGCCATTGACAGATGAGGGTCTTCTATTTCAAACTCTGCATGAATTATTTGAAATTTATTTAAAACAACCACTGAGGAAGAGATGTAAATATTACTCATCATTTGTATCCTCACATGCCTACTATAATATGGGCCACAATAAAGACCATTGACAACATAATTGATAAGTGAATAAAAGTATGTAGAAAACACAGAATAAATGATGGCCACATAAATTAAAGGATGAACAAATAAATCATTAAATTAGCAAGCCATCCTGAAGTTTCTTTCTGGTGGAGTAAGTTTTGGGTCCATAGGGTTTTGTTTCTTTTTCCTTGTTTTGTTTTCTAAGCCTTCACTGAGAGAACAGACAGATAAAGGGATGGTCAGAGTGCTAGCAGATCAGATATCTTGGCTTTTAGGGGACATAAATAAAACAGAATACAAATTGCAAGAAGCCAAAAATGGAATATCATCTTACTGCTCACCAGCCACAGTTCATACAGACTGTGGGCAATTCAGCTATGGTATTGTTCTACAGATTCACTTGTCATATACCATGGACATATTAAAAATAACAAACTATGGGGTTGACAGATGCCTCAGTGACTGAGCACACTATCTGCTCTTTCAGATGATGCAAGTTTGGTTCCCAGTGTCCATATCAAGGGGCTCCCAACTATACATATATACAACTGCAGGGGATCCAATGGCCTTTTCTGGCCTCTGTGTGTATCAGCACCCCCGACCCGCCCACCAGCACACTAGTGTGCACGCACACACACACATACAGGCATGCATACAGGCACATAGGCCTGCATGCATGCATGCACACACGCATTAAAAAACATAATCTTTTAAAGCTAAATCTTTTAAGGCTAAATCAATGCTTGCTTTCCTTGGTAAAGCAGAATCAGATGGTAATGTAATGTACTGAATGGAGTAATCTAGTACAGATTTAGCCTCTGTCCAGAGGCTAAAATCAAATAACTTAACTAATTAAGAGGTCTCTTCTTTCTTTCCCTTCCACCTACCCAATAGCTAATCAATTTGGCATCCGGTGGTGGTTCTGACTCATTAGCTAACATATTAGAGGCACAGCCATGCACTGAAGTAGCCTGGGAAGATTGGCAATGCTGACTGGACATGTGCTTTCCTGGGGCGGGGGGGGGGGTGCAAAGCTCTTCCTGAAGCCACATTTTGAAGAGAAAGGATAGACAACCAAAGTATCATCAAACCCAGCTTTGTTTACACATGGGTTACATGTAGCTATCATTTCTCTATTAGACTTTGGAAAATGTCATTAATCTGGTTTATGGCATATATTAAATGCTAATTCTTTTCTCTCTTTTTTTTCAAATGAATAATTATCCACAATAAATTCACAACTTCAGTGTTTTGACAGATTAATTACATTTGCCATATTCTGGTAGCACGATGGCAGGGGTAAAAAGCCTCAAATTAAGTAGTCCCAGAATAATTCACTGCTTTCAACGATTTGTTTTAAAAAACATGATGATGATGACTTAAATGCTAAGATGCTGAAAATGTAGTGTGAAGTACAGAAAGAAGAGATTAGAGCAAATATTTTATTGCTGGTTTATAAAATGCCAAACCATTAATGAAAATGTGGGCATACCTACTGTTTTTGTACTCTCTCAAATGACTGCACACTATGGGTATTATTCCTTGTGAAAAGAAAATTAGAGGATTTTTAAATTGTGAACAAGTATATCAAATTTTTCCACTAAATTCTGAGGTTAATTATGTTCTTATTCTTCTGGTTGCTATAGATAGACATGGTTTTCAGTGAAGCAGGGATGCATCTTCTGCATTCCTTGCTCATAAATAAGGATAGATTTATGCTCCTTTACAATGTTCCTGTTACTGAATTCTTAATTGTCCTAATAATGAGATACATTAAATGCAGTTGAAATAGATAACCTTTCAATTTCATTCCATCCCTAGTACTATACACATCCTTGATTCTCATAGCACCTGGGTTATCCTTCTTAAGTGTGAAGAAATAGAAAGCAGGAAGATGTATCTTATCTGCTTCCCTTGAATGCAAGTTGGACCTTAGAGATTGAAAAGAAATCCTACCACAAAGGACCAGATTAAGGAGACTAAATGACAAGCATCTTTGAAAGCTTTGCTTTGGTTTAATGCAGCTTGTCCAGGAAGAAAATGTTGCTTAGAAGTTTAAGGGTATGTGACTTCTAAGAAGAGTAAAGTTCATTGCCATTAGGATGTTTTCAAAGGTGAAAATACGAGTACTGAATAAAAGATGCAACCAAAGGAAAAAGGTGGGACCTTGGCAGATCTTAGTAAATACTCAAGTGCTTAAAAATGCTTTTTGAGGACTGATGGAAGTAAATACTTAATAAGGAAGAAAAATCATTGGAAATGAGAACAATGCCTCTTAATGGAAAAGACTTTGAACCCATACAACACTTCCAAGAATTTGGCTAAAAGTAATTTAAAAGGCAGGAAATTGGCATTTTAAAACTCTGTTTGAGAAGAAAAAGATAAATTCTGGAAGAAGAATTAATATTTTTTGCTGTGATCTGGTCAAAATTTCAAGGACTAGCAGTGTTTATACTTTAGCACATCATGATGCATATACAAATGTTCTGCCCAAGTCTGTTAGGAAATAAGGATGCATGACACTGAGAGGAAGAACTGCCACATGGTGATATCTATAAAGTATTTTCCTAAGAACCCCACTAATTACAGCAAAGATTGAGTTTCAATTCTGTGAGTGTATCTTGGAGTTTGAGAAATAAAAAAAGCTAATGAGATTTCCACTATGCTGGAATATTTCAAAAACTTCCTTTTTCTACACTGTATTTATATTTCTTCTGGCTTGAGTGAGAGTTTTCTGATTCCACTTGGTAGAGCAGATAGGCAAAACCAACAAAAAGTGTAACCAGTAAACAGAGTTAGGGGAAGTCTCTCAGCAAAGGAATATAAGTTTGAATGCACAGCAAGTTGAAAGCAGGTACAGTCAAGATGAACAGCAGTCTTTTCCTACATGGGAAAATACTTGAGAACATAGGTGAAAAGGCAGATTATAAATAGCTAGATAGGCAGATAGTTTTGAGTATCTCCTTCAAACCTCATGTTGATAGTTAGCTGTGCTTGTGATGGTGGTTGTGTGTGTGGGGGTAGCTATGTATGTGTTTGCATATGTATGCAGATGAACCTGTGCAAACCTGAATGGGTATGCATGGAAGCTAAAGGACAACATTGAAAGTTATTACACACAGACCCATCTATCTTGTCCTTTGAGTCAGGGCTTAGGTAGTAGACTACACTGACTGGCCAGCAATCACCAGAGGTCCATCTGTCTCTACGTCCCCAGTGTTGGGACAATGGCATATCACAATATCTAGACTTTTGTATGTGGGATCATGAGATCAAACATAGGTGCTCATGATTGAACAGCATGCAGAACTGTACTATCTAGTCATCCTTAGTAGGAGAGATGTTTAAGAGGTGAATAGTCATAGGAGACATGCCTTGATTAATAGATTAATGCCATTATTGCATGAGTAGCCTAGTTACCTTGAGAGTGGGTCTCTTATATCCTCTGTATTACCTAATTTTCTGACACTGGGAGAAAATGCCAAGACTAAAGTAACTCAAAGCATAAAGGGTTTATTTAACTTTATGTTTCTAGAGGTATAGAGGTAATCATGCAGGGAGGCATAGAGCTAGAGCAAAAAAGCTGATAGCTCACCTACACAAACACAAACAAGAAGCAGAAAAGACAGAGAACTGGAAGCACAGGTTAAGGATTCTCAATGCCTGCCACCAGTGGTCTACTTCCATCATCAAGTCACACCTTTTAAACATCAACACAGCAGCACCACTAACTGAGGACCAAGTGTGTAAATGCCTGAGACTATGGGGGCATTGTCATTCAAACCATCACAGCTTCCTGTTGCCTCATTACATATATTAGCACTATGTGATATCTTTGCATGATGATCTGATGCCTTGTAAATATTCTAGTTTTTAGACTCAAGATCTTGGATTTCCAAGCCCCTATGATGTAATACACAGGTCTATTTTCTTTATAAATTCTCCAGTCTGTGACATTCTGATATAGCAGTGCACGATTGACTAAGACTACAAATAGTCGTAGTGGAAGACAGCCCTTAGATTTCTAGATATGAAGGGATATAGCCAAGAAAACACAACTGCAATACTAGACAGGATAACAGTTAAGTCAAGGAGCACTGGCCTCAGGATGAGGTGCAAGGAATACTGAAACTCAAAACCAACAATTTCTGGTTTTGACTTGGGTCAAAGAAGAAGAGATAAAGGATGAGTGAGTGAGGTGTAATACTGAGTGAATACTTGGTAATAGAAGCTGATGTGGTTTCAGTTTCTAACTAAAACTATTTATTTACAACCCTAAACAAAACATTGTATTGCCACTTCTAAGGTTCAAGAAACATCAAGAAGATATGGTGGAAATAACGTACAAGAAAGGCTATAGGGAGAATGGCAGCAAACTGCCATCTTTGGGGCCTGTCTTAGTTAGGGTTTTACTGCTGTGAACAGACACCATGACCAATGCAAGTTTTATAAAAGACAACATTTAATTGGGGTTGGCTTACAGGCTCAGAGGTTCAGTCCATTGTCATCAAGGCAGAAACATGGCAGCATCCAGGTAGGCATGGCACAGGAGGAGCTGAGAGTTCTACATCTTCATCTGAAGGCTGCTAGTAGAAGAACTGACTTCCAGGCAGCCAGGGTGAGGGTTTTAAGCCCACCCCCACATTGACACACCTACTCCAACAAGGCCACACCTCCTAATAGGGTCACTTCCTGGGCCAATCATATACAAACCATCACATTCCACTCCCTGGCCCCCATAAGCTTGTTCAAGCATGAGTCTATGGGGGCCATACTTAAACATAGCATAATGCAAAATGCATTTAGTCCAACTTCAAAAGTCCCTGTAGTCTATAGCAGTCTCAACAGTGTTAAAAGTCCAAAGTTCAAGGTCTCTTCTGAGATTCAGTCAATCACTTAACTGTAATCCTCCAAGCAAGACAGGAAACCAGCTGGGCAAAGCCCAAACTCTGCATCTCCATGTCTGATGGCAAAGCAGTCTTCAGATATTCAACTCCTTTTTCATTTTTGTTGACTGCAACAAGGATCTTTCTCCTGGGCTTGTTCCACTCCCTGATAGCAGCTTTCCTTGGCAGGCATCCTGTGGCTCTGGCATCTTTAACATCTTGGGTACCCCAAGTCAATTTCAGCTTCATAGCTTCTTGTTCCAAAGTCTGAGATCCACACATGATCTTCTGTATATCTCCAAAGAGCTGGTGTCACTTCTCCAGCTCTGCCCTCTGTAGCACTATAAGTTCAGATTGATCCACTCCACTGCCACTGCTGTTCTTGGTGGTCATCCCATGGTACTGGCATCTCCAATATGCTAGGGTCTTCCACTGCAACTATGCTTCACCAAAGCCTCTCATAGGCTCTCTTCATGGTACCAAGCCTCAACTCCTTTGCATGACCCCTTCAGTCCTGGGCTGTCCATTACAACTGAGGGTACACTTTCACAGTACCAAGCCTCAGCTGTTCTTCATGATGCCTTCATGCCTTCAAAACCAGTACCAACTGGATGATTCTTACACGTTACCAAGTACAGCTGCAGCATGAGGAACACTTGGCTATTTCTGGAATATAGCTTCTTTGTGCTCTCAGAAAACACTTTCCAGATTTTACCTCAGTGATGCTGGTCTTTTCTTAATCACCACTAATTTCTTAGCTCCAGCTAACCAGCATCAATTGTTCCAGTAATCTCCTTCTCCTCTTGTATATAAAGCCAGAGACACATGGCTGAAGCTGCTGAGTTCTGCTGCTTGCAGGAGCTGGAACATTGCCCCCCCCCTTGTTCTATTACATTATCACTAGCTTCCTTTTTCCTAGCTCCTTCACTGCCTAAGTTGGCTGTCCTGAATCTTGCTCCTTAGACTGACTTTGAACTCAAGAGATCTGCATGCCTGTCCCCTAAGCACTGGGATTAAAGGTGTGGTCCACCAAGCCTGGATTAAAGTTTTTCTTCACCTAGAATTTGCTCTGTTCTAGGCTGGCCTTGAACTCAGAGATCTGCTTATCTTTGCCTCCTGGGATTAAAGGCTTGTACTACCATGCCTGGACCTAAAGTTAACTGTGTGAATCTTGCCTCCAAGGTCACCACTCCTTTAATTCAGTTTAATATCCTTGAATTCAGCTCCATTTCACTTCCTGGAGTCCCTTTAATACTCAAACTATATATTTTGTACTTTTCCGTTCTCAGCTTGCTATGTTTGTTCACAATTCTCTTTATCAGACTTAACCAGAGAACAAAGTCTTTGTTGGGCTTCTTTGAAACTTCCTTTGCAGATGCAATTAATATAAACCTCTTTACCTTAGCCCTAGGCAGTCTCTTCAGGCAATGGCAAAAAGCAGCCATGTTCTTCACCAAAACATCACAAAAATAGTCTCTCAGCCACATTTTAAAGTTCTTCTCCACTGAAACCGCCTGGGCCATCAGGCCTACCCAGTGCAAATGACGCTCAGCACCACTGTCTTCCATATTCCTACTAGTCTGGCCCATTAAGCCCCACTTAAAGAATTCTGTGGCTTTCCAAATCCAAAGTCCCAAAATCCACATTCTTCCAAACATGGTCAGGCCTATCACAGCAATACCCCAGTCCCTGGTACCAACTTCTGTCTTAGTTAGGGTTTTACTGCTGTGAACAGACACCATGAGCAATGCAAGTTTTATAAAAGACAACATTTAATTGGGGTTGGCTTACAGGCTCAGAGGTTCAGTCCATTGTCATCAAGGCAGAAACATGGCAGCATCCAGGTAGGCATGGTACAGGAGGAGCTGAGAGTTCTACATCTTCATCTGAAGGCTGCTAGTAGAAGAACTGATTTCCAGGCAGCCAGGGTGAGGGTTTTAAGCCCACCCCCACATTGACACACCTACTCCAACAAGGCCACACCTCCTAATAGGGTCACTTCCTGGGCCAATCATATACAAACCATCACAGGGCCTGACACAGCCATTGCAACAAAAGAACTCACAGAAGCTGTGATTTTGTGCAATGGAGATATACAATACCACACCTGTCTATAGTCAGCCATGAATGGGCAAGAAGCTCATGGGACCTTAATCCTTTCTGCTGAGCTATTAGCTACTGGTGGATTCTAGGGGATGGATAACCATTGAGACCACCAGAGTGCTATGCAGAGTTGCAAACAAAAGGCCCTGGTTAAACTCAGTGAGTCACTAAACAAAAAGATAATGAAGGAACAAGAGAGAGTTGGAGAGAAGAGGGGAAGGCAAGAGGAATGGGAAGGAGATAAGAAAGAGAGGAACCTGAAGTTATTACAGTGACTTATGAATATGTGTGAGATTGCCAGATAACAAATTTAACCCACTAAAAAAGAAAATACTGTATTTAATAGATTTTACTAATTCAAGCATATATTAATATAAACACCTGAGAGACTAAAGCTAATTGTTGTAGAAACCATTGGGTTTGCCTTTGTATTTCTCCCTTATTTCCTCCTCCTGACCTTTTCCAGAAGTAATGACTCTCCGAAATTTCATGTTAATTACCATTCAACTACTTATAAAAATACTTATTACATATTCATATATGCACAAATAATGCATTACTCAGTTTGCTGTTTTAGCTTTATAAAAATTAAAATTTATATGTATAGTCTCTCATTGTTAAGTTTCTGGTGCTGTGATAAAAGCACTGACTAAAAGTAGCTTGGTAAAGAAAGGGTTTATTTTGTCTTTCCCTTGTCCATCATAGGCCACCATTGAGTGAAGTCAGAGCATGAACTCAAGCAGGAACTGACACAGAGAACATGAAGAGTGCTGCTTACTGGCTTGCTCCCCATGACTTGCTCAACTTGTTTTCTCATAGAACCCAGGGGCCATGTGCAGAGAAGCAGCATAGCTCACAGTGGGTAGGACCCTCCTACTTCAATCATTATTTAAGAAAATGTGGCACAGGCTTGCCTAAAGGCTTCAATAAGACAAACATATTCTCAAATGTGGTTCCATACTCCCAGATTCATGTCAAATTGATGAAAAACTAAACAGTACATTGCCTCTTATGATTGCTATTTCTACTATGTTTCAAAAGTTTGTCCTTTTTATATATTTTTTGCATTTTTTTGCTATAATACACTATTGCATTTGTTTTCAATATACCAAAGTATATTTGTCCATTTATTTGTCTGTTTTCCTATGGCAACATCTCTAGAAGTCTCCCATTGAACAGAAATTCTCTAAAACTCAGTCCTAAATTAGATTTGCTGTATCTTAAGATATGTAAACATTTAGCATTATAAAACAATACCAAGCTGCTTTTCAGGGTGTGTGTCAAATTTACTTTTACTTGGCATATACTAACTGCTTAGAAATGATCATGTAGCTGTTCAGATTGATAATCTTAAAGTTTCCCTCCTCCTATTTTCTTTCTTTCTCCTTCTTATGCCCACATACATCATTCTCTCTCTTTATTAGAGAAGATATTTTTATGTAACCCACACTCATCTAAAACTCACAATCCACATGCCTCCACCTCCTTAGTGCTGGAACTACAGATGTGTACCTTTGCCTTTAGGAATCCTAACTTTTGAAATATATAAGAAGCAATGCCATGGTTCTTAATTTGAATTTCTGTGATCAGCAATTACATAAAAAATTTCATGTACATATATTGTATATTCTATATATTATAAAATTCTTGTAGAAACTCTCATCTGTTTTAATTATTGAGATTATAGTTCCTATAAACAAATTCATACTGTGCTTGAAAGTTGGATGCCAGCTGGGCAGATGGCTCAGTGGTTAAAAGCAGTTGCTGCTCTTACACAGGTTGCCAACACCCACACAGCAGCTCACAACCTTCTGTAACTGCAGTTCTAGGAGATCTGATGCTGTCTTCTGGCCTGTTGCCCAGTACACATACAGGCAAAACACCCATACATATAAAATAAAAATAAAGAAATCTTTTAAAAATAATTGGGTTCTAGAAACCAATCATTTGGCAGTTAAACAAATTGTAAATACACATTTCCAATTTCAGGCTTGCCATTTCACTCCTAGCGATAAACAAAAGTTGTCATTTTTAATGTAGCATGAGATATCAATCTTTTATGATTTGGATTTTTGTGTCTCTAAAAATGATAGAAGAAAAAAGAGCTAAGGTGGTCTTGTGGAAGAGTTGGGGGGGAAGGATTGATGGATCTGGAAGGGTCATGGACACCACAAGGACACCTACAGAGTCAACTTAACTCTGGGCCCATGGGGGCTCACAAAGAATGAACCACCAACACAAGAGTATGCATGGGCTGGATCCAGACCCTCTATACATATGTTCCAGATATACAGCTTGGTTTTCATGTTTTTGTTTCAATTAGAACACAGGCTGTCTCTTCTCTGACTCAGACTCTTTTTGCCTCTTTTTGGATCCCTTTCCTCTAACTGGGCTTCCTTGTCTGGCCTCAGTGGGAGAGGATGCACTGAGTCCTGATGTGACTTGATGTGCCAGGGCAGGTTGGTACCAAATTGAAATAGTGAGACTGTGAGGAGAGGAGGGAAGGAGGCTGTGATCAGGACATAAAATGAATGAATGAATGAATGAATGAATGATGAATGATGAATGAATGAATGAATGAATATGCAGCTAACCATGTGACCAGAGAATTAATAAAACTGTCAAGATTGATATTCCCCTGAAATAAAAGCAAAGAAAAAAATATTAAAAACTCAGTGCTTCTGGCAAATGAACAAAAAAGACAAAAAAACAAAAAAAAAAACAAAAAAAAAACCTCTCACTGAGTTCATAAAGATAGAGTCCCATATTTCTCCTATGATTTTTTTCTTTACTTTATCTCATGAGTAAGTCACAAAAGGGGAGTTAAGATAGAAATGAGGAGACTTCAAAGATTAAACAAGTTCTTCAGACTGATGAATAATTAGAGTATTGAACAAGGTACTTATGTCTCTTTACCCTATTTATCTTTACCTCTTTATATACAATACTTCCACTTAACCTGCTACAAATAACAAGTCTGTACTGATTACCTTGACCTTGAGCAGATTAAAACACATCTTTTGGATCCTAAGATCAGTAATAATTGAGTTTTCTTTTCTCACTTTGCTATAAATACACAATTGCCTGGCTCTGATTTTCTTAAAAACAGATCCCACAGACATTTTATACAGAATTATATATATCAACAACCATAACACCAATATACAAAAAGGACCTTCCTTGATGTGATAATTATCCTTCACTGAGTTATATGGATATCTAGAATAAGAACAGCAACCAGAAAAAGAGAGCACTTCAGATTTTTCTAATGCTTCAAGAAGACATTGAATTTAGTTTCTTCTTTTCTTCACAAAATTCATACAGAAGCACAGATCGTAATGTCCTCTATGCTCATATCCATGTTTTGTTAGAAAGCTAATGTCCAGTTGTTAGAGAAACACTTACTTTCTTCCTATTTCATTCAAAAGTTGTTGCAGTTCTGTCCTAAAATACAGAGCAGTACACTGAATCTGCAGTGATAGTTATTGTCTGGAAGAAGGTGATGGAGAATCTCAGGTCTTATATCTTCAGGGTGACTTCAAGTTCTGAGAACTGAAAAGCATTTCTTGTGGAATGTTAATGACTGAAATTACATTTGCTGTGGATGCACTCTGAATATAAACTTAGATGAAATAATTGTTAGCATGTTTCTTTCCCATTTCTTTTCAAGTGCCTACTTGCCCTAGTAGCAGAACACTTTGAGAACTAAGCATGTGACTCAATGCTTTCTGACTAATGTCCATCAAATTAGCTTCAGAAACTCACCCATGTCTATTGATTCTAAAATAACCTAAAATTCTAGACAAACAGAATAAAAAATAAACTTAAGTTATCTTATTTTACCTGTTCTGTTTCATCCCTAGCTTTCATACACAAATGCCTGTGTTTGTCTTCTAGTGTTGGTATCTTCATCAAATACAACATTCATAGCATATGTCAATAAAATTGAAATGCAAGAGGAAGCTTCTCTCTGGTGATTCCAAAAGAAGACTATACTTCGTTTACAATCCAAGGTTGATGACTGCTTTAGGATCTGCGACTGTCTAGAACTCAGTTGTGACACACTGGGTATAATTCAGAATACTTATCTCTGGTTTTTCACTATCATTTGAATCTCTCAAACTGTCTACTTATAACAATAAGATTTGATTTTCAGTATTTTACTGTTCCTCTTCAGCTTATCACATATATGCTATTTATCTCCCACTGATTATAATACACATAAATTTCCTGCAAAACCAAAACACTGCTAATTGGTTTTACAGAAAAGACTTTGTTTAGGTTATGTAAAAAGACCTATATTGTTCCCCCACTATCTCAGTTAGGGTTTTACTGCTGTGAACAGACACTATGGCAAGTCTTATAAGGACAACATTTAATTGGGGCTGGTTTACAGGTTCAGAGGTTCGGTTCATTATCATCAGGGTGGGAGCATGGCACCATCCAGGCAGTCATGGTACAGGAAGAAATTAGAGATCTACATGTTCATCTGAATGTTGCTAGTGGAAGGACTGACTTCCAGGCAGCTAAGGTGAGGGTCTTAAGCCCAGTCCCACAATGACACACCTATTCTAACAAGGCCACAGCTCCTAATCGGGCCATTCCATGGACCAACCATATACAAACCATCACACCCACTGTAGAAGCAATTTGTATAATGATTCAGTAAATTTGCATTCAGAGAAGTCTTCATTACTTCTACATCCTTTCAGTAAACACCATCTCATCTAATTACTATGCTAATTTGATGTATTTTATATAAGAACAGTATATCCAACAGGTTCCATATAGCTCAATGAACAAGAAATACATGGAAAAGAACAGAAAGTTAAATGACTTTGATCGTGGTCTTTAAGTCAGCAAGTATTGAATATTTAATCAAAACCAAGAGGTAATCAGGAATCAAAATGCTTGATGGTGATGTCTTCATCAATTCCTTCTGCTCATAGCTTAGGAAACCCCTGCAAAAGAGGAAGCAGGAAGAGTGGGAAATATTTTATAAGTGGCTAGGCCAGGTCTAAGGATCCAGATTATTGTCCTTATATTCTTAAAACAGTATGGTTTGTGGTTGGAGAGATAGCTATCCAGGTGCTTTTGCAGAGGACTTATGTTTGGGTTCCCTGAACTCACACAGTGGCTCAGAGGTGTCTGCATCTGCAGTACCAGGGGATCCAATAACCTCTTCTGAACTTCATAGACAGCAGAAACACATGTGGTGCACATACATATTTGCAGGCAAAACACCGTACACATAAATTTTAAAAATAAAATAAATAGAATGATTTGAATGGATTCATGCTTTCCTTACTTGTCCTCTGAGCTCTAACATAAAGGTACACAAAAATCCATGTGATCTGCAACTTCTACTTCTTAGGCCATAGAAATTTTGTTATGTCTATTAAGACGAGCTGTAGACAATCTTTCTAGCAAAAATTGCTGTTTGATAAAAAAGAGTTAAAAGGGTTAAACATTACTAAAATAGATCATCCACTTTAACCTGCGATTAGTCAAATGCTTATATTCAAATGTCTTTATACTTCATTCTTACGACTTACTCATTGAATATTATTTGTACTCTGGTCAGCAAGCTAGATATAAAATTAAAACTACTCTACTTTCGCTAACAAGTAGAAGCTGAAATTTTGAAGGATACTTTCACTAACAAGTAGAAGTCATACACATATACAACCACAACCACCCAACAATACCTATCCCCTCCGTGTGTGTATATGTGTGTGTGTGTGTGTGTGTGTGTGTGTGTGTGTGTGTGTGTGTGTGTGTGTGTGTGTGTGTGTGTGAGAGAGAGAGAGAGAGAGAGAGAGAGAGAGAGAGAGACTATACCTCCTGATTTTGATTCAGTATTCAAAACTTAGTGATTTAAAGGCCACTAACACATGATGTTGTAAGTGTGGCCTTTAAAACTCCAAGCTTTTGAGCTATTTGTACTGTATCTGTGATTTCAGTCTTGATTCCTAGGAAATTTCAAAACCCATTTGACTTCAGTGGCTTTTAAATGTATAAACACAAGTAGGAAACCTTCATACATCACAAAGTAATACGGAATTAAAGGACAGTGCTTTGTTGGGGCAAATGTATAACCTAAACCAAAAAGATTATGGTTGAAAGTCTTTATACAAAGGAAACCTTGGTAGAAGAGAAGACAGAAAGAGTGTAAAAGCCTCAGGGGATTGAGGACACCAAGAGAAGACCCTCTGTACTGGCTGGATTTGTGTGTCCACTTGGCACAGACTGGGGTGAGCACAGAGAAAGGAGCCTCCATGGGAGTGCCTCCATGAGATCTAGCTGTGGGGCATATTCTCAATTAGTGAACAAGGTGGGAGGACCCCTTGTGTGTGGTGCCATCGCTGGGCTGGTAGTCCTGGGTTCTATAAAAAGCAGGCTTAGCAAGCCAGGGGAAGCAAGCCAGTAAGGAACATCCCTCCATGTCCTCTGCATCAGCTCCTGCTTCCTGACCTGTTTTATTTCCAGTCCTGATTGGCTTTGGTGAAGAACAACATTGTTGCAGTGTAAGGTGAATAAACTCTTTCCTCTCCAACTTGATTCTTGGTCATGATGTTTGTGTAGGAAAGAAAGAGAACTACAGGCCAATTTCCCTTATGATTATCAATGCAAAAATACTAAATAAAATTCTTGCCAACCAAATCCAAGAGCACATTAAAACAATCATTCACCATGATCAAGTAGGCTTCATCCCAGGGATGTAGGGATGGTTCAATATACAGAAATACATCAATGTAATCCATTACATAAACAAACTAAAAAAAAAAAAAACCACATGGTCATCTCATTACATGCAGAAAAAGCATTTGACAAACTTCAGCATCCTTTCATGCTAAAAGTCCTGGAAAGAACAGGAATTCAAGGCCCATACCTAAACATAGTAAAAGCAATATACAGCAAACCAGTAGCCAACATCAAAATAAATGGAGAGAAACTTGAAGCAATCCCACTAAAATCAGGGACTAGACAAGGCTGCCCTTTCTCTCCATATCTTTTCAATATAGTACTTGAAGTTCTAGCGAGAGCAATTAGACAACATAAGGAAGTCACAGGGATACAAATTGGAAAGGAAGAAGTCAAACTATCATTATTTGCAGATGATATGATAGTATACATAAGCGACCCAAAAAACTCCACCAGAGAACTTCTACAGCTGATAAACAACTTCAGCAAAGTGGCTGGTTGTAAAATCAACTCAAGAAAATCAGTAGCCGTCCTGTACTCAAAGGACAAGCAGGCTGAAAAAGAAGTTAGGGAAATAACACCCTTCACAATAGCCACAAACAATACAAAATATCTTGGCGTGACTCTAACCAAACAAGTGAAAGATCCGTATGACAGGAACTTCAAGTCCTTGAAGAAAGAAATCAAAGAAGACCTCAGGAAATGGAAAAATATTTCATGCTCTTGGATTGGCAGGATCAATATAGTAAAAATGGCCATCTTGCCAAAAGCAATCTACAGATTCAATGCAATCCCCATCAAAATCCCAAATCAAATCTTTATAGATCTAGAATGAGCAATTCTCAAATTCATACGGAATAACAAAAAACCCAGGATAGCTAAAACTATTCTCAACAATAAAAGGACTTCTGGGGGAATCAATATACCCGACCTCAAGCAGTACTGCAGAGCAATTGTGATAAAAATGGCATGGTATACGTACAGTGACAGGAAAGTAGATCAATGGAATAGAATTGAAGATCCAGAAATGAACCCACAGGGTTATGGTCACTTGATCTTTGATAAAGGAGCTACAACCATCCAGTGGAAAAAAGATAGCCTTTTCAACAAATGGTGCTGGTTCAACTGGAGGTCAACATGCAGAAGAATGCGAATTGACCCACTCTTATCTCCTTGTACTAAGATCAACTCCAAGTGGATCAAGGTCCTCCACATAAAACCAGACACACTAAAACTAATAGAAAAGAAACTTGGGAAGATCCTGGAGGACATAGGCACAGGGGGAAAGTTCCTGAACAGAACACCAATAGCTTATGCACTAAGATCAAGAATTGACAAATGGGACCTCATAAAATTACAAAGTTTCTGTAAGGTAAAAGACACTGTCAGAAAGACAAAACGACAACCAACAAAGTGGGAAAAGATCTTCACCAACCCACATCCAACAGAGGGTTAATATCCAATATATACAAAGAACTCAAGAAGTTAGACCCCAAAGAACCAAATAACCCTATCAAAAAATGGGGTACAGAGCTAAACAAGGAATTTTCACCAGAAGAAATTTGGATGGCTGAGAAGCACCTTAAGAGATGTTCAACATCATTAGTCATCAGGGAAATGCAAACCAAAACAACCCTGAGATTCCACCTCACACCAGTCAGAATGGCTAAGATTAAAAACTCAAGAGACAACAGGTGCTGGCAAGGATGTGGAGAAAGAGGATCACTCCTCCATTGTTGGTGGGATTGCAAGATGGTACAACTGCTCTGGAAATCAGTATGATGGTTCCTCAGAAAATTGGGCATGACACTTCCAGAGGACCCTGTCATACCACTCCTGGGCATATACCCAGAGGATTCCCCTGCATACAATAAAGACACATGCTGCACTATGTTTATAGCAGCCTTGTTTATATTAGCCAGAAATTGGAAGGAGCCCAAATATCCCTCAAAGGAGGAATGGATACAGAAAATGTGGTATATTTATACAATGGAATACTACTCAGCAATTAAAAATAATGAATTCATGCCATTTGTAGGCAAATGGTTGGATCTGGAAAATATCATCCCATGTGAGTCAACCCAATCACAAAAGAATACATATGAATTGCAATCACTGATAAGTGGACATTAATGAGCCCAGAAGCTCTGAATACTCAAGACAGAATTAGCTAAGCAAAATATTTCCAAGAAAAGGGATGGAGAGGACCCTGGTCCAGAAAAGACTAAATCCAGTTTTGTAGGAGAGTACCAGAACAGAGAAATGGTGGGGAGGGGGGTGATTGGGGAATGGGGGGGAGAGGACTTATGGGACATATGGTGAGGGGGGGGAACTGGAAAGGGGAAAGCCTTTGAAATGTAAACAAGAATATAGAAAATAAAAAAGTAATAGAAAATAAAAAAAAGAAACCCTGACTAAAGACACCCTCTAAGTCAAATGAGCAAAGTTCATACGAATTCATAGAGACGGAAATAGTAAACATAAGGCATGTGGGGATCTGCAATAGCCTCTCTCTCTCTCTCTCTCTCTCTCTCTCTCTCTCTCCCTCCCTCCCTCCCTCCCTCCCTCCCTCTCTCTCTCCCTCCCTCCCCCTCCCTCTCTCTAGCCCTCTCTCCTTCTCTCCCTCTCTCTCTCTGTATATACACAAACATAATAGCTTTCAGTTTAGTATTATATAATTCTTGGGTTTGTGAAATAGTGGGTCTCTGATTCTTGTGACTCTTGGACTTTTTCTCTATGTTAGTTTGCCTTGTTCAACTTTGATGTGATAGTTGTTATTCTTACTATTTTTTTCATTTTTTATTGGATATTTTATTTATTTACATTTCCAATGTTATCCCCTTTCCCCATTTTCCCCCTCAAAACCACCTATCCCATCTCCCCCTCCACCAGTTTCTATGAGAGTGTAGGCCCACCCACCCACTTCACCTCACCACCCTGTCATTCCCCTATACTTGGGCATCAAGTCTTCACTGGACCAAGAACCTCTCCTCCTGCTGATGCCTGACAAGGCCATCCTCTGCTACATATGTGGATGGGGCCATGGGTTCCTCCATGTATATACTTTGGTTAGTGGTTTAGTCTCTAGGAGCTCTTTGGGATCTGGTCACTTGATATTGTTGTTCCTCCCGTGGGGTTTCAAACCCCTTCAGCTCCTTCAGTCCTTTCTTTTAGGTCCTCCATTGGGGACCCTGTGCTCAGTCCAATGTCTGTGAACATCTGCCTTTGTATTTAATCATTTTTTTTATAGTCCACATTTTATCACCCTCCCAGTCCACCCTCTGACTGTCCCATATCCCATAACTTCTCCTTCATCTCTATAAGGATGTCCCACATCCCCACCCTCACCCCACCCCACTAGACTTCCCTACTCCCTGGGGCTGCCAGTTTCTCGATAGTTAGGTACATTTTCTATAACTAGTCTAAACCAGGCAGTCCTCTGCTGTATATGTGTTGGGGACCTCATATTAGCTGGTGTAAGCTGCCTGGTTGGTGGCCCAGTATCTGAGAGACCTCTGGGATCCAGGTTAGTCGAGACTGTTGAGCCTCCTACAAGTTCACCTTCCTCCTCAGCTTCTTCCAGATTTTCCCTAATTCAACCACAGGGTCAGCAGCTTCTGTCCATTGGTTGGGTGTAATTATGTGCAAATGACTCATTCAGCTGCTTGTTGGATATTTCAGAGGGCAGTCATCACTGCTCTTCCAGAAGTCCTGAGTTCAATTCCCAGAAATGACATGGTGGCTCACTATATTTTTTGTGCTTTGTGTTTATCTCTTAGAAGCTTGTTCTTTTCTAATGAGAGTAAGAAAGGGAGTGGAACTGGATAGGAGCGAATGTGGAGAGGAACTGGAACATTAATTAGGATATATTGTATGAGAAAATCTATTTTCAATAAAAGTGATGAGATAGGGGAAAGAAAGCTTCCATTAGCACTAAGGACAGATTGGCTCTATTTCTTGGATAGCCAGCACCAAGTCATAAATATAACATAAATATTCAAAAATCATCATTGTCTAATCACATCTCCAGAAAATTCAAATATTTAAATATTTTGAAAATAGATATACAATACTGAACAAGCAAGAATAAATTTAATGAAATGGATATAAGAACACTCAACTGACAACTACCTTATGCAGGTATTGAAGGTAAAGGAAAGGTTGTTAAGGTGACAAAGCTCCAGGCAAATCTGTACATTCAAACCTATGCAGCCCATAATCCCAGCAGGGAATTTTCAAGAAATTGACAAGCTGATTCTAACATTTATATGGAAACGTAAGGGACCTAGAATGCCCAAGAAACTTTGAAAAACAAATGAAGCTGGAGATTTTAATTGCACAATATGAATTCAATATATGTTTCCAACCTAAAATAATGAAGAGAGCATGGTACTGGCAGGCACATTGGCAGTAGACCAAAGAAACAGAGTGGCAAATCCAGAAATAGACCCAGACTTCTATGATGATTTGAATTTTGACAAAGGTAACAAAAATATAGAAAGGAAATGAGTTTTAAATCTATAACACCATCATTTCTACTTTATACTATACAGACAAAAAAAATTACCTGAGGTAGCTCATGTACCTGAAAAGAACCACAAAATTCAAACTTTCTTTAGAATATAAATCCATCCATGTAATGTCTAAATCAGGATATTTTTGCTTAGCCATCACCTAAAACATGTCATTCCTTTGTGGTGAATAGAAGAACAAAATCACCCCTATGGGAGAACTAGGGGAAGGACTAAAGGAGCTGAAGGGGATTGTAACCCCATAGGAAGAACAATATCAACTTATCAGACCACCCAGAGCTCCCATAGACAAAACCACTAACCAAAGAGTATACACAGAGGGATCTATGACTCCAGATACATATATAGCAGAAGATGGCTTTTTCTGACATAAGTGGGAGGGGAGGCCCTTGTTCTTATGGAGATTTGATGCCCCAGAGTAAAGGGGTGCTAGAGTGATGAGCAAATGGATGGAACTAGAAAATATTATTGCGAGTGATATAACCTAGACCCAAAAAGACATGCATGGCAGGAGCCTAGTGTGGCTATGCTCTGAGATGGCCTACCAACAGCTGAATGACACAGACACAGATACTTTCACCCAACCATTTGACAGAAGTTGAAGACCCTTATGGTTGAATTGGGGGAAGGATTGAAACAGCTGAATAGCACAGTGACCTCATAGGAAGACCAAGAGTTTCAACTAACCCCTGACCCCAGGGAGCTCCCAGAGACTAAGCCACCAACCAGGAGCATGCACAGGCTGGTCTAAGGCCACTGGCACTTATACAGCAGAGGACTGCCTGGTCTGGCCTCAGTGGGAGAAGATGCACCTAAACCCAAAGAGATTTGTGGCCCCAGGGAAAGGGCATATCCAGTGGGGGGAGTACTCTTTTGGAGGCAAGAGTGAGGAAGAATGGCATGAGGAAAGGTGGGAGAGACCTAGGAGAAGGGACAATGGCTAGAATGTAAAATAAATTAATTAAAAAAAAGAAGAACAAAATCACAAAGCATGAACCATGGACTCATAAAATTTCACAAGCAAAGATGAAATAAAAAAATTGTAAATAATTCGAATAGGCACACATAAACTGTCAATAAGTACAAGAATGTAAAGTATTTACAATACAATGAAAATGAAGGTACAACCTATCCAAATCTATGGGACAAAATGAAAGCGTGCTAAGAGGAACACTCATAGCCCTGAGTGTCTCCAAAAAGAAACTGGAGAGAGCATACACTAGCAGCTTAACAGCACACCTGAAAGCCCTGAAACAAAAAGAAGCTAATTCACCCAGGAGGAGTAGAAGACAGGAAATCATCAAACTAAGGGCTGAAATCAATCAAGTAGAAACAAAGAGAACCATACAAGGAATCAGCAAAACCAGGAGCTGGTGTTTTTTTTTTTTTGTTTTTTTTTTTGTTTTTTTGTTTTTGTTTTTTTGAGAAAATCGACAAGGTAGATAAACCCTTAGCCAGAATAACCAATGGGCACAGAGACAGTATCCAAATTAACAAAAATTAGAAATGAAAAGGGGGATATAACAACAGAAACTGAGGAAATTCAAAAAAAATCATCAGATCCTACTATAAAAGTCATCAAGGAAATGCAGAATAAAAGCACAATAGCACACTAAGACTATTATAGATTGAACACACTTAGTAAAACTAAAGACTGACAATAGCAAATGTTAACAAGGATATATAGAGGCACTACAAGACCAATATATTGTTGATAAGAAGCTGGAAAGAACCCAGATGTCCCTCAACAGAAGAATGGATACAAAAAATGTGGTATATATACACAATGGAGTACTATTCAGCCATTAGAAACAATGAATTCATGAAATTCTTAGAGAAATGGATGGAGCTGGAGAACGTCATACTAAGTGAGGTGACCCAGTCTCAAAAGAATACCCATGGTATACAGTCACTGATAAGTGGATATTAGCCTAGAAGCTTGGAACACGGAAGACACAAATCACATATCAAGTGATGTCACACAAGAAGAAAGGAGTGGACACTGGAGCTAGAATGGACCAAAACATCATTGTGGGGGAGTACAAGAACAGTAAAGTGGGAGGGGGTGGATGCGGGAGCAGGGGGAGGGAAAAGGACATGTGGGACCTTTGGGGGTGGGGAACCAGAAAAAGGGAAATGAATTGTAAATATAGAATATATACAATAAAAAAAAGAAAATAAAATTCCTTTGGCATGAAAAAAAAGAATACAAAAATATTCAAACAATGTAAGGAAAAGTATTAGAAATTTTCACAGTGATGCTTAATTTCACACTTCGAACCTAGTAAAACCTTATTATCACGGTGTTTAGGAGAGTGAGTCCTAGTGAACTACATGGAGAAGATTCCCCTTACTTGCAGGTGACGTTCACCTAATCATGCATGAAACAAGAAAGAATAAATTCAAAAGGCAAAGCTGACTCTCCAAAGGTGTACAGTACAGGATATATTTGTCTTTTCCCTTGTACTCCTCAAGTTTAGGTTCTTTTTTTTGTATTTTTTATTTACATTTTATATCTTTGTACGTATTGTTAGGGTTCAACCATTTTTAATGATAACCAATGACAAAACCAGCCTTCAGAACATTTTCTGTCCTACTTCAGACTTTACTTGTGGTATGACCATCATAATCTCAAAGGAGAAAAAAAAACTTGTAGAAAAAAAAAAACAAAAACAACGACAAAAAATCAATCATATTCCAAGCGTTCCAGTAAATTTTTGAGTATGTACCCAGCTGTACTGTAATTAGTTGGTTTGTATGAAATGTTTAAAAAACGCCAAAGATAAAAAGATTTTTTTCCTATTTTTTTTGTCTATGAAGTTGCTATTTATTTTATTTTATTTTATTTTTGACCTTTTCGATGTCCAACAATAAACTGGAATTTTATTTTTCTGAGTTATTCAAAAAACAAAAAGAAAGAAAGAAAAGAAAGAAATGCCCCAGATGTAAACCTTAAAAAACAATCAAGCAAAAAATCTGATCAAAACCAAAAAATTTGAAGAAGCAAAAAAATGCAGAGAAATTGGGGAAACCACCAAAATTAAAGAGCTTGGACTTCATTATATTATGTTAATTGTTCCATAAAAACGTTATTAGGTAAAATTGAGTGTGCCAAATACTGTACGAGATTGTCAAGTTCCAAGTAGTTATTAGCTGCCTGTGTGCTGAGTTTAAAGTCCAGAGCTGGTCTTCTTGACAAAAATTGGTACTGAAAAAAAAAATAGGAAGAGAAATCAGGTGTGTATGTGTGTCTGTTGTAATTATGGTGAGGTGACTGGAAGTTTGGCCTGTGATTTTACTAGTGAAGGGTTTCGAATTTGAACCAGACATAACAATATCAACTTTAGGTTCTTAAGCCTTTGGATTCTAAGATACTCCCCATTGCTCAGATCTATGGCTTTAGGCCTCAAAGCAACAGGATGCTCTGGTTTAGACTTAGACCAAATCAAACTACTGCATCCTGGGAGCTTTTGCCTGAAGATTGCTTGCAATAAGACTTTATGGTTCCATAATTATGTGGTTGATTTCCTAATAAACCTTTTGTTTATCTGGATATATGGCTTATCAGTTTTCACTTTTCCTCTAGAAAATAACTGAGTATATTTCCATAAGAACTAGAACATCTTATAAAACCAAATATAAATATCCTAATACTTAGTGTTACCAAAGAAAAATAAAAATCTGCATTTGCATACTGATTAGTTCAACAGTGGTTAAAACTGAGTGTGTGGCACAAGTCTGTAATCTGAACATCTAGGGCATAGAGGCAGTTGGACTACCCAAGTGCTAGACCAGTCCAAGCAAAACACTGAGTTTCAAGTCAGCTTGGGCTTTGGTATGAAACTGTGCTTCAGAAAAAAAGTTTTAAAGTGTTTTATTAGCTGTCTGTTGATGCATAACTACTGACTTACTAGCTTTACAGCAAAATATGTTTTGTTTTGATTTTTTGAAGGGATGTCAGGAAACCAGACAAAGATGTGTCCTTTGTTCAAGGCCTTGCAATCAAAATGCCAGCAGGATGCATTTTCACTTTGAAGCTCTACTGGGGAGGAATCTATTTCAAACCTGATCATGTAGTTGGTAGGAATAATTTCCTTGCAATTTTGGTGATGAAGGCCCCAGTTCCTGACTCCCTATTGACTAGAGGCTGACTTTTTCCTTTTCAACAGAGCTACTTACTCTTTGCTAGTTAACTCATGACAGTCTCTACAAGGAGAATACAATCAAGATAAGAAGTTGTGTAACAAAATCCTAGTGTCATGACATTATCTTTCCTGCATTTTCTTGTTTAGAATAAAGTAACAGATATTCCTTATATTCCGAGTAAAAGGAAATATAAATGTACATGGGTAGAATAGCAATTTTCAAAAAAAAAAACTGTAAAAGAAAAGAATGTTCATTATTAAGGAACTTGATAAACAGCAGTGTATCCGGACAAAGGGATACAATTCAGGGGTAATGTTGAAATTACTGTTGATTATGTAATAGTGATGATAAATTTTCAAAACAGGCAGATTACCAAAATATCTATGAAAATATCACATGTATTATTCCACTTAAGTGAAATTCTAGAACAGGAAAAAATAATGAATGGTGAGTAAAAACCAGAATACTTTGTCTCTAGAGGATGAGATGAGAAATGGATTATTTAAAGAAAGATATGAGTAAACTTTCTGAGATGAAGTAATGTTCTACATTAGTTCTTTAAAGCGATGTGCCTGATTGGCAGCTCGACCTAAATCCCTAATGTGTGAAGAGGCATGCTGTATCCAAGGCACTAATAAAACATGTTCTAGTTTCTATAGATTATGTTTTCCAAGTTATCATTTATTTAGCTTTCAAATCTGTTTCTATTTCAGATGAAGTTACTATGAAGCTTATCATTATGAAACTTTCAGATAATAACTTTAGAAGAAAATATACAATGAGAAAAGTCTTTGCTTTGTAGTTCCAAATGTAATCAGTAAGTCTGGTCACCTTTATCAGTGGATATTAAAACCCCTTGCTCAAAGGATATTAAGAAACAGAACAAGCACATGCTCTCAAATTATTACTCCACAGATTACATCTTTATTGTAAAAGGGAGAAGATTTCTTATACCAGAGATATCTAGCATAAACAATATAAAACAAGTAAGCAATCTCAGGATTCCCTAAAATTACATGAACTAAAGATGTCTGTTCTTTATAGAATGTAATTAGAAAGTGTTCAGCATTCTTGATATTTTTTCCTCTTCTTGTTTAACTTGAATCATAACAGAACAATCTGACCCTAATGGACTGGTTGCTTTAAAAATGTCATCTTGACAGACATCAAAAAAAAATTCTAAGAGCTGTTTTTGATCAAATGAAACTAATATCATATAACCTACAAGACATATAACCTACAAGGACAAGAAATTCTAAGTGGATTCCAGATTTTGAAAGAATAGCATGAGAAATTTAAATATATATCAGGTAAATGTCTTTAGTAATATTAAGAATCTCTGATGAAATATTAGCACTCAAAAAAAAAGAAATGTCCTTGTTTTCAGGATACATATACTACATGTACAGATGATGTTACAAACTATATGAAACTTTATGTAAGATGCCACAGCAAAATAACAGACAAATATAATCTATGAGAAAAGAGAATGAGTAGAATGCAAATTTGGCAAGATGATGTTCAATGAACATAAGCACAAATAAGTTTAACTTTTCTGTAGGATTCAAATTAGCAGAACTTTAACTTAAATTTTACTCATAAACAAGCACTTATGTAGCCCGGCGGTGGTGGTGCACACCTTTAATCCTAGCACTTGGGAGGCAGAGGCAGGCAGATTTCTGAGTTCGAGGCCAGCCTGGTGTACAAAGTGAGTTCCAGGACAGTCAGAACTACCCTGTCTCGAAAAAACAAAACAAAACAAACAAACAAAAAAAAGCAAAAAGCACTTATGCTCTCCTGGCTTTTCCATTGTAAATAACTATAAAGTCCCAAAATAAATGCAATAATTATTTTACAGTAGTGCCCAATAATTCTTGAGGATTTCAACTGCTGATAGAAAATAAACACAAGAAGTAACTATGATAGATAGGGTATTTAATACATACATATACATATTCATATATATATATTCATACACACACACACACACACACACACACACACACACATATATATATATATATATATATATATACATTGCCTGCATGTATTCTTTTTTTCTTTTTCTTTTTTTTAATTTTTATTTTCTATATTCTATGTTTACATTCCAAAGGCTTTCCCCTTTCCCAGTTCCCCCCCACCATACGTCCCATAATTCCTCTCCCCCCCAACTACTCCCCAATCATTCCCCTGCATGTATTCTTGGTGCCTGCATAGGTGAGAAAGAAGACATCAGAACTCCTGAAGCTGGAGTTGCAGATTATTGTGAGCTACTTTGTGGGTGCCAGGAATTAATCTGGTTCTCTGGAATAGCAGACTGTGCTCTCAAACACTGAGCCATCTCTCCAATCTCAGGATGAAAAGTTTTAACCAACAACTTGAAACAACCTATACTGACCAGGGAGGAGAGACTCAGTGAAGGATTGTCTAGAAGAGGTTGTCCTGTGCTCGTGCCTTTGGGGAATTATTTTGATTGTCTTAATTCATGTGGGAAGACCCAGCCTGAGAGTGCATGATACCATTTCCTGGTATAGGGCCCTATACTGTATAAAAGCAGAGGAAGTGTGCTGAATACTAAGGATGCCTGCATTTCTCTTTGCTCTTTATTGTGGCTGTGAAGTGACTATCCCCCTGACATTGTCAATCCCCCTCCCCTCCCCAGTGATATATAACCTGGAATTGTGAGCTTAAAATAATTATTTTCTCTATTCAATTGTGTGTGTGTGTGTCTGTGTGTGTCTGTGTGTGTCTCTGTGTGTGTGTGTGTGTGTGTGTGTGTGTGTGTGTGTGTGTGTGTGTTTAATCATAGCAACAGAAACAAGACAGTGACAGAATTATTCACCAGGTCTTCTGGCAAGTTTCTTTTTTCAGAAGAATGCATATCTTGGCCTTTTTCTGAATTGAAGTGATAGAATTGAAATTGTATACTGTACAGGTAGTATGGATTAATAAGACACAATAATAAATGAGAAATATGCAGAGAAAAAGCTCTAAAATTTAGAAAAATCACTTTATGTCTTTAATTGAATAATAAATTTTATCTGTTTAAGAGAAAAATAGCTATTAAGGATCTATGGACATCATGGAGATACAAGTTAACATGAGTAAACAATCAAATTCTCACCAATTAGACAAAAGACAAACCACTGAATACCACTGATATTCAAATATGACCTGAGAAAATCATGTAATATGACTGCTTCAACTCTAGAATAAGCACTCAAGCTTTATAAAATCTAAAAATGAGTCTCAAATAAATCAATTAAATACACAGTGAAACTGATTCAATAAACCTTAAAACAATATAACAAACTTCATAAATTTAAAAATATGTCACTTATAATAGAAAAATGATATAGTATGTTAAAAACTGAAAAACAAATAAAATTGTTAATGAATGAAAGAGTATGCCATTTTTGCTGTGCAATATGTATTTTTAAAATAAAAGACAGGAAAAAGCATGAAAATATAAACAAAAATCAATAACAAAAGCAAAAACCCAGTCAATAAAAAATGACTAAGAAATGAGGCACATGTTAGAACAACACATTCTTTTACAGGAAATATTGTAAGTGACTTGAAGGATTTGAAGAAAAACTTCGACTTTGTGGATGAACGGCTGGGGAAATTTAAGCAAACAAAAGAAATGAGTAAATCTGGCAAAAATTCAAAATAAAATGCAGAAAACTTTAGTAGGATAAAAATCAATGCATGTGCTTAATAGCATACTCAACAGTAACAAAACAACAGGCTGATAAACTTCAAATCAAAACTAAATTTAAGCTTCCAGAGAAATAATGTTATTAACTGTGGTTGCAGAAGTCTGAATGACAATTTCAAGTAGTAAAATATGCATAAAATGCTTACTAGGATGACAAAACAAAGATTGGGACAGAAATAACATTTTTGAAGAAGTACTAACAAAAATTTTCAAAATATTGTGAACACTATAAATTCACATGTTCAAACAACTCAAAAATATTAATCACAATTAAAACAAAGAAAACCACATATGGAGAAACCAAAATAACAGTTAATTGGAATTTTATTACAGAAACAAAAGATATATTATGTACAAAAGAAAAACAAGAATATTGGTTTTCTTATCAGAATAAAACCACAAACTATAACATAGCCAATGTTTTTACATATATAGAAAGGTACTGGTCTAGACTTTGATATCCAGAAAAATATGTCTAAAAAAGTAAGGTATGCTTTTACATGGACAAAGCTGACTTACAGAATATGGAAGTATACAAAATGAAAGATGTCAACTAGATAGAGCTACAAAATCTAGTAACTGCTTTCACTATAGAGACATAATTATGAAAAAGAAGGAAAAGGGTATACCATGCAAACTCAACACACACACACACACACACACACACACACACACACACACACACTGTGTATTCCCCAATAAAACAAATGTGATTATTTGAATGAAAAATGCTCCCTGAGTTTCAAGTATTGGAACATGGTCCTCAGTTGGTGCCACTATTTGAGGAGAAAGGGTGGAGCCTTGATGGAAGCAGTGTGCTACTGAGGGGAAGCTTTGAGAGTTTGGATCATTGTCCCACCTCTTGTTTACTCTTTCTACTATGAGTTTGCATGTTGAGATATGATCTCTCAGTTTGTTGCTCAGACGACCTACTGCTGTACCTCTCCTAACATTTTAGACAAATTGATTTCAGACAAATTAAAGTAATGATATCCAACAATACTACATAAATACTATTTCAATGATCACTTGGAACAATCATTCCCTAAGATCATATCCTGATTTTCAATAAATCATTAATATCAAATGATCAAAATAACATGAAACATGTTCTTTATTTATTGATTAATTATTAATTATTGGTTTTTCAAGGTAGGGTTTTGTTTGTAGTCCTGGTTCTCCTGGAATTAACTCTGTAGATCAGAATGCCCTTGAATTCATAAAGATCTGCCTGATTTTGCCTCCCTAGTTCTGGAATTAAAAGCAGCTACTACCACAACCCACCCAGCAAAGGATAATTTTTATGGCTGAGGAGATAACATCCTAAATTGTTTGCCATGAAAGTATACGGATATAGAAAGCTGGGTCCATTGCTGTAATTCCAGTTCTGAGTAGGCAGAGGCAGCTGGATCCCTAGAGCTTTCTGGCTAGCCAATCTAGATGTTATGGTACACTACAGGTTGAGTGAGACACTACCTGAAAAAAATGTGGAGAGTGATGAGGATATAAGACAAAAACAACCATAGAGGAGGAAGGCTTTACAAACTCCTCAGATGATAATAAGGATAAAAAGGCCAATTTTGTACAGGTAGATGACAACAAATTTGATGACCGATATAACAACAAAATTGGTTAAGTGACACAAATTATCAAAATCAACCTAGGAAAAATTGCACAAGCTTTACCTAACAGATAAGTTGAATTTATAGAGTAAAGTATTTTAAGATTTTTTTTTTACTGTTAAAATCTTCTAGATGTGTAAGTACAAAATTATGGTAAACAAATTCTGTCAGAAAACAAAAATTATTTCTCATTATTTTTGTCAAAATGCCAGCATTGTTCATATGTCAATAAGACAATAAAAGAAGAAAATAACAATAATGAGGTTTCTTAACAAACTATCCTTCACAAAATATTTACAAACTGAATTTAGCAAAAAGCAAAAGTAATAAAATGTTTTGGTCAAATAGAATTACCTAGGTAACTCAAGGTTGAACAAACAGGAAAAAAATCAATTGATGGCACTCTACACACACAGCACATCAATAGATTAAAAGCAAAAAGCCTAAGTTTCTTATGGTAGACACAGAAGCATTATTTTTTTAAAAAAAGACCTTAGGACCTCAAGATGCAATCACAGGAAAGACTCCTAGGCAACCTGGATTCACAGCTAATATCTAACTTAATGTCAACTATATATATAATGTTTTATATTATGTTATGTTATGTTATGTTATGTTATGTTATGTTATGTTATGTTATGTTATGTTATATTATATTATATATTGCATATATTATATATGATATAATATTTAATATGTAATATATTATATATATATATATATATATACCTTGCAATATTGTTCATCTACATTTCACTGGTGTTCCAAAGTCTGCAAAGTTAGCCACTGAACACATAAAACAAAAACTATTAAAGAGGAAAGAGCTGAACTTCCTTGACTTGCAGCTTATATATTTTGGCTCATAGAATATTCCAGAAAAGACTTCTAATACTATTAGCGAATTTAGCAAGATCACATAATATAATACCATATATGGAAAGCAATCATATTCAAAAGCTAGCAAGAATTGTTAATTAAATTAAAAATTAATAATATTTAGAGCTGGATCTAAGTAAGACTACTTAGAAATGAGCTTATCCAAATATGTCTAAGACTTTTACACTAAAAGTTATAAAACATTACTGAGAGACACTCAAGGAGATCTAAATTGCTAGAAGATACATAATGTTTCTGGATCAAAATACCCAGGTGTTAAGATGTTCTTCCATAATTGATCTATACTTTTAATTAATCTCCATTCAAATTTCTACAGACATAAAAATATATTAGCCAGTTGATATGTCATGCATACACACACACAAACACACACACACACAAACACACACACACACACACACACACACACACACAAAGGACCTAAAATAGCCATAGCAATCTTGCCAAATGATAAGAAAGACAAAATTGGAGGATTTACACTGTCTGATATCCAGGCTTACTATAAATCTACAGCTATCAAGACAGCATGCTAGTAGGTTAAACACAGACAAATAGATCAATGCAAGAGAATAGAAGCCAGATTAGATCCATACTTGTACAGTCTATTGATATTTTACAAAGTATGAAAGCAATTCTGAGGAAAAAGAAAAGTCTTTTTAATAATTGGTGCTCAAATAACTACATATCCTTATGAAAACTGCCCATACTTCCAACTACACACAAAACTAATTTTAGTTATATTAGGCATCATCTTTGTATAAATGTCTCTTCACAATAGTGTGGCACATAAAGATTTGATATTAAATTATCTAGAAAACTTCTAACAAAAAGAGTACATTGGGCTTCAACCAAACCAGTCATAGGCATGGGCTAGACTTCAGGAAGAGCCCATTCTTCTGATGGGGGTGGCAGGTACAGGGATTTCAAGATGGCCTGACAACTTGGCTATCATCTGAGCCCAGATCTGGCACTTCTAATTGGTCAGCCTCAACACCTACCCCATCTATGGGCTGCTAGATCAGGAGGAGGAGGAGCTAGTATTATAGAACCTGATCTGGGAGCATCTTATTTCCACCAAAAATGAAAAAAAAAGAATCATGGTTGTGATAGAAGAAGTCTAAGGGCTGGTCTAGTGTTTATGTGCATCATAATGGTGCACAAGAGACCAGAGGCCTTGAGTCAGACCAATGATTCATGGCGATGAATATTTACATGTAGAGCAGTACATGTAGAGCAAGTATTGCCACATTGCAGCTTCAAATGCCACTGCAAGGATCATATTTGCAGTGGAGAGGTGGGAAGAATTGAGGAATGGAGAGCATTCCATATGCCATGGAGAGAGGATGAATTGTATGGTTGCCTGAAGCCTGAGCTACTGCAGGAGGCAATGCTGATGTGCTTGCCCTGTACCACTGCATAAGGCTGTCTATGTTGATGTCTGTGTTCTATGTAGATGCTCTGGGCCATGTCTGGGTCTATGGTTCTGCTGCAGTGGCCACAGCCTGTGTTACTACCAAGGGCCATTAGGATGTCCATGTTTGTCAGGAAGTGAGCTATGCACAGGGAGCCTGATCCCAGGTTGAGCACCCACCTTGAACCCCAGTGACCTGGTAGGCATCTTCCACCTACATGGGGTGGAAAGAGTTCTGTCATTCCTCCTGGGTTCCTGGCTTTTGTCACAGTTACAGCCCCCAAAGCCCTTGTAGGACATAGGAGCAGCACCAAGCATTCCCACATGTAAATAAGAATTCCCCAAGCTCTCAGTCTGAGCCAATGAGAAGCACTGGCTGTCAAACCCGAATCACCCCCAAACTGTATAAAAACCCTATCCTGAATCCTAAAGATTATTATTAAAGGTGTGTGAGAATTACTACATCATCTGAGAGCTTCTGTCATAAGAGCTGTAACATTTGGGAAGAGGTCTGCTCTCCTGAAACACAACCTGCAGCTCTGCCACACTCCTCACAGGCTAGTAACTCTTGTTTCGGCCCAGCCTTACCTAACTCAGTGCAGGACAACACAGGTAACCAAGAAGGTGACATGTCAAAGAAGGAGGTGGAATCAACTGCATAGGCAGAGGAAGTAACTTCCCTCCCCCCTGCTCCCACCCTCTTGTCTCTGCCAGAATTCTTGCTCTGGACCCCAACTCAGAGACCTCTGTGGAAATCCTCAGTATGCAGACCCACATTTGGCAACCAACATGGGGCATGAACAGACAGAATTGCCCCAGAACAAATACTGTGGAAAGGTGTGCCCCTCCCACACCTCTTTTTTTTAATATATCTGTGTTTTTATTTTTATTTTTTTATTTACTATATTCTTTGTTTACATTCCAAATGATTTTCTCTTTCCTGGTTCCCCCCTCCCCCTAAGTTCCATAAGTCCTCTTCCCTCTGCCAGTTCCCCAATCAACCCCCTCCCACTTTTATGTCCTGGTAATCCCCTACAATGCTGCAACAAGCCTTTCCAGGACCAGGGCCCTGTCCTTCCTTCTTCTTGGGAATCATTTGATATACGGGTTGTATTTTGGGTATTCTGAGTTTCTGGGTTACTATCCACTTATCAGTGACTGCATTCCATGTGTGTTCTTTTGTGAATGGGTTACCTCATTTAGTATGATATTTTCCAGTTCCAACCACTTGATTAAAAATTTCATGAATTCATTGTTTTTAATTGCTGAGTAGTATTCCATTGTGTAAATATATAACATTTTTTGTATCCATTCCTCCATTGATGGACTTCTGGGTTCTTTCCAGCTTCTGGCTATTATAAATAAGGCTGCTATGAACATAGTGGAGCATGTGTCCTTATTGCATGCTGGGGAGTCCTCTGGGTATATGCCCAAAAGTGGTATAGCAGGGTCCTCTGGAAGTATCATGTCCAGTTTTCTGAGGAACCACCAGATTGATTTCCAGAGTTCTTGTACCAGTTTGCAATTCCACCAGCAGTGGAGGAGTGTTCCTCTTTCTCCACATCCTTGCCAACACATGCTGTCTCCTGAGGTTTTTGTTTTTTTTAATTTATTTTTATTCGATATATTCTTTATTTACATGTCAAGTGATTTTTCCCTTCCCTGGATGTCCCCTCCCCGAAAGTCCCATAAGCCCTCTTCCCTCCCCATGTTCCCCAATCCACCCCTTCCCACTTCCCTGTCCTGGTATTCCCCTACACTGCTGCACTGAGCATTTCCAGGACCAGGGGCCTCTCCTTCCTTCTTCTTGAGCATCATTTGATATGTGAATTGTGTCTTGGGTATTCCAAGCTTCTAGGCTAATATCCGCTTATCAGTGAGTGCATACCATGAGTGTTCTTTTGAGACTGGGCTACCTCACTTAGAATGATGTTCTCCAGTTCCATCCATTTGTCAAAGAATTTCATGAATCCATTGTTTCTAATGGCTGAATAGTACTCCATTGTGTACATATACCATATTTTCTGTATCCATTCCTCCATTGAGGGACATCTGGGTTCTCTCCAGCTTCTGGCTATTACAAATAGGGCTGCTATGAACATAGTAGAGCATGTATTCTTATTACATGCTGGGGAATCCTCTGGGTATATGCCCAGGAGTGGTATAGCAGGCTCCTCCAGAAGTATCATTCCCAGTTTTCTGAGGAACTGCCAGACTGATTTCCAGATTGATAGTACCAGCTTGAAACCCCACCAGCAGTGGAGGAGTGTTCCTCTTTCTCCACATCCTTGCCAGCAGCACCTGTTTTCTCCTGAGTTTTTGATCTTACCCATTCTGACTGCTGTGAGGTGAAATCTCAGGGTTGTTTTGACTTTCATTTCCCTGATGACTAAGGATATTGAACATTTCTTTAGGTGCTTCTCAGCCATCTGAAATTCTTCAGGTGAAAATTCTTTGTTTAGCTCTGTACCCCATTTTCTAAGGGGAATATTTGACTCTCTGCAGTCTACCTTCTTGAGTTCTTTGTACATCTTGGATATAAGCCCTCTGTCAGATGTGGTGTTGGTAAAGATCTTTTCCCAATTTGTTGGTTGCCGTTTTGTACTTTTGACAATGTCCTTTGCCTTACAGAAACTTTGAAGTTTTATGAGGTCCCATTTGTCAGTTCTTGATACTAGAGCATAAGCTATTGTTCTGTTGAGGAAATTTTCCCCTGTGCCCATGTCCTCAAGGGTCTTCCCCAGTTTCTTTTCTATTAGTTTCAGTGTGTCTAGTTTTATGTGGAGGTTCTTGATACACTTAGACTTGAGCTTATTACAAGGAGATAAGAGTGGTTCAATCTGATTTCTTTTGCATGCTGACCTCCATTTGAACCAGCACCATTTGTTGAAAAGGCTATCTATTTTCTACTGGATGGTTGTAGCTCCTTTATCAGAGATTAAGTGACCATAATTCTATGGGTTCATTTCTAGGTCTTCAGTTATATTCCATTGATCTACTTGACTGTCACTGTAGCAATACCATGAAGTTTTTAACACAATTGCTCTGTAGTACTGCTTGAGGTCAGGGATACTGATTCCCCCAGAAATTCTTTTACTGTTGAGGAGAGTTTTAGCTATCCTGGGTTTTTTGTTATTCCAGATGAATTTGAAAATTGCTCTTTCTAAGTCTATGAAGAATTGAGTTGGGATTTTGATGGAGATTGCATTGAATCTGTAGATTGCTTTTGGCAAGATGGCCATTTTTACTATATTGATCCTGCCAATCCAAGAGCATGGAAGATTTTTCCATCTTCTGTGGTCTTCTTCGATTTCTTTCTACAAAGACTTGAAGTTCCTGTCATACAGATCTTTGACTTGTTTGGTTAGAGTCACACCAAGATACTTTATATTGTTTGTGGCTATTGTGAAGAGTGTCATTTCCTAAATTTCTTTCTCAGCCTTTTTATCCTTTGATTATAGGAAGGCTACTGATTTGCTTGAGTTAATTTTATATCCAGCCACTTTGCTGAAGTTTTTTATCAGCCTGTAGGAGTTCTCTGGTGGAGTTTTTTGGGTCTCTTAAATATACTATCAAATCATCTACAAATAGTGATAGTTTGACTTCTTTCTTTCCAATTTGTATCCCTTTGACATCCTTATGTTGTTTAATTGCTCTGGCTAGAATTTCAGGTACTATATTGATAAGATATGGAGAGAGAGGGCAGCCTTGTCTGGTCCCTGATTTTAGTGGGATTGCTTCAAGTTTCTCTCCATTTATTTTGATGTTGGCTACTGGTTTGCTGTATATTGCTTTTATTATGTTTAGGTATGGGCCTTGAATTCCTGTTCTTTCCAAGACTTTTAGCATGAAAGGATGCTGAATTTTATCAAATGCTTTTTCAGCATCTAATGAAATGACCATGTAGTTTTTTTTCTTTGAGTTTGTTTATGTAGTGGATTACATTGATGGATTTCCATATATTGAACCATCCCTGCATCCCTGGGATGAAGCCTACTTGATCATGGTGAATGATTCTTTTGATGTGTTCTTGGGATTCAGTTGGCAAAAATATCATTGACTATTTTCGCATTGATATTCATAAGGGAAATTGGTCTAAGATTCTCTCTTTTTGTTGGATCTTTGTGTGGTTTTGGTATCAGCAAACTTATGGCTTCATAGAATGAGTTGAGTAATGTTCCTTCTGTTTCTATTTTGTGGAATAGTTGAAGAGGCCTTAAGTCTCCTTTGAATATCTGATAGAATTCTGCCCTAAAGCCATCTGGTCCTGTGCTTTTTTTTTTTTTTTTTTTTTTTTTTTTTTTTTTTTTTTTTTTGGTTGGGAGACTGTCAATGACCACTTCTGTTTCTTTAGGGGTTATGGGACCATTTAGGTGTTCTATCTGATCCTGATTAAATTTTGGTAGTTGGTATCTGTCTAGGAAATTGTCCATTTCATCCAGATTTTCCAGTTTTGTTGAGTATAGGCTTTTGTAGTAGGATATGATAATTTTTTGGATTTCCTCAAATTCTGTTGTTATTTCACCCTTTTCATTTCTAATTTTATTAATTTGCATACTGTCTCTGTGCCCTCTGGTTAGTCTGGCTAAAGGTTCATCTCTCTTGTTGATTTTCTCAAAGAACCAGCTCCTACTTTTGTTGATTCTTTGTATAGTTCTTTTTGTTTCATCTTGGTTGATTTTATCCCTGAGTTTCATGATTTCCTGATTTCTACTCCTCTTGGATGTATTAGCTTCTTTTTGTTTTAAAGCTTTCAGGTGTTCTGTTAAACTGCTAGTGTGTGTTCTCTCCAGCTTCTTTTTGTAGGCACTCAGAGCTGTGAGATTTCCTCTTAGCACTGCTTTCATTGTGTCCCATAAATTTGGTTATGTTGTGCCTTCATTTTCATTGAATTCTAAATCGTCTTTGATTTCTTTCCTTATTTCTTCCTTGACAAAGGTATCATTGAGTAGAGAATTGTTCAGCTTCCATGTGTATGTGGGCTTTTTGTTGTTTTTGTTGCTATTGAAGACCACCCTTATTCCATAGTGATCTGATAGGAGGCATGGAATTAGTTCGATCGTCTTATATCTGTTGAGGTCTGTTTTGTGACCAATTATATGGTCAATTTTAGAGAAGGTACCATGAGGTGCTGAGAAGAAGATATATTCTTTTGATTTAAGATGAAATGTTCTATAGATATCTATTAAGTCCATTTGGTCAAAAACTTCTGTTAGTTTTACTGTGACTCGATTTAGTTTGTGTTTCTCTGATCTGTCCATTGAAGAGAGTGGAGTGTTTAAGTACCCCACAATTATTGTGTGAGTTGCGATGTGTGCTTTAAGCTTTAGTAAGGTTTCCTTTACGAATGCAGGCGCCCTTTTATTTAGGGAATAGATATTCAAAATTGAGAGTTCTTCTTGGTAGATTTTTCTTTGATGACTATAAATTGGCCTTTTGTATCTTTTTTGATGACTTTTGGTTGAAAGTCTATTTTATCTGATATTAGAATGGCTACTCCAGCTTGTTTCCTGGGACCATTTTCTTGGAAAACTGTTTTCCAGCCTTTTACTCTTAGGTAGTGTTTGTCTTTGACACTGAGATGCATTTCCTGTATGCAGCAAAATGTTGGGTCTTGTTTACAAATCGTGTGTTAGTCTATGCCTTTTTATTGAGGAACTGAGTCGATTGATGTTAAGAGATATTAAGGAAGAATGATTGTTGCTTCCTGCTGCTTTTGATGTAATTTTTTATGTTTGTATGTGTTTGTGTGGTTATCTTCTTTTGGGTTTGTTGAAAGGAGATTACTTTCTTGCTTTTTCTTGTGTGTAATTTCCACCCCTTTGTTGGTGTTTTCCATTCATTATCCTTTGAAGGGCTAGATTTGTGGAAAAATACTGTGTGGATTTGTTTTTGTCATGAAAAACCTTGGTTTCTCCGTTTATGGTAATTGAGAGATTTGCTGGATATAGCAGTTTGGGTTGGCATTTGTGTCCCGTTAGGGTGTGCATGATGTCTGCCCAGGCTCTTCTGGCTTTCATAGTTTCTGGTGAGAAATCCAGTGTAATTCTGATAGGTCTACATTTATATGTTATTTGACCTTTTTCCCTTACTGCTTTTAATATTCTTTCTTTGTTTAGTACATTTGGTGTTTTATTTATTATGTGATGGGATGAATTTCTTTTCTGGTCAAATCTATTTGGAGTTTTGTAGGCTTCTTGTATGTTCATGGGCATCTCTTTCTTTAGATTAGGGAAGTTTTCTTCTATAATTTTGTTGAATACATTTACTGTCCCTTTAAGTTGGAAATCTTCACTTTCTTCTATGCCTATAATCCTTAGTTTTGGTCTTCTCATTTGTCCTGGATTTCCTGGATATTTTGGGTCAGGAGCTTTTTGCATTTTTCATTTTCTTTGACTATTGTATCAGTGCTTTCTATGGTATCTTCTGCATCTGAGATTCTATCTTCTATCTCTTGTATTCTGTTGTTGATGCTTGGATCCATGACTCCTGACTTCTTTCCTAGGTTTTCTATGGCCCGAGTTGTCTCCCTTTTGTGATTTTGTTGTTTCTACCTTCTTCTTTAGATCCTGGATGGCTTTGTTTAATTCCTTCGTCTGTTTTGTTGTGTTTCCCCTTAGTTCTCCAAGGACTTCTCGCTGTTTAATTGTGTTCTCTTGTATTTCCTTAAGGGAGTTATTTATGTCCTTCTTGAAGCCCTCCATGATGCCCTCCATCAGCATCATGACCTGTGATTTTAAATCCAAATCTTGCTTTCCTGGTGTGTTGGGGTATCCAGGACTTGTTGTTGTGGGAGAATTGCATTTAGATGGTGCCATACTGCTTTGATTTCTGTTAGCAACATTCCCACACTTGCCTTTTGCCATCTGGTTTTCTCTGGAGTTAGTTAAGCCTGCTGTCGCTGGCTGGAGCTTTCCCCTCTTGTGTGTGTCTGCTTGCAGGCCTATCTAAGCAACCCTGGGTCAACTGCTTTCTCCTGCCACAAATTGCTGTGGTGCTGCAGAGTTCCTGGGTGCAGGTGGAGTCCTTGTGCAGTATGTCCCAAGTGATCCTCTACTCTGTTGAAACCTGCCTACCAATCTGTTGCACAGTCACAAAAGCAAAGATGGCAGCCGAGAACCTCTCTCCTGTAGTTGTATTTGGGTATGCACCTCTGTGGCCCAGATCAGCTCTGGATGCAGGCTGTGCTGGTTGTCTCCTCCTCACTGTCTGCTGGGTGTATAGATGGCTTCCTGCACTGCATGGAGATGTTGCACTATGGCTGAGGGTGTTCCCAATCCAGAGGCAGTAATCGGAAGGCTCTTGCCAGAGGCCTCCAGACTGGGTCCTCCAATCTGCAGGGCCAGACTCACCTGTGCAGGCTGCCTCTTCCTCGCTGGCTGCTGGGTATATAGCTAGCTTCCTGCACTGCTTGGAGATGACACGCTGTGGCCCAAGGTATTCCCAATCCAGAGGCAGAAACCAGAAGTGTCTCCTAAATTTTTAATCTTAGCTATTCTGACTGGCGTGAGGTGGAATCTCAGGGTTGTTTGATTTGCATTTCTCCAATGACTAATGATGTTGAACATTTCTTAAGGTGCTTCTCAGCCATCCAAAGTTCTTCAGGTGAAAATTCTTTGTTTAGCTCTGTATCCCATTTTTAATAGGGTTATTTGGTTTTCTGGGGTCTAACTTCTTGAGTTCTTTATATATTGGATATTAATCCTCTGTCGGATGTGGGGTTGATGAAGATCTTTTACAAATTTGTTGGTTGCTGTTTTGTCCTTTTGATGGTATCCTTTACCTTACAGAAACTTTGTAATTTTATGAGATCCCATTTGTCAATTCTTGATCTTAGAGCATAAACTATTGGTGTTCTGTTCAGGAACTTTCCCCCTGTGCCCATGTCCTCAAGGGTCTACCCCAGTTTCTTTTCTATTATTTTCAGTGTGTCTGGTTTTATGTGGAGTTCCTTAATACATTTGGAGTTGAGCTTAGTACAAGGAGATAAGAATGGATCAATTCCCATTCTTCTGCATGGTGATCTTCAATTGAGCCAGCACCATTTGTTGAAAAGGCTATCTTTTTTCCACTGGATGTTTTGTGCTGCTTTGTCGAAGATCAAATGAGCATAAGTGTTTGGGTTCATGTCTGGGTCTTCAATCCTATTCCATTAATCTACCTGGCCATCACTGTACCAATACCATGCAGTTTTTAACACAATTGCTCTGTAGTACTGCTTGAGGTCAGGGATACTGATTTCCCCAGAAGTTCTTTTACTGTTGAGGAGAGTATTAGCTATCCTGTTTATTTTTGTTATTCCAGATGAATTTGAGAATTGCTCTTTCTAACTCTATGAAGAACTGAGTTGGGGTTTTGATGGGGATTTCATTGAATCTATATATTGCTTTTGGCAAGATAGCATTTTTAACTGTATTAATCCTGCCAATCCACAAACATGGAAGATTTTTCCATTTTCTGAGGTCTTCTTCCATTTCCTCCTTCAGAGACCTGAAGTTCTTGTCATACAGATCTTTGACTTGTTTGGTTAGAGTCACACCAAGATACTTTATATTGTTTGTGGCTATTGTGAAGGGTGTCATTTCCTGAATTTATTTCTCAGCCTGTTTATCCTTTGAGTATAGGAAGGCTACTGATTTTCTTGAGTTAATTTTATATCCAGCCACTTTTCTGAAGTTGTTTATCAGCTGTAGGAGTTCTCTGGTGGAGTTTTTTTGGGTCACTTAATTATACTATCATATCATCTGCCAATAGTGATAGTTTGACTTCTTCCTTTCCAATTTGTATCCCTTTGACTTCCTTATGTTTTCTAATTCTCTAGCTAGGACTTCAAGTACTATATTGAAAAGATATGGAGAGAGGAGCAGCCCTGTCTAGTCGCTAATTTTAGTGGGATTGCTTCAAGTTTCTCCCCATTTAGTTTGATGTTGGCTACTGGTTTGCTGTATATTGCCTTTACTATGTTTAAGTATGGGCCTTGAATTTCTGTTCTTTCCAAGACTTTTAGCATGAAAATATGCTGAATTTTGTCAAATGATTTTCAGCATCTAATTAAATGACCATGTGGTTTGTTTGTTTTTTGAGTTTGTTTATATAGTGGATTGCATTGATGGATTTCCATATATTGAACCATCCCTGCATCCCTGGGATGAAGCCTACTTGATCAAATGCATATGAAAAAAAAGATTTTGCATTTTCTTCTATCTTTTATATTCTGTTGTTGATGCTTGTATCTATGACTCTTGAATTCTTTCCAAGGTTTTCTATCTCCAGAGATGTCTCAGTTTATGATTTCTTTATTGTTTCTACTTCCACTTTTGATCCCAGATGGCTTTGTTCAGTTCCTTCACTTGATTATTTGTGTTTTCTTGTCATTCTTTAAGGGATTTTTGTGTTTCTTCTTTAAGGGCTTCTGCCTGTTGACGCATGATCTCCTGTATTTCTTTAAGGAATTTTTTGTTTCCTCTTTAACGGCTTTTACCTGTTGACTGATGTTCTCCTGTATTTCTTTAAGGGAGTTATTTAAGTCTTTCTTGAAGCCTTCTATCAGCATCATGAGATAAGATTTTAAATCCAACTCTTGCTTTTCTGGTGTGTTGGGTATCCAGGACTTCCTGTGGTGGGAGAACTGGGTTCTGATGTTGCCATGTGGCCTTGGTTTCTGTTAGTAGGGTTCTTGTGCTTGCCTTTTGCCAACTAGTGCTAGTTGGTATTCTTTTCTCTGGCTGGAGTTTATTACTACTGTGGGCCTGTAAGCCTGTGTCCTTACTCCTTTGAGATCAAAAGTGAAAGCACTGCTGGGAGATCTCTCTCTCTCTCCTGGCAGGCTATGCACAGAAGACTGCTACTCCACTGATCTCAGGCCTTATGTGCTCCTAACTCTTTTCCCTCCAGAGAGAAGGTGGAGATCGCACCTCTGAGCTCAAAAGTGAAAGCCTGCTGAGAGATCACTCCCTCCTGGCTGGCTATGCACAAAACTCGAGGCCCCCTGGTGCAAATGGCAGTGGGAAGACTTCAGTTCCAGCTACTCCACTGATCACAGAATGCTGTGTAGTCTCCTGGCTCCCTGGTGCAAATGGTGGTGGGAAGACTTCCATCCCAGCTGCTCCACTGATCACAGAAGACTGTCCCTCTTCTTCTCATTTTCAAAACAACTTGAGTCATTTAGGGGTGGAGTTTGTAGATTTGTATGTTTTTTCCCCACCATATCTTTCCTATTTGTGTGAGGCCACATGGATCAATGTCTTGACACAGCTCCAAAGTTTCCTACTTTTAGGGCTCACTCTTAGTCGTTCCTTGATTCTTGTTTAGTTTTCCATGGTTTTAGATTCAGTTTTTGAAAAAAGGTGTAACAAACACAATTTTCTCTGTTGATATCTTCATCTTGTTCTTTTAAACATTTGAATATTCTTCCTTTAGGTCTCTCTCTCTCTCTCTCTCTCTCTCTCACACACACACACACACACACACACACAGAGAGAGAGAGAGAGAGAGAGAGAGAGAGAGAGAGAGAGAGAGGAGACAGAGAGAGGGGGAGAGGGAGAGAGGAAAAGGGAGAGAGAAAGAGAGTAGGGAGTTGTGTGAATGGTGATTATTGATATCAACTAATAAAATCATTCCCTTTGTAACTTCATATGAGGGAATTCTTTTTTTTAATCCTTTAACAAATATTAATTTATTTGATGAACATGGAAAACATAAAAGGAGACAGTAAAGGCAAGATTTGGTAGAGTTATAAGTTTTCACAGCTTGGAAAATATTCAAGCTGTATATTCATATCATCCTTCAAACCTTATGCACCTGAAAGGCATTCCTGTGGCTGAGTGTGCCAATGCCCAGAGACACACAGCCCTCCTTAAAATGAGCCCAGAAAATATGAGGGAATTCTTAATGTGAAGTATTACATCTTTGAGCCAAAACATTATTTTTATTCTTGAATCTTGATAGTACAATGTTGAGACCTATCCCTGGGGTTTTGAGAAGTGCTGAGTATTAAGATCGTAAAGTTGCAGGATATAAACAAATTGGTTATTTTTCCACAGTTTGCAAAATGGCACCTACTAATTATATTTTTTGCCCATAAATGGGTTATTTTCTTTTTTATATTAGTCTTGTAGCTTTTAAGTCTTTCTATGGTAGAAGGTGCCAGTCTTCAATATATTCATCCCAGAGGAAAAGGAAGTCACACACTATGATTGCTTCCAACATTGCTGACAGACTATTCTTTAGAATTTTCCCTCCGTTTCTGGATTCTGATAATGCCAGTACACCCTTATACTGCTCTAGGGAGAATCATACTTTCTTAAATAGGGTCACAATATAAGTACGAATTGTCTAGATTCTGAAATTTCATAACTGTGATGATTTTAAGGAAACTAAAAGCCACCATGCAACTTTTTAAATATTGGCATACAAAAGTGAGAAACGCCTGGTGAAAAGTGTTTCATAGAGAATTAATGTCTACTTTCCTTTTATGCTGTTTTCAGTTTACTGTGACCTTTGCCTGTCATGTAAAGAACAATGGGAACTAATCTTTCAGCTCAACTTCAGCAATTTTAACACTAAATTGTCAGAAGGTTTACATCAAGCCACAAACTACTGTGAAAGTGGATTCTTATTCTATAATTAAAATGGATAAAAGTCAGAATTACATATTAAGATTGAGAGCACCTGATAATTCTCACTTAATCTACAAAAATGTAATTGACAAGGTCTAACCACTTTTTTATAAAAATAAAACCTCTGACTTTTGAGGGATTTTGTGATTCTGATAACTTATACTATATAACATATAACTTTATCAAATATATTTTCCTATCTACAAACTACAAACATGTAGTAAAGTGGGAAAAGGAAAGCTCATATTTACTTGTAATTTTCTATTTGCAGAAGTGTAGTATCTTCAGTATTGGAAAGGCATGGCTAGGCATATCATTGTGAGTTGGAAGCTTGCCTAATGTACATAGCAAGTTCCAGGCCAGCCTGGCTATACAGTGAAACAAACACAAACAGAACAACAACAAAAGTAGTGTTTTGTTGTATTTATGTATATAGTGTAAAGTAAGCTAGGAAGAAACATCAGATTGGAATAAGTCCATGGATTTACGTGTAAAATCATTTTCCTAGTGGCATTTTAGATAAAGCTAGGCTATTTATTTTAGAGCATGGCATTCAATATGCCCTAGAATCAAAACATAAAAGCATATTTTTAAATAGCAGAAATAGAAGCAGAGTCTCTTACTCAAATTAAATTCAGCTGCCCTACTGCACAGCATATCATTCTGTGGTCATTTCTTTGAGTTCTAACCTGATACCTACAGCACTTTCATTTCAATTATTTCAAAAGAGACACGCTAAAACTTCCTTGTAAAGTCTGAAACTGCAAAAGTAAGCTCTGTGAGTTCACACTTTGTAGAGGATGCTAATTGAAAGTGAAAAGTCAAAACAATGGAATTCAAGTAAGCTCTTGAAGAAAACATGGAATTCTCAAATTAGGTGGGTCCTGGCTGTGAAGAATGCACAGCTTTTACCACTTTAAGCTCACTCTTCCCCTTCAAAAATTTAAAGCAGGTTCTATAAAAAGAAATGCACAGAGGCACTTCATTTTCTCTCCCTCTAGCATTCAATGAAAGTTCCATGGTTTTAAGAGACCATAATATTTGTTGGAGCCTATGATATTTGTTGATAGTGGTGATAGACAGCTGGTTTATACTGTATGAAATATGTAAGAAACTATGATTGTTTTGTAAGAGTTCCAATAACATCCTGTTTTTTGAAGAGATTGTATACTTCATAGACATAGAACATGTATGCTAATGAGAAGGATGGTTGGACCCATTATATAAGAATTAGAACTAATTTGTGTTAAAGACAGTTGGTACAATGATTTTTATATAATTATCTAGGATATTATTATGGTTCAAAGTATGTTATCATGCTTATGAATTTGCTTATATATAATTAGGGTGGTTTGCATGAGAATGGGTGGGGGCAATTTACTTGAACTAGGGTTATGGATCTATATCACTGAGGAGTATAATTTTAATCTTCCTACAACCTTTAAGTATTTACAGCTTCTTTGGGATATGCAGGGTCTTTGAGCTTCTCCTCCATGGTAAAATACTGATGGACCCAATTCTGTTCAGGTCTTCTGAAGACATCTTAGGGCTGCAGTAAGTTCACAAGTACAATATCTGTGTCATATCCAGAAGACAGCATTGAGTAAAACTCTTTTCTACCCTCTAGTTCTAACGTTCTAGATGTTCTCTTTACCTTGATGTACAAATATTTTTGTAAATAATCTCAGAGTTCAAAATTCAGGATGAATTTATTTTTAGTTGAGGAATGTGTCTTCATTTATAATGCCATCTTTTAAAGTGTTATTAACAAAACATGATATATCTTGAGTTTCTTCTTCCTATAGAATTACTAATCTTTGAAAAAATCTACTAGTCCATCTGGGTTACATTAAATAGTACTCAAACATTAAAAAAAGAAATCCTCATTGGAAAGTGAACAACTTGTGTATGTTTCCGTGTGTGTGTGTGTGTGTGTGTGTGTGTGTGTGTGTGTGTGTGTACATGTGGTACTGTATGTGTGTATTTTAAAATGCACGTCAGGGGTACATGCATGTGGAGGCCTAGAGTTTACAATGGTTGTCTTCCACCATTGATTCTCTGCCTAATTCATTAAGACAAGTTTCTCATTTGAAGCCAGAACTTGTTGATACTGACAGTCTAACTATCCACCTTGTCCCAGAGATTCCATGTCTCTGTTTTCTGAATGTTGGAGTTACAGGAGGGCTGCTATGATCCCCACAAATTTTAAATGCATTCTGGGGATTCAAACTTATGACTGTAAGGCAGGTGATTTCTTTACTGAAACATCTCCCAGACCCCAAATTGAGCAACTCTTGGATATTTCAACAATTCTTTCATGCTTCATTTATGGATAAATGTTGCTTCCTCAGATACATTATTTAAAACAAAAATTTGGCACAAAATAAGGTTTAAAGGTTTTAAACTTACTTCAATGCTCTGATGAAGAAATATTCTTCTAATAGCATACTGGAAAAGATACTCCTCACTCTTCTACCCAACAAGCTTTTCTTGTTTTATATTTCAGATCCTGTTGATCTTCAATTTCTGTAGAGTGAAAGACATTTGGTATTTATTGACCATATTTCAAAATTAGCCATTTTGGCTAGAATATAATGATCTTATCATTTTAATATGTATTGATTGGCTGATGACTAATGATGTTAAACACTTTTGCATGTACTTGTTGGTCATTTGGCTGCTATCCATTGTGAAGTGTCTATGTTTTTGCTCACATGCTGCTTTGAGATACTGATCTAAAATATCGTTGCACAGGAGATCTGCTGTGAAGTGATGTGGGTGTGGGGATGATGCTTTCTGCCTATCTATCCCCCACTTGTGGTAGTCAGGAGGGCTGGCCCCCAGTGTTGCTGCCTGCAGTTACTGGGAACTGGGTTCCTGGAAACGGAAGCCGATGGATGGATGGGGAAGGGTGAGAAAGAACGAGGGCCAGGATGATAGTTTACCGATCAAGGCCAAAGTTTAATGGAGCTCAGACAATTTAACAGTTTTGGGGGGAGCTCCTCCTCCCAGACTCCTGTGTGACTTCTTTGGGTGTTGACTCCACTGCTTAATTCAGAAATTTTTAGATCTGGAGGAACTTCACCTCCATGCTGAGCACTGCACCCTAGGTGGGGCAGGATTGTGAATAGCACAGGAATCCTTGCTCAAAGGCTGGGAGAGGAAGTTCACCTTGACCAATGTCAAGTTCCTGCCATGTGGCAAGACACCCCAATATGGCTCTGTACACCCCAGGGCATGAGAACAGGATAATTAGCTCTGTCATCTCACTGGCTAGAGTACTCAAGAGTGTGGGCTCTGGACCTTGCCTAGGCAACACAGTGGAGTTGGCCCTAATAGCAAAGGCATGTGTGAGTCAGCCCATTACAAGGTATAGGGTGTGGGATCCTACACCTTGACTGACCAGCATAGTGAAGCTGGTTCTGGAGGCAAGGTTATGGTTGAGCCAGACCCAAGGGCATGAGAGCAGGATAGTTGACTGTGCTTCCTGCTTCCACTGGGTGGCCTATACAGAGCAGTGCTGGATAAGTAGCTCATTATATTGGTTCAGGTAAGGGAAAACTGGTGGGATGGCCAGCTCAGCTACCACCCAGGCAGAGATCCAGGTTTCTACATTGGTCCACTCCAAAAATCTATATTATCTGTGAACAGTTGAAATACTTGAAGGGGCCATTCCTGCTGTTCTAAAGCTGCAGGATTCCCAAGATACAGGGCAACAACAGGATAACCTGGAGGAGTACTGATGAGGATCTAATATTGATGGTGTCCCAGGAACCAGAGATCTCAAAACAGACCAATGACTCATTGCATTGAACATTTGCAAGTGAAGATGTATAGATAGACGGATATAGTGTGGGACACACTGGGACATAAGCTTCCCTGAGAGGCTTTCTATTCTTTGTTTTTGTTGTCATTGTTTGTTTGTTTGTATGTGTATTTTTTTAATGGAGGGGAGGAGTTTCAAGAGCAAGGAGTGGATATGAGGTGATGAAAGACTGGAGTTCATGATGTGAAACTTAAAAAGAATAAATACAAATTCTTTTAAAACATTGATGGAGTGGTTTCTAAGGCTATATTTTGAATAGTAATCCCTTTACTGACATTTTGTGAGAGGAGACTGGCTTTATTTTCTTTACATTTTGAAGCAAGTTCTCACTCTCTATTGCAGGGTAGGCTGAAACTCACTATAAGGAAGACACTGTCCTTGGACATATAGTGATACTCCTGCTCCATCTCGCTAGTGCTGGAGCTACAGACATGATAGACCATGCCCAACTAACAATATTTTTTGATCATTTGAGACTTTCACATAATATACTGTGATCGCCCTTAAGTCCCAGTCCTCCCAAGTACTCACCCCCACTCTTATGGCCTCCCTCCTTTAAAAAATGATTAAGAATCCAAACAAGTACAATTTTTGCTGTCCATATAGTCACTGGAGCAAGGCCAAAGACTGAGTGACCAGCCCCTTAAGGAAAAGTAAGTCCTTCCACATGCCCACCCTACCAGAAGCCATCAGTTATGGACATACAGCTACATGTCAACATCCTTATCACATTTTTAAGAGTTCTCTTTGTTGTCTTGCTGTCTAGGATGCTACTTTTTGGGGATGCAGTTTGTCACAGAAGCCTTCTATGTCTCTCTTAATCAACTGTGAGTTTGCAGTTATCCATAATACTGCATAATACTCTGTGTTCTTTATAGTCAGCAGGAACTGGAATCATGGAGTTCTACCTGCTACCTGATGACAGCATAGACCATAGACATCCACCTGACCTCAGAAAATACCAAAGTCCTGGTGGCAGTCCAGTCCATAAATATCAATGTGAGTTCAGGTTGCAACACAGAGCAAGCACATCAACATGGCTTTTGGTAATAACACAGGGCACCAGCATCAACATAGCCCTTGGAACAGCATGACCCCAGAACCAGAAATGGCTTAAAGGGGCAGCATGGATCATAGACATCAACATGATCCTATGTGGCTGCACATACTACTGATATCTGTATAGCCACCAGTGGCATCACAGTCCATAGGCATCAACATTGCTTCAGGTGGTAATGTATCATGTGGTGCCTAGAATATGCTTGGCCCAGGGAGTGTCACTATTAGCAGATGTTAGAGTAGGTTAGGCCTTGTTGGAGGAAGTGTGTCACTGTGGGGGTGGGAAACAAGAACCACTTCCTACCCACATGGGAACCAGTCTTTTAGTGGCCTTCAGAAAATGTAGAACTATTAGTTCCTCCTACACCATGCCTTCCTAGAGGCTGCCATGCTCCTGCCTTGATGATAATGAACTGAAACTCTGAACCTGTATGCCAGCCCCAATTAAATGTTTTCCTTATAATAGTTGCCTTGATCATGGTTGCTGTTCACAGCAGTAAAACACTAAGACACAGACCATCTGTGGAGAGGTGAGTTGTGCACAGGTAGCCTTGTCCCAGGTTGAACACCGACCTTGAACCCCTACAACCTGATAGGGATGGAAGGAGTTTGCTCATGCTCCCCTGGGCCCCAGACTCCTGTTGCAGTTATAGCTCCCACAGTCCCTGCAGAAGTGGTGTGTGGCTATCCGTCACATAGGAGCAGTACCAAGCCTTCCCACATGTAAATAAGGTTTCCCCAAGCTCTTAGTCGGAGCCAATGAGAAGCACCTGCTGTCAAACCCCAAATCACTCCCCAAACCCTATCCTGAATCCTATAGCTTATTATTAAAGATGTGTGAGAACTACTCTGTCATCCGAGAGCTTCTGTCATAAGAGCTGTAACACTTGGGAAGAGGTCTGCTCTCCTGAAACACCACCTGCGGCTCTGCCACACTCCTCCCAGGCTAGTAAGTCTCATTGGCCCAGCCTTACCTGACTCAGCACAAGACTACACAGGTAACCAAGACAGTGACATGGTGAAGAAGGAGGTGGAATCAGCTACAGGGGCAGAGGTGACTCCCCCACCCCCACCCCCTGGTCCCACCTTCTTTCCTCTGCCAGAATTCTTGAAGCAGGCCTGGTCAGAGACCTCTATGGAAAGCCTCTGTACTCAGGCCCACATCTGATGCCCAACATGGGGCATGTTTTTCACTTTTACAGCTTGGAGAAGGGGGAGGAAAGACACCTCTCTCTGGTTGGATGGGGGAGGTGAAGTAATGGGAGAAGCAGGTGGTAGCTCCTTTGTTTTTTTTTTTGTTTGTTTGTTTGTTTGTTTGTTTTTAATGGAGCCTTGCCCTTGAGTAGGAGAGGTAGGGGCAGGAGGAACAGACATTTTATTTAGTGTTTTGTCCAAGGCATAAGGAGGCAGGTGTGGGTAGATGGATTTTATTTCCCTTATTAGTTAGGTAAGGGCTGTGAGACTGAAATAGAGTGTTTTTTAGGACTGTGATCTGGTTCATCTGACTGAGGGGGCTCAGGAACTGTGTTCCTGTCAGCCTGTCCTACTCTAGATGGCCCTATGCATTGCTGAATGGCAGCTAAGATCAGCAAAAAATTACAGCAGGGTATTTTTCCTTCTCCAGTATCCCTGTTTTTGATGAGCGAAGCTACTCGGATCCATGAGTCTGGGCTATAAATATTATCATTGGCCATGCATAGCACTATCTGAAGGACTTCCTCCCAAAACAAGGAGGCTTGTGTTTTGGGTATCTTTATTCGGTTGGTGTTTTAGTAGGGCTCTTGTTCCCTGGCCTGGGGTGATTTTTTTATGTGAAGGTGAGTTGCCCATGATAGAAAAGATTACCATCACCTGTCCAATGGGAAGGTTCCTTTGGCCTATTTGGCTTCAATAGATTCCACAGAGGTCCAAAATGCTATGTCTTCCCACAGATTTAAGAACTGGCAGCCACCCTGTGGCTTTTAAGTGCCTGTTGTTTTCTTTTTGTTTTAAGAAAAAGTTAGTCAAAGAAAATGCAAAATGCATAAAGCTGGTAACTCAAAACATCCAGGAACTCCAGCACACAATGAGAAGACCAAACCTAAGGGTTATAGGTATACATGAGAGTGAGGATTTACATCTTAAAGGCCCAGTAAATATCTTCAACAAAATTGTAGAAGAAAACTTCCCTAACCTAGAGAAAGAGATGCCCAAGAACATACAAGAAGCCTTCAAAACTCCAAACAGACTGGACTAGAACAGAAAATCCTCCCAGCACATAATAATCAAAACTCCAAATTCACTAAACAAAGGAAGAATATTAAAAGCAGTAAGGCAAAAATGGCAAGTAATTTATAAAGGCAGACCTATCAGAATCACACCAGACCTCTCACCAGAGACGATGAAAGGTAGAAAGAAGATCCTAGGTAGACCTCGTACAGACCCTAAGAGAACACAAATGCCAGCCCAGGCTACTATACCCAGCAAACCTCTTAATCCTCATAGATGGAGAAACCAAGACATTCAAGTATAAACCAAATTTGCACAATATCTGTCCACAAATCCAGCCCTACAAAGGATAATTGATGGAAAATGCCAATGCAAGGAGGGAAACTACACCCTAGAAAAAGCAAGAAAGTTATCTTCTTCCAACAAACCCAAAAGAAGATACCCACACAAACATGAAAATAATATCAAAAATAACAGGAAGCAACAATCACTATTACTTAATATCTCTCAACAACAATGGACTCAACTCTCCAATAAAAAGAAATAGACTAATGAAATAGTTTTCACATAAATCTTCAATTGTATCAGAAAATGTTTGTAATTCCCCTTTTAATCAATTTAGTAATTTCTTTTATGTCTACCATTTTATGTGCATTATTTTTCATGCTAATCTTCAACTTTTAGTATGTCTTTCTATATACTTCCTCTATTATATCACAAACGTTTCCAATGTAAATCTTTGATTTTATCACAAATGTTTCAAATTCCACCTTCAATTTATTTAGAAATTTTTTATGTCAACCATTCTTTATGTAAAATTTTCGAAGAAATAGTCAATATTAAATGTTTGTCTATTTATTTCTTGAATTTTACCAGAAGTATTTTCCATGTAAATCTTCAATGTTATCTGAAAATGTTTATAATTCCACCTTCAATCAACTTAGAATTATCTTTATACCTATCATTTTATCTATATAATTTCCATGATAATCTTTAATTTTAACATGTTTTTCCTATATATTTCTACAATTTCATCAAAAATATTTTCCATGTAAATCTTCAAGTTTATCAGAAAATATTTATAATTCCGCTTTTAATCAACTTAGTAATACTTTTATGCCATCATTATTATATCTACATAAAATTTTCCATCATCCTCAATTCTAAAATGTTTTTTCTACATTTTTCTACAATTTTACCAGAAATATTTTCCACATAAATCTTCAATTCTATCATAAAATTTTTCTATCCCATATATCAATTAATTTAACAATCTTTTACATGTTTACCACTTTACGCCTCAACTTTCCATGAAAATTGTCAATTTTAACGTGTTTATCTGAAATATTTTCCATGTAAATCTTTAATTTTATCATAAAGTGTTTTTATTTCCCTTTTCTTCCCTTTTCAATAAATAAATTTTAAAAAAGAAAAGAAAGTGACAAGAAGAGATTGTGCAATATGAATCCCTGTCAAAGAGCTGTGGCAATAATATTCTGGGTCAAGCCAGCACACTCAATATGCCTCTTATCAAAATGGCACAGTCACTATATGGCACCAAATAAAACTGAAAAGCCGACATTTCGATTCCAACAATTGTGCACCACTGATTAAGAAACAAAACCCCTTGTTCTTTGTATTTCCCACATAAAAATGTGGTAGGTCTCAAAAAGATGAGCAAAAACCCATACCTACAAACAAGATAGGAAAAAATGAAAGAGAGGCTGATTCGAAAACTAAGCCAGAAAGATTTCACCAGAACTCTGTGTGAGGACAGCAGCAAACTATGGCATGCTTCTAGTCTTGTCATCAGTAACAACAGTAATCCCCACAGTCCCCGAGTTTGTGTTAAAGCTCCAAAGCAGGATGCTAAACCCTTCTCCCAGTTTTCTTAAAGCTCTGTCTGAGACAACAAAGCAGAGTGCATTTTTATAGTTTGAGTAAGGAAATTCAGTGATCCTCTATCTATTAAGAACTTTGAAAAAATCCATAAGACTGTGGTTTTGAAAAGCACATTCAGTGGCTACAAAAGAAAAGAAGCTGTTGGGTGGAGAGTATCTCTTTTTCTTGATAAAGTGGTGCCAAATTAGAATGGATGAAATGACTCTGTCCCCACCCCCATGAACAAATGATATGAAAATCACTTTTCCCACAGATTCCGTTATGATGACTGGTGATGCTAATCCTCCTACACAGCAGAACCACAGCCATGTAAGGCTCAGAGGAAGACACATACTCGAATTTTAATCAGAGACAGCCTGCTTCCCTTACTTTTTTTGGCTGCAATCCATCCCACAGTGGGGAAAATGGTAAAAGTGTAAAAAGAAGAGATACCTGGAGTTTGTCCTTCAATTTTTACAGTCAATATTTTTTTTCAGTCGGGATGCTCAGAATTTTTGCTCAAGGGATGTCAAATCATCAGAATTACCTTTCTGCATGTTCCCTGCAAACCGGAGTCAGCATCGCCTAAGGAACTCTCTTCGGTGTCAACATAACACTTTTGAAGTATGCAGTAGCTTCCTCCCACTTTGGACCAAGAATACCATGTTTTCTACCTGTGCTTTTCACACTGCTGTGAATATTTTGAAATACTATTCTATGTAAGTTCCTTTGCACTTTACCCTGTTTGGATGGCAATTATTTACTCATGTTGATTCCTACAATTTTATTTTCCCAACTTTTTTTTTCTTAAACTACAATTTATTTATATTGAAACGATAGCACTGTTTGTTAAGTTAGCTGAGGGCAATCAGGGATTTACTCCTGCAAAGTCTCAAAATAAGATTTATTTATTCATTCATTCAACTTTGATTTGATTTTTATGTTTTACCCTCTACTAGACACTAGAGATAGAAACAGGTGTAAGGCCTGCCTAATGAATCTCTTGTGCTGCTTTAACTATAATAGAAAATGATACCTGCTATATAGTATGAGAGATCTAATATTGCTCGGGGGCAGGGGAATTAAGTAAAGATCTGGCAACATGGCTAGACACTATAAATCTAGTAAGAAAGGTGCTATCTCCCCCCCCCAAAAAAAAACATAGCAAGGGGGGCAAGACAGTCACAATGACAAGCATGAATAACTAAACAGCAGTCCTAGTTTGGTGCTTTATGTGGTACACTAAACAATGTTTCAATGGGTATACCCAAGCTACATGCTGCTAAGATTCTGCTGTATTGAAATAGAATGAATACAGGTCATTTTTCAAAGCTTTTTTGTTATTCTAATCTGCATCCAGAATGCAAAGCAACAACCACTAACACTACTGTGCACAATGAGGAGTCACTGAGTTTTAAATGAAAATACGAGGAAATGAAATAATTTTGTTTATACCAAATAAGTGGAAGATTAAAGGCTGAGGTATCAGTTGAACAACTAATGTCTGTCCTTCTTCAGATGTCACTAATTCAAAATGAAGTTTGTAGTTGTATTATTAAAAAGGCTAGATGATTAAGACCAAGGAAATACATTTCTTGCTTTGTTGTATTCTTATGCAATTCTCTTTCTGTGTTAATACAAAATAGTTGTGACTATTGATGCTGACTGTCATATCATTCCTTTATGCAGATGAGTTGAGAAAACAGTATGTTAACTATCAAATCTATATACACACAAATGAATACTGTATATGATCCTACCTATGCTATACACAAGAACTGAACAAACTGACCGATGTTTCAGGGGTTGAGAGCACTTACTTGTTCAGCAAAAGAGATGGGTTCAGTTCACTTTCAGTACCATTTTGCCAGGTAAAATGACAATTTTGGTTTTCATAATCAGAAGAGTTTATAGCTCTTCTTTTCTATTTCATCTGCTATTACTTTCATAGTTGAGCTACTAAAGCATTCTTTGAGATATGCAAAATGTGGAAGCATTAAATATACATTACAATTTTACATTTGTATATACATATAGACCCAATGTATACATTATAATATGCAGTTGCCTAGCATTCCCTAAAGTTTGTTCTTATATCATTTTGTTCAGTTTCCAGACCTCTATCATTTGCAACTGCTGTTCATTTACAGAATACAATTAGCTTGTTCAATTCTTTTTAGTTTTTGTTTTTCAATTTAGTCATTTTATTGCATGTGGTTGAGTGTTTTTCCCCGAACTTGGTACCCATGTATGTCAGAAAATGGAAAGCTTCAGATCCCCTGGATCTGTAGTTACATGGATGTTTGTGAGCTGTAATGTGGGTGCTGAGAATTGAACCTGGCTCTTCTGCAAGAGCAACAAATACTCTTAACCAATGAGACACTTGTCAATTTGTTCAGTTCTCATGCATAGCATAGGTAGAATCATATAGAATATCCATTGTGTATAGCTTCTTTTAGTCAGCATACTGTTTCCTTAACTCATCTGCACTGCATAAATATCAATAGATTGGCTCTTTCTGTTTCATTGCAATCTATCATTTGACTATAATTTTTATGCTTCTACTGATTGACATTTAGGCCATTTCTAGTTTAAGTTATTATGACTTGGAATAATATAACCATTTATTTTATGAGTCTTGGATGACAAGTGTGCTGATTTCTCTTGGTTATAAATGGTAAGGTAGAGTTTCTTGGTTACAAGCAAAACATCTATGTTGCTTACTCTAATATACTCTTCTGTAATATATCTGGTGTATACACACACACATACACACACACACACACACACATACACACACACACACATACACACACACATATTCCTAATAGTATCAATAAAACTAGGTGAGTAGCTACACAAAATTAGACTTTTATCTTCAATGCTGCTATAATATTACATGCTAGCCAATATTGTATATTTATATTTCTAACTACTTTGTAAGCACCTGGTAATATTTGGTAGGTGACTGAACAGTCACTGAAATTACTGCTTTTCAGTGCCTCGTTGTTCTATTTTAACTGTTCAATAGACAAATATAATTTTATAGTTTTATATTCAACTATTATTATGTATTCAAATACTACAATATTCTCCTTTTAAAAGTGTAATTCAATGATTTTTGAATATTCAAAGTTGTACAACTGACAATTCTAGAGAATCCCAGAATATTTTCATTACTTCCAAGAGACACCTTATGATCACTAATTTATGTTTCTTCTAAACTCCCTGATAACCATCATTTCCTCATTTTTCACTCTTTGTGGATTCACTTCCTCTGGAAACCTCACAAAAATAGAATCATACAATATTTTCCCCATTGTATCTGCTTTCATTAAGACAATGCTTTCTTGGTTACTATAATTTTATTTATTTTCAGTGTGTGTATGTGAATGTACATATGTTAGTTATATGTATGATCTGTGTGAGTGTGGACATGTGTATGTTGCAGCATTCAAGTGGAAGTCAGATAATCACTTTCTAGAGTTGGTTCTCTTCTACCCTATATTCTGAGTGCAAGTTGTCTAGACTTTCATGGCAACTGTTTTCACTTGCCAAGGTAATTGGCTGGCTGGTCCACCACAACACCTTCAGGTTCATCTGAAGTGATTTATCTTCTGGCACTTCTTTAATTCCCATGGCTAAATAATATTCCACTTTATGAAAGAGAAGAGAGATTTTTTTTGTTTTAATCATCAAAAAATAATAAACATGTGACAGGAAAGTATATTTACTATGATTATTATACTGTATGTGCACATCAAAATGGAATATAGTACTCCATTAACATGAACTATTTCATGTGTTTGTGAAAAACAACTTAAAGCAGTGCATAATGATTCATTCCTTTAATCCAAATTCAATGCCATCCTAGTCTACATAGAAAGTTCCAAGCTACCCATAACTTACTAACACAGTAAGACATTGTCTTAGAAAGAAAAAAAGAGAAAGAAAGGAAGGAAGGAGAGAAAGAAGAAAGGAAAAAGAAAGAGAAAAACAGAACCTTAAAAATCATATTGTGTGAATATACCACATTATTTTTTTAATCCATCCATGAACTAATGGACATTTGTGTGGTTTCATTATTATAAATACTGTAGCATGTAGGATGTTATGTGTGGGCATATTTTTATGCTGTGAAGTAGAAATACTGCTTAATTCAGTTCCTATTCATTCCCAACAAGAGTATAGAGAGATAGAAATTTCTACACATATCTGTCCATTTTTTATATTTCCATGGCTATCCTAGTAGATATGTAAAAGATAATATATTGTGGCTTTGCTTTTAATTTCCTTAATGAAAAATGTTTTATGGTATGTTAAAATCTTTTTATCATTTTAAAACAGGATTATCTCCATTTTTAAACTTACATTTTACATTTAATACACAATAAACATGATCTTAATTGATAAAGTCAGTGTTTTTTGTTTATCCAACCTTGGGTGTTTTAATTTTGTTATCTTTTTTCTATTTATATGATATTTCCAAGTGATCACTCCATAGTCATAAGATGTTGAACTTATGTTCTCTTCTTCAACAAAATTTTGCCAAATTATAAATGCATGTTGTTTTGCAAATCATAGAATCGCAATCATAACAAATCAACTCTGAAGTATGGTGTTTTGAAGTGAAGCCCTGGTTCTTTCTCCCAGCCCCATGCTCCCAGAAATAAGACTCAGACTCAACATGCATTTGCAAATACCTTGGTCATATACCTAAGCTCTATTCTGACTAGGTCATAACTAAAACTACCAAATTATTTTAATCTACATTTTTCCATGTAGTTAGTTACCTGTGCTCAGGCACCATGCATCTGGCTTCTCACACCATCCCAGGTGGGTCTTCTGCCTCTGGTTGTATCCCAGAACTTTTTCTCTTCCCAGATATCCATCCCACCTCTATTTCCTGTCTAAGTCATAGGCCATAGGCTTTTTAATTGATAGCTGATGCATCCATACAACACACAAGATATTCTCTCTAGAGTGGGGTAAAAGCAATCTTAAAGAATGCATAAATGGGCCAGGCGTGGTGGTGCACGCCTGTAATCCCAGCACTTGGGAGGCAGAGGCAGGCAGATTTCTGAGTTAGAGGCCATCCTGGTCTACAGAGTGAGTTCCAGGATAGCCAGGACTACACAGAGAAACCCTGTCTCAAAAAACCAAAAAAAAAAAAAAAAGATTCTCCATTAGGAACATTGTTTTAAAAAAGAATGCATAAATGTGTGGTCTGCCCCTGGATTTTGCACTATAGACTGAAGTTAGTCAACTTTCATCTCCTTGTTCAAGTGCTCTAGTTTTCATATTTATTTTGATGGTTCACCTTAATTATATTTTTGTATGGCTTGACATATGTATCAATGTCCATTTTCTCTAATAAGAAAATGTAATTATTGTGACATTTTAAAAAGACTATTTACTTTGAACTTCATTACAGTGGAATCGGGTACAATTCAAGTAACTGTGTAGGCTCTTTCTGTACTTCCTTCTCTGCACCCTTGGCCTGTTTGTCAATTCTTTAATCAATACCACACTGCCTTAATCATTATTGGTTTATAGGTAGTCTTGGAAAATCCTAGTGTAATTTCTCCAATGCTGTTTTTCCTCCTTCAAGATGCCATTGACTATTCACAGCTTTTGCATTTCAATACAAATTTTATAATCAGCTAAGCAATTTACACATGCAAACATACTCTGCAGGGATTTGATTGGGATTACATTTACTCTGTGGATCAATTTTAAAAGAATTGACATTGTAACAATGTTCTGCCTTCCAATCTATAAACATGGGTGCCCCCTCCCCCACACAATTCATTTTAATCTTTTCAGTGTCTCTGACAATCTATTGTTGTTTCAGGTGTAATCTTGGTTGTCACAATTTTTGTTAGATGTATTCCTAAATCCATCTTTCTTTTAATGCAGTATTTTCCTATTTATTTACAAACTTTTGTTCAATTCCAAAATACAAATTTCTTGCACCTTGATTTTTTTCAGGTAAGATTGATAAATATACTAACTAAATATAACATTCAAAATGATTTTTTTTGTATCTCTGAAGTTAGAAAGTCTCAAAAACAGCCACAGATTCTAGTGACATGTATGCAGTTCAAGTAATAAAACAAAAAGCTCAAATTTCGTTTGAAAGATATACAAAATAGCTAAAAGACGGAATTGATGGAAATAACATTAACAACGAAGCAAAGGAAAGTCTCAGTTGAGGACCAAGGGAGTGTTATCACAACATCAACTGAAGGTTTGTAAGTGCTAGATGACCTTCAGCAAAGGCAAGTAGAAGTCATTAATTGCTTTTCTAAAGATACATCAGAAGCACATTGTAAAAGGAAGTCAGACTGAAGCAAATAGCAGGTGAGCAAATCAAAGACAGCCAAATAGAGTGCACACCTCTTGTGGCTCCTGCTAAACCTTACTACAGTATATGTTCTTGCACCTGTCTTCTCAGACTCTTTGTGTCTTCCCATTATAATTATAAATACTATCAACTGTTCTTCTTAAAGTTTTTCTTTAACCCAATCTTACTCCTTTTTTATACCTCTATCTCTTCTTCATGTGCCAGAATTTATGAATAAAACAGCATAATGAGACCAGTGGAAACAAAAGTACTTAACCGTTAGGCTGGAGAAATTGCATATATGTTAATAAATGTTAGTTTTATCTTCTCCATCCCTTCTTTCCTATATTCTAATATTTGCTTAACATCAATGAATTATTTCTAAGTTTTCTTCATGTAAGTGGAATTTTTCCCTACAACATACAAATTTACCTTGTTTTATTAGCGCGCACACACACACACACACACACACACACACACACACAGTGCCATGTATATTTCATAAGTTTTAAGAACACATTTATTTAATGCTAACTTAATTCATAGAATCACCAAGCTATAGACTCAAAGATATGATAACATATGTGGTACTTACTATGTCCCTTGCTTTATAACCTCCTGAATTAAAAATGCCAAAATGAATCTGGTAACCAATAAAGCAATATATATTCTGAACATTGTGAATATTGATTATGGGGAAAGCAAAATATTTGAGAAGGCAATTCCAATTATTTGCATTTAATATAACTGAATATCAACAAAGAAATAGATTTTAGTGGAATATGAAAAGAAAATGAACAATATCAATGATGATGATGAAAAGAAATATGTTAAGTGGACATTTGTGATTTGCAGTAATCAAAGGAAAATTTGAAGGCGATAAATCAAAACTGACTATTTTGAATAACTATAATAGAAAATGAATGGTCAGCTAATTTTAAGGTTCTTCTTTAATATATGTGTAACATTAAGGCTTTATTATAAAATTCAGATTTTTCTAAAGACAAGCCAGTGAATGTTTAGATGTTTCCTTTTGCATTTACTACAATAAGAAAAGTACATATGAGTGGGAAGTTAGTTAAAAAAAAAAGTTAAGACTCTGAGTTACTAAATTAATTCAATAGTTTCATTGTTATAGAATATATTTTTGCTCAGCACACACCCATAATTCATATGAACACTAATGGGAGGGAGTTATATTTGCAATTGCAATATGCAAAAGCTTAAGAACTCTTTGTGAAGCACTTGTTATTTCACAGCTTATTGCAAAAGTGACATTTGCATGACATCAAACAAAAATAGTCATTCAAGTTTTTCTTCAACATGGCATGCTTCACAGTTTAGGTAAGCTCATAAAGTATTTATTGTGCTTTGTCCATGAAAAGGTAACTAAAACTTGTTATAAGTCAAGCACTATGCTGAGATGCTTGAGATGATAACTATTGCCACAAAAAGGGCTGTGAAATCGTTCAATAAATCAGCACTGAAAACTACAGTCATTACTACCATGAGTTTGCTGCTGAGTGAAGCATCAGTTGGAGAATAATAAAACATAGCTGGGCCCTTTCCTCTCATTTTTAGGTAATCATTCTCCAGGATCCAGACACAGATTAGAAGCTGTCTGAACTAAGCTGAGCCCAAGCAAAGGTAAGCACCTTTCCATATTGTCTAGCCTTTTCTAGAAATGAACATGACAAGCCATGCTTTTCTTTTTATTTTTAAATTAGATTTTATTTACATTTCAAATGATTTCCCCTTTCCTGGATTCGCCCCCCCTCGATATTCCTGGAATATGCTTTTCATATTCATGATAAAGGAACAAGCAAGGAAGCAAGCAAGGAAGCAGAATGGTAGGGAATATTTACATATTTCAGTTACATTATATCCTACTATGAGCTATTGACCAAAGCAAGCTACCTGGCTAAATTCAAAGTTGAGGACTGTGGAACCAGCCCAAGCTAGTCAGCATCATTATCCTCTTACTATGGACACTGAATCATATTGAGATTTAGTGGATTTCCCTAGTCATAGAGGTACTAGATTGCAGGATAATGCCAAAGTTTATGGTTCTCATTCTTGTTCTAATACAATAGTTTTTTGGATAGCGTTTAAAAGGTTGTATATCAAATGAAGCCTGCAATGGCCTGGTATTATGATGCATACAATAATCCCAGCACTTGAGAAGTAAAGGTAGGTGGATATCTATGTGTTTGAAGTCAGTCTGGTCTACATAGTGACTTCCAGGTCATCCAAGGTTATATAGGGTCATTCTGTCTTTGAAAAAAAAGCACCCAAAAAGAATAAATGAAGCATGACTACTAATCCAGAAATAATATTGGCATATTAATAATTAACCCCATAAATGAACAATAGCCAATAATTAAACTCTTACACACTCACACACACAACCATGCAAAATCTATTTGACATTTAAGCACCCTCCAGCTATTACTCTCTGATTCAACACAATTCGTTTGTTTGGTTTTCAACTGACAAACACAAAACCTCCTCCCTGTCCTCATCACATAAATCCTCTCATATATTTATGATCACAATTTCATGGCTTTGTGTTTGTTATGCTAAGCTTAAACACTACAATCTCTTTCACATTAACTTGTCAAACCTGTTTTCTATTCCTTTGAAATTCCTTATGACATTCTTCAATACCCCCCATATCTCAATATTATTTTTACAGTATAAAAATGTCCATGTTCAGAATACTCAAAAGATGTTTTGACTAATGTTGAATGCAATGAAAATGCATTCTAGCCTTGGGAATTAATCCACTCCCAGGTTCTATTATTCAGCTTGTGGGGTAAGAATAAAACTTTTCCTGTTACAATCAGTTCTAACCTGGTCTATCTGAAAAGTGTTCACATTGAATTAACATAATTTAAATAACATTTTCATGACATCACTCAAAGTTTCTGGATTCTTGCATAGAAAATTATTAATCTGTGCTATACAGTGTGTGAAGAGATTGAAAGGAGATAATGTGGAGGTGGATACAAGCAGGTCAGTCCCAAGAGTTTCTAATGGATTGCTGAAGACCATTTTATAGACGAAAAATAAAAATCCTGAAGAATGGTAGATGCAAGAATTAATTTAAAAGGATGTAGTGTCTTATTCATGAATAAAAGATAATCAGCCACAGGCAATTCTGGAATAATTAGGTATGTAAACTAGTAATGTTTATAAAATAGCTGCAGACATAGATTTGAATTCTCAATCTTTTCACATTAAATTTCTCTGAAAGTGTCACCTTTAACCTGCTTGTCGCAAAGAAAAATCTGAAAAATCAGAGTTTCAATTCATCCATTTTTTCCTCATTAAGGCTTCTGAGAGCTTCAGGAGCTGTACTTTTGCTAGAAGCAGCCATGCTATATAGCCCTACTGTTTATAGATTGACAATAGTGAAACTATAAGGATCCTCAACATTTCTATCCTTCAGACTTCCCAAAAGCTGTCAGGAAGTTTCAAAATCACTAATAAGAAATGGACTGCAGAAATTAAGCAGATATTGACTTGTGTTGAAGGCAGTCACACGTTTATTGAATTGTGGGGTAAATATTGATTGAAGACGAAACCAATATTAACCTCAAGGAACAATGCATATCTTTGTAGATTTTACTCTCAAAATTAATTGTGACAAGAATTTTGTTCTACTTTTTTTTTTTTTTTTGACAACTGAATGCCATTTAAACAACTCCAGTTACCAGGTCACGGATTTCTGTTCTCAAGTTCAATTCTATTTATTCCATATATACTAAAATAAAGGAAGAAGCAAAGAATGTAATATTAACTTTGGTTTAATGACCTGTGTGCTCTGTGCCTGCAAAAGTCTGCAGCTGAGTATAACTGACAGTAGAGACTAGAGAAGAAAGAACATTGATAAGGAAAGAAGTCGTTTGTGTTTTAACCTTACTGTACACTAAATATTTAGCTTTGAGACAGGTTTTAATCACTCTGAGGCATATATAGACATACTTTGCAGAATGCTGTCAAGTTGTTGAGAGACCTGCTTATCTCTCACTGTGTTTACATCCAAATGTCTGCAAGGGGTTCTCTCAATACACGTCCTTCTATCTTTCTGCTAACACCTCAACCCAGGACAATCTCTCTTCCATACTTACCACTAAACTAAACGTATTCATTTATCATCTATTCTTCATGAGTAAGTCTTAAGATTCTCAGTACTCCCCAACTCTACTTCATGATGATTCAATCATGCCCATCTCTACCCCTACATAAAGACTTCTATCCCTAGGCTCCAAAGTCTATGTGTCTGGATTCTGAACTATATCTATGGTTACTCTCTCCCAGAATTCATACCAAGTTCATTTTCTTCTACTTAGTCCTTCAAGGTTGTAGTTTCCTTATTTGGAACCATTACTCTTCTTTAACAAGGATGGATACGTTTTCCATGTTAATTCTTGCAGTACTGTGAATGATCATTACCACCTGCATTCTATCAATGAAAAAAAAAATCCACAGCTGATTCACTTATTTGAAGGAGACAAAACCAGCTTTAACTATAGTACTTGATGCAGAAGCAGACAGATAGATCTCTGTGAGTTTAAGGTCAGCCTGAAGCTCACTATCAAAATGATGAAGCAGTATCTGTTTTGATGAAAATAATATATTTGAATGTTAATCTTAAATAAGATTTCCACAGTAATATACTTTAGCATAAATATACACACATATATGTTTATTGCCCAAGATATCAACAACAGAAATTATGAACTAAAAGCAAAACATGTTACCTATACTATTTATTCTATTCCACAACTTGTATCTGGCATAGAAAAGCTAAGTGTGGGAAATTAACACACCTTTAAAAAAAATCTCTCCTCCATGAACAGAAAAAGCTTTAGCCATGTATATATTCATTTTCATTTAATTTATGCCTTCAATATTTCCAAAAATAGTGCAACTTGTGTTCCCCAGGTGATGTTTGAGTGTCATACATTAAATGTGAATGATAATCCACAATGGAGTTTGTAATTTACTAATCAAACATGGCCTTACCTCTTTATTTATACAAACACCCCATATAGAAGAAACCTTCCTTTACTATCTCGTATAAATTAGCATTTTCTTCATAAGCACTGTGGATTTCTCCATATTCTACTTTATAGTATCTATAGAGCACATCAAATTGTTCATAAATTGATTACTTTGCATTTACTTTATTTCTTGCTCAAAAGATTGTTTTCTTCCTACAACAGATTTTTTGTGTCAAATTTACTAAAACAATTTCCATGTCTAGAAAAGTATATAAATCATCATAATCAGTAAATACTAAATGAATGCATAAAATGCCTGACAGGTAGTAAGTTCACAACAAATTACAGTATTATAATTATTACTTGGGAGTCATTAAAGCATTTTGGAAAATATAAAACACCATGTGCAAGTTGCTTAACTAATTGGTTAGAAGTGAATCTAAATGTGAAAATCTATGGTAGTCACCAAAAGTCCACTACATCCCAAGTATAAATGCTTCTGAAGATGATGTGATGTAACTATTGAGTCAACTTGGACTCACGCTTCTGGCAGCTGGAAAGCATTAGTGATGTGAAAGGCATTCTTTGGTTCTTTTACAGTATGTGAGGAGCTACTTAATCAAATGGGGGCAACCCAAAATTAGGAGAGAGAGAGAGAGAGAGAGAGAGAGAGAGAGAGAGAGAGAGAGAGAGACAGAGAGAGAGACAGACAGAGAGAGAGAGAGAGAGAGAGAGAGAGAGAGAGAGAGAGGGAGAGAGAGAGAGAGAGAGATGAATATTCATTTCCTCTATCCTCCTAGGAGCAATCTCAGACCAGAGCCTTTCACAACAACCACCGCTGAGGTTATGCCAGCCTCCGACACTGTCTCAGCACATTAAATGCTGCAAATTGGTATTTTTAGATAGTTTCTTAAAAAGGGGGACACAAAATACATTAACTACAAGCAAACTTAATTGAGCTCTGAAAGTTAGCAATATGCTGTAAGAAAAATGTTTAATAAACATTTAAAAAGTGCATGCCATAAGAAAGTCTATCCTTCTGACAGACATTCATATGACTTTACAGTGGAAGCAATCTCCAAGGAAAATAACTATGATTTATTGTAAATGGCTTAATCAGCTTAGCAGTGTATAACAGTTGTGTCCCCAAAGACTTAAGATTATTGGTGACATTAATAAGGGAAAAGGGCATGCCATTACTAGAAGTAGTAGATCTATTTTACACTTGGGATTGGAGACTCAGTTTTGAGTAGTGTATTATGCACCAGAGCTGAGAAAGGGTCACGGGAAACGTGATCCTGGTGACATTTAGCCACAACAAAATTAGAATAGTATATACTCTTTGGAACTCTCTAAAAGGTACATACAAGATGCTATGAAGTTGTCCTTTCAGTAGAATTTTAAAAACTAGAATCATTGGTTACAATTTAAATGCTAGGTCTCAAAATTTGTCCTGGAGTAAGAAGTTGAAGTAGTAAATTTATCAGCCACTCCAAAGTATACATGAAAGTGAAAAAAATATAGAACATGTAACAAATGGAAGTAGGTATCATCATTGTATGAAAGCAAACATGTATTTGTAATAGAGAAACCTCAAATTTCATCACTTGAAATTATATTTAATATATTGGTTTTCTTAAATAAATGTATTTCTTTAAAAGGAAGTCATATTGTAATTGGCAGATAGATCACTGTATATTTTTCTTAACTATACAATAAACAAAATATAAATTAACCAATATTATTTAGTTCCAGCCGGATACTAATATTGGCTTAACTCAAAAACTACTTTTTCTTTTAAAGAGACATAAGCAACACTGAGACTGCTATTAATGATGAAATGGCCCTAGGCCCCATTAATAAAATCCAGAATAAATGAACAAGCCCTGTAAAAATGTTCTCTTTCTTATTATAACATATATACATTATGTTCCTATATCCTACCAGAAGTAAATACTCCACACTTTCTGTTTATAAAACTAAATAAAAATCTGCTCAGAAGCTTATAGATTTCTAAGAGAAAGTAAATGTAAGAGGGAGGACCAAAACTAGAATTGAAATGTAGAATGAACAGTCAAGGACCGGGATATTACAACAAATCTAGAGAGAAAACAAAAATTAGTCAACTTGTTTGAAGTCAGGCCAAGGTTAAAAATAAGTCCTTCAAGAAAACTGCCATCTGCCAGGCCAGGCCCACACCCAATTTTACTTGATTGGTTAAAGGCAAAGAGAAAAAAAATAGGGTGGGTAGGAAGGTCAGGTAGATCTGGGAAGACGTGAAGGAGGACACTGAGTATGATCAAAATACATTATCAAAACATTAGTAAAATACTATTCAATGTTTCACTGTTGCCATCTTCACCCTAGCCAGCACTTTTTTTTCCACCTGTGCTGTGAGTCAACTTTAGCAAAGCAAGCTGACCCACTCTTCTGGAGATTACACCAAAGTTGTTGCTTCTACTCTGGTCTTGTACCATCTCAGATCAAATTCAAACATTTCGTTCACTTAAAAATGTCACACAGACCATATGAAACCCAAGAAGAAAGATCTCATCAAGATGTGAATGCTATAGTCCTTCTCAGAAGGGGGAAAATGTAAACTCCTTGAAGTATAGGGAGAAAGGGATCTGGGAGTGAGAGAGAAGTGGAAAGGAAAAAAGGGGTGCCAGTTCAGATATGGGAGGAGATAGGGGAGAAGTACAGAGGGTCAAGAATTTGAAAGTAGGTATATAGTAGTGGTAGAGGGGTATCTGGGGGTAGCCACTAGACAGTCCCAGATGCTAGGGACCCAAGGGGTTGCCAGGATCCCTGGCATGGAGGACATTAGCATAAATACCCAAACAAAGGGGATATAGAACCTGTAGGGACCATATCCAGTGGATAGGCACAGCCCCTGGTTGAGGGATGAGGCCGTCCACCCACCTCAAAATATTAATCTAGAATCCTCCTCTCAAAAGGAAATGCAGGGACAAAGTGTGGAGCAGAACCTGAAGGAAAGGCCATCCAGAGACTGTCCCACCTAGGAATCCATCCCATCTGCTGACACCAAACCTAGATACTATTGCTAATGACAAGAAGTACTTGCTGACAGTGCTTGCTCCCTGTATAGCTGTCCCCTGAGAGGCTTTGCCAAAGCCTGACCAATACAGATGTAGAAGCGAGTAGCCAACACTGGACTGAGCACAATGAGCCCAATAGAGAAGTTAGGGCAAGAACTGAAGGAGTTGAAAGGATTTGCAACCCCTTAGGAAGAACAACAACATCAACCAACTAAATGCCCAGAGCTCTCAGGGATTAAAACACCAACCAAACAGTATACATAGGGGGACCCATGGCTCTAACTGGATATGCAGCAGAGGATGGCCTTATTTGGCATCACTAGAAGTGTAACCTCATGGTCCTGTGTAGGCTTGATGACCCAGGATAGGGGAACACTAGGCTGCTGAGGCAGGAGTGGGAGGGTGGTTTGAGGAGCACCCTCATAGAAGCATAGGGAGGGGGAGGGGATGGGGTTTCTGGAAAGAGATATCATTGGAAATATAAAAAAAATAAAATAACCAATAAAAAAATTTCACATGTTCAAGTTCCAAATCAATGAGAAAGGGAATAAATGACTCTAGAAGTAAATACTGTATGTCACTTAGACATGATTGAGACCATCCAATATAAATATTTCTAAGTCTCAGCTTTGACTTAAAACTTTCATACAATATTCTATATTTATTTTTGAAATATTCATTTCTACTAAGCTGTGCATAAAGTACACACGTAAATTTAACCATTTAGAGTTTGTCTATTTCCTTGAACTGATGGAAATTTGATAAATAATAAAAATTTGTAAAACCTTTTATAGAATTTTTTCTTTTGTTTTGGCTACCAGGAAACTTAGAGACACCTTTGTGTCAATTGCAGAACCTCAGTTTTGTATTTTAAGTAGCATACATACACAATTTTTCATTAACACTAGTTTGTATTTCCTATGTTTACTTTAGTCTCCAACTACATTAAGCTCATTATGTAAGTCCTCAAAAAGCTGTTCTAAACAAATGTGGATTACTAATTAGTATAAAATATCTAGCAATCTCACCAGTTTTTTAGGTCTTTGTATCTTATTGTTTCTATTGATATAAATTTCTTGAATGGAAAATCAATGGCAGATAGGTCTTTGTCCTGTTGGTTGTGTATTCTAGCAGCAGATAGACTCAATGCAACTTTGTAGAACAGCTCACCAGATGGCTAGCTAAATCTGACTTTATATGTCTCATTTGAGTAAAGGGATATTTCATTTATTTCCAAGCTGAATCTTTTGGAAACCTATAATATAGAAAAAAACCAACTTATTTAGTAGCCAATGTAGGAATTCACTAATTGTGGAAATGTCCAACTTAAAAATTAGTCTTCTTTCCCAGTAGCTAGCAAACTCTTAGTGATTTTAAAAATAATAATAGCATTTCTGCCACACAGCAAACAATGAGTGAATTTTCATACTTAGTGTAAAAGTAACATTTATTTGCCAGATGTAATTATTGTCTCAGAGGCTTACTGCTGAATAACACCTCCCTTTCTAATTCTTCCTGAATTCTGGCTGGCTGTTTCAACTCAGCTGTTCTGGCTCCAAAACTCCTCTACAAGCTGGCTGATTTAAACTGCTTTTGTTTGGCTTCTCACTGAATTGTTCTGCTTGGCCCCAAATTATCTCTGGCAGTCTGTTCTAATCTTCTGGTTTTTTCTTGTTCTCTAGCCCATGCCATTTTAACGTGTAACCTGTCTCTGTAAAAGTTCTCTCTCTCTCTCTCTCTCTCTCTCTCTCTCTCTCTCTCTCTCTCTCTCTCTCTCTCTCTCTCCCCTCTTTCCTTCCCCCTGTGATGCTTTCTTAAGTCATCTCTCATTCCTGTCTTTTCTTGTGTGAATTGGAAGTATCCTATCTCTGACTCAGTCTATCAAATCTTTCTCTGATTCATCACTTAGTTGTCACTTTCAAATATGACTGCTTTGTTTACAAACCAATTTTACCTCCATTGTGAGGGATTAAAGGTGTGTACTGAGGGGATGCCTGTATTCTTGCCTGATCATACTGTAATTCGTTATGTGTATACATTCCGACTGGATCATATAGACCTAGGTCATTGGATGTGATCCCTTGCCAGAGCAGTCATGTTGCTGTATTAAAGTTCCTCTACACTTAGAAGTGTTAAAAACCTAATTGCAATGTTACCAGGTTTCATTTTGCTCAATATATCTTACACTGTATGGGTTAAAACTGGGTTAGCTGGATTTAACAGATTTCATTCAATAATGTTAGGTGATTCTCATTCTTACTAGCTACTCCATCCTTAACATAGTTTTATTAATATCCATATCATAATTGAATAATGTTTTGTGAGCAAAATGTTTTGAGAAAAAGTTTGAAGTGACAATGTTTTTTGTTGTTTTCATTTTAACGTTTAGCTACCAAATGATCAATCTTACAAGTACATATACTAATTACTAAGGAAACTCTGGAAGTCAGTACTCTTAATCAAATGATAATTCTGGATGGATCATCTCCATACACCCTCCAAGCCCACACAATCTGAATAGCTATTGGTATCATGAATGGTTTGGCTAAGTATAAATGCAAAGCTATGTGAGAAAAACTACCTCATTTCATAATTCAGATCAAATCTATGTATTGGCAATAAAGAGAACCCTCAGAGTGCAAATGGAAATGTAAAGCAATCCCTTGACTTTTTCAAAAAACAATAAAAAATAGAGTTAACATGTTAACATATGACCCAACTATATCACTCAAGAAAATATTTGAAGGATTCTTAAGTGAACAAACCACAGTGATATTTGTATACCTTATTTGTTTTAGCAGTAGATTAAATATACAAATAATGGAATCAGCCTTGTCCATTAGGAGATGCATAGATAAAGATGTTATATATTCACATATTTTTCTGCCATAAGAAGAAATTATGTTTTTTGCAAGGGAATGGATATAACTGGAGATCATCATGTGAATTAAAATAATCCAGAGTTAAAAAATCAAATGTCACATTTTCTAGGTTTTTATATAGGAAGACAGTGAGAGAGAGAGGAAGGGAGAGAGAGGGGGGAGGAGGAAGAGAGAGAGAGGAAAAGAGAGAGATGGGAGAAAGGGGATTAGAATGAATATGAATAATTACATGATGTGTCAGTACAATGTACAATGAATATGTACACATGTCATAAAATGGCAAAAGATGGATTTCTGTACAAAAAAAAAACCCTCAGCTTATTCATGCAGTTTTGCATCACAAAACACCACTTGGAACAAACTATTTTGCTATTACTGAAGAAAATTCTCACAAACACATGTTTTTTCTGTCTTGTATCATGACAAAAAGATGAAAGATCCATTGCAATGAACCTCCTTCAAGAAACCAACAAACAGAAAAAGGTGGAGGCAGCTGAAGACAGTACAAAGGCACCATGACGTATAATAGGAAATAACTGTGGATTGAAAAGTTATGGTTTAGACAGCTGTGCTACCTGGAGAGACCCAGCTAAAGACAAACAACTAGATACTGAGGCAAAGGGTGTATGTCCCAGGTCAGAAAAAGCAGAAAAAAAAAAACAGTATAAATCTGTGTTCTGACTTATCTCACTTGTGAATCAAAGGTATTTTGAGGGATTCTTGTTACTTTGAGCTATATATCTTCTCATAACAAATGCAGTGCAGTGCGTCTAAACAACAACAACAAAAATCTCTAGGTGAATTAATTGCTCCCAGATGTGACTATCTTTTCGTGCCAGAGGCCAGGGAAGAACTAAGGAGTAGTGGAAAAGATCAAAATAACACATTGCTGCTTGAAAGATTCAGTATCATTTTCTGACAGAAATACTAAGACTTGCCAGCAGTCAGGCTTCATATTTGGCCTTTTGAAATGTACTGAAATGGAAGCCAAAATGTTGGGATGCAGCTTATAGAACCATCTGACTCTAAAGCTGTTCTGAAATAACCTTTTCCTTCAGTGTCCAGGCAGAGAGATGGTACTGATAATGTTCTGGAGTTGGGTAGTGGAGCTATTTCACTACTGGATTACATCTTTCAGTTTTTCAAATTTGTTACACATCTCTTAGGCAAATGCAGTGTCTTGTTTTAAAAATGATATCCTTGTATAAATGTATTGACTTCTATCCGCACTGTGATTTGCAGGTGCTCAGGAGAAGCCCCTGCCATTGTCTCAAGGCAGCTCATGTCGATACAATTTAATGGTCCTAAAGATCTTTTTCTGACTCTAAGGACTCAGGGATTCATTGAAGCAGACTCCTGTAGGGATTTTTCTTAGTTGGAGAGCAGAAGTTCTGTGCCCATGGGTCCTTTCATTATACCTATTTAACACTTCTTAACATACCATTTATTTCTGCTGCTTTTCCTTATACTATGGAGAGATGATTTTTTTTAAAACTGAGTGTTTCAGCTTTGAAATTATAATCCACAAAACCATGAATATATTATCATATTATAAGACATGGCACGAATGGAAATGAAATGTAAATATAGAATATATCCAATAAAAAAAAGATGTGGCACAATAGATATTTGGTCACTATTGAGATGATGATTGAATTGGAATTTTAGGTTTAAATTTTTTTCCTTAAATACATAACATTGGATGAAAAGCTATGTTTGAAAAATACATATTTAAGTGTGATGAAACCTCACTCAGAAACATTTTACCAGTGTGTGTTTTCTCTATTGTGGTTACATACATATGTCCCAAGGCCTCATGAACCTCAAAAAAAGCATATTACCACATTTTATCCCAGTAAACACCTTTTGAGACTCTATAGTAAATGAAATTCCCTTTATGACTGATGGCCAGTTGCTCACCTCTAAAGGCACTGAAGAATACATGTTTCTGCATTATAGATAAGACAAAATCACCATTTTAAAAGGGGAAATGGCTAAGTCTAAAACTACCTGGTGGTTCTTTTAGGGGATATTAGAAAAAAAGCTTCAAAAATGAAATGTAGAGGTATAGATATTGTCATAAGTTTTTCTCATTGTTAAATAATGTTCAGAGGATTATTATATTACTCTGGGTGTATACATGTTTCACTCAGCACTTTAGAATCTATGTTTGTGTAAAACAGCATGTCAATCACAACAAAGAATTTCAACATCTTTCCCATGGAACACTCAGAAATATACAAGGAAATTGATGTTGTTGTAATTATTATGAAACCCTATTGACACGTATTGAACATGCAACAGGTATTCTAGACGTGCTGAAATATACAAGACCATTGTTAATTGAGCTTGCTGTGCCTGTTCTGCCACCCCATATTGCTATAGTTTTTCCTATAGTGCTTTTAATGAAAGTGGCCCCTATATTCTCATATAGTTGAATGTTTGGTTCCTCATTCTTCAAACGATTTGGGAAGGATTAGGGAGTGTGGACTTGTTGGTGCAATTCTGACCTTGGGGGGAAGGTTTTGAGGTTTCAAATAACTCAGCCATTCCTAGGTAGCATCAACATATGAGCTCTTATTACTGCTCCAACTCCATGCCTGCTTGCCTTTGCCATTCTCCCCAGCAGGGAACTGTATGACTCCAACAAATTCTTTCTTCTAAGTTGCCTTGATTTCTCTTCACAGCAATATACACAAAACTAAGGTTTTTTTCTCCTTTTCTCTGTCAAATTTCACAGTCTGGGAGTTTTTCTGGGAAAACTTTGAAACCAAATTTACCCATCTCTCTTTTTCTTATAATGTGCATCAAATTGATCAGAAAATCCTGTCGGTGCACCAAAACTCATCCTAGACTGGTGAGATTATTCTGCAGATAAGGGCACTCACTTGTTACCATGCCTGATGATCTATCTGAGCTTGATCCCAGTACTCCCACATGGTGAAATAATAGAACTAAGTTGTCCTTTGACCTTCACACCTAAGTCATGGTACATGTACACTCAGACACAGATACAGAAACACACAGATACACATAGACACACACAGACACACCCATTAATTACATGTAAACAAACAAACAAAAATATTCAGAATCCCATTAATTTTACTATCGTCCATGTTTAAAGCCTGTTCTATCTACTACTTTTTTTGTTTGTTTGTTTGTTTGTTTGTTTGTTTGTTTTTTCGAGACAGGGTTTCTCTGTAGTCCTGGCTGTCCTGGAACTCACTCTGTAGACCAGGCTGGCCTTGAACTCAGAAATCTGCCTGCTTCTGCCTCCCAAGTGCTGGGATTACAGGAGTGTGCCACCACGCCCGGCTTATCTACTACAAATTTTAACTTCAGAGTTGGACTATGATTCAGTCTTTGTCATCGCGCTTAACTGCACACCCCAATCACTCTAAACTCAATATCTAATTAAATGACAAGATACAGTAGATATCTTGCAACTCATAATCCTGCAATGGCTTCCAACTCATTGCCAGTTCAAAGTACTTCAAAATGTATCAAGGCCCTTCTGTCATTACTTCTTGGACTTCAGGGTCTCTACCTTGTCAATGCATACACTTTGCTAGACTTCTCGCTTTACAGCATCTTCCTTGTAGATTTTATGCAAACATCTCGTTCTCAGTAAAGACCACATTTATTTTCGTCACAACCACATTTATTTTGAAACTGCAACCATCTACTATGTCCTGACAATTACAATATGTTACCCTGTCCTGCTTTTTCCCTGAAACTCTGTTAACCCCCTTCTTTTTATTTTCTTTAACCATGTTTATTGTCAGATCTCTTTTTTTTATTTTTATTTTCTATATTCTATGTTTACATTCCAAAGGCTTTCCCCTTTCCCAGTTCCCCCCCACCATACGTCCCATAGTTCGTCTCCCCCCCAACTATTCCCCAATCATTCCCCCTCCCGTCGGATCTCTTTTATTCCATCTCTAACTAGGTTTTTTGTTTTGTTTTGTTTTGTTTTGTTTTGTTATTTGTTTTTTGTTTTTCTCCATGGGGGCAAATATGTTTGCCTGTTTGTCCATTTTGCTGTCTTCAAGTGTCTGGGACAGTAGCTGACACTTGGTGAATGTTTTGTAAAGATATGTTAAATGAATGCCAAACATGTCTCAACATATGTAAATATATTTAAAAAACTTTTACATTTACTAAATGAGCTAATAATCATTTTCACACCCACATTTCCCTTTCTCATGCTCCTCCTTCTCCTTCTAAACTCTTTATTCCCAACGTCTCCTCAAACTTTCATGTATTCTTTTTGTGTATGAAACTGTCAAACAATAAGAGGAATTTAAATATATAAATAGAATAATTTTAAAATAAAATAGAGATTATATACATTATAATTTGAGGAAATAAATATTCTTCATTTTAAAATTGAATACATTTTAGCCATTCAGAAAAGGTCATGTCATAAAAAGCAATAATATGCATGATATTTGGATATTTTGCTATTGGGTAGCTATGAAGGCAATCTTGGTACCTGGCATAGCAAAATCATTTTGTCTATAATTTTAATGACCAGTCTGTTTTATTTTGTGTTCAGAGTAGGTTTTGCTGATACTGTTCATACTGAAGTATATATAGTATTTTATTAAAAATTACATTCCTTTCTTTTACATTTTCTATTACAGTTAGAAAATGTTGTTTCTTTGTTTTTTAATAATATGTGTGCACCAGTAGCTTATAGTATCTACCAATTTCAATGCATATTTTAAAGTAGGCTTCTTCAAAAAGTACATACTACAGCAACAAAGGAATCATTGATATTTCCAGACTACACATTTCATGTTGCATCTGCGATTTTTCCAAAGATAGCTATCTAAGCACTCTGAGAATATTAAGCAGATTGTACAGTTAAAATCCACCAGTATTTTATTAAAAAAATAATAATCTACCCCCATGCAAACTACTTACCAGTACCACAAACTTTCTAGACAAGACTGAGAAACGTAATCTCATGTCTACTATGAAAAATAACCCTAATTTCTCTGTCATCCTTATCTGGACACAAACTGGACAGCTGTTGGAGACAAGCTCTTCTGATTGTCTCTGCTTCTCAGTATGAGCTTCTTATGTCATATGTGTCCACAGTCAATGAAATAGAGACCCATGTGTTTATTTTCTTGCTCATGCTTCATAGAAAAGATGTATCTTCTGGATCTATCTAGTTCTATCTAATCATCAACTCCAGGATATACTTTTGGCACTTGCTTCCTGATCTCTGGACCATATCAGCATCGTTTTTCCCCTTCTAAGAGGAATACCTTGAGCTATTTCACATGTCTCCCTACCTGCCAGATTATTTCTGTTCCCAGCTAGTTGTATTATACTGATATGTCACTAAGACTGACTATACACTAAATTATGACCACTTGAAAGCAAAATCGACTTATCCTTTTGTTCTTCTTTTTCTCTTAAAATTTTGTCTGCCCTTGTAATCTTGAACTTTATTTGAAGTGAGTACTTACATGACATTTTAATACATATAGTTACTACCCCAGTCTATCAGGCCTATGTCACATGAATCTAAGATTTAGAAACAAACCATTCAGCCCTTTTACTTCCATGTATCGAGGGTAATCATGGTAATAGTTTTAGGGACTTATACTATTTTGACTAAGTCTGATGCATGATACTTTCACACCATATAAACAAAATTTTTTTTTGTTTGTTGGGTTTTTTGTTTGTTTGTTTTCGAGACAGGGTTTCTCTGTGTAGCCCTGACTGTCCTGGAACTCACTCTGTAGACCAGGCTGGCCTCGAACTCAGAAATCTGTCTGCCTCTGCCTTGTTTGTTGGTTTTTTAAGGACCAACCACCAATTTGAATTTCAGAGCACTTAATGAAATTTAGGTTCTCTCACATAAACAGAATGAATAAACTGTGTGAATGATAGACTTTTGTTTTGTTTTGTTTTCTTTTGTTTGGTTTGGTTTGGTTTGGTTTGGTTTGGTTTGGTTTGGTTTGGTTTGGTTTGGTTTGGTTTGGTTTGGTTTGGTTTTGAGACAAGATCTCACTTGGTAGTTCCAGAACTAGCCTGCAATTCATAAAGCTGACCTCCAAGCTATAGGCATAAGCTTGCCTTACAAGTGCTGAGATCCAAAATGTATACCACCACACCTGGCCAAGTTTATTTATAATGCACCCTCCTTGAGAATGTCAAGGTTCTCAGATGTCATCACCACTCAGCCAAGATAATGACCTGTGCATTGTCCCACAAATACTGTTAAGTCATTTGAATGGCCACTGATGTTCATATTGTAGCTTTTAGTTTCTATAATCTAAAGTTTTCTATAATCTAAAGATTAGCACAGCTCTCCCTACTTGCTCCTCTTCAATCTTTGCTTCTCTTTTTTCTTTCTCTTCTGATCAATTAAGCTCTAGCTAGCCACTAGGCCTGTTGTTCTCAACCTGTAGGTCATGACCCATTTTGGGGTAGAACTACCTTTTTACTGGAATCCCATGTCAGTTATACTACATATTAAATATTTATATTGAGAGTCATAACAGTAGCAAAATTACATCTATGAAACAACAAAGAAATAATTTTATAGTTGGGGCCACCAGAGCATGAGGAACCATCTTAAAGGGCAGCACTAGAAAGAGTTAGTACCATTGCAAACCACCACTAAGAGTTGCCTAGGCCTCCAAGAGAGGAAGAACTGTAACTGACAAAAAGAAAGAATAAGGAATGTGTGGGGTGGCTGTTGGAAGTATAGTATGGAATACTACCAAGAACAGGCAGAAGAATAAACCTGGGACTCTGATCTTCTTCATAACTTTTATTGCCACTGACTCTCAACCTTTAAGCCTAATTCTAGCTGTCACCTGAGAGGCCAGGTTTCACATGCATGAAAGCAGATGCCACTACCGTCACCTTGGAGGTGATTTGACATAATAAGTATCATTATCTCTACTCAAACTAGTTTCTGAACTGTGGTGTTATGTCTTGACAAGTTATAACTCTGGAACTCTCCCAGAACACCAGAAAACTCAGAAACAGGGGTATAACTCATGTACATATCTAGACCTCTCTGACATATAAGAACCCAAATATCTAGTCACAATACCCACAAAAGAACTGCCATTTCATACTGCTGTTTGACAGAGAAGCTAAGAACAATTTTGTAAGCTTTGAATACAGTAACCTGTCAGCTTAACTCTTCCTCCCTATCATTGCTGACATTGTCTTTAGAGAGAACCCAGTGAACCAATGGTCAGAACTCATTCTTTACTTGATACCCAATGTCAAAAGTCCTGACAGCTCAGAGACCATCAAAGGGCCAGATTCAGAAGCAATTTGTTACATCTGCCAGTGTATTTATATGGGGCAGTTACTGGGAAGTCCAACGGGATTTTGACTGCCATAATCCTGGAGAAGAGGAAAGAAGATCCTGGCAGTGATGTGAAGTTAGTAGCAACTGAAGCACTCTGGAACTACTGGAGTTCACTGCAGCAAATTTTAACAAAGAGTCTGGAGAGGCAATTTATTGTGTGAGTAGTGTGTTTGCAACCTATTATCAAGATAATAACGTATGAGGGGCTACATTACAGAATCTGATGAAGAAAATGGCCCTGTATTATCAGTCCATGGAGACACATATGACTCCTGCTCTTTTCCTGGCCACAATTGAAGTAATGAACAGTGACTTTGATGAAGTGATCCTATAAGGTATAAAATTCTAACCCAATGTCTGTGATGAAAAAATAGATTTGGCTATTAAACTCTCTATGAGGCAGCAGAACAAAGAAAGCCCCCACAGCACACAGCAAGTTCTATGCCAAGGGAGTCATGTAGTCAAAGTTCCAATTCACACGCACAGACACTGGCAAAAGAATGATGAAAATGACAATGTTCCTGGACACCTGATGTGAAGATGACACTATCCTACATATTCTTCTCCTGTCAAAGAATGTACTGAGAGCCCTGATTAGTCAGTCATACCAGGACAGCACTGTGCTGGCTTTTGTCTGCATCAAGGAAAAACAGAAACCTTGTAGTTATTGAGACATTGCTTATCTTAATGAAAAAATATAATAATAATAATAATAATAATAATAATAATAATAATAAACCCATTAGATCAATAGAGATGCTGAGGGCAGATTTTGAAAGCTTCCCCATGAAGCAGCTATCAATAATGTGTCCTTGGCTGTCCTGCTATAGCCTCTTATAGCAAGCCTGAACATTGAACTCAAAATGGCTTCAAATGCTTGTTGGGCTTTTTACAGTCTAGCTAGAGCTGCTTATAAAACTTGATAAGTGAAGATCAGGAGAAAATAGGTACTTAGTGCTTCTCATATTGCTGAAGTGCATGGAGACCACAGACAGGTCTTCTGGACACAAAAAAGCAAACTGAGAAGTGTTCTCTATGGACTTTTGATGGAAACTGAAAAACAGTGTTAGGTACTATTATCTTCTAGTTCAAAAGTTGACTGGCAGCACTGCTCTGCCTGTAAAAAAAAAGTTTCAGATGGACTCACAAATAAAAGCACTTTTGATAAGATCCACTTCAACGACTTTCAGTCTTTACCCCGCATAACTCTTCAAAATGTTCTTTCAAAAGTACTGCTTCAAGATGAGATCATATCACTGTGAAGGTGTTTTTTTTCCCAGAAAACAAGCTGGGTCCAGAAGAACGCAGAAAGATGGCAAGAGGATTTATCACAGTGGAGGAAATATGAGTTTGTGGGTTTTTAAAACCCACAGAGGCTTCTAGACTCTTCCAAGCATGAGCATGCTAGTGAAAATGTATTCTGAGTACAAAGTTTCATTGGAGACTATAAGTTTGGGGGAAGATGTGTGTCACATCCTAAAACACAGAATCTCTATCTCCACCTAATAGACAACATGGAGACTGTGGATGTTCATACATTTAGGAAGCCACAGAGTCTGTGCTATTAGAAGAGAATTGAATAATACTAAAAGACATACTTGGTAAACTCCTGCAAGCCTCCTCATCAGTGACAAAGAAGTCAGACTTCAATAGGATGAGCTGTCTGCATGACCATAAGGAAGGCTGCCAAGGTCTACACTGTAGGATGAAAGGGAGATGAGAGGAACACATGCCCAGATGCACTGCTGTTGCAATCAAAATAGGAGAATTTGCTCTGTTTCTTTGTTGACCATTTTGCTAGATGTGGGGATCAAACAAAAATCACAGGTAGTAGGAGTGCTGAACTGGGGAGAACTGAGATGCAGTGTTTGGAAAGAACATAGAGAAACTCCTAAGATCTAGACTGATGGATTCTTGAAGGGTGGACTATGATTCAAATTTATGAAAATGAAAGCTCTTTCTCCACTGGTAGCAACATAATAGAAAATTAAAGGACAAGGGTTAGTTTTCATCTATTAGGATAATACATGACACTATGACTTAAAATTTCCAGCTTTCAAGAAGATCTAGAAGGAATGAACAGAAAGGCTGGGAGGGCAGTGCACTGAAAAGCATGCCACAGAACTGATCTTAGTGACAACATAGTTGCTAAGCTGTGTGAACACTGACTTCAGAGATAGGCATCCTATTGGTTACCTTGGCAAGAGGAAATGATTTACTTAATAGATAAATACAATGAGGTGAATGAAGGGAGAAGAAAGAACAGACAGGAACAGAACGAAAAGGAAGAGCAGCAAGAAGAATAAATCAACTGATTCTTCCCAAGGAATGCTGTGACTTGCTTTTTCATGCATCAGCTTATGCTAGTGGAATCACTGCCTTTTGCAGAGAGACTGGTATGAACAGCTATGTTCTATCATAAAAAGCAACATTCCTGTGTCATGGAGGGTGGTAGTATATTCTGGGTTGGTGTACCTTTTGTACACGTTAGGGCGTGCAAGTGATGTGATAGGAAATGAAGCATATTTTATAATCCCAATGTGAAGAAGCTCGGCTGTAGTAAAATTCTTAACTTCCAGTTACTGCAGTTATCTTATTCCTTAAAAGAAGAAAGGGTCTAGTAAAGCTGATTGACATTCTGTACTGATGGGGAACAAAAGAGGGAAATAAAGGTGAGGAGGAAAACACAGGGTCTTTTTGAAGGGGGAATATGTATGACTTTCATTGCTGTTATAATTTTTGAAAAATACTAATAAACACTGCCAATTAAATGTCAAGCATTCTAGACAAACAATACAAGATAATAACAAACCAATCCATGACTTGAGGAAGACAAATTTCAAATGATACAAAGAGGTAGCATAAAGAAAATGCTCCCTCTGGACAGCCTCGCCCTTGGAGAAAAGAAAAAAGAAAGATACCAAAGATCTTGTCAAAAAACATAAAAGAGAGGCAGCAAAATAGCTTAGAGCATAAAAAGTGTTGCTTCACAGCATGCTCAGTTCAGTCCTTGGACCGGCACACAGTGGCACACACATGTGTGCACACACACACATGCATACAGAAACACAAATACATGGAAAAGGTTTTTTTGTTGTTGTTCAGAGGTAAATACACATTGCAAAATTTAAGTGAGTATTTTTTTGTACAAGGAGCAATTGTTTAACAAAATCTGACCAAATGGCCATGCTAACATAACACTAAATCTTTCTTTATTTAGTTGTCTCTTATTTGTATTGTTTTCTACCAATTGGTTAAAATAAATGAAAATGCAAAAGCTAACTTAGAATTTGTACATAAACCATGTGCTCACAATTATAGCTGTCTTGATAGAAAAACCCTTTTAAAATATTTTCTTCTGGAGTTAACAAGTCATATCATAGTCTCAAAAATCATCCATACACACATATACATGCACACAAGTAGGTATATTTGAGGAAATATATATATTTCTCCAAGAGTTAAAAAGAAAAGGCCATCTTGTATTCTTCATGTTGAACTTTACACTGCAATTCAATCTCATTTAGGAGCCCTTTATCACTACATTAGGATAATAGTTAAAAATGCTAACATAGAACTAAACTATATTTGAAAACCCCATGTACTGAGAACAAACCTGTTAGTTATAAATGGTTTTTTTCCCCAAGAGGATAGGGGGTTAACAGGTTAGCTTGAATCAAGGCAAATACTGATAGAAGAAAATCTCTTTTGATGGACAGGCCTCAAAAGCTTGTGGAAGCCTGCTGATTCAACTAAGCATTGATTAAGTATGTGGATGCTTATCTGATGCTTATCCAACTCTATCTGAAATTGGACATCTTTGTTCTAAAAAAAATAGGCTGAAAATCTGACACTGATTTTGGGGCTTTGGTTCAGAATTGGCCGCAAGTATCAGAAGAACAGTCCTAGTAGAAAGTCAAGATGTGGCTGCAAATAAAAGCAAAAATATTGGTCATTAAAGCCATCAAGATTTTAAAACTGTATAATACAATGAGTCTTAATAAACCAAGTAATATATATATATATATATATATATATATATATATATGTAATATATATATATATATCAGTGACTGTTAAATGTTATTTCATTAGTTTAAGAACAAAAAACTGTATGTTAAAATCATTGCTTAATTCATTTTGAGGATATATGTGTATGTCTTCAATGTACCTATACATATATATTAAGATTTGATATTTTCATGTTTATCAAAATAGAATGCAGGAAAAATTCAAATTCCTGGAAGATGGGTTACATCTAAATTTCTCTATCCTTCCTGATATCTTCAGCTAGTAAATCTTTCATACTATATGTGAAATAAACAAGAAAATCCTTAAGAGTAAAAATTTTGGAACTCAAAGACACCAGTTGACAGTGGATAAAAATGTATATCCACTCTTAAAATTAGCTGGACAGTGTGACACAGGAGCTCTAACTCAGGTGGTAGAGTTTTTGCCTACCATACACAAAGTCCTGAGTGTGAGCCTCAGCACAGTTAAAGGCAGCTGTGGCAGTACATCCCTTTAATCTTTGCATTATGCAAATTAAGGCAGAATCATCTGAAGTTCAAGCTCATCTTCAGGTTACATAGCAAGTTAGAAGCCAGAGCTGGCTGCAGGATGCTCTTGTTTCAAATAAATCAATTAATTAACAACTAAGGGAAAATAGATGTACAACTACCACAGACCCTATAAATTACACTTCTAAGCAGTTTTCTCAGAGAAATGCAAACTTACAACTGCACAAAAACCTGCAGAGTGTTATTTCTGGAATCTTAATTTGTAATGTTCTTAGAGACAGAGTGGATGTGCTGAATTCAACATGTGAGTTGTCAAAAGGTATGTCCATTATATGGAATACAAATCAGCCATAAAAACAACCATGGAGTGAGTAACATACAACAGCTTGTATGGATCTAAATGGGATTTTGCTAAGGATAAAAATCTAATTGCAGAAAGATATTAATTCATTATTCCATTTATAAACCATTCTCAAAATGACAAAAAATATAGAGATGAAAATCATATTACAGCATCTTAGACCCTAAAATAGTTTGAGAAGGGAAAGTGTAGTGATAAAAAGCACAGGATTTAGAAGCAATGTGTAATGTTCTTTTACTGGTTTTCTTTACTTTTTAAAAATGAAAATTTTATTTAACATTTGAAGCCTAATGGGTTTCATTTTGACATTTTTTTTTACATATACATCATCATCAAACTTTATTTTATTGGCCTCTGGATTCAGTTTCATTTTGTTCCTGTGATACTACAGTCTGACTAAAAGTAACTTAGGGTAGGAAATGATTTATTTGCCTTACACTTCCAGGTCACAGTCAACCATTGGTGGAAATCACAGAAGGAAGCTGAAGAAAAGCCATGGAGAAACACTGCTTGTTGGTTTGTTTGGAGGTTTTGGCTACAGTTCTCAAGGAGCACAGGAGATGACACTCCTCACAGTGGGCTCGATCCTGCTACATCAAGAAAATCAAGACAGTCCCCCACAAAAATGTCCAAAAACCAACCTGAAATGACAAATACTCAAGGGACACTCACTTATTCAGGTGATTCTAGGCTATATTAAATTGACGATTAATGTTACCTAAATCATCCCTCACCTTTCATTCACTTTCCTCCTCACAGCCCAGGTAATCCGTCCTTCTATTATAGGAATCCATATTCTATTGCCCTCTCTTACTCTCCCTCACCCATCCCTTTAGAACTCTTCCTCCATTCTCACAGTTTACTACATTCCTGTCACACACTTGTAAGCATGTGTGTACATAGACATATGTTTACATAAATTTAAATATGAATTTGGGAGATATGAGTAAAATATTATATTTACCCTTCTGATTCTTGATTATTTTAATTTTTGTTGTTTTTCATTGGATATTTTATTCATTCACATTTCAAATGTTATCCCCTTTCCTTGTTTCCCATTTGGAAACCCCCTATCCCATCCTCCCTTTTCCTGTTTCTATGAGAGTGCTCTCCAACTCACCCACTCAATCCCCCCTTCTCACCCTAGCATTCTCCTACAGTGTGGCATCTAGACTTGGAATAATGGCCTCTCCTCCCATTTATGTCCAACAAGGCCAAACTTGGCTACATATGAGGCTAGAGACATGGGTCCCATGGTTGATATTGTTGTTCTTCCTATGGGTTGCAAACCCCTTCAGCTTCTGCACTCCTATCTCTAACTCCTCTTTTAGGGACTCCGTGCTCAGTCCAATGGTTGACTGTGAGCATCCTCCTCTGTATTTGTCAGGCTCTTGCAGAGTCTCTCAGGAGACAGTTATATCAGGATCCTGTCAGCAAGTACTTGCTGGCATCAACAATAGTGTCTGGGTTTGGCAACTGTATATGGAATGGACCCCCAGGGTGGGACAGTCTCTGGATGGCCTTTCCTTCAGTCTCTGCTCCACACTTTGTCTCTGTATCTCCTCCCATGGGTAATTTGCTCCCCCTTATAAGAAGTACTGAAATATCCACATTTTGGTCTTTTTCTTGGGCTTCATGTGGTCTGTGAATTTTATCCTGGGTATTCTGAACTTTGGGGCTAATATCCACTTATCAGTAAGTGCATACCATGTGTGTTCTTTGGGTCTGAGTTACCTCACTCAGGATGATACTTTCTAATTCCATCCATTTGCCTACAAATTTCATGAATTCATTGTTTTTAATAGCTGAGTGTATTCCATTGTGTAAATGCACCACATTTTCTGTATACATTCCTCTGTTGAAGGACATATGGGTTATTTCCAGCTTCTGACTATTATAAATAAGACTGCTATGAACATAGTGGAGCATGTGTCCTTATTGCATGTTGGAGCATCTTCTGGGTATATTCTCAGGAGTGGTTTATCTGGGTACTCAGCTAGACCAATTGTCCAATTTTGTGAGGAGCCACCAGAATGATTTCCAGAGTGGTTGTACCAGCGTACAATCCCACCACCAATGGAGGAGTGTTCCTCTTTCTCCACATCCTCACCAGCATCTGCTCTCACCTGAGTTTTTGATCTTAGCCACTCTGACAAATTTGAGGTGAAGTTTCACGGTTGTTTTGAATTGCAGTTCATGATGACTAAAGATGTTGAACATTTCTTTAGGTGCTTCTCAGCTATTCCCTATTCCTTAATTGAGAATTCTCTGTTTAGCTCTGCACCCCATTTCTAATAGGGGTATTTGGTTCTCTGGAGTCTAACATTTTGAGTTCTTTGTATATATTGGATATCGGCTTTCTATCAGATGTAGGGATGGTGAAGATTTTTCACAATCTGTTGGTTGCTGTTTTGTCCTATTGAGGGTGTGCTTTCACTTACAGAAGCTTTGCAATTTTATGAGGTCCCATTTATTGTTCATTGATCTGAGAGCATAAGCCACTGGTGTTCTGTTCAGGAACTTTTGCCCTGTGTCCATTTGTTCAAGGCTCTTCCCCACTTTCTCCTCTATAATTTTCAGGGTATCTGATTTTATGTGGAGATCCTTGATGCACTTGGAATTGAGCTTTGTACAAGGAGATAGGAATGGATGGATTGCCCCTTCCACCTCAGGGTACTTCCTCACACTGCTGTCTTCTTGATCCACCCCTGACACCTGATCCCTACAGATGTAAAAGAACTCCCAGCCTGGGAGCAAAGTAGGAGCCTACATAACTGGCCTTCAGAATGAACAAAAACAATAAATTCAGATGGAAGAACTGAGGAAGTTTGGGGCCCAGTTTAAGCTTCAACCTAGTAGCTCCCCTGAGACAGGCCTGGATCCATTCCCTTCCCTGATCTTGAAAGAAGAGGCCAAAGGAAAGGAGAAGGAGGTGAATGGTCTATTGACTTCAGATCCCATGGGAACCCCAGTCTCCTCCAAGACAGAATCCATATTGGATAAGGAAGACAAAGTGCTCCTGGCAGCAGGAGGAGGGACGGAGGGGGCAGAGCAGCTCCCAGCACCTAGCCCTAGTCAAACTGGCAGTCCTCCAGAGAACCGCATCAAGGGAGATGACAAAGCAGAGGGCCCTGTTACTGAACAACTAGTCTGCTTCGAAACCCAGTGCTAAGGAGTTCAATCTGACAAAGCCTCTGCTGTCTGTGAGCAAATCTACCAGTACTTCAAATTCACCAGGGCCCCATACTCATTCAACACCTTCTGTACCTTCTGCTCTACATCTCATGTATACCTCAGATCCACATGGAACCAGCTGTACAGCTGGTGTTCGTCACTAGGCTTCAAATTAATACACGAATGTTAACATTGGGAAGCCATCCCCAGGCTATCACATCATCATCCACTCCTCAGTACCCTTCTGCAGAGCAGCCTACCCCCCAAGCTCTCTATGCCACTGTTCACCAGTTCTATCCACACCATGCCATGCAGCTATGTGCCCACCAACTGCAGCCGGCCACCACACCAGCATACGCCCCCTCAGTCCCTGAGCACCAGACAAGCAGGCCCCTCACCTTGGCAGTGGACAGCCACAGCAGAATCTGCACCTTCCAGGGCCCCTAACAGGCATACCACCTCTCTACCACTGGGACCTTCTGCCCAGTCCCCTCAAATCAGCTATCCCCGGACAACTGCAGTGTGTGCCATCCATCCCCACCAGCAGTTGCCTCACAGCTTCACCAACATGGCTCATGTTACCCAGGCCCATGTCCAAACTGAAGTCACAGCAGCCTTGCCCCCACACCCTGGGGTTCCCCACCCACCACAAGTGATGCTGCTGCATCCCCCCCAGGGCCATGCCCCCCAAAGGCATGGTGCTCCCCGAGTAGGGTGCCTGCACAAATCATCTTCCACACCCTCACCCTACCCCTACATCGGATGCCCCCAAGGTGAGCAGAGGGGACAGACGCCTAGATTTCCAGGAGGAGCCTATGACAGGATTCTTGAGAGTTCTCTTTACCTGGGGTAATTTGTCATGAAAGAGCTGAGGGGCTGCAGGTGGGGCAGTATGCACAGGTTCTGGATGAAGAGTGAGGGGTCTTGGAGGCAAGGCTGTCCCAGAGGGTATCCACCGACCCACACCTGTCCATGAAGTATATAGGGTGGGCAGAAGCCACTGTAGCCACTGCCAGGGGCTTGCTCCTGGCTCTGTACTTTGCTTCTCTCCTTGCTCAGTTGTGATCCCACTGCCCTTCTAGTTCTCAGTGCCCCTGTCTACTGGTTAAGTCAGGACAGACAGGGACAGACTGGGGCATAGGGTGAGGAGCTGGGCAACTGAGAAAGGGCTCTGGCCTACTGAGAGACAGGATTGACCTGTACTTCTGACAGCCACCTGAGACTCCTCAAGGAAGTTGCTCCTCCCAATACTCCTCACCCCCTGGATGCACTGACAGATTAATACCTGCTCTTAGGTTCTAATGTTCCTGCTCTCTCTCTCTTTCCCCTCCAACCAGTTCAATCTCATCCCTCCCAGCAGCTACCCTTGACCCCCACTAGGGGTGGGAGAACTGAAGTTTTCCCTGGCTGTGACCTGAGACCTCCATGAATGGGAAAACAATGATCTATGTTTCCTCCCTCTAGGAGCTGGGACCAATCCTAATTCTACCCCCAACCTCTTTCCCTTGGGGAGTTGGGAAATTCTTGCCAAGCAATGTGAATGGGAGGGGTCCTCCAAGTGGGCCCAGCTCTGGTCCAGCAGGGGTCTGTGAGATTACTGCTCTGCCCCTGCTGGGTCCTACCTAGTCTTGTCCTCCCATCCTCAAATCTATCAACCCCCCCCCAAAGTGCTGGAGACAAAAGATCTTTTATTTTCTATTATTTATAACCTCAAATATTGGCCCCCTACTTTTCTCCATTAATTTGAGTGTCCTTTGTGAGAGACCAACAGACAGATGCCTTAAGGACTTTTACTTTTTATTACATAAAAAATTAAAAAAGATATTAAATTTTCAACTGAAAAAAATAAAATGGACCAATTTGCATTCTTCTACATGTAGACCTCCAATTGAACCAAAAACATTTGTTGAAAATACTGTCTTTTTTTTCCCCACTGGATGGTTTTAGCAACTTTGTCAAAGATCAAGTGATCATAGGTGTGTGGGTTCATTTCTGGGTCTTCAATTCTATTCCATTGATCTATCTGCCTGTCACTGTAGCAATGCCATACGGGTTTTTTTTTTTTTTTTAATCTCTATTGCTCTGTAATACAGCTTGAAATCAGGGATGGTGATTCACACAGATGATCTTTTATTGTTGAGAATAATTTTCACTATCCAGTGTTTTTTGTTATTCCAAATGAATTTAAGAATTGCTCTTTCTAGCTCTATGAAGAATTGAGTTGGAATTTTGATGAGGATTGCATTGAATCTGTAGATTACTGTACTGGCTGGTTTTGTGTGTCAACTTGACACAGGCTGGAGTTATCACAGAGAAAGGAGCTTCAGTTGGGGAAGTGCATCCATGAGATCCAACTGTGGGGCATTTCTCACCTTGTGGGTGGTACCATCCCTTGGCTGGTGGTCTTGGGTTCTATAAGAGAGCAAGCTGAGCAAGGCAGGGGAAGCAAGCCAGTAAGTAACATCCCTCCATGGCCCCTGCATCAGTTCCTGCTTCCTGACCAGCTTGAGTTCCAGTACTGACTTCCTTTGGTGATCAACAGAATGTGGAAGGTATAAGTTCAATAAACCCTTTCCTCCCCAACTTGCTTCTTGGTCATGATGTTTGTGCAGGAATAGAATTTCTACTAAGACAATTTCCTTTGGCAAAATGGTCATTTTTACAATATTAATCCTGCCAATCCACAAGCATGGGAGATCTTTCAATCATCTGAAGTCTTCTTAGCTTTCTTTCTTCAGAGACTTAACCTACAGACACTTCACTTCTTTGGTTAGAGTCATACCAAGATATTTTATATTATTTGTGACTATTGTGAAGGGTGTCATTTCCCTAATTTCTTTCTCAGCCCATTTATCCTTTGAGAACAGGAGGTCTACTGATTTGTTTGAGTTAATTTTATAACCATCCATTTTGCTGAAATTTTATCAGTTGTAGGAGTTTTCTGATGGAATGTTTGGGGCCACTAAAGCATACTATCATATAATCTGCAAATTTTGATATTATGACTTCTTCCTTTCCAAATTGTATCCCTTTGACCTCCTTTTTGTTGTCTAATTGCCCTGGCTACAACTTTGAGTACTATATTAAATAGACAGGGAAAGAGTGGGCAGCCTTGTCTAGTCCCTGATTTTAGTGGGATTGCTTCAAGTTTCTCTTCATTTAGTTTGATGTTGGCTACTGGTTTGCTGTTTATTGCTTTTACTATATTTAGGCATGGGTCTTGAATTCCTGATCTTTCCAAGTCCTTTAATATGAAGGGATGTTGAATTTTTTCAAATGCTTTTTCAGCATCTAATGAGTTGAACATGTCTTTTTTTTCTTTGAGTTTGTTTCTGTTGTGGATTACATTGATGGATTTCTATATATTGAACCATCCCTGCATCCCTGGGATGAAGCCTACTTGATCTTGGTGAATGATCATTTTGATGGTTCTTGGATTTAGTTTGTGAGAATTTTAAATGGAGCGTTTTTGCATCAATATTCATAAGGGAAATTATTCTGAAGTTTTCTTTCTTTGTTGGGTCTTTGTGTGGTTCAGGTATAAGTGTAATTGTGGTTTCATCAAACTAATTGTTTAAATCCTTCTGCTTCTATTTTCTGTAATAGTTTGTAGAGTATTGATATTAGGTCTTCTTTGAAGGTCTAATAGAATTTCGGACTAAAACCATCTGGTTCTTGGATTATTTTGGTTTGGATACTTTCAATGATCACTTCTACTTCTTTAGGGGTTATGGGATTGTTTAGATGGTGTATCTGATCCTGATTTAACTTTGGTATTTGTCATCTGTCTAGAAAATTATTCATTTCATCCAGATTTTTAAGTTTTGTCCAGTATATGCTTTTGTAGTAGGACATGTAATATTTTTTTTACATTTTTTATTTTCTATATTCTTTGTTTACATTGTGAAGGCTTTCCCCTTTCACCGTCCCCCCTCACCATATGTCCCATATGTCCTCTTCCACCCCACCCCATCCCCCTCCTATTCCCCAATCACCACCCCACCGTTTCTCTGCCAACTACTCCTCTTGGGTGTATTTGCTTCTTTTTGTTCTAGAGATTTCAGGTGTCCTGTAAAGCTTCTAGTGTATGTTCTCTCCAGTTTCTTTATGGAACCTCTCAGAGCTATGAGTTTTCCCTCTTAGCACTGCTTTCATTGTGTCCTATAAGTTTGGATATGTAGTGCCTTCATTTTTATTAAATTCTAAAAATGTCTTGAATTTCTTTCCTTATTTCTTCCTTGACCAAGTTATCACTGAGTAGGGCAATGTTCAGCTTCCATGTGTATGTGGGCTTTCTTTATTGGTTGATGTTGTTGTTGTTATTGAAGAACAGCCAATGAACATAAAGAAGCCCACAGAACTCCACAACAGACTAGACCAGACCATAAAGTCCTCCCGTCATATAACAATCAAAACATCAACTGCACAAAATGAAGAAAGAATATTAAAAGCAATAAGGGGAAAAGGTCAGGGAACATATAAAGGCATACCTGTCAGAATTACACCAGACTTCTCACCAGAGACTATGAAAGCTAGAAGATCCTGGGCAGACCTCATACAGACCCTTAGAGAACACAAATGCCAGCCCAGTCTACTGTAGTCAGAAAAACTCTCAATTATCATAGATGGAGAAACCAGGATATTCCATGCCAAAACCAAATTTACACAATATCTTTCTACAAATCCAGCAGTAAAAAGATGATAGATGGAAAACTCTAAAACAAGGAGTGAAATTACACCCTAGAAAAAGCAAGAAAGTCATCTTTCAACAAACCAAAGGAAGATAGCCACACAAACATAATTCCACCTCTAAGAACAAAGAGAACCATACAAAGAATCAACAAAACCAGGAGCTGGTTCTTTGAGAAAATCAACAAGATAGATAAATCCTTAGCCAGACTAACCAAAGGGCACAGAGACAGTATCGAAATTAACAAAATTAGAAATGAAAAGGGGATATAACAACAGAAACTGAGGAAATTCAAAAAATCATCAGATCCTACTACAAAAGCCTATACTCAACAAAACTGGAGAATCTGGAGGAAATGGACAATTTCCTAGACAGATACCAAATACCAAAATTAAACAAGGATCAATTAGATCAGCTAAACAGTCCCATATCCCCTAGAGAAATAGAAGGGGGTATAGAAAGTCTCCCAACCAAAAAATGTACGGGACCAGATGGTTTTAGTGCAGAATTCTATCAGACCTTCAAAGAAGACCTAACACCAATACTCTTCAAACTATTCCACAAAATAGAAATAGAAGGAACACTGCCCAACTCATTCTATGAAGCCACAATAATGCTAATACCAAAGGAAAACCAAGATCCTACAAAGAAAGAGAACTACAGGCCAATTTCTCTTATGAATATTGATGCAAAAATACTAATTAAATTCTTGCCAACCGAATCCAAGAGCACATCAAAACGATCATTCACCATGATCAAGTAGGCTTCATCCCATGGATGCAGGTATGGTTCAATATATGGAAATCCATCAATGTAATCCACTACATAAACAAACTAAAAGAAAAAAACCACATGATCATCTAATTAGATGCTGAAAAAGCATTTGACAAAATTCAGCATCCTTTCATGCTAAAAGTCCTAGAAAGAACAGAAATTCAAGGCCCATACCTAAATATAATAAAAGCAATATACAGCAAACCAGTAGCCAACATCAAAATAAATGGAGAGAAACTTGAAGCAATCCCACTAAAATCAGGGACTAGACAAGGCTGCCCTCTCTCTCCATATCTTTTCAATATAGTACTTGAAATTCTAGAGAGAGCAATTAGACAACATAAGGAAGTCAAAGGGATCATATTGGAAAGGAAGAAGTCAAACTATCACTTTTTACAGATGATATGATAGTGTATGTAAGTGACCCAAAAAACTCCACCAGAGAACTCCTACAGCTGATAAACAACTTCAGCAAAGTGGCTGGTTATAAAATCAACTCAAGCAAATCAGTAGCCTTCTTGTACTCAAAGGACAAGCAGGCTGAGAAAGAAATTAGGGAAATAACACCCTTCACAATTTTTAATTTTTTTATTGAATATCATCTCCATTTACTTTGCCAATTGTAAAACCTTTCCCAATATCCCCCCTACCCTATGACCCCCCAACCCCTCCCCCTCCTCCTTCCCCCTACCTCCACATATATGCCCCTCAACCCAACACACTCCCACCTCCCTCCCCTTGGTTTCCCTTTGTTAGGGCCTCTGTTGAGCCTTTACTTGACCAAGGACCATTCCTCCCACTGATGCTCAACAAGGCCTTCATTTGGCACATTTTTGGCTGGAACCATGTGTGTCCCTTAGTTGATGGTTCAGTCTCTGGGAGTCTTGGGGCATCTGGGTGGCTGAAATCATTGTTTTTCCCATGGGGCTGTAAACCCGTTCAGCTCCTCTGGACCATCCCTCAGCTCCTCCAATGGGAACCCTATGCCCAGTCCAATAGTTGGTTGCTAGCATCTGCCTCTGCATTTGTAAGGCTCTGGCAGGGCCCCTCCGGAGACAACCATAGAATGTTCCTTTTGGTATGCACTTCTTGTCATCCATAAAAGTGTTGGGGTTTGGTGACTGATTATAGGATGAATCCCCAGGTAGGGCAGTCTCTGGGTAGCCTTTAATTCAGTCTCTGCTCCACACATAGTCTCCCTTATTGCTCCTGTGAGTATTTTGTTCCCTTTCTTAGAGAAACCAAAGCACCTTCACTTAAATCCTCCTCCTTCTTGAGCTTCCTGTGATGGGTGAATTGTAACTTGTTTATTTTGCACTTTTGGGCTAAAATCAGCTTATTAGTGAGTGCATACCATGTGTGTTCCTTTGTAATTGGGTTGCCTTGCTAAGGATGACACTTTCTAGTTCCATCCATTTGCCTAAGAATTCCATGAATTCATTGTTTTTAATAGCTTAATAGTACTCCATCATGTAAATGTACCACATTTTCTGTATCCATTCCTCTGTTGAGGGACATCTGGGTTCTTTCCAGCTTCTGGCTATTATAAATAAGGCTGCTATGAACATAGTGGAGCATGTGTCCTTATTACATGTAGGAGCATCTTCTGGGTATATGCCCAGGAGTGGTATAGCTGGGTCCTCAGGTAGTACTATGTCTAATTTTCTGAGGAATCACCAAACTGATTTCCAGAGTGGTTTTACCAGCCTGCAATCCCACCAACAATGGAGAAGTGTTCCTTTTTCCCCACATACTCTCCAGCATCTCCTTTGATGACCAGGAATTCCTGTACTAGCCATAATCCTGCTCCACCTAGGGTGGAGCACTCAGAGTGAAGGTGAAGTTCATTGTTCCTCCAGGTCTACGAATTCCTGAATTAAGCAGGTGACCCACCCATCTGCCTGAGCTGTGGAGCCAATGCCCAGTGAACTGCCAGACCAGTTCCCCAGAATACACCCTGGAATTTGGGGGAAGAGTCTTGCCTGAAAACTTAAAATACTGAGTTCCTCATTAAACTATGAGACTTTGAGCAGCTGGTGTTGTCTTAGTCTCTGTTCTTTTTTTTTGCCACCTCCTCATCCATCCACAGCTTCCTTTCCAGGTACACAGATCGATGTAGCTGCAGGCAGTTACATGCCACAAGAGAAAAGATCTGGTCAGGTTGAAGCAAATTTAAATTCTGGTAAATCTCATAATTGAGAACAGTATGTGCTGGAATCACCTCCACGCTAGACTACCTGTTCTATAACATGTGATCTCATACCTCACTAAGAGGACAATGACAACTAATAACATGGCATGAAAACATAGAGTTCTCCATGCTAATGAGGTATCTAGATAGGCCCCCAGTGTTTAGCCAATGAGCTTCCCTTTCTGGGCATCCCTTTCTGCCAAAGGTATTTAACCCCTGGTTCACCCTGAGTAAGATGTATGCATTTTCATCTGCCATGAATAAAACAGTTTGGACAAGCAAGGACCAGCTCCTTCATCAAGGATTTGGGGTGGGGGTAGCTTTGTCTTAAAGAGCCACATATAGATCTTCCATAGAAGGTTCCTCTTCCAGCCCCTCTGTACTATTGGCACACACTCAGAGACAAGATGGTCTCCACCCCTTCCCTGGGTTCATAGAGAGCTCTGGGAATCCCATTACCAACTCCACACAATTACCAGTGTCATCTGAATACACAGGAGTTTGAAAACCACAGAAACAGTCCCAGATCTCACTGTTTATCTCCTGGAAAAACATGGACTGGGACCCCATCTTAGACTGTGATTCTCCTTCCCTGAGTTACCACTGTCAAAGGCCTGGTACCCCAGTAATGAGGCAGAAACACAACCTTAGGCCCTTGCATTTTGCCTTCCCTGAGTAATGTGTTGGTGCCCTGCATCCAAGTATTAAGGCAGAAATACAGACCAACAACCCTAGATGTCTCTCAACTGAAGAATGCATGCAGAATATATGGTATAGCTATACAATGGAATACTACTCAGGCATTAAGATCAAGGACATCATAAATTTCACAGGTAAATGGCTGGAACGAGAAAATACCTTGAGTGGGGTAAGATAGACCCAAAAGGAGATGTATAGTATGTATTCAGTTATTAGTGAATATTAGCCATAAAGTATGGGATAACCATGATATAATCCCAAAGAAGCCAAATTACAAGGAAAGCACAAGGGAGGATGGTTAAATCTTTCTCAGAAGGGGAAAAATGGATATCAAACATCAATAAAAGGAGGGAACTTGGTAGAAGAGGGGATGGGGAAGTGAGGGGGGACGTTAGGTGAGGGGGGAGAGCAGGAAAGAGAGAAAATTGGCTGGGAGTGGTGGTGGGGGCAATCTCTAGGATATGCCAGAGACCTGGGAAGGGGAGAGGCCCCAGAGTATCTAAGGGGGTGACTCAAGCTGTGATTCCTAGCAGTGGGAGATATAAATCCTAAAGTGTCCACTTCCTGTAGCCAGGCAGGACTCCCAGTAGAAGGAAAAGGACAATAATCCACCCTCAAAACTTTTGACCCAAAATGTGTTCTGCCTAGGAGATATACAAGGACAAAATAGAGTTGAGGGAATGGCCAACCAATGACTGCCCAACTTGAAACCCATCCCAGGGGCAAGCACCAATTATTGATACGTTAATGTTACTCTGTTATGCTTGTAGACAGGAGCCTACCTTAAGTGTCCTATGAAAGGATCCACCCAGCAGCTGACTGAAACAGATGCATATATCCACAGCCAAACATTGGATGGAGCTTGGGGAGTGTTGGAAAAAAGTTGTGAGAAGAAATGAGGGACCTGAAGAGGCCAAGGACTCCACAGTAAGATGAAAAGAGTCAACTAACCTGGACCCTTGGGGGGCTCCCAGAGATTTAATCACCATCCAAAGAGAGAGCACAGACTGGACCTAGGCCCTCTACACATATGTAGCAGATGAGCAGTTTGGTCTTCATGCAATCCATCCATACACAATTGGAGCAGGACTTATCCCTGAGCCTGTTGCCTGCCTCTCTGTGGATCCTGTATCTGTAAATGAGGGTGGGGTATGGGGATTAGGGGTCAGGGGTCAGGGGTGCAGTACAGGGTTTGGGGTGTGTGGGTGATGGGTAAAGTCTGGGGTTGACACCCAGAGGGGGATTATCCTTCTACAGGGAATTGAGAGGAAGCTTTACAGGAGGGGTACTAGGAGAAGAAGGGCTGATATAGAGTTGTAAAGTGGATAAATAATTAAGTTTAATAATAATAAAAAAGTGTTCAGTTTGTAGCACCCAGATCATGTGTAACTCGAACTCCATGAATAAGATGTCCTCTTATGATTTCCCCAGCTACCTGCACTTACATTACTCTCCTTCTCTCTGTCTGTCTTTGTCTCTGTCTCTGTCTCTGTCTCTGTCTCTGTCTCTCTCTCTCTCTCTCTCTCTCTCTCTCTCTCTCTCTCACACACACAAAGTAAAAATATATGCTTTCAAATTTTTCCATAATTATCAATTTAGAGATTACTTGCCATTTTTATTCTGGTTATCATAAAACTGGTATTAAATTAATCTTTATCCAGAATGCATTTATAAGACAAATATTCATGCAGTTTTTATCTTATTGTCAGCATAAACAGCTCAAAGCTAGAAATGAAGCATAAGCAAGCTTCAAGAACCAAATAATGGTACCCAAAGATGATGATTCAGTTGGAAATGCAGAGAAGACACTCTGCCAAAGAAAAAATTACAAGAGGAAAACCCTCAAATTTCTATAAAACTATCACAAGTTATCTATCTATCTATCTATCTATCTATCTATCTATCTATCTCCTATCCATCTTTCTATGACCCATAAACCAAAGATTTGTGGGAGCCCTTAAGGAAAATACTGAACATGGCATACTGATATTTCAATAGAATTTCTTTGCAATAAAAAGAATTTGGAGTTTTACAGAGGCTTGTTAACCATGTTAGACTTATCTCTGAGATCTAGGTCATGTTCATGATTACTAATGGTTGATTCTTAGAGGTAAAAGTTCTATTTCAATATTTACAGAATTTATTAACTTTAATTAATGGAAAGGGGAGGACTATAAAAGAAGACATTCTAAGGCAATATAAAACCAATCCTACCCATGTTCAAATTGATCAGTTAATAACTTATAACAAAGACTCTTCAGAAAAATATAACAAAAATCTACAGTCTCTGTCCAAAACCTTGGACCTAAAACTTTATTCTAACTGTAGAGAAATAAGAAAATTAGAACCCATGAAGACTCAATAAGAAGTGAGGAACTCCCTGCTGGGATGTGTGGTCACCAGTATCTCCCAGTAGGTCAGCATGGTCAGTGGGCAAAGCTGTGAAGCATAACTAAAGAGAGCCATGGGAGCTATCAGTGTTAGAGGGACTAGAGGGGGTACCCCTGGCCTCAGTATACAATTGGGATTAAGTCATATAATACTGCAATGCAGCTGTTTTAGTGGGATAGTCCAAATGGCAAGTTTTGAAATGACTTCCTAGGATGGTACACAAGGTACACACAAGGGATGTGAGAAGTGGGACGGTGATCATTCTTTTGGCTAAGAGTGTGGGATCTTTCCAACTCACCATTCTACCACTGCCGAAAAGCAGTAGTGATCTAGTCCTACACTACTATGCCCCTGATCTACAGGTCAAATCTTACTTGACTGAATAATAACCATGTACAATTATGGCTTTCATAAGGAGCACCTATACTGTTTCCCAAGTCAGTAGACTCCTGAGGCCACTTTATTACCCATCCCATTAAGGTCAGTAAAAGAAGGTTATTGATAAGCACAGGGTTCTACAGGGGTTTCCAGATCCACCTACCCTTCTCTACTGACCCTTTTCCCATTTTGATGGGACACCAGATTCTGTGTGGGGGCTACCAAGTAATGCAGGGTATTCACTGCCTGTGGAACATTATGAGAATGTGGAGCATTGTGTGAAGAAAATTGTAGGCAGTAACCTTCCAGATGTCCCTGGTAAGGTAAGGCTTCTGGCTGTCAGGTCCATACCAGCTCCATCACATGGCTACTCCATACTTAAAAGAATACGCCTGTCCAGAAGAGTCAGAGAATGCCCAAAACAGCTTGCAAAGAGCTCAGGCTGAATCCTGTGTGGGACACAGGTCTTCAGTCAGCCTAACTTGTTTGTTTCCTTGGCAGGATCCCCTGCTCTTCTATAGCAACTTCTTCCAAATAGAAATACTTTCTACTTGGGGGAGGAAGGAAATTCACAGGCGGGATGCTCTGGCAACTTATAAGAGTTCCAAATTCATTACTGAGTTTATATAAACAGTAAGCAATTGCTAGTTGGAGGAGAGTCTTTAGTGGAGCTTCCAGCAAATTGCTCAAGTAACTCTGGTGATAACAGTTTTCATAAATTGCCAGCTATAATGGAGTGTGGCATTATTTTTCTACAGGCTATTCCCCAAAACACTGACTTCCAAAGTTGTATTTAGATGAAATAATTTCTTTGGTCTGTCACCAGTAACGGGTGATAAAACAAAAATGGTTTATGGTTATATGTCCCCATAGGCACATATATTTGAATGTTTAGTCACTAGAGAAGGGAACTGAATGAAAGGATCACAAAAATTAGGAGGTGTAGTCTTGTTAGAGTAGGTGAGGACTTGTGGGAGAAAACAAATTGCTGGGGGTGGGCTTTGAGGTTTCTCTCAAGGCACCACTCATTTGTTCCTATTTTTCTGCTGCAAAGTTTAACAAGCTTGTCTTCTATGTGGCTACTGTAAAGCTATGTAGTGAGCTTTTATTATTACTGGTATTATAGATAATATTGCTTACATATTTTACTTTAGCAATAGTAAATTATAGTAAATTTATGTATTATGTATTATGTAAATGTATGTATTAGTTCTAAGGTTCTATTTTCTTCTTTCCTACTAAGGTTTTACTTCCATTATCTTCATATTTCCTTCAATTCCTTAACCATAATCACAATAGCTTTTCTAGTCAATCCTAAGCAGTCCCCAGAGTGACAACTCAGTAGCACCAGCACTAGTGCACAAGAGCATCTATCTGCACGGGCTTCCCTCTAGACAGAGTATCATCCAGGTGGATTAAATTTGTCTCCGTCAGTTTGGTATAAGTGAGCATAGGGCAAGCCTTCTGTGTCATGTGTATATACACAAAGGTACACACAAATGAGCAAACATACCATCAAAAACTAAGCATCAAAGACAAGACATTCAATCAAAAGACAAATTGAATACACAGTTCTCAAAAGAAGAAATATAAATGCCCAATAAAAACTTGAAAAGATTTCAACACTTTAGTGTTTTATGTGGGTACCTTACATTCCCAAAGCTTGTTAGCATTCACACATGATTTGCTTTTTTCTTTGTTTGTTTGTTTGTTTCTTTTCCTCCCAAACTCAACAATGTTTCCTAGAGATAGAAAGCATTAAATAGAATTGTTAAGAAACAAAATTTTATATGCCAATAAAAAAGAAAAAATGATAAAAATCTATTAAAATAAAGGAAATGAAACATACTAAACATAGGATATAACAAAAACAATACTCAGAGGCAAGTTTACAACAATAAAAACCCAAACCAAACATTAGAGAGAGTTTAAGGAAGTGGTTTACCCATACAATTAAAGTTACACGATACAACAGGAATACAGCAAATGTTGGAAAAGGGTGAGTAGAATAGGAATGGTCAGTAGATGGTTGGCAGATACAGGACTGCATTTAGATACCAGGAGTAACACCTAATATTTCATAGTACCATAGATGAACAATTATTGAAAACAATGGCATGTTTCAAAATTCTTAGTAGAGAGGATTCAATATTTTCCCAACATAAAGAATGGTGCATATCTGAGCTGCTATGTTTGAATTAAATGCACTTAATTGACAACTTTCCAAATTAATGACAAATACTAAATACATTGATGTACACGCCAAGGTATCCAACATTCGATATTGATAATATGTTAAGTGTCTCCTTTACAAACTCAATATAATCCATGCAAAAATTCCATTGTAAAAAAAAAAACCTAAGAGCTTTTTGGGTAGTGATTTGTCAGGGTCATTGTACAATAGGCAAGCTCTAAGCTACATTTTGAGATCGAAGAATGGTTTTAAGCTTATTTTGAGAATAGAAAGGAGTGGACTGTAAGAACCAAAATAATGTTTAAAATAAAAACAAAGTTAGTGAAGCAATGCTTATTGACTGCAAGCCTTGTTAGAACGATAGAGTAATCAAGAGTGTAGAGTTGCATGAGGACTAACAAATCAGTAAATCAAAACTGAGACAGCAAAGCACAATAATGGAAAGAGGATCAATTCAAATTTTGAAAGTAATTTCAAGACAATACTAGAAAAGAGGCTCTTACCACAAATTGTGCTGGGACAACTGGTCAACATAAACAATCAAGCAATCTTGAGCCCTAGCTCACAACATATATAAAAACAGAGAAAGTAATGTATGGACAATAGATGTATGCTTGACAATTAAAGCCACAAAGCTTTTAAATGAAAATATGAAATCATACATTTGTAATTTTGAGAAAAGCACATCATTATGATAAGAATACTATTCATAAAATTTAAAAACAATAATTCGTATACCGAGAAAGCTGGCACACAAAAAAAGAAATGAAATCATTAGCTACAAGTTGGGCAAACTACTCCAATTCCATATATCTGAAAAAGATTATATATAAAATATATAATGAATGCTTATAAACCCACAGTTAACAAAAAGTTAACAATAATTTGTCAAATATGTTTTCATTTGTTACTGCATAATTGGCACATATATTATCACACATGTTGAGTGGAAGTTATCAAGTAATTTTGTTTCCAACGTGGATAATTTGGTCCAGGTAAGTTATGATCTGTGGTCCAAACTACACTCATGCCAGGGTTTGATTTCAGCTTTCATTTTGTCAAACACTTTCAAAAGTTTTATAAACTTTAAAAATAACTGAAGATAAATGTCCAAATGCCTCTGAGGCAAAATTTATCTTTATTAATGGTGCTACCTTTAATCTACTTTACTTTTTAAGATTATTCCACCTTCCAGCATATGGGGGGGCATTGGGGGTTACATCAAAGGCTTGTTGGCATCCACATTAGTGTCTGGGTCTGGTGACAGTATATGGGGTGGATTCCCAGGTCGGGCAGTCTCTGGATGTCCTTTCCTTCGGTCTCTGCTCCACACTTTGTCTATGTATCTCCTCCCATGGCTATTTTGTTTCCCCTTCTAAGAAGGATCAAAGTATCCATACTTTGGTCTTCCTTCTTCTTGAGCTTCAATTGGTCTCTGAATTGAATATTGACTATTTCAAGCTTCTGAGATAATACCACTTATCAGTGGGTGCATACAGTGTATGTTCTTTTTTGATTGGGTTCCCTCACTCAGGATAATATTTTCTAGTTCCATCCATTTGCATAAGAATTTCATGAATTCATTGTTTTTAATAGTTGAGTAGTATTCCACTGTATAAATGCACCATAGTTTCTGTATCCATTCCTCTGTTGAGGGACATCTGGGTTCCATTTGGTTTCTGGCTATTATAAATAAGGCTGCTATTAACATAGTAGAGCATGTGTCCTTATTACATATTGGAGAATCTTCTGGGTATATGCCCAGGAGTCATATAGCTGGGTCCTCTGGTAGTACTATGTTCAATTTTCTGAGGAACTGCCAAATTGATTTCCAGAGTGGTTGTACCAGCCAAAGAGTACACATGGAGGGACCTATGGCTTCAGCTGCATATGTAGCAAAGGATAGCCTTGTTGGACATCAAAGGGAGGAGAGGCCCTTGGCCCTAAGAAAGCTTGATGCCTCAGTATAGGGGAATACCAGGACATGGAAGCAAGAGTAGGTAAGTTAGAGAGCAGGGGGAAGGAGGGGATAGGATAGGGTGTTTTCAGAGGGGAAATCAGAAAGGGGATAACATTTGAAATGTATATAAAAAATATCAAATAGAAAAACTATTATCACAGAAAGAAGGAAGATTTTTATAGCTCCATCAGAATAATTTAGTAACAGGCTTTTCAGGTCGCTATTTGTGCTGACACTACCCAGGGAAAGATCTTACTTTGTCATTAGTGGATGTGGGTCTGGCACATTGGCAGAAAGAATAACAAAGTATGTATTGATTTCCGTTAGCAAGTTGAAGACATAACGATCATTAGCTCCTGGGCCTCAGATCATTTCAGGTTTGGCCTCCACGAGCAAGTCCCCTGTAACTCCCTTCAGTTTGTCACCTTGTTAACAGAGTTCTTCTTCCTTTTTTGTTTTTATCTGAACTATAAGAGCAACAGTGTAATCTAATATAAATGTTTTATAAAGTAGTATTGTCAGCTACTGATGTTTTACAGAAATGCACACTGGGTGGTAAAATTATTTAAAGTTTAAAATGTGCTGTACAGAACTCTGTTTTAATAAGCATTTCAGAAGTTGAATAGATGAAGTTCAAAGGACAAATACTTTTTAAACAAAATTATTCATTTCATTTCCCATGTTTGAAATGATTAGTTGAAAGCTGCTATTCTAGTTTAAAAGGATCTCCTTTGTCTTAATTGTTAATACAATTAACTGCAATGTAATATCTGCTGGTTTGAACAATAACCATACACATTAATGAGGTATATGCTAATTTTTATCCTCAGACATCAATTTCCCAAATAAAAGCATACACACAAAGATTTTGCATTTTCCTTTAATTCAAATTCATACAAATATTTCTTTGCTTATTGTATGTATTAACTAATATACAAGTACATTAAAATCATGTTTTAAAATTCTCTTTATTCAACTCTTGTTTGCAGTATGAGATTCAAAGGAAAACCAAACAGGAGGATGATCATTTTAATATGTCAACAGAACCCTTTTGCTATAAAGAAGATAATCTAAAATGGACTATTTCTTCTTTCGCAATATGTTCATCATAGGTGGAATGTGAAGGATTCTCAGAAAGATGTGATGGTGGAAAACACAGAAATCCTCCCCTGATGACTGAGTGCCTCTGAGGAGAATGAAGGAGACCCTGTGACTCTGGGTTTTCCTTATTCTTAAATAAAATAAATGGAAAAATATCTCCCTCCTAAATTTTCAATTGACAAATACAAATTGTATAGTTACAATGACAGGATATATTTACGTATAATTGATACACATAACATGGCATAGACAGATTACATGGATTCAATAAATACACCAAGTTTTCAGAAGTTTTGAAATATTCAATGGATCATTCTTAACTAGTTATACTGTATACTAGACTTCAAAAGCTCAACTGAAACTTTGTACCTTTTACCATTAGAAAATCTTCCCTTTAAATGTGCTAGCAAATCCCTTTGGAAAGTAGTTCAAAATTTAAATACAAATAAACATACTTGAGTGGGAAACAGTAAGGTTTTGTACTCTAAACTGTATAGAATAGAATTTGGAAAATTTGGAATTGATAAATTGTTTAAAATAAATTTGACTCAAAGAAGATTATTAGATATCTCAAAGGAAAAGAAAGAAAAGGAAAACAGATCATGGAACATATTCATGAAGGTAGGTGTAGAAGAGTGGTAAGGAGAAATGCTAAAATACTGTCAGTGCTAGAACCCTATCTCTTCTATTTAGCCACATGGAGGACATGAAAAAAATTAGTTTTAGTACTTTCCCTACAGCTGGGGTATTGGCCAAGTAAATCCTTCAAGGAGGCTGGTGTTCGAAAGTAAAAATCAATGTCTCAGTATAGTAAGGGAAAAGTGATGTACTTAAAGAAGCAATCAGAGATAAGGGTTTCTCTCAAATTAGGATTGCTCAGTGTGTATTTTAAATCAGTAAAATATTGCAAACTATGATTTGTGATTATTTTGTATATTATATGCTAAAATATGGAATTGAATCAACTGTAAAGGTAAGTTCATATTCATAATTGGTTGAATATCTCAACTAAAACTCCTGATTGGTGGGTAACTATTAACCAGAACATATGTCTCCGGTGCCTTGCTACTGAACTCTGATTCTATTCCTTGTTATATATTGAATAATTGTCAGAATGAATTTACTGTTATAATAGTCTTGCAAGCAATTTTTTTCTGATTATTTTTCTGATTATTTTAGTTATAATATTGAAGATAGATAAGAATAATAAAAGAATCGAGTCAAATTTGCATCTAGAAATATGGCTCTGTGCATAAAGTGCTTGCTTGCAAATACAAGGACCAGTTTGAATCCCCAGAATGCATATAAAATCCAGGTGGGTGAGTTGTTCTGACTGTACTTCCAGATAAAGAATTCCTGGGGCAAGATGGATATCCAGACTAGCTCAAACAGCAAGTTTTAGGTTCAGTGAGAGAATATAAGATGAAGAAGTATGACAGATGGCAAGAGGCATCAACTTTAAGCCTACACATGCATTTGAACCTGTGTACACATGCCCCCATAGACATGAAAAACATGTATATATATATGTATATATGCCACATGCATTCACATGAAGAAAAATGACCATTAAATTTGCATAAAGATTGGAAAGATGAGTTTAAAAATGAGATGAAACTTAATAGCAATAATTAGGTAGTTGTATATAAATATAGAAATACTTATTGAATGACATCATAGACCTATTATGAAAATTACCCTATGTGTTTCATTTTGTTTCCTACTCAACAGAGTCCAATGACTTGACAAAGTCACTAAGAAAGAAAATGACATTTTTGAGTTATATTAAAGCATGCACATGGTGCACAAAAATGGATCAGGCCATTACAAAATCCCTATGTTACGTTTTGTGTACTCTTTGTTTTGACCGATGAACAACCAATATGTAGAGAATATCTAGGAAATATGTCACATGAGATATGATAAAATAGGGATATGAATTACAGAAGAGAATAAAGCTAAAATGCTACAAATACTAAATCTTAGAACTATTTCACTGCAATGAGGATTGAACATCCTCTGTAAATTTAATATCTAACATAGTTTGGAAAATAGGAGATGGATACTGGAGAATATTTTTAAAATAATATATAAATTAGGCAACAGTTTACTTAGGTACCACATATTGTTGTTAGCATTGGAAATATAGCAGTGAACAAGTACTATTTCTTCTTATCATGCTTCTTTTACTTGCCTTTGGGTTCTTGGTTTTATGAAATTTCATTACTTATATTTGATGTGGAGGAGAAAGACAATGAACCAAATTGCTAGTTACATGCAAAATATCAGTTAGAGAAGTAGTAATGCACAGCATATAAAGTCCAAAGTAACTTTGAATCACCAAACCCACTGGCAGAGCTTGAATTATCACAGGAACCTTTCCAGTGTTTGGCATGTTCATTTGTAAATTGGAACTAGCAATATATGTATGTATGTATGTATATATATATATATATATATATATATATATATGTGTGTGTGTGTGTGTGTGTGTGTGTGTGTGTGTGTATACATATACATATATAACTAGTGATTTTTAAGAAATAAATGAGATCACATATGCAAAGAAGACGATCTGTTAGTTATTTGGAGATCCATTCAACCTGCCAGAGCTTCACTTCCTCATTTTCTAATGAAGGAATTAAGCTTTTAATAGAGTTATTATGAAAATGAAAAATAATGTTAAAATAGTGTATATAAAGTACCAGTAGGCTTCCTATATGTGCTTGCCAGTTTGATTTTGATTAACAGTCAGACTTTACAGGAAGTGAAATGTGCTACCTTTGAAGTCATAAACTGCTTTGTTCATATCAGACAGCACAAGACTGGAGGCATTATTAAGAGATTCTTGAAGTAAGATAGTGACTAGGTAATATAAGAGCTTCTTAAACTTTGATTCATGGACATGTTACTCCACACACTTTCGGTCAAATTTAGCTAGTCTGGGAGGAGACCCACGAACTTTGGTGACTACTAAATTGCCTCCAACTGAAAGGTTAACGATCCTGTAAATGAGAGTTCAGTTCAGAAGTCATCATCCTTGGGAATTCTGTCCAATGCACTCTTCTTCATGTAATATTTTCCACACTAATATTTTATTCTTTTCCCAAGGTTCTACTTTACTCACCTACACATTCATTTAATGGTTTCTTCACTACAGCAAATTCAAGAAAATGATTGTAATTTGTCTTCATTCATTTATTTACCCATAAAGTTTAAGTGGAGTCACACGACACATCCAATAGTCATAATTAATTGTTGTGTTAGAAAATTCATTGATCTTGATAGAAGTTTACTGATATGAGATAGTCTTGCATTTTATACTCTGTTCTGTTACCATCATCAATGTTTTTCTAGACACGTCTTCTCAAAGGTAGACTTGCAGAATGAGATTACACAGCTCAAACAAGCTGCAATTTTAGATGGCCTAGTCCAAGCAACTTTTTCTTGCCAGGTTTCAAGTTTCTGCTTGGAAAAAAGGAAGAGGCAACTGCATATAATGTGTTACTTATTAAGCTTGTGAAATATGAGAAAACATTAAATTTGATAATGTAGACTTTTTGTTACATTTGTTATATAGATTCCCTTGTTTTTAAAATGTTTTATCTTAAAAAAATTAGAAGACAGACATTTCAAAGTACAGGGAATATGACTCACGGAAGAAATGTCCTTGTTCTTTATAATAGTGAATATAATAAAGAAAATGCGATCAAGAAAAAAGGAGAAATCAAACAAGATAGAACTCTTTTGAGACAAAAAAAATGTCAGTATGTGCACCCCATTAAAATATTAGAGGAATAATATGAGGCTCCAAGATCTTCTGTTGGAATGAGATTTTACAGATATTTACCTCAGTTTTCATGTTTTGGGTATTATGGCCCCTCCTAGCTTTTTATGTTCTTGTAACCTGGTCATACATAAGCCAATTATGATAATGTACTTCTCACTGAGGCGTTAAAGAGTGCAGAAGAATTTCAAAGGACAATTATGAAATCTATCTCTTTGAACTTCCCTGAATAATCACTGAAAAATATTTGAGAATCAAGAAATATTTGGATTTAAACAAAGAGATTTAATTGGAGGGGTTGTATTATGACTATACTTTCGGGTTTGTGGAAGCCTTTGGCTCTTAGTTCTTCCCACTTGACTTTCTTAGCACATCTTCTTTATAAAGGAAAAAATATTCTTGGTTAGTCTTTGACAAGTAAACTTTCTTTTTCATTTTTCTACATTATTTAATTTCAGAGAGTGGCTACATTTCAACAAATTTAAGAGCAATAATCTCTTGTTCAAAGTAGCTAATTCTGCATCATTTCCCATTGTACTAAGGCCTGAACAGAACACTAAATCAGACTTTTTTCTGCACTCTGGAAGAAGCACTTAATTTTAACTGAATGTCAAATCATTATAGGTAACAAAGATGGAGTGTACACAGAAGCACTTTTGAAAGAGTTATGATTCTATTAGAATTATACTAATTTATTTTTTAATGAAAGTATTCTCCGGTAATTATTTTGATAAATTCCTTTAAAATGCTCCTCCTTCTTTGCTTTGCAGTTAGTATCCCACTGGTAGTTAGATGTAAATGTGTCACTTTTATTGCTTCATACGAAGGAATGAGGTGAGAGCCAGGCCCAAGCTTTAGAAATACATGGCTTGGGCTGAGCCCAGAGCATTTTCTTCTCTGTTCTAACTATCCCTAGGCCTAGGTCTGGAATTTTCCAGCCTCAGTACAATCTAATCTTCTCCAAGCCTAAAGCTTCAGCTTCTAGGCTATATTAACCTCAGCCTAGAATGTTTTAGCCTTGATGCTTACTGCTGAATAGACTCACCTTTTCTAGAATTTTCTGAATTCTGGCTTGCTGGTTCAGCTCAGTTGTTCAGCCTTAAACTTTTCTTCCCACTCTGATTCAAATAGGCTTCTCTCATCTTCTGACAGGATTGCTCTGCTTCAAAAGACAGTCTCAGAACTCCCCAAACTGAATTGCTCTGAACTCAATTGCTCAGAATTGAACTGAGTGCGACTGAATTGAATTCTTTCTCCCAGGTTGTTCTTTAATTTAAGTAGCTTCTCTTACCTATCTGTTCTCCCAAAAGTTTAGTATGTCCTATCTCCAATTCATTCTGTGAAATTGTTCTTTGATTCCTCAAATTTTTTGCCCCTCAACTAGATGTCATTGGGTTGAAAAGTGTGCACTGGAGGTGTGTCTGCATTCTAGCCAGAGGGATTAAAAGTCTGTGGTATGACTGCATTCCAGGTGGATCACATCTTTGGATGTGATCTCTTGGCACAGAAGCCATGTTGCTGGATTAAAATTCTTCTACAACTAGTGTAGGCAGGTGGCAGGATAATAAAAATATTCATGAATAAGTGACTGCAAGAAAGGTGAAAACACCCCCAAGTCCCTGGAGAGTTCTGATGCTTGGTTTTTGAGAAAGAGAGAGAGAGAGAGAGAGAGAGAGAGAGAGAGAGAGAGAGAGAGAGAGAGAGAGAGAGAGAGACTCCTAGTCTTGGTCTGAGCTAAAAGGTTCAGTTGTATTATTCAGAAATGCATAATTAGCTGAAGTAGTTACTGTGCCACTTAATGTTTTGGTCTCTAGATATGTAAGATATTTATTTGTTTATGCATTTAAGTGTTTCTCAAACTTATATGACTCATGGCTCTTTAAGATGCTCCAAGATATCTTTTTGTTCTAGGCCTAGAAATAAATCTAGTTTACTCTCTTTTCTAGTGCTCTCAAGAACCACTTTGGTAGTATGCTGTGTATTCATATTTTAGCATTGTATCCATAAAATAAACTCATACATTTTACTGAAATCAAAATACTTTATGTGCATGAAGTACACACACTTGGTAATCTTCATTGTGTCTAAACACTTCCCGTCATGGCTTCTTAAATACCTATGAGCTAGAATCTTGAGGCAAGGCAAGAGAACTGCCATATGTTCTGCTATCATGGATTTTGTTCTCATACCATGGAGGCATAAAAGAAAATTACTGAAATGCAGGTGTTAGTGAAGGCTTATTTTGTCATTGCTCTAGTGTAATGATTATTGAAATAACTCTCTGTATCTTCACCTTTACCAAGGAAAGTATATTAGAATCTAAGAACTATCTTATTTTGATATTTCTCCAGGTTCTTCCTCCAGATTTGTGGACTTAAAAAACTTCTAGTTTTGTGACATCTAATGATCTTCATCCTGTTAAATTCCCATTTGGACAGATTCTTACTGCTCCTCACTGTTTCTGCTGAATCCCTTCCCATGAATCTTCAGCAACACTCAACTCTTCATTTCTTTCTATGAGGATTTTATACTATTTTCATTTAATAGCTACATTCTTGCTAGGGTAGAAAGTCTCTGGTTCTCAACTGGCTTTCTCATGAAATATATAGAGATTTCCTTTCTCATGCTTTTCCTACTTTTTGTTATATATTTTTATATATTATATTTAGATGGAAACTAATCTACAGGTATTTTTAAAACCCCTTTGCATAGTTTCAGCTTAAAGATTTCTTTTTTAACTGTTTTTTTTTGAGAATTTTACATATTAATCCTATGTTTACATTATTTCCATTCCTTCTTCTCCCCCCTTTCCCCCACTACACTTTCATGATTTGGTTAACTGTTATATACACACATGTATATATAAATAGATTGTGCTGTGCCTACTTACTGTAGCTTGTATATATTGTGTTTTAAGTGTTATAAGGATCCTAAAAGTAGTTGTTGAAGGTGGAATCAAGAAACATCATGAAAGTGTTCCTCTGAGATCGTATTTCTAATATCTTAGGTATCAGGCAAATGAAATATATGGAATTTGGAAAGTTATTGCAACAAACTGGTCCCAGATATGCATGAGTCATTAATTGAGGTTTCATGCCTCATTTTAAGTTAGGAATAAAAGAGTGAGTATATCTTTAATGCATGATGTTCATTTTAAAATTGAAATAACATATAGAATGTCAGTGGCTATTTCTAGCTACCTCGTTTCCTCTTCTGGTCTTACGTTCCTTACACAAAATAAACATACTACATTTTTTTTCACTTACTTGATTCATTTCACCTTCTTTGTACCATAAAAGCACACATTATGGTTGTGATGGTTTGCATGTTCTCAGCCCAGGGAGTGGCACTATTAGAAGTTGTGGCCTTATTAGAGTAGCTGTGTCACTGTGGGTGTGAGCTTTAAGATTCTCTCATACTAGCTGCCTGGAAGTCAGTATTCTGCTAGCAGCCTTCAGATGAAGATGTAAAACTTTCGGCTGCTTCTGCAATATGTTGGCCTGGATGTTGCCATGTTCCTGCCTTGATGATAATGGGCTGAACCTCTGAACTTGTAAGTCAGCCCCAATTACATGTTGCCCTTATAAGGATTGCCTTGAACATTGTGTCTGTTCATAGCAGTAAAACCCTTACTAAAAACAATGGTGGTGGATTAAAAGAATAGTGAATGACAAAAGAAGGGTACAAAGCTTTTTTTCCATTAATTAATTGATGTATTCTCATTATATCCCAATCGCAGCCACCCTCTTCTCCTAGCCCCTCTTCACACTACAGCTCCACCTAGCATTCCCCTTCCCCTTCTCCTCTAAGAACAGGGAGGTCCCCCTGAGTACCAACCTACTCTGGTACCTCAAGTCACTACAGGAATGGACACATTCTCTCACACTAAGGCCAGACAAGGCAGGACAGTTAAGGGAACAGAATCCACAGGCAGGCAACAGAGGCAAGGAAAGCTCCACTGTGGTTGTTAGGGAACCCATATGAAGACCAAGCTGCACATGGGCTACATCTGTTCAGGGGGCCTAGGACTAGCCCTTTTATGCTCTTTGGTTGGTGGTTCAGTCTCTGGGAGTCCCCAAGGGTCAATTAGTTGATTCTGTTGGTCTTCTTGTAGAGTCACTATGCCTTCTGGGTCCCCTAACATTTCCATAAGATTTCTAGAACTCACAGCTAATGTTTGGCTATGGGTGTCTGCATCTGTTTCAGTCAGTGCTGGGAGAAACTTCTCAGAGGACAGTTATCCTAGGCTCTAGTCTGTAAGCATAACAGAGTATCATTAATAGTATAGGGGATTTGTTCTTGCCCATGGGATAGATCTCATCAGATAGAGGGCTAATATCCAAAATATATAAAGAACTCAAGAAGTTAGACACCTCTGTCGGATGTGGGGTTGGTGAAGATTTCAGACACCAACAAATTAAATAACCTAATTCAAAAATAGGGCACAGAGCTAAACAAAATTCTCAACAATGGAAACTCAAGTGGCAAGAGAGACTTGATAGTGCCACATAAATAAATGTTCAGCATACTTACTCATCAGGGAAGCACAAATTAAAATGACTCTGAGATTCTATCTTACACCTGACAGAATTGGTAAAATCAGGAATGTAAGTGGCAACACATGCTTGTGAGGATGTGGAGTAATGGGAATATTCCTCCATTGACGGTGGAGGTACACACATGTACAACCATTCTGGAAATCAATTTGGTGTTTTCTCAGAAAATTGGTAGTAGTTCTACCCAAGACTCAGCTATACCACTCCTGGGCATATATCAAAAAGATGCTCTACCATACTACAAGGATACTTGCTCTACTATGTTCATAGCAACTTTATTCATAATAGCTGAAAACAACCCAGATGTCCTCCATCTGAAGAATGGATAAAGAAAATGACTTACACAATGGTATACCACTCAGCTACTAAAAATGACATCATGAAATTCGCAGGCAAATGGATATAACTAGAAACTACTGAGTGGTAACCCAGACTCCAAAGGACATGCATGGTATATACTCAATTATAAGTGGATTTTAGACATAAAGTACAGAGTACTCATGCTACATTCCACATACCCAAAGAAGCTAAATAACAAGAAATGGTCAAGAGAGGATGCTTGAATCTCACTCAGAAGTGAAAATAGTCATAGGAGGTGGATGGAGGAAGGGAAGTGAGTAGGAGAGGGCATATGGAGGAGAAAGAAGAACAGGATGGGCAATCAGACATAGGGAGAGCCTGTAAAGAGAGAGCCAGGAGACCTGAGCTGGAAAAGGCTCCAGGGAGTCTATGATGTTGTCTCTAGCTGAGACTCTTAGAAGTGGGGGATATGAAGCCTGAAGTGGCCACCTCCTGTAGCCAAGCAGGACTCCCAGCAGAGGGATAAAGACATCAACCCACCCCAAAACCTTCCACCCAAAATTTGTTTTGCATACAAGAAGAACAGGAACAAAGATGGAGCAGAGACTGAGGGAATGACCAACCAATGACTGGTCTAACTTAAGATTCATTCCATGGAAGTGCTGTCCATATTAAACTTTGCCAATTTTGGCAATAGGTTTCACAAAATTACTCTATCTGCTTCCTTTGTGCAACCTCCACACAGTTTTGTTCTGGAATGTAATCTTATATAGAAGATGTGCTTGTAATGTACCTCCTTTTAACATGACATAGACCAAACACACTTATCAATGTGCAAATAATTTTACAATCGTCAAATGATTTTGTTTCTACTGTTAGCTGAGATGTACAGTGAAAGCAAGGACAGTAATTTCCATGCTGCTCTTCCTTTTGCTACTCATGTATGTGTCTATGTTTGAAGAACAATGAGAAAATGGTGATTTACATGGGTGCTATGTGGCAATAAAACTTGGTGTTGCCATTATAGGAACTAAAGAGTATCTCATTCCAGCTATTATTCTTCTAATGTTTCAGATTTTAACAACATGCAAAGCCATGCATCCACATGGGCATGCACAGAAAACAGAATAGGCAGGGAATATGTGTAGATGCATTTCCTGTACCAGTAGATGAAGCCCCTGTTCCATGGGTTCATGGTGTCCCATTCATTACAACTGCCAAGAGATCCATTCACCAAAATAAACCTACTAGTGACCCTTTCTAGCCAGGGTTCAAGTTTATCTATCATTTGATATAAAGAATAACTATGTAGGACACAAACATAGAACTTATATATCTGCTTTGCTATGACTCTTGGGAAATCTGGGAATCACAAATACAAGAGTTTGCCAGTTTCCATGCAGGTGCATTTGGTATCTTGAAGCACAGCATCCTGTGAGTGTGGTCCATGATACAGGCAGCATGTGGCTCCCCTCAGCTTATTCTCAGTTCAACAGGGGGTCAAGGCAAAATCAAAAGAAAAAGTATTTATTATGTCAAGTGACCTTTCCTTTATTCTCCTGACTGGCACCAAGATATTCTTGTTCAACATACAGGAAGAAAGGGCTAGTCAAGCTTGTGCCAGCCAGAAAAGTGCCATTTCCTAGCTTTCCAATGGATTTGACTCACGGTTGGGCAAATGTTGTTTGTGACCCTGCTGGAGTTTGAACTTTTACACAAAAGCAACAATAATAGAGAGCCCAAGGGACCCTGCTCAATTCATTACAAAAGCCAGGCATAGGAATGAGCTCTACCTGTGAGTAATGCAGTTACAAGTCTATGCCTGGAGGCCTGTAATCATGCATCACACTCACAAGCTTCAATCTGTCTTGTCTGCTGCATGTGTCTGAAATCTCTACACTAATGTTGGACTTGTAATCAAAAATCTGTTCTTCTATAGGTTGTCTTGGTCTGCAGAGGTTATTCTGCAACTGACAGGAAAGCAAGGATTCTAAAAATTCATGAGATGTCAAAGGAGTGAACTTGCAATGACCTGAAGCATCAGAAACAGCAGTGCTTGTAGTGAGAGAAGCACCTTGCAAAATGGAGTTCATTTCTATGACAAGTCAACAGTGCACAAAGCTGGAGTAGTGGGGTGTGGGGAACATTTCTGCAAATGAGACTAGACGATCTCTAAAGTATCTCTCTGCTTTCAATGTCTCTAAGCCCAGAAATCTAAATTTGGAATTCAGAATGTTGCCTCAAGGAGGGTAAAAGTGTGGAATATGTGGACAGGTGGAATGTGTGGAGAAGGAACGGGATGAGCCTTTGGAGAAAACTCAGAAAGTGTTTCCTACTAAAAAGCCATTGTATGAAAACACAAAAGTTAACAGACCTTCAGCTACCCACTTCCATAGAAAGTAACCCAAAAACTTCAGGCAAAATTCAGCCTGTGGACTAGCAATTCCCAAGACCACAAAAATTTCATTTATTTATTTTTTATTTTGGTGAAAATTGCAGATTAAACTCTGAGTTGAAACCTCACTCACTGCATCATTAAGAGTCATTGGTTTTTCTGTGTTTTTTTTTCTCTTTTATAAAGATGATCAAGCATAAGTAAATGCAAAGTTAAATACATTTTTTCAGTGCATTTTGATGATATATTTGAACTTTTTAAAATTCTTAGTGTTATATCATTATATATATGTTTCATTTTCTTGGAGTGTCCTTTATTCTAGAGTGGAGTAGTATAATTATTCACCAAGAAATTTGAAAGCACAATTCAAGAATTGGATCCTGTAGAGGAAGGAAACTAAAGCTTGCATTGTGGGATAGAAAGTGCCAGAGACAACACAAAGTAGCGGGGAGGGGCAGTAGTGGAAACCAGAGAAAGATACAACGTCTGGGAAGTGAAGAGAAGCACTAACTTCAAGGAATTCATTCTACTGCACCTGCCCTTTGGCCTGTGTTTCCGATTCTCTATAGATACTTACTTCTGACATGTAGGAAGAAGAGGAAGTCTCCATGGGGAGTTCTCCAGCATCTCACCATGGATCTTCCATTTCTTACAAGGCTTTAAATTAAGGCAAGAATTTATTCTGCATGACGCCTGAACTCCTCTCTTTACTCAAAGAGATGGTCTATTAAGAACAGTTTGGGCACAGTGGGAGGAAGTTGGACTGCAATTCCCTGGGCTCACCATTAATGGATAAATTGAATGCTTCTGTTTGGGGCAGTGAGACAGGGAGTACACGGCATCTTTTGTGAGAAAGACATTTAAATGAAAGATCTTTCAGATGACTGTATTTCAGTTCTTTGTGTAAGCAGCCAGGTGTTCCACAGGGTTTGAAGTCACTCTAGAGTAATGTGTAATTAAAGTGTGACAACTGAGTTGCTCTGCAGCCTTTTTTGGATGTATTCACCAAAAACAGCTCTGATGGGAAATTGGAAAGCTAATGACCAGCACAGAGAACATGTTTACACTCTGTAGCTGAAGGAGAAGGAGTTGTGGCAAATGTCAGTGAGGGTGAACCTGCAAAACCCTGAAAGTCACAGTCAGCAAAGAGAGAAATCTTTGTGTACATGGTACTTTTCAGAATGGCATAAAAGCCTTGTGAGTTTCCAAAGTATTTTATGTATGCTTGCTGTAGTCATAATACTTTGTTACATAAAAATCTAGTCCTAAGTAGTTGGAAATCTCCACACTCACAGAATAAGACTGGGTTTTATTGTTATTTTTAAGAAGCAGTTTTATGTATCATCAGTGTTAATGAAAACATTATGTTCAATTCCTAAGCTGAACTGTGTATTTGAGAGATGTCGTTCTAAGAACCATATGCTCATGTTCAAAACCGATGTCTTTGTATCTCTGCCTATTCAGGTCATGGAGATGTATAGAGGAAAATGCACATTTGGATGTGCACATTATACTTTATCATTAAGGCTGATTATTTATAGAAGCAGAGAAAGCAGAGTGCTGTCAAAATGGTTTTAAATAAAATAAACAAGCAACTGCAGAAAGGTATATTTTGTAGCAGAAATACTTACCATAATCAGGATCCTTTATCTGTAGCAAAAAGAGCTGGTCCTGGCTGCCTATGCAAGCAAAGCACTTTGGAGCAGCTGGACAACATGCTGCAGGAGAGATGCAGCTGGGCTCTTCCTCTCTGGAGACAAAGATGGATCCCTCAGAGGTGGACTCAGCTGCCTATGAAATCTCCAGTGTACTTACAAGCAGGTTCAATTCTCCCAGTCAAACACACAATATTTTCTAGAAAACAGATTTTTCATTAGTCTTTATAATATGAACTTTCTAAGCTGGCTGAAAAACAAAAAGAATCTCTTCCTAAAAAGGAACAGAAAATGTGGTTTGCTGTGTCCAGATTAAATGCCCAGATTAAAGAAGTCACAAATATATTTTAAAGTGATGTTAACCGGTCTATTAGATAGCAGTGTAGCATTGTAGTGACAGAATATAGACTCTGCTACTTCTTGGCTAGGTGAATGTGCTCAAGTTTTGTCCATTCATTCAAGCTCACTGTATTCATCTGTAAACTGTCAATAACAATGGAACTATAGCATACTTTATTATGAATGCTCTTTTACAAGTGAACAGGATTTCCCCAAAACAAGGAAAAAATTATAGTATACTTCTTGGTATTCCTACTGTCTAGTTTACTTTCTACTTTTAATTTTTTTTTAGCATGATGCCAGCCAGTTCTGAGGCTTAAGTGGGTTTATTTTTTCCCAATCTGCTTTTATACCATTTTAATTACATGCAAGTAATAAGGTCAGTTCTAGGTTGAGGAACAAGCAAGACAATAAACACAAATAGTCAAGGGAAAAGGAAGGCAATAAACAAAGTCCCATAATCACTCCCAAGTTCACTGTTTCTAAGGGCTTATCAGGATGACTAAGATATCTAAGCTCACTTCCCTGTCCTAGCCCAAAGTCATATTCATGCCTGAATCCTAACTACTTCTTTGTTCTAACCTAAAATTAGATCCCTGCCTGAACTTACTTCCCTGTTCTAGCCTAAACTCAGATTCCTGCCTGAAGACCACTTCCTTGTCCTGACCCAATGTCAGATTCCTGCCAAGCAGACCCAAAAATCTCTCCTCACCTCCCCTTTTTTATTTAATAAACAAGACTATGCCTTTTTTAGGTTATTTTGACAAGAATGCCTTCCTTACCCATTGTGGAATATGCATTATCAAAAAAGCAATGCTATTCTGTCTTAGGTTGGTTAGGCTCTGTGCAGAATTTATCCATCATTGGCTGTCAGCCTGTTAATAACTCTGTCTGGGGGTTCATTTTTAGTTTCAAGGCATTTATTTTGTCTGCCAACATGTTGATGTTGTTAAAGACAAGTTTTATCACAATGGACAATAATAGAAGTATTCCCAGGACAAGAAGGCCTAGCATGATCAAGCCATATATGCCATTCTTAAGGCTTGACCAAGATGAAATACTGACCTCATGCCGTAAATAATTTTATCAATATCTGCAGCATCAAAGCGCAGCAGGACAGTATTCTTTAAATTCACAATCTCAGTATGCAAAGTTAAAATATCCAGAGAGGTGTTAGAATTATGCCAAATACCCTGCAAGTGTTGTTGAATTTTCATAATTATAGTGACTATCATTGTAAATTTTAGAAGTAACACAAATCCATTTGTATTTAGCATGACACTTGAGATGGCTTCTTACTCTTTAACTCTGAACCGCCTCTCGAATAATTTGAATAGTATCATAGAGAGCATCAATCATTCCATTATTCCAAGCACCTATCTAAATCCTCTTGAATACTCAAAACATTAGTAACTTTTTTTGGCTAAATGATTAATAAAAGTAGCTGTCTTAACTTCTTGTGTCACAGTAATTGTAGATGCAGCAGTGCTAGCTATTAATGTAATCAAAGCTGCTCTACCAGCAATAATCAATCCCACTATCCTCTTGCTTCTCTTTAAATCCTGACTCATTTCTTCCAATATTTACAAGTATTTTTTCAGAATACCAAGGTCTTGTAATACGCATGGGAAATAAAACAAAAGCTTGATAGACCACCATAACAGACATGCCAGTTTTCAATACAGTGACATGATTAGAAAGTGTACAATCAATATAACTTACATTGAGTACTGTAGAAGAAATTTTTTTTTATTTTCTATATTCTTTGTTTATATTCCAAATGATTTTCCATTTACCGGTTCCCCCTCGCACTAAGTACCATAGTCTGCTTCCCTCTGCCCATTCCCCAATCAACCCCCTCCCACTTCTCTGTCCTGACAATCCCTTACAATGCTGCATCAAGCCTTTACAGGACCTGGGCCCTCTCCTTCCTTCTTCTTGGAATCATTGGATATGTGAATTGTGTCTTGGGTATTCAGAGCTTCTGGGCTAATATCCACTTATCAGTGAATGCATTCCATGTGTGTTCTTTTGTGAATGAGTTACCTCACTTAGCATGATATTTTCCAGTTCCAACCATTTACCTAAGAATTTCATGAATTCATTGTTTTTAATTGCGGAGTACTATTCCATTGTGTATATATACCACATTTTTTGTATCCATTCCTTCATTGAGGGACATCTGGGCTCTTTCCAGCTTCTAGCTATTATGAATAAGGCTACTATGAACATAGTGGAGCATGTGTCCTTATTGCATGCTGGGGAATCTTCTGGGTATATGCCCAGGAGTGGTATAGCAGGGTCCTCCGGAAGTGTCATGCCCAGTTTTCTGAGGAACCGTCAGATTGATTTCCAGAGTGGTTTTACCAGCTTGCAATCCCACCAGCAGTGGAGGAGTGTTCCTCTTTCTCCACATCCTCACCAACACCTGCTGTCTCCTGAGTTTTTAATCTTAGCCATTCTGACTGGTGTGAGGTGGAATCTCAGGGTTGTTTTGATTTGCATTTCCCTAATGACTAATGATGTTGAATATTTCTTAAGGTGCTTCTCAGCCATCTGAATTTCTTCAGGTGAAAATTCTTTGTTTAGCTCTGTACCGCATTTTTAAATAGGGTTATTTGGCTCTCTGGAGTCTAACTTCTTGATTTCTTTATATATATTGAATATTGGCCCTCTGTCAGATGTAGGATTGATGAAGATGAGCCTTTTTTAAAGCATGAGCTCTTAAACGTCCTACAAAGTACAGAACAGTATGTTCCCTTAAATTAAGTTGTATTTGCAAAAACAATCGCTAAATTTGAGAATTAGCAGTATCTAAGCAAGGAAAAATTTCAAGCAATTTCAAACAATAAGCTATATATTGGTTATACCAGAATACAAATTGAAAGCTTGAATTTCAACATTTTAAAACCAGTGACTACAGCACATAATCCAATTATTTGTGCTGATGTTGGGGGTGAATTCAAAGAGAATAAACATGTGATCCAGTTACATAAGCTGCCTTCCCATTAAATGAGTCTGTAAATACAGTAATCATATTTTCTATTAACTGCATGTATAAATTTATAGGAAATACAAAAGCATACATAGAAGCAAATTATAACAACTTGTCTTTTGGATAATGAATATCAATTTTGCCTGAAATGTTCACACATGCAATAGGCCAAATATCAGTATTCTCCAATAATCAATTTAATTGTTCTTTGGAATAAGTAGTATTTCATTAGGTTCTTTCCCAAAATATTTTCTTGATTCTATCCCACAATTCTGTATTAACACAGCAACAGCTTCATAATAGGATATTAAAACTTTACATGGAAATGAAGAAAAATGAATCCACAATAATGGTCTTTTTTGCCAAAGCACTACTGTGGGCACATGAGTAACAATAATGCATGCAAACAGCCAACAACTGATTACTCTACATAATGTATCTGTTGTTGGCTAATAGCTTCCTCTACTTTCTGCAAAGCTATTCATCCCTCATCAGTTAATTGTTGAGGGAAATTAGGATTTAAATAGCCCTAGAAAATATCAAACAGACTTAAGACCTCCTATGATAAGCTTAAGATAAGGTCTTAACCAATTAATATCTAACAGCTTTTGAAAATCATTTAAAGTAAGTAAATTATTATTTTATTTGAATTTCCTATGCCACAATTTGTTTAGGATATAATTGATACTTCAAATATTGAAAAAGATACTGCCATTGAATTTTTTCTGGAACAACCACTCCCCAGAATTTTAAAGCTTGTTGTATAAGAGCAAAGGCTTGTAGTAAAACTCCTACAAAGGGAACAGCTAGCATCCATATAATGAATAATATACACTGAAAGATTCAAAGTCTTAACTTCTTATATTGAAGCAGTGACAATTTTTTACGTGATGTAGGGATATTAGCCATTCCTTGTGGCAAAATTTTCCAATGATATCACTTCATGGGTTCATTAAAATTACAAGCTCACTAAAAGCAAACCATTTACAAACAACACGATGCAAAGGAACACTATTAAAATGATCCTCCAAATCCATAATAATACTATAAGCATTTCCTGGAGTGGCAGATGGAGTAAGCAAGCCAGGCTGCAATGCCTCCATGAGTTCCATAGCCTCATCAACCCTTCACAAACCCTGCAATAATCTCTACTCACTGGATTTTTTTCTTAATTACAAACAGTCACAGAGATTATGCTAGGAAAAACAGCCATCAGCCCCCTTACCATAGAAGCCAAGAAGATGCCGGCCCCTTTAAGATCCAGTTTTGTAGAGAAACTTTGGGGGGAGGGGGAATGGTTGGGGAATAGTTGGAGGGGATAGGAATTATGGGACATATGGTGGGGGGAACTGGGAAAGGGAATGTAAACATAGAATATAGAAAATAAAAATTAAAAAAAAGCTTATATCAAAAAACAAAAAAAAAAAAAGAAAAAAGAAAAGAAGAGCAGCTTTTACAGACAATCAGATCCTGACAGGGATTCTCCAACTGTGCTAGACTCCTAGCTACAAGGTACAGAGCTACAAAGACCAACTGAGATTGCTTTTTTTCATTTTTTTATTTAAAATAAGTTAAAAGTAAATCAAGAGGTGAACAACCAGCAGATAAGGTTTTAACTATTTTTTTCTTTTGAACATGAAATACAGAACATTCAAGCAATGAAACAAAAACACAGACATAAACTGACAGACATGGACAGATTGGTGCACCAAGGACAGACAATAGACAGAGAAGGATGAGAACTAGATGTCCCGTGAAAAGAGTCCAGATATCCTATTTATGGGATCCAGAACCAGAACTAAACATTTCTCTAGTAGGATTCAGAGAAGAGCCAGGACATCTCCCGAACTCCTCCTGTCCCTAGGAGAGCTCTGAAACAGTTTACATTCATTTTCATTCTCCTTCACCAAAACATCCCTAAGTAGTTGGGGAGGACAGTTTTTCTCAAACCTATTCTCTCTCATGTCTATGGTGTAAACTATTTCTAGTCAGGTCCCAAAGACTAAAAACTCTGAGAATTATCTTTGTGTCTCTAGATTTTAACATAACTCTAAACACATACATACATACATACATACATACACACACACACACACACACACACACACACACACACACACAAAACACTTTACCATTACCTTGTCCCATTCTTATGAGATTTATTCACCATTGTCCCAAATTTTCTTTTACTTTCCTTTGTGTGCTTCCAATTCCCATGGTGTCCTTCACTGTACGCTGCTTACTGGAACTTTAATGCTGAGGTGCCATCTGACTATGCCAGCTCAGTCAACAGGTTCTCCAGGGCAAGAGTGAGGACTAAAAAGAAAAGAAACAATTGGACAACACTGTAGCATGAAACAGCCAGTTCTGAGGCAGATTTATTTTTTTTCCTAATCTGCTTTTATACCGTTTTAATAACCTGCAAGTAATAACATCAGCTCTAGGTTGAGGAACAAGCAAGACAATAAACGTAGTCAAGGAATAAGCAATGCAATAAACAAAGTCCCTGTCTTGTTTATTTTTGTTTTGTGTGTTTCAACATTTATTTCATCATTATTTTTGAGAATGTCATATAGGAGTGCTCGCTCTATATATAACATATGTACCCCAACCTTCTTCCTCTTTTAACACCTCTCATGCCCCCCAACTCCCTTTCAAACCCCTTTTTATTTATTTAATAGTCTGTTTCTGTTTCTGTCTCTGTCTCTGTCTCTGTCTCTGTCTCTGTCTCTGTCTCTGTCTCTGTCTCTCTCTGTCTCTCTCTGTCTCTCTCTCTCTCTCTCTCTCTCTCTCTCACACACACACACACACAGAGAGACACACACAGACACACACACACAGACACACACACACACACACACACACACACACAATTTTAGGGCTGACCACTTGGTACTAGGTAATTGTTTAGGAGGCTCATCCCTGGGGCAAATTCTGCTTCTCTAAGAAGTTAACAATTATCTAGTTCCTCACTAGGGTTATGGCTTTGCAAAATTTCTTCCATCCACATTTGTTTGTGAGCTGATACCATCATAAAGGTCTTGTTAATTCAACCATGTATTTAAGATTTCATGACTGTAGCTTCCTGTCTTATATAGAAGACATTCTGCTCCTTTGACACTTACAATCTTTCTACTACTTTTCCAACATTATACCTTGAGCCTTAGGTGTAGGGGTTGTGGTGTAAATGGGCACCAAGTCAGTTTTTTTTTAACAGTTGTGGCTTTCTTTAATGGCTTTTGTCTGACATAAAAAGAAGCTTATTTCTTAAGAAGTGAAAGTTACGCTTATCATGAATTTAAGGACAAGTATTTTGAATGGAGTTAAGATTATACTGTTTTAGGAAAATGGCAAGAGTAGGTACTCATCTAAATTTCATGACCTTACCAGCTATAGATAGTTGACTAGGCTGACAGGATTCAGTATGAATTTTCTCCTCTTGAGCATTCCTTACTTTTAAGTGGGTAGCTATGGGTTACATCTAATATATAAATGCCACCATTGTACCCTTGGGAATATCTTGCCATGATCATCATTTTTGTGCTCCATAGGCTTTTATAGCTGGGTAGGACTTTTAATTGTTTTTGTTCATTGGCATTTTGCATAGCATCTTCAGATACTAAGATAACCAGACCTCAGGGAAGAGGCTTTCTGGTGAGCTTCAGCTCCACCCCTCCATGTCCTGTGTCTAAAATGTGTAGGATGTTTAGTAATAAGGTCTTACATTTGAGTTCAGGTAGGTAATCCAGGAAAAAAATGGCAATAGCCTATATTGTTTTCAGAGACTCTTAGTTTCCTCTGTCTAACAACATGAACGGATGTTTTCCATGTCCTAGACAGAAAATTGTTAATATTTTGCTATTGGTCAGATGCACTTAAAATCTATGTATCTATTTATCTTTGTATCTATCTATATATCTATGTATCTTTTTATTTATCTATGTACCTATGTGTTTATCTGTGTATCTGCCTCTATCATCAATCTATACTTATATAGTTATTATATTTATATTTAAAACTGGAAAATTTATATTATATTTATTTCACAACTTAAAGGAAATGGTACAAATATATATCATAGCATAGGTAAAATTAAAATAGCATCTAAATTTTGTCATACACAAGACTCATGTGAATCAATTCACAGGAAAATGTTCAAAAATCTCACTACATGTACCTATGAATTATTTTTAAAATGCCACTGAACTTTACAATTTGAATTAAATATGACACATGAATTATGCTTCAATAAAACTGTTGGGATCACATTGATTTGACTCCTAAGGAGAAGAGGCATCCCACATATTATCGATCTACATTCCAATGACATACTATGAACAAAGTTAACAAAAAAGACCACCTTGTGATGGATGTTAGGAAGATGAGGAAGGTCTGAGCCTGATGACATGGGTTCCCAGACACCTGGCAAGTGCAGAGGCAATATAAAACACTAGAATGAAGACTTCTGTGTGCGTTTAACCACCTATGTAGAACCGTCTTTTCATCTCTGCCCCAAATAGCATCAGCTCCATTCAGGCCTAAATTGGAATATAGACTCAAGTAATGGAAGACTTTGTGGAGATTTTTTTTAATTATTATTTATTCTATAGTCTTTGTTTACATTCCAAAGGCTTTCCCCTTTCCCAGTTCCCCCCTCACCATATGTCCCATAAGTCCTCTCCCCTCCACCCCCGGCCTATTCCCCAATCACCCCCACCACCACCATTTCTTTGTTCTGGTACTCTCCTACAAAACTGGATCCAATCTTTTCAGGACCAGGGTCCTCTCCTTCCTTCTTCTTGGAAATCTTTTGACTTGCTAATTGTGCCTTGAGTATTCAGAGCTTCTGGGCTCATTAATATCCACTTATCAGTGATTGCATTTCATGTGTATTCTTTTGTGATTGGGTTAACTCATTTAGGATGATATTTTCCAGATCCAACCATTTGCCTACAAATTGCATGAATTCATTATTTTTAATTGCTGAGTAGAATTTCATTGTGTAAATATACCACATTTTCTGTATCCATTCCTCCTTTGAGGGACATCTGGGCTCCTTCCAACTTCTGTCTATTATAAATAAGGCTGCTGTGAACATAGTGGAGAATGTGTCTTTATTGTATGCAGGGGGATCCTCTGAGTATATGCCCAGGAGTGGTATGACAGGGTTATTTGGTTTTCTGGGGTCTAACTTCTTGAGTTCTTTGTATATATTGGATATTAGCCCTCTGTCGGATGTGGGGTTGGTAAAGATCTTTTTCCAATTTCTTGGTTGCCGTTTTATCCTTCTGACAGTGTCCTTTGCCTTACAGAAACTTTGTAATTTTATGAGGTCCCATTTGTCAATTCTTGATCTTAGAGCATAAGCTATTCGTGTTCTGTTCAGGAACTGATTAGACAATTCTTGAAAGAAGAAATACAACTGGCCAATAAATATTTAAAAAACTATGAAACATCCTTGGCCACAGACAAATCATACATAAGTTTCATCAAGAGATACAGACACAAAATTTCCAAGGAACCTTGTGAAAGAACAAAAAGCAATATCAAATCAAAATTTCTATACATGTTATTTAAGGCTGGCAGAATTTACCTGAGTAAACTTGGCAGTATCTTTCACATGGTAATGGCTTTGAAGTCATGAAAGATACAATAGAAAAGGGGATTGTGGAATCTTCTTCTCTGGTTACAATAAGCCACAGAGGGCAGGTAAATGACAGGGGAATCTGCATAGAAGTTCTGAGAAGCCATCACATCAATGTTTGAAAGTAAAGTCTAGATTGGATTGGAGACCCCAAGACGATGGAGATGATTGAGTGCATGAGATGTCTGCCCATGAGAGTTGCACACAGAGATGGTACCAGAAGAACAGCAAAAGAAGTATGTAACAGGTTAACAAATCCATAGTGGAAGGACATTTAGGCTCTCTCAGGTCAGACACAGAACTATAGGATTTGGAGTTTGACCTGTTGTTATTTGGTCTTGCTTTGGTTCAATGTGCCCCCTATTTTGGAATAGTGCTCTACATTTTCTGCCATCATATGTTAGAAGTACATAATGCGCTTTCTAATTTTATGGGGAGTTGCAATTAAGAGATTGTCTTCAGTCTCAGAAGAGACTTTGGTCTTTACAAGTATTTAGACTGTGAAAGACTGTGGAGACTTTGGAAGTTGAACCAACTGCACTTTAAATTATGATATGGCTTCGAACTGCCCAACTCATTCTTCGAAGCCACAATTACGCTAATACCTAAACCACAAAAAGATCCAACAAAGAAAGAGAACTTCAGGCCAATTTCTCTGATGAATATAGATGCAAAAATACTAAATAAAATTCTTGCTAACCGAATCCAAGAGCACATCAAAACGATCATCCACCATGATCAAGTAGGCTTCATCCCAGGGATGCAGGGATGGTTCAATATACGGAAATCCATCAATGTAATCCACTACATAAACAAACTGAAAGAAAAAAACCACATGGTCATCTCATTAGATGCTGAAAAAGCATTCGACAAAATTCAGCATCCTTTCATGCTAAAAGTCTTGGAAAGAGCAGGAATTCAAGGCCCGTACCTAAACATAGTAAAAGCAATCTACAGCAAACCAGTAGCCAACATCAAAATAAATGGAGAGAAACTTGAAGCATTCCCACTAAAATCAGGGACTAGACAAGGCTGCCCTCTCTCTCCATATCTTTTCAATATAGTACTTGAAGTTCTAGCAAGAGCAATTAGACAACATAAGGAAGTCAAAGGGATACAAATTGGAAAGGAAGAAGTGAAACTATCATTATTTGCAGACGATATGATAGTTTACCTAAGCGACCCAAAAAACTCCACCAGAGAACTTCTACAGCTGATAAACAACTTCAGCAAAGTGGCAGGTTATAAAATTAACTCAAGCAAGTCAGTGGCCTTCTTGTACTCAAAGGACAAGCAGGCAGAGAAAGAAATTAGGGAAATAGCACCCTTCACAATAGCCACAAACAACATAAAGTATCTTGGCGTAACTCTAACCAAACAAGCGAAAGATCTGTACAACAGGAACTTCAAGTCCCTGAAGAAAGAAATCGAAGAAGACCTCAGAAGATGGAAAAATATTTCTTGCTCCTGGATTGGCAGGATCAATATAGTAAAAATGGCCATCTTGCCAAAAGCAATATACAGATTCAATGCAATCCCCATCAAAATCCCAACTCAATTCTTCATAGATCTAGAAAGAGCAATTCTCAAATTCATCTGGAGCAACAAAAAACCCAGGATAGCTAAAACTATTCTCAACAATAAAAGGACTTCTGGGGGAATCAATATCCCTGACTTCAAGCAGTACTACAGAGCAATTGTGTTAAAAACTGCATGGTATTGGTATAGCAACAGGCAAACAGATCAATGGAACAGGATTGAAGACCCTGAAATTAACCCACAGACTTATGGTCACTTGATCTTTGATAAAGGAGCCACAACCATCCGATGGAATAAAGATAGCCTTTTCAACAAATGGTGCTGGTTCAACTGGAGGTCAACATGCAGAAGAATGCGAATTGACCCACTCTTATCTCTTTGCTCTAAGATCAACTCCAAGTGGATCAAGGACCTCCACATAAAACCAGACACACTGAAACTATTAGAAAAGAAACTTGGGAAGACCCTGGAGGACTTGGGCACAGGGGAAAAGTTCCTGAACAGAACACCAATAGCATACGCACTAAGATCAAGAATCGACAAATGGGACCTCATAAAATTACAAAGTTTCTGCAAAGCAAAGTACACTGTCCGAAGGACAAAACGGCAACCAACAAAGTGGGAAAAGATCTTTACCAACCCCACATCCGACAGAGGGCTAATATCCAATATATACAAAGAACTCAAGAAGTTAGACCGCAAAGAAACAAATAACCCTATCAAAAAATGGGGCACAGAGCTAAACAAAGAATTTTCACCAGAAGAAATTCGGATGGCCGAGAAACACCTTAAGAGATGTTCAACATCATTAGTCATCAGGGAAATGCAAATCAAAACAACCCTGAGATTCCACCTCACACCAGTCAGAATGGCTAAGATTAAAAACTCAAGAGACAACAAGTGCTGGCGAGGATGTGGAGAAAGAGGAACACTCCTCCACTGTTGGTGGGATTGCAAAATGGTAAAACCACTCTGGAAATCAGTTTGGCGGTTCCTCAGAAAATTGGGCATGTCACTTCCAGAGGACCCTGGCATACCACTCCTGGGCATATACCCAGAGGATTCCCCTACATGCAATAAAGACACATGCTCCACTATGTTTATAGCAGCCTTGTTTATAATAGCCAGAAATTGGAAGGAGCCCAAATATCCCTCAAAGGAGGAATGGATACAGAAAATGTGGTATATTTATACAATGGAATACTACTCAGCAATTAAAAATAATGAATTCATGCAATTTGTAGGTAAATGGTTAGACCTGGAAAATATCATCCTGAGTGAGCTAACCCAATCACAAAAGAATGCACATGAAATGCAATCACTGATAAGTGGATATTAATGAGCCCAGAAGCACTAAATACTCAAGACACAAATAGCAAGTCAAATGATTCCCAAGAAGAAGAAAGGAGAGGACCCTGGGCATGTAAAGATTGCATCCAGTTTAGTAAAGAAACCGAGGGGGGAGGGGGAATGATTGGGGAATAGTTGGGGGGGAGAAGAACTATGGGAACTATGGTGGGTGGGAACTGGGAAAGGGGAAAGCCTTTGAAATGTAAACATAGAATATAGAAAATAAAAATAACTAAAAAAAAAAAATTATGATATGGCGTAAAGCCGAGTAGTCCAGGAAATAGAATATGGTAGACTAAATGAGAATGCTCCTCATAAGCTCATACACATAAATACTTAGCCCCCAGTTGGTGGAAGTATTTGGAACAGATTAGGAAGTGTAGCTTTGGTAGAGTGAGTGTTTCACTTGGGTCAGGATTTGAGGTTTCAAACACCTTGTACAATCTCTAGGGTATTTTCTGCTTCTTGCTTATAGTTTAAGATGTGAGCATCTGTGCCATCATGCTTTTCTCACCATTATGGACTCTAATGCCATGAAAATATAAGCCCAATTAATTACATTATTTTAGAAATTGCCTTGGTCAAGGTGTTTTATCACAGTAATAGAAAAGTAACTCATACATTAAGTGAATTAAGCTAGTCCTAGAAAATATGAAGAAATTATTAAACAAAAATTTTCTTTCATTTGCTGCTCCTAGATTTATATAGATATATAAAATCCATAGATCAAAGTAATCTATGAATATGTTGCAAGGTAGAAGTGAAACCAAATAGTAGTTCAAACAAGGTTAATGAGAAATGGGGGAGGGTTAAGAAAACAAAGGGCAGGGTATATGTCAGGGCATATGTTCAATATATAATACAATGTGTGCATAAAGTTAATAATAAATATTTTTAAACTAATAAACAAATTATGCATATGATTCTCCAATAGATATAACACAAAATTATTTAATAAGATATTTGAAATAGCAAAGAAAACAATCAGAAGAGTAAATAGACAATCTATAGAATTGAAAAGTATTTGATAACTATGAATAAGACATAATATTCATGTAACAACTGCAAAAGTTAAACACACACAAAAAAACCATTCAATGGATATGTGGTCTAATGAACTAATTAGACAATTCTTAAAAGAATAAAGAAAAATGGCCAATAAATATTCAAAAACTATTCAACATCCTTAGTCATCAGGGCAATGCAAATTAAAACTACTTTGAGATTCTATCTCTCACCCGTCTGAATAGATATCATCAAGAAGATGGAGCTGGAGAACATCATACTAAGTGAGGTAACCCAGTCTCAAAAGAATACCCATGGCATGCAGTCACTGATAAGTGGATATTAGCCTAGAATCCTGGAACACCAAAGACATAATTCACATACCAAATGATGTCTGACAAGAAGAAAGGAGTGGACACTGGTGCTGAAAACGATCAAAGCATCAGTATAGGGGAATACCAGAACAGGGAAGTGGGAAGGGGTGGATGAGGGAGCAGGGGGAGGGAAAAGGGCATGTGGGACCTTTTGGGGTAGGGAACCAGAAAAGGGGAAATGAATTGTAAATATAGAATATATTGAATAATAAATAAATTTTAAAAAAGAAAAAAAAGAAAACAAATAGCAAATACTCTTGAGCCTGTGGGGACAGCATAACTCTTATCTACTGCTGTAGAAATGTAAACCATGGAAATCAGTATGGATGATCTTCAACGTTTACAAATAAAACTACATATAACTAAGCTATACCACTCCTGGGTAAACAGCTGAAAATCTCTAAGTCAGCATACCAGATAGCTCTAGTTCTGTGTTTGTTTCACATTAGTAAGGAAATGGAACCAGCCCATCAACAGAAAAATGTGATAAAGAACATGTGCTATGTATACTCAATGGAATCTTATTCAGCCATAGCAAATGGCATCATTAGATTTCAGGACCATGAGTGGAACTGGATGCCATTGTGTTAAGTGAAATTAGCCGTATCAAAAATACACATTGTACATATTTTCTCTCATGTGGTGAATTTACCAGAAGAAGGATGTTAAGGGAGTGAAAAGGGGGCTAGAGAGAAGGTAACAGAATACAAATGATGTGAAAACAATAGCAGTAACTGGGAAATAAAAGATAACAATGAAAGTATGCCTGAAAAGATTGGATCCAGTTTTGTAGATCCAGAACAGAGAAATGGTGGGAGGGGGGTGATTGGGGAATAGTTGGGGGGGAGAGGACTTATGGGACGTATGGTGGGGGGAAACTGGGAAAGGGAAAAGCCTTTGGAATGTAAACAAATAATATAGAAAAAAATATTTAAAGAAAGAAAGAAAGGATGTCATGTATCTGCCATTCCGGTCCTTGAGAGATACAGGCAAAAAGATCATCCTCAACTATAAAGTGAGTTTGAAGCTGGCCAGGGTTTCATGAGATGCCGCCTCAAGAAAAAGAAAAGAACAGAGGGAAGCACAAAGTATAAATATATTCATGTGTACAATTGCCATCATAATACTCAGTTCTTTATATGCTAGCTTAAACAATTCATTTTTAAAGTTTAAACATATTTCCTTTTCTTTCTAGTCCCTAGTGGTATATCACATATCTTAGCTGACTATAGTCTATCACCATATGGAATCTGCTTCACTATATTAATGCACCAATATAGATACAGAATAATATTACTCTTACATACAAACAATGAAGATTATGATAATGTATGTAGCAATACTTAAAATCTATAAAAGGTCTCATGAACTGAAAGCCTTCCAAAACTTACATGATCTGTTATTTGAGGAATTAAAACCTCCTGTTAAGATAAAGATGCTTTCTCAAAAGGAAACTGCGTGGAGCTTTTTGAGTCTAACCTCTACAGCTCCAACTAGCCATCACATAGAGCAAAACAAACTAAGTGGCATGACAAAACTAATGGCATAAGTGTGTTAGCTAGAAGGGATCAAAGAAGAAAGAGATTCAGAGCTTGCTTGGGCTGCACAGAACTGGTTAACATAGTATTTAGCAGTGTCAAGCTTCAAGTACCCAGAAGAAAACATTAGGGCACTGAAAGCCTGGGAACAAATGGACTGGAAAAATACTTCAAAGAGACATTGCCTCTTCCACAGCCACAGGAGCTGATCTTTCCTGCTTGCAGTGCCCAGCTCATGTAAGTATAAGCATCATTCCAATGGAGTAGCCTGGCTATATTGTAGCACTATACCGCTGCTATTTAATCTTGAGTGTGACTCACAGGTACTGTTGATTAAACAAATACACATTTAAAGTGCAAGAAGTTGCACCTTAAAAAGGTGATGTGTAAATGAAGATGAAACCAATAAATTACATTCTTTCATAACTTTATCTATAAATTACATTAATGTTGGAGAAAACCCAACTCATTGAATAATACTTTTGCATTAGAAAAATACTAATTCATAACTGAGGTTGGGCTATTTACAAATCCATCATAACGCAGTGTTCAGAACTGGAATATCTTCCTACCTAGATTTACATCTGTGTATAAAAACCCTGCCTAAGAATTTGGCCTTTTATTAGCAAATACTCAGTTTCTACATAGGGATCAAATGAGACCCAAACGCATCTCCAAATTGTGTCCCTGTAAATGTCTGACAGTTAGAAGAGGAAAATGTAATGTGATCATCTGGGCTAGTTACTATTATGCCCTCATTTTAGACCTCCCTAGTCTGCTTTTTACATGGCTCTGACTCTGTGTGGTGACTGAATAGTGTCCAAACTGTGCTACTGTTCAAAATCAGACTCATGTTGAGCTTGTGAGATTGGCTTTCTTCTTTGTGTGACTATTCACCAAACACTGGGAGGCCTCATACAGAAGGCAGCCAAACAGTCTACTAGTTATAGCTTTTATTTCTCAGTGTTGAGGTGATCTTAAAATAAATCTTTAGTTCATGATATTTTGTTATACCAAAACTAGATGCATACCAGATGCTGAATAGCAAGAAAGAGCCTCTTCCTCTGTGGCCACTACCAGAAATAGCCTATTAGAAATAATGCTTTATGAGGATGTCTCATGCTAAGGTGGATTAATTCAAGAAGTGTTCAGAGGGCTGTTTATTTGTCTTTTCCAAGCCTATAAATGAGCCTTGTGAGGCCAAGTTAAAACTTAATGTTATTTTTTTAACTTTAATTGTTATGTTATATGTATGAGGTTGTTGCCTGTGTTTATGAACCAGGTGCATGTCTGCTGTCTGTGAAGACCAGAAGAAGGAATCAGATCCTCTACAACTGGAGATACAGATTGCTGTGGACTACCATGTGGGTACTGGGTATTGTACCTATGTTCTCTGAAGCAGAAGCCAGTATTCTTAAGCACAGAGCCATCTCTCTAGACCCAAGCTTGCTTTCTTAAATAATTTTGATGCTTTGCTCTGACTTCCTTATGTGTGTTCCTTGTGCTAGGTATTCTTATATAAACTTGACACAAGCTAGAGTCACTGGAATGGACCTCAATTGAGAAAATGTCCAACATAAGATCCAGTTGTAAGATCTTTCTTAATTAGCAATTTATGAGGGATGGCACAGCCTATTGTGGGTGGTGACATCTCTGGACTGGTAGTCCTCTGTTCTAGAAGAAAGGAGGCAGAGCAAATCTTAACAACAAACCCATAAGTAGCACACTTCCCTAATTTCTTTCTCAGCCTGCTTGTCCTTTGAGTACAAGAAGGCCACTGACTTGCTTGAGTTAATTTTATAACCTGCCACTTTGCTGAAGTTGTTTATCAGCTGTAGAAGTTCTCTGGTGGAGTTTTTTGGGTCGCTTAGGTAAACTATCATATCGTCTGCAAATAATGATAGTTTCACTTCTTCCTTTCCAATTTGTATCCCTTTGACTTCCTTATGTTGTCTAATTGCTCTTGCTAGAACTTCAAGTACTATATTGAAAAGATATGGAGAGAGAGGGCAGCCTTGTCTTGTCCCTGATTTTAGTGGGAATGCTTCAAGTTTCTCTCCATTTATTTTGATGTTGGCTACTGGTTTGCTGTAGATTGCTTTTACTATGTTTAGGTATGGGCCTTGAATTCCTGCTCTTTCCAAGACTTTTAGCATGAAAGGATGCTGAATTTTGTCGAATGCTTTTTCAGCATCTAATGAGATGACCATGTGGTTTTTTTCTTTCAGTTTGTTTATGTAGTGGATTACATTGATGGATTTCCGTATATTGAACCATCCCTGCATCCCTGGGATGAAGCCTACTTGATCATGGTGGATGATCGTTTTGATGTGCTCTTGGATTCGGTTAGCAAGAATTTTATTTAGTATTTTTGCATCTATATTCATCAGAGAAATTGGCCTGAAGTTCTCTTTCTTTGTTGGATCTTTTTGTGGTTTAGGTATTAGCGTAATTGTGGCTTCGAAGAATGAGTTGGGCAGTGTCCCTTCTGTCTCTATTTTGTGGAATAGTTTGAAGAGTATTGGTGTTAAGTCTTCTTTGAAGGTCTGGTAGAATTCTGCACTAAAACCATCTGGTCCCGTACTTTTTTTGGTTGGGAGGCTTTCTATAACCCCTTCTATTTCTTTAGGGGTTATGGGACTATTTAGCTGGTCTACTTGATGCTATGTCAGCTCCTTCCTCCAGGTTCCTGTCCTGACTTCCTTTGATGAAGAAGTAATATGGAAGTGTAAGACAAATCAGCCTTTTCCTTCCCATCTTGTGTTTTACCCATGGTGTTTCATCATAGCAATAGTAATCCTAACTAGGACATCCCTCTTCACAATTTTTAAAAATACCTTTACTGAGATATAATTCACATATCACTTAATTCACTGATTCTGAGTGTATTATTAGATGATTTTTTAATACTCTCATGGACTTGGGAAACTGTCATCATAGCCTAATTTTAGAACTTTTGTTTTATCATTCTAAAAGAAATCCATTAGTGATTACTGTACGTTTCCCAACTAATTGACCAAATATCAAGCAGACATTGGTCTTTTTATTCCCTGTCTTTGTATGTAGCCTCTTCAGCACTTTTTCAGTGCTAGGTCTAAGAACAACCTACCTGAGATAACAGCCATTATTTAGCAAAAACCTTACATAAATAGCTTTTGTGCACTCTGTCTTCATTTCATTTACCACAGTCATTTTATGAACTCTTTTTTTTTTAATTACCCCAACTTTCAGATAAGCAACTTGGTTTTCAATATACTGTGATAGCATACCAAAGTCAACATAGAGATGATTAAAGTTGTGTTATAATCCTAATGGGCATGCCCACAATTCTGGAAGTTTCCAGTACATTAAAATGAGGTATGGTAGAGGAGTTTAAGTCAGAGATTGAACCAAACAACATTTTGGTTAAGTCTTCTGTTGCCTTCAGCAAACAGTTCCCTTATAAGACTTAACCTAAATATACTGAACACCTTCCATACGAACAGACCTTAATGGCAGAATCAATGTACTCAAAAGTCTTGCAGCTTACCTATGAAGCACCATAGATAATCTGTGGAGCTTATGTTTATTGCTAGATTTTTTTATTCTCCTTCAAGGTACCCTTTTATTTACTTGTTTAATTATTTATTTATTTATTTATTTATTCAATTTTAATTTATTTACATTTCAAGTGTTATCCCATTACCCAGGTTCCCCCTTCCTGGAAATGCCCTATCCCATCCCTCCTTCCCCTGCTTCTATGAGGGTGTTCCTCCACCCAAACCCACCCATTCCCACCTCCCCTCCCTCAATTTCCCTACACTGGGGCATCTATAGAACCTTCACAGGACCAAGGACCTCTCCTCCCACTGATGCCTGACAAGGCTGTCCTCTGCTACATATGCCACTTGTACTCCTTGGTTGGCAGCTTAGTCCCTGGGAGCTCTGGGAGTCTGGTTGGTTGATATTGTTGTTCTTCCTATGGGGTTACAAACCCCTTCAGCTTCTTCAGTCCTTTCTCTAACTCCTCCATTGGGGCCCAGGACTCAGTGAAATGGTTGGCTATGAGCATTCAACTCTGTGTTTATCAGGCACTGGCAGGGCATCTCAGGAAACAGCTATATCAGGCTCCTTTCAGCAAACCTTTCTAAGCATCCACAATAGTGTCTGAGTTTGAGGACTGTATCTAGGATGAATCCCCAGCCTCATGCCTATAAAATTATACATCTGGTTTCAAGTTACTTTAAAAGAAATAGAGTAATTTTTAAATGTTGTTTTAATGGCTTATTATATAAAACTGAAATTTTGAAATGCATCTTTTATATGTCTACATAAACATAAGAAAAACTACTGGTTCAACTTTAGTATTGATGCCTGATTCCATCTCAAACCTTCACCTTAGTCCTTACCAACACTTCTTGCCATGATGAATAAAGCAAGATCTAGAGGAGTGAGTAAAACTGCCTCTTTTTCACATTACTTAGTAATATGAACATCAAAGAAACCACATCAAAACTTCATGTAGACTTCAAAGTATGAACTCTTCTATTGGCACGGGATAGAACTGAGGACCTCATCTCATTAGTGTACAGCTTCAGACTCCTTTTTCAGTTTAACAAGGACTCACGGGCTACTAACTGTGGGCAATGTATATTGAGGGGACACACAGGGGAAAGAAACTGTTCACCATCTGGAAAGCTATATCATGTATATAGCCATAACTATTTATCTATCCGTCTGTCTGTCTACCTATCTACCTATGCATCTGGTCTTCAGAAGACAGACTGACACATCCACCCATACCACACACACACACACACACACACACACACACACACACACACACACAGCTTAACTTCAAAACCACAAAATGACACCCTGGCAGCATTTGGATGATGAGTTCAGATATCTTGAATTTGTTCCTCTCTCTTTGTCTTTCCTTCTCTCTGTCTTCTCAGTTGAGGAGGAGTATCATAAATGTTACTTTCTTTAGAGGGCTGTTTTCAGGATGTTCCTTATATTTAGCTGCTCATCCTTTATAAGAATGCCTGACAGATCATTCTTATGTGAAAGAGCCAAAACATTAAAGATGGATAGCTGCCTAAATTTTATTCTTGTCTAGTTTCTATCAAATGATTCTGTATAGTATTAGAGAATACTATAAACAAGAAGCTCAGCAAACTATTTTATTTTCCTACTATTGGTTTTGGCAGCCTGATGATAGCTCTAGCTGCAATTATTATGTTAGGTATTATGTTATCCTGTCAATAGTGTCAGATAAGAGGAAATAAAAGTAAGAAGTTGAAATTCTAGAAAGTTCTAAATTACCTCATAACTCTTGATTCTCTTTCATCTTACTCTTAAACCCCTAACAGTACAAGGAAGGTAAATAGTAGGTTGTGCTATGATGGATTAGCACAGCTGGGCATAACTAAGACAGTTGTTGGAAGCCAAAATGTTGTGGATTACCCACATCTGTTTCCCAAGTTTCCTGGGTCTATTGACACTAATGATAATCCTCCTTCTTAACAAGCTTAGCACATAAGGTGTATCCAGGGACTTTCTCAAGAGAGGTGCTACTTTGCTGTTGATTTAGAGATCTACCATGACTGCATCCTAGCTACACAAATTCTTTGTGGATCAGATGATATGATTAAAAGAACTATCAATTTTCTCCCTTTTGATCAGACATAAATCTAAAGGAAGGTACTACCAGCAATCTATTAGTACAATTACCCCCAAACCCTATGAGTTATTGAGCCCAGTGTCTGAAGAAAGTGCTCACTGAAGGTTTTTTTTTAAGTTCTTAACACACACTTTTTAATTACCCTTTTAATGCTGCCAATTAAAACTGTACTCGACCAGGGTCTTTTCAGAAAGGCATGATATTTCTATCACTTAGACTTCCGGAAGTATGAGAATTTGCAGTCACTGAAGCAATCTCCTGCTTTATTCTTTATTCTCCACCCTTAACTCAGACTCATAGATAAATATTAAACTCTCCCTGAAAAAGTGATAAATCTTCTTGTAACTCATCTGGCAACATTATATAGAGTGATTCTTTCCTTCTGGGGGTTGAGCTAGCAGATCATAATTTATCCAATACTATTATCATCTTAAAATTTTGTCATGTAGAGTCCCATTAGGTTAAAAAATATCTCATCATTTTATTATATAGAAGTCTTGGCTTCTTGCTGAGCTGGCTTTTCATCCAGTTATAAGCCACATCAATGAAGTGACATTTCATGATCAACATTGTGCCTAGAATGAACCATCTCCTAAACAACAAAACCGATTCCTTGAAAAACACTAATATCCTAATTATTTTTAATGAGAAGTTAGGTCAGTATATATATATATATATATATATATATATATATATATATATATGACAGCAACAAGAAAATTTCTATGATCAAATAATATAAGGAATGGCCATTCTAACCAGGCCCAGAGATGGTGCCACTAACCCTCTCTGCATATCCATTTTTCTTGTATCACTAATATTCGTTGTTATTATTGAGCTCATAAAGCATAGTACAAGTAAGGCCAGCTTCCACTTTAGAAATGAGTTTTGTCTAATTTTTTTCAACCTAAATCTCCCCACTTTGTAAAAGCAATTCAGTAAGTACCTACAAAGCATCTCACAATACAGCTAAATATTTAGGTATAAAAATTATTCAAATGTTATAGCATGGAATGTAAATTTTATCTCTACAGAAACGTTTATTGCTCTGAAAAAGGAAGTGCTCTGTTTACTCTTCACTGTCAAAAGAATTTATTTTAAGAAATGAATGGTTTCTATTCTTTTTCAAGGTGTGAAAGCCATACAAATGGCAAAGGAGACTGATTGTGTAGCAAAGCCTACACCTCACAATTCAATAGGTGATAGGCTTTTTATTAAGCTAAATTAAGACTAACAAGCATAGGACTTATATATATATATATATATATATATATATACATATATATATATACATATATATATGTATGTATATATATATATATATATATGGTGTGTGTGTGTGTGTGTGTGTGTGTGTGTGTGTGTGTGTGGTTTTAGGACTGGCTGTGTACCTCATACCTTGGTATCACTGAGAAATTACAAACCACAATAATGATTGCTTACACCTCTTAAACAGATGAAATTATCGTGTGGACATTGCCAAATTCTATGAATAGATGACTGATCTGGCAAGAAGACTTTCCCCTCCAGTTTGTCTTGGCTTGCACAAGAAAAGGAATTTGGTACAACAACAACAAAAAAAATAGGTAAGAGAAGTCTCTTGTGCAGACCAAGATTTTTTTCCTTTTCAAAGAAGGTATCTTTACTTCCTTGACCAATGGCATATAAAATTTGAACTTCGAGGAAACTTCAAGCACCCTCCTGAATACAAGAACTTCCTTGAATGAAAAAAGACACCTGGACATGCAGGTATTAAGGGACTATCCCCAAATCATTCAGCTAATAAGTATAACCCTAGCTGATAGTTTCATTTTTCCATTATGTTTCCCAAATCCTACTTTGAAGGCTTTGCAGGCATAAGGATACAGGATTATAAATCAACAGTGCTCCTCAAAAATTCTTGCTCTAATACTACTAAAAAGGAAAAATAGACAAATGCAAAATTCAGAATTCTTCTCTTGGAAATTTTCCTGATTGTGGAGAAATGTAGTTTACCTTTATAAAAAAATCTGTGGCTCTAAGCAAATGTAAATAACCCAGAAAAATTGGACATGTTATACAGGCTTTTATCTTTAGGACATTCATTTATGTTGTGTGTTTGTGATTATCTCTGGACTATACAAAAACTTCTTATAACTGAAAAGAAACTCTAAATTATGAAAATGTGGTGGTCTATTGGGAATGGATTCTGTTGGGACCGTTTTTGAAACTGTGGAAACAATAGAATAATCATCAGTTACAATTGATTTCCATTTTTATTTCTAATTTCACATTCCATTTTCATGATTGTATGGTCTAAGTATTTTGCAAAATGCTATAGCATGTCAAACAATGTAAGCCAAGAATATTAAAAGGAAAAGAATAGCGTGAATTTGAATAATAGATGGGCATTAAAATTCTGATATTGCTTGCTTCTGACAAATGTTTAATGAAGAGAAAGTAGCACTATTAATTCATTCTCATGATAGTTTACAAGATGAAAACAAAACAAAGCATATGAATATGAATCCCTTTCCATCACAATTTTTATTCTCATATGATAGCTATATCCCAACTGTGAACTTCATTTTAGGAAGAATCAATGTAATAATGCAATTCATTCCAAATTATTCAGCCTACTGAGTGGTATGTGGTCATTTATAGGAAGAATTATTCATTCTTCTCAAAAACCCTATGGGCTTCTGTGCTGCATTTGTTTTATTTCATTTATTTCCTTTTTTAATGTTTACCAAATCACTTGCTTCTGAGATGAATAAAGTACCCAACATTTTGTCATCATGACTCATAGCTTGCTTTTATGTGGAAAGTGAAATAACCAAAAACATGCCATTTATTAAATTCCAATTATGAACTAATTAGACTCCTTACATGGTACATCATTTACATTTTATAACAAACTTGGGACACAGGTAGTACTCTCCACATTTAAGTAGGCAAAAATCCTACTTAAGAGAAGGCAAGTTATGCATTCATTTAAAAATTGGGCCAAGATTTCATCCTTAATTTGTCAGTCAAAAGCCAACTCTGCTTTTTCTACAGTTTGAAAAATCAACATCTTAAACTTATAGTTTGATTTTCTCAAGGATATCCTCAAATCTACGTGACAGAGGACTCATTAATATAACATGCCCACTGAGGTACCTATATACAGCTAATTCCACATTCCCTGTTTAACACTTTCTTTCTCTCTCTTTCAGCTAACAACTCTTTTCTCTGCACCCCTAAACACTTGATTCTTCTAGTTATTCTACTCTTTTTTTTTCTAGAAAATTTCCATAGGGTATTCTTTCTGGAAATGTTCCAGTGATGACTGAAGTAGGAATTTCTGGTTTCTTTGGAGACTCAGTTGTGTCATGTCATGTTTTTCTAGAAACTTTCTTTTTTTTTTCTTTTTTGAGTTTTATTTATTTTTTATTAGATATATTCTTTATTTAAATTTCAAATGATTTCCCCTTTCCTGGTTTCCCCCTCCCTGAAAGTCCCATAAGCCGTCTTCCCTCCCCCTGTTCTCCAATCAAACCCCTCCCTCTTCCCTGTCCTGGTATTCTCCTACACTGCTGCATGGAGCATTTCCAGGACCAAGGAAATTCCTTCTTCTTGGGAATCATTTGATATGTGGGTTGTGTCTTGGGTATTCTGAGCTTCTGGACTAATATCCTCTTATCAGTGACTGCATACCATGTGTGTTCTTTTGTGATTGAGTTACCTCACTTAGGATGATATTTTTCAGTTCTACCCATTTGCCTAAGAATTTCATGAATTCACTTAAGAATTGGGCCAAGATTTCATCCTTAATTTTATCCAGGTAAAAACTCAGGTTTTTAATACCTGAGTACTACTCCATTGTATAAGTGTATCACATTTTCTTTCTTTATTCCTCTGTTGAGGGACATCTGGGTTCTTTCCAGCTTCTGGCTATTATAAATAGGGCTGCTATGAACATAGTGGAGCATGTATCCTTATTACATGCTGAGGAATTCTCTGGGTATATGCCCAGGAGTGGTATAACAGGATCCTCCAGTATTATCATGCCCAGTTTTCTGAGGAACCACCAAAATGCTTTCCAGAGTGGTTGTACCAGCTTGCAATCCCACCAGCAGTGGAGGAGTGTTCCTCTTTCTCCACATCCTCACCAGCACCTGTTGTCTCCTGAGTTTTTGATCTTAGTATGAAATGTTTTTGCTGAAAACAGACACATGGTGCATTCCTGGAAACTGTGTGGGAAAGATGCATGTGATATTTTGCTAGAGCAGACACTTGAGAGAATACATGGTGTTGGGAAAGGGTACAAATATAACCCAACAGACAATGGACAATGCTGTGTGGTATTAGTTCACTTTGCCACTCTTTGCTGGTCTTCATTGGGGTTTACTGATAAATGGTCTTTGCTGACAATCCTGTGAATTCTTCACTGATCATCATTTGTATGATGTCATAGAAAGAAGTGTACAAAAGAACTTTTGGCAGTATTCAGGCAGCTTCTTGCCCCTTCCATAGACATGGGCCAATTGGCAGAGCCTCACGGTTTCTTCTGGATCAAACTGCCATTGCTGATTCATGAATGATGGTTGTGAGTAGACTGAGCTACCAATGCTAATTAGTGTGAACTGAATTGCTACAATCCAGACAACGATGTTTAGAATCATCCCAAAGAACTATTTCTAAACAGGTCCATATCTTCCATTGACTGATTAACCTTTTCTTTCCACTACCTCTGGTGGATGGTGTGCTAGAAGGCAGACTAAAGCATTTAAGAAGCCTTATTAAAGTAGGTATAAAAAATGTAAGCATACAGATGACCTTATTTTCAAAAATGCTTCTCTATCATACTTTTAGCGTTCTATTAACCTTGCTTTGATTATGTCTGTTATCTTCAATATTTGAGCTTCAACTTCTCTACAGAGAATTGTCCACACTGTGGAACTATAAAAAGAAAATTCATTTCCCTCTTTCTTCTCATCTCCTTCACACAAGGCTTGTTTTCCCTCTTTCTTTTCTCAATACTGTGGTTACTAGACTTTCATATACTCCATCTTTTATTCTATCTGGAGTCAATGTATGCTTTTCAGCAATATGAAATAACAAAAGATATCCCTTTAGTTTTTTCCTTTCTTGTGGCAGGTAATTCCCACTTAATCCATGCACAAATTACTGATCATCTTCAATATGAAGATAAATATGTAATCCTTTCTGGATTTCAGTAAACTAGTTCCTTGAGATTATAATTGTGAATATAGTTACATTCAATAGTGGAACCAAAGCCCTTCGTAATTGCCCTCTCCAAATTTCTTAGTGAACTGCCAATTTTGCTCAACTCTACTTTTACTGAATTTTCTGAGTTCTCTCTGATATTTTTTGCCTAGAAAAAGGGCTCTCTGATTAGTTACCAAGTGCTTCCATAATGTCAGTAGATTTCAACTGATCATCATGAACATTTTGAAGGAGCTGGCAAGTTATAATCTGGACAGAACAACAGAATAAAAACCCAAGACAATTTTACATAATGCATTTCTTAATTCTGCTTTTCAGCTTTTGGCAGAAAGTCAAGCTCTTTCTATTCACTCCAGACAATGACAGTTGTTTAAGGAAATTGAACATAATAGAAACAGACTGGGGAGAAGCTATAATAACGTGTCTTTCTGGTCTAGAAACATAGCCCAGCAGCAGAGTGCTTCCATAGCAATGTACTGTTCCTTAGGATGAATCCATAGCATGGCAAAATAAAATACAAAGGTCGAATTTGAAAACAATGAAAGGATACTGAAAGAATCATCAATATTATGTCTATATTTTTAATATGGATACTTTTATAAGAAAGAAGATCAACTTTTCCATATAAGTAGTGCCAGCATTTAATGAGTGTTTCTTCATAACCAATATTTTCATCACAAGTTACTGTTTAGAAATATATGATATAATTCTGTGTCTTTAAAATGGCTCCATCTAAGCAAAGCTGTTAAGGGTTAAATGTGGAGTAGCAGAAGCATCCTGAGAGACAGATAAGCAATGAGTGTAACTGCGCAAGTAGACTGATGGCCCCACTGTGTTGCAAGATGCTTTGGGAGATAAGGGAAAGAGCCTTGTTGAGGAAAGGTATTAATTAAATCAGAGTGTTATAGTGGGAGCCCCAGCTGTCCTGCTCTTAGTTAAGAGCAGCCACTGAGCAGCAATTGGGTCACTTTAGTGCTTTTGATTTGTTTTTAAAATAGCACAGCTTGAGCCAGGGATTGCTACTCTTTCAAGAAACACCAGAAGATTATGGACAGTGAGGAGTTGGAATCACCTACCAAGAGATACTGAATAGTTTCCTGAACTCTCAGAAGGAGAGCTGTTCTCTGTAATTTCACTTTCTTTTCACTGTTATTTTCAGCCTTGCTTAGTCCTTAAACCAAATTAGTATGGTTATGTTCAAAACATTCATCTAAGCACAGTCTTTTTTAGAAGATACTGAATATTTGAAACTGATATTTGCATACGATTGATCACAAGATGCCTACTGACCTGAGTGATAGCTTGGTTGCTACTACAAAAATACAAAATAGCTCTAAAAAGCAGTATAAACATCTCTAATGCCCCTAAGTCCTTAGCTCTAAAATTAAATGTAAATTATCTGGAAATATTCTTTATCATCAGCATGTCAATCCCCTGTACCTGCTACTATGTTATGCAGAAGCATGAGTTTTCAATAAAAAATTTCCCTCATCTCTAACAGAAATTTTATTTTAGATTTTTGCAGAATTAGCTTCTAAAATCCATCAAGGTTAAAGCTAAGTTAATTTTTAAAACTTGGAAGCTATACACCTCTGTAGAACATTTGGTAATGAAAGAGTGAATATTTAAAATGTACCTTTGACTTCTGGGTAAGATAGCATACTCTTTATTGCCTCTTTATTATGCCCTGGTGAAAAAGGAGAGTAAATGAAGGGTTCAAATAACCCAAACCAAATCTATTTTAAAGAGAAGAGAAGAGAAGAGAAGAGAAGAGAAGAGAAGAGAAGAGAAGAGAAGAGAAGAGAAGAGAAGAGAAGAGAAGAGAAGAGAAACACTTCAGAAATCTTTGAAGGTAATACTAATACATTTGAAAACTGCCTAGTGGTTGATGGGTACAAAGACAAAAAACCAAGCTAGTCACAGCTCCAGCTGAAGTATGATTCCTCCAAATCAAAAGGGCAGTGGTCCTGATGAAAACACATTAGCAATCAAATCCACAGTATAATCTCACATCCCTTAGTTTCCAGAGAACAAGTTGTAGGATATCTGCAGGAAGACAAAGATTCCTCCAAGGAAACTGTGATGGACAGTTTTGAGGCCACAGACAAAGGACTAAGAGAAGATGTTAAACATCATTCAGTCTCACCATACTGCTTTCAGACCAACATGGATATCACAAGAGTGAAGGTCTAAAGATGGACTGAATAGGCCTAAGGCATGTTTGGCAATTTAACAGCATTTATTGGAGAAACACTACTGACTGTTATACATGGGTGCCTCAGAAATGTTGAGGTGGAAAGTGTCAGAAATGGCTAGATCTCTATTTTGTTTAACTAATATTTAGTGCCCTTAGTTTTAAAGATGACAAATTACATTTTTTCACTCAGTATCCAAGTCCCATTTTTCTGTACCCTCTCAAAAACAACTGAATGAAAACAGATGTTTGCAAGCCTCTCTACATAATCAGATTCTCTCCTAAACAGAATCAGTGACATATATCAAAGTGAAGATAATGTACAAAAATTATGGAAAATAATTAATAATAATAATAATAATAATAATAATAAGTAGTAGTAGTAGTAGTAGTAGTAGTAGTAATAGTAGTAGTAGTAAAGGGAGAATGAAGGGGAAAACTAACAACAATACCATCCAACAGAAGTGTAAAACACAGCAAAGAAACACAAATCACTTCAGAAAATAAGCCACTATGACACCTCCATAATGCCAAAATTTCTCAAGCCCTAAAGCAAGACAACTAAAATGGCAGAAAAAGATTTCAAGGGAGTACTTTTTCAACACATCAATGACCACACACTCAAATAGAAAAGAAGATGAACAAAGTGTAAATACTCAACAACTCACTTTAAGGAGTTATGAGTCTTTCTTTTTTTTAATTTATTTTTTATTAGATATTTTCTTTATTTACATTTCAAATGTTATCTCCTTTCCTCATTTCCTCTTCAATCCCCCCTTTCCCATCTACCCTCCCCCTGCTCACCAAAACACCAACTCATGCTTCCCTGTCCTGGGATTCTCCTACACTGGGGCATCAAGCCTTCACAGGACCAAGGGCCTCTCCTCTCATTGATGTTCAACATGACCACACTCTGCTACATATGCAGCTGGAGCCATGGGTTGCTTCATGTGTACTATTTTGTTGGTAGTTTAGTCCCTAGGAGCTGTAGGGGTATTGGGTGGTTCATATTGTTGTTCTTCCTATGACAGTGTAAACCCCTTCAACTTCTTGGGTCCTTTCTCTAGTTTCTCCATTGTGGACTCTATGCTCAATCCAATGGCTGGGTGAGAGCATCTACCTCTGTATTTGTCAGATGCTGGTAGAGCCTCTCAGGAAACAGTTCTATCACACCCCTGTCAGCAAGCCCTTGTTTGGCATCCACAATAGTGTTGGTGTTTGGTAACATTTTATGTGATGGATCTCCAGATGGAGCAGTCTCTGGATGACCTTTCCTTCTCTCTCTGCTCCACACTTTGTCTCTATATCTCCTCCCATGGGTATTTTGTAGCCCCCTTCTAAGAAGGACCAAAGTATCCACACTTTTGTATTCCTTCTTCTTAAGCTTCATGTGGTCTGTGAAATGTATCTTGGGTATTCCAAACTTCTGGGCTTATATCCACTTATCAGTGAGTGCATACCACGTGTGTTCATTTGTGAATGGGTTACCTCACTTAGGATGATATTTTCTAGTTCCATCCATTTGCCTAAGAATTTCATGATTCCTTTTTTAATAGCTGAGTATCACTTCATTGTGTAAATGTATGACAGTTTCTGTATCCATTCCTCTGTTGAGGGACATCTCGGTTCTTTCCAGCTTCTGGTTCTCATAAATAAGGCTGCTATGAAAATAGTGGAGCATGTGTCCTTATTGCATGCTGGGGAAATCTCTGGGTATATGCCCAGGAGTGGTATAGCAAGATCCTCTGGAGTGTCATGCCCAATTTTCTGAGGAACTGCCAAACTGACTTCCAGAGTGGTTGAACCAGCTTGCAATTCCACCAGCAATGAAGTAGAGTTCCTCTTTCTCTACATCCTCACCAACATCTGCTGTCACCTGAGTTTTTTATCTTAGCTATTCTTTTCATTCACTGTTACTCACTGCAAAAAGAAGCTTCTCTGGCCAATACTGAAAGCAGTAGTAATCTATGTATTCAAAAAAATGAACATTTATAAAACAAGTTAGCTACACATCCATTTAGTAAAATGACAGTTGTAGATTGCTGCCTACGGCCTATTGACTTCTAAGCAATTGGTTTTTGATTTGTTTTGTTTTTACCAAATTACAACATCAAGCATGTACTCTGGCCCATGCAGTGGACCTCAAGTCCAATAAGACAGCAATTGATTCTAGCCACCCAAAACTGTCTTGCCACCACTGTACCAGCAAGCAAAACTGGCAGTTCTATATCATAGCCCCCAGGGTATATAGCTATTTATTTCTCTCTGCTGCATAGCATTTTTGGGTACTAGGAACTCTAGTCATTAATGAAACAACTCCAAACTCAGTTCCCCATTGATTTCCTTGTCAACCAGTATCCAAATTGTGTGGTATCTTTAGAAGTAAGTTCTAGTTTTGGTGAATGACCAAGAGCAATGACGACTGTCTGTATTTGCGGGAGTCACTGGGCCCTTCATGACCAAGAGAGTATGCTATCATCATTATGATAATGTTATCACATGTGTATGTATATGTTCATACTTATAAAAATATATGTTTTGCATGTAAGAAATGCATACAGTGGTCTACATATCAATTATATCTTGATAAAGCTGTGAAAAATTCTTCTGACCTAAGCCCTAGATAGTCATTTTGAACCAAAATGAAAAGGAGGCCTAAAAATAATCATGATAGAGGGCAGCAAGAGAAGCACAACAAATACAGGGCTTGTTTCAGCTGTTCATACATGGAAGATAAGGAAATTCAAACATACAGTATATTTGGATGCATATAGATGCTAGATAGAAACTGGAAGAGAAATCTTTTAAGCTGGGGATATAAAATTGAGTTATATTCTATTTTTTACATCATATACAAGAATAGCTAGAACCACTATAACTGCTTCTCCTATTACAAAGCAGCCACCATTTCTTATGATCCACTATGGATCAGTCATTGCAATAAGCATTTTGCATGCATTATCTGGTTTAATTGTCTTTCATCCCATTGAGGTGGAGTCTATTTTTATTCATAGTTTAGAGATGAAGAATCTAGGTCACTAAAAGCTTCAGCAACATAGACAAGGTCATATAACTTTATAAGTGGCAGAGCAAGGATGGAACTCCAGGCATATATCCAAGTCTAAGAAACACCAATAACCAGAGTGACTGTGCAGCTCGTATTGGACTGGGATCTCTACCTCATTGTCTTCTGTATTCTTTCAATAAGTTTCCACCCATGAAAGGAATTTGGGTATGTCTGTTTATTACAATTTTAAAGATGCTAATGCCACAAATTATATCTGGTATTCCAAAAACCTCTCTAAGTGTGGATCAGGTATAAATAATCAACATAGATATATGCTAAATATGAACATAGTTCATGATATTCTACCACATTGTATGGAAGATAGTACACAATGATTCATTATTTATACAGCACAATGATATGGAGCACAATCCATGATAAAGAGTACTATGTACATATATAAATAGAATACACACATTACAAAATTTGATTGAGAATAACATTGATATGGCGAAATTTACATACACACTATGGGTGAAACATTAAGTGAAGCATAATGTGTCTTTTATAGTATTTAATTCTTATACAAATGCTACAAGATAACATCTATATGTACAGATGAGGAAACTGATGCTCAGAACAACATATTCTAGCAAAAACTATCCACCCAGGAGTCATAGAACTAGACTAAAAACTTAGCCATTTGGACAGAAATAGTTGGTCACAATGTCTAAGTAGCATAGTTAGGGGCAGGAAAGGAAAATAATTTTTCTACCAGGCTAAAAAGAAGAAAATATATATTGGGTATGAATTTTCATTTTCATGTAAGGTTTAGTTATACTTGGAAGTAAGCACACTTGATATATCAAAATGGAAATTTGCAAAATAGAAACATTAAATACAAGCATTTGCATTACAAAGGTTTATTTGCTTCACAAAGAATTGTTGCAGGTTTCCACTAAATAGGTCTTTCTAGTCATATTTAGAATGTGATTGGTTCTCTCCCACAAAGCAGGAAAGAAATTAGTGTACACACTATTTCAATAATATGACTATTTTAAGCAACCAAGTGCATCTTTACCACATTCCACATGCAAACTTTGACGATCCAGGCAAATACTAAACCAACAAGGAAAGAGAATACAGCTTAGGAATAGCAAACTCCTTTATTTTATAGATGATAAAATGGAGCCTCAAAAACTGTGACTTAGCTGATGATATAACTAGTTGTGGCATGTTAGTTAATGGTTTGCTGATCTTTTAGTCCTCATCCAAAGTTTCTTTTAGATTCACCATCCCATTGCTTATAAATTAAAAGCAAACATAACATCAATGAATATTACATAAAATATTCCAAATTTCTACTTTTTGTTGACAATATTGGAGATGATTTAAAGGAGATAAAGTATCCCGTATTAACTTGGATGCTGCTATTACAAAAATACAAGTGTCACTCATTTCTCTCCTCCAATTTCTCCCACCTTCTTAGTATCCCTAGGATGAAATCCATGCATATATCTAAAAGCTAAGAAAGTACTTGCTTGGCTCTGTGACAACATTCCTTTGTCAATGGAGAATTACATTCTTCCAGTGTGACATCAAGTGAACACAGTTGCTTTGCATAAGTGGTTCAAAAAAGCTTTCTGTTTCAATTCACAGAGGCTGATGGATTTATTGTGTAACTTATCAGAGTGATACTTATCAAAGGTTAAAGGTGAAACTCACTTTTTCACTCTTGATTTGTCTGAAGAATAATATAAGCAATAATAAGTGAAGTCTGAAGATAAGAGATAAACTCCCATGAAAATTTTTTATGTGGATGAACATAGATGAAGTGCAAGCACTTACTCTCGTGAATTGCAGTGGATGTAATAGCCTAGAGCCTATGTGACTGGAATCTCTATCAAGTCAGTACAGGTCCTCAGTCTTCAAGGTGTTTGGCTCATACCATTTATATTTTGATCTGGTTCATTAAACATATAATTTATTGGTTATTAAAATGCCCTGCAGTATTTTTCCATTATAGAAAAATACAAGAAATGATTTATTCTGCTTGTGTGAAAATTGATACATGTCATGAAGACAAAATTTTTAATTTGTTTCCAAATAGTACTTCTTTACTACCGAAACTGGTTATAGCTCTCAAACCATAATCATACTGAAAACTTGATTACATCTGTCAGTTGTATTGGTTTGGATGCGAAAAATCTATCTTTCTAAACCTGGTTGGTCTAGAGCACTCATCCTACTGTTTTAGGCATTGGCTTATGCCCCTCTATAGGCAGACACATAAAAATAGATGGAACTAGGAAAATAAAGTCTCCTTGAACACTTGAAGTTACAAATTTCTTCCAACAACACATGCAGCATCTTGCATGTGAGTCAAGAGAAGGACAAAGTGAATGAAAATGAAGGACAAATACAGTAAGTCACTCTTAGTGAGAAGCATCTCTTCGCTATTTTATCTATTGGTCATAAACAGAAATCCCAGCCCAGAGGTTATAGTTCTGGATCATCAAACCTCATCTTCACTTATAGTGGCTTCCTGAAGTATTTCTCCCCATACACCCATGTTTGCTTTTTCTAAACAGAATATTTCACACCATAAAAGAGAGCTGGAAAAGGTCAACTAGAGATGAAAATCCTTTGCAGAACTAATGACTTTTTCCATCATATCTTCCCTTTGAATACATATAGCTTCATTCCTTCCAGAATGTCCCTCATTTGTGTTTAGCTTCTCCCTCAGCTGCAATGCTAGAGCTATGCATACCTTGATTTGAAGACAAATAAGAGGCTTAGTATTCCAGAGACATAATGACAGTAAATAAGCAGTCCTTGCGTTCTTAAGCATTTTATTGTTAAGTTTGCCACATATTTTGAGCTTTTCTACTCCAGACAATATTTTGCATGGGGATTTTTAACACCATTTAGAATCCAGCAATATTCAGAGGAGCTGCAAATTCTGCTACTTTTCCTTCTGTAGCCATAAACTCATTCACCCTACCCATCCTAATGGGGTTGAATTAATGAAGCTTTCAAAAGTGCAGCATTTGGTGAAAATTAGAGGAGTACCTGAAGGACTGGTTATTTGCAAATTCACTAGCAAATGAGGTTGTGATTTTGGCTGCTGAGTAGCATGTATGTAATATCCTGCTGTATTGTCTCCAATGCACCACATTCAACTCTCTATCATCCACACTAATGAAGGGGAGCAATAAAACTGATAATGTAAAGCAGCAGGTGATTTTCCCATTCCTTCATTAACTTAGGGAGCAGAGAGAAAGGGATCCACTCATTAACCCGGGTTGTAGGGAGAAAGAAATGTAAGAGCTGCTGCAAAAGAGGGATATAACGGAAATCTTACTTCCTGAAGGTTGCCATAAGGGGGGGAGGGAACAAATATGGATGAGTTGTCTTTGAAAACTGCCTGCCTTGCCTGTTACCTGCTTCCCCCATGAACTACTATCCCTGCTAATCTCTTAGTTTCCCAGCATGCCTAGACAGCTATTTCTCCTGCTCTCTCCAAAGAGCCTTGTGCTCTGCATGCTTCTGCGCTCTAATACCCATCCCAAATCAAAGCATACCTGCTTTGTGTTGCATTTCATTTCATCACTGTTCGATGGCTCCCAAGGTGATGTAGCACACATGCTGCCATTCTTCCCCCCATGTGCCCATGGCAGATCACATTAATCAAATATGCCACTTTTTTGCTGATCTCAGAGTCAGCTTCAAAGTTATTACCAACAGTCCAGGCAGTCATTACTGCTTCAATGAAGAAAAAAAAAAGATGTGATAAAAGTTATACAATGTGGATAGAAAGGTACTATCACAGTTTGACAACAGTATCGCAAGTATTTGCCGGGAAGTCCTGGATACAGTTCCAAAAAAGTCAGAAGGAAACTAGATGGAATTTTGACTGTCACAGCAGTTATGTAGCTAACATTTAAAAAGTGAAAACAAGGACTAAAGCATTCTAAAGTATTCTTCTAGTTGATATAGAAAGTAATAGCATTTAACAGATTTTTACACTGATATGTTTAAATGAGCATGTTTAAAAAGTTAAGTAGCTTCTCAATTTTATACTTAAAAATTAATCAGTTTAGCCCACACTGTTAGAAGAATATATAAACAATAGAAATACAGAGATAGGAAAATAGGAAATATGTTGCACAATTTAAATAAATCTCAATATGCTAGAATCACTGTAAATATAAATGCACTAAATTTTCCAGCTGACAGATAAAAAAAGATTGTTCAAGATAAATCAGCATGTAATGGTAACTTTCAGCTAAAACTAGCAACCTGGATTTGATCCATCAGACCCACGTGGTAGAATAAGAGAACCAAGCCCCACAAGTTGGCATCTGACACCCATAGAAATGGCATGAAACATACAAACCCATGTATACACTATATAAACATGTGCATACAATTAAATAATAAAAATAAATGTAAACAAAGATTGTTCAGATGAGCCTTTACAAACTGATTATTTTATCTCACATACACAAAACAATTACAAATAAACAAAAAGCAGTATATAATCCAATAGAAGGGGGGCTGTAAGTACCTTAGTACAAAACAAGACAAATTCTTAAAAAGAAAAATAACCCATATTAAAACATATATGTTTACATGGCAACAAAGACCCAAGTCTTCAGAAAGATAAAACAATTCTAATATTCTCTTTGTTGATCAATATGTCTTCTAAAGCTTAAGATGATGTCAGAAGTCTATGATACAATCATAGTGGAGATGCCTGACCCTGTCTGATGGAAAAGCTAAGAAGGCTAAGGCATGGTTAATGCTGTGCTGGGAGAAATATAGACAACAGTTAAATAATATATCATCTTCATAAAAGATTATTGACATCATTCTTTTAGTAACTGATATTTTAGGCATAATTTAAAATGAAATACAGAATATTTGAATAACACACTTAGCAAGTTTTATCAAATGAATAAAAATAGATTATTTGTTAAAGACTGCTGTCCCAGCATAGCTGTAACAATTTTGTTCCATGCCTGCCCATCATTGACACAGAATAATCGCTTGACTCAGAGCAAGGTTATACTGATCACATACCCTGCTATGTTCTGTATGTTCTGAGATTTGTTAATCTTAAATTTTATACCCATAAGCTCCACTTAGAACCAATTGGAATAAAGGTCAGTTAGAGCTTAAGTCAGGGATGGCCACCCTGCCATAATGTATATGAGCTCATTGTGGTTTGGGGATTTGTTTTTACCTTTATAAGTTGGTGCTAAGAAAAGTATGAGGTCCAGTCTTACTTCCCAAGTCTATGCTAAGACCCTGATTGATCAGTCTTGGGGTATACATTCAATAAACCATTCTTGCTTGACTGAAACCAGAGTCTAAGTGGGTGTTATAGTGATTCCTGAACCCCAAGTATCTAAAAATATACTGTAAATATCTTTGCAAACATAGAAGATGCAATTAATTCAGTTGAATCGGAGCCATAAGACCTTTAACAAATTCTGATAAAACATGTTCCAATCACATAAATTTCCATACAAAACTATAAAGTGAAAGAAACCAAATAAACTTTCCAAAATGTAAAGGTAAAAAGTAATTTTAAAAGCAAAATGAAAAAACAGTTAGAACTTAATAATTATGAAGATTTATACACTCAAATTTCTGAACCCAAGTTGCATTTTGAAGAAATCTAAATCAGTATATTACAAAATTAGAGAGGCTGAAAAGATGATTACACCATTGATATCAGGAATACAGAAATAAATAGCTGAATAAATGAGAAAATAGGGTTTGAAAATGAAGAATAATATTAAATGATGTCAAAATCAAATGTATAATAGCAAGAAACAGCAAAGATGTATGTCAGTTATTTGAAATTTCTAAATGATGAACTTCTAATTGAATTAGTCAAGAAAAAATTGATGTAATTAATATCAGTACAGAAAATGATACCAAAACTATAGATGCTTACATTCAATAGATAAGTTTTATATACACAACTTCTTTTCCATTTATTCAAAATAGTTTTTATACTCACATAATATATACTGATTACATTTCTCCCCCCTCTACTCATAGCTCTTCCTGACTTCACCTCCCATCTGGTTAAACCTCCTTTCTGTTTCTCATTAGAAAACAATCAGGCTTCTAAGAGATAATAATCAAATAAAACAAAACAAAAACTAACACATCAGGGGACTACAGAGATGGATCAGTGGTTAAGAGCAACAGTAGGTCTTCCAGAAGTTCTGAGTTCAATTCTCAGCAACCGCAGTGTGACTTATATACATATTTAATGAGTTCTGATGCCTTCTTCTGACCTCTAGGTGTACATGCAGATAGAGGACTCATGTGCATAAAATATCTTTTAAAGAAATAGAAACAAAACAAATCCAAGATTAAAACGAAAACTAGCACATTAGAATAAGACAAAGCAAAGCTACCAAAGGACAAGAGACCAACAGAAAGCACAAGAAACAGAACCACTCATTCATGCCCTCAAGAATCCCATAAGAAACAATTTTGTAGAGGAATTTTAATTTATCAACATGTCTGCTCTGATTACATCCAAAGACCTTCTAGGCCTTCTAGGTCTGGAATGCAGACAAACCTTTGTGTACACTTTTAATCCCTCTGGTTAGAATCCTCGAGTACATACTTTTAATACTAAACAATAACCTTTAATTGAGGGGCAGACAAAGTGACAAATCAGAGAAAGATTTGCCACAATGAGTCACAGATAGGATATACCCAAGTTTCAGGAGAAAAGCTATTTAAGAGTACTGCAGAGAGAGTCACTTCAGTTAGTTCAATGGAGTGGAGTTGAGTTTGGTGGAGTCAGCTGGGAGTCAGTGTAGTGAGTGCAATGGAGTTTAGTGCATTCATGCATTCATGCAGTTCAGTGCTGGTCAACAGTGGCAGTTGAAGCCAGAGAAAAAGATGGAGGCAAAAATTAGGATACATTTCCACAGTGAGCTTGAGTTAATTAGCTGGGAGAAGAGTTTGAGCCAGAACAGCTGAGTTAAACCTTGACCTCAGATTAAATAATCCAGAGATCATGTAGAATATGCTAATCTAAAACCTTTAATCATCACTCCCTCCTCAACTGCCATATTTACATCTGCATGACCCTTATCCTTTGTTCTTTCACAGAGAAAACACTAAGGTAGGTTCTCCACCAGTGCTTTTTCCTGTGTCCCATCATTTCATCCCATTGCTTGTTTCCATTTCATACTGCATCTTCAGTGTCTCTTATCTGTGCATTCTTTTTCTCCTCAGGAAATTTTCATAAATGGCATTATTATCTACCCAAATGTTTGGGCAAAATCCTGTGGAGGCTCTTTGATGCCTCACTTTTCCTTCTCTCCCTTTGTCTTCAATGACATACCACAACCAAAAGTTGCTAACTGTATTGTCTGAAAGCAGCTCACACTTTCCCTTTATTTCAAACTCACCACCATTGTCTCGATACCCTCCTTTATCCTAATTTATTTCTATACAGATATTCTACATCCCAATTGATAACACAGAGGAAAATAATATATCTTGGAGGCAGACTGTGCCCGGAGGCCAACAGTATCCCCTACTGTAATTATGATCTATGGAAATAAGCCTCTCCAATCTCTTCCTCACTTGTATTTCTTTTTTTTTATTTTATTTTTTTAATTTTATTTTCTATATTCTTTGTTTACATTCCAAAGGATTTCCCCTTTCCCAGTTCACCCCCACCATAGGTCCCATAAGTCCACTCCCCCCTCAACTATTCCCCAATCTCCACCCCCCCACCATTTCTCTGTTCTGGATATACAAAACTGGATCCAATCTTTTCAGGCCCAATCTTTTCTTCTTCTTCGTGTATTTCTTTTTTATCTTGATACTGTATCAAGCTGGTAGAAGCATCAAAAAGAATGGTTTCTTTCTTACATATACACACACACACACACACACACACATATATATATATATATATATATATATATATATATATATATATGCTTATGATTCATCAAGGTAGATGACTGACTATGGGAGCACAAGGCAGTGGGTCACATCACATCCAAACAGAGGAAGTAGAGAAAGGGAAGATAATGCCAGTACTCTGTTTGCTTTCTCCTTTCTTTCTATTCTTGAATTCCAGGCAATGGAGTGGTGGTACCTGCATTTACAGTGGATCTTCCTCTCTCACTTAACTAAATTTAGAAACTCACTTACACACATACCCAGAAGTATGTGTCTCAGGTGATTATACATTCTGTCAAACTGACACTGATATTGACCATCAAACTTGTAAAACATAGATTATAAAGTTTGATTTTTGTGGGCCCATTACTATGATTAAGTGAAAATGAAGATGAAAAGCATCCAACACTGTGTCTTTTCTATAGGAGGCACACAATAGATATGGCCTTTTTCTCTTTCCTTATAACTTAATCACCTATAGCTTGAACACAAGTTTGTATCATTTCTCCTATGAAAACCCTTTAGATGTTTCAAAATCAAAATCCATTAATTGAGAGAGAAAACTCTTCATAAATTGACTCATGTTTTGACACTTGCCACAAATCCATAGGTTCTTTAAATAACCAAAATTATATCTTTCTATCCCCAAAACCTAACAGTAGAGTCAGGTTCAAAATAGGAACTCTTAAAATACAGAATAAGTATTCACTTAAATATATGTTTAATTTTTCAATTTTATCCAGTTCATAATTATAAAATCATTGATATTTGAAATTTTCTTCAGAAGATTTTGATGGAAAGAATAAGATGCTACTAAATTAAGAAAAAAGACAGGGTTTCTATTTTAACATGTTTGTTATTTTGTGAATATATGCATCATCAGGTGTTGCTTTACTCTGAAGTTTCTTAAATTGACACTATAATGCCATGTCATTGGAAAATCGTGCCTACAGTAATCATGAAGGATAGATCAAAGGGGAATAAATGGCATATAATGCAAGAATCAAACAACAATGCTACATGGTAAACATCTCCAATAGCCTAATTTTCTGTGATAATCACAGTAGTATCACTTTGTATTAAGTAAGGGCTTTTCATATTAGATATCAAAATAATTGAATATATTCCTGTAATATTTTTACTACAAATTCTTTGGCAGGCAAAGAGGAATTATAAAATTATAGCTCAGAGAAATAAAAAGTTAATCTTTTGTATATGTTTGTTGTTTCTAAATCTCAGATAGTCCTGTTTTGACTCTCTGAGGCTTCTAAGCACTGTTGATGAAAATCACACAGCTGGATTTATAAATAGTGCAAATTTTTGATCACTGATGACCCCCAAACACCCTTGACTGCACCTCTTTGGTGACAATGGTCTTAGTTTTCTATGCTTCTACATTGTTTGCAGCTGTCACGTGTGTGCTCAATCTTACTAGGTAGCTGACACTGGTTGTGAACTCTGCATTCTCCTGAATCCACATCTCAGTCCTGATGTTTTAAGTGTGTGCCACCATGCCTAAGCTGTGTTTTCAAAATCTATAATAAAATGTACATGCATTACACTCACATAAAACATACACATGCATATGTATGTGCATAAAAAATTGGCATACTAGGTCAGCGGTGAATATATGTAGTTAAGTGGTACAACATTCCACTGATGAAAGAAAGGGTTTCCTTAGATTTCTTCACTTCTGTTTTTGTAAATTATGGTTGTGAACACATCTACTCTGGCATTGTGTTTTCTTAAATTAACATGCTATGAAATATACACCTCCTTATTTCTTGTGTGTGTGTGTGTGTGTGTGTGTGTGTGTGTGTGTGTGTGTGTGATTCTACCATCTAAAAACACTCTAAGACCAAAGTCATGAGTTTAGGGAATTTATATGGTTTAACACAACTTAAGAGCACCTATTCATTCTAAACCAGATAGCATCCACATCTCATTTCTTGTCTTTGTCAATTCCTCCAGGAAAACTCCTGTGAACAGGATTAATGACACATTCATTTGAATGTATTTGTCCATATTTGTGGCATTATACAAAACATTTGTCTTCATATTAGTGCTATATCTGCTAAATTGCCATTCCAATGAGGATAGGTATTACTACGGCTAATGTCTTAGTTAGGGTTTTACTGCTGTGAACAGACACCATGACCAAGGCAACTCTTGTAGAGAACAGCATTTAATTGGGGCTGACTTAATGGTTCAGGGGTTCAGTCTATTATAATCAAGGCAGGAGCATGGCAGTGTCCAGACAGACTTGGGGGTAGAGGAACTAAGAGTTGTTGTACCTCTTGTTATAAGGCAGCTAGCAGAAGACTAGCTTCCAGGAAGGTAGGATGACGGTTTTGAAGCCCAGGCCCATGGTAGCACATCTACTCCAACAAAACCACTTCTCCAAACAGTGTCATTCCCTGGGCTAGGCATACTCAAACAACCACAGCTAATATTGTCAATATTATGGAATCTAAATAAGGCCTCTTGGGATGCATTGCTAGTTCCCTAGTTTGGTGAGATTCTTGTCCTGCTTATGAAAGAATAATGAGATTAGGTTTCTCTGGGTGGAGCCATCCCATGGCTGTGTTTCTAAAAGGAATAAAACTGATACGTTCAGTACTAGCTTTCATTTCTCTGTGCTTCTTGCCTGTAGAAGGTTCTTTGCTTTGTTTCTCTAAGACATAGCCCTGTCTGCCCTGTAACTAATTATGAAGACCATGCTGGTCTTGAACTCACAGAGATCCCCTTGTATCTGTCTTCCCAGTGCTCAAGTTAAAGGTGTGCAGCTTTTTCTGGAACCTGTGGTGGTTTGAATGAGAAGTGGCCCCATAATCTCAGGTAATAACTAGTTGGTTCACAATTTGAAGTGCTGTTTGAGGAGGGGTACAGCCAAGACAATGGGTCTGGGAATTTGAGAGTTTGTAGCCCCACCCTTCTCCCATTTTGCTCTCTGTGCTGATGAGGGAGGATGTGAGCATTTTGGTTACTGTGCTTGCACTGTGCCTTCTTCTTGCTGCTATACCAGCCAACCATGATGAACTCTTATCCCTATGGAACAATAAACTAAAACAGGTCCAAAAGCAGCAGGCCAGTGAACCACAGACTGAAACCTCTGAAACTACGAGGAAAAATAAACCTCTCATCCCAATAAACTGTTTTTCTGAAGTATTTTATCACAATGACATAAGACTAACAAATCCTCCCAATATATTCAATACATGCTCATATGAGAAAACGAAACGAGTCTGAATTTAGATATATAAACCAACTTAATCATATTTCACAACATTTCTATGTGTGATATATATTGATAGGCAAAAAAAGTCTAGGAAGGAAACATTTGTATTAATTTGGAGGCATAATTGCACTGTTAAAAATTACAAGAGGAATAATAGCACAAAGTATACCCACATATCATTTACATGGATTTAATTATGAGCACGTTTATCCCATTTGATTTATTATTTCCTGTTTCCTTTCTCTATGCATATAGCTACACACATACAAAAAAGTGACACAGACACACACACAAATATATACATACACACACTCAGAGTTCATTTGGTGCTTCTTTCTCTTTCCTGAAAAGTGACCGACTCCTCCCAGCTTCTTCATATTTCTGATTGAATAACAAGGTGATAACCAATACTGGATCTTGAGACAACCACAACATTTAGTCAGAAAAGTATGTCTTCATCAGTACAAACAAAAGTATTTTCAAGACTACAGAACCGTGCTCGCTTCAGCAGCACATATACTAAAATTGGAAAGATACAGAGAAGACTACCATGGCCCCTGCGCAGGGATGACACGCAAATTCGTGAAGTGTTCCATATTTTTCTGGAATATATCATCCTAAGTGAGCTATCCCAATCACAAAAGAATACACATGAAATGCAATCACTGATAAGTGGATTTTAATTAACCCAGAAGCTCTGAATACTCGAGACACAATTAGCAAATCATGTGATTCCCAAGAAGACGGGAGGAAAGGGCTCTGGCCCTGAAAAGACTTGATCCAGTATCATAGGGGAGTACCAGAACAGAGAAATGGAAGGGGTGATTGGGGAAGGGGCTGAGGGAAGAGGACTTATGGGACATATAGTGAGGGGGGAACTGGGTTAGTGGATAGCATTCAGTATGTAAACAAAGAATATAGAAAATAAAAAAATAAAAAAAAGACTACAGAACCATCTCATTAAGTCAAGAAGATGATTGAGTAGTCTTTGGTCTAGGTTTGTAGAAATCTCTTTAAAACTAAGAAACAACCTCTACTTCCTTGATAAAGTCATTGTGCCATTCTATCCTTTACAAGAAGAGAAACATGAGCATTTAGGAGAGTATTCTTCCCTTGGGAGTCTTGTCAGTGAATCCCATCTGACACCCCTCCCCACATTCTCTCTCTATCCTTGTGGTTATCAGAATCCAGCACTATTTCACATTTGAATACCATAATGTATCCCGGTATGTTGAACCTGATTTCTAGACAGCTTTATCAGGCAACTGCAGCTAGATAGAAGTAAAGCATGACAAGAGCTTGAGAAGAGCATTTCCCTCCCACATTGCCTACATAAATTTTTATATGTCTGTATAAACATTGTGTGGAATTAAGAAAAGTCTCGATTTTTAAATTTCAGAGATTGAAAAAGAGCGATTATGTTTTCTCCAGAAATAAATAAAACAAATGTTTGACTATAACATTTAAAGATGAATTGAATGTATTTAGAGTAGTTTGTACAGCGCTTACAACTCTAACTACATAAGCACTTTATTGAGAAAAATAATTTTGAAAATGTATTCATAGAGTCATTAAGAAAGTGTTTATTGAGCCATTTGAAGACAATCAGTAAAATCACTAGCCATTTCTACAAAACCTCATATCAGAAAAGAGGAGCGCACAGTCACTAAGAAGTCATTATTATCACAAGTTAAAATTCCATATATATAGCACATATTATCTCTTTTCATTAAGAAAATTATCCTATTATCTAGACAGCATATAATACAGATTAAGGCCATTGGGGCAAGTTTTATAATGTTATATTGACAGAAAAATAAATTTGAATTTAACCACCTATGAAGTACTTTACTGAACCATAGCACGATAGTACTGAAAGTGGGAAATCGTGTTGAAAGTGACTGGGCACTTATTTCTGTCTCCACTGGGGAGTGGCAATATGTAATCAGGAAATTTCTCAGCATTAGCAAGACACTTCACAGTAGGAGGGTTGTAAATGCGAGCAATAATCAGTTAACTGGAGTATGCTGTAAGGCACTTTTAAAGACCAAGAACATAAGACTTGGTGTATTAATAATTCTTATATTACAGGGGCCTTGAAGGTACAAATGGAGCTTGCAGATAACTGCTATTCTGTCTTTCTTGGCCGAAACTTTTATCAATGTTTTCTTTGTTAAACTTGGTCACAGAACAGAGAAACAAGCCAAGATGAAGGAAAGCTTTCCAGTACAAAGATAATGGTAAATACAGAATCTTCCCAAAAGATCCTGTGTTGAATTTGAGGATATCAGTTCATTCTCCCATCCTATGGTGTGTAGGATGGCACATATTAAATCTGTGGACAAAAGTACACTAGATTATGGGTCAGTGCCTAAGTCTAGCAGAAAGTAGCGATATGTGTAAAATTCGGCACTTCTATAATATTTTTAACTTGTATAATCCATTCCGCTGATGTTATCCCACCCATACACATAACTATTAGCTGACTCAGAGCAAATACACTTCAATGTTTGGTGATAGAAATTGGTAAACACTTTACTTACTTGTTACACTCTACTTTCACTTGAAAATTTTTGTTCCATTTTTATAAGGGATAGAAAATCAGGGCAACTCTGTAACAAATGATAGATTAGCAATTCAAAAGCACAACTAATTTACTGACATGCACTTGAGAGTCATATAAAATTATGATAAGCAAAGGCTAAATAACTGAACCTGAACTATTGTCTTCATAGTGGAGAGACAACTGGAGGGGACAGGAACTGATCACGAGTCAGCTGAGCGGAACAAAACATCACATCCAACAAAACATTCAGTATTAGGCAAGAAAAGTCCCCCAGAAGACTAGATCTTACAAAATTTTTTGGGTGCTGTGATGACTTTTGTTTTCCTCTTGTATCTGTTTTAATATTTCCTGTTTATTTGATAAGGTTTCCAAATAGAATATGGGAAGACAGTTATATTTGTTTTTGAGTATGTTTCCTGAGTCACACAAGAAAATTTTGGAACCAGTCCTTGTACTTAGAGTAGAAAGAAGGAAGGTTAGAGAGACCTTGATTCTGAGACAATTACTTCAACTGAGCAGGACAAAGCACAAAGTGGTTTGTGGTATCATTTTCTTTGCCCCCAAAGAAAATTAGGAACATACCAGTGTGGTAGTTTTAATAAAAATGGCCCCCATAGGCAAACAGAGAGTGATATTATTGGGAGGTACAGTTTTGTTGGAATAGGGATGGTCTTGTTGAAGGAAGTGTGTCATTAGGGGCAGGCTTTGAGGTCTCAGATGGCCAAGTCAGGCCCAATATGGCAATGTCTCCTTCTGCTACCTGTGGATCAAGATATAAATCTCTCATGTCTGTCTCCAACATAATGTCTGTCTGCATGCCACCATACTTCCTGTTATGATGGTAATGGACTAAACCACTGAAACTGTAAGCTGGCCTCAATTAAATGTTTTTGTTTATAAGAGTTTCCACTGTCATGGTGTCTCTTCATAGCAATAAAAACCTAACTAAGGTACTCTGTAAGACATCAGCTACTACCAAAATCTATAGGCAGTACATGGTATACTCTAACTTGACAGAGATTATGTAATGCAGCTTCTGTTCATTCAGAAAAAAATATTTAATAAATTAAACTTTAGTGTTAGGTCTTAATTTTAAATAAGTGCTTTAAAAGAATCTAAACAGTTTAACTACAAAGACAGAGCATTTCAAATATAACAATGATATACTTCAAGAAATTTAAAAAGTGATAAGTGCTTAACCCATGTCATAAGTAAACATATATATTAAATATTTATATTGTATATTAATTGTATCCATCTCTTTATCTTTATATGATGACTGGGGAACTGTTTTAAAATAATTTTCTGAACTCTCACTTTGCAGCTAAATTCTGTTTCAAAATGAATGAATACAAAAATATAAACCATTTAAAGATTTGTCAGCACTTTAGTTCAATCATATGTGAAAACTCTAAATATCCCTTCTAAATTTAGTAACACAGTATTGTTCAAATTAATTTGTTTAATGAAGTTTAAAATTCAGCCTGTATTCCTCACCTGATGTACTCAACAGCCCCATGCAACTAGCAGTTACTGTAATGGATGCATAACATTGACAACCTTCCAGATAGTTCTGTGAGGCCTCATGGCTCTGGAGGTTCAAATGAATATTGAATGATCCTCATTAACTGCACACTTCTCTGACTCTTCTATTCTAATCATTATTGCTGATTATAGACAGATGATTTTGGTTGCCCATTTATTAGAAAAATCTGGCTCACTACAACAAGAAAACTGACAAGAAAATGATTTATAGAGATCATTTCCCATCATAATTTATTTATGTTATACTAATAAAGTAACTCTATTATTTCAAAATATGTAAGCTTTAAATGTTGTTTAGTTGAAATGGTCAATAGATAAGGTGTTACATCAACAAAATTTTCACCTGAAGCTTAAGTAATTGAACATTTCATTACAATCCACTTAATGATAAATTTTTGTCAAAGTATAGGAACCTATTTTACCATCTCCTATTTTAAATATAATTAAATTGTCTTTTGAATGCTAATACTGTTCTAGGGCCTTAGGCTGTTCATACTGTCAATCTATTATCCCTGCAGAACAAACCAGAGAATGCCTTTAGTCAGTGATCTCTCAGAACATAACCTGAAAGTCAGATTTGTAATTAAATGTCCTATATGTGGATCATTTTATAATAATTTACCATGATCATTTAAAATTTTGGACTTCAAAGATTCAAAAAACATTTATACAATGTGTGGGTTATAATAAACTAGGGACTGTTCATCCAAAATTTTGCTAAAATTGGGACAAGGTATGGGGCCTAGCACATTTAATCCCAGCCCATGGGCGGCAGAAATTGAGACAGATCTCTGTTAAATTCAAGTCAGCCCAGTCTACATAGTGAGCTTCAGGATAGCCAGGGTTACACAGCAAGATCCTATCTCAAAATATTACTAAAATTAGGAAGCATAATCATGATGCTATGTTTCAAAAACAGTTCTTTGTGTTTCTTGCTAAAATTCTACATGATCTATTTTAGCATTTAATCCTTAATTTCTGAAGCTATTTTATTGAATTTTCTTACCACATTAAAAAGTTAAAGTAGAGCAAAATGGTTTCAGAGACACAAAGAATAATGAAGTCTGATGAAAGAGGTTTACAAAATTATCATCATTATCATCTCAACCTAGGAATATTTCCCTAGATGAAAAACAAGATATTGAAAGAAAAATAAAACAATATACTTTTTATGTATATAAATAAAAGATGCTGATTAATTCATTCTTCTTTTGCCTTGTTTTCCCATACAAGCAGTGAGCCAGAAACAGAATAAAAGATGGTGGCTGCGTGTGGAAAGTATCTCTGCTGTTCCTACTAACACCACCAGCCCATGGCACAGACACAGTAAGCAAAATTCACTGGACTTGTCTGACAGAAATTTGATGTAAACTGTACTCATCTCAAAGCATTTCATATACATTTTCATTGAAGCACTGTCTTTAGGCACAATAGGAACAGGAAGAAGAGATTCTAGAGATTAGCCGGAAAGTCAGCTGCATGGGAAGCCAGAAATCTATTAGCCTAACTGGGCTTACATCAACCCTGGGAACCTGTTCAAGGTAAATAAATAAATAAATAAATAAATAAATAGTCCCTTATCCTGAACTTTGCAAAGGTGGGGACTATGCAAATAACCCATAAATGGGCATGCTCTCTCCAACCCCTGCTTTGTGTTCTTAGAGCAAAGCCTCAGGTTGAGTATGGCCCAACCTCCATGTTCATCTGTGCTTATTTTATCTTATTTTATCTAAATGCCCATTTGTCTATATAGTATTTGCTCTAGGGGCACAACAACCTGAATACACTAGCAGCTGCCTTCAGAACTCAGACACACATGTGTATCATCTTGGCAAGCAAGCCAAAAGGAAAAGGTGAGCACATGATCCTTCCAAACATTTGTAGCTCTCAAAAAGGGCAATAAACTACTTTGAGTGCTTGAAAATGAGAAGCAGATTTCCGTAGATTTGATATCTCTTTCCTTCCCTCTCCCCTGTTTATAGCACCCCATGTGTGAGGATTTCAAGTGAGCCTGAAGACTTCTGAAAAATTCATACAATGACAAGGGCTACTAGGCCTGGATTTAAGATTAAATGGTGGTCCACATTTAATTTGTGAAATGCCAGGATCCCACAGATATTCCTTCCCTGGTGGTGAATGGTTCCATGTCACCACTGGAAGAAGTTAACAAGGCATTTTGTTGCATTCTTGGTGATTGATGTCACTAAGATAGTGCTAATGACTGTGCCAAGATAGTAATGCTCATATAAGCCAAGTTAGTGACAATCACATGAATCAAGATGGTGATTGTGATATTGCTAGCCAAGATGCCAGTGATCATGTGACTAGCCAAAATGGTAGTACCCACAAAATTCCCTGTTACTTAATGTCAACATGTGCCTCAGTAATCATGACCTCACTAGAATTTTTCATGCCACTTGCATTTATTTGCACAACCTAAGATATTTCTCCCTTTTTTCCCCTTTCCTTTTCCTTCTCCTTCTCAGATACCTAGGAGGAAGCAGAAGCATATGATTCAGATAAGAATCTGATTTGGCAGACATCATGACAGCTCTTTCCCAGTCACTCTTTTTGGGCTTAAAATCTTGAGTCCTATCTGCCTTGACCTTCACACCTTAGGAATTAAGGTAACTGAGGTGACAAAGAATGAAGAAATAACATACAGAATAGCTGGAATCATGTAGGTTGTATACTCTGATGGAGATGAACCAACAGCAACTTGGAAACTCTGGGAATTATATTTACATCTAAATTGTGTAAGCAGGCTCCTTATATACTGACAAGCAAGGAGGCAGTCTTATCTAATCCTCGTGAGAGGCCGCTTGGGTCAGGAGGAAAAGGAAGATGCTGTTGTTGATAGTTTCTGTGTACACTGGTTTTAGATAAAGGTGAACCATTCGTAACATCTGTAATTGGAAGGCTTTGCCATTTCTCTGAGCCTCACGTGGGTGTTTTGCCATTTCTCTGAGTCTAAGGCATTGGGGTCCTTGATGAGGTGGTTCTTAAGTCAACAACACATACTCACTTAGGACTTCATATACTTTTTACACATGTACATTTACCTAAGAATTCTTCTGTTTCCTATAATTCTTCATTTCATATTTCTTATATGTTCATGATGAATCTTTGTATTTAGTTTTGGGATAGTTCACTGAAATGTTCAACACTAGATCATAAAGATGATATGAGAAAAACCATAACAGCTACTATGCCTAACAAAAACAAAAAGGCCATCCCACACCATCAGGAAAGACATGACATACTGTCATTCCTACATCAACACAGTGGATGGGCTAAATTATTTTCCTATCGTGACATCTTTCCACAGCACCCTAGGTTTTACTCTCCTATTGTGGGACCATGAAAGGCAGTCTGTTTTCTTGTTGAGCTAGGTTTAAACCCTGGTGACCTAGCAGGAGATAATCCTGCAAGAGAGGGCAAGCATTTTCCACTCTCCTCAATACCAGGCTCCTGACATGAGGCTGCAGCTCTCTACTCCATAAGTCTGTGGCCATCAGTCACAAGAAGGATCTCCATTTTAAAAACTCTTTCTAAATTAATTGAAGGTGGAATTAGAGACATTTGTGATAAAATCAAAGATTTACAATGAAAACATTTCTGATAAAATAGAGGAAGTATATTGAAAGACATTAATATTGAAGATTATCATCAAAAATAATGCAGATAAAATGGTAGACATAAAAAATTACTAAATTAATTAAAAGTGGAATTACAAACATTTTCTGATAAAATTGAAGATTTACATGAGAAATATTTCACATCTACCATTTTATATGTAAAATTTTCCATGAAATAGTTAATTTTAACATGTTTGTCTATTTATTTCTTGAATTTTACCAGAAATACTTTCCATGTAAATCTTCAATGTTATCTGAAAATGTTTATAATTCCAACTTCAATCAACATAGATTTATCTTTATGCCTATTATTTTTAATTTAATCTTTAATTAAATAATCTTTAATTTTAACATGTCTTTTCTATATATCTCTTCAATTTTATCAGAAATATTTTCCATGTAAATCTTCAAGTTTATCAGAAAATGTTTATAATTCTACTTTCAATCAACTTAGGAATACTTTTATACCTACCATTATTATATCTATATAAAATTTTCCATAATAATCTTCAATTCTAACATGTTTTTCTACATTTTTCTACAATTTTATCAGAAATATTTTCCACATAAATCTTCAATTCTATCATAAAATGTTTCTATCCCATATTTCAATTAATTTAGCAATGTTTTACATGTCTACCACTTTACTCTTTAATTTTCCATGAAAATTGTCAATTTTAACATGTTTATCTGAAATATTTTCCATGTAAATCTTTAATTTTATCAAACAGTGTTTTTATTTCCCTTTACTTCCCTTTTCAATAATTAAAAACATTTTTTTAAAGATCTCCATTTTAATGAAGCAGCTAAAAGCCTTCCTTTACACTCCTTACTTCCCAGACACTCCTCCTCCCTGAAAAAGGTATTTAACCTCAGGCCCTCCTTGAAAAAGTGGGGTCCATTTTCACTCAGTTCAACTCTCCACCATGACAATAAATGCTTTAAAACCATGGAATGTTTCTTCTCATCAGATCTGATGTGCTGGAGCAATGGAGCTGTGTCTAATTTCACCAGTAGACCTCACTGTGTTCCCAGACAAGGTTTCTACCAAGCCAAGCTGCCTGTTGAACAAGCCAAGGACTCTCTCACCCTTGAGGGACCCAGCTGGAGCTTTACTCCTGCAATTTTCCCTTCAGCCATGGGCTAAAAACAGCTGGAGGGCCCCTACTCCATTCTCAGCTCTTCAGTGCTCAAGAGTGAGAACAGGTCCAGCAGTTCCCTGGGGACATAAGACTGTGCTTCCTGACCCCTGGAGCAGGTCTTGTGGCTTCACACAGATGGATGCCCACCCAGCAGCTTCATGGGGTGTGTGGTGGCACATGCCTTTAATCCCAGCACTTGGGAGGCAGAGGCAGGCAGATTTCTGAGTTTGAGTTCAGCCTGGTCTACTGAGTGAGTTCCAGAATAGCCAGAGCTATACAGAGAAACCCTGTCTCAAAAACAAACAAACAAACAAAAAACAAGAAAAAAAGACTTCCCTTGTCCCTCCTTGCCCAGAGGCCCAAGCCCCTAGCAGATGCAGGACCCCATTTTAATCCACACCCTATCCTTTGGAAACCAGTGCCATTCTGCAGGGTAGGTCATTTTCTATTCAATATTTTATTTTATTTTATTTTATTCTGTGCAATATTTTAAATTGAAAAACCAAATAGGCCTTTATTTAGAGAATAAGAAGGAGGAGATAATTCTCCCATTTTGTTTTTCTGATTGTTGTTTGGGACATCTGTGGGATCTTTGTATAATAGCCCGGTCCCTCAGGTTGTAAGGATTGTCCATATTGTGAAACTATTTTATGTTGTACATAGAAATTGTTGTAAGCAAGAACGTGTCCATCTTGAGGCATCTGTGCTTCAACAGGGAATGTGGCAAAGCAGTGAACAGTAGAATGGTTTGTAGCTTCCCTGTGTGAGCAGAGGCATAAACACAAGAAGAGTATAGGTATCAACAGAAACAAATTGTACTCTCCCAAACGGGAAAACATGAGGAACATCCATCTGCCAAAGAGCATTGGGATGTAACCCTCTGGGGTTAACATACTCATGTATGACAAGCTGGAAAGAAAAACATTGGGTACATTGCTTAATTATTTGCTTAATCTATTCTCAGGAAAAGACAAGTTATTTTCATGAAAAAGAAGAGTTTTCATGTTACAGAGTATGCCCATCACTGGCTTTTATCCCTGCATAGCAACGGCGAAGCAGAATAAAAACTAAGACCAAGGTATCTGCTCATGTATTACCTTCAGCCAATGACTTGAAAATACATTAATGTGACCAAAACTGGTCAACACAGCAAGCACACTGACAATGGCACAAGAATTCCTAGGTCCTATGAAAAGGATGCTATAAGTCTGACTAATATAGGCTCACATTATCCAGTCTACAAAAGAGCTGTCACTATATTATCACTATAAACATAGGAGTAAAAGTCAAAATCTTCTAAAACCATCGAGACTGCAAAGAGTTATGCTTGTTGAGCTGAGGGGTAGGATGCTCCTTGTTCTTTACAACTTGGTAAAGAGTAGTAAGTACTATACTATTGCCAGAAACCTCTGTAATGATAGTCTTAACTGAAGCAAAGGGTTGAGAGCATGTGACCTTGGGAAAAATAAACCCATGACTTGATGAAAAGTATAATGTCTTGGATGGCTAAAGATGAGAATCAAGCTGATCAGAGTAATTAGCCAAAGAACATTGCCAGGCAGTAGACTATTGCCAGAGCTGATATTGATGTCCTGAATATGGGATGGTAATAGTGTCCATGGTTTATCTAGAATTTCTATAACCCATTTGTGCCCACTGAGATTAATTTTGCCAACAAGTCATAGTGAGGATTTAGAACCCTGTAAGAGGAATATCCCAAATGTATTCATTCCAAAATGTTCTGCAGTTACCAAAGTACCCCAGTGAGGACTGTGTATAATTATAGGAATCCTAGGGAAAGAGATGTGGTTAGGTCCCATCTCTATACTCACCTATTTGGCAAAGCTTCTTCTACTGCAGCTAGAGCCATCTTAGCCTCAGACATAGGATAGCATGGAGAAAAGGGACTAGTCTCCCCTTCTAAAGCTTGGAAAAGTGGGAAATGTCCCTGAATGTTCCTGGGTAGTAAACTTAAGTGGGGGTCCAACCCAATTAATATCTCAACAGAGTTTTTGAAAATCCTTAAAACTTTTGATATAATTCTTGTTAATATTTAGCTTTTAAGGGAAGAGATTACATTCCTCTGTAATTTTCCTGAATTGTTGGAATGGAGATGTTTACTGAAGCTTTTCTGGTGTAATTTGAAGACCTCAGTCCTAAAGACTTTTCTGAGGTTGACAAATATCATTGCCAATTTAGAAGAATCAGGATGGCTGATTAGAATATTATCCACATAAGCCATAGGGACTATTTTCACAAAGCTTGATAGCTTCCACAGCAAATTCCTTACACACAAAAGAGCTGTTTTCCTGCCCTGAGGAAAAATGTTCCATCAAAAGTACTGTGCAACTAGACTATGATCAGGAAAAGGAGGGGTCAAAGCAGATTTTTCAAGATCATGGATATGTTGGCTTGTGAGAACAATCCCCATAAGCTCATATATTTTACAGTGTAGTCCTTAGTTGGTGGACCCATCTGGAAAGGATTAATAGGGGAGGTATTGTTGGAAGAGGTATGTTACTGGAGTAGGTTTTGTGCTTTCAAAAGCACAGCCATTCCTCTCTCTCTCTCTCTCTCTCTCTCTCTCTCTCTCTCTCTCTCTCTCTGTCTCTTTCTCTCTCCCTCTCCTCACAGCTGTGCATCAAGATGTAAGCTCTCTTCTGGCCATGATTATCATGGACTCTAGTCCTCTGGAACTTTTAGATAATATAAACATTTTATAAGTTGTTTTCATGTCTCTTCACAGTATTCAAAAAGGAACTAATACATCCAGAATGTAGTGAAATGATGAAAGGCACAAGTCCTTTAAATCAAATATATTTAAATGAAAAGGGAATGCTATAACAATCGGAAATAGCAGTCTTAATTCTAAAATTCCCATTGCCCAAATAACTCTATTTATAGTACTTAACTCCTGAAACACCCTCCATTTAGCTGACTTCTTTTTTATGACAAAGATAAGAATGTTCCAACAACTTGTAGATGGTCCTTTGTTTCCATTGTATAATTGTTTCCCCCCAAAAGCAGCATTGATAGCCAATTCTTCTCCCAGGAACAGCCACTGATCAACCCAGAGCGATTTCTCTGATAACCGAGTGATCCAGAAGACACATTACCATGAGGGCTGCATTGTAACATCAACTATGGCCACTAGAAAAATGATCAGTCATAGGATACCCAATAGTTGTCATTTATAATTACCCTAAGGTTTTATTGGAATATTGTACCTTGTTGAGTTTCACCTAAACATTAATGGGTTAAATTCTCTGTGTAGCATCTGATAAGAGACAACATGCTTCCATCTATATAAAAGAACTTCCGTTTGTCTTAAAATATCTTGGCCCCATAAATATTAAGGCATATTGGGTAAGATATATGAATCAAAGACACCTTAATGATCTTTGGCATTCTACCAGCATAACTTTATAATGGTTCCTGTGCCTCATTGACTCCCTGTAGATACAACCAACATCAGGCTTAAGTGACCATTGTGGAGCATCAATGTCACTGTGCAATTATGTGCATAAAGATCCCGGTGTCAGGAAGCCCAAGGTAAGTTTTATCATTAAATACAGCTTCATTTCTGATTCTCCATTACTCTTTGTAGTGAATAAGCACAATTTTGGGACCCCCACACTCCATCTTTATAGAGCTGAGAATCTTTCCATTTTTAACATTAGGGAATATCACCCATAGAACTATTTTTTATTTAAGTTTTAATATCAAACTACGTTTGGGGCAACTGAGTCAGGACCTCAATATATAATCTTCATGATACATGAAGTGAATCTGTGGTACCTGAAGGTTCTGACTGCCTCTTCCTAAAATAAGTCTTAGTGTGCTTAGAGGCCAGGAGCCATGTGCTGTCATAGATGACTTAGAGTCTCATGTTATGGGTTTGTATATGTCAAGTGGTAAAACTGAGGTTTGGGGTTGCCTGATAGAGCTGATCAATGATGTACTTTGGTCACTGAAGTTTATCAATTTGCCCTGTAGTTTTGGGGGCATAGAGAATGATATATCCTACTGTTTGGCAGGAACTTGGAAGGTCTTATCTGCCATTTCCCACCCCTCACCAGCGATTGCCTATGAATATCCATTTGTAATCAGCATTTATAATCAGCCCAGTGTATTCTTGTCTGACATCATAGGCACAAACAAAGTGCTATGTAGACAATCTATGGGGTACTGGAGCCCACATTTCGTTAAAATTTGATATCTCTATGGTAGCAATTACTTGCAAAATGTTCCATTTTCCAACGTGGATAACAGGTACCATTTTCTTCCCTCAGGGTGTATTACTTCTTTAAGGGCTGCTGCATGAGCCACTCCCTGAAAGTGGCTAGTACCTATGTCTGCACACAATCTAATCATCCCTTATAAATGTAAGCACTTATAAAAACCCCTAAGTGCCTCCGTGGAATCTTGTTAGCAATTGTTTCATAAGGACCATCCCTGCCTTGGGGTCAGCTATAAGACATCTCATAACTCAAGTTTGATCCTGAGAACCTAAAGAAAAAAAAGAGGTTAATACTTTACTATAATACTGCATGGCCTCAATGCAATCTGAGTGATGGGGAAATTTGGCCCAAGGGTGGAAACTTAAATTATACCATCCTGCAGGTTGATCTGTTTTGTAAAAATAGAGAAAAATTCTATGAACTTATGTTCAAGTCTTTGTTGTTCTCTACCAGGAGGGTGGGGTATACAATGAGTAACCAAAAAGGGAGATATACTCATCTCATAAATAATCCCTTTCTGTTTACAGTTTAGTTTTCAAATGAGAAGCATTAAGCAACGGGGCCGAATAAAGTTTCTCCTCCCATTTCCCAGAGCTCCATGCCAACTCCACATTCTTCCATTAACCCCAAGTAACCAAAAATTAGCAGAAAGCAGCAGTTCATGACACTCAGAATAACAGAGCATCCTATAAATCATCCTGCCCTAGGCCTACAGAACTTCTTAAAGACAGCACCTGGCACATAAAGACAATATGTGTTGATGGTACTTTTTCAATTGCAGACTTCCAAATCATGTGAGAGAAACTCAGAACCCTTTCTGAGGACCTCTCCAGATTTACTAGTGACTTGTAAACCATAACTTTCTCTCTTTAACTTCCATGGAGTAACTTGTACTTAGTCTCAACTACTTGCTCTACTCAATGTAGAAAAGGAAAGGACTTTCAAGGAGGTGAAACAGCATGCAGACAAGTTATTTAGACAAAGTACTAATGTCCGACATCCAAAAATATAGGTCATCAGAGATCAAGAGCCTACTTATAGGAATTATAACAGCAGGGACACCAAGGTGTGGAGTGATATTAGAAAGTCATATTTCAGAAAGGAAAATGCATTAAGATATGTTAACTCTTACAAGTCAGAGAGTTCTTTCAAGGAAGTGAAGAAAATCTTGTCTTATTTTTCAATAAGCTAACTGGAGGCCTTCAGAAAATTCACCAACCTGGATTCCTTATCTCCAGAAAGACCAGCCTTTCCAGGTCAGCATTTTATTAGTCACTGATATACTTAGAAAACTTCTGAAACTACAGATAAGAATCCAACCCCTCAGAATTAGCTGTTGGACAATGTCGTTAAAAAGTGTCTCTGCCTGCCCCTAGAAGCATTGCAGAAGTGGCTGCTATGTCATATGTGCATTAGTAGGCGGCAGAAAGGAGAAAGGTGATGTCTACTTTCAGTGTTCTGACCTATGAATGCCTGAATGATTAGTAGCCTAACATTCCCTAAGAAAAGCAAGCCTAAGAAGACTACCAGGCCACTAATCTGGCACCACATAGGCCCTGACAACTCCCAGGACTAGGAGGAATCTGGAGACTAGAAGAGAGCCTGAGAGCCCTGGGTGGGAGTGAGTCCAAGATAGACAATCCTCACATGGGCCCACTCATGTGAGCCAGATAAGGAGCAAGTCTGCAATGACCACCAGGCCAGCACTATGGAGCCTGATCAAAGAGCTAGCCTGACATGCACACCAGTTGGGCACCACACAGGCCTAGAAGTAGGGAACCATTTATGAAATGACCCTTGCCTGGCACCATAGTGTATGAGCAAGGCATAGAACTCCTAAGATCACTCCTGAGATGACCCCAGACATTCAGAGACTCCAGGCACCTCTAAGAGGAGCACATTAATGATGGAGAAATGGAAGAGAATGAGAAAACAAAGGATGTAGGCACAATGAAAAGCAGTAGAACTGGAGATTCAAGGGTAGTAAGGAACAGCCTGATATGAATAGCTAGTAATGTCACATGGGACCATGGTCCTGGCCTGTGCTTCCACCAAGGGACATACCTGTGTCCATACCCCTGAATCGTCAGCAGTCTGTTACCACCAAAAGCTAGGCAGAAGTTCCTGGTCTGAGCTGTCACTTAGGGACATTTTGATGTCTGAGGACTGTGCAGAACTAGCCCCACCCCTTACATGGGTATTGTGGGAGTGTGGTAGTTTGAATATGCTTGGTCCAGGGAGTGATACTATTAGTAGGTGTGGCCTTGATGGAGGAGGTGTGTCCTTGTTGGAAGAAGTATGTCACTGTGGGGGTGAGCTTTGAGACCCTCCCCCCAGCTGCCTGAAAAACAGGCAACTATTTGCATTCAGAAAAAGATACAGCACTCTCAGCTCCTCAAGAATCATGCCTGCCTAGACACTGTCATGCTTCCTGCCATGATAATAGACTGAAGCTCAGAACCACTAAGCCAACCCCAATTAACTGCTTTCCTTTATAAGAGTTGCTTTGATCATGAGGTCTTTTCTCTGCAATGGATCACTAACTAAAACAGGGAGCTATGGCCTTGGGGGGCATAAAAGCAGGATAGTTGACCTTGTCCATACCCAGAGGCAGTACTCAGGAGAGCAAATCCCACTCACTGAGAGAGTTGTAGGTGAGCCAGCTCCAAGGATAGGAACATGAGAGATCTGTCTCTGTCACTCATCTCATATGTGGTAGAACAGATGAAGGAGAGATACCTTTCTTTCCTTCCCCCCTTACCACCTGTGGCAAGGGGGTGACTTGGTCCTGAGGTTATGGGATCAAGAGAAGTGGCCCTGCCCCTCACCAACTGCAGCACTTGGGAGATTGGGCCCTGCACCTCACCTGGGCAGCAGAGTAGAGCTGAGCCTATTGGCTGGTGTGCAGGCAAGTCACCCCTTAGGGCATGATCATGAAAGAGCTGGCCCCACCACTTGTCTGCCATGTAGTAACATGGGTGAGGGCAACATGACCCCCCTTTATCCCCAAGGACATCAGGGTGGAAGAACAGGTGGGCTCACCATCTCAGATACTTCTCAGGCTCAAACCCTGGGTTTATAATTGGACCACCCCAATATCTACCCTATCTATGAACTGCTGTAGTATATGAATGTGCTAGTCATACAGATCAAAAACTACAGGATCTCCAAGACACAGGGCAACAACAGGATATCGGATAGGAGTGCCAATGAGGCTTCCAGCATTGATAAAGTAACAGAAGCCAGAGACCTTGAACTATACCAATGACTCATTACAAAGAACATTTGCAAGCAAAGAAGTGTAGACTGAAGGGTATACTGTGGTAGAGACTATGATACACATATATTGCTTTGTTCTTTCTTGTGGGGGAGATTGCCAGGTTAGAGGGTAGGTAGGAGGGGAAGTAGAAATGAGTGGGATTGGGGTACATGATATGAAATTCATAAGGAACCAATACATTTTTAAATGCCTCTACGGGACAATCAGTGGGAAAAGAGAGGAGAAACATTTAAGTTTGAAAATGATCTTGGCAAGACCTATCTACAAAAAGACCCTCATTAATATATGACAAAGATTAGAAAGCCAAAATTAGACCTACTGAACAAAATCCCATTTCACTGAACATGTATCTGTATCACCCCATACCACCCACACTAGCCATTTCTTATGTGTGAAAATATAAGTCCTGGTATTGAGAGGTGGTATGTCCCCCATACTCAGAGTAGGAAGAGACCAATGTTCAAAATTATGGCTACTTTACAGAATTGAGAAGTTCCAGGGAAACTAAGGGAATCTGTGGTTGAGTCAAAACTTCTTGCCCAATAAAAATTTACTTAAAACCTGGCTAATTTCTTCCATTCAAATATAGTATCGATCAAAAATGGAGTCTAGATAAGGATTACAAACTACCATTGAAATTTTTCTAAAACATGCCTGCCAGAAGTCTGAAAATGGCAAAAACTGTTGCCCATCACTCTAATGAGTGAACAGTTCTGAAATCTAACATTAAGTTCAGTTCCTACAAATTATTACATGGAATTTCCTTCTTCACTAGTTCTAATCTTAGATTCTGAGAATGATCAGATGATGCAATACTTTAATTTCCCTTTCTCCTTTTCCAGGAATAAGGCATTGTTTTAATTACTGCTCTGTTGCTGTGAAAATATACCATTAAATAAACAACTTTATAAAATAAAGCATTTAATTGGGGCCTTGCTTACATTTTCAGGGAGTAAGTCCATGATCATCATAGTGGAGCTCATGACAGAAGACTGACAATGTGCAAGAGCAGTATCATAGAGGTTACAACTTATTCAGAAGCAGCAGACAAAGGGAGATTGAGTTTTGGTGTGAGCTTTTGAAACATCAAAGCCCATGTCCAGAAACACGCCTTCTCCAAGAAGGCCATACCTCCTAATCCTCCCTAAACTGTCCATTGACTAGGAACCAAACACTTAAATATATGAGCCTAGGGAGCCCATTCTTGTTCAAACCACCACAAATATCCACAGGTTCCTACTTTAAACAAGGTTGCTGACCTCACCATTTCCTCTGTTTGCTTTACCTGAAGCTGTAACTACAACAGCTATCACTTTTGAAGCCTACTAATCAGTATGGAGGAAATGGACCACACTGAGACTTCTATGTGTCTTTCTTTTAAGAAAAATATTTATTTATTTATTTATTTATTTATTTATTTATTTATTCTCCATATTTTATACCTCTCTGACATCTGACTGTTCCACATGCCATACCTCCTTCCCATGCCCCTGTTTCCAAGATAGTCTCCCCAACCTCCCAATACTGACCCCAACTGACCTCTAAACTCCCTAGGGCCTTCAGTCTCTTGAAGATTAGGTGCATCTTCTCTGATTAAACCCAGACCCGACAGTCCTCTGCTGTATATGTATTGGGGACCTCATATCAGCTTGTTCATGTTGTCTGGTTGGTGATCCAGTGTCTGAGAGATCTCCAGGTTAATTGAGACTGCTGGTCCTCCTAAAGGGTTGCCTTCTTCCTCAGCTTCTTCAAGATTTTCCCTAATTTAATCACAGGGGTCAGCAGCTTATGTCCATTGGTTGGATGCAAATATCTGCATCTGATGCTTTCAGCTGCTTGTTGGGTCTTTCAGAGGGCAGTCATAAATTTTTGTGAGTGCTCCATAGCCTCAGTAATAATATCAGGCCTTGGGACCTCCCGTTGAGCTGCATCCCACTTTGAACCTGTCACTGGGCCTTCTTTTCCTCAGGATCCTCTAAATTTCCATCCCTGTAATTCTTTCAGAATTAAACTATTGTCCTAGTAACCATTTTCGTGACTCTGCCTTAGTAACAAATGGTAATAGGGACAAGCCCTTTGTACACCTCTCTGTCAGATACTGGGGTTTTGTTACCAAATGATCAAAGGAAAGGCTACACAATCTATTTTCCTCATTTTAATCTTCTAATCCTTGTCACTCTGAATGTGTTCCAGAAAGACCCCCTACTCTACCACCTCTTCTCCTCTGGGTATGTAATAATAATTTCCATGGTAATTGTGCTTCTTATTTTGTGTATTAGAAAATATAGGATTCCTCTCTTACCTCAAAACATTTCCATTTCTAGAGCATATGTTTGAGTCCAGGAATCAGCAACTGCTTTAAAACTACTTGACACTGGATACTTTGTTTTGCTCCAGAAATGATAAGGTTAATATACTGTTTTGCCCACTTTTACAGACTCATCCAAATATACCATAGCAAATTCCCAACTTCTGGGTATATTAACAAGCTGGAGTCTTTTCTCCAATCCTCCCAGATACAGCTTCCTACAGAAAAAGAACAGATATCGCCCCAGGGTTACTAAGCAATCCTGAGTTCTGTGGCCTAAATACTGACAACCCAGTGTTAGAACTATCATGATGGAGGTAGAGTATACTCTGAGGTTTATTCACACCTACAGGAGATTTAATTCAAAAAGGTCAATCTAAAACCTGTTCTTGGCACTAACAACAAACATGGGAGGCCATTTTAATTGCTATCAAGGCACAACAGGAAAATCCTCACTGTCTCTCATAAATGTCCCTGTAGAATTGCAAGGCCTTACACATTTTGGCAGTAAAAGCAGGGGAAATCTATGCAATGCCTAATAGAATATATTCCTTTTGGAATAATAATTCACAAAAACATTGAAAATTTTTTTATGAAATCAAAGATGATTAATAACTACCCAATTCTTGGGGAATAAAGGAAAAGCTCTCTGATTGAGAGTTCTTGATACTCTCCCAGAAGACCTGAGTTCTGTTCCCAGTACCTAAATTCGTTCCCAATCTTTTGTAATTCCAGTGCAGGGTATCCAATCCACTCTTATAGACTCGATAGGCATTTTCACACATGGGAATACACTCACAGAGACATACACATAGAAATATTTTCAAATTTTTAAGATATATTCTCATATACTCTCTAGTATCTATAAAAGTTATGACTAGACATTCTCTTTGGATCCATGAGGAGCTGGTTATAAGAAAGTAGCCTCAGTCACTCTAACAATCACATTTTATTAACTTGTGCTTTTGATCTCTGATTCCTAAACCTAGTAACTTGATTTGTATCTCCTAGAATGACAATTACTACAAATTAAAATGCCAACATCCAAGGCTACCAACCAGTGGCTGACACAGAAAATGAAAGGTAACTTCCTCTCTAGTCCATGGACAGAATAAGGAAAAAGTTATATGTTCATTTTTAGGCAAGACCCCTACCTTTCATCAGCATGGAAACAACCATGGATGATGAATTATCAGTTTTCTGCACCCCAAAAGATTTCAGGGACAATTTGCACTGATGAATTAAGGCCAGAGAAGAATAGAATGGAGAGGCATATTTCAGAGATTAACATATAAAAAGCATCAGTATGGAAAAAGTAGAGGCCTTTAGCCCCCATAGGTTTCATTCAACTAAAGAAGTATGATCTAAAAAGCCCACCTCATTATATAAACCTTAGAGAGACTGGTATAAGTGACCCCCAAAAAGGTCACGCAGCTCTCCTGCTCTGGTCTTTCCCTTGGAGTCAGGCCACAGGCTGAGACTGGTGAACCGCCTTTAATAAAATATCTCCTTTCCAGTAACTATTTTTATATTTCTGTACAATTCATTGTAAGAGGCACAAGAACCTAGATACTCTGGTGGCTGTCCTCCAGATTCAAATCCATGCCTGTAACAGTCTGGACTTCTGATTTAGATAATCATCTTTTTCCCTGAACTACTAGAGGATTTATTGACTATATGATTCATTTATTAATTATTCATTCACTGCCTTCCAAAATCTTTTAAAATCAATTTTATTATTTTTCTGAACATAAAAACGAAATGTGTTATTCTTTAAAATATAACTTATGGAATGTTCTAAAGAATAAGATAAAAATCATCTATAACCCAATGAACAGGAAATAATACCTATTAATATTTAGACAAATTTCACCTTCATGTTTATATAGTATGAATACATAAGTACTTTTGGTTCTAAAACTGGCATATATTCTATTCATTGTCATTTTCTACTTAGTATTACTGCATAAACACATCTTCATACTTTAAATACTTTTAAAACATATTAATGGGAGCCTTACTTCCAGTATGAATGAGTAAGCTCCTAAAAATTATTCTGTGACAAATTAAAAATCACAAAGAAAAATCTTACAGAAAGGAATCAAAGTTTAGAGGATGTGACAAACATTGAATAAAAATCTAGAGGGTTTTTTTATTGATCATTTTAATGAATATAAAAGAAAGAGTACTTTTTTTAGACTCCTTGAAATACGTCATTTTTCTTCTTCCTCCTGATTCATTTACATAAATAACTGAAAGGACAAAGTCACTTACAGATAGCAGCCCAAAGGTTATACCAAGGCTATTGTCATCAAATCAGTAGGAAGAAGCTTTCCTTTGGGAATTACATAGGGCCTAGACATCTCTGGTCAGTGGAGCCTGGGATGGAACTAGAAAAGAAGATGTAGCCAGAGGCACAGTTGTTATCTGAGCCTGAGTCTTGATTGTAATCTTCGCCTGCTCTTAGTTTATCAGAAACTGAAACCCTTCGAAATGAAAGCTAGAACATATTTCCATAGGTGAACATACAAGTAAGTTGATTCAATTTGCAGCTTACCCCTTTGGCATCTAGAGTTTTTACTCTTAGGGTTGACAAATGCCTAATTAGCTTCAGTCTGTGGACACAAAATCTTGGCCTTGCTGTCTTACATGTTCTTCATTGTGCTTTCTCCTTTCTTGTGCTTCTTGCCCACTGGTAGGTTTTCTAGAACTTTGAGAGTATTTTTTAAGAAACACAATTTTGTGATTGGACTTTCCTATGTACTATTAAGGATTGGCTGTGCATGGTGTGGCTCTTGAATGTAGCTATGCCTACAATATAGTCCACAGTCTTTTGATTTGTTGTACATGTAACTCTTTGAAAAACAGAATATATCATCCACGTGCAAAGTTAAAATCTACTGAATAAAAGAATACTAGGATTTATAACAAATTAACCTGGAGGCTACTGAGGGCTAAATCTCTCTCATGGTCAATTTTGGACTTCAGCTCCCTTTTCCCTGGAAACATTAAAAAGGTAAATATCAGCTCTGCTACTCCTTAGGATTTAAATTACAATATGAAAAATTACATCAATTGGGTTTTGTTGTAGTTTATTAAGACAAAGCTACTTACTTGTGCTCAGAAGAAAAGAATCTAAATTCTACCTTTGGCCCTGAATATAGACCTGCCATTCTAAAATGTCCAAAACATTATATAATATTTTCCCCCTCCTATTAAGTGTCAAATCCAATAAGGCTTGTGAATCAAAGGCCAGAAGTCTACCCATCCAACAAGAAAGTTAGTTCACTTGAAGCCAAACAAAGATGGGAGAAATAAATACCCACTTAATGTGATTTATCCTCCTAGAAACCACTGTTGCAGGTAGTCACTTGCTTACACCACATAGTGTTGTGTTTCCAAGAAACCCCAAACCTTATGGACTCCCTTCACACATCTTGCCTTTCACCTATGTTGGTCCACAGGGACTGCTAGCTGATTTAGCTCCTGGATCTCTTTGGTTCTGCTTATCCAATTCCCTCCTCTCCTCTCCTCTCCTCTCCTCTCCTCTCCTCTCCTCTCCTCTCCTCTCCTCTCCTCTCCTCTCCTCTTCTCTCTCTCTCTCTCTCTCTCTCTCTCTCTCTCTCTCTCTCTTTCTCCTCAAAGACCAGTTCAGTATTCTGTCCCAGCTCAGTCAGGACCCTCCCAGGTCCCTCTAGCTATACTCTCTCTTTATCTAAAATAAGCAAGAATTCTCTTCATGCCCTCATTTTCATCAACATAGCACTGCAGCTTATCTGCAAAAAGCATGAGTGACCAATGCTTCCTGAGACGCTCTGGGCTTTCTCATTCTTTTTCTCTGAAGTTATTCAACAACAACATGCAACTGTTTGACTGCTTACAAACAACATGACCTTCTTACTCCCCCTTTTAAACATTCTTTCTGAGCCCATATCTAAATTGGTTTATTAATGAAACTAAGAAACCAAAACAAGGATTTCCAATTTTCTTAATAAGAATATCATAGGAGTACCATATAAACTATATAATATTAGGCTTCAAGACACTATCAACTTCAGAATGTTCAACTATAATCCCTAAAGAAACTATTAGGGGCAGGGTAGGGGATGGATGGGAGGAAAGGGTATAGGATAAAATTTAATAGGTAAAGTAAAATCAAATTCTAAAATATATTCAAGTAACCTATAACAAGATAGAGAAAATAGAAATATAAAACTAAGAAATAGCAACCAAAGCCCAAAATATTAAGGTCATAGTCCAACCCAGTGGCACAGAGAAGACAGTCAGCACAGGTGAGACCTGCCCTGCTGCTCAGAGAAAGCAGCCAGAAACCCTGAGGACACAAGAACATAAGAACAACCTGGGACAGGAATCTTCAGTTTTCTGCCTGCACCCAGAACTGATTATGGCCACAGAGCTACATACCCAAAACAACCACAAGAGAGTGGGTCTCACAGGAGTACCTACATACCTGTGTACACAGAGACAGAGAACTGGTCTCCCAGGAGCACAGATACAGAAGATTGTATGACAGACAAGCAACCATCAGAGACAGAAACACCAGCTAAAACCAGAGATAACTAAATGGCAAAAGGCAAATGCAAGAACATTACCAACAGAAACCAAGGTAACATGGCACCATCTGAACAAAGTTCTCCCACAACAGCAAGTCCTGGATACCCCAACACACCAGAAAAGCAAAATCTGTACTTAAAAATCACACCTCATGATGCTGATAGAGGATTTTAAGAAGGACATAAATAACTCCCTTAAAGAAATACAGGAGAACATGAGTCAGCAGGTAGAAGCCCTTATAAAGGAATCACAAAAATCTTTTAAAGAAATACAGAACATGGGTGAATGGGTAGAAGCCCTTAAAGAGGAAACACAAAAATCCCTTAGATAATTAGAGGAAAACACAAACACATGAGTCAAGGAACTGAACAAAACCATCCAGGATCTAAAAATGGAAGTAGAAACAACAAAGAAATCACAAAAAGAGACAACCTTGGAGATAGAAAACCTTGGGAAGAAATCAGGGGTCATAGATGCAAGCATCAACAACAGAATACAAAAGATAGAAGAATCTCAGATGCTGAAGATACCATAGAAAGCATTGACTCAATAGTCAAAGAAAATACAAAATGCAAAAAGCAGTAATCCAAAACATCCAGGAAATCCGGGTCATAATGAAAAGACCAAACCTAAGGATTATAGGTATAGAAGAGAGTGAAGATCTACAACATAAAGGGCCAGTAAATATCTTCAACAAAATTATAGAAGAAAACTTCCCTAACCTAAAGAGAGGGATGCCCATGAAGATACAAGAAGCCTACAGAAGTCCAAACAGCCTGAACCAGAACAGAAATACCTCCCGTCCCATAATAATCAAAGCACCAAATGTACTAAATAAAGAGACGATAGTAAAAGCAGTAAGGGAAAAAGGCCAAGTAACATATAAAGAAAGACTTATCAAAATTACACAAAACTTCTTACCAGAGAACATGAAAGCTAGAAGTACTGGGCAGATCTCATGCAGACTCTAGGAGAACACAAATGCCAGCCCAGACTACTATATCCAGCAAAACTCTCAATCACCATAAATGGAGAAACCAAGATACTCTATGATAAAACCAAAGTTACACAATATCTTTCCACAAATCCAGCCCTTCAAAGGATACTAGATGGAAAACGCCAATAGAAGAGGGCAACTACAACCTAGAAAAAGCAAGATAGTAATCTTTTTTTCAACAAACATAAAAGAAGATAACCACTCAAACATAAAAATAACATCAAAAATAATAGGAAGCAACAATCAATATCTCTTAACATCAATGGAGTCAATTCCTCAATAAAAAGACATAGACTAACAGACTGGATACATAAACAAGTCCCTACATTTTGCTGCATACAGGAAATGCACTTCAGTGTCAAAGACAAACACTACCTCAGAGTAAAAAGCTGGAAAAAAATTTTCCAAGTAAATGGTTCCAGGAAATGAGCTGGAGTAACCATTCTGTTTTTGTTGTTGTTGTTGCTGTTGCTGCTGCTGCTGTTGTTGTTGATTTTTTTTGTTTTTTGTTTTTTGTTTGCTTTTTTTTTTTGAGACAGGGTTTCTCTGTATAGCTCTGGTTATCCTGGAACTCACTCAATAGACCAGGCTAGACTCACTCGAACTCAGAAATCTGCCTGCCTCTGCCTCTGCCTCCCAATTGCTAGGATTAAAGGCATGCGTCAACACTGCCTGGCAAAGATTTTTAAGATTTATTTATTATTATATATAAGTACACTGTAGCTGTCTTTTGACACACCAGAAGAGGACTTCTGATCTCATTTCGGATGGTTGTGAGCCACCATGTGGTTGCTGGGAATTGAACTCAGGACCTTCAGAAAAACAGTCAGTGCTCTTAACTGCTGAGCCAAATCTCCAGCCCTGGAGTAGCCATTCTAATATCGGATAAAATTGACTTTCAACCAAAAGGCATCAAACAAGACAAAGAAGGACACTTCATACTCATCAAAGGAAAAATTAACCAAGAAGAACTCTCAATATTGAACATCTATGCTCCAAATGCAAGGGCACCCTAATTTGTAAAACACATTTTACTAAAGCACAAAACACATATTGCACCTCACACAATAATTGTGGGTGAGTTCAATACCCCACTCTCCTCAATGGATCAGGAAAACAAAAACAAAACAGGGACACATTGAAACTAACTGAAGTATAGGACCAAATAGATTTAATAGATATCTATGGAAAATTTCATCCTAAATCAAATCAGGTTCTTCTCAAGACCTCATGATACTTTCTCAAAAACTGACCATATAATTGGTCACAAAACAGACCTCAATGGACATAAGAACATTAAACTAGTCCCATGCCTCCTATCAGATCACTATGGAGTAAGGGTGGCCTTCAATAGCAACAAAAAACAACGGAAAGCACACATAATATGGAAGGTGAACAATGTTCTACTCAATGATACCTTGTTCAAGGAAGAAAAAAGGAAAGAAATAAAAACCTTTGTAGAAGTTAATGAAAATGAAGATACAACATACCCAAATTTATGGGACACAAAGAAAGCAGTGCTAAGAGGAAAACTCATAGCTCTGAGTGCCTCCAAAAAGAAGCTGCAGAGAGCATACACTAGCAGCTTAACAGCACACCTGAAAGCTCTAGAACAGAGAGAAGCTATTATACCCAAGAGGAGTAGACAGCAGAAAATCATCAAACTTAGGGCTGAAATCAACCAAGTAGAAACAAAAAGAACTATACAAAGAATCAACAAAACCAAGAGCTGGTTCTTTGAGAAAATCAACAAGATAAATTAAACCTCTAGCCATACTAACCAAACAGTACAGAGAGAGTATGCAAATGAACAAAATCAGAAATGAAAAGGGAGATATAACAACAGAAACAGTGGAAATTCAAAAAATCATCATATCCTGCTACAAAAGCCTATACTCAACACAACTAGAAAATCTTAACGAAATGGACAATTTTCTGGACAGATACCAAATACCAAAGTCAAATCAGGATCAGATAAACCATTTAAACAGTCCCATAACCCCTAAAGAAATAGAAGCAGTCATTGAAAGTCTCTCAACCAAAAAATCACAGGATTAGATGGTTTTCATATAGAATTTTATCATAACTTCAAAGAAAACAGCACCAATACTCTTCAAGCTATTCCACAAAATAGAAACAGAAGGAACACTACTCAATTCATTCTATGAAGCCACAGTTACTCAGGTACCAAAACCACACAAAGATCCAACAAAGAAAGAGAACTTCAGACCAATTTCCCTTATGAATATTGATACAAAAATACTCAATAAAATTCTTGCTAGCCAAATCCAAGAACACATCAAAATGATCATTCACCATGATCAAGTAGACTTCATCTGAGGGGCGCAGGGATGGTTCAATATATGGAAATCCATCGATGTAATCCACTACATAAACAAACTCAAAGAAAAAAACCCACATGGTGGTCATTTCATTACATGCTAAAAAATGCATTTGACAAAATTCAGCATCCTTTCATATTAAAGGCTTGAAAAGATCAGGAATTCAAGGCTCATACCTAAATATAGTAAAAGTTTCTGTAAGGCAAAGGACACTGTCAATAGAACAAAACAGCAACCAACAAATTGGGAAAAGATCTTTACCAACCCTATATCCTACAGAGGACTAATATCCAATATATACAAAGAACTCAAGAAGTTAGACTCCAGAGAACCAAATAACCCTATTAAAAATGGGGTATATAGCAGGGCGGTGGTGGCACATGCCTTTAATCCCAGCACTTGGGAGGCAGAGGCAGGCAGATTTCTGAGTTCAAGGCCAGCTGGGTCTACAGAGTGAGTTCCAGGACAGCTAGGGCTACACAGAGAAATCATGTCTCAGAAAAAAAAAAAAGAAAATGGGGTACAGAGCTAAACAAAGAATTTTCACCTGAGGAATATTGAATGGTGGAGAAGCACCTAAAGAAATGTTCAACATCCTTAGTCATCAGGGAAATGCAAGTCAAAACAACCCTGAGATTTCACCTCATAACTGTCAGAATGGCTTTGATCAAAAAACTCAGGAGACAGCAGGTGCTGGCAAGGATGTGGAGAAAGAACACACCTCCACTGCTGGTGGGATTAAAAGCTGGTACAGCCACTCTAGAAAGCAGTCTAGCAGTTCCTCATAAAACTGGGCATGGTACTACTGGAGGACCCTGTTATACCACTCCTGGGCATATACCCAGAGGATTCCCCAGCATGTAATAAGGTCACATGCTCCACTATGTTTATAGCAGCACTATTTATAGTAGCCAGAATCTGGAAAGAAATGGATAAAAAAAAATGTGGTATATTTACACAATGGACTACTACTCGGCTATTAAAAATAATGAATTCATGAAATTCTTAGACAAATGGATGGAATTAGAAAATATCATCCTGAGTGAGGTAACCCAGTCACAAAAGAACACACATTGTATGCACTCACTGATAAGTGGATATTAGCCCAGAAGCTTGGAATGACCAAGACACAATTCACATATCAAATGACGCCCAAGAAGAAGGAAGAACAAAGTATGGATTCTCTGGCCCTTCTTAGAAGGGGGAACAAAATACCCACAAAAGGAGATACAGATACAAAGTGTGGAGCTGAGTCTGAGGGAAGGACCTTCCAGAGACTACCCCACCTAGTGATCCATCCCATATAGAATTACAAAACCCAGACACTGTTATTGATGCCCACAAGTACTTGATGACCAGAGCTGGATATAGCTGTCATCTGGGAGGCTCTGATAGTGCATGACAAATACAGAGGAGAACACTCTCAGCCAGCCATTGGACTGAGCACAGGGTCTCCAATGGGGTAGCTAGAGAAATAACCCAAGGAGCTGAAGGGGTTTGCAGCACTGTAGGAGGAACAAGAATATGAGCCACCTAGTACTCCCAAAGCTCTCAGGGACAAAACCATCAGCCAGAGTGTGCACATGGAGTTACCCATGGCTCCAGACACATAGGCAGTAGAGAGTGATCTTGTTTGACATCAAAGGAAGGAGAGACCCTTGGTCATGGAAAGGCTTGATGCCATAGTGTAGGGGAATGGTGGGACAGGGAAGCTGGAGAGGGTTGATTGGGAACAGTGGGAGGAGAGATGGGTTATAAGACTTTCTTGGGGGGGCCAGAAAAGGGACAACATTTCAAATGTAAATGAAGAATATATCTAATAAAAAAGTTTTAAAAAAAAGAAAAAAAAGTCATAGTCCTAAAGACAAATATATTGATAATTACATTAAATAATGGAATATATGCAGAAAAACAAATGTCAGAAATACAAAAAATTATGACTCATATATAAGCTATTCATAATAGACACACACAATATATATGTATATATATGTGTGTGTGTGTGTGTGTGTGTGTGTGTGTGTGTGTGTTTTAATATATTTTCAACTGGAATAACTAAGAAGGCCACAGAAGCTATATCAATACCTGTTAAATGAAACTGTAAGATAAAAAGTAATGCAAAAGCCAAAGAAGAATATTTTGCAATGGTAATAGAATTAGTTTGTCTAGATAATATGCCCATGCATACATATAGAAACAAAATTACAAACTCATAATAGAAGACTTAAATATACCAGAAAATTCTGAGATATCTATACAAAAATTAGTCATAAATATAAAGGATCTCAACAGCACTAACAACAATGGTGAATTACTTGATATTTATAGATAAATGTAGGTTATTATCGCAAAAGTATACATTTTTATTTCCATAACCATAGTATATCTACCTAGATAGTAAGCATTTGAATAACCATAAAATAGATCTCAGTATATCTAAAAAGCTTTGAAATTCTACACAGTACATTCTCTGACCACAATAGAATTCAATTAGATACCAATGGCAATAAAAATAGCACAAAATGAAGAAGAATGTTGAGGTTACTGTACTAAATTACATGATTCATTACAGAGCAGTAATGCTGGAATATTATATGAATTGAAAGATAGAAACTGAGTAATGGAATAAAAAACAAAAATAAGATATATAGGATTGATACTTTCTCAACAAGATTGTCAAGGCACTAGAATGGTGGGGAGAAAAATTATTTCAACAAATTTTCTTGGAACTACTGTAAATAGAAAATAATGAATATTAACTGTTATATGGCAAAATTTAGTATAATTAGCCAAAGCCCTAACTATTAAATACTGTAAGTAGAAAATTTGATGTATAAACACAATATACAACTATATAGCCATAAAAAGGAGCAAAAGTTATTTCATTTTTAGGAAATTGAGTGAACCTGGAAGACATAACACTAACCTTTATAATTAATATGTGTTAATACTTATAATAAAAGGATTTTCTAAGGTAAAGGTAGCAGATCTGTACATCCTTTAGTACAAAACATTTAGAATAAAGAAAATATTTTGAGTTTAGTCTCTACAAAATGTTTTTGAAAAAACACAGGTAGCAATAACTACAAAAATTTATTAGCCTAATCAAAATGAAAGTATTGTTCTTTAAAACATACCTTTAATAAAGTAAAAACTATAAACAAAAGAGAAAAACATAGTACAGTATTAAGTAGTTACCAAGTTCTAACAAGCAACTCCATAATATAAAAACCTTCTTCACAAAACAGAAAAAAGTTATTTTTAACCAAAATAAATATTATGGTGCAAATAAATAATCAAATGAGGAAACACTCAACATAACAGTCATTAGGGAAACACAAATTATGCTATAATGGTTTACTACTAGGGCATATTAAAATGACTCCTACAAAATAAAATAAAAATGTTAACAATTCAAAATGTTAGGGATGTGTTATAACTGGATTCTCATTGATAGGAGGAATGTAAAATGTCTTGAGAAAGCAGTGGTAACTTATTCTGATATATGTTATATTTCTTTTTAAATACACACATAGTAATTCAAATATTTTATTGTTAAGTATTACCCAAGAGAAAGGCAAATACATATTTATAGAACCCTACCTACAATGTTAATAGGTGCATTTATTTGTAGAAAAAATGTTGAGGCAAAGTATGCCCTTTAGTGATTCAATAAATAAAATGTTGTATCAATATAGAACACTACTCAGTAATAAAGATTATATGAATTTGTTTATAGAGAACTGTAGAAAACACACTAATCGAGAGGAACAGAAAGCAGATAACTGAATGACTTGAACCTTGATGCACAGTGCAGGATGGACTGGAATGCATCACATAGTAATTTGGTGGTGTCAGTTACTTTTTCAAATACTGTGACAAAACACTGAGATCACTGCAAAATATAGAAGAAAATATTTCATTGAATTTATGGCTTCAGAGGGTTGGAGTCCACCATGGCATTCAACAGATGGCAGGAGCATCTTGAGACAAAAATCATGAGGAAGAGAAAAAGCAGACAGAGAATGGGTCTTTTGAGACCTAAATACAGACACCAGTGGCACAGCTCTTCCAACAAGTCCATACGTCCTAATACTTCCCAAACAGTTCTAACAACTGGGAAGCAAGTATCTAAGTACATGAGCCTTTGAGGGCCATTTTTATTGAAAACAAAACATTCCATTCTCATGCCTTCATAGGCATATTATATATGCCTATAAATACAAAATGTATTTAGTGTTCATTCAAAAGTCCACAGAGTCTTTCAGTTCTTATCTCAATTTATAAGTTCAAGTCTCTTCTGAGACTCAAAGCAATATATTAATTGGAACTTCCTATAAAATCAAGAAGCAACTTACATCCTCCCAACAGACTATGATGCAGAATATACATCACCATTCCAAAATGGAGTACTTGGGCTACAATAAGGAAATATTGGGCCAAAGCAAGAGAAAAACCTAACAAGGCAAATTTCAAATCCTGTAGCTCCATCTCCAATGCCAGAGAGCTAAGAAAGCTCCACTCTTCTGGCTTTGCTGTTTGCAAGATGAATCTCTTTTTTTCAGGTCATTACACTTCCTGTTTGCAGCTCTCATTGGTAAACATCCAAGGACTCTGATACTCCTCGCATCAATTTCTGTCTTAGGAATTTTATTGTTGTGATAAAACACTATGATCATAAACAACTTGAGTAGAGAAGTGTTTATTTTACTTATACTTCCACATCACATTTTATCATCAAAAGAAGTCAGGGCAGAGACTGAAACAGGGTAGGAACCTGTATGTAGGAGCTGAAGCTGAAGCCATGGAAGAATACTGTTGAATGTACTTGTAAAGCAGGATGAACAATTCACAAATAGACTGTGTATAAAATATTTCAACACACTTGATTTTGTATAAGTATGATGATAGTTGTATTTTGTCATTTGTATATGAATAAATGTGTTCAATCAAGAACTCATTAGTAGCTGTTGGAGCAAATATACCACATTCTAAGTAAGTGGTATCAAATATTCAAATCCCCTCCAAAATACCTTAAGCAATATATGAAAACAATCAAAGATACATAGAAAACTGTACTTGGAATATTGGCTAAGATAAAGACTACTTACAAAAAGAATAAAGTCTCTATAAATCCAACAATAAATAGTTTAGCAGGTATAGGGCAGGATCTACATACAAGAGAGAAGAAATAGTATTTATTTTCTGATCATGGATTATCTCACTAAATGCTTCCCTGTTCTATCCATCTTTTGGCAAGTTTTAAAATTTTTCTTTTATTTACAGTTAAATAAAATTCTGCCATATGTGTATTCATCACATTTTTATTATCCATGTGTCAATTCTACTTTCTTGCTATTGTGAAAAAAGAATCAATAAATAGGAAATACAAATATCTCTATGGGAGAAAACCGAGTATTTTAAGAATATGTACAGGATTAGTGTAGCTGAATCATCTATCTAGTTCTAAGTTTGTTTGCTTTTTTTTTTAAACTTCTACACTGGTTTCCATAGTGGCTGTACATTCCCAGCAGCAATTATAAAGGTTCTGCTTTCTATACCCTATCCCCACGATCTGTTGTCATCTGTTTTCTTGATTAGCCACCCTAGCTGATGAGAAAAGCTGTAGATTTTGTGTGCATTGTATTGCTCTATTGGGTATGGATGTTGAAATTGTCTAAAATTATTGGCCATTTGTCTATCTCTTTCCTTTTTCCTTAGTTTTTCTTTCTTTTCTTTGAGACTTGTTTATTCAGCTCTTCAACCCATTTACTGACTGGATAATTTTGTTTTGTTATTCCTTAATTTTTGCAGTTCCTTATGTAATCTAGTGGTTCTTAATCCAAGAGTGACAATCCATCTGGAGTCAAAGGACCTTTCCACACAGTTATCTAAGACCATTAGAAAACACAGATATTTACATAATAATTCACAATAATAGCAAAATTATAGTTGCAAAGTAGCAACAAAAATAATCTTATGGTTAGGGTGCCCGCAGCATAAGGAACTGTATGTATTAAAGGGTAGCAGTATTAGGAAGGTTAAAAATCACTATTTTAATCCACTCTCTGATGTGTATTTTGTAAAGTTATTTTTTTCCATTCTATAGGCTACCTTTCCCTCTGTTGATAGGTTCCTTTCCTATGCAAAAGTCTTTCAATTTAATGTGGTCCCATTTGTCAACTGGCACTATTTCACCTACTATGGGTATTCTATTATGAAATATCTTGCCTATATTCACATCCTTTAGCAGTTGCATTGTTTCCAGTTTTAAATGAAGGAGATTTGCATTGATTTTTGTGCATGGTAAGAGATATGGATCTAATTTCATTCTACTATAGATGTATATCCAGTTTTGCAAGCACTGTTTATGAAAAGGCTGTATTTTTTCAGTGCCAGGAAACCACAACGGGGTGCAAAAGTTTGTGGGGGGAAGAAGATGGGGAGCTTAATGTAAGGGTTTGGAAAGATAATAGAATACATAAGCTATGGAAATGAAAAGGGGGATACTGGGAGTGAAAGAGTAGAGTGAAAGAAGGGAGTCAGGATAAAGAAACAGAGAGTGGGAGTAGTGGAGTCAGGTGAGAGTAAAAATAAATCAAAATAAAGTATGTAGGAAAATGCGATAAAAAGAAGCTTGGAGAGATATCTCAGCAGTAAAGAACACTGTCTCTTAGTACAGAGAACCCAGGTTTAGTTCCCAGTGCCCCTATGGTGGCTCACCACCATTTGTAATTCCACTTCCAGGGATCCTGATGTCTTCTTTTGACCTTTGCAAGCATTATATACAAAAGTGATACACAGATATACATGCAAGCAAACACTTGTGCACATAAAATAATAAAATACATTTTGTGTTTTTCTCTTATATAAGGAAGACTGTTTCATTGTAAACTGCTTTTTAAAACATAATTTTTTCAAAAGAAGAACACTTTGACAAGTGTTTTCATCTGCCATCTGTTTGTCTTGGGCATGAAAACCTCTAAAAGGGTCATATGTTTTATAATCAGGAAGCAGAGGGTTAACATCCTACTTGCTACACCCTTACATATGCACAGCATCATTAGCTGTGCCCCTTGTACTGCCTGTATTTTTTGTTATAGGGTCTGCAGGTGAATTAGGTAACACAATGTCTTCCTTCTGAGCTCTTTGGAAAAGGAAGACTATAAATCCAAGACATTTGTTGCTAGCAGTGAGAAGGAAGATCTATTTACTCTTTGCTGGCAGTTTGGGAATACATGGTTACCTATAAATGACCCATACATATGAAAGAAATACAAATGGAAGAGCATGAGGAATGAATATAAATCAAGGCTTCTTAGTGAGTGCATACCATGTGTGATCTTCTATGATTGGGTTGCCTTGCTCAGGATGACACTTTCTAGTTCCATCCATTTGCCTAAGAATTTCAAACATTCATTGTTTTTAATTGCTGAATAGTACTACATTGTGTATATATATATATATATATATATATATATATATATATATATATATCACAGTTTCTGTATCCATTCCTCAGTTCAGGAACATCTGGGTTCTTTCCAACTTCTGGCTATTATAAATAAGGCAGCAATAAACATAGTGGACAATGTATCCTTATTACATGTAGGAGCATCTTCTGGGTATATGCCCAGGAGTGGTATAGCTGCGTCAGCAGGTAATACTATGTTTAATTTTCTGAGGAATCACCAAACTGATTTCCAGAGTGGTTTTACCAGCCTGCAATCCCACCTACAATGGAGAAGTGCTCCTTTTCCCCCACATCCTCTCCAGCATCTGCTGTCCCCTGAGTTTTCCATCTTAGTCATTCTGACTGGTATAAGGTAGAATCTCAGTGTTGTTTTGATTTGCATTTCTCTAATAATTAAGGATCCTGAACATTTCTTTAGGTGCTTTGGGGCCATTGGAGTTTCCTCAGTTGAGAATTTCCTGTTTAACTCTGTACCCCATTTTTAATAGGGTTATTTGACTCTCTGGAGACTAACTTCTTGAGTTATTTTGTATACGTTGGATATTAGCCCTCTACCAGATGTAGGGTTAGTAAAGATCTTTTCCCAATTTGTTGGTTGCAGTTTTGTCCTAATGACCATGTCCTTTGCCTTACAGAAGCTTTGCAGCTTTATGAGGTCCTATTTGTCGATTCTTGTTCTTAGAATATAAGCCATTGGTGTTCTGTTCAGGAACTTTTCTCCTGTGCCCATGTGTTCAAGATTTTCCCCACTTTCTCCTCTATAAGCTTCAGTGTGTCTGGTTTTATGTGTAGATGCTTGATCCACTTGGACTTGAGCATTGTACAAGGAGATAAGAATGGGTTGTTTGCATTTTTCTGCTTGCAGATCTCCAGTTGATGCAGCACCATTTGTTAAAACTGCTGTCTTTTTTTCTACTGGATGTTTTTGGCTCCTTTGTCAAATAACAAGTGACAGTATGTGTGTGGGTTCTTTTCTGGGTCTTCAATTCTATTCCATTGATCTTCCTGCCTGTCTGCATACCAATATCAAACAGTTATTATCACGATTGCTCTGTAGTAGAGCTTGAGGTCAGGGATGGTGATTCCCCCAGAAGATCTTTTGTTGTGGAGAATATTTTTGCTATCCTTGGTTTTTTGTTATTCCAGATGAATTTGAGAATTGCCCCAAGCTCAAAATAAACAAGTTACAATTCACCCTGCACAGGAAGCTCAAGAAGAAGAACTTAAGTAAGGGTGCTTTGGTTCCTCTAAGAAAGGTAACAAAATACTCACAGGAGCAATAAGGGAGACAATGTGTGGAGCAGGAGCTGAAGTAAAGGCCACCCAGAGACTGCTCTACCTGGGGATTCATCCTATAAACAGTCAACAAACCCCGACACTACTAAGGACAACAAGAAGTATATACCAAAAGGAGCATGCAATGGTTGCCTCCAGAGGGGCCCTGCCAGAGCCTACAAATACAGAGGCAGATGCTAGCAACCAACTATTGGACTGGGCATGGGGGCCCCAATGGAGGAGCTGGAGAGAGGTCCAGAAGAGCTGAAGAGGCTTACACCTCCATGGGAAGAACAATGATTTCGGCCACCCAGACACCCCAAGACTCCCAGGGGTACTCATGATTCCAGCCAAAAATGTGACAGAGAAAGACCTTGTTGGGCATCAGTGGGAAGAATGGTCCTTGGTCAGGTAAAGGCTCAACAGAGGCCTCAACAAAGGGAAACCAAGGGGGGAAGGTGGGAGTATGTCGGGTGGAGGGGCATATACATGGAGGCAGGGGGAGGGAAGAGGGGTTTGGGGACTTTGGGGAGGGGGAAAATTGGGAAAGGTTTTACCATGGCAATGTAAATGAAGATGATATTCAATAAAAACAAAAATCAAGGCTTCACGAATGTCTAGAGTCAAAGTTAGGCATCAATGAGTCATATTTTTCTGAACTTCTCCTCCTATCTTCTCTGAATAAGATAATTACTAATTCTGTTCAGCTCTTTAATAGTACTCAATAGTTACTAATAAATATTCTTTCAGGGTCTCTGCTCATCATTCATTAAGGATGCACCATGATCTGGATGGAGAGAAGATAACTGCTGATTTCACTATTTATGTTTGTTATTGGTAGGGATGCTGTACATAATCATGTTATTGAAACATTTTCTTAAAAGGCTTATCTATTAGTCTGAAATCTGATGAACTTTCTAATTGCTACAATTTGTATTTACAATAATAAAATGCTGTTGGTAAAATTTGGGTACTGTTTAAGTGTCTAATGCAAGAGTTGTTTTTGAATAATCAGTTGATTTTTGAAAGAAAGATGACAAGCCATTGTCTCAAGAAATGCTACATCACTGTTTGCTCCTATATTATAATGGTATTAGGATTTAGTTTTCAGGTGAATAGTGGTGATATTCAATAATAATCAAGTATTGATATTCCTATAGAGCGTCAGAATTTGATTGAAGTATAGATTTTTCAGCCTTGTTTCTTTTTTGATACAGAAGCATGGAAGAATTTGAAGAGCAAACCCTAACAGTTTTAACAAAATTTTCGGGGGGGGGTACGGGTGCTGCTACTGATATGATCAATCCACCCTAGCAGAGTACCAACTGTTAAACATAGTCCAGCCCTGAACTGGCACAGCACTGAGAAACTAACTTCACCATCTGGCTTTCTGGCATTTTTATCAAGTCTTTTTAATTAGGCTCAAATCAGTGATCTCCTTTCTCAGCTTCTACCTCTATTGATGCCGTTAGGATGGAACTCATTTCCAGAGCACTGCAGAGTGCTCAAGTGGAACTTCAATTGAATAGTATTTTCCCTCAGGTTTTCACACCTTACATATGCTAGCAGAAGTCATGTCATGCTTGCCCAGTAGTGCATATAATTCAATTTTTGTTTTATTAAGATATGAAGATAATCATTGCCAGAAGCCAAGCCAACAAGGAGAAGTTAAAAACTAGCAGGTGATCTTCCTGAGATGGTTTCACCTTGGATTAAAATCTCTGACGGATTTGCTCCTGTAGGCAATGTTCAGGAGGATTTTATTTTAGGAAAGATTGATGTTATTAATATGCCTTTTCTGTTTATACATAATAATCACTAGGTATTAGCCTACCCTTTTGAGTAGATCACTGCAGAACAATGAAAATGTATTGTCATGTAGTGGTGCTATATAGACAGATGATTTCTTAATACTTACTGATGATCCTATAAGAATTCATAAAACTATAGTAATTATTATGGTTTTATAATAAGACTGTTAGTATATCTTTTCTGATAGCAAAAATGCAATGAGAACCCTTAAAGTCTTCAAGTGTGACCAGTTAATTGCTTCTGAGATAGCAAGAAAGTCTCTATTACTCAGAACATATTCCAAGACTTTGTAAAACCATTAACCAAAGGTCATAAAAAGGAAACTAATGATTTATTATAGGTACAAGGACAGAAGGCAAAATATTGACTGGGTTTATCTAACAAAACTTCATCTTAGTCCCAGAAATTATTGTTTTTAACTTTCCATGAACCTTTTGAGCTTGTGACAGATAATGAATGTTTAGAGAGGTAATTACTCTCAATGGATATGCATGTAAACATTCTGTGTAGTAAGCTTCTTATTCTATTTATGATTTGAATTTATATGTAAACTTGTGGTGAACTTTTTACCATGTGATCATGTATTCTAAAAGATGTGAGGACAGTGCTAAAGACCTAAAGAGGAAACAGAACCAAGGGGGAATTTTTAGATAGAACTGAACACAAGAACTTAGAAGTGAAGTCATTGGGAGTAAGAGCATTGTTACATCAAAGTAAAAGAGAACAACAATAGAAGGAGAATGCAGAATTCAATAACTTAGAAACTATAAGGCAACTTATAACGTTAAGAGAGCAATATGCAGAATGCAAAGGAGAAGAGGAAAGACAAAGCTTCAGAAAGAGCAGAAGGAGCAGGCAAGAAGAAGCTGCAGAAAGAGCAGAAGGAGCAGGAAGGCTTCTCCTTACCATGGGACGGAACACATCTTTTCTTAATAGCAAGGCAAGCTTAATGTTACTAATGAGAACAAAGCTTTCTTCTTACAGAGTTGGTTTTAATTAATTTAGCAATAACAGGGTAGGAAGATCTTTCTTTCTCTATGCAATAAAGATTGGAGCTCATTTTTCATCCAGAATGAGTGAGTTCATTCTGCACTGGTACTTTGTCTTTTGTTCCATATACATATGTAAGTATAAATTTTTGTGTGTGTGTGTATGTGTGTGTGTCTGTCTGTGTGTGTCTGTGTGTCTGTATATCTGTCTGTGTTCAGTGTGTCTATGTCTGTGTGTAAGATCATAATTATGAGATAGTATGAAAGCTGAGCACAACTGGTTCAAATGGAGATTTAAGAATTGTGTATGCATGAATCTGCATATGAATTTATGTGAGCTTTATCCATATTTGCTTGTGTAAAAATTTTTCCTTCTGTAAGCATGACTCTCTTCTCCTGGTTCAACAGAACTATATTGCTCCAAACTTCCCCCTAGTCTGACAAGCAGGAGGCATCTGGACAAGAGGGAAAAGGCTATAGCAATTAATTCATTACTTAATTCCCTGTTGTTTTAAGATGAAGTGTTGACTGCAGACAGCTGGCAGCTGGGGCCAGGTGTGTGGACAGAGTCCTAGTCTAAATTCGACTAACCCGTCAGGCTCTTGCCTGCAGCCAGAGCCAGATCACCTCAGAGTGGTCTCTGTGCGGACCCTTGCCGGCACCAACTTGCTGGGGGCGAGGGTGGTGTCTGTGCCTGGAGTACAGCAGAGGCCGCCATCTTGCCTCAGGGCACTACAGACAGCTAGCAGCTGGGGCCAGGTTCTCAGATCCCAGGTCCAGCAGACAAGATCTGCACAGGTTAGCCAAACATGTACAGGAATATAAATTTGGACAGCTTCTACCTAGGAGAAGGAGGATCAGAATCCATAGCTGAATTGTAGTGCAGAATTCCCAACTGAGGACAAAGGGGAAATAAGAAGATTGGCTTTGTCACAGGAGAGCTAGCTGGCATCATCTGCCTTCCAGTCACAATGTGCTGAGAAAGTTCGTTGCTTAGCTGACATCTTGACCAGGACAGCCTGAAAGAATGGATCAAGCTAGCTGTTCTGGAAAAGCTGTGGGAACAAGTCTTTAAAAGAAGTAGCTTTGGGAACCGAGATCCGCACCATCTTGAATCCCACAGTTCAGCCAGGGAAGCTCCTAATCTACAGAAAGACCTGTGGTTAGACAGAGCACTGTGGTCCCGACACTATCTTGGGGAGAGCAGCTCAAACAGATGGAGCACTGCAAACTAAGAGAGCCACTGTCCAGGCTCCAGCAGTCCAACCAGGGAAGCTCCGGTCCTGCAGGGAATCCCGTGGTAAGAGAGAGCCCTAAGACCTGCCACCATCTCGTAGCTGGTAGCCTAGCAAGGTACTCAGTGGGCACCAGAGTGAAGGATTTCCCAGGGCATAGCCTGCCTGGATGCCTTCCCCACCAGGGAGCTGTGCAGCTCTACAGCTGCCTGGGCAGACAGGGGAGCATCTGAACTGCAGGAGGACCTGTGGATAGACGGAGACCCACAGACTGAGATTCACACCATCGTGGATCCCCGCAGTTCAACCAGGGATGCTCCTGATCTACAGAGAGCCCCGCAGTTAGAGAGAGCCCTGCAGCCTGACACTATCTTGGGGAGAGCAACTCAACTAGATGGAGCCCTGCAGACTGAGAGAGCCACTGTCCAGGCTCCAGCAGTCCAGCCAGGGAAGCTCCAGTCCTGCAGGGAATCCCGTGGTTAGACAGAGCCCCGAGACCCACCACCATCTTAGAGCTGGAAGACTAACCAGGAGGAAATCACAGGAGGCCAGTTAAGCACCCAGCAGCAGGCCTGGAGGAGACTTGAGTCTGGCCCAGCAGAGCTGAGGAGGTAATTCAGAGCCCAGTGGTGGAAACCTTCTGGTTTCTGCTTCAGGAGCACTGACGCCCCTGCGACAGCACAGCCAAATGCCAGGCTCTCAGGAGCTTCAAACAACAACCAGGAACAACAAGACCAACTAACTCCAGAAATAAAGAGATGGCAAAAGGCAAACATAGAAACATTACTAACAGAAATCAAGGCAATATGGCAGTATCCTAACACAATACCCCGACAGCAGTAAGTCCTGGATAATTTAACACACCAGAAAAGCAAGATTCAGATCTAAAATCTCTGGTCAGGATGCTCTTAGAGGAACACATGGATAAATCTCTTGAAGAAATACAGGAGAAAATGTATCAAATGTTAGAAGCCCTTATAAGGCAAACACAAAAACCACTTAAAGAAATTCAGGAGAATATGGATCAAAAAATAGAAGCGAAAAAGGAGGCAATACAAAAATCACTTAAAGAAATACAGGAGAACATGGGTCAACAAGTAGAAGTCACAAAAGAGGAAACACAAAAATTTCTTAAAGAATTACATGAAAACACAAACAAGCAAGCGAAAGATCTGAGCAAAACCATCCAGGATCTAAAAACAGAAGTAGAAACAACTAAGAAATCGCAAAGGGAGAAAACTTTGAGATAGAAAAACGTGGGAAGAAATCAGGGTCCATAGATGCAAATATCAACAATTGAATACAAGTGATAGAAGAAAGAATCTCAGATGGCAAAGATACCATAGAAACCATTGATTCAATAGTCAAAGAAAACGAAAAATGTAAAAAGCTTATAACCCAAAACATCAAGGAAATCTAGGACACAACGAGAAGACCAAACCTATAGATTATAGGTATGGATGAGAGGGAAGATTTACAACTTAAAGGGCTAGCAAATATCTTCTACAAACTTTTGGAAGAAAACTTCCCCAGCCTAAAGAGAGAAATGCCCATGAACATACAAGAAGCCTACAGAACTCCAAACAGTTTGAACCAGAACAGAAATACCTCCTGTCACATAATAATCGAAACCCCAAATGGACTAAACAAAGAAAGAATATTAAAGGCAGTAAGAGAAAAAGGCCAAGTAACATAAAAAGGAAGACCTATCAGAATTACACCAGACTTCTCACCTGAGACCATGAAAGCTAGAAGATCCTGAGCAGATATCATGCAAATTCTAAGAGAACACAAATTTCAGCCAAAACTACTATACCCAGCAAAACTCTCAATTGCCATAGATGGAGAAACCAAGGTATTCCATGACAAAACCAAATTTGCAAGATATCTTTCCACAAACCCAACCCTACAAAGGATTATAGGGGGAAAACACCAACACAAGGAAGGAAACTACACCCCAGAAGAAGCAAGATAGAAACCTCCTCTCATCAAACCCAAAAGAAGATAACCACTCAAATATAAAAAATAAATTCAAAAATGCCAGGAAGTAATAATTACTACTCCTTAATGTCTCTTAACATCAATGGACTCAGTTCCCCAATAAAAAGGCATAGACTAACAGATTGGATATGTAAATAGGACCCTACATTTTGCTGCATACAGGAAATACATCTCAGTGTCAAAGACAAACACTACCTTAGAATAAAAGGCTAGAAGACAATTTTATAAGCAAATGGTCTCGGGAAACAAGCTGGAGTAGTCATTCTAATATCAGATAAAATTGACTTTCAACCTAAAGTCATCAAAAGAGACACGGAAGGTCACCTCTTGCTGGTCAAAGGGAAAATCTACCAAGAAGAACTCTCAATTCTGAACATCTATGCTCCAAATGCAAGGGCACCCTCATTCATAAAAGAAACTTTACTAAAGCTTAAAGCACACATTGCACCTAAAACAATAATTGTGGGTGACTTCTACACTCCACTCTCCTCAATGGACCAATCAGGAAACCAGAAACTAAACAGGGACACAGTAAATCTAATTGAAGCTTTGGACCAATTGGATTTAACATATATATATATATATATATATATATATATATATATATATACATATATATATATATATATATAAAGAGAGAGAGAGAGAGAGAGAGAGAGAGAGAGAGAGAACATATCATCCTAAAGCAAAAGAATATACCTTTTTCTCAGCACCCCTTGGGAACTTCTCCAAAATTGATCATATAATTGGTCACAATACAGTCATCAACAAATACAAGATAGAACTAATCCCATGCCTCCTATCAGATCACTATGGAGTAAAAGTTGTCTTCAGTAGCAAGAAAAAAGCCCACATACACATGGAAACTGAACAATACTCTACTCAATGACACCTTGGTCAAGGAAGAAATAAAGAAAGAAATCAAAGACTTTTTAGAATTCAATGAAAGCGAAGGTACAACCTACCCATATCTATGGAACACAATGAAAGCAGTGCTAAGAGGAAAACTCATAGCCCTGAGTGCCTCCAAAAAGAAACTAGAGAGAGCACGCACTAGCACCTTAGCAGCATACCTGAAAGCACTGGAACCAAAAGAATCTAATTCACCCAGGAGGAGTAGAAGACAGGATATCATCAAACTAAGGGCTGAAATCAATCCAGTAGAAACAAAGGAAACCATACAAAGAATCAACAAAACCAGAAGCTGGTTCTTTGAGAACATCAACAAGATAGATAAACCCTTAGCCAGACTAACCAAAGGGCACAGAGACAGTATCCAAATTAACAAAATTAGAAATGAAAGGGGGGATATAACAACAGAAACTGAGGAAATTCAAAAAAAAATCATAAAATCTTATACTCAACACAACTGGAGAATCTGGAGGAAATGGATAATTTCCTAGACAGATACCAAATACCAAAATTAAATCAGGGTCAATTAGATCAGCTAAACTGTCCCATAACCCCTAGAGAAATAGAAGTGGTTATAGAAAGACTCCCAAACCAAAAAAGTACGGGACCTGATGGTTTTAGTGCAGAATTATATCAGACCTTCAAAGAAGACCTAACACCAATACTCTGCACACTATTCCACAAAATATAAACAGAAGCAACACTACCAAACTCCTTCTAGAAAACCCACAATTACACTGATACCAAAACCACACAAAGATCCAACAAAGAAAGAGAACTACAGGCCAATTTCCCTTATGAATATTGATGCAAAAATACTAAATAAAATTCTTGCCAGCTGAATCCAAGAGTACATCAAAATGATCATTCACCATGATCAAGTAGGCTTCATCCCAGGGATGCAGGGATGGTTAAATATATGGAAATCCATCAATGTAATCCACTACATTAAACAAACTAAAAGAAAAAAACCACGTGGTTGTCTCATTAGATGCAGAAAAAGCATTTGACAAAATTCAACATCCATTCATGCTAAAAGTTCTGGAAAGAACAGGAGTTCAAGGCCCATACCTAAACATAGTAAAAGCAATATACAGCAATCCAGTAGCCAACATCAAATTAAATGGAGAGAAACTTGAAGCAATCCCACTAAAATCAGGGACTAGACAAGGCTGCCCTCTCTCTCCATATTTACTCAATATAGTACTTGAAGTTCTATCCAGAGGAATTAGACAACATAAGGAAGTCAATGTGATACAAATTGGAAAGGATGAAGTCAAACTATCATTATTTGCAGATGATGTGATAGTATACTTAAGGGACCCAAAAAACTCCTGCAGAGAACTCCTATAGCTGGTAAACAACTTCAGCAAAGTGGCTGGTTATAAGATCAACTCAAGCAAATCAGTAGCCTTCCTGTACTCAAAGGAAAAGCAGGCTGAGAAAGAAGTTAGGGTAATAACACTCTTCACAATAGCCACAAACAATATAAAGTATCTTGGCGTGACTCTAACCAAACAAGTGAAAGATCTGTATGACAGGAACTTCAAGTCCTTGAAGAAAGAAATCGAAGAAGACCTCAGAAGATGGAAAAATATTTCATGCTCTTGAATTGGCAGGATCTATATAGTAAAAATGGCCATCTTGCCAAAAGCAATCTACAGATTCAATGCAATACCCATCAAAATCCCAAATCAATTCTTCAGAGATCTAGAAAGAGCAATTCTCAAATTCATCTGGAATAACAAAAAACCCAGGAAAGCTAAAACTATTCTCAACAATAAAAGGACTTCTGGAGGAATCAATATCCCTGACCTCAAGCAGTACTACAGAGCAATTGTGTTAAAAACTGCATAGTATTGGTACAGCAACAGGCAAGTAGATCAATGGAATAGGAATGAAGACCCAGATATGAACCCACAAAGATCCGGTCACTTGATCTTTGATAAAGGAGCTACAACCATCCAGTGGAAAAAAGATAGCCTTTTCAACAAATGGTGCTGGTTCAACTGGAGGTCAACATGCAGAAGAATGTGAATTGACCCACTCTTATCTCCTTGCACTAAGATCAACTCCAAGTGGATCAAGGACCTCCACATAAAACCAGACACACTGAAACCAATAGAAAAGAAACTGGGGAAGACGCTGGAGGATATGAGCACAGGAGGAAAGTTCCTGAACAGAACACCAATAGCTTATGCTCTAAGATCAACAATTGACAAATGGGGCCTCATAAAACTACAAAGTTTCTGTAAGGAAAAAGACACTGTCAGAAGGACAAAACAGCAACCATCAAATTGGAAAAATATCTTTAAAAACCACACATCTGACAGAGGGCTAATATCCAATATATACAAAGAACTCAAGAAGTTAGACCCCAAAGAAACAAATAACCCTATTAAAAATGGGGTACAGAGCTAAAAATAGAATTTTCACCAGTAGAATTTTGGATGGCTGAGAAGCACCTTAAGAGATGTTCAACATCGTTAGTCATCAGGGAAATGCAAACCAAAACAACCCTGATATTCCACCTCACACCAGTCAGAATAGCTAAGATTAAAAACTCAAGAGACAACAGGTGCTGGCAAGGATGTGGAGAATGAGGAACACTCCTCCACTGTTGGTGGGATTGCAAGATGGTACAACTGTTCTGGAAATCAGTCTGGCGGTTCCTCAGAAAATTGGGCATGATGCTTCCAGAGGACCCTGTCATACTACTCCTGGGCATATACCCAGAGGATTCCTCTGCATACAATAAAGACACATGCTCCACTATGTTCATAGCAGCCTTATTTATAATAGTCAGAAGTTGGAAGGAGCCCAGATGTCCCTCAAAGGAGGAATGGATACAGAAAATGTGATATATTCATACCATGGAATACTACTCAGCAATTAAAAATAATGAATTCATGCAATTTGTAGGCAAATGGTTGGATCTCAAAAATATCATCCTAAGTGAGTTAATCCAATCACAAAAGAATACACATGAAATGCAATCACTGATAAGTGGATATTAATGAGCCCAGAAGCTCTGAATACTCAAGGCACAATTAACAAATCAAAAGATTCCCAAGAAAAAGGAAGGAGAGGACCCTGGTCCCGAAAAGACTGGATCCAGCTTTGTAGGAGAGTACCAGAACAGAGAAATGGTGGGTAGGTGATTGGGGAATGGACGGGTGGAAGAGGACTTATGGGACATATTGCGAGGGGGTAACGGGGAAAGGGGAAAGCCTTTGGAATGTAAACAAAGAATATAGAAAATTTAAAAAAAAATTAAAAAAGATGAGGATGCCAGAGACAGCAGCTTCTGACCTCTGAGGAACTCAGATGGGCAGGTCAGCAACTGCAGGAAGGTGACTTAGACTTAAGATAGTTAAACATTTTATTATTATACAGCAGCCTTAACTTTCTTTCCCCTGCTGACATTTTTACCCATTGGCTTACCTTCAAGAGAGAACCAAGAAAAAAAAACAGTTGGGCATGGCCCCCAACAGACCATTACATGCAAAGACAGGCAGCCTTAAGAGGCCCAAATAAAAAATAGAGCCACAGTTATAGAAATTAAAGGTCTCTGTAGAATCAGTGAAAAGGAAATGGGAACACTTAGATAGCACCTAGAACTTGAACCACTGAAACCATGTAAATGGAAATATTTAAAACATTTTTAAGTTAGAATGAGTCTTGCACTCCCTTACAAAAATATTTCCTATACATGCTCCACTATGTTCATAGCAGCTTTATATATAATAGCCAGAAGCTGGAAAGAACCCAGATGTTCCTCAACAGAAGAATGGATACAAAAAATGTGCTATATATACACAATGGAGTACTATACAGCCATTAGAAACAATGAATTCATGAAATTCTTAGAGAAATGGATGGAGCTGGAGAATGTCATACTAAGTGAGGTGACCCAGTCTCAAAAGAATACCCATGGTATACAGTCACTGATAAGTGGATATTAGCCTAGAAGCTTAGAACACCAAAGACACAAATCACATATCAAGTGATGTCTCACAAGAAGAAAGGAGTGGACACTGGGGCTAGAATGGACCAAAACATCATTGTGGGAGAGTACAAGAACAGTAAAGTGGGAGGGGTGGATGCGGGAGCAGGGGGAGGGAAAAGGACATGTGGGACCTTTGGGGGTGGGGAACCAGAAAAAGGGAAATGAATTGTAAATATAGAATATATACAATAAAAAAAATATTTCCTAAATGATTGAAAGATAAAAAGTGGTCATATTGGCTCATGTCAAATCTCTGCTGTTAATTTACAATGATTCCCAATTCACTAGAATTTGATCTGTTCAGGCAACTGGAGCACATTTCCCTTCAGAACTAGCTGGGTATGGTATAATATGAAGTCATTTCACTCTCTAGAGAAAGAAAATTATAGTTATACCAACCTGGTATGGTTGCCTCGTTCATAAATGTATACCCATATTCGAATAAAGAAGATTTCTGAGTACAAAAGAATGGCTTTCAAGGATAGAGTAAGAAAGACTAAGATACATTCTAAAATATCCACTTGCCCTGCAAGCATTAAGATCAGTTTGATTCCCCAGTACCCAGCAAAGCTTGGGAAATCCTGGGTATTGTGGCATACATCTTTAGTGCCAGCATTAGGGAGTCTGAGTCAGGAGAAAAATCTTTTTGAGTTCAAGGCCAATTTGATCTACATAGTGAATTCCAGGCCAGTCAGGGCTATGTAATGAGAAGCTGCTTAAATAAAGTGAGAGAGGGAGAGAGAGGGAGAGGGAGAGGGAGAGGGAGAGGGAGAGGGAGAGGGAGAGGGAGAGGGAGAGGGAGAGGGAGAGGGAGAGGGAGAGAGAGAGAGAGAGAGAGAGAGAGAGAGAGAGAGAGATCTGGGTAAACATGCTGGCCTCCCTGTTATCGCAGTATAGGGAGGCAGAGATAATATGTGCTTGAATGGACAAACTGGCTAAACAGATTAGTTGAAACCAAAAAACAGACCTTCCCTCATTATGCAACATAGACCCAAGGCTTCAATAATCACACATGTGCAAATGTACCTAAATATGCATATGCTCCCATATGCATGTGAGCATTTATACATAGACAGTTACACCTCATAACATACATATACAAAAATATTAAAGTGGCTAAGAATCTCACAAAGCATTAAACACCTTTTGTGTTATTTTCTTCCCTATGGCTACATTGGAACATCCACTGTAAATTCAGATGGGATAGAAAAAAAAGAAAGAAAGAAAAAAGAAAAAGGACCAGCACTTCCGATCTCAATAAAACAATCTAAGAGGCAGTGTACCACAGATCTTTGAGACTTTGCTATACGAAAATGCTACAGAACATACTGAGCAGACCAAAATTTTCATCTCTATATACTCTGGCATTCATAAGTAGGTTAAATTATACTGCTATATTCAAAATGCTGATTCTGGATTTCAAAGATACAACACATGATGAAGGCATGCCTATAGTGATTTCCTATGGGAAAATTAGGCTTGAACAAAGTAATAAAATAATAGTAGTAATAAGAAGAGGAATAATAATAATAATAATTAAAAATAAAATCATTCTAACCAACACAGCTACTAAACTCAACTTCTAAAGAATTTTACATGCCCCACTTTGTAGAAGACTCACTATTTCATCCCTAAAAGCACTCTTTCTTTTGTAAATAGTTCTAAATCATGCCTAAGATTTTTCTCTCTGAGCATTTAAGGTTAAATTTTCCATCTTTCTTCCAATGCCCTAATTGCTCCTGAACCTGAAATGGGCAGTGGTCTGAGAACCTGTGAGTGTGTAACACCTGTTCATATTGACATCTGAGGTTTGGAGGGCGGAAGTGCTCGTTACATTTACATTAAAAGGACATGGAGAGGAACTCCTACAGCCCAAGCAAATAATTTTTCCCTGAGTTTTGCTCACCAGACTGTAGCTTCCCACAATTTTAGACTATTCTGCTCTCTAAGCACTTTATAAATAAATGTATGCGCAGGAGCTGCAAACGTTCGTTCTTTTTCATTTTTTTTTCTAGGTAGAGGGTGGGGTATCATTTTGGAGCTAGCTTCAACATTCATTATGCTAACCAACAGCTACTGTCTTTGCTGACAATTTAAGTGACCCTGAAATAATCTATATATTTTTAGAATCCTTTCCTAAGGCAGTCAAGCTAACCACAGATTATTAAATTCATTGAGTTTTGTTTTGTTTTTTGTTTGTTTGTTTGGGGTTGGGTTTTGGTTTTTGTTTTTGTTTTTTTGCTTTTTACATATTTCCTTACTGCAGATGAGCTAAGCCATTCAGCAAAAATATAGGATGCAGCAGAACAAGCAGAGGCCTGCAGAGCCCTAATAATTACAAGTGACTGTTGAATTGGAATACTTCTGCAGTACACTAAGGTTTAGTATCACTAGATTTTTTTTCCTCTGCATTCCCAGTGGGACAATTGACTCGATTTCACCAGGCACAAATCTTCCATAACCTCTTCTCACCTTTCTCAGCTCTTCCCCTAGCAGAACTATGCAATGGAGCCCATGTCTCCCCCTCCATTGAAGCAGTCATTTTCCCTCACCAGGCCTTCCTTATTCATCCATCCCTAACCCCACAGCACTGTTTTTAAAAACCAGTCATAGCCAGAGGGATCATTTAACAATCTAAGTAGCACATTTTGACAAACTTTCTTTCCCTGGGTAACAAATTCAAATTCCTTCAGGGTTCACTTCTTAGTAGAGGAGCTAAATTGCAAAGTAAGTTCAAAGAGAAACATCCCCCAAAGGGAATACAATATTTCCAAACCACTAGAGATCTACCTCACCTGCCTAAAAGCAATACACAACATTTCTAGGACCGAATTAACCACTAAAAATCATAGCCCTTCCTTTCAGACATGAAATATATCATGTTTGAAATATATCAAAAATATATCAAATATATCAAAAAATATCAGCCTTAGGAAGAAAGACAAACACCTACTCATGAATGTGCTGCTTGCCTCACTTGGCATAAATTCTTACACACGCATGCTAAGTTGATAATTGCAAGACTTTTGTTTCACTGGCCACCCATGGCCTAATATTTCAGGACATATTTCCTACTGAATGAGTCATCTTGTGATTTGTAGTTATACAAGCCATAAATCTTGGTCATAGGCTATGTATAGTCCTTAAAATTTGTCAGCAGTTCATGTTATGCTATGATATCTCATTTGGCTATGATGTGATAAAGTATGACAGCTACAGTCTATGACTAATCACAGTCTCATCCTGAAGCCCTTCTGTGGAAAGGTGGATTTCAGAATCGACCATAAGAGGAGAAGCAGCTTTGCCCATCAAGCAAAATTTACCGCACAGCTAGCTTCTGCTTGTACTGGGAGAACAGGAGTTTACAGGAATGGCTTTTTCACATTTATGCTTTCTCTTGTTTTTTCATTTCAAAAGATTAATCTTCATAACATTCCCATATCAATATTAGGATTTTCATATTTCACACAATAAAAAATCTGAGCGTAGATATATGTCGCAATATTCCCAAGGGAAATGCATGGAAAACATTAAATGAAGATAGAGCAGGAGACAGATAGATACATAGAATTCAGATATGATTTTACTATATGTGAATAATTCAGAGCATCCACATTTTGATAATAGAAAGTACAACACAGAAAATCTAGTTCTTAGCTCAGAAGTACATGGGATATATGAAGTTGACATGCAGCCTATCATTACTGGCTTTCCACTTTTCAAAATCTAATGGATTGCTTCCTGCTGTAGCATCTGCCAAAATGCATAAAAATATTTCAGATATCCAGGAGAGCTTCACTTCCATTGATCAGGGTTTATATATTGATTTGTGGTTACAAGAGACCCATTGTTTCCACTTTGCTCTGTTGTAATGAAAATGGAATGTACACTAATTTGAACTGAAAGTAGATAGGTAATGGCAGAGAGCTGTCCGTGTATTAGTTTTCTGTCCATTTCATTTTCAGGATATTGGCCATATTAAATTGTGCTATTAATAATCACAATGATAGTCCAAGCCTACCCTGATATTCCCTAAAGTCATACTAAAATCAAAAGATATTTTTTTCGCCATCGTTGGTCCGTCAGTATTAAATGTACAAGTTTGGGTCTGGATCACCACATAGAAGGAGAGAATTAGTTTCACGTTTGAGTTTAAACTTTTAACACATACACAAACCCACACAATTCATGTCCATTTTGTAGGTTTATTTCTAAGGCTCAATCTGAGTTGAATTAAATTTACATAGTTTTTGTTTCAGAGAAAAAATATAATCTAAAAAGGAATGATGCAAACATACGAAATTATCTAAAAATACAAAAGGGGCATTCTATAAGACCAAAATTATATTTAAAAAATTTAAATCATGATAGATTCCTAGGAGAGGTCATATATTCATTGTTTCTACTGATGTTAAAACAAGCAATCTGACAAAATGGTTTTCAACATTATTCCAGACATTCAGTAGAAAAGCCTCCAAAGTTAAAAGAAAGACTTTAGAAAATGCAGTCAGGCTATTGCCAAAAATTGGATGCATAATAAAGGTGGCCTGCTAAAAGTCTAGGGAACACTGAAGAAGTAAGAAGACAAGTTAAGTAAAGACTAAAGGTAACTGAAGAAGTCATTTGGTCAGCCTCTTTAAAATGCCTTACACAGGTTGTGAGAACAGAACGTGGATCCTCTAGAACCACAAGTGTTCTTAATCACTGAGACATATCCCCAGCCCATGGTTAACCACTTGATTCTAGATAAACTATGCCAGTTATCCCTTGAAAATGAAAAATACCGTGTTCTTAAATGTTTGAAACAGACTTTTTCACTCAATAACATCACAGCTTTCAAGCCTTTCTCATAAACTGTTAACCAATCATAATTTTTTAGGTAATTTAGCAGAGCTTACTTTAGTAGGAAAATGGAAAAGAACATTTTGTTTGTTTGTTTGTTGGTTTTGTTTTGTTTTGTTTTTGGATTTTTGAGACAGGATTTCTCTGTATAGCCCTGGATATCTTTTTTTTTAAAGATATTTTCTTTATTTACATTTCAAATGTTAACCCTTTCCTCACTTCCCCTCTGAAAACCCCCTATCCCATCCCTGTTCCCCCTGCTCACCAAGCCACCCACTCCCACTTCCCTGTCCTGGCATTCCCCTACCCTGGAGCATCAAGCCTTCACAGGACCAAGGGCCTCTCCTGATCTTTCCAAGCTCTTTATCATGAAGGGGTGTTGGATATTGTCAAATGCTTTCTTAACATCTAATGAAATGACCATGTGATTTTTTTCTTTAAGTTTGTTTATATAGTGGATTATGTTGATGAATTTCCATATACTGAACCATCCTTGCATCCTTTGGATGAAACCTACTTGATGATGATGAATGATTGTTTTGATTTGTTCTTGGATTTCATTTGAGAGAATTTTATTTAGTATTTTGCATCACTATTCGTAAGGGAAATTGGTCTAAAGTTCTCTTTCTTTGTTGAGTCTTTGTGTGGTTTAGGTATCAGAGTAATTGTGGCTTCATAGAACATATTGGGTAGTGTTTCTTCTGTTTCTATATTGTGGAATAGTTTGAAGAGTACTGGTATTAGATCTTCTTTGAACATTTGCTAGAACTCTGCACTAAACTCATCTGGTTCTGGGCTTCTTTTTGTTGCAAGACTATTAATGACTGCTTCTATTTCTTTGGTGGTTATGGGACTGTTTAGATCATTTATCTGATCCTGATTTAGCTTTGGTACCTGGTATCTGTCTAGAAATTTGTCCATTTCATCCAGGTTTTCCAGTTTTGTTGAGTATAGACTTTTGTAGTAGAATCTGATGAATTTTTGGATTTCATTGCTTTCTGTTGTTATGTCTCTCTTTTCATTTCTGATTTTGTTTATTTGGCTACTTCTCTGTGTCCTCTGGTTAGAATGGCTAGGATTTATCTATCTTATTGATTTCCTTGAAGAACCAGTTCCTGGTTTGGGTGATTCTTTGTATTGTCCTTTTTGTTTGTATTTGGTTGATTTCTGCCCCGAGTTTGATTATTTCCTGCTATCTACTTCTCTTGGGTTTATTTGCTTCTTTTTGTTCTAGAGGTTCCAGGTGTGCTATCAAACTGCTAATGTATGTTCTCTCCAGTTTCTTCTCAAGATCCTCTATTATCATCATGAAAAGTAATGGTAGATCTAGATCTTGCTTTTCCCATGTGATGGTGTATTCAGGACTTGATATGGTGGAAGAATTGGGTTCTGATGATTCCAAGTAACCTTGGTTTCTGTTGCTTATGTTCTTATGCTTGCCTCCCACCATCTAGTTATCTCTAGTGCTGCCGGCCCTCACTATATCTGACTGGAGCCTGTCCTTCCTGTAATCCTGGTTGTGTCAGAACTCCTCAAAGTCAAACTGTCTCTGTGATCCTGTGATTTTGAGATCCTGTGATTCTGAGATCCTAGGTGTGTCTGAGCTCCTGGGAGTCAAGCTGCCTCTGGGACCCTGAGATGATGCTTGTGACCAAGCTCCTGGAATCCAGTGATCCTGGGATCCTGGGTGTATAAAAGCACCTGGGAGTGGAGCTTCCTCTGGGTGTTGTGGGACTGGCTATGGAGTTTGAGCCCAAGGTCTGCTCAGGGCACCGGCCCAGACAGACTGGAAGGAACACTTGCCACTGGTAGGACAGAGTTCCTACATGCCTGGGTCCCACTGGTCCCAGTAATTCTGATGTTGAGACAGATGTTGTACCCTCCTCACCTCTGATCCTATTATCCTGGGCATGTTAGAGTGCCTGGGAGTGGAGACTGTGGTGTAAACCATTTTCATCAGAACAACTACAGTAGTTTTCTCTGTATTCAGAATAGATTTTGTCGCATCTCAACTTCAGGCAGCCAAGTGAACTTTCTAAATCTAAAGCTAACTGTGCCATTTTTTTGCTTCAAATTCTTCAGACAGATTCATTTTGGAGGCTCCAAGGTAGTCTTAACACACTCCATACCTCGACTTCCATAGTGGAGTGCAGTCTTCATCTTCAGCCTGCCTGCACCTTTTCATATTTAGGATCCATGAGTGGTAAAGCCTTTCATTTTACAAGCTCTGTGTAGTGTCATTCACATGAACTATTTGTTGCTTCTGTTACTCAATTCTCTCTCATTATCTATCTTCTATATTATCAGTTTTCAGCTTAAGGTTTATCCTAGTGCAGCATCACTCCTGAGTTTATAATGCAAGTTAAATCACATTTGGTTAAATTGTAATGTATTGATCTGTTCGGACTGTCATGACAAAATTGTGATGGACCTAAACAGAAGAAATTTGAACTATTTATCTTGACATGGTCAGAATAAAAAAAAAAATGAATGAATGAAAATGAGTAAGGCATGACTTTTTCCTCAAAAGTATATCAAGCTTATGAATTAGATATAATGCAGTTCATCAAATTGATTATAATATTATAAAATGTACATTAGAAAGGATCCTTGTTAATTCTGATGAATATTAAGTAATAAAGGGGTAGATGCCAGAATCAGAGCAATTTCCACAGAGGTAAAATTTTAGTGTGGTCTTCTGAGGAGACTTGTATCTCTAAGTTTTGCATTATATTTTTAAATGCATTTATTTTTATTTTATGTATATGGGTGTTTTGCCTTCATTTATGTCTGTGTGCTACATGCATGCAGTACCTATGGATCAGGAGAGGGAATATTAGGTTCCCAGAAACTGGAGTTACAGATGGTTGTTATTTGCCTTACAGGTGTTGGGAACCAAACCTCAGGGAGAGCTACAGTGCTTTAACCCCAGAGCAATTTCTCAGTCCCCAGTTTTTCTTCATTCTGACAAAATAACAGAGAGCGAAAACTTTAAAGGATTTTATTTGGTTTCGTGGTTTAGATGTTTCAGTCCCTTCTGCATGTGGAATGTTGACGGACGGGAGACCAACCATTACAGGGGAAAGCACATGTGGAAGAAAGCCATTTGCTTCTTTGTAGCCAGGAAACAAAGAACAAGAAAGGAAATATCTGGGGACAAGGAATATATCCTTCAAAAATCCCTCCAGCTACCCACTTCCTCCAACTGAGCACCACGTTCTAGTAGCATATTCAGCTCCAACTTTATCAATGGATTAATTCATTGATGAGGTTTCAGCACTCACTGAATAATGCTTCCACCTGGGAATAGGCCTTCTCCCATGAGCTACTCAGGTGGATACTTTGTATCCAACCATAACAATAAGTTAGATTTGTTTTCCCCAAAAATATAATAAAGTTCATGATAATTCTTAATTGTTTTTCTCCTGAGGTTTTTATGTTTGTGTGTGCTTATAAACAAAATACAACAGAGGAGCCATGGGCTGCATGTGGTTATTTTACATTTAAATTAATTACATTTAAATAAAAATAAACATTTAGCTGTGCAAGCAACATTTACAGTGCTCAGTAGCCACATGTGGCTTTATCATTTGTACAATGGAAATTTTAGAACCTTCCCATCATTGGAGAATGCATGTTATAAGAAATGCAGCCATTCATCATTTCATCAATTTATACTAGACCATTGTTGTTTGTCTGGTAGGTATAGCACTTGATATTAATAGGTACAAAGATGCAAATGACAAACTCCTGGTTACACAAGGCTCTCCCTAATCTATTGGCCTTCCTTTACTCAGATTGCCTCTATTTCTTAAAAATGTTATGTTCATAGATTACTGAACATTACTCAGCTGCTCAGCAATCAGAATCATAGCTCTGAATGGAAGTTCAAGTCAATCCTCTATTTAGTATGTACCCATTATATGACCATCCTATGCTGAGGACTGTAGGAAATATAAAACAATATCTCTTCTCTCAGTGAGTTTAACTTAATGAACATTTGAGTTCCAGCTATTGTATAAGCCATGAATGTATTTCTATTATTAAACTAGAATTAAAAAGAAATGCCTCAGTAATTAACAGCACTTCTTTCTTTTGTAGAGGACCTAGATTCAATTCTCAGGACCAATATGGCATATCACATTTTTATTAAAGTTCCAGGGCATCAGAGATCTTCTTCAGGCCTCCAAGTGTACCAAAAATGCATGCAATGTTCATATAAACATACAGGCAAAGCACTCATTCACATAAAATAATAACATATACATATACATAACTTTAAAAATTAACAAAAGCATAATTGGAAAGGCTGGATTTATGTAAGAGTGAGTAGACAACAATATACCATATTACTTAACCAAGTGTGTAAGTGCACACTATCAATTTATAAGTCCTTTACAAATTCAGGATTGAGAAACAGTATCATGTAGGAAGAGGATCATAGAAGTCCTTACAGTAGAAGTGGTGCTAATCATAAAACTGTTCATGGATGGGAGGGGCTGATTGGGGAACTGTCAGAGGGAAGAGGGCTCATGTGACTTAGGGTGAGGAGGGAACCGGGAAAGGGAAAATCATTTGGAATGTAAACAAAGAATATAGAAAATAATAAAAAAAAAAACCTGTTCATGGTACAAGCAACAGAGTTAGAGTCAGCACAAAGGAACTGTATCGATTTATGTTTGGGTTTAGGATTCAGATTTATCCAGTGATAAATCTTTTTGTCAGTCACTGTCCCTCTCCTTTCTACTCTCTGTATTGCATTTTTTTTTCTGTATCTGTTCATTCTTCAGGAAGCTCTCTTTTCATGGTGGAAAAGAACTATCAGCTTTGCCACATATTCATAACTCTGATTCAGCATCCTCAGTGTGAGAAAAAAGCACGTCTCCCATTTCCTCTTCTTGGGCCACGTTGTCATCTATGAACAATCACTGTGACAAAGAGAACATGCTCTCACTAATCAGATCTGCTTCACAGACTCATCAAAAGAAAGAAAAAGAGGAGCTTTTAGAGGTGGATATGTATAATTCCACAATATGCTGAATATAAAATAAGAACAAACAAAAGGGCTTGCAATGTAGTTCAAAGGTAAATGCATGTTTCCCCTAGCCTGATGGATGACCTGAGTTTTGATCCTCAGTACCCATATGGTAGAAGGAAAGAATCAATACCCTCAAGTAATCCTCTGACCTGCAAATGTGTAGTATGGTATGTGCACACACCCTCCTTACACACCCACTAAAGAAATAATAAAAAAATTAAAAGTAAAATTGAAGAAGAATAAATATGTGGAAACCTAAATTTAATATCCCAAATCAAAGTCAAAGTAGGCTTTAAATTCCTTTCTTTTGACCCAGGAAATAAGAATAAAGAAAAGCCCAGAATGAGTGTGGCTCTGTCAAGAATGCATCTTATTTTACTACATGGGAACTTCACAGAAAGTAGGACAACCAATCTGTTTTCAGTTACCTTCCTCAGCATGCTAGGGGCCAAAACCTTCTACAGTCTTGTCAATCCATTTAACACAAATCAATAACAAATACAGACCCACACGAAAAAATTGGTGACACTCATCTCTTCCTACCCAGTCTGATTTCTGTATATTTACTTCTTAGACTTCACCAAAACAATTACTGTAAATATTTTCTTACTAACACTGCTGTCTACCGTCTTCCTTCCTGAATCTGAAAGACAGCTTAATTTCTAAAAACCAGTTCTTACCATTTGGGGTAAGCCAAAACCCATAGCACTAAAACATGATGCAAATCATCACATATTAATCTTAACATATTGGGGAATTTTCCACAGCTACAAGTATTACTGGGTACATCTGAAGTCCAGTTCTGTTTATGTCATTTAGTGCTTCAGTGAGACTAGAGAATACCACAGAAATACCTCTGTGTCTTGAGTTTTCTTGTACTGGGCTTGCTATGTAACTATAATATTGAGAACAATCTTCTCTAAACATAGAGTGTCTGAAATTACATTACCTGTAGAGAATTAACAGCAATGATCAAATAGATTGAGAAGCAGACTCTGCTTTCTTATGGCCACATACTTACATTTTAGATAATGTTGGAGATGAAGTAATCCTCTGAGGTGAAGAAATCCTTGGTCATGGGAAGTTAGAATTTCTCAACTTCAATGCTATTGACATTTGGAACTGTTTCAGTCTTTACTGTAGAGACTTGTCCTGTGCACAGTAGCGTGTTTAGTGGCATCCCTAGCCACACACACCAGATGCTATCACACCCCTCCTCAGTTGTGAAAACTAAAAATGTGTAGTGTTTTAAGGTATTGATATTAAAACAAGCTATATTAATCGTACAAAACTAATGAGATTCATAGTGATATCTCATGTATCAAAATAGCTTGCATTATTAAACGACACTTGGTTGGCAGAACTGCCTATATGTGGGAACCACTTGTCTAAGTTCAAAACAATAGCAAAGAAATGGTGGGGGGGTGAATAGGCGGGGGGGGGGGAGGGAGGACTTATGGGACATATGATGAGGGGGGAACTGGGAAAAGGGAAAACCTTTGGAATGTAAACAAAGAATATAGAAAATAAAAAAAAATTGACAATTAGGGACTGTTGAGATAGCTCAATAAGTAAAGGTTGAGCTCCATGCCCACTACCTGCATGGTATAAAGAGAAAAGCCAACTTGTGCAAGTTTTCTACTGCCTTCCACACGTATGCTATAGTGTACTTATGAGCACACACACACACACACACACACACACACACATGCACACACACACACACACATACACACACACTAAATACATGTAAAACCAACAAATAAAAAGGGAAAACAATTATATTGTTGTTATGTTGTTTGATTTTGTGTCTGAGTATACTTGGACTATGATTTGGATAAGCATTCCCAAAAGAGCAATGTATTAGAGGCTTACACTCTAGGCTATGTCACTATTATATGAAGGTTGGGCACTTAAAAGGTAGGAGCTACTGGCAGGCTTAGATCATCAGGGATGTGTCCCTGATGAGAATAAAGAGAATCGACATTCTTATGATCTCTCCTTCAAACACTTCCGTCACACATTGCCTCCATGATCTGTGCTTTATAAGACACAAGTCAGTTAGGCCAACCAATCATGCAACAAGATCTCAAAAGTATGATTAACCATTTACTCTGTGTGTGTGTGAAATGGGGGAAAGGGGAAACATGGACGTGAGACATACACAGCATCTATATAGAAGTTAGAGAAGAACTTTGTGCAGTCAGTTCTCTCCATCCACCTTTGCATGGATTCAAAGAATAAAACTCAAGTCATCAAATTGTTAGAGTAAACCTTTGTATCCCCTGAGTCTGCATTCTTCTTCTTAAACTTAATTCATATCAGATATTTATGACAGTACTGAATTGCCGCATTATGAACTTGGTTTAATTTTTAGTTTAAAAAGGAAAAACTTTACTGTTAAGCTGAAATATTTTATTATATTTTATGTTATTAAAATTAAAATATTCCTATATTAATACTTACTATTGCTATGGAATTGTTTTGTTAGTAACTTATATTATTTATTAATAATATATTTTAAATATTTCCATGAAAAATATGTTGATAACTGTGCTTGTTAAATACATTAATGTAAACTTTTTTACTTACATTGTAATGGTTACTTCATGTTGTATTTTCTCATATTTTACTGTTATAATTACATAAAAAGTTAAAATGCATTTCAATGATGATAAATGCCAATCTTGCTTTCTCGACCACTTATTTCAAATCATAATCAATGAAAATTAATATGTTCCATAGAAAAGAAAGGTGTTAAAAACTATGTACTATAAGGGCCTTACGACAATATGTGCCCCTCCTAAGAGTGCATTTGTCTATTGCAAGGTTTTTGCACAGCCAGCTCAAGTTTTCAATGGTGCTACTGCCAGATCTTAACATATTTTCATTCACCAGAAACTGAGGACAGAAAAACATCCTATGCCTAGAGAACAGAGAGAGGATTAGTAAGTCAGATATGAGTGAGTCAGCTTTTCATCACTGTGACTAAATACCGGAGAAAATCAACTAAAAGTATGAAGTATTCATTTTCGGTTTGTGAGTTTGAAGGTTTCAGTCTATAATTAGCCGGCTCAATTCCAATGGACCTGTGGTAAACAGAGCATCACTGAAGGACGTGTATGAAGATGGAGTATGTGATGAAGAAAAGCTTATGGTAAATGGAAAATAGAAAGAAACAGAGAACACCCTGGACAAGGTTTACTCTCTGAGGGCAATGTGTTAAGGAACAATTCCCTTCAACTAGGTTCCATCTCGTAATTTTCCATCATTCCTCAATAGCCCAATAAATGAATGAATCCACAGATGAGATCAGAATCCTGCAGATACATCACTTACCGAAAGCCCAATACCTGACCATCAAGATTTCAACACATAGGCCCTAAACTGAGTGTTCAAATCCAAATCATAACGCCCACCTCAGCAGAGAGTGTTCCAGACCAAAGGACAACATGTCCATAATGTAAGAAACAATAAGCAGAGGAAAATGAAAGAATAGAGTCAGTTCAAATTCAAAATGGCAAGAGTAGACTTGTATTGATCTGAGAAGTCTCAAAACCCTGCTACTTGGTATACAAGGGTACCAAATAAAAGAAAACAAAATGAAATAAAACAAACAAAAACAAAGCAAATAACAGCAGCAGCAACAACAACAACAAAAAAAAAAAAAAAAAAAAAACCCAAAACACTCTGTGAAGGATCTGACAATCAGTTTTTGTAGTACAAAGTCGGGGGTGGGGTGACTTGGTTTTGTCAGGTCCTGAAACTGCTTTTTAAGTAAACTGTTTTTCGAAATTGCTCAGTTGAAGCTAAGTAAGACAGCCTGTTTTTGCAACTTCCTGGCCTTCACCGTCTGTGATGGGAGTTGGCTGCTTTCCAGAATTCCACAGGCAAGAGTTCTTGAAGGCTTGAGTCTGCTTTGTGGCTGTAATTTTTGGGGTAGACATGTCCTTTAAATAGTGCTAAAGTGGGGAAAATTTAGCTAAAGTAATGATCCCCAGAATTACATAATCTTTCAGAGTCCCACAAATATAAAGAATATACTCCCAACTAAAGGAAATGCTGCCAGAGCTGGCCTTTATGTAATAAAGCACTCTCCCACCTCACATTTCCACCCACCTTGCTAGTTGTGTGCTATTGCCTGCATTCGCATCTAATCCATGTCAGCGTGCCCCCTCAGAGTGGGTTTGTGTTTTTAGGTAGGGTTTGGTGGAGGAATGATCATTATCCTCTTTCAAACCTTCTCCAAGCACAATAGGTGAAAAGTTAAATTTGAAAAAGAGAAGGACACTCCAAATCAAAATATGTCTTGCCTTTATTTCCAGAGAAACTATAAAACCACATGCAATCAAGTGATGATTCAAATCCAGAATAAGGAAGATTTAGAAATTTTAACAATGCAAACAAAAAACTTTAATAACGCTTCCTAAAATGCCCCTATTATGGAATTTTCATAATCCTTTTGTCTTCCATGTAAATAAAAAGTAAAATCTGAATCATTGACTCTGATTCCACAGATAATGCAATGACATATGAACTCCAAAACAAATGCATTCCATTTGTATATTAAAAATAAAAATAAATAGAATTGCATTAAATGGAAAAGAAAAGTAAAGTAAAAGAAAGAAAGAGATGCTTTATTTTTCTCCCTTGTGTGTTTGTTTGGGGGGGGTTGAAGAAAGAGGTGATCTTTGAATAGGAACTAACTAGAAATAAAATTTCTTTGATCAAAATGAGGTACTCTTATTGCCTTGATAAACTCTCTCAGGAGCTAGTGGTGAAAGCTATTTCATCTTCATTTTAATTACAATGAACTACTCATTAAATGAGAAAGTCTCTAGTAGATATCTGTCTTCCATACTAGCTCCCTGTCTGCCGTGGACCAGGGCATAGTCAGTCCTATTTTACACCATCCATGGCTACTTTATTAACATATTATCAGTGCAGGTTATTCATTCAGTGTGCTGTGCTTCTTCAATAGATAAAATGACATCATTTCTCCTGTTGTGAATGCTATATTGCTTCCTATTTTTGTGCAGATAAAGGGAGGTGGGGGAGGAGGAATCTTGAAGTTGTATTTTCATCTTGTGACTATATTAATGTCATGAGCTCAGATTCTTGATCTTATATGGGATTTTCTGACAAAAACTGCCTGGAATAAGATAAATATAAAGACATAAAACAGAGTTAACCAAAAAAATGTATGAAATTTTGAATAAACTAAGCCCCAGCCTGCCAAGTATTTTATTGCTTCTTAGGAGGTAAGGTTATGTTTACAATAATTACTTTCTTTAATATGCTACACTTGAACTTTTTAATAAGAATTTCTAATTTAAAGCAAGTCACCTCCAAATAATTTGTTGCTAAAAGTTTGATTAACCCTTCATTTCACTAAGGATGTAGTTTATGGGAAGTGGGTAAACAGGGAAATGCAGAAAGATAATGACCATTGCCTGAGCTCCAATGTGGCTCCCCTCAAGCTCACCTCTAGGAACAACAGAGATTTAAAAACAAGTTCTAGCCAGATGTCATCTGCTCCTCCTATACCATTTTGTGTGTCCAATATACATCATTAATTCTACATACAATGAAATATAGGTTTGATTTGTGCTTTAACTACACTTAGGACAGCAGCTGTCAGCACTTAGAAAAAAATAGCTAACCCTTCATTAACTCCTGGATGAGCTTGTTTAGAATTGTGGGACACAGTATTTAGAAACGCAATATGAACAATAACAGCTTGCAAAACTGAAGATCCAGTTCCATGCTTTTCTCTGTATCGTGCTCTGCTCTCACAGTTAGCATCTTCACATTTACAGCTTATTGGTACCTTTAAAATAAATAATCCTTTCCTTTTGATAGCTTTGCTTGGCATTTGCAAGAATAGCTAATTTGAATGCCCATTTCAGTGACCTAGACCAAATGTATGGAAAGTCTGCCTAGCAATTGGATGATTTATGATGCCTCTGCAGTAGTCTGAAAAGCCTGAGTGTGCTATGGGTTTGCTTCTTACTTTTATAAAGGGGTCTCTCAACCTTTACACTATAAAGCTGTGATCCCCAATGTTATTGCGAAAAATTTAAAAAGGTGTAGAGGGAATGTACCAGATCTTTTATGACTTAGTCTGGGAGCATCACATTACAGATCTGTGGGTTCCCTGCCCATTAGCTACAATTAGCTTCACAGATCCTCTACCTTAACTACCAGAGGAAGGAGAAAAGTATAGAAAACAGATGTGTGTTGAGAACTATCTCTACAAGAGTACCTTCATCTGCACATTCTATTCATTATCAGTTTGGTGGGCTACTACTCATCCGTTGTTGAATTTTAACTTCATCTTGGCTAGGTCCAACAGGTATGAATAAACCTCCATGTTCTAACCAATATAATCAGTAAAGTAATCTTAAGTGAAGTTTGTTGTGAAGAAAGTAGTTGGGCTTATTAGAGACCAATTAATTGTACCTTATAAATGGCTTACTTAGATGACGTTGCAGAATGCTGTGTAAACTGACACACCTTTCCTGCTGTTATGCTGCAACCGTCTTGAAATTGGCTAAGCATATTAATCCTTAGGTTGTCACGAATGCCTACAGGCTGCCTTCAATAACATTGATTTGGCTGTCAGGTTGGGGTAAAATGTCAACATCTCATACTACCCAATTAAGGTTTTGGAGACATATATTTTCTTGCAGAGAAACAAAAGGTCTGTCTCCTCTTATGTCTCACATAACTCAATGTATGCAGCGTACAACGTCATATTATAGAGATACAAATAACTATGGCACATGACACAGCTGGGACACCAACTCTCTACCCAAGTAAAGCACCTATGTCACTGACATGGCAGAAGCTGCCCTCATTAGTAATGATGTACAAGGACAGTAGTAGTATTTTTTTTTCCTTTGTAACCTGGCTTGTCAGAACACAGTACATCTGAATTTCTGTACATGTGATTTAAAAAATCCTACTTGAGGCCTTCCAATGTCCTGTGTTTTTTGTTTGTTTGCTTTGTTTTTTTTTTTTGTTGTTGTTGTTTTTAATTACAATAACATTTAAGCCCTGGGGAAAAATGCCAAGTGGAAAACAGTGCATTCCCAGCTTGGGAAGTGGCTCTATTTCTCAGCCCTTTCTATGGTCAGTGTCAGCAGCCCTTAATAAGATTGATAGGATAATCACTCTTTGCTGTTCCCATTTGAGACCATGGAAATGATATTGTTTTCTGGAAGAAACGGTTATCATATGGCCTTGGCTATGTTTGAACCTTCGAGGTTTTGTTGTGTCTTTTTGACTGCTTTGAATCTGAATCTAACAATACAGAAAATTCAATATGAGGGAGGTTATGAAATCACTAGTTATCTCTCTGTCTTTAAATCCCTCTGTTCCCTTCTTACTACACAGAGTGTTGACAGTTTGAAACAGCATTTCAAAGATTTCCTAGCAGCACTACTGACTTGTTCTTATGTTCTTACTAGTGGAGTAAGAGCACTGAGGGTATTTTTGATGTGCCTCACTTGCACAAAAGAAAATCACTTAAAGTACTGTTTTGGCTAGTTTTATGTCAACTTGACACAAGCTAGAGTCATCTGAGAGGAAAGAGCCTCAACTGAGAAAATTCCTCTATATTGGGCTTTACGAAAGCCTATGGGACATTTTCTTAATTAGTAAAATGTAGGAGCGCTTAGACTACAGTATATGGAACCACCCCTCTCTTTGTGGTCCCAGGTCCTGTAAGAAAGCAGGCTGAGCAAGCTGAGAACAAGCCAGAAATTAGCATACTTCCATGGCCTCTGCTTCAATTTCTGCCCCCAGGTTCTTTCTTTGAATTCAATGATGAGCTGTGATATAGAAGAATATGTGCAATACAATCCTTTCCTCCCCAAGATATTTTTGATCATGGTGTTTCATTATAGCAATAGTAGCTCTGCAAATGCTTCCTCTTTCTGTAAGTTAGGATAGAGATGACTGAGAGAGAATGTAGTTTGGGTCAGCTGAACCCAAACCCAAATCTAAGAAGGGTGATTAGAGCATAGCAGCAAGACAGAAAGGCCTGTCCCTGAATAACCTAAGTAAGCAAAAAAAAAAAAACAACAAAAAAAAAAATATTTAGTCCACTGTGCAGACTATCAAAACACCTTATTCTTTACCTTTTGGAGCCTGTGCTACTCCATATAACATTCCCTTAGCTGACCCCTGATTGCACATGCAGCGCACGGGGTAAAATTCCTCATGAGCTCATATCCATCACACAGAGGCCACTCCCGTCTTCAATACATGTTGTGTATTTTTCTAGTCTTTGCCTGAGACCTTCACCAATGCCACCAAGGCCATTTTTGCACTCCTATTCAAACAGCCAAGTTATGGAATCAACCTAGGTGACCACTCAGAGAGGAAAGGGTACAGAAACAGGGGAGATTACATAATGGAACTTCATTCGGGTATCAAGAAGGACAAAATTAGGTATTTTTCAGGAAAATCGATGGAGCTAGACATCACTGTAGTAAGTGAGATAAGTTTCTGCAAGCAAGTATAGCTGGTGTTCTCTCATATGTGGACTGGACGTTTGTCTGTGCATATAATCAATATGTGTATGTAACATGAAAATAGTAGGAGGACTAACTATTGAAAAGTGGATGGGGACTAGCCCATGAGGGAAAGGGCACAGGAGAAGGCCTAAAAAAAGTGAGTATAGTCCAAGAAGAGTATACAGATGAAAGCAAATGCCATTTAAAGCCTGTCACTTCTTCTGATCAATACACACTAATAAATTTAAATAAAAACAAAAGCATGAAAATAAAAATGTCTAGATTTATAAATATAAATGCAGTGGCTAAATATCCTTGAAGCTCTTCTTCCCGATGAGAATAAATGAGTACAAAAATTCTTAAGCCCAAGGAGACTTACCTGAACCTAGTTACACTTAGTAGTATGTAGACTCCACATGTGAGAAATGAAGATTACCAAGAAGAAGACATATTGAAATAATCTTAGCTTTTAACATGTTCAAAGTGAAGTCTCTAAAACACTCCATTAGTATATAGTTATAGACTACTTAAAATTCTGTAATGACTCTCCACTTCTCTCAGAAGACAATATGTGACTTCTCTGGGCCTGCACACAGCCCCCAATAGCAACAAACCGTAGCAAACTATGCCTCTAACATGCCAAGTTTTTTCAGCTCTTTGCCTCTACAGTAGGTAGTTCTTTCTGCCCTGTTTGTTTTCCCAGTAAACTTTCCTCAGCCAAGTCCAAGTCTGGCATTTCTTCCTCTACAAAGCCAAGTCTGAGTCTAGTCTGCCCCAACCAATGACATATAATAGTTCTTCATTGCCTGCTCCGTACTTTCTGATCCATTTACATTCTCGTTGTTTCCCAGGGTTTGCAAAAAGGTCATACAATAATCTAATTGCTTGTCTGTCAACTGTACTACACTTTAATTTCCTTAGAATCAAAGAGTATCTTCCTAACTGTTCCAACTGCCTTGTATAGGCAGGTATCTGACCTGTATTAACCACACAAGTATTTGAATAAATAATAGCAAGAAGGGGTGACTTTTTTGTGGGACGTTAAAGACACTGAATCATTAAAAGTTTTGAATTATCCTGAAGGTTTTTTTTTTCAACTTGGGCTGTCTGTGATTCCACTAAGAGAAAGCCTTGTAACTGCTTAATACTGATTAAACTCATTGAATGAAAATTAGTCTCAACTATCAGTCATCTCACCATGAAGAAACTTTTATTTCAAAATAAAAAGAACTTAATTACAGTTATTGGTTTGTCCCAATAAAAATCAGCAAGTAAAAATTTGGGCTTTTGTGACATTTCTTACCAGTTTTGAACTGATTTGTACCTACCCTTTTGTCAACAAGGCTCTGGAAATTGTAGAGGAATGTGTATACTCATCTATAAGCATGAACAAGTACATCTGTGTACATACATATGTGATATAACATTAGATCTGTGATGTAATCACATAAATCTTAATACTGTGAAAATAAATAAATTAAATTGAATGATATATTTACTAAATGCTCACTATTAAAATTATAACATTCCCTATCAATATAATTACCTCATGATTATCCAACTTAGGCTCTAAAAGACATAAAGAAAATTTCTAATATTAGTGAGCACCTCAATCATTATTTTCTATTTCTCAGTGCTGTCTGTAGCAGAGCCCTGGGAGGTATGTGTCAGAAAGCAGTTGAGTCTTGCTTTGGTTACTGTTGGCATTAATGGTCATATATAAGGCAGAAAGCCTCATTCCAAATTGCTCACTTGTCCCAAGAAAATTTGTAGTATTGGTACTATCTCCTATATTACCAGAGAATCCAGATATGGGCAAAAAATAAAAACAAATTTTTTTATTCTAGCTTTGTTGCACTGATTCTGAGTGTTATAGCATTTTTGCACTTTCATCCTGGTAGTAATTACTAGAACTAGGCCTTGGCAAAATGGTGATGATATGAAAGTTGTGCCCTTGGCAGCTCCTTTTTATGTACCCTTGTGTTCTCTTTTGTTTCTTTTATTTTTAAGAATGTGTATTTTTTAATTTATATGTATGAATGTTTTGATTGGATGTACCATGTGCAACCCCTAGTATCCTTGGAGGTCAGAAAAAGATACTAGATTCCCTGGAAGAGGCTTTAAGGTTGTCAGCTTCTATATGGCAAGTGGAACCAACCCAGATCCTTTACACGAGGAACAAGTCCCCTTAACCCCTGAGCCATCATTCGCATCACCCTACTCCCCACTAAATTTGTTTCTCAATATGTACATTTCTTATCATTATTCTTGGGTGCATAAAACTCTATACACCATTACATTTAGTATGTCTCTATCACTTCCTTTGATATTTATCATGACTAAAAACCACTCAAAATGCCAGACTGGATAATCTCATCATTAGTTCATATGATTGTGCTCATGGATAAAGCCAAGTGGAGTTGAATGTCTACTCTATTACTGCATTTTATTTTGTTTTATTTGTTTGAGTTTGGTTTTAGATAGGGTCATCTTAATTTGCCCAAATTTATCACAAACTCACAGTCCTTCTACCTCAGTCTCCTGGGTGTCAGAATCAGAGATAGGCATGCACCACTGTGGGTTTAAATGGTGGCCTACATCCACTTGGGGATTGGGCTGCTCAGTGAGGGACTCAGGAAGTTTTGACTGTGCAAATCCTACCCCACTGAAGGGCAGGCATCAGGCTGTGAGAAGCCCCGGGACCCAGCTCACGGGGTGGGGGAGCACAGGATGGGGTCCAAAGGACTACCTAGAGCCCACTTGTGGTTCCCCGGGCCACACAGAGGCCAGGGAAGGCAGGTTCTCAGACTCATGGGCATCCCAGACACCGCTGGACACTGTGGAAAAGCTGAGAACTTAAGATTGAGGACTGGATCTAGCCAGGGCTGAGGGGGAAGGGCAGGAAGAGAGCTCTGGCTGGGTCCCGCTGGGAAGAGAGTGTCTTTAGTCCTTGACTCCTGATGAGAAGAGGCAGTCCATGGTTTTAAAGCATTTATTGTCATGGCAGAGAGTTGTAATGAGTGAAAATGTACCCAACCTTCTCAGGGCAGGCCTGAGGTTAAATACCTTTTGTAGGGAGGAGGGTCTGGGAAGGAGAGCTTAATTAACTAAGCCCTTCAGGCCTTTAGGAATGGCATTAAAATGGAGATCTGTCTTGAGGCTACAAGATTTGTGGTCACTTCTACCTGGGGAGGGGCTTGGGGCGTTGCCCTTATGCAACTAAAGGCCACAGAATTATGGAGAACTGAGGCCTCTTGTCAGGAGCCTGGTGTCTAAAAGCGTGGCAAAATTCCTACTGTTCCTTTCAGGATCACCTGCTGGGTCATTGGGGTTTTAAACCTAGCTCAACCAGAAACCAGGCTGCCTTTAATGATCCCACACACCACCATGCTTTATCATATTTTTGTGAGTGAAATGGGGATAATAAGAGCATCTGTCATATAGGTCTCTTATGAGAATTAAATAAATTAGTATGTATAGTAGTTAACAAATTGTCTGGCACAAGAAAGTGCCCAATGAATGTTTACTACCAATAATTGTTTCCTGGGTGCAACTTGGATTTTGGTTAAAACTTCAAATCTTTTACGAAACTCTTAGGGTTTCATTATGGTAACACAGATCCTGCCTGCTCTCTAAGGGGAGCATGAGTTGCTATTCTCTGCACAGTTGTACAATACAGAAACACCATTGAGAGAATTAGAGTTCTTCCACACTACTGAGAGGTAAAGCTGTATAATTAACACAAAAAGTGAAGAAATCCTTTAAGGTAGACAAGTACTATAGCCAAGGACACCTGTAGGATCTAAATCACTTGTCGGTTTTCTAAAACTCAAATGTCTTTGGAGAGGTTGTTAAAAATGCCTTTGGCTGCCCTCTCCAGATCCTCTCCGATAATGACTCTTCTACCTTGTCTGGAGTGCACATTGTGACACACCTTATCACACACAACTATGTTCCTTGGTTTGCCCCCAAACAACTTAATGACCACCACTATCCAAAACATCCTAGGAAAATATATGATAGTGCGATGCTAAGCACTGAAAGTCATTTTTCTTTTTCCCAGTGATCACCTTGGTTACAGAAAGTGTACTTTTTAAACGTGTTAAAGGAAATTCCAGCAGGTTTTGAAATCCTGTTATCTAATGACTCCACTTTTATGCTAAATTGACATCCTTAAAATAAAATAAAATAAAATAAAATAAAATAAAATAAAATAAAATAAAATAACATAACATAAAATAAAATAAAATAAAGAAAAATGCTTGGTTTCTTTCCTTCGCTTTCCTTCCTTTAAATAAATGTTGCCTAGCAAATAAACCCATTGTATAAAGCCAAAGAATGAGAGTAAAATCATTGGACAAGAAAAAGGTTACTGAGTTTCCCATGGTAAAGCTTACTTCAAAGAGACATGAAACTGCTGCCTTCCTATTCCAGCTGACCCTTGAACTTACTGGCAGAGAAGACAATGCTGCTCACTTCCTAACGATGGGTATTCCACAGGACTTTATGTAGCTCTCTTGCTTATTCAGTTCTCATTTTTTTTTGTTTTGAAAATCCAGTTTTTGCTTTTCTCTTTCTTCTAGTGAATTTCACACATTAATTATTTTCCATTTAAGAATACTTTGACAGAAACGTTATAGCTCTTCTCCCTCCCAAGCTCAGACAGCAGTCCATTTGATCTTCATTGAGTGACCCCATATTGCTGGAGTTATTTCTGTCCTAGAGCTTGAAAGTACCATTCATAAGTCATTCTCTATTTTCTTCTCACTCCCTCTCAGTTCAAAGTGTATGTTCTCGTGGCAGAAGCAAATGATACATCTCAACAGAGTATGCTTTATAAAATGCCTGTTAGAACATTTTTTTTATTTTATAAAGCATTAAATGTTCAAATCTTACATATTGGCCAACACTGGATACTTCAGAATTGAGGTTATATAAAGCATGGACCAAATAATGTCTTTGCAGTATGTCATAGAGTTAATTTAATGGTATTATCTTCAAATAAACATTTCCATCCATCCTGCTTCTCTTACCATTTTCAATTATAAACTATAAAGTAAAATTGAAATTGTCAAGTCACATCAACAAGCATTGATTAAGTGCATCTTGGCTCTTTCAACTCAAGATAGACTGTAGCAGTGAGAACAAGTACTTTGGATCTTTTATTTCTTGTATTTTTCATCCTGTTACTGTCTTTCCATGTGTCTGTGATTTATAATCAGGAGCTACAGAAAATAGCCATGAAATAGCTATAATGTTTGATTAAATTGGGGGAAAAATCAAAAGTTATTTCTAAACTAATTCACCAAAAGAAAGAGTCAAGGGCAAATTTTAAACCTTAAGTATGAATTTTTATGTGTCTCTTAACAACTTATTATTTTCAAGGACATAACACCTGCAGAAAAACAAAAATCATGTTTTTCTCTCATTTATGGTTCCTAGGTTTTACGCAGTTTAGGAATTCATGTATATATATATATATATATATATATATAGAGAGAGAGAGAGAGAGAGAGATAGATAGATAGATAGATAGATAGATAGATGTGTGTGTGTATACATATATATATACATATATATGTATACACACACACACACACACACACACACACACACATATATATATATATATATATATGACATGGAAGTAGAAGCAAAAATATATAGCAGGGTAACTAAGAGATCAGACTGTGTCAAGAGGACAGTCAAGGAAGAAGGAAATAGGGAATATGCTTAACAAAATATATATGCTTGTGTGATATAATGTTTATAGGTGATAGAACAGATTTGATTCTCTTTATTTGTATATTCCAAACTTGTGAATTTCCTTGTTCACTGAAACAAATAAAAAGACAAATATCACCCCACTCAGTGTTCTCCTGGCCATTTCTAGATGTGGATAAAATAATTACAACTATGAGTTATTCAAGATACGTGTTTCCAGATGAGGTCAAAATAAGGTGAGTCTGTCTTCTCTTTCTGTATCTAGTGCTTTTTCTCTTCATTTAGTGCCATAGTGTGTGTGTGTGTGTGTGTGTGTGTGTGTGTGTGTGTTTCTTGAATATCCCCCAGGAATAATACTGGAATAGTTTCAAGTGTTCTAAGTGCAAGAAAGCTGTTATGTTTCTGAGAAAAAACAATGCAAGTATTAGCTAAGCATCATTCAGGCATAAGCTGTAGTGCTGTTGGCCATGAGTCCAATGTTAATGAATCAACAAAACCTATTAAATAAAGTTTACTAAGCAGAAATATACATAAAACAAGGTTATATATTGATTGCTTTATGAAAATGTGACCACAGGCTTATAAAAACCTAAACTTACATTTCCTCTAGGAGTAATAGTTCAGTTCTTCATAAAATGGAACTATAATAAATAACAAGAACTAATTGTATTTTAAACTCAGGTTAAATTAGAACTGCCACGAAATCAGCTAGAAAATAAATTAAAAGAATATCTTTCTGTGCCAAAATTCTTGGGTCATAGAGAAAGTAATGGGTCCCTAAAATACAGAGTTTTTAAATTGTCTTTTTTTCTGTTATTATTTTCTGAAGTAAATATCACATTGGGAGTGCAAGTGACTCAACTCTGTAAGCCCAGGTCCATGGCCCATAGAGAAAGAATCAGTTCCCAATTCAAGTCTTGGAGCTTCCAGCTAAATTTAAGTATGCATATTTCCTGGCTCTTTTTCCATCTCTTCCTCTTATTTGTTTTTCTATCTGTCTAATTGTGCATGAACACATGTGTATATGCCATGGTCTTGAACTGGTTGTCTAAGAACAGATTGTGAGTCCCTCCTTCCACCCTAGAGGCCTGTGGATTGAACTCAAGTGGTGAGACTTGACCAACAAGTGCCTTTATCTACTGAATAACATTTTAGCAATCCTGATCCATATCTCCTATATGCTGTATCATTGATGTGGGCAGAGTGGAAAGAATTTGGGATTGACTCTGTCCCTAGTTTGAAGCAAAGTTATAAATAAATTCATTTTTCTACAGATGAATGGGTAGATGGATGCCTAGATAGATGGATGGAGACAGACAGACAGACAAACAGAGACATAGATAATGGGCATGTAGTTATTATTCTTATGGGCAAAAGCTAAGTCCAGAGTTAGACTTTATGTGCCCAAAGGACTGGAATAGCACACATACTGTAATTAGATTACATGAATTACTCAGTTTTCTGTCTTGTTTTTGTTTTGAAACAAGGTCTCTCTATTAAGCCCTAGAATGACCCCCAATTGTGCCCCTCCTAATTTCATGAACCAAAAAACTTAGTTTAACAGATATACTTTAATTGGAAATGGGATTCTCTCCATGTTATCCAAGTGGAATTTGAATCAAGATCTTCTCATCTCAGTAGTTGAAATTACAAGCATCCAGGTTACACATTCAAGAAGGTGTTTTGTTTGAAGGAAATTCTGTATGTAGTGCTATGAACTGAATCCTGGTATTATCTACTCTAGATGAATACTCTAAAACTGAGCTACATTCCAAACATTTAGTTATATTTTGATAAAGATAATTATGTTTTAATGCAATAAAAATGTTCTACGATGAGTAGATTTCTAGCAGCAGAGAAAAAACATTAGTTTCTCAAAGTTACCTACAAAAAGTAACACAGCAACAATAAAAATGTATGATTAAGTTACCAAAGTAATTGTTGCCAGGGTATGTAACCCTGGAGAAGAAAATTATTTTTAAAAACTCTTGCACCACAGATAATTTTTCTCTTCATTTAATTTCCTGAATGCATATAGCATAATACATGAACTAAAAATATTTAAAATGTACCTAGATGTGATTATGCTGTGGTAATAAAATGTTTGGTTGTTTGGTAGCCCTTAAAGCTAATTCTGTTTCTTAAGATAAGACATGCCTTGGGTAGGATGCATATTTGCTACAAAATAAAATGGAAGCTTCTTTGCTTTCAAACAGTTTCTTCTCTGAATAAGCTCCCGTCTTAAAGCACCAGGCTTGCAGTGTTTGGATGTCTATAAAGGTTTCACCAGTGATTTGGGATATAAACAAACAAAGCAACATTTCAGCCATTGACTGATGAAGTGCAATGATACAGGCAAAGCTCACAGGGTTCTGCAAAGAATAACCCAGCTACTGCCACTGTGCCATCGGAAAATCACAATACCTGTTGATTAATGAGAGATTTATCGAAAGGCTATATACCAAGGAGCCAAGAAGGGAGCTGGTTGGTTACTGCCTAATGTTTAAATTGCTGCACACTAATGACTTTTTTTCATTCTTCCAGCACATTTCCTGTATTCCCACTTTAATTCATTGCACTAATAGATTTCCCACTAGTAACCTTTACCTACTCTTTGGACATCCAGAGGGAAGCTTATTAGGCACTAAGTCTAGATATTTTCCCTAAATTTTTCTTGGCTTTACTTCTTCCCATTATGCCTTTTAAATAATAAATGTAATTAGTGGTTTCATAAGGCTTAATATTTAAAGTAATTTCATACTTGTTAAAAAGTCAGTCCTTACCATATCCGTGATTTAGGCCAGATCTGTTCTATGTACTCAAATAACTTCTTGTCAAACACAAAACTTTTACTGCTCCATGAATATCCTCAGTAGAGTAGGCTATATGTTGAGGCGTTCCGATGTGTTTACCAAGAACAGAGACATGTACTATGCAATGGTTGAACATATGCCACTTAGAACCAGGGACTTGGTCTTATTTTATTAAGCTTGCATATAATACATAACATGATTCCATACACACCTGGGTAATCCAAAGAAAATTGATGACTATAAGTAAAGTAAGTAAAATATACTCCCTCCTGACTTCAAAGTGATCATCTAATTGAGGCAAATTGCCTTCTCCAGGATTTGCTTATAATAGAAAAATGTAACTCCTGAAAGGCTTAATGATACTGAATTGGTACCCTTTGGATCTAAATTATTCCTTCGGAGTGCAAAATGGTCTTCCTGGAAGAGGTAAATTATTGTAAACGTGTGAGCTCTTACCTCAAAGAAAAAGTACCAATTTGCTCTGGGAACTCCATTCTTCAGTTGCCCACATCCACCTGCACCAAGAAACTGCCACCGTATACTGTTTGTCAACTGTGGTTTATGTACTTCAAAACGAAGCTGAAGTATTTTCCTGCTTAAAGCAGCCATATTGTAATGTTAACTCTCTGGGGACAAGGATGCACTCTGCATGGGAAGTGTACAGTTAGGTAATTAAAATACCATCCTTATAACAGGACCAGCATCTCAGGAGAGGAAGTCATCTACTGTGAAGAAGGCAGAAATGGTTGACTTCTCATTGGACAGCTTGTGAAAGCACATGCCTATAATCCCTGCAATCAAGCAGGGGAGGCAAGAGGATTATGAAGTCAAAGACAGCTGAGCTCCATGGCAAATTCCAAGCCAACCTGGGGTACATAGCAAGACCCTGTCAAAAGAGAAGGGGAAAGTAAACATTCCTGCTAGTGGAGTCTTTCACTGATTCCTTGCATAATAGTAATATGAATGCAGATACCATCCTCTCCAAATAAAATGCTAATTAACAACCACCCTTCATATTTTGTGTGTGTACCAACTCTGCTCAAAGCAGCGGTAAAGGAGTGATACTTTTGCATAGACATTCTTCAGTACATTTCCTTTATGGATTTTTCTACTTAGACTTTTCCCTCGTATTTCAATGCTGCCCTCCTGCATATTTCAATAAGCCATCTTTCAATCTTCTTTATTGCTAAGATTGTTATTGTAGCAGCTGCTGCTTTTTCCAGAAACAGAGCTGAAGGAGGTCAGTAGAGCAAGAGATTGTTGGCTATATATTTTTGTGAGTTTGGGGTTGTGCATTTAGGTGTGCATGCAAGAAGAAGCCATGGTTGGGTATCTTCCTCAGTTGCTCTCCATCTGCATTTTAGATATCAGGTCTCTCTCAAAACCCTTGTTGGCCAGTGAATTTCTCTGAGCTTCAGGGATCCTCCTTTGTCCACCAGCCTCAGTGTTATGGGCTGGGGATCAAAACTCGGGTCCTCATGCTTGTATGACACACCTTTGTCAACTGAGTTCTCTGCCCAGCCCCACATATACTTATTTCTTTTTCACTCAGTGTTTACTAGCAGCTCTGTTGTCCCATTGTATCTATTTGCCCTCTCTGAAGTGTATAAGGAATATGACTTAACTCTACATTAGTTGTCAGTGTAATTAAAGTTCCTTGGATGTTAATAACGGTATTGAAGGAAAAGATGACTTAGAGCAGACTGAAAACCTTGTCTTTCTATTGTATAATATCTCAAATGATTCTGACATCACTTAACATTGTGCACGTCCTTGATACTGCTTAAATGAACTCTCCTGATTGTCTTGGTCATATCACATTGATTCACTGGTAATCATTTTGTTGTCAGATCATTACAGCCTAGACTTTCACACAATTCTGCTCCATGAGGCTATTGATGTCAGGATTTCTATCCTTGTCCACTTCAAAACACACTCAAGAGCATCCAATCTTCCTCACAAACCCCTTCCAACTGTACAATGTGCTTCACTTCAAAGTCCTATACTTGGATTGCACATCAGTGAGACTTTCTTTGTCTCAATAATCTCACACATCCTTCTCATCTGTACTTTTTGCACAGTTAAATGACTTTTTTACTTAAGGGGCAAGGGTTTTGTAATTGTGTAACCATGGGTTGCATTTGCTCTTAGAAAACTGAGTTCATTTCTTTCTTTCTCTTTTCTACTGTAAATACTTTCAAGACAATCTCTTAGATTACAAAACCTGATTCTATTGTATGTCAGGCACATTGGCTTCTCCACTGGATTGTATCTTTGAAATGGTAGAGCAATACAGAATTTTCTACCCAGTACATGTTTAATTCATTGGCTGACCTTTCCAAACGTAGATTTTGGTCATTAAATTCAAAGTGATCCAAACCTTTAAATACATAGTATAATAATATTAGACCTATAATACCTCTACTTAGAATCCATGCTTTAAAAGAAAGCTTTTGGTCTTAAATAAATGGATTTCCCTTTTTTCTTCCAAATTCCACTCTGTTTCTATCTGTCTCTTACTCCTGAGAGCTGAGGCAAATTAACTCTTTACAGGAAAATAGAGTGGGAGACTCTAGGAGAAAGTGGCCATTTTTTTTCCAAAATAACTTTTATTGATTGTAGACCTAAGTTACTAAACAGACTTGACTGAACTGAGAATTGTCACAAATGGCTCCTATCCTTTTCCCCTCTTATACCCACTTCATCGCCCAGCCCCAGAACACACTGAGTAATTTTAAAACTCTCCTGGATCATTCTGAGATTAATACTGGAAATGTAACCTCCTTGAAAATTAGGACCAGGTCAATTAATCTCTTTATCCCCATGGCCTCTCACAATGTCTAGGATATGTGTGGGCTCACTGAATAAATGTCTATAGAGGGATCAGTTAAATAATTCATCAGATTTTAAATTTTTCTGATGTTCTTACAGTGTTTCTCCAACCCTAATACTGCAGGTAAGGGTAAATAGAGGTCAAAGCCTTATAACCACATGAACCAAAATTCCCTTAAAGTTTATTCTGTCAAAACAGGAAAGGTCATAATGCATAGAATGTTAAGATGCACTGGTCTAGTTCAATCCTATCTTTACTATGGCATTACTATCTAAATAGAACATGTCTGCATTAATATTTCAATTAAATTATTTTTAAAATCCCAGACTTCCACTCAAGGTATTATGGTCAATAGGTTACTGAAAAACATTTGCAATTGTTTATTGATGTTGGCAGAAAAACAAAGGTAAATAGACATACTAAAATTTACAATCATGCCTTCTTTCACAGGCTCTACATTTATCTGACAGTATCAATAAATATCCCTCTACAAGTGCACTAATATTCAGAGCTCATCAGGAAAAGATTTTAAAAACATTCTCACATCAAACAGAAATAACAGACACATGTAAGTGAAAACTAACTTTATTACAAATGTAATTGCCCTGAATGCCTGTAATTGGGTGGCTTTAAAAATCACCCGTTTCAATTACTTGGGGATTTTTGATAGAATTTTACCTAGTGAAGATTCAGGTAGCTAACCAATTTTTTTTTATTTCTTTTAAATGGTAGGTAACATGAATAAAAGTATTAGTATGTTATTTAAATCTAATTTGAAAACATGATTTACATGATGAAAATTGCTCTACTTCTTAATCAGAGTCACCCGGGTAGAACTGCTTTAATAAACGTTTCTTTTCAATATAATTCAGTATTCCTATTAGAAAAATGAATTCTTCTATCTCCAAATTAAAAATTGCCTCTGAGTTTAAACATTTTCTCAGTTCCTAAAGCTTGCCTGAGATGGAATGAAAGTGTTTGGCCCAATGACCTCATCACCTTCCTTTCTTTTTTTAGGTTAGCACAATTGTCAACCTCATGTTTTGCTTTTCTCACGTTTAACATCACTTCTCCACAGTGAAACCATGCCAAAAGAAAGGTGGAACAGAAGAACATTTTCTAGGCTGCTAACCTTACCATGGGTTTTTATTTATCAGAAAACAACCACCCTTCCTTAGTTTCCTTCTGAAAGTGAAATATTTTTCTCATCACTGATAGGGAGCCAAAGAAACACACAAAAAAAAAGATGTGCAACTCTGGGTAAAGACAGAAAATATGCAACCTAAACTTTTGTTTCAGTTTGTTTTGGGTTGGGTTTTTGAGACAAGGTCTCTTTATGTAGCTCTGGCTATCCTGGAATTCTATATGTACAAGGCTGGCACTAACAGAGATTCACCCGACTCTGCCTCCCAAATGTTGGAATTAGGGCTTTAAACAGACTTTTCATAAGTGCTTTGTAATCACATCATTTGTTAATTCCACCCGCTGACTAGAGAAAATTGCCTATATTAGTGAAATCAAGAATTACTGTTAGTAAAGCATAGGATCAAAATCCTGACAGATATACGCTATCATGTGGATGCTGAACATCTCAGAATATCAAGTCTTAAAAGGCTGCTCCCTGGGGGGTGCTACTGGGAAGTGGTGGAAGCAATAGAAGCTGTGGCTTTATGAGAAGTTCTCATATCTTTGAAGACATTCTTCCAAAAGAGACTGTGACATTTTGGCCCTTCCTCTCTGTTTTCTTCTTAGCGATGAGATCACATCACACAATCATGGACTGGTATCCATGAATGAGTTCCAGAATAAACCTTTTCTTTCAATACGTGGGCTGTCTCATTCTTTCATTATGGTAATGCGAATTTGAAAAATCCACTGCCTTACAGACCAGATCATCCTGTACTATGTTCGCAATGTAGCACAGGTATTTTGCCCATAATTATTTCATAGTGAACTTAAAACCATGTCTTTGAGTACCAGAACAGAACCTCTCTACTTCATTAAACTAGACATGATGAATAAATTAGAGAACTTCAGTACAAACATTTCATTCTCACCTCCATTGTCTCAAACACTTCCATCCCAATAGAGTCCCATTTGTGTATTAAATGTCTCTTCCAGACACTGACATTTGAATGTGATTGACAGAATACAACCCTCCCCTATTAAGACTTTTTTTCTATTATCTATTACAAAGCCAAATTTTGCCAAGCTTCACAGCCCCTCTGCTCCCATACCTCACAGACACCTTTCTAACATGTGGCCAAACTGCCCTATAAAACTGACAGAGCTAATAAATGTCAATGTCTGGTGTCAAAATTCATAGTGACCTTTCCAAGGATATTGTTAGAAGAACTGAAAGATGTTGCAGCAATTTACTTGATTAAAATACACTTGTAATGAGTCTGAAAGAAAAAGAAGCATTTTCAAACAGGAGCATGATAAAATATAGATGCTACGGGACAATATGCATAACTATTTAATCTTATAAATATGCCATTTTAATTCCAGCTAATGGATATGGACAATTTAAAAAATGTAAGAGAACTGGACATTAATTGATAAACTTTGCCTTACCAAAGTAGGCCATTGCATATAGGATTCTAGGCACCATCTTGATTTTACATATTGTGTTAATGAATATATAAAAGGCCTATTTAGATTTTCATTTAGATGTTTTATTTAGAATGGAAAATTAGATTAGGTGTGTAATAAACTGCCATTGAATTATAATTACACATAAATCATTCAGAGTCTGAAGTTTTAAAGTCTTATCAGATAATATAAGCTTCAGAATGTTAACAATAAATAATAAAACAATGAGAAGCAGCAATTGCCATGAATTGTATATTAAATATTTCAAAATTAAATGACTATATAAGACCAAGATGGTTAAATTTCTTTCTGGGTTGTGTGTTTTATTCTCTTCTACTTTATTAGATTTTCTATTTGCCATGCCTATATCAATAATATTCATATTTTAGGGTGTCTTACCACACCATGACCCCATTTTTTACTATCTTCCCACAAGAGTAGGCCTCAGCCGCTATGTATGTAGCATATAACTGATAACAACCTCTCCCTCTGAGCCACAGACGATTGGACATGTAGAAACATTTGACCTCAGCTGAGCTGATTTCTCTCCAGAGCCAGCATCTAAGCTATAGTTGATCAGATGAGGATAGACACTACCTCAGGGTTTACCAATTGGATTCTTCTTTTAAGAATTTGAACTTAGAATGCAGAAATAGGAAACTGGCCTCTGACATTCAGTTAAATGAAAAATTCGGAAATCCAGAAACTATATAGAGACTGTACTATTGTATTTCCTAATATCATGAAATCCATCCTGAATAGAAGGGAAGGAGAGACAGACAAACAGACACACACACACACACACACACACACACACACACACACACACATACACACACACACACACAGAGACAGAGAGAGAGAGAGACAGAGACAGAGACAGAGAGACAGAGAGACAGAGAGTGAGAGAGAGGGGGGAGAAAGATTTCTCAGCTTCTCAGCTTCTCAGCTTCTCAGTGGGTGTTTCCAGTTACTCATGGAAGAAAATCTGTCTTGTCTCCTTTGGGTTTCCGTGAGATGCTGTGTTTCTTTCAATAAATCCGTTTATGCTTATGCTAATTTTAGTGAACTTATGTTGTTTACAACCAAATGCACAACAACTAATACCCTTTTGGCTATTTGTTTTCTTTCCTTCCTCCCTTTTCTTCATAATTATAAAAACGAATCAAGAAATCTAGAATTTCATATGCTAGGGGAATTGGAGACCCTCAACTTTGCCAGAGGGTGTCTTTACTGTTGTTCATCACATTTTCTATTCTGTTTTCTTTAGTAAAATATAAGATGGAGTTGGAGTGATGATCACCTCCAATCCTAAAGGTTTATAGTAAATTGTCATTATTTCATCACTCCTCACTAAGCTTTCCACTAAAATGGACTCATACCTCCAGACTTATATATTTTATTGATATTTCTGATTGCTCATCAAACATACATACGTGTTGCAACATATAGCACAGTTCCAGTGTGAATACTGATTATACTCTGAAGCTGTTTCCTGTTGGCTATATACAAGCTATGATGTTGCCATCCATGTTCATACTTCCACGGTATAGATAAAGAACTTTAGAAATAAACTACCAAGTGCCATTTTTATTCCCAGAGACTAGATGGGGTTTGCTATTTTATAATTTGCATGCCATCTAGACTGGTTAGGATTAGCTTTCTTTTACTTTTATCATTTTCACAAGTAATTATACATGATCAAATAAATATATTATTCAGTTACCAAAGATGGCTGAAGTACAGGGTTAGATATGCTACAGAGCATTGGTGCTATTATTTAATGTTGTGGCTTAGAGTGCTGTAGTCTAAAATGATACCACTCCTAATAGAATCAATAGCAGAGACAAAGGTGCAAGCAAGTGAATACACTAAGTTATAGGTACTGACTACATTCTTTGGATTCTTATGGAAAAATCATGTTATATATGTAGGGCCATCTTTCAGGTTAGATGAAAAAGATATTTAATGTCATGACAAAGATTTGGACATTCACATTAGTGGATAATGAAAAACGACTTGCAGAGTCATGCCAAGCAAACTTTTGAAGAACAACAACAACAAAAAGATATAATATCATGACCTTTTCAGAAGATAAAATAAATTGGAGAGATAGTTGTCTCAATGCAGATGGTGTTCAAGACTTAAGTCAACGCTTGAGATCACTGAAAAAAGTTGAGCTGATAATTATCAGATTTGCATCCTGCAGCAAAAGCAAATGTGAAGGAAAAGTTCTATTCTATGACACTTTCATACATGTATACCATGTATCTTGATCATATCCATCCCCCAGTTCTCCCTCTCTAACTTTCCCAGACTATCCCACCACATCTTTCTTTCAACTTCTTGTCTTCGTTTTTATTTTTGGTAGCTCACTGAATCTAAATAGTGCTGCCCATATGGCCATGGATGTAGGGCCATCCATGGGAACACAGGCAACGTACTGGTAGACATCCTCCCAACAAAGAAATGCAACTCTCTCCCAGCAGCTGTCAATTTCCAGTAGCTCTTCACCTAGAGATGAGGTCTCAAAAGCCCTTCCCCTATCTGTACTTTCTTTTTTTAATTGTCAGGTCTTCTGTTGGTAACAATAGCTGCTGAGTTCATACATGCAGCGGTGATGTCATATCCAGAGGCTAGCATTTTACATCACTCCTCCCCATCTTTGGGCTCTCACATTCTTTCCATTCTCTCCTGCATGATGCTCCGAAACTTGAAGTTGGGGTAGCCAGCAGATAAATCACTTAGCGTACTTATCCCCTTACTCTCAGTACTTTGAAGAGTATGATGGTCTGTACTACCCACTACCCACTACCCACTGAGGTAAGAAGTATCTCTTACCACTGGGGTACTTGCATGCCCATGCTCATGGTACTCTCTTCACAGTAGGTAGAAATCTAAATTAACCACGACACCATTGAATGAGGAGTGGATAACAAAAACATGGTTCATATTCATGGTAGAATATTAGTCAATTGTAAAGAAAAACAAAATCATGGAATTTGCAGACCAATTGGATAAAACAGGAAAATATGTTGAGAGAGAGGAACTGATAGCAGAGATATAGCTGGGTATGAAGGAAAAGGAAAGAAGAATACAGTAAAGGGTTACAAGAAATATAAAGCCTATGTGGTTAAAAGAAATGCATGTGTAAAATTAAAACAAACTAAGGATACAAATAAGTTTAGCATTAAGCATGTTGAATTAGAAACTACATCAGGGCATCAAAACAAAAGTATCAACTTGACTAGTGAATGATGGAAAGAGGTAGTTCTGAAAAGATAGAGTCTACAGTCACATACATGAAACATTGGCTACTACAGAATCCATCCTTCTAGGAAATGTTGGGCAGGTGACAAAACTAGATAGCTCTGCTTTCAAGAACTGAAAATCCTATTAGTGTATTCAAATATGCATAAATCAGAACAATCATTGAAGGCTTCCTGAAAGAGGTGGCTTTGTATCTGTGCTAAAGAAAGGCCTACATGATTAGTGGGTATAGTTTCTCACCATAATGATGGGGTTCAAAATAGTGATAAATACCATGTTATTTAATCTTAATAAATTCATATTAATAATAATTTTTCTTTCCAACCAAGAAAATAAGTAGCTCATCATCATCAGTACAGAACCTGAAAATATTGATGTAAAGAAAACAGAATGTGGCAATGAAGTTAAGGAAAATTAACCCCCAGTTCAGACCACTCAATTACTTTTATTTTCTCTCCCTTCTCAATCTATTTTCCACTGTGCCATTTCTGAGAAATGACTTTAGAGCAACATTACAGAGAGGTGTTTAACTCTCTTAGTTTATGACATGGGAGAGATTTTGGGTATTTGTTTGTGTTTAAAGGAACTATCTTAAGTCAGAAAATAAGTGACTGGAAGAAAATGTCATCTACTTTTAGCAAATACTGTCAAGTGTATACTCTACACAGTACTCAGCTGGGCCAGAGGAATGGAAAACAGAAAGCAAGAAAACAAACCAAGGCACAGCCCCTGCCTGCTAAGGAGCTTTCTGTGGAGGTGATTGATCAGGCATGATACAAAGTGCATGGGATCAAGAAACAAAAGCAAAGGTCTTTCTGTAAGGTGTGAGTTGAAACCCTTACATTATAATGAAGGTCACCGACTAATCTCAGTTCTGGTGACAAGGATCAGCCAACATGAACTAAAAAATCAAGTAAGATTGTGCTGGGCTTCTTTGTCAGTTTAAGAAAAGCATTTATGTACAAGCTGTATTCTGTCTTTCTTAATCCACCATTTCTACATCAACTGCAATTTGGTAAAAAATTTAAAAAAAAAAGATTTCTTTCTTTTGAAGTTTAATTTCTGATGATGTCATGATCCAAATCCCCAGAAATAGTGCTTAAAATGGACAAAAGAAATGCAAGTTTTTTAACTGTTATTTTACAACTCTAATATTTCAAGTCAAGACTTGGATGAAAGTAAGAAAGAGGATTCAGAAGGATTTTGGCTGGAAAAGTTTGGCGAGCTTCCATCCCTTGCCTGCTACAAGAGCCAGCATTTGATACAGGAGGAGCTGTGAGCTTCACCATGCTGCTCTGGTGGTCCCGGGATTCTGGCTTTGGACAGCACCATCTGGACCAGTGTGAATGACAAAGTCAAACCTCCTTCGTGCATTTGCCTAGGTGGGCAAATCAACTTTGGAGCAAGGGCACAGGCTGCCTCTTAGACTCCATCAGCTTTCTTCCTTGGTGGTATGGATAGCTTCAAGTTGCCACTGCTATCACAAAGAGACTAAAGCAGCTTTTCCTGTCACTATGGATTGTAAATTGCACAATTGTGAGTTACTGTTGATCTGGGATTTTGGCAGCGACAATCATTCAGCTTCCTGTATCATCTTTTCCTCTGTGGATGGAAGAGCTTTTCCTGCATATAAATCCCAACAAGTGTTTCTTTGGCAATCTTCCTGAGAAGGTTTTCCTGATTCTTTTGTGAATGGGGATAAATGTGTCTAGTGAGCCTAAACTGAGCTCTACAGACCGTTTTGAATCTGAAATCTCACTTATCACTGCATTGTGGCAGTTACTTGGGTCATGTCTTATTTACTGTTTTACTATACTTGACAAAATTTAAAGTACTGAGATCACTATAGTAGACCTTTAAACCAAAAACACTGGTCTGCTATAAGCCCATAGTAATGTATGCTTTATTGTTCACACCCCTTTGACATTTTTGTTTTTCTTTTTTATTAGATATATTCTTTATTTACATTTCAAATGTTTTCCCCTTTCCTGGCCCCCCAAAGTCCCCTAACCCATCCCCCCACCACCTGCTCACCAATCTACCCACTCCTGCTTCCTTGTCCTGGCCTTCCCCTATACTGGGACATCTAGCCTTCTCAGAACCAAGGGTCTCTCTTCCCTTTGATGTCCAACAAGGCCATCCTCTGCTACATATGCCATGGGTCCCTCCATGTATACTCTTTGCTTGGTGGATTAGTCCCTGAGAGCTGGGGGGGGTACTGGGTGGTTCATATTGTTGTTCCTCCTATGGGGCTGCAAACCCCTTCAACTCCTTGGGTCCTTTCTCTATCTCCTTGATAGGGGACCCTGTGCTCAGTTAAATTGTTAACTAAGAGTATCCACATCTGTATTTGTCATGCACTGGCAGAGCCTCCAAGATGACAGCTATAACAGGCTCCTGTCAGCAGCACTTGTTGACATCCTCAATAGTGTCTTGGTTTGGTAACTGTATATGGCATGGATCCCTAGGTAGGGCAGTCTCTGGATGGTCTTTCCCTCATTCTTTGCTCCACATTTTGTCTCTGTATCTCCTCCTGTGTGTATTTTGTTCCCCCTTCTAAGAAGGACCAGAGTATCCACACTTTGATCTTGAGCTGCTTTCTTATTATTATTCTTGAGCTTCATTGGTCTGTGAATTATATCTTAGGTATTCCAAGCTTCTGAGCTAATATCCACTTATCAGTGGGTGCATACAATGTGTGTTCTTTTGTGATTGGGTTACCTCACTCAGGATGATATTTTCTAGTTCCATACATTTGCCTTCTTGTACAAAGCTCAAGTTCAAGTGGATCAAGGACCTCCACATAAAACCAGACTCACTGAAACTAATAGAAAAGAAACTGGGGAAGAGCCTTGAGCACATGGGCACAGGGGAAAAGTTCCTGAACAGAACACCAATAGCTTATGGTCTAAGATCAAGAATTGACAAATGGAACCTCATAAAATTACAAAAAAATCTGTAAGGCAAAGGACACTGTCAATAGGACAAAATGTCAACCAACAAATTGGGAAAAGATGTTTACCAACCCTGCATCTAACAGAGGACTAACATCCAATATATATATAAAGAACTCCAGAACTTAGACTGCAGAGAACCAAATAACCCTATTAAAATAAAATGGGGTACAAAGCTAAAAAAAAAAAAAAAAAGAATTTTCTCCTGAGGAATATTGAATGGCTGAGGTGCACCTAAAGAAATGTTCTACATCCTTAGTCATCAGGGAAATGCAAATCAAAGCAACCCTGAAACTTCAGCTCACACCAGTCAGTATGGCAAAGATCAAAAACTCAGTAGACATCAGGTGCTGGCAAGGATGTGGAGAAAGAGGAATACTCCTCCACTGGTGGTAGAATTCCAAGCTGGGATTACCACTCTGGAAATCAGTCTTGTGGTTCCTCAGAAAATTGGGCATAATACTGCTGGAGGATCCTGCTATACCACTCCTGGGCATATATCCAGAGAATTCTCTAGAATGTAATAAAGGCACATACTCCACTATGTTCATAGCAGCCTTATATATAATAGCCAGAAGATGGAAATAACCCAGATGTTCCTCAACAGAGAAATGGATACAGAAAATGTGGTATATTTACAAAATGGAATACTACTCAACTATTAAAAACACTGAATTCATGAAATTATTAGATATTTTTATTTGTATTTGCCACAACATTTTAACCTAAAGTCAAGGAAAAAAGGAATACTATTGCCTGCCCAGTACTTGCTAGTGATCTTTTCTTTCGTCATTTGTTCTTTTATTTTTTTTTATTTTTTGAGACTATAATTGCATTATATATCCTCCTTCCCCTTTCTCCCTCCCAACCCAACCATATACCTATATATATTTGTACATGCAAGTGTGTAACACAAGAATTTATGTGCTTATGTCTAAAATAGGTTCTCTCAATTCATTAAGTGAATTCTGGGAACGGAACTAAGGTTATAATCCTTAGCAACCAGCATCTTTATCCATCAAACCATCCTAACAGCTCCATGAAAACATGTATTTATATATGAAGATAAGTCAGTTTTGACTCTCCACATCTTAGTTTGGTAACTTCAAATGTATTCCAAAATGAAGCAAATGTGGTACTGATTATCACAACTGACATTAACAAATAACTAGCCAATAAGATTTGATTTCCAATATACCAAGTCAGGCTTCGTATAGCTTGATATTTTATTGGAGTAGATAGACACATCAAGATTGAAGTACCTCCAAAATAAGACACACACAAATATATTGAGATACTCAGTTTGTCAGTGTATAGGCCAGGGGAAACTGATACCTCTAGTTTGTACACTACTATTTTAAAAGATAACCTTTGTCTGAAAATGTGACTCAGAGCTTGTTGCTCTTCCAGAGAATAGACTGAGCTTTAGTTCCCAGCATCCATTTTGGCTAATTCAAAAATGCCAGTTACTCTAGCTTCAAAAGATCTGGCGCCTCCTTCTGGTCTCCAGGGGCTCCTGCATTTAAGTGTATACACACACACACACACACACACACACACACACACTCATATGTTTAAATAAAATGTAAAAAATACGTCATTAAAAGATAAAGAAACTGTCACTTCAGTTTCTCAGTTGAGCTGAATTCTCCAAAAGAAATGCCATTTCAATTTTAATTTTATCAAGTTATCTTCTAGATTGGGTGAGAATGAATTAGCCATTATATATGTACCCTTAGAAAATAAGGAAAAAAAGAGGGGTTATTGTTAAATATAATCACATCAAACAAATGAAGTTAGTTAATAGTCAACCAACAGATGAAAGCAGGCCACTTTAAAAGCAAGTTTTTAAATGTGTTACACACAAAAAAATGTTAAATCTCTCAGGAATAAGTTTGAGTTAATGACAGCTGTCTCTTCCATTACCTTGGGATTTCTCTGAAAAAAAAAGTGCCTATGATACATAAAATAATTGCCTATATGAAGCCTACAAGAAGGATTTGCTAAAAAAGAAATTACTTGTCTTAACTAACTGTCTGGAAAGACAGGTTCTATATTTTGCAATAGTGATAATGATAATGATAATGATGGAATCATAAACATTATCATTTATTGATGTCTAAGTGAGTTAATATATGTAAGGCACATAGAGCAGTGTCTGCCACATGTGCAAGTTCACTAATTGTAAGCTATAATTACGATGCTGCAATTGTATAATAGAGCATTTGCCCTAGCACTACTTGACAAACAAGTTTAGAACGAAAACTGCAGTTAGCCTGCAACCTTACCACAGCCATCACAAGTTTTCAATCTACCCAAGTCTGGCCCCCACATAAGCATAAATGTACAAGCTAGTCTCCTATCAGTTATTAAATTGCACAAGCTAGGCATAATCTTGAACTCAATTTCCCTTACTTTTATCTCTAATCTTACTGAAAAGTTTATGATTTTATTTTATTGGTTTATCAAACTGATTAAGCTCCCCCAATCCACTGTTACCAGCATAGACTGAGTCACCATTTTCTTATTAGACTATAATTAGTAGCCTCATACTCTTTCATACAAATCTGATTTTGTATTCTCCACAATTCTCCATAGACAGTATGATTTTTTGTTGTTGCTGTTGTTGTTGTTGTTGTTGTTGTTGTTGTTGCTCTTATTAAAACCTAAGTGTCTTAATTTGAGTTTCTATTGTCATGAGAAAACAATGATCAAAAGTAACTTGTGGAAGAAAGTGTCTTTTTTATCTTATAATTAGTAGATCATCATCCAGGGAACTTTAAGTGCAGAAACTGATGCCATAGAGGAAGGCTACTTACTGGCTTGCTCTCCATGGGTTGCTCAGCCTGCTTTCTTACAGCACTCAGGACAACCAACCCAGGGGTAGCACCACCCAAAGTGAGCTGGGATCCCACAGACACTAAACATCAATCAAGAAAATGTCCCAAAGGCTTGCCCACAGGCCTTGTAATGAGGCCATTTTTCTCAATTGAGTTTCCCTCTTTACAAATGACTCTAGTTGTGTCAAGGTCATGTAAATCTAGCCAACACATTAAGTACTGTTACTCTCGTCAATGCCTTTTTATTTCACTTAACCCACTACTAACCAAATTGGCAGTGTCTCTGCCAATGAGACCCTACTTCATTTGTCCCACACCTACCTCCCTAACCTCACATTAAACTGCTACTTTTGCTGCATTTGCTTCAACTATACATGCTTCTTTTCAGGTCACAAAAACATGCTTAAGAGAACAAATTGGTCTGAAAATCAGAAAATACTTTCCAGAAAAAATGAAGTGTGAGCTGAGAGCTAATGGTAGTAATATTAAAATGAAGGTAGGAAAGTTCAGGAAAGAATAGATCATTCCAGTAAAAGAGAACAAACAAAAGAAGCAAATATTTGGGGCAGGGAATGAACTTGATATGAACCAGAATGGGAGAGTACTCCTTAACTATGATAGTCAAGCACAGACCTTAAACACACTGGAAGTAGACCAGAAGGAGGAAGTCAGTGTGCTGAGGTAAGAGACAAAACTAAGGAATTTGCAAGGGATCATGAATACATGGGCTAAGCTGTTAAGCTTTCATCATTTCTTAAACTATGTTGCAGTTCTTCCAGTTTTAAAGTTTTCACTTTTGGGGGCCAAATATAACCCTGTGTTCTTCATGGAGTCATCAATGAAGTATGTTGGACCTAGCTTGGCAGACAGAAGCGAGGAGATGCCAGAATACAGAGAACAGAGTGTGTTGCTGGTAGGCTGTCAGGTGCACTGGCACAGCCATGTGAGAGGAGCATCTTGCTCTCAACATTTGATACAGGCCAACGTGCTTCCTTTTGACTCCAGTAACTATTACTCAACAATTGAGAGAATGGAACCAATAAACACTTGCCTAGATTAAGGAGCTAAAAGGTGAGCCTTTAAATTGGTTTTGAGAAATAAATGGGGAACAACTTAGGAACACAAAGAAATAAATTGCATATTTGCAGTAGTACAATGTTATATTCAAACATACAAGAGCTCAAGATTTAACAGACCACAAAATAATAAAAAGAAAGAAAAAGAAAAAATACTTCAAACAAAGGTGAATGGACTTAGCTATCTGATCATTTTGGTTTTTCATTCATGGGGTTTGTATCTGAGACTTCTTCAGGAAGGAAACAATAAAAAAGAAAGTACCTTTTACAAGATTGCTTCTGAAAAAAAAAATCAAGCATTTCCAGAAACATGCTCACTCCAATAAGAGCTTGAAACAATTGGAAATTCTTCATCTATTTAGCCATCAGGAACATAATGTACTCCATATTTTAAAACTTCAGAAATGGATATGTTGCTTTGTTGTATGAATATCCAAGTCACTCTTAAAAGAAGGTGAAATGGAATTAAGGTTGGTTGGCCAATTTATTTTGTCTTTAACATGCAAAAATTTTTTTAAGGATGACAGTTTTAATCCAATTGTGATTAGTACCAACCACACAGTATCCCACATAGTAGATGCCTTATAAATATTTGTTAAATGACTCACTAAACCACTCTGCCGAGCTCAGAAGTGCCATTTGCTCTTCATATGTTGGCACTTCTTCCAGCTACCAATAGAGAGCAATAGAGAATTTGCCAATATCTTTGTCTTGGAAACAGAATATATAGCAATTTGGCACGTTGTATTGTCCCAGTTACATTTTAGAAAATAATTTTTTGTAGACATCTGTTTGCTCAAAACTCTTGGGTTTTGTCTATGGTAGTATTTAAAGAAAATTATTTTTAGTTGACATTTCCCATTTTAAGAAGGAATGAGCAAACTATGTCTTATAGTTCCATTTATCTATATGACTATCCATCTTTATCTCTCTATCTCTTTGCTTCTTGTGATGGTACTCATAGACTCTGGTGTCTACTGATGGAAATTTGTTGCCTGGGTCAATCTTTCAGTTCTACTGAGCCTTCAAACCACAGTAGAAAGAGTAGTCTCACTGTATCAGATGCTGGAATACTCTTTGATTTCCTGTGAAAAGCAGTTTTGTTCAAATACCAAAATGGGATAATCTATGTATCCTCCAGTCTCGCAATGATCATGTGATTTCTGTAGTCAAGGTGTCTATTAACCCCATGATCATGAGGAACACTCTACCAGGCCATTTTACACACTTAGCCTTCTATAGAGGCACTCAAACACTTTAGGAAACGGGTGCTTTTATTTCCTTTCACAAATGAATAAAGAAAAATAGATAACTTGTGCTAACCATAAAAAAGTATACTTAAAAATGAGTGTTTCTCAGGCAACTGTACCATTATTTTGAAAGTTTATTTTATTCATTTTACCTTTTAAAAAATTATATTTTAATTTTTTAAAATTTTTCAAGAATTGCAGACATGAGTACTGTATTTGCAACATTTTCTCTTCCCCCTCTCCCCACTCTACCTCTTCAACTGTCCTCCTCACTCCTTTTCAAATTCATGACCTTTTCTCTTTAATTATTGTTAGAAAGGGGAAGAATAATACCTAAAACATGTGGAGTACATTTGGTCCTGCTCATATGTGTATATGTTTAGAGCTGGCCACTTACAACTGGATAACCTATTAGATAGCTCTTCCCTTAGAGAAGACTGATTCTGTTCTCTTTACAGGCCATTAGTTGACTATAAGTCTTCATCTATGAGTGGAGCCTTGTGAGATTTCCCCCATCCATATCGGCATATCCACTGATGGTGTCACTGTGCAGGTCTCATTCAGGCAACCATATAGTTGAGATTTCATAGATAAAGCTTCCCCATATCATGTACAGAGGACACTACTCAGCAAAAGCCATCCTGTTTCTCTGGCTCTTAAAATATCCCCACTCCCTCTTCTGTGATGTTCCCTGAGCCATAGGTGTAGGTATTGGGTTGTAGATATTTCCTTTGAGATTGTTACACTATAGCCAGTATTTCTCTACATTTTGACTACTTAGAGATTTCTGGAAAGGTTTCTACAGCAAAAAGAATCTTCTTTGATAAGAAGCAAGAGTTATATTTTTCTGTGGGTATAAGGATAAATGGAGTTAGGAATTATTCTGAATTAGTAAAGTAGCAGTAGTTGGTTCTCTTCCAGGATCCACGACCTCTCCAACATTTTATGTCAACAAAAAACAATGCATATAGAAATCAGGAAAAGGAAATGTAGCAATCGCAATAAACATCCTTTAGAGATCATTAAGTTTTTGGTAAAACTTATACACATATTTTTATGTTGGTAATTTTATACTCCTCCTCTCAATTTTGATAATATAGAATTATGACCAAACAGAATATATTATAACTTTAATGGCTACATTATATTCCATGTTCCTGATATGGTGTAATTTATCTAATCAGTGCTGTCTCTACCTTTTTTCTGACTTCAAAAAGTCATGTTCTAATGAACTTTAATACATCTGTGTTTTGCTAGTATCTTGTCACTTTCCTACAGATAAATTTCTAAAATGGAGTTTGTACAACAAAGAAAGAACATCCAAAATCTTTTTGATACATATTAATTGTATGTTTTTATTTGAGCTTAGAAAGTGAAGTCCAGGTCTTTGGAGACATTCTAAAAAGAACAAGAAATTATGTCAGGTTTCTTCCTCCTTTTTTTGTGAATTCCTTACCTTCACTTGACTTGATATCATTGCCCAGTCACCTCTCTTCCAGTCACTTGTAGCCTCTGATTTTGGACTTCACCAGTAATCTGCCTATGACAGCCAAGAGGACAGAGCCAAAATGTGACTTCTGTTTATACATGAATGATGACTAGTCACGTGTGCCACAGAACCATAAGCAGGCAGGTTTACAATTATTAGCATTTGGTAGCTGAATGGATCCTTCTGAAATAGGAACTACAGAGTCCAATAACACAGTGATTTACAATTTAATTCTATTTTCTTTCCATTTCTCTAGATTTATCTTTCTAGTTCTGAGACCTGTTTTCAGTCACTGTCTGTAATACATTAAAAAATCATTATACATATTTTTCTTTTTACATTTTTTCTTGAGAGGAAATGTGTTTGTACATTGTCTACAAATACAGTTCAGGTTAAGTGATTGAATACCCAATGCTTAAATGCAATTAGAACTCAAAATGGCCTGTAAGACAAGCCATATTTCAGTACCTGTGAGTAGACTGGAGCACTATGTTTTTCAAAATGAATTCCTCTCTGACAAATGAAAGGAAGATATTTGATGCTTTTTCCATCTCCATTAAAGGCCTGATTGCCCAATGTCACAACCTTTTTTTTACCATCTTCTGTTAATGGGAAAGTCTTCCCTCTTTAGCACATTAATAAATGAATGATCATCATGAAGACAGAGAGTATAAAATGCCATGCCAGGATCAGCAGATACAGTTCAAACTGCTTCAAGGGGAACTTTGCTACAATAAGTACTATGAAAGTGCAATGTCTATAGTGAGATAAGCACAAAGACAGTCAGCTCCCAGGTGATAAACCCTAACAACCTAAACACCTAAACAGACTCATGCTCAAGCACTGGAGCAGGATTTCACATGCATATAGATTCACCTGCTGATAAGCTGAAGAGCCATTTAAGGCTGCCTTGTTTTTATACACTGGCAATATGTAAAACACAAGCTGTACAAACCAGGGAAGCAAGGTTTCTAGAAAATGCCCTTTCTCCTCCTCCTTGCCATAACCAAGTCTTTGTTCTGAATTCTAGTCATCTCCCTCCTGGGTGACCGCTGTCATCTCACAATCCTCCCTCCCTACATCTGGATGCATTCCAGTACAATAAATCCTGTCGCTCAGGCAATGGCATAAATACTTCTTCCCTGGTATGTTACTGGCAGACAAAAGTGAGAAGTCATAAAAGAAAGTGGAAAATTGAAACAGTCAGGGAAGATGGGAGTTGAATACGTAGGAGGAGGCATGATTTGAACGGATAAAAATGTACAATGAAATGTGCTCCATCTGCACAGACATGGATAGTCCATAAAGAAATTGAAGAAGAAAGAGACAGTCAGACACACAGACAGGACACTGAACTGTAATTTCCCTGTCAGGTGTCTAAGCCAAGTTGTATTTAAGGAGCAGCTAAAAAATAGCTTAATGCTAAGACCTTCATTTCCTATGCCTGCTCCTCCCTTGTTCAGCACTCAGCCCCCAGGGAAACTCAGCAAGCTTCTCCATCTCTACACTCCCCTCCATATTTTCCAGCAACTGACATTAGTAATAAAAAAAAATAGAAATTACTAATGCGACTCAATAGAAATTTACCAGCAAATGTTGAAAAGAAACTGTCTACTTAATGAACCTGTGTCGTTTTTGTTTATTTGTTTGTTTTGTTTTTTGTTTTTTTGCTTATTTTTTGAGAGGCTGTTTCACTTTTAGGAGTAGGAAGGGGATCACTGGAGAATCTAGGTGAGTGCTGGTCAACTTGTGGGGTGCAATCTCTTTGGGGTTCTAATGTCCTTTTCACAGACTACCAGAAGACCATCCAAAGACACGGCAATTTACATGATGATTCATAACAGTAGCAACATTGCAATTATGAAGTAACAATAAAAATATTCAATGGTTGGGGGTTACCACAGTATTAGGAAAGCTGAGAACTAGTGATTTGTGTCTCTGCCAACAGATATATCAATGATACTGTGAAAATATGTATATATGTCTGGGTTATTTCAAATTCAACTCTTGTTTAGGTAACACAGGGCAAGCAACTAAAGGCCCTGGGTTTTAAATTGGGCAAATATGATATTGACCCAAAATTCTATCATTTATTGTATATGTAGTCTGTGGAAAATATACTTAACCACCTTCAACCTTAGAGTTTCATTTCATAGAATTATTAGGAATTCTAAATGAGATAACCATGTATACTATGGTTCCTGGGCCCAAACTGAAGAGTTAAGGAATGATTGTTATTACTCTGCTAGCTGCGGTTATTCTGTTTTTATCACTAAAAGCATAAAATGTATCTTTTTTTTTCCATTTTCCTTCCCACTGTTCTGGAAGTGTAGGCAATAAAATTGTCTGACTTATTACAGGATAGAGCATGCAATCAACTTTTGAGCCTAGTAGGGTTGCTCATTCATTGCCTCAATATCATATATTTGAATATATTCCCATCTATTCTCTGAAAATTGTTCATCCCACCTTAGATACCAGCAGTCCCAGAACATTCATTCCTTAAATATGGAAGAGTTGCCTAGTATATACCAGGTTTTGTGTTCTAGAGACACAGTTATAAGCAGGACAGGTATGACCTTGAAGAAACCAGTTGGTTTTATTATTTGGAGAAGAGAGGATATGAACAGAAATAAGGGGGCATAAGTGCTAAAACTGAAGTTATATTCTGAGAAAAAGATAAGACAGCATGGGTTACAAAGTGGGGAGGACAGAGAAAGCTTTCTTGAAGAATTATCTCTACAGCTATGTCTTAAAGCATACATAGAAATTACAAAGGTGGTGTTTATTACAGAACAACCCAGCTGAATATACAAAGGGTTATGCAAGACCAGAGAATATGAAAAAAAAAACAAAACAATGAATGAATCCATAAGGACTGGTGAAAGGAAAAAGGGTGTGGGGTGTAAGAAATATTAAGCATGGGTCTTCTTTATCAAATATTAGAAGACTTGTGTTTAGAACACAAAGAATTAATCTTTTTTATCTCCCCCTCCTTGAGACATTTATAAACATGTTTTAATTTACCACCACCACTCACAAAAGCCAACTACTGCTTTCCAGGACTTCAATGACCTGAAGCTATGACCCTTCTCACCTTGAAGGAGGGACCCCTTTCCACTTCCTCCTTCATTTCTGTGTATCAGTTCTTCAAACTATTTAATTGAATTAAGATTGTAAGTTTGGAAACAGTCAAATGGGGAAAAACACACTCACTGTTTGAGTTAAAGTAAAAACCAGATACACTTCCTGTCTCTGTGTGTTCCCCCTCTTGAGGTCACCCTCTTGATCAGGAATGAACATTTGCCTTATGGAGACAGTTCACTTGGTGGGAGTGGTATGAAAGTTAACTAGGCTCCAGATCAATAGAAGTACTTGGGAGCCATTGTTACTGAGTGACTTCTAATTCCAAAGAAAGTAGGAATTTTTGAGGTGACCATGGGAATAACACACCTAGATTTATAGTACATGTGTATCAGGTAAGAAGATATTTTATCTTCTTGAATTATGCTAGAGAGAAGAGACTATATCAACTAGTGAATGAAGAAGTAAAGTCAACATGGTTAGATACATCATTTATAACTAATTGATACATTGCAGTATCAATTACAAATACCAAGCAGCTGCAAATTCTAATCATACAAGAAAAAACAAGGCTCACCCATACACAAGCTGTTTAAAATACAAGAAAGGAGAAGATGTGTTATGAGCTAAGTGCCATAGGATTGGGCAGAAAGGTGTCACATTTTGTTAGGTCCAAAGTAGAACACCAAAATGGTGGTGCTGGTGACTTTGTCCTACATAGAGGAACTTTGGCTAGGTAAACAGATGGGTTGTGATTGGGTAAACAGAGGCCTAAATGTAGGTTTCTGTTTACTAGCAGCCTCCCTTAAACCACAAGGAACCTCCCTTAATCAGCCCCAAAGGCCAACTACCTTAGACAAGAGCTTCAATGTAATGGTATCACAAATGGAGAGTTCAGTAGAGGACATCATAAGGGCAGATCCCTCAAAATGGCAGCAGTGTCTTTATCAAGGAAAAACTGCATCCATAGAGATTCCTTGTAGTTTCTCTCTTGAGAAAAACCATTCTATGATACCAAACCTCCTGGTACTTGCCTTCATTTTGGACATGCAACCTCTAATACTTGGAGAAACAAATTTCTGTTTTTTGTATGCTATCTTGTCTATGGTATTTTGTTGCACTACTTCAGCAGCAGTAAGTTCTACAAAAGAAACAACTTACATACCCATGCCCAGAAACAGTGATCCAGGCAGGGATACAGTATGACTGAAAGACACACTGTAAGAAATTCTCTGCATGACCACGGAAGAAAGTGATGGAGAAAGTAAGGAGAAATGAAGATGAACCAGAGAAAGCTTGTAAGCTATTGTCTGATTGTGGACTTGGCTCTAAGAGTAACCAGTCTGCTAAAATGTTTTAACACGTGGCCTGACCTAATTAATATTTTATTTTTGAGTCCCTCTGACTGAATATTGCAGTGGAATTTGAAAGAGAATTGTGTGAAAGGCACAGAGACGAGACAGGAGCCTCTGCCCTCTTCTAGTCAAGAAGTGGGAAATAACCCTATTGATGAATTAGAAACGCAGCCATGTTTTGAATACATAGTGTGAAGTGAGCCAAATAGGCTCCATGTATCTGCCTGGAGGGATAAAATGAAGAGCAATACCATTCACCATGTGGGAAACACTGGAACAGAAACAGACTCCTCGGACAGAAATGTCAGCGAGTTCTGTTTAGAAACCATTTCATTGGAGTTGTTTGTGTGGCTTCCAACTAGAAACACAAAGCTCACAGTTGAATGTAGAGATCAAGGGCTTGAGACAGAGGTCTAGACTCTCGAGCTCCACTTGAGAGAAGTGGGGAACTAGTGCCAATCTCTTCTGTGGATGAAAGTCTTTATTTTATTGAGAAAACTCTTATTTCATGCCAATTTACTGCCATACTCTTATTTCATGCCAATATACTCATCAAGAGAGCCCTCATAGAGTAGGTGGTATTTAATCTAGGACCTAAAAAAGACAAAGATTCTGATGAAATAAAAAAGTGGGAGAGATGACTTTCTTTCTAGGCAAAGTGTAGGGAGGGAGGGAGAGAGAGAGGGAGAGAGGGAGGGAGGAAGGGAAGGAGGGAGAGAGAGAGATAGAGATAGAGAGAGAGAGAGAGAGAGAGAGAGAGAGAGAGAGAGAGAGAGAGAGAGAGAGAGAGCAAAATGGGAGAAAGAGGAGTCTTCCAAATTGAATATGCTATAAAGATTTGTGCCAGGAATTGTGATGCCAGGACCAGGGAAAACAAAGTTGGAAAAGATACAAGGCCTGGGCCCCTTTAAGAGGCCCCCCCCTCATCTTTCAGGCTAAGTGGCAAGCATTTTCTCTGAGAGTCCCGTGCTCAATCTTATTAATGTACCACAGTATGTTGAAAGTATTCCTTTCTTATGTCTGCCTCCTCTGCTATAGCAAGAACTCCTCCAGTCTTACCATGTTAGTGCCATATCTAGCATAATCATTAGTCATAGAGAACACTCAATAAACATCCATTACAATGAACTAAACTGTAACCAAAGAGCTTCAATCTAGAGGGGACAATGTAGGAGCAAAATCTGTAGAGAACTGTTTGACACAGGAATCTAAATGCCAAGGAAAAATATGGGATTAAATTGGTAGGCAATGGGGAGTCTGCAAACATGTTTTGAGCAATGAGGTGTCAAACATTTATGAACCAATCAAAGTGTGTTTTCACAGTATTGATTGGATAGCCATGTCTGGAATACAGTACAGCAGGCAAAATGTTAGTCAAACAGGTGTCCAGTAAGTATTGCAACCCAGTTGGCACATAGTAGGTTTGCCAAAGAGATAAATTAAAGCAGGAGCATAGAGTAAAAAATCTATTCCAGCTAGTAGTTCAGGCATCTGAAGCATGCTCTTTGTTAGCTCTCTGGAATAAGTGTGCTACCAACAGCATTATTTATATTTTATACGGCTGTAATGCGAACCTGTCAAAACAGGGTCTCACTGCAGCAGCATAAACGGCTTTGTTCCCCGAATCTCCTTTTAAAGATTCGTTCAAAGAATTAATTTTAAAAACATAATGCTATTTTGCATTATTTGGTTGGGGACTCGGGTCATTTAGCTGCCTGCATGGTTAATAACTTTATCAGGAGCCTACATGCCATCAGGCAACTTACCTATCCACTAATGTTTCAATTTGGCAAAGGGGGACAGCTTTAATAGTGATTATTGTGTGTGAAAATTTCCAGGGGAGGGAGCCTGGCTCTTCCCGATCCGAATGGGCATCATTCTGCTGTCTTTGTTATTTTGCTGTGGAGAATCCTAAGCATTTGCATTTGATTATGGTTGTTGCACAGCTGTTCTGCTTTCTCTCTTGCTTGCTGTTTGGTACCAAATATCATAGAAAATCAATCAAGCTATCAAAGCACCCTATTTCTAGATTCCTTCAGCCCAGTAGTTCTGTGACAATAAACTGAGGTTTATCTCTGGATCTAATTAATGTACCGATCCAATTGTTGTGCTGTTTGGGCTTGGTTTTCCTAAGTCAAGCCTGTGGATCTATACTGCACCTTGCTGAGTTTTAGAATGCTGCAATCAAATTGGCCAGTCAAACGGAATGGACAAATTGTATTTAACAAAAACCAATGAAAGGAAGGGAATGCAATTTTCTCTTTCCTTAGGAAGCCACTGTCTTATGTAACTACTATATTCTGGAGAATGTTGTAAGTTTTCATTATGAAGACATTGGATTTATTTGAAATCCATTAAAAAAAATCAATGTGTCTATTCCACCTGAGGGTTATTTTATGCTGAAAACAAATAGCATTATTTTTCTAATATTGAAATGAGTGCTTCCACTGCTCAAATAAATGATTTATTTCAATAGAAGAAAATTGACATGTGTCTAAAGCAGTTTCATTTCATATGATTGATTTTATTTCCCTTATATAATTTTATCTTTTTGTTTATGAATGAAGTAAAAGTTGATTTTTTTTTTGTTCTGCTTAGCGCTTGTAATTTGGAAAATTCTGCCTGAAACTAGTGTTTGTTGGCTTTCATACATCTGTACTGAAAACCTAAGATCTAAGTGAGGCCAGAATGGAAAGCTGCACTACTGTCTAAGCTTTCTAGAATAAGCAGATTAGAACATGCCCGTGTGTTCAAGCCCTAGAGGTAACCAGCAAAAGTATAGCTACTGCAAATCTGGCAAAGAAGAAGAGATCAAGAATGAGAACATAAGAGAACAAGCTTAAGAAGTGTATTTTCTTTATTTTTGTGAGAATTACATCTGTGACCTAATAATATAGAAATTGTGGAATAGAATGTGGAAGCCTGGCTTAGGGAAATTTTTCTCAATCCTGAGATCAAATCTCATCCCAAGAGAAGGACATAAAATCTAACATGGCCTAAGAGTCAGACATGGCACTAGTCACTTGTAATATCAGTATTGAGGCGGCTAAAGTACTTACAAGAGAGAGGCCATCTTAGGATATAAAATGAAACCTGTCAATCAGTCAATCAACAATATGTAAATAAATACAATTTGAAAACAATATAAAGTAGACCTAGGAACTGGAAATGAGACCCATTCAATTATATTGTTATTTTTAATTTTTTAAAAAATTTGGGTATTTTGTCCACAAGTAGGTATGTAAGTGCAGCACTTGAGTGCCCGGTGCCCCTAAGGTCAGAAGAAAGTGTCAGATCCCCTGGAAATGATGTTATAGATGGTTGTAATGTACCATGTAGATGCTGGGAAATAAAGCCAAGTCCTCTTTATGAACAAGTATTTTTCACTGCTAAGCCCAGCTATACTTTATTTTAGGGCCCAGTTACACTTTCTTAAGGTCTCTATCTTTCCTGGCAAGGAGAAAAGTAAATTTTTAACTCACCTGTATAGCCATGGAAATAAGAAAAGATACATAATATGCTAATGTGTGAAAAAGAAATAATATGATTAATATATGAACATGAAGCATAAATGGTGGGAGAAGGGAATACAATAGAAGAATTAATGATGCCACTGCTCTATTACTTTTCTTCTGTGGTGAAAAAATAAATGAACCAAGAAAACATATAAAACAAAGCATTTAATTAATAGTATAGTACCAGGTATTTAGAGTCCACGATGGTGAAGTAAAGGCATGGTGGCAGAAAAAGCTGAGAGCTTGCATCATGACCCAAAAATGGGAGTCAGACAGACAGTGAAAATGGCACATGTCTTTTGAAACCTCAAAGCTTATCCCCAGTGATGTACCCACCTCTAACAAGGCCATACCTCTTAATCCTTCCTAAAGAACTATACCAGTCAGGACTACATATTCAAACAAATGAACTTGTAGAAACTATTCTCATTCAAGTCACCATATTGTTGTTAATAGATTCTTCACAGAATTCAGACTTCTGAACCATAATATGCTAAACACAACCAAAATATTACAGTATCTTATAAATATTGTGATGGTTTGAATAGGAATGGTTCCCCATAGATTCATGTGTGAATGGGAGTGGCACTAGTAGGGTATAGTCTTCTTGGAATAGGTGTGTATGACACTGTGGAGGAAGGCTTTGAGGTCTCCTATGTTCAAACTATGCCCAGTATATCACACTCTCCTTCTGCTACCTGCAGATCAATATGTAGAACACTCAGCTCAGGGTCTAGAGCCATGTCTGCCAGCATGCCATCATGTTTCTCACTATGATGATAATGGACTAAATCTGTAAGCTAGCCCTGATTAAATGATTTCCTTTATAAGAGTCAATATGGTCATAGCATCTTTACAACAATAGAAACACTAGACATACATATATTTGAATCTTCTCATTGTCCATGAGACCCACACCATAAAAAGCTATTTATCCTTCTATCACTTACTCAAGTCTTCTAAGTTATAGATCAACTGCAGTACCATCATAATGCTTATATTCAATTTAACCCTTTATATATATAATAGTATCATAGAACAAAAAATCATTCAAAGAAGACATCAGGACCCAAAATATGGAAAAAAATATTAAATATTTGACAATGCTGAAAATAGGTATATACTATTTGGTATGTTCCATAATTTTTTTTAATTTTTATTTTCTATATTCTATGTTTACATTCCAAAGGCTTTCCCCTTTCCCAGTTCCCCCCCTCCCTATGTCCCATAATTCCTCTCCCCCCAACTATTCCCCAATCATTCCCCCTCCCTCCACGGTTTCTCTACAAAACTGGATTCAATCTTTCCAGGCCCAGGGTCCTCTCCTTTCTTCTTGGGAATCATTTGAATTGCTAATTGTGCCTTGAGTATTTAGGGCTTCTGGGCTCATTAATATCCACTTATCAGTGATTGCATTTCATGTGTATTCTTTTGTGACTGGGTTAGCTCACTCAGGATGATATTTTCCAGGTCTAACCATTTAGCTACAAATTGCATGAATTCATTATTTTTAATTGCTGAGTAGTACTCCATTGTATAAATATACCACATTTTCTGTATCCATTCCTCCTTTGAGGGATATTTGGGCTCCTTCCAATTTCTGGCTATTATAAACAAGGCTGCTATAAACATAGTGGAGCATGTGTCTTTATTGTATGCAGGGGAATCCTCTGGGTATATGCCCAGGAGTGGTATGCCAGGGTCCTCTGGAAGGGACATGCCCAATTTTCTGAGGAACCGCCACACTGATTTCCAGAGTGGTTTTACCATTTTGCAATCCCACCAACAGTGGAGGAGTGTTCCTCTTTCTCCACATCCTCGCCAGCACTTGTTGTCTCTTGAGTTTTTAATCTTAGCCATTCTGACTGGTGTGAAGTGGAATCTCAGGGTTGTTTTGATTTACATTTCTCTGATGACTAATGATGTTGAACATCTCTTAAGGTGTTTCTCGGCCATCTGAATTTCTTCTGGTGAAAATTCTTTGTTTAGCTCTGTACCCCATTTTTTGATAGGTTTATTTGGTTCTTTGGGGTCTAACTTTTTGAGTTCTTTGTATATATTGGATATTAGCCCTCTGTCGGATGTGGGGTTGGTGAAGATCTTTTCCCACTTTGTTGGTTGCCGTTTTGTCCTTCTGACAGTGTCCTTTGCCTTGCAGAACCTTTGTAATTTTATGAGGTCCCATTTGTCAATTGGTTCTTCAAATGTGTCCTCCATCAATAAATGAGGACTACTGGACAAACAATTCTCACGGTCTTTTTACCCAGATGACCATATCCCACAAATGGTTATATTTTAACAATATTACAGGATGTCTATATCAATACAAATGCATATATATATATATGTATATATATATATACATATATATATATATGATTATGGATCAGGAAAGTACATAATTTGGACTTCAGGAGTTTTCTATTTTCTATTTTCAGAACATGGTTAACCATGGGTAACTAAAGTTGTGACAAGCAAAACCAACACTTTAATTTCTCTGTAGAGACTAAAATAAAAAGTTAGAAAATCTGAAAAGACATTTTTTTCTTGATGCCAGAATCAAGAGCTCATGCTAGCCGTTTTGTTCTTTGCTGCTTTTTTGAATTATAACATAATTCCATCATACATCCCTTACCTTTCCTCCCTCTAAGCCCTCCTATATACCCTCCTTTCTCTATTTCAAAGTCATAGCCCTTCTTTTCTTTGACCATTTTATATGTATATATGTATATACCTATATATTTTAATATAACCTATTTAGTCTGTGTAATGCTACTCATCTGTATGTTTGAGAGGGTCTTAATAATAGCTATTAAATAGCCAGTTGTTGTGCTCTTCCTCAGGAAGAGTATTTCTCCCACTCTCAGCATACCGTAGTTGCCTGTGGTTCTTTGTATAGGGCTGAGGCCTCATGGGCTTTCTCCCATCCTTTTTGTTCATCACCCTTGTTCCAGTTTAGATGGAAACTTACACTTTCTAAGTAGAAGCAAAAATATTGCTTTCATTTTAAGTGTTCTCCTGATGTTGCTACCTATAAACTTCTAGAACTTCTCCATGCTTAATGCCACCTAATCTTTAAATAAATGAGGGTAGTTAAAGGTAAATGAAACTGAATAGCTCCCCTCAAACTAAGCATTAGCACAATTAGGAATCTGGACCAAACATTTTCTCTTGTTAGGAAAAAGTAAGCCAGGGAAAGCATTTTATTTATTATTTTAAACTGTTTGTTACATTTATTTATTTATTTATTTGTCTATTTATTCTGGGCATACACACACACACACAGACACATACACACACACACACACACACACACATACACACACACACACACACACACACACACACACGTGTATGTGTGAAGGTCAGAATCAGAAGACAGATTTCAGGAGCCAGTTATCTCCTTCTACCTGGTGTGTCTCAGGGATTGAATTTGGGTCATAGATGGCGTCAAGGGTCTTTACACCTTGAGCCATCTCAAAGGTCCTGGGAAGGCAATTTAATTACAATAATTTTGTAGAGTAAAATCCAAAATAAATTTCATTTAGCTCCTAACGTCAAAAATACCTGAGCTCTGTGGATAGAAACAAGGAAGATGTGATAGTTTGTATATGCTCCTCCCAGGGAGTGGCACTACTAGAAGGTGTGGCCTTATTGGACGAAGTGTGTCATTGTGGGGATAGGCTTGGAGATCTTCCTTCTAGATGCCTGAGAATGCCCAATCTGTTCCTGGCTTCCTTTGGATAAAGATGTAGAACTCTCAGCTCCTCCTGCACCATGCCTGCCTGGATGCTGCCATGCTTCTGCCTTGATGACAATGGACTGAACCTCTCAACCTGTAAGCCAGCCCAAATTAAATGTTGTCTTTTATAAAACTTGCATTGGTCATGGTATCTGTTCATAGCAGTGAAACCATAAGACAGAAATTAGTACCAGGAGTGGGGTATTGCTGTGATAGGCATGACCATGCTTTTATTTGGAAGAATGTGGATTTGGGGACTTTGGATTTGGAAAGCCACAGAATGCTTTAAGTGGGTCTTAATGGGCCAGCCTAGTAGGAATATGGAAGACTGTGGTGCCAAGGGTCATTAGAACTGTATAGGCCTGATGGCCCAAGAGGTTTCAGTGGAGAAGAACTTTAATATGTGGCTGAGAGACTGGCTTTGTGATGTTTTAGTGAAGAACATGGCTCCTCTTTGCCATTGTCTGAAGAGACTGCCTAAGATAAAGAGATTTATATTAATTGCATCCACAAATGAAGTCTCAAAGAGGCCCAACAAAGACTTTGTTCTCTGGTTAAGTCTGATGAAGAATATTTTGAACAAACATAGCAAGGTAAGAAAGGAAAAATACAAAATATATAGTTTGAGTATTAAAGGGGCTCCAGGAAGTGAAATGGAGCTGATTTCAAGAATATTAAATTAAATTAATCCTGTAGTAACCTTGGGGCAAGATTCAACATGGCTAAATTTGGGCCCAGGCATTGTAGTACAAGCCTTTAATCCCAGAAGGCAAAGATCACCAGATCTCTGAGTTCAAGGTCAGCCTAGAACAGAGCAAATTCTAGGTGAAGAAAAACTTAAATCTAGGATTGGTGGACCACATCTTTAATCCCAGTGTATAGGAGACAGACATGCAGATCTCTGAATTCAAAGTCGGTCTATGGAACAAGATCCAGGACAGTGAAGGAGTTGGGAAAAAAGGAAGCTAGTGGTAATATAATAGAACAAGGGGGCCAATGTTCCAGCTCCTGCAAGCAGCAGAACTCAACAGCTCTGGCCATGTGTCTCTGGCTTTATATTCAAGAGGAGAAGGGATTAATGGGACAATTGATGCTGGTTAGGTGGTGCTAAGAAATTAGTGGTGATTAAGAAGAGACCAGCATCACTTAGGTGAAATCTTCTGGGAAGTGTTTTCTGAGAGCACAAAGAAGCTGTATTCCAGAGATAGACAAGGTTGTAAGTCATGCTGCAAATGTACTTGGTAACATGTAAGAATCATCCAGGTGGTACTGGTTTTGAAGGCATGAAGGCATCATGAAGAACAGCTGAGGCTTGGCACTATGAGAGGCCATGGAGGGCCATTGGTAAAAGTGCAGCCTCGGTTGTAGTTGACAGCCCAGGACTGAAGGGGTCATGCAAAGGTGTTGAGGGTTGGTACCATGAAGAGTGCCTATGAGAGGCTTTGTTGAAGTATAGTTGCAGTGGAAGACCCTAGCATATTGGAGATGCCAGTGCCATGGGATGACCACCAAGGACAACAATGGCAGTGGAGTGGATCAACCTGAACTTAGAGTGCTACAGAGGGCAGAGCTGGAGAAGTGACACCAGCCCTTTGGAGATGCACAGAAGATCATGTGTGGATCTCAGACACTGGAACAAGAAGCTGTGAAGATGAAGTTGACTTGGGGATCCCAAGATGTTAAAGATGCCATAGCCACAGGATGCCTGCCAAGGAAAGCTGCTAACAGGGAGTGGAAACAGCCCAGGAGAAAGAACCATGTTGAAGTCAACAAAGATGAAAAAGGAGTTGGATATCTGAAGACTGCTTTGCCATCAGACATGGAGATGCAGAGTTTGGACTTTGCCCAGCTGGTTTCCTGTCTTGCTTTGGGGATTACAGTTAATTGATTGGACGAATCTCAGAAGAGAATTTGAACTTTGAACTTTTAACACTGTTGAGACTGCTATAGACTATGGGGACCTTTGAAGTTGGACTAAATGTATTTTGCATTATACTATGTTTAGGCATGGCCCCCGTAGTAGACTCATATGTTTGGATAAGCCTATGGGGGACAGGGATAAGAATATGGTTTGTATATGCTCATCACAGGGAGAGGCACTATTAGAAGGTATGGCCTTGTTGGAGTAAGTGTGTCATTGTGGGGATGAGCTTGGAGATCTTCCTCCTAGATGCCTGAGCCTGCCAGTCTGTTCCTGGCTTCCTTTGGATAAAGATGTAGAACCCTCAGCTCCTTTTGCACTATGACTGCCTGGATGCTGCCATGCTTCTGCCTTGATGACAATGGACTGAACCTCTCAACCTGTAAGCCAGGCCCAATTAAATGATTTTATAAAACTTGCAATGGTTATGGTGTCTGTTCACAGCAGTAAAACCCTAACTAAGAGAGAAGACATAAAGGACCAAAGGGTTAAGTGGAACTACAGGGTTCTGTTCTCAACCCAGGTCTAGGATAACTTGTGAGTCATGCAGTGTTTCCTTTCAATGTCCCCAACACTCCCCCTCTCTTAGCATTTAGTAGCCTCTTTCCTGTTTGTTGTTGCTGTTTCTTCTTTTGTTCTTCCTGTTTCAAATTTAACATCTTTCCTGTTACTAAGGAACAAATGACTCATACAACTTGAGCATGTTACATTTTCAAAGGGCACTATGACTTTTACAGATTCATGAACCAAAAATTTCAAAACTCTAATAGAAGACTTTAAGCTTCTGACACCAGATTAAAGAAATAGGCAAGAGGGTCTTACCAATACATCTGTTATCACACACTTTTTGGAAGACCAGTCTTAACTTAGACTGTTACAAACACTTTCTATCCTCAAACAGGCTAAAAACTCACCCTAATATTGGGTAGCCCAATTTGGTAACTGAGCTTTTAGTCTCAAGCTATTTTGCTTACAGACATGTTAAAACTTCAAGTCTGCTTACATTTACCACCATCTTCCATGTTTGAAAGTCTGTCTTTGTATTAACTTCCTTTGCAATGATTAAACTCCTGTGGAAGATTGAAGGGTCATGTTTCCTGTTCACAGATGAATAAACTGATACAAAATACAGAGTCACAAACAGCAAACAAAAGTCAGTGGCAGGAATGGCATATGAAGCTTCTGTCTTTTTCCTTCACCAGAAAAGCAATACTTTTACAACTTCAACTCTATCTTAGCTCTTCTGGATCTGCTTTAAAACCAAACCACCCAGAGCCTAAGCAACTACATTTTATTTGAAATGCCATTTGGCTTTATATCATTTGCCATAATCTCCTTCCCAACTGGCCTGATATTCTCTCTTACAGATGCTGTGGGGAGGATTCCAATGCTGAATGCAAGGTTGGACCAGATGGCCTTAAAGGACCCTTCCAAATACAAGATTCTCTAATTCTCTGATTTAATTTTGATGATTCAATTTTGTGACTTTGGCTATCACCAGATGAAATTATGTAGACATTCTGTCTTCCATCTGCCCTCAGATATATGTCAACTTATCTCTATCCAAATTCATCACATCAGTCAATGATTAAGCACTCATTTACATGCTCTATTATACAAAGCCTTCCTAAGGGCTCTGACCCACAAATATCAGAACAGTTGGGATCAGTAGGTGTAGCTGAGACAGACAATAAGGTTAGCATAGCTTAAAGACACAAGGGACTGAAATCATCTAACTAACTCCATAGGCTTATTTCAGGCCACTCACTCGGCAACCTTTTTACTGTAATTTGCTGGCTCTCTTAAATTGATTAATAGTATTAAAATCAGGGGGTTAAGCAACTCATGACAACTACCAATTACTGAGCTAATGGGTGATTACTATCCATAAGAATAGGAACTTTACACACACACAATCTGTCACAGCTACTTTCTTGGGATGGGGACTCATATGACTGTGGAATGTTATCTACAAAAAAAAGGAAAAAAACAAAAACAAAACAAAACAAAACAAAACAAAACCATAATATGCTGCCTTCATGTTTCCCAAAGTCAAACAGGTAGTGATAATGCTGTTTCAAACTTAGGTGGTTTGACCTTAGCCTTTAAAGTCTGTTAATAAAATGTGCCACCACAAGGGCTCAAATTACTTGATAGCTCCATTTTTTTTTCAGTCACCCTGTGTAGTACTTTTCTGTGACTGGGATAGAACACTGTGGCCAAGAAACTCATAGAAAAAAGAGTTTATTTCATTTATAGTTCCAGAGGGATAGGTGCCCATCATGGTAGGGAGGCATGGCAGCAAGCCCCAGACATGACAAGGAGAGCAAGAAGCTGAGTACTCACACTCTCAACTGCAAACACAAAGCAAAGAGCAAGCTGCAAGTGTTGTGATTCTTTGCATCTCAAAGCCTCTTCCTAGGGACATTCTTCCTCCAGTAAAGTTAACTACCTAAATATCCCCAAACAGCACCACCAACTGGGTACAAAGTTTTCCTATATGAACCTATAGAAGACCTTGTCATTCGCATTCAGTTATCTCGAAAATGAACGCTAAGGAACAATGTGTCTCCTGATAGCAGATGTAGTAGATAGAACACTTTTAATGTTACCACGGAAATTAACATCTCTCTGGTCAAGTCACTCTGTACTCACAGCTATCCAAATTTTTCCAAACTTATCTCCTCACATCTCAAGGGAGGAGGATATCCCTTTGAATTTTCAGTGGAAAAAAAAAACCAGGAAAACAAAACAATACAACCCAAACGCTCATGTACATTAATTTTCATATCTCTCAACAACAGCAAATGTGCTAACCTACTGTTGGGTGAATCCTGTCAACACTCGAAGCAATCCTTCTTCCTTTACTTTGAATCCTCACTCCTGCCTCAGACTTCACTAGCAGCCACTCCTTTCCTATTACATTTATGTTTCCATCCTCTTTCAAGTTCTAAAATTTTGTTTTGGACCTTTTGAGAAAAAAAGTAGCTCCAGCCAGCTTTTATATTCATGTTTCTTTTACCTCTGCCTTAGAGTGCTCAGCCTTCCTCCTAATTCTTTGTATGTCCTCCGACTGTCCAATTCAATTGCCTAACATCTTGACTTGACATTGCATCCTCATCACTTCATAGTCCATCTCTCTTCTCTCTAATCACTCACAGATGGTTGAACTTCCCTGTGTCTGTTGTCATTTGCCCACTGCTCACACAACAACCCCCAATTTATTTTATACCCTTTTCACTCTACCAAATCAGCTCTCATTAATACCAAGTATACCCCCTACACAACTAAATCTCCCACCATTTTCATTCCTCTTAGGTGATCTTTAATTAGCTATAGGTAGACCCTGCTTACCACTCCCTTCTTCTTGAGCTTTAATTAAAGTACACCTTCCTGGTTCTTCCCTTAAACCTCTGACTGTTTTATCTCTGTTTCATTTACCAGAACTTTCTTCCTACTGGCCATTATGAGTTCCTCAAGATGAGTACATAGATAGATAAATATAAATGACCACATTTTTTCTCTTAATTTATTTAAAATACATGTGCCTACTTAAAGCAAAATTGATAACACTGTCTCGTGAGTTTTCTAAGGTATGTAAATGCAATACCCATGACAAGTGTAACACAAAGGATGGTGGAGGGGAGGTAAATGGACCTATGTGGTTTCAAAGCTCTACATTTTTCATGAAGTGGTTCCATATTAACTCTAAGCAAACTGAGATGTTAAGGATGTATATTGTGATCTCTGGGAAACCATTAACAATAATTCAGAGAGCTTTAAAACACCAATAGTTAAAGAAAATGGAGTTTGAAAATATTCAAATAACCCAAAAGAAAGCCAGACAAAGAACAGAAGTGCCAATAACAGAGGAGACAGATAGAACACAAAGACTACAAAGTTAGTCCTAAATGTAGCCATATCCATAATTATATTAAATATTCATTTTAATGAAGTCTAATTTATCAATCTATGCCTTTAAGAATCAGTCTCTAAGTGGTACAGCTGAGGCGCACAGTCAAGATCAGCACTGGAATTATGTCTTTACAACTAATGCATTGCTGAGGATTCCTAATGCTGAGTTACAGGAGATCTCAGCCATCAGCCCTGCAGAGAGGACACCATGAGAAATCTAAAAAAAGAGAAACTCCCAGACTCCCTTCTAATAGAAGAAACCCCAAGAAACCCCAAAAGGCTACAGCACCGAGTCACACTAGGATATGCTTTTGTCCTTGAAGTTGACTTTTCTCACTGCTCCAGTGGGTAATCTAAAGGTCTGTATTCTGATCACAATATGGAGTGTTGTCTTAGGCAGATTCAGGAGAACAGGAACTGGATGGAGCTGCTATTCGCCTGGGGCAACACCAGCCTCACTGTAATCTTTGTTTCTGGAGCTATTCACACACTTTAGCTCAAGTTCAATTAGGACAGTGAGTTCCTTTCAGAGCACTGACTCTACACTGATTGATTTTTGGTCGGAATCCAAATTAATCAATGAACCACATGTATATTGAAATTCCCTGCAACTTCTTGGCCTTCTTCCTCCATCCTAATGCTACCTCCTGCTACATATGCCATCTACTCCTAGGTTCCATTCTGTTAAACTAATTAACAGTCAGCCGAGGACTTGCAATTTCTCTTTTCTCCCTAAATCCTCCAGTGACCCTGGATCTTGTTTCCATGGGAACAATTAGCATTTGGTCCTATGACTTTTCATTTGACTTCCTTACCAGTAACTTACACAGGTAATTATGACTTTTGCCCTACCTTCCCAGCCCCACACACCTTTTCATAGAGAATTGATTTCAGGTCATCAAGCGCATCCATGTTGCTAAGGAACACAATGGACAGTTTTTATTCACTATGCCCCAGCAATGTTGGCATTGCTGAGCACATTCTTTCCCCTCAGCTTCCCTTATACTTATCCTCCCAGTTTATTTGCTACTCTGGCTGCACACTTCCAATCTGCTTTATAAGCTCCTTTTGCCTTTATCAGTCAATTAACTGCTAGTGTTTATTTGGGCAGTCTTGGAGTCTCTGCTTTTATCAACATACACAATGTTTTGACATGGTTACAATCACTTACTGTTGTGGCTTCAATGTGACTTCCAAAGTGAGTATACTGTAAATTTGATCCCCAATACAGAGATGTTAGGAGGTCAGAGCTTTAAGAATTGTTTAGGATATACATGATCTACTTTTACAAATATATTAAGGCCAGTATTGCTGAAGTGGGGGCTTTAAAAGGGGACACACTCCTCTCCTTCTCCTCTCTCCCTCTCCCTCCCCACCTCCCCTCTCTCCTCTCCCTGTTCTCTGCTGTCCCTCTCCTCTTCCCTCCCTCCTCTCCTCCCTCACTCCCTCCCCCCTCTACATACACACATACACACACACACACACACACACACACACACACACACACACTCCAATATCATAATGGATTACCAGGAAAGCCTACACTTCTAGTCTTGCTCCAATTAAATCAATTCATCTCTCCCATCATCAACAGAGTCATCTTGGTCATACAGCATCAAGCCTTTCATTGCGTTCCCATTGTATTATGGGAAATTTAAAATGTTGACTCTTAGAATAAAGGGAGGCTATGATTAGCTGGGCCTAAAACTTTCATTTTCAAATCACAAGGTAGGTGAATTTGAGCTATCCTCAGTTTCCTTATCTGGAAAAGGAAGATAACAACAATAAGAAGATAGGCTTAGGAGTGTGCTGTAAGCTTGTGATAAATCTGCATATGAATACAGCACTTGGGATGCTATCTTATAATTTAAAGACTTATCTTTGTTGTTATTCAACAATGGGGAAGGTAGTTTTTAAAATGTGACAAAAGCTACTGTAGATAATAGCAACAACAAAATGGACAACTTTTTGGCCCCGGGGGAACATTTCTTTCACAAATATACACTCTCTGTTCTGTTGGCATGCCTTTATATGCTGCTTCTCCAGCTGTTTCTCTCTACTCCTGGGCATTCTCCATTGTTCTTGTCTAAGAAAATAATCTTCCCCACTCATCCCTTAGCTGTATAACTTCTCCTTTTTCCTAATTTTGGCTTCAAAGTCAATTCCGAAAGTGCCAGAACCAAATGAAGCACCCCTTATTTCTTAGCTCTCCCTCACTTAGTTCATTTTATGTATGTGTGTGTGCATGTATATATATACATATATATATGTATATATACATATATATATGTGCATGTATGTGTACACATTTAAATGTTCTAAATACCAAACATTGGAATTTATAGATCTTCTTTAGCAGTATTTTCTCAATGTCAAACAAATGTCTAACACTTGTAGGCAACAAATGTCTATTTATAAAAATCAGGGAGTTAGTATATACCACAAAGGCATTATTACCACAGATACCTTTGTCACAGTGGCATTGGAATAGTCGTTTATGGTATGGGCACTTACACGTAAACTGATTATCACCATGTGTCTTGCATTTTATAAGCTAAAATGTCTTTGACATCTCAAATCATCAACTTGCCTGTTACACTTGAAAATAAAAACTGTTAATATATGCAGAAGACTTCTAGCAGCTATTACTTGAACTTGTAACTCTGTGTACTTATTGTCTTTCTCCTTTGTGATAATGGGAAGACTTTTGAATAAAGACTCACGAGAGTAATCAACACTAGCTGAAATGTTAAACAACAACAACAGCTATCATGTATCCTGAGATATTGGTATCATACCCTACCATAGAACCCTTGCTGTACTCCATGATATTGAAGAAATATTTGCATGGATCTCTCCTAAGAACAATTAATGTCATAGATCTACACATGGTTGTAAGAGAGAGTAATAAGCCATGCCACGCAGGAGAGTTTCTGAAATAATTAGAAACATTAGTAAGCTGTCTGACCAGAAATTCACTTGCCTGTCAAAGAAACATGCTAAGGCCAGCAGTGATAAGTCTGCCAAAAGTTGACAAACATGCTCAGCCAAGTTCTGGCATCCATCAAGTTTCATAGCTACAAAGACACTTCAATATTTTGAAAGACGTATTCACATATGGCAAGTCCTTCTAACTAATGCATTCCTGGACAGCATTACAACTGAATTGTGTTATGGTTCACAAATCCTTTACATCAAGAAAAATCTTTTCAAGATAAATAGTTAAAATAGCAAATACTAGAGGTTCCCTTCAAAATTTCCCTCCATTCTTTTGCAAACTAATGCCCCTTGAGGATAAAGTAGAAAGATTATGTTAGAGCACAAGAATCCTCTTACAGTTGAGAGAGTTGAACCTCTGTCCTGGGTAGAGATATAATATTTCAGCAAGGCCTGTTCAATCACCTTGCTAAGGGACCACCACTAGGAAAGCTGCTTCCCCTTAGGCTGTGCTAAAGAGATGGGAAAGATAGTCCTTTAATGAGTTACTATGCATTTCCTTCCCAAAATTGCCACCCCTATTGCTGTCCCTTACCTGGCTGCAGCCATAAAGCCTTATTATAAGTATGCAAAACTTTTATTCAGAAAGGAGGTAAAATTAACTCAATTTTCTCTTTCTTTTCTAAGCATGCTTTGCGACTTAGTTGTTTTTCTATTGCTGCAATCACACACTATGAGCAAAGTAACCTATAAAAGAAAGAGTCTATTTGGGGGATTACAGTTACAGAGGTTTAGAGTCCATAGCCATCATGACAGAAAGTATGACAGCATACAGCAGGCATAGCACTGGAACAGTACTTGAAAGATTACTTCTTGATCCACTAGCATGAGACAGAAAAAGAAACACTGAGAATGGCACCTAGTGACACATCCACTTCAACAAGGCCACACCTCCTAATGCTTCCCAGAACACTTCCACCAACTGGGGACCAAACATTCAAATATGTGAGCCCATCAGGTCATTATTCAAACCATTACCATTCCCTGAACATTTTGGGTTTCCCCTACATTCAGTACCTCCTTACTCTTTCCCTAAAGCCTCCTTCAACACCACTCACTGCTTATCTGCCATGTACACAACCTCCATGCAAGCTAAAAAATTCCCCTGTGTTTTCCCTTTTCTCCTTCTCCAGACAGTCACTGTGGGTTACTGGGTTCTTCTGATAAAATTGTCCTTGATCTTTGTTTTATTCTTAAATTCTCTTATAAGTAAGACTTAGAACCCCAAAGAAGGGACTTCAACTTCTTCTGTATCAATAACTGTTCCTGAAATCAGAAATTAAACCTCTAACAAAACTTTGCTTGAATCATTTCCTATAGCAAGAACCATTGAGGTTCTTTCCCGAAAAGCTTTTATATCCTTGGGCAACTCATTTTCCCTCTGGGGACTTTTGTCATTCCCTGTATAAGAAAGAATTCTTTAAATGAATATTTCCCAAGGTCCTACTATACCATAAAAATACATGACTCAGTAGAACTCAGCACATACAGAAGTTATGCCCCAGAATGCCAAGCATCAAATCTATTCTGTTTTATATTCCAAACACCTATGGTCCATAGAAATCTTACAGGACAATAGTTAGTTGCAGAAATTCTGAAACCACTCAGAATTACTGCACAAAAGTACAATATTCTTATAATAATGTCCCCACCTTTTATTAATAATTTTGAAATTATAGTATAATTATATTGCTTCTCTCTTCCTTTTCCTGCCTTCAAATTCTTCCATATTATTTGCTTTTTTGAATTCATGGCCTCTTTTTTAAAAATAATTTGTGTGTGTGTGTGTGTGTGTGTGTGTGTGTGTGTGTGTGTTTGTATTTTCTTAAATGCATAAACATAGCCTGCATAATCTTACTTGTATGTATATGTTTTCAGGGCTTACCATTTTTTTTATTGGATAACTAATTGGTTTGCTCTCCCCTAAGGAAAACTGTTTCTCTTGCCATCCACATTCCTTAGTTGCCTATAGTTCTTTGTGTAAGGTTGAGACATCATAAGCTTTCCCCAGAACACATTAGCATGTCTATTGGTGTTGTCTTTGTCCATAGTCATGTTGGTGGGACTTTTATCGGTATAGCTTCTGACATGATACTTATGAACCACAATGACCAGAATGACACAATAATACTAAGGATCTAGTAGTAGCACACATACCTTGACAAAAACCAACAACTTTTTAGGCTTAAGACTCACTCAACAAGAGGAAAACCATGCCTACTAGAAACCTAGCAAACTAGCCAGGGATGTGAAGTCATGGGTATTGAAAAAGAACATACAACCACCACTCTACTAAACCAGCAAAATCTATAACTACATTCCTAATGTGTTTTTTTTCCTACAGGTAAGGGTAATCCTCATGACTACAAGAAACCTTTTTTATAACATGAGACCATTACAGAAAAACCACAACCAAGAAAAATGCAGAGTTGTAAAATCTAGTGCCCACAGACATATCTACAAGACAATTCTGGAACCTAAGGCTCTGGGATTATCTCAGAAGAGGGCACGAAAAGACCGTAAGAGCCAGAAGATCAGGACATTTGCTGTCATTAGTTGTTTGTTCCTTGTTCTTTTTTTAATTTTTATTTTTTATTAGATATATTCTTTATTTACATTTCAAATGTTGTCCCCTTTCCTGGTACCGCATCCCTGGAAAATCCTATAACCCATCTGTCCTCCCCCTGTTCCCCAATCAACCCACTGCTGCTTCCCTGTTTTGGTATTCCTGCAGCATCTAGCCCTCCCAGGACCAAGGGTCTCTCCTCCCTTTGATATCCAACAAGGCCATCCTCTGCTTCCTATGCTTCTGCAGCCATGGGTAACAACATGTGTATTATCTGGTTGATGGTTTAGCCCCTGGGAGCTCTGGGGGTACAGCGTGGCTCATCTTGTTGTTCCTCTGATTGCACTGCAAACCCCTTCAGCTCCTTGGGTCCTTTCTCTAGCTCCTTCATTGGGGACCCTGTGCTCAGTTCATGGCTAGCTGAGAGTGTCCCCCCTCTGAATTTGTCATGCACTAGCAGAGCTTCCCAGGTGACAGCTATAACAGGCTCCTGTCAGCAAGAACTTGTGGGCATCCACAATAGTGTCTGGGTTTTGTAACTGTATATGGGATGGATCCCTAGGTGAGGCAGTCTCTAGATTGTCTTTCCCTCAGACTGTGCTCCACACTTAGTCTCTGTATCTCCTTCTGTGGGTATTTTGTTACCCCTTCTAAGAAGGACCAGAGTATCCATACTTTGTTCTTCTTTCTTGAGCTTCATTTGATCTATAAATTGTGTCCTGGGTATTCCAAGCTTCTGGGCTAATATCCACTTATCAGTGGGTGCATACCATGTGTGTACTTTTGGGATTGGGTTACCTCTTTGAGTTTCAGTATGACAACAGTTTTGCCTTCAAAGGGGAGGGTCCAGAGTGTTCTTCTAGGATTTATTGTTGTTATGTTATGTTATGTTATGTTATGTTATGTTATGTTATGTTATGTTATGTCCCATTTCAACTGTTGTAGACCTCCTTCAAAAACTTGAATTTGGCAAAAGCTTATCTGTTTTCACTTTTCAAAGCTTAACTTTCACTGGCTTTTCCAAATCAAAGCTACAAACGTTCAGTATGTGACCATCTAAACAGTGCTGAAGAGGTCTCAGTACTATAAGTCCCTGAAATCTTTGGTTATATAAAGATTTTAAATGCATTATTTAAAAATAACAATGAAACATTTATTAATAAAAAGACTAGCCTGATGTGTCACAAATTGTTCACTGCCAATTGCAATCCTAATAACTCTGAAACTTAAGATCACAAAGGAAATCTGCGTGGTGAGTTACTTCCAAATTTTTTCAGAATTCCTATAAGAATTACCACATCTGAAACATAGCATCGAACTTTATCTGGAACTCTTTTCTTACTATACTTTTTCACTAGATAAAAAATATGAAGTATTTCATATATACTGTACGATTCAGCAAGTAATATGGGTTGCTGTGTGAGCCAGATCTCACTGTGCAAGAAAAGAACTACAAAAAGAAGTGTGAGATGACAAGTTTTGGATTGGAGGTATCAATATTGTAGCTGAATTCAATGGTGTTGCATCTTGGGAGGTACAAAGCTAAAAACAATCACAACTAAAAAATAAAACAGTGAAGAATGATTTATTAGAACCTCAGTAGGTAAGAAGAGTAAGGAAGTTATTGCTAAAGTAATGACCTTCCCAGATAAAGGAATCCTAAAGATTACATATATATATATGTATATATATATATGAGTATATATATGAGTATATATATACATATATATATACATATAGGAAAGCACTTTAAGGATGTGCATATTTCTGAGCATATTCAGTCAGTTAAGGAACATATTTCTGAGCATTCTAAGTTTAAGTTCATGATTTAAGAACAAGACTGTTAAGATGTTTTTTGTCATGCTTAGCTCATGGTCACATCACACATGTTCAAAGGGACTTATACAGTTTGAATCTTCATGTTGGCAAACAGTAACTCCTATAAGTCTGTGGAGTTCTATACAGTAGGTTTTAGCTGAAAATTGAGGATACTTTCAAGATATATAAATGTAGGAATTTGTCCCAAAATGTTATTGTTTATCTTAGTCCCATCCTGGCCCTAACAATTGCAGTAGCTATGTGTTAAGTAGATACTTGTATTGGCTAATTTTATGTTGGCTTTATATAAGCTAGAATCATTTTGGAAGAGGGATCCTCAATGAAACAATGTTCTAAACAAATTGGCTTGTGGACAAGCCTGTGGTACATTTTCTTGACTGATGATTGATGAGGAAGGACCCAGCTCACTGTATACAGTTCCATCCCAGGACAATTGGTCCTGGATGCTATAAGAAATCAGCCTGAGCAAGCCATGAGAAATAAACATAAACTGTGTTCTTTCCTGGCTTCTGCTTCAATTTCTGCCTCCAAGTTCTTTCCCTGACTTCCCTAGATGATGAACTGACTACAAGCTGTAAGATAAAAGAAACCCTTTCCTCCCCAAGTTGCTTTTGGTCATGGTGTTTTCACAGTACTAGAAACAAAACCATGGCTACTATGGGAGAGAATGGGCGAAGAGATTGACTCAGATATAGAGAAGCAAGGAAAGTAATTTCAACTGGGTAGTATGGACAAAATGGATAGATTTAGAAAGGAATCATTTTGTAGCCATCATAGTAAGGATAGGCTTAAGAAGGGATTTTTAATTGACATATGTACAGTGGGGAGATAAATGACCCAAAAAGGCTATTTTCATGGTTGTAAATGGCTCCCCATACTTTATTCACTGACTTCAAGGAGATAATAGTACACCATGAGTAAAATATATGACATTTTTTTACCAGTTCATTAAAATTACCCTTTTCCAGGTTTGTGAGATGGTTTGGCATGTGAATGTGCATGCCACCAAGCCAAACCACCTAAGTTCCATCTCCACACCTATGTGATAGTAAGAGAAAATCTACTTTCAAAAGTTATCCTATGACTTTCATTTGTACAAGAATGAGGTGTAGCACCCCAACATACTTCTCTGGGTATGTTTTTCTGACATAGACTTATATTCTTTCTAAACAATAGAGTTTCACTTGATTCTAGTTATGGGAAACCCCAGAGAAACCAATTGAAGCATATTCCACAGAGAAAAAAAACAATTAGGTGTTTAAAAATGCTGATATTTACTAGCATTAATAGTTACCCTAATTTTCAAGAATCAGGCATGGGGGGAGATGGAGGAGATCTACAGAGGGTCAGGAAATTGAACAGAGGTATGTGGCAATGGGGGATGGGGAACTGGTGGTAACAACCAGAAAGTCCCAGAAGCCAGGAAAGCAAGAGCCTCCCAAGATCCTTCAGGGATGAGCTTAGCTGAAATACCTCACAAAGGAGACAGAAAACCTGTCGAGACCATATCCAGAGTTTAGGCATGGCCCCCAGGTTGAGCGATGGGGTCACCCACCCATCTCCAAAATTTTAACCCAGAATTGCTCCTGTCTAAAGGAAATACAGGGACAAAGAGTAGAGCAGAGACAGAAGGAAAGGCCACCCAGACACTGCCCCATCTGGGGTTCTGTCCCACATGCAGACACCAAACCAAGACACTATTGCTGATGCCAAGAAGTGCTTGGTGACAGGAGCCTGATATACCTATCTCCTGAGAGACCCTGCCATATCCTGACCAATATAGATGCAGATACTTGCAGCCAACCAGTTCAGTCCATTGGACTCAACACAGGGACCTCAGTGGAGGAGTTAGGGGATGGGCTGAAGGAGCTGAAGGGGCCTTATTTGGCATCAGTGGGATGGGAGGCCTTTGGTGCTGTGAAGGGTTGATGCTCCAGTGTAGAGGAATGCTAGGGCTGTGAGGCTGGAGTGGGTAAGAGGCTGGGGGAACACCCTCATAGAAGCAGGGTAAGAGGGGATAGGATAGAGGTTTTGTAGAGGGGAAACCAGGAAAAAGGATGACTCTTGAAATGTAAACAAATAAAATATCCAATTAAAAATTTATCTACAAATGTTTATAGGAACAAACACAGATATATAGAAAAATATTCATATAAATATTCACCATCCTTTCTTTGAGAGAGGGAAAAATAAAAGGCTCATAAATGGATCTCTGATCCCTGAAACTGGATTTGTGTGAATGTTTGTGCATTTTTATATGAACAATATGCTCGGGGGTGGGGGGTGGGGGGGAACCTAAGCCCTGTGAATGAGCAGTGAGTGTTCCTAACCCTAAACTATCTTTTGCTCCCATGTTGGGTTGTTTTTGAGATATGCTCTTACTCTACAAAGTTAGCCTCAAACTTGTAATCCTTCTGAGTGCTAGGATATTAGGTTAGTACTGTCACAGTTAGCTTCCTTTTAGTATTAATGAAATGCTTTGAAGTTGGTTGCTTCCCACATTTCTTGCCATCCTTCTTTTTACAGCAAGGAAAACAAATGCACTTGAGTAAAAAGCATTTTCTAATAAATTGTTTTTATGAGCAAAACATTTTAAGGGGATCTGCGTGTCATTCAAAATTAGGGTGACTATCAATGTTAGTATATTTTTTTCTACGTCTTGTCTTGAAGCGATTTCAAACTTACACTACAGTGGTAAGAGTGATCTAGAAAACTTCTGATCACACTTTGCCTAACTTCACCTTTCACAAAATTGATTAAAATGCTAACTGCTCCTTCAAGGGGCTTAACTTTTTTTCCCCAAGCATATTGTTCATATAACAATGTACAAACATTCTCACAAATCCAGTTTCAAGGGATTGGAGATCCATTTATGAGTCTTGTGGGCACCAAGCAGACACCTAGTGCAGTCATACATGCAGGAAAAGCACGAACAGCATAAAATAAACCAACCTACAAAAATAATAGTAACCAAAGCCTTTAAAGAAAAAGAAAAGAAACAACCATAGCATGGAGAGAGTATAAATTTTCATGTCTGTGCATGTGTACACACACACATACACACACACACACACACACACACACACACACACACACATTTTTTTTAATTAGGCTGCTAACTAACCCTTTTGTTTTTCTGAAAGTCCCTGGGTTGACATTGCTGAGCACTCAGTACCTTACTCCAAGGAAAATAGACAGAAAGCTAGGCGTGGCCGCTCACATCTGTAATCCCAGTACTAGAAAGCAAGAGGCACCAGAAATGCAAACACAGTGGTGAACTGGAAGACAAAGAGACTTGGTCAGGTGCAAACCCTGAGACTGTGTTATATACATGGAGTGGGGGCTATTTATAGTTGTGGTGTGGTTCAAATCTTTGCACACAGCTTTAATCTCAAATAATAAAAGTAAAGTTAGTTTGTACAAGAAAGCACCTATGTTTGAAAGCGATGTCTAATTGAGTGTCAGCAGAAAAAGTGATGAATCAGAGAAAGATTTGACAAAATAGGTTATTTCCAACTCTCATGAGTAGAGACAGGAAAGGGAAGCTACTTAAGACAGCAGTGCAGAGAAAGAGAAAAGGAGGAGGAAATTTTACTGGGAGAGTTGTACAAAGGTTGCAGAGAAGGAACAGACTAGACACAGGTGAAGACAGATCAAGACAGATCAAGCCAGAGAATGAGAAGGGGCTAGAAGAGAACATATTGCTAGAGGTAGTTTGAGGCCAAGCATAGGAATTCAGGAGATGCTGAGAGAAGCCAGATGGAATCAGTCAGCTTAGAAAGGAGTTTTGAGTCAGAGCACCTGAATTGACCAGACAGCCAGTGTTTAGAAAGAGCTAGAAAGGGTGAGCTTATTCAGCAGTAAGTCTCAGAGGTCGAAAACATTCTGAGTCTACAAAAGATTGTAGAGAGGCTAGAAGCTTTCTGGATGAGGCCTAGACTAGCAGACAGATGCAGAAAGCCTCCAAGAAGAGAATTACTTCCGGTGACTTACTGTAACATATACTTACTTGTGTAGGAATCTAACCACAGCTTCCTCTTTTATACGCTGGGGATAAGGATAGATAAGGAACACAGAAGTGTCTGCACTTGCCATGCATACCTTTAGACATGTATGTGAGCCTTGCAGTAAGTGATAGACTTGGTTATCTACTTTTCTTTCTGCTTACTCTCTCTAAAACTAAGGACAAGTTGGGGAAGAGGACCCATCCTAAACATTTGCTCTTAAAGCTAGGCATACATTGTGCAGAAACTTCCTCTTATGATTAAAAATGAAACTAAACTTTATCTTTGAGGGAAGTTTATTAAAATACTGGTTGTTCTTAGTAGAGGTAAAAATATCTTTCATTTTGCAGGATATTAAAAGAAAGCTGCGAAGAAGGTTCCTCCTGCAAAGAAGCCCCTAAGGTACAGGGTGTTCTAAGGGAAGGTAAAACATTACACTGCAAAAGGAAGCTATCATAGTTAGGGTTTCTATTGCTGCAATGAAATACCATAACCAAAAAGCAAATTGGGGAGGAAATGATTTATTTGGTGTACACTTCCATACCACTGTTCATCATTACAGGAAGTCAGGAGAGGAACACAAACATGGCAGAAACTGAGGCAGAGCCCATGGAGGAGTGCTGCTTCCTGGCTTTCTCCATATGGATTGCTCAGCCTCCAGCCCAGGGATGGAACCAGCCACAATGTTAGCATTCCTTCTGTTAGCATTCTTTCTAGGGTCCACCCCACAGTTACCTGGCAATAGCTAGGTATGCTTGACTCAGTATAAAAGGGGCTGTTTGCTCCTTCCTCACTCTCATTCTCTTACTCTCTTACACTTCTCTCTCCATTCCCTACCCACCTCTCTCTCCATGTGTACCTACCTGGCTCTCTTCTTCTTCTTCTTCTTCTTCTTCTTCTTCTTCTTCTTCTTCTTCTTCTTCTTCTTCTTCTTCTTCTTCTTCTTCTTTCTCTCTCTCTCTCTCTCTCTCTCTCTCTCTCTCTCTCTCTCTCTCTCTCAACTCCATCAACTCCCCTCCCTATGCCCTAAATAAACTCTATTCCCCACTACATCCTTCTATGGATGGTATCTCAGAGGGAAGTGTCGCCTCCCCATGGGCCTGCAGAGGCGCCCCCTTTCACCTCTCCATACCTTACTCTACCAAACATATCCTGGTTCTTTCTTTCTTTTTTATAAAACACATCTCCCATTAATCACTTATTAAGACAATTCCTTACAGCTAGCTCTTATAGAAGCATTTCTTCAATTGAGGTTCCCTCCTTTCAGCTACATCTAGCTTGTATGTCAAGTTTACATAAGACTAGCCAGAAGAGAAGCTCTTTCATGGAATGGAGTAAACAATTGGAAACCCCTAAAACCAACCAGATTCACTAGGTGGTGTCTTCCTCCCCAAACATATGTAAATGTAAGCAATAAGGACTGTTGAAAGATACTCTTAGATCAGGTAAACTGCTAGAGGACTCTTAGACAAGCTGAACTACCTGGGAGATTACTCTCCAGCTGTTGAGCTGCCTGTAAACTGGGGATTGCACTCCAAGTCTCCAGCTTTTGTTTCACCCATGCTGAGGTAAGGTTTTGGTAACATAGCTGTTCTTGGTTCATTTCTGCTCCTGTAAATAGCACCTCACATATTTTTTTTGTAAATGCCCTAATAAAACTCATTGGGTCACTAAATTGGATTTTGGTAGTGACTGTACTTTGATTTATTATTGGTTTCCTGTCTGAGATAAGTAGATATTTATTCATGTGTCCCAGAAGCTGAGTCACACAGCACAATTGTGACCCATGAAAGTAATACTAGCACCTGGGAGTCCAAGGCAGGATTAGAGTGAGTCCAAGGCCACACAGCTGCATAGTGAGTTCGAGGCCAGTCTGGGGCACATAACATGACATGACAAGATTCTGTGGAAGAAGAGAAGAGGCAGAAAAGGAGGAGGAAGATAAAGGAGGAGGAAGAAGGAGAAGGAGGAGGAGGAGGAGGAGGAGGAGGAGGAGGAGGAGGAGGAGGAGGAGGAGGAGGAGGAAAACAACAACAACTGATGATGGTGCTAGTGTCCAGTCAATGAAGTAACTCAAGTTATGAGATTGTAAGTGGAAACCAATGCAGAGACCTTGGAGAAACTTTGCTTACTGGCTTGCTCCTCACAGTTTGTTCAGTCTCCTTACTTATGCAGCTCAGTGGTTGCCCTACTCAGAGAGGGCTGGACCTTCTCTCATGAATCATTAGCCAAAAAAAGAAAAAAATCCCTAAAGACTTGTCTACAGGCAGTTGAAGTTCCTCTTCATCTACAAACAAAAACAATAAAACAACCATGATACTCAGTAAATTGTGTTAGCACCTTTTTGAATCATGTATCTGAACTTTTGAAAGTAATAATTATGTTGCTCCAGAAAATAACAGCATAGAAAACATGTCTCATGTCCCCAGCTAAATCTTTCTCATGTAACTTTCAGACCTATTGCTTTTCAGTTACTGACAAATACAATTTTTTTTCTTCCTACCAGCCCCCATGGAACCACTCTTACTGTGAGAAAGTGAGAACCAAATTGTATTACACCATCAGCAGCAATGATTCCATCACTTACACTCTGACTGCTGATTTTTATTCCTGGGGAGATGGTAAGATAAAACAACTTACGAATTGATAATCAGCTATTTTCAGACTTAAAAAACTTGTGGCATGACCGACTTGTCAATAAATGCTTGTACTTAATACAAAGCAAGTAATGCCCTGATACACAAACATTTTTTAATACTCACTTTGCTGTGCACATCTTTGTCTACAATAGTTTTTCCTAGCTGTGCTATCAGTCTCATAGAAGGAAGAAACATGACTCAGAATAATAAATAAGTTGGGAAATGAGGGCTTTTTCTAATTTCTGCCTTAGTGCTTTAGGCGCCTATGCCTCAGAATGACCATTTGAAAAATAAGACTAAGGATTTACATGACATATGATTAAAGGTCCATGAAAATGTTCAGTAGGATATAAATTCAAGATAACAATGTGACCTACATGATTATTTTATTAAATTCATTGAAACCGATATATAATACAAAAAGTGATACTTATTAATGTGACTGTAATTAGTAGCTTGATAATATGGGCATTACATAATATATAAATTAAGATAAACATAAGTATACTCAAACATTTACCATTTTATTATGGTGAAAAATATCGGGACTGGAGAGATGACTCAGTGGGTAAGAGCACTGACTGCTCTTCCGAAGGTCATGAGTTCAAATCCCAGCAACCACATGGTGGCTCACAACCATCTGTAAAGATATCTGAAACCCTCTTCTGGTGTCTGAGGACAGCTACAATGTACTTACATATAATACATAAATAAATCTTAAAAGGAATCCATCATCAATTTAAAAAAAAAGAAAATATGTCTAAATTGTTCCTTTTAGCTTTCAATTAACATGCAGTATATCATGGTTGGTTTTTGTCAACTTGACATAGGCTAAAGTTATTTGGGAAGAAGAGCTCCAGCTGAAAAATAGTGCCTCCACCAGATTGCCTCTAAGCAAACATGTAGGGCATTTTCTTGTTTCATGACAAAGGTGAGAAGTTCCATGGGGGTGCCACCCCTAAACAGGTGATCCTGATCAAACCATGGAAGAAACGAATTCCATGGAAGAAAAGTAAGTGATGCTCCTCATGGCGTTGCTTCATTTCCTACCTCGAGGTTTCTGTCTTGGAATTGCTGATTATAGACTGTAGCCTGTAAGCCAAATAAACCCTTTCCTTCCTTTTGATCATTGTGGTTGTTTGATTAGGGTAGCCCTCGAAGACTTGAGTGTTTGAATAGTTAGTCATAGGGGTGGCACTATTGGAAGGTGTGACATTATTGGAGTAGATGTGCCCTTGCTGAAGGAAGTATGTTACTATGGGGGTGGGCTTCGTGGCCTGAGAAGCTCAAGGCAGTTTTCTTCCTGCTACATGCTAGATGTAGAATTCTCAGCTCTTTCTCTAGTACCATGTCTGCCTGCATGCTGCCATGTTTCCCACCATGAAGATAATGGACTAAGCTGTAAGGCAGCCCCAGTTAAATATTTTCTTTCACAAGAGTTGCTGTAGTCAAAGTTTCTCTCAACAGCAATAGAAATTCTAAGACATGAGTCAGTATCAGGGACTGTGTATTGTTATGACTGGTCTGACTATGCTTTTATTTGGAGGAATGCGGACTTTGGGATTTTATATTAGAAAAGCAGTTGAACACTTTATGGGGTGCGTAATGAGCCATTCTCGAATGTCTAGAAGACAGTGATACTGAGAGTGAATTGAGCTATGGAGACCTGGCTCAAGAGTTTTTGGAGAAGAATGTTAGTATGTTGCCTAGAAACTATTGTGATATTTTGGCGAAGGATGTGGCTGTTCTCTGCCCTTGTCCACCAAAATCTGCCTGAGGCTAAATTAGAAAAGGGTTGGGTTGTTTTCATTGTCAGAGAAAATTTCAAAATAGTCTACTATTGACTCTGTTTTGTGGTTATTAGTGTTATTTATATGTAGGTCTATAATAGACAGAAGAAAGCTAGGCAAGGAAAAATACAAACTATATATTTCAAGGAGAAAACAGGTTCCATGTCATGAAATGAAGTTAAGTCCCATGCTCAAGTAGATAGACAGATTAAAGACAAGCCTGATGTTAACTCAGTGAAATGGTGACCTCAGGGAAATACCCAACCTGGCTAAATTTTAACTTATAAAAAGGAATTTAAGAAAAGTTTAAGTCCAGGTGTGATGGTGCATCTCAGCATGTGGGAGTGAGAGGCAGGTGGGTCTCTGAGTTCAAGGCCAGCCTGGTCTACATAGCAAGTTCCAGGAAAGTAAAGTATACATAGTGAAAGAATCCATCAAAAGCAGAGAGCTGGTGAAAATGTAATTGAACTGGGGCAGTGTCATGTTTCAGTTCCAGTAAGCAGAAAAACTTGGCAGCTTTAGCCACATGGTTCTGGCTTTAGAGTCAAGGATAAAAGAAAATAGTTTTAGAATTTCATTTTGCAACCAAAGAAAGCTGCTGAGGCCAGGCATGTGTCAATGGTGTCCCTGAAAGGAGGCCTAGAGATGCCATTGTATGAAGATGTGAAGGTCAAGCCAGAATTACTCAGAGAACCCAATATGTTGGATATGACAGAGTCATGAGATACCTGCAGAGGAAAGCTCCTAACACAGAATAAAACTATCCCAAGAGAAAGAAGTATGTTGTAGTCAACAAAACTGAAAGGAATTGGGGATCTGAAGAGCATGGTGATCAGAGTTTCAAGCTTACCCAACTGGTTTTTGGTCTTGGTTTGGTCCAGTATTTCCTCACTATGCTCCCTTTTGGTTCCTTTTGAAATGCTAATGTATATCCTATGCCATATATGTTGGACATATGTGATCTGCCTTTTGATTTTGATTTTGCAGGGGATAACTGTTAAAAGATTTCATGAGTCCCAAAAGAGACTTTTAAACTAGTTTGAGACTGTTATAGACAATGGGAACTTTTGAAGTTGGCCCAAATGAACTTTGCATTATTTTATGGACTGTAGGGAACAGGGAGTAGAATGTGATGGTTTGAATAGGAATGGCTTTGGTCCATAGGGAGTGGCACTATTAGGAGGCAAGTCTTTGTTAGAGTAGGTGTGGTCTTGCTGGAGGAAGTGTGTCACTGTGGAGGTGGGCTTTGAGGTCTCAGAAACCCAAGTCTGTTCTCTCCCTGTTGCCTGTAGACACCTCAGCTCCTTCTCTAGCACCATGTCTGCCTGCATGCTGCCATGCTTCATTCCATATTAAACCTTTGAACTGTAAGCCAGCCCTAATTAAATATGTGCCTTCATAAGAATTGCTTGGTGGTCATGGTGTCTCTTCACAACAATAGAAACCCTAACTAAGACGGTCATTGTATTTATCACAGCAGTAGAAATCTTACTAAGACAGAAACTGGTACCAGTATACAGTATGTTGTTATCTGTAATGGATTTACTATGCAAAAGTACACTATAAATTCTTAGACCTACCTAGGTGTCCCAGTATTCATCAGTGATACTTTCCTCATCATTCACCAATTCCACTGTCCTTGGTCTCTGGTAACCACCATTTGATTCTTAATTTACATATAATCAATTTTTACAAATATCCATTTCTTTTATGCGGATGTGTGTGCCTGATTGTATGTATGTGTTCTGAGCCCAAGGGAATCAGAAGAAATATTGGGTCCCCTGCAACTGAAGTTACAGAAGGTTGTGAGCTGCCATATAGATACTGGAAATTGAATCTGGGTCCTCTATAACAGCAACAAGTGTTTTTAAACATCTCCCCAGTCTTAAGAAGAACTTTTATAGAGACTATATATGGATGAGATTGCATGGTAATGATACTTGACTTTCTCTATTTATCTCATTTCATTTAACCTAATGATCTTCATTTACATCTACAATGACATAAGAGGATCCTATCCCACTTAATTGATTGATAGTATTCATTGTATATCTGTGTCCTATATTTAGTCTATTGATCAGCTGGAGGAAACTTTTGTTGTTCCCATTACTTTGCTTTTTATAACATTGAATGAACATAGTCATGTAATTATGTCTTTGGTAAACTAATTTGATTAATTTAATTTTTTTGCATATATACCCAGTAAAAAGACTGCTGGGTCTTTTTTCAGTTCTGATTTTAGTTTTTAAAGGAATCTCCTTAATGTTTTTTTCTAATGTTTATACTCATTTTATATTGCAACAGTTTGCAAGGGTTCCTTTTTGGTTTCTCTGCCAGCATTTCTTATCTTTAACTTTTTTGATGATAGTCTTTTCACAGAGGTGAAGTGATGTTTTATTGTGGCTTTTTCAGTTCCCTCACGATGAGTGATGTTGACCATGTTTTCATGTATGCATTGGACATTTTTATGTATCCTTTTGAGAAATATATGTTTTATCTATTGTCTTTTTTTTTTTTTTTGGTTTTTCGAGACAGGGTTTCTCTGTGTTGTCTTGGCTGTCCTGGAACTCACTCTGTAGACCAGGCTGGCCTCGAACTCAGAAATCCACCTGCCTCTGCCTCCCAAGTGCTGGGATTACAGGAGTGCGCCACCACTGCCTGGCTAATCTACTGTCTTTTTAAACACTGATTTATTTGGCATTTCCCTAATGAATTACTGGAGGTCCTTATGTCATCTGGTTATTAACATTTTGCTAGATATATACTTTGCAAATATTTTCTCTCATTATGTAGTGGGCAAGCATTTTTATTATCTACTTGACACAATCCAGTATCACCTGAAGAGTGTCAATGAGCCTAGGTCAAGTGAGTATGAGTATGTCTATGGGGAATTATCATGATTGCCTTAATTGGTATACAGAGGTCCAGCCTGAATATGGGTATCAACATGACTTGGATTGGAGCCTTGGACTGTTTAGCAGTAGAGAAAACTAGCTGAGCATTAAACATGCTTGCATTCCTTTCTCTTTGCCCTTGATTGTGATGTGACTGGATGCTTCATGGTCCTGCTTTGACTTCCCATGAGAGAGGACTGTAACCTGGAATTGCAAGCCCAATAAGCCTTTCTCTCCTATGTTTCTTTTTCTCTGGGTGTCTTGTAACAGTAACGCTCATAAAGATAAGAGTTTTAGTTGTCTTTTCACTCTCATCATTGTTTACTTTGCTATGCAGAAACTTCTTAGTTTATCTAAATTTGTTTTCATTTTCTATACTTTGGGGTTGTTATATATTTTTTAAAAGAACCTTTAAATTTCTTTCCCAAATCCTTGCCATTCCAAGTATCCCAAATCATTTCCAAGATATTTTCTTCAAACAATCTCAATAGTTAGATCTTACCTCTAAATCATTAATACACTTTGAAATAATTTTTGTCTGGTGAGAAAAAAGGATCTTGTTTTGTTTTTCAGTATATGAACATGGAGTTTATCCAACACTCCTAAAAATACTATCCTTTCTGTGGAGAAAGAGGAACACTCCTCCACTGCTGGTGGGAATGCAAGCTGGTACAACCACTCTGGAAATCAGTATGGCGGTTCCTCAGAAAACTGGGTGTGATACTTCCGGAGGACCCAGCCATACCACTCCTGGGAATATACCCAGAAGATTCACCAGCATGCAATAAGGATACATGCTCAACTATGTTCATAGCAGCCTTATATATAATAGCCAGAAGCTGGAAAGAACCCAGATGTCCCTCAACAGAGGAATGGATACAAAAAATGTGGTATATATACACAATGGAGTACTATTCAGCCATTAGAAACAATAAATTCATGAAATTCTTAGAGAAATGGATGGAGCTGGAGAATGTCATACTAAGTGAGGTGACCCAGTCTCAAAAGAATACCCATGGTATACAGTCACTGATAAGTGGATATTAGCCTAGAAGCTTGGAACACCAAAGACACAAATCACATATCAAGTGATGTCTCACAAGAAGAAAGGAGTGGACACTGGTGCTAGAATGGACCAAAACATCATTGTGGGAGAGTACAAGAACAGTAAAGTGGGAGGGGGTGGATGCGGGAGCAGGGGGAGGGAAAAGGACACGTGGGACCTTTGGGGGTGGGGAACCAGAAAAAGGGAAATGAATTGTAAATATAGAATATATACAATAAAAAAAAAGAAAAAAAATACTATCCTTTCTCTAAGGTATGTTTTAGCACCTCTGCTAAAACCAAATGGACTACAAATGCATTGCCTTCTATTGTTCTGTCTCTCTGGTCTGTTCTGAATTTGCATCAGTCCCATGATGATTTGCATGTTACAATTAGGTAAAATAAAATGCAAGGCTTAAAAAGCCTACAGCCACCCAGACACTATTATCAATGCCCAAAAATGCGTGCTGACCAGAGCCTGATATAGTGGTCACCTGGGAGGCTCTGCTAGTGCATGACAAATACAGAGGGGGAAATTCTCAGCCAGCTACAGGGTCTAGCAATGGGGGAGCTAGAGAAAGGACCCAAGGAATGCAGCACCATAGGAGGAACCCATATGAGCCACCCAGTACTCCCAAAGATCCCAGGGACAAAACCATCAACCAGATAGTACATATAGAGTTACCTATGGCTCCAGAAGCATAGGCAGCAGAGAATGGCCTTGTTGGACATCAAAGGGGGAGAGACCCTTGGTCCTGGAAAGGCTCGATGCTGCATTGTAGAGGAATACCAGGACAGGGAAGCTGGAGTGGGTTGATGGGGGAACAGGGGGAGGGGAGATAACTTCTGGGATTTGGGGGGGGAACAGGAAAGGGGAAATCATTTGAAATGTAAATAAAGAATATATCTAATAAAAATAATAATAAAAAAGCCTAGAGCCACCCTGAGCTAATTCGTATATATGAAAATGATATGCCTTGAACATGCCAAAGGTCTTTAAGTTCAAGGAAAAATGTATAATATCATACTTAAACATCTTGGTGTTAGAATGAAATGTATTAGCTGTCTACAAATACTAAAAATGTTGCAACAGAAATACAGTAAAAGAAGGCTTGGTGAGAAATAAGACAGCAGAAGCAGGGGATGAAGTAATGTCTTTTAAATCCTTAGGGATGAAATCTGAAGGCAAGGAATACAACTGAAATAGACAGACAGACAGACAGACAGACAGGCAGACAAACAGACAAAATTCTCCCCCAGGATTCTCAAAACAGACACAGCTGCAATTCTACTTTGTGTTCAGTCTTTAAGGCCTGTGTTAGATTTCTGCTACTTGATAAATTTGTGTTGTTCAAATCCACCAAATTTGTGGCAATTTATTTAAATAAGGTAGGAAATGAATGTAAGCCTAATTCATTTCCTTCCACTTTTTGTTTTTTAAAAGCCACCTGCATTCCCTGGAGTCTGGTCCTCCATCTTCAAAGTCAGCAATACTGTCTTTCTTCATCTCCTTAGATCTCATCCTAACATTTTATAGGTCTAGCCAAAAGAGGGTTTTCTGAGCTTAAGAACTCATATTATTAAATTGTTCCCACCCAGATAATCCAATAAAATATCTGATATCGGGTTCTTTGACTGTTTCTACATCCACATCTCTTTGAATGTGGAAAATAATTTATCCACAGATTTCTTAGACTTGGACATGAGCCTCTTCAGGGGCCATTATCCTCCAGACCAGAGAAGTTTCAGACTTCATGTAGGTCATCAACTCTCAAGAAATGTTACTTTAGAGGGGAAATGTTTTCCTGGGGGCTAGAGATATCTCAGTGATGAAGAATGCAAAGTGACTCGAACATGATACTGCAAGCCTTTAGTCCCAGCCTTCATGAGGCAGAAAGCAGGTGAGTCTCTCTATGAGTCTGAAGCCAACCTAGACTACGTAGCAAGTTCTAGACCAACTAAGGCTATGTACTGAAACTCTGTCTCAAGAGAGAGGGGAGAGTGAAGGAGGAGTGAGGGAGGGAGGGAGGAAGGGAGGAATGGAGAGGGGGTGGCATCGGGCTTTTGTAGAAGTTCAGTTCTCAGAACATCAATAGCTTATGCTCTAAGATCAAGAATAGACAAATGGGACTTCATAAAATTACAAAGTTTCTGTAAGGCAAAGGACACTGTCAAAAGGATAAATCGGCAACCAACAAATTGGGAAAAGATCTTCACCCACCCCACATCCGACAGAGGGCTAATAGCCAATACAAAGAACTCAAGAAGTTAGACCCCAGAAAACCAAATAACCCTATCCAAAAATGGGGTACAGAGCTAAACAAAGACTTTTCACCTGACGAAATTCTGATGGCTGAGAAACACCTTAAAAATGTTCAACATCATTAGTCATTAGAGAAATGCAAATCAAAGCAACCCTTAGATTTCACCTCACACCAATTAGAATGGCTAAGATTAAAAACTCAGGAAACAGCAGGTGTTGGCGAGGATGTGGAGAAAGAGGAACACTACTCCACTGCTGGTGGGACTGCAAGCTGGTACAACCACTCTGGAAATCAGTATGGCGGTTCCTCAGAAAACTGGACATGATACTTCCGGAGGACCCAGCCATACCACTCCTGGGCATATACCCAGAAGATTCCCCAGCATGCAATAAGGATGCATGTTCTACTATGTTCATAGCAGTCTTATTTATAATAGCCAGAAGCTGGAAAGAACACACATGTCCCTCAATGGAGGAATGGATACAAAAAATGTGGTATATATTCACAATGGAGTACTATTCAGCCATTAGAAACAATGAATTCATGAAATTCTTAGAGAAATTGATGGAGCTGGAGAACATCATATTAAGTGAGGTAACCCAGTCTCAAAAGAATACCCATGGTATGCACTCACTGATAAGTGGATATTAGCCTAGACTCTTGGGACACCAAAGACACAATCCACATATCAAATGATGTCCGACAAGAAGGAAGGAGTGGACACTGGTGCTGGAAAGGCTCAAAGCATCAGTGTAGGGGAATACCAGAACAGGGAAGTGGGAAGGGGTGGATGGGGGAACAGGGGGAGGGAAAAGGGCATGTGGGACCTTTGGGGGGCAGGGAACCAGAAAAAGGGAAATGAAATGTAAATATAGAATATATCCAATAAAAAATTAAAAAATAAAAATATATAAGATAAAATAGTTCTCAGTTCTCAGCACCCATGTCCTGTGACTCACAACTGCCTATAACTATAGCTCTGTTGGACTCAATGATCAATGGACTCAATGGACTTCTGGCCACTAAGAGAACTGCACAAACCCATCCACAAACACATCTACTTTTAAATTAGTAACATGGTTTTTTAACATCTTTTCATTCTCTAGCCCATAGTTTTATGTTTACAGTTATTAAAACATTGATAAATTTAAGATCAATGATCCCACCACAAACTATGATTGTAGGAGAACACCTTATAATACCCTAAGACTAGCCTATACTATACCTTATATACTATAAGACTACCCTAGTGATTTCAGTTTGTTATTTTGCAAAAATGCGTAGTATACCAGTATATATTTACAAAGAATGTTTTTAATAGTGATAATATCTATACTAGGAAAAGAACCTTTCAGGGACAACTTATATCATTTAACAAATTCACCTCCATGTATCATATTTTCCTCCCCTCCTCTTGCGTATGTCTTTGCCACCACCACCACCTCGTGCTTAGGAGACTATGAAAGTTTCAATAATCTGACTCTTCCCTTGAGTTTCATACATGGTGAGACTACTCTGTATAAACACAATATTAAAATTGTTTTTATATCTCTTTTATCCAGTTCGTAGACTAAAGAAAGAACCCCTGAAGGTCGCTGGAAGCACATATATCCTCTCTTGTAGCTCAGTGTTAAACAAGTGAGTGAACCTGGAAGCATGTTGTAAACTTCAAAGGCTACATAAAGATAGGACATGGTGCAGGGGGGAGAGTGAGGGTAAGGTTTCTGTTCAGCCATCAGGCTTTACCAACTATTCCTTGATATACTCCAGGAGTGCTGGTGACATTACTAGTGATCCTCTAGTAATGTCACCTTTCTTGGCCTCTAGTCAAGGCACCTTCCTTGACCTCAGGAAACTGAGTTGTTGACTAACAAATGCCTGTGACAGAGCTGTTTTGTGTGATGATGTCCTCCATATCTGTGCCACATTCTAAAGCAGGACACAACAGTCCCCATTGATGTGAGGTCATACTAAACCCACTTAAATGGTCCTATTTCTCTTTTCTGTCATGTTTGGCCACAATAGCTAAACCATAGGAGACTGGGGAGAAAATGATGACTTTAACTTTATTCCAGATTCCTTTTCCTTCAGACTGTTGCCAATTCGACAATCAAGACTGGAACTATTACCAATGTGATTTAGAAATACACAGCTCCAACTTGCTGTTTAGATTTCTTGTAAAAAATGCCAGAAAGTCAGCGATTAACACATTCTTTACAAAAGGAGTGATCTGTAAGCTTTGAAGAGTCAGGTACCATGAACCTGCTACTATTGTATTATTTCAGCAAGGGCTAGACCCTGCAGCATTCTAAAGGCTAAAGGCCACACACCATTTTAGTGAGATTCTCAGTATCCCATAGCTACATACTTCAGTGTTCTATTGCTTGTTGAATCATTAAGGCAGCCTGAAACCTGACCATAGCATATGATCTCATGTGTCTCACAGGTCCTTTGTAAGTACAGGTCTTTCTGCTACCTCTAATAGCACTTCTATTTAAAACGTATAAGCAGAAGTCATGTCCAGTAGAAAAAAACTGAACTCTCTTCTCTCCTCTGTCTCATCTTTTCAAACTAATTACCCACGTCTCAAGCACTTCCTGTCATTTCTTGCTTTCCTTCTCCTCATCTCTCTCCCTCCCCTTATCTTTTCCTTCTGCCAGCCTTCTTCCCAAGTTACTAGACCTTTGTAAATAGGCCCTGTGGATCGCTCCTAACAGCTAAGCAGATGCACTCTGATTTGTTTGAATGTCAGTTAGGCTCAACTGAGACATCAGCTAAAATTATGTTTTCAGACAATTACAGGTAGTTATAGTTGTCATATAGTAGGCACAGTTCATGACTAAAACAAAAGAAAAAATCCTTATATCCTGGAAACTTAGAATCTTATAAGAAATGCAAAGAATATTTCTCTGTATCTGAGGTCAAAGTCAGTGTGGAGGCACATCAACTGGAACTTTCAGCAGAACTGATTAACTGAGATCCTGCTCCACAACAGCAGAGACGCGGAAAGAAAAATCTGTTCCTGTCACTAACCAGAACAACGGCTGACCAGTTTGACTAAAACTTGAAGTATGAATGGCTTAAAAAGGATGCTTCAGCCACACAGAGAAAATGCTCTGTCAAAGAAACATCCAAAATCTCAATTTCATGGTCTGTGGGAAGAACTAGGCATACATGCAAATATATGAGTGTCTTCCACATCAAATATAAATCTTAAAATTGGTATACTCTTGTAGCCTGGTAAATCCTGGATACAGTCAGACCAGAAAACTCTCACAAATGAATAGGAAAGGAGAGGTGAATATAACTATATAATCTCTAAGTTCTCCTGGAGCTGCCCAGTTTAAATTCTCCTCTTTGGGGTATTACATCAACCACTCTTCCTATATGCCCAGGGTGAAAAGAAGCCATTGAATCATCTGTGTCTCACTAGAGTGAGTAAACTGTTCCCTCCATGATCAGGCATAGAAGGAGACTGCTTGCCACTGCAATCTAGTTGTTGGAGTCAGGGGCTTCCTGTCTGCACTAAAGCTAGGGATGTGCTCTGACTGTGTACTAGGCCTTACCACGTTGACTCTTTAATGCTGAGGTCATTTCTCTTGGGAAGAAGAAATAAAACATAAACATTTTGTTTTATACAATTTCATGCCCCAGAAGGGCCTGATAACACTGATTCCATTCAGCCATGTAAAAAGTTTCGGCTGCACTGCAGTGATTAATGAACATTGTACTTTGCTTATAACAGAAATTGGAAAAACAGGGAGCAGAGCACATGGTGGCAAGTCTTCTATTACTGAAAATGATGCAGAAAGGCACTTATGGTACCTTGACAGGAGAACCAGGCATCAATTTACCTGAATTGGTGGCAATAACTGACTGCTTCCTTCCAGCAAGTGGTCTGTGACTTAGTAAAAACCCTCAAACAACCATGTGGGTAACAGCTTGGTTCTTTTTTTTTTTTCTCTTCTGAGCTGGGGGTGGAACCTAGAGCCTTGCACATGCAAGTGTTCTATTACTGAGCTATCGTTCCAGCCCCAGATGTGTTTCTTCCTAATAAACCAGTGTAATTATTCCTCTTTAAAGAACAGTCTTCCTCCACAAAATATATACTGAACCTATTTTTCTGAAACATTGCATATGATATACTCTGCATGGTCTTGATGATCCTTTATTGTTAATACTTTGTAAAATCTTTTCAACATACCTTAATTTTGCTTAGACTCCTAGACTACAGAAGCTGAATAAGTCATCTATTGCTTTAATTCCCCACAATTTTCAATATCAATTGTACTGTTGTGTAGCATGTGATGTACTCTGGAAATGGCTAAGAGTAATTCTGAAGTCAGAGGTGACTCTCTAGCCTTTTCAAAACACATTACATTTTCAGTAACCGGAAAAATACTGTGAATCAAAAATATCAGAAATGTAACATGTTGAATCCATTTGTGTCTTAAATGTCACTGTTCCTTACAGAATTAGCACGTTGAAATCTCTTAGTAGCAAGTAAAAATATATGTATTTATATGAAAATATATGAATGCTAAATAAAACAAAGTATTTGTCATCAAAAGCTCCCATTTTGAAAAGTGAAGGAAGACTATGGTCAAAGCAGCGGTCAGTGTGACATTATTCATTAGCTGTTTTCTGTTTGAAAAAAAATACCAGCAAAAAAAAATCTAAATAAACTAATGTGAATAAAATGAATAAAATCCAAACTACATGTCCATTGGTTGAGTTCTTTACACAGCTATTTTATACATATTATTTTTTGTTTGAGAATATCACTAGTATTCATGTTAGACAATGGCTCCAGTTATTGTGTAACAAAATAATTGAATGTAGCCTGTTACAAGAGATCTTAGAGTACATAGACATTACATTGAGAGTTTAGTCCAGAAAAAAAAAGATAATGCATGTAAAGTAGATATGGGAATGTTTCACACTAAAAACCCACAAAACTTGAAAGTGTTATTCCCCCATGTGAATACATTACTGATTATCCAACATATTATTTTGCTTTTTGTCAAGACCCTACAAGTAAAGCATCAGCATGCCAATGTGGCAAAAGAATGCATGTGTCTAACTGACTCCCCATCATTTCCTGCACTTCTGTGATGAACACTGGATGAAAATTTATAAAGATAGGGAAATCAGAGTGAGCAAGGATAAAGGGAAACACAAAATTGGTCACATGGAATTTTCTATAGTGTTCTTTGTTGCTCTGATAAATACCATGACTAAAAGCAACTTGAGATCACGGGTTTTATTTCATCTAATGTTTTTTCACACATTACTGGGGAAAGCCAAAGCAGAGGTCTAAGTCAGTAGCTTGAAACAAAAAAACTCAGAAGATCACTGCTCACTGGCTTGATTCCCAGCTCACATTCAGCTAGCTACCTTTCTTACATAACTCAGGCCCACATACCTATAGATGGCACCATGTATAATGGGCAATACCCTCCTATATCAACAAGTAGGGAAGGAAATTTCCCCATAGACATGCCTACAGGCCACGCTGATGGAGGCAATTCCTTCATCAAGACTGTCTCTTCCCAGATATGTCAAATAGATAGTCAATATTAGCCATTGCAGGTTGGAAAACCTTGCTATTAACACTACAGTCCACCATGTATGGATAAGTGCTCCTAGCTTGGTGAAAATGGAGTACTCCCTTTCTCAGTGGGTCTTCATCTTCTCTGCCTGATCTTATCTGGAGAGTGTCTCTAAAGAAAGGTACCTGACCTTATCTAGACTGCACAGAACTTCCTGCATGATTCAGCACAGAAATCCTGCTCAGCCATTCCTGATTTGTGATAATTAAATTCTACCATTTAACCCTTCCCACTTGTAATGCCCCCTCCCCCCAAAAAACACTATGAAGAAAGTCACTTAGCCTATGGCCAAATTACTGGTTCAACTTCCTCCCTATCCCCCATAATAACCTGCCCAGCAGGTTCTAGGAATTCCTCTTTCTGTAAGTGAAGCATTCCCAGGCCTCTGCCCTAGCCAATAATGTACATTCACCCTGGAAATCTCTATCCACTCCCTAAGATCTGTATAATCCTTATTGGCCTCATATAAAGTGAATCTGCCTTACTGAAGATGATCCTAGAAGTCAATCCATCCATCCTCTGCACTCAAACTATCTAAACCCTGCATCAACCCCCACCCACCAGTCCCACTCCCACCCCCTACTCCCTTTGTCCTCTCCAGTGGCAATGGCAAGTGGCCAACAGCCCCCAGGGAGAAGGAAGGGTCACAATCACAATTTTCTTAAATTATTAATGAAGGCATCTTCATTGCATTTAATATTTAATATTTCTGAATGAGTCTTAAAAATTGAACAGACTGGGGCTGGAGAGATGATCCAGCAGTTAGGAGCATTGACTTCTCTTCCAGACATCCTGAGTTCAATTGCCAGCCAACACATGGTAGCTTATAACCATCTGTAATGAGATCAGATGCCCTCTTCCAATGTGTCTGAAGACAGTGACAATGTACTAACATGCATAAAAGTAAATAAATAAATCTAAAGAAAGGTGAGCAGACTGCTTCTGGATGTTATAGTACTGGTTTTTATTGTTGTAGATAATATGATAGTTCTAGGCTATACTCTGAAAAGTGAATAGATTTTAACCTTTCAGTGATGACCATAGGATGATCATCAAATTCCAAAGGGAAAAGAACAAACTTGCCAATATCATATACGCCGAGGTAACAGGCCAAGTAGCTCCGGAATCTTTTTTATTTTTCTTTCTCAAAATGCTGTAAATTTTCACAGGCATGTGTTTGCAGGACCCTGATAATAAGCAAATGAACATGTTTAACCTCTAGGCCAGATGAGCTATATGAAAGAGTCATGTCAGATTTTGTCACAATGAAAAGAAGCTACACAAGATGTCAGTACCAACTAGGATGGCATCCATCAAATATTAGATTTAGCAGCTTCTAGAAAATGCACTACCATCCAATTAAGTGACTTTCGGAAAGGTAAAAGAATATGATAATTCTGTTTCAGTGAATTATGACTTTTGGAAAGTGTATTTCATGAAATGCAAAATTATCCAGTTAGGAAAGACTTACCAAGCTAATAGAGATCAAACTGTTCGATTTTTGTATGTAGGTAACTGAGATTCAGACCAAAAAAACAAAGACATTCATTTTCTCAAGGAAAAACAGTACAGAAAAGCAAAATCATCCCTAGCTACTGCTAAATCCGAACACTCTTCCAACAACACTTTCTGAATACATTTCCAAGTGTATCTCCAATTACCTCAAAGTTTTTATAATATAAAGTATTCCCTCAAGTTTCCACTCAGGACATTTCATGACAAAAGCAGACTTCTAGAGATTTATATAAGAGCTAGGGTCAATGTATTAGCTACTTACAACTGAATGAAAGAAGGATTTATTGGGGTTTCAGGTCTGAGAGAACACAGTCTATTGTGACCTGGCAACCACAATATTGCTTCTGCACATAGAAAATACAAAGGGATGAATGCTGTTAGTCAGTATGCTTTCTTCTTTTTCCCTTTTTAAAGGAGGATCCTACATGTGCTACCATATTTAGGGCATGTCTTCATAGCTAGATCTATCTGGAAACACCTTTACAGAGATGCCCAGTGGTGTTTCCATAAGGACCCCAAATCCACTCAAGTTGGCATTGAAGTTTGACTATTTCAGTCAATCAAGGGTGATTTATGTTTCGTAATCTAAATCCAAAGTAACCCCCAATGGAGTAAGTAGTATTCTCCCATCAGGCTGTTAGCATCCCACTTCAGACTTGCATAAAGCATACTTTTCTCAGTAGCAGTATTTCTATTTAAAGACCAAAGGTGGGGCTGGAGAGAGAGATGATTCATTGGTTGAGATGACATACTTTGCAATGACCTAAAATCAGTTCTTAGCACCCACATAAAAGGCTCTCAACACCCTGTAACTCCAGAAGAGCTGATCATTCTGGCCTCCAAGGATGTCTGCAATTAAGTAAATACATCCATGTGCAAATGTGCAAACATACATAATGAAAAACAAAATAAAACCTTAAAAATTAAAAGCTGTAATAAGTTAAGAGTACTAAATCAAATGAATAGTTATATTTTACAATGTCTTCATTATAAACCAATGGTATCCTTTTGTCTTAGAATTTTATTGCTCTGAGGAGATACCATGACCATGGCAACCAAGGAAAAGCATTTAATTGGAGCTGGCTTACAGTTCAGAGGTTTAGCCCATTATCCTCATTGTAGAAAGCATTGTGATATATGGACAGACATGGTGCTAGGGAGGTAGCTGAGAGTTCTACATCTGGATACACAGGCAACAGGAAGTAGTTAAGCTTGAGTTTCTATGACCCCAAAGCCTACCTGCAAGTGACACACCTCCTCCCACAAAGACACACCTATTTTAACAAGACCACGCCTCCTAATAGTGCCACTTTCTATGGACCTATGGGAGTCATTTAAATGTAAACAATCATATTTCATCCCCTGGCCCCAAAAGGCTTATAACCATATCATAATGGAAAATGTATTTACTCCAACTTCAAAAGTCTCCATAATACATAACAGGCTCAACCTTGTTTAAAAGTCCAAAGTCTCTTCTGGTATGCCTGGAATCTCTTAACTGTAATCCCCTGTAAAATCAAAATAAAACAGCAGACCACATATGTCCAACATAAAATAACACAGGATATACATTATCATTCTAAAAGAAAAGAAAGGGAGACTGGTAAGAAAATGCTGGACCAAAGCAAGACAAAAACAACAACAACAACAACAACAACAACAACAAAAATCAGCTGGACTAACTCCAAACTGTGCATCACAATGTCTGAAGTCAAAATGTTCTTCAGATCCGCAAGTAGTTTAAGCTTTGTTGGCAGCAACACACTTCTTTATTAGACTGTTTCTACTCTGTGTTCGTTATCTTCAGCATGTATTCCATGACTCTGTCATCTCCAACATGTTGGAGTCTCCAAGGCAATCTGCATTTCACCTTCACAGCCACACATAATGCCATTTCTCTATGCCTCCATGCAGGAACATACCTGACACATGCCTGGCCTCAGCAGCCTTCCTTAGACACAAAAGAGATTCTATAACCTTTTCCTTCTATCCTTGACTCTAAACCCAGAAACAAATGGCTAAGCTGCCATGATTTGCTGCTTGCTAGAGCAAACATATGCACTGCCCCCATCGACTGGCCGCTTCCCCATTCAATTACATCTTCACAAGCTTTCTGGTTTTGATGGTTTCCTTCACTACCTAAAGGTGGCTGTCCTAGAACTCCCTCTGTAGACCACGGTGACCTTGAACTCAGAGATTAAGCCAGCTTCTGCTTCCCAAGTACTGAGATTAAAGGTATGCATCAACACAACTGGACCTAAATTTTTCTTTAATTCCTTTTTACAAGTGGAAAGAGTAGCAAGGTGGATTCTTGTCCTGAGGGTACTACTCTCTTTATTCCATTTAACATCAGTTTGTTTTCTCATTTCTTTATCCCCTTGAACACAAGACTTAGCTCCACTCCATTACCCTTTGTCCCTTTTCTCCTAAATCTGTACATTTTGTGTTTTTCCTTGCTCAGCTTGCTCTTTTTTTTTTTTATTTTCTATATTCTTTGTTTATATTCTAAATGATTTTCCCTTTCCTGGTTCCCCTTACCCCTAAGTCCCATAAGTCCTCTTCCCTCCTCCAGTTCCCCAATCAACCCCCTCACACTCCTCTGTCCTGGCAATCCCCTACAATGCTGGATCAAGCCTTTCCAGGACCAGGGCCCTCTCCTTCCTTCCTCTTGGGAATGATTTGATATGTGGGTTGTGTTTTGGGTATTCTGACTTTCTAGGCTAATATCCATTTATCAGTGACTAAATTCCATATGTGTTCTTTTGTGAATGAGTTACCTCACTTAGTATATTTTCCAGTTCCAACCATTTGCCCAAGAATTTCATGAATTCATTGTTTTTAATTGCTGAGTAGTAATCCATTGTGTAAATATATCACATTTTCTATATCCATTCCTCCATTGAGGGACATTTGGGTCCTATCCAGCTTCTGGCTATTATAAATAAGGCTGCTATGAACATAATGGAGCATGTGTCCCTACTGCATGCTGGGGAATCCTCTGGGCATATGCCCAGGAGTGGTATAGCAGGGTCCTCTGAAAGTGTCATGCCCAGTTTTCTGAGGAACCGCCAGACTGGTTTCCAGAATGGTTGTACCAGCTTGCAATGACACCAGCAGTGGAGGAGTGTTCCTCCTTCTCCACATCCTCGCCAACACCTGTAGTCTCCGGAGTTTTTAATTTTAGCCATTCTGACTGGTGTGAGGTGAAATCTCAGGGTTGTTTTGATTTGCATTTCCCTAATGACTAATAATGTTGAACATTTCTTAAGGTGCTTCTCAGCCAACTGAAGTTCTTCTGGTGAAAATTCTTTGTTTAGCTCTGTACCCCATTTTTAATAGGGTTATTTGGTTCTTTGGAGTCTAACTTCTTGAGTTCTTTGTATATATTGGATATTAGCCGTCTGTCAGATGTGGGGTTGGTGAAGATCTTTTCCCAATTTGTTGGTTGCCATTTTGTCCTTCTGATGGTGTCCTTTGCCTTACAGAAACTTTGTAACTTTATGTGGTCCCATTTGTCAATTCTTGATCTTAGAGCATAAGCTATTGGTGTTCTGTTCAGGAACTTTCTCCCTGTGCCCATGTCCTCAAGGGTCTTCCCCAGTTTCTTTTCTATTTGTTTCAGTGTGTCTGGTTTTATGTGGTGGTCCTTGATCCACTTGGAGTTGAGCTTAGCACAAGGAGATAAGAATGGATCAATTTGCATTCTTCTGCATGCTGACCTCCAATTGTTGAAAGGCTATCTTTTTTCCACTGGATGGTTTCAGCTCCTTTGTCGAATATCAAGTGACTATAGGTGTATGAGTTCATTTCTGGGTCTTCAATCCTATTCCATTGATCCACCTGCCGGTCACTGTACCAATACCATGCAGTTTTTAGTATTGCTTGAGGGATGGGATACTGATTTCCCCAGAAGTTCTTTTACTGTTGAGAATAGTTTTAGCTATCCTGGATTTTTTGTTATTCCAGATGAATTTGAGATTTGCTCTTTCTAACTCTATAAAGAATTGAATTTGGATTTTGATGGGGATTGCACTGAATCTGTATATTGCTTTTGGTAAGATGGCCATTTTAACTATTTTTCTATCTTCTGAGGTGGATGGATTTCTAACTTCAAAGACTTGAAGTTCCTGTCATACATATCCTTTACTTGTTTAGTTAGAATCACACCGAGATACTTTATATGGTATCAGATTTTTGCCCCCATGATAAAAATTACAAGGATCTACAAATGGCTATAAATGTAGATATACAGGAGATGGAAAAGTCTATCAAAACCTTGCAGGATCCCTATCCTCTCTGGCTGAAGTAGTCTTACAGAACAGAAGAGGCCTAGACTTGCTGTTTCTCCAGCAGGGAGTATTCTGTACAGCCTTAGGTGAGGAATGTTGTTGCTATGTTGACTACTCAGGGGTGAACAAAAAATCCCTGGCCTCAGTCAGAAAAAGACTACAAAACAAAAAAATAGAAAGAACAGTCTCAGGGTTGGTATGAGTCCCTCTTCAAGTGATCTCCTTGGCTAACCAACCTTGACTCTGCCCTGACAAATTCTTTATTCTACTGATGTTTGTTGCTATCAAGAACTAATTTGGCAGTTTGACTGCAAACTCAGGAATGTCACACATAGGTGACATCTGTTGCCAGGGCAATCACATACCTTCCCAGAATCCCCTTCCCACACTTACCTGCAAACAGGTTACATCATAGCCTTAATAATAGACGGACCCTTCCTCACTTTCAACCCTTCTTTCCTTTTTCTTTCTCCACTTCCTCACTTTGTCTCCAATAAAGATTTGCCACATTGAACTGCTTTGGCCTGGTGTGGTCTGTCTAGACACAAGCTGCCATTCCAACATATCAATGTTGGTCTTGACTTATAGTCTCTGAATAATCAATGTTTTAGTTATAACTCAAGGATTCAATATGACTGATTTCTCAAGGGGGGAATGAGAAGACTGAGACAGACTGAATCCATTACAGACTTTAAATTGGCAGTACAGGAGAATAGGCAAAGATGGAAAGATGGCCTAAGGGAAGGGCATTGGATCAGCAACAGTTTCCAGGCTACCCTAGCAACAGTTTCCACCTCAACCCCAACCCCTAACAATGGTTCTGGAATGTCCATAGATATAGAACCAAACTACTACTCCCTGGAATTCCCCACAAGTGCTTTACATTGAGCCTGTGAGCTCACCTGGATGTCTTGATCTTTGTAAATGATAGATCCCAACATAGTGCACTTCTGCAAAATAAAATGCACTTTGCTTTTGAAAAAGAAGATGAAAAAGAAGAAGGAGGAGGAGGAAAGAAGGAGGAGAAGGAGGAGGAGGAGGAGGAGGAGGAGGAGGAGAAGAAGAAGAAGAAGAAGAAGAAGAAGAAGAAGAAGAAGAAGAAGAAGAAGAAGAATTAACCAAATAAATGTAAGTTCTTAGAGGGGAAAATCTAAGTTCTTAGAGGGGAAAATCAATTACAAAACCTTTTCTCTTATTTGCAAATTCTCAAAATAAACCTTGGACATCTCTGCCATATATACATATACATAATTAAGTACAGCATAGCATATACACATGCATAGACAACCACTAAAATTATTGTCTGCATTAGAAACTTAAATATAGTTCTCACTGGCATGTTCCATAAATGGCAAAAAATTAAGTTACAATACAAAGCAAATTGTAGAGATTGCTATAACAGCTTGAGAAAATAATACACGTGACAGTATTAGGATATCTGTTGGAATATAATTTTATGATTGAATATTGTATAACCAAAGTATAACACTAGATATTATTTTGGGGACAAAACCCTTGAGAAAGAAATGAAATCCCTGATACTTTTGGTTCTATTTAGACTTTTTCCTTCATTTCCTGAAAGTCTAAGTGTTAGCTTTCTGGTGTATATCAGTGTCCTGGTCTTCAGATGCTTCAATTTCTTGAATTTCATCTAGGAAGCAGTCATAAGATGAATCACTATTCTGATGACTTTTATTAGAAACGTCTTCAATCCCAGGCATTTCCTGGTACTCTTCAGGTGAACATTTTCTCATCACATATTTCTTGACTTGTTTCAAGTGAATTTACTTCACGCTTAGGTGTTACTTCAATTACTTTGTAAGAAGCTCTGGGTACAGTGGGTTCTTCACAAATCTCACGTAAAAGGTATGCAGGGTCATCTGGTCCATGTGCTTGAGGTATAGGTATGGCTTCAAGAGTGATGAAGAAGTCTTCAAGCTTATATGCTTTGGGACGTTGCTCAAAAGTGAATTTCTCTGATCCAGGTGATTTTTGGCATGTGTTGAGAAGAGAGTCTTCAGGTCCAGGCGTATGTTAGTCTGTTTCAGAAAAACAGTTCATTACTGCTGTATCATGGTATCTAGCAGAATTTCCCCAAGTCTAAAGCTTTCCTGGTGTATTTCAAAAGAATATTCTTCAGTCAGATCTGTTGAAGATGAGGTTAAATGTGGAGGGGCTTCTGTTTCAGAGTGCTGGGATTCATTCTGGGTAGGTGCCACCTGTGTTTCCTTTTTGACTTGTAATAGAGGCTCAGCATCTGTTTCTGAACTTTGTTGTTTATTTAAACCCTTTTGATTTACATTCTTTGATCTTCCCCTCTTGCAAATCTTCTGCTCTTCTAGGTGCCATTGTAACATTTGCTTCTTTTGTGCTTCATGTTTTCTTTTTCTGAGTTGTTCTCTATTTCGTAAATGCCAAGGTCCAATGACAAATGGCTCATAGGTCTTTTCTGTATCAGTGTCAGTTGTCTGGTAGAGTATCCCATGAGATTGGTCCTTCTTAAGGTCCATGTTACCACATTGGCTTCCTGACTTCTCTGAATAAGTCAGGAAGAGAGCTAGCAGATGGTCAGTGCTCTTCCTGCTGCCTCCCTGTCCAAGCAGGGAGTCTTTCTATCACAAAGCCTTTGATGATGATGTTAAGAATGCTGCTGAGATGATGACATGCTTACCATTCTATGAGTTTATAATGGTGACTAACCCTACCATAATGGCAAATGCACCTTCTCAATTACTATTAACTTGTATAGTTTTATGAAGCAAAAAGCAAAAACATTTTTTAAAATGATGGTGGAAAATATTGTCTATCCCTATCTAAGCACCTTTACCCCTAGTAAAGTAGTTTGTTTGAGCTCAAGGCAATAGCACCAGTCATATGGCTTGAAAGTCTCCCAATTTCACCTGAATCAAAATTATAACATAGGTATAAAACTATGATAATGGCAATTTGAGTATCAGTAGTATCATATCCCTAATAAATGACTTTGGGGGTTTAGAGTTGACATTATCTTACCATACCTCAGTTTCTGTTCACAACCCATCATAGACTTCCATCTTTCTTTCTTTCTTTCCTTCTTTCTTTCTTACTTTCTTTCTTTCTTTCTTTTCTCCTCCTCCTCCTCCTCCTCCTCCTCCTCCTCCTCCTCCTCCTCCTCCTCCTTCTTCTTCTTCTTCTTCTTCTTTCTTCTATTTTTTTGGTTTTTCGAGACAGGGTTTCTCTGTGTAGTCCTGGCTGTCCTGGAACTCACTCTGTAGACCAGGCTGGCCTTGAACTCAGAAATCTACCTGCATCTGCCTCCCAAGTGCTGGGATTACAGGCATGCGACACCACGCCTGACTGGTTCCTATGATTTCTAAACAACTCTGACAACTATTGCCTTTTTCTTTTTAAATTGTCTATTTCTTTAATAGGTATTGGTCATATAAATGTTATACAACTTTATGATAAACTTCACTCTTTAGAAAATTTGTAAGACCTCCAGTTGAACTAGCTCCATTTGTCGAAAAAATTTTTCCACTGGGTGTTTGTAGCTCCTTTGTCAAAGATCAAATGAAAATAGGTGTGTGGCTTCATTTCTGGGTCATCAATTCTATTCCATTGATCTACCTGCCTGTCACCTTACCAATACAATGCAGTTTTAAACATTATTGCTCTGTAGTACTGCTTGAGGTCAGGGGTACTGATTCCCTCAGAAGTTCTTGTACTGTTGAGAATAATTTTAGCTCTCCTGGGTTTGCTGTTATTCCAGATGAATTTGAGAATTGCTCTTTCTAACTCTATGAAGAGTTGTGTTGGGATTTTAATGGGAATTGCATTGAATCTGTAGAGTGCTTTTGGTAAGATGGCCATTTTTACTGTATTAATCCTGGAAATCCAGGAGCATGGAAGATTTTTCCATCTTCTGAGGTTTTCCTTCTTCAGAGACCTGAAGTTCCTGTCATACAGATCTTTCACTTGTTTGGTCAGAGTCACACCAAGATACTTTTTATTGTCTGTAGCTATTGTGAAGGGTGTCATTTCCCTTATTGCTTTCTCGGCCTGTTTATCCTTTGAGTATAGGAAGGCTACTGATTTGCTTGAGTTAATTTTGTATCCAGCCACTATGCTGAAGTTCTTTATACATTGTAAGAATTCTCTGGTGGAGTTTTTGGGTGGGTTAAGTATACTATCATATCATCTGCAAATAGTGGTAGTTTGACTTCTTCCTTTCCAATTTGTATCACTTTGACCTCTTTGTGTTTTCTAATTGCTCTAGCTAGAACTTCAAGTACTATATTGAAAAGATATGGAGAGAGAGGGCAGCCTTGTCTAGTCCCTGAGTTTAGTGGGATTGCTTTATGTTTCTCTCCGTATAGTTTGATGTTGGCTACTGGTTTGCTGATATTGCTTTAATTATATTTTGGCATGGGCATTGAATTCCTGTTCTTTCCAGACCTTTAACATGGAAGATGCTGAATTTTGTAAAATGCCTTTTCAGCATCTAATGAAATGGCCATGTGTTTTTTTTTTATTAGAGTTTGTTTATGTAGTAGATTACATTGACAGATTTCCATATATTGAACCATCCCTGAATCCCTGGGATGAAGCCTACTTGATCATGGTGAATGATTGATTTGATGTGTTCTTGGAATTGATTGGCAAGAATTTTATTGAATATTTTTGCATCAATATGCATAAGGGAAATTGATCTAAAGTTCTGTTTCTTAGTTGGATCTTTGTGTGGATTTGGTATCAGAGAAATTGTGGCTTCATAGAATGAGTTGGGTAGTGTTCCTTCTGTTTCTATTTTGTGGAATAGTTTGAAGAGTATTGGTCTTAGGTCTTCTTTGAAGGTCTGATAGAATTCTGCACTAAAACCATCTGGTCCTGTGCTTTTTTTTGGTTGGAAGACTTTCTATGACCCCTTCTATTTCTTTAGGGCTTATGGGACTGGTCAGATGATCTATTTGATCCTGATTTAATTTTGGTATTTGGTATCTGCCTAGGAAATTGTCCATTTCCTCCAGATTTTCCAGTTTTCGATCTCCTTATATTTGTTGAGGTCTGTCATGTGACCAACTATATGGTCGATTTTGGAGAAGGTACCATGAGGTGCTGAGAAAAAGGTACATTCTTTTGCTTTGGGATGAAATGTTCTATATATATCTGTTAAATCCAATTGGTCCAAAGCTTCAATTAGTTTCACTGTGTAGCTATTTAGTTTCTGTTTTCCTGATTGGTCCATTGAGGAGAGTGGAGTGTTGAAGTCACCCACAATTATTGTGTTAGGGCAATGTGTGCTTTGAGCTTTAGTAAAGTTTTTTTTTACGAATGAGGGTGCCCTTGCATTTGGAGCATAGATGTTCGGAATTGAGAGTTCTTCTTGGTGGATTTTTCCTTTGACCAGCAAGAAGTGACCTTCTGCCTCTGTTTTGATGACTTTAGGTTGAAAGTCAATTTTATTTGATATAAGGATACCTATTCAGGCTGGTTTCCTGAGACCATTTGCTTGTAAAATTGTTGTTCAGCCTTTTACTCTGAGGTAGTGTGTGTCTTTGACACTGAGATGTTTTTGCTGTACGAAGCAAAATGTAGGGGTCCTGCTTATGTATTCAGTCTCTTAGTCTATGTCTTTTTATTGGAGAATTGAGTCCATTGATGTTCAGAGATATTAAGGAATAGTGATTGTTACTTCCTGTTAGTTTTTAGGTTATTTTTATATTTGAGTGGTTATCTTCTTTTGGGTTTGATGGAAGCAGGTTATTATCTTGCTTTTTCCAGTGTGTTGTTTGCCTCCTTGTATTAGTGTTTTCCACCTATTATCCTTTGTAAGGCTGGGTTTGTGGAAAGATATTGTGTAAATTTGGTTTCATCATGGAATACCTTCGTTTCTCCCTCTATGGTGATTGAGAGGTTTGCTGGGTATAGTAGTTTTGGCTGGCATTTGTGTTCTCTTAGAGTCTGATTGAGATCTGCCCAGGATCTTCTAGCTTTCATGGTCTCTGATGAGAAATCTGGTGTAATTCTGATAGGTCTTCCTTTATATGTTACTTGTCCTTTTTCTCTGACTGCCTTTAATATTCTTTCTTTGTTTAGTACATTTGGGCCTTTGATTATTATGTGACAGGAGGTATTTCTGTTCTGGTCCAGTCTGTTTGGAGTTCTGTAGGCTTCTTGTATATTCATGGGCATCTCTCTCTTTAGGTTAGGTAAGTTTTCTTCCATAATTTTGTTGGAAGATATTTGCTGGCCCTTTAAGTTGTATATCTTCCCTCTCATCTATACCTATAATCCATAGGTTTGTTCTTCTCATTGTGTCCTGGATTTCCTGGATGTTTTGGGTTACAAGCTTTTTGCATTTTGCATTTTCTTTGACTGTGCTTTGCTATGGTATCTTCACCATCTGAGATTCTTTCTTCTATCTCTTGTACTCTGTTGTTGATATTTGCATCTATGACACTTGATTTCTTCCCAAGGTTTTCTATCTCCAAAGTTGTGCCCCTTTGCAATTTCTTAGTTGTTTCTACTTCTGTTTTTAGATCCTGGATGGTTTTGCTCAGATCTTTCCCTTGTTTGTTTGTGGTTTCCTGTATTTCTTTATGAGATTTTTTTGTGTTTCCTCTTTCATGACTTCTGCCTGTTGACCCAATTTCTCCTGCATTTCTTTAAATGACTTTTGTGTTTCCTCTTTATTGACCCATATTCTCCTGAATTTCTCTAAGTGATTTTTTTGTTTGTTTGTTTCCGTTGTAAGGGCTTCTACCTTATTCATCTTCTCCTGCCTTTCTTTAAGAGATTTATTTATGCCCTTCTTGTAATCCTCTAATAGCATCATGATAAGTCATTTTAAATCCAAATCATATTTTTCTGGTGTGTTGGGCTATCCAAGACTTACTGTTGTTGGAGAATTGAGTCCAGATGCTGCCATATTGACTCGATTTCTCTTAGTAACGTTCCTATGTTTGCCTTTTGCTATCTGGTTATCTCTGGCATTAATTGTTGCTTTAACCTCCTGTGAGCCTGTAAGGCTAATTCCGCACTACTGGATAACTAGGTTTCCCCTGGTACAGATTGTGGATGGGCTGCCCTCCTCTTGGGTGCCTTTGGAGCCCTGGTGTGCCTTGCCCCAAGCAATGTTATACTCGGGTTGTCTCTGTGTACCTGGTGCTGCCCGATTGGTCTGTCTGGGAGCCAAGATGGTGGATACCCCTTCCAAATACCGATCACTGCAGGGTAAACATCCCCTGACTGGGCTGGCACTCAGACAACCAGCAGAGCTGCCCAGGCCCTGGGCACAGGCAGAAGCCTGGTGGGCTGAGTCCTGAGTGATGTTAGGCTCGGGATATCTCTGTGTACCTGGCACTGCCCATCTGGTCTGTCTGGATAGCCCCATGTGGTATTTATTACTATTGCTTTGTAGTGTAGCTTGAAATCAAGTTAGTGATAATTCTAGAAGTTCTTTTATTGTATAGGATGGTTTTATCTATCCTGGGTTTTGTGTTTGTGTGTTTGTTTGTTTTTCACATGAAGTTGAAAATTTCTCTTTTAAGGTCTATAAAGCATTGTGTTGGAATTTTAATGGAAATTGCATGGAATCTCTAAACTTTCTTGGCAAAATGGCCATTTTTACTACGTTTGTCCAATCTATGAGCATGAGCGATCTTTACATCTTCTGATACCTTCCTCAATATCTTTCTTCAAAGACTTGACCTTCTTGTCATACAGGTCTTTCTCTTGCTTGAGTAGAAGTACAAGATATTTTATAGTATTTGTTGCTATTGTAAAGGGTGTCCTTTCCCTAATTCCATTCTCATCTTGTTTATCATTTTATAAAGGAAGGATATTGATTTTTATTGAGTTAATTTTATATCTAGCCACTTTCCTGAAGGTGTTTATCAGCTGTAGAAGTTGTCTTATAGAAAACTTGGAGTCAGTTATATGTACTATCATATATATCATCTGAAAATAGTGATTCCCTGACTTCTTCCTTTTCTATTTGTATCCTTTTGACTGCCTGTTGTTTTCTAATTTGTCTAGCTAGAATCTCGAGTACTATATTTAGTAGATAGGGAGAGAGTGGGCAGCCTTGTCTTGTCCATGATTTTAGTGGAACTGCTTTAAGTGTAGGTTGCTGATTTGTCTTACTGACTTTGTCCTTTGCCTTACAGAAGCTTTCCAGTTTCATGAAGTACCATTTATCAATTAGAGCTTAGATCTCAGAGCCTGAGCCATTGGAGTTCTGTTTAGTTAATTTCCCCCTGTGCCAATGAGTTAGAGACTCTTTTCCACTTTCTCTTCTATTAGATTCAGTGTATCCAGTTTTATATTGAGGTCCATTGTCACAATGGGATACTGCTCAGCTATTGAGAACAAGAACATCCTGAGTTTTGCAGGCAAATGGATAGAAGTAGAAAATATCATCCTGAGTGAGATAACTCAGAAACAAACGGACATGCTGGGTATGTATTCACTAATAAGTGGATACTGGCCACAGAACTCAAAAAGGTCAACAAACTGAAGTGCCCAAGTGAGGAAAATTTAGTTCCACTTGGGAGGGAGAAAACAATCACAAGTGGGAAGGGAGGAAGGGACCTGGGAGGGAAAGTAAAGGGGTGAGGTAGTGGAAGCAGCCTGATCTGGTATTGGGTGAGGGAAAAGGACTGAAGCCTTGAGGGCCAGCAGAAAGAAGGGAAACAGGCAATCTCCGGAGATAGAAGGTTGGGGAGACCCTCCAGAATGCAGCAGAGACACTGGAGGTGAGAGACTCTCAAAGGAAGGGATCTTAGATGAAATGCCTGACAGTAGGGAGAGGGAGTTTATAGAGCCCACCTCCAACAGGAAGACAGGGCATCAAATGAGTGAGGGGGGACCATCCCACAGGATATAATTGTTTCTCTCTGAAAGAATTACAGGGAAGGAAATGTAGAGGAGCCCAAAGAAAAGAAGGTCCAGAGACAGGCCCATAGTGGGATTCAGCTCAAGGGGTGGTCCCAAGTCCTGACACTATTACTGAAGCTATGGAGCGCTTACAAAAAGAGACCCAGCATGACCGCACTCCAGAAGACCCAACAAGCACCTGAAAGAGTCAGATGCTGATATTTGTGCCCAACCAATGGACAGAAGCATCTGACCCCTGTTGATGAAGAGGGAAGGCTGAAAGAAGCTGAGGAGAAGATCCTCTACCCTGAAGAAGGACCAGCAGTTTTAATTAATCTGGACCCATGAGATCCCTGAAACACTGGACCACCAAACAGGCAATATACACCAACTGACAGGACTCCCCAACATATATACAGTAGAAGATTGCCAGGTCAGTGTTCATTCAGAGATGATGCACCTACCCCTCCAGAGACTGGTGGCTCCTGGGAGTTTAGAGGTCAGGTGGAGTGGTGGGTGGGGACAGCCACGTGGAGACAGGAGTGTGAGGAGGAGGTATGGGACATGGAACAGTCAGAGGGTGGATGGGGGAGATATGGAGTGCAAAAAAAATCATATGATTCTTTTAAATTTTCTAACTTTTGGAGTACAGGCTTTTGAAGTAAGACCTAGTGATTCTTTGGAGTTCCTCAGTGTCTCTTGTTATGTCCCCCTTTCATTTCTGATTTTGTTGATTTTGGGTAGAGAGTTGTTCAGTTTCTATGAGTTTGTAGGCCTTCTGTTGTTTCTGGTGTTGTTGAAGTCCAGTCTTTTCATAGTGTCTCAGATTTCTTGGATGTTTTGTGTTGTAAACACTTTACATTTAGCATTTTTGACCAATGTATCGATTTCTTCAATCCTGTCTTCTACACCAAAGACTCTCTCTTCTATCTCTTGTATTCTCTTTGTGATGCTTGCATCTGTAGATCCTGTTCTCTTCCCTATATTTTCCATCTCCAGGATTTCCTAAGTTTGTGTTTTGTTTATTGCTTCTATTTCCATTTTCAGGTCTTGAACAGTTTTATTCATTTCTTTCACCTGTTTGAGACTTCCCCACTTTCTCCTCTATTAGAGTCAATGTGTCTGGTTTTATGTGGAGGTCCTTGATCCACTTGGACTTCAGCTTTGTACACAGAGATAAGAATGTATCAATTTGCATTCTACATTTTGACCCCCCAGATGAACCAACACCATTTGTTGAAAATGCTATCTTTTTTCCTCTGGATGGTTTTATCTCCTTTGTCAAATATCAAGTGCCTGTATGTGTGTGGATTCATTTCTGGGTCTTCAATTCTATTCCACTGATCACTGCCGGTCCTTGTACCAATATCATGCATTTTTTAAAGACAATTGCTCTGTAATACAGCTTTATGTCACAGATGGTTATTCCCCCAGAAGTTTTTATTGTTGAGAATTGTTTTCCCTATCCTGGGTCTTTTGTTATTCCTAATGAATTTGAGAATTGCTCTTTCTAACTCAAGATGTGAGTTGGAATTTTGATGGGGATTGCATCGAGTCTGTATATTGCTTTTGGCAAGATGCCTATTTTTAGTATATTAATCCTGCCAATCCACGAGCATGGGAGAACTTTCCATCTTCTGAGATCTTTGATTTCTTTCTTCAGAGACTTGAAGTTCCTGTCATACAGATCTTTCACTTGTTTGGTTAGAGTCACACCAAGATACTTTATGTTGTTTCTGTCTATTGTGAAGGGTGTCATTTCCCTAATTTCTTCCTCAGCCTGTTTATCCTTTGAGTATAGGAAGGATACTGATTTGTTTGAGTTAATTTTATATCCAGCCACTTTGCTGAAGTTGTTTATCAGCGGTAGGAGTTCTCTACTGGAGTTTTTTGGTTCACTTAAGTATACTATACTATTATATCATCTGCAAATAGTGATAGTTTGACTTCTTCCTTTCTAATTTGTATCACTTTGACCTCCTTATGTTGTCGAATTGCTCTAGCTAGAACTTCAAGTACTATATTGAAGAGATATGGAGAGAGAGGGCAGCCTTGCCTAGTCCCTGATTTTAGTGGGATTGCTTCAAGTTTCTCTCCATTTAGTTTGATGTTGGCTACCTGTTTGCTGTATATTGCTTTTACTATGTTTAGGTATGGTCCTTGAATTCCTGTTCTTTCCAAGACTTTTAGCATGAAAAGATGCTGAATTTTGTCAAATGCTTTTTCAGCCTCTAATGAGATGACCATGTGGTTTTTTTCTTTGAGTTTGTTTATGTAGTGGATTACATTGATGGATTTCTGTATATTGAACCATCCCTGCATCCCTGGGATGGAGCCTACTTGATCATGGTGGATGATCATTTTGATGTGTTCTTGGATTTGGTTGGCAAGAGTTTTATTGAGTATTTTTGCTTTGATATTCATAAGGGAAATTGGCCTAAAGTTCTCTTTCTTTGTTGGATCTTTGTGTGGCTTTGGTATCAGTGTAATTGTGGCTTTGTAGAACGAGTTGGAGAGTGTTCCTTCTGTTTCTATTTTGTGGAATAGTTTGAAGATTATTGGTGTTAGGTCTTCTTTGGAGAATATTATTCTTTTTGGAGAAAATTTTCACAGTTCCTTTGTCAGAAATTAATTGGTCTTATATTTTTGGTTGAAATCCTAGCTTTTAACAATTGAGCCATCTCTGTAGCCCAATTGGGGGTGATCCTAATTGAAACTCCTACCATTGGGAGATATGGAGACTGAAGTGGCCACCTCCTGTAAGCAGACAGGACTCCCACTGGTGGAAGAAGTACATCAACTCACCCATGAAACCTTCACCCCAAAATTTGTCCTGCTTACAAGATGTCAGGGATAAAGATGGAGCAGAGATTGAGGGATTGGCCAACCGATGACTGCCCCAACTTTAGACCCATCCCATGTGAGAGCCAATCCCTGACACTAATAACCATATTCTGTTATGCTTACAGACAGAACACTAGCATAACTGTGTCTGGAGAGGCTTCATCCAGCAGCATATTGAATGAGATGCAGAGACATGCCACAGTTGAATATCAGGTGAAGTTCAGGGAGTCTTGTAGAAGAGTAGGAAATAGAATTGAGTGAGAGGACAAGGGGTCAAGGACCCCACAGGAAGACCTACAGACTCAACTAATGTGTTCCCATAGAGGCTCAAAGAGACTGAACCACCAACCAATGAGCACTCAGGGCTTTATCCAGGACCTCTGTCCATCTGTAGCAAACATGCAGCTTGGTCTTCATGTGGGTCCCCTAACAATTGGAGTGGGGCTGTCTCTGACTCTGTTGTATGCCCTGGGATGCCTCTGCCCTGACAAATTCTTTATCCTGCTGATGTTTGTTGCTATCAAGAACCAGTTTGGAAGATTGGCTGCAAACTCAGGAATGTCACACATAGGTGACATCTGTCGCCAGGGCAACCGCATACCTTCCCAGAATCCCCTTCCCACACTTACCTGCAAACAGGTTACATCACAGCCTTAATAAAAGATAGACCCGTCCTCACTTTCAACCCTTCTTTCCTTTGTCTTTCTCTATTTCCTCTCTTTGTCTCCAATAAAGCTCTGCCACATTGAACTGCTTTGGCCTGGTGTGGTCTGTCTAGACACAAGCTGCCATTCCAACACATGAATGTTGGTCTTGACTTATAGTCCCTGAATAATCAATGCTTTAGTTATGGTCTCCAAACAACAATACCAGCCCATGGAAACATCTCAAGGATTCGAGATGACCAATCTCTCAAGGGGGGAATGAGAAGACTGAGACAGGCTGAATCCATGACAGGCTTTAAATTGGCAGTACAGGAGAATAGGTGAAGATCTCTATTCCCAAGAACTGGGAGCTTTCCAGGCCAGTCAGTTACTGGAAAAACCCCAGACCTCAGGCAGCCAATCAGAAACTACCCCACCATCAGAAACGGCCCTGCCACCTGGCCTAAGGCAAGGACATTGGGTCAGCAACAGTTTCCAGGCTACCCCAGCAACAGTTTCCACCACAACCCTACTCCATAGCAATGGTTCTGGAATGTCCACAGATATAGAACCAACCTAACACTCCCTGGAATTCCCCACATGTGTTTTACATTGAGCCTGTGAGCTCACCTGGATGTCTTGATCTTTGTAAATGATAGATCCCAACATGGTGGACTTCTGCAAAATAAAATGCACTTTGCTTTTGGAAAAGGAAAAGAAGAAGATGAAGAAGGAGGAGGAGGAAAAAAGAAGAAGAAGAGGAGGAGGAGAAGAATAAGAATAAGAATAATAAGAATTAAGCAAATAAATGCAAGTTCTTAGAGGGAAAAAATGAATTACAAAGCCTTTTCTCTTCTCTTATTTGCATCTTTTCAAAATAAACCTTGGTCATCTCTGCCATATATACATATACATAATTAAGTACAGCATAGCATGTACACATGTATGAACAAACACTAAAATTGTTGTCTGCATTAGGAACTTAAATATAGTTCTCTGACATGCTCCATAAATGGCAAAAAAAATTAAGTTACAATACAAAGCAAATTGTAGAGATTGCTATAGCAGCTTGAGAAAATAATACACATGACAATATTAAGATATCTGTTGGAATATAATTTTATGATTGAATATTGTATAAGCGAAGTATAACACTAGACATTATTTTGGGGACAAAACCCTTAGGAAAGTAATGAAATTTCTGATACTTTTGGTGCTATTTAGACGTTTTTCTTCATTTCCTGAATGTCTGAGTGTTAACTTTCAGGTGTATATCAGTGTCCTGGTCTTCAGATGCATCAGTTTCTTGAATTTCGTCTAGGAAGTAGTCGAAAGCTTCATCACTATTCCGATGTCTTTTATTAGAAACATCTTCAATCCCAGGCACTTCCTGGAAAGCTTCAGGTGACCATTTCTCATCTCGACATATTTCTTGACGTGTTTCAAGTGAATTTACCTCAGGCTTAGGTGTTACTCCAATTGCTTTGTAAGAAGCTCTGGGTACAGTGGGTTCTTTGCAAATCTCACGTAAAAGGTATGCAGGGTCATCTGGTACATGAGGTTGAGGTATAGGTATGGCTTCCAGAGTGATGAAGAAGTCTTCAAGCCTGTATGTTTTTGGCTCTTGCTCAAAAGAGAATTTCTCTGATCCAGGTGATTTTTGGCATGTGTTGAGAAGAGAGTCTCCAGGTCCAGTCTGTTGGTCTGTTTCAGAAAAACAGTTCATTACTGCTTTATCATGGTATCTAGCAGAATTTTCCCCACATCTAAAGCTTTCCCGGTGAATTCCAAAAGAATATTCTTCAGACAGGTCTTTGGAAGATGAGGTTGAATGTGGAGGAGCTTCTGTTTCAGAGTTCTGGGATTCGTTCTGGGCAGGTGCCACCTGTGTTTCCTTTTCGACTTGTAATAGAGGCTTAGCAATTGTTTCTGAACGTTGTTGTTTATTTAAACCCTTTCGACTTACATTCCTTGATCTTCCCCTCTTGTGAGCCTTCTGATCTTCTAGGTGCCATTCTAACATTTGTTTCTTTTGTGCTTCAAGTTTTCTTCTTTTGAGTTGTTCTCTATTTCGTAAATGCCAAGGTCCAATGACAAATGGCTCATAGGTCTTTTCTGTATCAGTGTCAGTTGTCTGGTAGAGTATCCCATGAGATTGGTCCTTCTTAAGGTCCATGTTACCACATCGGCTTCCTGATTTCTCTGAATAAGTCAGGAAGGGAGCTAGCAGACAGTCAGTGCTCTTCCTGCTGTCTCCCTGTCCAAGCAGGGAGTCCTTCAATCACAAAGCCTTTGGTGATGAGGTTAAGAATGCTGCTGAGATGATGACATGCTTACCATTCTATGAGATCATAATGATAACTAACCCTACCATAAGGGTAAATGCACCATCTCAATTACTATTAACCTTAATAAATCATTTTAGGAAGCAAGAAGGAAAAATATTTTAAAAATGATGGTGGAAAATATTGTCTGTCTCCCTATCTAAGTATCTTTTCCCCTAGTACAGTAGTTTGTTAGGGCTCAAGGCAATAGCACCAGTCATGTGGCTTGAAAGTCTCCCAATTTCACCTGAATCAAAATTATAACAGAGGTATAAAAATATGATAATGGCAGTTGGAGTAACAGTAGTATCATATCCTTAATAAATGACTTTGGGGGTTTAGAGTTAACATTATCTTACTGTACATCAGTTTCTGTTCACAAACCATCCTATAGTCTTCCAGGGTGATCTATGATCAAAAATTAGAACTATGTTAGGTTTGGCTTTAATTATGAAAAGCAAGGTAGGTTCCTATGATTTCTAAACAACTCTGACAACTATTGCCTTTTTCTTTTTAAATTGTCTATTTCTTTAATAGGTATTGGTCATGTAAATGTTATACAACTTTATGATAAACTTTACTCTTTAGAAAATTTGTAAGACCTCCAGTTGAACTAGCACCATTTGTTGAAAAGATTTTTCCACTGGGTGTTTGTAGCTCCTTTGTCAAAGATCAAATGACAATAGGTGTGTGGCTTCATTTCTGGGTCATCAATTCTATTCCATTGATCTACCTGCCTGTCACCGTACCAATACAATGCAGTTTTAAACATTATTGCTCTGTAGTACTGCTTGAGGTCAGGGGTACTGATTCCCCCAGAAGTTTTTGTACTGTTGAGAATAATTTTAGCTCTCCTGGGTTTTCTGTTATTCCAGATGAATTTGAGAATTGCTCTTTCTAACTCTATGAAGAGTTGTGTTGGGATTTTAATGGGAATTGCATTGAATCTGTAGAGTGCTTTTGGTAAGATGGCCATTTTTACTGTATTAATCCAGGAAATCTAGGAGCATGGAAGATTTTTCCATCTTCTGAGGTTTTCCTTCTTCAGAGTCCTGAAGTTCCTGTCATACAGATCTTTCACTTGTTTGGTCAGAGTCACACCAAGATACTTTTTATTGTCTGTAGCTATTGTGAAGGGTGTCATTTCCCTTATTGCTTTCTCAGCCTGTTTATCCTTTGAGTATAGGAAGGCTACAGATTTGCTTGAGTTAATTTTGTATCCAGCCACTATGCTGAAGTTCTTTATACATTGTAGTAATTCTCTGGTGGAGTTTTTGGGTGGGTTAAGTATACTATCATATCATCTGCAAATAGTGGTAGTTTGACTTCTTCCTTTCCAATTTGTATCACTTTGACCTCTTTGTGTTTTCTAATTGCTCTAGCTAGAACTTCAAGTACTATATTGAAAAGATATGGAGAGAGAGGGCAGCCTTGTCTAGTCCCTGATTTTAGTAGGATTGCTTTATGTTTATCTCCATATAGTTTGATGTTGGCTACTGGTTTGCTGTTATTGCTTTAATTATGATTAGGTATGGGCATTGTATTCCTGTTCTTTCCAGACCTTTAACATGGAAGATGCTGAATTTTGTAAAATGCCTTTTCAGCATCTAATGAAATGGCCATGTGTTTTTTTTTTCTTAGAGTTTGTTTATGTAGTGGATTACATTGACAGATTTCCATACATTGAACCATCCCTGAATCCCTGGGATGAAGCCTACTTGATCATTGCGAATGATTGATTTGATGTGTTCTTGGAATTGATTGGCAAGAATTTTATTGAATATTTTTGCATCAATATGCATAAGGGAAATTGATCTAAAGTTCTGTTTCTTAGTTGGATCTTTGTGTGGATTTGGTATCAGAGAAATTGTGGCTTCATAGAATGAGTTGGGTAGTGTTCCTTCTGTTTCTATTTTGTGGAATAGTTTGAAGAGTATTGGTCTTAGGTCTTCTTTGAAGGTCTGATAGAATTCTGCACTAAAACCATCTGGTCCTGTGCATTTTTTGGTTGGAAGACTTTCTATGACCCCTTCTATTCCTTTAGGGGTTATGGGACTGTTTAGATGATCTATTTGATCCTGATTTAATTTTGGTATTTGGTATCTGCCTAGGAAATTGTCCATTTCCTCCAGATTTTCCAGTTTTCGATCTCCTTATATTTGTTGAGGTCTGTCTTGTGATCAACTATATGGTCGAATTTGGAGAAGGTACCATGAGGTGCTGAGAAAAAGTTACATTCTTTTGCTTTGGGATGAAATGTTCTATATATATCTGTTAAACCCAATTGGTCCAAAGCTTCAATTAGTTTCACTGTGTAGCTATTTAGTTTCTGTTTTCCTGATTGGTCCATTGAGGAGAGTGGAGTGTTGAAGTCACCCACAATTATTGTGTTAGGGCAATGTGTGCTTTGAGCTTTAGTAAAGTTTCTTTTACGAATGAGGGTGCCCTTGCATTTGGAGCATAGATGTTTGGAATTGAGAGTTCTTCTTGGTGGATTTTTCCTTTGACCAGCAAGAAGTGTCCTTCCATGTCTCTTTTGACAACGTTCAGTTGAAGGTCAATTTTACCTGATATTAGGATACCTACTCAGGCTGGTTTCCTGAGACCATTTGCTTGTAAAATTGTTGTTCAGCCTTTTACTCTGAGGTAGTGTTTGTCTTTGATACTGAGATGTTTTTGCTGTACGAAGCAAAATGTAGGGGTTCTGCTTATGTATTCAGTCTCTTAGTCTATATCTTTTTATTGGAGAATTAAGTCCATTGATGTTCAGAGATATTAAGGAATAGTGATTATTACTTCCTGTTATTTTTTATGTTATTTTTATATTTGAGTGGTTATCTTCTTTTGGGTTTGATGGAAGCAGGTTATTATCTTGCTTTTTCCAGTGTGTAGTTTGCCTCATTTTATTAGTGTTTTCCACCTATTATCCTTTGTAGGGCTGGGTTTGTGGAAAGATATTGTGTAAATTTGGTTTCATCATGGAATACCTTCGTTTCTCCCTCTATGGTGATTGAGAGGTTTGCTGGGTATAGTAGTTTTGGCTGGCATTTGTGTTCACTTAGAGTCTGATTGAGATCTGCCCAGGATCTTCTAGCTTTCATGGTTTCTGGTGAGAAGTCTGGTGTAATTCTGATAGGTCTTCCTTTATATGTTACTTGTCCTTTTTCTCTGACTGCCTTTAATATTCTTTCTTTGTTTAGTACATTTGGGCCTTTGATTATTATGTGACAGGAGGTATTTCTGTTCTGGTCCAGTCTGTTTGGAGTTCTGTAGGCTTCTTGTATATTCATGGGCATCTCTCTCTTTAGGTTAGGTAAGTTTTCTTCCATAATTTTGTTGGAAGATATTTGCTGGCCCTTTAAGTTGTATATCTTCCCTCTCATCTATACCTATAATCCATAGGTTTGTTCTTCTCATTGTGTGCTGGATTTCCTGGATGTTTTGGGTTACAAGCTTTTTGCATTTTGCATTTTCTTTGACTGTGCTTTGCTATGGTATCTTCACCATCTGAGATTCTTTCTTCTATCTCTTGTATTCTGTTGTTGATATTTGCATCTATGACACTTGATTTCTTCCCAAGGTTTTCTATCTCCAAAGTTGTGCCCCTTTGCAATTTCTTAGTTGTTTCTACTTCTGTTTTTAGATCCTGGATGGTTTTGCTCAGATCTTTCACTTGTTTGTTTGTGATTTCCTGTATTTCTTTATGAGATATTTGTGTTTCCTCTTTCATGACTACTGCCTGTTGACCCAATTTCTCCTGCATTTCTATAACTGACTTTTGTGTTTCCTCTTTATTGACTCATATTCTCCTGAATTTCTCTAAGTGATTTTTTTTTGTTTCTGTTGTAAAGGCTTCTACCTTATTCATCTTCTCCTGCCTTTCTTTAAGAGATTTATTTATGCCCTTCTTGTAATCCTCTAATAGCATCATGATAAGTCATTTTAAATCCAAATCATATTTTTCTGGTGTGTTGGGCTATCCAAGACTTACTCTTGTTGGAAAATTGAGTTCAGATGCTGCCATATTGACTCGATTTCTCTTAGTAAAGTTCCTATGTTTGCCTTTTGCTATGTGGTTATCTCTGGCATTAGTTGTTGCTTGAACCTCCTATGAGCCTGTAAGGCTAATTCCGCACTACTGGATGACTAGGTTTCCCCTGGTACAGATTGTGGATGTGCTACCCTCCTCTTGGGTGCCTTTGGAGCCCTGGTGTGCCTTGCCCCAAGCAATGTTATACTCGGGTTGTCTCTGTGTACCTGGTGCTGCCCGATTGGTCTGTCTGGGAGCCAAGATGGTGGATACCCCTTCCAAATGCCGATCACTGCAGGGTAAACATCCCCTGACAGGGCTGGCACTCAGACAACCAGCAGAGCTGCCCAGGCCCTGGGCACAGGCAGAAGCCTGGTGGGCTGAGTCCTGAGTGATGTTAGGCTCGGGATATCTCTGTGTACCTGGCACTGCCCATCTGGTCTGTCTGAATAGCCCCATGTGGTATTTATTACTATTGCTTTGTAGTGTAGCTTGAAATCAAGGTAGTGATACTGCTAGAAGTTCTTTTATTGTATAGGATGGTTTTAGCTATCTTGGGTTTTGTGTTTGTGTGTTTGTTTGTTTTTCACATGAAGTTGAAAATTTCTCTGTTAAGGTCTATAAAGCATTGTGTTGGAATTTTTATGGAAATTGCATGGAATCTCTAAGTTGTCTTGGCAAAATGGCCATTTTTACTATGTTGGTCCTATCTATGAGCATGAGCGATCTTTACATCTTCTGATACCTTCCTCAATATCTTTCTTCAAAGACTTGACCTTCTTGTCATACAGGTCTTTCTCTTGCTTGAGTAGAAGTAAATGTATATTTTATAGTATTTGTTGCTATTGTAAAGGGTGTCCTTTCCCTAATTCCATTCTCATCTTGTTTATCATTTTATAAAGGAAGGATATTGATTTTTATTGAGTTAATTTTATATCTAGCCACTTTCCTGAAGGTGTTTATCAGCTGTAGAAGTTGTCTTATAGAAAACTTGGAGTCAGTTATATGTACTATCATATATATCATCTGAAAATAGTGATTCCCTGACTTCTTCCTTTTCTATTTGTATCCTTTTGACTGCCTGTTGTTTTCTAATTTGTCTAGCTAGAATCTCGAGTACTATATTTAGTAGATAGGGAGAGAGTGGGCAGCCTTGTCTTGTCCATGATTTTAGTGGAACTGCTTTAAGTGTAGGTTGCTGATTTGTCTTACTGACTTTGTCCTTTGCCTTACAGAAGCTTTCCAGTTTCATGAAGTACCATTTATCAATTAGAGCTTAGATCTCAGAGCCTGAGCCATTGGAGTTCTGTTTAGTTAATTTCCCCCTGTACCAATGAGTTAGAGACCCTTTTCCACTTTCTCTTCTATTAGATTCAGTGTATCCAGTTTTATATTGAGGTCCATTGTCACAATGGAATACTGCTCAGCTATTGAGAACAAGGACATCCTGAGTTTTGCAGGCAAATGGATAGAAGTAGAAAATGTCATCCTGAGTGAAAAAAACTCAGAAACAAATGGACATGCAGGGTATGTATTCACTAATAAGTGGATACTGGCCACAGAACTCAAAAAGGTCAACAAACTGAAGTGCCCAAGTGAGGAAAATTTAGTTCCACTTGGGAGGGAGAAAACAATCACAAGTGGGAAGGGAGGAAGGGACCTGGGACGGAAAGTGGAAGGGGTGAGATAATGGAAGCAACCTGATCTGGTATTGGGTGAGGGAAAAGGACTGAAGCCTTGAGGGCCAGCAGAAAGAAGGGAAACAGGCAATCTCCGGAGATAGAAGGTTGGGGAGACCCTCCAGAATGCAGCAGAGACCTGGGACGTGAGAGACTCTCAAAGGGAGGGACCTTAGATGAAATGCCTGACAGTAGGGAGAGGGAACTTTTAGAGCCCTCCTCCAACAGGAAGACAGGGCATCAAATGAGGGAGGGGGTACCATCCCACAGGATATAATTGTTTCTGTCAGGAAGAATTACAGGGATGGAAATGTAGAGGAGCCCAAAGAAAAGAAGGTCCAGAGACAGGCCCATAGTGGGATTAAGCTCAAGGGGTGATCCCAAGTCCTGACACTATTACTAAAGCTATGGAGCGCTCACAAAAAGAGACCCAGCATGACCGCACTCCAGAAGACCCAACAAGCACCTGAAAGAGTCAGATGCTGATATTTGTACCCAACCAATGGACAGAAGCATCTGACCCCTGTTGTTGAATAGGGAAGGCTGAAAGAAGCTGAGGAGAAGATCCTCTACACTGAAGAAGGACCAGCAGTTTTAATTAATCTGGACCCATGAGATCCCTGAAACACTGGACCACCAAACAGGCAATATACACCAACTGACAGGACTCCCCAACATATATACAGTAGAAGATTGCCAGGTCAGTGTTCATTCAGAGATGATGCACCTACCTAACCAGAGTCTGGAGGCTCCTGGGAGTATAGAGGTCAGGTGGAGTGGTGGGTGGTGACAGCCACATGGAGACATGAGTGTGAGGAGGAGGTATGGGACATGGAATAGTCAGAGGGTGGATGGGGGAGGGATAAAATATGGAGTGCAAAAAAACCATATGATTCTTTTAAATTTTCTAACTTTTGGAGTACAGGCTTTTGAAGTAAGACCTAGTGATTCTTTGGAGTTCCTCAGTGTCTCTTGTTATGTCCCCCTTTCATTTATGATTTTGTTGATTTGGGTAGAGAGTTGTGCAGTTTCTATGAGTTTGTAGGCCTTCTGTTGTTTCTGGTGTTGTTGAAGTCCAGTCTTTTCATAGTGTCTCAGATTTCTTGGATGTTTTGTGTCGTAAACACTTTACATTTAGCATTTTTGACCAATGTATCGATTTCTTCAATCCTGTCTTCTACACCAAAGACTCTCTCTTCTATCTCTTGTATTCTCTTAGTGATGCTTGCATGTGTAGATCCTGTTCTCTTCCCATTTCCTAAGTTTGTGTTTTGTTTATTGCTTCTATTTCCATTTTCAGGTCTTGAACAGTTTTATTCATTTCTTTCACCTGTTTGAGACTTCCCCACTTTCTCCTCTATTAGAGTCAATGTGTCTGGTTTTATGTGGAGGTCCTTGATCCACTTGGACTTAAGCTTTGTACATGGAGATAAGAATGTATCAATTTGCATTCTACATTTTGACCCCCAGTTGAACCAACACCATTTGTTGAAAATGCTATCTTTTTTCCTCTGGATGGTTTTATCTCCTTTGTCAAATATCAAGTGCCTGTATGTGTGTGGATTCATTTCTGGGTCTTCAATTCTATTCCACTGATCACTGCCGGTCCTTGTACCAATATCATGCATTTTTTAAAGACAATTGCTCTGTAATACAGCTTTATGTCACAGATGGTTATTCCCCCAGAAGTTTTTATTGTTGAGAATTGTTTTCCCTATCCTGGGTCTTTTGTTATTCCTAATGAATTTGAGAATTGCTCTTTCTAACTCAAGATGTGAGTTGGAATTTTGATGGGGATTGCATCGAGTCTGTATATTGCTTTTGGCAAGATGCCTATTTTTAGTATATTAATCCTGCCAATCCACGAGCATGGGAGAACTTTCCATCTTCTGAGATCTTCGATTTCTTTCTTCAGAGACTTGAAGTTCCTGTCATACAGATCTTTCACCTGTTTGGTTAGAGTCACACCAAGATACTTTATGTTGTTTCTGTCTATTGTGAAGGGTGTCATTTCCCTAATTTCTTCCTCAGCCTGTTTATCCTTTGAGTATAGGAAGGATACTGATTTGTTTGAGTTAATTTTATATCCAGCCACTTTGCTGAAGTTGTTTATCAGCGGTAGGAGTTCTCTACTGGAGTTTTTTGGTTCACTTAAGTATACTATACTATTATATCATCTGCAAATAGTGATAGTTTGACTTCTTCCTTTCTAATTTGTATCACTTTGACCTCCTTATGTTGTCGAATTGCTCTAGCTAGAACTTCAAGTACTATATTGAAGAGATATGGAGAGAGAGGGCAGCCTTGCCTAGTCCCTGATTTTAGTGGGATTGCTTCAAGTTTCTCTCCATTTAGTTTGATGTTGGCTACCTGTTTGCTGTATATTGCTTTTACTATGTTTAGGTATGGTCCTTGAATTCCTGTTCTTTCCAAGACTTTTAGCATGAAAAGATGCTGAATTTTGTCAAATGCTTTTTCAGCCTCTAATGAGATGACCATGTGGTTTTTTTCTTTGAGTTTGTTTATGTAGTGGATTACATTGATGGATTTCTGTATATTGAACCATCCCTGCATCCCTGGGATGGAGCCTACTTGATCATGGTGGATGATCATTTTGATGTGTTCTTGGATTTGGTTGGCAAGAGTTTTATTGAGTATTTTTGCTTTGATATTCATAAGGGAAATTGGCCTAAAGTTCTCTTTCTTTGTTGGATCTTTGTGTGGCTTTGGTATCAGTGTAATTGTGGCTTTGTAGAACGAGTTGGAGAGTGTTCCTTCTGTTTCTATTTTGTGGAATAGTTTGAAGATTATTGGTGTTAGGTCTTCTTTGGAGAATATTATTCTTTTTGGAGAAAATTTTCACAGTTCCTTTGTCAGAAATTAATTGGTCTTATATTTTTGGTTGAAATCCTAGCTTTTAACAATTGAGCCATCTCTGTAGCCCAATTGGGGGTGATCCTAATTGAAACTCCTACCATTGGGAGATATGGAGACTGAAGTGGCCACCTCCTGTAAGCAGACAGGACTCCCACTGGTGGAAGAAGTACATCAACTCACCCATGAAACCTTCACCCCAAAATTTGTCCTGCTTACAAGATGTCAGGGATAAAGATGGAGCAGAGATTGAGGGATTGGCCAACCGATGACTGCCCCAACTTTAGACCCATCCCATGTGAGAGCCAATCCCTGACACTAATAACCATATTCTGTTATGCTTACAGACAGAACACTAGCATAACTGTGTCTGGAGAGGCTTCATCCAGCAGCATATTGAATGAGATGCAGAGACATGCCACAGTTGAATATCAGGTGAAGTTCAGGGAGTCTTGTAGAAGAGTAGGAAATAGAATTGAGTGAGAGGACAAGGGGTCAAGGACCCCACAGGAAGACCTACAGACTCAACTAATGTGTTCCCATAGAGGCTCAAAGAGACTGAACCACCAACCAATGAGCACTCAGGGCTTTATCCAGGACCTCTGTCCATCTGTAGCAAACATGCAGCTTGGTCTTCATGTGGGTCCCCTAACAATTGGAGTGGGGCTGTCTCTGACTCTGTTGTATGCCCTGGGATGCCTCTGCCCTGACAAATTCTTTATCCTGCTGATGTTTGTTGCTATCAAGAACCAGTTTGGAAGATTGGCTGCAAACTCAGGAATGTCACACATAGGTGACATCTGTCGCCAGGGCAACCGCATACCTTCCCAGAATCCCCTTCCCACACTTACCTGCAAACAGGTTACATCACAGCCTTAATAAAAGATAGACCCGTCCTCACTTTCAACCCTTCTTTCCTTTGTCTTTCTCTATTTCCTCTCTTTGTCTCCAATAAAGCTCTGCCACATTGAACTGCTTTGGCCTGGTGTGGTCTGTCTAGACACAAGCTGCCATTCCAACACATGAATGTTGGTCTTGACTTATAGTCCCTGAATAATCAATGCTTTAGTTATGGTCTCCAAACAACAATACCAGCCCATGGAAACATCTCAAGGATTCGAGATGACCAATCTCTCAAGGGGGGAATGAGAAGACTGAGACAGGCTGAATCCATGACAGGCTTTAAATTGGCAGTACAGGAGAATAGGTGAAGATCTCTATTCCCAAGAACTGGGAGCTTTCCAGGCCAGTCAGTTACTGGAAAAACCCCAGACCTCAGGCAGCCAATCAGAAACTACCCCACCATCAGAAACGGCCCTGCCACCTGGCCTAAGGCAAGGACATTGGGTCAGCAACAGTTTCCAGGCTACCCCAGCAACAGTTTCCACCACAACCCTACTCCATAGCAATGGTTCTGGAATGTCCACAGATATAGAACCAACCTAACACTCCCTGGAATTCCCCACATGTGTTTTACATTGAGCCTGTGAGCTCACCTGGATGTCTTGATCTTTGTAAATGATAGATCCCAACATGGTGGACTTCTGCAAAATAAAATGCACTTTGCTTTTGGAAAAGGAAAAGAAGAAGATGAAGAAGGAGGAGGAGGAAAAAAGAAGAAGAAGAGGAGGAGGAGAAGAATAAGAATAAGAATAATAAGAATTAAGCAAATAAATGCAAGTTCTTAGAGGGAAAAAATGAATTACAAAGCCTTTTCTCTTCTCTTATTTGCATCTTTTCAAAATAAACCTTGGTCATCTCTGCCATATATACATATACATAATTAAGTACAGCATAGCATGTACACATGCATGAACAAACACTAAAATTGTTGTCTGCATTAGGAACTTAAATATAGTTCTCTGACATGCTCCATAAATGGCAAAAAAAATTAAGTTACAATACAAAGCAAATTGTAGAGATTGCTATAGCAGCTTGAGAAAATAATACACATGACAATATTAAGATATCTGTTGGAATATAATTTTATGATTGAATATTGTATAAGCGAAGTATAACACTAGACATTATTTTGGGGACAAAACCCTTAGGAAAGTAATGAAATTCCTGATACTTTTGGTGCTATTTAGACATTTTTCTTCATTACCTGAATGTCTGAGTGTTAACTTTCAGGTGTATATCAGTGTCCTGGTCTTCAGATGCATCAGTTTCTTGAATTTCGTCTAGGAAGTAGTCGAAAGCTTTATCGCTATTCTGATGTCTTTTATTAGAAACATCTTCAATCCCAAGCACTTCTTGGAAAGCTTCAGGTGACCATTTCTCATCTCGACATATTTCTTGACGTGTTTCAAGTGAATTTACCTCAGGCTTAGGTGTTACTCCAATTGCTTTGTAAGAAGCTCTGGGTACAGTGGGTTCTTTGCAAATCTCACGTAAAAGGTATGCAGGGTCATCTGGTACATGAGGTTGAGGTATAGGTATGGCTTCCAGAGTGATGAAGAAGTCTTCAAGCCTGTATGTTTTTGGCTCTTGCTCAAAAGAGAATTTCTCTGATCCAGGTGATTTTTGGCATGTGTTGAGAAGAGAGTCTCCAGGTCCAGTCTGTTGGTCTGTTTCAGAAAAACAGTTCATTACTGCTCTATCATGGTATCTAGCAGATTTTTCCCCACGTCTAAAGCTTTCCCAGTGAATTCCAAAAGAATATTCTTCAGACAGGTCTTTGGAAGATGAGGTTGAATGTGGAGGGGCTTCTGTTTCAGAGTTCTGGGATTCGTTCTGGGCAGGTGCCACCTGTGTTTCCTTTTCGACTTGTAATAGAGGCTTAGCAATTGTTTCTGAACGTTGTTGTTTATTTAAACCCTTTCGACTTACATTCCTTGATCTTCCCCTCTTGTGAGCCTTCTGATCTTCTAGGTGCCATTCTAACATTTGTTTCTTTTGTGCTTCAAGTTTTCTTCTTTTGAGTTGTTCTCTATTTCGTAAATGCCAAGGTCCAATGACAAATGGCTCATAGGTCTTTTCTGTATCAGTGTCAGTTGTCTGGTAGAGTATCCCATGAGATTGGTCCTTCTTAAGGTCCATGCTACCACATCGGCTTCCTGATTTCTCTGAATAAGTCAGGAAGGGAGCTAGCAGACAGTCAATGCTCTTCTTGCTGTCTCCCTGTCCAAGCAGGGAGTCCTTCTATCACAAAGCCTTTGGTGATGAGGTTAAGAATGCTGCTGAGATGATGACATGCTTACCATTCTATGAGATCATAATGATAACTAACCCTACCATAAGGGTAAATGCACCATCTCAATTACTATTAACCTTAATAAATCATTTTAGGAAGTAAGAAGGAAAAATATTTTAAAAATGATGGTGGAAAATATTGTCTGTCTCCCTATCTAAGTATCTTTTCCCCTAGTACAGTAGTTTGTTAGGGCTCAAGGCAATAGCACCAGTCATGTGGCTTAAAAGTCTCCCAATTTCACCTGAATCAAAATTATAACAGAGGTATAAAAATATGATAATGGCTGTTGGAGTATCAGTAGTATCATATCCTTAATAAATGACTTTGGGGGTTTCAGTTTCTGTTCACAACCCATCTTATAGTCTTCCAGGGTGATCTATGATCAAAAATTAGAACTTTGTTAGGTTTGGCTTTAATTATGAAAAGCGAGGTAGGTTCCTATGATTTCTTTCTTTCTTTCTTTCTTTCTTTCTTTCTTTCTTTCTTCCTTCCTTCCTTCCTTCCTTCCTTCCTTCCTTCCTTCCTTCCCTTCTTCTTCTTCTTCTTCTTCTTCTTCTTCTTCTTCTTCTTCTTCTTCTTCTTCTTCTTCTTCTTCTTTTTCTTCTTCTTCTCCTTCTTCTTCTTTCTTCTTTTTTATTGGTTTTTCAAGACAGGGTTTCTCTGTATAGCCCTAGCTGTCCTGGAACTCACTCTGTAGACCAGGCTGGCCTTGAACTCAGAAATCTGCCTGCCTCTGCCTACCAGGTGCTGGGATTACAGGCATGTGCCACCACGCCTGACTGATTCCTATGATTTCTAAACAACTCTGACAACTATTGCCTTTTTCTTTTTAAATTGTCTATTTCTTTAATAGGTATTGGTCATGTAAATGTTATACAACTTTATGATAAACTTTACTCTTTAGAAAATTTGTAAGACCTCCAGTTGAACTAGCACCATTTGTTGAAAAGATTTTTCCACTGGGTGTTTGTAGCTCCTTTGTCAAAGATCAAATGACAATAGGTGTGTGGCTTCATTTGTGGGTCATCAATTCTATTCCATTGATCTACCTGCCTGTCACCGTACCAATACAATGCAGTTTTAAACATTATTGCTCTGTAGTACTGCTTGAGGTCAGGGGTACTGATTCCCCCAGAAGTTCTTGTACTGTTGAGAATAATCTTAGCTCTCCTGGGTTTGCTGTTATTCCAGATGAATTTGAGAATTGCTCTTTCTAACTCTATGAAGAGTTGTGTTGGGATTTTAATGGGAATTGCATTGAATCTGTAGAGTGCTTTTGGTAAGATGGCCATTTTTACTGTATTAATCCTGGAAATCCAGGAGCATGGAAGATTTTTCCATCTTCTGAGGTTTTCCTTCTTCAGAGTCCTGAAGTTCCTGTCATACAGATCTTTCACTTGTTTGGTCAGAGTCACACCAAGATACTTTTTATTGTCTGTAGCTATTGTGAAGGGTGTCATTTCCCTTATTGCTTTCTCAGCCTGTTTATCCTTTGAGTATAGGAAGGCTACAGATTTGCTTGAGTTAATTTTGTATCCAGCCACTATGCTGAAGTTCTTTATACATTGTAGTAATTCTCTGGTGGAGTTTTTGGGTGGGTTAAGTATACTATCATATCATCTGCAAATAGTGGTAGTTTGACTTCTTCCTTTCCAATTTGTATCACTTTGACCTCTTTGTGTTTTCTAATTGCTCTAGCTAGAACTTCAAGTACTATATTGAAAAGATATGGAGAGAGAGGGCAGCCTTTTCTAGTCCCCTATTATAAACAAGGCTGCTATAAACATAGTGGAGCATGTGTCTTTATTGTATGCAAAGGAATCCTCTGGGTATATGCCCAGGAGTGGTATGCCAGGGTCCTCTGGAAGTGACATGCCCAATTTTCTGAGGAACCGCCACACTGATTTCCAGAGCGGTTTTACCATTTTGCAATCCCACCAACAGTGGAGGAGTGTTCCTCTTTCTCCACATCCTCGCCAGCACCTGTTGTCTCTTGAGTTTTTAATCTTAGCCATTCTGACTGGTGTGAGGTGGAATCTCAGGGTTGTTTTGATTTGCATTTCCCTGATGACTAATGATGTTGAACATCTTTTAAGGTGTTTCTCGGCCATCCAAATTTCTTCTGGTGAAAATTCTTTGTTTAGCTCTGTACCCCATTTTTTGATAGGGTTATTTGGTTCTTTGGGGTCTAACTTCTTGAGTTCTTTGTATATATTGGATATTAGCCCTCTGTCGGATGTGGGGTTGGTGAAGCTCTTTTCCCAATTTGTTCGTGGCCGTTTTGTCATTCTGACAGTGTCCTTTGCCTTACAGAAACTTTGTAATTTTATGAGGTCCCATTTGTCAATTCTTGATCTTAGAGCATAAGCTATTGGTGTTCTGTTCAGGAACTTTTCCCCTGTGCCCAAGTCCTCCAGGGTCTTCCCAAGTTTCTTTTCTATTAGTTTCAGTTTATGTGGAGGTCCTTGATCCACTTGGAGTTGATCTTAGTACAACGAGATAAGAGTGGGTCAATTCGCATTCTTCTGCATGTTGACCTCCAGTTGAACCAGCACCATTTGTTGAAAAGGCTATCTTTTTTCCACTGGATGGTTGTAGCTCTTTTATCAAAGATCAAGTGACCATAACTCTGTGGGTAAATTTTTGGGTCTTCATTTCTATTCCATTGATCTACCTGCCTGTCACTATACCAATAAAATGCAGTTTAAACATTATTGCTCTGTAGTACTGCTTGAGGTCAGGGGTACTGATTCCCCCAGAAGTTCTTTTACTGTTGGGAATACTTTTAGCTGTCCTGGGTTTTCTGTTATTCCAGATGAATTTAAGAATTACTCTTTCTAAATTGATGAACTGATTTTGGATTTTGATGGGAATTGCATTGAATCTGTATATTGCTTTTGGCAAGATGGCCATTTTTACTATAATAATCCTGCCAATCCATGAGCATGGAAGTTTTTCAATTTTCTGAGGTCTTCTTCAATTTCCTTCCTCAGAGACCTGAAGTTCTTGTCATACAGATCTTTCACTTCTTTGGTTAGTCACACCAAGATACTTTATATTGTCTTTGGCTATTGTGAAGGGTGCCATTTCCTTTATTTCTTTCTCTGCCTGTTTATCCTTTGAGTATAGGAAGGCTACTGATTTGCTTGAGTTAATTTTATATCCAGCCACTTTGCTGAAGTTGTTTATTAGCTGTAGGATTTGTCTGGTGAAGTTTTTGTGTGGTTTAAGTATACAATCATATCATCTGTAAATAGTGATAATTTCACTTCTTCCTGTGCTTTTTTTGGGTTGGAAGACTTTTTATGACCCCTTCTACATCTTTAGGGGTTATGGGACTGTTTAGATGATCTATTTGATCCTGATTTAATTTTGGTATTTGTTATATGCCTGGGCAATTGTCCATTTCCTCTAGATTTTTCCATTTGTGTTGAGTATAGGCTTTTGTAGTAGGATCTGATGATTTTTGAATTTCCTCAGTTTCTGTTGTTATATCTCTCTTTTCATTTCGAATTTTGTTAATTTGGATACTGTCTCTGTGCCCTTTGGTTAGTCTGGCTAAGACTATATCTATCTTGTTGATTTTCAAAAAGAACTAGCTCCTGGTTTTCTTGATTCTTCATATAGTTCTCTTAGTTTCTACTTGATTGACTTCAGCCCTGAGTTTGATGTTTTTCTGTCTTCTACTCCTCCTGGGTGAATTAGTTTTTTTTTTCCCCAGGGCTTTCATGTGGGCCATTGAGCTGCTAGTGTATTGCTCTCTCCCATTTCTTTTTGGAGGCACTTAGCAATGAGATTTACTTTTAGTACTGCTTTCATGAGTACCATAGATTTGAGTATGTTGTGCCTTCATTTTCATTAAATTCTAAAAAGTCTTTGATTTCTTTATTTCTTCTTTGGCCAAGGTATCATTGAGTAGAGTATTGTTCAGCCTCCATGTGTATGTGGGCTTTCTGTTGTTTTTGTTGCTATTGAAGACCACTGTTACTCCATAGTGATCTGATAGGAGGCATGGGATTAGTTCAATCTTCTTATATTTGTTGAGTTCTGTCTTGTGATCAATTATATGATCAATTTTGGAGAAGGTACCACGAGGTGCTAGAAAAAGATATATTATTTTGCTTCAGGGGTAAATTTATATATATATATATATATATATATATACACACACATATACGTGTGTGTGTGTGTGTGTGTGTGTGTGTGTGTTAAACCCAATTGTTCCAAAGCTTCAATCAATTTCATTGTCCCTGTTCATTTTCTGTTTTCCTGATCTGTCAATTGAGGAGAATAGAGTGTTGAAATTACCCACAATTATTGTGTTAGGTGCAATGTGTGCTTTGAACTTTAGTAAAGTTTCTTTGATGAATGAGGGTGCCCTTGCATTTGGAGCATAGATGTTCAGGATTGAGAGTTCTTCTTGTGGGATTTTTCCTTTGACCAGCAAGATGTGACCTTCTGTGTCTCTTTTGAAGACTTTAGGTTGAAAGTCAATTTTATCTGATATTAGAATGGCTACTCTGGATTGTTTCCTGAGACCATTTGCTTGTAAAATCGTCTTCCGGCCATTTACTCTAAGGTAGTGTTTGTCTTTGACCCTGAGGTGTGTTTCCTGTATGCAGCAAAATGAAGGGTCCTGTTTCCGTATCCAGTCTGTTAGTCTATGTCTTTTTATTGGGGAACTGAGTCCATTGATGCTAAGAGATATTAAGGAATATTGATTAATACTTCCTGTCATTTTTGATGTTCTTTTTATATTTGAGTGATTATCTTCTTTTGGATTTGATGAAGGAAGGTTATTATCTTGCTTTTTCCAGGGTGTAGTTTCACTCCTTGTATTGGAGTTTTCTGCCTATTATCCTTTGCAGGGCTGAGTTTGTGGAAAGATATTGTGTAAATTTGGTTTTGTCATGGAATATCTTGGTTTCTCCATCTATGGTGATTCAGCGTTTTGCTGGGTATAATAGTCTTGACTGTCAGTTGTGTTCTCTTAGAGTCTGCATGTGATCTGCCCAGGATCTTCTACCTTTCATGGTCACAGGTGACAAGTCTGGTATAATTCTGATAGATCTTCCTTTATATGTTACTTGGCCTTTTTCTCTTACTGCCTTTAGTACATTTGGGGTTTTGATTATTATGTGACAGGAGGTATTTCTGTTCTGGTCCAGTGTGTTTGGAGTTCTGTAGGCTTCTTGTATATTCATGGGCATCTCTCTCTTTAGGTTAGGGAAGTTTTCTTCCATAATTTTGTTGAAGATATTTGCTGGCCCTTTAAGTTGAAAATCTTCACTCTCATCTATACCTATAATCCTTAGGTTTGGTTTTCTCATTGTGTCCTGGATTTCCTGGATGTTTTGGGTTACAAGCTTTTTGCGTTTTGCATTTTATTTCACTGTGTAGTCAATGATTTCTATGGTATCTTCAGCATCTGAGATTCTTTCTTCTATCTCTTGTATTCTGCTGTTGATATTTGCATCTATGGCCCCTGATTTCTTCCCAAGGTTTTCTATCACCAAAGTTGTCTCCCTTTGTGATTTCTTAGTTGTTTATACTTCTGTTTTTAGATCCTGGGTAGTTTTGCTCAGTCCCTTCACTTGTTTGTGTTTTCTGGTAATTCTTTAAGAGATTTTTGTGTTTCCTCTTTCATGACATTTGCCTGTTGATCCAAGTTCTCTTGTATTTCTTTAAGTGAATTTTTCATTTCCTTTTCATTGGCTTGTATCTTTTGTCCCAAAGTATCACAAGAACAGTCTCTAAGCCACATCTTGAAATTCTTCTCTGAAACCTCTTGAAACAGGGCCCCACAGTTCAAATCATCCCCAATGAAACTATCTTCTATGCTTCTACTAGTATGGCCCATTAAGCCCTGATTAAAGCATTTAAGTGCTTTTCTAATCCAAGTTTCCAAAGTCCTCATTCCTCTAAACAAAAGCATTGTCAGATCTATCACAACCTTATTCCACTCCTAGTACCAAATTATGGTTCAATTTGGGTATTATTGTTATGAAGAGATACCATGACCACAACAGATTTTATTAAGATAAACACTTAGCTGTGGCTGTCTCACAGTTCAGAGATTTAGTCATTATCATTATGGTGGAAAGCGTGGTGGCATATAGACAGAAAAGGTGCTGGAGTGGTACCTTAGAATCCTATACATGATATGCAAGTAGCAAGATGCAACAGTGACACACTAATTAGACTTGAGCTGCTGAGACCTCAGTTCCCTATCACAGTAACCACTTTCTCCAACAAAGCCAAAACTACTCTAGCAAGGCCACACCTCTTAATAGTGTCATTCCCTATGGGCTTATGGGAGCCATTTTAATTCAATCCACCACAATTTCCTAATATTTTAAATTCACAAGTTCTACTCTACTTTTTAAAAGTGGTTATATTTATTTGTTTAGTGTGTATGTGATCTGGGAGTGGAGATAGGCATGCATTGCCACAGCAAGGCTAATGGAGATTCAGAGGACAACTTGAAGAAGTCAGTTTCTCCTTCTACAGTGTGCATCCCAGAGGTTCAACTCTGGCCATCAGTTTGACAGCAAGTTCCTTTTCCCACTAACTCAACTTACTGGCTCTTCTATTCTATTTTAACTTTTTGTTCAATGTTTCTGTACTCATGGTTGAAGAGAGAAACAGCCTTTTAATAGCAAGAAATACTGTTACATCCTGATGTTCATTATCTGTGCAACCCTGGGGAAGACACTTAATTTTGCTGTTTTAACTTATTCATGTGTAAAAAGACTTTGCCAAAAAAAATAAGTAAAATCAGTGTGCAAAAGTACTTGACAAGGAGTAGGTGTTGAATATATATGATTTGAATATAAATGTATGGGGAAATGCTTTCTCTTCTGGTACCAATGTGGAATAGGTTCATGGAAAAGAAAACAAAAACACTACAAATGCTATTTTTCAGACTCATGAGTGATTTTAAAACAATGCAAGTGCATGACAGTAAAAACAGAAATAAAATAATATAACTCAGAAATAGGACTGTGTTAATCAGTAGATAACTATTTCTATCTGTACGAGATTACATCTGTACGATGTGTGAATATAATACCTTGAGCTGAAACAGTTCTGAGTACATTATAAATAATATGGACATTAGTTGATAGTAAATAGCAATAACAAGCTCTTACACAGCTATTTACTCCCAGACACAACTTTTTATCTTGGAAGGGAGTTCATTGTGATACAGGTTGTTAGATGGGAAGTGAAACAATGGGATGTTCTAATGGAAGATGAAGTGTTCCATCCTTCAGGGAAGCTTTTTTTAAACTAGGGAAGTAAACAACATAATAGCTTCAGGAAGTCACCTAACCTGACTGGATTCACTAGGCCCCTCTATCTTCAAGAGTATATATGTTGTAAGGGCAACTGACAAAAATTCTCAGACAAACCAAGCTAGCCAGAAGATACCCAGACCGACCAAGCTACACCGAAGAGGCAGATCAGCCAAGTTTCCTAGAAGAAGCAGAAAGCAGCTGAGCTTCCTGGAAAAGGCTCAGATCAGCTGAACATCCTAAAAAAGACTTTCTTTAACTCATTGAGCTGCCTGCAGATTTTTCAGTATACTCTAGGTTTCCAGCTTTCATGAGCTGTCACCCATGCTGGGAGGGCATTTCATAATGCACCTGACCTTGAGTCATTTCTGTTCCTGTAACAAGTAACATTTCAACCATATTCCTGTAAATAATCACAATGAAATATGGTTGTTCACTAAGTTGTACTTTAATAGTATCTTCACTTTGGTTTGTCATTGGATCCTTATCTGGGGTGATTAGGTGTTTATTCACATCTCCCCAGGAGTAATGTCATGCAACATAAAAACTCACACATAATACAGTTCATACACCTACATACATATGGAATGGCTTGCTGTGTGAGCAGTACTAGCTAATACTGTCATTCCCTATGGATGATCTAAGCAGAAGCCTTCCCAAGGAGTCTTGAATAAGAAGGAATTTAATATAGGATTGCATCAAGCAATTTTCCAATTAACCCAGGACAAGAAAAGGTGAGTCAGAACTCAAAGAACTGGAAGTTGGACTTAAAAAGTCTCTTGCATTTGAGCTTTGCTCCCTCTCTGTTTACTTCCCCTTCTTGCATATCCCCCAATGTGCCAAAGACTGTCATTCAAGTCCATCACTAAATCTATATAATGAATTTAATATTCTTAAGAAATAAAAAGTTGATTGATAGTGGTTGTCCAAAAGATTCGTATCTTGAGGTTGCCCACTTTAGTTGAGCTGGGTATATAGATTTGTGCAGAGCTGGCAATCCATATACAATGTTGTGAGCAGCACTCACTAGGCTAATTGAAGTATACTGTTGACCAAGCCAACTCAGGTAACATGGAGTCTTTGAAAATCTCCAAGGTAGGATTTTGCAAATGAAACACATCTCAAGGCTATTGAGTTGTTCTTATACTAAGTGAAATAAGCTTCAAAATTAAGGTATTACATGGTTATTGGTTCATGATGATATTGCATCTAACTAAATAAGTTCCCAAATATTGATTATCCATCATTACCAGTGCCATTGTTATGCAAGTTACACTTTAATCTACAAGGACTTATAGCTCACAGCCTAGGTGAACAAAGCACTTAAAACAAAAGATCATTAAAATATATTATACATATTAAATGCAATACTTTCACAAATATTTCCCAGCAGCAGAATGCTCAGCTGTTCACTTCTCTCTTTTAGAAGTTAAGCAAGTATGGCATAAAAAACAATTTTCTATGAAATTTTTATACCTTCCAACAGTTTCTTTAGGAATATATTTACTTTTGAGGATTTGCAATATCTTTCTCTTATAAAATATCTTCATGATAATTTATGGTTCAGATTTTCTTGAAATAGAAAAAGAATTAAAAGATTGATGATGATTAGGATGATGGGGATGGCAGTAGTGATGATGATTATAATGGTGATAATGATAATACAATGAAGAAGCAATGTGGTGTCTGAGACTTACTGTTAAAAGATTATGTCAGGGTCCTCTGGAAGTGACATGTCCAATTTACTGAGGAACCACGAGACTGATTTCCAGAGCGGTTGTACCATCTTGCAATCCCACCAACAGACCCTGGCATACCACTCCTGGGCATATACCCAGAGGATTCCCCTGCATACAATAAAGACACATGCTCCACCATGTTCATATCAGCCTTGTTTGTAATAGCTAGAAGTTGGAAGGAGCCCAGATATCCCTCAAAGGAGGAATGGATACAGAAAATATGATACACACACACACACACACACACACACACACACACATATATATATATATATATATATATATATATACACAATGGAATACTACTCAACAATTAAAAATAATGAATTCATGCAATTTGTAGGCAAATGGTTAGATCTGGAAAATATCATCCTAAGCAAGTTAACACAATCACAAAAGAATACACATGAAATGCAATCACTGATAAGTGGATATTAATGAGCCCAGAAGCCCTAAATACTCAAGGCACAATTAGCAAGTCAAATGATTCCCAAGAAGAAGAAAGGAGAGGACCCTGGGCCTGAAAAGATTGTACCAGAACAGAGAAATGGTGGGGGGCGGGGTGATTTGGGAATAGTTGGGGGGGAGAGGACTTATGGGACATATGGTGGTGGTGGGGGTAACTGGGAAAGGGGAAACCCTTTGGAATGTAAAGAATATAGAATTAAAAAAATGAAAAAAAGATTATGTCAGAGGTCTAACTTCTTGAGTTATTTGTATATGTTGGATATTAGTCTTCTGTCAGATGTAGGGTTGGTGAAGACCTTTTCCCAATTTGCTGGCTGCCGATTTGTCCATTTGATGGTGCCTTTGCCTTACAGAAACTTTGTAATTTTATGAGGTCCCATTTGTCAATTCTTGATCTTAGAGCATAAGCTATTGATATTCTGTTCAGGAACTTTTCCCCCTGTGCCCATGTCCTCCAGGGTCTTCCCCAGGTTCTTTTCTATTAGTTTCAGTGTGTCTGGCTTTATGTGTAGGTCCTTGATCCAATTGGAGTTGAGGTTAGTACAAGGAGATAAGAATGGATCAATTAGCATTCTTCTCCATGTTGATCTCCAGTTGAGCCAGCACCATTTGTTGAAAAGGCTATCTTTTGTCCACTGGATGGTTTCAGCTCCTTTGTCAAAGATCCAGTGGCCATAGGTGTGTGGGTTCATTTCTGGGTCTTCAATCCTATTCCATTGATCCACCTGCCTGTCACTGTACCAAAATCATGCAGTTTTAACACTATTGCTCTGTAGTATTGCTTAAAAAGTTAGACCCCAGAAAACCAAATAACCCTATTAAAAATGGGGTGCAGAGCTAAACAAAGAATTTTCACCTGAAGAACTTCAGTTGGCTGAGAAGCACCTTAAGAAATGTTCAGCATCATTAGTCATTAGGGAAATGCAAATCAAAACAACCCTGAGATTCCACCTCACACCAGTCAGAATGGCTAAGATTAAAAACTCAGGAGACAGCAAGTGTTGTCGAGGATGTGGAGAAGGATGAACAGTCCTCTGCTGCTGGTAGGATTGCAAGCAGGTATAATCACTCTGGATATCAGCCTGGCAGTTCCTCAGAAAGCTGGGCACGGACACTTCCAGAGGACTCTGCTATACACTCCTGGGCATATATCCAGAGGATTCCCCAGCATGTAATAAGGATACATGCTCCACTATGTTCATAGCAGCCTTACATATAATGGCCAGAAGCTGGAAACAACCCAGATGTCCCTCAACAGAGGAATGGAAACAAAAATTGTGGTATTTATACACAATGGAGTACTATTCAGCCATTAGAAACAATGAATTCATGAAATTCATAGACAAATGCATGGAGCTGTAGAACATCATCCTAAGTGAGGTAACCCAGTCTCAAAAGAATACTCATGGTATGCACTCACTGATAAGCAAATGTTAGCCTAGAGACTTGGAATACCCAAGACACAATCCACATATCAAATGATGTCCAAGAAGAAGGAAGGAGTGGCCACTGGTTCTGGAAAGTGTCAGTGCATCTGTGTAGAGGAATACCAGAACCAGGAAGTGGGAAGGGGTGGATGGGAGAACAGGGTGAGAGAAAAGGGCTTATGGGACTTTTGGGGAGGGGGGAGCCAGAAAAGGGGAAATCATTTGAAATGTAAATAAAGAATATATCTAATAAACATATGATTACATAAAAAGAAATTGATACATATACCATTTAATTAAAAAGTAAAAAAAAAAATGATTATGCCAGTTGTCCTGCCATTTGGCCAGGGAGCCAGGAAACGCCACCGCCTTCTGTGTATAGCCCACCAGGAGAGAGATATCTCCTAGCAGTGTTTTCACTTTTGAGCTCAGAGGAGTAAGAACACAAGCTTACAGGCCCACAGGAGGAAAAAACTCCAGCCAGAGACAAGAATACCAACTAGCAACAGATGGCAAAAGGCAAGCACAAGAACCCTATCACCAGAAACAAAGGCCACATGGCAACATCAGAACCCAGTTCTCCCACCACAGCAAGTCCGGATACCCCAACACACCAGAAAAGCAAGAGTTGGATTTAAAATCATATCCCATGATGCTGATAGAGGGCTTCAAGAAAGACTTAAATAACTCCCTTAAAGAAATACAGGAGAACATTGGTCAACAGGTAAAAGCCCTTAAAGAGGAAACACAAAAATCCCATAAAGAAATACAGGAGATCATGGGTCAACAGGGAGAAGTCCTTTAAAAAGAAACACAAATTGCATGAATTCATTATTTTTAATTGCTGAGTAGTATTCCATTGTATAAATATACCACATTTTCTGTGATTGGGGAATAGTTGGGGGGGAGAGGAATTATGGGACGTATGGTGGGGGGGAACTGGGAAAGGGGAAAGCCTTTGGAATGTAAACATAGAATATAGAAAATAAAAATTAAAAAAAAAAAGAAACACAAAAATCCCTTCAAGAATGACAGGAAAACACAATCAATCAAGTGAAGGAACTGAACAAAACCATCCAGGATCTAAAAGTAGAAGTAGAAACAATTAAGAAATCACAAAGGCAGACATCTCTGGAGATAGAAAACCTTGGAAAGAATTCAGGAATCATAGATGCAAGCATCATCAACAGAATACAAGAGATAGAAGAAAGAACCTCGGGTGCTGAAGATACCACAGAAAACATTGACTCAACAGTCAAAGAAAATGCAAAATTCATAAAGCTGGTAACCATCCTGGGTTTTTTGTTACTCCAGATGAATTTGAGAATTGCTCTTTCTAGATCTATGAAGAATTGATTTGGGATTTTGATGGGGATTGCATTGAATCTGTATATTGCTTTTGTCAAGATGGCCATTTTTACTATATTGATCCTGCCAATCCAAGAGCATGAAATATTTTTCCATCTCCTGAGGTCTTCTTCGATTTCTTTCTTCAAGGACTTGAAGTTCCTGTCATACAGTTCTTTCACTTGTTTGGTTAAAGTCACGCCAAGTTACTTTATGTTGTTTGTGGCTATTGTGAAGGGTGTTATTTCCCTAATTTCTTTCTCAGCCTGCTTGTCCTTTGAGTACAAGAAGGCTACTGATTTGCTTGCGTTGATTTTATTTTTTTTAAAGATGTATTTATTATGTGTTAGTATACTGCAGCTGTCTTCAGACACACCAGAAGAGGGCATCAGATCTCATTAGGGATGGTTGTTAGCCACATATGGTTGCTGGGATTTGAACTCAGGAACTTCCAAAGAGCAGTCAGTGCTCTTAACTACTGAGCCATCTCTCCAGCCCGCTTGCGTTGATTTTATAACCAGCCACTTTGCTGAAGTTGTTTATCAGCTGTAGGAGTTCTCTGGTGGAGTTTTTTTTTGGGGGGGGGTAACTTACGTATAGCTAAAACTATTCTCAACAATAAAAGGACTTCTAGGGGAATCAATATCCCTGACCTCAAGCAGTACTACAAAGCAATTGTGTTAAAAACTGCATGGTATTTGTTCAGCGACAGGCAAGTAGATCAATGGAATAGAATTGAAGATCCAGAAATGAACCCAAAGACTCTTTGATAAAGGAGCCACAATCATCCAGTGGAAAAAAGATAGCCTTTTCAACAAATGGTGCTGGTTCAACAGGAGGTCAACATGCAGAAAAATGCAAATTGACCCACCCTTATCTCATTGTACTAAGATCAACTCCAAGTGGATCAAGGACCTCCACATAAAACCAGACACACTGAAACTAATAGAAAAAAAAAAAAAACTGGGGAAGACCCTGGAGGACATGGACACAGGGGGAAAGTTCCTGAACAGAACACCAATAGCTTATGCTCTAAGATCAAGAATTGACAAATGGGACCTCATAAAATTACAGTTTCTGTAAGGCAAAGGACACTGTCAGAAGGACAAAACAGCAACCAACAAATTGGGAAAAGATCTTCAGCAACCCCACATCCAACAGAGGGCTAATATCCAATATATACAAAGAACTCAAGAAGTTAGACCCCAAAGAACCAAATAACCCTTTCAAAAATGGGGTACAAAGCTAAACAAAGAATTTTCACCAGAAGAAATTCAGATGGCTGAGAAGCACCTTAAGAGATGTTCAACATCATTAGGGAAATAACACCCTTCACAATAGCCACAAACAACATAAAGTATCTTGGCGTAACTCTAACCAAACAAGCGAAAGATCTGTATGACAGGAACTTCAAGTCCTTGAAGAAAGAAATCGAAGAAGACCTCAGAAGATGGAAAAATATTTCTTGCTCCTGGATTGGCAGGATCAATATAGTAAAAATGGCCATCTTGCCAAAAGCAATATACAGATTCAATGTGATCCCCATCAAAATCCCAACTCAATTCTTCATAGATCTAGAAAGAGCAATTCTCAAATTCATCTGGAGCAACAAAAAACCCAGGATAGCTAAAACTATTTTCAACAATAAAAGGACTTCTGGGGGAATCAATATCCCTGACCTCAAGCAGTACTACAGAGCAATTGTGTTAAAAACTACATGGTATTGGTATAGCAACAGGCAAGCAGATCAATGGAACAGGATTGAAGACCCAGAAATTAACCCACAGACTTATGGTCACTTGATCTTTGATAAAGGAGCCACAACCATCCGGTGGAATAAAGATAGCCTTTTCAACAAATGGTGCTGGTTCAACTGGAGATCAACATGCAGAAGAATGTGAATTGACCCACTCTTATCTCCTTGTACTAAGATCAACTCCAAGTGGATCAAGGACCTCCACATAAAACCAGACACACTGAAACTATTAGAAAAGAAACTTGGGAAGACCCTGGAGGACTTGGGCACAGGGGAAAAGTTCCTGAACAGAACACCAATAGCTTATGCTCTAAGATCAAGAATCGACAAATGGGACCTCATAAAATTACAAAGTTTCTGCAAAGCAAAGGACACTGTCAGAAGGACAAAATGGCAACCAACAAAGTGGGAAAAGATCTTCACCAACTCCACATCCGACAGAGGGCTAATATCCAATATATACAAAGAACTCAAGAAGTTAGACCGCAAAGAAACAAATAACCCTATCAAAAAATGGGGCACAGAGCTAAACAAAGAATTTTCACCAGAAGAAATGCAGATGGCCGAGAAACACCTTAAAAGATGTTCAACATCATTAGTCATCAGGGAAATGCAAATCAAAACAACCCTGAGATTCCACCTCACACCAGTCAGAATGGCTAAGATTAAAAACTCAAGAGACAACAAGTGCTGGCAAGGATGTGGAGAAAGAGGAACACTCCTCCACTGTTGGTGGGATTGCAAAATGGTAAAACCGCTCTGGAAATCAGTTTGGCGGTTCCTCAGAAAATTGGGCATGTCACTTCCAGAGGACCCTGGCATACCACTCCTGGGCATATACCCAGAGGATTCCCCTGCATGCAATAAGGACACATGCTCCACTATGTTTATAGCAGCCTTGTTTATAATAGCCAGAAATTGGAAGGAGCCCAAATATCCCTCAAAGGAGGAATGGATACAGAAAATGTGGTATATTTATACAATGGAATACTACTCAGCAATTAAAAATAATGAATTCATGCAATTTGTAGGTAAATGGTTAGACCTGGAAAATATCATCCTGAGTGAATTAACCCAATCACAAAATAATGCACATGAAATGCAATCACTGATAAGTAGATATTAATGAACCCAGAAGCCCTAAATACTCAAGACACAAATAGCAAGTCAAATGATTCCCAAGAAGAAGAAAGGAGAGAACCCCGGGCCTGTAAAGATTGCATCCAGTTTAGTAAAGAAACCGATGGGGGAGGTGGAATGATTGGGGAACAGTTGGGGGGGGGAGAGGAACTATGGGAACTATGGTGGGTGGGAACTGGGAAAGGGGAAAGCCTTTGGAATGTATACATAGAATATAGAAAATAAAAAAAAAAGAAAAAAAAAGAGATGTTCAACATCATTAGTCATCAGGGAAATGCAAATCAAAACAACCCTGAGATTCCACCTCACACCAGTCAGAATGGCTAAGATTAAAAACTCAAGGGACAACAGGTGCTGGCGAGGACTTGGAGAAAAAATGAACACTCCTACACTGTTGGTGGGATTGCAAGATGGTACAACTGCTCTGGAAATCATTTTGGCGGTTCCTCAGAAAATTGAGCATGTCACTTCCAGAGGACCCTTGCATACCACTCCTGGGCATATACCCAGAGGATTCCCCTGCATACAATAAAGACACATGCTCCACTATGTTCATAGCAGCCTTGTTTATAATAGCCAGAAGTTGGAAGGAGCCCAGATGTCCCTCAAAGGAGGAATGGATACAGAAAATGTGGTATATTTATACAATGGAATACTACTCAGCAATTAAAAATAATGAATTCATGCAATTTGTAGGCAAATGGTTGGATCTGGAAAATATCATCCTAAGTGAGTTAACCCAATCACAAAAGAATACACTTGAAATGCAATCACTGATAAGTGGATATTAATGAGCTCCAAAGCTCTGAATACTCAAGGCACAATTAGAAAATCAAAAGATTCCCAAGAAGAAGGAAGGAATGGACCCTGGTCCTGAAAAGACTGGATCCAGATTTGTAGGAGAGTATCAGAACAGAGAAATGGGGGGGGGTGATTGGGGAACGGGTAGAGGGAAGAGGACTTATGGGACATATGGTGAGGAGGGAACTAGGAAAGGGGAAAGCCTTTGGAATGTAAACAAAGAATATAGAAAATAAATTAAAAAAAGAAAAAAATTAAAAAAAAAAAACAGGAAAAAAAATAAAGCTGGTAACCCAAAACATCCAGAAACTCCAGGATACAATGAGAAGACCAAACCTAAGGATTATAGGTATAGATGAGAGTGAGGATTTACATATTAAATGTCCAATAAATATCTTCAACAAAATTGTAGAAGAAAACTTCCCTAACCTAGGGAAAGAGATGCCCATGAACATACAAGAAGCCCTCAGAACTCCAAACAGACTGTACCAGAACAGAAACTCCTCCTGGCACATAATAATCAAAACACCAAATTTACTAAACAAAGAAAGAATATTAAAAGCAGTAAGGGAAAAAGGGCAAGTAACTTATAAAGGAAGACCTATCAGAATAACACCAGACTTCTCACCTGAGACCATGAAAGCTAGAAGATCCTGGGCAGACCTCATACAGACTCTAAGAGAACACAAATGCCAGCCCAGAATACTATACCCAGCAAAACTCTCAATCATCATAGATGGAGAAACCAAGATATTCCATGATAAAACCAAATTTACACAATATCTGTCCACAAATCCAGCCTTACAAGGGATAATTGATGGAAAAAGTCAATAGAAAGAGGGATACTACACCCTAGAAAAAGCAAGAAAGTTCCAACAAACCCAAAAGAAAATACCCAAAACAAACATAAAAATAACATCAAAAATAACAGGAAGCAACAATCACTATTCCTTTAATATCTCTTAACAACAATGGACTCAACTCCCCAATAAAAAGAGACTAATGAAATATTTCTCATGTAAATCTTCAATTTTATCAGAAAATGTTTGTAATTCCCCTTTTAATTAATTTAGTAATGATTTTTTTGTGTCTACCATTTTATCTGCATCATTTTTCATGATAATCCTTAATTTTAACATGTCTTTCTATATACTTCCTCTATTTTATCAGAAATGTTTTCCACAAATGTTTATAATTCCACCTTCAATTAATTTAGAGTTTTTATATCTACCATTTTATATGTAAAATCTTCCATGAAATAGTCAATTTTAACATGTTTGTCTATATATTTCTTGAATTTTACCAGAAATACTTTCCATGTAAATCTTCAATGTTACCCGAAAATGTTTATAATTCCACCTTCAATCAACTTAGAATTATCTTTATGCCTATCATTTTATCTATATAATTTCCATGATAATCTTTAATTTTAACATGTTTTTCTATATATCTCTTCAATTTTATCAGAAATATTTTCCATGTAAATCTTCAAGTTTATCAAAACAAAGTTTCTAATTCCACTTTTAATTAATTTAGGAATACTTTTATGCCTACCATTATTATATCTATATAAAATTTTCCTTGATAATCTTCAATTCTGAAATGTTTTCTACATTTTCTACAATTTTATCAGAAATATTTTCCATGTAAATCTTCAATTCTCTCATAAAATGTTTCTATCCCATATTAAATTAATTTAGCAATGTTTTACATGTCTACTAATTTACTCTTTAATTTTCCATGAAAATTGTCAATTTTAATGTGTTTATCTGAAATATTTTCCATGTAAATCTTTAATTTTATCATAAAGTGTTTTACTTACCTTTTCAATAGAAAATTAATTAATTAATTAAAAAAGATTATATCAAGTATCAATAAGTGGGGCCACCCACCCATTTCAAGAATATTAACCCAGAATTGTTCCTGTCTAAAGGAAATACAGGGACAAAGAGTGGAGCAGAGACTGAAGGAAAAGCCATCCAGACACTGCCCCACCTGGGGATTCATCCCATATGCAGACACCAAACCCAGACACTATTGCTGATGTCAAGTAATGCTTGCTGACAGGAGCCTGGTATAGCTGTCTCCTGAGAAGCTCTGCTAGAGCCTGACATATAGAGGCAGATGCTCACAGCCAACCATTGGACTGTGCACAGGGACCCCAATGGAGGAGTTAGAGAAATGACTGGAGGAAATGAAGGGGTTTGCAACTCCATAGGAAGAACAATAATATCAACAAACCAGAGCTCCCAGAGCCTAAACCACCAAACAAAGAGTACACATGGTGAGACCCATGACTCCAGCTGTATATGAAGCAGAGAATTGCCCTATCTGGCTGGCATCAATGCGAGGGAAGGCCCTTGGTCATGTGAAGTCTCGATGTCCCAGCATATGGGATGCTGGGGCAGTGAGTAGGAAGTGGGTTTGTGGGAGGGAGCACCCTCATAGAATCAGGGGGGAGGGGAGATGGCATAGGGGGTTTGCAGAAGGGAAACCTGGAAGGTGGATAACATTTGATATAAAATAAAATAAAAGTCAATAAGGTCTTAATGCAAAAACATTGGACATGTAGTGATTATTAAAAGTGGATGTTGAGTCTATGATGTTCATACCAGTAGACTTTCTAATTTTAGTTATGTTTTAGACTTCCTAATAAAAACAAAAATGTAATCTGACTGTATAATCTACACTTTTACACTTTTGCCTCTTTTCTTACTCATTCACTGACATCAAGTTTGACAGATATTTTACACACTCTACTTTTGCTGAGCCTCCCAAAGACACTCATTTTAGATTTCATTCGAGCCATAGTGCTGTTTTTATTAACATTTCAGTAGTTTACATAATAATAAATTCAATCATAAATCACATTATAATGTACAAGTAGTATCAATAGATTTGGAACAAACTAATTCTTGCTAAGCATCTAACTCAAGTTGAAGTATTGGGGAGAATGAGACAGGTCGTATCACATTTCCTTTAGCCATATAATTAAGATGAAACAGTAAGTAGATGGTATCCATTGGTCATTGGGTCTTTTTTTTTTAAGCTAGCAAAAGTGCCTTTATTCAGAAACTGATATATCAGGAAATGGCTGGGTTCAGGATCCAAACTAAGTCAATGGTGGGGGTATGGGGCAGGACAGAGTAACCTTTTTAAAGCAAAAAATTACAAGTTAATTAGGTTAGGGGCAAGGGTATTAACTTTGCATCTACTCACTGACCCCCTCCCAGTCAACATCTCCCACAATCCTTCCCCTATGCCTCTCCCCTGAGTGAGTGGGGGTCCTGATACCCTGGGGATTCTCACTGCTTTTTTTTATTAAATATATTTTTATTGGATATATTCTATATTTACAATTCATTTCCCTTTTTCTGGTTCCCCACCCCCCCAAAGGTCCCACATGCCCTTTTACCTCCCCCTGCTCCCTCATCCACCCCTTCCCTCTTCCCTGTTCTTGTATTACCCTACACTGATGCTTTGATCCTTTCCAGAACCAGTGTCCACTCCTTTCTTCTTGTCAGACATCATTTGGTACGTGAATTGTGTCTTTGTGTTCCAAGATTCTAGGCTAATATCCACTTATCAGTGACTGCATACCATGGGTATTCTTTTGAGACTGGGTTACCTCACTTAGTATGATGTTCTCCAGCTCCATCCATTTCTCTAAGAATTTCATGAATTCATTGTTTCTAATGGCTGAATAGTACTCCATTGTGTATATATACCACAGTTTTTGTATCCATTCCTCCGTTGAGGAACATCTGGGTTCTTTCCAGCTTCTGGCTATTATAAATAAGGCTGCTATGAACATAGTGGAGCATGTATCCTTATTGCATGCTGGGGAATCTTCTGGGTATATTCCCAGGAGTGGTATGGCTGGGTCCTCCGGAAGTATCATATCCAGTTTTCTGAGGAACTGCCAGACTGATTCCAGAGTGGTTGTACCAGCTTGCAGTCCCACCAGCAGTGGAGGAGTGTTCCTCTTTCTCCACATCCTCTCCAACACCTGATGTCTTCTGAGTTTTTGATCTTAGCCATTCAGACTGGTGTGAGGTCAACTCAGTAAGCTGAATAAGTGATAATATAACAAGACTCTATTGTATACTCTGTTGGGACTGTTGTACATTTCCCCTACTTTTCAACCTTGAATGGACTCCATTTTACCATCTTAAAAATATTAAACACAATTGTGATACCTCAAATAATCTTCCAGAGTACATTGGAAACCGTTAGAATACCAGTTTTTCAGTTAGTTCTATTTGGCATTATGGGGTGATACAGTACTTTCCATAGTCTTCTTATAGTGATGTTGTGTTTCCTTAAAAGTCTCCATCAGTATATTCATTTAAAAAAATAGAAATAATTTTTAATATTAGTATGAGTAGTAGTCCATCTGTTTTAGAGACATTGGCTTTGTCAAAAAGCCTGATTGCACACATTAAGCTTCCTTGTAACAGTATCAAGAATTCATTAACATGCTGAGAACAAAGTGCCTACCAAGAGAAACAAAGATGTAAGCTTGTAGTCATGAACTCAGGATGGCATGGGTGATGTGACACAGTAATGATTTTAATTATAAAACTGTAGAGACTAAAATTCCCTCTTTTTTCCTCCCTCCATGACAAACACAAGAACTTCTAGTAATAAAAGCACTGTTCATAGTGTCCATTGAGTTTCTTTGCTCAAACTCATAACTGAGGCTATTGAAAAGGCCTCTTTCCCTTGGGCTAAGCACTTTAGTATGACTAACTCATGAACACATAGGAGCAAGGCAATTTGCTCCTCTGTTTTTGTTCTCTAGTCCGTGGTAGCAGCATGCATTCCGAGTCACGCAGAGTCCACTCTTCAGAATGCATGCTGGAAGCTCAGAGGGGCTAATAATCAAATTAGGCTTCTAACAAATGGCAATTTATAATGCTGAAACTAATGAGAGGTCAAAGAACTAAGCTCTGCAAGGAGTTTTAATTATCCTGTCCTTTGTGACTCCACAAGAACATTTTTAAAAGAATACTGTCGCACAGTATTCGACTGGTACTTTTTAGTTTCATTAAGAAGATTTACATAACCTATTACATAAATGGGAAATATGCACTTTATTTCCAAGAAGAGCAGGAACCTGAAAGCTCTTCGGAGTTGGAAACCAGTGACTGACTTAGTTTGATGTTCAATTAAAAGACCACTCATGGAATATTCTCCTCCTACAAGCACTGCTGAGTGGGAGATTCAGACAGACAATACCCATTCCTCTAGAAAGGATGAAGTACATAAAGAGGACCGAAGCAAACTGCTCAACTCCACCTAAATACTGCTTTGGTTTCCTATGTCATTGCTAAAGTTTTCTTATTTCCACATCTCAAGATGATCTGTGTGCTCACAAGCACCATGCCATGACTACCATGTCCATTATTTCTACAGGTCAAATGCTCTTGTCTTTCATGAACTTCTTGGAAGGGGTCTCTGTTTGCAAACGTTTGGTTTGCTAGACATGAGGTAGACTAACACAATATGGCAAAAAAAAATCAATGAAGTGATGGCTGAGGACTGATGCACCTGCAGATCTGTAACAGAGTAAGATGCCATGTGACTACACAGCTGGGAAGAAAACACAGCCACTCACAACCAGTTGCAACCCCTATGGCCAACTGCCTTTGTTTTACTGTAATGGCATCCCTGTAAAATTCCCTGCTCCCACTATGCATTTGAGACCATAACACATGTGAAAACCTCATTTAAGGAAAGAAAAGGGGTGTAATTCTATTCCTTCTAACCTCTGCCCTTTACTTATGAATAATTCTCCTCTCTATTAAAGGTTTCCCATAAGGCAGCTATCCAACATCACAGTCACATGGCTGGAACTTGAGAAGTACACATTCTTCCTTCAATATATCCTTTTACCCTGCAATAAATTGCTTCCCAATTAACTCTCTTCCAGTGACAATGACAGTCAGGTTTTACCACAGGTGACACAGAAAGTAGTGGCAAAATTAAGTGAGAAGAGCTATGATCTCAATAGGTGCCCTTTTAGGCAAAAATAAAATCCAAATGATACAGCATCTTAAAAGCTAGAGAAATGATTGATTTGGAAGTATTGGAGATTTTAACGTCAATCAACTTCCAACACTGCCCTAGAAAGGCTTTTGCTGCTGAAGGGGTTAACTGTCCAAAGGTAAAGTTCCCCAGTCAAGCCAATTTAAAACCAAAGAATGCATCTGGGCAAAGGGCTTTCTTTTATCAATAACTCTGTCAATAAAACAGCAAATGGAACACAAGAAAATCGAGTATATCTATAACAGCAGGGCAGCAAGACAACTTGCCCAGAGCACTGAGGGGTTTAGGTGGTGAACTATTTGCCCTTGTTTTTGAAAAAAAAGAGAGGAAAGTTGTTAAAGTACAAAACCAAATACTGAGAAATTGTAAGCAATGCAAATTTCAAAAGTTTCCTTCCAAAAAAAAAAAAAAAAAAGACGCAGTCTGGAAATTCTTGTACAAAACCTGCCATTGCCATGACCTTCCATGTGGCATGCTTTATTGTACTTTTAAATTATTAGTCTATTGTTTTATGAGACAGTATAGCTTAAAGGCTTAAAGCAAGTGCCCTAGAGTCAAACTAAATCCTAGTTCTGTCACTGATGAGCCGTGTAGTCTGAATCAAGTTACTTTATTTCTAAGACACAGTCTTGTTTTCAAAACTGGAATGACAGTAAGGCAGCTAGAGGACAGAATTTGAAGCCTACTATACTGGGTTCAAATCTTCTGTTCCACCACATACCAATAATGTGTGACCAACCTGGCAGGGATAAAGATATTCTAAAGATAGACACTTTTGTTTTTTCCTTTGGCCCTCAGACTCTTGAACAATCAGCTTCTAGATTTTGGAATTTCCCAAGGAATTCCATACTAGGAGAAGGAACAGTCTGAAGCTTGGCATGAGCCAGAAGAGGAGCTTATCTTCCAGGAAGAGATTTCACACAGTTCTGACATGTTTCTTCAACACCTTGCTGAGCAGACTACAGTAGAGACAGTGATGGCTCAATGATGGGTAGAATCATATCTCAACAAGGATTGTTTTGTTATGCATAATTTTTGCCTTCTGTGTAAAACTTACCTTACATCATGACATAAATGTTGTGCCTGAGAGAGGTCACTGGATATCATGTCTTTATTCATTTTCTTCCTAGTGTGACCTCATTGAATATATCTTCTTTTCAGTGTTATTTGCCTGTTTAGTTGACCTATTTAGATGCACGAGCTAGCTTAGTTTATTAGGGCTGCCAGGACCCAAGTTCTAATCCTAACAACTCTATCAACACAAATTCCTTAACTTGCCTGAGGCTCAATTAAGCAGAGCTAATAGCTGTCACTTCAAGAAGTCAGTTTGGAAATCATAGAACACATGTGCTGCATGTGGTTAAGGTCCAGTGACTATATCATCAACAAGTATCTCAAAGGTTGTTATAAAGATGAAATGTGATCATGAGTGAAAATATGTGAGCAAAAAAAATTAAGAAAGTATGTGAGCAAAGTATATAATTGCTGGTTAATATGTGCTTAAGTAATTGCTGGTATGGGAAAGAAAATTATTTCCTGTACCATTTTGTTTTACATCTGCAGACATATGAATTAAACTAATATTAGATAAATTAACAAGTGAAAACAATATTTTTAATTAATATTTATGTATTAGTATTTCTTAGAAATAGATATGTTCAAAGAATTAGAACTCAAAGAAATGCTTATTTGATGGACTTAACAACAACAAAGAAGGGTTGGGATTGCATTTTAAGAGACACTAGACCATGGAGAAGTGCCTAGGAAATAAATGGGAACCTAATGGATGATAAGAGTAATTTTTGTAATGTTTGTAAGGTTTATTTAAACAAACTGATCTTGTCAATTTCCATCCCCAGTCCTGAGTGGCTCTTTACTTCCTGGAATAAGAGAGAAAAACACTCACCAAAAGGTTATATCCTGCTTTTAGGCAAGTAAGAAAAGTGCAGAGAACACCTACTATTTGTTTACTACTTCCTTTCTTTTCAAAATGAGTGTTTCTTCTCTGTTTCTCTCTACTCAAAAGAAAGAATTCAGATGAAAGACAATTTAAACAAAGTTATGTTAGCAAAGCAAAGCAAAGAAATGGAGCCTGTGTCAGGCTGACCAAACGGGAGGTAGCAGTAGGAGAGCTGGCGTGTGCTGATTTGTAGTGGGCTGTCAGTATTTATGAAATAGGTACCATAGTCATGGGGGCAAAGTCATCCTTTTCTCATCCCAAATCATGGCTGTCAATCTCAGTATCTGCCCAGAAGGGGGGAATACAGAAGAACAGGAAGGGAACAAAACCCAAGCTGTTCCAGTTAAGCTGATGGTGTAGTCAGCCACATGGGTGGCAAGCACATTTATGACAGACAAAGTGTTAGAGAAAACATGCTTACAAAACAGTAGAAAAAAAAAGGTGATACTTTATTGATGTATGAAGCATGGCCAGGACTCTAAGAGATTGGACTAGGAGGAAGAAATTCTAAGGAAGAAAAATGCATTATCTCATTAAAAGGATACTGGTTCTGCCTACTTGTGGCATACTTAAGATGAACTTGCCTTATTAAGCATTATCTCTTAAACAGGCCATGCTTCTGCCAACTTATGGGAAGAACGAGACAATGGCATGTCTCCTCCTAAGGCTGATTCCATTTCTTACTGTTAACTATCAGAGAAATAAACAGTGTTACTGATAAAGAGACAACAATTCAGTGATCAATTGTCTTGAAAAGATTGATTGAAACAATAGATGATTCCTAAGAAAATTGAAAATCTCCAATGTAAGTGTTATAGGCACAACATAAAGAAAGCTCTCTCCAACTAAATGTGTGTGGAGCTTTGTTATGTCTAGGCCCCCCAAAAAAGGTCCTTATTTTCACTTTCCATACGAACTATACTATTTTTATATCTTTTATTTCTAACTTCTCTTAAATTGTTTCCAGTTGTTTATTTGAATATGAGAGTTTATCTCATTACAGTATCTGGAAAACAATAACATTTGCCATAAATAGAAGACAAGTGTTAAAATGAACAAAAGTGTAAAGAAAGCAAAATACTGATCTCAAAATTGAGTTAAATAGCCTGTGGCCTTGAGGCCTGCTTTATTCTCTGTTAAATTCTAATTGGTTTAATTAGAATGTGGAGAAATGATCAAGATAAACTTGCAGCAAATAACTGAAAGAGAATTCAAGACGAAACACCTTCATTATATAATTCTGTATGCATGAATGTCTATTTCATCTGTGGATACTCTTAAATTATCATGTGTGCCGTCAACACCTATGGCAAAGCATAGAATTCAATGACCAATAAAGAATGGTTTGGGGCTGGAGAGGGGTTCCAGTGATTAGAAGCATTTGCTCCTCTTGGGAGGGTCCAAATTCAGTTCCCATTGCCTAAACTGAGTGTTCTATGACCAATACACGCTTCTGGAATCCACAGGTCCTTACACATACACAGGTACAGATACATGCATACATGCATGCAGGCACTTATACTTATGTATGTAATTAAAAATAAAATAACATTTAATATATAGATAGAGCCAGGCATAGTGGATCATATCTTTAGCCCAATCATCTGGGAAGCAAAAGCAGAGAGATCTCTGTGAGGTGAAAGCCAATGTAATCTATATATAAAGTACAGTTGGGCCAGGGCTACATACTGAGACCCTGTCTTCCCTCTCTTTCTTCTTAGCTGATTGCTCTGGAATGAATCACCCTCACTATTTTTATAGGTTTTCTTTGAGAGAGAGGGTCAGAGAACACATGTCATAACTCTTATGTGGAGGTCAGAGAACAGTCTGGGATATTTGTAATCACTTTATGTCTGGTTTGAGGTGAGGCCTCTTGTTTGCTGTTGCTTTTACCAGACAAGGTGGCTTACAATCTTTTGGAAAGTCTCTACTTTTCATGTTACCATGGAAATACTGACGTTATAGACACAAGTTACTGCATCCAGTTTTACATGGGTTCTAGCAATCTGAAGTCAAGTTCTGAACTAAATCATTTCCCCTACTTTATTTTTGTTTGTTTGCTTGTTTGAACCAAGTCTACCAACTCTGTTATCTTTATAGCCTGTTTTGGGGCCTTGAACAAGCCCACCTATTTTTCCCTATTTTTCCCTATATTTCCCCTATTTTTCAAGGCTGATTGGTCAATCCTTCCTGGAGATAACCTTTTGCCTTACTCATGCCTGCAATCCAAACACTCAAAAGATTGAAGCAATAGGAATGCTAGTGAGATCAAGTCCTTTCTGGGCGACATAGAAAGTTCTAGACTAAAAAGAAAATGGAAGAAGTAATCAATAAATAATGAGTCACTACTTGATATGAGGATGTAAACCCAGAAAACTACTTTAAAAAAAACAACACAGGTTGATTTTGATGTAGAATAAAATCTCAGAAGCAGGGATATATTGTAACAAGGGCTAATAAAGACAAGGGCAGTCACTTAATAACAGCTGTGTAGACATAGAAGAGTTGAAAGATTGAAGGGAAAATCCTCTAAAGGAAGTAACATGTTCCAGACCCAAAGCAAGGTATATAGTGTAGAATTTAACTGCAGCATTTCCATTAGTAATGAAATGAAGTTGAAAGGGGAGGGGGTGGGAAGGAGGAGGAGAAGCTTCCAGCAAAAACTGAAAGAAAAGCTCAAGGAAGAAGGGAATTGATTTACAAGAAAAGATGAAAAGAATTTAAAATGTGACTTTGTTAAATGATCACGAAGCAGGGGTGTGATGACAGTTTACAAATGTTTTAGTCCTATACTAAAAAGAGGAGGAGGCATTTGTTAAGTGGAAACAAAAAGAGATAATTAGACATTAAGAGGATTTAATTGATCAAATTCTCATTCCATAGAACTCAAGCTAAGCAGGCCTACTCTGCAGTGTATCCATGTATAACTTCTGCCCCAAAGGATGTGCTCTACGGAGCTTCACCCAAACAACACGGGGCTCTAGTGTTTCTCCTCACCACACACTTCCTCAGTCCTACATGTGGTTCTTCCTCTTCTACACTCCTTCTGTTCTAAAACTCTCGAGTCCCACAAAGAAAGCCTGTAGATGAAGGAGCATCATAGAAGGCTCTGTACTGGACCTTACAAGACCTTCTTATACTGAAAAGCTGAAATATTAGATGGCAGACACTAACAAAGCTGATGAGATTTAAAATTCCCTCCCTTTACCTCCCTCCATCCCTATCCCTCTCCCCCTCCCTCCTCTCCTTCCGCTCTTACACTTGTATGTGTATGTGTGCATGTGTGCATGGAGACTAGTTGTTCATTTGGGATGTTATTCTTTTCAGTGATTAATTTTAATTATCAGCTTGACAAAATCTGGAATCACTTGATAGGGAGACTTAGTAAAGAATTGTGTGAATTAGGTTGACCTCTGGATATGTCTAGGGGTGGGAATTCTGGAGTGCATAAATTGCTGTGGGAAGACCAAGGCTTAAAGTAGACAGTACTGTTTTCTGGTTTGGGGTCCTCAATTTTCCAAAAGAGCAGAAAGTGACCTGAGTCTAAATCTGCATGAATTCATCTCTTTGTGCTCCTGTCTATGGGTGTGACGTGACTATTTTAAATTTCTTCCATGAGGAACCTGGAACTGTGAGCTAAGATAAACCCTTTCTTGACAAGTTGCTTTTCCCCTTTTTAAAAAAGATTGATTGATTGATTGATTCATTGTTTGATGTATTATGTATAAGTACTCTATCTGTATGTATACTTGCATGCCAGAAAAGGGCGCATCAGATCCCACTGTAGATGGTTGTGAGCTACCATGTGGTTGTTGGGTCCTGTTGAACTCAGGACCTCTTAAAGAAAAGACAGTATGCTTAACTAGTGAGCTATCTTCTTAGCCCTGATAAGTCCCTTTTCATCTGGGTGTTTTATAACAGCAACAGAAAAGAAACTAGGACATTCCTTAATCACTTTTCATCTGATTGTTTAAGTGTCTCTCATTAAACCGGAGCTCACCAGTTCTTGATCAGTTAACTGGCAAGCCCCAGTGATCCTCCTTTTAGTGCCTCTCTAGTACCAGCATTACAGGCCAGCACCCAACCACATGTAGGTGCTAGGGATCAAATTCAAGTCCTTATGTGGGCATAGCAAGCGCTATATGAAATGAACCATTCTCTTAAAATATTTTATTCATTCATTCATTCATTCATTCATTTATTATACAGTGTTCTGTCTGCAGGTAGTAGGGCCAGCTCCAAGTTTCAAAATGTCACTGAATGCACAAGCCCTACTGCATTAGAAAATAGGAAGTAAATGTATGTCTTCATATACAAAGCAACTTACTATGTTGCTACTGGGAGTAGGATTATTAATCACTTTTTAAAGGAGCCCTATGAAGAAAAGAAGATGCTGCAATGAAATAAGTGAATGGTAAGTATAAAATTGTAGCCAAATGGGTACATCTTTATGTACTGCTGCCCCTACTAATCACACGTTTAGCAGAAAAAGAACTTCAGTAGTTCTTGATTTGATGCTAAACTGCCACCTTCAAATCTCAAACTAGTTAGTGACCAAAGTGTCTAAGGGATGTTGTAGTGATGACTGAAACGAACCTCTTCCACTTCCTAACAATCCAGACACAAGTCTGTAACTTCAAATCTTCATAACTATGCTGAGATTTGCATGTGACTCTGAATGGACCACCTCTATATCTCCCCGAGTCATTTACGGTTTTCAGTGACTCACTCTGCTACCCTGGACATGTCTGACTGTAGAACATTGTTTAGGCAACCAAACCTTTCCCAAGTAAAAGAATTAAGAAGTGTGGCATAGTGGCCTTTTCTGGAGACAGAGGCTGGACTAGATGGAGAAGAAATGCAGAGTAAGGGCTTGAAATCCACCACTTGATGAATTGCCGGAATCATTGCTGGGTTTCTGCCACCACTGTTTTATAAAGTAGCACCGTGCTATCCAAGGAATTTCCCATTACCAAAAACAGACTCTCTTTATTGTGTTTTAATTGGGCTTAATGTAGAACTTATTTGAATGTCTTCTTTGTACAAAAGTGCTTCTGAGGTAGTTAAAGCAAAAGATTAATTAAGCCTGTGAGCTGCTATGGTGGACCTGTACTGCTTCTCTTAGTCCATGACTGCTAGCATCCTCTCTTAGGAATAGAACCCTTCCTACCTAGAGGGAAACACTGATTATGTCATTTCAGTTCTGCCCCCTGGGTTATACTGGTGATCTCATGACACAGAAGGTTTACTGTTGGATTTTTTTAAACATATTTTTATTGTATTCTTTGAGAATTTCACACATGTATTGTGTGTGTTTTGGTCATATTCTTCAGCAGCCAGCTCCTCTTGGAACTTGCCAAGCCATGTCTCCTTCCCAAATTCATGTCACTAGTTATTTCAACTTACCAAGTCCAATTAGTGATGCAGGAATATTAAAGTGCTAACCTTTGTCAGAGAGCCATCAAAGCAACCGTGAGCCTGTGGCTTTTGGATTCTTGTCTTGCAAACCTAGTGTGAAATTCATGGCTGTCTTCATCTGTGTCCTATTTCTGTGAAGAGATACCACGAACATGAAAACTCTTATTTTAAAAAGCATTTAATTGGGGCTTGCTTATGGTTCAGAGCTTTTGTGCATTATCTTCATGGCAGGAAGCATGGTGGCACACAGGCAGACAAGATGTCGGAGAAGTAGCTAGGAATTCTACATCCAGAACAGCAAACAGCAAGAAGAGAGAGACTGTAAGCTTAGAATGGGCTTCTTGAAACCCCAAAGCCCATCCCTCACACACCAACCACCGCATACCCACCCTGTGACACACTTTCTCCAACAAGGCTACATCTCCTAATCCTTTCAAAAACTCTCTGGTGATTAAATATACAAATCTATTCTCACTCAAAGCACCACAGGAGGTAAGTTTTGGAGCAAAGTTTATTACAAAGTCATAGGAAGGAGCTTAAGGAAACAAAAGAACAGACTTGCTGTACAGTAGGAAGAGTCCCAGGAACTAGGAAACCATTGAGCTACTAGTCTGAGGCCAATTCAAAAGGACTTGTGGCATAAACTAGGGAGGATGAGCTGGCCTACTACCTACATGCCCAACTATTGCTCTCAGTTTCTGTATAGTACTTAGAGCCTTGTATTTACAAGTGCTCACTTAGAATAAAACAAAGAAACAGGAATCAGAACTTTCTTCTGACATTTGTGGCCATCAGTGTGTATTAGAGTTGCTTATAGGCTGTGATCTGTATAGTCCAACAATGGTAGTCTCCTACTGAAAAGGTAAAGAATCCTGTGGTTACTCAAATGAAAAGAATGTGCATCTCAGCACTCCCAATTTGTTGCTAGAGTCCCAAGGAATTCACAGAAAGCTCCTGGTCTCCAATCTATGGTGGAAATCCCAAGAAATATGTTCAAATGCCAGTGAAAGCATGCTTTAGCAACAGGCTGGGTATGAGGCCAGGCAGGCAAAGACCAAAGTATCCTTCTTCTTGTACTTTTATGTGGGCTGACACCAGAAGGTCTGGCCAAACTTGGTTTGGGTCTTCTCACCTCAAATGATCCAGCCAAGGAAATCTCTCACAGGAAAGCCCAGATACTTGGATTGGATGTAGTCAGGTTAACAACCCAGATTAGCTATCACAGTTGGTTTTGAGATGATGGATTGAGTGTTGCCTCAAACAAACTAGGCAAACACTATCTCTGAACTATACAATCCTGAGAGGATTACAGCAAGATATAAAGACAGGGAAACATATAGGGACACAGAAAGGAAAACTTCAGAAGGGAAGGGAGTCCTTTTTCCTGGGGTCTGGTCTGCTTCCCTGCTGATTAAAGCATGAAATTTCAGACATCTCTGAAACCCCAAACTGTCCACTACACAAATGTGTGTTTCCCAAAAGACATCCCATCAGTAGATAAACATACTCACTTCAGGTCAAAATGGTATAAAACCTTAAGTTTTTAGCACTCTTCTGTCACTTCTATGTATGAGCAATGTGTTTTCATAAGTGCAAATAGCAAATTTGTCTACAAAAGTTCTCCAATTTTTAAGGTGGAGGGCAAAGGTTAGCATCCCTTAGAAATGTAAATTGAGAGCTACCAAAAGTCTATACTAGCCCTTTACATTTAATTGTGACTCCCCCTTGAGAAGCTTATATCTGTACTTGGATATCTCCTCTTATTCCCCTGAGTAACTATCTTTCCCTTAACCTCTGTGATTAATATCTACATTTTAAAATGTTCCTTAATAAACCTCTGTGCTATCTAGTCATATGTCATCTTGGCATACAAACTAGAGTCATCTGAAAAGAGGGAACCACAATTGTGAAAATGCCTCCATAATATCTGTCTGTAAGGTATTGTCTTGATTAGTGATCAATGGCAGAGGGCCCAGCCCATTGTGAGTGGTGACAAACCTAGGCTTGTGGCTTATGGGTTCTACAAGAAAACAGGCTGAACAAGCCATGAGGAGCAAGCCAGCAAACAGCACCCATTCATGCCTCTGCATCAACTCCTGCCTCCAAGTTCTTGCCCTGTTTGAGTTTTTGTCCTGGTTTCCTTCAATGGACTGTGATATGTAAGCTAAATAAACCCCTTTCTCTCCAACTTGCTGTTTAGTCATGGAGTTTCATCACAAGTATAGTAACCCTAACTAAAACTCCAACTTAGCTTCATATTTGCTTTTGCTGAAAATTCTTCTCTTTATGAAATGTACAGGTGTCAATTTTGTTTTTTTTTTTGTTTTTTGTTTCGGTTTTGGTTTCGGTTTTGGTTTTGGTTTTGGTTTGGTTTGGTTTGTTTGTTTGCACAGATGTGCCTACAGGGAAAGGGGACTTCAGGCTATTTCAGGGCATGGGATGGAGTTGTAACATCACCTCCCTCCTTCTTGTTAATGACAGTGGTCTTATGACTTATGTGTGACCAATCGAAGTGATAGCAACAAATATCAGAGCTCCATGGACACCTCTGTAAAGTTTTCAAGTTTTTTCTTTATTACTGATCTAGGGATTCGACAGAGATATAGCAGAAATAGGAACAATTTTTCAGAAAAAGATACACTCCCAAGGACAGAAGTGGACAAGAGTAAAGAAAAAATTTAGTAGTTCAAACAGAAATGTTTTAAAACATATGGGGGGGGCTTTGTGTTACATAATACAATGCTTTGGGGTCTTCTTCACAGTATAGGCTTTCTCTGGTATGCTTAATCTGTTACAGCATCATGAATATACTATGCTGGAAACAGACAAACATGTTAGTGCGTTTCCAAAATGCCAGAACTAATCAAATACCAATGTATTCACCAAGCTAGTGGTTTCAATACCAGCAATCTGTCATACAATCCACCTACCTGTCTTAGTAGCCTGGCTAAAGTGAATGCATGCTCTTTTATTCTTATCTGAATTACCAGAATTAACTCATATATCACATGGCACCCAGTAAATGGGGGAGAAGGTACATGTGTATGGGTTACAGGATAAATATCAATTAAAGTGGCTACAGCAGAGTTCAAAGTGTTCCAGAAGTGTGCAGCAAGTCTCCACTGATAAGATAATGAACCAGACCAGTGCCTGGAAAGAGCTGCTGCTGGAGCTGCTGAAGACTGGGAGTGGGAGTGGAGCTGTTCTCGCTGTGAGGTAAAAGGTCAGAATTGTTCCAAAAACATGTGAGGAGCAGGAAACGATGTATCAGATCCAGGTGAGCAAACTCATAGATAGGCAAGCAGTCTAGAAGGCTGGGAGGGGACTGAGCCAAGCCAAAGCTCCAAGTATCCCAGGAATCAGGGCATAGTTTGGTTTTGGGCCATGCCATCAGACTGATAGGTGTCTATCACATTATGGTGTCCACGTCAAGGATTTATACTCTTTCCTTCTTCTGGAGTGTCTGCTAAGTTCTTGGACTTGGTTTCCATGGTTAATTTCAATAAACCCATGTGCCTCTTCAGTCGTGATTTATTCCAATAAATTCATGGAGTTGCTCCCTTTCTATTCCCAGCCATATGTCATTTATCACTCTGTGCTGCATGGGTGGTGCCTCACAACTGGTACAAATTCTGGGCCCACCCAAGTACTCCAGTTGACCCTTCTCCCTCAAACTGGACCCAAAAGGTTCTTGTAAAATGAAACCTGAAAAAATACTTTCTCTGATTTGGAGTAACTCAGGGTAAGGCATAACATGATCTTTCAACATTTGCGTAGTTATCCATATAATTTCATATATCATATCTCATGAGTATCTAAAATCTCCACTCAGGGGTGTGGATTTTAGTATTATAATGAATCATAAGCCACCTGCATGCCTTGGAGTGCCTTTGTGCCTGCTGTTAGTGGCTCCAGCCAGTTCTAGTTTGTCCTAGCTAGGGGTTTCAGCCTTCCTCTTTGACAACAGGCATTTTTTCCCCTCATATGATTACTTTTCAACCATTGTATAAGGCCTGTAGCACCTAGTCTCTGACTCATTATTCTGCCTTGTGATTCTCTGTGCTCTCAATGACTGTTCCAGCAATGAGTACATGATTCAATACCTGATACCAATCTATAGTAATTCCAAATTTGGTATATAGAAATCTGGGTGAAAAAAAAAAACATGCATTTTGAAGCTATGTTTTCTTTTAAAAAAAATAGTGAAAATTATTGAAATTTTCCTTCTCTGTTTTGCTAACAAGGTAACTTAAAAGAGGGTGAAATCATGGCATTCATGTCTTCATTTTGTATATGTTAGCTAAAGGCTCAGAGATAAATCAATGTCACTTACCTTTCTTCTTGGATCACCTTGAATTCCAGAAAGAGCCAAATGTAGCTGGACAAATAAATGCTGTGCTAGTTAGTTTTTGTCAACTTGACACAAGGTAGAGTCACTTGGGAGGAAGAATTAAGGCATTGCTTCCAGCAGATTGCCCTGTGGGCAAATCTGTGAGGCTTCGTCTAGATTGATGACTGATGGGGGAACACTGTAGGTACTAGACTGGTGATCCTTGATATAAGAAAACTGGCTAGATATGAGCACAAGCAGCAAGATTATAAGCAGATGTTTTCAATGGTCCCTGCCTCTATTCTTTCCATGATGGACTGTGATCTCGACATGTAAGCCAAATCAATTATTTCCTCCCTATCTCAGTTAGTTTCCTATTGCTGTGACAAAATACCAAGACCAAATCAATGCATAAAATTAAGTGCTTAAGTGGGATGGTGGTTAAAAAGGTTAGTCTATGATTGCAGACTGAAGGCATAGTAGAAAACAGAGCAAAAGCAGAGTAGGGGGAGAGATTAGAAATATTTAAGTTGATCCAGGAGTTGGGCAACTCGACAGTCTTCTGTGTACCTATCTTGCTGGGGGACATCTGCTTTGCAGGGAGTCTCATATTTAGAGGGAGTCCCACACTTAGAGGTGATGCCACCAACTTTGCTCCTGTGACTGACAGACTGCTGCTGCCAGGAACACAGGGAACATTCAAGTGTAAGGTCAGATGGGACACAGTCCACCAGGGCACCACCTGCACCCAGGACCTGGGCAGCACCACAGCCCTCTGCACACTTATCCTCCCAGGGGACCTCTGCTTTGCAGGGAGTCCCATATTTAGATGAAGTCCCACATTTAGAGGATAGGCCACCATATTTGCTCCTGGGACTGAGGAGACAGGTACAGCCAGGAACACAGGGAACACCCAAGTGTAAGATCAGTTGGGACACAGTCTGCCAGGGCACCACCTGCAACCAGTACCTGGCCAGCACCACAGCACTCTACCCAAGGATGCAGAGACAGACTTGCAGGCACATGGGAGGGACAAGCAGCAGCCAGAGACAGCAGGACCAAATAATACCAGACATAACCAGATGACTAAAGGCAAACATAGGAATGTTACTAACAGAAATCAAGGCAATATGGTACCATCTGAACCGAGTTCTCCCACACACCAAGTCCTGGATACCCCAACATACTGGAAAAGCAAGATTTGGGTTTAAAATCACGGTTCATGATGCTGATAGAGGGCTTCAAGAAGGACACAAGTAACTCCCTTAAAAAAAATACAGGAGAACATAGGTAAACAGGTAGAAGCCCTTAAAGAATTATAGAAAAGCACAATCAAATTGAACAAAACCATCCAGGATCTAAAAACAGAGGTAGAAACAATAAAGAAATCACAAAACAAAACAAATCTGTACACAGAAAACCTAGGAAAGTAGTCAGGATTCATAAAGGCAAGATCAACAACAGAATACAAGAGATAGAAGAGAAAATCTCAGAAGATACCATAGAAAGCATTGACTCAACAGTCAAAGAAAATGCAAAATGTAAAAAGCTCCTGACCCAAAACATCCAGAAAATCCAGGACAAAATGAGAGGACCAAACCTAAGGATTATAGGTATAGAAGAGAATGAAGATTTGCAATGTAAAGGGCCAGTAAATGTCTTCAACAAAATTATAGAAGAAAACTTCCCTAACCTAAAGAAAGAGATACCCATGAACATACAAGACACCTACAGAACTCCAAATAGATTGGACCAGAAAAGAAATTCCTCCTGTCACATAATAATTAAAACACCAAATGCAGTAAACAAAGAAAGAATATTAAAAGCAGTAATGTAAAAAAAAGGCCAAGTAACATGTAAAGGTAGACCTATCAGAATTACATCAGACTTCTCACTAGAGACTATGAAATCCAGAAGCACCTGGACAGATGTCATATATAGCTGAAGAAAACACAAATGTTGACCCAGGTTGCTATATCCAGCAAATCTCTCAATTACCATAGATGGAGAAACCAAGGTATTCCATGACAAAAACAAATTTATACAGTATCTTTCCACAAACCCAGCCCTTCAAAGGATAATGAATGGAAAACATCAACAAAAGGAAGAAAACTATGCACTAGAAAAAGCAAGAAATTAATCTTCTTGCAACAAACCCAAAAGAAAATAACCACACATACATAAAAAATTACATCAAAAACAGCAGGAAGCAACAATCACTATTTCTTAATATCTCTTAACATCAATGGCATCAATTCCCCAATAAAAAGACATAGACTAACAGACTGGATACTTAAACAGGACCCAGCATTTTACTGCATGCAGGAAACACATCTCTGTGTCAAAGAAAAACACTACTTCAGAGTAAAAGGCTGGAAAACAATTTTCCAAGCAAATGGTTCCAGGAAACAAGCCAAAGTAGCCATTCTAATATCTGATAAAATTGACTTTAAACCAAAAGTCATCAAAAAAGACATGGAAGGTCACTTCATACTCACCAAAGGAGAAATATATCAAGAAGAACTCTCAATTCTGAACATCTATGTTTCAAATGCAAGAGCACCCTCATTTGTAAAAGAAACTTTACTAAAGCTTAAAGTACACATAGCACCTCACACAAAAATTGTGGGTGACTTTCACACTCCACTCTCCTCAATGGACAGATCAGGGAAACACAAATTAAACAGAGACACAGTGAAACTAACAAAAGTTTTGGACCAAATGGATTTAATAAATATCTATAGAACATTTCAACCTAAATCAAAAGAATATTTCTTCTCAGCATCTCATGGTCCTTTCTCCAAAATAGACCATATAAAAAAAAGTGGCCAGGTATAAAATTAACTAAAACAAATCAGTAGCCTTCCTATACTCAAAGGATAAACAGGCTGAAAAAGAAATTAGAGAAATGACACCCTTCACAATATTCATAAACAATGTAAAGTATCTTGGTGTGACTCTAACCAAACAAGTGAAAGTTCTGTATGACAAGACTTCAAGTCTCTGAAGAAAGAAATTGGAGAAGACCTCAGAAGATGGAAAGATCTTCCATGCTCGTGAATTGGCAGGATTAATATATTAAAAATGACCATCTTGCCAAAAGCAATCTACAGATTCAGTGCAATCCCCATCAAAACCCCAACTCAATTCTTCATAGAGTTATAAAGAGAAATTCTCAAATTCATCTGGAATAACAAAAAACAAAGGATAGCTAAAACTATTCTCAATAGTAAAAGAACTCCTGGGGGAATCAGCATCCCAGACCTCAAGCAGTACTACAGAGCAATAGTGTTAAAAACTGCATGGTATTGGTACAGTGGCAGGCAGGTAGGTCAATAGAACAGAATTAAAGACCCACAATTTTTTTTCTTTTTTTTTAAATTTTTATTTTCTATATTCTATGTTTACATTCCAAAGGCTTTCCCCTTTCCCAGTTCCCCCCCACCATACGTCCCATAATTCCTCCCCCCCATCTATTCCCCAATCATCCCTCCCCCCACGATTTCTCTGTTCTGGGTCTACAAAACTGGATCCTATCTTTTCAGGCCCAGGGTCCTCTCCTTGAAGACCCACAAATTAACACACACACCAATGGTCACTTGGTCTTTCACAAAGAAGCTACAGCCAGTAGAAAAAAGATAGCCTTTTCAACAAATGGTGGTGGTTCTTCTGGCTGTAAGGATACAGAAGAATGCAAATCAATCCATTCTTAGCTCCTCATACTAAGCTCAAGTCCAAGTGGATCAAGGACCTCCACGTAAAACCAGACACACTGAAACTAATAGAAAAGAAACTGGGGAAGACCCTGGAGGACATGGGAACAGGGGGAAAGTTCCTGAACAGAACACCAATAGCTTATGCTCTAAGATCAAGAATTGACAAATGGAACCTCATAAAATTAAGAAGTTTCTGTACGGCAAAGGACACTGTCATTAGAACAAAATGACAACCAATAAATTGGGAAAAGATCTTTACCAACTCTACATCAAAGAACTCAAGAAGTTAGATTCCAGAGAACCAAATAACTCTATTAAAAATGGGATACAAAAATAAACAAAAAATTTTCACCTGAGGAATATCGAATGGCTGAGAAGCACCTAAAAAATGTTCAACATCCTTAGTCATCAGGGAAATTCAAATCAAAACAACCCTGAGATTTCATCTCATACTTGTCAGAATGGCTAAGATCAAAAACTCAGGAGTCAGCAGGTGTTGGCGAGGATGTGGAGAAAGGAGAACACTCCTTCACTGCTGGTGGGATTGCAAGCTGGTGCAACCACTCTGGAAATCAGTCTGGCAGTTCCTCAGAAAACTGGGTATGATACTCCCAGAGAACCCCCGCTATACCACTCCTGGGCATATACCCAGAGGACACCCGCCCCCCAGCATGTAATAAGGATACATGCTCCACTATGTTCATAGCAGCCCTGTTTATAATAGCCAGAAACTGGAAAACATCTAGATGTCCCTCAACAGAGGAATGGATATAGAAAATGTGGTATATTTACACAATGGAATACTACTCAGCTATTTAAAACAATAAAGTCACAAAATTCTTAGGCAAATGGGTAGAACTGGAAAATATCATCCTAAGTGAGGTAACCCAATCACAAGAGAACACACATGGTATGCACTCACTGATAAGTGGATATTAGCCCAGAAACCTTGGAATAGCTAAGACACAATAAACATAGCAATTGATGCCCAAGAAGAAGGAAAAACACAGTCCGGATACTCTGGTCCTTCTTACTAGGAGCTACAAAATACCCACAGTAGGAAATACAGAGACAAAGTGTGGAGCAGAGTTTGAGCAGAGACTACCCTACCTAGTGATCCATCTCATATACAGTTACAAAACCTAGATACTGTTATCAATGCTTGCAAGTACTTGCTGACCAGAACCTGATGTAGATATCACCTGGGAGGCCCTGCTAGTGCATGACAAACACAGAGGGGGACACTCTCAGCCAGCCATTGAACTGAGCACAGGATCCCCAATGGAGGAGCTAGAAGGGGTTTGCAGCGCCATAGAAGGAACAACTATATGAGCCATTCAGTACTCCCAGAGCTCCCAGGGACAAAAACATCAACAAGATAGTACATATGCTGTTACCCATGGCTCCAGAAGCATAGGTACAGAGGATGGCCTTTTTGGACATCAAAGGAAGAAGAGGTTCCCGGTCCTGGAAAGGCTCGATGCAGCAGTGTAGGGGAATACCAGGACATGGAAGTGGGAGGGGGTTGATTGGGGAACAGGGGGAGGGGAAATACCTTATGGGATATTGGGGGTGAGGGAACCAGGAAAGGGGAAATCGTTTGAAATGTAAATATAGAATATATCTAATAAAAATCAAAAATAAAAATAAATAAAAAGGAATAGTTCAAGTATTTAGAAACCCCAAATCCCTCCTCAAGTGAACCAAGTCTTCCAACAAGGCCAAACCTCCAACTCCTTTCCAACATGTGCCAACAACTGAAAACTGAGTATTGAAACAAATGAGTCTATAAGGGCCATTTGCATTTAAACCATTACATTTGATTTCCTCATCCTAACTTCTGTATTAGTTACTCTTCTATTGCTGCAACAAAACACCATGAACAAGACAGTTCATGAAGAATGTTTTTAATTTGGCTTATGGTTTCAGAGAGTTAGAGTTTGTGATGGCAGAGCAAGGGTATGGCATCAGGAGGAGCTGAGAACTTACATCTTGATCCAAAAGCAAGAAGCAAGAAAGAGAGTACACTGGATTGGTTAGAGTCTTTCTGACAACTCATCCCTAACTCTAGTGTCTCCTTCAGGAAGGCCACACCTTCTAATTCCCCAAACAGTTCTACTTACTGGAGACCAAATATTCAAAAATATGAGCCAATAGGAACCATTCTTATTCAAATAACCACAGTTCCAACGTGGTTTTAATCATAGTGTTTGGTAAAGCCAACAGTAAGCAAAAGACCAGATAGACACCCCTATATAAGGACAATTACCAAGAGAGTAGATACTGCTGGATCATACAATAGAAGGAATCATCTTTGCCTAACAGATTGGGTCCCCTTATGCAATGAAAGCAAATAAAAACCTAAAAATTTATAGAAATTGGAGCAGCAGAGATTGGCTGTTAATAGTACTTTCTGCTCTTACAGAGGACCAAGATACAATTCCTATCACCTCTGTGCTGGCTGTCAATTGTCTATAACACCTGTTTCAGGAAATCAAATGATCGTCTGAGGACTCCGGTGTGTGTGTGTGTATATATATATACATATATATGTATATATATATATATATATATACACATATATACATATATATGTATATATGTGTATATATGTATATATACATATATATACATACATATACATATATATATATATATATATATGTTTCACAGGCATACATGTAAAGAAATTACCCATAAAACACAAATTTTTAGACTAAAAAAAGAAAAAACAACTTCATATTACCACCCCTAAGGACTACCCCACAGGATAATGAGACAATGAGACAATGATGGGTCAATGATAGATCAAAGGACATCTTGACTAGGACTTCCTAATTATTCACATCTTAATTTATCTTTTGTTGCTGTTTAAGCCACATTTCAGTACCCAAAGTCTTTATTTTTAAGGTCATTGAACCCCTTATTTGTAACTCTTTCCAATGTGCCCAAATTGAATAAATTCTCTCTCTCTCTCTCTCTCTCTCTCTCTCTCTCTCTCTCTCTCTCTTTCTCTCTCTCTCTCTCTCTCTCTCTCTCCCTCTCTCTGTTTTCATCAGTATTGAGGGTATGTGGCCAAACATAGCTTGTTGGTCCTACTAAAGTCCAGGCTTTTACCCTAAAACCTTGAATTACTGGGAGACTGATGCCCATTCTGTCATTCCTGGTCCTATGTGGATGGATACTGTGTGAAAATCAAAAGAAGTAGAGGTAATAGATGGAGAGAAAATTGGAGCTCCTCATTCTAGCTGGGTCTGGAACTAAAGAACCCCACAGGCACAGTTACCAGTATGGCCATTCTTTTTCTCTTGCTAAGATTAGTTTCTATCAGAATTCTAACACAGTCAAAATATTCCCCAATAACACATTACCATATCTGTTCAGGAAAAAGAAATTAAATATAAAAGCATAATTTACCTTATAGAAGGCATTTCATTTTTAGAAGTTGAGCATGATCCTGAATCTGAAGAACCAAATCACACCATACCAACAATAAGACATTACTAAGGAAACTTTTTTTGAGGAAAGCACAAGCTGCTTTCATTCATTTTAGAATGAAACTGGAAAAGCCCTACATGTAACTTGCTTGGGATTTGGGTGAAGTTGTTGGGCTGGCTTTCATGATCCCTGAAAGGCTACCAGCAACTTTAGTCATTTTATTTCCTGAATTTAATTCTTACCCTTGTCAGCTTAGAAATTTGATTTAGCTGGTGCTGTAAGATAAGATCTGCCCCTCAGGAAAGGATTCCTATTAAGCAAGCTCAGAGACACTAAAATAGAAAACAAAGTACCTACTGATTAATAGATAAGGACAAAGACCATCACCCATTGGATCAGAACCTTTACCTCAGCAGATCATAGCATTTCACTCTTTAAAACACAAGTTACATATATATGTATATGTATATATATATATGTGTGTGTGAGTGTGTATGTGTATATATGTATATATGTGTATATATATGTATATGTATGTATATATATGTATATGTATGTGTGTGTGTGTGTATATATATATATATACATACATATATATATATATATATATATATATATATACACACATTCTGAAATTGTATACAAAATCATGAAACCGGAAATAAAGTTTTGGATTCCAATTTGTTTTTAAAAATTAGCATATGTACTCTAATGATTAGTCTCAGTTGTCAGCTTTCATGAGATCTAGAATTACCTAGAAATGAGCCTGTAGTAGTTTAAATGATAATGGTCCCTATTGTTTCATATATTAGAATATTGGCTCCCCAGTTGCTAGACCATTTAGGAAGGATTATGATGTGTGGCCTTTTGTAGAAAGAGGTGTGTCACTGTGGGGTGGGTTTTAAGATTTCAAAAGTCCAATCCAGAGCCAGCCTTTCTCTGCCACATATCTCTAGATCAGGATGTAAGCTCTCCACTACTGATGCTACACTATGACTACCTGCCTGCCCTCTGCAATGCTCCCTGCCCTGATGACCTGACTAACCTTCTGAAACTGTACACAAGCCTCCAATTACATGTTTTCTTTTATAAATTGTCTTGGTCATGATGTCTCTTCACAGTAATAGAACAATAAGTAAAACAGAAGTTATTACCAAGAACTGGGGTATTCCTGTGACAGACCTGACCATGCTCTTTGGAGAAATAGGGAAGACTCTGGGACTTTGGATTAGAAATATGATTGAATACTGTAAATGGTGCTTAATGGGCCATCCTAGCTGGAGCATGGCAGACAGTAGCACTGAAAGCAATATGAACTGTGGAAGCGTAGTCTAAGAGGTTTCAGAGGAGGAAAGTATTAGAAGCCATTCTTGTAATATGTTGGCAAAGAATGTAGCTGCTTTTTGCTCTTGCCTAAAAAAAAAAAAAACTGCCTTAGGCTAAATTGAGAAGTTTTGGACTAATGTCATTTGTAAAGAAGATTTCAAGCCAACCTAGAATTGACAATGTCACATGGTTACTAGTAATCATTCTCATGCAGATCTATAATGAAAAAGACCAAGCAGAACCAAAAGAAATACAAAATGTATGGGTTGAGGAGAAAAAGAGAACCATGAACTATAATGTTGGAGCCAAATCCTATATTCAAGCAGATAAAAAGTTTAAGGAGATGCCAGACGCTATACATGGAATAAAGATAATGGCACTCTCAGAAATCAGCCAGGAAATTCTGTAGCCTGTGAAGAGAAAAGGCCTGAGGCATATATTTGGCCTACAACAACAACAGTGGGAACCATATGTAAATATAATTCAAGGTAGGTGTCAATTCCATCTGAAGCAGGCAGCAGAAGTTAACATCTTCAGACTCATGATTCTAGTTTTATACTTAAGACAGAGAGAGAGAGGTATAAAAGTGTTGTAGAATCTTTCTTCATGGATAAGGGAAACCACTAAAGCAGGGAGAGAGGTCATAGTGTGATGCTATGAACATGTAGATTGTGTTGGAGACCACAAAATGTTGAAAATGTCAGTGTGGGTCCATGCTCCACCCTGAAATCAGAGGAGCCAGATTTGGGAAATGCCTCTGAGGATGAAATATGGAGAGTGCTTGACTCTGTTTTTCTGCACCCCTGACATCTTGGGTGCTGAGCTTTAGGGAAGCTCCAAGACACTGCTCAGGGGATGGGAGAGGGCAGTCTAACACCTGGGAGGCCAAAGTTGGGATTACCTGATTCCTGGGCACCCAGTTGCCATTGAGGTGTTGCCCAGAAGAGTCCGGAATGAATGGACCTGTGATGAGGCCTGGGAGGGCACGGAATGAGGACCACAATGAACCGTTTGTAATGGTAATTTATACCCTGTGCCACTGTGTGTTGGAAGTGTGAGATCTGCTTTCTCAGTTGAGGTTCCCTCTTCCCAGAGGATCCTAGCTTGTGTCACGTTAAAAAAAAAGCCAACTAAAACATATATGATAGTGTAAACCCACTACCTGGTGACCAGAATACCTTTAGAAGGTACTGCTAGAGGAGAAAATTCCTGATCAAGAGAATACAATCTCTAGCCTCAGTGGAAACCTAACATTTCTATTGGGCTGGTTCAATCAGTTTTTATAAAGACCACCCCTAAAAATATGAGCTCACGTTAAGCCATGCTAAAGAAATAGGTAGAGTAATGAGTCGTTTAATGTGATACTATACTTTCCCTTCCTGGAATCTTTGGTCCTGGTACACAAGCTTGTGGACCACAATATAACTTTTCCTTTTAGTCTTTCTACCTCTCGTCTCAACATTTTTGAGCTCTCCATCACACACCCTACAAATATTTTGAGCTTCCTTAATCTCTCTGTAAAACTTCCCTTCTATGTTGGCTAGTTTTATGTAAACTTGACACAAGCTAGAGTCATTTTGGAAGAGAGAACTTCAATTGAGAAAATGCCCCCCACCACATTGCCCTTCGAACAAAGCTGTGATGTCTTCTTGATTGATGATTGACGATTGTTGTGGGAGGGCCCAGCATAAAGTGGATGGTGCTACCCCTGGGCAGTTGGCATTGGGTACAATAAGAAATCAAGCTGATCAAGTTATGAGGAGCAAGCCAGTAAGGACTTCTCCCTGGCCTCTGCATCCCACCCTGCCTCCAGATTCTTGCCTTTAGTTTCTGCCTGATGGGAAACAAGCCATCAGATCCTGCCTCCAAGTTCCCTTCCTCTTTGAGTTATTGTCCTAACTTCCTTTAGTGATGGACTGTGATGTTGAAATATAAGGTAAAATTAACCCTTTCATCCCCATGGTCCCTTTGCTCATGATGTTTACCACAGAAACAGAAGCCCTTACTCAGACAAGTTCCCACCATGTGTCTCCTTTGTTGGACACATGTCTAACCTTAATGAAAGTGTCACAGTTTCCCCTTTTCTCCGCTGATATTGTTCTCAGAGTAGCTGCTGAACTTTTGCACTTTGTCTTCTCTGGGATTTTTCTTTTGAACTCTAATAAAATTGTCCTTGAGCTTTTATATGAGTTCTTTCTTGAATTATTTTATTAATGAGACTAAGAACCTCAAATGGGGACCCCAATTTGTTCTGTACTCATTCTTCCCCAAAAGAGAGGAGTTAAACATAAGCTTCATTATCTCCCTGGTAAATGTCTCTCTGAGGAACACTATTATTTGTGTCTGGGGTTCAAGTAACAACAAATAAACACTAACTGCCTGCAATTGTTTCCCATTATATATGTTCATACAGGGTTAAAAACAAAGCTTTGAAGACCCACTCCTCCATACTGTTCTAAATAAGAATTCTGATACCAAATCAAAGGATATACAGTGTGACTCTTACAGAAATAATATGCCTTCCCAGTGGGGAATCACTCCATACACTTAGAGATGAAGGAAAGAAAATCTCTTTAATAGTACTTGTCTGGTTCTGGCTAATGCTCCAAGAGGAACTGGACTCAAATAAAAGATTTTATTAACCTACATACACCTTAGGCTTATACATTCCACATATACTGCCATCCTTGATTCTTTTTCATGTCCTGACCCCGGGACACACTTTGAACAATTTAAAGCAGTAGTTCCTAATGCTGCAACTCTTCAATATAATTCCTCATGTTGAGGTGACCCCCACAACCATAAAATTATTTCTCTTGCTGCTTCATAATTAATTTGATACTTTTAGGAATCATGATGTAAATATCTGTGTTTCTGATGGTCCTGGACAACCACCATTGAAAGGATCAACCTATCTCCATGGTGTTTTGACCCACAACTTATTAACCACTAACTTAAATAGACACAGGAGACTGTAGCTCTGGCCATTTGGGCAGATAATAGCAAAGATATTGCCAGAAGTATTTAAGTCACCAGTGTTGTTCTTTTTGAATGGTTGTTACCTAAGTTCATCTTGTAGACTTAGCAAAATTATACTTCTTCTGATAACAGCATAGGGGACTTAATGGCAGACCAGTACTTAATGGTGGTTATGCTCCTGTACTACCCTCCTTGAAAGTCTCCTTAGAGGCATGCTCTTTGACATGGGCATGGGCCTAATAGCTAGTTTGTAAGTAATGGTGATCTGTTTACGAACATAGTCCAGTTGGAGGTCATTCTTGGTAAAGTAACATTAACAGAAACTTTCTCAGCAATGCTAAATTTAAATTATATTCTGAATTTGCATTCTCAGATTTTCCAACAAATCTGATTAGTAGACTACTTATCTTCCAGTCATATTGGATGCAGCACTCCTTTAACTAAATGCTATTACTTCATGTTTCTTCTGCATCATGGCTACACAGTTATAGGGCACAGTCCTACAATGGTTTCTATATCTGACACCAACTACAAGTTCAAAGGATTTATAAAACCATCATCAGTGTGGATGTATCACAATAAGGGTGCATAAAATTCAACAACAGCCACTATACTTGGAAGTATGGTTTATCAAAGGAAAAGCCTACAGTTCTAATGGAAGAGGAATACAGGCCATATATGGAAGTATACTTAACACTTGGCTTACATCTCAAGACATGTGATGACCCAAAATAGATGTATAATAATATGCCCAGTCTTAGTTAGGCTTTTATTGCTGTGAAGAGGCACCATGACCACAACAACTATTATATTTACTAGGGCTGGCCTACACTTTCAGAGGTTTAGTCCATTATCATCATGGAGGGAAATATGGTGGTACGCAGGCAGACAAGGTGCTAGAGAAGTATCTGAGTGTAAGACTTGAAGAGTCTTGCTTAGGAAGACCTCCTCTCAAGAAAATGCAGAGGCAGCAATCAATGCAAAAGGCAAGAGGTTTATTGAGTCGACTCGCAGAGGTCACCCATCCTACTGAGAAGAGATGACAAGCCCGAAGGAACATTGTAAGCAGTTTTTATACTCTTTAGGGGTATTGGTCATATCAGCAGAAGTTACACTTTAAACCCATTAACATGTGTTCTACCTTTATCTGGGACTTTCCAAAGGATCAGTACATTCCAAGAATTATTTACCCAGGCTGGGTCTTCCCAGAGGGTCAGGTTGTTCCTGGAATGGGCTGTGGAGGCCACAAGATTATTATCTCTCATTCCCCCTTTTCTTTGGTCATCTATTTTAATCTTAAAACTTTAGAGTTCACCCTCCTGGTCTTGCTGTACATATTGTTGTCTGAATTCCATGATCTGTACAGCATTAATGCATTACCTAATAAAAGCAACTAATTTATAAAACAATATAGGTCCCAGGGAAAGTATTAAAAGGAGACTAAGAAGCAGACCAAGAAAGAGAAAAAGTTATGGCAGAATTCTATTCCAGGTACTCCACATAGGATTATTAGAAAGTTCTTGGTGCCTCTGTTCTAATTCTTCTTGATGTTTCCATATTCTATCTCTGACTATCCCTGACTTGTTGGCATAGAAGCGACATTTCTCTTGTAGGGCCACAGATATGCCTCCCTTGTCAGTGGTTAGAAGTTCTAACCCATACCTCTTCTGTAAGACCACTTCTGCCAATGGATCTACCTGATCTATAAGTCCTGGACAGATGGGTATACCATATTAACATAATCAATTAACTTCTGAGAGAGCTTTTTGCAAAAGTCCACTGCTACTCCTATTCCTGCTGAGCTCAGAACAGCTCCAGTTATTCCCAGCCTGATAAGGAAGGGAATGAACTGCAATGCCCTTCTATGTCTAGGAGTGAAGGTGTCAAAGTTGGGAAGTGGGACAGGCTGGTCCCCAGGAGGATTTCTACATCTGGTAAGAGCAAGGCAGGAACACACAACCCAGTCCAATTAGAAGGAAGGAAGGGATAGGCCATATCATCTCTGCACATAAAACTCTCCCCCTTCCTAAGTATCCTGCCCTGGAAACATTAATGACTTGATTGCAAGAAACAAACATCGATAAGCCTAAATCTATGTCAAAAGAATTATTTCTGAATTGGTTAAAGAAACAGGTTGAGTTACTGAACCCAGACAAATCCATATGCCAGCCCGTGAGCTTCTGCTAACACCTGTTGATGGTCATGGATGGGAGGTTCGGGTTTTAGATCTGAGAGCAAGATAGCCGGGTTTAGGTTTGCGGGGAGAGAGAACATTACTCGGTCAGAGTTTGGTAATGGGTCATTTGGGCCAACACCAGTGTTCAGGTGGTTGCCACACTATACTTTCCAGGGCATGTGGGGGCTCTTACCAACAAGGCTTGTCCTATAGTTAGTTTCTCTGCATCTTTGACTATTGTGGCCATAGCTGCCACAATATGTAGGCAAGCCATCTACCTTGCTGCCATAGGGTCCAGCTTCTTTGACAAATATGTGACTGGTCTATTCCATGGTCCCAATTTCTGTGTCAGCACCCCTTTCGCTATTCCCTATGAAGAGATAGAAGGGTTTAGTCACATCTGGGAGTCCTAGTGTTGGGGCTGTCATTAAAGCTTATTTGATGGAGTCAAAAGCCTGTTGTTCCCTTTCTCCCCAGTAGAAGTGATGTCCTGATTTTGTCTGGGGATATAAGGGAGCAGCCAGTTCAGCAAAACCTGGTATCCAAAGTCAGTAAAACCCCGCTGTACCCAGGAATTCCATCTCTTGTTTTGGAGTCATGGGAGGGGAAATGTGAAACACAGTCTCTTTTGTAGTATCAAAGAGCCACCACTTGCTATCCTTCAACAGGTACCTCAGGTAACCTACTTTTTGTTAACAGATCTGAACCTTCTTAGCAGAGGCTCTGTAGCCAAGTGTGCTTAGTTCAAGGAGTCACTTCTTGGTTCCATCTAGGCACTGTGCTTCAGTTTTGACTGCAACAAGAACATCATCTACATATTGAAGTAAGTTACCTGGGGGTTAGATTCTCGAAACACAGCAAGGTCCTGATGTAGCTCTTCATCAAAGATGGTGGAGGAGTTTTTTAATCCCTGGGGCAGTTGTGTCCACATCAGCTGACCCATAACCCTCAATCCAGGATCTTTTCATTCAAAAGTGAAATACTCCTGGCTTTTGGGTACCAAGGAAAGGCAGAAGGAACCATCTTTTAGATCTAGTACAGTGTACCGAGTCCTAGATGGGGGCAAGGAACTCAACAGGTTATAAGGCTTAATCACAGTAGGATGTAGGTCACATGTTTGTTTACTTCTCTGAGATCCTGTACTACTCAGTAGTCACCAGTTCCTAGTTCTGAACAGGCAGGAAAGGCATGTTCCAAGCTGATTGGACTTGCATAGGACACCAAGCTGGAACAACCTAGCAATGTGAGGCCTTATACCATCTCTGGCTTCCCTGGACATGGAGTACAGTCATACCACTATTGGGCTGGTGAGGGCTTTTAGCTCTACGTGGATAGGGGGTTGACTTTTAGCTTGCCCCAGTCTGCCAGTCTCAGCCCAAGCCTGTAAGTAGGTTTGTAGCCAGTAGTCCATCTTGGATGGGGCCTCCTTTTTGGGATCAAACAGTTGATACTCATCATCTAGCCGCATAGTCAAGACCTGTATAGGGTCTCCTGTTGGTCCTACAACTCGTGGTCCCCCAGGTTGGAAATGAATTTGGCCTCCAAGTCTAGTTAATATATGTCTCCCCAGTAATGGGCTTCAGCATTCTAGTCCACAAGAAATGAGTGGGATACCCAGACCACTCTGAGACTTACAGATCTTTGGGTAGTCCATGAATATTGTTTAACACCAGTTGGCCCTTGGACCCATGATTTTTTGTTTGACTTTGGTCCTTCCATCCCCAAAGCAAAGAAGACTGAGCTTCAGTGTCCACCAGGAACTGAATAGGCTTGCCCTCCACCTTGAGAGTTACCCTGGGCTCAGGGAGGGGTTCTGAGCCCTGTCCTCCCTAATCACTGTCTCCCTGAAGGGCCAATATCTTCGTAGCTGAGATGGGAGTTTCTTTTTCTTCTTATTGAGGTACTCTCAAACTCTATGTCCTTTCTCCTTGCAATAGGCACACTGGCGTCTCTCTAGTTGGTCCCTCCGTGGACCCAGACCCATCTGGACTTCTTTACCGCTAACTACTGTGGCCAAAATCCTCTGAAGATTCCTTTCCTGTCTTGCCTTTTCTCTCTTTCTTCTAATTCTTTTTGTTTCTTAGCCTCTCTTACTCGCTCCATTTCCCTTTTCCAGAATACCTTTTCTGCCACCTGTACAAGATCCTTTAATGTCTTATCTCCCAGGCCCTCTAATTTCGGAAATGTACTCTTAATGTCTCTGCAAGACTGATCTATGAAACCTACTATGACTGTGGGCTCTATGTTCCTCACTTTCTGGATCATAGGAGATGTATTGTCTAAAGGCCTCCATCAGTCTTTCTAGAAAGGCAGTGGGGAATTCATCTGGCCCTTGAATGATCCCTCTTACCTTGACCAAATTAGTGGGGCACCTGGCCGCCCCCTTGATACCTGACAACAGAGCCTGGTGATAGACCTTCAGGTGCTTTCTACCTTTCGGAGAATTGTAGTTCCAGGCAGGGTGGTGGAGGGGAAATCCATCATCAATGGTAGTAGGGTACTAAGTGGGGGTACCATTTTTGCGGGGAAATTTTTTTCTGGCCTCTAGAATGATTCTCTCTCTTTCTTCAGAGGTAAAGAGGATCTTCAAAAGCTGCTGGCAATAATCCCAGGTGGGCTGATGGGTAAACAAGACAGAAACTAGAAGGTCAATGAGTCCCTGAGGATTCTTGGAGAAAGAGGGATGTTGAGATTTCCAAATGCAAAGATTGAGCATCATGAACAGCCAGTATTGAAGCACATGGTTGCCATCCATATAGGGTGGCCCATTAGCTGGGAGGGGCAGGGCCACAACAGTATCTGGAGGTGTAGTCCACCTACTCCAGGTCCCCATGGTGGGTCTAGGATTACCAGACTTAGAAGAATGAGGAGGCAAAGGTGCTGGCTGGCGTCCCTGTGGACTTAGAGAGGAAGGATAAGGGGGAGGGAATGCAGAAGTAAATCAGAAGGGGATGAGTCTTGAAGAACATTCTTTTTAGATGTAGAAGGGTCCTGTAAAGCAAGGACTGAGGTAGTAGGGGGAATTAAGAAGGGCTGGACCCAACCTGGGAGGTCTGTAACCAGACTTTCCCAAATCAAAATATATGGAATTTGGACCAGGTCGCCATGGGGCCCAGGGTTGAAGACCTTTTTTCGGACTACTCAGATGAGGGTCAAGACAAAAGATCTCTCTGGAAGACACCCAACTCCATACATGGGCCACTTGGAAGAACAAAGAGTGGTCTACTTGGACTTTTTGACCTCCACTGGAAGGTCATGGCCTTATCTTGGAATGTTGCCCCAAAGGCTCAATGTCAAATCCAAAGGAGTTGAAGCAGTCTATCCCATGTCCATCTGTCAATTTGTCAGAAATTAAACACAAAAAGTGAAGGTAAAGAAACAGAGACAGGCAAGAGAAATGCACTTCTTGCTCAGGATCTCACAATCCACAATCCACAATCCACCATCTCAGGCCTGCCAAAGGAGGTACAAGTTCTTGGAGAATCTGAGGCATCCCATAGATCCTCCCTGGCCACAGCATTAAGACACATCTGTCCACCAAGCTTGGTCAATTCTAGACTGGTCACAAACCACTCTGGAGTTCATGTACAAAATGAGAGTAAGAAAAATACAAATGACAAACACGGAAAGAAAAACTCACAGACAACAGGCACTCTACCTGCTTGAGCAATCCCTCTGATCACTGGGGTTGGGTGCTGAGAGAGGGAGAGGCTTCCTGGCAAATGCACCAAATATAAGACTCGAAAACTCTTGCTCAGGAGGACCTCTTCTCAAGAAAACACACAGGCAGCAATCAATGTAAAAGAAAAGAGGTTTATTGAGCTGATATGCAGGGGTCTACCATCCTAACATGACAAGATGACCCCAAGGGACATTGTAAGTAATTTTTATACTCTTTAGGGGTGTCAGTCACATCAGCAGAAGTTATGCTTTAAACCTATTAACATGTGCTCTACCTTTATCTGGAAATTTCCAGAGAGTCAGTACATTCGAAGAATTGTTTACCCAGGCTGGGTCTCCCTGGAGGGTCTGGTTGTTCCCAGAATGGGCCATGGGGGCCACAAGATTATTATTATCTCTCATGAGAGTTCTACATAATGATCTACAGGAAACAAGAGAGTGTGTGCCACACTGGGTGTAGCTTAAGCATAGAAGACCTAATAGCCCACCCCAACAGTGACACACTTCCTCCAATGAGGCCATACCTACACCAACAAGGCCACACCTTCCAATAGTGCCACTCCCTATGATCAAGCATTCAAATACATGAATCTTTGGGGCCTTTTCTATTTAAACCACCATACCAGCAACAGAAAGTGACTTGAGGTTAAGTATCCAGAACTTTGATGGAAGCTTCATTTTGTACATATTATCTTTTGTCTGTTTACCCATGTGGTTCAACTAAATTTCTAGTAATGTCCTTTCTGTTAATAGAAATTAGGCTGATATGTATTCTAATAATTCCACGGAGGGACATTTCATTAAGATTAATTATCAGGCTTTGTCCCAGGGACCCACCATGAGTAACAGTCACTCTATTTGCCAAGGAGGAAGGGGTATCTAGGTGCAGGAAAAAAATCATGGGTTCAAGCTGGTGGCCTATGTTCAAGACAGCTGTCCAGACAGCTGTTCCTATGTTCTGCTTTCTCTGGAGATCTCCAGACAACTAACACTCTCTCTCCCTCTCTCTCTCTCTCTCTCTCTCTCTCTCTCTCTCTCTCCCTCCCTCCTTCCCTCCCTCCCTCCTGCTTGAGACAGTTCTCCAAGTGGTTCATTTATTGCAGATGATAAGACCAGTCTTTTATTTTACATACCAATTCAGTCATTTACTCCAGGTTCCCTTTTGATTATCCTATGAATCAGAATCCCAAGATGCCAGCCTCTTAATTTTCAGAGACAACAAGCACACATTTCCTTTTAACTTTGCAGAAGAATTCAGAGATCTGTTTGCCTTGGAATTACCATTCTGACCATGCCTGGACCTAAATTTGCTCTGTTCTAGACTGACCTTGAACTCAGGAATCTGCCTGCATTTGTATCGGCCTATCTTTGTATCTTTCTGAAAAACTTGCTCATAATGCAGCTATAAGTCTCTACATAACCTCAGTAAACTCATACCCTCATCAAGCTAGATCTGTGTGGAATTGTTTCTCTTTTTCTATCTAGGATGATGAGATATTTATTAACATCTCTCCCAGCACAAATCATGCAACAATTCCTATCACCCAGAAAATTCCAAGGATCTAAATGTTATGTCCTAGGAACTAGAAGACAAATGCCAGACCTTGCTTGGCAACAGAAATGTCTTTACTATACACCATAAAGTTATTAATGGTATAGCTTGACTTTGATGGCATGAGCCTATAATTCCATGCACTGAGGAGAATGAGTTAATATAGGATCATTTGATTTAAGAAATTCCAGACAACACTGCCCAGTGTAATGAAACCCTGTCCAAATAAACTGCATGCATCCTCAAATCCCACCACTCAGGAAACAGAGGAAAGCAGATCTAGACAACTCAGTGCCAGCCACATCTGCATAGCCACATCTACATAGTCATATCTACATACATCTTCTTTCAAAAGAAACCAAACATAAAAAATCTTGTCTGAAAATGTGTATGTGTGTGCACATGAGAGCATGTGAATGAATATGAATAACTAATGTATTCTGCATTTGTTAGTATACTTCTGATTTTGCTTCATAGTACAAAAAAATTGTGTGTTTTTATAGGTCACCATGGTTGTCCAACTCTGTTTTTCCTGTAGGCTTATAAACTCCTCATCTTTATCATAGTTGCCAGGTTGAAGGAGTGGAGATTATTTTGTCAATACAATTTAGGCCATCTTTACAAAATGTGACAATTTATAACTGTGACAAATGTCAAAACTGGTTGAACGTTTTTTTTTTTATATTAACTATTACAATTGACAGCAACATGTTAAAACCAAATTTAAGCAAAACACTGAATTGATTCCTTGTATAACTAGGAGATATTGCCAGGTATATGTTACTAACATACCAAGTTTAAGATTTTTCAGAAAATACTATGAGAATTCAATTTATCCAGATTACTAGGATGTGCTTTTCTCTGGGTAAGGAAAGAGAAACAAATGACCACCTAAACCCTTAGCCATTGATAGTGCCATAATTTACCAGGCTATAAAAGAAAATTCCCATTAGCTAAGAGCCCCAGCAACAGTTCCACAGTCATCACATCCTCAAGTGTCATGCAGTGCCGGACACAATCATCTTGACTCTTACCTATCTAGCCCAACACAGTTAAGCTTCCCAAATCTAAAAATCTTAAAATGACAAAAAAGAAAGAAAGTAGTACTCAAGGGTAGTTACTCAATGGAAAAAGAGGGGTGTTTTTATTAAAAGAAGGATGAAAGATGGTAGAGAAATGGCTCAGCTGTTCAGACCAATTCTACTCTCACAGAGGTTTAGGTTTTTTGGAATTTTTAAAGATTTATTATATGTAAGTACACTGTAGCTAAATTCAGAAACTCCAGAAGAGGGAGTCAGATGTCCTTTTGGATGGTTGTGAGCAACCATGTGGTTGCTGGGGTTTGAACTCAGGACCTTCAGAAGAGCAGTCAGTGCTCTTAATCACTGAGCCATCTCTCAGCCCCAGGTTTAGGTTCTTTTTTTTTTTTTTTTTTGGTTTTTCAAGACAGGGTTTCTCTGTGTAGCCCTGGCTGTCCTGGAACTCATTCTGTAGACCAGGCTGGCCTTGAACTCAGAAATCTGCCTGTCTCTGCCTCCCAAGTGCTGGGATTACAGGCGTGCGCCACCACCACCCGGCCAGGTTTAGGTTCTTAATACAGACATAACAGCTCATAACAATCTACCTGTAAGCCCAGTTTGGCCTTTGTGGGTACCAGGCATACACATGTGTACATGTGCGCATACATACACACACACACCACAGACAGACTAAACACGATTATACCTTGTGTTAGTCAGGGTTCCTCTAAAGTAGTGGTTCTCAACCTTCCTAATGCTGAGATATAGTTCCTCCTATTTTGAAGACCCCAGTGGCCATAAAATTATTTTCATTGATACTTCATAGCTGTAATTGTGCTAGTGTTATGAACTGTAATGCAAATACCTGTACTTTCTGGTGGCCTTAGGTGATGCCTGTGAAATGGTCTTTCTACCCCATGGAGGTCATGACCCACAAGTTCAGTACCATTGCTCTAAAGAAACAGAGCTATGTATGTATGTATGTATGTATGTATGTATGTATTATGTATGTATGTATTATAAAACCAGTCTTTCAGGATGTAGTCTGGGTAGGTTTGCAATGGCTATCTCATGATGAAACAGCTGAGAATCTGGTAGTAGTTCGGGGCATGAGGCTGGTGCTGGACTCTTGGACGATTCCTAGAGAACTGTTGATCTTCAGTCTATGCTGAAATTCTGAACACGTTGCATCTAATACCAGTGAAGGAATGCCTCAGCAAATAAGGTGGATAAGCAGGTCAGCAATAGTGAGGGCAGGTAGACAGAGAGCCAAGTTTTCTTCTTCTAAATGGGCTGTACCCAGAAGGTGTGGCACAGATTTAAAATGAATCTTTCTCCATTGAATTATCTAAGAAAATCCCTCAGAGGAGTGCTCAGCTACTTGGGTTTCCAGATGGAGTCAAGATGACAACCAAGATTGGCAATTATAAACATTCAATTTAATTTAATTTAATTTAATTTAATTTTAAAGCTAAAAAAAGAATGAAGGGATTCTGGGCACAGACACAAAAATATCCTATTAGCAATCCCATTATCAGATGGTCATCTAAACATAATGATTTCAGTATAAATTTATTTTCAATATTTTAGCCAATTTTCCCAGCTTAATGTACATATAGTAAGATGAGTTCATTTTAAGTATACAGATTTATGAATATTTATGAGCCTATGCATTTGTGAAACTAATATACTCAATATATAAAATATCTCCATTATACCAAAAGATAACCTCTTATAAGCAATTAGTACGTGTACCCCCAAACCAGCCAACATTTGACATGTTTTAAGCAAATATAGATTGGTTTGTATTTTCTAGTATTTCAAATATGTGAAAAATATACTTTGTTGATTCAAAAAATACAGATATATTATTAAGTCAAGTAAAATATCAGGCATTCTGGTGCTAAATATGAGTGAACATGTTTCAGGAACACAGATTCAGGTTACCCCAAAGTCCATGTTCCAGCATAACAACACTTTCATGAAGTATCTTTAGTAATGGAACAAATAAAATTGAGCCCAGAAGCCCTAAATACTCAAGGCACAATTAGCAAGTCAAATGATTCCCAAGAAGAAGAAAGGAGAGGACCCTGGGCCTGTAAAGATTGGATCCAGTTTTGTAGACCCAGAACAGAGAAACCATGGGGGGAGGGGGAATGATTGGGGAATAGTTGGGGGGAGAGGAATTATGGGACATATGGTGGGGGGGAACTGGGAAAGGGGAAAGCCTTTGGAATGTAAACATAGAAAATAAAAATTTAAAAAAATATTAATCAATGTATTTGTCTTATTTTTAATGAACACCTAAAGTACTGGTGTTAGACTAGGAATAAGACAACACACATGCCTGAAAGATGCTTATTGCCAAGAGAAGATAATAAGGTAAATGTTTACATATGATTAGAAGTCACAGTAAGATCTATAAAAAAAAAACAGTTTTAGAGTGGGTGGTCAAAGGATGTCTGGGAAGAAGCTAACAATGTGAAAACACAACTTTTGCCTTAAGTAGAATAAGAGTTTTTTCAAGGTGCAAGTATGAGTAAGCATGGCTGTCGTAGTCAGGGTTTCTATTCCTGCACAAACATCATGACCAAGAAGCAAGTTGGGGAGGAAAGGGTTTATTCAGCTTACACTTCCACACAGCTATTCATTACCAAAGGAAGTCAGGACTGGAACTCAAGCAGGTCAGAAGCAGGAGCTGATGCAGAGGCCATGGGGGGATGTTATTTACTGGCTTGCTTCCCCTGGCTTGCTCAGCCTGCTCTCTTATAGAACCCAAGAATACCAGCCCAGAGATGGCACCACCCAAAAGGGGCCCTCCTCCCTTGATCACTAATTGAGAAAATGCCCCACAGCTGGATCTCATGGAGGCACTTCCCCAACTGAAGCTCCTTTTCCTATGATAACTCCAGCCTGTGTCAAGTTGACACACAAAACCAACCAGTACAACGGCCCAGAAACAATGATTCAGCATTCCACCATGTTCCCATGTAGTAACAGTTCATGATCTTTTATGGTAAAAGAAGAAAAGAGGTCATAAATCAAGATCCTTTTGAAAAACATCAGTAGAGACATTAAGGAGGAGAGTTACCACAATGTGGGGAAATCTCTGCTATAGGCCTTATGTTCTGTCTGACAACATCCCTTCACTTTTTTGTTGGTGGAAGATAGAGGTATAATAAGACAGTACATTCCACAATGTTTCAGTTGATACTCGTAAGGATCTCAGTTCTAATCAGTTAGCCAGCCTTGGACAAAGTTCAAGGTAATGTGCGGTTTCCTCCTAGGAGCTTCCATTCACATAGTTTTAAAGATGGTATGGTAGTTTGAATGAGGATGGCCTTCATAGATTCATATGTTGAATGTTTTGGCTCCAGTGAATGGAACTGTTTAAGGCTTAAGAAGTGTAGTCTTGTTGGAATGGACATGGCCTTGTTAGAAGAGATGTGTCACTGGGGTGGGCTTTGAAGCCTACTCTAGGCCCAGTCTCACTTTCTCTCTCAAATTGCAGTTTTCAGAGTGAGCTCTGAGTTACTGCTCTAGTTCCAAACCTGTCTGCCTATTGCTGAGCTCCCTGCCCCCATGACAATCATAGATTACTCTCTGAAATTATAAACAAACCCTCAGTCAAATGGGTTTCCCCCCAAAAGTCGTCTTGATCATTGTATCTCCTCATAGCAATAGAACAATAACTAAGGTAGTTTATTTCATTAAGCATGTTTTGGAGACTCGATAATACTATTGCAGGTGGCAGTAGCTAATTCTCTTATGGCTAAACAATATAACACATTGTACAGATGTGCTGAAATTTGTTCATCAATTCCCAAGTTGAGATGTATTTGAGTTGTTTTCAGTTTGTAGACACAATTAATAAAACTACTATACATATTTATACAGAAATCTTAACATGAGGCCTTTTTATTTCTCTAAATAAATTAATAACGGTAGATGAAGGTTTTACTTTAAAGAGATTGTCAAACTGTCAAATACCTGGGCAATTTTATATTCTCACCAGCAGTGAGCATAAATTCTAGACATTTCTACATTCTTTCCTATTTTAAGTACTATAATTTTAATTTTGCTCTTCTTCCTGGATACATAATCATTTTTATTGTCATTTGAATTCACATGTCTCTAGTAATTCAAGACACTGGTCACCTTTTCATGTATTTTTTGTCAGTGTCGTCATATATTCTTTTGTAACCTGTCTTTTCAAATATTTTGCTCATTTTATTATATATATATATATATATATATATATATATATATATGGAAGTGTCATTTCTCTGATATAAGTTTTGTGAACATTTTCTTACTGTGTGGATCACCTTTTCATTTCTAAATAATGACTTTGAAAGGGTAAAGTTTTTAAGTTTTACCCTGGTTCAATTTATCTTTTGTTTCCTCTTTTATGGTTCATGCTTCTCTTTGTTGTATGAACCTTTAGCCACCTCCAAGGCCTTGCCTATATCTTCTTAAAGAATCTGTGCCCTTTTAACTCATAGTTACACATATGTTTTGTTTTTATTTTTCTGTATGATACTAGGTAAAAGTAAGTTATCTTTTTTGGTTTACTGGTTTTACAGATAAGCAGTTGTTTCAGCTCAATTTGTTGAAAAGGCATCCTTCCAACCTTTGCTACAAATCAATAGGCCAAATATATCTGCCTCTATTGCTGGGTGTTTTCTAGTCTCCTGATATCTATATATATAATTTACTATAGTTTCAAAAATCCTGAAAGAAGTTGTTATAAGTCATCCAGCTTTGTTCTTTTACAAAGGTTTGACTCTTCTAAACCATTTGTGTCTTCATATAAATTTAAAAATTAACTTTGAGGCTGGGTGTTAGGCTGTGTAGTTAAGGATGACTGAATTGTGAGGCCCCATCACAAGTGCTGGGATTATAAACACGTGCCTCCTTGTGCCCAATGTTTGGCTCAAACTCAGGGATTTGTGTTTGTGTATTAGTTACCTTTATCTTGCTGTGGTAAAGTGGCATGACCAAGACAATTTATAAAAGGAAGGGTTTATTTGAACTTACAGTTCTAGAGGAATAAGACTCTATCACCATTGTCTTAGGGTTACTGTAGCTGTGATAAAACATCATGACTGTACTGGTTGGTTTTGTGTGCCAACTTGACACAGGCTGGAGTTATCACAGAGAAAGGAGCTTCAGTTGGGGAAATGCCTCCATGAGATCCAGCTGTGGGGCATTTTCTCAATTAGTGATCAAGGGGGAAGGGCCCCTTGTGGGTAGTACTATCTCTGGGCTGGTATTCTTGGGTTCTATAAGAGAGCAGGCTGAGCAAGCCAGGGGAAGCAAACCAGTACAGAACATCCCTCCATGGCCTCTGCATCAGCTCCTGCTTCTGACCTACTTGAGTTCCAGTCCTGACTTCCTTTGGTGATGAACAGCTGTGTGGCAGTGTAAGCTGAATAAACCCTTTCCTCCCCAACTTGCTTCTTGGTCATGATGTTTGTGCAGGAATAGAAACCCTGACTAAGACAATGACCAAAAGCAACTTGGGGAGGAAAGAGTTTATTTAGCTTATACTTCCATTCCATAGTCCATTTTTGGAGGAAGATAGGACAAAAAGTCAAATAAGGAAGGAACATAGAGGCAGGAGCTGATGCAGAAGACATGGAAGAATGGTAATTATTGGCTTGCAAAGGCAGGAACCTGGAAGTAGAGACTGATGCAGAGGGTGTGGAGGAGTCCTTCCTGGCTTGCTCCCATGGCTTGTTTAGTCTGCTTTCTTATAGAATCCAGAACCACCAGCCCAAGGCTGGTCCTACTCACAATGGACTAGGCCCTCCACATCAATCACTAATTAAGAAAATGCCCCACAGACTTGCCCACAACCTGATCTCATGGAGGCAATTTATCAGTTAAGGGCCCCTCATTTCCATTGACTCTAGCCTGTGGCAAGTTGACGTAAAACTAGCCAGCACACCTGTCATGATGGTGAAAGTACAGAAGATTGAAGCATGTGAAGCAAACTAAAAGGTCCCTTTTAAAATACAAAGCAAGAAGCAGAAAGCTAACACAGAATAGCATGAGGATTTAAACTCTCAAACCCTGCCTCCAATAACTTATTTCCTCCAACAAAGCCAGACCTAATTTTCCCAAATGATGCCACCAACTGGAGGCCAAATAAACAAATACCTGGATATAGGAGATATCTCAGTCAAACCACCTCTATTTACTGGCATCTACACCATTAACTGAGCTACATCTCTATCGTATTTTCATTTGTTTAGTTGTTTTATGAGGATGGTCCTGAATTCTCTGTATAGTCTAAGCCAACCTTGAACTCTGGGCAATATTCCAGATTCAGCCTCCTGTCTGGTGGATTCTAAGCATAGGACATCAAGACCCAAGTTATGGATTAATGGGGAACAAATCCAAGACCTTGTACATACTAGGTGTAGCAGTTTGCATGAGCATGTCAACCAAGAGGATAAAAAATGTCACTGTTTTGGGAGAAGGTTCCTGGTCAGTCATTGCTGCCTTACTAGAGGAAGTTCATCACTAGAAGAGAACATTGATAGTTCAGTCTCATTCCAGTTCACTCTTTTTTCCTTGTAGATAAGCCCCAAATAAACTCTACCTTCTAGAAGTTGTTTTGGATCATAATAATTTTATCATAGCAACAGAAAGATAATAAGTATACTAACTAAGAATTATACAAACTGAGCAATATCCTCAGCCATAGAATGAACTTATAAATTGGTATAAAACATAGACTAAAACAAGACATAGGCATTGGCTAGGTAATTTAAAGATAAAAAAACCCGTGTTTGTTTTCTCTTGCTATGATAAAAGACCATGACCTAAATCAACTTGGAGAAGAAAGTTTTTATCTCAGGTTCCACTTTTCGTTCATCGGGAAAGGAAGTTAAGACAAGAACTCAAAGCAGAAACTTAGAGGCAGGAAGGGAAGCAGAGACTGTAAGGAAACATTGCTTACTGGCTTGCTCTCCATGGCTTGCTGAGCTTTCTTTCTTTTCTTTTTATGATTTATATATTTTAATGTATTTTTTTCAATGTAACATTTTTATTAAAACTTTGGGAATTTCGTGTCTTGCATCCAGATCACATTTATTTTCTAGCCCTTCAATGTTCACTCCCCCATCCTCTTAACCTCCCCCTCCCAAAAAAAAGTAAATCAGAAAAATAAGAGTAATAAAAATGTAAAAGTCCAATTTATGTTATCTATATATTCACTGGAGCATGGTCAAACTCTCAGTGGCCTTCCCCTTACATAGAACTGAGTCTTTTCCCTCCCATACTCCCACCAGAAGCCATCAATTATGAAAAGCTACACTTCTGCATCCCCATCACATGGTTTTAAAGAGTTCTTTTTGATGCCTTCTGGTTGAGGCTGTTACTTTTGTGGACTGAGTGGTAGGGGTTGTCATAGAAATTTTCCAGGTCCATCCCTCTTAACTATGCATCTTCTGTCACTGATATCATAGCCAAAGTAGTTTCCTTGCTCTTCATAATCAGCAGGGATATGGATCATGGGCCTCTACATATATTCAGGTGACAGCACAGATCATGAATATGGCTCACAGCTCTGTTCTGACCTTAAACACAGACAAGGCCCTTGAAAGCAGCCTGGACCATGCCTTTTAACCTGGCCTCACGTAGCAGCTCAAGCCACTTAGATCAGCCTGGGCATACTGGTGGCAGCACAGCCTGTAGACACTATCAACATGGCTTCAGGATGTAGCACAAACCATGGATATCTGCACAGCCCTCTGTAGCAACAAGGGCCATTGTCTTATTTAAGGTTTTACTGCTATGAACAGACACCATGACCAAGGCAACTCTTATTGGGGCTAGCTTATACGTTCCAGAGGTTTAGTCCCTTATCATCAAGGTGGGAATATGGTGGCATCCAGTCAGGCATGGTGCAGCAGAAGCTGAGAATTCTACATGTTCATCTGAAGGCTGCTAGCAGAATATTTGCTTCCAGGCAGCTAGGATGAAAGTCTTACAGCAGACATACACACAGTGACACCTACTTCAACAGGGCTACACCCTAATAGTCTAATAGTGTCACTCCCTGGGCTAAGCACATACAAACTATCACAGTCATGGATATCAACAAAGACCCTGGCTACAGTAAGACCATGGACCCAGACATGGTTGGCCCTCAGCAGCAGAACATCGACATGGCCTCAAATATCAGTACAGTCCACTCTCAACAATATAGCCCCTGGCAGTAGGAAAGGATGTCAACATCAATGTGGTCTGAGGCTGTACCACAGACCACAGACATCCACATAGACCTGAATGGGGCAAGTGGGGCCTGGCTGCTTGTTTTTTTTTATATACCCCAGGGATGGACCTACGTACTGTTGGATGGGCCCTCTCATATCTCACTGCCTTTTCTATTGATGTGATAAGACACTATGACCAAGACAATTTATAAAAGAAAGTATTTATTTGGAAAGTCTAGTTTCAGGAGATTAGAGTCTATGATCATCTTGGTGGAGAGCATCACAGCAAGCAGGTATATCTAGCTGAAGTAGTAACTAAGAGCTTACATCTTGATCCACAGATATGAGGGAGAGAGCAAGAGAGAGAGAGAGAGAGAGAGAGAGAGAGAGAGAGAGAGAGAGAGAGAGAGAGAGAGAATGGCCCAAGTCTTTAAAGCATCCCAAGTGATTAGGCCACACCTCCTAATCATTCCCAGACAGTTCCACCATTGGGCACCAAGTATTAAAACACATAAACCTATGAGTATCACTTTCATTGGAACAACCACAATCATTAATGAAGAAAATATTGCACAGACATACCTACAGGCCATTCTGATGAAGGCAACTTCCCAATTGTCATTCCCACTTCCATCTGGTTAACAACAACAACAACCACAACAACAATAACCTACATAGATCACATAGTAAAATGTCTGGTTTCTTTCTAGCAAACAAGTAAAAAAATGTCCTTAGCCCTGCCAACAGCATGTTCTTGCTTAAGACCAGAGATGCCAACATTGTTTTAGCCAAAAATGTCTGTAGGCACCAGAAGGGGGAACTTGTTTTTCATCCTCTTTCCCCAAAAGGAGTACCCTTTTCTAGGAACCTAGTCTTAGAAAGTTACTGAAATAGCATTGCTCCTTGACACCTGGAATGGGAATTTACTAATCTGCTAATCATATATATCCATTCTTCCATCTAGTAAAGCCTTATAAGGCAGTCACTTTATGGTAGGGACTGTCAATGATGTCCTACTCCCAGACACTTCAACCTGCTGCACAAGAGCTCTCTCTCTCTCTCTCTCTCTCTCTCTCTCTCTCTCTCTCTCTCTCTCTCTCTCAAATTCTCAGTAACAAAATGTGTTTCTTATTTTTTATTGCAAATTTATTTTGTGTGTCTTCATGTTTAGTCTGCTTGCATGCTATGTGCCATGTGCATGGCTGGTCTCTACAGCGGCCAAAATCAGGCATCAGATCTCTTAGAACTGGAATTAGAATCAGTTGTAGGCTAACATACTAGTGCTAGGAATCAAGTGCCTGTCCTCTGGAAGAGCAACCAGTGTTCGTAACCATTAGTCATCTCTCCAGCCCCCAAATACTTCTTTTTAAAACTCGACCTCTAGCCTGGAATAGCCCACAGTTCTTTAGATAAAAGGTACAAATTTAATTTAATGTACTATTACAATCATAAACAAGTTCAAAAATGTATCACTTAGTGATTCTGAGCAGGAAGGGACCTGTGAGTCAGCAAAGAAGTCCCCCGTTGCTAGAACACGCAAAACGGAAATGAACAGTGAAGCTGAGAGAGAGGTGATAGTGTGAAAATGGCAAGTAGAAATATATATATATAAAGGACTCTATTGTGACCCGCACTAAATTTATATATATATATATATCCTTTATCATGTTGAGAAAGTTTTCTTCTGTTTCTTGTCTTAGAATTGTTGAATTCTGTTTTTTAAATAAAATATTTTAATTAATTCTGTGAGAATGCATATTTTGATGTGGTCTGAGAGCTTCACTAATCTGTGGACATAGATATTTTGTGTGTATTAGTGTTGTGCCTGCATATATATATATATATATATATATATATATATATATATATATATATACACGTGTGTGTGTGTGTTCACCCCATGCATGCTTGATACCCATGGAGGCTAGGAGAAAGCATGGGATCCTCTGGAACCAGAGTTACAGATTGTTGAGAGAAACTATGTGGTTGCTAGGAGTTGAACCTGAGTTCACAGAAAGAGCAGTCAGTGCTATTAACTGCTGAGTCTCCAAGACACTAATTTAGAAAGCAGTTTGCTATTATGTGCATTTAGCAAAGGAATAGATTTACTCTTGGGCTAAGTTTCTCATCCATGGGTTCTTGACCTGTACCATATCAGGCATGCATTTTCTCCTACAAAATGGCCTTAATTCATATCAGAAAATGCTTGCTTACCCTTGCAACATTGTATCACTATTATACCTTTAAATTTGTTTTAATAATATTTCTGTAGTTATCAAAATGGCTTTGATTTCATTTTATATTCTATCAGTATATTTAATAATAGCACTAACTTTTTATACAGTTGAGATATAAATGATTTGCTACAATCTATATTGTTTTAAATATCTAATTTAATGGTTTATGGTATATCCATGAGAGTGTGAAAACATAGCCGGTCACTTATTCCAGAACATTACCATCATCTCAAAGTAAATTGCTGAGATATTAGTAATTACTCTTCATTTTCCAATCCCTATCAACTACTAATTTACTTTCTTTCTCTATGGGGTCACTTATTTTACAAATTTTCTGCAAATCAAGTCATATAATATATGACCTTTTTGCTTTCACATAGTATAATGTCTTCAGCTTATATATAACAAACAATGAACCTGTGCTTCATTTATTTTTGTAACACAATAATTTTTACTGAACTTTCTTTATCTATTATGAGTGTATGGGCATTAAGTACTGTTGCTTTTTTGTTTTGTTTTATGCTCTTGGTTCCTAAATTTTGTTACTAGGAATACTTATGTGTTCATTTTATAAGAAAATGTGTATTCGTTTAATTTGCCCATCTATCTAGTAGTGCAGCATCTATTCAGCAGATAAAATCTATTTACCTTTATGGATAACTGCTAACTCATTTCCAAAGCAAGCACACTATTTCATATTCCCATAGGTCAGTGGTTCTCATCCTGTGGGTTATGATCCCTTTGATTGTCAAATGACCTCTTCAATGGGATTGCACATAAGATATCCTGCATATCAGTTATTTACAATATGATTCATAACAATAGAAAAATTACAGTTATAAGTAGGAATGAAATATTTTATGGTTGAGGGGGGTGATCACCACAACTTGAGGAACTGTATTAAAGGGTCAGAGCATTAGGAAGTTAGAAAACCACTGCCATAGTAGGAAATCATTGAAAGTTCTCTTTTCTATGTCTTTACCATACTTCTCAAAGTCTACTTTTTTTTCATTATAATCCATTACAGTTGGTACCAAAATGAACTACCTCATCACAACATGTATAAAACTTTCCTTAACAATAATGACCTACCTACTTAGGATCTGAATTGGCCATTTGTTTCTTTCTTTAGGAGAATGGTTTATTCAGGGCCTTGCAACTGTTTGAATTTACTTGAGGTTTGTGTTTGCTGTTGTTGTGGACTTGACAGAATTCTTTCTAAATGCTGGATAGTCAACTCATAACAAATATATGACTTATAATTATATGTCATATAATGACAAATGAAATGACTTTCCTGCTGGTTACTTTTGCAGCACAGTTTTTTTAAATGAAGTTCAATTATTCTATTTTAATTTTATTACATGTGCTCTAATAAACCACTGTCTCAAGGCCATAAAGACTTATATTTAAGATTTCTTCAGAAAATTCTGATAGCTTTGGGTGTTGGACTGGATTGCTGCTCCACTTCGGGTCTGTTTTTGCATATAATATGAGGTCTAAATCCTGTTTCACTTACATCTGGCTATCAGATTGACTCAGTGCCATTTCTTCAAAACACTATATTTGTTTCACTGACTTTTCCTATCACATACTCTCAAAGTTATTTCCTCACATGTGTGACAGTTTACTTTGGAAATTTAATTCTTTCTCATTGATTTCTATCTTTATTCCTCTAAAATAAAGTTTTTGTTTAGAATTTAGGAGTTTTGATGTTGGAAATGTCTCCATGAGGCCACAGATTTGAACACTTGTTCTGCAGTTGGTGGCAACGTTTAGGAAGATTATGGAACCTTTAGGAGGGTGAGCTGTTCAGGCAGAAGTACAGGGTAGAATGTAGTGTATGGCCTCATACCACATCTTATTCACTCTCTGTCTCTGTGTCTCTCTGTGTCTCTCTGTCTCTGTCTCTCTCCCTCCCCCTCCCCCTTTCCCTTCCCTTCTAGGAACAGATGAAAATGTAACCAGCCAGTTTTCTGCTCTTGCCACTGTGTCATTGCATAGCTGCTGTAATGGACTCTATCACTCTGGAACTGTTAGCCAAATTAAAATCTGTCTTTTTTTTCCTTAATTTGCTTTTTGGTCATTGGAGTTTATCAAAGCAACAGAAAACCAACGCAACAGAAAAGCAACTCATATCCTGACTGAATCCATCTATTCACTTTATTTTTTCCAAGTCTCTTAGCCATGCAAAGCCATATCTTCTAAAAATGCAAATGGTCGTAAACTATCCTTTAAAACCCAAATATATTTTATTTCTTTCATAATTTAGAACTGAACTTCCAAGGCTGAAACTTCCAATATGGTGCGGAATAAAAGCAGGGGGAGTGGACATCTTTGTCAGAGTTCTCATTTTAAGAGATAAGCACTCAGTCTCTCATCAATAAGTATGATGTAAGTTTTTCTTAGATACCTTTATCCAGTAAGAACAAAACAGAACAAAAATATAACAACAATATGTCTATTTGTACATAATGGGTAGTTTTAATTATAATATTTTCTTGTATTGAGTCAGGTACATTTCTGCTCCTATTGAGCTCTTTGTGTGGGTGGTTTCTGGTTTTTTGTAGTCTTACATTGGGGGAATGTTGTGCTTTTAGCCACCTTGTAAGCTATAATAAATGCCATTTGGTCAAAATGCATAATCTTTTCTATGTAATGTTCAATACTCCTTGCTGCTATTTTTAAAAGGGTTTTGTATGTCAACATACTTTACAGCTGTTTTTCTAAAGTAATTTTATTCTGATGCTTTTGTCTGGCATGATTTCAAGGCAGTACTAGCAAAAAAGAATTAGAAACTGTTACTTCCTATTCTACTTTTAAGTAGTTTTTGAGGTATGGCTTTAACTCTTCTTAACTGACAGAATTCATAAGTAAAACAATCTGAACTTTCTTTCATGTATGAATTTAATCTGTTTATTTTTTTAAGTCTGTCCAGATGCAGAAGGAGAAGAATTTAAGTTTGAGTCCAGTCAGGTCTATAGAGCAAGTTTCAGGCCATCTTAGGCTCGATAGTGAGCCATGAAGTACCAGAGATATGTCCTCTTATGTTTCCCTATTGGTGCCATTAAAGAACTGATCTCAAAAGATTGTCCTTTAACATTTATACATGCACTGTAGTATGCACACCTGTACCATACATACATACATACATACATACACTAACAATATGATGAATTTCTTCTAAAAACTATGTCAAAATTTGAGAATATGTTCACAATTTGTCTTTTAATTTCTACTATTGTTATTTTCTATATTTAGAGGTAATAATGTAAAGTTTTCACATATATAAAATTAATATACCTTCTTGATATATTAGCATTCTGTAATGAAGACATTTTCATCTTAGAGCTAGTAATACTTACATTTTCATATTTAGTGTGTATCTTAATGGGAAATCTATAGTTCTTCCTTCTATCTAGCTTCACAGTTTCTGCTGCTTAATACTTATATTTAACATCTCTTAAGGTGCTTCTCAGCCATCCGAATTTCTTTGTTTAGTTCTGTACCCCATTTTTGGATAGGGTTATTTGGTTCTTTGGGGTCTAACTTCTTGAGTTCTTTGTATATATTGTATATTAGCCGTCTGTCAGATGTGGGATTGGTGAAGATCTTTTCCCAATTTGTTGTTTGCTGTTTTGTCCTTCTGACAGTGTCCTTTGCCTTACAGAAACTTTGTAATTTTATGAGGTCCCATTTGTCAATTCTTGATCTTAGTGTGTAAGCTATTGGTGTTCTGTTCAGGAACTTTCCCCCTGTGCCCATGTCCTCCAGGGTCTTCCCAAGTTTCTTTTCTAATAGTTTTAGTGTGTCAGGTTTTATGTGGAGGTACTTGATCCACTTGGAGTTGAGCTTAGTACAAGGAGATAAGAGTGGGTCAATTCGCAGTCTTCTGCATGTTGACCTCCAGTTGGGAAAGGGGAAAGCCTTTGGAATCTTTGGAATGTAAACAAAGAATATAGAATAAAAAAATTATAATAAAAGAAAATAAGTAAAAAAAGAAAAAATACATATATTTAAGCCATTTACATTTAATGTGATTATTAATAATGTCTGACACCTTAGTATTTGTTTCCAATTAATTGTAGTGTTTGTTCATCTCTTGCTTTCTTCAGTGTTAATTTTTCTGTTTCATCTGGATTCTTTTATTGGTCTGTAAGATAAAATTCTTTGTAGTTTTCAGTAGTTTTTCTGTGGAGTCTGACATTCATCTTAATATACCATACTTTCATTGGAGTGAACACTATTTCAGTTACAACATAAGAACTTTACAATAAATCTACACTAATCATACAACCCTCTTAATGTTCAAATAAATAGTATATTTTTACATTTTTTACTTCAAATCAGCTTAAGCTTCAAAATATAGTAAGAGAAGATATAATGTATATACATATACATGTCTATACATATATATATACACATATATGTGTGTGTTTCTGTGTATGCTTGCAGTTTGAAAATGTGAGCTCTCTGCTTCTTGCTCCTGATACCATGTCTCCCCCATATTTTATATGTATATATATATACATGCATATATATTATATATACATATATAGTATATAATATATGGTATATGGTATATGGTATATGGAATATGGTATATAGTATATAGTATATATATACACACATACACATACATACACACACACACACACACACACACACACACATAGTTTTGGATCTAAATCATAGATTGGAAAACACCCTTTCACGGCATTTCTCTTCAATTTCATTTAGTATTTCTAACCATGCAGGTGTGCTGAAGACAAACTCATTTTATTGTCAGAGATATATTCATTTGGCTTAATAGATAATTCCTGTTTCACATAATTTTTCCTTATTTAATGTGTTCCGTTTGATTATATCTTACTTCTCACACTTTGACCCTTTTTCTTAGTGGTTTCTATGGAAAAATCAGCCCCATGTATATCAACTTACTCTATTGCTATGATTTTTATCTCATTTTTGACTTGGAATAACTTGAGTTTTGAAATCTCTGGTAATAATTTTTGTATGCATTTTTCTTACTTTGACTGAAGTTTATTGTAGTGATTTTAAAAGGAACCCATGGGCACTTGGTTCTCAATTGGTGGCAGTGTTTGGGATGTTAAGATAGTATAGTGTTGCTGGAGAAATTGTGTCACTGACTGGGTTTTGAGATGCTATTGCTTCCCCAGTTTGAAGATGTGAGCTCTCTGTCTCTTGCTCCTGCCATCATTCTACCCCACTAGGAAACTATAAGCTAAAAGAAACTTCTATATGTAGCTGTTGGTATGGTGTTTTATCCCAGCAACAGACATGACAAATACACTCACAGAGGAGTAACTTTATATTTTTCACTAAAACTTAGATTCAATTATCTTTATTTTTTCATCCCTGTGTTCATTCAGTTGTATGTTTTTTTGTAGATCCAGTTTACATTTTACTATTTTGCAAGCTATAACTAGCTCTTAATTTTATCTGATGGATTGTCATTTCTATTATTATACTTTTGAAAATTTTGTCATTTTTAGAATAAATTTCATTTCTAGACTAAGATTCTTTTTGTTCTCTGATTAATTGCACTGGTTTTAATTTTTTAACTATCTCTAGTTCACCTTCTTGCACCCTTGACTGTTTGTCAGCTATGTGCAAGATATACATCTGTTCTGATTCATTTGTCAGTGACTGCTTCCCACCAAGGGTTACTTAAACATTGCTGTTTCTATACATATGAATAATTTTGTGTTAAAATTGGATACTATAGATACCCATTACCGTGACTGTGAATTATATTATATTGTGAGGAAATGTTTTTGTTGCCCTAGTTGGCGAGTCGCTTACATGGATTCAAACTCCAGACTCTGTCTCCCCTGTGGTGTGCAGCAGCTGATAGATTTGTGCAGTTATTACAGTTTCTTGCTGCCGCTATTTTTACCTAGGCTTCCTGGGATTTTCACCTGCACCTGAATATGTTGGTGGTCAGCCAAGAATTTGGGCACAGCTTTGCCTCAGATATTGGGGGCTCATCATCACTGTACTTTTGTTCATGGGATTCTCTCATAAATTAATCTACTGCCTTTTGACACATCATTTTTCCCCCTACAGAAGCAGGCTGAGCAGCACACTCACATTTTGTCAAACTCAGTAAACATTCATAAATCTCATCCAGCATCGCTGATTTTCATGGACACATTTTCACGTGCCCTGCCAGTTCTCATCACAAACCTTGGGATTACTACCACCCCCCCCCCACACACACACACAACATATACAGTTTAGCAGTCATCCAACATTAGGTGAGAGTTAATGATCAGACTTTGTGTGTTGCTCTCTTGCAGTTCTCTCAGTTCCAAAACTCATCCCCTAAATTTTTTTCAGCTTTCGACTTTTCCCTGAAATCATTATACTGAAATGGGTTTTTTCCTCTGTTCTAGCAATATAGAGAAAACTCTTAGAGAAGTGAGCCATCAACTTGTAATTCTTCATTCTTTCACTGTGGTTTTCAAGATCCAGCTTGTCTCAGAATTCTGCTTTGCCTCTTCTTAGATAGTTTTCAGTACCTTTCAATGTTGAGCATATATTACTTATATGCAAATATGTACGCATGCATTTCATTTTTTGCAATTTTGATTGTAGTAAGTTTTACCCAGACACTCCACTTTGATGTAATTGGTGGAAGTTTAGCAGGGATAATCTCCCACTTAAGTTTTGACTGAAGAATTTTCTCCTTTCATTGGTGCAAAAACAATACATATTCAGAAGGAACTGTAGTGAAACTTTGAGTTTTTATCTTTCCATAGGCCAGCATTATACATTAAAATACTCATTTGAGACACTTACAGCAGCAGCAAACTGTAGTTTGAGTTGTCGATGTGATGATGTGGATAAATAGCCAGTACTCTACAATACCAGATTTCTAAGCAGTGATGTTAACTAGTTTTGGTGTAGCAACTTAAATGCACCTTTACCCTAAACATTATTTTCTACTTATAATGGTTTTTATCAGGATGTGACGTCATGAAAGGCCAAAGAACATTTTAATTTTGAAAAGTCCAAACAGAGACAGGAGAGATGGCTCAGCAGTTAAGAGCACTGACTGCTCTTCCGAAGGTCCTGAGTTCAAACCCCAGCAACCACCTGGTGGCTCACAACCATCTGTAACAAGATCTGACGCCCTCTTCTGGTGTGTGTGAAGACAGCTACAAGTACTTACATATAATAAATACATAAATCTTTATTTAAAGAAAAAGTCTAAACAGAAATTATGGAGTCAAGTAATCATTTGAAAGTTTCATAGTAAATTGACATTTGAGGTTTTGTTAATGTTTATTCATTGGAATCACCTGGACAAGTCCATCTCTAACATGTTCTCCACATCTATGAAGAATCAATTGCTAAACCATTGATTAGGTTACCCAAAAAGCAATTTTAGGTATTCAAAATATATGCATTATTTTGTGAAAAAGAGTCAATTATACAAACTTTATTTAGTAAAACACACCAAGCCACCCCCCACAAACAAAACAAAAACAAAAACAAAAACAAAAATAATATAGTTAAGTAGCTTATTTGCCCACTTGAAAACTATTAACTTGAGTGAATTATTTGATAAAGATTACTAAGCAATTCTGTTAATTCTTGATCTCCACATAAAGAAGCTTATACATCAATGTAACATTATTATTTTATAAAACTAGGTTTAAAAGAGTATTTGATTAGAAGTTGATTTTGATATATATTTGCATTCTTTCTTAGAAACATTTGGATAAATTAGAAGGCTAATTAAACAATTTTGATTTAGGAGGAAAAAATGTCTCTGAGACTTGATGTGTGATGGTGGGGGGATACCCAAGGGGCCTTTAATGCTCAGAGGAGAAGGGTAGAGAGGATGGGTGAAGGATTGTGAGAGGAGGTGACCAGGAGGGGGGCAGTGAATAAGTAAAAATTAATAAATTTTAAAAATTATAAAATATGAATAAATAAATCACAAAAACAAACACAAAAATGTCTCTGAACTCTTCTAGATGGAACTACAAAAGTGAAGAACTCTGAATAATTATCAATTTTAACATCCATATTTTTCCAAGTGTACATACACAAACAAACATATAACATGGAGAACCTCCTAATATTCAGCAACGTTGGTTTCATAAAAGTCATTGATTATACTTGTATGTTAAGAGTACCAAGAAATAGTGTTTTGACAATAGGCAACCTTAAGCAAGTATGCAGCACCTCTCAAGACAATTTGTAAAGCATTCTTTAGCATTTCAGAAACAGAATATTGAGTACCCCTTTAGGAAAAAAGCCCCCATACTAGTGAAATTAAGGGGCAAAATACAAAATGGACCAACAGTGGAAAGGCACATAATTCTATGACTTTCCTACTAGTATGAAAAACAGCTGGTTTAATGGTCATCTGTGGCTAAATTATGGGCAGTAAAAAAGAATACCCAAGTTTCCTCAGGCTGTCCCAAATAAATTTGCCTTCTCTATTTCATTCTTTGTTCACATTTAATGTCTTTGATAAAGGAGCCACAACCATCCGGTGGAATAAAGATAGCCTTTTCAACAAATGGTGCTGGTTCAACTGGAGGTCAACATGCAAAAGAATACGAATTGACCCACTCTTATCTCTTTGCACTAAGATCAACTCCAAGTGGATCAAAGACCTCCACATAAAACCAGACACACTGAAACTATTAGAAAAGAAACTTGGGAAGACCCTGGAGGACATGGGCACAGGGGGAAAGTTCCTGAACAGAACACCAATAGCTTATGCTCTAAGATCAAGAATCGACAAATGGGACCTCATAAAATTACAAAGTTTCTGCAAAGCAAAGGACACTGTCAGAAGGACAAAACGGCAACCAACAAAGTGGGAAAAGATCTTCACCAACTCCACATCCGACAGAGGGCTAATATCCAATATATACAAAGAACTCAAGAAGTTAGACCGCAAAGAAACAAATAACCCTATCAAAAAATGGGGCACAGAGCTAAACAAAGAATTTTCACCAGAAGAAATGCAGATGGCCGAGAAACACCTTAAAAGATGTTCAACATCATTAGTCATCAGGGAAATGCAAATCAAAACAACCCTGAGATTCCACCTCACACCAGTCAGAATGGCTAAGATTAAAAACTCAAGAGACAACAAGTGCTGGCGAGGATGTGGAGAGAGAGGAACACTCCTCCACTGTTGGTGGGATTGCAAAATGGTAAAACCGCTCTGGAAATCAGTTTGGCGGTTCCTCAGAAAATTGGGCATGTCACTTCCAGAGGACCCTGGCATACCACTCCTGGGCATATACCCAGAGGATTCCCCTGCATGCAATAAGGACACATGCTCCACTATGTTTATAGCAGCCTTGTTTATAATAGCCAGAAATTGGAAGGAGCCCAAATATCCCTCAAAGGAGGAATGGATACAGAAAATGTGGTATATTTATACAATGGAATACTACTCAGCAATTAAAAATAATGAATTCATGCAATTTGTAGGTAAATGGTTAGACCTGGAAAATATCATCCTGAGTGAATTAACCCAATCACAAAAGAATGCACATGAAATGCAATCACTGATAAGTGGATATTAATGAGCCCAGAAGCCCTAAATACTCAAGACACAAATAGCAAGTCAAATGATTCCCAAGAAGAAGAAAGGAGAGGACCCTGGGCCTGTAAAGATTGCATCCAGTTTAGTAAAGAAACCGAGGGGGGAGGGGGAATGATTGGGGAACAGTTGGGGGGGAGAGGAACTATGGGAACTATGGTGGGTGGGAACTGGGAAAGGGGAAAGCCTTTGGAATGTAAACATAGAATATAGAAAATAAAAATAAAAAAAAGATAAAAAAAAAGAATTTTATAAGAATTTCCATGATGATATGACATAAGGAAAAGTTGAACAAATACAATGGTTTGAATGAGAATGCCCCCATAGGCTTATATATTTAAATGCTTCTTTTAGTTTCCAGTTGGAAGTTTTAAGAGGTGTGGCCTTTTTGGAGGGGGTATGTCTCTGGGGGTCAGGCTTTGAAGTTTCAAAAGTCCATGCCATTCCAAGTTAGCTTTCTCTGCTTCGTGCTTGTGGTTAAAGACATAAACTCTTACCTACTGCTTCGGCAAAATGTCTGTTTGCCTGCTGCCATGTTCTCCACCACGATGCTTAATGAACTTTAACTCTCTGCAACCATGAGTCCCAAATTAAGTGCTTTCTTTTATAAATTGTCTTAATCATGGTGTCTTGTCACAGCAATTAAAAAGTAGCTAAGACATAGAAGATAATATTTTAAAAGAGAAAAATAATCTGCATTGGCTTCTGCTTTATTTGTTGTTTGTTTCCTTTTTTGTTTTTTGTTTTTTTTTGAGACAGGGTCTCTCTGACTGACCTGGCCATCCTAGAACTCTGTAGACCAGGCTGGTCTTGAGCTCAGAGATCTGCCTGCCTCTCCCTCCTGAGTGTTTGGCCAATTTCTGCTTTATTTTTAATAAAGCTTCATAAGATGTATTCCTTGTTTCCCCACAAATTGTACAGAAATAAAAAGGCCATATTCACATGTACTAATTTTTAAAATAAAAATAAAAAAATAATAAATAAACATTCAATGGCATTTTATAACATGAACTTGCCTGTGTATCTATCACCAAGATGAGTAAATAAAATATACCAGAACCATTAATATTCATTATTCCTCTCATATTCCTTCCAAATTTTCTCTTCCCTAAAGGTAAAAACTATCATGAGTTCTATCAGCATAGCTAATGTTTGCCTGGTTTTGATCTGTATAAAAATGAAATAATTAGCTCAGATGAATGATACATGCTTCTAATACCAGCACACAAGTCTCAGAGGCAATAAGACTACTTTAAGTTTTAGATCAACTTGGTCTACATAGCAAGTTTCAGGCCAGCCTAGACCTTATAACAAAACCCTGACTCAAAAAAAAATGCTTCAGTGAAAAAGAAATAGTAACATTCATGTTCTGTTTGGTTACTGCTTCTTCTTCAACAATTCAGGGCTCTTAACCCTTGAGCCATCTCTCCAGCACCAGAGAGTTCTACATCTTGATGCACAGACAAAGGAGAACTGTCTTTTGTAGGCAGCCAGGAGAAGGCTCTGATTCCATATTGTGCATAGCTTGACCATAAGAGACCTCAACGTTTGCCTCCACAGTTGATGAACTGCCTCCAACAAGGCTACACCTCTTCATAGTGGCATTCCCTTTGGACCAAGTGTTCAAAGGCATGAGTCTATAGGGGTCCATACCTATTCAAACCACTACAGTATATCTGGGGATGAATAATTTGGGATGCATTTGGTTTTGTTTTTATGGATAGTGTTACTATAAAATAGTCTTTTACTTAGTATTTTTTATTTTAGTTTGTTAATGTATGGATGCCTATATGTGTGTATTTGTCCTATATGTGCAGTGTCTATGGAGCCCAGAAGAGGATTTTGGATCCCCTGAAAGTGAAGTTACAGCTGCTAGTGGGAATGTATTGAGGGAATGTATATGTGGGAATCTATAACTGAAATAGTCCTTCTAACTGCTAAGCTGTCTCTCCAGCTTTTAAAATATTCTTGTACGTGTCTTTTAGTAGACTAACATATATTATGCTAGTATGGGGTGTATACTTAGATATAACATTGATCTTAGAATGCAGTAGTGTTTGTTTCAGCAAATACTGTCATTTAAGACATTGATATGCTTTTAGGATTTTATTTTTTTAAAGATTTATTTATTATATGTAAGTACGCTGTAGCTATCTTTAGACACTTTTTCTTCTTGCTTTGGCCCTGTTCACTTACATTTGATGTAGCTGTTTTCAGACACCCCAGAAGAAGGCACAAGATCTCATTATGGATGGTTGTGAGCCACCATGTGGTTGCTGGGATTTGAACTCACGATCTTCGGAAGAGCAGTAGGTGCTCTTAACCACTGAGCCATCTCTCCAGCCCCTTACGATTTTATTTGAACAATAAGAATTATAAAAGTTCTTCAACAATATAACTATATGCAAACACAAAGTCAGAAAATAAAATAGAACAATGAATGTGATCCCTGTTTATTTCTTTACTTAGCATGCATTTAACAACCTGGTTGTTTGTTTCTTTGGTTGTTTAGTTACTCAGCTAGTTAGCCAGTAATTTTGAAAAACAAGATCTTATTTTGTAGCTAGGTTTGCCTGGAACTCGCAATGGAACCCAAGCTTATCTAAAACTCACAGTGACCATTCTGTCTCAACCTCCTCAGTGCTGAGATTGCAGGCAGCATGCCTGGCTGGAAGACATTTTTATATGCTAAGCTTTGAGCTAAGTCCTGGTAATGCAACCTAGTGCAAATCAGTCTATTCTCACCAAGTAACTCTACAATGTTCTCTGTTAAAATCATATCCATTTTGCCATGAATGGTGGTACATGCCATTATTCTATGACTTCAGAGGCAGAAGCTGGCATCTGAGCTCAGTGAGTTTAAGGCCAGCCAGGGCTACATTGTGAAATCCCCTGTATCAATTTAAAAAAAAAAACTATATATCATCTCCATTCAGCAGAAATCATAGGAGAAGCATGATCTCGTGAGCAATTCTTAAATTCATCTGGAGCAACAAAAAACCCAGGATAGCTAAAACTATCATCAACAGTAAAAGAACTTCTGGGGGAATCAATATCCCGGACCTCAAGCAATACTACAGAGCAGTAGTGTTAAAACTGCATGGTATTGGTACAGTGACAGGGAAGTGGATTAATGGAACAGGATTGAAGACCCAGAAGTGAACCCACACATCTATGACCAATTGATCTTTCACAAAAGAGCTGAAAACATCCAGTGGTAAAAAGATAGCCTTTTCAACAAATGGTGCTGGCTCAACTGGAGGTCAACATGCAGAAGAATGAGAATTGATCCCCTCTTATCTCCTTGTACTAAGCTCAACTCCAAGTAGATCAAGGACCTCCACATTAAACCAGACACACTAAAACTAATAGAAAAGAAACTGGGGAAGACCCTTGAGGACATTGGCTCAGGGGGGAAGTTCCTGAACAGAACACCAATAGCTTATGCTTTAAGATCAAGAATGGACAAATGGTACCTCATAAAATTACAAAGTTTCTGTAAGGCAAAGGACACTGACATATTTACTGATCATGGCCCTGCCAGTGTAGAGATGCTGCTGCCCAAAGTGGGTTGGACCCTCCCAAATTAGTTATCAATCAATCACATTGTTTACAAATATGGCTATGAATCAATGTGGTAGAAGTAAATCATCAACTGTGGTTCTTCTTCCCTGGTGACTCTAGGTTTTGGGAAGTTAACAGTAAAAAAAAAAAAAAAAAAAAAAAAAAAAACACTAATGAGGATACCTACTAAACTAATAAATATCATGTTTGGCAAATAACTTTTGGTTTGACACCAAAGCCATGATATGTAAAGGAACAAAATAAATTATAATTTTAAGTATTTATCCTGTAAAAGATTAAAAGTATGGAAAATAGACCACAGAATAGAAGAAAAATATTTGCAGTTATAGTTTTGACAGAAGAATTATGTTAATAATATGTGAAGAGTTGTTTTTATGGAGAGTTGTTTAGTGGTTGAAAGTACTGGTTGTTCTTGTAGAGGACCTGGGTTCAGTTCCCAGCACCCATGTGGTGGCTTTCAACCATCCAACTCCAGGAGATCTGACACCATCCTCTGGCTTCCATTGGCACCAGACATATAACTAGTGCACACATATATGTGCATACAAAACCCTAATATTCATAAAAGAGAAAAAGGATTTTCAAATGCCTAACAATGAGAAAGCTAAAACCCAAAGAAATAGATTTCAAAATATAGTTCAACAAAGAATATATGTAAATGCCATAAAAGCATATGAAAAGGAGCACAGTTGTTAATGTAGTAGATAATATGCTTGCCACCCAAGCATAGACCCCCTAATGCCAAGGACCAGCCTCAGCTTGGCAAGGGGTTCTGAGAAAGCGTTGTTTGGGAGCTCAAAAAGAACTACCCTAAGTCAAACGATGTGGTGCAATCTGACAGCCTCATAGTCTGCTGGAGATGAGTCCCTAGACAGCTCTCTGTCGATAGCTCTTGGCTCTGTATTCTGCTCAAGACAGCTTTCTGCTTGAGACGGGTCTCTGCTTGAGACAGCTCCTTGCTCAAAACAGCTCTCTGCTCCTGACAGCTCTGTGCTAGAGACAGCTCTCTCATGCTAGGAAAAAAAAATTCTAAAAGCTCACAGGATAGCTCATGAGTTTTCTGACCAAAGTCAGAAAACCGGTTATAAAAAAAAAATCTTGGATATTTCCTATCAAAGTCCAAAATCATTCTAGAAAAAAAAATCTAAAAGAATGTTTGCTCTCCAAGAAGTTCTTTATGGGTAGCTGCTAGAAAAATAATTCTAAAAGAGCTAAGTTTGCTCTCCAAGCACTTTTCTCTGAGTAGCTCTTTCATGCAGACAAAGACCCAGTCTTTTATTTACATATCAATTCAGTCATTTACTCCTGGTTCCCTTTTGATTATCCCATAAATCAGCATTTTATGACCTTAGGCCTTTGATTCTTTCGCGGAGACAACCACTACACTTCTTAAACATGTCAAATGAATTCAGAGATCTGCCTGCCACTGTGAGCACAAACAAGAAAAGTAGTTAGGTGAGATCCTGTCCTGAGATTATCATTCTGATCATACCTGAATCAAAATTTCCTATGTCACAGGCTCAGGAATCCGCCTGCCTTTGTAAGCACAAACAATAAATTTAGCTGGGTGGAAACTAGCCTTGATATTACTACTCCCTTAATCTCTTAATCTCCTTCCTTTTCTGACAAGGTGACTCATAGTGCATCTGTTCTTTTAGATACATGAAGCCCCTCACATAATCCATATTGCATCCTTATATTTTGCATAGTTGAGAAATGGAAGATTCTTGAACTTGTGTTTTCAGAGTTCTTTCTCACTTCCTTGTTAAGGGCTCTCCCAAAGGCCATAGCATTCACCATTTTGCTGAGACACACCCCTGCCTTCCAGATTCTTGCAATCTGTGATTACTGAGGAGTCTCTTTAACCTTGGCAGAGAGGACATTCCCCAGAAGGAGAAACACAAAGTAAAACACACAATTGAGTCCAGCCTAGTCACCATCAACACTGGAGGAGGCCCACACCCTGCTGGCTCTCCTCCAAGGGAGGGAACTGTGTCTGCCATCCCTTGCACTTAGACATGCAGGACTAGCCACCCCAAGACCCATGGAAAAAGCCAGGTGTGAAAATTTCAGCTAGCCCTGGGATCAAATACAAGGGGTTCTTTGGAGCTTGCTGTCTGCCAGCTCAGCTAAGTGGTAAGCTCTGGGTTCAGTGAGAAATCCTGTATCAAAACCTAGGACAGAAAGTGATAAAAGAAGAAAAGCAAGATTATGCCTCTGGCCTCCACATATGCATGTATGCGCATGGGTACACACACATACACACACACACACACACACACACACACACACACAGAGAGAGAGAGAGAGAGAGAGAAAGAGAGAGAGAGAGAGAGAGAGAGAGACTGCAGCTATAGTCTAGAATTTTACAGCACATGTATAATAAAAGATCTGCCACTAAAATATGTAAAAGCTCTTAGCGTACAATAAACTAACATAATTTTAAAATGGACTGTATATCTAAAAAGTAGCTTTACCCAAGATGATACAATTCACAGGTATCAAATAAGCACATTTTTATGGACGTGAAAAGATATTGTACAGTTGTTAAACGGCAAGTAAAATTCCAGTGACATCCAGTTCTACACATTTTAGAATGAGTTACATGAACGGTGTAGACCATACCAAATGTTGTAAAGCAAAGGGAAGAAATGAAACTCTTGTTCATTGCTGATGGCAATGCAAAACCGCATAGCCATTTTGGAAAACACTTTGGCAGTTCTCTTACAAGCTTACATTTAGCCATACAATCCAGAAATTCCACTCCTGGGCGTCTTTCCAAGTGGAATGAAAATCCATGTTAACACAGAAACTTGTTTAAGAATGTTCATAGCAGCTTTATGTGTAATTATCCACAACTGGAAACAACTCAAATTGTAAGGAGAACCCAGATTCTCTGTAACAGTGGAATGAAAATGTAAAACATATGCAATTGTAAAACAGAATACTATTCAGCAATAAAATGGAAGGAACTATTATTGATTTATGTAAGAACGTGGTTGAATCTCCAAGTCATTACACAGCATGACACATACACACTGTATGATAACATTCTTTAAAAAGACAAGACTGCAAGGTTGGATAAGAAGCAATTCCCAGGAAATAAGGACATGAACATACAGGTGATAAACATAATAAAATTTCTGAAGAGGGGAGATAATGGTGATTGTCTTTAAGTTACCATAGAAGACCAAAAGCAGTTTAGTGAGGAAATGATTTATTTCATCTTACATTTCCAGGTAACAGTTTAATCATGAGAGAGTTGGGAAAGGAACTCAAGCAGGGCTGGAATCTGGATGCAAGAGCTGATGCAGAGGCCATGAAGGAATGTTGCTTGCTAGTTTGAAACCTCAGTCTGCTTGACTCCAAGCAGTCTTGACTCTGTAGTCTCCAGACTACAGAGCCTGGGACCACTAGATAGCACCACCCAGAGTGGGCGGGAACCTCTGGCATCAATCACTACAAAAAACAGGCTTGCCTAAAGCCCAATCTAATGAAGACATTTTCTCAATGGAGGTTTCCTATCCTCAAATGTTTTTGGCATGTGTCAATTAGACATAAAATTAGCCAGCACAGTGGTAGATATATAGTCATATAATTCTCATAAAACAATCACCAAATAAGTGACTTTTTCTATGTATAAACAACTTGTTAAGTGATAGATTAGAGATCCAGGAAGCAAATAAAAGGCTTTTTTCTTAGAAAAGGACCCTTTCCATAGCTTTCTAAACATGACAGTGTGATAATTAATTGCAACATAAAAGATGATATGGAGTATGTGGTGAGATGGAAACCATTTATGACTGCTAAGAAGGAAGCTAAAGATTTAGCCATGGTAAATTTATGGGAGGTGTTCTATGCCCTGCATAGTGGCGCTGAGAAGGTGAACTACTGTGCTATTTTGCAAAAGAGTGCTATGGCCAACTTTCTATTTTCTAGAAGCCACTCTTGTTGTGATACTGAGAAGGGATTTGACATGTAGGAAAAGTGAAGGCAGAGAGATCAGTTAGACTTTTGCTACAGTCCAAATGAGATGCAGAAAGCTTGGGCTCAGGCAGTTGTCATAGAAATATAGAGTAAGTGAAGGTTTCTGAGCCCTGTGGAGTGTAGGTACATAAGCTCAAGAGAGCTGGAGGGGAAGTAATGACCTGGGTGAAGGATCGTTTAACTTTTGAAAGACTTCTCACTCTCTTGGTGTAGTCAGAACAGAGAGAATCAGTACTTCTGGGGCCTATTGAAATTTCCATGATATGAATACACATGAAACCCAAACCATATTTTTAAAAATGACATAGCTTCACATGTTTTTCAGAGATTCCCAAGAAATTCAAGTGACAACCTAATAACTGATGAAATGACCCATATTTAGGATAACCATCTGTCTCATTTCGCTTATACATTGACTATATTTATTCCAGATCTCATAGCATAATTATGACTATAGGAGATATATATTGTTCTTAGTTCTTTGAGATTTTCATGAACATTTTGATGATATTCATTGTCCTTCTTCCACCAACTCTTTCCAGATACATCCTCCCTTCCCTTTCCACCCAACCTTGTGTCTTTTTGTTGTTGTTTTCCCCCACCAAGGCCAATTTAGGCTACCCAAATATTCTTGGATGTGTGGAATTTATTCAGCTTATCAGAAAATATACTTTTAGATGAAGCTGGTGCTTCTTCCCCTAGCAGCTAGGAATTGCAATAGCTCCTGACTTGGGGTAGCATTTTATTTCCAACTCTCTGACAATAGTATGGTAGTAGCAGAATTCTCCTCTTATTCTCAGAAGTGCTGGTTTTGATGGTCAAATGGAATGGTTGCCAAAATCAACAGATACTTCTCCACATGAATATTTTTAAAGGGAAAACATGTCAGCGTGTTAATAAAGCCAACTTTTGGGCTAAAACCTCCAAATTTGTTTATATTCAAAGGCCAGTTACAAAGTAAAATAGAAAGGAAAACTATAAATGAACAGAAAAGGAAACCACCAAATAACAACATCAAAATAAATCCAAATAATCATTGAGTTCCTCCCATGCACTTTTTTCTTCTTGTATTTTGTACTGACTGGGTGTAAAATTTAAAACCTTCCTGTCTCTCTGTGCTTAAAAATTCCAGCAGAGTGCCCTTAGGCCTCGAAAGGAATTAGGAGGTTGTGGCTGGTTGCTAGGTCCCTGGCTGTTCTCCTTTCAAAGTGTCATCCTTCATTCTGTCTCCTATAATCCTATGAGAAACCAAAGCAAGCTTGCTCAGTAGGGTTCCTTGTGAACTATCAAGAATTCTGCACTAAATCATCACCTCACTCATAGGTCCACATAGAGCAGAGAGAAGAGAGAGAAGCATAACAACTTTGTTTTCAGGCACACTATTCTATCACATCAAGATTGGTTTTTGATGTACCCCAACCCTTTTTTCTCACTCTGACCATGATGTTAAAATACAGTTCTGGCCTGTGTGAGCCAATATAAAAGTGATGGGGAAACAGAACCCAAAGACAAAGAAGACTGTATAAAAATAAAAATATATATATTTTATTAGTTCTACCCATCCTATCTCTGTGAAGGACTCGCAACAACAAATATAATCAGTGACTGTAATGAATTACATTCACTTTTAGTAGTAATCAGATTAGGACTAACCCATTAAGTCACTCCCATTTAAAAAAAAAATTCCCTGCTCTTTACTTTAAAAATAGTTTCAAGAGTCTTACAAACACTTCTTAGGTTCAAAACCTTGAATTAAATACTAACCACTGAACCAAAAGATTGTTATTTTTGAAATCTCTATAACTGCCTGATGCCTTCAAATTTTCTAAAATGAAATGTAATTTGTATAAGGCTAGTATTTCTGAGGTCTACACATCTTTAGTCCCCAAAAGACTATTCCTCATTCTCTTTGTTTCTGGAATCTGTGTGGCAGATAATAATTTAGATGTACTGCTAAGCACAAGAAGAAGCATACATGTCACCAGTTTTTTGGGGTTTTTTTTTGTTTTTTTTTGTTTTTTTTTTTTTTGTAAAGGAGAAGATATACTCTCTTATTCTACTATATCTAAAAGCGATCTCTACATATAATACATCCATATAAGCTGTTAAGATGTGGGAAGCATGGGCTCATGCAAAGAAATCAAGAAAATGGGTTAACTTTTCTGTACCTTTACCCCCAACAGGGAACACAATGGATACTGAATCAGTTGCCACCACACAATGGATACTGAATCAGTTGCCACCACCATTGTTCTATTATATTGCTCTCCATTGTAATTTATTTACTTATGTATCTGCCATTCCTCTAAACTCTGCAGATCACTTCAGGACAAAGATTGCTTTCTCTTCACCTGTATTTCCCTGAGATTTACCATGATAGAAATTCAGTAACTTGTTGAATGGATAAATATGATGACCTTTGATTTTTTTTTAGGGCCATATGTAACTCGTGTACTACTGCATCTTATATAGTAAATATTCTGTCTGTGTTAACTCTTTATGTTATAATAAGAGCTAGTAGAGCCATGCTTCAGAGTCCTACCAGCTGTTCAATTTTCAGGAGCTTTAAAAGCTGGATACATTTTTGTAGTTTAAATATAAAACCATGGTTGGAGTATTTCTACCACGAAAACTGGAAGATATTATTGTTTAGCACCTTCATTCCCAGTGCCCATCATTAAATATTTCAGGACACATGGGTAGTATGCTTTTCTAGGGCTTAGGTTAGTTGGATTTTCGTTGCTGGGATGAAGTACCTTAAAAAGAAGAAGGATTTCTCTTTCATTGCAGACACGGACATTTTTTTTTTTTTTTTTTTTTTTTTTTTTTTTTGTCCATGATCACTTGGTCTTGATCTCTTTGGGAAGAGGGAAGAATGTGTGATAGAGTTATGCTTATCTCATAGCAGTCATGAAGCAAAGACACAGAAGGGAGGTAGTGGGGGTCCCAATATATCTATCACGAAAGCTCCATCCTTCTAACACCCATCTACTCCCATGGTGGCCTAACTCCCTTCCACTGGGTCCTAGTGACTAACTCCTAACTGTTCTGTTAGGCATCATATTACCTCAAGGAGGGACTGAACAACAACTCTAAAAATCAACACATAAAAATTAGGAATTGATGGTGCCACAAGGCTCTCTAAGTATTAGTAGCAGTAGTGTTCATTCCAAATGGACCAGCTCACATATCAAAAACAGGACATAGCAAGCAATAATTATAGTCCACTGTAGCTGAGTCAACTCAAAGAAGTTCAGAGACTTTCTCTTTAGGGAGCATATACAGAATGTTCTTAACCCTCCCTTAATAAACTTTTCAAGTTTATGGGTACTTGGAGCCTTCTACATATTCTTGTATCTTGCGCATCTACTCATAACAGACTGAATTCAGAGTTACATAAAATGAGTTTCCAGGAAAAGCATACCGCTTTCTTAGAAGTGGCCATCATAGAGGAGACTCAAGAGGGATAACAGTGAAAGAAAAAATGTAAGCCTGTGTTTGCCAAAATCAGGCCATTGCTGCTCTGCTCAGCTCACTTTTTTTTTTTCCTGAGAATAAACAAGTTTATTTGGGTCAGTTGCTACAGCTTCTGCAGCTGATTTTTTTTTCCTCTTACATAATTATCACTTCTAAGTCCATGTCTGCAGTGCATGCTTGTTCTCAAGAGTATATTCTTGCTTTTTGCTTGCTCCAGTTAAATCCATGCCTGCTTGATCTACTAGTGGGTCCTATCTGAGTTCTTTCTGAAACATGAGAATCAAGACTACTTCTGGAGTAGAGAGCAGAGGAAGCTAGAGACAGCTTCACCGTCTCTCAGAAAACTACCAGCTGGCAACCTAGCCTTTAACACACAAGCTTCTAAGACATAGTCAAGACTCAAACATTACTGGAACTCAAATACCTCTAATTGTGTAAATGAGCATATGTTCAACAATACACATGATATATGTTTACTTTAAGAAGAAAGAAAAAGGGGCATTGCGTTGCAGAGGGGAGAAAGTATGTGAAACTTCAACCTGCTGTGACTGTTTGCTTCCCTCAGGCAAACAAGCCATTTATGACACTGGAATACCAGTGGGCTTCATTTTTGGCCAACAAAAGAAGTGGCTATATATGTTCAGGGACCTCAGACCAGCAATGTATGCTCCTGGTTTGTAGCTCAATATCTGGGACCTCCCTGGGGTCTGGGTTAGTTGAGTCTGCTGGTCTTCCTATGGTGTCGCTCTCCCCTGCAGCTTCATCAATCCTTCCCCTAATTCAACCACGGGGTCTCCAACCTCAGTCCAATGGTTGGGTGTAAGTATCTGCATCTGTTTCGGTCAGCTGCTGATAGGGCCTCTCAGAGGATATAGGTCTTCCAAGTCTGGCCTCAGACTTGAGACCCAGGGAATGGGGACATCTGGTGAGGTGGAGAACCCTCTCAGAGGGAAAGGAGAGGAGGAGTGGGATGAAGAACTGGGGGGTGGACTGGGAGTGGGGCAATGACTGGAATGTAAATAAATTAAATAATAATAAAAAGAATTGACTCGAATGTAAATAAATAAGATTTTTTTTTTTAGAAAAATAATTGGCTGCTGATCTCAAAAGCACAATTCAATACCAACCACTATTGAACTCACAAGAAACAGAATACGTCAGAAAAACTCCACATACTGTGACAGTGACAATATAAAGATTTCCTCCACATTAAAGTTCTATGTGACGAAGTAGTTTACTGGGAGAGCTGTGAGTACTCTGTGTAAATTCTGAGTGCTCACACAGGAGCTAGATGGAAATCCACAGATATCAAAGGGCAGATTGTCATGACCCTAGAACACTTGACTCTTCAAATTCCCATCTGCAGACTTCTTACCATGCATTCCAGAGTTGTTGAATTGGAATCTGCATTTTAGAAACTCCTTCACCCCTGAAATGAAAAGTAGATCCCCACTATTCACAGGAAAACTGACAGTTGAGAAGTGTTCACTTGCCATCACCTCCAGGGTCACAGCTACCTCTTAGAGTCTAGGCTACTGTTACCTGGATACATAAAGACAGAAGCATTCACACAGTATTTTTCAGGGAACAAAATGTCACAATAAAATGTGTTCACATTAAGCACATCTGTCACACTTTCCAAAATAATCTCCACATACTTCATGATGGGCAAAATCAGCAAGATGTAAGTCAAAGAGCCAAAGTTGAAAGTCTACATTTGGAAAAAATCCTACAAGAGAATCAAAACACGTCTGCCATCCTAAAGCCAGCAACAACATCCAGGTGACTGGTACACAGTCCCATCATTCTTCATCCTTCTCTCCTATATTCTGAGCTCTTTGTATTTGTTCTCATGGACTTATTGTTTATTTATTCAATGGGTAGGAGTGGTTTTCATACATGTATGTGTCATATGTATGCCTGGAGCTTGTGGTGGCCAAAAAATGGTGTCACATTTCAGGGAACTAGGCTTATGGATGATTGCAAGCCATCATGTGGGTGCTGGGAACTGAACCTAGGTCCCTTGCATGAACAGCAAGTGTTCTTAACCTTTGAGCTACAGTCTAGATTCTTGTGGGCTTATTCCTGTTTGTAAGATTTTTGAAATCACTATAGGAATGGACACCACCTTTCCAGATAGATTGCTTAGGAAGATTCTTATTTAGAATAGTATCTGCTTTTTTGGAGATTTTTTTCATTCAATTTAATTTTTAGATAGGGTCTCAATTCATACCCGAGGCTGCCATAAACTTGTTGAAATCCTCCCAAGAGCTGAGATTGTAAAGATTATAACGGTGAGCCACCATGTCCAGCTTCATTTTTGGATGTCCACTTCTCCTGCTGGGCCTGTCATAGAAGTGTGTTTCAAATGGATTCTCCAAGCAATGCTATTGAATTATAAACAAATTATTGTTAATATTTTATTTTAGATAGTTCCTTTGTTTCTATGACTCATCAGTAACTACACATGTTGCACAGCAATACAAATGTATGATATATACTATTTATATTAATGAAGTATATGTGATATCGATTAAAAAATCAATGAACAAATTATATATCATTGTGCCTTCTCAGTAGTATTATGCAAGTAAAATAAATTTTAAACATTATGTTATAAACTATGTGAGTTGCTGGAAACTCATCAACATTGAGTGCCTCTCAAGAGAACTGCACACTTTCTGATCTGTGTTGAGTAGAGCAGGGTCTTCAACCTTTTTGTATCAAAAGAGCAAATGTCAGCTTTACAGGTCAGACAGTCATTGTCACAAGCACTTAGAAGCAGACATAAACAATATGTAAATGTTGGCGCTAAGGGGTGCTGCTATGTTCCAATAAAACTTTATTTACCAATTCAGGCAGATCATAGTTTGATAACCCAGGAAGTAGAAGTTTCTGTTAGCAAAGGTCTCCCATTTGGGTTATTCTGAACAAAGATTGAGTCAGTTCACATGGATTTCCCTTCTTTGAAATGCATGAACCCATATGGTTTTTCTTTGTCCAATGTAAGCCTATGAGTACAATCCAAACATGTATATTGACAACAATATTAAAAACAAGAGAGACAAATTTGCCCAACTGTGCCTTTTATTTCCTTTTCTCTTTTGCTCTGCGATCCTCAAGTAAATGCATGGCTCTCTTTATTGGTTCATCTTAGGGAGTCCCATTCTTGAGAAAAACAATATGCATAGAAAAGTCTTCTTTGGCTCAAGTAACCAAGATGGGCAGGGGCATGAGCCAAGTCATAATTAAGTTCCATAAAGATATTTAGATTGAGAAGTTCAGAGACATTTTGCTTTTCATCTTCTATGAGTCAGCCCAAAGGAGTGGCCAGCTAGAGTAAGCAGCCCTGCCTTCTCTGGAGAATCTCACTAATTCCCCCTAAATTTGCTTACTTCCAAGTCCATGAAACTCTTTTCCATGATGCCACTTCTACACTGACTTATTTAACCAATTTGAAGAGGATTAAGGGCTCCATTGACACAGAATGAAAAACACACGTCTGGCAGCTTTGCGCCTTCCCCCTCTATGAGTTCGAATGTCAGATCAAGGAATCTGCAGATTGTAACCCATTTTGAATTCAAGCTGATGTCGGAAAGGCCTTAAAGGTTCTGTTTTAATTTGCAAATTGAGATTTACTGGAAGCCAAGGGAGACAAACAGTCCTCATCAATGCCCCGAGTTTGCAAGTTTAATCCACAAGTTCACTGTTTCTTTGACCCTTGTGGTGTTAGAGATTGCTTTGCTTCTCCCTGAACACCATGTAATAAAAGAAGGCTGATCAATGAAGAGAGACCTCCCCTGCATGTGAAAAACACAGACAGCTATGGGGAATCATAAAACTATTGGGCTTCACGGCTGAGTCTACCTAATATGTCTCCACTTGGGTTTTTTTGTTTGTTTTTGTTTTTTTTTTTAATTAAACATTTTCATTCTCCTTAAGACAACGCTGGGGTAAGTGTGATGGAGGGGGTCTCACTGCCTCTTAACTTGGAAAGGTTGTCAGAAACACTGATTGTTGACGTTGCTCCAAAAGAGGCTTGGGAGCTCATTTATTCATTTGGCAAGAGAGACAGGACAGAGGCAGATAGATAATCCAGCTGTTATAATTTCGAAGTAGGCATAAATATGATTGAGAAGGATATGCACCTTGTTACTGCCTGCTGGGAGCAGATACTAGCGAAATCATCAACAGAGGCACCAATTGCAGTAACCTTAATGAACTGTAGTCTGAAAACCATTAAGAAATAGCCTCAACCTCTGCAATACAGAAGGCAAGCAAGGGAGAAAACTGATAAACAGGGGAAATGTTCTTACTGAGTTTAGTCTCTGCAAGACAAGCCTCGAATATCCCCTTCAGCTTCCCTCTTTAAACGTGCAAATGAGTATGGACTGCTTCTCATCACCTCAACTGAATGTTGAAGAAAGGTTTCAATCTCATTGACTAATTCAGCTGTTCCTTTAAATTGAATTTTTAAACATATGGGCACACAAACCAATCTATATGCAGAACAATTCTTTGAACAGCATGCAAATGGTTTAGGATTACATGCTAGGTATAACACGAGTGAGTTTGCACAGTACAAAAGAATGAATTCCTTATTGTGACACTTGAGATAACAATACTAAAGAATTTCAGCTCAACTTTGAATTGCTCCCTCCAACTGTTGCAGTTTGCTTAGAGGAAGCTAAGAAGCTGTTTACTTTCTCTTTCCTTCTGCCAACTAGGAATTGTTTCTATCTGTTAAAGAATGGGATGCCCATTGCCATAACAGCCATTCTGAAAACATTTATCAAGCATCCATTATGTATCTGATAATATTGTAAACATTGTGAATAGTGAGAAAAAAGCATGTCACGAACACTTTTTTAAAATGCACTTTAAGTTATGACTGGGATATATAGAAAGAAACCAGTCATATAAAAAACAGATAAAAAACACATCTTTCATCATGGTATAACATGTTGATTTATTTACACATCCCTGAAATGTTGTTCAGATCAGTCACCATTCTTGAAAACAAATTCTTTTTTTATTTTTTGTTTCTTTCGAGACAGGGTTTCTCTGTGTAGCCCTGGCTGTCCTGGAACTCACTTTGTAGACCAGGCTGGCCTCAAACTCAGAAATCCGCCTGCCTCTGCATCCCAAGTGCTGGGATTAAAGGCGTGCGCCACCACCGCCTGGCTTGAAAACAAATTCTTACTACAGCAGAGCCTACCCTTGTATATTGGTCACTGCTGGCCAAAATGAACTGGGTATGATGGAGAAGTACTCTGGTGGGACCTGTTTGCAAAGATGCCTACCTATGCATAGGAGAAAGGAAGCCTGGGGATGGATTCCTATTGACGATTTATTGGGTGTCAGCTACTGATTCTGTCTCAGGTCGATTGCCTGGAGTTCTGCTGAGAAGGGGAGCTAATGAGGGGCAAGAAATGACAGGAAAGGAGAAAAGCATTTTAAATATTAAGGCATCTTATGGACTGAACAGAATTGATATACCACTATCTGCTATCTGATTGCTCAGTATTTCAGTATCACCCAGGGTGTAGGTTTCACATCTGTTATAATAGCCATAGAAAATTTTGAGTTTAGAAACTGTCACCTTAGGGACTTCATCATGGATGAGGTGCCTCCTGAGACCATTCTCTAATGGGTGGCTTGAGGCTAGGCTTATAGATGGGACTGAGGGAAGTCCAGGTACTGGAGCTCACATTCATAAATAAGAAGTATGATGAGTGTTTATAAATGAAAACTGAGTGTCTATGGGTGGCTATTCATCCACCCAGCATTAGGTTGCAAAGAGAGAGAGGTAAGACATGTACCCTGGGCACAAATTACAGCTAATTTTGAACACCAAGTTAGTATTATAGAGTTGGGGTTTTATCCTAAGAGCCACGCAGAGCCATTTAAAGGCTTAAGCAAGTCACTGGAAAGGAGGAGTAGGAGAGTTGTGAAATTTACATTTGAAAAGGCCACTGGTGCTAAGGTGGAGAACCTTGAGATTAGGAAAACATTGGCTGAGAGGGTCTTCTGAATACCTGAGAGCCTCTGTTATACTGGAGTAGCCAGCCTAATGGGAGAAGGTGAAAAAGCAGGAGAAATTGGAGCTGTTAAAGCAATGATTACATTACTATAGATAAGGCTGACTATAGTGGAGTTGACCAAAGAGTAAGTTTTGAAAAGTTGGAGCTTATAATCAGAGACTGAAGCCTGGAGTCTGAGATTTCATAAGCAAGGAATTCTTGGTACTGAAATGAGATCTTCTCATAGAAATTGAAAGCAGAAGAGTAGGAGCAGGGAAAGTTCAGCATACAATGATTCACTGTTTTCTTTGTACCAGATCATCTTGTAACAATAGAACAAGAACCTTATAGAACTTCATCCACTTTCTCTAGGAAATCTCATGCTGGAAATAGGAATGACCTGCACACAGGGCCTCAGAAAGCCAACTTCAAAAATTATCATTGTGGGTGGGTTTGGGTTTGGGTTTGGGTTTGGGTTTGGGTTTGGGTTTGGGTTTGGGTTTGGGTTTGGGTTTGGGTTTGGGTTTGGGTTTGGGTTTGGGTTTGGGTTTGGGTTTGGGTTTGGGGTGTGGTGTGGTGTGGTGTGGTGTGGTGTGGCGTGGCGTGGTATGGTTTGGTTTGGTTTGATGGTGGTAGATGTTTTTGGGTTGGTTTTGTTTGCTGTTGCTGTTTGTTTGTTTGTTTGTTGTTTTTTTCTTTTGTTTTAGCTTGGTTTGGTTTGGTTTGGTTTGAGATAGCATTGAATATAGCCGAGGCTAGTCTCCAGCACACTATATTGAGTTAGTATTATAGAGATGGGGTTTTATCCTAAAAGTCAGTTAAGAAACAGAAACAATCACTGATATGCTTCCACAATATCAGAACCTACTTAGTAACACTTCTTTACTGTCCTCTTTTGAGAGTACAAGAACCGACTTTGGTCTTGAGGTCAGAACTAGGGGAAACCTGCAGACCATGCAGAACTCCTCATGGTAGAGACAGATTCTTTTATTCTTTCTTTCTTTTTTATTTTTTATTTTCGGATGGATTTTTTATTTACATTTCAAATGTTCTCCCCTTTCCAGATCTCCCCTTTGTAAAACCCCTATCCCATCCTCCCTCCACTTGCCTCTATGAGGGTGCTCCCCCACCCACCCAGTCTTCGCTCTCTGGCATTCCCTTCACAGGCATCGATCATTCAGAGGCCCAAGGGCCTCTCCTCCCAAGGATGTCCAACAAGGCCATCCTCTGCCACATATGTGGCCAGTGCCATGGGTCCCTCCATACTCTTTGGTTGGTGGTCCCCAGGAGCTCCAGGAGGTCTGGTCTGTTGACCCCCTCCCCCCCGTGTGGCTGCAAACCCCCTAAGATCTTTCAGTCCCTTCTCCAGCTCCTCCATCAGGGACCCTGAGCTCAGTCCAATGGTTGGCTGCGAGCTTCCACTTCTGTGTTTGTCAGGCTCTGGCAGAGCCTCTCAGAGACATCAGGCTTCCATCAGCAAGCACTTCCAGGCATCCACAATAATGTCCAGGTTTGGTGGCTGCATATGGGATGGATCCTCAGGTGGGGCAGTCTAGAGGTAGATTATTAAGTTTGTGCCTTCTTTGTGTATGTTTCTTTTGAATTTGCTCCTGTAAAATACAGTTTCTTCCATGAACTTGTATGTACATACTCAGTGAGTATATTAGTATTTCTGCAGGATATACATTTAAAAAGGAATATTGATAGGTGAAAGGCACATTTCGGCTTTGAGAGACTATGTCTTTCCCCCACCCTCTCTCCAGTTGGATTTATTATCATTCCTTCTCAGTTTACACATTAACATGATCTAGGTTTGCCTTTATTAAATTTTAAGTGAGTTCTATTTTATTTCATTCAAGTAATGTTAAGAACATTTCTATTTTGTTGACAATATTTCTTTTCTTGAAATTTTTGTTCATTATGTATAAATCTATTGATTTTATTAATATGTAGGTGTTCATTATGTGTTATGGATATAAATTTTTCATCTATTGTCTTTTTAAAATATGTTCTCCAAATATGCCTATGTTTGAACATTTTTATTTTTTAGTTTTTATTTTTTGGTTTTTCGATACAGGGTTTCTCTGTGTAACCCTGGCTGTCCTGGAACTCACTCTGTAGGCCAGGTTGGCCTCAAACTCAGAAATCTGCCTGCCTCTACCTCCCAAGTGTTAGGATTAAAGGATAAAAGGTGTGCGTGTACCACCACTGAGCAGCAAAATTTTTATTTTTGATCAGCATATAATAATACATCATATTAAAAGTGTACACTAAAATGTTTTAATATATGTATGTTATGTAATAATTAGAGTAACCAACATATTCATCATCTTAAATAATCCTTATTCCTTTGTAACAGAAACATTGAAAAAAATCACTTTTACTAGGTTTTTTTTGATAATATAATACCTAATCAATATCTAAGAAAAGTTTACCCTATTGTAAAATATCATACTAAACTTTCTTATCTAATAGCAATTCAGTTCCCTGTGATCAACATTTTTTATTCCTTCTTTCTACATTTCCAAGCTCTGACTATTGCTATTTTACTCTCACGTGCCATGTAATTAACTTTTTCAAATTCCACAAATGAGTTCAAGGCATGGTACCTGTCTTTCTGTTTCTGGCTTATTTCATTCACCCTAATAACTTGTAGTTTCATTCATGTTGTCAAAATGCCCAGCTAGTATTTAAAGAAGGAGATTTAGTGTCTATGTTTCAGTGGGTTCATTTCTCAGATGAGAATATAAAGGCTGAAGATTTTCAGGATTGGATAAGAAGCACCCCTTGATTTTCAGATCAGTGTTACCTCTCATGCGCTAGCTTGGTTGTTTCTGATATAATATTTTATAACATAAGCCTTTCATTAAAATACTTGAATGGAGTAAAAATACTTCTTTCCAATATGTTTATATTCAGTTTTTCATTCTAACATGCCTTATTTGAAACTAAGAAAACAGCATTTTTTTTAGACAGTAGCCCCTGATACAGCCTTTTTTCAAAGCTCCACTTCAAAGCCCCTCCTCCCATTCTTCAATTATTTGGAATTAGTGAGAAAAAGAAATGTATCTGCCCTACACTAATGGAAACCACAGAGTAATTAGCAAATAATACAATGCACACTCGATCCAGACACTATTATATTGGCTTGTAAGGATAATTGTAAGTTTACTGGTGAAAATCAATTTTTATCGGCTCACTTACACTCTATAATAAGGCCACAGTGGCATTTCCTGCTCAAGGTGCTTAAGTGAGACCTATCGCATATTTGATTTTAATAAATACTATCTATGGGAAGCCAGGACAGAAATGAACAGATGTTAGAACCATATGATAATAGTGTGGCAGGGTAGAAAAAAAATCAACCTGTGCATTTATATGGCACACCTGGTGTTTATGATACTTTTGTAACTTCTATAACTACAGCATCTGGCTCTTTGTTGATGTTCTTTAATTTTCAGATACCCAGGATCTTACATCTCTTGCAGAGTAAACATGTCCATTAGGAAAAAAAAAAACAAGAAAAGTACACTAAACATGCCATGCATCTTGCAGAGAAAGACAACTGTCTCCCCATAAGGAACTTAGGTAAAATCATTAGTGAAATTTGAAAATTTATGAAAACATTTAGATCAGACTTTTCCAGTACCTCTTAAGAGACAAAAAAAGTATTCACTCAAGGATTCCTAGTTCATTCTTGCATACTGCCAATATTCTTAAATTTGCTGTGAAGATACGGGGAATGCCCAAATTAAGTATAGTACTTTGGACTTTGTGTTTTGGCATTTTTTATTTTGTTTGATCTAACTAATATAGGTTGAGTTAGACAGATGCTGTAATTTGATACAACTAAAGTTGTAACCTACTAATTTTCCTTGAGCTTTGGAATATGTTCCTGTGTTGAAAGGTACCAAAATACAAAGGCTCAAGAGGCAGTTGAGTGGTTAAAAGCACTGGATGTTACAAAGAAACAGAATTTCAGTCCCCACCACCCACATGGTGGCTCCTAACCATTCATAAATCCAGTTCCAGGGCATATGATGCCCTCTTCTGACCTTTTTGGGTGATACACAGATATTCCTGCAGGCAAAACACCTATAGGTATAAAATAAACAAAAGCAATTGTTTCAAGATCCAAAATATAAAATGGCTCATCTAAATTTTTAGTATCCTAATGATCAAATCACAGTACAAGCACAATGCACCCTAAAAGCTTATGGTGCATCACAGGCTCAAGTGCACACAGGAATGAACACATGCAGCTTTATACTAAAGTTAATAATGGTAGCTCCTCTGGGGAATAATTTGCAGACTAAAACTTTGAAGAAATGTTTGTTAGTTTGATTGTTTTCTATTTCTTTCTTCAGACAGGGTCTCATATAGTTCTGACTGGTCTCAAACTCAGTATGTATACCATGCTGGAGTTTGACATTTTAAATTGTGTGTCTGTGTGTGTGTGTGTGTGTGTGTGTGTATGTCTATCTGTCTTTCTGTCTGTCTTTCTGTGTCTTTATGCATATGTGTGTGTTTTGTGTGTGTTCAGATGCTAAGGAGGCCTAAGAGGGCACTGGATTCCCTAGCAATAGAGTTACAAGTGGCCATGGGTGCACTTCCAAAGCAAGCTACACACTTACAAGCAGAACTATCTTACCAGCCCAGGACTTGAACTCCAGATCCTCTTGTGTTCATTTCCCAGGTGCTGGCATTGCAGCTGTTCACCGTCATCTCCACTTTTGGAAGAAATTCCACAGTGGAAAAAATGATTAAGAGTTGTGTACACTAGTGTGGGCAAGCTACCTTTTTCAGAAAATAGATTGTCTCATAGTTCCTATTGCTGTAAAGAGACACCATGACCATGCCAATTCTTATAAAGGAAAACATTTGATTGGGGCTGGCTTACATTTTCGAAGTTTAGTGCCTTATCATCATGGTGGAAAGCATGGCAGCTTGTAGGCCAACATGGTGCTGGAGAAGGAGCTGAGCTTTTTACATCTTGATCCAACAGTAGCAGGAAAAAGAATCGTGTGCCTGAGTCAGGGGTAAAGCATCTATCTAAGACCTCAAAACAAGTCTCTACAGTGACACACTTCCTTCATCAAGGCCACATCCACTCCAACAAAGCCCCATCGCCTAATAGTGCCACTCCCTATAGGCCAGACAGGTGAATCTATATGGACCATACATATTCAAACCACCACACACATCCTACTAGGATTTTGCAGATGATGAACTTGTCACATTTTGTAAGCTTTCAAACTTATATTAAAACTCATGGCCAGAATGAAATCTCTCAGAGAACAACTCAAAAATCCAGGGAAAAAGAAAAACCTCTAGGGTTAATTCATAGCAGTCTTTTCTCACTTCACATATGTGACCTTCAGTACAGAGCCTCCAGAGCACAATAGCAAAAATATTCAGAGGTGGCTTGTGAGATAAAATGTGCATCATCAGTGTCCTACAGGCTTCATATGCATAACCTAAATTCATTGTCAGCAATATTTGAAATGCAATAGTTGAAGTCCTTGTCCAGAGCCAGGACAATACTGGAACATAAGTTAATCTGGGTGATTAGGGGTTCCATACATACTTTTACCCTCACTTAGAACTGCTAAATGGTGTTTGCTATCTGTTCTTCTACCTTTGCTTTGTATCAAAGATGTCCAGGCTTATATTAAGTATAATCAAAAGTTATAGCCACTCCCAATTGGGGTGAAAGTGCCACTGAAACTTGGCTACCAAGTTTTATCATTTGTAGCAAAAAGCCTAACTGAGCAAAGCATTTTTGAGGTAACATGACATTGTGACCTGTCTTTGGGCTTTTGTTATAAGATGCAGCCCTGCCATCAAACTCTGCCTTATTCCATAAACTTTGGGGGATGCATAACATTAAAACTAAATCAGTTATAATCACAATTATTATCACTCTAGTTAAATGCAAAAAAACAGAGACAAATACTCATTGTATTTGAGCTGTCCCCCTATTGGCATTAATTTTATGAGAGGAAAGTTATCAAATATGTCAATAACTTAGACTAGATTGGCCTCTTAAACAGAACCTGAGCTTATGCTTTTGTGTGAATATTTTGAGTATATACTAGCATAGGCAGGGAGAGGGAAGGGGGATATGAAACAGGGAAGAACATCCAATCCATGCATGTGTACCACAGAGGCTGCTTAACTACCTTTAGGACTATCTCATTTGTTTCATTTTCCTACTGGCTAAAAGTTGTCCCACATGTATTTTTTTTCCCAACCTCCTTCCAAGTTGCTCTTTCCTGAATTCCGAATTACTTCTAAGAAGTCACAAATGTCTCAGGAACAGAAAAGAAAATTATTTGTAGTTGGCCAATAACAAGGCTAAACTACATTAAAGCTGGTCAAAGCCTCCACGTTGGTCACCCACAACTGACTGGGTGGGAGATGAAACCGGAAGAACTGAGCCATATACAAGCACTGTCCTATATGCCTTGGATGTCCAGAGTCTGCCAACAAAACTGCTGAACTATGTCACAAAATGGTGATGAATAGAACAGCTCATTTCCATACAATGAATATTTTGAGCTCTCTTATACTTTAGACCTGAACCATAAAAGTTTGTTTCTTTTCAATTAATGTTAATTAAATATCACTACTGAAAATGATTATACTAAGGACCATGGAGCTGATGAAAAATGGATGATTTTTAGTATTTTATCCTTATTAAGGAAATTCCACAATTGTGCCATTATACATAATTTTGGATAAGCAGCTTCTCATAATTATGAAATATAGAGTTGTGAGATCTCATTTAAATAATTCTACCTATTCTCTGAGGTTTTTAATCGCATCTGTGGTTTTATTCAAGACCAAAGATGACAGGTTTACCTTTTGTGAAAGAAGATAATTTACTTATCAACAAAATCATATTGTGTCATAATTACTAACATGTCTATTTCCCTTTCTGTGACTTGAAATATTTTGAAATAATGAAATTGCTATAACTAAACTTTGTGAATATGCTTCAAAATCTTTCTGCTTAGCCATTTGCTATAATTTTGCAAGCATTTAGGGGGGAAGATTGATAATGGGGAAGATTTTGAGGGAAATTGGAGGAAGTCCATTTTTGAAGGATGTATTATTTATACCACGATTTACTGAGATCTCACAAGTGCTGGTCAGTGTAATTCATAAATATCGTTTATGTGTTATATAAATATTCACAGTATCAATATTATATTCCCATTTTCCAGATAAGAAAGCTAGTGTATGTACCAGTAATTGATACAGCCAGGATTCAAAACAGTGTGATTTCAATATTAAGGCTGTATTTCAGCAATTTGTTGTTCAGAAATGACTAGGTGAAAACCCATAATTCTTGGTGTCTTGACTCATACAGAAATGTGACCTTTGATGCATCCTCATAGCTAAGTGTCTTTCATCACTGTTCCCTCTTTCTGGCCACTTAGATTCATGAACATCCTCTTGAATTTGCCAAATAATGGCTCTCCTTCCCATACCAAAGAAAATGGTTCAGCTTTGCTTTGAAATAAGACCAGCTCAGCTCAGGCCCTAGTCATTATTTTTCATCAACTTTACTGATTTGTTCATTTTCTCACTTTGTTCTGGCTCTTGCTAAGGAGGAGCCCAGACTGGCTTTGAACTTCTCAACCTGGGGATCACCATGCTGCCACCTCCCAAGTTCTAGGATCACAAACATGCACCACTACACCTTGTTTTCACGTTATAAATTTCTGATGGAATTTCTAAATATGCTATTCTTAATTATGCTAACAATTTGAAAGCCAGATGCCATTCAGGCCTTTTTCACAGAAATAGCCCACATGGCCTCTCTATTCCATTTACATGCACATCAACCTCATTCATATTTTGAAGTGCCAAATGGAACAATGTTCATTAGTATTGAACTCATCAAGTTTATAAAACATGTCCCAGTAGGTTTGCGGATACTTAAATGTAATTAGTAACCTTAATTTCTTATCCAGAAATGACTCAGCCCAGGTAAAAATGAAGCAGAGGCAGTATGTGTAGACTGTATGTGACTCAATTCAGAAACCACCACGTTAGCTCTGCCCAGTCTCAGCAAATGTTTCTCTATAATTGGGAAAGCTTGACCAAATTAGCCTGTATGTCATGAACCAAGACTACTGAAAAAGCATGGCTTTAATTAATTGACAAGGAGAATATTTGCCTCTTCACACCCTGATTCTTGTCAGAGCAGTGTGTGCTCAAATGGTTCATCACACCAAGACGGAGGTCAAATCTTTCATCATGTTTTGCTTCAAGTTCTGAATTGATACACGATACCATTTAGTGGTTTGAAGAAGGAGGAATGTAACAGTATAAAGACTGTCCACAGCAATAATTAGCTAGCTGTACATCAGAAGAGTTTTTTTTTTTTAACGTGACCAAGAAGCTTTTCTGTGAGAAAGGGTTGGAAGTATTTGTTTGGGGTAGGTTTTAACAGCCCTCTATAAATGAGAGATGGGCATGTGATGGGGAAGAATTGATGAACCTGCATGCTACACATGGTAATCAAGAGTCTTCGTGACAGAAAAAAAATGCTTTCAGACATACGGGCCTGTCTCAAATGTTTATGGCCATTTATTGGTCACAGGACACTGTGGTAATGTGTGTCAAGGCTGCATAACTATTGGAGTAAAGAATTCTGTTTCATCAATGTCACAATAGAATTGAATATTTTTCCTGCTCACTTCATTGTCAGTTTAGGTGATTGATGGGCAGCCCTTTATACAGAGTCACTGTAAAGTTAAGACTCCTCCCATGACATGGTCTACCAACTGATCCCCATAAAAGCCATCGGATCCTCTACTGGTTGGTGAGGCAGGGGAAGACAGAATAAATGAGCATCAAGCTGAGCACTGATTTACCTTGCTTTTGCTTATATCCTACTGGCAAGAGCTAGTTTCATGACTCCATTTAGAAGCAAGAAGAAATGAAGTAAAATGGGCATACAGAGAATAAAGGTTCTAAAGAACAGAGAGAGGGTGGGTTCGTCTCCCTTGATTATCAATACTTAAAAATGCTATTATCTTATTTTTTGGCTAATGTCCTGCAGTTTTACTTTAACTTATTTTGTTTTGTGATTTGACTTTTTTCTGTCTTCCCAAAAGAATGTCCTCATTTTTGTACTCTTACAATCTCAGGATCAGTCTAGCTACCTGGGACTTCATAGAGATGCAATTTAAGAATTGTTAATATGTGATGTCGCTGCTGTGGTAACAAAGATAAAGAAACAACTCTGACATTTTCTTAATCCTAAGGGGCTCTACCCAATGAACGACAGCTTTTCAGTGCAGAAGGTGATCATCATCATAATAAACATACATATTGATTGTAATACAATATTTCAGAAATATTACTCAAGAAAAAAATGATCAAAAAAGTAATGATTCTGGCTGATGGGCTCCATAAAGGTTCGCAGAGAATGTGTTATTTGAGCTAATGGAAAAATGGCATTGTCAGGTTAAAAAAAAAAAAAGCAGCAAAGAAAAGACATCCTGGACCTAGAGAACAGCATGCACAAAAGACAGTAGCACTTCCTCCCTTTGGGAACAGAGAGTAATTTGGTACAGTTAAAGTGAAGACTGCTTGAGGGAATGAGAGATGAGTCTGGAAAGGCAGGCACCAGCCATGGGGTGTCACTGACAAGTTCTAAGCAAAGAGCTGACATTGTCAGATTTGCGTTTTACAAAGTTTACTCTGGCAGCAGTTGGAAGGATGTTAACTAAGAGGGCCTGGACTGCAGTCAGGGAAAGCAGCTGTGATGCTGTGGGAATGACATGTGAGTGGAAGGCTAAGTGCTGGTTAGGTACCAGCACCACAAAATATGCTAAACTGTCTCCTTGGCCCAGGGCACAGTATGGAAAGCCCTAATACAGCCTCATCTTTACAAAGGGTAATTGACATAAATTTAAAGATTAGGGGAAAAAATCAATTGCTTGAAATTTTTTGTTGTAAACTACTTGTCAAGCTTCCACATTTAGTGTGAACCACCCTATGAAACCTAGAAGGGACTTCATCAGGAGCTTCTGGAACTTTCTCCCTTTCACCTGAGAGCTGTTTCCATGGCCACAGGTATTTATAATAGGCAGACAAGTCAAACATTAGTAGATAAGCAAACATTTTTAAGAAGTTATTTTAAAAACAATCCTTCAGCATACATAATAGTTTTACCATTTATCAAAGTGAAAAACCAAGTTTTCATACTCATGAAATGAATATGTTCATTTATTTTTCCATAAAGCATTAAATCTTGACCATTTCAACCTGCTGGACAGAAAGTATCTTCAACATTTTTGACCTTACTGCCATTTTGATTTGCAGTAGTCAATGTTGAGAATGATGTATCACAGAAATGTGCAGTAGAAAATAGCAGAAGTGTGTTTAGGGCTATTCCAGAAATTATTGGAAAATTCAGCCCCAATCCTAAGCCAACATATATTACATCATGGCTAATGAAACTCAAGTAAGACACTCAAACATTCTAGCACAATGCATCCCAAAGATGTACTGATTTGATACCCACGCTACAAAGTTAAAACAGGTAATCATTACAAGTCTTTGTTTATTCATATTAAATCATTATGCCTCTCAAAGATCAGAAAGCTTTGTATGAAGAGTAAAATCATGTGATTCAGAACACATAATAGTCTTGAATCGGTGGAGTTATTTCAGGGTTCACTGGTATTGCAAGGTATAACATGCACACCATAAAACATGCATGTTATGTGTTCAGACCAAAAGCTGTGGTGGAACTGTATAGATAGGCAATGCCTAAAACATCAAATTCATTATGGTTTTTTTCCTGATAATTTTTTTGTGTGATGCCAGGCTGGCCTCAAACTCACCATGTTAAGAGACTGAAAATTCACTATGTAACTGAGAATGACCTTGAATTTCTGATCTCCCTGCCTCTACCTCTTATGTTCTGAAATTACATATGTGTGCCACCAAGTCTAGTTTGTGGTTTATGGTATGCTGGATATAGAAGCCAGGGCCTCAGGCATGTTAGGCCAGAACTCTCTCAATGGATTGTCAGGGGCCATTTTGCCTGCTTCTGTGAAAGCCTGCCTTTCAGGCAGAGTCAAGCCAGGCCAAGGTCTGCTGGCAGATTTCCTGACCTGCTGATGGATGGAACGATGAGAGGGGATACACATAAAGCTCAAGATGAAGGGCTGAATGTTCTGTTAATCTTGGAGTAAGAAACAGGGAGGAATAAGAAGGCCTCTGGATGGGTACAGATATTGAATGTATGTCAGCCATTGCCTCTGCTAGCTTATGACTTTGTTTTCCATGATGCTATAAAAGCCCATGAGAAATAGTGAGGCTGCCACAGTACTGAATGGACAGCCGTCCTGACTTCTAGCCTTTGTCTCTGAGGCTTCTCTTCTGTCTTTCCTATAATCACCCTCACTCACCATTCAGAGGACTGCTCGACTTTATACCAGCTGGACCAGTACAATGGAGCTATATCCCCAAACCAGAGTTCATTTCATTTTTGTTCTTTAATTAATTTTTGGTTTTGGACATTCAGAAAACTTTCACAGTTAAAAATTCTTTGTCATTTCTACATTTATTTATGCTACTCCATACAAGGTTAGACTCACAGTTTACGATGCTATGAATAGATCATTTTTTGTGACTTCTTTTGTTCTTGAAATTCAGTTTTCCTTGCCCTCTTAAACAAAGGACATTCCATGTCCATCATCTTTTAAACTGCTGTGCATTCGGAGATGACCTCATTGCCCTCTCTGTGCCCTTTGGAGACCTTTCTTCTGTGACAATAGACAGTTCTTAACTGCTTCTCGGTGCTTTCGTTATAGATGTGAAGCACTTCCTAAAATTCCTCTTCTCCTCAATGATGCTGGAATGGGGGAGCTGATAAATGAAAACCTTTCCATGTACTCCACTGCACTGAATTGGGAGTTATCTGCTATTGTCTAGACATAACTGGAAAAGAAAGCAGGCTATCCAGTCAGCTCTGGACTAAGTCCTACCCCTGTCACATATTACCAGTATGACCTTGGGCAGGTCACTTCACCACTACAGCATGAAAGGGATGTAAAAGGTAAAAAGAGCTAGTGTGGGGACACTGCTTCAAGGCTCAATTAATGCAAAGTATATTTTACTCTCCGGAGTTGTAGACAGTCCCGAACCAATCATATGCCTTAGAAACAACCCACATATGCCCCTTTTATCTTTCTATCAGTGTTACATTTTAACTTATATTCATATATAATGATTCAATCATATTTCCATTCCATCTGTCATCTTCTTTAGTTTGGTTGATCCTTTAGTACTTTTGTCTTGATTTGGTTTACTGAGACATGCCCAACTATATGGCTCAAGCTAGCCTCTAACTCCCAATCTTCTTGCCTAAGTTCCCCAAGTACTGACATACCTAGCTTCCTTTTTGTATATGGTTGGTTGTTTTGTTTTGTTTTAATTTTTGTTTTTTTTTTTTTTTCCGAGACAGGGTTTCTCTGTGTAGCCCTGGCTGTCCTGGAAATCACTCTGTAGACCAAGCTGGCCTTGAACTCAGAAATCTGCCTACCTCTGCTTCCCAAGTGCTGGTGTTAAAGGCATGTGCCACCAGTGCCCGGTGTATGTGTTTGCTTTATATTATGTGTTTATGTGTATATGTGTGACTTTATGCACATCAGTGCAATTGCCCAAGGAAACCAGAAGGTGAAGCTGGAATTATAGGTGGTTATTGAGCTGTGACATGCGTGCTGGGCCTGAGCTCAGGTTTTCTGGAAGTACACTATATGCTCTTAGTATTGCACCATCTCCCTAGCTCCTCTTATATGGTTTTATAGAAAACATTTTTGCACAGTATTCTGTGATGTGACAGTATCATCTACCCATTTCTATGGAGCCTAGATGTAACTTTCAGGTATGTTTCCTCCAGAACAGTCTACTAAGAGTTTTAGTTTCTCACTGACCTGGAGCTAACTGATTAGACTAGGTTGGGCTCCTAGCAAGGTCAGGATTGGCTTCTTCCTCACCAGTGCTAGGATTACAGGCAAGTGTCACTAAATGCAGAAGTTTCTCTCTCTCTCTCTCTCTCTCTCTCTCTCTCTCTCTCTCTCTCTCTCTGTGTGTGTGTGTGTGTGTGTGTGTGTGTGTGTGTGTGTGTGTGTGTGTGTGTGTGTGTGTGTGTGTGTCTGTGGATTCTGAGGAATGAGCTCATGTACTTCTCCTTTCAAACCAAGTATTTTACTGACAGCTATTTCTCAACTATCTCACAGCATTTTCTACCTTTTTTGTCTCTTTGAAGTTTATTTTCTAAACCAACACTGGTGGCACATAGCTGTAATCCCAATACCCAGAGTGTAGAAGCAGGAAGATCAGGAATTCGCGGTCATCTTTTGCACTAGACACTGATCAAGGCTTGCCTGGGTTCAAGACTCTTAAGAAACAAAATTTTACATCCTTTCCAATAGTAAGATTAGTTATAAAAGTAAATCAATAGGAATAATTTATCCAATGATCCTTCGCACATATAATTGGCCTATAAGCTTCCCTAATTAAGCAGTTCTATCATGGTATGGAATGTGATATTTTTTTTCTTTAAGAAATATTTTGCTTCATTTTCTGTAAGCCTGAACCTCTTGATTCTCTTCCATTCATGAGACAGTTTCAATGAAACCTTGATTTTCAAGTGTTTAAATTTACTGCCCACAACCTCATTTTATTTTCTTTTTTAGTGGGTGTTAATACTTTCGATTCAATTTTCTTGCCTTGAACTTTTATGGAGGTTTGAGCATTTTAAAGCTGTTTTAAACTCCCACATATCTAGCTATTCTTGGCCCATAATCACTCCATTTTGGGGTCTGGCTCTGTTAATTTTTAGTTAACCTTTAAGTAGCACTACAAGATCTTTGCTTATTCTTCCTATTCAGTTGTTTTGGTTCTATGCACTTGAGGCATGTGCTCGTGTGTGTGTGTGTGTGTGTGTGTGTGTGTGTGTGTGTAAGTTGTAAAGTTGTTGTGATGTTTTCTTGAAAGGCTCTTATTTATTTTAAGTTAACTTTATTTCCTTTCTTTATTCTACACACAGGATAGGGACCAACACACCCTTCATTTCTTCTTCTATATACTAAATGTAATTTAGAATATTCATTTTTTAATCATTTAGAAACTGAAGGTTGTTTCAGTGATTGAAGCAGTCACATCCTTTAATTATATAGTTGAAAAGTACTTCACAAATACAACCCGTGATGCTGGCCTTTAACAGAGGCCCTCCTTCCAAACAATTAAATTATGTCAGAAAAAAAATTGAAATTCCTGTCAGAATGCCTTTGGCAAATTTGTATTTAACTCAACAACTCCAAATCAAAAATCTCCAATAGATATTACCGAGTACCTGCAGACCTTTACTTCACACTTGATGCATAGGCTTCATCTAATTTCTATACTCTATTTTAATATTAATGAAGAAAATAGAAACAATTCCAAGCTTTACTTTTCTAAGTTAGAAAACAAAGCTTGTCAGAAATTTGCAAATATTCAAACAACTCTAGGTAAAAGACTAATGTTAATCTTGCATATATCTTTCAACTCAACAAAAAAAAATAATTAAGATCTGGATCAGAAGGCAAAGTAAACCAAAAAAGACCTATGAGCTACTTAGGCAAAAACCAAAGGCTACTAATGCACTGGTGTTTCTGGCCAACCTTCTTCCTGGTTAACCTGTGTCATCAAAATATATGCAGATGTGTGACTTTCCTGCATCACTAGATGACCCACGAAGTTCCCATTCCAGTCTTGTCATAGGGAATAACTCAAGCATTTAAAGAAATGTCTACTCACAGACTGCTATGGTTTAATATGATTTGTCTCCACTAAAATTCATGCTGAGGTTTCAACCCTGATTTAACAGTGTCAAGAGGTAATAAGACCTTTAAGAGATATTTAGGCAATTCAAGTTCGAGCCCCATGAATGGATTAATGTAGTTCCTGCAAGAGCAGATCAGCTACTGCAAGAGTAGACTGTTATAAAACAAATTTGGCTTCCTTGGCTCTCTTATGCTTCTCTTCCCTAAGTGCTCTCTTGCCCTTTCATGTTAAGGCCCTTCTGGTGACACTGGTGACAGAGGCTAAGAAGTTGTTGGCACCAAGGTCTTAGACCTCAAGAACCATGAGACAAAATAAAATTATATATATATATATATATATATATATATATATATATATATGTGTGTGTGTGTGTGTGTGTGTGTGTGTATCTATATACATATATATGTGTATACACACACACACACACACACACACACATATATATATATATATATATATATATATATCACTTCCTGATTTTATTAGTCATTCTTCCCTTGCTGTAACAATACACAGTGACCAAGACAACTTATAGAAGGAAAGGTTTACTTTGGTATGACAGTTCCAGACAGATAGGAGTCTACTACCTTCATGGAGGGGAGCATAACAGCAGGCAGGCAAGTATGGTATTGAAGCAGCAGCTGGGAATTCATGTATTGATCTATAAACAGGAGGCAGAAAGAACACTGGGGATTGTGGGAGGCACTTGAAGCCTCAAAGCTGGCCCCATGATATACCCCTTCACCTCTTAATACTTCCCAAACAGTTCCACCAATGAGACCAACTATTCAAACATGTAAACATGTAGTTGGCCGATCAAATTAAAACCACCACACTGGTATTGTGATGTTCTCTGAGCCAACAGATACAGATGTATCTGTGAGGGCTGAGCTTTCCACAGTTCATTGCTCTCTGCAGTATGTCCAGATTGTCATTTTCTGTGATGGTTTCCATTTGCTATAAGGAACGGCTTCTTTGATGACAAGCAGTAGCTACAGTTAATCTGGTTTATTTGTTACTCCGTGTTGTATACTAACATCTGAGGATTGGATCTAGTAACAACAGATGAGAAAGAACATGTGCTATTTATCTTATAATTTCTCAGTTACCTCACTCAGTATGATCTTTTCTAGTTGTACCCATTTACCTGCAAACGCCATGTTTCACTATTCTTTACAGCTTAATAGTACTCCATTGTTTATATGCACCACATATTCATTATCCATTCTTTACTTGAGAGACATTGACGTTGTTTTATTTCCTGGATAGTGTAAACAAAGCAGCAATAAGCATTGGTAAACAAGTGTCTGTGGAGTGAAATCTCTTTTCTTTGCAAGTTATTCAGGCTCCAGCATTCAGTTATAGAAAAAGACAATGGGCAGTGAATGGCACTGTCATTGTCCGTTCTGTGTTACCATCTTACCCTAATTATACTCACACACATTGGCTCGATTTTTAAAATTATACTTATTTATTCGTATGAGTATAGATGCTTTGCCTGGATATCTGTCTGTGTCCCACATGCATCTGGTGTCTGCAGATGTAAGAAGAGGAGATAGGATCCTCTGAAACAGGAGGTATGGATGGATGTCAATCATTGAGGCCTTACATGAACTCATTAAAAGTATATTATTTTTGATTACATGTATATGTGGGTATATGTATGTGGGCATGTGCAGATGTAACTGCAAGTGACCACAGAATCAAGAAGAGGATATTAGATCTCCAGGAGCTAGAGCCGCAACTGGTTATGAACTGCACAATGTGGGTGGCAGTAAGAATTTTTGTTTCTTTAAAAACGCAGAAATATTATGTGCATATGTTTTTATTTGAATCCCAGGCATGGGATACGGGACTGCTTCAGATAGTCCACAGCAGCTATGATTTGTCTTATGCTCTGGCAAGGGCATGATTTTGACAGCTGAAGACAGTTTACATTTGGAATTCCGAGGACTCTTCAGAGGCCAGAGCCCCAAGAGAGGCAGCAGCTGTTGCTCCTCCTGCTCTTGCTGCCTCTGCTATTACTGCTGCTGCTGCTGCTGCTGCTGCTGCTGCTGCTGCTGCTGCTGCTGCTGCTGCTGTTGCTGGTTGCTGGTTGCTAGCTACTGTTGCTCTTTGGAGATATCCTGGTGATGAATATCAAAATTGCCTCCAAGGAACCTGATGTCCCTAATCAGACTAAGCAGTTTAACAATATCGATGCCCCCTTTCCCCTCTAATCCTTTTTTTCGCCTACCAAGTGTTGGGTCCTTGGAAGAAATAAGGGTAGAGAAGGGCAGTAGAAACAGGAAACCAAAAAGCTGCTAAAAGTTCATCTACAATGGGTGCTGAGAACTGATTTCAAACCTAATTCCTCTGAGTCATCCCTCCAGCCCACATTGGCTCACTTCGGACAAAATTTCAGGGATGGTTTCCAGTCACATTTGAAAGCTTTGATTTTTCAACTGGTCAAAGAAAGAGAGTTTCTCTTGAGAAAGGTAGAGGATAACCAACATTTATCACAGGTTCTTTAGACTGGTTCCAATGTTTCTACAGAAAGAACAGCTTAAAGTAGAAGCTGAAGACAAAACACAGCAACAGCATACAGATGCACTGTTCTGGACAGGAACGATCATCTCATCATTATAGTCTATAAGAACAATGGGGTCCCTCACAGATGTATTTTTTTTTAACTAGGACATGGTTTTTACTTCCCAGAGAGTACAAAGCATAGTGGATTTTTTTTTCTATATTCTTTGTTTACATTCCAAAGGCTTTCCCCTTTCGCAGTTACCCCCCAACATATGTCCCATAATTCCTCTCCCCCCCCATGCTATTCCCCACTCTTTCCCCCCCCCACACACGATTTCTCTGTTCTGGGTCTACAATACTGGATCCAATCTTTACAGGCCCAGGGTCCTCTCCTTTTTTTCTTCTTGAGAGTCGTTTGACTTGCTAATTGTGCCTTGAGTATTTAGGGCTTCTGGGCTCATTAATATCCACTTATCAGTGATTGCATTTCGTGTGTATTCTTTTGTGATTGGGTTAGCTCACTTAGGATGATAGTTTCCAGATCTAACCATTTACCTACAAATTGCATGAATTCATTATTTTTAATTGCTGACAGATGTATTTTTTTAAAGTTTTTGTATATGTAAAGATGTTTTCCCTTCATGGATGTTTGTGGACCATGTGCATGCCTGTTTCTCATGGGAGCCAAAAGAAATTTCAGATCCCCTTGAAATAGAGTTGCACATGTGGGTGCTAGGAATCAAAGTTGGGTCTTCTGGAAGAGCAGTCAGTGCTATTCACTCTTGGGTCTCCAGTCCCCTTCAAGGATTTTTTAAAGACATCAGGTCCAAAAATATGAAACTGTGAAAGGAAGAATATGGCAAACAACACTCATGGGAGTAACTGGGAAGTCTATTTGTGGACGCTTGTGAAGTATTAGTCTGAGGATACTCAAAATAACTGGAGCATATTTCAAGTTTGGGAGCCTGAGCCCTTTTTACACAGTTGGAAGTTAGCAAGTCAATAGACATTTGGATTAGTGCTGATAATGCTTTCTACCATAAGATCATACAAAGCACTTGGTGTATTAGAGAGCTACAGCTCAACATTGTGAAATGCCAGCCTCAGAAAGAAGCCAGGCTGCTAACTAAACACATCTCTAGGAGTGGAAAAAGAAAGTGAACTCTGGTCATTCCTTATAGAACTCAGAATATACTCCTACCTCATCCTACACATATGCATGGTTCACCGTGCTTATTTAGTTTAAAAAAATAGTTCCAAAAGGAACCATCTCCCTCTTAATCCTTCTTAGACTCCTATCCTTCTCTACCCAGCACAAACTGTGCTAACTCTGATTAAATGTTTGGTTTCTGCTGAAGTGTTCAACTTTTTTCTTTGTGCTCTCTTTTTATCTGAAGGAACAAAAAAGAGCCTTTCATCATCAAGCCTCTCAGTTTGTTTTCAGTGCCCTCCAAAGTCCCTTTTTATCCCTCACAATTACTGATCTCCTTTGCTTTTCAGTGAGCCTCCATCTTTCTACACTTCACCAGCTGCCTGCCCAGTAGCCAGCAAGCTAACTCCAACAAGAACAAAAACCTCCAGTTGAAACTCCCCGGGGAACTTATCACTGACTAAAGAACAATCTCTCAACCAAGAAGTTGACCTTGAGACTTCATCAAAAGTTCTGGAAAGTTGCAACAGCAGTACCCTTTACCTGCAGGCTTGTTTTGTGCAGCTGCATTTCCTACTATCCCACTAGGATCTGAAAATATTAATTGGAAAAGTTTAGAACTGTAACACATTCATTATTTAACCTGCATCGCATTCCACATACTATGATGAAGTCTTATGCCATGTCTGTCAGAACAGGCATCACTACATAATCTATTGTTTTGCCTGCCCATTAGTAACTTAGCCGGTTATCAGGTATCAGATATCTCACAGGATCACGTGATGCTTCAGTAACCACTATATAGTAGCCTGATGTGCCTACAGTGCCTATGCCAGTCAGCTCATTACAGTGTAGTGCATTGTGTTATATCACATCATCACAAGAAGAGTGACTGTAGTAGAATTTTGAGAAATGTTTTTATTCTATCAAAGACTGTTGACTAGCCCAGCAAAGACTCATATTTCCTGAACCTTTTAAGGCCTTCCACTATGTACCACTTCATCAATCACATCAGATTGTCATTTTGAGCTCTTATCAAACCAGATGACATGTAGTCACTACTTACAGAGAGATAAAAAATGGAAGCCATCTCGGCCAGGTGTGTTCGCTAGTCTAGTTTGCCAGTCTTGGTCTACCCTTTTTACAAAAACAGATTTGCCTTGTTGAGCTATTTTCACTTTGTGTGTTTCTTTATTCTACACTGAGATTATTCTTTTTCTAGCATTATAAAGTAGATAAGATGTGAGAAACAGACTACACTGATACATCATTTGTTATAGTACATATTAATAGTTGTTCTAGCTTACTGTTGATTATTGTTGTTAATCTTTTCCTGTGCCTGTTATAAATTAAATGTTAACATAGGTAGACATTGTTAAAAATTATAAAGAAAAAAATAAGCTCAATGGAAAGGGGCTAGCACAGAAGAACTTTGTTAGGAAATGGGGCCCCCGAAGATGGATAGCATCTTTTCTGTCCAGGAAAAGTGGCTGGTATATTATGACAGTGGATCTGAAAGAACTTTCAAATCCCTCAAATAAAAGATTTTGATATTTTGTAGTGGGTGGTAGTGGTTGTCTGTTTTTTGATTCCTAGAGGTTTTCAAGAGGGTGGTAGAAGTTCCAGAAAATTAGATTTAGTCTGGCCTAGCTATCAAGGGCAGGATATAGGACAATAAAATCTTGCGATTACAATGGGGAGGGCCTGGGCTTGTTTTTCTGCTGAGATTAGAGGACTGATTATTCTTAGCCTGTGCTGGCCAGTTCTTTGTTCTAAGGATGAGCTTCAAGAGGTAGGAAGCATGAACTGATATCTGTGAGGGTCAGAAAGGCAGCTAGAGGGTCTATGTTTTAACACAGATGTCCAGGAAAAATATAGAATCTATAAGGTTCAATACTATTCAATTTTAGGCATACAATGGAGACCTTGGAATGTATCATGAGGATAAAATGGCACTAATATCAAGAAACCAGTGGCTTGTGCAAATCTTACAACTTAGAAGTTCTATGATTTAGGGATCAATAGACTCCTTCATATCATAAGGGCCAAGGATTACAAATCCACACAGCCCCACTGCTCCTCTGTGTTTTAATAAATTATTTTATTCGTTTTGGTTTGAAGATAGTCTTGTTTCTTATCCTAGGCTTTCCTCAAACTCAGAATCTTCCTGCCTCAGCCTCCTGAGTGCAAAATGCTGGAATTACAAGTATACACCACCAACTCCCAGCTGTAATGTTTTCTTTGAATTCCATTTCCTTATAGGTCTTTCCTAGAAAATTATTTTCTAATACAATAAAATCTAGATTTTACTAATTCTTCTTGTTTTCCACATATTCTAAACATAAATAAAAGACATTTAATGTGAATTAGTCATATTTCTCTAACTACAATAAAATGTCTAAGAGAATTAATTTATAAAATGAAAACATTTATTCTAGCTCATGGCTTTAGAGATACCAGTTTATGACTGGTTGGCCCTATTATTTGGGGCTGGTGAGATAGCACAACATTGTTGGAGTTCCAGTGTATTAGTCAGGGTTCTCTAGGGTAACAGAACTTACAGAATATGTGTGTGTGTGTGTGTGTGTGTGTGTGTGTGTGTACATGTGCATGCATGATTTGTTATATATGTATATATACATATATACATATATGTATCATATGTATATGATGTGACATATATGTGTGTATACACGTATGTGTATATGATTTCTTATATATATATGTATATATATGATGTGATATATGTGTAGGTTTATACATGTGTGTATATGATTTGTTTTATATATATACATATATATATATATATATATATATATATATACTTTGTTTGTTTGTTTGTTTGTTTGTTAGAATTAGAATGGCTTATAGGCTATGGTCCACCAAATACAGCAATAGCAGTCCTCCAATAGAAGGTCCATAGTTGTTCAGTCCATAAGGTTGTATATCTTAGTTGGTCCTCAGTATACACCAGAAATCTGAGGCTCTAATGACCGTGAAGGAATGGGCTTGCCAGTGATAGCATGCAGGCAACAAAAGCAAGCTTCCTTCTTCTGTGTGTGTGTGTGTGTGTGTGTGTGTGTGTGTGTGTGTGTATAGGCAGTCAGTAGAAGGAATGACCCAGATCAAAGCTGGATCTTCCTACTTCAAAAGATCAGTATTAAAGGTGGATCTTCCCATCACAAAGATCCAGATTAGAAGTGTGTCTTCCCACTTCAAATGATTTAATTAAAAATAAAACAAAACAAACAAACAAAAACCTATGTCACTAGTGTACCCAATCATTTGGGTTTTATTTAATTCCAGAGGTAGTCAATGACAATGAAGAACAGCCAACACATCTAAGCAGCAATGCAAAGCAAACAAAGGGGCTGAGGCACAGCCATGGTGCACCACCATGGATATGCTGTTCTCCATCATAGACCTCCTACTAGGCTCTACCTCTTAAAGCTTCTACTTACTCCATTCCAATCGCACCACCTTGGAAGCTAAACGTTTAACAGATGCATTTGGAGGTCATTTGAGTGCAACCTAATTTTCTTTTTGGCTAGGGAATGATGTTTTTGGGTCACCTTCATATAATTACTAATTTATATCTTCAGCAGCTATATCTTCCTCTGGATTTTGATATATGCTTATTGATATAAATTTTGAACTAATAAAGAATCTTGAGGTAATAGGTGAAAAACATCAAAATGTGGTTTTAAAAATCATATCAAAATAACTAGAAAAGGACCATAATGAAGAAAAGGGTTTTCATAGGTCTACTTTGCAGTAATGAGGACAGGACCTTGGTGGGTAAGTCAAAATTATGCTGTTTTGTTATGCAGAAGCTGTAGGGTTGAGACCAATCTGCAGGAATTGTATATTTGTAAATAGAAGTAGGTTAAAGTAATTAATCCTATGTCTTGCAGCTCCAACATTTTCTCCCTTAAGAGAAATTACCTAGGGTTCAAGGCGACTAACAATGAGGTGCAATGATAAAGCGGTTACATTTCTCTGATCTGGAAACTATGTTTCAGTATTTGTTAGTCTTTTGTGACAAAATGGGCTTTGTGCCAAAGAACAAGCCCGAATTTGGTGAAACCTCCCTACTGAAGAGAGATACATTTATACTTTTAGAAGCACCAAGTCATATTGTTAAAAGCAGTTCACTTGATGGAGCACACAAGTAATTAGATGCCATCCTGGGGGTGTGGGTAGGGTGAACCTGATACAAGATAGAGTTATCCAAGAAGAGGAACTGCAATTGAAAAAAAAATGCCTCTGTTGAGCCTTTTCCTGACCAAGGACCATGTCTCTCACTGATGCCCAACAAGCCCTTAAAGGATCAACAGAGGCCCCAACAAAGAGAAACCGAGTTGGGGGAGGTGGGAGTGTGTCAGGTGGAGGGGCATATACGTGGAAGCAGGGGGAGGGAGGAGGGTTAGGGGTTGTGGGTCTTAGAGGAGGGGGGAAATCGGAAAAGGTTTTATCATTGGCAATGTAAATGAAGACAATATTCAATAAAAAAAAAGAAGAAAAATGCCTCCATAGGATTGGCCTATAAGCAATTCTGTAGAATATTTTCTTGATTTATAATTAATGTGGAAGGAAAGGGTCCAACCCACTGGCGGTGGTCCCACCTCTGGTCAGGTGATCCTAGGTGCTAAAAGAAAGAAGACTGAGTTGAACAAACCATGGAGAACAAGTCAGTAAACACCAATCCTCCATGACCTCTGCTACCGTTCTAGTCTCTAGGTTTCTTCCTTGTGTTCCTGCCTTGATTTCCCCAGATGACACACTGTGACTTATAAACCAAATAAGCCCTTTCTGCCCCATGTGCTCATGGTGTCTATCACATCAATAGACAGGGAAGGATGGAAGATTCAGTAATATGTGGGTTATTTCTGTTTCTAGTTTTGTGTATAATGAAATGGAAGCATGAGGAATAGGCCTTGCCTATTACTTTTGGGATATAACTTTGAAGTAGTTCAGTTTTTTTGTATGTTTATTTTGATTTGCTTTGTTTTTATAATTACCTCATTACTTAAGTTGCTGAAAAGTCACTACATTCAGGAGTCTTACTCTGACCATTTCATTGCCGGATTTTGTCCTTTGTTCATATGAGAGAAAACATTAAAGCAACTTTCATAAAGTCATTCGCACAACAAAAAATGACAACTTCAATTTAATGCCTTTCTAGCTCAGTAGAATTCATATTACTTTAAACCAAAGCTAGAGCACTTATTTTTATGTGAGGCGTGGTACTAAGATAGAAGAACTAAGACATTTTTGTTTTAAATATGAAACCAAAGCACAAAGCTTATAAGTGTGCCAATAGTGTGTGTAAGTAGTTTGTTCCAATAAGTGTAGAGTTACTGTAGAGTACTGCCCAAATCCATGAAACTCCATGTGTCAACCAATTCCAGTATACAGTTTCCTTTACATGTCATCCTTCTAAGTTACACAAGGAAGGACAGATTGCCTATCTATGGCCATTGTAATGAAAAGTTGTGGTTTGAAACTGATAAAGTCCAGGGCAGATGTTAAGCAGCTGAGCTAAAAGGTACAATGTTCACTAGTACAATTGTTGATGCAGCAACAGTTTGGGACTCTCTGGGGCTCGAAGTTTTCCTCTAAGCTGTCTCTGTGCACGGAGGTGACCTTGATCTACTAATAAGCCACTTTAGACTGGGCTTGCCCATTGATTTTAGACATGTAGACTTGGGATATTTAGAAGCATACTCAGACGACAAAAACTTTCAACAACTAAACCCATGTGCTTACTATATAAGACATCACTCATTTAAGATTTGAATGTATACCTGTAAAATAATATGCTGGTATCTGCTGAGAGGATAGCATCATCCCAACTCTACACAATCAGAAGTGCCTGCCTTCAGGCCCTTTCCAAACCTCACTCTGAGTTTTTCTTCATTAGGCTATTTATTGCATTGTTTAAAAATAATCATGGTAACAGATTAGCAATACTAAGTAGTCTGTTTGCCTGGACTCTCAATTACTACTGAAAATTAAAGCAGAAATAGGGATGGGGTATTGTCAATGTTTAACAGGTCATACTAAAATTATAGGTAACCTCAGAACTTAGTTGGACTGCCTTCTGCAGTATGTGGAGGAGTACCTCATGGGACTGAACAGCTAACCTATGTAGTTTGCAGTAACTCTGTTAATGTCAGAATAAATTGAAGTGTAGGGCAATGAGCTAGTAGCAGAGAATTACTTGGAGTGAAAAGAACAAAGCAGCAGCAACAACAACGACGAAATAAAACAGCAGCAAAAAACCAAAAACCAACAACACCTATTTGGTCACAAAAAAATGTTCTATGTTATGTGTTAAGTATAAAGAATCAACAATAACAAAACTACATTTTTCTCTATATAATACTCTGTGTAGAAACACAGGCCAAAGACTTAGAAACACTATACCCCTTTAGGAAGAAAAAAGTCATTTATCAAACTTTTCCTCTGCTTAAAAAAAAATGTCGCTTTGATGGATATGGCTAAACAGAGCATTGAAGGAATGGAAAGGTCTGTCATTTGGAGAAATAAACTTGTTGAGTTTTCCCTGTTTCCAAACTTAGTCAAAGTAATATAGTTTTAATAAATACAGACCTAATGGAATAGCATTATTTGAGCTTATGAATTGTTAAGCCTATTTTTGGTAATGATTAATGATGAATCATTTCATAAAGCTGAGGCGATTCATCATCGGAGCAGCATGCTTTTACAAAACAGGTGTTCTGGGTGTCTACAGACTCCATAATACCAAGTTTTCCTCTCAGTAATTTGAGGATTTCCAAGCCACCTGCAAATAGGAACAGAGCAGGGAAAGTAGGCGGTAGCAGTGCTCAGCTACGCACCTTCTCTCATCTTCACAGGATCTAATACATTCATCTCTAACAAACTGCAAATGACAGGTACAGTCCAATTTCAAAAGAGGTCTCACAGTGTTACCCGAAAAGATTGTGTAGCTTTTATAGCGGTGTTTTTCTTTCAAACATTTGTCCCTGCTGTGTTATCTTAAAGGATTAAAAAGAAGTAGAAGAATGGGGAGGGGGAGGAGTGGCACAAATGTATCTGCTCCAGAGCTCAGATGTTTTAAAACATGTGGACTGCTGCCCAGAATTATGCTTCAGACAGAAAGATAGAAAATTTTATTTTAGCTGGAAAATAGAAGGTGATGTTGCAAGATGCTGATAACTGCCTCCTAGATTCCACTTCTCTGAACTTGTAAACCTGTCCCATGATGGAAAGAAAATGATCATAGCTGTCTTTTGGGCTCATGAAGGGCTTAACTTATCCAAAGTGAATGTCCCAATATTAATAGCCAAGAATAAGGAAATGTTTGAATTTTGATAGAGATGTGTGATAGAATATAGCTCGGTATTTGTAAGTAATGTTTGGAGAGACTAGAGGAACACAATGGCATAGTGAAAAGAAAAGAGGTATGAGCTCAATTTAAAATATGTGATTATTTTTTTAATGGCTGTTGACAATAGCAAAGGTTATCTCTAAGTAGCATTTTCAATATATCTCAAGTATTAGATAAGAACCTATGTTTATTTTGTTATTGGAAGACAGTAACACTTAAGGATAAGTCTTCTTTTCCTACCCTGCTTCTTTAACACATAGCCTAAGCTAATCTCAACACCCTTGTGTAGCCAGTGGCAGCCCTGAGCTCCAGATCCATCTGCCTCTACCCCACCCCCAAATCCTGGATTACCGGCATGATGTGCCACCATGTCCAGCTTAAATTTTTGTTTTTGGACAAATACAATGTGTGGCCTTCTTATTTCCATTTGTATTTATCTTTCTAAATAGGAAACTTATACTTACATAAAGTCAAGAATGACAGAATTTTACTTATTTTCTTTAAAGTCACATGGCATTTATATTTGATCATCCTCTACACCCAAGCTTGTACTGCCCATTTCATGCTACATTTGGCTTTCTAATTGTTTGTGTTTCTCTCTATCTAATAGTCTATGTAAAAACACAGAACAAAGACCTAGAAACACCATATCTTTTTAGAAAGAAAATGTAATCTATCAATTTTTTTTTCTTATCTGAGGAAAAAGAAATAGTCACTGTTCTAGTTTAGTTGCTGTTCCTGAGATAAACATCTTGACCCAAACCAACTTAAAGGAGGGAAGGGTTAACTTGCTTACACTTCTACATCATAGCCTATCATTGAAGGCTGTCAGGACAGGGACACAAGCAGATGACTACTGCTTACTGGCTTGCAAACAAATCGACATTCAACTACCTTTCTTATATAACTTAGATCAATCTGCCTAGAGATGATACAGTCCACAGTTGTCTAGGACTTGTTACATCAATTAGTTATCCAAAACATGCCCCCAACTCCTGACTGCAAGAATAAGTGGGTCTCTGACTCTTGTGCTTTCTCCTGGAACTCTTTTTTCTCCTGTTAGATTGCCATGTCTAACTTTAATATGATATTTTTGTTTCATCTTATTATATTTTATTTTGTCATATTTGGTTGTTATACCAGTAACAAATGAATGTATAAAGAAAATCTTTGGAAGTGGAAACCTCAACAAATTTACTCTGCAATCTTTCCATTGCTTCGGTGCTATATTTACCCATAAGTATCAAGGTAATTGTCATAGTTATCTTCATCTGTCAACTTGACACAAATCTAGAATCACTTGGGATGAGAAAACCTCAATTGAAGAATTATGGCCATCACCGTGCTCTGTAGTTATGATATTGAGGACATATTTTTTTCACTCATTTAATTCTCTTATTGAAAATAGATTTCTTTCTCATAAAATATATCCTGATTATAGTTTTCCCTCCCTCTGCTCCCCTCAGTTCCTCTCCACCTCCCCTCCTCTCTGGATCCAGTATCTTTCTGCCTCCCACTAGAAAAGAAATGGATGAAATAACATAACCAAAGTAACTTGGGGAGAAAAGGGTTAAATTGACTTACCTTCCACATCACTGTTCATCACTGAAAGAAGTCAGGACAGGAACTCAAGCAGGGCAGAAACCTGGAGGCAGGAGCTGATGCAGAAGCCATAGAGGAGGACTGTATACTGGCTTGCTCCTTTTGGGTTGCTCATTCTGCTTTCTTTTATTTTTAAAGATTTATTTATTGTTATATGTGTCTTCAGATACACCAGAAGAGGGCATTAGATCTCATTACAGATGGTTGTGAGCCACCATGTGGTTGCTGGGATTTGAACTCAGGACCTTCGGAAGAGCAGTCAGTGTTCTTAACCGCTGAGCCATCTCACCAGCCCTCATTTTGCTTTCTTATAGAACTCCAAACCACTCATCCAGGTATGACACCATCCACAATGGGCCAGGTCCTTCCCATGTCAATCATTAGTTAAGAAATATTCTACATGGGGGCTGGAGAGATGGCTCCATACACACACACACACACACACACACACACACACACACACACACACACATACTACAGGCCTGCATACAGGCTGATCTTATAAACTTATGAAGGCATTTTTAAAATTGAACATCTCTGTCTTCAGGTGACTTTATTATATGTCAAGTTGACAATAAAACTATCCAGCACAATAGACAACTCTGCCTGTTTCATAACTTTGCTCTATTGAATGGTCCACAATAAACATGATGATGGCTGCAATTTATTCAGGCATATACCAAGGAGTCATAGAACTAAGTGGCATGGAATCTCTAGTTTTCAATTCTTGTCAAAATCTAGCTACCGTCATGTGTAGATGTTCTTTTTATTATTTCCAGAAACCAACCTACCTAGTCATTCATCCAGACAACTCTGCCTGAATTGCTCAGAAAATTGTCATCAATAGATTCTTATTGTAAGATCTAGACATGGCCAGAATCAGGGTGTTCATGCAAGCTGTTCCTGTACCTAAGTTGAATCCCATATTTAGTAAATGTTCTGTTGTTGCCATCCAGAAAGTTTCAATAACATTGATTCAAAGGCCCCCATATTTTCACATTAGGGACATAAGCAAATCATGCAGCCATTTCCATCTACAGATCATTTCCGGGTTCTTAGCAGCTGAGGTCTTAGGGTTTCTATTCCTGCACAAACATCATGACTAAGAAGCAAGTTGGGGAGGAAAGGGTTTATTCAGCATTCACATCCACACTGTTTTTCATCACTAAAGGAAGTCAGGACTGGAACTCAAGCAGGTCAGGAAGCAGGAGCTGATGCAGAGGCCATGGGGGGATGTTCCTTGCTGGCTTGCTTCCCCTGGCTTGCTCAGCCTGCTCTCTTATAGAACCCAGGAATACCAGCCCAGAGATGGCACCACCTACAAAGGGCCCTCCCCACTTGATCACTAATTGAGAAATGCCCCACAGCTGAATCTCATGGAGGCACTTCCCCAACTGAAGCTCCTTTTCCTATGATAACTCCAGCCTGTGTCAAGTTGACACACAAAACCAGCCAGTACAGTAGCATTTATCTTAACTGGTCAGACATTCTTGACATTTTTTCTCAGCATTTCCTCACTGACGTGGTGCTGTTGCTACTCTTTCTCATTGGTCCTTTTTGCCTGATCGATCCTTATCTTCCTATTCTCTAAAATATTGAGAATACCAGAGCTTATACCTTAGGGTTTTTGAGTGATTTAGTTGGGGGTGATTAAATGCCATTTAAATGTGAACACCTTCAAGTTAGATATACATCTATAATCCCAGTAGTTAAAGGTGAAGGCAAGAGGACTAAGAGCTATGATCCAACTTTGGCTAGAGAGTAATATCCTGTTTCAAATATAAATAAATTAACAAATTTCAATACTTTTTCAGAAATACTTTCTAAACTCTCATTTTCCATAATTAATACCCTGCTGTCTTAGTTAGGGTTTCATTGCTGTGAAAAGACACCATGACCAAGGCCAATCTTATAAAGGACAACATTTAATTGAGACTATCTTATAGTTTCAGAGGAGGTTCAGCCCATTATCATCATGATGGGAAACATGGCAGCAGGCAGGCAGACATGATATTTGAGACAGAACTAAAGTTCTACATCTTGATCCAAAGGCAGCCAGAAGGAGAGTCTCTTTTGCACTGGATGGAATTTAAGCATGGGAACTTAAACCCTACACCCACGGTGATGCATTTCCTCCAACAAGGCCATTCCTACTAGTAATGCCACTTGTCATTGGTCAAGCATATTCAAAGTACAAGATGCCTCTCCCTGGTCCCCCTTAGGCATGTTCAAACATAGGAGCCTTTGGGGGCCATATCTAGTCATAGCATAATGCAGAATACATTTAGTCCAACTTCAAAAGTCCCTATAAAATCAAAATCAAAATAGCAGATCACATACTTCCAACATGTCATGTCATAAGATATACATTATGGTTCCAAAATGTCATAGTGAGAAAATACTGGACCAAAACAAGACAGAAAACCAGCTGGGCAAACTCTGATCTCTGCATCTTTATATCTGATGTCCAATTCTTTCAGCTTTGTTGATTGCAACAAACGTCTTTCTCTTGGTCTGGTTCCATTCCCTGTTAGCAGCTTTCCTTGACAGGTATCCCACAGCTCTGGCATCTCTAACATCTTGAGGGTATCCAAGGCAACTTCAACTTTACAGCTTATTGTTCCAATGTCTGGGATGTACATATAGTCTTTTGGGCTCCTCAATAGGGCTTGAGTCACTTCTTCAGCTCCGCCCTCTGTAGCCCTCCAGGCTCTAGTTGACACCACACTACTGTTGCTGCTGCTCTTTGTAGTCATCACATTGTACTGGCATCTCCAACACACTGGGGTCTTCTGCAACTAGGTTTTATCAATAGCCTCTCAAAGGCTCTCTTGATTGTGCCAAGCCTCAACTTTTTCACATTACCCCTTCAGTCCTGGACCATCAACTGCAAATGAGGCTGCACCTTAACCAATTGCCTTTCCTAACCTCTCACAGTAGCAAGCCTCAGCTGCTCTCCATGACCCCTTCATACCTGATTTCAAAACCATATCACCTGGGCAATTCTTACACCTTAAAAGGTGCAGCTATAGAAAAAGTTACTACTTCGGCTACCTCTGAAACCGCTTCTTTAACTCCCAGAAAACACTGCCAAGAAGATTTTACCTAAATGATGCTGGTCTCTTCCTAAATTTCTTTCTTAGCTCCAGCTAACAAGCATCAATTGTCCCAGTAACCCCTTGTATTCTTGACTCTAAAACTAGAGCCATGTTGCTGAAGTTGCCAAGTACTGCTGCTTGCTGAGGATGGGACATGGTCCTCTTGTTCTCATCATCACCAGCTATTTTCCAAATTTTAAGCTTAGTAGTCCTGGAATTTGCTCTGTAAACTGACCTTGAACACAGTGATCTTCATACCTCTGTCTCCTGAGTGCTGGGATTAAAAGTGTGTACCACCACACCAGGAACTAAGCCTTTCTTTACCTTTTCACAAGATCTTTAAGTTCTAGTTTATAGTTCATTTCTAATATAGTAATGTAGACAACTGGAAATAGCCATCACATTCTATCCCTTATCAATCTGGCATATAATCACATCTCCTTATGTCTAAATGAAAACAAAAACTAGGTCATAATAATGCCTAACATCATATAAGTATCCCTTGTTCAACTGCAAATGAATGAACAATAAGCATAGCTGGGTGGGATCTTGCCCTGAGATAACCACTTCTTTAATTCCTTTTAATATTCTTGAACATAGATTCCGCTCTATTGCATTTCCTTATGCTCCTTTAATATTTGAATTATACATTTTGTATTTTTCCTTTCTAAGCCTGCTATTGTCTGAATCAAAACACTCCTCATAAGAGTGGACCACGAGAAAGAAGCTAAGCTTTGTTGATTTGAATCTTCCTTTGTCAGTGCAATTAATCTGAATCTCTTCACCTTTGTCCCTGGCAAACTCTTTGGACAAGGGCAAAATGCATCCACATTCTTCACCAAAATATCACAAAAACACTCTCAAGGCCACATACTAAAATTCTCTTCTGAAACCTCTAGAGGCAAGCCCCCACAGTTCAAATGACCCTCAACACTACTGTCTTCTATGCTTCTACTAATACAGTCCATTAAGCCCACTTAAAGCATCCTACTACTTTCTAAAGTTCCAACATTCCTCCAAACAAAAGTATGGATAGCTCTATTAGAGCAATACCCCAGTCCGTGGTACCAACTTCTGCCTTAGGGTTTCATTGTTGTGAAGAGACACCATAACCAAGGCAACCCTTATAAAGGTAAACATTTAATTGAGTCGGGTTTACAGTTTCCAAGGTTTAGTCCATTATCATCATGGTAGGAACCATGGCAACATGAAGGCAGACATGGTGCTGGAGACAAGGCTAAGAGTTCTACATCTTGATATGAAGGCATCCAGAAGGAGACTGACTTCTGCAGGCAGCCAGGAGGGTCCCTTCTAACTCTTCTTTGAAGCTAAAGCATAGCACCTCAAACCCCACCTCCACAGTGATACACTTCCTCTGGCAAGGCCATACCTCCTAATAGTGCCACCTTCCATACACCAAGCATATTCAAACCACACTTGCTTTAGTATCCCTATGCATCTCAGTTTATAAAGAACAGTCCCAATTTACATCTTTTGTGCATAAATATTGCAATTCTATCTAATGAAAAGTACAGTGGTTTGTGTAAGAGCTTATATTGTGGTCCAACCAGTAGACATCTCTAATTTCATATATCCAAAGATGAATGCCTAGCATTCTTTCTCTAGCCTCTTTACTCTTCGTTATCTTATCAAAGGATGACACCACTCATATAGTGTCTCAGAATTGGAAGTGGACTTATCGAGTCCCTAAATGAACCTTGTTATTGTAGTCACCTAGTTTTATGGTCTGTGAAAGTTACTAAGGCACAAATTACTCTGGTGTTGAGAAACAAACCTGAAAATATGCTTTGGTAAGTATTCACTAGAGAGAAATAATATAGGTAAATATATTGATAGATAGTTTATAAGTTGATAAGAGAGTGATGTTTGTGGGGGACTGATTCGTGCACGAAAGCCAACAAGTCCCATAGAGTGCTGTCTTCAAGTTGAAAAATCAGGAAACATTGTGGCATGTAATTTATTCTGAAACCAAAGGCATAGGAACCAGTGAACTTGGTGGTATAATTCTTACGTTGGAATGAGAGAAGAGGTGTGGTATTGGTATAAGTCTCAGAATCCAAAGAACTAAGCATCAGAATTTCCAATATGTTATGAGAGGAGGGATGGATGGACTGGAAAATTAACTCGCTGCCATTTTGTACTATTTTTACCCTCAATGCATGAGTTGATGTCCATATAGTTAGCTAAGGGTAGATTTTCTTTATTCCATGTATTTAAATACCAAGCTCTTCCAAATACAACTTCAAAAATTTATACAGAGATGAGGTTCCCCTAACTACTTAGCAATCCTACAGCCTGTTCAAATTGACATATAAAATTAGCCATCAGAGAAAGGCTCAGAAAATAAGGGAAAAAATACAGACTCACGATTTATCTGAATAGGAAAAGATATTTCTTTTGTCATCATTAAATTTATTTATAAGACAGGGAGAAATTTCAGATAAAAAATTAATGAAAATAGACACAAAAATAATAAAGATGAGTGATGAAATCAATAAAAATTATTCTGACATTGAAAAGTGAAGGAGTTTTTCCAGATTATGCCAAAAGCAGTAATTCATTGAAAGGAAGCCATAAATTTTGAATAGAAGTAATGAATAGCCATTTGGATTGTTTAAGATTCCAAATAGTGGAGTGAATCATATGAATAAATTGGAAAAATATTTAAAATTCTTGCTGATTTGACAAAAAGTAATGTCATTGATTAAGATAACATAAAATTCACTACAATAAACACATCGACCCAAAACTCATTGATGAGAATCATCAATTCAAATAGCATTTAATACTAGTCATGCTATATCAAAATATAGTAGAAAAACTCATGGCTTGCAAATGAAATAAATTTGATAGAAGGTTTTCTGCATTTGCCTAAACTCCTAAAGCTGTACATGGTATTACCAATAATGTGTTGTGAAGCTAAAAGAAATGTGTAAAAACTGTCAGTAATAAAAAATCGATCAACCATGCTAGAGAGAAAATTGACTTTTTTGAAAGTGAATGCAGGCAAAAGTTGTAGGAAAAATAGTAGCATCAGAGCCTCCAGACAACTAATTAACAGAAGTATTATGTCATTCCATTAGATTTGCTTCACATGTGTGTGATGTGACACTTTTAGGAGACATAATTGCCTTGACGTAAAATCCTTTCTCATCATATAAGAGTTGTGTCTTCCTGAGTAACAAGTCACCCCAAAAGTTAATGGGTAAAACAAATATCTTATTTTGTAATATCTGTGGAGCAAGGGCTCCAAGTACCTTGGGTTGATCATTTTTGTGATATTGGTTGTGGCTGCAGTCACCTAAAGAATCAATTGCATTTGTATAATGCATAAATATATTGGCTTAATCTTCTGACTGGAAAATTATGAACAATTTGGAAAGTATGTCTCAATTGGCCCTCAAATCCTCAATCAGGTCACTTACAACATAATAGCTAACATGCCCCAGAGTGAGTGATCTAAGAAAGAGCAAGGTAAAAGTCACAATGTCGTTTATCATTTAGCCTCAGGATGCCCACACTATCATTTCTCCTTTATTTTACTCATTACTCATGCCAGCCCTTTTTAGCATGTGAAGAGACCACATAAAAGTGTAAATACTGAGAAAAAAGTCACTAAAGCTCATTTGGAAGCCTGCTTCCACAACCCTCCCTCTGGCCACCCAAGATTTATGTTCTTTTCACATGAAAAAAAAAATCATCCATTCTCCTCTAATGTCCTCAAAAACTTGTTGCCATTTCAACCTTAGCTGTGAGACCTTCCTTATTTAAATCATCTTTGCATAGATGAGGCTCCTCTCATGTAGTTCCATAAAAACGCATAATTATGCATAGGTTCCTGTTGGTGCACAGACCTATCTACTAAAGTGTATCATCTACCTGCTCTCCTCATGTTCAATATGCACTGTGGTGATAGATGCATGACATTGGTATCACAATGGATAGCAGAGACACAGTTTTGGGTTTTCCTTTTTTTGTTGTCTTTTACAAACAGATTTATTTATTTTTATTTTATGTATATGAGTGCTTTGCCAGCATGTGTGTGCGTGTGTGTGTGTGTGTGTGTGTGTGTGTGTGTGTGTGTGTATGTGCATGGTGCTTGCTGGAGTCAGACAAAAACATTGGAGTCACTGGACTAAAGTTACAAATGACCGTGAACTGCTATCTGGTTTCTGGGAACTGAATTGAGGTACTCTGGAAGACCAGCAAGTGTACTTAACAGATAAATGATCTTTCTGGTCCACTTTTGAAGGATTTACAGATTAGTTTTATGGTCATACTCAGCTTTTTTTTTTTTCTTACAGTGACTTGAATTTAATCTTTGCTCCAAAACCTGTCCTTATTTTTTAACATATCTAACATCTAGTAAGACTGGACATTTTCAAAGCCAATAAGCTTAGTTTCATTTGGTATAACAGCTCCCCTGCCCCCAAATATGCCATACTCTTCTTACATTTTATTTTAAATACCAAGAAGATAGCATGAAGCATCTTCAATACTGCCTGGGGAAATTTCCCTCTGGTAATCCCCATTTCCCATATGAAGTAGTTAAGTTTTATTGAATCATGGGACATCTATGAGGTAGTAATGCACAAACTAGGTTTGTATATTCAGGTGTTTATGAGGACAATTGGTATGTGGGTCAGCAAATTGATACATGGAAGAACCATTCTAAATGTAAGTAGCACTATCAGATTGCTAGACCAGAGAGAACAAAAAGCAGAAATATAAAACCTGCTAATATACAAATACTTGACTCTTCTTGAGTGGATGTATACTTTACTGCTTCCATTTGCCTAAGGATTCCAGACCCCCCCCCCACTTCCCAGTCATTGGGGATCAAAGATCCCAGTCTTCAGATTCATACCAACAACTCTCCAGATGAACCCAGGCTCTTTGGCTTAGTCTATTAGTTACTATTCTGTTACTGTGTTAAAATACCATGAACAAAACCAACTTATAGAAGTAAGCTTTTATTATGGCTTACATATCTAGAGACATACCGTTTGTCATGGGGACACAGCAGCAAGAAGCAAGATCAGAAAGTTGAGAGATCACAGCTTACCTTCACACAGGAAACTGATAGCATGAACAGGAAGCAGGTTGAAGTGATAAGTACTCAAATACCACCTACCAGTTACATACATTCTCCAGCAAAACTCCACCATTCTAAAGGTTCCTCAAACAGCACACCAGCCTTAGAACAAGTATTTACATATATGAGACTATGGAGAATGCTTCTCATTTAAACCACAATACTAGGCCTTCATAATTTTTCCCTCTTCTCCATTCTGAACTTTCCAGATTCTTGTATCAAGAAGCCATCAATTTCTCAACCTTTATAGCTTACAGACATTGAGATACTATTCATCCTCTGATCATGTAAATCATTGTACTAAACCCCAGTGTTAATTTCCTTTATTATTGTTGTGAGTTGGTATCTAATTAAGGGAAAATAGGAATTTGAGGATTGCATCTATAGTTCTTGGCTGTACTGATTCTGGGAAGAAGTGAAACAGGACATCATGGCAGCAGAAGCATGTGGTAGAGAATGTTTCTTTATATCATGGTGGGCAGCAACAGAATAAAAGCCACAAAGAAACCAGGGGAAAGGCATTTTTATAGGTACATCCTCCTTTCCCCCAGTGTCCTACCTCCTCATACTTGGTCTGACCTTTTAAAGATTCCAATACTTCCTAAAATATTACCATCAGCTGAAGACCAAACCACCATGAGACTTTATGGGAGACTCATCACATCCAAATCATATTAATCTTCTTTCATAATTATGTGCCTGTTTCTAATTGGTTTAGTTTCAATAGAGAACTTGGATTAATCTAATGGACCCCACAATATTACCAAAAATGAATAAACTACAAACCTTTAAGCCCTTTATCTGCTGTGTCATAGTTAGGGTTTCCATTGTTGTAAAGAGACACCATGATCAAGACAACTCTTATAAAGGACAACATTAAATTGTGGCAGGATTACAGGTTTTGAGGTTCAGCCCATTATAATAATGGCTGGAAGCCTGGTAGTGTCCAGGCAGGCATGATGCTGGAGGAGTTGAGAGTTTAACCATCCTGTTCTGAAGGCAAACAAGAAAAGACTAGTTTCCAGGAAGCTAGGAAGAATGTCTCAAAGCCAACCCTGACAGTGACACACCTACTCCAACAAGGCCACACCTCCTAATAGTGCCATTTTCTGGGCCAAGAATATTCAAACCACCACATTCCATTGCCTGGCCCCATACGTAGGCATACCATAATGCAAAATATACTTAGTTACAATTCAAAAGTCTATAACAGTTTTTATAATGTTAAAAGTCAAAAGTTCAAAGTCTCTTCTGAGATTCATGCACTGTCTAAACTATAATCCCTTAAGAAATCAAAACAAAAAGCAGATCACATACTTTCAACACCATGCAGGGTATACATTACCATTCCAAAAAGTTGTGGTGATGAAATACTGGAATAAAGCAAGACATAAAATCAGTTGGCCACATTCCAAACTCTTCTCCATGTCTGATGTCTAAGTACTTTTAAGATCTTCAACTCCTTTCATCCTTGTTGACTGCTGTTGGCAGAGCTGGCATTAATAAGCAACAAACTTTGTTCTCTTGGGCTGTTTCCACTCCTTGTTAACAGATTTCCTCAGCAGGTACCCCAGCTATTCTACAGCTGTGCCTGACATCTCTAACATCTTGCAGTATATAATATAACTTCAACTTTATTGGTTCTTGTCCCAATGCCTGGGATCCACATATGATCTTCTGCTCCCCCAAAGGGCTTGGGCCATTTCTCTACCTCTGCCATCTGTAGCACTCTGGTTGACTTTATTCCACTGCTGCTACTATTCTTGGTGATCATACAATGGTACCAGCATCTCCAATACACTGGGTTCTTCTGATCCAACTAGGCTTTACCAAAAGCCTCTCATAGGCTCTTCATGGTGCCAAGCCTCAACTTCTTTGCATGACCCCTTCAGTCCTGGGGAAACAACTGCAACTGAGACTTCACCTTCTTCAGTGGCCTTTCCTGGCCTCTCACAGTACCAAGCCTCTAAGCTGTTCTGCATGATCCCTTCAAGCCTTCAAAACCAGTACCACCTGGGTGATTCTTAAGTATTACCAAATCCAGCTGCAGCATAAAGTACAGCCTTAGCTATCTCTGGAATACAGCTTCTTTATGCTCTTAGAAAACAATTCCCAGAAGATTCATCTCAGGGATGCTGGTCACTTCTTACTCACCACTAACTTCTTAGCCCCAGCTAACCAGCATCATCAATTTTCCCAGAAGTCTCCTTCTACTCTTGATTCTAAAGGCAGACCACATGGCTGAAGCTGCTGAATTTTTCTGCTTGCTGGAGATGCAACATGGCCCCCTTGGTCTGTTCCATTCTCCAATGCTTAAGCTTCACTGTCCTGGAACTTGCTTTGTAAACTGACCTTGAACTCAAATCTGTATGCCTCTGTCTCCTAAATTCTAAGATTAAAGGTGTGTGCCAAAATAGCTGGACCTAAGCTTTTTCTACTTGGACCTTGCTCTGTACCAGGATGGCATTGAACTCAGGGATCTGTTTGCCTCTATCTCCTGGGATTAAAGGAATGTACTACTATCCCTGGACCTAAGCTTTTCATAGCCACTGTTCCTCAAGATCTGGATCAAAAGCATGTGTCCTCCATTTCTGGATTGTAGTTCATTTCAGATTAAAGGTTCAAATGAAAGCAATAACCAGACAATAATAATGCCTAAATATAACTCTTCCTTGTTCAACAGCAAATGCATGAACAAGCTTAGCTGTGTAGGAACTTGCCCCAATGTCACTACTTCCTTAATATGTTTAGCTCCTCAAACACAAGATTTAGCTCCATTGCACTTCCTGGTGCCCTTTTATTACTTGAACCACACATTTTGTATTTTTTCTAAGCTTGTTACACTTCATCAAAATGCTTCTCATGAGAGTAAACTAGAAGACAAGTCGATGCTGAGCAATTCTGAGTATTCCTTTGTCAATGCAATTAATCTGAATATCTCCACTTTAGCCTCAGACAGACTCTTCAGATGAGGGCAAAAAGCAGCAACATTCTTCACCAAAACATAAGAATGATCTCCAGAGTTCAAATCAACCTCAGTACCAATGTCTTCCATATTCATACTAGGATGGTCCATTAAGTCGCACTAAAAGTACTCTATATCCAGAGTCCCAGAATCCACATTCCTCGACACAAAAACATGGTCCTGCTATCATAGCAATACCCCAGTCCTTAGTACCAATTTCTTTCTTAGGGTTTCCATTGCTATGAAGAGACACCATGACCAAGACACCTAATAGTGCCAATTCCCATGGGCCAAGCATGCTCGTTAGTTAATTCTTTTTGTCAATGTGACATACAATCAGGGTCAACTGGAAAAAGGGGACTTCAGGTAAAAAAAAAATCTCAATCAAATTGGCCTGAGGACAAGTCTGTAGAGCATTTTACTGACTAATGATCAATGTAAGACAGGTCAACATACTGGGGCTACCGTTGGGCAGGTATACGTACGTGTATTATTTAAGAAAGTAGGCTGACTGAGCTTTAGGAAGCAGGCTAGTAGGAAATCTTCCTGCATGGCCTCTATTTCAGACCCTGCCTCCAGGTTGTGTCTTGAATTCCTGCCCAGAGACTTCCTCCATGACAGACTAAAATCTGTAAGACAAAATAAACCATTTTTTTCTTCAAGTTGCTTTTGAACATATTACTGCAATAGAAAACAAACTAATATGCTGTATAACATGGGCCTTCTATCCTCCAATTTTCAATAATTCTTATTTTCAAGACTTTTTCTAAAGAGTCCTTTAAGTCCATTAGAATCCTGTTGATAGTCTACTTCATGTTCTTTAGCTTATATTAGCATCTCAAATCCTTCCACATTCATTACTCTGCCTGACTTCAATAATTCCCTGTACCTTTGGTTTTGACTATTGTTAGCTTGGAAGTGAAGATTATTTCAATAAAGCTCATGTGCCAAATGCTTGGTTCTCAGAAGCTTGTGTTACCAAGAGGTAATTGGAACATAGGGGTTCTAAATTCCTTAATGGATCAACCCATTGATGAGTTCATAATGGGATGGACTTTTAAGAAATAGGCCTGGTTTAAAGAAATAGACCACTGGCAGGGAGGGTATAAGGTCTCTTTCAAGGATATAGTTTGACCTGACCTATTTTTTCCTCATTCTTTCTGCTTCCCACTCATCATGGGAACTTCACTTATGCATTCACTACATCAATATTCTGCTTCTGCACAAGGCCAAAGCAATAGCACTAAAGGGCCATAGACAGAAATCTCTTAAATTATTGACTGAGACAGAAGCAGCTACTTATACCTAACCATTGGACTGAAGTCTGTGACACCTGTGGTTGAATTAGGGAATGGATGGAAGAAGCTGAGGAGGTGGGGGGCCCATAGGAAGACCAGAAGTATCAACTAACAAGGAATCCTGAGATCTACTAGACATTGAGACACCAACCAGGCAGCATACACTAGTTGATCCAAGGCCTCTGACACACATAGAGCAGAGGACTGCCTGGTCTGGTCTCAGTGAGAGAAGATGCACTTAACCCTGGAAAGACTTGAAGCTCCAGGGCGTGGGAAGGCCTGTCTGGGGTGTGGGGCTGAGGAGGTAGGGGGTGAAGACATCCTCATAGAGATAGGGGAGAGGAGGAATGGAATGAGAAACTGTGGGAGGGTGAACTTGGAAGGGGGTAATGACTGGATTGTAACAAGAAAGAAAGAAAGAAAGAAAGAAAGAAAGAAAGAAAGAAAGAAAGAAAGAGAGAGAGAGAGGGAGGGAGGGAGGGAGGGAGGGAGGGAGGGAGGGAGGGAGGAAGGAAGGAAGGAAGGAAGGAAGGAAGGAAGGAAGGAAGAAAGAAAGAAAGAGAGAAAGAAAGAAAGAAAGAAAGAAAGAAAGAAAGAAAGAAAGAAAGAAAGAAAGAAAGAAAGTCATTAAAAAAATAATAGCCGGGCGGTGATGGCGCATGCCTGTAATCCCAGCACTCTGGAAGGCAGAGGCAGGCCGGTTTCTGAGTTCGAGTCCAGCCTGGTCTACAGAGTGAGTTCCAGGACAGCCAGGTCTATACAGAGAAACCCTGTCTTGAAAAAAATCCAAAAAAAAACAAAGTAATAATAATAATAATAATAATAATAATAATAATACGAGCACTGACTGCTCTTCCAAAAGTCTTGAGTTCAGTTCCCAGCAACGACATGGTAGCTTACAACCATCTGTAATGAGATTCGATGCTCTCTTCTGGTGTGTCTGAAGATAGCAACAATGTACTCACATATATAAAATAAATAAAGAGAAGAAGAAGAAGAAGAAGAAGAAGAAGAAGAAGAAGAAGAAGAAGAAGAAGAAGAAGAAAGAAGAAGAAGAAACTATTAACAGTAAATATTTCTTCTTTTTAAATTGTTTCTTTAAGTTTCTTGTCATGGCAATAGAAAACAGGATAACACAGTCATGAATACTTTACTCCTCATACCAAGACTTTTATTATGTTTCTTTTTCTGCATAAATTACTTATCCCAGTCTTTGTGTGTTGTTACACATTTTTACTTATCTCCTTCTGTTTCAATAGGTCAAGAATTCAAGAATAGATTAGTCAAGCAGGATTTGTACAAGATGTCTCATGACTTATTGCAATCAAGATGTTGTATGATACAGTTAAGATTATAAGAACATCTTAGACTAAGGGACTGTTCAAAATAAATACTTACTTTTGTGGATTTTTTAAAATAACACTAGTGGTTAAACCCAGGACCTTGGTCATGCTGTGTAAGCACTCTTCAAGGCCCCTGACATTATTGAGATAATATTTTCATTCATCTTCTTTTCCCTCTGTCCTCCTTTGCTTTATTAGCAACACTACATGCAGAGAAATCACTTCACACTTTATCATATTTCAACTGCTTGACTCTTCCAACAAAGTCTTTTATCTTCCCTTATTTTAAAAAGTCCTTTCATGGCCTACAGAAGTGTTCATGATCTGGTTCCTGTTTACTGGTCTAATCATGTGCCTGTCTCCCACCCAATTGTTGTGCTTCATTCATCTACACTGATTTCCAGGCTCCAACTACATCATATCATTGTATTGGCTAATCTTTCTGAGTGTTCTTTTCCTGGATGCATCACTTTTCCAATGTACAACACAGGGTGTGTTTCATTGTTGTTGTTTGTTTTGCTTTGTTTTGTTTTGTTTTCTGTTAATTATCCCTTACACTACACTAAACTGTAAGCTCTCTAACAGCAGTAATGTTGTTTTGTGTGTAATGATATTAGCATTATGTTCCCCAAAGACCAGTACGTGATAGATATTCAATAAATATTTATAGAATGAGTGGACATATCAATAAATGGATAAAGAAAAGAAATTCTGGAGAGGTCAAGTAAAGATTAGGATTGTATGGTATTATTATGGTCAGGAGGAAGCAAATGCAAAATTATGATAGTCTGAGTTAAATGTTATTTAAAAAAGGCAAAAATTCATGTACTGGAATATTACATGACTCCATGATTGTGTTCATGTACACTCACATTTTACCTGTAAGTGCCCGCAGTTACATCGAACCGGTTACCTGGAAGGGAAGCTGGGAATGTATGGGAAGGAGGCAAAAAGAGATGGACACCGAGACAACATTGCTGTTCAAGGTCTCAAAGTTTAATGAAGAACTCCCAATACATAGGTGGAGGAAAAACCCTTCCCCCAAAGGCTGAAAGCTTCTCTGCAGAACTGGTGCAGTTGCTCCACCAGTGGCTAGTGTTTTTCAGGAAACTGCAGGTCCTTGAAGAAAATGGGCTTCACCTTGTTCTGAGCACTCCACCCTAGGTGGAGGGGATTATGGCTGACACAGGAGTTCCCCCTCAGAGGCTGGGAGAGGAACTTCACATTGGTGGACATCAAGTTCCTGCCAGGTAGCATGGCACCTCAATAAGGCTCTCTTCATTTACCTATCAGCTTGTATAATGATAAAAGAAGAGAAGTGATGGGGTGGAGCAAAGGTAGCATAATATGAGGCTTGCATAACAATGGGGGGTAGGGCTATGGGTCAAAGTTAATGATAAGAATTCTTTTGTTAAAGAATATTAATGTTGTAGAAATAAAAACCATTAAATGTAGTTTTGAGAAAGAAAATTACAAAAGTAAAGGAGGGATAGAAAAAGAATGAGAATAGAGAACAGCCAGGGGGCACTAATATTGATTGATCACTTAAGAACTGAGTCTTTGAAGTCAGATTTTATGGATGCAGGTACTTGCTTGATTTGGTGCAAGTTGCCTGAATTTAAAGATAACAATATTATCTACTGCCTTAGTTACTTTCTTGCTGCTATGATAGAATATTCTGACAAAAAGCAGCTTAGAAGAGATATAGGATTTTTATTGAGTCCAGATTGGTCCAGATGGGTCCAGATGGGGTATAGTCCATCATGGTATAAAAGGTACAACAGCAAGAACATGAGACCAACTTGGCAGTCAGGAAGCAGATTAATCACATTTCATTTGTACACAGAAAGCTTTTACCCTCTACAGATGCCATACATGATGTTATGGGGAATATTCCTCATTCAAACCTTAATATATACCTCAGAAAAATGTTTATTCATTTATTTTGGCAGGACCTAGAATTGAACCTAGAGACTTGCACTTGCTGGACAAGCACTTAAACAGTTGAGTTGCATCCTCAACCCAATCTCATAAGAATGATATAAGAAGTAAATAAGCAATTCACATACAGAATGTGAATTTCAAGCCAATGAGACAACTCAGCATGCTAACATACTTGCTCCCAAGCCAGCAAACTTGAGATTCATTCCTGGGACCCATGTGGGGTAAGGAGAGAACTGATCCCTCCAAGTTGCTCTCTGACCTCCACACACAATAAATCAGTGGTTCTCATCCTGTGAGTCATGACCCCTTGGAGGGGGGTGGCAAAAGACCCTTTCAGTGAGGTCATCTTAAGACCGTCGAAAAACGCAAACATTTACATTACAATTCATAGCAGAGGCAAATTTACAGTTATGACGTGGGAACGAAAGTAATTTTATGGTTGGGGGTCACCACAATAGGAGGAACAGTATTAAATGGTCACAGCATCAAGAAGGTTGAGAACCACTTCAATATATAAATGTAACTTTTAAAAAAGGAATTTTAATTTGAAACCTTTATTTTTAGTAAGAGATCTTACATCCTATTGTCAAGAATAGAGCCTTAAAAGAAGTTTCAGGTTTGAGAAAGGCTATATTGTTTTTCATGATTTTTAGTATATGCTAAGTAGTGGTTATTAATTTTTTTAAAAAAATGTAGTTTTTCTATATGAAGTGGTATACCCCTTAGTCCTTGCACTCAAGACACAGAGTCAAGTGAGGCTGTCCAAGTTCAAGGACAACCCTGTCTATATAGTATGTTCTAAAATAACCAAGTATAAATAGAAAGACCCTGTTTTTAAAACAGTATTTATAATTTTATGTACACATGCGTTTAGGTGTAGGGTTGTGCACATGAGTGAAGTGCTGACAGAAGCCAGAAGAAGGTATCAGATCCTCCTTGAAGCTGGAGTTACAGGCAGTGGTGAGCTTTCAGACGCGGTAACTAGGAACAGAGCTTGGGTCTTTTGCAAGAACTACATGTGCTCTTAACTGTTGAGCCATCTCTCTAGCCCCATGATTAGTCTTAAAATCTAAACAGAATAAGGTAATGGATAGAAGAGAGTTAAAGTAGAAAGAAATGGGTAGGTGAAACAGAAATGAATTATTTTTTTTCACTCCTAGAACAAATGTAGTTGCCTTGAGGTGGGTAAGGCAGAGAATTGAATGAGCACCACAGAGAATTTGATGAAAAAAGAGAAAATTTACTTGTACTTAATATAACACAGGAAGCTGGGGGATGTAGTTCAGTAGTTGAGTTCTTTCCTGAGGCCTCAGGTTCAATCCCCAGCACCACAAAGAAGAAAAATAAGTCAGGTTAAAATACAAGGCTTAAGACTCCTGCTGAGAAGATAAAGATATGAGATTCAAAATGTTATAGAAAAGCATTCAGTTCTGTTGACTTTGTTTTTTGCTTGAAAGGCTCAGACATTTCCGATAAAGTTTATCTACTTATTCAGTATTTTCTACTCTCTCCAGCACCAGCACCATCAGATGGGGAGAAGTGCTTTTTCAAAAAGATGGACCCCATGATCTGATAGAGTTTGTTTGCAGGTTTTGTTTGTTTGTTTAACGACACAAAAAGTTGTCAATCAATCTCTGTAGCTCCATTTACATATCACCATTCTGGTGTTTTGTTTGTTTACCTTTCACTTCCAATTGTAAGAAATGGGTAGGGAAGTCGCTGGACTCCTGTACCTTATCAGTCGACAGGAAAAAACAAAACAAAACAAAACAAAACAAAACAAAACAAAACAAAACAAAACAAAACAAAACAAAACAAAAACCTAGTCTACCTGGGGTTTTCTGTTTAAAGAAATCTATTTCTTCTACATTGAGATTAGAGGATAGCAGCCTGCTCCTGGTCCTACCAGAACATTGAATGCACTTGCTTTCTACCACTGTGGAAGTAAAGGGTAATAAAACAAAACAAAAAAAAATGTTTTTGACTTATCACGATCTTGTTTTCCCCACTGACATTACTTCACTCCAAGGTTGACTAGCTCTATTTGTTGTTTTGAATAAACCGAGGGAGATAGAAGGTGAAGGGAAGAAATGTTGGGTCAGCCTTTACATTTGAAAATGTTTTTTTGGTCTGATAAATACAATCATCATCAACAACTGCAAGTACTTTGAGAGTAGTTCTAAGGTCAGAGGGATGATTTTAAATGTCACTGCTTACTGTTGGGAGATTTATCAAGAGAAAAAGAAGGCATCAGTGGGAAATTACTTGGACAGGCTTTTAAAAGACAGCTGGCTATCTAGAGCATTCCCTAATGTGTTTTCTAACTTCTAAGATGTGAAAATACTAATGAAATGTGAAATATACATTTTTTATGTTGGATTAAGATAGGATAGTAAGCATTGTATTTTTACATACTAAATACATGCTGTAGAAAATGCAAATATTTATCATATATACTGGATCTGAGATACTTATTTGTGCTATTGCATTCATAAGTTGCTGGGACCCCAATAGTGATTGTTCCTTTGGGAACTATTATTCATTTTGTGATCGTTAAAATAGTACAGCAAGCGATAAGGATCACATAGATTTTGTTTCTCTTGCAGAATTTATGTATCCCTTGAATACACACCTTAAAGTTATTTACCCACTGGAGAGTCTTGGCTGGAATTGGTTGAAGACTGATAGCATCCCCACAGGCATGGAGAAGATTCAAATCCTAGGGAAGCACAGATCTATTAAAAACCCTGGTGCAGCTAGTAATGGTGATACATGCCTATAATCACAGCACTCAGGAGGCAAAGGCAAGAGAATCTCTGAGTTCAAGGCCAGCCTGTTCTCCAGAGCAAGCTGCAGGACAGCCAACACTACACAGAGAAACCTGTCTTGGAAAACCAAATCAAATCAAAGCAACACACCAACCAAACAAGCAAAAACCCAATGCTTCCAGCTTTGCAGAGAATATTTCTGAACAGAGGTGTAAAGGGGAAGGAGAAGGCTAAAAATGAGTTTATATTTGAAAGAAGCATGGCTTTAAAAGAAGAAGCACTTTCAAGGTATTAGGGAAAGACAATTTGAAACTTTGGAGAAGTTGCTGAAACAACAAACAAACAAACAAACAAACAAAACAATTAGAAAGCGTGCAGTAAGAATGAGAAAGCATACAGTAAGAATAATCCATGATCATAAGAAAACCTTAAGTAGCTTAAGAATATCCTAAAGCCACTCTGTAAGATGAAGTAGCCCTGAATGTCACAAGGCAGTTTAAGAATATATAAAATGTGCCTAATAGGTGAGCCATATTGAATGAACTCAGTAAGTTGTATTTGAGACCTATTTATTATTTTTATTTTATTTTTACATTTTGATGTTTGGCCTACATGCACATCTGTGTACCAAGTATGTGTCTGGTGCCCATAACGATGGGAAGAAGGATCAAAAGCAGTTCTCCTGGGACACAGATGGTTGGGAGCCACCAGGTGGGGACAGATCCAACTAGAGAGCTCTGAAAGAACAAATGATTTTAACCACTGAACTATTCTTCAGCTTCTTTATTTACAAATTATATTTGCACATATAATATACACATATAATATATATTAAAGTATAAGAAAATTAATAAATTGTAGAATGTGAGAGGAGTTGAAGGGAGAAATGGGAGGAGAAAATGATTTCAATCCATTACTCACATATAAAATTTGCCAAAAAAACCCACATTGTATGAAATTCTCAAAGAATTAAAAAATTATTAAAACATATTTAAAAGAAAATATATCATTTTTCTTATATTTTACTTTTTCTCAGTTCTATATTTAGTTTTGTTTAATTTATTTACTTTACATTCAGAATGTAAGTGAAAGAAGCAAAATAAATAACTCATTGAAAATGTCAGTGAAGGGAACATTTTGATAGAGGTATAAATTGGTACAAACCTTCTGAAGACAAATTGTCATTAAGTTTTCAAAGACTTTAAAAATGTATGTAACCTCTGACTTGGTAACACCACTTCAAAAATTCATCTTAAAGAAATGATTTACTGTGGATAAGGTTATATCCACAAGATTAAAGAAGAATTTCTTAATAATCCTCTCTCTGCTCTCCTACTTCTAATTAGAGACAATAATGGGCAGACTGAAATGGACAGGCATTCTCAGACTGGTGAAAATCACCTAAATGCCACCCAAAGACTATCACTCAGGTAACACTCTTCTTGGTGATATTTTCTTCTAAACTGTGACAGTTTTCTACTTGAGACTGTAATAGATTATCACAAATATATAGAACAACACAAAGGTCTTTTTAATTGAAATAGAAATTATAACATGTTCCTCCCTCCAGCCCCTCCCAGGTACTCTTCCTTGAACCCCTTGCACCATGACTCCCATCCCAATGGATAGATGCTTTTTGTCTTTAAGTATTATTGTTACACAAAGGTTTTGTCCTATAGTCATGTACCAGAGACTCCTAATGGAGGGCTTATTGGTCTGGAGTCGTGGTATTTGTAGTACTGCATTTATTTACTTCTGAAGGTCTAGGGAACAAAGGGCTCATCTCCTTTTTCTCTTTCAAGCTTCCTTAGGCAACTGCAATTTCTTGTCTAAAATGATGTCCTTCCTCAAAGACATCAATGTTGTTTTTATCCTCACTCATAGACACATCTTCTAATGGCTGCAAAGTAAGTTTCTATTTGATCTTTCTTTTCTTGCTCTCTCTTTCTTCACTCTCTTCCTCCCTCCTTCCCTCCCTCCCTCTCTTCCTCCTCCTCCCCTCCCTCTCCCCCTCCCCCTCCTCCTCTCCCTCCTCCTCCTCCTCCTCCTTCTTCTGCTTCTTCTTCTTCTTCTTCTTCTTCTTCTTCTTCTTCTTCTTCTTCTTCTTCTTCTTCTTCTCTCTCTCTCTCTCTCTCTCTCTCTCTCTCTCTCTCTCTCTCTCTCTCTCTAAGACTTAGTTAGGCCAAGTAGTTGTGAATGCCTTTAATCCCAGCACTTGGGAGGCAGAGGCAGGTAGATTTCTGAGTTTGAAAGGTCAACCTGGTCTACAGAGTGAGTTCCAGGACAGCCAGGGTTACACAGAGAAACCCTATCTCGACCGCTCCCCCCCCCCCAAAAGACATAGTTATTTGCAGCTGGAGAGATGGCTCAGCGGTTAAGAGCACTGACTGCTCTTTTGAAGATCCTGAGTTCAAATCCCAGCTACCACATGGTGGCTAACAACCATCTGTAATGAGACCTGATGCCTTCCCTCTTTTGGTGTGTCTGAAGACAGCTACAGTGTACTTACATATACTAATAAATAATTTTTTAATAAAATATGTACTCATTTGTAAGTATATGGGTATTTTGCCCTCATGTATATTGTAAACCTTTCATGTGCCTAGAGTCTAGAGTCTGCCAAGGTCAGAAGAGGTTGTCAGATCCCCTGAATCTGGATTTATACATAGTTGTATGCTAAAATGATGGTTCTGGGAAACAGACCCGGGTCCTCTGCAAGAGCCACAAGTTCTACTAATTGCTGAACCATCTCTGAGTCTAAATTTCAACTTTTAAAGACGGATAAAACTGTCTTTTATCTGTATTCTCAGACAATTCAGAAAAATCTTCCCATCTCAAGGTCATTAAACATTTTCATTTCTGTCAAGTCCAGTTTGCCACAGAAGTTAATATATTTATGGTCTTTGGGAGTGGTGGAATGAATATTTTTGGTTATAAGTATAACACATAAATATCTTCATGTATATTCCAAAGTACATTTGCTCTAAACTGCTCTAAACTTGGGAAGAAACAATCACTTTATTTGGCTATTTTTCTACTTGTATTTTAAGACCTCCGTGTCACTGCATGTTTTTGAAAGCATGATTTAATCCATGTTGCATAATATTTAACTGTAGGGCATGACTGTAATTTAATTAAAATTTTCTCTACTTTAAGACCTGTAGGTTACTTTCAATGTTTCTTAAAACCTAATTTAGAACTGTTTATGAATATCTTCCACATAAATCTTCATGGATGATTCTAATTAACCTCAGGATAAAAATCTTAGGAGTAGAATTATTCAATGAATGTTTTAGAGAAATACCCCTTGAGATTCGGTGTTTCAGTAAATATTTTGTTAATACCTTATAATTTTTTCTTTTATGATAAAAGTTTGTTTTCTCATGCAATTTTACTTTGTTTTCTTTAATTTATGTGTACCCATGTGCCACATGTGTGAAAATACTTATAAACACCAGAAAAGAATGGCAGATCTAAGGCTGAAGTTATATGTTTTGAGTCATCAGATGTGAATGTTGATAACTGAACTTGGATCCCTGCAAGAGCAGTAAGCCATTTTAATCACCAAGCAATTTCTCTAGTTCCCATAATTTTACTGTTTATTAGCATATATTCATTGTACATAGTGCTGGGTTCCATACAGATAGCTTCTTTCCGCTAGATTATATGCTTCAATTCCATGTCTCTGTTTCTCCTCTTGTTCTATTCATCCAAGAGTTTGTTTCCTTTCACTGGTCTCCTGCTTTTATAATATGCACGCTTCTCTGTACATGTGTCTAGTATTTTAAATTATTTGATGTGTTTGGGTGTTTTGCCTGCATGTATGCCTGTGCACTCCTTTCATGCAGTGCCTATAAGAAGCCAGAAGAAGGTTTCAAATCTCCTGGAACTGGAGTCACAGATGTTTTTGAGCCAATATATGGGTTCTGGGAATTGGAACAGGGTCCTCTGGAAGAGCAATCAGTGCTTTGAACTGCTGCTTTGAACTGCGGAGCATTTGCCTTCATGTATGTTTGTGTCCCATCTCAAGGAGCTGTGTGTTTCAACTTAATCTAACACAACAAAGGGTGTTAAAGTTTTCCACCTCAATTGTTTTCTTCTCATTGTCTTGGACACAGAGCATATAATAGTTCTCAGATATTTACATGCATAAAATCCAGTTGGAGTACTTGTTTTAAGTGCAAAGTTCAAAACTACAGTGATGCATTTTTTCTTAAACACCAGAAGTAATTATTTTTTATTTTTAATTTTAAAAATTAAAATATAATGTCATCATTTCCTCCCTTCCCTTTCATCCCTCCAACCTGTCCCATCCCTCTGCACCTTCACTCCTCTTAAATTAATGGTCTCTTGGTCTCTTTCTTTAGTTATTATTGTTAGACACATGCACACACACATACAAGTATAAAACATGAATACAACGTACTGAATATGTTTAGTGCTGCGTATATACATAACTTCAGGGCAGACTCCCCGGTATTAGATAAGAAATGAAGGGGTTCATCCCTGAGGAACACTAACTCTCCAGCTGCTCTCAGTATTCCTCAGTTCACCATTCTGATGCAGCACACCTGTCACCCACTGCTATAATGTTGTAGAGGTTCTCATGTTAGAAAGACCAGAGATCAAATTCCAGGATTTTCCTCAAGAATGAGTGTTTCCGTAAATCTCCAACCCCAATAAGCCTGTACAAAGAACACACAACTCTATTATAATACTTATAAGCTGCATGGCAGATATAGATCCCTTGCTACGTGCGGCTCTTCCAGGCCATGTAGTTCTGCTCGATCTTCCTTCCACAATCTTTTCCTCTGGCTTCCCCTGTCTCCCCCATCTCTTTACCTCCCCTTCCTCCTTCTCTCCTCTCTCTAAAACTTCCAGCCCCACCTTTCCCTTCCACTGCCCAATCACAGGTTCTAGCCTTTATTTGACCAGCTAAATTGGGGGCTGGGGGCTGGAGAGATGACACTGTGGTTAAAAGCACTGACTGAACTTCCAGAGGTCCTGAGTTTCCCAGCAACCACATGGTGGCTCACAACCATCTATAATGAGATCTGATGCCCTCTTCTGGTGTGTCTGAGGACAGCGACAGTGTACTCACATACATAAAATAAATAAACCTTTTAAAAACATGGGGAGAAGGTTCACTTGATATCACCTGAGTATGTGATCCACTCCTTGTCAGGGCAACCCTTCTTGAGGAAGCAGAGTTAGCATCAAAATTCAAACAGCAACAGGGCAATCCACAACAAATGAGAACTTGGGATTATGCAATCTCTTTGTGATCCATTGTTTTATTTGTAAAATAGAAATAATGATCTTCTCTATCATCTGCTACATATGTACAGGGAGGCCTACATCCAGCACATGTATGCTTTTTGGTTAGTGGTTCAGATTCTGAGAGCTCCAAGGGCCCAGGTTAGTTGACTGTTGGTTTTTCTGTGGAGCTCCTATCCCTTTTCAGGGCTGCAGTCCTTCCTCCTGTTCTTCCATAAGAGTCCCCAACCTCCATCTACTGTTTGGCTGTGGGTTTCGGCATCTGTTTGAGTCAGCTGCTCAGTGGAGACTCTCAGAGGGCAACATGTTCCTGTCTACAAGCATAACAGAGTATCATTAACAGTGTCAGGGATTAGTGCTTGCCCATGGGACGGGTCTCAAGTTGGGCCAGTTATTGGTTGACCATTCCCTCAGTCTCTGCTCCATCTCCAATCTTTGTATTTTTTATAGACAAGTTGGATTTGAGGTTGAAAGTTTCATGGGTGGGTTGGTGTCTCTGTTGCTCCACTGGGGTTCCTGCCTGGCTACAGGAGGTGGCCTTTTCAGGTTCCATACCCCCAATATTGTGAGTCAAAGCTAAGTTCACCCCCATTCACTCTTAGGTGCCTCTCTTATCCCAGGTCCCCACCTGAGATGTCCCCACCCCTCCCCACCCCTGTCAGTTGCAGATTTCCATTCATTTTCATGTCCATCTAGCCACTTCTGTCTTTCTCCACACCTGATCCTGAAACCACCATTCCCCTCCCCATACCTTGTCCCTCCCCGTTTCCTCCCTCCATCTACCTCTTATGACTATTCTATTTCTCATTCTAAGTGAGATATAAACTTCCTTGCTTGGGTCTTCCTTCTTGTTTAGCTTCTTTGGGTCTGTGGAGTGTGGCATGGTACCTGAATTTTATGGCTGATAAATGAGTATATGCCAAACATGTCTTCTGGGACTGGGTTACCTGACTCAGGATGATATTTTCAAGTTCCATCCATTTGTCTGCAAAATTCTCAAGGGTTAGTTGTATCTTCTCGCACTGAGGCCAGACCAGGCAGTCCTCTGCTGGATATGTGTGTGTCAGGGGCCTTGGACCAACTAGTGTGTGCTGCCTGGTTTGTGGCTCAGTGTCTGAGAGATCTCAGGGGTCCAGGTTAGTCGAGACTTCTCTGGTCTTCCTCACTCCCAGACTTTAGTCCATTGGTTGGGTGTAATTATATGTGTCTGTCTCAGGCAGCTGCTTATTAAGCGTCTCGGGGGACAATAATGCTCGGCTCCTGTCTGTAAGCACACCATAGCATCAGTAACAGTGTCAGGTCTTGGAGCCTCCCCTTGACATGAATGCCAAGTTGGGCCAGTCACTGCACCTCCTTTACCTTAGTCTCTTCCATTTTTGTCCCTACAGTTCTTTTAAACAGGAACAACTCTGGGTCAAAGATTTTGACTGTGGGATGGCAACCCCATCCCTCCACTTGATTCCCTGCCTTTCTCTCTACAAGTTTCGTGTCCCCATTGTTTGACATTTCATCTAAGATCCTTCCCTTTGAGTTCTGAGAGTCTCTCACCTCCCAGGTCTCTGGTACATTCTAGAGGGTCTCACCATCCCCCACCTCCCAAGGTTTCATATTTCCATTTTTTCTGCTGACCCTTAGGGCTTTGCTCTTGGTCCCCTTCCCAATACCTGATCATATTCTCCTTTTTACCTTCCCCTCCCCTCTCTGATCCACAGCCCTCCCTTCCTTCTCCCTCCCCCACACCTCGTGATGTTTTCTTTTCCCTCTCAAGTGGAATTGAAGCATCAGCACTTGGGCCCTTTGGGCTTATTAACCTTCTTGAATTCTATGGATTGTATCCTGGGTATTCTGTACTTTTTTTTACTAACATCCACTTACTAGTAAAGCCATACCATCCATATCCTTTTGGATCTGAGTTAACTCACTCGGGCTATTTTCTCGTTCCATTTATTTGCCTGCAAAACTTAGGACATCATTGTTCTTAATAGCCGAGTAGTATTCAATTGTGTAAATGAACCACATTTTCTGTAACTATTCTTCTGTCTTGGACATCTGGGCTGTTTCCAGCTTCGGGCTATCACAAATAGGGCCTTAATGAACATAGTGGAGCACATGTCCCTGTGGCATGGTGGGGCATCTTTTGGCTATCTGCACAAAAGTGGTATTGCTGGGTCTTCAGGTAGATCTATTTCTAATTTTCTGAGGAACCCCCAGATTGATTCTCAGAGTGGTTGTACCAGTTTGCAATTCCCCCAGCAATGGAGGAGTGTTCCTCTTTCTCCACATCCTTGGCAACATGTACTGTCACCTGAGTTTTTGAACTTAACCATTCTGATTAGTGTAAGGTGGAATCTCAGGGTCATTTTGATTTGCATTTCTCTGATCACTAAGGACTTGGAACTTTTAAGTGATTCTTGGTCATTTGATATTCCTTTGTTGAGAATTCTGTTTAGTTCTGTGCCCCATTTTTTAATTGGGTTCTCTGTGTTGTTGGTATCTAACTTCTTGAATTCTTTGTAAATAGTTCTCTGGCAGATATAGGTTTGGTGAAGATCCTTTCCCAATCTCTATGCCACCAATTGTCCTACTGACAGTATCCATTGCCTTACAGAAGCTTTGCAGTTTCATGAGATCCCATTTATCAACTGATGTTCTTAGAGCCTGAGCCACTGGTGTTTTTTTGTTTGTTTGTTTTGTTTTGTTTTGTTTTGTTTTGTTTTCAGGAAATTGTCTCCTATGCCAATACGTTCAAAGTTATTTCCCATTTTCACTTCTATGAGATTTAGTGTATCCATAAACCCATTTTCTTAACCATGCCAAGCAAGGGCTTTACCACTTAGCAACATTCACTAGTCCAGGATAACATTCATTCTCAATATGTAAATTTAAACCTTTTCACCAGTGACTATCTCATCTTGCATACCCCCTTTACTAACTTTTACCGTTGAAATTTCTTTTTTTATTATTAAATATGTTCTTTATTTACATTTCATTTCCCTTTTCCTGGTTCCCCACCCCCAAAGGTCCCATATGCCTTTTTCCCTCCCCTTGTTCCCCCATCCTCCCCTTCCCACTTTTTTCTTAGATATATTCTTCATTTACATTTCAAATTATTTCCCCTTTCCTGGTTTCCCCCTCTCCAAAAGTCCCATAAGCCCTCTCCCCTTCCCCTGTTCCCCAATCAACCCCCTCCCGCTTCCATTGAAATTTCTAAACTTAGGGTTTTGCTTCTTTATTTATATGACTGGAAAGTATGGAGAACCTGAATCTATTTCCAATATCTTATTACACCCTGGAATGAAAATGTAAGTCTTTCTGACCTGACTCTAATGCCTACAAAGACCACAATCAATGTTTCTAATGTTCTTGTTTTGTTTTGTTGGTGGTGGTGGTGGTTTTGTTTCTATACTATTCTTTATTCAAAACATATTCTTTGCCCATGAAAACACATGTATCTTATTTCTTCTATGAAATACACATGGATAGAATTGAACCAATTTACCCATAGGAGGAAAATGTGCTGACCAAATAACAGAGCTTAATGGATTATGCTATGATACTTATAAGACTGAAGTTCCAAAATATCATAAATAGGCCTTTTTGTTTGTTGTTTGTTTGTTTGTTTGATTTTGTTTTGTTTTTCCTCCAGCCCCCAACCCTATCTTTTTGTCTGATAGTTTGGGGAAAATGTTTCTGTAGAGTTCATTTCCTTATCTTCTACTGTGTGTCTTTTCCTTTTTTCATCTCATCAAAAGATCCCAGTTAGGGTGCTTTTGATTCTAGATAACAGAAAACCATTGTAGTAGTTTTCATTGTCAAGTTAACACAAGCTGCAATCAACTGGGAATAGATTTTCATTAAGGGTTTGTTCGCTCCTGGCCATTTCTTAGTGTAGGTGGTGGGTGGGTACTGTTTTGATTATGGTAATTGGTGTGGAAATGCATGTTCTATATATGTAACACCATTCTTTGAGTCATTATATAAAAAAGGGAAAACTAAAACTGAGCACAGAAAAGCATGGGTCCATTTCCCTCTGCTCTTATCTATGGATGTAATCTGGCCACTTAGTTGTCCTTAGTTCTTGCCTCTGTGACTTTCCTGAAACAATAACTATAACTTGGAATTGTGAACTAAAATAAGTTATTTCTTCTGTAAGTTGCTTTTTTTTTTTGGTTGGGATATTTTATTGCAGCAATAGAAATGAATTTAGGACACCGTTTTTTAAAACAAGCTGTGATAATAAGGGGATTTATCTCAAAATCAGGGGCCCTAAATAAAACAAGCTCTTATTCTGTTGGTAATCAGTAGATCTTTACATAATATCAAATGCCTCAAATTTTCCCAGTTTGGGGCTAAGTTCTACAGTTTGTCTTCATATTAAAGCTGCCTTTTCTCCACATACCAAGATGATTACCACTAGACACAAGCTTTTCATGTATGAGGGATAAAAGAGAAGAAAATCTCTCCTTGTTGTCTACACAAGTACTTAAGTTCTTCAACTTATAGTGTGGTGATATCCAATAAACACATGGTAAATGGGAACTATCTTAAGTCGAAAATGTATTTAATGTCTGTGATCTACCCTAAAATTACACACATAAAATAAAAATAAATATATTATTCTTTTAAAGATTCAAAACTAGAAGCACTACTGAATATATTTTACATTTGCACTACCATAAAGTGGAAAGGAAACATTATAATTAGAAACCCTCTGTACTTTCCATTTTGTTTTATCAGCTAAATTAGGCCAGGTCCTAACAGTTGAAAAAGGGACAGTTATCAAGGAAATTCCATACATTGATTAGCCTAAACTATCAGTAGTTCCCTTAATATCAAGATGGAAATATGTATCTGGACAAAACTGAGATCCATTTAAGACTAACAACAGGGTTAGTAAATATTGGGGATTTAGAGGATAATGTCTCTGTTCTAAATGTTACACACACTGCTTCCTGTGCCTAGAGTTTTTGCTGCCTACTTCTTTACCTTGCCATGCTCTGACCTGAATAACACAGTCCTATCATTAGGCCTTCTTAGCTTAGAGTTGCTATATTTGGGAACTGACTCAGAACTAATCTTATTGTAAATGGTAGGGTTATAATAGCCATAATATATACAGACAGAGGTTGAGAGAATGTGTGACATAGGAATGAATAGGGCTACACATGTAACTTACAATACAAGAATGAATGGTTTTAGCTTAACAGAATTCTCATACTCTTTGTCACTGACAGTTGCCAATCACTGTAGAAAACGATGGGAGACCTGAGAGTTTAATGCTAATACAACTTTGTCTTCAGTTTTATGCCAGAAATCGTTCTGGAGTATTCTTTGCAAAGCTAGATTTCAGTGTCTTCTGACATCAAACAAACTTGGCACCCTTTAACTATAAATCACTGAGTAACAACAACAGAAGACATGGAAACAAATATTGATGATGACTAAGGGTCTTATGTGCACCTTATTCTATTTCCAAATGGTGAACTTGTTAAAGACAGAAGACCACATCTTACACTATATGTCCCATTTAACAGAAGACTAAGTTTAGGATACTCAATAAATGCTTGTGAACATAGAATAAAAGCAACAGAGTAGCTAGATGATCTAGGGTGATTGAATGTTTTTCTTAATTATTTGTTTTAAGGAGAGAATAAAAGGCAGAACACTCAGAACACTTTCTACTTCCAATAATTTTATGAGTTCTGTCATATAAAAGATGTAAGTAAAATTGTAATGAACCCCACATAAGTGAAACTCGAATGGCATATTTGCTGTAAAAGCACACATAAGGACTGTTAAAGTCGACTATATTCTTGATCTGTAATCATAGTCATATTCATAAAAGGCTCAAAACTTAAGAATGCTTGAGCTGCCCCAGACTAATAAGACAACTCTGAATTCCATTTCTTGCAAATGGCATTTTTTATAAAGTCAGTAACTGTCATTATAAAAAAAGGCAGCCTTTTTATAAATTCAAAAACACTTAGAACCAAAGGTGAATTGTGATTTCAGACTACAAGATTGGTTCATGAAAGGTAGGAAAGTTAGCAGAATGTCGACTATATGATTGAATATTGAATTCTGGCTTTACTTTGATTCCAGAGTCATTTGCAAAAAAAAAGAGAGAGCCAAAAAAAAAATAAGTTCAATCATTCTTTCTTCCTACCACAGCCTAGATATTCTTCACAGCACTGGTTATAAAATAAATAATAATAAGGTCTCTATTTTCAAGAAGTCTATATTCTTAGAAGGCAAGACATTAAGTAAGCAAGCCATTGTAATTAAATCATGTAAAAATGTTAGGTTGAACAATGTACTAGGTACTGTCTTTATACAGAGGGAAACTACCTAACACAGAGTGAGGTTATAAGCATGTCCCCTGTGGATGAGCACACCAGTACTTACAGCATGGGTGAAGTTGTCCCAGCAACAAAAGATGTTATAAAATTAGTTAAAACATTTTTTAAAATGGTAGCGGTAGATGATACAACTCACAGACCATATGAAGCTCAGGAAGAGTGAAACCCAAAGTGTGGATGTTTCAGTCCTACTTAGAAGAGGGTACAAAATAATCACAGGAGGTAGATGGAGGAAAGGACTTGGGAAGGAGAAAGGAAGGGGAGGGGAAAGGGGGGCAGGACCAGGTGTGTGATAGGGTGACTGGGACATCTATAGAGGGTCAGAAAATTGAACAGAGATGTGTAGCAGTGGGGGATGGGAGACTGGGGGTAGCCACCAGAAAGTCCCAGATGCCAGGAAAGCAAAAGGTTCCCAGGACCCATCAGGGATGACATTAGCTGAAATGCCCAACAAAGAGGAGAAAGAACCTGTAGAGACCATTTCCAGAGGTTAAGCACAACCCACAGCTGAGGGATGGAATCACCACCCCTCCTTCTCAAAAATATTAACCCAGAATTGCACCAGTCTAAAGAAAATACAGGGTCAATGAATGGAGCAGAGACTGAAGGAAAGGTCATCCAGAGACTTCCCCACCTAGGGATCCACCCCACATGCAGACACCAAACCCAGACACTATTGCTGATGCCAAGAAGTGCTTGCTGATAGGAGCCTGATACAGCTGTCTCTTGAGAGACTCTACCAGAGCCTGACCAATACAGATGTGGATGCTCACAGCCAACCATTAGACTGAGTGGGAGGACCAAAAGGAGGAGTTATGGGAGAGACTAAATGAGATGAAGGGGTTTACAACCTATAGGAAGAACAACAATATCAACCAAACAGACCCCCTAGAGCTCCCAGGGACTAAACCACCAACCAAAGAGTACACATGAAGGGACCCATGGCTACAGCAGAGGCCTTATCTGGCATCAATGGGAGGAGAAGCCCTTGGTCCTGGGAAGACTCAATAGAATCAGGGTGAAGGGGTGATAGGATAGAGGTTTTGTGGAGGAAAAACCAGGAAGGAAGATAACATTTGAAATGTAAGTAAATAAAATAACCAATTTAAAAAAAAAGAATATGAAAAAAAAAAAAGGTAGTGGTAGGAATAAGAAATAGAACAGTGGCCCTGATGTTGAAATGACTAGAAAAAGAGGAATTTTACATGGAATGGATGACTTTCTAGCCAAATATATCCATACAAAAATATTTCAAGTTGTATAAAGTAAGATTTATAAGGTAGTCTGGGGGAACATCATAAAGGTCTTTCATTGCCTGTACTGAAAATTAACAAAAGAATTTTTTAGTCAGGGTTTTTCTTTTTTTTTTCTTTTTATTTTATTTTATTTTTATTTTCTATATTCTATGTTTACATTCCAAGGGCTTTCCCCTTTCCCAGTTCCCACCCACCATAGTTCCCATAGTTCCTCTCCCCCCAACTATTCCCCAATCATTCCCCCTCCCCCCTCAGTTTCTTTACTAAACTGGATGCAATCTTTACATGCCCAGGGTCCTCTCCTTTCTTCTTCTTGGGAATCATTTGACTTGCTATTTGTGTCTTGAGTATTTAGGGCTTCTGGGCTCATTAATATCCACTTATCAGTGATTGCATTTCATGTGCATTCTTTTGTGATTGGGTTAATTCACTCAGGATGATATTTTCCAGGTCTAACCATTTACCTACAAATTGCATGAATTCATTATTTTTAATTGCTGAGTAGTATTCCATTGTATAAATATACCACATTTTCTGTATCCATTCCTCCTTTGAGGGATATTTGGGCTCCTTCCAATTTCTGGCTATTATAAACAAGGCTGCTATAAACATAGTGGAGCATGTGTCCTTATTGCATGCAGGGGAATCCTCTGGGTATATGCCCAGGAGTGGTATGCCAGGGTCCTCTGGGAGTGACATGCCCAGTTTTCTGAGGAACCGCCAAACTGATTTCCAGAGCGGTTTTACCATTTTGCAATCCCACCAACAATGGAGGAGTGTTCCTCTTTCTCCACATCCTCGCCAGCACTTGTTGTCTCTTGAGTTTTTAATCTTAGCCATTCTGACTGGTGTGAGGTGGAATCTCAGGGTTGTTTTGATTTGCATTTCCCTGATGACTAATGATGTTGAACATCTTTTAAGGTGTTTCTCGGCCATCCGAATTTCTTCTGGTGAAAATTCTTTGTTTAGCTCTGTGCCCCATTTTTTGATAGGGTTATTTGGTTCTTTGGGGTCTAACTTCTTGAGTTCTTTGTATATATTGGATATTAGCCCTCTGTCGGATGTGGGGTTGGTGAAGATCTTTCCCAATTTGTTGGTTGCCGTTTTGTCCTTCTGACAGTGTCCTTTGCTTTGCAGAAACTTTGTAATTTTATGAGGTCCCATTTGTCGATCCTTGATCTTAGTGCGTACGCTATTGGTGTTCTGTTCAGGAACTTTTCCCCTGTGCCCAAGTCCTCCAGGGTCTTCCCAAGTTTCTTTTCTAATAGTTTCCGTGTGTCTGGTTTTATGTGGAGGTCCTTGATCCACTTGGAGTTGATCTTAGTGCAAAGAGATAAGAGTGGGTCAATTCGCATTCTTCTGCATGTTGACCTCCAGTTGAACCAGCACCATTTGTTGAAAAGGCTATCTTTATTCCACCGGATGGTTGTGGCTCCTTTATCAAAGATCAAGTGACCATAAGTCTGTGGGTTAATTTCTGGGTCTTCAATCCTGTTCCATTGATCTGCTTGCCTGTTGCTATACCAATACCATGCAGTTTTTAACACAATTGCTCTGTAGTACTGCTTGAGGTCAGGGATATTGATTCCCCCAGAAGTCCTTTTATTGTTGAGAATAGTTTTAGCTATCCTGGGTTTTTTGTTGCTCCAGATGAATTTGAGAATTGCTCTTTCTAGATCTATGAAGAATTGAGTTGGGATTTTGATGGGGATTGCATTGAATCTGTATATTGCTTTTGGCAAGATGGCCATTTTTACTATATTGATCCTGCCAATCCAGGAGCAAGAAATATTTTTCCATCTTCTGAGGTCTTCTTCGATTTCTTTCTTCAAGGACTTGAAGTTCCTGTTGTACAGATCTTTTGCTTGTTTGGTTAGAGTTACGCCAAGATACTTTATGTTGTTTGTGGCTATTGTGAAGGGTGTTATTTCCCTAATTTCTTTCTCAGCCTGCTTGTCCTTTGAGTACAAGAAGGCCACTGACTTGCTTGAGTTAATTTTATAACCTGCCACTTTGCTGAAGTTGTTTATCAGCTGTAGAAGTTCTCTGGTGGAGTTTTTTGGGTCGCTTAGGTAAACTATCATATCGTCTGCAAAAAATGATAGTTTCACTTCTTCCTTTCCAATTTGTATCCCTTTGACTTCCTTATGTTGTCTAATTGCTCTTGCTAGAACTTCAAGTACTATATTGAAAAGATATGGAGAGAGAGGGGAGCCTTGTCTAGTCCCTGATTTTAGTGGGGATGCTTCAAGTTTCTCTCCATTTATTTTGATGTTGGCTACTGGTTTGCTGTAGATTGCTTTTACTATGTTTAGGTATGGGCCTTGAATTCCTGCTCTTTCCAAGACTTTTAGCATGAAAGGATGCTGAATTTTGTCAAATGCTTTTTCAGCATCTAATGAGATGACCATGTGGTTTTTTTCTTTCAGTTTGTTTATGTAGTGGATTACATTGATGGATTTCCGTATATTGAACCATCCCTCCATCCCTGGGATGAAGCCTACTTGATCATGGTGAATGATCGTTTTGATGTGCTCTTGGATTCGGTTAGCAAGAATTTTATTTAGTATTTTTGCATCTATATTCATAAGAGAAATTGGCCTGAAGTTCTCTTTCTTTGTTGGATCTTTTTGTGGTTTAGGTATTAGCGTAATTGTGGCTTCGAAGAATGAGTTGGGCAGTGTCCCTTCTGTCTCTATTTTGTGGAATAGTTTGGAGAGTATTGGTGTTAAGTCTTCTTTGAAGGTCTGGTAGAATTCTGCACTAAAACCATCTGGTCCCGTACTTTTTTTGGTTGGGAGGCTTTCTATAACCCCTTCTATTTCTTTAGGGGTTATGGGACTATTTAGCTGGTCTACTTGATGCTGATTTAATTTTGGTATTTGATATCTGTCTAGGAAATCGTCCATTTCCTCCAGATTCTCCAGTTGTTTTGAGTATAGACCTTTGTAGTAGGATCTGATGATCTTTTGAATTTCCTCAGTTTCTGTTGTTATGTCTCCCTTTTCATTTCTAATTTTGTTAATTTGTATACTGTCTCTGTGTCCTTTGGTTAGTCTGGCTAAGGGTTTATCTATCTTGTTGATTTTCTCAAAGAACCAGCTCCTGGTCTTGTTGATTCTTTGTATGGTTCTCTTTGTTTCTATTTGATTGATTTCAGCCCTGAGTTTGATGATTTCTTGTTTTCTACTCCTCCTGGGTGAGTTAACTTGTTTTTCTTCTAGCACTTTAAGGTGTGCTGTTAAGCTGCTAGTGTATGCTCTCTCCAGTTTCTTTTTGGATGCACTTAGAGCTATGAGTTTTCCTCTTAGCACTGCTTTCATTGTGTCCCATAGATTTGGGTAGGTTGTACCTTCATTTTCATTGAATTCTATAGTCTTTGATTTCTTTTTTTATTTCTTCCTTGACCAAGGTGTCATTGAGTAGAGTATTGTTCAGTTTCCATGTGTATGTGGGCTTTCTGTTGTTTTTGTTGCTATTGAAGACCACTCTTACTCCATGGTGATCTGATAGGAGGCATGGGATTAGCTCGATCTTCTTGTATTTGTTGACATCTGTCTTGTGACCGATTATATGGTCTATTTTGGAGAAGGTACCATGCGGTGCTGAGAAAAAGGTATATTCTTTAGCTTTAGGATGAAATGTTCTATATATATCTGTTAAATCCAATTGGTCCAGAGTTTCAATTAGTTTCACTGTGTCCCTGTTTAGTTTCTGCTTTCCTGATCGGTCCATTGAGGAGAGTGGGGTGTTGAAGTCACCCACAATTATTGTGTTAGGTGTAATGTGTGCTTTAAGCTTTAGTAAGGTTTCTTTTACAAATGAGGGTGCCCTTGCATTTGGAGCATAGATGTTCAGTATTGAGAGCTCTTCCTGGTGGATTTTCCCTTTGGCCAGCAAGAAGTGACCTTCTGGGTCTCTTTTGATGATTTTAGGTTGAAAGTCAATTTTATCTGATATTAGAATGGCTACTCCGGCTTGTTTCCTGAGACCATTTGCTTGTAAAATTGTCCTCCAGCCTTTTACTCTAAGGCAGTGTTTGTCTTTAACACTGAGATGTGTTTCCTGTATGCAGCAAAATGTAGGGTCCTGTTTCCGTATCCAGTCTGTTAGTCTATTTCTTTTTATTGGGGAATTGAGTCCATTGACGTTAAGAGATATTAAGGAATAGTAAGTATTACCTCCAGACATTTTTGAAATTATATTTATTTATCTTATTTATTTTTTATATTCGAGAGGTTATCTTCTTTTGGGTTTGATGAGAGGAGGTTTCTATCTTGCTTCTTCCCGGGTGTAGTTTCCATCCTTGTCTTGGTGTTTTCCCCCTATTATCCTTTGTAGGGCTGGATTTGTGGAGAGATATCTTGCAAATTTGGTTTTGTCATGGAATACCTTGATGTCTCCATCAATGGCAATTGAGAGTTTTGCTGGGTAAAGTAGTTTTGGCTGAAGTTTGTGTTCTCTTAGAGTTTGCATGATATCTGCCCAGGATCTTCTAGCTTTCATGGTCTCAGGTGAGAAGTCTGGTGTTATTCTGATAGGTTTTCCTTTATATGTTACTTGGCCTTTTTCTCTTGCTGCCTTTAGTCTTCTTTCTTTGTTTATTACATTTGGAGTTTTGATTATTATGTGACGGGATGTATTTCTGTTCTGGTCCAGTCTGTTTGGGGTTCTATAGGCTTCTTGTATATTCATGGGCATCTCTCTCTCCTTAGGTTGGGGAACTTTTCTTCCATAATTTTATAGAAGATATTAGCTGGCCCTTTAACTTGTAAATCTTCACTCTCGTCTATACCTATAATCCTTAGGTTTGGTCTTCTCATAGTGTCTTGGATTTCCTGGATGTTTTGTGTTACCACCTTTTTGCATTTAGTGTTTTCTTTGACTGTTGAATCAATGGTTCCTATGGTATCTTCGGCTTCTGAGATTCTGTCTTCTATCTCTTGTATTCTATTGTTGATACTTGCGTCTAAGGCCCCTGATTTCTTCCCCAGGTTTTCTATCTCCAATGTTGTCTCCCTCTGTGATTTCTTAGTTGTTTCTACATCTGTTTTTAGTATCTGGATGGATGTGCTCAGATCTTTCGTTTGCTTGATTGTGTTTTCATGTATTTCTTTAATAGATTTTTGTGCTTCCTCTTTCATAGCTTCTACTTGTTGGCCCACGTTCTTCTGTAGTTCAAGTGACTTTTGTCTTTCTTCCTTATTGTCTTCTTCTCTTTGATCCATCTTCTCCTGAATTTCTTGAAGTGATTTTTGTATTTGCCTCGTAAAGGCTTCTAACTTTTGATCCATTTTCTCCTCTATTTCTTTACGAGATTTTTCTATGTGTTCAGCTACCAGCATCCTGACCAGTGATTTTATATCCAAGTCTTGTTTTTCTGGTGTTTTAGGGTATCCAGGGATTCCTGTTGTTGGAGAACTGGGTTCAGATGCTGTCATGTTGCCTTGATTTTTGTTAGTAACGTTCCTTCGTTTTCCTTTTGCCATCTGGTTATTTCTGGTTTTAGTTGGCCTTGTTGTTAGTGGCTGGTGTTTGAATCTCCTGTGAGGCTGGGCTCACCTGTTGTTTCTCTACTGGTAAATATGTGTGACTGCTGCTTTAAGGGATCATAAGCTGGCTGCCACCCATGCGATTGTAGCCCCTGTTGGAGTCTGTCTACCTGGGCTTCTCCAGCTGTGTCCTGGTTGCAATATGGAGGCCCGCCGCGCTGGTCCAGGGGCCGGCGAGCTGGTTGCAGAAAGCAGCCTCCCAGGGTTTTTCTATATAGTCCTAGATGTCCAGAAATTCATTATGTAGACCATGCTGGCCTTGAATTAACAAGAGATCCTCCTGCCTCTGCCTCCTGATTGCTGAGATTAACGGCTTGTTCCACTATTCCTGGCCTGACATTTAAAAAAAATCATATTAATAACTATAAAGCAATGAGAAACCACAAAATGATTTGAGTAAGGTAAGCATGTGTTCATTCCTTTGTATTTCTTGTGGTAGTGGGATAGAATCTAGGGCCTTATATCAGTTATTTTTCTGTTGCTGTGATAAAATACCATGACTAAATTCAACATATAGAAGAAAAAGACTGTTTTTTCTCATAGTTCAAAATGAGAGAGTCCACAATGTTGGGAAAGGTGTGCAAGTAGGTAGCTAGAGCATGAAACTTCAACCATAGATGTGAAGCAGAGTCGACAGAAAGTATGCTGAGGCTCTGAAATTTCAAAGCCTGCCCCCAGTGTTGTACTTCCTCCATAAGCCTCCACTTCCTAAATGTCCCATAACCTCTCCACACAGTGCAATCAACTGGCAATCAGGTGTTCAAATATCTGACGGTCAATGGGGGACATTTTTATTCAAATCACCACAGACCTGCATGCTAAGCAAGCATTGTACCACCAGGCCAGTTTCCCCATTCCAATTGCATGGTTTCTAAAATATATAATTAGCAATAAACACACAGGCAAAAGCAAAAGCAATATGCACTGCTTTGTTTCAATGTGTTTTCATTTACATACCTTCCAGGGCAGTTAACTGCCAGCAAGGGTAAGTGTGATAATTTGAATAAGAATGGCCCTCCTCCAGGTATGTCACTCTTTAAGAAGGATTAAGAAGTGTGGCCTTGTTGGCATAGAAAACTGGAAAGTGTGTCACCATTGAGTAGCTCCCAATTACTTTCCTCTCTAAGAGTTACTGTGGTCATGGTATCTCTTCATAGAAATAGAACAGTGACTAAGGACAGTAACTCAAGATTCACTTGATCTTGTGTAGTAGTCAGGAAAGGTTAACTTACATTGAAATAAAACTTCCAAATCTCCATAGCCTGAAACAACAAAAGATTAGTATATTCTTATATGTTCAACATGAATCAGTGGTCATTCTTATTTCAGAACAGAAAATGAGAGAGCTGCTGTGAGCTGCATTGTTACTAGTTGCTAGGGAGCTACTGATTTATCAAAACAAACAACATTCTAGAATCTACTTCTTTCACATAGAAGTGGTATGTGGTCACATCCCAAATCAAGAGCATGATAGAATGTCCTAAAATATATCTTGAGAAAAGGCAATAAAATAATTTATGTTGAAAAAAACTGACCATAATTTTATAGGAAAAAATATTTGCAAGCCATTTGTCTGTTAAGATGCTCATATCCAAAATATATAACAAATTCCTCAAAACTCAACAACAAAAGATTAATAAAAAACTGACAATAGAATTGCATTTCTTAAATTCTTGAAAGAAGTTTCTTTTCTTTTCTTTTCTTTCTTTCTTTCTTTCTTTCTTTTTTTTGAAAGAAGTTTCTTAAAAGAAGGCAAACAGCAACAGAAGGCCCTTGGAAAGATTCTCAATGATGTTAGGCATTAAAGGAAATGAAAAAAAAATCCAAATAATAATGAAATACCATTTCACATCCCCTGGATAATTAGACTTTGAAAATTTAAAAAAAAAAAAAACAGAAACAATAGGTACCAAGTGATGTTAAAGATGCAGAGAAATCAGACCCCTCACACATTGTCAGTTGCAATACAAATTGTATGACTTTCAAGGATATCCAATAAGTTAATGATAGAATTATGTCATAGCCTGGAATTTGGTTCCTAAGTTTATACTCCAAAGAAAATAAAATGAGTTATATATGGACACTCAAATAGCCATAAAAGAAGTAAAGATCTGATTATATGCTATTGGATTCGCAGGATTAATATAGTAAAAATGGCCATCTTGCCAAAAGCAATATACAGATTCAATGCAATCCCAGTCAAAATCCCAAATCAATTCTTCATAGATTTAGAAAGAACAATTCTCAAATTCATCTGGAATAACAAAAAAAAAACAGGATATCTAAAACTATTCTCAACAATAAAAGGAAGGCTACCGATTTCCTTGAGTTGATTTTATAACCAGCAACTTTGCTGAAGTTGTTTATCAGCTGTAGGAGTTCTCTGCAGGAGTTTTTTGGGTCGCTTAAGTATACTATCATATCATCTAAAAATAATGATAGTTTGACTTCTTCCTTTCCAATTTGTATCCCTTTGACCTCCTTATCTTGTCTAATTGCTCTAGCTAGAACTTCAAGAACTATACTGATTTTAGTGGGATTGCTTCAAGTTTCTCTCCATTTATGTTGATGTTAGCTACTGGTTTGCTGTAAATTGCTTTTACTATGTTTATGTGTGGGCCTTGAATTCCTGATCTTTCCATGACTTTTAGCATGAAAGGATGATGAATTTTGTCAAATGCTTTTTCAGCATCTAATGAGATGACTATGTGGTTTTTTTCTTTTAGTTTGTTTATGTAGTGGATTACATTGATGGATTTCCGTATATTGAACCATCCCTGCATCCCTGGGATGAAGCCTACATGATCATGATGAATGATCATTTTGATGTGTTCTTGGATTCGGATGGCAAGAATTTTATTTAGTATTTTTGCATCAATATTCATAAGGGAAATTGGCCTGTAGTTCTCTTTCTTTCTAGGATCTTTGTGTGGTTTTGGTATCAGCGTAATTGTGGCTTTGAAGAACTGAGTTGGGCAGTGTTCCTTCTGTTTCTATTTTGTGGAATAGTTTGAAGAGTATTGGTGTTAGGTCTTCTTTGAAGGTTTGATATAATTCTGCACTAAAACCATCTGGTCCCGTACTTTTTTTTAGATGGGAGACGTTCTATAAGCCCTTCTATTTCTCTAGGGGTTATGGGGCTGTTTAGCTGATCTAATTGTTCCTGATTTAATTTTGGTATTTGGTATCTGTCTAGGAAATTGTCCATTTCCTCCAGATTCTCCGGTTGTGTTGAGTATAGGCTTTTGTAGTAGGATCTGATGATTTTTTGAATTTCCTCAGTTTCTGTTGTTATATCCCCGTTTTCATTTCTAATTTTGTTAATTTGGATACTGTCTCTGTGTCCTTGGGTTAGTCTGGCTAAGGGTTTATTTATCTTGTTGATTTTCTCAAAGAACCAGCCCTTGGTTTTGTTGATTCTTTGTATGGTTCTCTTAGTTTCTACTTCATTGATTTCAGCCCTTAGTTTGATGATTTCCTGTCTTCTACTCCTCCTGTGTGAATTAGCTTCTTTTTGTTCCAGGGCTTTCAGGTGTGCTGTTAAGCTGCTAGTGTATGCTCTCTCCAGTTTCTTTTTGGAGGCCCTCAGGGCTATGAGCTTTCCTCTTAGCACTGCTTTCATTGTGTCCCATAGATTCGGGTAGGTCGTACCTTCATTTTCATTGAATTCTAAAAAGTCTTTGATTTCTTTCTTTCTTCCTTGAACAAAGTGTCATTGAGTAGAGTATTGTTCAGTTTCCATGTGTATGTGGGCTTTCTGTTGTTTTTTTTTTCTATTGAAGACCACTTTTACTCCATAGTGATCTGATAGGAGGCATGGGAGGAGTTCGATCTTCTTGTATTTGTTGACATCTGTCTTGTGACCAATTATATGATCCATTTTGGAGAAGGTACCATGCGGTGCTGAGAAAAACGTATATTCTTTTGCTTTAGGATGAAATGTTATATATATATATATAAATGTTAAGTCCAATTGGTCCAAAGTTTCAATTAGTTTTACTGTGTCCCTATTTAGTTTCTGCTTTGCTGATCGGTCCACTGAGGAGAGTGGGGTGTTGAAGTTGCCCACAATTATTGTATTAGGTGCAATGTGTGCTTTGAGTTTTAGTAAAGTTTCTTTTACAAATGAGGGTGCCCTTGCATTTGGAGCATAGATGTTCAGTATTGAGAGTTCTTCTTGGTGGATTTTCCCTTTGACCAGCAAGAAGTGACTGTCCGGGTCTCTTTTGATGATTTTAGGTTGAAAGTCAATTTTATCTGATATTAGAATGGCTACTCCGGCTTGTTTCCTGAGACCATTTGCTTGTAAAATTGTCTTCCAGCCTTTTACTCTAAGGTAATGTTTGTCTTTGACATTGAGATGTGTTTCCTGTATGCAGCAAAATGTAGGGTTCTGTTTCTGTATCCAGTCTGTTAGTCTATGTCTTTTTATTGGGGCATTGAGTCCATTGATGTTAAGAGATATTAAGGAATAGTAATTATTACCTCCCGACATTTTTTAAATTATTTTTTATATTTGAGAGGTTATCTTCTTTTAGATTTGATGAGAGGAGGTTTCTATCTTGTGTCTTCCTGTGTGTAATTTCCTTCCTTGTGTTGGTGTTTTCCCTCTATTATCCTTTGTAGGGCTGGGTTTGTGGAAAGATATTGTGCAAATTTGGTTTTTTCATGGAATAACTTGGTTTCTCCATCTATGGCGATTGAGAGTTTTGCTGGGTATAGTAGTTTTGGCTGAAATTTGTGTTCTCTTAGAGTCTGCATGATATCTGCCCAGGATCTTCTAGCTTTCATGGTCTCAGGTGAGAAGTCTGCTGTAATTCTGATAGGTCTTCCTTTATATGTTACTTGGCCTTTTTCTCTTACTGCCCTTAATATTCTTTCTTTGTTTAGTACATTTTGGGTTTTGATTATTATGTGACAGGAGGTATTTCTGTTCTGGTCCAGTCTGTTTGGAGTTCTGTAGGCTTCTTGTATATTCACAGGCATCTCTCTCTTTAGGTTGGGGAAGTTTTCTTCCATAATTTTGTAGAAGATATTTACTGGCCCTTTAAATTGTAAATTTTCACTCTCATCTATACCTATAATCCTTAGGTTTGGTCTTCTCATTGTGACTTAGATTTCCTGGATGTTTTGAGTTACAAGCTTTTTGCATTTTGCATTTTCTTTGACTGTTGAATCAATGGTTCCTATGCTATCTTCGGCATCTGAGATTCTTTCTTCTATCTCTTGTATTCTATTGTTGATATTTGCATCTATCGCCCCTGATTTCTTCCCAAAGTTTTCTATCTCCAAAGTTGTCTCCCTTTGTGATTTCTTAGTTGTTTCTACTTCTGTTTTTAGATCCTGGATGGTTTTGCTCAGATCTTTCGTTTGCTTGTTTGTGTTTTCATGTAATTCTTTAAGAGATTTTTGTGTTTCCTCTTTTATAACTTCTACTTGTTGGCCCATGTTCTCTTGTATTTCTTTATGTGATTTTTATGTTTCCTCCTTATTGGCTTCCATTTTTTGATCCATATTCTCCTGAATTTCTTTAAGTGTTTTTTGCCTTTGCCTTGTAAGGGCCTCTACCTTTTGATCCATTTTTTCCTATATTTCTTTTAGGGATTTATCCATGTGTTCAGCTATCAGCATCTTGACCAGTGATTTTAGATCCAAATCTTCTTTTTCTGGTGTGTTGGGGGATCCAGGACTTCTTGTTGTTGGTGAACTGGGTTCGGATGCTGGCATGCTGCCTTGATTTCTGTTAGCAATGTTCCTAAGTTTGCCTTTTGCCATCTGGTTATCTCTGGCGTTAGTTGGCCTTGTCACTGACTGGTGTTTGAACCTCCCATGAGGCTGGGCCTGCCTGTTGGTTCTCTACTGATGGCCAGGCGGCAAGATGGAGACAGCTGCTGAGAGTGGTAAGAGGACCTCAGAGTAGTTGGTTCCCACCCGAGTTGGTACAAGGCCTGGTGGCCATGGAGATGTCCTGCTGGGCCACCCAGGCAATGGCCACTGTCAAGAGCTTGGCAGAATTCCACCCGAGTGATAGTAGTAACAAATTAAGTCTGTGTCTCTGGCCCTCTCTATTAGTGACCTGCATCTCTCTGCCAGTGACCCGGGTGCAAGATGGAGACCTTTGGTATAGGGGCCTGGGAGAACCTCGGGGCACGCAGCTCCCAGCTGCGCAGTGGAGGTGTTCTGCTGATCCACCCCGACTCTTGCTCCTGGCCCAAGCCTGGTGGTTTCCTGCCCGAGCAATGGCAGGCTCCAATTAGGTCTGGATACCTGCACCTCTCTGCCAGTGACTCTGGAGCAAGATGGAGACCTTCAGTGTAGGGGCCTAGGAGAACCGCCGACATATTTTCTTTTTTTTTTTTTCCTCATTTTTTTTCTTTATTTTCTATATTCTTTGTTTACATTCCAAAGGCTTTCCCGTTTCCCAGTTCCCACCACCACCATATGTTCCATAAGTCCTCTCCCCCCAACTATTCCCCAATCACCCCCCCTCCCATTTTTCTGTTCTGATGCTCTCCTACAAATCTGTATCCAGTCTTTTCAGAACCAGGGTCCTTTCCTTCCTTCTTCTTGGGAATCTTTTGATTTGCTAATTGTGTCTTGAGTCTTCACCTTCAGCCAGGCAGTAGTGGCTCATGCCTTTAATCCCAGCACTTGGGAGGCAGAGGCAGAAGGATTTCTGAGTTCAAGGCCAGCCTGCTCTACAAAGTGAGTTCTAGGGCAGCCAGGGCTATACATTGAAAACCTGTCTTGAAAAACCAAAAAAGAAAAAACTCATCTTCATTTTTAATTTTCTGTGTCATCGGACATCATGAGATATTTTCATATTTCTTCACATCATATATCATCACATCTTTAAATTTATTTTCACAAAGGTGAAAATAATAATCATCAAGAAACTTTTAATAAAATACCCTCTCTCTGAGCATGTAACCTAACGGTTTGCCATAGCAACAACCGCTTTCTTTTTGTACAGAAATTAGGCATGGCTAAAATCCTATTTTTTGTTCATTTCTTTGTGTTTATGTTTGGAGACAGGCTCTTGCTATGGAGGCCAGGTTGGCTTTGAACTCAGAAACCTTGTGCCTCAGCTTTATCTCACTCAATGTGTGTGTGTGTGTGTGTGTGTGTGTGTGTGCGCGCGCGCGCGCGCGCACACACACACACACACACATTTCACATGCTGCATCTGCAGGCATGTAGGATGGGAACAGAAAATTTAGGTGACAGTTTTAGCTAGGTATTTGTTATATTCCTTAGGTAGAACCAGTTTTAAATAGAGATCAGAATTATCAAAACCTCATAGGTCTGGTCCAAAGTGCTTATTCTTCAGTTTTAATGATATATTGGCTAGTCTGAAAAAATAAAAGCTATCAAAGTAGGTGAGAAATAAAGAAGGTCATGAATGACTGCTACAGAAAAGGACATACAGACCATTATACTCTCCAGCTACAGAGAGTTCATAGATTTAGAAAATCTTAATATGCTTACTGATTAAAAGTGTGTTGATAAAAATCTGATCACTGTAATGTGACTCAAGATCACATTACCTGCCTGGACATTGATGGTCTAGTCATGAAATTCAAATTTTTCTATTTGCAAAATGAAATGAACTCCATTTAAATAGTCAGTACAGGTCAAAATAATGTGTCTAATGGTCCCGCTAACATTCACTATCCTTTTTAATTAGAGTTGACACTGCTGACCATGGTGTTTTCTATCTCCTACTTCTCTACTTCAGTAAGGAATGAAGGCATTTGACTGGACTGGCCTATACAATCTCTAGCTTGTTATTTATTGCCAGTCGCTTAGAAAGCTGTATGGATGTTATAAAGCAATGGGTCCAAAAGAGTACACCTCTCTTGAGTACAGGACACCACTGACATCAGAGCAGATGGAACAAGCTATGACATAATTAGAAAGGAAAGGGAGTGAAAAGAAATATAGTAAAGCTAAGAGGTAAAAGATTTTTGAAATTTTTGTTTTGTTTTATTTTAGCTTTGCAGTTCTAGAGATAAAGCCCATGATCAAATGAATCTTGGACAAAACCCTCTGCTACTGACCTCACCTCTTTGGCACCTAAACTTTGGATTTTTTTTCAATAGAGTATGTATTAGTTTTCTATTCATTACTATACAAAACCATTAGAGGCAGACTACTTTTACAAAAATAAATACATAAGTTTATTGAGTTCATATTTTTGGATATTGAAAGAATAAACATCAGTGCCCAAATTCTGGTAATTGCTGCCTCCCTCATATACACATACTACCTGATTTCATCATTTTGTGGTAGAGATAATGGTAGCCTACATCTTGACATTATTCAATAGGAAGCCAGAGAATAGTGTTTAGAATACTCTTACACCATCTCATTCTATGATATGCTCCAGGATCCCTTGAGTACTACCTTAATATGTTCTGGCTCTCCCAATATTCTAAAGGCATCCATCTAAGCACTGATCTTAAAGGCTCCATTACCTCCCACATCACTGTACTGCAGGCCAAGCTTCCCAATACTTGAAACTCAACCATACCCAAACCATAATAGAATAAACTCATGATCCCACTACATGCTAGCTGTCTCTGTACCTGTGTTTGTTCATGTACACAACAGAAGTATTATGAGAAATAAGCAAACTCCTTTTATGTAAACTACCTTAAGGTTCTCACATACTCTCATGCACTGGATAAGTCTGGAAAGGTTTGTCAAATCAGATTGCTTAATTTTACCTTTAGAGTTTTGAATTCATTAGACCCAGGTTGCACCTAGAAAAGTATCTTAACAAGTTCCAGATTCTGCTGTTGCTGCTTGTCTGGAACCACTATGTGATCTACTAGATTAAGATGCTGCTTGATGTACAGTAAGTTAGGAACTGACATTTTATAAAAGGTTAACTGCAAGAGAAGATCTTCCGCAGACCTGCTACTCAATAGTTTATTTTATGTATGCTGCTTCATGTAAGTATCACAACAATTTAAAGAAGGTACCATGACCAACACATGACTACAGATGAAGGGATTCACATCAAAAGGGCCCGGGGAAATTAGCCCAGTCCCTATGACTTGCAAGACCCAAATATGCAAATTAACTCAATGAGCCAGACTCTTGAGACTGTGCCAGTGACGTTCAATTCTGTTCTTGCCTGCCATCTCAATGCAACCTTGCCCTGATTATCTTTATGCCATTCTCTATGGTAGCCAGCAATTGCTTTTCCTGCTCTCATGGAGTAGGCCTTCAACTGTTTCTTTTTCATTACCCCCATCCTTACCTTTTTCACCTGATCATCCTAAGAAGAGAGTATGGGTCCAGCATATTACCATGTAAGTATGGAAAGCCACTCTTCTTTCTAGCACAAATGTTCCCTGCTTTTAATGTCTATGTCACTTGTCATCTTCAGAAAGGTTTCCCTACTTATCCTTCTTTCTTTTGCAACCTGAGATTCATTGGACTCTTAGTCTGATGATATGATGACACACATGTCTATTAGCTTAGGGTTGAATTTCACACCTACACTTATTTCTACTTATTAGCCATAAGAGCATGAATTAGGTACTTAATCCTCTCTGAAACTCATTCTTTCTATCTGTAGAACATCAAAATGGGTGCCTAGCTAGGGATGGTTAAAAGGATTGTGTAGGTTTATTCATGGAAAAATATAATTATAATATTAATGATCTATATTAGGATGCAAAGAAAACACTTGAAAACACGTTTTTCACATTATCTCTTTTATAGAGATTTTATCAAAAGTAGACTTTCAAAGCATCGCCAACTGTATCATCTGATCCCTTAGTTGGGATGTTTACTAAGCTAGAAAGTCCCTGAGGATTCCATTGCCTCAGTAGTCTCCCCACCAGTGGTGTTTAAAGTTACAAGTCCCTGCTTGTAGTTTATTGCTTGAGTTTGTAATCTAGGTCACAAGCCTGAGAAACTGCATATTAAGTCCCAGTTATTTTTGACTCTGGACTATGTACTTCCATCAGCTCTCCCAGCACAATATGATTCACTAGATTCTCTCTAAAAGGTAAGTTCTTTGGAAACATATATTAAAATATGTTACATTATTGGTTCCTAAAGTATGGTCATTGGGCCAGCAGAATCAGTCACCTGGGAACTTGTTAGATCGGAAACTGTGTAGGAAGATCCCAATAATCTGTGTTTTAATAAGCCCTAGCCAGGCTAAAGTTTGAGAAGCATTACTTTCTGCACCCAGCTTAATAAATGCTTTAATTCACAAGGGCCTACCCTCTATTAGCTTTCTCCACTTTTTGTTCACAAGGCATATTGTTTGGAGATTTTTCTAGGGTCATAGTCTAGTAACATCACAGTGAAACAGAAATTACTAAACTCAGAGTTCATCTCAAGGTTATGATGAGAAGAAAATGTAGATCTCAATATTATATATAATATTCTTAAACAGTGAATGTTGAGCAAGCTAAAATGTTATAAGACAGTACTATTCCTGTGAGGAAAATGCCAGTTTAAACCATCCTTATCACGATTAATAAGCATCAAAAGACTAATGGAAAAGAAGCCTCTCTCCACCGATACAACAAAAAACACTTTATGCTAAGCTAAGACAATTTCCCATTGATTGTAAGATATCTCTTAATCACATATTTAACTCCTCTATTGAATTGCACTGCCTATTTATGCATATACACAATTACTGACAACTGTGGAGAATTCTAACTCCTTAAGAGAGTTTCAAAGGCAAATCCTTAGTGGAAAAAACGAAAGAGGCAATTTTATCAAAACACCCTACTGTTCATTTCTACCATGCAATGTGTTTCAGGGCTCTCTTACAGAGATCACTAAAGTCATATGAAAATGCTTGCATTGCTGGCACAGATTCTAGTGTGACTGCAGAACACTGCATTTGAAGGGACTCCAGCAAATAAGGAATCGAGTGTTAGGGCACCTCTATTCTATAGTTACAGGATCCTAAGGTAATCAGACCCCTTCTCTTTGCTGCAGCTTTTCAGCTATATAATAAAAAGGCTTGAGATGATGATCTTCAAAACAAATGGATTTTCTGAAACTTCTGCATGTCTCCATGGTCAAGACACGTTCTGACAAATATAACAATGGCAATATGACTAAATATATCTTGCTAAAGGCTGTAGAGAAACCACTGGAGGTCAGCACAGACATCGGCAGACTAAGGGTAGAAGAGGCCACACTCCTTGAGGCTTAGTATGCTTTCCTGAGGGAAGGATGGATAAACACTGGGGCTACTGCCTTTTAATTTCATAATCTGTGCAAAAAGACAACTTGCTTGTTTTCTTTAATAACTAAGCTATTTTCAGTAGGTTCTGTTCATGTGTAGTGTTCTTGGACATTTCTTTCCAATGACAATAATTGTGTAGGTTAGTAAGTAACATGCCTCCTACAGGTCATGGGCTGCTGTCCAGGACTTCCTTTAAAGGCTCTAGGTTTGGTATACTAACTTTCTCTGCACTGCTCAGGCCATTCTATCTTCAAATTTACTTCCACCTTGAAGGCTTGTGCATTTTGGTGTTTCCCTCTCATCACTAATGTCATTGGAACAGGGGGCAAAACAATGTGTTCATACTTCATTTTAAATATCATTGGAGAATTGTATCCCATTCTCTAGGGGTTCGTAGATATTTAAAGGCACTCCAGAAAATAAGCTTGAGTCTCAAAACCTTTTAGAATACTGAGTATAGAAGTTAGCAGTGAACAAAATATATGCAAGATCAACTTAAAGGAGGAAAGATCTATTTATTTTTAGTTGCAGATGATTTGGTCAATGGTCACTTGGCCTCCTGTGCTTGGGCAGAGCATCATGGCACTGAGACCATGAGGCTGGGGAGGATTTTGTCTCAGAATAGACAGGAGGGAGAGCAGGAAGGAACTGGGGACCAGATAGCATGCTAGCAGTGACCCACAGCCTCCAGCTAGCCCCTACTCCCAAAGTTTTTTCACATCCTTGAATAGCACCACCAATTAGAGAGCAAGTGTTTCAGATATAAATCCGTGGGGGACACTTTATATTAAAGCTTCAACATTTAGGTTGTTAACTTGGAGTTATATTGCTAAGTCATTGATTTTGTTTTTCTTACTTGTAATATCCATTCTTAAAAACAGTTTTTCCCAAACAAGGACCTGAATGAGAAAAGTTGTATGATTTATCCTAAGGAAGGAAGTGACAATACACAAACTACAATACAGTGACTACAAAATTCAATATCTACAAATCCAATATACAGTGGGTATCCCTTATCAGAAGTCCTAAGAACTTTATGTTTTCTCAGATTTTGGTGCATTTGCATACATCTAATCAGGTATCTTAAGGATAGGACTCAACTGTAAGCAGGAAACTCATTTATGTTTCCTTATGCACCTCAAACAGCCTGATGCTAGGTTTACACATGGTTTGCATTTTACCTCTAGTCTGTAGAATTAAGTCATGTGACATTTTCTACTTGTAACTTGTTAACGTTCAAAAAGTTTGAGACTTTGGAGCATTTTATTTTATTTTATTTTTTTGGGAGCATTTTAGATTTGCAGTTTTTGGATTAAGGATCCCCAACCTGCAGTGATAGCATTGATGAATTTATTGAAGTATCATGTTAATAATCGTTGGCTCACTTTGTTGCTGCATTGACTATTGCTACCATAACTTCTGAATGTTTGTTTTAGAACACATGTGTATGTTGGATTTTGCATGTCCTGATTTTGGAATATTACCCTTGTTTTACTGTTAGTTTTCATATTTAAACCCCAATGATTATTGTAAAGCTAGTAAATACTAAAACAGCTTCAAGACGAACATAAGCATCTGAGTGCCCCGGGATCTGGCAGTTAGACAAACAAATACAGTCTAAGCAGATGCTTCAACAGCCAGGAGAGGCCTCCAGCATATTTGAGTACTCAGCCTACAAGAATGGCTAGCAGAGCCCAGAGCCCACCATTTCCTAGCTTGTAAGCAGCCTAATCCCCCGATGTTAGGCCACCTACTTAGGGAGTGTATTTATTTCAGGTCTCAAAGTGCTTTCCCAAACCTCTAACAGACATGTACTATCCCCTAGAGACCTTTGCCCAAAGAACCAAATAAGAAAGCATGAACTTGAATCATGAACAAAATCTCAAAAGTCTAAAAAACATTTCTAAATTTTAGAAGCGTTAACATTTGTAGGGCATTGTGCCGAGGACATCACATGGATTATCTAATGGAATCCACACTAGGAGTCTTGGAGTAGCCGCTGTTTCCTCCTATGCTATCAATAAAGAAACTAAGGCTGGGAAAGTCATGTGACTTGTTCATGGCCACAAAATTCAATAAGAGCTAGAATAAGAATTGGGATTCAATCTATCTGGCACAAGAGCCTACTTCTCTTACCTCACACTCTACCATGTGTTTCATGTGTTTGAGCTATAATGACCTTTTGCTGGTAGTGATGAAAACTTCACAACACTTGAGCTGGGTGTCTTCACTGCCTGAGGATCATTCTCAAGACCAGGGTTTTGGTCCTACAATCTCTAGCCCAAATGATTATGCCATTTTCTCTAGAGCAAAGCTGTTCTTGGAGTAGTAATTTTGCCAAGCACAGCTCAGCAGATAAAAACCACTGCAGTCAAAAATTGGCTTGACAGGACAACAGGTGGCAAGAAATAAGGAAAGAAACAATGAAGGCCTGGATGATTTGAGGGGAGTCTGGGGGGTTCATGGGAGACAGGGAATAAATAGCTTCCACACCTCTTCCTTTGCCAAATACACCTAGGGAAGGTTTCGTTTAAAAAAATCCAGCCAATACATCAGTGAGCAAGTGAATAAGAGATTGCTAGCAGGTGCACAAAGTCATTAAAAAAAAAAAAGCGAAAACCCCTTGCTTTTCCTACCCAGTCCTATCCTTGAAAGCTGTTCTTTCTTAGTCTCTCAGAGTGTGCCAAGATTGTTACAATGCCTGTCCTTTGAAACGTAATTATCCTCCTCAGAGGAGTCCAGAGACTCTGGGTCAGTGAGAGGTCCATGGTTCACTAAGCTATTCTCCCCAGGGCCAAGGAAGCATTGTAAATAGAAGTGTCTTCTAGAGGTTGGAAAAAAGGGCACCAGGAGGGAAGAATGGGTCAAATGGGAAAAGAATTCTCAAAAGAATCCAAGGTGATAGTGGCTCCCCAATAAGCTCTTATATTTCTGTACAACACATGCAGTTTGGCCCTGTGAGCATTAAATACTTGTTTGACCCATGAACACATGCATTAGAAGGCATTGCCATCTTATAGCTGCATTTTTATCTTCAGGTTCGGTTCAATCCATTTTGATGTACTCCAGTATTTCTCCAGCATGCCTTGGCCCCTGAGTCCTCAGTTCATATGTGCTGGAAAACAGACAACAAAAAGCCTGGAAGGCTATGGCTCTCTGCCTCATGCACAATGCCCAATTTGGCCACCTGTTCAGTGCCAAGCAGGACAGTAGGACACTGGCAAGGCTGCAAAAAACTTAGTTCCTATCCTCAGGGAAGACAAAACTTAGAATTTAAGTTCTTCCAAGCTTTAGAATCACAAGTTCAGACTATGACACTTCATGTCAACCATGCATGACTAGTCCCTTACTCACCAGCTCCCAAGAGCTTAAGGTCTGTGCCAGGATATTAGTTTGGAACCTAAAACATATTTTCCTTTACTACTTCTATCCTAGTATCCACTGTCTATGAGGCTTAAGCATGAGCTAAATATGAACCTAAATCCAAACCTCATACAGTGAATCAGGGACATGAACTTAGGTCTATATGATTGGAAGTCCTGAGCTCTTATCTACTCTAATTTTACCATTTCACCCATTTAGAAGGTTATTTGTGACTGAATTTCTCCAGTGGGAATTATTTTGTCTTTCTACCTACACATTGAAAACTTGTGCTGGAAGTGTGAGCATAGGAAAAAACAGAGAAGGTAGTAAGAGAGAGAGAGACAGAGACAGAGACAGAGACAGAGACAGAGAGACAGAGAGAGAGAAATACATGCCCCTATAAAGCAAGTTGAGAGTCTTTCTACTGTGCAAACTTAGAAGTGGGTGTTTTATAAAGTACTTCTTGATTCAGAAGGTGGAGAACTCCCAGCATTCGAAAACAGAGGCACTAGACACCGGAAAGCCAGCCTGCACACTACTCGATACGACGTCCTCCACAGCTTGTGCGCCACTTTTATTTTTAGACTCTTTTCTGCATAATGGTAGCTCAGGCTGCCTGCAATCCCATCTTGGAATACATTCTGCCCTATTTTTCTCCCCTAAGACTGTGGTTTCAAATTCATCTAATTACTTCCCTGTGCAGCATTAAATCAAGATGGCTTCAAAATGGAGATGACCCAGTGAGTTTAATTATTTTCTAATGTGTCTCACTGTGGCAAAGGTGTTTACTACATAAATAACTATTCTAGAGGACAGCAAGTTTTTTTTTCATGTTGTTAGCTGATTTTGGTTTAGAAATACAGAGTATATGATTTATATGTTTTCAACCTTATGTTGCCATTTTTTTTCTAAGCAACCATAGCAAAGCCATTCAGACTAACTCACTTGAGATTTTTTTCCCCCCCGATTTTTAAAAAAGCAAGTCAGGCTTTTAGAGAAAAAAAAATCATTCAGTAACCATCTTTATCAAGCTATCTCATTCCAGTGACACTTGTTTTCTTCTAAAATAAAATCATTTGTTGAAAAGATTGGTGCTGTTTACCATGGGCTTAAGTTAGAATAATCAATGCATGTTTTCAAATGAGCACAAGATGAAAAATATGAAAGAAAGCCTGACATCACTTGATTCATGGCTCTTTGAGACATCAAACATTTACAGCTCTTTGAATCTTTATGCCCAATTTCTCTTTCTTTTTGTTTCTTGCTAGAGCATAATATAGCATAGCTTCACAGAAAAAAGTTGAAATTTGCTTTAAAACAAAACGGTCATCTCTTCATTTACAAGTATTACTATTGCTCCACAAGCTGAAATAAATCTACACAGGGCTTGGTTTGGATGGCTTTGGGTGGCTTTTCTTGCTCCTGTTTTTCTCTTTATAAAACTATTTTTGTATATCGGCTACACTGTACCTAGCTACTCCAGGTCTGCTTTGAGTCCTGAATGAGCACAGGACTTTGAATGAATCTCCTTTTTAACCAGTCAGCCCACTCAGCCCTCCATTATCATGGTGAAGGAATAACAATCTCTAGAAAATGAGCCTTACCATTCAATAGGAATTTTTCATTACACACACACACACACACACACACACACACACACACACGTATGTATGTATGTATGCATGCATGCATATACATATATTTTCCCCATCTAAATCCTTTACCCCAGAGAAAATTTGTAATCTCCTCATAACATCAAGACAGTTATGTCTAATTGAATCCATCAGAAGCAATAGGATGCTGCAGAGATAAAGGAGACAAGTGGAATAAGGAAAAGAGAAGGCAGTTGGAATAGGTCACGTTTGTCCCACACATCATGGGGCCCGCCTATTTCTGCCTCTTCATGTCTCTTTCACTCTTAGAATGCTTCAGCTCCATCAAAGGGAACAATGCATATTATGAGGGTGCTGGGAGAAAGAGTGTCAATATAGATTAAGAATTCTCCCAAGACTGATTAGAGCCACAGAGCCTCAACTTTCTACTAAATGAAAGCCCATGCTCTAGGCAAAGATTTGTTCATCTCTAACCTGTTCTTTATGAGCCTCATCTTCTTCATCCTTAAAATAAGAAAGTTAAAAGATGGTCCCTGGGGTGGCAGTCAGCTTTCACAGTATTATTTTCTTTTGTCTTCTTTCTTTTGTTTGAAGCAAAGCATTGAACCCTGGGGACTGTCAAGTTAGTGCCTCTACCAAAAGACATCTGGGCTGCATAAAGCAGTGGAGCTCTGCACATATGACCTGAACAGATGCATGTCCAGATCCATCTTTTCTTCCTGGGCAATGAACTGCTATGCTGGCCAAAACCCTATGCAAATATTTCAACCCTCCAGGGCCATGGAATGGAAGCCATGTTAGGACACTCTTCCAGTCTGCTTTGTGCTCTCTTCTTTCATTCTTAGCATTCTATGTCCTAGGTAATGTAATAGTACTAGTCTTTTTGCTTTTTCATATGCCTTTAATTCAACAGGTCTTAGGTAACTATCTGCTACATTCCCATTCCTGGATGTAGGTCATGGTAACCTGAAGAGGTATATCTTCTCATCTACTATCTATTGATCAATCTATTAATCATCTCTAAAGAGAAATCCTCTTATCTGTAGGTTGAATGCTCCCATCCAAAATTCCTAGTGAATGTTTGAAACTCTGCACAATACCAAACTCTATCTATACTATGGTTTATCCTCTATATACATGCCCATGATACAGTATACTCTATAGAATAGGTATAGGAAGAGATTAACTATTAGTAATATAAAACATGAATATTAATTTACTATATAGAAAGAAACGAAAGTAATACAAGTATAGCAATATACTTAATAAATATTATTTTAAAATTAAGAATTATTCATTTCTGGAAATTTCCACTTAATACAATTCAATATTGGCAAGTATATTACCTCTAAGACAATAAAACAGCATATTATGCATTAGAGGTTTTATGTATCACAGATCATCAATAGGGAGAGAAAGGGGGTTATAATAATTTCAGGAAGACCTCCTAAAGGAAATGTGGTTATAATTAATTCTTGGATGATTAGTAGAAAAAGTAGGTAAAGACTTGTAAGATGGACTTGCAACCTGGTAAATGTATTGTATTAACTAAGGTTCGTTTGGCTTCAAAAAATAGAAATCACTGAGCGCTGGCAACTCAAACATTATCCCTAGTCTGGTGAGACCAACATCATCTTGAAAATTGTTTGAAATAAAGCATGTTTAACTCTTCAACAAATCTCTTGAACCAGAAGCTACATTTTAATATGATCTTTATGTGTGTTTATGTAATCCTGCAATCAGCCAACTGTTTAGCCTAGAATGTTCAGGGCAGGGATTATTTTGGACACTTCTTTGTTAAAGAAAGTGATCTTTACAAAATTAATATGATAATGAGTAACTCTACTCAATGATGGTGATCCTCCCTGATTAGATATCTACTTGCAATTAAATAGCAAATTCTACTTGGGAGACTGGCCTTGAGACATTCCAGTAGACTGAGGACCAGGCATATTTTTGAAGGTGGGAAACCATTTATACTCTGGAGATCAGAATGGAGCTCACCATCCCTTTCTCTGACTTCCACTGAGGAATGTACAAATCATTTTAATGGTCTCTAGAAATAAGGCATCATGACAGGGAAATCAGTAATAATGCATGCAGTGGATACAAAGCAACTTCATTAGGTTAGCTGAATAATAAGCAACACTCCTTCATTAAAACTCACTCTCTGGTGAAGCCCTAACCTATTTTTGCTTATACCAGTGCATTTTTAATCTAATGGAGTTAGAAAAAATTAATTCTCATGTGCTAAAAATCATTACATTTTTATATTCAACAGTGCCTGATATATAGAATCTATAAAACTTGTGTTATTACAAACTGAAAGGTTGTGTTGTTGCAAAATAAAGCTAAACTAATGTTCACAGAGACAAGTCACAATTCTAACTTACAAAAAGAAATTTTCTTCGTGAAATAATCTTCCCTAAAAGGGAAGGTTGACTATGCTTTTCTGCCCACCAAAAAGCCAGTCCCAACATTCTCCTCAGGACACCAAGATCTACCTAACCACCAAGAAAGAATCTAAAGGAGTCTGTCTTCATTCAGCAAGAAGAACAGAAACAAGCTTAGCTTCCAGTTCCAATACTGGATAGAGACAGCCACAAGCTCTAAGTGTCCATGATTCATTGAAGAATGATACCCTGGACTCAAATCGTTTATGAGCTGTTTTATTCTGCAGAAGTCCACCAAGCTGGAGTCTCCCATTACCAGAATAGAGAGACAATCAAGTAAGTTTGCAAGCCTGATTTAAAGCACATTAGGGAATTCTAGGGTAAGTGACCTCTATGCTAATCTCTTGTGCCCATCTCTACAGACATTCCATTGCCTGGGTGTGGGGGCTGGAAACTTGCTGGGGAGGTCTGGAAACTGTTGCTGAGGAAGTAGCTGAGGAAGTCTGGAAACTGCGGCTGACCCATTGTCCTTGCCTCAGGCCAGGTGGTGGGGCAGCTTCTGAGGCCTGGACTTGCCTGGAACTGCACAGTTCTTACGCCTGTAATCCCAGCACTCGGGAGGCAGTGGCAGGCGGATTTCTGAGTTCAAGGCCAGCCTGGTCTACAGAGTGAGTTCCAGGACAGCCAGGACTACACAGAGAAACCCTGTCTCGAAAAGCCCCCCCCCCCAAAAAAAAAAAAAGAAACCGCGATTTAGGCCTGGTCTCCTTAATTTGAAGGCTGTCAAGGAATCTGCCTAGCAGGGTTAGAGGCCATTAAGGATACACTCCTCTTTTGAAATCAAAGGTTGTAACCTTAACTGCTGTTTCCTTGGTAACACACACACACACACACACACACACACACACACACAAAGAGAAGCATCAAAATTGCCTCTCCTTAAGATTTAAAATACATTATGACTTTATGAAATGGAAAAAGTAGAGGTACCGGGGCTTTGTTGAGGCTCAAGGAGGGAAGCTACTTTCTCCTAATCGAAAGCATAAAATCTGAAATCTACTTGACATTGGGCAGAGGGCACGCCTTTCAAAACTGACCAAAACATTACATACTGTTGTCCCCTATCTTGAAAGTTAATTCAACTGGACTGTCAATTACAGGGACAGGAGACCAGCCATCAGAGTATACTTGATATGGTAAGGAGATGTGAACAAGCAAGTGTTCTGTGAAACCACTGAACTAGACCTCTCTGTAGATAGATAGAATGATTTATTGGGATCATACTGCCAAGGATTCAATTAGGGGTGGGGCATTTTAAGTGGTGACCAGCGAGAAGAGCAAAATGGTAAAAAAGCAAGTAGAGTTTATATGGCAGTCCACAGGGTGGGAGTCTGAGAGCTGATACAGGCTATTCACTTTGATAAGGAACTAGATTTCCTTGCCCAAGGTACTTGACCTTTGAGGGCAGATTAAGGGATGTTCCTGGTAAACAGAAATCTACCATTAGGCCTATTTACCTTATTACAATCCCTTTGTTTACATAGCCAAAGTCCTTTTATTTAGGACATTGGCACCAGCACCACCATTAAGGAATTCTTTGGACCTAATAATGGACAGAATTGTTTTCCTCAATACAGTGGCTTACAGATCTTCTCTATTAAGTCTGAATGTTTTTCTGAGCCTTGGCTCAAAAAAATGTAACTCTAATTTTCCCCTTTGTATCTGGAACCCCTCCCTCACATACTTGCACTCTTAGACCCCTAGCGTCTCACTGTTCTCACATTCCATAGCTGTCAGATTTGCAGCTTGCCTGCCCTTTTGTCTTCCTCCCATACATTAATAAAATGGTCTGGAAGCTTCCTTATGAGCTCAGTCCCTTTTGAAATTCTTTTATCGACAAGACAAGGAGAAACCTGGATTCCTCCCATTCCTCAATAACTTCAAATTCAGGGACCAAAGTAGCTATAGGCCTCAAATTACATATACTACATAGGTCTAAGAGATTTTTGTTATTCCACTTGGTGATAATACATGCTTTATCTATGCTAGCATTAGTTTTGGAATTTATATATGCATTATGTTTAATTGTCACAGCAGCTTTATGAGAATGAGCGATTTATATTAGTTGTATGGGCTGCCATAACAAAATGTCACAAGTACTTTGTATTAGTTACTCAGACTGCCACCACAAAATGTCACAAGCTGGGTGGCTTAAGCAACAGAAATTTAATTTTTCACAGATCTGGATAGAGGCTCAAATTTCAAGGTGCCAGAAGGATGGGTTTCCACTAAGGTCTTTCTCCTAGGCTTGTAGAGCTCTGCCATTTCCTCAGTTCTATATATGGTTTTTCATCTGTGTACTTCTACCCCAGTGTATTTTCCTGGCTTCAAAATTAACAGTTGTATTGGATTAGGAGTCCATTCTGATAGTATAATTTTAACTTAATCATCTCTTTAAAGACCATATCTTTCAAGCAAGTTTATATTCTAAGTTTACATACTAAGAAGCAGGACTTCAATATATGAATTCAACATAAATGTGGGGTAGCCACAAGTCAGTCTATACAACCTATTATTAATAAGAAAAGTAAGACATAAATGGATTCAATAACTTGTTCCAGGAAATACACTCATGAGACAGAGCTAATATTTGAAAGCTACCAACTTAGTTTGTGAGCTAGTACACTGTTTCTCAGTATACCTTTATGTACTTTTGTGTCAGGACCCAGCAGATTCCCTCCCTTTTGAATATCCTTTAGTAGATGGATTTATTTCTCTGAACAGTTTCTCATTGTGTGTTGGATAGAGACAAGCTATAATGGTTATTATTGAGAAAAATCTTATTGTTTTGACTATAGAAGATCAAGAGAAAAGGTTACTGATTACATGAGAATTTCAGCAAGGCAAGCATCCCTTGATATATTTGAAGAACATCCCTATGTTCTAACACAATAAATTCTGTAGAGAATGAAATTGTGAGAAGGCTAGTGTGACTCCATGATGGGCTTCAAATTGGTAGTTCAGAGGACTGGGTCTAAGAACTGGACAAGCCCAGGCAAGCCCAGGCAAGTCAATTACTAGAAAAAAACCCAGGCTTCAGGCAGCTGGTCAGAAACTGCTCTGCCATCAGAAGCTGTCCCAACACCTGGCCTGAAGCAAGGGCAATGCGTCTGCACCAGTTTCCAGACTTCCCCAGCAACAGTTCTCAGCCCTCATGCCTCGGTAATGGTTCTGGAATGTCCCTATACATGGAGCAAGGTAAAGGACACCTAAACCGGAATTCCCCTAATGTGCTTTCAATTGGTCCTGTAACTTCACTTGGTTGTCTCCATCTTCAAATGGGAGAATGAAGTCCAATGCTGGACTTCTGCAGACTAAAACACTCTTTGCTTTTACATAGTATTTGTGTGCAGGGTAACATTCTTAGGTCAATCATGGACCCTTATAGTTGGACAACACTGGCTTCTTTCTCAGGTTCCCACATGTAGTCCCCCAACACATCACAGAGGCTTGGAAGTTTGACAAAAGTGCTCCATGGCATTCTCAGCGTTTGGCCAGTCTTTTCAGAGCAGAAAAAGAGGCAGCCTAAATCCTTGCAAAACTGTTTTCAAGATTAACCTCACAGAGATCTGATTTAGAATAGGTCACCTTATGCCTGGGTTAGTCAGTTACTTGAGATGATTGTATCAATTTTGGTTGTATCCATCCTTTCTCAAGAACTATTTTAAGCAGCATTTCCTTTCTTTCACAGAAGAAAGAGTTTAGAGAGCTCATGTTTAAATCTCTAAGTGCCTTAACTTGTAATCACTGACCAGGGTATTTGAAAATATTAGCCACAATCTTCCATGACAGGTTTGTGTGATAATACCATGATTATTAATTACTTTGTAATGACAAAGTTCTTTTAGATGTCTAAATATCATTCCTAGAAATATTTTTAAAGTCCCCAAAATTCCAAACTCTGACATTTTTCGATGGAGATGTTATGAAATTAAGAAAAAATATATATATTTACAAACGTAGTTTGTTGATTAACCTGTCTGACTTTTTCTGAGTTGTTCTTTTCTCTTTGCTCTTGACAGAAAGACAGTGTCAATCTATTAACACAATTTTGAAATAAAAACAAAATAGTACAGATTATTTAACATTCTTGTTCTTTATTGAATCTTCAGAACCTAGAACCATGTTTGGCCTACCTATGGTAGGTGTATTCAAATAAAAAAAAAAGATTCTTTCCAAGTTGGCAGGTGTCTAATAAGTGATTTTAAATGGATAAATGATTAGGTATTCCTATTATTTGTGGACCTTTTCTGGGTTCTTAGTCTCATAATAGAAGAACTCAAAAAAATAGATTCAGAAGGCAGTTTAAGGAAAATTTTATCAGAGTTTGATTAAAAATAACACTGTTGGCAACAGTTGTGGGAAGCAGGTAAATGGAGAAGATAGAGAAAAGCACATCAACCTGCTCGGCAATGGAAGTCAGCCAAGTAGCCACATGGGAGGGCCTGGAGAGGAGCTTTGGAGAAATCCAAGAACATCGAGGAAAGTTATCCCAGTCTTTGGTCAGTATCCAAAGAAAAAAGTGATAGAAGAGGAAAGAAAGGAAATGATAGTTTTCTGGTATAGGACTCAGAAAACAAACAGACCATATCAACAAAGGCTCTTCAAGCTGCTGTCCCAAAGGTCAAGCTTCCTTCTAGAAAGAAAAAGTGCATTATCTCATTGAGGGGATAGCTATTCCTCATCTCTCCTTAGCAGGCCTGCAGGGGAAGCAGCTTTCCCAAGAAATGTTCTCTTGGCCAAATGATTGACAGGCCCAGTTGGATTAACTCTGAGGAAAGATACAATAGTATGTAATGTTCTAATCTTTTCAGCTGATCAAAATGTCATGTCTCCACCCAGAGCCAGAGGTGGGTTCTTTTTTTTTTTTTTTTTTGGTTTTCAAGACAGGGTCTGTCTGTGTATCCCTGGCTAACCTGGACTTTGTAGACCAGGCTGACCTCAAACTCACATAGATTTACCTGTCTCTGCTTCCTAAATGCTGGAATTAAAGATGTGTGCCCTGATATTCTTAGCAACCTCCAAAACTATGGAAATATTGTCCCCTCAACAGTCCCAAAAATCATTCAGAAAACAAACTGAAATTGGGGACTAGATATAATCCATTTCCATAATGAAAATCCAATTCCAAAGATTCAATTCCAAAAAGCTCCAATTCCAAAGCAGTTCACCAGGAGAAAACTGGAGTTTTCTTCACACCCTTAGGTATAACCTCTGGGCAAGAATGTATGTTTAGAAAAGAAATAAAGCAGAGCTAGCTCCCTTCTGCTTTTTCTGGCCTGAGAACCAAGGACATTTCCTGCTCTGGCCAAGGGCAAGAATGGACCTGTTCACTTTTAGGGTCCCTGCCCCTACACTGCCACCAATTTCTATATCCTGTTCTCCTCTGTGTGGCCTGAAAAAGACCTTAAGAAAGGTCATATGATCAATTTATATTTTCTGAAGCCATATTAAGTCCTTAACCAATAGGCATTTATTCTGTTGCCGAAGGCTATCTAAGAAGAAAATTTTACCACCTCTGCAGTAAAGCGTAGCAAGCACTAATGACTCTCACTGATCAGAAATCTCCCTTTGAGAGAGCTTCTAGCCTTCATTTATTCTATTCCCAAATTGATGGTCTCTTTGAAGGCCAATGTTCACCTGCCCCTCTGTCATCTTTGTCACTAATCTGAATAGGTTTTTACCATTTTGACTTTCTAGTCCTCTCCTTCTTCCTCCTATGGGACCTTCAAGTTTTTCTTGTATTTAAACTACTCTGAAAGTTTTGGCGGTCAAATCCTGAAATGGTTACAAAAAATGTAAATGAGACTTAGATGAAAATCTATTTCAAATGCAAACACACACACAAATGATACAGATAAGCCTCTTTCTTTTTTATAAGTACTTTGAATGGAAAGCTGAGTTTGGCATGAAGGGGAAAGTGAAGAGGAGTTTCATGGCTTTTCTTTTAATGTCTGTCTCTACTTTCCCACGTGAAGTTTTTTTTTTTTCCAGTCCCCATTACAGTTTATGCCTGACAATTCACCAGAAAACTGCTATTTCAAATGTGTTGTCGGGCCTGCTAGCTGAACCGCAAATTGTCACCAATTGTCGAGAGAGAGAGAGAGAGAGAGAGAGAGAGAGAGAGAGAGAGAGAGAGAGAGAGAGAAACTCCTATCTAGTATAGCTGAGGAAAAATCAAGAAAAATCATTTCTAATTACTACAGAACTGAAACTGACCAGAAACGTCTTGAATCCAACCTTCTTTCTCACTGGAGGGGAAGAGCCTTGAAATTTCTGTCTGCTTTCTTGATTAGCAAACATACTTGATTTATATATATATATATATATATATATATATATATATATATATATGCTGAAGAAGGTAATAAGAAAATTTCAAACCTTAATGATAATGATTATGGGGTTTTGTTTATTTATGCAGCTTGAATACTTTAGAAAATTGGATCTTCTTTTGGTTTTGTGGTAATTCTTAAGCTTTAACCCTTTCCCGTTGGAAAGAAAATATTGCTTAAAGCACAATTTGGTGACTAAACGGACTTCTGGGCTTCTAGGTAGCTATTTTCTCCAAATTGAAGCAATCCCTCCCAGATGAGGAAGGAAGGCTCATAAGTCTTGGGAAGTAAAAGAAACTTACAAAGAGCAGCAGGAAGCTTCTGAAAAGAGATTCACAAATACTCCCCTGGAGGTTATAAAAGCAGCAAAGGATTTCTGGAGACAAGAGACTATGACCAACTAAGAGCTTCATTTGTACCATATAGAGAGTCCTATGGATGCACCTTTCATGAGATGTTGCCAATAATGAGGTGTAATTTTTACAGTTGCCTTTGGGCTATCCACTCTACTGTAATTAACCCCTCACCAGTAATGACCCCAATAAATTCACTGATTCTTTAAGCTAGACTTGGATGGAGACCTTTTTTTTTTGGCTTATCCTCAGTGTCTATCTGGGGTAAATAGGTAGTTCACATCTCCCTGGGACATGTCACACAACTGAGATGGCAGAGATAAAACATCACCTGTAGCTACTGGTGAGTTTCTTCACAATTAGTTCCTCAGTAAACATTATTTCTTGTGTATCACTTCCTCCAAAGAATAACATTAACTGAAATGAAAAACAGATATGAAGATATATGAATATTACAAAATTGATTTTCTGACACTTTATGTTATTGTTATATTGTTATATATTGTTATATTGTTATATTATCTTATTGTTAAAATTATGTATGCATAAAATTAGAGTCATATAGTAATAATAATGGTAATTCTATTGTATAGTATAGTGTGATTCTATAGTAACATAAAAATAGTTGTTCCCTGGTCTCTTTCATAGTCTGCATCTTCTAGAACACTGGTTCTCAACCTAATGCCAAGACATTTTAATATAGTTTCTCATGTTGTGGTGATCCCATCCATAAAACTATTTCCATTACTACTTCATAACTGTAATTTTGCTACTGTTATGAATTATATTATCAATATCTGTGTTTTCCAATGTTCTTAGGCTACCCCTGTGAAAGGGTCCTTTGACCTCAAAAGGGCCACAACACACAGGTTGAGAACTGCCCTAGAAGCAACCTTCATTTGTTTTAATGATTCCTTAAGACACGTGATATTATACCACTAGACTAAATCAGCATTGTCCTATAGATTCATAAGGAGAAGTATGTATGTGTCCTAGTGACAACAGTGTAAAATCAGAATAAAGGGTGGAACATTTTATTTAACCCAAATGTGTCAATGGTATTTCAGATATGTATTCAATATTTTAAAACTGAATTGTTTTATTACTGTTCTTTTTTCATAATAAGCTGCAGTCTAGTTGCAGTTCACATATATAGCATGCCTCAGTTTTAATCTCCCTTTTGTTTTCTTTTATGTTGTTTTGATTCTAGACAAAGTCTCACTGTATATCTTTGGCTTTCCTGGAGCTCACTATGTAGATCAGGCTAGTCTCAAAGTCACAGAAATCTGCTTGCCTCTGAGAGTGTTAAGAGCAAAAGCATGTGCCACCACACCTGGCTAAAATGGATTCTTACAGTGTCCCATTCGTAGATTGTTAGCTATAGGTAAACCAGTCATTATCTTACTGTCAAAAACTAAAATGTGTTTTCTTCAAACATACACATATATGTGGACACACTTGTCTTCTTAGTTTCTTATCCTTCCCTAGTAACATTGATTTTAGTTGTATTTGCCTTTTGATCTTAGCTTTCAATGTAGTTATTCCTTTCTATGTAAAATATTCCTTTTAAATACATCTACATCAAGTATTCATCAATTTCAGGCATGTGGAAAACATAAATAAAAGTGCAGTGAGCCAAGGCTACCTTTGCCATCATTCTGAGGCTGTCCTTTGCCTTTCTTTTGAGGTGGATCCCATATTACTTGTATGACAAGGCTTCTTTCTTGGTCCACTCCTCTATTTTCATGACAAGTATAATCCTAATAATTTTCTGAAAGAGGGTGCTTATAGGAAAGAGAGCAAGCTTTTGAAATTGTTCAAGTTGGAAGGTGCATTTATTTTCCCCTAAGAAGTGGTTAATTCATTTGCTGAATAGAGCACTTTGTGTTGAAAATATTTTTATTGGCATTGTGAGGTTTGCTGCACTACTTATACACTTCTAAGACAGTGGTTCTCAGCCTTCCTAATGCTGTGACCCTTTAATGCAGTTCCTTGTTTTGTAGTAATCCCAACCATAAAATTATTTTCGTTACTATACCATACCTGAAATTTTACTACTGTTAACAATAGTAATGCAATGGGGATACAGGTTTGCCAAAGAGGTTGTGACCCACAGGTTGAGAACTGCTATTTTAATAGAACAAGAAAAATGTATCTTTTGTTCTGAGGCCAGTTCCTTCTTTCTGAACATCTCTAGGATCTTTCTGTCTCAAGTATCCTGAAAATCTGTAGAGGTATGCTGAGGAAATTGACCCTTTCAAGGCTGAAATGTATGTCTTTTAGGGATGAATGCTTTTCTCAAATTATTTCTTTGTTCTTCTTCCTTGAATACTCTCTGCTCTCATTTCTCAACCTTCGTTGTCTAATGTTGAATATTCTCTAATAATTCTTTAGCTTTCTGTCCCCGTAACATCATTCTGTCTTTTTATTCTAGTTCCTGACACATTTTTAGCTTTTATGTTTAAAAGTTCTATTCGTTTGGATGTTTCTACTTCAACTATATGAACTTCTTAAATGTTGCTAAATGTCTTTCTTGTTCTTTATTCTATGTAGTATGGTTTGTTCACTGAGCTATTGTCCCATCGCCAATATCCCCATTTCAAGTAATACTAATTAATCCTCAATTGTGACTGATATCCCCTGCCCAGAAACACTATTTAACCCTGTACAATAAATACATTCTTAGTCTTCTATTAAGATGTGGGAAAGCTGGTCTTTATTTTTAGGGATAGAAGATTTGTAACTATGGTAAGTTGTAACTATGTTAATTTACTGGAAGGTATAGGTACTCGTAAGTGAGCTGAGAGGTAGGAAGTCTTCCAAAGGTTGAAAAGTATATCCAGGTTCATACTTACTTGGCTGTAGTTGAAACATGAGTTAGAAGCTGGAGGTTAGCTGTGGTGAGATTGGAGTAGTGTACTAGGAAGAGAGTAGAGGCCTTTTACCATAGAAAAATTCTCCCTGGGTTCTTGAACTCTGTTGTTTATCTTTTTTTCAACAATAACCTAAACAGTTTTCAAAGATTTCAGTTCAGGAGACTGGGACAAAGAGGGATATATTCTTTCTGTTAATACTTCAAAACTTGTTTTTGAAAATTAATGTAACACACCACCATATAATACCATCTGTTAACAAAAACAAGGGAGTAATGTTTAAAAATTGGTGACTGAAAAATTGTGACTCATGCAGGAAATTTGACAACAATAGATTTTTGCAAGGCACACTTGCCATTGGTATAACTGTCAGAATTTAAACAAACCAAAAAAAAAAAAACCCTCCATTTTTAAAGGTCTAGATAGCACTTGTCACCTTTTCAAACAATTCATTCTGAATGGTGTATATATACTTTAAAATAAAATAAAACCTCTCTGGTACTGTCTTTTGCATAACTGCCCTTGAAGAACAGATAAATGCCCACATATGAAAAGCCATTGCTGTGGGATGAACTGTCCATGGAATGACCATGGAATTCAGATCAATCCCTGAACATGTCTCCCTAGTCACTTTGCGCTGGCACTTTGAAAGGTAGCCTTTGTAACCAACGCCACTTCAGGTAATGGGGTGCTTTTACAGGAATTGCCTGAGTGAGATGCACAGAAAATGACTAGATAAAAATGCAGAGCCACTTGTTTCTCCCCCAAGTGGGACAAATCCACAGTCCTAAATTCAACAGTCTACATTACATTAAACATTCTAACTGGAATGCTCATTCAGTGTTTAAGAGCATTGTCTGTTCTTCCAGAAGACTGGGGTGTGAGTCCTAGCACCTAGACAGCTCACAACCATCTGAACCACCCGTTCCAGACATCTGACTTTCTCTGCTGGTCTCCCAATAGTGATAAGGCTGGCACACACACAGAAATGCAGACAAAGCTCCCATACACATAAAATGAATAAATTACTTTTAAAAGCTTTTTTTGGTATTTTTACATGCAGTCCTTCCCTGCATCCCCCCTTCTCTGTGTAGGTCCCCCCCTCGAGTAACCCTCCCCCCCATGCTGGCACTTCAAGTTACTGTGAGGCTAGGAGCTTCCTCTCTCACTGAGGCCAGACAAGGCAGACCTGCTAGAAGAACATATCCCACATACAGGCAACAGCTTTTGGGATAGCCCCAACTCCTGCTTTTCAGGACCCACATGAAGACCAAGCTGCACATCTGCTACATATGTGCAGGGAGACCTAAGTTCAGCCTGTGTATGCTCTTTGGTTGGTGGTTCAGCCTCTGAGAGCTCCTATGAGTCCAGGTTAGTTGACTCTGTTGGTCTTTCTGTGGAGTTCCTATCCTGTTCAGGACCCACAATCCTTCCTCCTATTTTTCCATAAGAGTCCCCAAGCTCCATCCATTGTCTGGCTGTGGGTGTCTACATCTGTTTGAGTCAGCTGTTGGATGAAGCCTCTCATAGGACAACAAGTTCCTGTCTGCAAGCACAACAGAGTATCATTAATAGTGTTAGGAATTGGTGCTTGCCCATTGGGATTGGTCTCAAGTTGAGCCTGTTATTGTTTGGTCATTCCCTCAGTCTCTGCTCCATCTCCCATACACACATTACTTATAGACAGGACAAATGAATAAATTCATCTTTAAGGAATATGATTCTTAGCTTTGCCTTTGCAAATCTTTATGGCTACTTTGTCACTCCACAGATACCTGAAGTAAGAATACACTGCATGAAGTCTGAGACAGGCAAGAACAGTATGTGAGAGGGCACTGTGAATAATTTACCTATAGATAACTTCTAACTGCTCAAGAAAAATTGAGAGGGTTTTACGATGATGATGATGATGATGATGATGATGATGATGATGATGATGATGAGCACCATTTTATTCTTACACAATCCATCTAGAAGTTTGGATGATAGTATCATAATTATTTTAACAATTCTTTTCCTTGATGCAGAATGTTCTGTTTTATTCATAAAATCTTATACTTCAAAATTTCATTTTGGCAGCATCATACTGACCACACTGTCAGGTAAATATTAGAAAGTGATACACTAAGGTATTCAAGCCCCCAACCCCCAAATTATGAGGCCCATAGTTTTAATCAAAGTATGTAAGTGCTTTTAAGGGAGAAGAAAGTATTATTTTATTTTATAAATTCTAAAGAATATGTTTTTGCAGGTTAAAGGGTTAACACCTGTACTGGCTAGTTTTGTGTGTCAACTTGACACAGGCTGGAGTTATCATAGGAAAAGGAGTTTCAGTTGGGGAAGTGCCTCCATGACATCCAGCTGTGGGGCATTTTCTCAATTAGTGATCAAGTGGAGAAGGGCCCCTTGTAGGTAGGTAGTGCCATCTCTGGGCTGGTATTCTTGGGTTCTACAAGAGAGCAGGCTGAGCAAGCCAGGGGAAGCAAGCCAGTAAGGAACATCCCCCCATGGACTCTGCATCAGCTCCTGCTTCTGACCTGCTTGAGTTCCAGTCCTGACTTCCTTTGGTGATGAACAGCTGTGTGGACGTGTAAGCTGAATAAACCCTTTCCTCCCCAACTTGCTTCTTGGTCATGATGTTTGTGCAGGAATAGAAACCCTGACTAAGACAACACCAAATAGAGTATGTTAAGAAACTGAAGTTTTCTCCAGTTAATACTGTTGAAGAGATGTGAAAATCACAAGCTATGGCTCTACTTAGGAAGTCTTCTTCTCAACTTTTTCTTTGATTATTTTTTGAGAAACAGGCCTTCTATAAGCCAGAGGGTCAGAAGTTAATTTGAGCAGCAAAGTAGTTGGTTCCCTACAAAAAAAGACAAAGAGAAAACCTGCATGAAAGAGAAATACTCAGAAAATTTTAACCTTCAGTGTAAATATCTGAATGTCGAGGCCAAGGCCTTTGGCCAGAAGTTATAATTCAAAGTGACATCATAAGATTAAAGATGAGTATGACTGATACCAAGTACATATAAGTATACATTTCTTTAAAAAGACAAAACAGAAATAAATCAAAATCTCAAAACCTGTATGTATATTATCATCTTACAGGTTTAGCCAAAACTTTGTGTTGCAGTATCTTCTTTTAAATGGAGGATAGGAACAGTGTTTCCCTTAATACATGTGCTTGAGTGAGACTCTTTACTGTCTAGATTATATGACTGTATTATAAAGCACCACCTGGTGGCAGCAGGCCTAATTTGAGAACTTCCAAGGTTGTTTTTCCATTTACATAGTAACACTGAAGAATATTCTCTTGAAGATCAAAAAGTAAAACTTGAAATATGAAGGACAACAGAGATCACAATATCTAACCAGGTCTTAGAACTCCTTTATTAGTTTACCATCCTATAAAAATAAACTATTCATCATCCCTTTCTATAATTTATTCTTACATTGCTATGTTTATTTACTGGCTTACAAAATTTTATTTTTACTTGAAGTAATTTAGCCTTGGCATATACACTAGACCATTTTGTGTTTTTTGTCAGGTGCTCTGAAGATTGCCAAGTAGTAGATCAGCTTATGGGTTTAAACATAAATGGCTCCTTACACCAGCTGATATGACACCTTCAACACATATACTGCAGAGAACTGCAGGGTCTTGACTCAGTAAGAGAAGATGCACCTAATCCTCAAGAGCCTTGAAACTCCAGGGAGTAGGGAGGTCTGGTGCAGTGGGGGTGGGGGGTGGGGATTTCCTCTTAAAGAGCATAGGGGGTTAGGGGGAGAAGAAGATAGTGGACTGGGAGGGGATAAAGACTGGACTGTAAAAAAAAGATAAAGGAATAATAATTAAAAAAAATAATGGCTCCTGAATACTTTGATTAACTTGTTGATAAGGCAGGCATAATTTTATTTCACAAAAGCTTGTCATAGTTTCAACTGTGTACTTGACACAACCATAGAGTCACCTGGGAAGAGAGTCGCTCAATTGGATCCTTGGCTTGGCCTGTGGGTAGGGCTGCAGAAGCATTTTCTTAATTACTAATTGATGAAAACAGGCCCAGTTCACTGTGGGTGGTGTCATCCCTAGACAGGCGTGCCAGCGCCGGAGAAGCAAGCAGCCTGAGCAAACCTTAGAAAGGAGCATTCCTCTATGATCTCCACTTCAGTTCCTGCCTCAAGATCTCCCCAGTAAGCTCAGGCCTTGGCTTACCTCAATTAGAGTCTATACACTGTAAGTCGAATAAACGCTCGCATCCATCAGGTTGCTTTTTGGCCATGCTGTTTATTACAGGTGCACAAAGCAAAGTAGGCTATGAAAGAGCACAAATGGGGTTTGTCTTGGACACACTTTTCAGGCACATGCGGCTTCTGTTCCATGCCCTGCTTTTGTCCGTTCCTTTGGATCTCCTACAGCAACCTTCTCTCTAGGGCTGCCCTCTGGTGTTTCTCTCCCTGACCAGAATGTAGCTTTCCCCCCACCCCTCCCCTAAAGCCTGCCCAGGGCTTCACATAGCATGTTTCTCTAAGCTGCACAATCGAATTGAAATTGATCTGCCCATATCTTCCCTTAAGCTCTCTGTGCTTCTTAATGCAGAGGATTTCAACCTTATTTCCACTGCGATGCATATGTCTAATGATACTACGTATGTGCCACAGCTCAGAAAATGCACCAGGATTTGTACAAGCCCTTGGAACACTCTGAAATCCTTGTCTACTCAAGCAACATATCTGAGAACGAAGCTGCAGAGCCGTTGATGTTACAAGATTCTAACTTTACTTCATTTCTGAAGTACACCTTTGAAACTTCAAAATGTTTGTATATCCAACACTACTTGTATTATCTCCTAACTGTCACAAGCCAAGGTTGCAACCAACATGGTCTGCTGCTTTCTCTGAAGATGAAATATTCGCTTTAAAATCTACAAAGATGACTTGCCATTTACTTCCACAATACCTATGGGGACACGAGAAGGAAGAAAGTAATGTGTTCATAGTCTTGTTAATAGCAGAGATGCTTGGGCCTGAAGGGCCTTTTACTAACTGCTATCAATCAGTAGTCAGTAAGCAGTCAGTTCTTTACATATATGTGAGGCCAGGTCTTACACTTTTCTCAGTCTTGCTGTAGCAGACATCTTTTGGATCAGATCACGACAGATTTTCTTAGGCTTAAGCCCTTATAGATCTGTGACTACAGCTGAAGCTCTCAGGGTTGACCCTGTCTCCAAGTCATAGTACATTTGTGGAATGACTGGTGAGCTGAGGCAGTTTGAATAGAAATATGGCAAAACAAACAAACAAACAAACAAAAGAAAACCAGTCTGATTCTGAGTAGCTGCAGTAAGCCCTAAGGTTGTCATTGTTATTCATTTGCCTGGTTTATGATATAAATAAATGAAGCAGCAAAGGTTGGACTGAAGAGAGCAATGGAGAATTCTCAGATAACAACTGAGTTTCTGTTACATTTTGTCCTGAAGGCCCAGTGACATTTTTGATATTTGATCCTCAAAAAACATTTCTCTATCCTTATTAGATTCCTCCCACATACACTCACCCTGCATGGTATCTTATTTTTCTCAAGTATTCCGCTGTTTTGAAAGAGTATTATGTGATATAATGATACTTTTTGTATGAAACCCAAAGTGTCTAAAACAGTCCAATATGTGTGACAGGGCCTATTTAGAATTTCTTTAAGGAGCAGGGACTTAGAAAAGAACAAAGAGCCACGCCCAGTCCCACAGTGCCTCAGGAAGCTCAACTCCCAGGTGCTGTAACATGCCCAGGATCAGAGGTAAGGAGACCACAGTATCTGCTCCAACACCCAGAGTAACTGAGACCCCCAGGATCCAGGCTTCAGGGACAGAGGAACCCGGGCCAAGCACAGGTTCCTTCTGGTCTGAACCTGCACCTGGAGCAGAACTGTGTTGCTGGCTCTGTGCCCACTCTTAAAATACCCAGAGGGAGTCAGAGTCCCAGGTGCTCGGAAAAGCCCAGGATCACAGAGGAAGTTCAACTCCCAGGAGACTGGACACACCCAGGATCACTGGAGCTTTGACACACCCAGCAGGAACCAAGAAAATAGAAGCCAGCCAGAGGCATGGGTTCCTTCCAGCTTGCACCTGTGCCCAGAGCAAACCCAGGGGCTCTGGCTCCGGACCCAACCCTGCAACACCCAGAGCTCTGACACAACAGGATCTCAGGAGCTTGGTCACAACAGGATTTCAGGATCCCATGGATATGTCCCCAAACGGAATGAAAAGAGAGATTAGTACCTGCTACCTCTACTCCATCTCACCAATGTCCAGCTGTAGTGACTCTTTGACTGAGGTTTTAGGAGAATCTTGTGCTAGAAACCCCAGAAGCAAGGTTCCTGACTTCCTAACCCTCAAAATTATGAAAGGTATGAAAATGTCTATTGTCCTGCCTTCATATTTTAGTGTGATTCATTGCTTTGGAGTGAGGGACTGGACTAGGGACAGTCACTTCTGCCTTTCTTGGTGCTGGTCTGCAACCCCTGCATTATTGCTAAATAAGCAAGCAAACATAAACACCTGAGCATCAAAACATGAAGTAAATGAAGATGGTAAAGGATTTTTATTTTGCTATTTTTTTCTTTTAAACAGTTTTTTTCAGTTAGTCTGTGAAACCAAAATATTTATTTTTGTTCATAATTTGGTGTGCATGGGTGATGAGCATACAGATATCTATAAGTACAGGTACATGTGTGTGTTCATGTGTAGGTACACACCTGCACGCGAAAGCCATATGTCAACTTCCAGTGTGGTTCCTCTATCAAGAGACAAGGTCTCTTCATATGACTTGAACTCACTGATTTGGCTGCCTTCCCAACGAGTCCCTGGTATCTGCATGTCACTGCTTCTGGAGTATGGAGATTCCATGTATACATCATCATGCATGGCTGTTTCTATGTGGCTTTTAGACACTGAATTCAGATACTTGTGCTTAAGTGACAAGCTTTTGACCCCCTGAATTATCTCCTTAGAACTCGAAGGTTTTTTATTTTTAATACAAATCTAGCTGGCTTCCCTCCCTCCTTCCCTCCTTCCTTCCCTCCCTCCTTCCCTCTCTGTCTCCCTCCCTTCTTTCTTTCTTTCTTTCTTTCTTTCTTTCTTTCTTTCTTTCTTTCTTTCTTTCTTTTCGTCCTAATAGGAGATGTAGCTTTGCTATAGAATAACACCATTTTCTTTGGTGCTTTTGTTACACACTGCTCCCATATGTGAAACATGGGTGATAATGAGGCACATGATAGATTTGGTGGTGAAATTGTTTTGGTTACTCAATGATTGTCAGTCTGTAGTGATATATAATCACAAAGAATATGCTTATAGACAATTGAAGGGAAGGAAAAGGAAGAAGAGAAAATCAATTTAGATATAATGGCTTAGTCTGCTAATTTACTGACTGACTTAATAGTTACTGTAAGTTCTTCTGCTACTCATACATCCTTTACAAAATGATTGACTTAGATAGCAAATTGCCCATGCAGTTAATTGCCATCCTTCTTTCTAGCATATCAGTGTAATGTGCTCTGCATAGGCAGAGGAAGGTGAAGTTCTAGATACACGTCCACAATGAGATTTGTGAATGAAAAGTGGCTTTGTGGCAGGAGATGCTGAATAGTAGTTAGAAGAATTTCCATGTTATCTTCCCACTAACGATTTTTTAGAAATAAAAGCACAATTACCTACCCTAACTATAATGTTCGAATTGATTTTCTCAACTACATAGGAGAGATATTTTTACGTGTGTGTGTGTGTGTGTGTGTGTGTGTGTGTGTATACAATGTGGGTGTGTTGTATATGCAAGTGCATTTGTACATGTTGTTGTTTGTGACTGTTGATGTGCGTGTAAGTACGGAGGTCAGAAGACATTATCAGGTCCCAGTCCTTAGTTTCCAATTGTTTGCGGCACTTTCTACCTGTTTGTTGCTTGCCACTACACATGCCAGGCTAGTGGGCCCCCAAGCTTCAGAGTCTCTGTTGTTGTGCAAGTCTTACCTCTCTGTAGCAGCAGTGGAAAGACAGATACATTCTACAATGCACGACTTTCCTGTGGAACCTAGGAATTCAGATTTGGGTCCTCCTACTTGTATAGCATGTATTTTATGAATGGATCCATTTCCCCATCCCCCAAAAGTACTTTGATAGTCAGAAAAACAATATTAATTTTTGGTAGAGTCTTAGAACATGGTAGATGTAATTTGCCAAGTGGTTTCCTCATGGTTTGCACATTAATGGAGGTTCTCCAAGTGCCTAACTCATCCCCAGGGAGAAGCAGAAACCTTTAGAGAATTTGCTTCATTTACAATGAGGTAGATGTGAGTTTTGCTCAAGCAATGTGGAGCAGAAGTAAAATTTTACTGTTTTGAGGTCGATGAGATATTGCCTATGTAACGATCCCTTTTCATAGCTCTCTGACAGACTGCTGAATCCAGGAAGAAAACACCGTGTGAGTGAAAGTCTGTGTGGCAAATATTAATGAATACTAAGTTAGTCTTGCACTGCATGGAAATTGAAAATGCGATGGTTCTAGTTAAAATTGATTTCTTCCAGAAAATAAAAATTGGTTCCATCCCAAGAAGGATGTGATGGAGAAAATGGGCTGATTTTACCAACTATACATTTAAATGATAAATATACTCATCCATGAATTCTGATGCTGGCTGCCATTTCATTGTAATTGTCATTGTTTTACTTAATTAGCACGTTTTAAGAGCAGCCTGAGTAGAAAGCCTGTGCCTTGGTTCAGATAGCACAGTTACCAGCTTTCTAAACCAGCATGGTGGCTTTTCAGCTTCAGCTTCATTTTTCCCCCTCCTTTAAAGTATCTTCAAAAACAACAGGTAACTCAGCCTCAAGAGATAGAGAAAACTGTGGTTACCTTTCCCTCCAGGCAGAGGATTCTGGTAATCACACATGATATCAGATAGACCATTTGAAAGTTTAGAATGTAGTTACATGCAATATGCACATACTAGTATGTGAGTATGATTTCCATCCAGTATTCAAAGTTTCATTACCAGCAAAGGAAAGCCTACATGTACCCATTCATTGTTATACTTCCCTCTAACTCCGAGCCACTTGGATTATTTACTTTCAGTCTCTGAATTTACTGTGATTGTCTTGATTGTCAATTTGAAGCACTGAAGAGACCAGTAAAACCTGACTCTGGATGCAGCTGTGCAGGCATTTTCCTAGTTGGACTAAGATGTCAAGACCCACTCCATTACTGAACTTTTTGATGCTTCGAGAAGAAACCTGACATACACATCAAGGAAGAAAGTTTTATTATGGATAATGGTTTCACAAGGCATAGTAAATATTTGCTTGGACCCAGACTTTTGGCCAGAACATCAAGGTGGACCAAGCACATAGCAGAGGACAGGTGTTCATGTAATGATTGACCAGAAAGCAGAGGTAGAGTGACGCTAGGGATAATATACTTCAAAGGATTTCACCCAGGATGATCTACTTTCACTTTCATGCTATAGTTCTCAACTTTTCCAGAACTCCTCTAAATAGTGCTACCAGTAAAAGCCCAATCTTTCAAAACGTGTAAGTATGAAGGACATTTCAAATTCAACCCATATCACCTTCCTTGAATGTGTATGGTACCATCCATAAGCTGAGGGTCTGGGTGGAATAAAGTATGGAAAAAGAGAGCAAGTGAGCACAGAAATCCAAGACCACCCCTGTCATGGTGCACTGAAATCTAAGACAAAAAGAATAAAAATAAAGCTTTCTCTCTAATGGTTGTTGTTAACTATTTTTTTAATTTCATGTATTATGTCATAGCACCATCAACATATAATTAACAGAATATACTCATTTCTTATAAGTGGTATCTTTCATAAATAAAATCATAAACATAGGCTGGTGAGATGGCTCAGTGGTTAAGAGCACGAACAGCTCTTCCGGAGGTCCTAAGTTCAAATCCCAGCAACCACATGGTAGCTCACAACCATCCATAATGAGATCTGACACCCTCTTCTGGAGTGTCTTAAGACAGCTACAGTGTACTTACATATGATAAATAAATAAATCTTAAAAAAAAAGAAATCCTAAACATGTTGTCTTTTGTGTCTAGCATTTTACAAGCAAGGTCATACATTCCTTTCTATAGCTAATATATTATATATGAACTTTGCATATATATGTATATATATGTATGTATGTATACTTTATATATGTAGTCATCGGCTATACTTTTAAACCTTTGGCTATTGAAAATTGTGTTCTGCAGAAGAATGAGAATCGATCAACTCTTATCTCCTTGTACTAAGCTCAACTCCAAGTAGATCAAGGACCTCCACATTAAACCAGACACACTAAAATTAATAGAAAAGAAACTGGGGAAGACCCTTGAGGACATTGGCTCAGGGGGAAAGTTCCTGAACAGAACACCAATAGCTTATGCTCTAAGATCAAGAATAGACAAATGGAACCTTATAAAATTACAAAGTTTCTGCAAGGCAAAAGACACTGTCAAAAGGACAAATCAGCAACCAACAAATTGGGAAAAGATCTTCACCAACCCTACATCTGACAGAGGGCTAATGTCCAATGTATACAAAGAACTCAAGAAGTTAGTCCCCCGAAAACCAAATAACCCTATCAAAAAATAGGGTACAGAGCTAAACGAAGACGTCTCACCTGAAGAAATTTGTATGTCTGAGAAGCACCTTAAAAAAATGTTCAACATCATTAGTCATCAGGGAAATGCAAATCAAAACAACCCTGAGATTTCACCTCACACCAGTCAGAATGGCTAAGATTAAATACTCAGGAAACAACAGGTGTTGTCGAGGATGTGGAGAAAGAGGAACACTCCTCCACTGCTGGTGGGACTGCAAGCTGGTACAACCACTCTGGAAATCAGTATGGCGGTTCCCCAGAAACTGGACATGATACTTCCAGAGGACCCAGCCATACCACTCCTGGGCATATACCCAGAAGATTCCTCAGCATACAATAAGGATACATGCTCCACTATGTTCATAGCAGCCCTATTTATAATAGCCAGAAGCTGGAAAGAACCCAGATGTCCCTCAACGGAAGAATGAATACAAAAAAAAATGTGGTATATATACACAATGGAGTACTACTTAGCCATTAGAAACAATGAATTCATGAAATTCTTAGAGAAATGGATGGAGCTGGAGAACATCATACTAAGTGAGGTAACACAGTCTCAAAATAACACCTATGGTATGCACTCACTGATAAGTGGATATTAGTCTAGAATTCTGCGACACCAATGACACAATCCACATACCAAATGATGTCCAACAAGAAGGAAGGAGTGGACCCTGGTTCTGGAAAGGTTCAAAACATCAGTGTAAGGGAATACCAGAACAGGGAAGTGAGAAGGGGTGGATGTGGGAACATGGGGAGGGAAAAGGGCATGGGGGACCTTTGGGGGGCAGGGAACCAGAAAAAGGGAAATGAAATGTAAATAGAGAATATATCCAATAAAAAAAAAGAGAAAAAAATTTTAAAAAATAAAATAAAAATAAAGAAAGGAAGAAAAGGAGTGTGGAGGGAGGGTAGGTTTAAGCAGGGGAGAGGGGAGTCTCGAGAAGAGCATACTGAGGAGGGTTAGCCAAAATGAAGGAGGTATGGAAAACTACACTTATGTAATCAAAGATTTTAAATATATACTTTATAATTAAAAAAAAGAAAATTGTGTTCATATGCCCAAATATATAAAACCATTTAAGTATGTGTTTACAATCTTTTGGGTATATACCTAGTAAGTGAATTTCTGGCCATATGACAATTTTATGTGTAAACTTTAGAGCAATAGCCAAATGGCTTCCCACAGTAGCTGTATTGTCTTACATTCTCTGTGGCTATACATTCACAATATTGCACAACCTCTCCACTGCCTCACTAATGTTGCTCATTTTTTGTGTATATTTTGATAATAAATGTGAGTTGCATTATGTAGGGATGGATGGTGTTGACTGTATTTTCATGAGCTTGTTTGTTTATTGTATGTCTGTTTCACAAATGTCAATTCAATCTCTTTGTCCACTTATAACAAATTATTTGTCTTTTTGTAGCCAGTTTATAAAAACACTTTATATAGTCTCAATCTCAAACCCTGATAAGATGCGTTAACTCTAAATAGGCTTGTTAAATGTATTGTGCTAATTATAATATCACACATTCTTACTAATAGACTGATAGTCATTTATCCATGGGAACTCTTGTTGAGACTTTTCAAAAGAGTGGCATTTAGATCTGTTTCTTGGCCTTCTGGGCACAAAGACCTGTGTAAAATGATAGTATAGTGAAAATCTTATAAACTCACAAATACATGCAGTGGTAGACAGGTTGAACTCCAGCCATGCTGGTTCAGGTCAAACACAAATGACAATAAACTCTTTTGCCCTGGCTACAATGTTATCTGTTGTGGGGGCATGAAGTGACTTGTGCTTATCCTAGAAGATTACTACAGTATAACAAGCTAGAAGAGAGGCATTTTTACCCATTCACAAGAGAAATCACTGTAGGAGCCAGAAATGTCTAACTTAGAGAAGAGAAAACTCAGGGGATATGATAGCTGTCCACAAATATTTTAAGGGCTGTCATGTGGAAGAGCAATTAGAATTGCTTTATAAGTTCCCAAGAGGTGAAACTAAGACCAATGAGTGGAGAAGAAAAAAGAAAACTTTAGGAAGACAGATTTTCAATTCTGTAAAGGATAAGACATTCTAATCTTCAAAGCAATTCAAGGTAGTCGGGGGCTGCCTAGCAGGAAGTAAGCTTCTCATCTTTGAGTCAGGTTGTGAGTTTCAAGTCCTAGTTTGCTATACACACTAACACACACCTGAATAAGACTTAACCATTTAAGTCTCAATTTGTTGATAGTTAAATGAATCAAATAAGGTACCCAATAGAGCTATAACAGTTCAATGTGCAGTTTGCAGTGTGTATGTATTTAGTGTACAGATAAATCAAACCAAGTCAGTAGTTTGGTTTAAGCAGCCTGCTTGTCTGAGTAGGCACTGTCTGCATGCTCATGTTTAAGTGCTTTGTTCTCCTACTGCTGCTGGTTTGAGCTTGTGGAATATTTAGGAAATGGGTGTGAGTGGTGCAGGTAGTTCACTGGGGAGTAGGCGTCTAAAGATATTGAGCTAAGGCCCTGGTTGGATCACCTACCTTCTGGTCCACTATGATGTGATAATATTGTTCTTCATGCTCTCATCCTGACGAGGGGAGTCACTCTGCCTTCATTGTTACAATAGACTGAAAAACCTATGAATCTGTGGGTAAAGCCAAATCTTTCCTCCCTTAAGCTGTTTCAGCCAGGTATTTTAGTTCCAGCAATGTAAAAGTAATCAATTTCCTTTTTCTCTTCCTCGTCTCCTCCTCTCTGCAACCTTTTCCTATCTGTCCTCATCTAATTCTTCCTTCTGTGTCATGCTTCCTTTCTCTGGCTTAAGTGTTTTCCATTCACATTGTCTATATTGAAAATTCACACAGTGTGTCTCTTTTAATACCCCAAAGAAGGATGATGGCACTGAATCCAGATGACCAAGGTATCATTGGTGACCCAGTTGTAGGGTACAATGGTAAAAGTAGAAAGGTGCTAGGTCCTGCGTGGCTGCATAAGGGGAGGTGTGACACAGTTTTGCTCCTGGAGCATAGCCAGGCTTTGATCCCCATGATCCCCACATGTGCTGACAGTTGATGCTGCCCTGAAGCTGGTCTGTTGTCTTTACTACTTTACTTTCAATCTTTCTTTCTGGGGAATATACTCCACCCCCACCCCCACCCCCACCCCCATTACTCACAGCTAATCACACCATAATAAATGAAGCAGATGCAGTTGTCAGGAATGAGGAATGGAGATGGTCCTAAGGCTGTGGAGGACAAGGAACAGGCCTTCCACATGGCCTTTAGGGCCATGGGGTAGATGAGATAACCACAGAGGCCTTAAAAGCCTACATGTTCCTTTGTAGAAATAGTTCATTGCCAGACTTAGCCTTGAATTTGAAATCATGAGGAGACACATGTACCCTCCAGTCCAATAATTGCTGCATTAATTAGCCAGGGTAAACTTAGGGACATTAAAGAGAGTTAAAGTGGTCTCAATGAGAAAACAGATGGATAGGAAAATTAGAAATTTATGTATGATTTAGGAATAACTAGTATTAGAAGGAGAGTACACGGGGATATGGAATTGCTAGAATGAGGAAACAAAGATTAAAGAATTAAAAGATGATGTAGAAGCATATAAAAACTTAGTACTTTGTTCTCTGAGCTATTTGAAGAATTGGAAGATGATTATGCCTGAAAAGATATTAGAGAGAGCTAACTGTTTTACTTACATAAATTTTAAAACTTTGTAAGGAATCATTTTAATTTTAGTAGTCTGTCATCTTTCTGTTCTTATACAAAATTAGTTACTAAAGTGCTGTCTGCTGTACCAGGAAACCACAAGAGCTGTACCCAGCTACCCGTGAAGAACAGGCTGTGAAAAACCTATAAGGAAAGGTACTTTTGTTTTGTGTTTAGTTTCTGTTCTAAGGAAATGGGGGTAGGAGCTATTGATCCTGTATATTTATGTATATTTAAGAATTTTTGAAGATTATTAACAATGATCAAAGCCTTGATGATGTAATTTTGGACAATAAAAGACTGAGTTCAGGCTCTCTGTGTGGGAGAAGGCAAAAGCATGAGAAGGAAGAAAACAAAAGAATGAGAAGGAAAAAGGACAAATGGAGACAAAGATTGATGAGAATCTTCAGGGAACAGAGAGAGTACCTGAACTGACAGCTTGCATTCACTACTGACTCTGAGTCATTATTGGATCCCATTCCCTCCTTTATCAGGTCTCTCCTCGTGCTGAGGCTGGACCTCTGCAGGAAGGGGAGGGAGACCGTTATAACAATATAGGAGCAAGAAACAGCCTATCCGTGGAAGTCAGAAAATAAATTGCATAGGGTGGCAGGTTGCCAAGTCCTATGGGAGAAATAGCAAGATTAGAAAGAATCTCCAAGGCACAACACAACAAGAGCTTGACTTGGTGTCCAGAGTTCATGCAGGACTAGGTAATGCTCACCAGGACAAGGATCATGCTCAGAGACGAGGGTAGCAGCAATGGTGTGAGGTTAGAAAGCTTTTTCAAAGAACAATGAGAAAATTTTTTAAATGTCTAAGAAGTCTTTAAAATATCAAAAGAGAAAAATATAGAATAGTCTCTTTGATGTTGGATTGATATCAAAGTTATTGGTATGAACTAATGGTTCTCAATATACAAGTGAATAAAAATGTCAGTGTTGATTTTGTGAGAACATCTATTATATTATCACATACATTCCCTAAATCTACCTATGGTGAGGTAGCCATGGGAACAATGTCACCTTAATAGAAATGAGCACATATACCACTTAGATCTCAATTACATTCAAAGAAAGTAAGACTCTGGTGAAAGAGATGAAAAATACAAACAAGTCATGAAGTATCTTATTGGTTTTAAAAGCAAGGAGATGCGCAGAATGTTAGTGATATGTCTAAAGGACATAAGATTTGGTTTGACTGGGTGTCCCCCAGTCAATCCTGGAACAACTTCAATATCAAGAAAGCATCTCTATTCCAGAGTGATTTGGGGCTGGTAGTAGATTGTAGTGGGTAATGTCAGGGTTGAAGAATGGCAAGTGTGCCTGACATTTCCTACCAGGATCCCATGATAGGGACTGCTAGCAAGGTTGTCTCAATCTGAACTGCACAGGGTGACACTTTTTTCCTTCCCAGATGGCAGTCTCAGATTAAGAAACTAAGAGGTGCCGGGCAGTGGTGGCACACACCTGTAATCCCAGCACTTTGCAAGGCGGAGGAAGGTGGATTTGTGAGTTCAAGGCCAGCCTCGTCTACAGAGTTGAGTTCTAGGACAGCCAGGGATACACAGAGAAACCCTGTCTCAAAAAAAAAAAAAAACCAAGAAAGAAGAAAGAAAGAAAGAAAGAAAGAAAGAAAGAAAAGAAAGAAGATAAGAAAAGAAAAGAAAAGAAAAGAAAAGAAAAGAAAAGAAAAGAAAAGAAAAGAAAAGAAAAGAAAAGAAAAGAAACTAAGAGGCAGCAGATCTTGGGCAACAAGAGAAATGAAAATATAATAAAATACAATAAACTGAGACTTCTCCATGCAGATGAGAAAGGTCACACTGGTTATATCATTGTAGAAAACCACAGATCAACATATTACTTCTGAGCAGGGGAAGAAGACAAGAAAACCAATGAAGTAGAGTATCAACGTTAGCAGTGCATGGACAGTGAATTCTCAGGAAGACATAAATGACACTGTGGGTGACAGTGACAGAACTCAAGATGGTGGTGATGATGGTGATACCAATGAGTTACTTAATCCTGAATGTCCAGATGACACTGCAAGTGATTCAGAGTCAGACAAAGGGGATCTTTTGAAAAATACAGAAATCTGAGCACCCTACTGAAGTGGAAGATCTGAAAAGCAAAAATCGATGCCCAATACAATGATCAAATAATATGTGCTAAATCTGAAGGTCTGTACCTCCCACATAGGTTTTGAATTAAAAGTAAGCCTTATTTTCAGCAAGCACAGTAAAGGATTCCTAAGGGAGCATAGATATCTGAATTACAATTATTTTAATAGCCTTAACCTTCTTAAAGCTTTTCAAAACAATAATAATAATAGAGTATTTGCATTCAAAAGCAATGAGTTCTGCTTTTAGGAGCATGACAATGAACTTTGCTGTAAACTTTAAAGTGTGTATTTAAAAACAATAAATTAATAGAGGGCTCATCAGCCCTCTTACCTCATGGTTTAACCCTTTGAGATGTGTTATGAGGTGTGACACTATCATTTGTGGTATCTATTTCATTTCATTTTTTTTTTGTTTCATCACATTTGCTTTTTTACAATGTATTTAATTCTGTGAAATATTTAGAAAGTGTTTCTTAATTATAATTTGTTGAAGTTGGACTATTTATGATACATATTTCTACTGCAATTTGCAATCTAAATTATTGTTGGTGAAAGATTATATACGCAGTTCACACTTTCTAACTCAGCTCCTCTGTTTTGAACCAAATCAACAGGGGAGCAAATCTCTTAACACCTGTTAGAAAAGAATTATACCTGTCATACATCTAGAATGTAATAATCCCAAGCAAGCAGTTTTTAAATATGATTTGTATTATATTCCTGTGCTGGTGTGCTGGTAAGTATTTTTTGGGGGAGGGTCAACCTGTCAAAAGAATTATATGGATAGAATTATCTGGGAAGAGAAATTTCAGTTTAAAAAAATGTCCTCATTAGATTGCCTATGAACAGGATGAGCAAGGCATGAGGAGTCAGGTAAGCACTTTTCTTTATGTTCTCTGCTTCAGTTCCTGCTTCCAGGTTCCTTCATGATGGACTGTAATCTGTAAGATGAAGCAAACCCTTCCCTGTCTTAAGTTCCTTTAGGTCATAGTATCCTCATCACAGCAGTAGAAACTTTTATAGGACAATAAAAATGTATACTCACTGTCCTTATTATATAAAAATAGAGAAATGGCAACTAGCACATTGAATAAAAAGATGGAACAAAAATCTTATCCATCTTATTATGGTGTTGTTTTGGTTATCTAATTATTAAAAAATATTATTTTCTCACTTTGTTGCTGCTTAGTTGCAGTGAGTGTTGCATCATCTCACTGCTGTTATGATGTCCCTGATTTTATAGTGTATTAACAAAAATGAGTTATAGGCCCATCAATAGCTTATTGATTAATTGGATCCAAAATCTTAATGTTTCCAAGTAACAAACTCAAAGAAAAGTGGGTCAAACCTCTTTTTGGGTTTCAATATTATATATCTAAGTATTTGAAAATGAAGTGAAAGAATTGAATTTTCATAGCATGATCCTGTATATAGAAAATGATAAAGTTTAAAATTATTTGGGTAGAAAAATTTATCAGTGCTCCAGAATATAATATCTGCATAACGAACCAGTTGTGTTTCTATATGATAGCAAAGATTAAACTATAAATGTATTTAAGAAAAATTTTCCATTTATAATACTGTTTAAAAGAATATAATAGTAAAGGTTAATTTTAACAAATCACACAAAAGTCTTATATATGAAACACTATATAACATGGTTAGACAATTAAATGGTGTTTAAAGAAATTAAATATATAAACAAATGAAAAAACATCCGAACCCATGTCATACATGTGTTACTCTCAAAACAATTTGTAGGTTCAATACATTCACTATGAAATTTGTAAAAACATTTTTTCACAAACTGAAAGAAATCTGTCCTAAAATTCATATGGAATTATAAGAGTCCCAAATGTCAACAAAAGAAAACAAAATTACCAAGATCCAGATCCATCATTCTGGGATGATTTTTGTTTTACACACACAGATACACACACACACACACACACAACACACACACACACACAGACATACACACACACACACACACACACACACACACACAGAGAAAGAGAGAGAGAGAGAGAGAGAGAGAAAGAGAGAGAGAGAGAGATGACAGTGGCTGGGTATGGAGGATCTGGGAGGACTTGAAAGAAGGAAAAACTTGATCAAAATATATTGTATGGGTGATAGAGATATGGTTTAGCGGTTAAAAACATAGGCTGTTCTTCCAGAAGACTTGGGTTCAATTCCTAGTACCCACATGGCCGCTCAAAACTGCCTGTAACTATCACTGACACCTTCACACAAACATACATGTAGGAGAACACCAATGAGCATGAAATAAAATAAATTATTAGTATGTATTATGAAAAAATTAAACAAACAAAAAACAAAAACAAACACCAATGGTCTCTTTAATCAGTGGCATGGGTACATATGAAGAAGAATGATGTAAAACCACAACTAGATTATCAACCTAAATAGAGGCATCAAGCTCTAAAAATGTTAGGTCAATAAATAAATACATGTATCAAAGACTATCAAGAAGCTGAAAATATACATTATATAAAGGAAGAAAAACATGTACATCATACATCTTATATGACTAACAACAAATAAAGAATCCTTAGAATTCTCTTTTTAAAAGTGTATAGATAGATAGATAGATAGATAGATAGATAGATAGATAGATAGATAAAGTCTTTGCCTGCAGTTGATACATCTACAACAAAACTCTTGTATCTAAAGATTGGGAAACATCATGGCAGCAGGAGATGGTGGGGGTGGGACAGGACAGAAAGTTTGGAAGAGTCAAGACATCTAGAAAGCTGCCATGAAAGTGTGTTTTCTAGAAATTACAAGGAACTGTTACCTATGATACCTCAACAATATTGCTGCCCAAACAAAACCTGAAGAAATAAAACAATGATCTAACATGGAATCGGAAATCACACAGGGCCACACCCTAAACAAAGAATTTCTGGCATCTAAGGCATGCTAAGCAGGGAAGAACTAGTCCTTCCCAGGAATGACAAACCACGCCCCCATGCCAAGTGGCCTGCCCTGTGAACATAAAAGTAACACTAAATGGACTGAGCAGGTTATGTTTATATATTTAAGCATGTAACAATAGCAACCAAGTAAAAAGCAACCATGATTTTGAGGAGCAAGGTTTATCAGAGAAGTTATAGGTAGGAAAGAGAAAAGGAAAAGTGATGTAATTATAAAAACAAATAAACTTGGCAGCTAAAATAAAACCTCTCATATCTAGTTAAAAGCAAGGAAAGGTCTGAAAAGGTTTTTTGTTTTTTTGTTTGTTTGTTTGTTTTGGTTTTTCGAGACAGGGTTTCTCTGTGTAGTTCCGGCTGTCCTGGAACTCTGTAGACCAGGCTGTCCTCGAACTCAGAAATCCGCCTGCCTCTGCCTCCCAAGTGCTGGGATTAAAGGCATGTGCTACCACCGCCCGGCTGAAAAGGTATTTTTCTAAAGCAAAGTTCTAGATGACTAAGTAGTACAAGAAAGATAACATTATTTCACTGAATGTAAATGTGTACAAACCACAATAATTCCATTTCACTCTCACCAGGTAGTGCAGAATTTTTTTAAATAGAAAATTTTGAGAAACCTTAAGGGCTTTTTCCACACCCTCCTTACAGCTTCCCCCCTTCTGCCTGGGGTCAAGGCTAGGCCAAGTTCCATTCTCCACACACAGGAACATTCTTAAGTAAAAAAACTCAAGAAAACCACAGAATGTACTAACTGATACTCACCTGACCCTCTGGAAAGACCCAGGTAGAGTTCAAATGCTTGTCATGATCTGCCCATGCTTGCTAGCCAGTGGATTTAAATGTTGATATACTTAGCCAGTAAGTTTGAACTGTAACCTTGCTGATGTAACCTGTGCCCCTAAATAGTATATAAACTGCTAGCCATTTGGGGTTGCCTTCTAGTCACTCACCTTAAGGGACTAATTGAAGGTCAATTCCAATGCACCAGAAAATAAACCTCTTGCTTTTGCATGGATCTTCAGCTCATGTCTCAGGGGCTTCTTAAAGTAAGTACCACTGACAGTGGGTCGGGGTCTTACAGTTGGTGGTGCACAACTCTAATTCCTGCACTCCTGAGAGAGAAGCATGTGATCCCTTCGAGTTTCAAGTCAGCCTGGTCTATATAGCATATTCCAGGATGGCTAGAGCTACACAGTGAGATCTTCTCTTTAAGAAAAACAAACAAAAGGGCTGGAGAGATGGCTCAGTGGTTAAGAGCACTGACTGCTCTTCCAGAGGTCCTGAGTTCAATTACCAACAACCACATGGTGGCTCATGACCATCTGTAATGGGATCAGATGCTCTCTTCTGGTGTGTCTGAAGATAGTGACAGTGTACTCACATAAAATTAATAAATAATTCTTTAAAAAAAGAAAAAAAGTGATAAGAAAGGAGAGAGAGAGAGAGAGAGAGAGAGAGAGAGAGAGAGAGAGAGAGAGAAATTATTGGTGAAAATATGGAGAGACAACTGTCATGGAAAATACTACAGTCACTTAGGACCAAAAAAATGGCAGCTATGAAGCCTGACAGTTGACTCAGTGATTGAAACTGTGTGTTAATCTTCTGGATGACCTAAATTTGATTCCTAGAACCCGTGTGAGGCAACTCGAAACCACCCAGGACTCCAGTTCCAAGGGATCTGCTGCATATGGCCTCTTTGTGCCACACACATATACCTATGGTTAAAAATAATTTTTAAAACCATAAAATAAGAAGTTCCTTTAAAAGTTAACCATAGAAATAATATCTAACTCTGTAATTTTACTTTTAGGTCTGTATACAATAATTGAAGATAAGCAATTCAACAAATATTGTTTTTCTTAATTCCAAGAGTACTTTTTTTTCCTGCCACTAAAGTGACTTAATTATAGTTCAGATAAAAATGTTCCTGTAAAATATTGTACATAAATATTTTTGGTTTAAGTAAGTCTACTATATTCAAGAGCTTTTTTCTACCAAAAACCTCATAATTATCTAGTTACCTACAGGTAAATTAGTAATATAAAGATTGATCTAAATAAACATGAACATAATTATGTGCCCACTCATGAGTTAGAAAGTATTAACTTAAGCTGTATCATGGTATATAGATAGTTTATTACCATAAATAGCTCATTTTTAATCATGGTATATCATAAGAGATGCAATATTTGGGGCTCAAGGATATATGTTTTTTACTAGAAAATGTGTCTAAAAGTCAAGGAAAATGACTTTAAAATTGTTCCCATTAATATTTTGTTTATTATTGAAAATAGGCAGTCAGGCGGTGGTGGTGCACACCTTTAATCCCAGCACTTGGGAGGCAGAGGCAGGCAGATTCCTGAATTCGAGGCCAGCCTGATCTACAGAGTGAGTTCCAGGACAGCCAGGGCTATATAGAGAAACTCTGTCTCAGAAAAAAACAAAAATCAAAAACAAAACAAAAACAAAACAATATGTGTGTGTGTGTGTGTGTGTGTGTGTGTGTGTGTGTGTGTGTGCGCTTCCCATACAATATATTCTGATCACAGTTCCCTCTCTCTCATCTACTCCCATATCTTCCAACTCTCCCAACTCCATGCCTTCTTTCTCTTTTTATAAAACAAATAAGCAAATAAAAAACAGCAGAATAAAACAAATGAAATGCATAATAAACACATACATACACAATCCATAAAAACACAAAATTAAAAATCATAATATATAAACAAAAGACTAGTGTGATGATTTGTATATGCTCAGCCCAGGGAGTGGCACTATTAGAAGGTGTGGCATTAATTTTTTTTAAAGTTATTTATTTTATGTATATGAGTACACTGTTGCTGCCTGCATACACACCAGAAGAAGGTATTGGATTCATTACAGATGGCTGTGAGCCACCATGTAGTTGCTGGGAATTGAACTCAGATCCTCTGCAAGAGCAGTCAGTGCTCTTAGCCACTGAGCCATCTCTCCAGCCAGGTGTGGCATTGTTGGAGTAGGTGTGTCACTATGAGTGTGGGCTTGAAGACCCTCATCCTAGCTGCCTTGAAGCCGGTATTCTGCTAGACTTCAAATGAAGATGTAGAACTCTCAGCTCCTCCTGCTCCATGCCTGCCTGGATGCTGCCATGCTCCCACCTTGATGATAATGGACTGAACCTCTGAACCTGTAAACCAGCCTAGATTAAATGTTGTCCTTTATTGAGACTTCCCTTGGTCATAGTATCTGTTCACAGATGTAAAATCCTGACTAAGACAACTAGTAAGGTGAAAAATATCCAGACAAAGCATTATGAGAGAAAAAAAAACCTTCAAAAATATTGTTGAGTTCATTTTGAGTTGGTTGTCAACTGCAAGACAAGAACCCTGCCATTAAGTGAGGTTTGCACATCCAGTGATACTCTATTGGAGAGAACTCATTTTTCCTTTGCGAACAGTTGTCATTTGGAGATAGTCCTGGGTTAGGGACAAGAGCTCATGTCCACTTCTTCCTCTCACTGCTGTGACCACCTCTGGCTTAGATCTGTGCAACCCTATCCAGGCTGCTACTGTGTGAGTTCATATGTTTGTCATTTCTGTTTTGTCTGACTCACATTGTTTCATTAGTGTCTTCTATTCCCACTGACTCTTTTAATCTTTCTGCCTCCTCTTCCACAGAGTCCCCTGAACCCTCAGGGGAAGGTCTTGATGAATATATTTTCGGGACTGAGTGTTGCAAGATCCTTCATTCTCTATACATTGTCTAGTTGTGAGTCTCTGTATTTACTTCCATATACTCTAGGCTGAAGCTTCTCTGATGGTGGCTTAGCAAGGCACTAATCTATGGGTATAGTAGAATGTTATTAGGAGTCATTATACTGCTACATTTTGTTAGCAGATCAATAATATTTGGTTTTCCCCTCAGTCCATGGCTTATCTAGTTCCAAGCTCTTGGTTTTCCCAGAAGTTGTTGGCCATGAGTTCCATCTCATGGAATGGGCCTTAAATCCAATCATATAGTTGGTTACTCCTATAAGCTTTGTGCCATTATTCCATTGAAGTTAGGTTACCATTATAGATGAAAGGTTTTATAAGGTGGTTGGTGTTTATCGTTCTTCTCTGATTGCATGTAAAGTAGCTACCAGTACCATGAATACTAGTCAGTATTGACTATTATTATTGGTAATAGTAATAGTAATAGTAATAGTAATAGTAATAGTAATAGTAATAGTAATAGTAATACTGATAGTAATACTATTGGTTGGGACACCTTGGGGTTGTTGAATGGTCTTTTCAAGGGGATTCCTTAAAACCATTTGAAAACACAGATATTTACATTATGATTCATCACAGTAGCAAGTGTACAGTTATGAAGTAGCAACAAAAATAATTTTATGGTGGGGGGCCACCACAAAATGAGGAACTCTATTTAACTCTATTAAAGGATCTGCAGTATTAGAGAACTAATGCTCTAGGTGGATACTAGTTCAACTTCTCCATGTTTGATGTGTTGTATAAGTGTTGTGTTTAGAAATTGGGCTTTACCTTCAATTTATGGTGAGCCTTAGAAATAGCCTGGGTTATTTAGGAGTTTCCATAGTTCCCCCTCTGTCAACAACTCAATTAGATGTAACCAGTCCCTGGCACTGTAGGTTTCATTGGTAACAAAAGATGTATAGTTGGGGCTTTCTCTCCCTGTTATTTGATGATTTTATTTAGGATATATAAAACCTCATATATAACCTAAATGAAATCATATATATATATATATATACATATATATATATGTATATATATATAACATATATGTATGTTATACATATATAACATGTAAATGTGTGTATATATGTGTGTGTGTGTGTGTGTGTGTGTGTGTGTGTTACTATAGTAGGTTTCTATATGAACCCTCAGATGGACCTTAGTCAAACTGTCATTCCAAATATTCCCCCCATTACTCCACATTCTCTCTCATCAATTTAACCTTCCCATTCCAAACTACCTTTCCCATCTCTCTATAGCTATACATTCTATTTCCCCTTTCTTGGAAAATCCTCCTCTCAACCTGCTCCCTTACTCTATACCTAACCCCTGTGGTTATATGGATTATAGCATGCCATTGAAGGCTAATATCTATGTATAATTGAATACATACATACCATATTTATCTGTCTTTGGGGGACTGGGTTACCTCATTCGGTATATATTTTTTCTAGCACTATTCATTTACATGTGAAGTTCATAATATCATTTTTTCACAACTGAGTAAAATCCCATTGCCTAAGTGTACCAGATTTTCATTATCCATTCATCTGTTGATGGATATCTTGACTGTTTCTAATTTCCGGCTATTATAAATAGATCAGCAATAAACATGGTTGAGCAAGTGTTTTTGTATGAGGATGAAACATCCTTTGGGTATATGAACAAGAATGGTACAGCTGGATCTTGAGGTAAACCTATTCCCAACTTGCCAAATAACAACCACACTGATTTCAATGGCAACCCCACTGGCAACAGATGAGTATTTCCCATAACCCAAATCCCCTCCACCATCAGCTGTCATTTGTTTTATTGATCTTGGGCATTTTGACTGGTACAAAATGAAATCTCAAAGTAGTTTTGATTTTCCTTGCCCAGGCTGTTCTCAAACTCTGAAATCTGCCTGCCTCTGCTTTTCAAGTACTGGCATTAAACTTGGGCACCACCACCCCATTTTTAATTGTATTATTGTTTTTTTTTTTTGGATGTCCAGTTTTTTTGAACTCTTTATATATTTTAGATATTAGGTTTGAATAAGAAGTGTAGTTGGTAAAAAAAAAAATTCCCATTCTGTAGGCTGCTGCTTTATCCAGATGATGGTGTCCTTTGCTGTACAGAAGCTTCTCAGTTTCATAAGGTCCCATTTATTTTGGTTCTTAATACATATGATATTGGTGTTCTGTTAAGAAAGTCTTTTCCTGTGCCAATGAGTTCAAGATTATCCCCTACATTCTCTTCTATCCGGTTCAGTGTATGTGGTTTTATGTTGAGGTCTTTGATCTACTTGAACTTGAGTTTTGTGCAGGATATTAGGGACCTAGTCAGATTCTTCTACAAGTAGTCATCCAGTTTGACTAGCATGGTTTGTTGAAGATGCTGTTTTTTTTTTCCAGTGTGCATTTTTGGTTTCTTTATTAGGTGCTTGTGAGTATATAGACTTATGTCTAGGTCTTCAATTTGATTTCATTGATCAACGTGTCTGTGTTTAAGCCAACACCATGGTGTTTTTATTATTATAGTTCTGTACTACCATTTGAGATCAGGGATGGTGATACCTCCAACAGTTCTTATATTGTTTAGGATTGTTTCACCTATCCTTGTTTGTTTGCTTGCTTGGTTGGTTTGCTCTCTCTCTCTCTCTCTCTCTCTCTCTCTCTCTCTCTCTCTCTCTCTCTCTCTGTGTGTGTGTGTGTGTGTGTGTGTGTTTTCATATGAAACTGTGAATTGCTCTTTCAAAATTTGTGAATAACTGTATTGAAATTTTGATGAGGATTGTGTTGAATCTGAAGATTGCTTTTAGTAGGTGGCATGGGAGATCTTTCCATCTTCTGGTATCTTCTTCAATTTCTTTTATTCAACATCTTAAAATTTTTATTATGCGAGTCTTTCACTTGCTTGGTTAGAGTTATTAAGGCTATTGTGGTGTTTCCCCAATTTCTTTCTCAGTCTGTTTTTCATTTGTATATAGGAAGGTTATTAATTTTTGTGTGTTAATTTTGTATCATGCTACTTTGCTGAAGGTGTAGTAGAAATTTCCTGGTGGATTTTTTAGGGTCATTTATGTATATAATCTTATCATCTGCAGATAAAGATAATGTTCACTTCTTCCTTTCAAATTTGTAATCCCCTTGATCTTTTCAGTTGTCTTATTGCTCTAGCTAAGACTTCAAGCACTATAATGAGTAGATATGGAGAGAATGGGCATCCTTGTCTTGTTCCTGATTTTAGTGAAAATTATTTGAGTTTCTTTTCTTAGGTTGATTTTGGTTATGGGCTTGCTACAAATTGCCTTTGTTATGTTGAGGTATATAAATTGCCTTTGTTATGTTTAGATATATCCCTTGTATTCCTGGTGTCTTCAGGATTGTTATTATGATGGGTGTCATTCGAACAACTAATTATCCATAAATGTCTATAATAGCATTTTATTCAACAGCCAAACAACACAAATGTCCAGCAACAGATAAATGAATAGGCAAATTGTGATTATATGTATATATTAGAATATTGCTCATGAGTGTCCATTGTTAAGTGAAGGAAGTCAGACTTACATTATGATGCATCTACACTAAATACTCTCAGTGGGTAAGTTAATAGATATGGGGATAGTTTAGTAGCAATAAGTGACAGGAGTAAGAAGAATGGAAAGTACTTAATAAGCACAGGTTTTTTTTTTATGGGGGGGCATAAACTAGACTGATGCAGGTGTTCCCATCACTATGAATGTACTGTCCCTGAATTGTTCACTTAAAATGATCAACTTTATCTGATCTGAATTTCACGTGAATAAAAATTGTTATAGACTGAATGGATAATTACCAATGGAGGTAGTAAATCACAACTCCACAGAGCTCTAACTGCTTTAATGGATTTAGTGACAGTATTATTTGGTTTGGCACAAGGGATGAGGTGCATATTTTACATATCAAAGCAGAGCTGGCCTCCTGGTCCCTCTCAGGTCTTACTTGGCATACCCTGCCCCAACCCTGAACTTCCCAACCAAGAGGCTGGGCTACCCTTCACTCAGAGACTCAGAGGCTTTTCCCTATATAATCTACACATTTGGCTTCTCTCTCTCTCTCTCTCTCTCTCTCCCTCCCATCTCCTCTCCTCCTCCTCCTCCTCCTCCTCCTCCTCCTCCTCCTCCTCTTCTCTCTGCAAGTATGTGCCCTTTCCTTCTTCCCTCTCCCCCAATCCTGTGACAGCTTTCCTGGCCTCCTTCCTGAGGTCCAGTGAATTCTCCTGTCCAAGAGCATCTTTCCAATAAACCTGCCTTTAATATATTCTAATCTCACTTGAATTAGCACATTTCACCAGTGGAGAAATAATCTACACACACACACACACACACACACACACACACACACACACATACACTAACACATACACACACACCCCACACACACCCCATTATTCTTATGGTCATAGAAGATGATATTAGAGGAAAACAGGTCACACTTATATAACATTTGCTCTATGAGATATTTGGTGTAAGTTTTAAATTATTTAAAAGTAAAAATGTTTAAGATTTGATAACGTGGTAGAGATTGAATTGGAAAAAGCCTGCTTGGCGCACATGGGTCATATGGTTAAAGCACATATTAACAATGGAAGAATATATTGAAATCCCACTCTGTGTGCAGGACACAGTGGGGACTTGTCATTTCACAGACGTTCCTATGAGAATGCTTGTTACTTGAACCAATTAAGAGGAAACACTGAGCAATCCCAAATGAGGACCAGTTCATGAAATAACTAGCCCACAATCTCTGCTAAGGTTAAGGTCAAGAAAGTGAAAGTGATCCTAGGAAATTTCCAGAGCACAGGAGAATAATTGTGAAAGCCAAGCACAGCACATGAATGGTCCTGGAGTAGGGTGTTTTGCTGTCAAAGTCGTCAAAGTCATCAAAGTCCTACGCTGTCATATCCATCATAGAGACAACTGGCAAAAATCAAACAGGATTTTGGGGTGAGGTGGTAAAAAGGAAAAGATGTTATTTGTACTGTATTCAACTTTCCTGCAAGTTTGTGTTATTAAACACAAAAGGATAGAGAAACCTAAGCTAATTTACTGAAGGTACTCTTCCCCCATAAGAAGCACATTCCAGGATGAAAACCATGACTTAGGGAAAAAAAATCACATCGCAGTCATTGTTTAGATAGTGACATTTTGGGAATGTCACACTGGTGATCACTCTATAACAAGGGTCTCTGGGGTGAAAGGAGAAGCCTAAGGACGCACAACCTTTCAAGCTTAGCTCTGAACAAAGACAATTAGTGACTAGTGCTTACAACTGCCCTCTTAGCCACCTTCTCTGCCTAGCAGTTGGTCAAGTTCAATTTTGCAACACTTTGAGGACAGTGCTAGATAACAGCATTTAATTAATGTCTTGCCTCAACTGGTACCTTGCTATTTTACTGGCAAATCCGTCCATTTTAAAGGCCCCACGTCTACTCCGCCTAGACTCATTCTGTGTTTAATTGAGAAAGTGAAGATTTTGGAATCTTTTATTAGGATATGGGGTAAGATCAGGAGTCTTTAATTCAGAAAGGTAAGAGCACCTCATTTCTTAACACAATGACCAGGGAACATAAAACAGTCCAGTGCCACAACATAAAAATAATGTCTATCAAGTGTGCAGTTAGGCATTACCTAAATATAATAAACTGCAGGCAACAGCATCCACCCAGCAACACAAAGCAAGATTACTCCCTTATCCTTTTATATTACAGTATGACAAAACCACTTTCAGGGAAAGATTGGGGCTTCTTCACAGCACTGGTGAAGTTATTACAAGCTTAGCCTCAGCCACACGGGCTGCATTTCCAAACATCATCTCTTTAAAATCAAACTACATTTAAAAACTCTACTGTTCTACTTGGCAAACAGTCTGTGCAGTCAGTGGTGACACGTGTTGGTTCCACTTCTTTTCTTTTTTTTTAACCCTTATTTCATGTCTCACACTATATTAGGAGCCTTTAGAAGTGAGAGAGAAACCCCAGCAGCTATCCACCTCCCCTCAAAAAAAAAAAAAACCTGCAGCAATTATTAAGAGACTGGTAGAGTTGTTGACAGGAAGGGGAAAGGGGAAAAAAGTTGCTTCTAAGAAATATTATTCTAAATTTGAGTAGTTACACCATCCTAGTGGTTCGTAGTATAATTTCTATACTTTTATTTCTACTGAACTCTCTATTATTTAGAACCAGTTTTTATTGTGTATGTTTATTGAGCATAGTGCTGTTACATAAGGACTTTTTTTTTTACAAATATATATTATAATGTGGACATAAATTCCTTCCCCTCTCCTGTTAATCCACTAGATAGTTTCCCTTCTACTTTCCTGTCTTCCATACATACAGGGTTTTATATAGCTATAGAAACTGCAGGAAGCACCAATCATCAACTCTCACTCAGTCTCCTCAAATAAAATTTGCTCCTGGAAGCTCACTGTATGTGACATGGTATGTGATTTGCATTCTCTTTTCCGCAGACCTGTCTGCATCCTACAGCGAGGTCACTGTAATTCACTGAAGATTTAAAAAGCAAAGAAATCAGTGAAAACAAGATAACATTGTCAGTCAGGGAAGCAGACACTAGGTTGAAGATAATATGGACAAGTGTCTGATTTCCTGATAATGCCTTTATCGTAGAACAGGGATCTGGAGAGTACATCCCTCAGGCCAAATCCAGCCTTCTGTCGGTTTCTATGTTTTTCCACTGTTTTGACATTTTTATGCTGTGTTAGAATGCCACTTTTTACCTATTGTCTGTGGCTGCATTTGCTCTATAGTTTAGTAGTTGCCAGCACAGACTCTCTGGTCCACTAAACCTAAAATATTTCCCATCTGGTCCTTAACAGATAGGTTGTGGACCTCTGTTCTAGAAGCCTCTAGCAGATCATTTGTAACACCCCTCTGGGGCTGTGGCTACTTAACAGTCTTTTATAGGTCTGGCGTACCTACCTTGCCTCATAGAGTCTCCTTGAGAAATCTGACCCTCTACTATTTGGAAAGAATTACTCATGTGATTGCACGCGCTTGCGCATGCACGTGCACACACACACAATACACACACACACACACACACACACACACACACACACACTCTTACTGCTAACAGGACCAGGGGTGACAAACTAGCCCAACTGCCAATAGCAACTGGTAAAATAAGCTGTGTTTTATCCAGTATCTATTGAGGTTGAAGACAGAAATGGTGTCTAGCAAACCAAATTAATATACAATCTCATGTGTAGAGAGCAAAGGAGCCATAAACATTGCTGTGAAAGAACAGCTGCAGGAGGGAAATTGGAAGCAGACACAGCAGCAAAGGTTCAAAGAAAAGGAGAAAAGAAAGAAACAAACAGACACAAGGTCTTAAATGCTTTCTGCTTCCTGTGTGGTGTGGCTCCATTTCCTGTCACTAGAGGCCTGTGGTTTTGGTTTTGGTTTGTTTTTGTATTTCTTAGCTTAAAGCCTCTTTTTCCTTACTCATTTGAGTATGTTTACCAGTTTTCTACATAAAGAGACACTAGACAGAAATACTATTTTTTTTTAATATAAAAGGCATCTGGGAAGATGTCTCAGTTGGTAGGGTGTTTGTCACACAAGTGTCAGGACCTAAGTACATATCTCTTCCCAATGTAAAAAGTCAAGCACAGGAATTAATGTGCATGTGTAATCCTGCCACTGGGATACAGAGTAGACAGGAGGGTCTCCAGAGCTTGCTGAATAGTCCTTTTAGTGGAATTGATAAGTTCCAGGTTCAGCAAGAGATCCCATTTAAAGAAAATAAGGTGGAAAATGATTGAAGAACACACTGGATGTTTATTAATATGCTCCATATGTGTGTGCTCAAGTGCACACACACACACACACACACACACACACACACACACACATAAACACACACACATGTTTGCATATATGTAAGCAAGTGTATATACACATAAATTACATATGTTTACATACACATCAAAAATATAAGAAATACTGCTTTTGGGCCAGGGACATAGGAGGTAAATGTGTTGGATGACCTATATTTTATTTTTCGAATCCACATATTAGACGGATAAAACCAACTCTGGCAAGTTATTCTCTGATGTCTGTATTCATGTCATTTGTACACACATATATACACACACATGTGCATGCACAAACACATACAATGTAGGAACATTACTTATTATGCTAGGAAAAATATTGTGTTATATCAACAATCTTTTCTTTTACAAGTAATTGACCCATACACAAAAACTATTTTTATGAGTAATTGGTCCTAGAAAAAAATCATTATAATCAATTGCCCTAGATAAAAGCACTATTTCTTACACATATGTATCATTTTTATTATGTGTCTAGTGTGTGCAAACACGAATCAAGATGCCCAAGATATTGTTGCAAAAGAAACAAAAGTGTCTATGTTGTGGAACTTTTATTTTTATCTTTGCTTTTCTTTCTCTGTTGTTAGGGTGGGTTGGGTTGGGTGGGTGGGGTGTCATTCAAGACAGTGTCTCATTGTATGGCTTTGGCTGTCCTGGAAATCATCATGAGATCTATCTGCCTTTGCCTTCCAAGCTCTGGGATTAAAGGTGTGGATCACCTTGATGGACTTCAGTGGGAGGAGAGGCCCTTGGGCCTGATGGTGTTCAATGCCCCCAGAGTAGGGGAATGGCAGTTGTGGAGGACAGGAGTGGGTGGTTGGGGGAGCACCCTCACAGAGGAGGGGGAGGAGGAATGGGATAGGGGAATTCTGAAAGGGAGACCTGGAAAGGGGGAAACATTTGAAATGTAAATAAAGCAAATATTTAAGGAGCTCCTCTTTTCCAGTACTTGGCTAAACTGCTTTCCTCTCTGTGTCACATCATTTCTCTTTTGTGAAGTATTCATATCCTCTGGGTGGTATGACAATTCAAGGTGAAATGGACCTGTGGAAGGGAAGGCCGTAAGCACCTGGAACTAAGCATAGGTGGAGTGAGTGGCTAAGTGAGTAAGTACTAGTGAACAAGCAGCAGCCCGAGGGACGCCCGCGAGGGACAACCTTGGTGCTGGAGGAAGAACTGCAGACAGAGGTCTCTAGAGCTCTTTTTTTTTTTTAATGTTTTCGTTGATTTGTTTTGTTTTTTAGAGGCAGGGTTTTTTCCCGTGTAGCCCTGGCTATACTGGAATTCACTTTGTAGAACAGGCTGGCCTCAAACGGAGATCCTCCTGCCTCTGCCTCCTGGTTGTTGGGATTAAATGTGTGTGGCACCACCGCTCAGAGTCTGTAGCTTTTCATTACCTTTTATAATCTGCTAAATTATTGCTGTTTGTTACATGCAGTTTCTCTCATGTAATTTGTCTTTCAACCCGGTGCCTCTATGTTTGATGTTATTCTGCTTGTTGTGTTCTTTTAATTCACAAACAGAAAGAAGCACAGAAATGACAAAATTCTTCTCTCTCTCTCTCTCTCTCTCTCTCTCTCTCTCTCTCTCTCTCTCTGACTATGAGTATGGGTAGTCATGGGATATGGATTCCAAATATTCCCTTAGTGGATTTTACCAGTAGCAGAGTCAGCTTTTTATTACTATAACAAAATAATTGAGAAATCAAATGGAAAGGAAGACATTTTATTGTGGTTCACAGTTTCAGAGGTTTCTAGGTCATCATCAATTGGTGGCATTGTGGTGAGGATCCAGATCATAGTGCAAATTCCATTGTAGAGAAAACTGTTTCCCTTATGGTGGTCAGAAATCAAAGACATATGCAAAAGGGGGAAAGCTGCAGTCTCTCTTTCAAGGGAACGACCTTAGAGGTTGACCTTTGACTAGTCACAGCCTCTCAAAAATCCCACTATGTGTCAAGAGTGCCAGAGTTTGGTAAGTAAGCTTTTAACATATGGATATTTGGAGGACACCTATCCAAATTGTGGGAATCCTTGGCCAAAGCACGGCTATCCTAGCCAAGCCCCTCACTATTTACAGCAAGAAGTACCTATCCAATGGACTATACTAGTTCTCAACAAAGAAAGTTTGTTCTGATCAAACCTAAACATTGTCCAGGAAAGAAAGTTGAGCCAGCCTTGGGAACATAAGTGCTAAAGCAGATGAGGTAGGATTACAGGTTTGAGACCAGCCTGTGCTATACCAGGGAGTGGAAAGAGACAGACAGTGACACAGAAAGAAGACGAAAAAGAGAAGAGGATGAAAGAAAAAGGAAGGATCAAAAGAAAGAAGGAAAGAAGGGAGGGAGCAAGGGAAGAAGGAAGAGAAAAAAGATAGTTACAATTTTGCAGAGTGCACAAAAGGAGCAGACCAAAGCACTCGTGAATCAGTGGCACTGGAGGGGAATGAGAGGCCAGAACAAATTAAAAGCAGTTTTCTTATCTAGGTGCAGGCAGGGCGGCATGCCTTTAGTATCTATCTACTGATCAGAAGCAGGATGATCTTTGAAGACCACAGAGATTCCAGGACAGCTAAGGCAACACAGCAAGACTTTTGTCTCACAAAATAAAAAGTAGGTGTCTGGGCTCCCCTTCATAGAATCTGCCAAAGCCGAGGAGCTACTGCTCTGAAAGGCAACCCAAAGATCCTTTTGTTTCAAGCTGCGGCCCTTTAAAAATGTAACTAGTTCTAGAAAAGTGAATATATTAAGATGTAAAATTAAAGAGTATTAGATCATTAACAACCAACATTATTCAGGACCAGAGCTCCCAGAAGGCATGAGTGCAAAGTGGAGCAATTGGGAAGGCACAGGTTTGTAGTGAAGTCAGGCACACTCAGAGGGGTACATGGCATTGGCTTCTGGTAGATCTAGCACAATGGCAAATGGGGAAAGAAGGCTATATATTATGTTTTCCACATAAGTCTGTTCAGCAGACTGTGTTATGTCAAAGCTGTTAGGTATGTGGTGTCAATTCATCAGAAGTTGGTCTTGAGCTTACGCTGTAGCCACAGAAGTAAGGATGAGTGTGGAGGATTTCTATTAAGAGCTGGGATAGCAGGTCCTTGGCAGCAATCCAGCCTGTTTGTAAGTGACAGAGGGCCTGTAACCCTGTGTACTCCCCTTTGCAGGCATTTCCCAGGGAGTAAAGCTCAACGATATCCTTTACTGGAAAGAAAGGTGACCATTACGGGGGTGGGGTGGTGGTGGTGGGGAACTATTATTGTTCCTATCTGTGCTGTTACTGAATTAAGCAAAAATCATTAGGTTTGTGGGGAGCAAGCTTCTTTTCTTGTTAAATGCTATAAAGCCAAGCCTTGTGGGCAGCTCTGGCTGATTATCAGGATTTTCCAATTGACTCTTCTACTTCGTAGAAGGAACTTAATTCCGTATCTAATTTTAATCTGCATCCTATGGTCAGGCATGTTGTGTTAAAGCATTTGTTAACGTTTAAAGAGGGGGAGCTGGTTATATTGATTCTTCTTGTGTAAATTGGCCAAGGTGATCAATTTTGGGTTGTAAACTTTTGATGTTTAAATGCATTACCTTAATACTATTTAAGCACAGTCAATTGTCAACCTTATTAACCCATAGTATATGTCGAGAATTTGGATGCAGCTCAATCCAGCATGCTGACGTGAGGAGGGGAGTTTGGCAATTTCCAAGCCAAATTACCCCTGTCATCCTCTTTCAAGCCATTTCAGGTTTGTACTGCTGAAATAGGAACTCAGGAGGTCTTTGGCCTAGTTATAGACTGAATTGTGGAGTCTCACTCTTCTCTCACCACTCTGCCTTGACCACCATCCTCATACAATAGCCAGATTAGTATGGCATTAACAGGCAGGGAAGGTCACTCGCTGGTTAAAAGGGTTTAATGGTGACATCTGCTCTTGCCAATCAATAAGAGGTACAGGCAAAAGGCTGTGAAGCCACTGGCACAAAGAAGCTAAGTGCCACCATTATTTCCACAGCCAGGGAGATGTTTCACCAACACAGGGCTACTTTGACTTCTTAGCAACAAAATCATCAGCAAATACTAATCTTTTAAAGAAGCCTCCATGCTTTTTCACCCAGGCCATAGACCTTTTTCTGTAAGACACAGACTTGGTTAAATGATGGATCTGTTATGATTAGGTACAGCTGGATATGGGAGAAAATCCAAATCACCAACAGATTAAATACATAAAGTATAAACTGTTCACACAAGAAATCTAGGTTATAATCCAACCATGACTTGATAGTTCTTTCTGGTTGCCAGGGACACGAGTCTCATGATTTTCAGGATGTTTCCTTTACTTAGGACCCATGATAATTGCTTCAACTCAGAGCATGATTTTCCTTTAAGGATATTTCACGCATTACAGGTAACACTCGTACTCATATATTAGTGGTGGAACTTAGCCATGTGACTACACATATTTCAATAAGACTCAAGATTCTATTACACTTGGAGAAAACGAGTGCTGTAGGTCAAAAGGCTGTCACTGTCCTCAAGTGTGCTTGAGGAGAGGAGAAGATAACTGGATCAAGCTTTTATAGTTTGCACCTGCAATCATGTATCAATAATTCTGTTTCCCCATGTCTCAGCCTATCTAAAATTTTTCTGACAGCCTACTCAGAATGGAAAATCAACCAGAAAGACCTGAAAGGAAGGAGGGGGGCATATATAACATCTCTGGCTCTCTCCTGAACGGTTTCAAAGTATTTCTTTTCATTTACTCAATGCACAGGGTTCAAGGTAGGCATCAGCTCTGGTTCCCTTTATTCTGGCCAGTGGAGAATATGCCCTTTCATTGAATGCATAGTGGCTGAGCTGCTAACGTTCTGAAAGAAAGACAACTTACTTATGATTTCGGATACTTCAAAAGGTCTCTCCCTTCCTATCTTATCTACCATCCAAGATATCCCTTATTGTTCATGAGGTATCTCATAGAAATGTGAAGTTCATGTGCAGCCACTCAATGCCTAACACCTATATCACTGGGTTCCTGTGTGATGAATGATAGGAGACCTATATAATGAACAGAGAATTCCCATTTGTTTGGGAAGGTTTTCGGAACCCATCTTTAGAAATGTGGAAATTTCCAATAAGGATGATTCTCAACTTGAGGACGAGCCGTGCTTAATGATTTGCCCCAGAGAGGCTTTGGATAGCTCTCTATTTTATGCATCCTGGCTGTGTCTTTGACTGTCCATCTATGTGTACTGAGGGGAGGCAAATAAAAGTTTAAGAGGAGCCCAAGGAAAATATAATTGAGAAGGTAACTTTTCCCCAAATAATATACACAGTAAAATGGAAATATTTTATAAATTATTGGTGTTACATTCATTGATGTGGATAATCACAAAATGGTTCTACAGTAAAGCCTCATTATTTTGGGCTCCAGTAATTCAGAATTTGTGATTAAATTTCTGTGTCCAGTTCCTGTTCAAATTACCATTACACTATCTGTGAATGAATGGTTAGCTAAGCAAAGTAATAGTGTAAACAAGATTGCAAAGGGGCATGTTTAACTGAGGAAGGATAGATCTCTTTTTAAAGACTTTGACACATTAATTATTTGCATGCAAATGAGCATGGCTCATTACAAGTAAGTCTTATCTAGTCATTAAAACTCTTCAGACAGGACTTCAAGTGGAAGCTTTCTCCTATCACTTTGTTTGTTACTGTGGATTAGTGAAAATAATATAATCTATATGAAATTTAAAATGTATAACTTAGACCCTTCACAAAATGTGACTAAGCTTGCCTTTACCCAACCTACGTCATTGAAGTTTCCCTTTAGGCATGGATATCTACTTAGCTCTCCACAAACTGAAACAAACCCATTTACAGAGTTTCTGCTAATGAGCCAACCAGCCCTGCCCATATAACAACAAACAAACAAAAAAAGACATTTAGGATGAATTAAGACTACTTTAAATATTTCCAAGCTTTGAAAAAGCTCAAAGAAGGCATCAGTCAGATAGCCCAGCTCTGATTCTAATCCAGTTATATTACGATATAGCCAATGGTCTTAAATGTATTAAGATGACACTAAAAGGTCTTGTACTTGTTTCTTCGTTTCCATAGATCTGTTTAGCTCAATGACTGTAGTCACTAAGTATGTTTCAAACAACTAAACAATAATAGTTTTTACAGTACACTTAATGTCAATGGCCATCTGGTAAAGTGGTTTGTATAATTCAGTTAATTGCTTTATTTTAAAAGTCCAAGACTTACTCTTCCGGCTTAACAAACAGATTCAAGGAAATCAATATTTCCTTTTGGTTAAGAACACATACTAATGTGGTCCAAACGGTAGTATGTCCGGTTTTACTTTGAATAATCCTGAATTCAGTTTCCTAGGTAACAAAAGGAAACATAAACTTCCAACCTCAGAGAGTGGTCAGCAAAATATCTGGGAAATACTGGGACATTACAGTGCTCATTAATACTAGTGATAATATTTGATGTATATACGTAGTAAGAAAACAAAAGTAAACATCTTTTAAAAGGAAAGGCACATTGTTTGCAAGCAGCTGCAAGTTAGGATAGCCAGGCTCCTCTGTCACTGGCCTTCAGGCACTGCACAGTGTCTACACCTCAGTTACCCTTTTTATGCATTGACAGTACTTGAAAACCTATTATGAACTGTGTGTGAGTGTAACTGAAAAGGTCACTGTGGGATCAATAGTACCTTCCAAAGTAAGCACATGTGAAATCTGCCCCCTGATTAGTGAGTGTGGCCACTATCCAAATTACCTGCCACCTAGACTCTCCATATGCCACAACATATTGTGCACACATAAGAAATTCCCAGGTTTGGGGCAGTTCATGGTTTTAAAGACATTCTCATAGATCACATAAAAGCCAGGGAAATGCACAGCAACATTGTAATAGAAATGAATATGAAAGCAGGTAACACTAGCCAGAGTTAACCAGTAAGGCATATTTGGGTCTCTTATAAAGGCTAAGCCTTTCTTTTTTTAATTTTTTTTTATTTTCTATATTCTTTGTTTACATTCCAAATGCTTTTCCCTTTCCCCGTGCCCCCTCCCCCTAAGTCCCATAAGTCCTCTTCTCTCCTCCAGTTCCCCAATTAACCCCCTCCCACTCCTTTGTCCTGGCAATCCCCTACAATGCTGCATCAAGCCTTTCAAGGACCAGGGCCCTCTCCTTCCTGCCTTCTTGGGAATGATTTGATATGTGAATTGTGCCTTGGGTATTCAGAGCTTCTGGGCTAATATCCACTCACCAGTGACTGCATTCCATGTGTGTTCTTTTGTGATTGGGTTACCTCACTTAGTATGATATTTTCCAGTTCCAACTATTTGCCTAAGAATTTAATGAATTCATTGTTTTTAATTGCTGAGTAGTATTCCATTGTGTATATATACCACATTTTCTGTAGCCATTCCTCCACTGAGGGACATCTGAATTCTTTCAAACTTCTGGCTATTATAAACAAGGCTGCTATGAACATAGTGGAGCATGTGTCTTTATTGTATGCAGGGCAATCCTCTGAGTATATGCCCAGGAGTGGTATGACAGGGTCCTCTGGAAGTATCATGCCCAGTTTCCGAGGAACCACCAGACTGATTTCCAGAGTGGTTGTACCATCTTGCAATCCCACCAACAGTGTAGGAGTGTTCCTTTTTCTCCACATCCTCAGCTTACTTATCCTTTGAGTATAGGAAGGCTACTGATTTGCTTGAGTTGATTTTATAACCAGCCACTTTACTGAAGTTGATTATCAGATGTAGGAGTTCTCTGGTGGAGATTTTTGGGTCACTTAAGTATACTATCATGTCATCTGCAAATAGTGAAAGTTTGATTTCTTCCATTACAATTTGTGTCCCTTTGACCTCCTTATGTTGTCTAATTGCTCTAGCTAGTACCTCAAGTATTATATTGAAAAGATATGGAGAGAGAGGGCAGCCTTGTCTAGTCCCTGATTTTAATGGGATTGCTTCAAGTTTCTCTCCATTTAGTTTAATATTAGCTACCGGTTTGCTGTAGATTGCTTTTACTATGTTTAGGTATGGGCCTTGAGTTCCTGTTCTTTCCAAGACTTTCAGCATGAAAGGATGCTGAATTTTGTCAAAAGCTTTTTCAGCATCTATTAAAATGTCCATGTGTTTTTTTTCTTTGAGTTTGTTTATGTAGTGGATTACATTGATGAATTTCTGTATATTGAACCATCCCTGCATCTCTCGGATGAAGCCTACTTGATCATGGTGGATGATTGCTTTGATGTGTTCTTGGATTCTGTTAGCAAGAATTTTATTGAGTATTTTTGCATCGATGTTCATAAGGAAAATTGGCCTGAAGTTCTCTTTCTTTTTTGAATCTTTGTTTGGTTTTGGTATCAGCATAATTGTGGCTTCATACAATGAGTTGGGTCGTGTCTCTTCTGTTTCTATTTTGTTGAATAGTTTGAAGAGTATTGGTGTTATGTCTTCTTTGAAGGTCTCATAGAATTCTGCACTACAACCATCTGGTCCTGTGCTTTGTTTTGGTTGGAAGACTTTCTATGACCTATATATTTCTTTAGGGGTTATGGGACTGTTTAGATAATATATTTGATCCTGATTTATTTTGGTATTTGGTATCTGTCTAGGAAATTGTCCATTTCCTCCAGATTCTCCAGTTGTGTTGAGTATAGGCTTTTGTAGTAGGATCTGATGATTTTTTGAATTTCCTCAGTTTCTGTTGTTATATCCCCCTTTTCATTTCTAATTTTGTTAATTTGGATACTGTCTCTGTGCCCCTTGGTTAGTCTGGCTAAGGATTTATCTATCTTGTTGATATTCTCAAAGAACCAGCTCCTGGTTTTGTTGATTCTTTGATGGTTCTCTGTTTCCACTTGATTGATTTTAGCCCTGAGTTTCATGATTTCCTGTCTTCTACTCCTCCTGGGTGAATTAGTTTTTCTTGTTCCAGGGCTTTCAGGTGGGCCATTAAGCTGCTAGTGTATGCTCTCTCCAGTTTCTTTTTGGCGGCCCTCAGGGCTATGAGTTTTCCTCTTAGGACTGCTTTCATTATGTCTCATAGATTTATGTATGTTGTGCCTTCATTTTCATTAAATTTTTAAAAAAGTCTTTGATTTCTTTCTTTATTTCTTTTTTGGCCAAGGTATCATTGAGTAGAGTATTGTTCAGCCTCCATGTGTATGTGGGCTGTTGTTTTTGTTGCTATTGAATACCACTCTTACTCCATAGTGATCTGATAGGAGGCATGTGATTAGTTTGATCTTCTTACATTTGTTGAGGTTTGTCTTGTGACCAATTATATGATCAATTTTTGGTTCAGGATGAAATGTTCTATTTATATCTGTGAAATCCAATTGGTCCAAAGCTTCAATTAGTTTCACTCTGTCCCTGTTTAATTTCTGTTTTCCTGATCAGTCCATTGAGGAGAGTGGAGTGCTGAGATCCCCCACAATTATTGTGTTAGGTGCAATGTGTGCTTTGACCTTTAGTAAATTTTCTTTTACGAATACTGGTGCCCTTGCATTTGGAGCATAGATATTCAGAATTGAGAGTTCTTTTTAGAAGGTTTTTCCTTTTACCAGGAAGAAGTGACCTTCTGTGTCTCCTTTGTTGACTTTAGGGTGAAAGTCAATTTTATCTGATATTAGAATCGCTTGTTTACTGATACCATTGCTTGTAAAATTGTCTTCCAGCCTTTTACTCTAAGGTAGTGTTTGTCATTGACACTGAGGTGTGTTTCCTGTATGCAGCAAAATGTAGGGTCCTGTTTTCATATCCAGTCTGTTAGTCTATGTCTTTTTATTGGGGAATTGAGTCCATTGATGTTGAGATACTAAGGAATTGTGATTATGACTTCCTGTCATTTTTTATATTTGAGTGGTTATCTTATTTTGGGTTTGATGAAAGAAGGTTACTATCTTGCTTTTTCGAGGGGTAGTTTCCCTCCTTGTATTGGCATTTTCTGCCTATTATCCTTTGTAAGGCTGGGTTTGTGGAAAGATATTATGTAAATTTGGTTTTTGTCATGGAATATCTTGGTTTCTCCATCTATAGTGATTCAGAGTTTTGCCCGGTATAGTCATCTTGGCTGGGTTTTGTGTTCTCTTAGAGTCTGCATGAGATCTGCCCAGGATCTTCTAGGTTTCACGGTCTCTGGTGAGAAGTCTGGTGTAATTCTGATATGTCTTCCTTTATATGTTACTTGGCCTTTTTCTCTTACTGCCTTTAATATTATTTCTTTGTTTAGTACATTTGGTGTTTTGATTATTATGTGACAGGAGGTATTTCTGTTCTGGTCCAGTCTGTTTGGAGGTCTGTAGGCTTCTCTCTTTAGGATAGGGAAGTTTTCTTCCATAATTTTAAGTTGTAAATCTTCACTCTCATCTATACCTATAATCCTTAGGTTTGTTCTTCTCATTGTGTCCTGGATTTTCTGGATGTTTTGGGTTACAAGCTTTTTTTGTTTTGCATTTTCTTTGACTGTTGAGTCAATGGTTTCTATGGTATCTTAGGCATCTATAATTCTGTCTTCTATCTCTTGTATTCTATTGTTGATATTTGCATCTATGTCCCCTTATTTCTTCCCAAGATTTTCTATCTCCAAAATTGTCTCCCTTTGTGATTTCTTAGTTGTTTCTACTTCTGTTTTTAGATCCTGAATGATTTTGCTCAGTTCCTTCACTTGTTTGTTTCTGTTTTCCTGTAACTCTTTAAGAGATTTTAGTGTTTCCTCTTTCATGACTTCTGCCTGTTGACTCAATTTCTCCTGCATTTCTTTATGTGATTTTTGCGTTTCCTTTTTATTGGCTTCTATCTTTTGACCCATATCCTCCTGAATTTCTTTAAATGATTTTTGTGTTTCCCTTGTAAGGGCTTCTACCATTTAATCCATTTTCTCCTGTATTTCTTTAAGGGACTTATTTATGTCCTTCTTGTGTTCCTCTAACAGCATCATGACCAGTGATTTTAAATCCAAATCGTGTTTTTTATGGTGTGTTGGGGGTATCCAGGACTTGCTTTTGTTGGAGAATTGTGTTCAGATGTTGCCATATTGCCTTGATTTCTGTTAGTAATGTTCCTACGTTTGCCTTTTGCCATCTGGTTATCTCTGGCATTAGTTGGTCTTGTTGTCACTGGCGGGTGCTTGAACCTCCTGCAAGCCTGTAAGGCTGTTTCTGCACTGCTGGATGACTGGGTTTCCCCTGGCACAGATTGCTGATGTGCTGCCCTCCTCTTGGGTGCCGTTGGAGCCCTGATGTGTTTTTCCCCAAGTAATATTATACTCGGGTTGTCTCTGTGAACCTGGTGCTGCCCATCTGCTTTGTCACGGAGCAAAGATGGCTGATGCTGCAGGGACTTTTTCCAAGTGCTGATCACACTGCAGGGTAAATGACCCCAGACAGGGTGGCACACAGACAGCCTGCAGAGCTGCCCAGGCCCTGGGTGCAAGCTGAGACCCAAGGGATGTTAGAATTGGGCTATGTCTGCGTACCTGGCGCTGTCAGATCTGTCTGGTTTCTTGGAGCCCAGGCTAAGTCTTTCAACGAATGCTATTTTTATTAATCTTTGAGGTGTTTTTGTTTGTTTGTTTGTTTTCTACAGAGACAGGGTTTCTCTGTATAGGCCTGGCTATACAGAAGACCAGGCTGGCCTCAAACTCTGAAATCCGCCTGCCGCTGCCTCCCAAGTGCTGGGATTACAGGTGTGTGCCACTACCACCCAGCTCCTCTGTAAGGTTTTAATCTGAAAGTATTGAACCAATTTCACCAGTGTCTCCCTTTGCAGAAGTAACCATTTTTTAATTGCCTAGGGGGTCCAGCATGGTTCTATGGAAGAAGCTGAAAGAATGTCATAGCTCTTACTCAGACCTTAAAGTGTCAGGATTTGCCAAAGGACACTAGGACTACAACTGAAAACGGCCTTAACTAGTCCAATTACCTGTGAGTTGTTAAAAATTAATATTGGGGGATGGTTTAATTTTTAAAATAATTAGTTAAAAGACTTATTTGTTTATTTTATGTATGAATACACTGTTGCTGACTTCAGACACACCAGAAAAGGGCATCAGATTCCATTACAGATAGTTGTGAGCCACCATGTGGTTGTTGGGAATTGAATGTAGGACTTTTGGAAGAGCACCCAGTGCTCTTAACCATTGAGCCATCTCTCCAGCCCCAGTTTAATTTTTAAAGAGGTGAAATAAAAGGGGTTGTTGTTGTTGTTTTAAAGGGCAGGGATCCAACTTAGAACTTCACAAATACTAGCCAATCCCTGTGTCATTGGGTGATATTGAGATTCCTTTAGAATTATGCTAACATGGGTACCACTTTCACTTTCCTCTGTTGTGTAAGTATTTTCTTGAGTAGTAGAAAAAGAAGTAATTTTGGACAGGAAATGGGGTCAGTGTGCCTAACTCTGGGCATACTAATAATAAGAACTAGAAATTAATATCTTCTATCTCGTATGTTGCAACTAGCAAAAGACAATTTGATGACCATTGACTGGCTTTGCCTTGGTAATGACCCCATTTAATTTGCTTCCTCAACCCCCTCTCCTGTTCTCGTGCCTCCCACAAACATTTTTCACATCTAGAAACCCTGTATCTGCTCTCATTTTGTTTTGTTTTATTTTATTTTTATTTTTTTCCTGATACAGGGTTCTTGGTGTAGTCCTGGCTGTCCTGGAACTCAACCTATAGACTAACTGCACAGGAAGTCAAAGAGATACACCTGCCTCTGCATCCGAAGTGCTGGGACTAGAGGCAAATTCCACCACTTTATCTTTATCTTTAGCATTTATTTATAAGCAATCAAAATTGTTTCTCAAATGCCATTTAGAGTCTGAAGAGAAGTCTCATTATTTAAGGGCATTTGTAGTTCTTGCAGACAACATGGGTTCCATTCAAAACATGCCCTTTTCTGGCCTCCTAAGTTATGAGATGCACATACGCGTATAGAAGAAGCAAACACCCAGATACATAAAAGTAATAGATTTTTTAAAAAGTATCATTTTAATTTTCTTTTCTGTATATGACTACATGTTTATGGGATGTTTCTGACCCCCTAATAAGATGTCCAGATCATTTCACATTCAGCTGACAAATTCAGTCATATTGAGGTAAGAAAAGTTAGGTACCAAAATGATATGGCTCCATCCCAGTAAATGGTGAAGCCCAAGCATGGGTATATAGAAGGGACGTCCTCCCTAATCCAGGAAGGTCATGCTATCACTGTGGGATAATGAGGAGTTGACCTATGCAAGTTTAAGTCCCTCCATTCATGATATCAGTTATATAACAGTGATTGCCCTTTTTACTGATGCATCTTGAAGACCATTAAGTTAGTGAATTTTAAAGAAGTTAAGGAAATGCTAAATAGTAGTACTATGGACAAATTTACTTAAAGTAATGAATAATGGAATCTGTGTTTCATTTATCATCTCTGGCAAAGAAGGTATATCAGAGGAACCCAGTCATTTTTTTCAGTGTCTATGGCATATTTGCAATTCAGAAATAATTCTTTGGATTTTTTAATGCCTGCCTGTTCAATTTATCACTGACTGTTGAGATTGGTGCCTGCTTGTTGATTTTATAGTCGTTCTCGCAGTTTGCTGAGAACTACTAGTAAATAAATATATAACTTGATGAAATAGTGTGGACATGAAGGCAGGTTGTGGATCAGACACAAGAAAGAGCCTTGTAAGTACAGCCTCGAAAAGCCATAAGATCTGTGGCAGTTTAAACAAGAGTGGCTCTTATCAGTTCATATATTTGAATACTTAATGCCTAATTACTGGAACCGTTTGGGAATGATTATGAGGTATGGCCTTGTTGGAGGAAGTTTTTTAGATATCAAAAGCCCCTGGCATTCCCAGTTGTCTGTCTCTCTATCTTGTGCTTGTGGGTCAGGATGTATGCTCTCATGATCCCCTCACATCATGCCTGCCTACAATCATGCTCCCCGCCATGAAGGTCATGGACTAACCCTCTGGAACTGGAAACCAAATAAACTCTTTCTTCTATAAGTTACCTTGACCATGGAGTCTTATCACAACACGTAAAATGTTAACTAGGACAGAGTCCAAAGCAGGAATCTCTAGGTTTAAATAAGGGCCAAGTAAATATTTGTCTTACCTTTTAAAAGATGCATGAAGTCTTCCATTTGTGTGTTAGTGTTGAAGGCCCCAAAACTTATGTACTCATCATAACTCATCTATTGTTTTGTCCCTTGGATAGATCCAATTGTAGGATAATGCATTCTTCTTTCTTGAATTTTCACACTAGGTGATTATACTGAAGAATAATAAGTGTTGCTAAGTAAGGAGATAAGTCAGCATCTTCAAGTCTTGTCTAAAATATTTTGGCTCATGAGAGTTCAGGTGTATCTGCCAGTGTTTTACCAATATAAATCCCCCCACTTTAAAATATATGTATGTTTTACATGTGTACAAATGTGTATGCATGCATAAATGCTGGAAGACAAAAATAGTTATATTACAAAATAACTTAAGAAACATGCACAAATAATGGTACAATGAGCATGTGTTTCTATTGCCACTGAATTTAAATTATCAACTATTACTAGTAACTTCCAAGTCATTGACTGTCCTTCTCTGTCCCATCTGTCTCCCTCAAAAGCTATTACTGCATTGAATCATGTGTTTGTCATTCTCTGTAGTTCCTTATAGTTTTATTCCATGTATTTCTCTGACATTTTTTCAAGTTTCATATAATTTCAACATCAATTAATTTTCAAAGAGTAAGTGTGTTATTTTTTCCACTTCTTGTTTTATGCAACATTTTAAGAAGTGACTATGTGGTTTTGTGAAGCTGCATTTTTACTTCCACATAGTATAAAGGGACATTTGGTTTATCTTAGTTTGAGAATACCAAGGAAAGCACCTATAAACATTCTTGTACATATCTTCCTGCGTGTTTTATCCTCTTACCAATCATTTTACTTCAGTTCTTGATGATTTATAGACTATATGAAATATATATATGTATATATACATATATATATATATATATATATATATATATTCTAAATTATCATTTATCTGTCATAGTTCTTCAGGTTAGGAAGTCCAGAATCAAAGAGCCACATCTGGCAAGAGCCTTCTGTTTTGTTTTAAAACAGGGTCTAACTATGGAGCCCTGGTTGACTTGAAATTATGCAAATTTGAGACTAGACCAGACTAGCCTCAACACACAGATATCCCTCTGCTTTTCTCTTCTGAGTGCTGGTATAAACAGCATGTGCTGCCATGCCCATTGATACATTAAAACGTGACAGAAGATGTCATATAAGTGAGGCGAGTTTATCATTGAATAATGATGGAACAATGAAACCACTCTCATGAAAATGAAATTAGTCCGTTTGTGAAGACAAAGCCAAATCACTCTAACGGCTCAGGGCTTAGCATTGATCCTTTCAGGGCTATATTTCTAATGGGTGAATTTTAGGGTGCATGTTCAAATCCCAGCACTTGGAGTTGCATTTCAAATAACTATTTATCTGCAGCTTCTCCTTTCTAGTTATTTTTTCTATTTCTTACTTTTTATGACAAACATATTCTCCTGTAAATGACTTTGAAAACAGGTCTTTCCCTTTTACATTTGTCTTTAGTTCACTGGTGACGATATTTAGGATAGGAGATAGAATTTTCTCTGTCCCATCTCAGCTCAAAACCTACTGAATGCTTGCAATAGTTTGTTATCTCTTGTGGCTTTGATGTTTGTCAAGATCATCACATATATTGTCCTTTAAAGGTCTGCCTACAATTACTATGAGATGGTGAGTCTGCAGATATCTGAAAGTTTGCCTATTTATCCATATTAGACCTGAACTAGAATCATATCCATTTTTCCATCTGTAATCTCCATCTTATTACTTGTGCTTTTACTATAGAATGGCTTTTGTATAGTAATTAGATGTCTGACTTAATGTCTAGCTTACCTCAGGGCAAACTTTCTATGAAACGGTAAGTGGAGTCTACCTGTTTTTAAAGGCTGGAAGACCAGGGATTGGAACACATATTATTGTGATATATTTTGGGTTTTATTTTTCAGAAAAGATTCATAGTCTACCAAATTTCAGTATTAGAGGCAATAAACTCTAACTCTCATTGAGGGAGAATCCAAAATTATCATTTACCATATGGATAAACAATTGTCGTTGCAATCTATATAGGGACACTTCCCATCATTTCAAGTCTAATTTTCAGGGGAGATTTCTGACTGTCTACACAATAGTAACTTTATAGAAAGGCATTTTTCTTTATGATCCTTTAGTGTTTGAAAGGGATGTGTTTTTCTGCTTTTACTCTTACACTGGAGACCTAGCTTTATGGGATTCTGGTTTTATTTGAGAGTAGTCTTATATTCAATTTCCTTTCTCGTTGGCCAAGGTCTTCAGCTAGCCTTTTCCACAATCACAACTTTATAAAAATCAAAACCAAACCAAACTCCCCCCAACCCAACAAAATCCAATAGCCCTAAATAAACAACAACAAAAGCAATCGAACAAACAAACAAACAAACAAAAAACTTCCTCTGAAATTTGACATTATCTGGTCAATACCCTCAAGATAAAATTGAGCTTTCTTCCCTAGCACAATTGCTTTCATTTTATTTCTTCCTAAGGTACTTACTCGTTATGTCTATTCATGGACACCACTCTCAAATCATTGTTCAGCAATGTCAGAAAAGTACTAGTGTTTTGACAATGAGAGAGGATGAAGTAAATGAGTGATTAATCGTGGAAATAGAGAAATCAGTGGAAAATGTCTTACCATCTCTACCATTCCAATATCCAAATTCTCTTTGCTTTTTTATGAGTTTTTGTACTGCTCTTTTTAGAAGAAGTGAGATTTCCATAGTTTAGGAGGACAGCTGAAGCACAATGAGCCATTAATCTCTAGATGGGGTTCTATATTGTTTTCTGTTAGTCATTTAATACTTTAATCGAGCATTTCTGTAAGTGTACCATACTGGTCAAGTAAATACAGAGATTTTGCTTTGAATACAGGGCTAAAAGGCTATTCACAGCAAGTTGAAAATATGATGATTTACAGTGTATTTCTTGTGTGTGTGTGTGTGTGTGTGTGTGTGTGTGTTTAATTTTGAGGATAAAGTTTCTAAAAAAGAAAACTATTGATTATATGCTTCAAAGAACATTTTATCAGAAAGTAATATTTAAAATGTAATTCTGTGTCTTATCCCATGCCTGAGTCTGGCATGAGGTAATATAATAAGGAGTGAGAAGCAAACTCCCCGAAGTCATTTGCTATCTCTGCCATTTCCTAGGTATATAATTATCGTCAACTTTATTTAGCTCATCTGCAAATTGATATAAATGAGTATTATGTGAGATAACACATGTCAAGTATAACTTAGCTTATATGCCTGGGACTTAAGTACATAAACGTTAGCTGCCTTTGTTGCTCTTATAATGGTTCTAATATGAAATGAGCCACAGGAATGATAGATAGGATAAAACAATGAATGCACTCAATAATAATTACTGGGCCAAAACCAGTAACTTATTTTTTACATATTACAAAGACTTCTTGACTTAAGTTAGTTTAAAACAATTACATCAAACAATTATGGCAAATTCTGTGCATGTTTTAATAGATCCCACAAGAAGCCCTTCACTGCTTAAAGAAAATGATTCAGTCTTCTGTGAAGCGTATTTGTGAACAAGAAATGTTTCAAAGGTTTTTTGTTTTTTGAGATATGATTTTATTCCATCTAAGATTGAACAGCAATAGTCACAGTAAGGCAAAATTAACAATGACTCTAGTATGTTTTACAGTTTGTAGTATCACTAATTTAATCAAGAAGGTGTTAACTGGGCTGACTTTGACAGAGTGCAATTGTAGATACAGTTTTGTTTATTAATAAACACAGAGCCTCCATAATTTAAACATATAATGGTCAAACAATCACCTATTGCATTTGAACTGGAAAAAAAAGCAAAGAAAATCATTTAATTGCTAGTAATTTTTCCTCGTTATGTAAAAGGTCTTTTTTACTGCTCAGTACAATAATAATAACAGATAAATAAAACAGTGATTTGGCACTCAATAACTCATTTCCCTTCTTAATAGCTAAACTATCAGTCTCAAATGGCTTCTTGTAGTATATGTGTTGTCTGGAAGAGACGAGAACAGTTTCTATGCTTTTAAAAAAAAATAAAAAGGTTCTTGCAAAGATTTTAGCTCATTGTATCTATTTATAAGGTGATTCTGCAATTTTTATACTTTTCCATTGGCCTTTCTCCTCCTTTCCACACATAAGCACACCCCTATACACAATCTCCTTACTGTATTCTTGGAAATGTCTTTCTGTAATGACAGATTTGGGTAAATAAATCTGTCTCTCTGGGTGAGAGTGAAAGAAGAGCATACGATGTGCATTAATCATGTTCTGTAGTTTGCCTCCCACCTCCCACAGTGCAACTCACAGAGGGTGAACATGGGGCTAAATGAGAAATCTGGGCTAACAGGAAGGTCACACATTTCTGGCCGCTTCCTTGTAAGCTAAATCCAAGTAATTTATTCACGATGGTACCTATTTCAGTCGTGCAGAGACAGAATGAAGAAAACGTACTTTTGAGCAGTGATGTGGGGGAAAGAGAAAATCTTGGGCTTTGCCAGCCTTAATGTCAACTGCCTCTATAGCCTTCATGCAGCCCAGAAGGTACTCCAAGGATTAATTAGCTTTTTAAACACTTTGAATGTGAAAATGTGCTAAATAAACATATGACAGATTGAATTAATGAGAGGGGGAAAAAAGAGTCCTAAACTTGGGGGGAAGGAAGAAACAGGAATATTGATAGAACTGTTATAATCATTTACATTTACTCACTGATTATTTACAGTTACTCATTCTTATTTTGGAACGATAGACAGAAAAATCTCCCCAAGGGTTGTATTGCTTGATATAGTCTGAAATAGAGGGAGAAAGAGGTTAAAGCAGCAGCAGAAGCTAATAGAATACTTTGATCCATAACAAGTGGCTGGAAGTGGGAGGCAGACTGAAGAAGAGAGTGACTGCATAGTAATGCAATGTAGGACCTTGTGGCTAAAATAAAAGAGCTAATCTTTCTAGAAAAGAAATAGGAAACTGGTTTTGGGTGACAATAATCACTGTGGAGCAAAAATCAGGAGGCAACAGTGAATGCTTAGATGGACTTGTCTTGGAGAAAATAAATCAGGAGGGCAAAGTGTTCGGTAATATTAATACTGTAGGTAGATGGATACTGTAACAACAGTACTGTGGCCAAACCAAAATACAGGAGATGAGCCAGGGTCTAGTGAAATTCTAAGAAGCAACTGCAAATAAAATAATTACAGCTGGAAGATAATAATGTAGTCATAAAGTGTTACTTATCAGGTTGAAGAAAAGTGAAGAAAATCAGAAGAGAACTGATTCAATGGTTCAAAACGTCTTTTTGGCTGTTAGAACATAAAGAAAGAAAGTAAATCCTAGCACAAGAAAGGAAGAAGCACAGAAATGAGCTGATATTAAGGTGAGGCCAGGACCTTCATGGGAAGAGATTTGTAGAGGAATTAGACCAAGCTTAGGACTTTGATACACATACTATCTAAAACTAACCAAAGAGTTCAAAAGAAGAGAAGTATTATGATAATATGGCTTGCACTTTGAAGCCAGCATCTCAGTCTCCTAAGTACCTTCTGTGTGCAGTTTGCATTTGCTTCTTCAGAAGACATGTGAACCCTTACCTAATTATAATATGACCATATCAATTTATCATCCAAGAAAATCCCAATCAGGATTTGCAACCCCAGTTAATAGGTTTGAATGCTGTTCTGTACCATTATTTCTCCAGGGCCAGAGCAAATTTGCTGGTGCTGTCAGCAGTTCACCCATTTGGCAGTCTACCTCATGGATACAGACCACTGAAGTCTGTAGCCTTAAACTTTTGACAAGAGGTTTTTCAAGTTGAAAAACCTTTTTTTTTAAACTTAGAATTATTTTTGCAGCAAATCACAACCTGAAATGCTTACAGAACATTCTCAAAACCAACACTAGAAAATTATTGGTGACTTAGCAAGCTACCTCTTCTGAGGTGGCCAGTTAAAAACCATAAGCTTAATTACAAAATTAAGCTTCCTTCTAAATACCAAAATCCCTAAGAGGACAATGATTTGCCATGCCCAGACCAAGATATTGTGTATGAGATCATCAAGCATTCTACCCGAGGCTTAAGGCACAGAATGTCGCCACTTCACAGCTCAATATAATTTTCTTAATCCTCTGCCATGTTGTTTCATATCACGCAAGCTAATTGATCCACCAAAGGCAGAGGGGACTTAGTTTACAGTGGTGTGGTCCCTGAGTGTGTGCCATGATAAACTGGTGCATGTCTGTTTCAGCAATCTTTTTAATTGGATATATTCTATATTTACAATTCATTTCCCTTTTTCTGGTTCCCCACCCCCCAAAGGTCCCACATGCCCTTTTCCCTCCCCCTGTTCCCCCATCCACCCCTTCCAACTTCCCTATTCTGGTATTCCCCTACACTGATGCTTTGATCCTTTCCAGCACCAGTGTCCACTCCTTCCTTCTTGTCGGACATCATTTGGTATGTGGATTGTGTCTTTGGTATCCCAAGATTCTAGGCTAATATCCACTTATCAGTGAGTGCATACCATGGGTATTCTTTTGAGACTGGGTATGATGTTCTCAGCATTTTTTTTGATTCATCAGTTTATTATTATCTTTAATAGCTTCTTCAATTGAAAGTAGCCTTGTGTGTCACCTAACAATTGGAGTGAGGGCTGTCTCTCACTCTGTTCCCTGCCTATAGATCCCTTCTCTTAGCTGGCTGCCTTGTCTGGCTTCAGTGTGAGAGGATGCCCTAAATCCTAATGAGACTTAATGTGCCGAGGCAAGTTGATAGATGTGGAGGGTTTCCATTTCTCTGAGAAGGAAAGATGGGAATAGGAGAAGGGGGTGGTAGGGTGGGACTAGTAGGAGAGGAGAGAGGGGACTGTGAGTGTGATCAGAAGTGAATAAATTAATGAAAAACAAAAACCAAAACAAAGTAGGAACCAAAATATTGGCTCATAGGCTCAGAGCCAATTGGCACATGAGGCTCCATGGTTTTTTGTTTGTTTGTTTGTTTGTTTGTTTGTTTTGGGGGGTTTTTTGATGCAGCATTGTAGGGGATTGCCAGGACAGAGAAGTGGGAGAGCGTTGATTGGGGAATGGGCAGAAGGAAGAAGGCTTATGGGACTTATGGGGAGGGCAGAACCAGGAAAGGGGAAATCATTTGGAATGTAAACAAAGAATGTAGAAAATAAAAGAAAAAAGAGGCTCCATGTTTGAGTCCTACGACTACACACATAGTAGAGTAGGAGAGAGAAAGAGAGAGGGAGGGAGAATACACACATGCACGTGTGTACCCCCCCACCCACCCCCACACACACTACTTGTAGGGAAGAAGAGAACCAGTGGAAGGGTGAGGGGAGACAAGAGAGGGTCATTGGGGCAAATATAAGCAAGGCACAATGATGAACACTTATGAAAATACCCTAAATGAGAGATATATACTTTTATATCTTAATATATACTTTTTAACTCAAAGAAGTAATAGTGGAAAATTTTAAATTAAAAAACAAATAATAAAAAAAGAAGTAATAGTGATTGAAAAGCACCTTTGAATTGGGGCTCACAGACTTGATAGGTCTGGAATGTTGCCATAGTATAAATGAGCCCATAGTTATTCCAGTGAACAATACCAGACCTCCTCTCAGGAGACAATTTAAGCAGGACTAGACAACTAACCAGTAACCAAATGGCTCACCAACTGCTAGACAGCTCAGAATCCAACAACTAACACATATAAGAGCTCCTTGGGTCATTTCTCTAGCTCCTCCATTGGGGACCTTGTGCTCAGCACCCAACTCTGTATTGGTTGGTCACTGGCAGAGCTTCTGAGGAGAGAGCTATATCAGGCTCCTGGCAGCGAGTGCTTGTTGGCATCCACAATAGCGTCTGGGTTTGGTGACAGTATATGGGGTGGATCCTCAAGTAGGGTAGTCTCTGGATGGCCTTCCCTTCAGTCTCTGCTCCACACTTTGTCTCTGTATCTCCTCCCATGAGTATTTTGTTTTGAATCAGTATGCATGTGACCAGTAACTAGGCCTCTCAGTCAATCTCTGGGCATCAATTACACAGGGGTTGCATGAGAAGTAACAATTTCTACCAAGTTAAAGAACCCTGGAAGTAAACTGCATGCTCCTCCAACACAGTCTCCCTTCTGGTTTGCTGCAGTATGGTCTGGAGACAAGATCAATGAGTCCAGCTGGTACAGCATCTCTTAAGATATTTATAAAGAGGCAGGGGGAATGAGGCCACCGAACCCCAGGAAACAATCTCTACTGCAGCTCCTTGAGCTTTACATACAAAGAAACTGGCTGAAAAGCATCTTGCAAGGCTCTCACAATGGAGATTAGTCAGTGAGAAATTGATCAGACTCAAATTTAAGAAGATATTCTCATTGTGTGTTGTTGAAATAACTGTATCTGTATTGAGAGAGAACAGTGGGATCAGGAGGCAGTACATTAGGGTAGCACTAGGAAGAGTGATTTGATGGCTAGAAAAGTACTAATGTTCTTTCATTTGTGGAGCCTTGAATGAATTTCACAGCTAGCACTCATGAGAGGACCATGCTCTTACTCATAGCAGATTCAAGCAAATATGATTTTCTCCTACATTCAAATTTAGTTAAATAATTTCAAGATATAGGGTTCCAACATATCTTTCTCAAATATAGTATTTAGCAAGATACAAATCTCTCCTCCTTTCCTTCCCTCCCTCCAGAAATGAGCACAAAAGTTTTTCTGTGTTCTAGCCTAGTTAGGCTATTCAAAATATAGGAACTATGGTTACATTAAACCTCCCCTGTCCTCAAAACATGAATCAGATGTTTTCTTTCATTTTTTTTTGACATGTCAAAGCTTTTATTCTCAAGATGTTTTCTTTTTAATCAAAGATTTTATTTTGTCTTTGAATTTCTTACTTGAAAAAACTAAGACCCAGACATCCCTAAAATATATTATTTGTAGATCCAAAAAGCAGAAAGGGATTGTGGACAAACAAATCTTTCAGGCCCGTAAATGGAAGTGAAAAGAGGATAGCACAGTAATTAACACACATGAAAATAGTTTGCATTCTTCTCTCAAATTCTTGTGGGTGATAAATTGCCTTAGCTGCAAACTTTATTTTCAAGTTGTAAATCTTTTTGTGACTAACAGCTTCCTTGTACCTTGTAATAAAATTAGAGAACAAATATTAAGATGTAGTTTTTATTTTTTCTGGAAAATTATAATACCAGCAATGGCATGAAATAAGGCGTACAAGTTACTACTTAATGGGTCTTTTCCCACTGGACTACATGCACTGTTCTGAGTAGAGGGAAATACAGGATAACTATAGTTCTTAAGCTCATATCTTATTAGGGAACTAAAAGATATATAGCTTATATTCAGAATAACTATTTTCATTTGAATAATGTTATAATAATAAATGTTCAGCTAACTAGACAGGAAGATCAGCAAGATCTGGAAAACATCCTGGGAAGTGCACTTGCCATATTTAAATAAGCTTGCTATAGAACGCTTTTGTCAGTAGCATTCTATACCTTTGTGAACTCTCATGTTACAAAACATTACAGCCCCTGTAAAATCAAAGACTGCGACATGGAAGAGTGTATGCTGCCCTTTCTGGGCATCTAATATAGGCTGATTTCTCCTTCCAAAGTTTACCTAGATGGGTTTAGTTCAGATCTTAGAACAGCTTTCAAGCAGGAGCATTTATTCCTGGATAACACTTACCCTTTCTTTAGAAAGGAGATGGCTCACTTATAAAGCAAAGATCTATCCATTCTCTAAAAGCTGGAACTAAGCGAACTCTCAGCAGAGGTATGAGAAAACTGTCTTTGATGCTCAGCTCTGCAATTCCTAAATCTTAAGTATAATCACACTAGCCAATGCATAATATGGGAGAACTACTTAGAAAAAAATTGATATTAAAAAACCTGTCAAATCTAAAACTGAAGCTCTGCAATCTTATAAATTAATCAGAGACTGAATGCCCACTTCTCAAGGATGTTATAAGATGTATATATTCTCTGAAATCTATTCTAGCTGTGACTTTGTTCCTTAACGAATTTGATGGTTTTCTTGCTGCTCTATTAGGTAAAGTATTGTAACTAGAGTTTCTATTGCTGAGACAAACACCATGACCAAAAGCAACTTGAGGAGAAAATTATTTGTTTCGCCTTACACATCTTGAGGTACACTTTATCACTGAAGGAAGTCAGGAAAAGAACTCAAACAGGGCAGGATCCTGGGGATCATGGGAGAGCTATTCCTGCCTCTCACCCATCACAGCACTCAGGATAGAGGGCTCTGCACTTTATCTGTGTAGCAAAGCAGAGCCAACCCTTGTGGCAGGGATTCAGGTGAGCTAGCCCTGAAGGAGAGAGTAAGGGTGAGCTGGGCCTGCCACTCATCTTCTGTTTGATGGTCTGAGTTGGGAGAGCTGTTCTCCAAGGACATGAGAGCAGGAGAAATGGCCCTGTCCCATCACTGGCAGTAGCACTTGACAGAGCAGGCCATGTATCTTGCCTGAGCAACACAGTAGACATTGACCCTGATGGCAAAAGCACAATGAGCCAGCTGTGAGAGTGTGAGTGCAGGAGAGCTGTCCCAGACCCCACAGGGTACATGACTTAGGAAAGGGGGCCTCACACCTTGAGTAGGCAGCACAGTAGAGCTGTCTCTGGAGCCTTCGGTGGAGATAAGCAGGCTCTGAAGGCCAGAGAGCAGGGGAAATGACCCTGCCTCCTGCTGATAGTGGCACTGGGTGACCTAACAGGAAGATGGTGAAGAGCTTACCGTGGTGGTGCAAATAAGGGAGAGCTGGAGTCCTGACAAGCTATGTTACCACCCAGACCCAGATCCAGGGTTCTGAGTTGGCCCACCCCAAAATCTACATCAAAGGCGAAAGATTGGGACTTGAGAAAAGGCCAATCCTACTGACCCAAAGCAGCAACATCTCCATGACACAGGGAAACAGCAGGATAACCAGGAGGAAACCCAATGAGGATCCAAGATTAAAGGTGTCACAGAAGTCAGAGATCTTGAACCAGATCAACAACTCATTGCAATGAACATTTGCAAGTGAAAGATGTGGCAACAAAGGGATATACTGTGAGACACACTGTCCTGTGGCTTTCAGGATGAGCTGCTTTCCATGCATCATTTTTTCTTGTTTGTTAGTTTGTGTGATTTCTTTTTTGAGGGGGGAGGTTGCACTGGTGAAGAGGGAATATGAGCGGATGAGGAGATGAGTGGGACTTGGGTACATGATGTAAAATTCACACACACACACACACACACACACACACACACACACACACACACAAATCAAGAAAACACTAACCCCTTCATGTTAAGGGTATTGGAGAGATCAGGAATTCAAGACCCATACATAAACATAATAAAAACAATTTACTGCAAACCAACAGCTAATATCAAATTAAATGGAGACATATTTGAAGCAATCCCCTGAAGCAAGGGACAAGACAAGGATGACCACTCTCCCCATATCTATTCAATATAGTACTCAAAGTGCTAGTTAGAACAATAAGTCAGCAAAAAGGGATTTTTTTTCTGACTTAAAAAATCAGATGGCAATGAAGAAATAAAGGTATCACTATTTTCTGATCATATATGATAGTATATATAAGTGACCTCAAAAATTCTACCAGAGTGCTTCTGCAGCTGATAAACAATTCCAACAAAGTGGCCAGAAATAAAATTAACTCAAATAAAATCAGTAGCCTTCCTTTATACAAATGATAAACATGCTGAGAAAGAAATTAGAGAAATAATTCCTTTCACAGTAGCCACTAATAATATAAAATACCTTGGGGTAACCCTAACCAAACAAGTGAAAGATCCATATGACAATAACTTCAAGTCTCTCAAGAAAGAAATTGAAGAAGATCTCGGAAAATGGAAAGATCTCCCATGCTCATGGATTGGCAGAATTAACAGTAAAAATGGCCATCCTAGAAAAGGCAATCTACAGATTCAATGCAATTCTCATCAAAATCCCAACACAATTCTTCAAAGACATGGAAAGAGAAATTCTCTAATTCATCTGGAAAGGCAAAAAACCCAGAATAGCAAAAACAATTCTTAACAATAAAAGAATGGCTGGGGGAATCACCTTCCCTGACCTCAAGCATTACTACAGAGCAATAGTGGTAAAAACTGCATGATTTTTGTATAAAGACAGACACATTGATCAATGGAATAGAATTGAAGACCCAGAAATAAAATCACACACCTTTAGACACTTGAACTTTGACAAAGAGGGCAAAAAAATACAATGGGAAAAAAGAAAGTATCTTCAACAAATGATGCTAGTCTAACTGGTTGTCAATATAAAGAAAAATGAAAATAGATCCATATTTGTCACCTTGCACAAAGCTCAAGTCTAAGTGGATCAAGGACCTCAACACTAAACCAGATACACTGAATCTAATAGAAGAGAAAGTGGGAAAGAGCCTTGAACTCATTGGCACAGGGGGAATTTTCCTAAAAAGAACTCCAAGGGCTCAGATGAATGGTATGGATACTCTGGTCCTTCTTAGAAGGGGGAACAAAATACCCACAGGAAGAGATACAGTGACAAAGTATGGAACAGAGACTGAAGGAAAGACCATCCAGAGACTGTCCCACCTAGGGATATATCCCATATACAGTTCCCAAACCCAGACACTATTGTGGATGCCAACAAGTACTTGCTGACAGGAGCCTGATATAGCTGTCACCTGGGAGGCATTGCCAGTGCATGACAAATATAAAGGGGGACACTCTCAGCCAACCATTGAACTGAGCACAAGGTCCCCCAATGGAGGAGCTACAGAAAGAACCCAAAGAGCTGAAGGAGTTTGCAGGGCCATAGGAACAACAATATGAACCACCCAGTACTCCTAGAACTCCCAGGAACTAAAGCACCAACCAAAGAGTACACATGGAGGGACCCATGGCTCCAGCTGCATATGCAGCAGAGGATGGCCTTGTTGGTCATCAAAGGCAGGAGAGGCCCTTGGTCCTGAGAAGGCTAGATGCCCCAGTATAGGGGAATGCCAGGAGAGGGAAGAGGCAGTGGGTAGATTGGTGAACATGGGGGAGGGGTGTGGAAACCAGGAAAGAGGACATTTGAAATGTAAATAAAGAATATACCTAATAAAAAACTTTTTAAAAAAGAATTGATAAATGAGACCTCATGAAACTAGAAAGTTTCTGTAAGGCAAGGACAGTAGCAATAAGACAAATCAGCAAGCTACAAATTGGGGAAAAGAAACCTTCCCTAACTCCACATCCGATAGAGGGTTAATTTCGAAAATATATAAAGAACTCACGAAGCTAACCACCAAAAAACCAAACATCTCAATCAAAAAATGGGGTATAAAACTAAACTGAGAATTCATAACAGAGGACTCATGGATGGCTGAGAAACACCTAAAGACATGTTCAAAATCCTTAGTGATCAGAGAAATGAAAATCAAAACAACCCTGAGATTCCACCTTACACCAATCTGAATGGCTAAGATCAAAACCTCAGGTGACAAAACAGGTGGGAGAGGATGTGAAGAAAGAGGAACAGTCCTCCATTGCTGGTGGGATTGCAAACTGGTAAAACCACTCTGGAAATCAATCTGGAGGTTCCTCAAAAAAATTGGAAATAGATCTACCTAAAGACTCAGCAATACCACTCTTGGGAATATACCCAAAAGTTGCCCCTCCATGCCACAGAGGCACACGTTTCACTATGTTCATAGCGGCCTTGTTTGTGATTGCCAGAAGCTGGAAACAGCCCAGATGTCCCACAACAGAAGAATGAATTAAAAAAAGTAGTTCATTTACACAATGGAATGCTACTCAGCTATTAAGAACGAGGACATCCTGAGTTGCAGGCAAATGGCTGGAACTAGAAAATATCATCCTGAGTGAGGTAACTCAGACCAAAAAGGACATGCATGGTATGTAATCTCTAATAAGTGGATATCAGCCAAAAATAAAAGTACAGAATACCCAAGATACAGTCCACAGAACTCAAAAATATCTACAAGCTGAAGGGCCCAAGTGAGGATGCCTTGTTCCACTTGAGAGGGAGAATAAAGCAATTACAAGGGGGGGGGGGAGGAAGGGAGGGACTTGGAAGGGAAAGTGGACTGGCAGAGGAAGATGGGACATGATCTGGTATTGGGTGGGGGAAAAGGACTGAAGTCCTGGGGGCCAGCAGAAATTATGGAAACAGGCAACCTTGGGAAGTAGGAGGTTAGGGGGACCCTCTAGAATGTACCAGAGACCTGGGAGGTGAGAGACTCAATATTCAAATGTACTTAGATGAAATGCCCTACAGTGGGAAAAGGGAATATATAAAGCCCAACTCCAGCAAAAAGATAGGGCATCAATTGAGGGATGGGGTTGCCATCCCACAGTCAAAATTCTGATCCATAATTGTTCTTGTCTGAAAGAACTGCAGGGATGGAAATGGAGAGGAGCCTGAAGAAAAAAATGGTCCAGTGATAGGCTCAAAGTGGGATTAACCACAAGGGGAGGCCCCAAGATCTAACACTATTACTGAGGCTATGGAGCACTCACAAAAATAGACCTATCATAACTGCCTTCCAAAAGACCCAACAAGCAGCTGAAAGAGTCAGATGTACCCAACCAATGGACAGAAGCTGCTGAACCTTGTGATTAAATTAGGGGAAAGCTGGAAGAAGCTGAGGAGGAGGGCAACCCTGTAGGAGGACCAGCAGTCTCAATTAACGTGGACCCCCGATATCTCTCAGACACTGGATCACCAACCAGACAACATATACCAGCTGATATGTTGCCCCCAACACATATACAGCAGAGGACTGCCAGGTCTGGGTTTAGTCAGAGAAGATGCACCTAACCCTCAAGAGACTGGATGCCCCAGGGAATTTAGAGGTCTGGTTGGATCAAGGGTGGGGTATGGGGACATCTATGTGGAGACAGGGGTTGGAGAGAAAGTATGGGATGTGGAACAGTAGGAGGGTGGACCGGGAGGGCAGTAAAATCTGGAGTGTAAAATAAATAAATAAATAAATAAATAAATAAATAAATAAATATTAAATAAAAAATAAAATAAAGAAAAATTAAAAAAGACAAAAAAAGTAAAAGCACTCACTGATAAGTGGATATTAGCCCAAAAGTTCAGAATACCCAAAATAAAATTCAAGGTTCACATGAAGCTCAAGAAGAAGGAAGAGTAAAGTATGGATGCTTCAGTCCTTCTTATAAGGGGGAACAAAATACTCACAGGAGGAAATATAAAGACAAAGTGTGGAGTAGAAACTGAAGGACAGGCCATCCAGAGACTGTCCCACCTGGTGATCCGTCCCATATACAGTCACCAAACCCAGACACTATTGTGGATCCCACAAAGTGCTTGCTGACAGGAGCCTGATATAGAGGTCTCCTGAGAGGTTCTGCCTGAGCCTGACAAACACAGAGGCAGATGATCAACGCCAATCATTGGACTGTTCACGGGTTTTTCAATGGAAGAGTTAGAGAAAGGACTGCAGGAGCTGAAGGGGTTTGCAACCCCATAGGAAGAACAACAATATCAACTAATCAGACTCTCCCTTTGCCTCCCAGAGCTCCCAAGGACTAAACCACCAACCAAAGAGTACACATAGAAGGACCCATGGCTAAAGCTGCACATGTAGCAGAGGATGGCCTTGTTTGGCATCAGTGGGAGGAGAGACCCTGGGTCCTGTGAAGGCTCGATGCCCCAGTGTAGGGGAACGCCAAGGCGGGGAGGCAGGAGTGAGTGGGTGGGTGGGTGGTCGAACACCCTCATAGAAGCAGGGAGAAGGGAGGAAAGAGGATAACATTTCAAACTATCCATTTAAAAAAAAAAAAAGAAAGAAAAGAAAAGAAAAATGCCCTGAAAATCTAAATGGAAGCATTTTCTCAACTGAGCGTCCTCTTCTCAGATAACTCTAGTTTATGTCAACAAGATAACAGTAACAACAAAGTAGGATGCAGTTAATGCTAAAATACCCTGGAGAACAAACTGACTAGGACCATGGAGTTTTCTATTCTATCAGTCTGTCAATTTCTGGAATGAAAATAATTACAAACTCTCAGAAATAGATAAACATAATGAGCATTTGAAGGAGCTGAATGCAAGCAAAGGTGCTCAGAAAATGGGAGGGGCTCTGACCTCTGAAAGAAGAACAGCAAACTGTTGAGAGTCACCTTCAGAGACCTTTTCCTGAGGATCATGATGGAAGAGGGAGTTTATAACGGGATAATTTTACTCATATTGGCATTGGCTCCCCTCCTGTCCAGTCCCTCTTCATAGTCTGCTCTCAATATCAGCCCAAACTCTACTTCCGAAAAGAGAAAATTAGGCTTTTCTGTGGCAATGCAAAGCATTGCAGATTTTGTAGCCCATATGAAATCTCTGCTGTGCATTGCTCCTGTCTGCCTTTGTTTATGTTTTGTTTCATTTTACACTCTTTTAAAATTGTAAAAAAAAAATTCTTAGCTTGAGGGCCCCGCAAAACCATGCCAGATTTGACCTTCAGGCAATAATTTATCTCTGATCTTACCACTTCAAGCAAATAACACTACCATATATCATAAAAATGTATTTGGATTCCCAGAAGGAGAGAATGGGACACAGACTACATACAAGTAAGAATTGTACAGCTCTGCAGATAAGTTAAAGCCATGTACCAGTACAGCTGATAAAGCTCACAACAGATTTCAATAATGCACTGGCAACAGGATAGTCTGTTCAGTAAACAAGGCTGAGGAATGTATATGCCTCTGCTCAGAAGATGGAAAGCAGATCCTGATCTTTCACTATATATAAAAAGGAACTCACAGTGGATGAAAGACTTAAATATGAAATGTGAAATTGATATTACAAGAAGAAAATGGGTTAAATACTCCAAAACATTGGAATGAGCAAAGATTTTCTGGATAAGAACCCCAGTGACCATCAGACAGATGTGACAATCTGAAGAGTTTCTATACATCAAAGGAAACAATTGAGAGAAGAACACAACTACATTGCTGTTTATATACTGTGGTTACCTCTACAAGACCTGCACAGGATTGAGACCATTGATATTTATTTCATTGTGGATGGGGAGTGAGGCCTTGAAGTCCCATCTTTCCCAAAGGGACTCTTGCTAATGAATAGTTCTTGGTAAAATGGTGTCAATTTCTTCAGCAGGGAAGCCACTGATAAATTGCCTTTGCTCCACTAAATAACTTTTCACCCAATTTGAGCAAGTAACTCTTACTAAACTCAGTGGGCTACAATCAAAATAAGACATGAAAGTATGAGACAGATTGTAGAAAAAAAAAGAGTTCTAGTGGATGAGAGATGACCTATAGATCAAACGCAATCTCTACCAAAACTATGACTTTTTTTCATTGAAATACAAAAATATATTTAAATTGTATACACAACCAAAGAAGGCCAGTGATTTCTAAAACAACTTTGAATATCCAAAATAAAGCTGAAAACATGGCAATCTAGATTTCAAATTGTTTTAAAAAGCTGTGGTAATGAAAGCAGCTTGAGGAACTGGGCCTAGTCATGAACAAATGTAATCCTACCATTTCTGTAATCTCAGCACTCAAGAAGCTAAAGCAAGAAGGTCAGAACTTCAAAACTACCCTCAGCTACACAGCAAAATCCTATTTGGAAAAAAAAGAAAGGAAAAAAATAGAATCAGAGAAAATCTCTGCCAGGTATTTGTTTTTAAAATTATGGCTATCCAAAATATATACAAGAAGCCTAATATATATCCAAAGAAGTAATTCAATGAGCAAATGATTACTTTTCAAATAATAGATACAAATTACCAATAATTATATGAAAAACATATATATCTATCCATCAGAGAAATGCAAATCAATACTACATGGAGATTCTATCTCTCCCCATTCGGAAAGATGATATCAAGAAAAGAGAGAAAATTTGTGGCAAAGATTGAGATGGGATCTTATACATGGTTGGGGTATAAATTAATATAGCTACTATGGAAATCAGAAAGGGGGTTCCTGAACAAATCAACAATAGAACTACCATATACTTTTGTATAAATTGCAAAGGTGATCATAAAAGGAAAATAACCCATCATAGAAGACAATATATCTCTCACTGTTCAAAATCTATAAAAATTTTCTAACAGTCAGCAGCTTGAAACTACAATAATCTACTTTAAAAATGATCAGAGAACATGGATTGACACTTTTCCAAGGAAGGAGCACACACAAGTGGTCAGAAAGTAAATGGTAAAATTCTTGGGGCAGGAGAGACAGCTTAGCAGTCATGAGCTCTTACTGCTCTTGTAGAGGACCTGAGTTTGGTTCCCAGCACCTATGTCAGAGGGCTGGCATCCATCTATAATTCTAGCTTGAGAGCTACAACATCCTCCTCTGACCTCCACATACACACACAATCCTGCTTGCAGATGCACATGCATATATGTAATTAAAAATGAAAATATGAAGCCCATATGCTGTATCCTGGAAGTCAGGCCCATGTGTGCGCAGACCAACTCAGCTAACATCCTGGCCCAAATCTAATGCTTTGAGTCATTCCACCACAACATTTACTCCCATCTATGAGCTCCTGAAGTGAGTATAGGAGCTGGCCCTACAGATCAAGATGTCATTACTGAGTAGGGCCAGGCTTAGGCACACAGGCTACTCCCTAGCATTGAGCCTCTTTGTCTGCAGCCTGAGCTAGTTTTCCTGCTGGAAGGTGGAACACAAGGGGCAGTGCTTCTGTGTGCAGCCTATAAGCACAAAGGTTGAGCCTAGAAAACCTGAAAGTGGCTGATATTGAGGGCAGGGTGTTGCAAGACATCCAGGAGCTCTCACAGAACTTTGTCTAAGATGCCTACCTTACCCACATGCTCACCCTGATTCTGGACAACAGTAAGATATCCAAGATGAGTCTCAGTGATGGTCCAGTATTTATGGTGTGTCAGAAACAGATGACTTTGAAGAAGACTAACAACTCATTGCAATAAACATATTTGCATGTAAATATGTTTGGACACAAAAAAAATACTGTGTGTCAAATTGCAGTTTCCAATGACGAACAAATATGAGGTAGAGAGATGGGAAAGATGGAGGAAAGGAACAGTGAGTGGGTGGTGGTATAGAGAGCCAGAACTAGAGATGTGACAGGATTAATAGTTAGGAAAGAGCTGGGGGATCTGGGGTTAGGGGGAAGTGTCATTACCAAGTAGGTCCAACAGTGTAGTGTGCAACAGCTTGGAGCTCGTACTCTGAGTCATCCCCAGAACATGCTGCCCATCGCCATGATCTCTCTGGTTCTGACCAACAAAAGGATGTCCAAGATGAAGAATTATTCATTTTCTGGATTAGAACTTCTCAAAAGACCTCTATGATCAATGCTTCCCCTGGAGGCCACTTCTGTGGTCTGCTGTACCAGGCCTGATGAATCCTGAGGTTTATGTGAATGTCCATAGTCCTATGATAGTCAAGAGCTTTGTTGATGTTCCTGGCCACATACCACCTAAGGCCATGTGAATGTTCACAGTCTGTGCTGTAGCCTGAAACCAAGTTGATGTCCATGGGCCATGCTGCTTTGAGGGTTCATATTGATGTGAGTGGTCTCCACTCTCACTTCGTGGCCCACATTAGCACTGAAGGCTATACAAATGTTCATAGTTTGTACTGTAGCTTGAACCCATGTTGACATCGTGGGCTGTGCTACCAAGGGCCATTTTGGGGTCAGTGTCCTGTGCTGTTGCTGAGGGATGTGAAGGTGTCCATGGCCCATGCAGCAGCAGAGGACCATGTTGATGTCCACGGTCAGTACTGCCACCAGAGACCATGCTGAGGTCTGTGGCACATGGTTACAACTGAGACCATGTGGGTATCCATAGTCCGTGCTATCCCCAGAAACCCTGTCTAAGTCCACGATCTAGGCTCCCACTGACTCGAAAGGCAAGGACCTTACTTTTGTTTTGATACTTATGACTGTAGACTGACTCATTGTTAGGAAAGAAGGACATAAAGACTGCTATATGTAACCTACCATATGTAAGCACCAAGACAGAAAACTATCAATGAGAACTCTTAAAAATTGTAATAAAGATACTGAACTGTAGCTGTCCACAACTAATGGCTTCTAGGAGAGGAGTGGGTGAGCAAGGCTTCAGTTTTCCTTAAGAAGCTGCTGACCAGGACTCAGTGAGGATATTACCAATCAAAATTGCACTATTTTTTTCTTTATTTTTCTTCTTTTTTTTTTGTGGGGAGTGAGGAGTGGGGGGTGGGGGGGTGAGGAGGAGGACCCAAGGAGGGGTGGACCTGGAAGGACTGTGGCATGAGAGTGCTTGGATTTCATGATGTGAAATTCCCAAATAATTAATAAAAATATTATGAAAAAAAGATAACCTTTTAAAATGTTTCAAAATTCCTGTGGTCACCTGAGCATCAAAGGAATGTGTGATGGTTCATATATGATTGGCCCAGGAAGTGATCTCATTAGGAGGTGTGGCCTTGTTGGAGTAGGTGTGTCACTGTGGGTGTGGGCTTAAGACCCTCACCTTAGTTGCCTGGAAGTCAGTCTTCCACTAGGCGCCTTCAGATGTAGATGTAGAACTCTCAGCTCCTCCTGCACCATATCTGCCTGGATGCTGCCATGTTTCTGCCTTGATGACAATGGACTGAACCTCTGAGCCTGTAAGCCAACCCCAGTTAAATGTTGTCTTTTATAAAACTTGCATTGGTCATGGTGTCTGTTCACAGCATTAAAACCCTAACTAAGACAGAAGTTGGTACCAGGGACTGGGGTATTGCTGTGATAGGCCTGATCATGCTTTTGTTTGGAAGAATGTGGGTTTGGGGACTTTGGATTTGGAAAGCCACAGAATGCTTTAAGTGGGGCTTAATGGGCCAGCCTAGTCGGAATACGGAAGACAGTGGTGCTGAGGGTCATTTGAACTGTGTAGGCCTGTTGGCCCAAGAGGTTTCAGTGGAGAAGAACTTTAATATGTGGCTAAGAGACTGTTTTTGTGATGTTTTAGTGAAGAACAGGGCTGCTTTTTGCCATTGTCTGAAGAGACTCCCTAGGGCTAAGGTAAAGAGATTTATATTAATTGCATCTGCAAAGGAAGTCTCAAAAAAGCCCAACAAAGACTTTGTCCTCTGGTTAAGTCTGATGAAGAGAATTTTGAACAAACATAGCAAGATGAGAAAGGAAAAGTACAAAATATATAGTTTGAGTATTAAAGGGACTCCAGGAAGTGAAATGGAACTGAATTCTAGGATATTAAATTGAATTAAGGAAGTGGTGACCTTGAGGCAAGATTCCACCCAGCTAAATTTAGGTCTAGACTGGTAGTATATGCCTTTAATCCCAGGAGGAATGATAAACAGAATCTGAGTTCAAGGCCGGCCTAGAACAGAGCAAATTCTAGGTGAAGAAAAACTTAAATCCAGGCTTGATGGACTACACCTTTAATCCCAGTGCTTGGGAGACCTGCATGCAGATCTCTTGAGTTCAAAGTCAGTCTAAGAAGCAAGATTCAGGACAGCCAATTTAACCAGGGAAGGAGCTGGGAAAAGGGAAGCTAGTGATAACATAGTAGAACAAGGGGGCCAGTGTTCCAGCTCCTGCAAGCAGCAGAACTCAGCAGTTTTGGCCATGTGTCTCTGGCTTTACATTCAAGAGGAGAAGGAGAATACTGAGACAATTGATGCTGGTTAGCTGGAGCTAAGAAATTAGTGGTGATTAAGACAAGACCAGCATCACTTTGGTAATATCTTCTGGAAAGTGTTTTCTGAGAGCACAAAGAAGCTGTATTCCAGAGATAGCCAAGGTTGTATCTCATGCTGAAGCTGTACTTGGTAACATGTAAGAATCATCCAGGTGGTACTGGCTTTGAAGGCATGAAGGCATCATGAAGAACAGCTGAGGCTTGGTACTATGAGAGGCTATGGACAGCCACTGGTGAAAGTGCACCCTCAGTTGTAATTGACAGCCCAGAACTGATGGGGTCATACAAAGGAGTTGAGGCTTGGTAACATGAAAAGAGCCTATGAAAGGCTTTGGTGAAGCATAGTTGCAGTGGAAGACCCTAGCATATTGGAGATGCCAGTACATGGGATGACCACCAAGAACAGCAGTGGCAGCAGAGTGGATCAACCTGAACTTAGAGTGCTACAGTGGGCAGAGCTGGAGAAGTGACACCAGCTATTTGGAGATGTACAGAAGGTCACGTGTGGATCTCAGACATTGGAACAAGAAGCTGTGAAGCTGAAATTGACTTGGGGTACCCAAGATGTTAAAAATGCCAGAGCCACAGGATGCCTGCCAAGGAAAGCTGTTAACAGGGAGTGGAACAAGCCCAGGAGAAAGAACCTTGTTGCAGTCAACAAAGATGAAAAAGGAGTTGGATATCTGAAGACTGCTTTGCCATCAGACATGGAGATGCAGAGTTTGAACTTTGCCCAGCTGGTTTTCTGTCTTGCTTGGGGGATTACAGCTAAGTGATTGGATGAATCTCAAAAGAGACCTTGAACTTTGGACTTTTAACACTGTTGAGACTGCTATAGACTACAGGGACTTTGGCAGTTGGACTAAATGTATTTTGCATTATACTATGTTTAAGTATGGCCCCCATAGACTCATGTTTGAACAAGCCTATGGGGGCCAGGGAGTGGAATATGATAGTTTGTATATGATTGGCCCAGGAAGTGACCTTATTAGGAGGTGTGGCCTTGTTGGAGTAGGTGTGTCACTGTGGATGTGGGCTTAAGGACCTCCCCCTGGCTGCCTGGAAGTCAGTCTTCCACTAGGCACCTTCAGATGAAAATGTAGAACTCTCAGCTCCTCCTGCACCATATCTGCCTGGATGCTGCCATGTTTCTGTCTTGATGACAATGGACTGAACCTCTGAGCCTGTAAGCCAACCCCAGTTAAATGTTGTCTTTCATAAAACTTGCATTGGTCGTGGTATCTGTTCACAGCAGTGAAACCCTAACTAAGACAGAATGCAAATCGAAAGTGTATTGAGAAATCATATTTCTCCAGTTAAAATGGATATTATCAGAATGACTAAGTTCTGGTGAAGATGGGTGAGGGGAGGTAAATCTTGTCTACTTTTAGTGGGATTGTAAATTAGTATAGTAATTATGAAAAATAGGATAGGGATTTCCTAAAGTACTAAAGCAGAAGTACCATATGACCAGAAATTCCACTGATGGATAAATAATCAAAGGAATGAAATCAATATTTCAAAGAGATATCTTGGTTCCCATCGTAATTGCAGGACTATTCGCAACAGCCAGTAAATGGGGTCCGTCTAAGTGTTGATACATGACTATAAAGAAAACGTGGTTTGTCTACATATAATATTCAGCCTTACAAAGAAAGTTATGCCAATGTGCAACAAACAATGGATCTGAGAAAATATTATGGTAAGTGAAAGAATCAAGGTACAGAAAGACAGATACTACATTATCACCTATACATGGACTCTAAAACCTTGAACACATAGAACCAAAGTTTAAGGGTGCATACCAGAGGTTAAGGAGTTGCTGAGAACTTGTTTAAAATTTATAAACATTCAGTTTTAAAATGAGTATGTGTCACTGATAAAATGAACAGCATAGCCCGGAGACTGGTTAATTATACTGTATCATATCCTAAGTACTAAGTGTAGTCTTCAAGTGTTCTCACCATATACTCTTGCACAAAAGTAACTGTGGAGTGTAGATATGTGAATCAGCTTGAGTAGGGCAAGCATTTCAGTGTGTGTGTGTATACACAAAGCAAAAAAAAAAACATAAACGCATCATGACTCTTTTCTCTGGTGCCTCCTAGGCAGTAGGCTGTGTCAAGGTGAAGCTGAATACCTCCTTCCTAGCTACTGGCCTGTCAGAAACTCATTGAAGTGGATGATGAAAATGAATACCTCCTTCCTTGCCACAGAAGGAGCTGCTGGTGTTCAGGGTAATAAGCAGAAGTGTTATTTGGTCCAAATATGTGGTGGAAATAAAAATCATGGCTTCCTCATGAGGTGAGATATCTTGACTCATAGTATAGTGAACTTGCTATAGAGTGAGGGCAATTCTTATTACAGACAAATCAGAACTGGGGAGAGGAGTCCTAAGTGTGTTTGTGGATGCCAATCTGAGTTACTTTACTTGGTTATGGAAACACTGAAAGAGAGAAGGATATTGCTGGACCTACAGATGCTACTGTGCCTCAAAGATTTGGGCACAAAGAGCCAGCACGATCCAAAAGCTTTTCCATCTCTCTAAAGATGATATCCACAACTATACTGTCAGATAACTCTTAAACAAATAAAGTAAGCCCAGGACCAACACACCCAAGATTGAGTATCTTTTGTTTTTTGTTTTTTGTTTTCTTTGTTTTTTGTTTTTTGTATTTTTTTTTCCGAGACAGGGTTTCTCTGTGTAGTCCTGGCTGTCCTGGAACTCACTCTGTAGACCAGGCTGGCCTCGAACTCAGAAATCCGCCTGCCTCTGCCTCCCAAGTACTGGGATTACAGGCCTGTGCCACCACGCCCGACTATTGAGCATCTTTTAATTCCACATGTCCTGCAGCACAAATACCGAAGAAACAATGTACTAAGAAAAACAAGAGGTGCCGGACAGTGGTGGTGCATGCCTTTAATCCCAGCACTTGGGGGGCAGAGGCAGGCGGATTTCTGAGTTCGAGGCCAGCCTGGTCTACAGAGTGAGTCCTAGGATAGCCAGGGCTACACAGTGAAACCAAACCAACCAAACAAACAAAACAAAACAAAAAGCAAACAAAGAGACTGCCAACCTTTTGGCCAAAGAGAATAAAGGAAACCAAAGAAAAACATCAGGAACACATGCTAAGAGATGTAGGCTGATATACCTGAGAGCTCCTAATTTTAGAGATGAAGTCTTTAAGGCTAACAAATAAATGGTGAGACCTTGATTAAAAAGTTAGATACCTTGAATATATACATGTTTTGTTTTTCACTTAACCTCAGTAAAGTTGGATAAGAAATCAAAATAAATTGTAAGGCTTAAATCTGTCCAACATCAGTGTTTTTATTCAACTTCATCTAACTAGAAAACCAACACAGGGAATGCTGTATCAATAAAAATATTTTTTCATGGAGTCTTTCACGAACAAACAAAATTTCATTTTATATTTAAAGAACTGGGCAGAGTATTTCTTTCAGGAATGAACATTGTTCTTCATTGTGATCACTTGCTACAATGTGAAAAAAAAAACCTTGAAAAATCTATTTGTTCCCTCAAATACACGTTTTGTATTTTGTAAAAATTCATGATTCTTACATGGTTATATTCAGTCGGATTTGTGGTGCAAAGGACTCAGGTTCTTGGTGCTGTTATCAAGTAGATGGTTTCTTTGAAAACAGAACTCCTGGTCGATACATTTCTGCTCCACTAGCTGCTAAGGGTTCATTTCAGACTCACACTATGTATAATTCTGACCAAGAATTTCCAGGGAGGGAATGGCTGGCATGTTTGCTTCCTTGTTTCTGGATTTTGCAGAGTTAGATGATTTCAGTGGCAAACATGTAATTCACTCAGCGGGTAACATCATTTCACTTTCTCCAAGAAGGCCCTCATTATACGATCTGAAAGGAATGGATGCATATTTTATCAGTGTTTTTCATAAGCATGTCTTTTCAATCACAGGGTTTCCAGAAGGGTCAAGTATTGTCAAACATATTTTCCTAAAATTCTATTCACCAATATCACTTTAAGTAGATGTTCTTGTTTTAATTTCAGAAATTTTGCAGTTTAGACATTATTCACTCTATCAGTAAATACTGAGTAGCAGCTGTAAGCAAGTGCTGGCGTGGGGAATAAAACAGCCATGCTTTTTCTCTAAAGCTCACAATCCAGAAATGAGATATACTTTTAACCCATCAGTCCCAAGATGAAACATATATCAAAATTTCTGTACATCATAAATACCAGGTGAATGGCAAATGCAAAAGAATCAATGCGAGATAAATTAAAGTGATAAGAAAAAGAGAGAAGAAGGGTTGCTATCTTTGTGTTATACATGTACTCATTTTCTCTATTTAGTTTTGTTTTGTGGTGGTTTGTATTTCCACTGTCACTAAGTACCTGGTAAAATTAACATATAGGATGATTTGGGCTCATGGTTTCAGGGATTTCAGTTCATTATTCGCTTACTTCAAAGCCTTTAGTTAGGCAGACATCCTGATGGAAGACTGAGAGGAAAGCTGCTTACCTTTGGTCAACTTGGAACCAGAGACAGTGATATATGGGATACAGAGACAAGATATAGTCTTCAAAGCCATCTCCACAGTGACCTATTTCCATCCACTAAGCCCCACCTCCCAATAGTTCTTTCAGCTATGACTTCATCAATGGATTATGCTTTCATAATCAAGTCACTACTCAGTAGTGCCAAGAACTGGGGATCAAGACTTAAATACTTGAGTTACCTCTGTGTACTTAGACTCTCAATGATTATAATTTTTTAAAAAAATATCTGTACTGTTTGAATTAGAAATGTTCTCACCTGGATTTTGTGTTTTGAATATTTATTTCCCAGCTGGTGGTACTATTTTGGGAGGATGTGGAACCTGTAGGAAGTGGGATCAAGCTGATGGACATAAATCATTGGAAGTAGACTTTTGAAGGTATTATCGGGGACCCTGATTTTATCTTTGCTTTGTACTTCTTGGCGTTGTGTGATATGAATAGCCTTTGTCTCACAATCTATGTATGAATTGCTGGGAATTCCTTCCCTGCCACAATGGACTGAAATCCTCTGAAACTGAGAGCTCAAATAACTTTTCCTTCCCTTAAGTTGTCAGATGTGTTTCAGGCAGAGTGATGAAAAAGGAAGGAAGGAAGGGAGGAAGGAAAGAAAGAAAGAAAGAAAGAAAGAAAGAAAGAAAGAAAGAAAGGAAGGAAGGAAGGAAGGAAGGAAGGAAGGAAGGAAGGAAGGAAAATAGCCTGTGACTCTAAATCAGTGGCCTACCATAAATGTATAAGTTTTTATGACAGTGAATATGTACAGTTTCTGAGAAACTGGGGCCAGTGCTATGTATGTGGTATGTCATGTCCATACCCCCACACATGTAAGGGCAAGTACACACATTACATAAAATGTAATATAAATGTTTTAAAACCACAGAGAGTAAAACTAGTAAGATTTGGTACTTGATTAAATGAAATGGCAAAAAAATTAAGAATTTTAAACTAATTTATCACTTGTAAACCTAGTTGAATAGGAAATTCAATTTTCCTTTATGTAAGTTTTGGAATGTCAAACATTTCATTACCAAAGCTGTAAGGTAATCTGGCTTCAATCTCCAGTGCAAAAAAAAAAAATTTAAAGAACAAATAAACAAAACGCATTCCATAATAACATTCTCTCTCTCTCTCTCTCTCTCTCTCTCTCTCTCTCTCTCTCTCTCTCTCTCTCACACACACACACACACACACACACACACACTGCTCAACTGAACTGAGACTTTAGCTTTTAATGCTTTATTCTATTAATATGAAGCTGGCCAACACATTCAACAACAGAAAGGCCAGTACACCAAAACTCCTTTTAGTCATCACCCAGCTTCAACTCTTAGCAATACGAGGTGTCAGAATTTTAGTTTAACAACAGTACCTGCACTTACATTTTCCAGATAATCTAAATATCCATGGCTTCAATTTTTTTCGGAATCCTTAATAGTTTACATAAAGCCATGTGATCTGCAAAGGCAGCACAGTAAGTATATCCTGTATTTGATCCCAAGTACCAAAAGTATAGTACATTGGTACATATTTATAGATACACACAGACTAAGTATCCACAGTTTCTGATGGGTCTGGTCATACATTCTTATCTCATGTCCTGGGCCCACTACTTTGATACAAAGAGAGTTACTTAAGACCTATTCAACTAGGTTTACAAGTGAAACATTAGCTTTCTGAAAACTTGGATACCAGATAAGTAAGCTTCTTTTTAAAAAAATGTATTATTATATGTAAGTACACTGTAGCTGTCTTCAGACACTCCAGAAGAGGGCGTCAGATCTCATTATGGATGGTTGTGAGCCACCATGTGGTTGCTGGGATTTGAACTCAGGACCTCTGGAAGAGCAGTCAGTGCTCTTAACCACTGAGCTATCTCTCCAGTTCCAGTAAGTAGGCTTCTTGATGAGTTATTCTGATGCCTTAAGAGTAGATTATTAAGGAAATAGGATACTGAGTATTTTTGGCAGGATAAAAAACATCTGGAAAATGGAAAGATTCCCATGGGACATGAAGGTGGCCTTACCTGTCTGAGAATACTGCATGTTTAGGTATGTGCTGAAATAAAGGAACTTGGGAGAGAACAATCTAACAAGGAAAGATATGTTAGTTATATACAAGAGTCTTCATTTATTCATTCAGTGTGGTTGTTCTATTACATATAAGATACTAGATATACATAAAATGTCTCCATTTTTGTAAATCTTGATCTAATGGAGACCACAGATGTCATCCTTAGGATCTGTGATAGCTCTATAACAAGAAACTACTAATAAAACAAAAGATCAAGGAAGTGTCATACTCAAATGTCCAGTGCTAAAAATTAGAAAACAAAACTGTATTTGCACCCTAAATCATGACCACAATTATCAGAAATCAAAATCCTAAATGTAACCAATGACCAAGAAAATATATGGTGATTCATATGTGATTTATATGAGATTTATGCAGCCAGAAGATTGTTGTCAAAATATTTAATCCCAACCGAGGGTTTTTATGCTGCCTTTGACCATTTAGTTCCTGGATAAAGGACACACAACCTTTATATTTATAATGAGCCTTAATCAGCACAGGAGCTGGGCAGATAGCTATCCTCTATGCTATTATGTCTATTTCCCAGCCAATAATCCCATTATATAATTTACAATGTTTCCTCTGGACTGCTTTTAACTCCAATTAGCCAACCCACATGGCCATTATTTTATGATTTTTACCCCATGGTGACTTCTCTCCACGTTTTTTTTCTATTGTGGATCTCCTCCAACCCCAAGCCCCAGAAGCCTAAATGCCCCCCATGTCTCTTTTGCTCTGCTATTGGCTGTTGGTATCTTTATTCACTGATCAGGGATAACTTGGGGGGCAAGGTTACAGAGTATCCCCAGGTTCTACTCATGGTTTTTGAGAGAAACCAGTATTTAGCATACCAAAACATCAAAACTCAACAGAAGGTAAGTGCTGCTGGGCATACAGCCATGACAGGAGTTTTGCTTTTTTTATTTTTTGTAGTTTCACTTTTGAAACCAAAGACACCGTTAAATTTTAAGCCCAGGCTTCCAACAGTAAATTGTCATGATCACACCTATATGAGAAAACATGATCTTTCATAGAGTGTAAATATAGGTTGATTACACATTATCCAAAATGCGTGAAATTAGAAATGGTTTTGAGCTTCATTTTTCATTTAGATATATGTGAATGTACATCACAAGATATGTTGTTGTAGAATGAAGCCATATTTAAACACAAAAGCTATTTATGTTCTACGTATGCCACACACACCATAAAGATAATTATACTTTACATTATATTTTTTTATTTACTGATTTTTTTTCTCTGTGCATGAACATTGTTGTCTGCAAGTATATCTGTTCACCAAAAACATATCTGGTCCCCATAGATGCCAGAAGAGGGAGATGGATGCCCTGAGACAGAGTTAAATATGGCTGTTAACTACTATGTGGATGCTGGGATTTTTACCCTGGTCCTCTGAAAGAATAGTAAGTGCTCTTAACCAATGAACCATCTCTCTAATTCAATTGCACTGTTTTAAGATACAAGCATTTTGACTATGGTCTACGATATGAAGCCAAGCAGCATTTTTTTAAATCTTCATTGTCATATTTTCTTCATGGCATTTTTTATTTTGGAGCATTTCAGATTTGAGAATTGGGTCAAGTTCTGTCAGATCTGGGTGAGTGCATGTGGCGTACAGAGTTCAGGTAAATTGATGGATTTATGTTCGAGCAATCGGATGAGGATGGAGAGAATTTGATCCTGCAGTGTCTGAACTGAACTGGTTTGAAGAAATCCACTGAGATTTAAATATTAAGGCTCCCTGTGCCTGTTTTCTGGTCATTTAGCTGTTCAATCAATGGCTGAAGTTCTGGTATAGTGTAAAGGCTACATTAAAAATGGCTGTATCAGACATTGGTCATAAGATTATGCTCCAGTTGTGTTAAGAAGATAATAGCCACTGATCAATTCTTTCTTATCTATATATCTATATGTATTTCTATATATCAATATCTTGATATACATGTAGATATATACAGTTAGTTAAGTATAGTCTTAGCCTCAGTTAATCAACACAAGCTATCAGCTTCACATTTCAAAAAATAAAAGAAGTCATTAGCATACCACAAAAAAGTCTCTGGTGTACCAGGAAATAAACATCTTCTCAATATGGACCATCCACCCAATGACTAGGTTCTAAATATTGAAGAGCTGCTATTGAACTTCCAAGGATAAAAAACCCTACAGATATTCTAAGAAGTTTGACCGGTCAGTTTCAATGTATTGAAATGAGAAAGTAAGGGAAAGTCGATTGTCTTAGGTGTAAATAAAAACAGTTTAATGATTCCTTTTCCTAAATCAAAGAGTAGTCTGATTTCTTTCATGGTTTCAATGGTGTTTTTCCCCTCTGTTTTCAGATTTGTATAAGACAATCATCGATACAGGAGTAGGAGTCCTCCGATACTATGGTGTCTGAATAAGAACCCAAACATGTCTGCTCACAGGGGCTTTACTGTCCAGAGATGGGAGTAGAGTTTAGCATGTCAGAGTGTTCTACCACTAAGTACATATTTGTCTCATGAGGCTTAGTCAGCAGGCATGGTCCCAGTGGTCTGGTCACCTCCCTCTTCCATTAGGTTCCTGATGATCTGAGGCTTATCTTGTAGATCAGCATCCAGCTTCTTATCTTCTGTTTCCATCCCCGCCCAAAACCAGCTAGCCTCCTCAGCATCTTCCACCTTCACTAGTGTCCATGTTTGGATATAAAGCAAGTTTCTCAACATTGTCTGTGGTCCTTCATGATACATCACTGGAAATTCATGGAAAAACAACCTGGACCTGTAATAATAAACCTGGGTCAGCATCACTGCTTACAAGTGGAGAGTTGTTGGTCTGGTTTGTGTGAGAGTCTCTGGATGTGGGAACCAATATTTGTTTATTGAAGGATCTCCAAAGGTGTTTTGATAATGATAGATGTATTTCTTGGGATCCCTGGAAACCTTTGTGCTACTTAGAATTTTCATATTCTCAGCAAAGGAGATACAGGTTAGCTCATTACCTTCTATATTCCTCACAGGAAAGAATTTACTATTTCAGAGAGCATAACATTGAACTGAAGTACTCAATGTTGGCGGTTGGGTGGGTATAATATGATTTTCTGCTCACAATGATAACTACAATCTGTTGAGCATTTAGTACATGTTAGTCATCAAGAACAGCTTTTGCTATTTTAAAGTTTAATCCCGACACTGTCAAGAACATTTACGTTAAGAACAGGAGAAAAACAACAAAGAAATTAAGCAACTTGCCCAAGGGAAATGGTTTGCAACTCAAGGGTCATGACCCCTCCCCCCCAAGGGCGGTCACATATCAGCCTATATTCATATCAGATATTTACATTATGACTCATAACAGTAGCAAAATTACAGTTCTTAAGTAGCAATGAAAATAATTTTGTTGGAGTCATCACAACATTCAGAACTGTATTAAAGGGTTGGTATTAGGAAGATTGAGAACCACTAAGGGGAAGTTTTTAGCTCTTGGTCTGCCTGGTTCCAAAATTTATCCCATAGCCACATGGCTAGCATCTCATTAGAAATAAGAGGCACAGCTGAGAATCAAGTGAAGGTCTCTCATCTCTGCTGGGTTCTTTGAAGTTTGCTATAAGGTTTTCTACAGTAGTGACTAGACATCCTCTGTGGGATGATGCTGATGAGACCAGCACCAGCTGCCCACCATAAAAGATTCAATCTCTCAAGTGAATCTCATAAAAATGGCTGTGATAACAAACCTGAGGCAAATCCTAAGTGTTTTTACATCCTAGCTGCTTTTAGGTTGTTTCAGCATCGCAATTCTAGCTAAAGTCTGCATTTCTTCTATTTTGCTGTCATGCCATGACTCACTGTGAAAAACCCCACTGCAGACCTGAGATTGCCGGTCCTGCAGGTGAGTCTTTTGGCAGCAGTACAGATCCCTTGATGCCATTGTCTTCCTGACCAATGTAACTCCTGCAGTCTCCTCCCCATCTGTAAGCGGTATGCTCTGCTCACTGGCACAGCAAGTTGCTTTTGTTCAGGCTCAGAAGGAGTGGAATAAACACAGAAAAGGCAGCTTCTACTGCATCGCTGTTAAACTTCTGTAATCATGGCAAAATGCTCTGCAACTTATGAGAAGTTGATGCCTCTGTGGCAGAGTTTAGGAAATGAACAAGAAACAAAGCTTTTTTAAAAAAAAAATAAAAATAAACAGATGAGATTCCCATTGAGTTATTACCTTTTGGACCTGAAATTTCACTTCTACTGTATTCACTGGGGATCATTAATATACTAACTTTTATCCTACTATTCAAAGGCAACCTATAAGGTGGGGCAGTCTAAAAATCCTGTTGTAAAACACTGCTAATTGTTCTTAGAGTCTCCAGAGTCAAAATGAAATCTTTGTGGATGCTTTTCTTTGTAAAAGCAAACAGAGAAGATTTAAGAACAGACCTGGGTAACAGGATGTTTAAACCCAAGACTTAATGTCTGCATTTCCTATTTCCTTTCTTACAATACATGCAGTACATTTCATATTTTATATTGTATTGTGCAGTATCCTCAGTCCTCAGTAAAGCACATAGCACTTACCTGTCAGCAGGATTTACTACTGCAGAAATCAAATTGTGGCTCATTGCTTCCTGAATAACCACAAATTAGTATAAGGGAGTAAAGAATGCTATAAAGAAGGAAGGCTGTCCATTCAGCCTCAGAGTAGCTCCGTGCAGATGTCTGGAACTCTTCTTTGGCACCTTCTAGAATGCCTTTTCAATCCAATTTGTACAGTCAAAGGGATATGGAAATAGCCTGACAATGGCACTGAAATGACAAATAAGGCTGACTTGAGTTTTCTTTGTCACGTCTAGAGACACAAGCATAATTCCTTTTGAGGGAGAGTCCAGATGCAGAGGTTGATGCATTCAAAGTTGTTTCTGTTCACCCACAATGAAGCAGCATGGGAAAATGTGCTTTCCTCTAACTTTGTCCATCTCGAGACACACAGGTCTCTGGTTGCCCTTCTCCTGTCATCTCTGTGTACATTTGGACATTATCTTACAAAGCAAGTCAAGCTCTGAATGACAAGCTTTACAAAGGTAACTGTGACTTTCATTCTGTTCCAAATCTGAAAAGCAATTATCTCAAAGCTTTCCTCTGTGTCTTCAGGGTTAATCAAGAATCATGTCATGAGCAGATTATGGAAGTTTCTGGAAATGGCATCTAGTCTCCTAGATGTTGCTTTCTTTCCTTCCTCCCTCAGCTCTTCTGTATGGCCATAAGAAAAGAGAAGCTTGAAAGCTGTGTGGAAAATGCCACACACCAAACTCAACTGCAGGTCAAGTCTACAATTCTGACAGGCTCTGCTAAGGAAGGCAGTCATCTCAGCAAATCATTTAACTTAAAAAAAATCAAATTGGATGCTTGGATATACATACATACATATATATATATATATATATATATATATATATATATATATCTCCCTAGGTTTATTGCAGTCAGTAATAATGACCATAGAAATGAACTGGTGTCAGTACTTTCTAGAAGCATTAGCTTAGTTAGCTCTCAACTTATTCTTCTGAGGGAAAACATGGGATACAAGTACCAAAACCCATGTTTTGTCAGTATCCATCAGTATAGATACGGTTCTATAACTGGATGAGAATCAGATTCAATTATCAATTGCCCACATGTCAGATCAAACATTTTCTTTACCATCTGCTTGGAAATTTCTGACAGTAGAAAATGAATCTGACTAAATAAACATTTTCCTGATGTCTTTGGATAGACTCATACCTCTTATGTGATGGCTTTTCTCCTTTTCTACCCAGGTTTTCACCTGATACAATAGCTATTTCAAAAGCAGAATGCAGAAAAACAAAAATAGCAACTGGGCTGAAGAAAGAGTTACAGAAAAGTACACTGTTCTTTCACAAGAGAGAGTATTAATCAAAGCACAGTAGTGCATTATTGGGGGCAAGGAAATTTGCTCTCAAAACTGGGCTCATCTGTGTTTCCACTCCCAACTCTTTTTCCTCCAACCTCTCCTATTTCTTCCCCTTCTGCTGGCTGCATGGAATAAATCTTGTTGTGAAATAAGATGAGTCTGAATAGCAAAAGCATTAAGATTTCACATTCTGCAGCATAACAATGAACTGCCTTATGTTAGAATTCAAGCTTGTTAGTAAGGCTCACAAATATTATCATCTCCTGCCGTGGCAATTTACTACCCATCCCAGGAAAGTGGTTTTTCCTAGCAGAGCCAACATGAACCATGCCTCGCGAGCTGCAGATGGGATCTCTTCACTGCAGTTTTGCCTTCTGCACTGCACGGAGCCCAATTCATACTTGGAAGCAAATGTGTCAGCATCTGTGATAGATCACACAGAGGCATTGTGTTAATCACATGATAGGAAAGGTGGCTCAAAGGGGGAATTTCTTGTGGAGAGGCAAGGCTGTTCTAAGCAAAAGGACCAATGCCCAGGTCCAAGCCTGCAGAGCATATCAAGTGAATATGGGTGCAGCAGTGCAGTGTTTAAGTATGAGCAGGAGGCATGCAGGAGGTGTTTGTTCTTAGCTGATCTCAGCTGAACAACCCATTTATTCAGTAGCCTGGGAAGCTCCTGCTCCTCTCTATCCTGTGCTTTAATAAAACTCGCAGAGTTCAAGGGTAGGACTTGAAGTGCACATGGTAAATTTAGTAACCAGGAAAGACTGAGAAGATGGTGGGAAATTCATTTTGAGAATGCCAGACAAAGCCATCGCTGTCTTTCAGAGCCATCAATCTCTCCCTCTCCTCTCTTCTCCCCTCCGCTCCCTTTTCCCACCCTACCCACCTTTCTACTAGGAGTGGCTTAGAGCCTTTGAAAGAGCCAGGGAATAAATATAGTGTACTACTTCCAGAAAAAAGGAAAGGAGCAATCCAAGTGAGCAGTGCCTCGGGGGGTAAATTGTCCATGCTTGAGGGAAATAGGAAAATGTTTGTTTTTCTTTTTTCTCATATTAAATTTCCTGAGCCAATGTGTTAGCAATCTGAAGCTGTAGAAAAGGTGAGTACACAGACAGTAGGACTTTCTGTTCATCTGATTACTAGAATTACATTTTCAACTCTGAAAATCTAAGACATAGCACACTTCTAATCCTTACTGAGGGCTAATTGCTATGCCTAGTTAGGAGGCAGCTGAAGAAGCCTGTCTTAAAATTGACAGAGAGATCAGAGGAAAGATAATATGCTGATGAGAAAAACGTTTGCATTTTCCCTAACTCAAAAATAGTTTTCTAATAGAGGTTTTGACAGGCAAAGTTATCCTTTACAGGTCTCTGGAATAGAAATAGATGCTTTGATTTCTAATCCTGGAGTATGACCTGCAATGTATCATCAACTGTAGATTCTTTCTCTTAAAGGCCTAAAACCTAGGGTCACATAGGAATAAAAGCATATGTATATATAGACATATTTATCTGTGTGGAAAAATCAAATGACTAGTGCTAGTAGCAACAGGAACAATGCCCTTTCTTTCTTTCTTTCTTTCTTTCTTTCTTTCTCTTTCTCTTTCTTTCTTTCTTTCTTCCTTCCTTCCTTCCTTCCCTCCCTCCCTCCCTCCCTCCCTCCCTCCCCCTCCCTCCCTCCCTCCCTCTCCCCCCCTCCCTCCCTCCCTCCCTCCCTCCTTCCTTCCTTCCTTCCTTCCTTCCTTCCTTCCTTCCTTTCCTTTCTGTATTTCTTTTGTAAGATCTAAGAAGAAACAAAGTTGCTGCCATATCTTTAACAGAAAGAGGCAGAAAGGGTTCTGTTGTTGGGGCAGGGATTTCTCTCAGCTATCTCCTTATCACAGGAATATTGGCAAAGTGCTGTGATCCTGTTGGGGAGAGATGAGGAAGATTTTTCAGGAGTGCTTTGATTCTAGGAAATGAGGGACAAAGCACTGTGTTTTCAGACATGCTCAAGTCTCCTTTCCTCATCCCCTCAATGCTAGAAATCAAAACATGCACTTCTGTAGAGCCACTCACCTCAACAGCAAAATTTTGCCTAGAGTCTTTTACCACTTTGACATCATCCTATGTTTCTCCTTGTTTCTAAGCCATTCTCAAAAGAACCGTGGGGCCCAGACTCATCACCTTCAGTATCTATCTCCCAGCCATTTCCTTATTAAAATATTCTGCATTACCTTTGTATTCCTAGGGCTCCATGCAAGATGTCCCTAACACGGTATCTAGCAACCTGCTCACAATAAAATTCAAAGTGTTGCTTCGAATCTTGTTCAAATTCCTATCAACATCTGACATCTGTCTTTCAAACATATGATCCTATCAGTTTCCCTTTCACTGCCTTCTACTAGTTTTAATTGTCTGATGACTCCCTAGACTTTTTGCAAGATCTGTGACTGGTCGTAATTGAGGTGTTCCTAAAAAGCATATCTAGGTCAGGAGCTTTCTCACTCTTCATGTCCCTCTCAAGCTAGATCAAATGCATGCCCCTAAAATAGCTTCATCCTTGATTTACTTCTTGTGATCCAATCTCAGATGAATATCTAAATGATGCCTCCAACCTTAATTTTGAAGCAATCATTCTCCATAATGTGCTACTTTTTGGTTTCCTACTGTTAAAGGTGACATCACCAATCAGCATTGAGTGCTATCTCAGATTCTTTATCCTACCCACCTATGTAAACTGTTACATAGCAATTTCAAACCAATATAAGCATTCCATCAGCAAGGTTTCCTAAAGATGTAAATATGGCTCATAAGACTCAGGAAATTTTAAAGCTCTGAAAGCTCCCCAAACTTTACCAGATTCACAAATGTTCCACTATCTGTGGTTTTATATGCTGTGTGGACTTCTGGCGAGGTTAGACTGTATGACCAGGTGACCGACTTTCTAGTCTTAAAAGGTGGCAGGAGGAATGCAGCTTTCCTGAGTCACAACCTATGCTGTCATGGGCTTTTCAACAATGTAGCTGCCTGTAATCACCCACGTTTCTGTATGTAATCCCTCACAATATACCTTTAAGTAACGCCAATGAAGTTATTGATTTGCAAAGTTAGACTTTGGTGGAATTGTTACTTTGGGTTGTCTTTATTTCCCTATAGGTGGTAAATAGATATTTGTTCATGTATCCTCCAGGAAAATTCATACAACATAATCTATTTTAGAAGTAGTCTATCATGTAGTCCAGGATGGTCATTTCCTTTGACTCTAAACTTCTAATCTTCTCTTTACCTCCATCTCTCAAGTGTTAGGATTATAGGCATGTGCTATGTTTCCAGTTAATTTGGTGCTAGGTATGAAATACAGGTCTTTGTACATGTGGAACAACTACTCTATCATATTCACTACATCTTCATCTCCTCATTTCAGTCAACTCTTTCTCTCAAGTCTTTCCAATTCTCTCATATAACTTCATCTATAACAGCAAGAGCCTTGTCACTGTTTTTCTCTACCCACTTCTTGTCCTTGTAAGGATGGTTTTCCTGTACTCTGTTTAGAGCAGACTTTCCTACATGTTCCCCAAATGAAGTCACCCTTGTTTCCATCCTGCACATGACTTTATGTTATCTCTTGGTAAGGCCTAATTTTTTTATAATTTTTATTTTTATTTATTAATTTTTTTTTTGGTTTTTTTGAGACAGGGTTTCTCTGTGTAGCCCTGGCTGTCTTGGAACTCACTCTGTAGACCAGGCTGGCCTCAAACTCAGAAGTCTGCCTGCCTCTGCCTCCCAAGTGCTGGGATTACAGGTGTGTACCACCATGCCCGGCTCTATAATTTTTATTTTTAATGTGAAGATAATTTTCATGAAAAAAATTGATCATGGTTTTCTCTCCCTCATATCCTCCAAGATCCTTCCCATTTCCCCAGCCCATTCAACTCCATCTTTTCTTTCTTTCTCCCTTTAGAAAATAAAAGGACAAGTAAAAACAAATAAGTCAGATAAAAACAAAACAGAGGGCAAAACCACTACAAAAATCACATGCACATGCTAAGATATGTGGACACAAATGTGGAACCCACAAAAATACAAAATCGAGACTATAAAATATAAGTAATCAGTAAGATAAGAAAATGGCCAAGCAAAATAATGTAACACAAAAGGCATAGAATAAACATAAATGTCCAATGATAATTGCTTGACAAATAATATAGAGCATAGTAAGACCTAAATTTTTTAAGTCAGTTTATTAATTACTTCTGTGTGGTTGTAAGAAAAATACCAGCCAGAGCAACTTAAAGAAAGATTGTTCATTGGCTCACAGTTTCAGAGGGTTTAGTTCAACATTGTTCATCCTTGTGTGTTGGGCAGAACTGCATAGCCACTGAAATGGATAGAGAAGGAAGTTGTTTATCTCATGATTCAGATTGGAAGAAGAGGAAATACAGGAAAGGGCTATGGCAAAATATAGGTCTTAATGGCACACTCCAGTCATCTCCCTCTTCCAATTGGATGTCACTGCCTAGCTTTCTCCAACTCCTCAAAAGTGTCATTATATTATAAATCAATTGGAAGATTAATCTATTCACTAAGTCATAGCCCTCATGAATCCAGTTCTAGGGGATCTAATTTCAGCTTCCGACTCTGCAGGTACTAGGTACACAGGTTTCTATATATACATATATGCCAGTAAAAAAACAAAAAAAAAAAACTGTACACATTGTCTTAGCCAGTGTTCTACTGCTATGAAGAGACACCATAACCATAGCAACTCTTATGATGTATACATTCGTGGGCCTGCACTGTGGGGAAGTGAGAGGATACTTTTGTGGAATCAGTTCTTTCCTTTCACTTTATTGTGTTTTAATAAGGACACATCAAGAGTGTGTAACTTGCTGATCAATATCTTGGGTTCACTCAAGCCCATTTACTTTATTGAGACAGGGTCTCTACACATAGCTTTGGAACTCACTATGCAGACCAAGCTGGCCTAGGACTCACAGAAAGCTGCTTGCATCTGTTTCCCAAATTCTGGGATTAAAGGTGTGCACCACCATGCCTGGCTCTTGCAGCATAAACAAATAGAATGATCATTTCCACTCAATCAAGGGACAGGGAAAGATGGTCAAATTATTCACTGTTTTGTGTTTGTTTGTTTGTTTGTTTGTCCATTGAGCTAAATGAGGTATCTGACTAATGTGAACACTCTCCAATACAAAGTCTTACTGTGTAGTCCAACCTGGTATGAAGTTCATGTCCTCCTGCCTCCCAAGAGTTAATGTTACAGGCATAAACTGCCATGCTTAGATTATATGCCTTTCAAGAAGGAATAGCCTGATACATTTTTCCAGGTAAAGTGAATCCTCTCCTGCTGCTTTATTTCTAAACTACAAATGGAAATGAAAGAAAAGGAAAGAAGGAAAGAAAAAAGTCCCTCAGGCTGCAAAATGGATGCCAAATGGTAAAGATAAAGAAGAGAAATCAAAGTTGGCACCTGCATGTTTCTGACTGAGAAACATCTTTCCCTGTATCTGAACATATTTGATTTTGGAGCAACAAAGTTCTAGAGAATTCCAAATGGCATATTAAGCATGTATAATGCCATATTGTCTTCTGTACCTTTACAAAGGCACGCTGAGCTGTGTTCCTTTGAATGTTCACACATGTGGTTATTCGATGATTCAAAAGGAGGAGGAAAAAGAAACAGAAGGGAAAGGACCTTGAGGTGATATTAAGCACTGTGAAGCAAAATTGATCTCTTTCTGCAGTTTTTCTTCCAGGAAGCTGGTGTGCTCCACAGCATCGCCCAAAGCAGAAGCCAAATCACCTACACTTAATGGTTGTGCACATCAGCTGCAAAGGGCTTTCCAGAAGTTTCATAAAAACAAAAAGATGAATTCAGATAATAACAAGAAAATGAAATGGGAGGAAAATGAATGTTATAGTTCTGGAGAGTTGGATCAAGTTCAGAGCAAAGGCTGCCTTACTTCTCAATATCTTATTAGGATTGCACCCTTAATTATTAAATATGATAATGATTTATCTGCCTACATTTACAATGGGAATCAATATTTCCCCGAAAACAGCAATCGGTAAGAAGCAAATGTCATAAAGAAAGAGCGTCTGTGGTATTCATTTCCTACCCATTCAGACTCCCCACAGCCATGTGCTACTTTTCGGAGAAAGCGTATGGATATTGGTTTTCGTTTGTTTCGCCATGATCCCTTGTTTAGACAACAATGAACATCCTACAGTCAGGGTGAGTTTGACTATTTTCTTAGAACCTGGGTTCATATCTCCCTCACTGTCAGTTTTCTTTCTTCTTTGTCATCCTGGGATCTCTCCTTGTCAATGCAACTGTTTGTGTTAGTGTGTGTGTTCCCTGGTTTTACTTTTTTTTCCATTCATTTTATTTCACCCCAACTCTGCCCTACTCTGAAGCAATCTTCACTTTAGAATCTAACTAAGTCTTTCTTTGGCTCTAGTAGCTTCTTGTTTGCAGCCTCTGTGCATCTATATTTTTCTTGTCTTTCTCTTTGGTGAGTTTTCTTTGACCCTTTCCTGATTAAAGGTACTCTATTGTCTACCTAATCCTTTTCATGGCACATTGCCTCCACTCTTTTACCCCTCTCATTTGTCTCTCTTGTATCTCTGGACCATAATGTGTAATACGAACAGCATGGCAGACCAGCATTTCTCTCAGGGCCAGTCACATGTAATGTCCAATGTAGGTGAAGAGCACCAGAATGAATGACTGATTAAATGGTCTCTACTCAGATATTTTAATACTTATTATTTCACTGATTCCTGTTGAGATTAGAGGAAAGGCATGTTTCTGTCTGTGGTTTTGAGTGGTGGTTATAAACCAATGGTCCATGGACCAGAATAATAATTTCTCAGGTAACTTGTTGGATAGAAGTACATCGTTCCCTGGATACACCAATTCATGCTCCCTGACATTGCACTTATATGTTAGAATGATGTGCCTTAAACTTTCCTATGCATCAGAATCCCTAGGGATGCTTGTTAAAAATACAAATGTCTCGATCCTATCCAAGAATCAAACTTGAGGAGGGGGATGCTGGTATCTGTATTTCTAACAAGCTCCCCCGGGCATTCACAATGCTCAGTCAAAGTTGAAAATCTATCATTAGGGAAGAATTTCTGTGGGTTAAGCATTGATCTCCTCCTGGACCTCATTTAAAGTAAAAATACTTCTAGAAGAGCATCATAGTAAGAAACTAATGTCTTAGTATAAATGAGTTTACGATGAGGGTTCTTATTGGCATGAAGTAGAGCAATAAATATGTGTTTGGTGTACCCTGTGTGCAAGGCACCATACTTCCATAGTGCCTGGTTGTTAGCAAGTCCTCCATCTCTATGGATACATGAACTATGTTACTATTATAAGAATTGGGAACTTTCTGCTCACATTCACTTGATTTTGTACTAGGAATATTGTTTCCAGAGTATATACACCCAAATAAATTCTATTTTTATAGCTACAAAATGCTGGTAATATAAGTATGCCCCATAACACTATCTGTGACTTAAGTTATACAAAGCATTAATCACTGTTTATCTAAAATTCATAGTTGACTGTGTTCTGTGTTTTTTATATGTTAAATCATTAATCTTGCCCATGGGATGAGTAAAAGTCTTCATAGACCCATTGCTCCATGTTTTGCAATTTTTGAACTAAGAGGGAAATTTACCTGAGAGGAAACCTGAGTAGGTTTACCTTATAGGCTCAAAGTCCCTTTGTAGAGAGCCTAATTGGGGTGCCATGTCACCTGGCAGGAACTTGGCATTGCCTAATGTGAAGTTCCTCTCCCAACCTTTGAGCAGGATCTCCTGTGTTAGCCATAATCCCCTCCACCTAGGGTGGAGCGCTCAGACCAAGGTGAAGCTCACTGTTCTTCAAGGACCTGCAGTTTCCTGAGAAACACTAGCCACCTGTGAAGCAACTGGAGAAGCTTCCAGCCTTTGGGGAAAGGGTTTTCCTCTACCTATATGTTTGGAGTCCTCCATTAAACTTTGAGACCTTGAACAGCAATGTTGTCTTGGTCTCCATCTCTTTTTGTGGCCTTCCCATACATCCCCAGCTTCCCTTCCAGGTAACCCGTTTGATGTAACTGTGGGCAGTTACACCCTTAGGCAAATAACCCCAAGGACAAGTAATAGGGAAAACTCCTCAAACTATTTCACAACACCTCACCCTTAAACCCTTCAGTTCAGTAGTGTGTGAATTTTTTGTTCTTTTCATTTGCCTGAAGCCTGTAGTTTATTTCTCGGGTGGCTCTAAAATTACGTGCTAGTTATCTCATGCAGCACAGTGGTTGCCATGCCTCCTGTGGTCTTCACTGTAACTGTGAGATAGGTGCTGTGTTTCCCAGCTTACTATCACAAGCATGGCTGGGCACCAAAATAGGGACCACCGGTAGCAAAGGCAAGCTTCCCAACACACTGTTTAGCCTGGTACATTTGATTAGGGTCAATATTTTCATACCACTAAAGTGAAGCTGACATCTCAGTCCATGTTTGATTTAGCTATTAAAATATACTGACCTTAAATCATGAAAACAGAAGGACCTTTCTCCGCTAATGGTGTCTTTATCCAGCTCAACAAAAGGAAAAATGAAATATGGTTCTTTCACTCACTTTCTCTGCTTTATGAATGCACAAATAATGTGTTATTTCAGTAAACAGCAAGGCCAAGGACCAAGATAAAAGGCAGCATGCAGAAGGGAAAAAATCCCTCCCCTGAAACATCAATTAGAAACATTTACTAGTGGTATTCAACTGACAGTTCACATTTATTTCCAAGAAAACAGAAGGAAATCTCCTTAGGTTAGAACAGTTTAAAGCAGCAGGTTGGATGTAGTACTTCAGAGTAATTGCTAAAGACAAGTGACCTTTGGAATTTAGCATTAGTCAGTTGCAGGAAGAGAAAGGGAACATAAGTAAAAGACTAAAAGACCTGTTCAAAACTCATCTTTAGGTTTATTCAACAATCCTTCACTTTAAGCCAGTAACTCATAGGCCTATTGTCTCATAGGCTGAGCATAGTCTTTGAGTAGTTCTACTATACCTTTACGCGTGTGTGTGCGCGCGCGCGCACGCACACACACACACACACACACACACACACACATCTCTTACAGAAATGTTAACTTTCCAAATAAAGTGACAGAAGATAGGAATTCTGGAATGTGGATCTTTATGAGTCAGCACGTTTGAGGGAGAATCCTGTTTTATGTGTTCAGATGTTTCTATACATATTAACTAAGCCTGACCCTATAGCTTGTGAGATATACCTCTCCTTACTTATATGGTACAAATGAAATAGAGACACTCAATGTCTCTGCCTAGCTAGTGTCACTAAAGCAAGGTGTCTGCAGGGTCAGTTCTACCGGTTATTAAGCGAGTGTTGGCCAGGGCAGAAAATATATTAGAAGTTTCAGCTACATTAATAGGTAGGGAATAAAGTTACTATCATTCTCCTAGGCCTATTGTCTCATAGGCTGAGCATGGTCTTTGCATAGCTCTACTTTACCTTTCAGATTAGACCCCCCTACTTTCATATATTCGTATATACATATATACATATATACATTATATATATATGTCAGGATGAAGCCCAATATCAGCATACCTCCCATATCTTCAAGGTTGGTCTTTAGAGGTGAACCCTGTATACTTCTCTTCCATTATCATTCAAATCTTCATCACCTTGTAATAAGTTTTGTTTTCTTTTTTTTCTTCCAGAAATATTTTAGTAAAAGTTGGCCTTTTTCCAAGAAACACCCACTGCATATTCATCAGTAAAACAGAACTGTAACAAAATAGAAAATTTACCATACGGCTATAATTTAAAGAAAAAATGCAGACCCTGGAGCCCATTAGCCAAGTCCAATATTTAACCAAATTTTTCTTATGGCCCACCAGGAACCCAGACAGACAGCAGAGCAGAGCATGGTACACAGAACCATTGAGGTCACAGGTCTTGCAGAAGCACCTTCCTCAAAAGCCTGTGGGGTCCTCTCTGAGGAGGGATACTGATCCACTGCTTGAACTGTCTGATCTCTCTGAGGCTTTTGTGGTGGAATCTGAAAGTCAGGTTTAGATTTTGGACGGGGCTGTGACTCTGGCACTTTGACCACATGAGGTGGTGTCCCCGTCACTGGAATAGCCCCACGGGGAGGGAGGTTCTTACTAGTCACAGATGCGTAAGAAAATGTCCTCAAGTCCCCCTTTGCGGGGCCACATCTGCCGTGGCTGGGGAAGTGCTCTTCTGCACGTCCTCGGAGCAGCTTCTTCCAACGCAGGCTCAGGATTGTCCTCTTGAATGTCAGACACAGGTTCCGGCTCCGGCTCTGGCTCCGGCTCTGGTTCCGGTTCCACAACAGGCTCCTCTAAATGCTCTTCTAAGTCATTGCTGACAGTCTGATCCTAGAAGGTTCCAGAATCATCAGGCACCACCTCTGGTGTCTGTTGTCTTTCTTCAGGTTCTTCTGCTTCCTCCTCGGATTCCTTTTGAGGCTCTGTGACAAAGCCACCAGAGATCTCATCTTGGTGTCTGAAGATGTGGTTGTGAACACAGACTGTGTTGGCAGCAGAGCCCTCAGGAGCTAGGACAGAGGTCTGCAGGCTCCTCCGCAGAGCCTGGTTGTTGTTGGACAGGAGCCCCATCACTTGGACCACCACCCGGTCTTTCAGAGTCGTTGAGCCTGGTTGTTGTTGGACAGGAGCCCTGTCACTTGGACCACCACCCGGTCTTTCAGAGTTGTGTGAGCCTGGTTGTTGTTGGACAGGAACCCCATCACTTGGACCACCACCCGGTCTTTCAGAGTTGTGTGAGCCTGGTTGTTGTTGGACAGGAGCCCCGTCACTTGGACCACCACCCCGTCATTCAGAGTTGTGTTGTCAGCATCCACGTGGCGGATGTTGGTGTGGCAGTTGGTGAAGTTTTGTGACATCACTTTCCTGTGGATTTCCTTCTGCCTGGAGACTGCATCTGCTGGCTTCCTGTTGGAATCCAAGGCCCCGTGGGCATAGGAAGAGTTCTTTCCATAAAATCTGTGCAGCATATCTGGGGCCGGGTTCAGCAGGGTATAAAACTGTCACACAAACTCCCACCAGACCAGCAGAGAACTAGGCTTCTCCATAACCATCGCTTTGGTGGATTCAACCAGCACAGCTGAGCGGAAGGACAGGGCTGCTGCTGCGTGGGAGGAGGTGGTGACATCCCTCAAGCGATGCCCAAGTCTCTGTTTTCTACATATTGAATTATATGCCAATTCCCATCCTACACAATCATTTTCTGTGTCCGTTCTGTTGATTATCATCACAGATAGCCTTCACTCATTTCTCTTGTAAATATGCAGATGCTATTCCTTAAAATACATGGACTTAGTAGCTCAGTGGTAAAAAGTCCACTCAGCATGCCTCTCTTATTCTATCAATTGTCAGATCCATGCGGTGTAAACATTTGGTTTGGGGGTTGCTCAGATAGCTCCACATATAAAGGTTCTCATCACCAAACTGGCCAAGCTGAGCTCAATCCCCAGGACGCACATAGTAGAATGATAGAACTGACTCCTACAAGTTGTCCTCTGACCTCTACATGTATGCTGTGGCATGTACACACACACACACACACACACACACACACACACACACACCACATCACACAATAAATAAATAAATAAATAAATAAATAAATAAATAAATAAATAAATAAATAAATAGATTTAAAAGACCATTCTGGCTTAAGGAGATCCTCTAGACCCCAACATGTCATTTGCACCTATACTGAGAGGACATTTTTGTGTGCTGCTCTTTTAAGTAGAAATAAGTATATATTCTTGGTTGTGGGAGTTTTTCTGCATTTCTCAAATATTATATGATGAATTGCTTTTAGCTTTCCCACAAGCTTGGAGAATTCATGCCACTGATTTGTTTTACCTTATACATACATGTTCTGTGTTTTGGGAAATTTCTGAAATACCTTTGTATGGGACTGTCTGCCATTCTTACTAGTTCACAATAACCACAGAGGTTAGTAATGTTTTTAATGCTCTCCAGAACCAGCCCTCATGCTAAGTTCTTTTTATGCTTTATTCATTTAAGGTTTAGCACAAACCTTAAAATATAGACTTTATGTTCAAAGTTCCTTATCTGGCTTGTTTCTGTAACATGGTCACTGCCCAGCACTCAGGAGGTTCTCATATTTGCTGAATGAACACATGAAGATAAGTTCTATATTTAATCATGTGCTTTAAAAATGAAGCAAATGAGACCTTGAGACATGCCTAATGGCATACAAGTAGTAACAGGTGAGTCATGTATGGGTTTTTTTTTTAAAATATTTTTTATTTATTCCTGAGAATTTCATATAGACAGAAATAAAACACAATCATACATCCTCCTACTCTTATTTTCCCACACCAACGTGCCACAATTCTAAATTCATGTTATTTATCCTTTTTTTTAATTTTTATTTTCTATATGCTATGTTTACATTCCAAAGGCTTTCCCCTTTCCCAGTTACCCCCCACCATATGTCCCATAATTCCTCCCCCCCCCAATTTCTCTGTTCTGGGTCTATAGTACTGGATCCAATCTTTACAGGCCCAGGGTCCTCTCCTTTCTTCTTCTTGGGAGTCATTTGACTTGCTAATTGTGCCTTGAGTATTTAGGGCTTCTGGGCTCATTAATATCCACTTATCAGTGATTGCATTTCATGTGCATTCTTTTGTGATTGGGTTAGCTCACTTAGGATGATAGTTTCCAGATCTAACCATTTACCTACAAATTGCATAAGTTCATTATTTTTAATTGCTGAGTAGTACTCCATTGTATAAATATACCACATTTTCTGTATCCATTCCTCCTTTGAGGGATATCTGGGCTCCTTCCAATTTCTGGCTATTATAAACAAGGCTGCTATAAAAGTAGTGGAGCATGTGTCTTTATTGCATGCAGGGGAATCCTCTGGGTATATGCCCAGGAGTGGTATGCCAGGGTCCTCTGGAAGTGGCATGCCCAATTTTCTGAGGAACTGCCAGACTGATTTCCAGAGCGGTTTTACCATTTTGCAATCCCACCAACAGTGGAGGAGTGTTCCTCTTTCTCCACATCCTCGCCAGCACTTGTTGTCTCTCGAGTTTTTAATCTTAGCCATTCTGACTGGAGTGAGGTGGAATCTCAGGGTTGCTTTGATTTGCATTTCCCTGATGACTAATGATGTTGAACATCTCTTAAGGTGTTTCTCGGCCATCCGAATTTCTTCAGGTGAAAATTCTTTGTTTAGCTCTGTACCCCATTTTTTGATAGGGTTATTTGGTTCTTTGGGGTCTAACTTCTTGAGTTCTTTGTATATATTGGATATTAGCCCTCTGTCGGATGTGGGGTTGGTGAAGATCTTTTCCCACTTTGTTGGTTGCCGTTTTGTCCTTCTGACAGTGTCCTTTGCCTTACAGAAACTTTGTAATTTTATGAGGTCCCATTTGTCAATTCTTGATCTTAGAGCATAAGCTATTGGTGTTCTGTTCAGGAACTTTCCCCCTGTGCCCATGTCCTCCAGGGTCTTCCCAAGTTTCTTTTCTAATAGTTTCAGTGTGTCTGGATTTATGTGGAGGTCCTTGATCCACTTGGAGTTGATCTTAGTGCAAGGAGATAAGAGTGGGTCAATTCGCATTCTTCTGCATGTTGACCTCCAGTTGAACCAACACCATTTGTTGAAAAGGCTATCTTTTTTCCACTGGATGGTTGTGGCTCCTTTATCAAAGATCAAGTGACCATAAGTCTGTGGGTTCATTTCTGGGTCTTCAATCCTATTCCATTGATCTACCTGCCTGTTGCCCTACCAATACCATGCAGTTTTTAACACAATTGCTCTGTAGTACAGCTTGAGGTCAGGGATATTGATTTCCCCAGAAGTCCTTTTATTGTTGAGAATAGTTTTAGCTATGGACAATCAGTACTGCTTATATTGACTATGCATGGGGATATCCACTAGATCAATGAAAATCTACCAGTGCTCACATAATAAAAAAAAAGGTGATTCTACTTCCTCCAGCCTCTCCAGTAGCTCCTTAGTAAGCGATAAGGACTGAAAAGCACATCACCCCTGTCTTAAGGTTTCTATTCCTGCACAAACATCATGACCACGAAGCAAGTTGGGGAGGAAAGGGTTTCTTCAGCTTACACTTCCACACAGTTCTTCATTATCAAAGGAAGTCAGGACTGGAACTCAAGCAGGTCAGGAAGCAGGAGCTGATGCAGAGGCCATGGAGGGATGTTTCTTACTGGCTTGCTTCCCCTGGCTTGCTCAGCCTGCTCTCTTATAGAAGCTAAGAGTACCAGTCCAGAGATGGTACCACCCACAATGGGCCCTCCCCCCTTGATCACTAATTGAGAAAATGCCCCACAACTGGATCTCATGGAGGCACTTCCCCAACTGAAGCTCCTTTCTCTGTGATAACTCCAGCCTGTGTCAAGTGGACACACAAAACCAGCCAGTACAACCCCCATCTGTGCTAGAATTTTGGCTGTATTGATCTTCTTTGGATAAGTAACAATGCTTTGAGTGCATGAGTATAGTGGTCATGTCAAGTTCAGAGTGTATTTCACAGCACTCCTCCCCATCCAGCTCTTACATTCCTTCTGTCTTTTTCACAATGTTCCCTAAGCCTTGGGCTAGTAGGGCTAGTAACAGATCAAGATGTTCCATTGAAGGCTGAGTATTCAGTCTCTGACACTCAGGACTTTGACCAGATGCATCTCTGCATCTACTGTTGACCATCACATTAAAATATCCTTCTCTGAGATTGAGAGCAACCTCATCTGTGGTTGCTAATGTACATATTTGGAGTGCAATTTGACAACATGGCCATTTAACAAAACAACCCAGCTTTGGACAGGATTATAGAAACAGGCATGAAATTCATTCTTCTGGAGTAGTCCTCAATGCAAATCAGAACCCTGCCGGCTATTCCATAGCAGATACAGGCTATAGAACCCTGTCTGCTATCCCATAGCAGATACAGGATATAGAACCTTGTCTCCCATTCCATAACAGATACATGCTATTGCAACAATGGACCCATGTTGCCTAGTGGGTCTGTATTGTAGTATGTAGAGTCTAGCACTGAGTAAAGTCACGGATGTCTTCTGTCCTCACAGCATCTTCTGCAACTATGAAAGCTAAAGACTGAGATTTTAATCACTCTTAGACCTGAGTTTTTAGCTACTGTGATATTCTATGCCCCACTTCAATAAATGATTCTCACTCATTGCCTACTTACCAACTTCTTGATCTTCACTAGAGAATCCTGATTGAGAGCTCCAAAGCATGCCTAACTGTATTTGGTGACTCCTCCCGCCTTTAATTTCAAAACTCTGGAGGTGGAGACTGCAGATCTCTATTGGTTCAAAGGCCACCTTGTTTTACCTAACAAATTCCAGATCCCATTCCAGAAAACAAAACAAAACCAACCAAACAAGCATGCTTACAAACCCTTAATATATCAAAGGCACACTATCAAGATGATCATCTCTTTGAGGAGCTATCTACTAAGTAGCTCTTGGGTTAACATACTTCTATATGGTCACTCTAGATCTTAGAGTCTAGGAGATGACAAGTGACAATCTTAAGCAATATTGCATGCACTGAAGGGATGCTCTTATTTAAGACTTTTAATCTGGACATTGTGAGACTCAGTCACTTTTTTATTTAGCATATTACTAAAGCAATATAGTAGCATACAGTATGGAACAATGCACTGAGAAGAAACATCACATAAGACAGAACACCATGCAGGCTTCAGTCAGGGAAGAGGGTGGTATAACATCAAACCTGGCTAGTCCCTACCCTTTGTGCTTGAGTTTTAATTGAAGAGCTAAGGCAACTTAGAGTGAAATCAATTCCATTAAACATGAGCTGTCACAAAGCTGTCTATGATCAACTGCCCGATGAATAGTTCAGTCAATGAAAATCATGGAACATCCATGTGGACTGAGAAAAGGTCTCCTTGCTTAGTTGACATCTCAGGAATTTCTGTCCTTGTCTCCTGATATCCTACCCACTCTTGTCAAAACAAAACCCCAATAGTGTCTTTTGCAAACAGGCTTCTGATAGTTCTCCACTGAGAGTAGCAGCTTTACTCCAGGATGAAGCAATGAAGTAGCCTTCAGCTAGAGATGTCCCTTTTTTGGGTTTTGTTTTTCTGCTTAGAAAAAAGATTATAAAATGTACCTCTTCCAAATTTTATATATTCAGTTTGCCTATTACAAATTCTAATCTTAGACTCTTTTCTCAGCCAATTGAAATGAATTCTAGAAATTTTTATTTAAAAAATAATTAAAATGTTTTGCATTTTGGAATATTTATGCATAACATCAGCTTCAAAATAATTCAAAAGACCTAGCTGGATAGGATATAAATGCACAAGACTGACAATGGACAGTTAATTATGGAGGCAGAGTGATCAATATCTTGGAGTTCTTTGCAATATTTTCTCATTTGTTTATGTTTGAATTCTTTTGTAATAAAAAGTTTAATAAAACTGAAAGCCAAAATGTTTCCAAAGTCCCCCAGGTAATTTAGATGCAGCTGGTTTGCAGACTGGCATTAGGGAGTCTTTAGACAAGATTATCTCTCAAAGCTTTTCCAGATAAAGCACAGTGTTTCTTTATGAGGAGGATGAGACTTGAATAGGGCCAATCAGGACTTTCCATCTTGGCCAAGGATATATGTTAGTTTTCCTCTGGATGAATTTAGATGTAACCATCAAAGGTGGAAGCAGAAACATGAAAAAGAAATACTGGCTGTTATTCCGCATAGCACTAAACCCTAGGATGCAAAGTGCTGGCAGGAGAAGGTGATAAATAGAAGCCTTTCCAATCAAGATAACCAGTAAGCCTTCAGCCAAGAGGCTCTTTTGGAGCAGCTAGTAATGGCGTCATTCAAATCAAAACAAAGAGTGATGATGTTAATACCTTGTAGCTTTCTTCTAAGTGCATCTACACTGTTCCGCTTGAAGCTCATATTTTACCCTTGGGGTAAAGGAAGGAGTCTGCCTAAGTTGTTCTAGGATTTGGGGGGGGGCATGGCAGTTTTTATCATTCTCATTTTACAAGTGCGGTCACAGAAGTTCAAAGAAATTCAGTCAAAATTTCTTGTAAGCCATTTGGATCTGTAGGATAGATGAAACTACCAGTTTTTTTTTAAAGTCTTGGAACAGATTTCACCAGTCCTGAAACAATGATATTCTAAGATACTTTTTTTTTCAGGGTTAGAAGGTTTTATGTTTCAAAAGTCAGTATGAGGCATCAGATTTTTTGTTTAACTTAGGCAGTCTTTATGGTCCTGTGATAATAGCTGTTAGAAAAATAGAGTCTTAGGAATTATTGCAGAAAGTAAAGGAAACAATGATGTTGTTTCAGAGCTGCCAAAAGACATACATTTAATAAATTCTAAACATACAAAGTCTATTGAAGCCCTTCTTTATTCGAAAATATTTGAGAACTGTTTTCCAATTGAAACATGGTTTGTTAATTATGGTTTTGGATATAAGTTTCTGTGGCCAGGGTTTTAAATGATTATATGAAGCTTTTCTTCAACTAATCTCTATGTGTGTCATTTTGTCAATCAAATTCTTTATCCATATCACCTAGACATTGCCCTGTAATCTCTACAATCATTAGGAAACTTTTGTGCGCACAACAGATTCATAGTGTTGACACAGGAAATAGCAGTAACTCTGAAGAATATATCAACTATGAATGATATATTTTTCAAATTAATTGATGGGTAAAGCTTTTCTTATAGAAAGTAAGTTTGCCATGCAAATAAGATCAGAGTGGGAATGAGGAGACTTGCTTTTAGCTCAGTCTTTATTTGATCTTCATTCAAGACTAGACTTCAGAAAAAAATTAAAAAGTTGATCCATCTATTACCTAGCATGATATTACAAAAACTAGTGGTGAGTTTGTATCTTGGTGAATGAGAGTTTATCATCAAAATAACAGACCATACAAACTTCATAAAGAAATTGTCCATTGCTTATTGTGCAACAGTTATACTGTGTCTCAATCCTCTCCTGCTGTGCTATAAAGTTACTGAATAGTCTATCTTTGATCAATGTGCTAGTGTTTATAAATCTGATGAAGAAACTCATTGAGTGTAACAATCTGACTTGATAGTACGTGTGTGTGTGTGTGTGTGTGTGTATGTGTGTGTGTGTGTTTGTGTGTGTGTGAGAGAGAGAGAGAGAGAGAGAGAGAGAGAGAGAGAGAGAGAGAGAATGAATCATGGAAGCCAGGTGACTTTAACTATATCTTTTCAGGCATCATTCTCCTGTCTGTCTGTCTGTCTGTTTGTTTGTTTGTTTGTTTGTTTGTTTGTTTTTGAGATGGGGGTCTATCCATTGCCTGGAACTCACCAAGTAGTTAGGGTCCTTGGAGAGCAAGCCCTAGAGATCAGCCTGTTTCTGTTTCTGCCTTACCAGCACTGGTGTTATAGGCCAGTGTACTACCTATAGGGATCAAACTCAGGTCCTCAAGTTTGCAATGTAAATATTTTACTGACTTGATCTGTCTTCCAAGCCTTGATTGGGTAGAATTGTTATACCAGAGTACTTCGCAGGTCACTAGTGAGTCTTTAAAGTTTGCCTTTGGATTCTGTGTCTATCCACAGTTATCTCTGATGGAGTACCTGGGCTAGGTAATAACACATTAGCTGACTTTGCTGATTACCTTATTTTAGAAGCTCTCTATGCATATGTCACAGTTAGCTTCATCTATCAGTCATGTTGACATAAAGTCCCCTGGGGATGGGGAAAGTCTACTGCAGAATTGTTCAGATTACACTGGCCTGTGTCTGTATCTGGAGGCATTTTCTCAATTTCAAATTGATGTAGGAGGGCACTGCCTACTATGAGTGGTGCTATCCCTAGGCTAGTAGGCCTAAGACAGGTACCAAGCAAGCCAGAGGGAATAAGTCAGTAAGCATAGCTCCTTTAGGTCTCTGCTTCAGTTTCTATCTCTAGGTTCCTGCTTTGGAATCCCTATATGATAGACTTGTAAAAAATAAATAAAATATACTTTTGTCTTTCCTAAGTTTGTTTTTGAAACAAATAAACTTTTTTTCTCTCCTAAGAGGTTTTTGGTCAGAGTGTTTTATCACAGCCATAGTAACTGTGTTAGAACAGTGTATTTTAATGGAGTTTAAAGAAAAGACATAGACAACAAAGAATTGTATCTAGTGAATACTTCCTAAACATTTTCTAAATGAACTTGTAGCAAACATGGAGATTGTTTTACATAAGAGAAGAAGCTTAAAATTTGTATAAAGCAAAGCCTGAATATAAAGAAAGAAATTTCCAATCAGCCTCTGAATGGTAGAGACCAATGGGAATATGAGCAAGGAAGCAGAAGGTGAGGTTGAGATTATCTGCAAACTATGGCACTTCGGCAGGACATTTCATCTTTTACATTTTCAGAATACCCCCATTGTTTGGATATTTATCCCATTTGCCAATTATAAGTAAAATGGGAAAATCAGAATGCACACACAAAAGCAAGCTCATTTGAAGAACCATGACATTAAAAGAGCTTTACCAATCCTAAAAAAAATAGCACCTAAGTCACCCATTTCTACAGGTCCTGCCAACATCATCTCAGATGTTGAAGACTATCACTAATTTCACCTTTTAAAGGACAGTTTAACAGTCCCCCAATTGAAAGTGGAGAGAAATCCAAATAGCAGAATATTTCCACAAGTAAATTAATACTGAGAACAATCACCTTTATGCTTTTCCTATGGCATCCATTTCCTCAGCTCGGCCATATGGCTAGCATGTGGTAATAAAATGTTTGGAGAATTATGACCAACTAGAAACCATTTGGGCTGTCAGTAGTGCAGTAGTTCAGGTTTGCACTGAACAAGAGCTTTGGCATGCTATGCTGTCATCCACCCGGAGTTACAGGATTGATGTGAAGATTATCTATGTTAAAGCATGGGAAACCTATTGTTCTCTCCACCTGAGACTTTGAAAGTCACCCCACGGGCCAAATGTCTGGAATATTTTCGTACCTATTATTTCATGGTGACAAACTCAGAGACAGGGAATTAATCTATTTTCCCTTCCGGACATCTAAGTGCTTGAGCTGCAGCTTCCCTGGGTGCTGTGGTGACTCTGCTGTACAGTACTGATTTGTTTTTTATATAGAAATATGAAGAGCATCTGGTACCAAGACACAGAACATTGAAGCTGGAAATATGGCTCCACAGTTAAAAGAACTTGCTGCTTTTGCAGACGACCTGGATTCGGTTGCCGGTGCTTATATTATAGCTCACAATCACCAGTAATTCCAGCTCCAGGGGATCTAGCATATTCTTCTGGACTCCTGGAGCACTGCTTATGTGATACACAAATATTTGTGTAAGCAAAACAATCACACATACAATAAAAATAAATCTCGAGAAGATGAAAACTGCATGGCATACCACCCTTGTCACCCATCACTAGCAACATTTTTTTTTATTATGTCTTAGTTTTACTGCAAGGGCGGTAATTACACACATATAAGAAAGAGTGGGTTGGATAATTTAAAGTAAAATTGTTACATGTTTAGCTCTGGAGATTCCTAATACTAACTAACAAGGTTTAACAATATTGCACTTCAACTCAGTGACTTAAACAAGAATATCATTATTACCATCTGGTGTCTGGGTAGCTTCTATGGAAATGCTAATTACTTGGTACAAAGCTTAACAGGCAGGGTCATCATGTTGTGCTCGCTTTATTCCTATCCTTTAGCTGGCAGAATTATCCTAATAAAACATTACATATTGGATGTATCAAATAATATTTCCTTGACTAAGGCATTCCCTATAAGGGTGTTAATGCTTATGCTACAGACACGCTCCCATAGGGAGTTGGGATAATATTTTTTTCTGAAGAAAGTCAGAAGAAAATTTGAATCGATGTTGTCTTTCCTAAAAAAGAGTACAGTGTTCAGTTAGAGCAGTCACAACAAAAGAATTTATTAAGCACTTGCTGCCTACTGTTCAGTATGGTAGATGCTGATTAGATAATGTCAAACTAAAGTAAGTATGCTTTAGGCTTTTAGGGTCCTTACCATCCTGAAGAAAAATGGCCTTTCCCTAAACAATAGCATCACAGTAACAATTGTCTAATCAGAAACACATTGAGTATTATGGAGGAAAGAACCATGATTCTCTGAGCAAAGGAAGCTGACCTAGAGTAGGATGCTGGAGAACACCTCTCTGGAAGAAACATTTGAGAAAATGATGAGTAAAGAAAGGTTGCCTTAGAGTGGGAGTGTGGCGGTCGAGAGAAGTATTGTGACTTGGGTATGAATCATCCCACATATGGTTCATATGTTTAAAGACAGGCCCCAGCTGTCTTTGGATCCAACCATAGAGAGGTAAGTGGATCATAAGAGCAACAGTTACATCAATGAATTAACACTCACATTATGATTTCCTAGCCAACTGGGAAGTTAGGAGATGTGGCCTACTTAGAAGAGCTAAAGCATGTGTCTTTATTGCATGTAGGGGAATCCTCTGGGTATATGCCCAGGAGTGGTATGACAGGGTCCTCTGCAAGTGTCCTGCCCAATTTTCTGAGGAACTGCCAGACTGATTTCCAGAGCAGTTGTACCATCTTGCAATCCCACCAACAGTGGAGGAGTGTTCCTCTTTCTCCACATCCTCTCCAGCACCTGTTGTCTCTTGAGTTTTTAATCTTAGCCATTCTGACTGGTATTAGGTAGAATCTCAGGGTTGTGTTGATTTGCATTTCCCTGATGACTAATGATGTTGAACATCTCTTAAGGTGTTTCTCGGCCATACGAATTTCTTCAGGTGAAAATTCTTTGTTTAGCTCTGTACCCCATTTTTTGATAGGGTTATTTGGTTCTTTGGGGTCTAACTTCTTGAGTTCTTTGTATATATTGGATATTAGCCCTCTGTTGGATGTGGGGTTGGTGAAGATCTTTTCCCAATTTGCTGGTTGCCGTTTTGTCCTTCTGACAGTGTCCTTTGCCTTACAGAAACTTTGTAATTTTATGAGGTCCCATTTGTCAATTCTTGATCTTAGAGCATAAGCTATTGGTGTTCTGTTCAGGAACTTTCCCCCTGTGCCCATGTCCTCCAGGGTCTTCCCCAGTTTCCTTTCTATTAGTTTCAGTGTGTCTGGCTTTATGTGGAGGTCCTTGATCCACTTGGAGTTGATCTTAGTACAAGGTGATAAGAGTGGGTCAATTCGCATTCTTCTACATGTTGACCTCCAGTTGAACCAGCACCATTTGTTGAAAAGGCTATCTTTTTTCCATGTGGTATATTTATACAATGGAGTACTACTCAGCAATTAAAAATAATGAATTCATGCAATTTGTAGGCAAATGGTTAGATCTGGAAAATATCATCCTAAGTGAGTTAACCCACTCACAAAAGAATACACATGAAATACAATCACTGGTAAGTGGATATTAATGAGCCCAGAAGCTCTGAATACTCAAGACACAATTAGCAAATCAAAAGATTCCCAAGAAGAAGGAAGGATAGGACCCTGGTCCTGAAAGGACTGGACTGGATCCAGTTTTGTTGGAGGGTACCAGAACAGAGAAATGGGGGGGCGGTGATTGGGGAATGGGCAGGGGGGAGAGGAATTATGGGACATATGGTGAGGGGGGAACTGGGAAAGGTAAAAGCCTTTGGAATGTAAACAAAGAATATAGAAAATAAAATAAAAGAAGAGCTAAAGCACAGGGGGCACAATTTTCAAGGGCCACTTGAATTTAGTCTCTTCCTCTCTATCTCTCATTGTTTCCTGAGTACTATGAGGTCGCATAAAGTTTTTATGCCATGTGCTCTTGGTACCATAAATTCTATCTCACCACAGGTGTACTTCAATAGAGAAAACTGACTGTAGATTAATGCCTCTGAAGTAGTGAACCCAAATAAATCTTTTCTCCTTCTACATTTTTCTCTTGGATATTTGTCATACCACCACCACCAACAACAACAACAACAACAACCCAACACAAGAAAAAAACATTGAGAAAAACATTTATAAGTGAGAGAAGTATACAGGTAGACTCCATGACAGGAGAAATCGCCTCCAAACTGAGGAACTAAACTAAAGCATTCGAGTAAAATAGAGATGAGACTAAAGAGATAGACAAGGCTTATCTGATAAGCCTTGTAGACCATCATGTAGTACATGGCTGTTTCCTTAAAATTCATGAGAGAAAAGTATTGAAAGGCATTGTTGGTTAGTGACTTGACAGATTTTTTTTTAATTTATCTTTTGTATATATGTGTCCCAGCTGCATGTATGCATATCTACCATGTGCATGTCTGGTGCCCTGAGAGGCCAAAACAGGGACTCAGCTCCCTTGTTAATTGCGGTAACAGGCAGTTCTGAGCTGCCATGTGTGTGTTGGGGAAAGAATACTGGCAAGTGTTTTTAATCACTGAGCCATTTCTCCGGGCTAGATTGTAATTTTTTAAACCACGGATGTATCTACATGGAAAGGAACTAACTGGGCCGCAAGAGTGGACATGGCGAAATTAGATAGGAGGGTAGAGAAATAATGCAAGTGAAAGAAAAAAAATGGTAACTGAGGTCCTGAGTGGACTAATCAAGGAACTTTCAGTCAATGAATAAATCAGCAAAGAATTACTTGGCACCTATCTCAGTGTGCATGGCTGGCTCAACCCATCATCTTGAAGGGAGAGTCATCTTCAGTCTTCCACCTTCTTTTTTTGGCACCCTGGCTTCTGTCCAATTACCAAGCATCCCAATATAATGGGGCTGAGTTAATAAGGTGTTACTTTATTAAAAGTATTAGCATTTAAGGGAATAAGGAGAAAGAACTGACTCAAGGGAAATTAAATAGTGGTTTTTGTTTCTATAGAAGAGCATTTGTCAATCTATGATACAAAAAAAAATAGTTAAACATCCCAAAGAAATGTAATGGGTGGAAGAGGCCTTATTAAAATCAAAAATTCTAGGCTCTATCTTAAATACAATTTAAAATCTGAAATCTTGATTAGAATTTGGAGTGGAGTTAGTCAAGCAATAGTGCTGAACATTAACATCTGAAGAATATTACTTATAAGGGTAATTTGGAGATTGATTTTTTTTAAGACCAGAAAAAATTACTTTTAGAAGAATAGAGAGAGCTTTGATTCTTGTTTGAGAGTGGTCCCGTGAAAATGTAAAGAATTAGCCATTTGGAGCTAAGGAACAAGAAAATGCACTGATTTGATAGGTGGGATGAGCTTGGTTGGGATCACCTTGAGTTAGGTGGGATCATCTTGAGTGTGAGAAAACAAAAGAGAAGGTACAGCATGCTCACAGAGCAGTCCTGCTATGCCTGGCTTATGTGAAATAAAGCAGTTTCTGTGATCCCTGAGTCCTGGCGTGTTCTCTCTCTCTCTCTCTCTCTCTCTCTCTCTCTCTCTCTCTCTCTCTCTCTGTGTGTGTGTGTGTGTGTGTCTTATTCTCTCTTTCTCTCTCTCTCACACACTCTCTCTCTTGCTCGGTGTGTGTGTGTATGTGTGTGTGTGTGTGTGTGTGTGTGTGTGTAGCACATTTGAAATTTTCTTCTCTCATTTAATGAATGGAATCCTTATTGGGTTAACACTATGAGTATAAACACTTGTGTCTCCCCTTTTCTAAACCCCTATGTTGAGCTTTAAGGTGATGATTTTAGGAGGTGGACCCCTTGGAAGTTGATTAAGTCCTGTGAGAAAAGTTGTTGTGATTAAGGTTAGCCATTCTAGTAGCTCTCTCACCTCTGCCATCACGTGAGGAAATAGCATGAAGGCATTCTGTATGAATCAGGAAACAGCTTTTCACCAGACATTAGTTTCTTTCTGCCTCTATATTGGACTGCCTAACTTCTAGAACTGTGAACAACAAATTTCTCTTGTTTATAAGGCATTGAGTGTATGGTATTTTACAATAGCAATCACAATGGACTAAGAAAGTACATATAGCAACAATAGCCAACTATAAAGTCTGTACTTTGTGCCAGGCACTTTGTAAAAAATATTTGAGATGCATTACATCAGTTAGTCCTTACATTACTCAAAGGTAATGATTAATCCTCCTTTGTCAATAAAGAAAGTTAGTAATAGAGAGAATAAATAATGTGCCCTAGGGTCACATAGTTTTAAAATGGCTAAACCAGAATTTTAACCTGTCTGTCCCTAGAGAATGAAAGTTTAGTTACAGTGCAAAGCCTTTCCTATCAATTCACACCCATGAGGGTTGATATTCCTATAGGGAGGCACACACACATTCACATAGAAGGAGTCATTGTGCGTGATAGAGGCTGAGCTCTGTGCAATCAAAGACAATTCAGGCCCTAATAAGGCTTGGCACAGTCCTGGGTAAACCTACGACCTCATGCAGAGATTCATCTTTCCTTGTGGATAAAAAAAATGCCCCAAGATGATATGCAGGAGGTATTGAGAGAAAGCGATTGGGAGTCTGTCAGCAACTTTGTTGGTGCTAGCACACAAAAAAGGGGGAAGTTTTAATTGACTTGGATTTGTTATGTAATTGTTTTGTAATTTGTTTGCTTTTTGTGCAGACACACAAGCAAGGGGCCTTCCATATGATATTCAAGCTCTGAACCACCAAGCAATAAATATCCAGTCCTAGTAATTCTTTCTATATTTTAAATAAGTTTTGATAATGTTGAAAATAAAAACAGGCAGAGAAGGAGGAAGAGGAGGAAAGACAGATCTACATCATAAAACTAAAGGAAAACATTTAGTTCTTCACGTCAGATAGCTTCTAATCCCTGATGGATATAATAGAAGATAAGCAGTCAACCTTATGAAGGTAAATTTAAATTTAGGTACAACTTGTGGGCTAGCGAGTGGAGCTGATGTGAACTTTATTTTAACCTGTCAACTTCCGTCTAAGTTACTGAGCCAACCTCCTGGGGAGTATCATGGCAGCGGATTAGAGTGTGGAACCACTGTTTTTAAGTAGCCTTAGATTCTTAGAGGTTATGCATTCTGTTCTGAGCAATTACTGTCAGTTTGGACATTCAAAGTGAAAGAAGTAAGTGTATAATTAATCAAGCAGAGGCATATAGAATCCGAGCAGGAAAGATGTGATGGGCTAATAGACAGAATGGGAGGAAGTGAGAAGGGGACATTAGTTTTATGTTTTTCTTAACACAATGCACAGCAGAGTGTTAAAGAATTCAAGAACTTATAATTTGGATTTATACTAAACACACAGAGAGCAAGACATAAGAAAAATTATGCAGCAGCACTGAAGATGTCCTCTTTTGACACTATTTAATCATTCATGTGTTCAACAAGGGTCACACCAGGCATTCTACTTGGCACTTGTGGATGTGAAGATTAATCAGGTCACAGCCCTGGTCACATGGAGGGCATAGAGCAGTGGGATAGACAAGAAAACTAAAGTAAAAGAAATAAAACGTGATAAGTAATTTAGGAGCAATTTTTCCCCCTGAAGGTTCTATGTGTTTGAGAATCAGGGTAGGAGAGAAATCATTCAGAAGAGCCTGTAAATAGGACATCACCTCATGTAACAGCAAAGAAATGAGCATAGAGATTTCTTTAAACAAAAAAGATATTGATTTTATTTGACGTGCTTGTATGCCTGAGTGTATATGTGTGCACCAACCATGTCAATTCAGTAGACTGAAAGGTTAAAAGAGGGTGCTGTGTTCCCTGGGACTGATGTTACAGGTGATTGTGAGCTGCTATATGGTTGCTGGGAACCAATCTTGGGTCCTCTGCAAGAGCAGTAAGCATTCTTAACTGCTGAGACTAATCTAGCAAAACTATGACTGCCCTTAGGGATAAGATAATATTTATTCAAACAGGACATCTGTGTTCTGAATCAGGCTTGTGTCTCTTTAGAAGGAATGAGATACCAGTGTCTCCTTAGATGGAAGAAAGAGGGAGAAAGAATGGAAAAGCATTCTGGATGCTCATCAGAAAGGAAGCAGGGGTTTAGAAAGTCCAGAAAAAAATTAGTGTTGACACATGAAAAAGACCTGTGAGAACTGCAGAGGTGAAAATTCTACCTGGGGTTAGATGGTAGGAGACAGACACTGTAATGTTTCAATAAGATTGTAAACCTTTGGTAAGAAGTCAGGCTTCAGGAAATACAGAGGAACTGAGGCAGCAGGGGACCCCTCCCCTTCCTCTATCCCTTCCCCACCAGAGAATAAACTGAGCCTATATGCTTGGAAGTTAAAGAACAGAGAATGCCATCTGCTCCAAGCACCATCTATAAGCAGGCTGGTATTGAAAGATGTTGTCCTTGAGGCATTTGGGATGTAGTTAAAAGTTGCAGGCCATCGGAGCCAGAAGACCCGGTTTTCAAATGCTGTCCTTTCACAAAGCAGGCATAATAACCTCTGTAGACCTTCCAGACTTATAAGGCTTAAACAAGCTGCTAGATAGAAAAGCATTTTGTGAACTCTTAAAAGTATATGTGCTTGTGTGTTGACTCCTTCTGTCCACCGAACCCCCTACGGTTATCAAAAGCCCTTAAGGATAAATGAGATAATCAATGGAAAACACACCGAGCTCCTCTGAAATAAGTTAGCGCATGGAAATATTAATAATAATGATCCGCATCTGCTTCTTGCTGATAATGCCTCTCTTTAAAGTAAGACACCAAAAGAGCATGACACACAATCCCCTCTGCTGTTTGTTGAAAGCCCTCTACTGTTGAAAGGTGGTTGTATCACCATGGTTTTACCAGCAAATACCTCGTTTTCAATGCACAAATAATATTGTTCCTCCTCCTCCTCTTCTTATCTAAGTCTCTATGCTTTGTGACTAAATCTGAATACAGACATTTACATAAATGGCACATGCATATAATCACAGTTGCCTTTCCATCTTCTGAGGCCATGTAGTAGAAATTAGATCATGATAAGCAACTGATCACATCTGACCAGAGCCCTTCAGAACACGTAGGCATTGAAATTATGTGTAGAGCAGAGAGAGTATTCAAAGATGAAGTGCACAACTTTTCTAAAAGTGACGTAATGGGATGGTAACTGCCAGTCACGTGTCTTAGTAAGGCCTGCATTCTTTTAAGTGCAATTTCATGCTTCTGATGCAAAGAACTGCACAGTGACTGGCAGGTCCATTTTTTGTCCAATGACTCAGATATGTGTTCCATGTTCCCCCCCCCCAGCAAAACCACATGTGATTCTTCAAGTAGATTAAGGAAAACTAGCATAGAGGCAGGTGGGAGTACACAGGGGTCCAGAAACAAGAATAAGTAGTCTATATCATCACAAATATAATGTTCTTCTTATTGCAGGGGATTTCTGGTGAAACATGGAGGCAAAAAACCCCCCAAGAGATCTATACATTTATGTGTACATGTTCCTGTCTGTGTGCAAAAGTATGTGGCGGTCGAAGGACAACTTTGTGTCTCACTTGTCTGGCAACAATGTCTCTCATTGGCCTGGTTCCCGCTAATTAGGTTACGATGGCTGTTCGGTACGTTTAGAGGATCTGTCTGTCTCAGCCTCCCCAGCACTGAGATTACAACTCTGAGCGTTCTAGCATGTCTAGTTTAGTGCTGTGACTCTTGCGGTCCTCATGCTTGTACAACAAAACACGTTACCAACTGATATACTTTCCCCACCTCCCGAAGCAGAGATATCTTGGGAAATGGCATCCATCAGGACTATCCAGAACTACGACCAAAAAAATAGGTGAGGTTGACTTCTTAAATCTTAACTCCCCTTCCTCTATTTCCAGTTCTGCTTTGCTGTCCATCTCCTCTGCCCTGATCCTGAGTGCCTTCCCCAATTAGATTCTGGTCTGGACAATTTATTAGAGCTAAGGAATTAATTAATAGGTGCTAATGGCTCTGTGTGTAAAATGTGCTTTCTATCTTAAAGCACTGACAGATGCTGAAGGTGGAGCTACCTTCTAGATCTCTTCTCATCTGTCATATGAATGGTGTGGTGACAGACTGGTAGGAGATGACAGAATGCCACTGTGATTCTAGTGTGTGATATATGACACCATATTTTTTTTCTTTACCTCAGACCAGGAGAATCCAGAGGGCTAGACACTCGAATGCAATATATGCGGATTAAAGCAATTATTGTGAATTAACTTAATCATTCCTCTATATACCTTTGGAGACAGGTTTTTTTTTTTTTATTCTATTGTCGCCACCAAATAAATGAAGGTTTGTAAGTAGAGATAAACTTAATTTTTAAAGGATTATCTATCCTCAAAGGTCCCAAGTCTGTAAATTAAAAGTGGCCCTACTATATAAAATCAAGGATCTGTGTTGTGGTATTTTAAGATACAAGGAGAGCAGGCCTGAAGTGCAGGGAGGCATTTTGTCCATGCATTTTACATTCAAAAGACAACAAGATCTCTTAGCATGCTCTCACTAACTGGACTTACCTGAGGCCAGAGAACATGAAACAAGGGGAAGGATTTTTCTTTTATGCACATTTAAGACTTCTGTGTCTAGAATGTTCCACCAAGGAGTCAGTGAGAGAACAGAATATAAGATGCAAAGCTTCAGTGTGTGCTCCGATCACATGAGAATTATTTTGTTTTGTTTTCCCTTTTAGAATACATATTTGGAATATTTATTTACTTGTGGTTTTTATGCCTATGGGTGTTTTTACTGCCTGTATGATAGTGCACCAAGTGTATGTAGTGCCCACAGAGGCCAGAGGGTGGCGTTGGCTTTTCTGGGACTGAACTTACAGACAGTTGCGAGCTGCTTTGTGTATTCTGGGGATCAAACCCCAGTTCTATGAAAGAGCAGCTTGGGCTTTTACCACCTCTGAGCCATCTCTCCAGCCTGGGGGAATCTTCGTCCTCTTCCACTTTCTCTTCCTCTCCTCCCCCTCCTCCTCTTCTTTCTCTTCTTCTTTTGAGAATTGTTTGCATGAGTACTGTATTTACATCATGTTCACCCTGCCCCTCCCCTCCCTAGGTGTCTCATCTCCATCTTAAATAGCTGAGCAGATTTTAAGATGCGATTCTAATGCATTTCTCTTGGATGCTGCCTAAAGTGCTTTATTTCAAAGAAACTCTTTAGTGTTACTACTGCTGCTGATCATTTGGGGAGCACATCTTTAGTAGCAAGGAATGTTCTATATAGGGATTCTATTTGAGTTTTACAAATCTAGGTGTCTTTATTTTGTGTTTATGAGTGTTTGCCTACATGTCTGTGGACCACTTGTGTGCCTTGTGGCCCATGGACACCCGAAGAGGTGTCCAAACGATAGTTACAGAGAGTTATGAGCTGCTATGTGGGTTCCGTGAATTGAACTGGGATCCTCTGCAAGAGCAGCAAGTGCTTTTAACTGGTGAGTCATCACTTCAGCCCATCTACACAGAATTTATGTAGAGAGACAGTGTTGGCTAGTAACAGGAAATGTTATAGAGGCCCAGTAGAAAAGCATCACCATATTTTCTGGACCAAATTAAAAATGAAGGAAACAAAATGGAGGCAACAATGAAGTTATTTATGTTCATGATTCAGAAGTTAAGTATAAGAGCTTGCAAGTGACTGCACACAAGAGAGATAGCAACTTTTGCAAACTTGAGGACAAAATATGCCTTCAGGTTAGAATATGCATTCTAGAAACCACGCTACCTGAGTTCAAATTTCGCCTCCATCACTTCCTAATAGCAACTTGGCCTTGCCTTATTCCCTTCAGCCTTAGCTGATTTATCTGTCAAAATATGGATAATGGAGCCTAGCTGAGCATGGTTGTGAGGATGAACGGAATGAAGAGTAGAAAGCTTTCGAACAGCACCTGCCACACGGAGCTCACTAAGTGGGAGCTATTGTAACACTTCCCATCTTAGAGTTGGTACTGTTTAAGTACTACTGTGCTTTATTGAAGTGCTAGCCAGCCATGGTAGTAGCACACTGGTGTTTGATGTGAATCTCAAAGCAGCCCCCATTGTTTGAGACACATGAAAAGTCAGTGTTTGGGGATTTAACTAAATGGAATTCTAGACAAATGTGATAAAAGGGGAAGAAAAACTTGCTCCCAGAAACTATGCTTGTTTTGTGTCTGACCCTGTCACTGCTTCTGTCTATACTCCTCTGACTTGAATGAGGAATGGATGATTAAAAAATAAAACTGGATTAGAGAAATCAACGGCCTTCTATCTCTGCCAAAAGGAAATGCCAGACCTAGGCAATTATCGTTCAGCCTGGGGTGGGCCTGGCTCAGGGAAAAGGACAGCAGGGAAGAGGGCTTGAAGAAAGACATTAATAAGCTCATGAAGAAGGTACTGAGCATCACCAAGTTGTAGGTAGTCCTGGGATAAATACAAGCATTTGAAATCATCTCAGTTTCAGGGATCTACAGTCTAGAAAAGAAGACGTAGAGTAAGACCAACCAACTGACAGACAGACAGACAGACAGACAGACACACACACACACACACACACACACACACACAGAGGCATGCATTCGAGTGCACGCATGGAAGCATGTGCTTCCTTCCCCCTTACCCACACAATCATTTACAGTAGCCTATAACAAATCTCCAGTGAGATCTGTTGATTAAAACAATGGATACTTGGGAATAGCAATTACTCTGGAAAGAAAAGTTGGGCTTGACTCTAAAGGTCCTTGAATGCAAAATGTGTGCTGTGGGCAATTAGAAGTTAATGATGTTTGTATGTGAGTGGGGGTACCATATGCAGAAGAGAATTTCAGGAAGATTAATCTGGCAACAGTTTGAGCAATTTAATTTAACAACCATTTACTGAATATTATGTGTAGTGCCAGAGTCCAAGGTACAAAGTTCTGCAAGGATACAGAAAAACAGACTGCATTCATGCCCTCTCTGAACAGAAATCCTCACTAGGGAGATAGACACATGTACAATGAACAGCAGCATGTAAGAGAAAGAGAAAGTTCCGTGTGTTTCACATGAGGTGACCTCCAAGGTAGACTATATGGTACATTTGTTGAATGAGAATGTGGGGGAAAGTATATGTTTTACATGAGTACTTGCACATTTATGCAGAATTTATCTACAAAGTAACACAAAAATTCCAGTAACATAAATTGCCTCTATGGAAGCATATTGAAATGGCTGTGGTGAGGGAAATAATAGCGTTGAATGTATTGCCATTGGTAACCTCTAAGTTTAAATCTAAATAATGTATTTTTTTTCCAAGCATTTACAAATACTAGAGGCTTGGAGTATGGCTCAGTTGGTAGAGTACTTATTTAACAAGTGTGAGTCCCTGGGTTAAATCCCTAGTACCAATATATACATAATGGATAGTATAGTCATGAAAGGGAAAAATGATGAGTTCTTGTTGGAAAGGGCTGTTAGAGCACTTGCATATGAGCCTGCATCTTTAAGTGGCAATATCCGAGTAGGAGTCATATCAAGCAGTAGACAGAGCTTACCGGAAGCCCTGGGGATGGGGCTAGACATGTGCTATCTATCACTGTTTGTCAGCTATATGTGGTTATTGAGAAAGGTAAATATGTCCAGTGTGTGTGTGGATTGAAAGTTGCATAATTCACTTTGGCACATTATAGTTAACCCTTTAGTACATAATAGCACAACGACTGTGTTGACCAATTTCACACTTTCTTTTTCATTCTATATCTTTTCAAATCCCTATTTTATACTTGAATATTTTATACTTGAAACAAAGGCTGCTTGTAGCTGCCTATGGCTACATTCGAATGGGTTATCAGGTCACCTGGAAGGAAAGCTGGGGCTAGGAAACACGGTAACAAGAGGAACAGGAAGCCAAGACAAATTTCTTGTTCAAGGCTCAAAGTTTAATGAATGTCTTCATATATATATATATATATATATATATATATATATATATATATATATATATATGCGGGGCAAGACCCTTCCCCAAATTCCAGGGTGTGTTCCGGGGAACTGGTCTGGCAGCTGGGCGGGTCACCTGCTTAATTCAGGAATTCCTAGACCTGGAGGAACAATGAACTTCATCTTGGTCAATGTCAAGTTCCTACCAGGTGGCATGGCACCCCAGTACTGATCTCTACAACTGCTAAATTGCCTTTATTACATGAACTTTATTTCCTTGATGTTGAGTCTATACAATTACTCACTTTTCACTTGGTTGGCTTTTACTTATCCTTTAGGTATTCATTACATTAAACATTTATTCTTCAGACAGGCTTTTCAGAGTTAGACATGTAACTTGGTGGCTGAGTACTTGTCTAATATGCCTAGCTCCAGTGTTTGATCCTCAGTGCCACAGAAACAAACAGGGAAGCCTCTCATGAACACCCAGGCTAGCTAATGCCCCTTCCCACCATGCTTATACAAATACTCATTATTTTCCTTTACAAGTGTCTGCATCCTTTCCCTAGGCACTTCTTAACATGATTATAACAATGTATTGGTTTGTTTAACATTGGCATGTTGTACTTGACTATAACCACATGAAAACCTAGAACACGCCTCTATTACTCAGCGCAAAATCTGGCTCAGAGTGGACATTTAGTGCATACGCGTGGAATGAAAGCTGAGGAGTCTGAAATGTTCCCTACATGTTTGTCATGGGAGAGCCTGTTCCCCAGCTCGCATTGTGGTTTAGAGGCTATGGGACTTCACTGGTAGAATTAGGTCATTAGAGGAAGGCTCTTGAAAGTGAATAACCCACTCTTTGGCTCCAGTCCTACTGTGTGATATCTGGTCTGCCATGCAAAATGGCCTGTGTCACACACTTCCACTACCATGCACCCTGCTCTCCATCCTAGACTGCAGCATTTGAAATTTTGAGCCCAAATGATCCCTTCGTGTTTGGGATTGTTTTTGTGTGGTATGCTATCACAGAGTCATGAAAAGCAACTACTATAACACAGCCAGTGAGTCATGCACCAGAAACAAAGGAAAGCACTATAACTAGAGGCAAAAAAAAACCAAAACAAAACAAACAAAAAAACCCCAAAACCCTAAAGTACTTCCTGAGTGGAGGAATGACCTAGGCTTTCTTTTCAGACATTATTTTCCAAGGAAACTTTGAAAGCAGTGGCAATTCTCAAAGCCCTGAAGTATTTCCCAAAGTACTTTTGTCGCCTGATATGTATCCTTCTCAATTCCACGGGAGCCTGCAAGTTGGATTGCTACAACGTCTTCAAAACATCAGAAGTTCTTGCCATAGAATGTTTAGCGACACGACTATATGCTATTCTTTTTCTGAGGGATGGATGCCAGGCACTTGGGCATGAGAAAGAAAAGGATGTTCTATGGTGCATGGTGGTCCAATACAAGAAAATCAGGTCAACTTCCAATTACACCAAGCTAGCAATAAAGAATTCCAAGGATTTATGAAAACCATGCCCAACTATTCCCGACTAGGAGGAGAGAGGTGGCAAGGGAATTTTCATTTTATTTCTGATAATGAAATCTCTTATATAGAGAAGTCCACAAAATGCCACAACTTAAATTGACATATACAGTGAACCCTAATGGAAAGTGCCAGTGAATGGTGCAATGACCATTGACATCATTCCTTACCGGAAATGCTCATTAATACTATGACCCTAGTATTTTTGCCTTTGTGACTCCGGAAGCCATAGCCAGGCTAAGTTTCACAAGTAGTACAGAATAGACAAAGCTTATGGGGGATATAGGGCACTTTTAAGAAGTAAAATAAATGTAATAAAAAGCAGGCAGCATAATTGTCATGACTTATACCCCATGACATTTGATAATAACAAGGTTGGTACATTGCAAATAAGTTCCACATTTACAACTCTGCTTTGGTATTTACACTTATTAAATTGTTTAGGGAGGTGGTGCCTGCATGCTGGAGGCCCATATATAAGACATATTAGCATAATTGGAGTACAGCCAAATCCTTCAGTGTACATTGCAGATACTTGTTAAAAGCTTGACCTTGGAGGAAACAACTTCCTACTTGTCTTCAATCAGTTAGCAGCTGCTGAAGTCCTCCTCTAAAGGTAACTTGCAGCCATCTAGTTTGGGGAGGTTGTCCTCAACATTGACCTTACACAGGTCCTCAATTCCCAAGATGGTGATGAAGGTTATGTTCCTACCTCGCTGAGGAAATTAGCTGCAATTTTCTATTACCTGGACCAAACATTGCTTTTCATTTGTTTAATTCCCTGAGAGTTGACACTACACATTCATTCATTGAGCAATTGCTTTATGTAAAGGCCCCGAGATGAATGAGACAGTCACTGCCATCAAGGAACTTACACTTCAGTCAAGGACACAGTGGACCAAGTATAGTAGGAGGTAGAACGAAATAAAGGCCATAATAGAGGTATGAACAAATTGATGCAGGGGCATTAGATAACACCATTTATTTTAATGGTGAAAAGAAAATTAAGAAAGGCTTCAAAAGGCAGCATTGGCCCTTGAAGGATTAATAGGAGAAAAAGGGTAAGGTTAGGCAGTGAGGTAATACTAGTCTGACTAAACTTCAGGTGTGCATCCTGGCACGGGGGTACATGTACATCTGAGGATACTAACATATTCTTGCATATTTCTAGTATCCTTCCATAGTAAATCTGATGCAGAATTGCTGTAGGGATAAAGTAAAAAAGGATTGATATTTTCATCTGAGTATGCTCTTGGGACCTTTGAAGATTACACTAATTTTGTTAACTAAGAGAAACAACAAAGGTCTTTGAAAGGACCAAGAATAGGCAATTGGTGATGCTCTCTATGGTTCTGTGAAAGTTGGGTTAAAAACTGTATGAGAATGAAACACAGAGATCAATGTCCATGCTTAGGATATCCCAGGGTGAGAGTGGGTAGAGCACTCATCTTAAAAACTAGAAATAGGATAATGCTAATGATGTCTGACTAGGAAATGATTTCCAAGGGAAAACATATTTGGGGATATGTGAAGTTTAGTGTGTGGTCACCATGTTTCAGTAGGGAGGTGGTGTTGGACAACTGAAAAGAGTTCATAGTCATCTGCTTGAACCTCAAGGTCATGACTAAGAATGACCCTGGAAAAGAAAACAGAAATGAAGAAATTAGGGTTAATGTCTAGTACTGTGTGTGATGACAACGACCAATACATGGGACTGCAGAGTTGAAGGAGTATTAAGGGAAGACTGGGATAGGTATACTTGATGAGAGATTGGAGACAATATACAGAATGTACTCTCAGAGGCATTCATAAGTTTTAGGAGGAAGGTGCTCATGGTGTCCTCGAGTAGCCTCGAAGGAGATTTTACTCCTTAGAAGAAGGTTGCTCTTTAATAGGACACTGGAAACTTGAGGATGTTTGAAGAGTGAGAAGAAATGAGATGATGGAATAATGGATGTGAAAAGTTAAAGTTCTTTCAAAGTACAAAGTGCCACACAATATAAGGTCACAGCAAGTCAGCCTTTTGTCACAGATGCTGCGGAGTCAGAAAGTCTCTGACATCTGTAAGACACTTTCATTTTCATCACTCTACTGAATTCTACCAGGGGCACTTAGTACATGACCTCCTTCATTTCCCCTCTATTTTCTCCCTAAGGACCACCAGTTGTTCAGCCAGGTAAAACACTTCATTACTTGATTTTTGTCAAAAACTCCAGGCTACTGTGCCATCTGAGGCCATGGATTGCCAAAGACTATTGAATGAGAATTTATTATATTTAAGTATGTTCAATTTAAGTTTCATTGGGACATTTGGGACTTAGTAAGAAAATGGAGGGAACTAACATGAAATATTGGAGAGAAAGAATGGTAGAGGATATTGAAAAACTAGTTCCCATTACCAAATAAAATAACTTTAGCTAAAATAAAGACATTCAATGCTATGTGACTGGAGAAACAAGCCCCACGGTTGAGTCAAAAGGTATTTAGCATAAAAACATATTGGAAGTGTGAGATTCCTAGGAAAATACTGAAGCAGGACACTTTGCTGTTTCCTTATTATTATTACTTCATTTTTTCATTTTTTTTTCTAGACAGTGTCTTACTCTGTAGCTGGATTTGGAACATGGGGTGATCCTCCTGCCTCACTATCCAAAGTGCTGAGGTTACAGGCCCGAGCCACTCTGGCTGCCTGCTGCTCCTAAAGAAAGTAGTAATTGCTTAAGAAGCTCTTAAATGTACAGTTTGAAATATTAAGCATACACTTAAGAAGTTCTAACTCTGAACTAATTAAAGTCTTTCCCATAAATTATACTTCATCTAAATGTCTTTCTCTCCTGTTGGTGAGAGACCAAAAGTGAAGCAGGACATCTTAATGTCACCTCAGTCTGTGTTGGTTTCTTATTTCTTTGAATAGCTGCTGCCCGATTTGGCTTTTTCAGTATTGTTCAAAAGAAGAAAAAGAAAATATATAGGCAAGAAACAGGGAAGGAGAAAAGAAAAGAAAGCAACCTGAACACCGGATTATTGTATATGTTGAATAGAAATTCTTTTCTCTTGCCTGTTCTTTGTCTCCATGAACTCATGATATGCATTAATCAGGTTTGCACATGAACTCAACACTATAGGTGTGAGTTAGGCTTTTTTTTCTTTTTAAAATTTGAGACAAGCTAGAATCACCTGGGATGAAGGTAACTCAACTGAGAAATTACCTCCATCAAACTGGCATGTAGGCAAATCTATGGGTGTGTTTTCTTGTTTAAGGATTGATGTGGGAGGGGCAGATGGTCCTATGTGCTATAAGAAAGTAAGTCAGGAAGCAGCATTCCTCCGTGGTCTCTGCTTCAGTGTCAGCCTCTAGGTTCCTGCTCTGTGTTTCTCTCAGTGATGGACACTGACATGGACTTGCAAGTCAAATAAACTATTTTTTCCCTAAAGCTTCTTTTAGTCATTGTTTTAGTTACTGTCCTATTGCTTTGATGAAGCAACATGGCCAAGGCAACTTTTAAGAAATCATTTTATTTTGGGCTGGGTTATAGTTTCATAGGATTAGTTCATGACCCTCAGTTTCGTTTCTTTTGTTTTTGTTTTTTTTTTTTGTTTGTTTGTTTCTTGGTTTTGGGACAGGGTTTCTCTGTGTAGCCCTGGCTGTCCTGGAACTTACTCTGTAGACCAGGCTGGCCTCGAACTCAGAAATTCGCCTGCCTCTGCCTCCCAAGTGCTGGGATTAAAGGCGTGTGCCACCACTACCAGGCATTCATGACCCTCATTGTGGGGAGCTCAGTGGCAATGCTGTATCAGTAGCTGAGAGTTTTCATCCTGATCCACAAGCAGCAGGCAGAGAGAAAGGTAGACTAGGCCTCGTGTGGGCTTTTGAAACTTCTAAGCCCATCCTTAGTGACACTCCTCCTCCAACAAGGCCACACTTCTTAATCCTTCCCCCAAACAGTTACACTAACTGAGAACCAATAACCTATGGGGGCCATCTCATTCATATCACCTTAGTCATAGTGTTGATCACAGTAATACAAAGGAAACTAGGATAATAGGAGTGTCCCATGTCTCTGAACTGCAGCTATGTGCAATCCAAATGCCATTGCAATGGTAATTTCTTCTCTGTTCAACTTTTCTATTGAATATAGAACATCAGGTGTCACTCAGTCTGAAACCTTTGGCTCCTCCCATTCATTATGATCTCAACAGCCAGCTGGTAGCCAATTTATTTGTTGCCGCTTGAAACAATAACACATCTTCACTTCTCAGTCATCTTACTGCAAAAGCTTTCTGCAAGGTTAGCTTTCTGTGTCCCCTTCCCTTCTCTTTCTCTCTCTCTCTCTTTCTACTTTGGGACTGACAAAGGTCCCAGGCATGCTAAGCAAGAACTCTTATCACTTAGGCACAACCCCAGTCCTGCCTCATTCTTGTCTCATTCTCTCCTACACAGAATTTCTAGGATCATATTCCTTTATATACACTTTCCTTTGAAAATTTTAAGAATTATTTAAATAAATAATTGAAATATACATATATATATATATATGAATATAGCTTTGTAGCATTTCCCTGTAATTTATACAATGAAACTATGTAGCCACTGTTTGTCTTCATGTGTGTATTAGATGCTTTTCTATTGCTGTGATAAAATACCATGACCAAGGCAACTTACAGAAGAGGTTATTTTGGGCTTTAGAGTCCATGATGGCAGAGTAGAGGTACCAGGACATGCATTGGGTATGATAGCGGGCTTGTGAAAGCTTATCTTCAGTGACAAACAGCTTCCAGCAAGGCCATACCTTGTTATCCTTCTCAAACAGTTCTACCAATGGGGAACTAAGTATGTAAATGCCAAGACTATTGGAGGACATTTTATTCAAACCACCGAAATGGGTCTTTTTAATTTTTTTATTATATATTTTCTTTATTTACATTTCAAATGTTATCCTCTTTCCTCATTTTCCCTCCAAAAAGCACCCTATCCCATTCCCCTTCCCCCTGCTCACTAATAACCCACCCATTCCCACCTCCCTGCCCTCGAATTCCCCTACACTGGGGCAATGAGCCTTCACAGAACCATTGGTGTCCAACAAGGCCATCCTCTGATGCATATACAGCTGGAGCCATGCGTCCGTCCATCTTAAATTCAAGTTATATTGAATGGTTTATTATCTGCATATGTATACAATGGTTCAGATTGGTACCCTTAGTTATGCCTTCCCTCCACATCTCCTCAAAGAAAACTAACTTCCATGAGAACAGAGGCCATATTTTTGTGATTTGATTTTTTTTTCTGTTGTACTCTTTAAGCTTAGCCTTATATGTGGCACACAGTAGATATGCTCTATATATTAATTGAATTATGAAATCATTATATAGCTATATCTAATTACCTTTTAATTATAATTTAAAATGTTATTTTTTCCAAAACATTTGCATTCAGGCTTGTTTTCCACTTCTTTCCCCTAACTCTTAAAAAGTGATGTGATTCCCCCCCCCCCCCAGTATTTCCATAGGCCTTCTCTATGCCATGGTTAGGATACCAATCAATGTTTCCACTTTGAATTAAAAATTCTGGATATTTTTCTTTTCCTTTTTGAAATGTATTTGTTTACACTTTATGTGTATGCCATGCCCTCAGAGGATGTGAGATTCTTTAGAACTAAAGGTTAAAAACAGTTGTGAGCCATAGTGTAGGTGCTGAGCCCAGGCCCTTTGCAGAAGCAGAAGTGCTATAAAATGCTGAGCCAGGTCCTGTTTTCCAATTATGTTTATGTTTCTATTTCACTAGATTAAGAAATTAAAGGCATTAGCTATAGTCAGTTTATAACTCTGTTCTCAAAAGGTGGCTTTCCTGAGTGGGTAAAGATGACAACACACTGACTAGAACAGCCACACCACGGGTAGGTACTGGGGACGCTTTAGCAAGATGCAGACTTTGATGGGTCATGAAATTTATGTAAGTATTATTATACCTAATAAGTTAATAGCTTGCATGCTGTGCACATGAATATCAAAAGGTGAAATTACTGGCTGGATCTCAATTTGCCAAAGTACAGGTAAAAATATCTGCATCTCTGAGAGCCTATATATAAGGTCATCATGGCTCAAGACTAAATTCTTGCTAATCTCCAAGAAGTTGACACAAGGCCATAGTTCGCATAATTCATGGATTTGTAAGTTTTCCCCCATGCAATGGACATGAACTGTAATTATATTTTAGTTGTGGCTATTGGAATCCTAAACATCAAAATCAATTTTCTGTATAAATGGGATCTTTGGTTATGGCATTCTTTTGTTATAAATCAAAACTACATAGCACATTACATGAATGGTATATTTATCAATTTTCAGCTTTCCTTCCTGCTCACAACTGTTGTCCTTAAGCTCAAATTGTCCTGTTATGGATAATCTGTTTTTGGACTCTTTATTTGTGTCTTGGGAGGAAAGAAAACAATGTGTTTGCTTGCTGGAGCAAACTAGTTCAAAGAACCTAGTGGGTGGGCCAGGATTTGGATCATGTCATTTATAGGTCTGCTTATTACATTGTCCAGTACTTTATCTGTACTTTATCTTGAAGACAGCCCACCCACAAGGAGGGATTCTTTTGAAAGCTCTCCAGAGAATAAAAGCCTGCCATTCTTCATTACTTGTTCTGGACATTTACCACTCTGAGCATCTGAAGCCTATTTGCTTTAGCACTGTATATAATGCACACACACAAAAAAATCTCTGCAAAAACAGTTTGTGTCGAGCATGTAGCATATAAATCTCTCTTTCCACCTTTTAGTTGTATAAGCATTTCTCTACAATTCTGATGAGAAGTGTGAACGAATGCTAACAAAAACCTTAGAGTTCTCTTAAGTATGTGAGTCTTTGAAGACCGCCCGTGATCTCCACTTGACCTGGCCCTTCCAAAACCACCTTTGAAGCTCTGTTTAGCTGAAGCTTTTCCTAGAACGTCCTCAATCCTCTCGACATTTCAGCATCCATGTCTTTTCACTCATATTTAGTCTGAGTCATAGACTGAACAACATTTATTGCAGATCTAAGCTTTATTGAATTAGTAGGCATTATACAGAGATTTGCAAGTCATTATTGGTCCAGCGCAAATACAGGTGTTTATGTAGAGGTGAAATGACAGCACACATTGACAGCTTTACTGCTACTTGAACTATTTCTTTAAGGTGGCTTGCTATGGACAAAATCTCCCTCAATACCCATTCAACACAGTCTTTGCTTTTACCTCTCCCTTCAGCTGAGGGATTCACAATATCTAAAGGAAGCTTGTAAAGAACCCTTCTGTATCAGAGGTAGTTTTGTGCCTACATTATGCGTGATAGAAGACATTTAAACAAAGGCTTCATAAAAAAGGGCAGAAGAGATACACTAGAGCAGAGTTGAGATCCGTGAATTGTTTCAGCTAATTGGTTACAGTGGTGAAAGTATCAACCAAAATTTAGAATAGCCTTTTTATTTAGTAACAAAGCATGCAGTAGCCTGCGCAGACAATAGCTTTTAATAACAACCTTAAATCTGGCTTGAGCACCAAGAATGCATTTTGAAAAGGATAAAGTACACTACTGTAGTGGCTGAATTATGCCCCTCCCCTGAAAAGACATGTTCATTTGTGTGCTAATCCCCAGAATCTGTGATATTACCTTATTATGTTAGGCAGGTATGTGAAGTTGTAATTAAATTTAGGCTTGGAAAATCAGGATGTTATAATTGATAATCCAAACAGGTCATCAAAACTCTCCTTACAAGAAAGAAGCAGAGGTAGATTATATATACAGAGGGGAAACTGTCAAAACAACACAGAGTAGTAAGATGAAGCCACAATCCAAGGAATAATGACAATCACACGAGAAGATGCAAGGAGTGGATTTTCTCCTAGAGTTTGCAGAGGAGTGCTCTCCTGTCGATATCATAGTTTTGGATTTGTGGCTTTAAAAACCCTACAGAACCAGAGATCTACTATTTTAACCCTCTGTATTTGTGGGAATAAGTTATAGTAACCATAGGAATCTGATATAAATTTTAGTATGAGGTGGAGTACTGCTATGACAAATACTTACAGATGTGAAAGTGGCTTTGGAATTGGATGCTGGGTAGAGGGTAGTACAAGTGTTGATAGTAAACTTAATAGAGACACTATAGATTGCCTGAGCCAAACCACTGATGGGAATGTGGATGTTAAAGGCATTTCTGGTGTGGGCACAAGAGGAAATGAATACTGTAGTGGGAATTAGGAGGAAGGCTGTTGTTGTTATATAGCAGCAAAACCAAACCAAACCAAAGCAAACAACTTATCTGAATTGTCTCCTACAGTTTTATGGAAAACGAATCTTGATCTTGTAAGTAATGAAGTTGAAGAGCTTGGCAGGCCAAGTGTTGTAGGTATAGCTAGTTCATTTTTGCTGGGGAAAAGAAGTCTTAGGAGAGTGGGCAAGGGAAGAGAGGATAACAGAATATATGAGACATGACAGTGAAATGTGAGTTACTAGGGGGACCATAGCAGTGGGTAGTGGTCGAGGCGAGGGTAGAAAGTGGGGAGAAGGATCATCATCATCAATGACAACAACAAAGCATGAAAATGCCACAGTGAAACACATTACTTTTGCACTAATTTAAAAAAAAAAAAGAGCCAGATAAGAGGAAGTCAAGAAAGAACCATTATGTCAAGAAGGTATTAGCACTTGATTTGGGAAATTTTGTTAATAGTGAAAGATGATAAAAATGAGGAAATTCTGCATGAAGATATTCTTTGGAGCTAAGGAAAAGGATGTGGCCTGCCAGCTTTTGAATAGTGGAAAGATCGGGCACACATTTCTGGATTCATTCAACTATCTCAAGTACAGAGCTGAGCTATCTAGGAAAGAACCTAGATGTTAACTTGCTTGAAAGAAGGGTCATCGAGTTATCATAAAGTTCAAAGTGTGTGGTGAGAGGATTATCCTGTCTTAAGATGGTGGTCTCTAAATGCTGCCACCAACATCTTTCCAGGACAGGCTGAGAGAGATCAGGTACACCGAGAAGATGATAGAAAAAGGAGCAGAGGAAAATGTGGCCATAAGCCACATAATGCCATTGGCCATCAGAAAATGGACCACGCAAAGAAGGGGCCTCTGTTGTAGCCTCTGGAGGTAGAATGAATGGTCTGATGTCCAGATGTCAAGCTTCTGGCCTCCAGGACCATGGGACAATAAATTGATGTGGTTTTAAACTATAAGATTGATGGTCAATCATTACAGTAGCCAAAGGAAAATATTCTAACCAGTTAACTTGTTTTGAAATATTCTGAAGAAAAAGTTGTAGAAAAGGGCATTTTTCATGTGTGGCAGAGATAAACAACAACAACAAAAATTCACAAAATACTTCAGCCCAATTTGGTTTTCTTTTAAAAAATGGCACTATATACTTTTGTTTTGGGATGATACCTCTCAACCTAAAACAAAAAGTGCAAGGTGACTGGAACAGGAGTGGTATAAATCACATGAGTTAATTATGTGTCTGTCCCCTGAAAGTGTTCTAATGTTTGTGAAAAGCAGGTGGAATGCATTTAAATACAAATATATAATTTATCAATAATAGTACTTCATTCATTCTTGTTTACAAACTAGAAAATAAGGCAAGTTCACATGTGGAAAAGGTGATCTACAGCAGTATTTCAACCTTGACCAGTTAGATAATATGGCAGGGCAAATGCCCCAAAGTTCAGTCAATGTTTACATTTCAAGATCATTTTTTTTACAGCCTGAAAAGCTATAAAAACAAAAACAAAAACCTTGAATAAACCATACCACAATATTTCAGAAAATACATTGTAAAATTGAAAAATGCATACAATGGTTATTTACATTAATTAGTAGAACCTAAACTTCATGGTTATTGTTTAAAAAGTGTATGAAAAGTGGTATGTTCTAAAGTATGTGTGTGTGTATGTGTGTGTGTTTTCACATAAAAACAAAAGGAAAAAACTCAGTCACTGTTACATTCTGATTTTTCTACTTATAGCAGCTTCAGAATATTTTGAAGTATAATACCCAAGGAAGAACGAGTGAAAGGCAACCGTTTAAATTACTTTACATCTGTAGAAAAGGTCTATGAGCTACTGGTCACTTGTTCACTTTATCTCAGAAGGTGGCTTGCCAAGCCAGTTATTTGTTCTTTTCTCTAAATGTCTATAGTGTGCTTTGGCGGAATAGAAATAGAATTATCTACATAAGAAATATACATACAAGCAATCTTTTACAGCAATCACAATCATCTGCATGAATTAGTCTTGAAATTACACTCTAGAGAAGTCACACCAATTATTACAAATGCACATTGTAAGAGAATAGACAAGTTAAGTATAACTTCTGTTCTCTCACATATTTAAAACAATGCTGAGCTTCTTTATCTGTGAGCGTTGTTTTGGCAGCATCTCGGAAATGTGTTAATAATATAAGGTAAGTAAGAATGATGATGACAGAGAGGTTTACCTTGTTACTGGGGTATAAGTTACTTCAGTAAGAGATATAAACACACATACACACACACACACACACACACACACACACACACACACACTGGGGAGGGATGGAGGGAGAGGAGGGAGGGAAGGAAGGACAGGGAGGGGAGGGAGGGAGGAAGGGAGAGAGAGCGGGAGTGAAGAAGATAGTGAAAGATGGAGGGAGGGAGGGAGGGAGGGAGGGCGGGAGGGAGGGAGGGAGGGAGGGAGGGAGGGAGAAAATTGTTTTTTGTTAGCTACCAAAGTGGAGTCAGAAAAGGAGTAGAACTAAAGACCAACCAATTGAACTTCCAGAAGTTTCCTACTGCCTCCTGCATTAAAAAGTCATTTTCCTCCCTCTGTGCTCTTCTGGAGTTCTGTTCTTTACCTCTAAGGGGGTGAAGGGAGAATGAAGTAATAGAGGGAAGAACTACGAATCAATATTTTCCTCTAAAATCTAAATAAAGGCAATAGAATTTCAGGCTCATCTCTAGCATATACATGAAAGTGTAGAAGTTTTCTCAAAAATAGCTATTTAAAGAATTTCTATAAGGCAGATATCTATGGGGAATTCGAAAATACATCTTGAATAAAGTTGAAATCTAGTGGATTCTGTTAAACTTTGGTTTAGTTGTAGCCATGGTAAGTGCCTGTGACACTGTGCTGAAACGTTAGAGTAATGGTAAGATTAATTTCTGCCACATAGATGAATTCATTAGCTTTCACTTGAGATGGGTTCTAAATACTTTGAGTTGGGCTTCCCTTTCAGAGTGTGAGATTTGCCCCTTTCCAATCATTAATGCATCTATTCTCCTAGACTTTACACTACATACATAAGATGAGCTGGAAGTAGACACTGGAAATTCTTCCTGTCTACCTGTCCCCTGTCTATTTGGGGTATATGGGGTGGCTAGGTCTGACCTAGAATTTCAGTTTTAAATTATCTGACAGACTGGAATGTTGGTAGAAGAAGCCGTAGGATTCTTCCATGTTTTTATACTTTGATCTTCATAGTCAGGTCCTTATACACAATGACAAGTTACGTGCATCTTTAGAGAGGAACAAATGTCTTCTAATCATGACATCTGAGTTCAGGTTAGTGTACTTGCAAGTACTCTTACAAATACACATCACTTCACCCAGATCAGCTTGACCTTTGTGGAAATGTATTCATTTCCACTCCAACTCTTAAGTGTATATTTGCTCCTCTCAAAATAGATGATTTTGTTTTCTTAAATGGCTCCATTCTCCCTGGCCTCAGGAATCACTTGGATGACGTGGCTCCATTGTGGCGGGAACGTGATCTTTCCAGAGGGGGCCGTCTGTTATCTGGAAGACAAAGAGAAGAAGGGAAAATAATGGTGAGCTTAGATCCTGACTATTGCACAGTGTCAGGTCGAGAGAGGTTTTCAAACAGTCTTGAAAAATCACTTCAAATGAATATGGAAATAAGCTGCGAAGAGCCCGGATCAGAGGCGTTTACACAGCAGCTGCCAGGCTGGGTTCAAGAGTTCTGCAATCAGCAATAAATGATTTTTCTTGGTAAGCAGAGGCAGAGTGACAAAAGAAATGCAAGAATTCTCTCAAGCACAGACCCCTTGGAGATAAGCAGGTGACAACAAGATTCCTTGGTAAAGATGTTAAATTGAAAAGATCTATGGACAATGCCTTTTGTTGAAAAGCTCTCCAATTCCCCATGAGTTTTCAATTTGTATGCTGGTTACTGTTAACGGACACCAGTGTGTGCAGAGTGGAGGGGAAAAAAAAGAAAAAAAAAAGAAACTTTTTTAAAGGAAAAAAACAAACAATGATTGCAATATATGGCAATCAAAGCAGCTACTGAGTTTGCCTGATTATATGATGTAAACAAATTCAATACATTATATAGTCATTATGAGATGAATAATGAATGGGCCCTATTCTTGGTCTGATTCCCCCTACCCATCACAGGAAGAATAATCACTGTAGAGATGACTGTTGGCACAAAGCTTGGAAAGCAAAGTTTAAAAGCACTGAAAGTTGCTGAAAATAGTTTTAGCTCTAACAGGGAAAAGGCTTCCAGCTCTGTGCTGTGATGATCACTACTATATTATTATCACCTCTGTTTTATGCTCGGCTTAAATGCAATTGATGTGGCTGAAAATCTCTTCCTGGCAAAAGCATAATATACTTAGATTCTCTATTTAGAATGAGACTGGTCCCCAGAAATAATGACAACCACCAGCACTTACATAAATGCTAACACTTTACACTAGTTAATTTGCTAATTCACACAACATCCCCGGGAGGTAAGCCCATTTCATTCCATCCTATTATCTCTGCTTTAGTGATGAAGGTTGCATAGCAAATCAATGGTATGATGGGAGATTATAATGCAAAGTTAATGCCTAAATGTCAGGCCTGCTTTGTTCAGAAGTAGATGTTGGAGCCTCCCAAGCCGCTATTCATTTCCTCCCTCAGATGATGATGACCCACTAGTATATCCTGTCTCTCCATGGGGAGACTGGACTAAGAAGTGCTGAGGTTTTGTCATGGTGTCTTTCTAGGTTGTACTATCTTCTCTCGACCAATTCCAGTAGCCTGTGGTCGATACACAGCAAAACTTTTTTTGCACCCATAACCTTGACCTCATTAACACTACCTTGTGAGTGCACTAAGTAAACTAGAAAGGAGCTTAAAGCATTCTCAATGCTTCAGAATGCAAGAATATTACAGAAAGGTGAAACATTAAGAGGCTTTCTGTACTTGAAGATACATCTGAGTGATGGATTATTTGGGTATCCTTTTGAAGATACCATTAAAAAATCCATTATTTAATTTGTGATATGGATCACAATTTAGCTAAAAATGTGAAGATAACATTCCTGGATAAAGGGCTTATTACTAAGATGGCACAGGTTTGCATACAGATTAGTTTGGGACTTCTTAGAAAACAGTAAAATCTTAAGCTACAATCCAATGCTTCCCATTGCATTGTAAGCATTAAAACTTCAGTTTTGTTCTCAGATAGGAGAGTGGAGAATGATGGCGGCATTCCCACAGGCTTGTGCCAACTTGGAGAAAGAAGCTGGTACACTGGGGGATCTCACATGCTAAAGTCAACTGTGCTTCCCCCCATGAGTGCCTCTGGTACTCCATAACACCGGTGACAAACCACATAGTGGATCCCCTCCAACACTGCAGCCTCATTGTGTTAAATGGCAAGATGTGAGAATTCATATCAATTTGCAACTTACTGGTGGCATCTGGCTTCAGAAAATGCTTTTGATCCAAGCAAACTGACTAAAGGACATTAAAGCTTTTGGAAAGTGGCATAAGCATTGGTTCAGGACCTAAACCCAGGTTAATAGCAGACAGAAAAAGTGAACTATTTTAGATTTTATTTTGTATCCCCCTTGGGAACCTATTAGGTTTCCGACTTAATAAGATAATTACATGAAGAAGCATTTCTGTAAAGGTCACCTGTTATATTTCTGAAATGTCAACCTACAATCTTGTTTATTAACAAAAAGCCATTAGAAACAATGGCAACAATTGCTGATCTCAATGTTTAAATTTAACTTCCAGTTATTTATATTTATGATAAATATTTTGCCATAAAATGTATATTTGTACCATGAAGTTCTATGGATTAAGACATAAGTGTAAGTAAATGAATCTCATAAAGTACACCCCCCCCACACACTTATACATACTTCTATATTTTCATAGACATATATAGATTTTCCATCTATATTCATGTTCTAATGGCTAATAATCTAGTGATGGAAATTCCTCACAATTTTTTCATGCTCAAAGTGACTTCATCTTTGAACAAGGGATTGAAATGCCACTGAATGGATTATTTGAAACACAACTTTTATATTTATGGTATTCAATAATAACGGACCTCATAAATCAGTATCACATTTATAGGAAAAGAACAACCGTTAGATATTATTGCTGTCAGAGGTAAGAGACTAATCAAGGTGATTGCAGAAATTGATGGCAGATTTTTGGGAAAAAGGTGGAGGAAGTGCATTATATGCTATGTGACTTGAGGGCTTGATATGACCTACTTAGAATCAAGTTCATTTGCAAGTCCATCAGAATTTGGTAAGCAAACTCAAGCTGATTCTCCTTGTTTGTGAAAGGCTTGTTTTAGGTCTATAGCTAAACTCTATGTATAGGTGAGGAGATTCTGATATGACCATGGAGATTGAAATTATTAAAGAGTGGTATTGAAGAAAAGGCTATATTTTTCTGAGTGTGCATGCTACAGAAAACCTTTCAAATCTTTCACCAAATTAGAACTTAAGCATATATCTTGGCTGTAGCATGGTTCTCTACCTTCTATCACACTACCCACTTCAAACTAATGGCAAGGCTGTCTTTCTTCCCATAAGAGGAAGAAGATCCATGACTTCTCTAAGCACAAGGGCATGTGGCATCCATCTCTAAATCTTGTTGAGTATTTCAGCAAATGGATTAAAACACTAAGGTATTTGTATTGAATCCACTCATGTAATCATTCATTTATTGACAATGTAAATAAGACATAAATATAGAAAATACACAAATGTCATTATATTTTAGGTTTATATCTAAACTTACATAATACATTTTATTGTTACTGTAAATGCCAAGTAAAATGACCAAGACTAAATACAGATGAAACACAACCTAAAATAAAGAGGGCATAAGTCAGACTAAAAGTTTCAGTTCTGCAGTATGCAACTTGGAGGTATACAGGCAATACCCTAATAAACTGGGTGCCAAAGGCTCTATCTTGCATACTACATGAGATCGTCAAGTTGATACTAAATCTATCATTACTTCTTCCTCTCAGAGTGTGTCCTCCCTGTGTTCACTAAAGAATAATGTCTTTAAAAAATATTGAGCTAAAACTAGATGTGCAATGTGGTATTCTATCCTCTTCTTGTAGAAGTTTTCTGTTATTACATGTCTAGAATATAATACTGAAAACATGATTTTAATGCCCATATATTTATTTTTATTATGCAAATATATCATAATTTACTAGTCATTTCTCTCCTAAACAATATTTAAACTGCTTCCAATATTTTACTATAATAACAATGTAGAAATGACCATCCTTATAGTTACATCCATATGTATACTACAGTTATATCCATATGTATGGCATAGTTATATATTCATATGTATGCCTAGCATAGGACAGGCATTACTAAGGTATGCAGGCATAACCCCAAATGGTATTAGAGAATAGTTGCATTAACTTAAATCTCATTGGCAGTACATGAATTCCTCTGTCTTTTTACTTTGGGTAATAATCTTTTAAAATGTGCTAATATAAAAAGTAAAAAAAATGACATATGATTCAATCCTTTAGTATTTTTCCAAATACTAGAGAGGTGAAACTTCCCATATATTACTATTTATTTATTCTTCTTTGCATGCTGGCCTTGTCCTTTGGCTGGTTGTTGTACTGTTTGATTTTGCATAAGACATACTTAAGATAGAAACCGACTAAAATAAATGATATGTATTTTCCTTAGTTTGTTGTTTGTCTGTTGTAGATTTTTAGGACTATACAGTTTCCTTTTTTTGTTTTTACTATTTTTATGAAACTAAATCTATGAACCTTTATATTTTTTATATGTTCTTTTCTTCTTAGCCTTCTCTAAGAAGACACTTGTCTAATAGACATGTAGCTAATATCCAGACATTTGATTAGCACACAATCTTGACTTTTTGTGGTCTTTAAAGTTTAATCCATTCACATTTAATTATTAAAATTATTTTCAATTCATTTTGTTTCACAATGCCAGATAATCCTCCACACTACTTTCTTGTTTTATTTTTTCCCAAAGGACACGTGTTGTTCCATCACAATTTGTTTTTCGATATTCTTTGTTTACATTCCAAATGATTTTTCCCCTTTTCTGGTTCCCCCTCCCCATAAGTCCCATAAGCCCTCTTCCCTCCGCCCATTCCCCAATCAGCACCCTCCTACTTCTCAATTACCATCAATTACCATACTCATTCAGGATGTCTCTTTTATCATATATTGAGAAATACCAAATTTTCTATTATTTTGACATCAGTATTATTCTGAATTTTTATATAAATGCCTTTTTATTCTCATTTTATTACTTGAGCCTCAAAATTATTTTTCCCTTCATTATTATTGTTGTTGTTATTATAATCATCATTTGACAGACACATTCTTGCTATGTAGCCCCAGGTCAGTATGGAATTATAATCCCCGGCTTCTGTCTCTTCAATTCTAGTATTATGGATATGAGCTTTATGATATGTTTTAGTGCCTGCTGCAGCTAAGCCTCCATTTTTTATATTTTCATTTTAAACATACATTTTGGTTGGAGTGCCTCAGTGGTAGAACACTTGACTAGCATGTACAAAGCAAACACACACACACACACACACACACACACACACACAAATATTTCTGGGGCACATTTTATCAGTGGACATGTAATTGTGATGAAGCAACTGAAAAGCAATAGAACTCAGTAAACAAAACCAGTCAATCCTAAGGCTACTCTAGTGACAACACAGATTCTAAGTGTGAGTGTAATGGTGCTAGTCCATCTGTGTCTGTGCATGTATATCTGTGTATGGATTCAGGGATGGACTACTGGGCCTCATGTATGCTAGGCAATTGGTTTACCACTGACATGTGATACATTCTCAACCCCTTTAATAATGCTTTTAGGAATTTTCAGACTTCTCATTTTCTTGAAAACTTAACAGGGACCTTTCCTCTGCCTTCTGATCAGTTTTTCTGATGGCTTGGCCACTGTGCTTTGGGAAATAGAGCAGAGTCCAGAGGTATCCAAAAGGGCATCATCAATTATACCCAGACAGTATTGTTTTGGCTCTGTCAAAGGTGTAAGTAACTGCAATTAAATGTATAGTTTTGCTACACATTGATAACACCTAGTGTTTCCAGTTCCTTAACTTCATGGTCTCATATTTTGTAGTATGTTTCAAATTGTGGCCATCTACCAGATCTCAGTTATCATACCGTATTGATCTGCTTTACTCCAGTGGAACTGTATACATAGGATGCTATGTAAAAATGCATATGCAGGAGCCAATCGTTTCCCTCTTCACCCAATTTCAATGGTAGTACAGTAGTTTTAAAGCTAGAAACAGGCCAAATTGTGTAATCCATATTCTTCATTACATGCAAATAAATCCATGCAAAGAAAACAGAAACCTAGATTATTGTGGTAGTTCAGGTTGGCAGAAGAGTGGAAAGTTATTTTAACGATGATGGTAATGGAAAGCAATAATGTTCGAATAGTTCAGAGGCTACTGTGACTACAAGCACACAACTCCCATTAACTATAATTGGAGTTAAACACATGTAATGATAACAAAATAGACCCCTAAAAGCCTTTCCAATTGGAAAATAAGCAAATGCATTCTGAGAAACAGCATGCTTTTATGTGGAAAATACAGTATTCTAATTGAGATGCACAAATTATTTTTACATTGATATTGCCAAGTGTATGATGTTGGTAGTTTTTCTGTTTAGGGATATAGATCTGCTAGAGGTAACATCTGTACAAAGAATGTCTTTCCTTTTCTTAATGCTCAGCATTCGTTATGTTATTAAAGGAAAAGTCTCAATAGTTGCAATGGATTTATTAATTCAGGAGCTTGTTATCAGCATGAAACTCTGCTGTGCTAGGGGAAAAACAAATTATATTTTATAAAACTGCAGTACTGAGATTAAATCACTTTTCTCTATTTCAGTTTCTTCTTATCCTCCCTGCCAGGTAGTAACTCTACTCTCTATCTCTATTATGAACTTCATATTTTACAAACTACCAACTCTTATAGCAATATAAGGGTACATTATCAAACAAACTCAATTATAGTAACTTTAGGAAGATAGAAATACATGATAAAAGGAAAATCACATATACAATAATATTACTTTAAGGCATTAAAAACTTAATCCATATTAAGGTACAAATGTATGATATATATGACTCTTACTTTCATCTATCACAAACACAGTGCTTTTATAACTTATACGCTCAACTTGTTGGTATTTTAAATGGCTTCCATTTACATAATTGATAATTTGGGAATTTCAAAATATCTTAGAAAAATGTGGTGCAGACAAAAGAAAATCAGTATACTATTCAGTATTTCAACTACTGCTGACCTTGTTATTGATTATCTTTGGACTCTATGTCACAGCTAGTGAATAGATTTTATATATATATATATATTTGGACTTTTACATTAGTCATGCATTATATTTGCTTCTCTACTGAAGAACAGAAATAGGACCCAAGTGAAATTTTCTTTCTTTGAGGATGAAAGTCTAAGGAAGACATCTGTGTATCTAGAAAATACGGAGAATACTAACACATAAAATAAGAATATTAGAACATCGGGCTGGAGAGATGGCTCAGTGGTTAAGAGTACCGACTGCTCTTCCAGAGGTTCTGAGTTCAATTCCCAGCAACCACATGGTGGTTCACAACCATCTGTAATGGGATCCAATGCCCTCTTCTGGTGCTGTCTAAAGACAGTTACAGTGTGCTCACTCATATACATAAAATAAATAAATCTTTAAAAAAAAGAATATTAGAACATCATAGGAAACGTTTTGGAAAAAAATCTAAGTGAAACTCAAGTAGCATCAATAGTGGCCATCATTCAAAATGTAATACAGGGTGTCTACCATAGTGGCTTCTATGCAGCAGTTTCTTAAAAACTGTTGATGAAGCCATCATCCAATCACTAGCAATGAATAAGTGCCTGAGCCTCCCTGGAATTCCCCTTCAGCTATGCTGTTTGCATAGAGGGCATACATCTTTGCCATGAATACAAGGAAAGACTTCTGTCCTTCCATCCAGTTACAAATTGTTACTCCATAATCTATCCACAAGGTACATAACAGGAAATCTTATACATTACTAAGGTGGGAAGGATAATTGCACCAACAACAATAGCATTAAATTAATTATGTGTTTCTTTTAGCATCTACTTCATTTTAAATGCGGGGCAGTCTTCAAGGCAGACCATTCAGTTATGAAAATTTTCCTATTGGGAAGGACAAAAAGAGAATGAATAAATCAGAATAACTAACACATCTTAACTTTTTGCCCCCAAGGAAAGAATAAAATGACATAATGAAAGAAAAGGAACTGTTTGTATTTATAGCTGTAAGGACTGAGATACAATGGTAGCTCTTTCCACAAGGAAGTTCTTTTAATTGAAATTCTGTTTCTCAGAGACAATTTTGAAGTCTTACACAAAAGGCAGCAGTTCTACCTGGGATGGGGGTCAGCAGAAATGAGGCTCTCTGAAGTCATCTAGAGAGACTGTTGAAGTCTACATAGCGGTATCCAGAGTGACAGTACAAGGGATGATCAAGGTGAAGATTACAATGACCTGGGCCAGATTGCTCTGCAGGGTGAGAGACTGAGTAACCACTTGGTTTGCTGCTGAATAAACCTAGCTGCCAAATGGCACTGGGGCTCTGGGGGTTTATTACTAGCACCTGTCATCTGTGTGACTTTTTACTTCCTGGGTGGCATAGATCCCTGTGACTAAGACTACTTGCCATCATGCATTTCTATAACTTTGATCATATGATGGACAGTCCTCTGTCACTCCCTGTTGCAGTTGTTTGTGATCTGCCTGAGCTTCATTGCTGATATGCTGACCTAGAATACATTCACCTGTCATTTGATTTTGTTTCTGAATCACTTTAAGGCTACGTATCCAGTCTTTTTGTTTTTAACACGGGCAAGCTATATTTTTGGTTTGGACTCCCATTTTCTAGCCGATGGTGGAGGTTTCATAGTACTCAGCCCAACTCTCTAGGTTAAGTAGGCCCTGTGTGGTTGGTGTGGAGGGGAATAAATACCCACCCTGCTTTCAGTAATAAGGCATAAATACCAGTCCTTCCTCTTACACAATGTGTCCATCTCCCAAAAGACCATATAACAGTAACATAGACATGCCTATGATTTTGAGAAGATGTTTAATCTACAGTTTACAATGTAGGAGCCTATAAACAGGTGTTCACATCAATTATGATCCCCATGCTAGCCTGTGCTTAATTACTTAACCAGTTGTGTGGACAAAGGCAACCTGTGTGGTTAATATTACAGACACTTTAGCAGCTGCTAGTGCCATTGTTTTTAAAACTATAAATCGTCCCTTAAGGTAAAAGCCAGTCAGCAGTTGTTTTAAGTATGAACAATTATGAGAGTTAGCACACAGGATCTCAATTTCACATACACAACTGACAGAAAATCCTTTATAATTTTAGTGTCTAATGCAACCCTTGCACAACCTGAGCACCAGGCCAAGACTTGAAGAGAATAAAGATGGCTACTAACAGCGAGCTTCTTTCAGAAGAGGTCTCAGTGAATCATTTTATGTCTCCTGGAACATCATCTGATCAAGAACAGGTAAAAACACAAAAGGCTGTTCTTTCAGATGCTCTCTAAGACCCTGTTTATATTCAGTGTAGCTTGTAGGTCATCATGAGATTTAATATAGTATGCAACTTATATATAGTAGGATACTCTGCAGGCAGCCTAAATTATCATATAGATGCATGATGCTAGAGAGAAAGAGGTCCACATTTTTAAGTGAGAAAGACAAGTTACCAAAGAATATGTCATACTCCTCTTAATGAAAACATACAATTTATGATTCTAAAAAGTTTTTAGAAGGACATGTACCAACAAAATCGGCAATAACCTCTAAATAGTGGGATCATGATTTTTCTTTTAGACTTTGGAGGGAGCTGCATGCCCAGGCAAAGATTTTTCTTTGCATATTATTCCCTAATACATGATATTTTGATATCTACCACGAATAATTTATTAAATTAGGGATGAAACCTAGATAGGAAGTTAAATTCTATCTTTAGCTACAAATCACATACTGCTTTGCTTAAAGGCTTCAGAACATTCTCTGATCGAAACCACACATTTTCGAGGCTGAACAAATTTGTTTTCACACAATTATCAATTATAGATATATATATCACATATCTTAGATTCTATCTTGTAAAATTTTAAGTTTTAAACAGTGACTCACCAAAGACTGTCCCCATGAAGATTGCAAAAGATTGAAGAGATTGGGAGGTGTATCATAATGTGACCTGCTAGCAGCTTTATCTCACTGATAAAATCACAGGAGATATCAAATGAAATGACTAATTCAAACAAGAAAGACTCATTAGGTGAAGGTTGGGAAATCCTGCTGAAGAGGGGGACTAGGGATTGTAGGAGTCAGAGAGATGAAGGAAACAACAACAACAATCCAACAAAATCAACTATCCTGAGCCCATAGGGGTTCTCAGAGACTGAACCAAGGCTTAGGGATGTTATGGTTGTGTAACTTGGCCTTCTTGTGGGACTCCTAACCGTGGGAGCAGGGGCTGTCTCTGATTTTTTTCACATGCTCTGGGACTTTTTCCTCCTACTGGGTTGCCTGGTCCAGCCTTGATGGGGGCGGAGTGCCAAACCTTATTGCAACTTGATGTGCCCTAGTTGGTTGCTATCCATGAAAGGCTTGTCCTTTCTGAAGGGAAATGGAAGAGAAGTAGATCTGGGGGACAGACTGGGAGAAAAGGAGGGAGGGGAAACTGTGGTCAGAGTGTAATATACGAGAGAATAAATAAAAAAATAAAAATCAGTTACAGACATTTTGCTAAACTTAAAGAAAAAAAATCAAGAAACAAAACAAAACCAAATAGGAAAGACTCTTTCCATAAATGGTAAATGACCCTGATCCATTTTTAGGAAAGTATCCTGTTGTGAGAGCTAACTTTGTTTACCAACTTGACACATCTGAGAGGAATTGCCTCCAGATTGGCCTGTATGGATGTCTGTGGGGCATTGTATAGATATCTAATTGATGGAGGGGGACCTAGTACACTCTAGGAAATACCATCCCTAGGCAGGGGGTCCTGGACTGTATAAAGCAAGCAAGCCAGTAAGTGGTAATCTTCCATGATTTCTGATTCTGGTTGTTGCCTTGCTGAAATTACTGATCATACTTCCCTTAGTGTTAGACTATAACCTGTAAAATGAAATAATCCCTTTCCTCTCCTATGTTGTTTCTGGTCATAGTGTTTTATCATAGCTACAGGAATCAATCTAGACTATCTGTGAAGTACAGGTGAAGTTGCCAAGAAAAATTTCTCTTATAACCACTTGTACTGATAGGATAATGGAGTAGACAAAGCTAAAAGATACATGCAGTTGTCTTCAAAAGTATTAATGCATACATAAGACCCAATTTTCTAACAAGCTCCTCTTCACACTTAAGTAAAAATAAAAGCTTTATTAATACCAAATTCCTCATCTTAAAATGGAGATAACAATACTTATACTATAGGGGATTAAAAAGACAGAATAAGATAAATTCATACCTGCTCCACATTGACAGTTTGATAGGTGTGACATGCATGCGTGTACAATATACAGCTGTGAGTGAATACACACACACACACACACACACACACACACACACACATTTGCACAGAGATGCTCACATGCACACAGCAATCAACAACAATCAAATGAGAAACCATCTCTACTTATAATAGCTATCCACAGCTAAGTGTTGCAGATAGGTCAAATTCTCCCTGCATGACCACATGGGTTTATCTTTGTTCTTCTGTTCCCTCATTTATGTTCCTCTTTTCCACTGTGAAAATAATAATTAATATTAGCTATCTACTTAACAGTACAGTTACACTGACTAAATAATGGAAATGGAGCATGAGAGTACCTGATATAGACTAAAAGCTCAGTGTTTTTAATACATGACATTATGAGTCAAATTCCAAGGATTTCTGCAGTCAGACTTTACACATTTTAAAGTCTAGACAGCCTAATTATGCACTATGACAATTTTAGCCACTTTGGGGCAATGAGAAGGTGGCCAACATATGTTTATAAAAGTCTTTTTTACCTTAACTCTTTATGTTTGTTTTTATAACAAACACTCAATAGAGATCTGTCAAGAAATCAGAATTTAGCAAAGTTTTGATTTTCTATTTATTTTACAAGTCATGATGGATTAGAGTATTTTTATGCCCTTGGGAAACAATGGAAATCTTTTATAACTATTTATTTATTTTCATTGTCATCCAGTGTGTATAGAAATGTTGTCAGACTGCTTTCTATTACTTCTCTGATTTAGGGTTCCAGTTGTCTTGACAAATTTGTCCCTAAGGGTAAAAAGAGATTATTTCTAGAGATTCCAGCCTGGCTTGAATGATACATCTAGCAAAAACTGGTCACTCATTTTTTCCCCCACTCCTGGGAGATCAGGTTTTTTTCTTTTTACCAGGCAACCCCTTGACCTTTAATTTGCTTTGCAGAGTAGCCTATTCCCTAGAAAAGGGATGAGGGAGGGACTTGCTTTTATAAGCAGAGTCTGTTCTATGTTGTACATATCCCTCGCTATACAAAAACAATCACATGAGTGGCTGTGTGCCTTGTACTGTGCTGCTAATTTAGAGTGATAAGTCTGGAAATTATGATATAGTGTTTGAAGACTGGTTAAAATATTAGTCTCATGAGATATGTTAAAGCTCCCTCTCTACATTGCTGTATAGATCTCAATGAGTCAATTTGATAAACACTATATTGTATCTAGATATCAAAATGAAGAGTCTCAACCTTCTGCCTGATGATGTTTTCACTCAACTGAGATATATAAACAAAGATAGTAAAATCCATTGACCATACGTATGCCTAAGGGCTAATCTCAAATATATAAAGAACTCAAGAAGACAGTCACTAACAAACAAAAAAAAACACTTAAAATGGGTACAGAGCTAAACAGAATTCTCAACATAGGAATCTCTAATGGACGAGAAGGACTTAAAGAAATGTTCACTATCCTATGTCATTAGGGTAATACAAAACAAAATGATTCTGAGATTTCATCTTACATCCACCAGAATGGCTAAGATCACAAACTGAAGTGACAGATCATACTGGCCAGGGTGTGGAGCAAGGGGAACACTCCTCCATTGCTGCTGGCAGTGCAAACTTGTACAACCACTCTGGAAATCATTCTGGTGGTTTCTGAGAAAATTGGGAATAGTTCTACCCAAAGACCCAGCTATACCATTCCTGGGTATATACTTAAAAGATGTGGTATGGCTCTACCATACCAAAAGGACCCACGCTCCACTTTGTTCATAGCAGACTTATTCACAATAGCTAAAAACTGGAAACAACCCAGATGCCCCTCAACTAAAGAATGGATACAGAAAAAGTGGTTCTTTCACACAATAGAATAATACTTAATGATTAAAAAGAAGGACTTCATGAATTTTTCAGGCAAACGGATGGAACTAGAAAACATCTTGAGTGAGGTAATCCAGGTCCAAAAGCACATGCATGGTATATATTCACTGATAAATGGATACTACACAGACCCAAAGAAGCTAAACAAGAAGGAAGGCCCAAGCAATGATACTTGACTCTCACTTAGAAGGGGGGATAAAATAGTCATAAGAGGTAGAGGGAAGGAGAGAATTGGGTGGGAGATGGGATGGGGGTTAGGATCAGCTGTGGGGAGAGACAAAAAAGAGGGCCAGAGGGCTGGAGAGTGAATGGAAATTGGCTGCTGGCAAGATGAGGGGGAGGGGTGGTGGTGGAGGGCATCCCTAGAAATGTTCTGTGTCCTTAGTTATCAGGCAAATGAAAATCAAAACAACTGAGATTCTACCTTACCCTGATTAGAATGTCTAAAATAAAAAAAAATCAAGTGACAGCACATGTTGAGAGGGATCCGGATGGGGGGATGGCAGAGACAGGGAAGCGGGGTGGGAGAACTAGGAAATCAGTAGTGGGCAGGGATTATCTCTACATGTACCAGAGACCTAAAACTGGGTGGGGGGATGCCCCAGATTATCTATGGGGGCAACTCTAGCTGAAACTCCTGGGGAAACTCTATATGAAACTTCTAGCAGTGGGGATATGGAACCTGAAGTAACTACTTCTAATACTCAGGCAGGACTCCCCAGTACAGGAACAATGACACCAACCCACCCACAAAACTTTTGACCCAAAATTTGTTCAGTCTACAAGAAATGTGGGGACAAAGATTGATCATACAGCGAGGGAATGGTCAACCAATAACCAGCCCAACTTGAGACACATCCCATGGGCAAGCACCAATCCCTGTCACTATTAATGATATTCTGTTATGTATGTAGACAATAGCCTAGCATAACTTTCCAGTGAGATCACCCAGGGACTGACTGAAATAGCCACAGAGACTCACAGGCAAATATTGGACAGGGCTATGGGCCTCTTGTGGAAGAGTAGGGAGAAGGATTGAGGGCCCCGAGGGGTTAGGAACTGCAGGGAAAGACCAACAGAGGTAACTAACTTGGACACTTGAAGCTCTCAGAGTCTGAACTACCAACCAAAGAACATGCACGGGCTGGAACTAAGCCTCCTCATTCATATGTAGTAGATGTGAGGCTAGCTTCTTCATGTAGGTCCCCCAACAACTAGAGTTGGGGCTGTCCCTAAATCTGTTGCCTGTCCATGGAATTTGTTCCCCTAACTGGTCTTTCTTGTCTGGCCTCAGTCGGAAAGGATGTGGCTATCCCTGCAGAGATGTACCAGGGATATGGGGGTGGGGTTTGTTGTATCAGTTCTCTAGAAGAGCAGGAGAAGGGGGGACATGGGAGGGGGAGACTGGGAGGGGGGCTGCAATCAGGATATAAAATGAATAAATGAATAAATGAATAAATGAATAAATAAATAAATAAATAAATAAATAAAGGATCTACAAGACAGTCAGTAGTGATTAAATTGGTCCTATGGAAGCTCAATGCCCCAGTGTAGGGGAATGTCAAGACAGGGAAGCAGGAGTGTGTGGGTTGGTGAGCAAGGGGAGGGGGATAGGATAGGTGGTATTCAGAGGGGAAATGAGGAAAGGGGATAATATTAGAAATGCAAATAAATAGCCAGGTGGTGGTGGTGCACACCTTTGGTCCCAGCACTTGGGAGGCAGAGGCAGGTGGATTTCTGAGTTCAAGGCAAGCCTGTCTACAGAGTGAGTTCCAGGATATCCAGGGTTACACAGAGAAACCCTCTCTCAGAAAAGAAAAGAAAAGAAAAGAAAAGAAAAGAAAAGAAAAGAAAAGAAAAGAAAAGAAAAGAAAAAAGAAAATAAAATAAAATATCTAATAAAAAAACATTAAAAAAAACAGAAAACAAGAGTATGGGCAGATGATGACTGCATCTTATTTGACACTTTTAAGGCTCTTGAGTTTCAGATATTCAATAAGGAGTATATTTGTAATATGTAGTGTCATTTGAGGATCCTGTGGTAGATTAAGAGAAGACAAATAACTATTATGGATTAATTGGACATGCTGGATAAAGAAATAAACAATAACTTGAAATTTCCTAGTTTTATACATATGTGGGAATGGTGACTCTACAGACTAGGATAGGACTTGCAGCAGGAGGAATTACTTTCAAGGAAAAGGTGATGAGTTCAGTTTGGTATTTGTCAAACTGAAGATGCCTTCAAAATATTTGAGCAAAGGTGACCAGCAGGCCACTAAGTACAGTAAAACTTAAGTTGGGGGTAGAGCTTGGCCAGAGTTAAGAGCAGTTTGAGAGCAGTTTGAGAGATTCATTGGATGGATGGTAAATGAAGCCATAGCACAGGAAAGTTCACAGACTGAGATTCATGACTTGCTGATCGGATCCTGAGAATTACTGATATTTAAGAGATGAGCTCAAGAAGAGGAATCCTTGAACAATATAGACAGTCAACATTCAGAAAGGCACAGAAAGTAAGTGTGTGCTACACAAAGCAAGGGGGCAGATTCTGAAAAATAGAATAAGCAGTAACATCATATACCATAGAAAGATGCAGTAAAATCAAGACAGAAATCTCTCAGATTTAGAAATATGGAGGTCATTAGAGACCTTAATGAGAGCAATTTCAGTGAAATAAGGTGAGCAGAAGCCAGACTGGAGAAGGCTGGGGAACAAGCAGAAGCAATGAATATAACAACTTGTATTTTTCATGACTGGGAAAGAGGTGATATTTTCTTAAAGCAAAATCAGTTACTTCAGGACATTGTGCCTGACATGTCCAACTCCATTTCCAGCTGAAATTGGTGCACACACACACACACACCAGAAAAACAACAGTGGATAGCCTCTTTCCATACCAGTTGCCCCTGGGCTATCTTGTCTTTGCTTCAGTGGAGAGGATGTCCCTAGCCCTGCAGAGACATACTAGGATGGGAGAGTAACACATGACATGGTATGTGATAACAAGCTAACACTTAATCAGGTACCAAGCCCATTCAACAAAAAATAGAAAGAATATGCCAAAAGAAGTGAAATGTATTTTATTTCTTAAGGTATCCAGAATGATTTTCTGTTGTAAAAGAGCCCAATATGAAAAAAAAACTAATAATATTAGATATTCCCAGTTTCATAGTTAACATTATTAAAGCTTGTCAGTAAATCACCTCCCTATGACACTGTTTTCCAAAGTAGAATGTATTTAAATTTGTGTGTTTTCATTTATAAGGTATAGTAAAAACTATGAGCACAGTTTATCGTATAGCATTGTTTTATAAGTAAATAAGTGAATTGAAACTATCAAGGCTCATAAAACATATTTATTTGTTTTTGCATTGCCTAAAGGTCAAGTAGCAACTTGGTACATTGTGCTAATGAAGGTTTCACAAGATCCCAAACAGAGAGTTTTCACAGATGAATTAACCCAGAATGTGATACCATTTCACCTAATGATGTGGGCAAATTGTGCAAGAAAAAAATGTGACATAACAGTCAACACCATGATCAGGATGGGGACCAATGCATTATGAGACTGAAATAATCATTGCGGATTGACATAGGACAGTTTACTAGTTATGAGCTGAGTGGAGGTTACACATTGAATATTTCTTCTGTCTCACATTAGCCATGCAGATTTCAGTACCAACCTAGTCTTCGTATGAATAGTCCAATTTTACGAAGTTATCAACTAGATACCCTATTTAAACCACAATTTGAAAGTTTTTCTCTCTTAGTTTCTTTTCAGTAATGGACTCTGGAGATCCTGAATTCTAACAGAAAGCCTTGAATTTACCAAGTGGGATTCCATCCAGCCTAATTATAGTACACAGATTTTCTGTATATACACGAGGTGAAAATATATAATGAGGTCAGAAGCCACATCTTTCTAGTATTAAGCCTAGCATCTATAGACCATAAAGAGAATGTTGCCTTTATATTTTTAACCAATTTTTAAGTTTTGTTAACTACAACAGAAGGAGTCCACATTTCTTTTTGTATCTTTCATCACTGAAATAATGATATAGTAGAAATGATTTTAGGTCAATTATTGTGACCACCAAATGTTTCTATTCTAACTACAATGATTCCACAATCTCTTTTATTACTCCTAAAATCTGGGAAATAGTGGACTGGCCAGATTAATCAGTAGAGTGAGGTTTCCCTCCCTTCAAGTCATCTGCCAACTTGCCTTTGTGAGCAGTGTTCTCAAAGAGACAGTACTCCCCAGCTCAAAAGGCCACATGGATTTGAAATAAGACTAACGTGCTCAACCCTAATTTGAAGTGGTAAGAAAAAAAAAGACAAAACTGCAAAGGAAATTGTTACAAGTTAACTTTCAGAAAGAACTTCAGACGGCTTACAGATTAAAAATTCACTGAAAGATAAAACACAGGAGGATAAAAGTGAACAGATTCACACTAAAGGAAGTAGCTCCAGGAGATTAAGATATATGTGTGATATATTTGGCTCTAAATTCTGTGGCAGCAAAAATGTCAAGGGGAAATTAGGAAGTTTGCATTTTGTGGATTTGTTTGTCCACAAATCCCATTCTACCCAATCTGATTCTTCACCAGTCTTGGAGTATCCCCACTGAATCTAGCTAGGTTGCCTTCATAAATGTTCTATAACAATGGCTATCTATCCATTTGTTAGATTTTTATGTATGTGCTTTGCAGTTTCTTCGCTTCTATTAAAACCTATCAATCTTTCAAAACCAAAATAGAATATCATCTTCTTGAACCTTTAGCCATAATTTATCTTTCTTTCCTCTTGACTCTAAAGCACAAATATACCACGGACCCTACAATTTAGCTTTTAATTTATAGGCAGCTTTACATTCCTCACTATCATTCTGTGTACTACTTTTATGAGAAGACAGCAGCAGGATGGGCCAACCTGCATCTCTATTACCTCTTGATGAGCTAGTTCTCTCAATACAAAACAGGCATGAATTAAATGCACATTGATTCTTTTTTCTGAGTAAAACTTTTATGAGCATTTATAGATATATAAATTTTTTACTTGTTTCCATATACACATATTTGTGTGGGACAATAAATAGTTTACAAACAAATTTTCGATATAAACTTTTACTGTGTGTCTAATGGTAAGCTGGTTCTAGAGATAGCCTTGTGTTTTTAGAACTGAGAACAGGATAATATGTATGTTTAAGTTGTGAAGTAGTGCATAAAATGACATCTTGGTCCCAGCGTGTTCCAGTGTTGACTACATAAAAAGAGACAATGAATTGAAGTAAAAGAGATTTGTTATTTATTTATTTATTTGTTTGTTTATTTATTTATTTAATTTTTTTTGAGACAGGGTTTCTCTGTGCAGCCCTGGCTGTCCTGGAACTCACTCTGTAGACCAGGCTGGCCTTGAACTCAGAAATCAGCCTGCCTCTGCTTCCCAAGTACTGGGATTATAGGCGTGCGCCACCACTGCCCGGCTCTTGCTTCCATTTCTGACCATCCACATTACAGTCACATTCTGGGATGCTCTATTTTATCCTATTCAGAATATTAGTCACAAAGAACCATCAAAATCTCAACACCAAGAAGTATCAAAAATCTCAAGACCAAGAAGTATCAAAATCTCAAGACCAAGGCAAAATCTGTACACACTGCTTCTAATGGTGTCAGGATTATTGAACTATTTTTGGAAAGATGCTTCAGTAGCAAGCATTTTCTTATGGATTAGAAAAATATAAATGATCTAGGAAAAACTATTACCATAAGTATAAAATATAAAGTATAAGAGAATTTCAAAAATAGTGTATAATTCTACCAAAATATAGTGAATTTTCTATAATGGCTGTATTTACAAATTGGCTTATCTTGAATCCATATCATATTCCTAATGTAAATATTAAATAAATATTAATATTCTTTTATTTTTCATTTTCCTTGACCTTGCTATAGCTTATTATACTGTTAACAATTACGCCTGGCACAAAACTCTCTTCTTTCAGCTTGTATCTTATTACTGTTCCTTCCTACTCAAACTAGCCCTTTGATCAGTCTATGGTTTTAAACTACTGTTCTTTTTCTCTTCCCTGTGTATAAATGATCTTGAGGGTTTTATTCTTTGCCCTTTGCTGTATTAGGCTATGTATTTTTCATGAGCTACTTTTCATGGGTATATCCCTCTATGTGGAAAACATCAACTATTCTTCCTCCTGCACGGTAATGGTCCTAAATTCTGTATCTCCTAGGCTCTAAGTCATAGCTTCAAACATTTTTCAATATTTCTCCAGATTGTGCCAAAGCTATCTAACATTCAATATTCAAATTAAACTTATTTCCTTGTTTCTATTTGATTTACCCCTTTTCATGTTTTCTTGCTTTGAACATTTGGGCCATCTCATTTGTTGAATTGTTTCTCCTTAAATTCCATTTTTAACTACTGAGCTCCTTATATATAAAAAAATCAATGACTTTCTTTTGAGAAGATTGCTTCTTTGCTGAGGTAGACAAGATAAATTAAGGTTTTAGCCCAAGCTTGGTGGTACAGAATAGCCACCTGAGTTAGGCAAAGGCAGAAGGATCAGGACATGTAGTCTAGCCTTGGGTACATACTAAGCTTGAAGCTAGATGCAGCTGCATAGAAGAGTTAAGACAAGTCTAGCCTGCATAGTGAGATCTTGTCTTAAAATAAAAAAATAATCATTGGCACTGCATTTAAACCTTATAATTCACACCATTATGGCAAAGAACACGTTGGAAACAGATATGCATTAGGAGAGTAACTTATGTGAATGAAGGAAAGAGTCCATTCAATGTTTCTACTCATAAAACCACTAGGAACTAGGAGACAGCTCCAGATCAGATCATTTCCTAATACCTTCTGGGGAAGCATGGTTAGAATCATACCTTGATCTCAGTTTTCTAGCATCCAGAACTATGAAATGGTACATTTGTTTTTTTACTGTCTGACAATCTGTGTGTAGGACTTTGTTATAGTACTCCTAGAAAACTCATATAGCTATCCTACACCAAGGAACAAAATAAATTAATACACAAATAAATAATCATAAAGATCTCTCTAGTTACTCAGCAAATCACTTACTTGTAATTACTGAATCATTTTCTTTTTGAGACAAGGTGTTAGATGGCCTAAATTGGCTTTGAAGTCATATTTCCCCTACCTTAGCCTCTTAAGTGCTACAAGTATATATCATTCCTAGCTCCTGACATATTTTTGGATGTGTTTCCTCATTATTATGCCCATAAAACTACTCCATGACAGATTTTTTTAAATCTCCTATTGCCTACACATCTTTTAAAAATGAAACTTAAATTATAATTATTATTTTTATTGTGTTTATATACATAAGTAGGTGCCGTAGCTCACACGTGGAGGTTAGAGGACAATATTCACGAGTTGGTTCACTTCTTGAGGCATGTGTTCCAGCTCTCCAACTTGTGTGAGAAGTCTTTTTACTTGCTGGCCCAGCTTGCTGGCCCCTACTGCCTTCACTCTTAGATGGTACTCTTATTAAATCTTTCCTGCCTTTGGTCTTAACCTTCATCTAATCAACCTTTCACATTGTTAAGAAAAACTCATTCTATGAAGGCATGTCTCATCCATTACCATGATGACATGCTGAAATGGCTCCTCACAGTATCTACTTGACTTCCTAGTTTCTGTGTCTACACTGCAGCGATGCAGGGCATTTGGCTCTTCCTTGAACGTATCCTGTTTCCTGGTATTGGCCCCTTTTATTGGTCCTTCCTTCCTTTTTTTCTTCATTACTTCCATTTCTTACTCCCGAAATTCTGACTTACTGTTAAGATTTGGCTTGAGGTGTATGTCACAGCTGTCCCTGTCTAGCCCCTGCCCGTTTCACTGTAAACCATACAAAAGCAGAAGCTTTCATCTCACTCATTTTCAAGGTGCCAGAATATAAGGGGAAGAGGAAATTATATATAAATGAATACAGAAATGAACATGTTCTTTTGTTTATCATCAGAGAGAGTAAAAAGTAAATTTGAGAATGCATATTGATTTGAATAATTAAGTTTCTCTGTGTGTGCATCCATGCATAAGTGTTTGTGCTATGAGAATTATTCATTTGTTAAGTCAATTCCACCTTGATTGCCTTTTCTGGTAAAGAAAGCTAACAATATCTGTCTTCCATAGTTGTCCGAGATATATTGTACATCTTTTTTAAAAAATGTATGTGTTTTTTTACACTCCAGATTTTATCCTTCTCCCAGTTCACCCTCTGACTGTTCCACATCCCATACCTCCTTCCCACTCCCCACCATCTCTACAAGTATGTCCCCATTCCCATCCCCCACCCCCCCTTTCTCACCCCCCCACCCCACCAGAACTCCCTACTCCCTGGGGCCTCCAGTACATCTTTTAAATTTTCTTTTGTGCATTGAAGCCTTCAATATGAGAGTTCTATTGGAGATCAGTTAGTTCAACGGTCATTATAGGGCAGAATTAAATTAATCTTTCCATTCTTTAGATCTTTAATATTTTTTTTAAGGTCTGTCAACTCTCCTTAGTTTTCTTGTAGGAGAATCAAAGGCAGTCAATTTGCTCTTCCTGCTCTATAGTGACACCTGAGAAATGAAACCTTGCCTCTCTACAGAATGCCCAATTGCTGCTTTCTTCTTCAGTATCAAAAATCCTACTTGATAGCATTCTATTTTATGGAGAAAAGGGGCTACACAATCCTGGTTTCTATTAGCTAGCTTAGGGTAACAAAGCCTGTATTCCCCCTACCTCCCAACACTTCAGTGCATTCACTCTGTTCATTCTGGGTAGCAAGTGCTTGAGATCATCTTTATTATCTTCTGATGGTAAGAAGTACAGTACCTAGGAAAGCAAATATGCATCTTCTTGCTCCCCAGGTAGGCCTAGTGCACCAACACACAGACACACAGACACACAGACACACACAGACACACACAGACACACACAGACACACACAGACACACACACACACACACACACACACACACACACACACACTTCTCCACCCCAGAGAATCTAGTTAACACATCACAAGAAAACATATTGCCCACCCCCCAAAAAAATTCAGTGCTTTCTTGTGAAAACAGTAGCAAGTCCCACTGGAACACAGCATTGAAACTGTTCCACTAAGCCTTTAATGTGAATTTGCTCAACGGGACTGTGCATACAGGTGTACAACAATTATTAGATTTGATATCTGAATGAGCTCAGGTTCCCATTAGAGCCTGACTGCTTCAATGACCCCATTATTTTGCTTTCACTGCTCCCCGAACTGATCAACTTAATTATTCTGACTAACGAAACATTTAGGACATGAATTTCTGATTTGTTCTAAACCATGTGGGACATCTAAAAGTGCTTCACTTAAAAGAATCACAATATAGAAGAAAGACTATGAGACTATGTTAGAAACTGGGAAGTAGGGCAGAGCCATGATCCGTGCTGGGCACACAGATACTCAACTCCCCTGGAATTGCTCATCTGCTTAGATTTCTCCATGGTACCAGTCATGCCTTAGCCACGCCTCTTGTCCCTGGAATATGCAATGAAAAAAGCAATGTGGCTGTCTGTGGTTGGGGGCAGGGTGGAGGCGGAAGCTAAATCATGCATTTGCTGTCATAAAACATAGCTATCCTTAAGATAGCTAATGTTCAGAAGAGCAAATAAAATGCTTTGCAGAGCTAGTCAATCACAGACATTGTTTCTTGAGTGTGAAAAAAAGAAATCAGAAAATGGAACGAACTTCAGTGTTGATATGTTAGGAACACAATCTCTTATTAGTTGAATGTTATGGTTAAATTAATAGAAAGCACTACAGCCTTTACATATTGGATTTAAAATATTAAGTGTAGGGAACATATCAACATTTATACGTTCTTGGCATTAAAAATCATCTTGAGAGAGAAATAAGTCATAGTTGATTCATAATTGGTCTCTAAAAGCAGCTGCAACCTTCCTTATTACTTCAGCTTTCATGATGACTACTAAAGAGCTGTGTGTTTACCTAGAGGAAAAGAAGGCATTAAAGTGTCACTGGTCCCTCACGTTTTACAGATGTGAGTTTATCTCTCATCAGTGAAAGCATTTGCCCTTTAAGCGAATGGAACTGACTTCAAAATGCCCCCCCCCCTTGCTCTTTGCTGCCTATTACTAGTGATATAGTAAGGGCAGCTAAGCCTGCAATAAACGTGTTTGTGTCCAGTTATATTCCAATCAGCTTACAAACTAATTGGACTTCTTAAAAATAAAAAAAAGAAAGAGAGAGAGAGAGAGGGAGAGAGAGAGAGAGAGAGAGAGAGAGAGAGAGAGAGAGAGAGAGAGAGGGAGGGAGGGAGGGAGGGAGGGAGGGGGAGAGGGAGGGAGGGGGAGGGAGGGAAGAAGGAAGGAAGGAAGGAAGGAAGGAAGGAAGGAAGGAAGGAAGGAAGGAAGGAAGGAAGTCACAAGAGAGTAGCATAAGTTCCTGCTTCCAGGGACTCCCTGGCATCAGCCTTCACTTCACACTTCTGCTCAAAGTACCTGATTTGACAAACCACACAGAAAAGCCAGAGACTAGTCTCTTCACCCTCTCTCCCAAACTGTCTGACAGGAATCAATAATGATTCTTGCACACAGCTACGATCTAACCATCTGAGATGAAAGTGTGAGGGGAAACTCGAGCTATTCTTTACAATCTTTTATTAAAGAAGGGTGTAAAAATACATTTGCCATCGTGGGGCAATTTTCGTTCTCAGGTTCAACATAATCCATTTTAACAGTTGGCAGTTTAAATAAAAGAAGTTGCAGGCTGCCATGCACAGATGCTTTGCATGCCACATGAAAGTGATGGATTCAGAGGCCGGAGCAAAACCGGAAAGAACCTGAAAGAAGCCCTTCTACTATAGAAAAGCATTTCTTGAATAACAGCAGCTGGGAAAAATCTCTCTGAGCTCCTGTCCTTCTACTGTTTCACCAAAATCAGCTATCATATTCCCTAACCCCTCCCCCAACATGTACCAATGGACTGTCAGAAGCAAACAACTGTTTCACTAATATTGCAATCACCATCTATTCTATTTTTAATGTACTCAGAACAGGTCTAATAACAGGACGGTCCTCTGTAAGTTTGCAACGTAAAATGACATATTTTAAATACAATAATCCCCAAAGCAGCCTATCCATAACTACTATTTTTAGGCTAAATAAAATATTAACATTTTTTATTCATGCTTGGGATAACATTTGCAATTCAGCTTTTTGAAATATTTAAATGGAATTGCATATGCTATGAGGAAAACTATAAAAAAATATAGCAAACTTTAAGATTTGTTCTTTCTTGTGTGCATTATGCTTAATGTCCACCCTTACTTTGTAGAATTCTTAAAGAAATCCTTAAAGATCTCAAATTTGATATTAGATATGATGGTCTTGTTATCGCCTACTCATTATGTATCTGTGGCCAACTTCTGTGACTAGATTTTTTAACTTGTGCAAAATGATTATTTAGAGTCAATGTATATATATATATATATGTATGTATGTATATATACATATATATATATATATTTAAAGTTTCATTTAGAAGTTGAGAGATGGATTGCTCAGAGACTGCTACTTTTTCAGAGGACCAAAGCAGGGCTCCCAGCACCCATGTAGAATAGTTTTACAATGATCTGATAAGTGTAGATCTGGCTTCCATAAGCATGTATATACATGTGCACAGATACACATACATGTGAATAATAAAATACATCTTTTAAAATAAATGAAAAGATTTATTTGTGTGTGTGTAAGTGCATATGAGTGTACATGTGCAAATGGTTGCTTGTGTGTGGAGGACAGATGAGGGTGTCACATATCTTCTCTCACGTTTTGTGTGATCCTCTGAGGCAGCTTACTGCCTGGGTGCTGAGATGCAAATGCCAGTCTTTATGATTATACAGCAAGAGTTATTGTTCATAATGTAATTGTCAAGATTCTAATATATTATGATTATAAATTGTAGTACCAAGAAGAGAAGGCAGCAAATTCACAGCTTGTTGGTACACAAAAACTAACTCCCTAAACTCCCTACACACCTGTCCTATGTTCTAATTTTGGTAGTAACGATGACATATGTCCATATGCTTAAAAGGCCAATAATAAGTACATCTCCTATAGACTAAGTGTGAATATTTCCTTTTGGAAAAAAAAAGATAGAAAATCAATTACAATTAGCAAATAAATGGTAGTACATAAAGTACCTTCCTACTTAATTGTGAGATGTGGTTTTACTCTAGTTTTGGAGCTCTCTCCATGTTTAGATCCTGGCTTTAAAGTATGTTTAAAGAGGACTGAAGTTTTCCATTAAATGATTATCTTCCCTGCAGTATATTCTGAAACATCATAATATTACATGCTCTGGGATTTGATAATATTTAGTCCTTTCTAATTCATCTTTTACAAAATGAGTGAAGATTATCACTTCATTATCAGTTGAAAACTGCCCATAGCTCTCTTTACATATCTCAAATGCATCCATCTCATAGGAGAAAGCAGATCTGGTAGCATAAGAGTTCTCAATGCATATGTAACACTTAGTAAAACATATGCATATTTATAAGAAGCCTTACAGATTTGTATAATAGTTTGTGAATAATAAATGTAACAGAATTTTAGAGCTGAAAGAGAATTTATGTATTATTTAACTGAAGTCCAACCCTTCATTATATAGACATTGACACTAATTTCTAGAGAAGAGAATTGACTTGTCATAAATATTCTGTACAATAAAGAAATGAAACAGAGTGGGATGCAATGTAATGAACCATATAACCATAATTGTTCTATCATTCATTTATTGGATAATTATATGATTCAGGTTTGATAAAATGTATATTTATGAAGAACGATAGTAGTAACATGACAACCAATGATCATCTGATGATTCCAAATAATAATCATTTTGGTGAAATAATTAGATAGCAACAGTGAGTTTGAAACTCCTGCAATTGTATAGTATTGCAATATTCAATGATTTTATTCAAAGTCTCTATACAATGATACAAAGATTTGGGAGGAACAACATATAATTGTATGGGCTAACACTTTGGTGAAATATACTTTGGGATGGATAATGGATAGCTGTGAGCTTGAACATATATAACTACATATCTGATGCTTGATACTACACCTTTATTAAAAGCCACTAGCCATAATTAAGACTGAAAAGTTAAAAGCCAATTACATTGCCCTCTCAGGTAATTTCATCATGGTCTACACAGCTGGCCAAGTGATCAAAGATGTCCGTATCACACTGATACTTATTGTCACTGCTTTTGTCAATTTTTGCCCTTACCTTGATGTTACTTATGTGTATTGTATATTTTAGTATCTGAGGCATTGTCTACACATTTTACTGTGATCTGGGGTATCTTTCATTCAAAGCCAACTGTCAGGTGAACAAATTGAATGGGAGCCCTGTTTCATAAAGTATTGTTTCTATAATTTTTTCCCAAATTTGTGTGAGCTGTACATTATCCATGGAGGCATTAAAATCATCTAGAAAACAGCACATTTTGTCATATATTCTTTATACACCTACTATTGGGTATCTATTTGAAACAGCTATAAAGCATGGTCAACTCTACAATTTTGTGAACAGGTATTTCCTAACCAGCTTTCTTACTAATAATAAGACTAAAACAAAAGGAGACAGATATTTATACACACATGGTTTATATAAGAGTCTCACCACATTTTGGCACAAATTCCTTTTTCTCAAACATATCCCATTCCTTGTCTTAAACAAGACAGCTTGACAATTAATCTTTTAAAATGATCTATAAATACCAGCAGTGCTTCCCTCGCCCTCTTTAAAATACTGGTTACTGTGGGAGTACATTTCTAGTCTAAATAATATTCCAGTAGTCATATATAAGCTAGCAATATTGTACCTCAATGCAGTCTCTTTGTTTCAGTGCTGGGTTTCAAACCCGGAGTCTTATATATGCCAGCCAAGCACATTATCAACTGAGCTACATTTACAAGTTAGGTTGTTTTTTATTATTATTTTTATCAGTAAAATTGTTTTTTCTTAATTTTTGTGTATGTGATATTTGTGGACATATATTTTTGTGTGTGGGTGAGAAGGTGATGCCACTGAGAACACATGAAGATCAGAAGACTATCTCAAGTGATTTTTGTTCCTTGCCTTCTGTCTTATTTTAGACAGGGTCTCTTGTTTGCCATTGTGTAGACTATTGGACTGGAAGTTCCTGTGGATTCTATTATATCTATCTCCCATCTTGCTTTGGGAGTACTGGAATAAGAAATATATATGCTGTACCCAGGTTTATGTCTACTCTGGGAAACTGAACTCAGTTCCTTTGGCCTGTGTAGCAAATGCTTTATCTACTGAGCCATCTCCCTAGCTCAGTACAGTCTTAATGATGCCATGTGGTAAGCCAAAAACTTCCTTCAGGTTAAAAAGTATTACTGTTTGAATCATTCATTGTTGGTACCATTGATATAGTCCAGATAGCTTGGTATTTATGGCTTAATATATTTATATTATTTGGGAGATCACATTATGATAACAGCTTCCCATTGTTATTGGTCACTATGCCAATATCATACTCCTTTCTTAATAAAACTTCAACATTTTTATCAGCTTATAATTTTATTTAATCAAGATCATTAAAGTAGCAGAGAGTTCTGCTTCATGTTTGGATTCCACTTAAATTGCTTATATAATTTTAAATTGCTTTGTATCAAAAATTCCAAATGCACTTATAAAGAAATTTTATAGCAACAATATACATTTTTAATGAGGAAAAGCGGCTCACTTATTTTTTAAAAGCTTTTTAAAAATTATGCTGCTTTCTAAAAAAAAAAAAAAATCCTGTTTTAAACTAAACTATTACCCAAAGCAGACAGAGCAGCTTCTTTTCAGCAGGAAAGAGCCACTTACAGGGCATAGCAGAAGAAAGGAACACCAACTGGACTGGAGTCTAAGGACAACCCACTCATTTATTATAGTAGGAATACTGCGTGAGACATCAGATGGTTACTATGAAGTGACATACTCACTATGGAGTAATACAGAGGCATTATGTACATAGTAGTTATTCAATTCGTTGACTATATAAGCTGCATATAAATCTATTTTTAGCTTCCCAAGGCTCAGTTTATCTGTCACAGAGAGAGGGGAGTTGTCTCTTTATCATGTTTTCTCTACTTGAACTGCCTGGTGACACCTGCTTGCAGGTCTCTTGAACAAATGATATTGTCAAGAAAGAACAAATGAACATTAAGAGAAATGAGGAAAAATAAGGAATTAACAAGCTTATACCATCTTCATTTATTTATGGGGAGCAAAGAATTCATATTGTAAGGATTTCAAGCATGATAGTTAGGATTTATGAGGCAAAGATTTGTTCTTTTCTCATTACTATAATAAACAGTGATCAAAAAAAGCTTCATCAGACTGATAGTAGATAAAGAAAGGAGTTACAACTTCAATTAAGTCTTTGATTTATAGATAATGTTGCAACATCACAATGAGCATCATATTCTATCGCAATCTATTTACAAAGATGTGTGGATGTGTTTTAGGTGTGGAATGGGGAATCATTTTTCATTTCATTCTTTGCAAATTAGTATGCACTTAAATAAATGACTGTTCTGGAAAGAAAATGCAAATGAACATTAAAGTCTTATATTCTTTCAAATACTTTTCCAATCACCGTCAACATACATGCATTATTATAGATATAATCAGTGTTATATACTCTCTTCTGATTTTATTCTTTCACTTAACATTGTTTCCTGTAAACATTTTCATGATTTGTCAATCAATCTTTATACCATCAAACTGATATTCCCTACATTTACTCTAATACTTCATTATATATATATATATATATATATATATATACACACACACACACACACACACACACACACACATATGCATTATATGCTGCTAGTTTACTGTTACTTTCTGTTACTTTCATTTATATTCATTTATTCTATAGCAAAGCATTTTCCATATGATTCATTAAATAAAATATTTTACATGTAAATTTTCTCTCTTTACTTTTCCTCCAATGTCAACTGTCTTGTGACACATATCTGGAGGTTACTCAAACACATTATGTCCAGTATGAACATAATTAGATTTGTTGATGAATTTGTTGCCAACTGCAGAGGACAGGGGATACAACGCATACCTTTCATTCTGCCAGGACTTTGCATATGGCACAGAGTCAGTACAGTGTCTATAATCAAATATTTTCGAAAGTCTAAAAATTGCCACAATATCACAAACTTTGTTTCATATATTCAGACCATGTCAGTTCTTAATCCATGGGTGCGACCAATGAAAAGAAGGAAGGGGAATGATTTAAAGTCTTCATTGGACAAATATTTAAGGAAAATTTCTATCCTTATCTTTTCACTGAAAGGCTTTTTATTTCTCTCGTTTCCTACCAATGTCCACTCAACAAAAAGGAAGCTGCCTATATTCAAGTCCTTACAAAGTCTTTACCTATGAAGGGCATTTTCTCAATCAGTTTTTAACTTAAAAGTACTTCTTGAAGATCACAGATTAGTTCTGGAATAACTTCAACTGGTCAGAGTTTCACATGCTTTATGGAAGTAAATTTACAACATTTGTGGAAGTAGAGATACTGTAATTTAAGATAGAACTGTTTCCATGTTAGGATCTTATATATCTGAATGTTATCATTGTAAACAAAATACAACATATGGACAAATCACAAAAGTACCTATGTGTCATACAAATGGCCTTTTATAGCTTGGAAAAAAATGACAATGATGCTATCCTACACAGTTTAAAATGCTGTATTACACTATGTACTTGGGTAGGAAGCCTCTGGACAATTGTTAGATGGTTCAAACATCACTGTTAGAGCTGCTAGAAACACTAATGACAGAGACAAGAAAGAATGCTTTAATTAAATCATTTTTACAAAGCAGAACAGTAGAGTGAAAAAGCCAAATGTGTTTGTGAAGATATTTTTCTATAGCACATACAATTTGAGTATATCAGTGGAACTAATCTAAATAGCATAATTAGGCATCTTATTGTTTCAAATATATTACCAAAATTCCATATAAATGCATAATGGACAATAAACTTTCTTAGGAAGAAGAAGACTATCTGAGCCATTGTATTAGTTGTAGCCTTTTGAATAAAGTAAGCTGCTTAACTGTCATCTGCTCAGTGCTATGCACTGTGCAAAATGATAGAAACATCAGTAATTCTCAGAGCAGTCCTATAAAACAGATGTTATGAGAAGTCTTTTCTTTGCAATGAGGAGTGAACCTCCAAGAAATTAAAAACCTTCCTCAGAATCATGTAGTTATTAATATGCTTGAATATCTGAAGACATTGCAAATCCATAACCTGAACCAACATGCTTTCCACAAACTTAAAGTGTACTGCGTCTCTACATCTGCAACTCTGGCAGGATGGTGCTTGATGCAAACCAAAGGTGAAGTCAGAAGTAGGACAAGAACAAGTATCTTTGCCATCCATAAATGCATTCCCATCTTCAGTTCGCACTCTTTTAATGCATTTTTTATTTTTTATTACACATTGAAACTGAAAACATGAAGAATGCCATACTCATGTTCTATTTAGTCTCAGGATTCTAGTTCTGATGAGAATCTAAAGGCATGTTTTGGAGAAAGGAATGAGTTGTCTTCTTTTGCTTCACTTACACACTGGTGACTTTGTATCTACAGGGCATGAATTAACCTGAATCACTAGGCTTAAAAAAAAAAGACATTTTATTTTTAACTATGTGTATGCATCTGTTCATGGATATATGCATGGATATATGTATCAGAACTCCTGTAACTGGAGTTACTGGCAGTTGTGATCTTCCCAGTGTCGGTGCTGAGATGCAATCTTGGGTCCTGCACAAGAACAGGACAAGCTCTTAACTGCTGGGCCATCTCTTCAGCCCCACACTTCAGTTTCTAAAGTATGTTAGTTAGTTCTGTACAACTCCCTAGGTTAGTTAGTCTCTTAGCCATGTATAACAATTCCTTCTTTCAGTCAGTCATATTTTGGAATATAATTAATATGCTGTTTCTTGTGCTTTGAATATCTGTGTCCCACTAGAATTTATATCGAGACAATTCTCATCATGGCTATATTAAGAAGTAGGGACTTCAGGAAAGTGATTTATTCTTTTATAAGAAACAGTAACCATAATAACTTGCAATATTTCCTACAGCCCAGGATCCTAATCTGAGCTAAGGAATAAAATGCCTCCTGTTTGGATGCTAGTGCCTTTGCTTTTGAGGATCAGAAGAATGCTGATTACTGTGGCTATGTTACCTTCCTGTGCTAAGTTTTCCATGGAACAGTTGTCAGTCACTCCTAGTCACTCTTTTAAGAGAGAAGCGGAGAAGTCAGTGCTTGACAGCCTGAGAAAGCAGGCTAGCTTCTCTTATTTTCATTTTTCCCCCTAAACGCATTACTGCATCCACACTGAAGCTCTTCTGCCACTTCTCAGCTCACTCAGGAGTTTCCCGAGAGCTTCCTGCAGTGGATCCCTGGCAGGTTGGCATTTCGCTGTCAGTGAATTCAGAAGAGCTGAGTGTGAACTGCAAACTCTTCCCTCCCTTTTTATAACCCCTTAATGCAATAAATTACCTCCTCAAATTCATCAAAGTGCTAATGTTTAGAATGCAAGGAGAAATATTAAGTGCAAAATTATTCCTCAATTTAAAAAAAAAAAACTTCTTACAGTGATAGATGGTATTTTTTTCCTTCTTAAGAAAACATTCGCCTTTTCTCACATTGACAAAGTACACCACAATATAAGTCAAGAATTAGACATGTTACTGGCATAAAAAATATCCTAAAATGCATCCACTTTCATTGTCATCAATTCTTCCAATGGATCTCACGCCCAGGTGACTTTCTCATTCCATATGCCTCCTACATATTTTAAGAGTTTAATGTTTATCATTACTTCATATTTATTTCCTACTCTCAGGCAGCCTTATTAATTTTTATAATACTTGCTTTTGAGATGGTGAAATTACAGAAAATGCATTACCACATCTCTTATAGATGTCTCAGTAGTATGAGTGACAACTATGACATGAAAAAAATTCAACTGACAGAACTGCGACTCTCCTGTGGATGCTTTAACTGAAATCAATGAAGACAAGGGTGGGAAAGTCTGTGGTAGTTATTTTACTACACAAAGAAGACATCATTCTAAGAGTATATTTTGTTTTGTAGTGCCGGAAAACTTAATTTGCATAATCTAATAATGCTTACTTTGGGTAGTGACTGAATTTGAACCAGGTATGTTGGAGTTTTAATGACTCATTTGTTCTTCTCCAGGACAATCTTGAAGAACAAGCTCAAACTAAGTAAGTAGAAGTAGAAAAATCACTGAATTTTACCTTAGAAAACTTAGGGTCAAATCTACCTCACCTCATTCAAGCAGAGAAACAATAATGAGTCAGGTTTTTGGAATTCTCAGTCTATTCAGCTACAAAACAAAGAGTATCATTGTCTTATGATGTTCACCCATTTCTTAAGGGTATTAGAGAGGATGCTGTAATGTTGCTTATGAACAGCTTATTCCAGCTTCCTACCTAACTCTAACATTTCACTTTCATTCACTCTGTTAAGAACAAAGCACATCTAAAAATAGATCCTCCTTTCAAATCGGTTAGTATGTCTCTTTTCTATTGTTGGCTTATCATTTTTGGATGCATTGAGATAATTCATGGTCTTTTGGCTACAGTCATAGTAGACAATTGCTATGTATTCTTAGCAACAAGTACAAAGAAAACAGCTTTGTTTTTTATTTTGCCATTTTATTTTTATTCTTCAGCAGAAGCCATTTTGATAATGTTTAAGACCATAATATCAATTGACACAGTCATGATCTGGAAATGTCTGTAAGGTCCAATGGGAAGTATTAGCAAATATCAGAGTACCTCTAAGGCAAGGTATATCCTCACGATAGATAATGATTTGAGCGTTTGGTACTAAAGATAGAGCAGGTTGCTGGGGAATGGTCTGTCTGATGTAAAAGGTCAAACAGCAAGCACGTTTAATGCCCAGGAAAGTAAAAATAAAACAAAAAAGTCAGTTATCATTGTGATTAGTGATGTTGAATGGGTGCAGGGTAATTTAGCAGATGAGAATATATCTGTAATGACAGATGTAGATGAGAATATATCTGTAATATAGCTATAATGTACCATTATAGTTGAGTAGCACGTCAAAGCACTAGAGTGGAGGGTAATTCATAGATCTCAAGAGAAGAAAACATCTCCCTATATACATATTATGACATACTATTGACATGTTCATTACTGACAATTCAAGTGCTGATTTTTCCTTTAGAGCAAAACAAATGCATACAGCAAGACAACACAAAGACCTAGTAGAGAAATTCATCCAAGCCAATGATGCTAAGTTAAATCACACATGTGATTAACTAGAAGATAGTGACTAAAACTAAAAATGATATCCCCAAGAACATAAGTTAAAGGTTATGTGTAATCAGATGCTACAAGAAAGTTATGAGAATGCTGAGATATTTGGTAACATGTGAAAATCATTCCTGTTTATGACGAAATTGCAATGGATAGCATAAGATGCTTGTTTTTCAACCAGGAAGCCTGCATACATCTGACCTAGGCTCTCTGCATAAATATCATAGTTGTGTAGCTTGGTCTTCTTGTGGGACTCTTAACAGTGGGATCAGGGGATATCTCTAACCCTTTTGCCAGCTTTTAGCACCCTTTTCCTCATACTGTGTTTCCTTGTCCAGCCTTAATACAAGGTGAGTTGCCTCGGCTTACTGAAACTTCATCTGTCATGTTTAGCTGACATCCATGAGAGGCCTGCCTTTTTCTGAATAGAAATGAAGGAGGTAGATTCGAAGAGCAGGGATGGGAGACAGAGGGGAAGTAGGAGAAAGAGACTAGGAGGAGAAACTGCCATCGGGATATAAAAAAATTAATAAAGAAAATGAAAATTCTTTGTAATATGGGAATGGATCATAATTGGAGTTGGACTCTTGCTTAATGGTTTCCCATGTGACCTCATATGGTTTCAAAAATAAAGAAGAATATAAAATGACAGATTTGAAAGAGAATACATGTATCTTTATTTCATCTTTAATCTGGTCAGAATATTAAACTCTTCACCCTCACAGGTAAGTGGCTATTTTGGAATTTATGGTGGTAACTCTGAGGTTTCTACAGGCTAGACTACAAACTGCTCAAGGTCACATCTATCCTTTTTGTCTCTCAACATCTACATAGGGCTTGCCATAAAACCCGTGGTTAAAGGAAGTAGGCTTAATTAAACACAGATACTTTTCAGTCTCATGAATTGATAGGGAGACGATCAAATAGCAAATGAATGAAAATGAATGTCAGCTATTTCGACATGAGGTGGCAGAAAGTCTCTTTTAAATGTGTTTCTTATATTTAGTGTTCATGCTGGCATATGAGTTGTCCTCAGGGAGAGCTGAGATACAACAAAGAGAAGGTGATAAGCTAGGACTTGGGAGGCAGGTGAGGACTGAAGCATTTTTTTCCTAATGCTTTTCACAGACGCTTGCAATGGAACTAGTAAGGGGAATCCTTCGTTAACTTCATACAAATTTATATCTCCTCATTCTTAAAGTCTGCTGTCTTATTCCATGAAGTGGCATCGATCCAAATTTTCAGGTTGACTGAGATCATATAAATCAAAGCCAGAAAATATCTACCTTCTTTTCTTTTAGGTACTTCTGACTTTACATATTAAGAGTTTCCTGCCACTTAAGTAGGTACCTTGTTGGTTATATCTTCACTTTGTTCTTGATCAGTACAAGTCAACAGATATTTACTGTGTCTAACATGCAGATAGGACTAAAAAGTAAGCACATAAATCAGAAATCTAATAGTGTTGTATGAGTGCTTTTAAACCATTTAAAGGGTTTGTTATGATTAATTTATGGTAAAGAATGTAAGCTATAATGACTCTTATTAAAGATTTTTATATTTTACCCAGTGTGCCTTTATATTTCTATATCAGCTCAATTGAACAATTCCCTGATATAAGCTGGGTAAGTTGTTTTTATTTATAGTAACTATCATCATAAATAAAAATTATCTTGACATAGAGAACAGAGTAATGGCTAGGTAAAGTGCTTGCCATGTAAACATGAGGACATGAATTTTTCCTCCTGAAGGCTTGGATTCTCAGTTCTGGGAGGTGGAGACAGGAATATTCATAGGGCTTGTTGGCCAGCTAGTCTTAACAAATAGCTGAGCTATCTGGTCAATGAGAAAGCCTGTCTCAAAAACTTGCGTGGAGGGCAATAGAGAAACATCCAAAGTCACCCTCTTGTCTTCATATCCCCCACATTCACACATACACATGCATAGAACATATGCATGAGAGGGGGTAGGGAAGGAGGCAGAGAGGGAAAGACACAGTTATCTTGGTGATAAATACAGCTAAACGTCTGGGGAAATAGGGGAATAATAGCACACTTACCTAGCATACCTGGGGCTCTAGCTTAAATAACCAGTGTAGAAGACCAAATTAAAAACAAACAAATAAACAAACCAAAATATCACATTTTTGAAGTGAGTCTGATTAAATACAGGAGTTATCTAATCTATAATCCCTAATTTGGTACTGAAGCAGCCTATTTTCATTGACCTCAAAATATATAAATGCATTTGAACACACACATTGATTCTATGAAAGCTTCTCTTTAATCTTTTATCTATGTTGGTTAGACATTAGATTTTCATTGAAACCGTTTTCTCTACATTTAAAAAAGTGTTTAGAAAGAACTCTTCCTTCAAACTATTCCCTAAGATCTTTCTAAAAACTAAATATGATCAGTACCTAACCCTAAACCTACCTCAAACCCTAACTCATTTAAATTTTGTTAGAGAATAAAAAATGTATCATTTTTAAGCAGAAGCAACAACAGAAATTTGTCAATAGATCTCATAGCACATAAAATTTCAAAGTCCTGGGTATGAGAATTCTTTATGTCTGTTGTCTACCTGGCCCATCTCATTGCCTACCTCCCAACCTAATAATAAACCACCAACTTTCAATTTTTAGCCTTTATGGGATATTGGCATATCCTTCATTTCTCTGTTTTGGGGAATTCAAGCAAATCTAGAATCCTTATGACATGGTACATCTTCTTTCTGTTCCTCACAAATTAAATTTTATTCCTAGAAGTAAAATCTAAAAGGAAAGCCTTCATGAATTTCTTTTTATTCCTACTTATGAACTAGGTGTTGCCTGAACTGTGTTCATTTCAGACGCCCTCCCCATCATGATAATTTAAGTCAACAAACTGAAGTTTTGTTTGTTTGTTTGTTTGTTTGTTTTAGCCTTGTTTTCCCTGAATAGACTGTGGGTTTCTTCAGAATGGCTACTTATACATTGTAACTCATCTTTCTATTACTGCTACTTAGGACTGGATCTGACTCACTGATATTTACTAGCGTATATTTGATAATTAAATAAAACATGAGTAATTTGGATTTCATCATAGTTGCCCGGGGAACAGTACCGATGCTTACCTTGGCTTAGTGAACCTTTTCCCCACAGACAATGCAAAATTAATATTATAAATAAGATTATACAGAGAATATTTAAAATGCTTAAGAGAATGAACTTTTCAAAACCCCTCAAGTACTTTATAAGCATCAATTTACATACAAATAATTGATATGCTAATTGTAATTTAGCCGTGTTTGTTCATTAATACTGGGTCCTTAAGGACTTTACTAGGCAATAGATTGAATGACAGGATCATGTTAACTTAGTTTGTGTGCCTACACACATTAGAGATAAATAAAAAAAAAGCATCTCCTTAAAAGATTCCTGTAATTCAAATAATATTCTGAAAATCAAAACGGCCTTTCCAAGTTTGTAAAATACTTTGTTAAACTGTTTTTAGGAGGTAAAACATTCTTATATAAAGCCTCAAAACACATTCACAAAAGGTATTAGCAGAGATGTTTTTTAGTTTAATTATTTCTTATATATTCTGCTTATGTCTTGTTCCACGCCCAATAACTAACTACAGTGGCTAGTTACACAAATTTATCTTTCTTGAATGACACAAAGTCCTTCACATTCCTGTGTGCGTACACACATGACTGCTTCCTCTGGAATGGCCTCTGCTAATGTTTCCCCATGAATTTGCCCATCGAGTCCAAAATAAACTCCCTTGAACTCAAAGAGCATCTCAGTAAATTTTTGTAGCCACAGAAGATACTTTTAACTTAGATTTTTCTCTGTTGCTCCAGCATTTTAAGGCACATATTCATATACTTGTATATAATAATTATATACTTATATCTATCCCAAAACTGAAGGAAGCCTTTAAAAAAAGACTAAATGTCATTTTTATCTTTCTACCTCTAGCATGTAAGGTTATATCTTATATGGTACAAAGAAGGAACACGATGTTGGTTGTGTTTTATTCTAAAAGATATAGTGAAGACCTGGCCACTTCTATGTATGAATGTAGTGAAATGGATTTTTTTTCAGATGTAATGAAGTTAATGTGAAACGATACTGGATTCAGATGCATTCTAAATCCAATGACTAATGTCTTTATCAGAGGAAAGCAACTTAAACCCAGAGAGTAAAGTGACCATATGATGAAGGAGACGGAGAATGGAGTGATAACGATGCAAACTAAGAAGTGGTAAGGGTTGTTGGGAACCATCAGAAGCAAGGAGGGAGGCAGAGAGCAGATTGTTGTTTAGAGTTCCCAGAATGACCAGCCTGGCTGACATCTTGTCTTCTCACCTCAAGTATTTTAAGTCACTTAGTTTGTGGGAATATATTATATTGATTTAAACAACTAAGGCAGTATTCATTAGCATTTATTGACTGGAAAAATGTATGGCATATATAGAGGAGACACTTTCACTTTGTAAACTCCCTTGGTTTGTTGAATTTTGGAGTGTCTTTCCCTGCACACAAAGTTCCTTGGTCAGCATAATGTAGAGTGCCTTTATAATCATTTAGACACATGTTTACTTGTACAATGATTCTGGCTTGAGGGAAGGAGATAATCTTAACACTCATAGTTGACTACTTCTTTCTACCATAATTCATACTGGGAACAAGATAAAGATCTATCTCAAAGCTGCAGCTGAAAGATTAAGAACCATATATAACCAGTTGAAACACTCTCTCTAGTATGAAAAATTCCCTTTCAAACCTTGGCTAGACCACTGCCACTGTCTGAATGCCAAAGGTTCCACAAAAGCTGATATGTCTATAAATATTTTTCCCAAGCTAATGGCTCTAGTTTAGAAGGTTTCAGAACTTCAAGAGGTAGGGTCCACATACAAGGAGTGAGTAGCTGGGGACTGACCCTTGAAGTTTATATCCTGACTCCAAGAACTTTTTGCTTCCTGTTTGTTTGCTGTTCAGGACACAATCAGCAGCCTGATGTCTCCACTGCCAAGGATGGACACCAGTTATCATGCCTTCCTTACCATGATGGGCTGTATCTCTTTAAACCATAAGCTAAATAGACTTCCTCTTAGATTGCTATTGTCAAGAATTTCATCATAGACGATGAAGAAAGTTACTAACTTAGGTATTACTTTCTGCCACAGGCCACTATCACACTGGAGCATTCATGCAAATGTGTAGGATGGGATTGTTACCATTACTCTTGTTATAAGACTTATCTTAGAGTGACTGTATAACAGAAAACACAGTGATGGACACAATAAACTCAAATTTGAAGTTACATAAGTTGTTGCTTCTCTAGTCATTTTATTAATATGGCCTTTGCTAAGCAAATATTGCCATCCCTTACAATCATATAAAAGGGTGTTTACAAAAGGCTTTGACATATAGTCTTACATAAAATTGATATAAAACATCTTTTATTCATTTTTTCATTAAAAATTCCTTTTCTATCTCACTGTCTTTTTTCTATGCTGACACTGATATTTTAGTTTTTTATTTGATGTCCTTCTCCTCATCTGCTTCTAATTTCCATATGCCTTTCTCCCACTTGCCCACTTATAACTGTAGTCCATCATTTTCACTGTAATAGTGTCTCTGCAAAAGTAGTTCAGTGCTCATCTTTGCAGCTAGTCCTTTCCTCTCATCTTTCTCATCTAAAGACTATACAATGAAATAAAACACAAAATTACAGGTAAAGGAGTATGGCATTTCTTAATGGTTGCTACGGATTCTTTCCTGAGAAATGCAGATTTGTATTGTAGCCAGTGGGCATGCAACCATTTCTTTGTAGGCACTAAAGTCAGGCCCATAAAGAAGTAATAGAATTCAATAAGATCGTTAAGTTCCTTCCTTCCAATGATGGGTTTAGCTCAAAACTGAAACTGTTGAGCAGTGGCATCTTTAACTACCTTCAAATATATGTATTTATGGTGTACACACTAGAAACATGGACTGAAATGCATCAAAGACTCAAATACTAAGTATCTGACCAGTATGTTTATTAAAATAGATCCAGGAAAGCCTGGGGTATAAGGAGTTTATAATAGTCTGTCTGTGGACAGATCCCATCAGTAACTGAGAGTCCACCAGCAGCCTGACTGAAAGATCTCTACTGGGCTAATCATGGGTCTAGTCTTCACTGGACTGAAAAAGTTTGTAGGCTACTGGTAGACATCATTTGCTTTTATTTATGTAGTAAACAGAGTAAATGCAATAACTGAGTTAGTCTGAGGAATTAGTCTATGTATATGTATTCTTTATTCTTTATAATCCCGGGAAATATATATTTATCTCCATTGTATAAATGAAGAAAATGAGACTGAGATAGGTCGTACAGCTTATCCAAGTCATGCATGTGCTACTTGTGAGAAGTCCAATCTCCACAATCATTTCTCTGTAATCCATATCGTATCCACTATTCTATGCCATGTCTCTTAGAGTTTTACTGCTGTGAGGAGACACCATGACCAAGGTAACTCTTATACAGGAAAACATTTAATTGGGGCTAGCTTACAGTTTTAGAGGTTCAGTCTGTTATCATCACAGAGGGAAGCATGGCAGTGTCCAGGCAGGAATAAAGTGGCAGAGGATCGAAGTGTTCTAATTTTGATCCTCAGTCAGCAGAGGACTGTGTGTCACACTGGGCATAGCTTGAGCATATAAAAGACCTCAAAGCCCACCTCAACAGTGACTCACTTCCTTCTACAAGGCCACAGCTACTCCAAAAAGGCCATACCTCCTACTAGGGCCACTCAATATGGTCAAGTATTCAAATATATGAATTTATGTATTTTATTTCCTTTCCCTCTCCCTTCCTATTTGAGGAGGGAGCTTGTGATTATACTTCACTATATAGCCTGTCATGATATTTCTATCTCTCTCTCCTCAGGGCTGAGGTTACAGTAATACACTTCCATACATTCCATACTCTTTTGGTGATTTCTTAAGATGTCTAGAATGAGCTGAATGAGGAGAGACATTAGTATTTCAGTTTCTTGGGTTAAGGGATACTTTCAAGATTCCATCAGCTAGCCTTCATGGTAAATCTCCACTATGTTATGGATGAGTAACAGACCTATATATGTTAAAGAATTGTTATTAGCCTTTGGTACTACTTGGAGATGGTAGAACCTTTAAGAAGTGGGAAGTAGTGGGTAGCCTTTAGGTCAGTGTGGAACATAATCTCAAAGGAGATATGGCTCCTTGGGTCCCTTTACTTGTTATGACTTCTGGTTTAATATTTAAGCTCTTGCTCTGATGTGTGTTCTCATTCTTGTCATCTATTTTTCTCATCAAGGACCAACCCAAAAGGCTACATTTTCATATATTTAACCACCAATACTATGAATTATGAAAACTTGTCAGTGGCTGTTGAGATGGCTCAGCAGGTAAGAGCACTGACTGCTCTTCCAAAGGTAGCGAGTTCAAATCACAGCAAACACACTGTGGCTCACAACCATCCTTAATGAGATCTGATGCCAGCCAGGCAGTGGTGGTGCACGCCTGTAATCCCAGCACTCTGAGAGGCAGAGGCAGAGGCAGAGGCAGGTGGATTTCTGAGTTAGAGGCCAGTCTCTACAGAGTAAGTTCCAGGACAGCCAGGGCTATACAGAGAAACCCTGTCTCAAAAAAAACAAATAAAAAAAAATGAGATCTAATGTCTTCTTCTGGGGTGTCTGAAGAGAGCCACAGTGTACTTACATATATAATAAATAAATCTTTTTTTAAAAAATAAAACCTCTCTTTTTAATTTAATTTTCACAAGTATTTTGTAGTAGTGGTATGAAGTTGACAACAGGGGTCCTAATGTTTCTCATATTTTCTTTTTAAAATTTTTAAAAGGATTTATTTTATGTGTAGGAATATTTTGTCTGTGCCCCACATATGTTCATGGTACCTCTGGAACTCAGAAGTGGAAGTTAGATTCTCTGGTAATAGATTTACAAATGGTGTGAAGAAGGGGTAGGTGCTAGAAACCAAGACTAAGTCCTTTGTAGGAGTGGTGCTCTTAACTATAGAGCCATCTCTCAAGCCCTTTTAAAACTCCTTTGCATTTTACCTACTAAATATATAAAGCATTTTAAAATCTGTAGAGAACAGATTAATACTTTGGACAAGATGTCAGAAGCTTCAATTTTGCATTCTAGTGGAAACTGGGCAATAGCAGGTTTGACTACTTTCTTGTCCTATCTATTTTTTATTTAAACAACTTCTTCACAGCAAAACAGAAGATCCTTATGAAAAAGTCCATTGTGTTTATACTTAAGGAAATCTTAGAAATCAAGGGCTATAAAATCAGATATTGTTGAGCTACAAAAATCCTTATCAATAGAAAATATAAAAGAATACTTGGTTTATTGTTTAATTTGTAATATAAGAATACCATCCAATACTGATATAGTTAACAAGGAAAAGATCAAATGCTATGAAAAAGTTGTGAATATTTAAATATCCTAATTAGGATGGATCTTAATTAGCATGTATTTTGCAATAATACATTTCACATTTTTGGCACATGGTGATGAGCTGATGTATGTGTGAGGCACATTATATAATCACAGTTAATAGCACACCCAGTGTGTGAAACAGTGGAATAACACATATCCTCATTCCTTACTATAAAATAGCGTTTGTGCATAGTAAACTGTAGAGTCCTTCAAATGCAGATTTTGAAGCCTTGTTCCCCCCCCCCCGTACCTTAGAAAGTGGCTTTGAAAAAGAAGTCTTTCGTTGTAAACATACTCAGCACTACTGTCAACTATGCTTTATAGGAGGAACAGTGAATATGTGTGTGTATGTGTGTTTTGTGTATTTTCTGTGTGTACATACCATAATTATTAATGCAGTTTTAAATTTTATTATGTATTTTATTATTTATGTATTTTTTGTTTGTGGAAGTGTTTTGCCTGCATGAGTCTGTGCTCCATGCGAGTGCTGTGCCCATAGAAGGTAAAAGAGGACTTCAGATCCTTGGGACTGGAGTTATAAGCAGTTGAGTCACCATATATGTATTGAGAATTGCACTCAGGTCCTTTGGAAGAACATGCAGTGGTCTTAAGTATGGAGCCATCTCTTCAGCCCCGCTACCAATATCTTTGAAGAACAATAGTAGCTATTTGTTCAATATTTCATTATTACTACATTTGTGGCATGCATATTTCACTGCATAATCATTTCACATTTAACTCAAAGAGGTTTAAGTGAGATGCTAACTAAATGTAACACATGATTTAAGATTTTTTTCTTTTTTGTTGTGAAGGATATTAGTAGGATAATTCATGAATTTTAACTAAGTCTACAGATTAGCATTTTATCAATGTTGATAAATCTATTATGTAAAAGAATGCTATTTTGAAGAAGCACAGTATCTCTACCCCGAATCTAAGATTTCACTTTTTGTGATCCATAATTCTAGGAGCAAACCATTCATAAGTTACAAATTGTATGCTATTCTAAGTAAAACAGTGAAATCTCATGCACTTTCTCTCTATCCGTGTCACAATTGTTATATTTTATTAGTAGTATTTTGATCTCTTGCTGTGAATAATTTATAAACTTTATTACAGGTGGGTATGTATAGGACAAAAAAGATTGCATAGACTGTACTCATGGTTTTCAGACATTACTGGGGTCTTTGAACACTTTCCTTATGGGTAAAGGAGGAATTTTTTTTATTTGTTTTTTGTTTTGTTTTGTTTTGTTTTGTTTTTTTTTTTTTGTTTTTGTTTTTTTTCCCTGAGAGAGAGGGTTTCTCTGTGTAGCCCTGGCTGTACTGTAACTCACTCTGTAGATCAGGCTGGCCTCGAACTCAGAAATCCGCCTGCCTCTGCCTCCCAGAGTGCTGGGATTACAGGCATGCGCCATCACCACCCAGCAGGAATTTTATATGTATATATTTTATATGCATAAGTGTTAGGGCTAATGTGGGAAATGTAGTCAGAAATCCAGCGAAAGGTAATTTTTGTATGCAATGCATATAAACAAAGAAAGTACAGTAAAATGTTAGCATTTTAGAAAAACAGATGAATGACATATAAAAATGTAGATTTTTAAAATAATTTTTCTATAAATATAAATTGCTTGAAAATAAAGTATTCTAATATAGAATACTTTATGGCTATGCGTATTACGCTACTTCGTATTTTATAACATATATGTACATATATATGTATACATATTCTCTCACTCTCTAGCAAGAAGATTAAAAAGAAAGGTTTATATGAAAGTTTAATTTCTAAAATTCATTTCTAGAGTAAATTAAGCCTCATACTAAAAGCATTTAGGGAAGCCAATCAATGTATTACAAAGAAGATCATAGTAAGGTGAACAAAAGCAAGGAAACTGAACCTAAGTGTATTAACAATCAAAAAGGAAATGGATTACAAGTGTTTTAAAATTTGTTACTTTTCTTCTAAATTTTAGAGTACCTGTTTAATCAACAGTTGGTTTTAAGTCAGAAATACATTAACAAATTTCTAAAACAATCTTTTTCAAATAAAAAGCACAGGAATTCACTATTTCTGTTTTCATAAAGTTGGTTCTTTGTTAGGAAACATCTTCAGTTTTTATTATGACAAAAGCCCATACAGTTTAGAGCAATGTTAGTATATTAATTAAATAAATCCATACTGATATATCCACATAAAGATAAGTTATCAGTCTTTGACAGATGATTTTTTTAACTTTTCATTTTGCACAGAGAATGTAAGCAAAATTACATATGACAGATACATAAAACCATTCACAAGAAATGAACCAAATAATGCACTTTGCCTCAAAAGCACTGTGAACTTACAAATACAGTTATATTTAATCCCAAATGCCCACATCATTGTATGTTCAATTAAATTACTGAGAAAACTGGGCCATGTCACTGAGTGTTGGTGCCCTTTCATGATTAAAAAAGGCAACATGGCTTACAGAACCCTTCTGACATGTCATTCGTTCTAGCCAAAGGCCATCTCTGCTCTGTAGAGTATATTTTACAAAAGAGTCACAAAATTAGAACTCACAACAAAGGGCCTCCTGAGAATCACTGAGTGATTTATATAGTTTTGGTCAGGCTGTATGGCAGTATCATCAGGAAAGAAGAGAGCAAATGTTTTAGATATAAAATTGTCTTAAATTTATGTAGTCAGCAAAAATTACAGGGAGGGGAGGAGAGCAGGAGAGGGGGTGGGGGTGAAATAAGAGTGAATGACAAGGGAGTTTTACTTTGATTTCCACAAAGCATTTTGCCATCCTATTAGTAGCCCTGTTCTATTTTCCCAGAAAAAAAAAAAGTGATTTCTTTTTTTCATCTGGGCTAATGCCTTCAAGAGTCAAGGACCATTTAATAAATACCCCAATATTTGAGATGAAAATTCCTTTTTGGAATTATTGTCCAGGATTGTCTAAGGGACTTCTAAAACATTAAAGGCTATTGCTATTGCCCTTCCCCCCCCTCGGGGCGAAAGGCATGTCATTTGCAGGAACTACAGACCCCTGGTCTGGAAATGAACTGAAAGCATTGTCCCCTCAGGACCAGCTTTTATGGTACCAGAGGGGACCATCCAAGCTTCTAAGGGAGAGGAGCTACAAAAAAGTCCTACTCAGTTATGATGCCTCCTACAAATAACTATGGCCAGCATGGTGTGATCATCCTAAGGGTATAGTATTGGCATATATACCTTGGCAGTAACCAACAGGTCTCTAATTAGACTTTAGAGTTGTTGAACGAGATGGAAGTTATGCCTGGTACTAGAAACCTTGCTGACTACCCAGAGATAGCAAAATCATGCATGTTGGAGAAGAACCTACAACTTCCACTTTCCCAAACCAGCCTAATCCATAAGTACATTCAAAACGGTTATTCTTGTACCTACAGGTAATTATAGTCTTACCTCTGCAAAAAAAAAAACTTCTCTTTGCAATAGAGACTATTACAAAAATTAAAACCAATTAAAAATTCAGATTTGTTTAGCCCAGTCTCAAATGCTCTATCTATAGCTCGACTCCTTCACTAAAGGCTCAGGGATCATTCTTGGTGAGGGAACAGAAAGTATGCAACAGCTAGAAAAACAGCATTTGCTGGTAGACGGGGTCTCTTAGGGATATTAAAAACCACATCTATAAAGCCTTACCACAATGGGCTCCCTAAGCATTAGCTGAACAAGAATAACAACACGCATGCTCAAGAGGCCTACAGAAAGGCTATGAGGCCTCAAACCTACATAAAGAACTACAGGTGACTAAGAAATGCTAAAAGAGCTGGGCGTGGTGGTGCATGCCTGTAATCCCAGCACTTGGGAGGCAGAGGCAGGCGGATTTCTGAGTTCGAGGCCAGCCTGGTCTACAGAGTGAATTCCAGGACAGCCAGGACTACACAGAGAAACCCTGTCTCGAAAAAACAAACAAACAAAAACAAAAACAAAAACAAAAACAAAAACAAAAAAAAAGAAGAAGAAATGCTAAAAGTCAGAGAAATCATCTTCCCACGGAAGAACATACAACTGGTTATCCAATACTATCCAATACTAAATGCCATTCCTGGCAACACATATCCAAGTTAACATATATAGAAAGCATGATTTCAGTTTTCAGGTATTAGATCATGTAGTTGAACTCAGACGTTTTGCAATTCAGGCCATTAGAATTGTGTAGGCAAGAAAACTATACAATAATGCTAATAAACTCAACATGGCTTATTTGTGGAGGAGAGAGATAAATAAGATTCTTAAACAGTGAAAAGAGATAGAATAGTACAAGGAAGAAAAGATTCAAAGTTAGGCATGTCTGGGGCAGATTCTTGCCTTTTCATTTGCAAACTGTATGATATTACACACTGTCAAGGTATAACTATAGTTATTCTGTGAAAAGTCTTTGAGGAGTAGATGAATTCTTATTGCATGTCACATATTTATAAAATAATGCATTGGTTCTGTGGAAGCAAATGCTGGAATATTGTAAACTGAAATGAAGCATGGAATAACTAAAATATCAACAAAGAAAGCACTGGTATTAAAAGTGTTTCAAAGCCGGGCGTGGTGGAGCATGCCTGTAATCCCAGCACTTGGGAGGCAGAGGCAGGCAGATTTCTGAGTTTGAGGCCAGCTTGGTCTACAGAGTGAGTTCCAGGACAGCCAGGACTACACAGAGAAACCCTGTCTCGAAAAATCAAAACAAAACAAAACAAAAAAGTGTTTCAAAAAAGCAATAGCTATCAGCATCTAATCTAAAGTGTGGTTTGAAGTGAGGACTTAGATGGAAATCCAAACAGCATCTATACAAAACAAGAGGCATGTTTGGGCACCCTTTAATAGCCTTCAAAGTAAAAGATAACATATTTTCTGACAATAGCCAATTATCAACAAGAGACTATCTCTCTGTCACTTGCCCTTTCCTCGTGAATACTTTCTACTTTTTATTATGCTCACTTTATTCTATTGTTGACATTTTCATTTTCCTTGCTTGAGGAAAGAAAAGCTTTTTTGTCACCATCACACTGGTGTATTTTGCAGGCTATACTCATAGATCAGCCATCATCAGAGAATCTTTCTCCTACAACAGATAGGAACAAATAAATACAGAAGTCCATAGCCAGACATTGGAACACTCAGCCCTAAATGGGGTGTCTGCATCAAATCACTCCCCTCAGGCAGGGTTCAAGGAACCCAGTAGAAGAGGTGATAAGAGTCTTCAGAGCCAGAGGGAATAGAGGATACCAAGAAAACAAAGCCCTGATTAAAAACTCAGGAGACATCAGGTGTTGGCGAGGATGTGGAGAAAGAGGAACACTACTCCACTGCTGGTGGGACTGCAAGCTTGTACAACCACTCTGGAAATCAGTCTGGCGGTTCCTCAGAAAACTGGACGTGATACTTCCGGAGGACCCAGCCATACCACTCCTGCGCATATACCCAGAAGATTCCCCTGCATGCAATAAGAACATATGCTCCACTATGTTCATAGCAGCCTTATTTATAATAGCCAGAAGCTGGAAAGAACCCAGATGTCCCTCAACGGAAGAATGGGTACAAAAAATGTGGTATATATACACAATGGAATACTATTCAGCCATTAGAAACAATGAATTCATGAAATTCTTAGACAAATGGATGGAGCTGGAGAACATCATACTAAGTGAGGTAACCCAGTCTCAAAAGAATACCCATGGTATACACTCACTGATAAGTGGATATTAGCCTAGAATCTTGGTACACACAAGACACAATCCACATACCAAATAATGTCTGAGAAGAAGGAAGGAGTGGCCCCTGGATCTGGAAAAGCTCAATGCATCAGTATAGAGGAATACCAGAACAGGGAAGTAGGAAAAGGGCATATGGGACCTTTCCCAGGTGGGGAGCCAGGAAAAGGGAAATCATCTGAAATGTAAATAAAGACTATATCCAATAAAAAAAAGTTTATTTATCTAAGTCTCAGTTACTATGCTAATATAGCTGACCTACCTTCTGTATTCCTCAAAAGCCAGAAAAAAAAAAGAAAGAAAACAAAGCCCTTTAAATCAACATGATAAAGGATTATCTGAAATCTCAGAGATTGACTGAGTCCGCATGCCAGGGCCTGTAGGGGTCTGCACCAGATAGGGTCCTAGAACTGAAAGGAGAAGTAGACCCATAGACCCATTCCTAAACCAGAGATAATCTCCAATTGAAAATGATGTGCAAATTAAAATTTAGTTTCTTCCAAAGGAGTCCCTGTGGAATCTAACTACTCTTAAAAACTGGCTGCAGGCACAGCAGTAGATGATGGTTAACATAAAATAAACTTAATGCCATAGAGGTTCCTTGTCTCATGATGTTGTGTCTGAGCTCTTCCTATTTTCTGAGCTCTTCCTATTTTAATTGTTTTCTTTTATTTATATTTTCTTCTCACATTTTACTCTGTAGGTCCTTTGTGTATATATTATGGCATCCAATTTAGTGTGCAAACGAATGGGTTTCCATTTCTTCTGTCTTCGGTACTTTTTTCCTTCTATTTTTGTTGTTGTTGTTGTTTGTTTGTTTGTTTTTTCCAATTCTGATGTGTTAGTTTTTGTGTTATGTTATCTTATTTGATTTTCTTATTATTCCTTAGAGAGACAGAAAGGGGTGAATCTGGATGGGAGCGGAGGTGGGAGGAGTTAGAAGTAGAAGAAAGAGAAACAATAATCATTGTATATTATGTGAGCAAAACCAATCCATTTTCAATAAAAAGGAAAAGCAAGCACGCAAGCAAAAGTTGGACAAAAGAAAGCTTTATATAAGTTATCCAGATATAAGTTTTCACATCCAGCAGGGAGCTTGAGCTAGAAACGAGTGTGTCTGAGCTAGAGAGAAAACCATTTCTGCAGTTTTTCTATCAGTCTGGGTGGCAATGCCACTGAATCTATTAAGAGTTGAATAAGCATTGGAAAACAATAGCATCTACAAGCCTTTGCATCTTTCTGATTGGGGTTCTTACATCGAGATCTCATTCCATAGTGCAAAGTAAAATGCTTATTTCACATGAGTGACAGCCACATTCAAAAGCTCAACACGGTAGTTAGTCTTGAACTGAAATAATCAATCGGGAGCAGTGTGTTTACCAAATTCTCTTAAATTACATAAAAAGAGTTCATTTCAGTGTTTGGGGAAAAATGTGCCACTGAGTTAACATACCTGAAATCATACAAGAGAACCATACAAAGAGACACACTTACAACCTTCCTCCCTGAAAATGTGATTATAATTGTTCAGTGGCTACTTCATTTCTTACAGCAGACTTATGCCAGCTAAATGCACTGAAGCATAGTACATTTTGGAAGCTGGTTAGAAAAAAAAAAGATTCAGTAGAGAGGATAAACCCACAAAACCTTTATGCCTGTTTATCAATGTTACTCAGCTCTACTTACAATGGGCTTTAAATCTATGATCAGGGTAAAGATATATACATAGTGGGCACTAAGCCCTAAGAATGATATTTTATTAGTGTAATATAATATAGCATCTCTATTGTAATGATGGAACAGATTATCTTTGATATGGAGTACCAGTAATTTTTATTATCAATTTAGACAACAAAATTCAATTGAGAAGATGTATGGCAGGGAGTCTTATTTTAGTAGAAAAAAAAAATCCTCCTTAAATCTTATCCAAAGATATATTTTTGTCACTGTACAGAATTTTCCTTTGATTTCCAGATGCAAACATTTGGAATGTCTACACATTAGGTATCAGTAGTATTTGTGAATTTTCTTGAACTTAATGAAAACAGATTTCCCTCATTACTGAAAAAGAACTATACCCTTCCATTTTAATCTAATTAAAAGAGGAGGAAATTATAAAAAAATAAAGACCAGCTTCTGTATGTTTCTTTTTTTAATAGATATATTCTTTATTTGCATTTCAAATGTTGTCCCCTTGCCTGGTCCCTCCCCGCTCCCCCTGAAAACCTTCTATCCCCTCCTCCTTCCCCTGCTCACCAACCTACCTACTCCTGCTTCCCTGTCCTGGTGTTCCCCTACACTGCAGCATCTAGCCTTTTCAGGACCAGGGGTCTCTCCTCCCTCTGATGTCCAACAAGGCCATCCTCTGCTGCCTATACATCTGGAGCCATGGGTAACTCCATGTGTACTATCTGGTTGGTGGTTTTGTCTCTGGGAGCTCTGGGAGTACTGGGTGATTCATATTGTTCCTCCTATGGGGCTGCAAACCTCTTCAGCTCCTTGAAGATCAGCTTCTAAATTTAATCTATTCTTTTATTTTCCATTAAGACCAAGTAGAAAATTGAATATCCAATTTACCACCAAGAGGGTACTCAAAAATTTCTGCTAAATCCCTATTGCTTCTAAATTCACTCAAAGGTGAGATTATCAATTTTTCCTGATATAAAATCAAGATTTAATGAACAGCTGACAGGCCTCAGGAATTATAGGAAATTTTAATTTGATAGTTTTGACTAAATAATATACTTTTACATGTACGAGAAACACATTATGCAAAGTAAAGGACATGTTGATTTAGATAGTAAATTCATTTTGTAAAATTTTATTTAATCTTTTTTTCTTTTTCTTTCTTTCTTTCTTTCTTTCTTTCTTTCTTTCTTTCTTTCTTTCTTTTTCTTTTTCTTTTTTTATTTTTTGGTTTTTTGAGACAGGGTTTCTCTGTGCAGCCCTGGCTGTCCTGGAACTCACTCTGTAGAGCAGGCTGGCCTCAAACTCAGAAATCTGCCTGCCTCTGCCTCCCAAGTGCTGGGATTAAAGGTGTGCCTGGCTTAATCTTTTCTTTTCTTTTTTTTTTTTACACTCCAGATTTTATCCCTCTCCCAGTCCACCACTGATTGTTCCACATCCCATACCTCCTTCCTATCCCCACACCGGCTCCATGTGGATGTGCTCCCCCCACCAGACCTCCCCACTCCCTGGGGCCTCCAGTCTCTTGAGGGTTAGGTGTATCTTCTCTGACTGGACCCAGACCCAGAAGTCCTTTGCTGTATATATGTAGATGATAAATTCTAATTGTGATTAATTTTATAAGAATATATATGTATATACACACTTATCTATCTATCTATCTATCTATCTATCTATCTATCTATCTATCTATCTATCTTATCTATATCTATATGTGTGTGTATTCTTTTCCTACTTTTATCTGTTGTATACATTTGACAGACAATAATTTCTTATATTCATTTTTTAAAGATTTATTTATTTTATATATGTGACTACACTATCACTGTCTTCAGACACACCAGAAGAGGGCAGCAGAACCCATTACAGACGGTTATGAGCTACCATGTGGTTGCAAGGAATTGAATTCAGGACCTCTGGAAGAACTGTCAGTGTTCTTAACCACTGAGCCATCTCTCCATCCCCCTTGTATTCATTTTCAGTTCAGCTTAACAGTTATTTTGAGTTTTATACTAAGTTTAAGGTATTATAGGCAATAAAATAAAATGGTATTTGTGTTTTTGTGACTTCAAACTTGAGTGAGTTGCTGAGACAATACAAAATGATAGTTTGATTGAAAGAAACATTAATGTGGAATGGAAGAGGGACAGGAAGAAATGATATTGGGCTTGGTGGTGAGTGAGAGGTAGTGGTTTGTGTAGTCAGGAGAAAAGTGAACATGCATGTTTGCAATAAGCCTTGAAAACTGAAGAGTGAAAAGGATGAGTGAAAGCATCCAGTAGAGAAGCCAAAGTATCATAAGAGTGCCCAGCATGATGAACTGGGGTGAGGCGAATAGTGCTATGAACATTAAAGGCGTAATGAGAAATATAAATAGGAAAGATCTACCTTAGGCCATGCCATGGGAGATACTGTATATAGAACTGACTGAATGGTTTATAGTCAAATATCTTGTACTTTTCTCACCAACTAGATTTTGACCTCCTCAGGAGCAAAGGGTGTTTATATGTGTTTGTTAGTTCCATGCTAGCAAGGATATTGTCTTAGTCAGTTTTCTATGGCTGTGCAGAGACACCATGAGCAAGGCAGATATTATAAAAGAACAGTTAGTTGGGCCTTGCTTATAATTGCCCACGCTTAGTCCATTATCATTATGGTGGGGAGGATGGTGGCATGCAGGCAGTCATGGGGCTAGAAAACTAGCTGAATGCTACATCCTGAGGCACAGGGAGAGAAAGAATGTTTGGGCCTGGTATGGGATTCTGAAACCTGGAAGCCCACCCCCTAGTGATACACTTCCTCTAACAAGGCCACACCTACTATAAGAAGCTCACACCTCCACACCTCCTAATCCTTTTAAACAGTTCCACTTCCTGGTGACTAAGCATTCAAATGCATGAGCATATAGGGGCCATTGTTCTTTAAACCATCACCCTTAGACATGGAATAAAATCTCAAGGAAATGAAGAGATGTCACAATTATTTCCCAGTAATCTTATTTTTTCCCTCTGTTTTCTTAAACCTTCATCTTAAACTTCCTTTAAAAATAAACTTTAAATGGCCTTTGTATGATGAAGCATCACTAGAATGCTAATCCTATGATTCTGCAGCTGTTAGAGTCTGACCTAGAACAGCACTGTTAAACTCAGAGAGTATATACAGTCAAAGCTGTTCAAATAATATTGTTAGGTGCATTTTATAGCAAAAGTGACTTTTTAGGCAGTAAAAAATGACATGGCTTAAGTGATTTCTGTATAGATCTTTTGCTTTTAGGTAGCCTCCACAGGGAAATAACATCAAACCTAAAATTGTTGTAGAAAAATGAAAGTGTAGCGACATGTATCCTGTGCATTATTTGGTTTCTGGCTTCTAGCAATATAGGAACTGGTAACATCTACAAATCTTATATAGGTGATTATAACGGTCATTGAATCATGTTTTTTGGAGTCAGTCTACATAATGGTTAGCATGGCATGTAAAATAATATGCACTTAACTATATGCAGTATTGATTTCATCTTCTGCTAACTTTGATTTCCTGGGAAGAAGACATTTTTTTTACATGCACTGAAGGAATTTAAATAAGTCTTACCAGTTTCCCCCCCCCCCATCCACTCAAGGCCCAATTCTTTGTGATACACATTGTTTTCCTGAGTATTGGGGGAGGGGTAATTGTACCAGATTAATAGACAAGGACACCTCTTGTGGTTTTGATAAATAAAATATAACATGAAGTATTTTTCTATACCAAGAGTGAACGATTCACTTACAAAGAACATTCAACAATTACAGCATTTCTCATGAGTGATTTGGGTGTTGCTTTCTGAGGCATGGGGTGCTGGGGTGCCCCCGTGTTTTTTTCAGGTCTTACAGTTGGTGAGGAATTGAAAGGGGGAAAGAAGAGGGGTAGATTTGTTCCAAATCATTATATGTATGCATGCAATTCTCAAATATACAACTCAAAATATTCTCAAAATATACAACTTTCCTAAATTTGAAATGACATTATTTCATAGTATTAAAAATTCTGGAATCGAGGCACAAAGTTTGTGAATTACTCACATCTACAAATAGAATCTATCCTTGTGGTAGACTCTGAGCAGCAGAATATAGAACAAGTAGCACTGTATGACTTCTGACCCAGGCTTTCCGAGCCAGTGCTTGAGTGTCCCTTGCCCTCTTCTTAGGCTCTGAGATTTGAAATACCGAACTGATACTCCAACTAACTAACAGGCAAGTGACTGAAATGATTCTAAACGCTTAAGTCCCTGCCCAATATGAAAGCTGCAGTTATAAGTGGCTTCTAGTGATAGCAACCTTGGGAACAACCTGGCTGAGGCAAGTGTACAAATTGCAGTCATGAGCAGTCCTTTTAAGCCATTAACTTTTTTGTGGTTTGCTGAACTGCAGTGGGTAATGAATGGGCCTCCCTCCTCACAGCGGTTCTGCTCCTTGATTCCTCAATCTTCTTGGACTTTTTTTGCTACTTCTTTCCAGTATTTATCTTTGTCTCAGCCTATTTACATAATATTTCTTGGCTTCTAAAAATATCTTCTCTACTGTCTTCTTAACTATATATTATGCTTTTGTGCTTCATATAATATATATGATTGAAATCAATACAAGAAGTTTTTCACTCCAGGTTCTAGAAGGACATAATAATCATTCAAAACTGTCATGGAGAGAGATTATGGCACCTGTGGCCATGTGTCAGAGATATGTGAGCCTATGTGAATGTACAATGGTCTAAGAGTCCACTAGGAAAGACATACTGAGAAGTTTCTTCAGACTATGACTTATACAATAGCGAATCACCTTTTCTGAACCATTACTCAGGAGGAAGTATACTTAGAAAAACATATTAAGCAGTAAGTCATCATAGCTATATATGTATTCATACATGATTCAAAGGAAATAAACATAACACATTTGAGTTCTTCTGTCCTGAAATTCTGGGCATCTAGTACCTATTGTGAAGTAAGTTCTAATATTACCAACAATAGTCAGGGCCTTGTCAAATCTCACTCTAGGTTGAGTCTACCAAACTTCCTGGAGCATCATAAAAGTGGATCATTCAACTATCTCATCAAAGTGTTCTGGGAGACTTCACTTCTCACTTTGCAATGTATTCTCAGATCCCTTATAGGTAAAAAATAAAGTTGCAGTGTCCAATGTGGCCTTAATTTTGGTTTTAAGAGAACATAGAAAGTACAGGTTGAACAAAAGTCAGAAATATTTTTAAGTGCAAGCATAGTGTCCTCATATGATGGCTCACAGTGAAAACAGACAACTATAAATAAAAGTAACAGGAAATTGTGCTCATTCATACAGACCTGAAATTGTAAAATTTCTCTCTCAAGTCCTATCCATGACTCACTGAAGCTTATCTACTTCTATTCTTATTGTTGAATTGAATGATTTTGAGTAAATATTTGCTAATGCCAACAGCATATTGAGTATGACAAGGATAAAAGACAAACATGGTCTTTAGGGATCTTAGGCTCCTAGAGCAGATGGAGAATCATGGACTAGCAGCTGAAGTTAATCCTTTAGAAAGACAAAACACTTTTGATAGCACTTAGTCCCTCATTTTCTTCCTCTACAAATTCAATATAATCTTAAATAACTGGTGATGGGGCAGACATGAAACCTAGACCATACTGTCTGTATGAGATAGCCTCATTTGGTAGAGATAGTATATAAAGTATAGGGTGGTATAATATTTCTCCAATTGGCCTTTTCATTCTACATAGTTTCCCAAAACAGAGTATCACGTAAAAATTAACTTCAATTAAGGACAATTTTATCTCTAATGTTGAGGATGTATATTTCAGATAAATGTTCATTATGCTTGCATGTGTGTGTTACATATTTTACATACATATCTACAAGTAAGTCTTAAGTCTAGTACCAAGTTATCTGTATTCCTTGTGCTACTGATTTACATCTCAATTATTCTTCCTAAAAATGATAGAGGTTTATACCCAGCTTTAATCCAAATGAAACTCAAGAGAATTTTAAACTTGAGAATGTAACTTTTCTAGGATTTGGTTTTCAAAACCACCAATATATTTGAAAGTCAGTATTAAGAAAAGCAAACACAGTCTCTATTGTTTTAAGTCAAAATTAACCATTTCTTTTATCCATTAGAGAACCTTGGGTCTTCTGCAGAGCCTTGATGAGGGAATCTACTACAATCAGAACTTCAAATATTGAGAATTTTAGATTGCGATAATTCTTACTTCCATTATTATAGCTAAGCAAAGGGGGGATGGGAATTATATTGGTTTCTGACATATTTTTGGCAACTGAAAGATTTTTTAATAATCTACATACAAAAGTATGTAATGTTTAATTTTAAAATATTTATAATTTAATTTCCATGTGTGTGTCTAAATGTATGTATATACAGGTACCCATGGAGGTCAAAGGATGTGTCTGACTATATGAAATTGAAGTTACAAAAGGTTGTTAGCTGCCACCTGGGTACTGGAAATCAAACTGGGGTCCTCTGGGTAAGCATCCAGTGTTCTTAACTGTCGAGTCATCTCTTCAGCCACAATACTTAATTTTTAAAGTTTAGTTTTGATCAGATTACAATATTGTAATCCAGTGAAAATATTATTTTCCCTTTTTTCTATGTATATTTATCACTAAAAATTTTAACTAGAGTGTGGGCTATAAGCACCTCCCAAACACACACACACACACACACACACACACACCCCAAAAACAAAAACAAAAATACCCTAAACTCTAAACACAGAGTGATTCGATACAGTTAAAATTAATCTGAGTAGTTCCAAAGTGCAGAATCCGCACACGGAGTAAATTTCCTTATTCATTATTTTAGAAATGGATCTACTTAGATAGAAATCAACCACAAAGGGAAAGTCAATTTTGTTTATCTTCACTTTTGACTTTATTTGAGAGGGACTTTCTGGCTAGCACAGCATCCTTTTCAATTTGTTTCAGTATAATGTGCAGCAGATATACTTGATTAATGAACTGATTAGCAACTTCGTTAATTATTTTTCCAGTGGTTTTTCATTATCAAAGCTACTTTTAAGTTGGTGTTCCTTAGTTGTGGAAGTCCAAAAGTTTAAAAGGTTTGGTTTTTATAAAAAGGTACATGTACAAAATATAAAAAAAAAAATCTCATTTCAAAGTAATATTCCTGCTGGGCGGTGGTGGCACACGGCTTTAGTCCCAGTGCTTGGGAGGCGGAGGCAGGCAGATTTCTGAGTTTGAAGCCAGCCTGGTCTACACAGTGAGTTCCAGGACAGCCAGTGCTATACAGAGAAACCCTGTCTCAAAAACAAAAACAAAAACAAAAACAAAACAAAACAAAGTAACATTCCTAAGAAGATCTGTCTTATATATCAATCCTATGTATGCTTCATTTCTCTAAAAACCATGAATATATAAGATTACAAAGCTTTAATAACATTTTATTACTATTAATGTTATGTACAGCATTATGGAGAAACTCTCAGATTTTATTAACAATTCAGTGCCGGGCGTGGTGGCACACGCCTGTAATCCCAGCACTTGGGAGGCAGAGGCAGGTGGATTTCTGAGTTCGAGGCCAGCCTGGTCTACAGAGTGAGTTCCAAGACAGCCAGGACCACACAGAGAAACCCTGTCTCAAAAAAACAAAAGAAAAAAGAAAAAAAAAAGATTCAGAAATTTTAAGTCATGTTGTGTACTGAATTCAAAGAAATGAAACAGTTGACAACTTAACAAAGATAAGCCATGCTGGGATAGTGATGTTGTCCTTTGTGTTAATCAGTCATTGTGACCCAACAAGTTACCTAAAAACGCAGTGCCTTAAAATAAGCATTATTTAATATGTCAGTTTTAAAAAATCTATTAAAAATCTGCATTCAATGAAGGTGCTAATTTTGACATAGGTATATTCTGAACATTAAAAGATGCAGCTAGGGAGATGGCTCAGTGGTTAAGTTGTCACATAAGATTGAGAACATGGAGTTTGAATCTCAAGGACCCATGTAAATGCTAAGTGGCAACATTGGCCCTCTTAGGGATGTGTGTATATGTGTTAATAATGTTAACATATGTGAATATGTTACTGAGATATATATATATATATATATATATATATATATGTGTGTGTGTGTGTGTGTGTGTGTGTATACATATATATATACATATATATATATATATATATATAATGCAAAGAAGTCACAGTTGATGAAAATGCTAAATTTATTTTTCATCAAAATGCAAAATTTTACTTATGGAGGATGCTAAACAACCATTAAACTTTTAAAAGTCAATTGGTTAATTTAGGGCTAATGAGGTGGTTCAGTAGATAAAGGCACTTGTCATACAACCCTGCCAGAACCAACTCTATAAGATTGTCCTCTGACCTCCACAGATATACTGTTGTACTCATCTCCATCATCATTCATATACAATTTTAAAAAATAACAAAATTAGGGCTTTTATCTTGAACAGAAGTTGACTTTAGTACACTAAATGTATAAACTAATAGTTTTCAATGAGTATAAAAATATTTTATTTTATTTCTTCATTATTTCAAAATCTCATTTCTAACTAAACATTTGTTTACTGAGTAGGATAATAAATTTAACAAAAATAAATAATTTTTAATGTGAGTTATAAAGTTATGTACAAGTTTAAAATTGTAAATAATCCTAGCCATAAGGATTGGGTAATGTGTCAAAGTAGAAGAAAAGAATGCAATGCATAAATGAGATGACTGAAGCAGGAGCAGTCACAGACATGGAAAAGAAACAGTGAAAACTACAAAGAAAATCTATCTATAAGAAAGTAAGGTGATTGGATACTTTAGAATTTGGCCACTAAAGCAGTTAAATGTATCTCGATGCTTTTCAGAAGCAATGTAATTATGTCTACAGATATTTGAAGTACAGTTTTCTGGAGAGTATATACATAGCTTATAGAAGATGCACTGATACTCAAAGAAAAATGATTGGCGTTTCATTTTCATTGAATTAGGATGAATACACTGGGTGGATCCAGTCTATCACGATTCCACAAAGGGGGGAGAGGGGCGAATCTTTGCCTCAACACTGTTAAAGGAAATCAATTAAGTTTTTCAAAAAAATTACCAGCATAAATAATTGTTTTTGTCCTTTGTTCTAAGAAAAATTAACCTAACATTACTCAAAACCATTGTAAAGATTGGTTCAGAAATGAATCATTAATAATTATTAAATGAGTTGATACAAGCAATACATTTACATGGTCTTCAAGTGCCTGCCCATTCATTGTTTATTAGTTGGAGCAGGGAAAATAATCCCTATAAATTAAAGTACCAAGTGACGGAGTAACCACATAATCAAACTTAACATCACCAATGAGGGACAGAGAGACACTGTGCTTACAGACGTGAAACCCTAAGAAGGACAAAGTTTGGTTATGCAGTATTCTGGGTAGGAGGGCATGACTTGAATTAATAATGAGAGAAAAGCAAATTGATGAAGTATATATAAAATAACCAAACAGGTTTGTTTTATATTCAACAATGTGATACAGTTTCACGATTCCACTGGTTTTTGAAACAATAAAACTATTTTAAGTGTATTGATTAATTGCAGACAGAAATGGCATGCATGTAAATGGAATATACAACCCAGATGCTTTATTGGAATGATAGATATAACTGGAGCATAGACGACTGATAAGGTGAATGTGTTGATTATAAACAGATTTCCTGAGTTGGCCAATTTACTATTATTACCCTAGATGCTAATTCCACACTTAAAAACTAGTCGTTGAAGTATTAAAAGGCAAGGGGATATAATGAGCTATGGGGTCAAATATTTAGGACCAGTCATATCCATTCATTTTTTGTTGTCAACAACACAGTTCTACTGACTTGGTATATTATAAAGAAAGGAATTTTACTTTTGCTTATGATTTTGAAGGTTCATAATCTCAGGTTTCATCTGCTGATGGCTCTCTTATGGGCAGTGCAGACAATGTACAGAGGACACACATGTATGTGTGTGTCTCTTATAAACTCTTTTAAAGACACCAAGATTCAGTCCTGGACTTGACCTTAAAGATTATATCTAATCCTAAACACTTCTTTTAGTGGTCTTGCTTCTAACAATCATATATGAACTTTCCATTCTTGGTATATAACAATGAAGTTAACTCTCAACATCCAATGCTTGGGAGTAGGGGGGACACTGAATCTAGAGCAATAGTGATCCCAAGCAGAAAGTAAACAGGGATATTTGGCATTTGTTTATCCTATCTGGAAATCTATAAAGTTATTTCAAAATAAAAGCATTAAGAAATAAAGATGAGTTTTGGAAACCCAGTCTAGAGGGCTTACCAACTAAAATAAAGGTTGACTATCCATTGGACAAAGCAAGCAAAACCAAGTTTTTAACCTCAGGTGTCTGCTATAGATCAGGCTGGTATAGGGTAACTGTTTGCCCCCAGAACATGCATGAAGTCCAAGGATAGGCTCTGCCTCTGGACAAAGAAAAACCATTCTTAACATGGGGCTTATTTCATGTGAAGTAAGTAGAAGGCAGCTTTATGTGTTTACAATAGTTTCTGAAGGACTTTTGTGACTTTTACTTTGGTTATAGTCACTTGACACAATTTTTTAAACAGAATCATAAGAGAGAAATAGCCCAGAGTTAAAAGTGCCTATACTCTTGGATTTATGGTTTTGTTGATGTTTTGTTTCACTAACCTATTTCTAACTCTTTTCCATTCTTACTAGCTGCATGCTGGCAGAGTTACTTGCTTTGTTTCAAATCGCTTTCTGCCCAGACTGGGGTAGAAGCCTCTTTTTGAGGATGACAGTGAGTCACAATTCAAGTTGGAATCAGATTTAGTGACAGTACTTTGGCCTAGACTAGAATGCAAAATGAAGTGGAGACGTTTTACAGCTCACCACCCTGCCCTTGCATTCCCTTGGAGAAAAAAAAAAAAAAGTGTTCCAAAACATTGAAGCTCGCTTTTCAGAAATATTATAGTTGTAAAAACTGTGACACCAGTAATAGTTGTGCCAAGCATGGGTTTTATTTTAGTAAGTTGTTTACCTATGCCAATATTTAAGTGTACTTCTGTGCAAAAGATGTGGATAATAGTTCTCTTTATAGAAAAATCAATGTACCCAAATAGTCATAAAATATAACTGCGTGTACATGTACATGTATTATGCAAGTACAAATAGATCTACATTGTGCCAGATGTGATCTAATCCTACTGGAAGTTCTATTTAGGTATATGATATTAAAAAATGCTGAACAGACCTTTTTCTTTAGAGTAAAGCCATACATTTCACATTACCACTAGCAAATTTTATTTGACATGTAATTTTAAAATGAAGTTACTCTAATCTAAAGTAATAGTGCGACAACATGGATAAGCAATGAAGCTTTTCCTAAGACAAAAATGCATTTTAAAATTCTAGAGAGTTTTAGTTACAAGTAATTAGAAATACAATTTAGAACACTTAAATGCATTTCTTTCAATGGTTAATTACATTAGAAGAGCTATTGTTGAAAATGGTGATGGACTAATAAATTGTAATAATCACCTCTGTAAAACTTGAATGGCAATGTTTTAATAAGCAGTTTATATGACTAGAGAAACCTATCTTTCCCAAACACTAGAAATTTACTTTAGTATAGCAGTGTGTTGGTATATGCATATACAAATTTATCTGTACATAACAAACAGATTAAATATGTGTTATTGAACAGAGTAGACCTCTGAAATGCATTTAAACTTTGTGTATACCTTGTCTTTAAAAACTTAGGTGAGAGGGGGAATGATTGGGGAATAGTTGGGGGGGGGAGAGGAATTATGAGACGTATGGTGGGGGGGATGGGAAAGGGGAAAGCCTTTGGAATGTAAACATAGAATATAGAAAATAAAAATTAAAAAAAAAATTTAGGTGGAGCCGGGCGTGGTGGCGCAGGCCTGTAATCCTAGCACTTGAGAGGCAGAGGCAGGGCTACACAGAGAAACCCTGTCTTGAAAACAAAAAAATATATTAGGTGATAAGTGCTGCTCTGATTCAGGGTCATGCTCGGGTCTGTCCTTACTGCTCTTTTCAGTGACTACAGAACCCTCTTTCCTTCCTTCGCAGCAATCCGACTGATAGAAGTTCATCATGTCTATTCTCAAGATCCATGCCAGAGAGATCTTTGATTCATGTGGGAATCTCACTGTTGAGCTGGATCTGTACACTACAAAAGGTCTCTTCTGAGCTGCAGTGCCCAGTGGTATGTCCACTGGCATCTACGAGGACCTAGAACTCTGAGACAATGATAAGACCTGCTTCATGGGGAAGGGTGTCTCACAGGCTGTTGAGCACATCAATAATACTATTGCACATGCACTGGTTAGCAAGAATGTGAATGTTGTGGAGCAAGAGAAGATTGACCAGCTGATGAACAAGACAGACATGGATGGCGCAGAGAATAAATCTAAATGACATCCTGGGAATGTCCCTGGCTGTTTGCAAAGCTGGTGCCCTGGAAAAGGGTGTGCCCCTTTACTTTCACATTGCTGACTTGGCTGGTAACCCTGAAGTCATTCTGCTGATCCCTGGTAAGTATGATCTGGACTTCAAGTCTCCAGATGACTCCAGCAGGTTCATCACACCAGACCAGCTGGCCGACCTGTACAAGTCCTTCATCCAGGATTACCCAGTGGTGTCCATTGAAGACCCCTTTGACCAGGATGACTGGGATGCCTGGCAGAAGTTCACAGCTAGTGCAGGCATCCAGGTGGTGGGCAATGACCTCACAGTGACCAACACTAAGCAGATTGCCAACGCTGTAAGCGAGAAATCCTGTAACTTCCTCCTGCTCAAAGTGAACCAGATTTGCTCTATAACTGAGTCTCTACAGGTTTGTAAGCTGGCCCAATCCAATGCCGTGAGGTCATGGTGTCCCATCGATCTGGGAAGACTGAGGATCTGCACCCAGCAGATCAAGACTGGTGCTCCTTGCTGATCTGAGTGCCTGGCCAAGGACAATCAGATCCTTAGAATCAAGGAAGAGCTGGGCAGCAAAGTCAAGTTTGCTGGAAGGTCCTTCAGGAAACTCCTGACCAAGTAAAGCATAGACTGGAGATCCTTGGAGCCACCAGCTCCTTAGGTCCTTGATCCATGATGTCATCTAGACAGCTCAAGGCCAGCCCAGTGCTTGTGCTTTCCATGTCACTGCTTCATTGAATGTCCATGCCTGACCATCAGCTGGAGACCCCAGCTTTGTAATCATGTGATTGGTCTGAATCATTGTTTCTGTCACATGACTTCCCAGTTAGTGTCTGGAGCCTGGAACTCCAGTGTAATCTCTAAGGTGCCCACCATCAAGACTCCCCCAGGGGTTTACATGCAAAAATAAAAGTTGCAAAAGAACCCCCCCCCCAAATGTAGGTGCTAGAGTGGGTTTCACGAGAATATACTAAAAAGAATCTCAGATTTATCAAGGTGTGGGAAGTCTGTCTTCAGAATCCATCCTTGTAATCCACAAATATGTTTTTTTTCATTTCTATTAGAAATAAAAAGAAGAAATGGAAAGGAGAGCGAGATGGCAGACATAGAGAAAAGACAGACAAGATGGAAATGAGAAGCAAAGCAAAATAGAAGTGGAAGTGAAGGATGGGGATTGAAGACTAGGGAATAGGAAGGGGAAATTGAGAAGAGGGGAGGTGGTGGGGAGTGAATGGGGACAAAGTTGAAAAGGAGAAAGGGAAGGAATCCTCACATTTTTGAAGGCTGTCAAAACTCACTTGGGTGGTTCCTGGCATCATTCTGTGGTAGAGGGTATTTGTTTCTCCAGTCCCATGATACTGGAGAAGGCTTAACTGGCTGTTCAGCCAATTTCTTTTTAACAAGTTGCACTTTGTTATGCCATTAAGTATGTGACAAATACGTACAGGTAAAAAACTACCAAGTGCCATTGTTCTACTATTTTTTAGGATTTGGTCCCCTTTAAGCATTGACTGCACTGGTGACCTTATTTGTTTTGCTCTCCCACATCCTGTGAGATGGCTGAAATCTCTGCTGACTTCTCTGTACCATGGACCCCCCATACCAGCAAATGCAACAAAAGGAAATTTCATGCCTCATTTTCTAACAGTTCTCTTTACTTGAGAGTTTAACTTTTCAGGCTTTGGCTGGCTTGGCAACTTTCTGATAGCTTGAAACAGAATTTGTCTTTTATTTGGATTGTGTGGATGGTGCTTGGGAGTCCATTCAGCCATGAGTTCCCACATTGTTGCTAAAAGTAGAAGTGTATACTCTGTCTATGATGGTCCTGCCCTTTAGTATTCTCTCCAGGCTTCTTGTCATGTGATTGAGTCTTAAATATTATTTTTCTACTAGGAATAGTTGCCTATCACTTCACTTGTCTTGTCTCATTCTTACACATCATTCAATATCCTTTTCATATGCTCTAGGAAGCATATATTTTCTATTTTAAAGACAAGAGCCTTGTTGTACCAAACTGCTTTCCAACTCTTAATAGTAAAGACTCAAGTCTCAACTTCTAAAGAACTTGGAAGTGCGGTGTTTATCACCCAAAACAGATTTAGGAAACTTTCTTGTACATTATGTTAATTGTTAATAGTGTCTCCACATCAATGCATCACAAGAGTTTCCATTTCTTATTTACCTTCTGTACCCTTCCCCTACTTTGTCAAGCAAAAGAGAACAGAGCAGAAACAATGACAAATTTGTGATCAAAATGTCAAGTTTGTTGTCTATTCTCAGGACCTTTTAATGGTATCTTCTAACAGTGCCTAGTAGATAGTGTGAGAATCCTGTCAGAAACATCAGGCCAGCTCCCCATGACCCAGAATAGGGGCTCAAAGCTGGGCTGAAACTTTGCATTCTGCCCAGGACTGCCTGGGGGATGATAGATAAGGAAAAGGCCTAAACAGAACCATACTGCCTAAGGGTGAGGCCAGAGAGGGAAGTGACTCAACAAAAAAGACAAAGCCAGGAAATACCACAAATACCTCAAGGTGGGCAGGACCAGGCCAAATGGCAGAGATAACCTTTGAGTTGACCAAAAATTTTAAATGTTGCTCAGGGTAACCAATAGCAGTGTCTAACTCAGGCGACCACTGAACTCCCAGCCAAAATGTCCATAAAAACTGTGTGCTTTTTGGACTCAGGGTCTCCTCTCGCCTTTGTGCTCGGGGACCCCAGTATACACTGGAACAATAAACCTCTTGCAGATTGCAGTGATTCTGGTCTCTGTGTCTTGATTCAGTTGTGGGCCTTCCGATGGACTCTTACATCAGGAGTGACATTTTTGTTGAATGCATGTTAGGCAATCAGCTGGTGAATGCAAAGAGTATTAAATAGCAAGCTCAGTGTCTTTCCTCTCCTCTTCCTCTACACAATAACCACTTTATCTCATCTGCATAATTTGAATAAAGTCAAGCTATCCCATGGTTCCATACTTTATTCCAGTAAAGATCAGTATCAATAAAACAGGACTGAAAACTAATGTAAATCATTATAGAATTCCTTCAAAGAATACCAATGGAAAATTCTGTCTATAATATGAAAAGGAAAACATTTTCTGTATCTCTCTGTGACTCATATTTTCACAGCTGCCTTGTGGCAGCACAACTTTAATATATTTCTTCCTATTCCCTGATCTGTATCATGCTACCAGTAAAACAGACAATGCATATCTTCTACCTCAGTTAAGGCAAGTTCAGTAGTTGACTTTTCCTCCTTGTACCACCTCTAGTGCCTCAAAATAGTCCATCTGATTTCTTTCACACTTTGTACACACACACACACACACACACACACACACACACTCACCAAGAAAGAAACCATCTACTCTTCTTTAGATAGTGTACTTGTGGAATGCTATAAAATGTATATTCTTAATCTTTCACATTTGTATATGAGTTTTCTCTACAAAATTTTCTTCTGTCATCATGTCAAAGTAGGTTTAACCTCATCTCTTGTTTTATGTGGAATATTATTTGGAAACTGACCTCAATTATAGAATGGTAGTCCCACATTAAGCAACTCTAAGCAAAAAACTAAAAATTCACAAATTCTAATGTTCACTGAGATACAAAGCAGAACGCATGTCATTTAAAGTTTACTACATAAAAACAAAACAAAACAAAACAATCCTTCTCTGAGACTTTATATAGTCTCCAACTATTGTTTCAACCCTTTATAATCTGTTTTTGCATACTATCACTAAAACTGAGCATGCTAATTTTTCTTATATGATTCTGTCCCTTTCATAATATTATTAGTGTCTCAGACATGTTTGCTCCCGATTTACTGCAGAAGTATAGCATTTCAGTGAAACCAGCCACCATTTATAACACTATTTCAGTGGGAAACAAATTTTGGATTCCAAACACCTTAAATACAAAAAAGTTTCCCCATGTGTCAAGACATAATTAGCATATCAAATGATTCCCAAAAGGAAGGAAGGAGAGGGCCCTGGTCCTGGAAAGGCTTGATCCAGCATTGCAGGGGAGTACAAGGACAGAGAAATTGGAAGGGGTGATTAGGGAATGGGGGGAGGGAAGAGGGCTTATGGGACATATGGTGAGGGGGTAACAGGGAAAGGGGAAAGCATTTGGAATGTAAACAAAGAATATAGAAAATATAAAAAAAGAAATGAATAATCAGGATTCAAATATTAGTATGCTCTACATCTACAACACTATGCCTTGCAAGCCATTTGCAAGATGGCGACTGCCTGGATTTGAAGATCTCACTCTAGTATATTACTAATCACTAGGAGGAAAATGAGGAGACAGTGAGCTTCCATGACAGAATTTTTCTCCCTCATTTTGAACTGCGCTCCTCCAGTCTATCAAATTAGATTCATGTAAATCTTAACAAAAATTCTGTCAGTGAAACAGATGTTCTATTTTTAATCTTTTAAAAATAATTTTTAAACACATAAGATACCAGTTAAGTATGCAGGTTACAGAAACATCTCAATAATTACAGCAATCACACTCCTAGAATCAAGTAGATGTATTGAGGCAGATGTTTTCTTTCCTGAATTCTGTTTAATGGATTTTAAGTTTTCAGCTAGCAGTGGACTCAATCAACTTACCACTGCTGTGCGTCATCGCCCACAGCAATAATTAGCCTAAGGGAAGCAGAGGAGAAAATAGACAATCACTACTTCCAGGGTTGAGGCGGCAAAGACAGGAGCAATGGAAAGTTGGGAAGTGAGTAAATGAATAGTTCTTTTGAATATGGACTTGAAGTGGCTGATGGCAAAATCAGAATTCTATGCAAAAGAAAGCACTGAGAGAAAAAAGTTTGAATATGACATAGGCTTAGATCATCTATGTCTATTAGAAAAGTACAAAGAAGATGTAAGTGTGTTCAGATAAGTGGATTTTAGAGTACGTAGATAATTTAAGAGCCGTAAAGGGGAAAAACAGAATAGAAAGATGATGACACAGTGAGACATGCACCTGTTATCCAAATGGTCTGAATATTGAGGCATGAGTTGAAGGTCTACCTAGCTGAGATAGTGATATGTGCCTGACAGCTTCCCCCAGAGAGGAAACACAGACACAGACAGATATACAGAGACATAATATAAAGACATATCCATACAGACACATGAGAGAGAGAGAGAGAGAGAGAGAGAGAGAGAGAGAGAGAGAGAGAGAGAGAGATACCTATATAGGGATGTATGATCACTGGATCTAGGCAATCAAGGAGTTAAGAAACAGTCTGAATTAAAGCTCACTCCTGAGGGTTTGATCTGAAGAGACTGAGCTATTTAATTTCAGAGATGGAGAAGGTATAGGAATAACTTGCTTGGGATGGATACTAAAAATGATATATATTGCCCCGTTACCGCCCCTTTCCTTTGGATGTGGTAGGCCTGCACCCCATCTGGCATGGAGAGGACCCCACTTCCTGGTACTCTCTAGAGAGCCAACAGGAACAGGGTATTAGGTAAGCATCACCGGCCCACCACGTAGAGTCCCGGAACTTTTCTGTTCTGGGACTCACTACCCAGCAACCTCCAGATCGCCACTCCCCTTCCACCCTTCTACCCCTCCCCGTGCGCCCCCCTACCCCCCCCCGCCTCTGGTCACTGCCCCTTTCTGTCAGATGTGGTAGACCTGAGCCACATCTGGCACTGAGGGCCCTACTTCCTTATTCTCTCTAGAGAACTGACAAGAGCAGAGCATTCAAGAATTGGCAGGAGAGGGTCATTTGAGAACTGGCAGCAACAGGGCATTCAAACAGGTAGAACCGGGGCATTTGAGAACCAGCATTAACAGGGCATTAGAGATCCATTAGCAGCAGATCATTTGAGAGCTAGCAGCCGGCTGGGAATTCGACTCTTGCCAAGTCTGCCAGAGGGGAGACCCCATCACATAATACTTCCTGGAGAATCAGCTGTTTGCAGATGATTGGACAGAAAGAGAATCCCAGGAGTACAGAAACACAGGCCTGCAGGACAGAGAAGTTAGAGACAGCAAGACCAGCTAACACCGGAGATAATGAGATGGCCAAAGGCAAACACAAGATCATTAACAACAGAAACCAAGGCAACATGGCACCATCAGAACCAAGTTCTCCCACAACAGCAAATCCCACATACTCCATCACATCAGAAAAGCAAGAACTAGATTTAAAATCACATTTCATATCGCTGATGGAGGACTTATAGAAGGACATAAATAACTCCCTTAAAGAAATACAAGAGAACATAGGTCAAAAGGTAGAAGCACAAAAACTCCTTAAAGAAATACAAGAGAATATGGATCAAAAAGTAGAAGCCCTTAAAAGGGGAACACAAAAATCTCTTAAAGAAATATGGGAGAACATGGGTCAACAGGCTGAAGCCCTTAAAGAGGCAATACAAAAATCCCTTAGGGAACTATGGGAGAACATGGGTCAACATGCCAAAGTCCTTAAAGAGGAATCACAAAAACCCCTAAAAGAAACACAGGAGAACATGGGTCAACAGGTAGAAGCCCTTAAAGAGGAAACGCAAAAATTCCTTAAAGAATTTCAGAAAAAAACAAACAAGTGAAGTAACTGAACAAAACTATCCAGGATCTAAAACTGGAAATAGAATCAATAAAGAAATCTCAAAGTGAGAAATCTCTGGTGATAGAAAACCTTGGAAAGAATTCAGGAGTCATAGATGCAAGCATCAACAACAGAATACAAGAGATAGAAGAAAGAATCTTGGATGCTGAAGATTCCATAGAAAACATCAACAGTCAAAGAAAATGCAATATGAAAAAAGCTTGTAACCCAAAACATCTGGGAAATCCAGGACACAATGAGAAGACCAAACCTAAGGATTATAGGAATAGAAGAAAGTTAGGATTTACATCTTAAAGGCCCAATAAATATCTTCAACAAAATTATAGAAGAAAACTTCCCTAACCTAAAGAAAGAGATGCCCATGAACATACAGGAAGCCTAAAGAACTCCAAACAGATTGGACCAGAGCAGAAATTCCTCCTGTCACGTAATAATCAAAACACCAAATGCACTAAACAAAGAAAGAATATTAAAAGCAGTGAGAGGAAAAGGCATATAAAGACAGACCTATCAGAATTACACCAGACTTCTCACCAGAGACGATGAAAGCCAGAAGAGCCTGGGTAGATGTCATACAGACCCCAAGAGAACATAAATGTCAGCCCAGACTACTATACCCAGCAAAAATTTCAATTACCATAGACAGAGAAAACAAGACATTCCATGACAAAAGCAAATTTACACAGTATCTTTCCACAAATCCAGCTCTGCAAAGGATAATGGGTGGAAAATACCAACACAAGGCAGCGAACCACACCATAGAAAAATCAATAAGGTAATCTTTCATCAAACCCAATAGAAGATAGCTATACAACCTGAATGTCACCTTTAACTAAGAAGATAACAGTAAGCAACAATCACTTTTCCTTAATATCTCTTAATATCAATGGTCTCAATTCCCCTATAAAAAGACATAGACTAACAGACTGGACATGTAAACAGGACCCAACATTTTGCTGCATACAAGAAGCCCACATCAGTGACAAACACTGTCACTATTTAAGAATCAAAGGTTGGAAAACAATTTTCCAAGCAAATGGTCCCAAGAAACAAGCTGGAGTGTTCATTCTTATATCGAATAAAATTGACTTTCAACCAAAAGTGGTCAAGAAAGATAAGGAGGGACACTTCATACTGGTCAAAGGCAAAGTCTACCAAGATGAACTCTCAATTCTGAACATCTATGCTCTGAACGCAAGGGCACCCACATTTATAAAAGAAACTTTAATAAAGCTCAAAGCACACATTGCAGCCCACACAATAATAGTGGGAGACTTCAACACCCCATTCTCAAAAATGGACAAATCATGGAATCAGAAACTAAACAGAGATACGGTGAAACTAACTGAAGTTATGGACCAAATGGATCTAACAGATATTTATAGAACATTCCACCCTAAAACAAAAGAATATACCTTCTTCTCAACACCTCATGGCACCTTCTCCAAAATTGACCATATAATTGGTCATAAAACGGGCCTCAACAGATACAGAAATATTAAAATTATTCCATGTATCTTATCAGATCACCACGGTCTAAGACTGGTCTTAAGCTCAAATAAAAGCAATGGAAAACACACATACACATGGACCTTGAATAGTGCTCTTCTCAATGATAGCTTGGTCAAGGAAGAAACAAAGAAAGAAATTTAAGACTTTTTAGAATTTAATGAAAATGAAGACACATCATATCAAAATTTATGGGACAGAATGAAAGCAGTGCTAAGAGGAAAACTCATAGCGCTGAGTGCCTCCAAAAAGAGGATGAAGAGAGCTTACACTAACAGCTTGACAGTGCACCTGAAAGCTCTAGAACAAAAGGAAGCAAATACCCCCAAGAGGAGTAGATGACAGGAGATATTCAAACAATGAGCCGAAATCAACCAAATAGAAACAAAAAGAACTATACAAAGAATCAACAAAACAAGGAGCTGGTTCTTTGAAAAAAATCAACAAGATAGATAAACCCTTAACCAGATTAATCAGAAGACACAGAGACAGTATCCAAATTAATAAAACCAGAAACGAAAAGGGACATATAACAACAGAAACTGTGGAAATTCAAAAAAATCATCAGATCCTACTACAAGAGTTTATACTCAACAAAGTTTGAAAACATGGATGAAATGGACAACTTTCTAGATACATACCAGGTGCAAACGTTAAAACAGGATCAGATAAATCATTGAAATTGTCCTGTAAGCTCTGAGGAAATAGAAGCAGTCATTAATAGTCTCCCTTCAAAAAAAAGCCCAGGACCAGATGGGTTTAGAGGGGAATTCTCTCAGATCTTCAAAGAAGAATTAATACCGATACTCTTCAAACTTTTCCACAAAATAGAAACTCAAGGAACACTACCCAACTCATTCTATGAACCCACAATAAGGTTTATACCTAAGCCAAACAAAGACCAAACAAAGAAGGAGAACTTCAGACCAATCTCCCCCATGAACATTGATGCAAAAATACTGAACAAATCCTGGCCAACCAAATCCAAGAATGTATCAAAATTATAATTCACCATGATCAGGTAGGCTTCATCCCAGGGATGCAGGGAAGCTTCAATATATGGAAATCTGTCAATGTAATCCACTATATAAACAAACTCAAGGAAAAAGAAACACATGGTCATTTCATTAGATGCTGAAAGGCTTTTGACAAAATCCAGCATCCCTTCATGATAAAAGTCTTGGAGAGATCAGGAATCCAAGGCCCACACTTAAACACAGTGAAAGAAATATACTGCAAACTGGTAGCCAACATCAAACTAAATGGAGAGAAACTTGAAGCAATCCCACTAAAATCAGGGACCAGACAAGGCTGCCAACTCTCTCCCTATCTATTCAATATAGTACTTGAAGTCCTAGCCAGAGCAATCAGGTAGCAAAAAGAGGTCAAAGGGATACAAATTGGAAAGGAAGAAGTCAAACTATCACTATTTATAGATGATAAGATAGTATACTTAAGCGATCCCAAGACTTCCACCAGAGAACTCCTAAAGCTGATAAACAACTTCAGCAAAGTGGCTAGATATAAAATTAGCTCAAGCATATCAGTAGCCTTCCTCTACTCAAAGGATAAACATGCTGAGAAAGAAATTAGGGAAATGACAACTTTCACAACAGTACCAAATAATATGTCATACCTAAGTGTGACCTTAACAAAGCAAGTGAAAGATTTATATGACAAGAACTTTAAGTCTCTGAAGAAAGAAATCAAAGAAATTCTCAGGAGATGGAAAGATAGCCCAGGTTCATGGATTGGCAAGATCAATATAGTAAAAATGGCCATATTGCCAAAAGCAATCTACAGATTCAATACAATCCCCATCAAAATCCCAAATCAATTCTTCATAGGTCTAGAAAGAACAATTCTCAAATTCATCTGGAATAACAAAAAAACAGGATAGCAAAAACTACTCTCCACAACAAAAGATCTTCTGGGGGAATCACTATCCCTGACCTCAAGTTCTACTACAGAGCAATCATGATAAAAACTGTGGTATTGGTATGCAGATAGGCAGGAAGATCAATGGAATAGAATTGAAGACCCAGAAAAGAACCCACACAGGTACTGTCACTTGACAAAGGAGCTAAACACATCCAGTGGACAAAAGACAGCATTTTTAACAAATGGTGCTGGATCAACTGGAGGTCTAAATGCAGAAAAATGCAAATTGACCCATTCTTATCTCCTTGTGTAAAGCTCAAATACAAGTGAATCAAGGATCTACACATAAAACCAGACACCCTGAAGCTTACAGAGGAGAAAGAGGAGACAAACCTTGAACACATGGGCACAGGGGAAAAGTTCCTGAACAGAACACCAATGGCTTATGCTCTAAGAACAAGAATCGACAAATGGTACTTAATAAAATTACAAAACTTCTGTAAGGCAAAGGATATGATTAATAGGACAAAACGGCAACCATCAAATTGGGAAAAGATCTTTACAACCCCTACATCTGATAGAGGGCTAATATCCAATGTATACAAACAACTCGAGAAGTTAGTCTCCAGAGAGTCAAATAACCCTATTAAAAAATGGGGTACTGCCCGGGTGGTGGTGGCGCATGCCTTTAATCCTAGCACTTGGGAGGCAGAGGCAGGCGGATTTCTGAGTTCGAGGCCAGCCTGGTCTACAGAGTGAGTTCCAGGACAGCCAGGACTACACAGAGAGACACTGTCTCGAAAAAACAAAAAAACAAAACAAAACAAAAAAAGGGGTACAGCACTAAACAGGGAATTTTCAACTGAGGAAACTCAATGGCTCTAAAGCACCTAAAGAAATGTTCAGCATCCTTAGTTATTAGGGAAATGCAAATCAAAACAACACTGAGATTCCACCTCACACCAGTCAGAATGGCTAAGATGGGGACAGCAGATGCTGGAGAAGATGTGGGGAAAAAGGAACACTTCTCCATTGTTGGTGGGATTGCAGGCTGGTAAAACCACTCTGGAAATCAGTTTTGTGATTCCTCAGAAAATTAGACATAGTACTACCCGGGGACCCAGCTATACCACTCCTGGGCATATACCCAGAAAGTGCTGCTAAATGTAATAAAGACACATGCTCCACTATGTTCATAGCTGCCTTATTTATAATAGCCAGAAGCTGGAAAGAACCCAGATGTCCCTCAACAGAGGAATGGATACAGAACCTGTGGTATATACACAGTAGAGTACTATTCAGCTATTAAAAACAATGAATTCATGAAATTCTTAGGCAAATGGATGGAACTAGAAAGTGTCATCCTAAGAGAGGAAACCCAGTCACAAAAGAACGCACATGGTATGTATGCACTCACTAATAAGCGGATGCTAGTCCTTTAGGTCAAAATATACATGTTACAATTCACCTAGCACAGGAAGCTCAAGTGAAAGTGCTTTGGTTCCTCTGAGAAAGGGAACATAATATGCACAGGAGCAATAAGGGAGACAATGTGTGGAGCAGAGACTGAAGTAAAGGCCACCCAGAGACTGCCCAAACTGGGGATTCATCCTATAAACAGTCAACAAACCCTGACACTACTAAGGCTGACAAAAAGTGTATACCAAAAAGAGCATGCCATGGTTGTCTCCAGAGGGGCCCTGCCAGAGCCTTACAAATACAGAGGCAGAAACTAGCAACCACCTATTGGACTGGGTATGGGGTCCCCTATAGAGGAGCTGGAGGGTGGTCCAGAGGAGCTGAAGGGGTTTACAGCCCCATGGGAAGAACAATGACTATGGCCACCCAGATGCCCCAAGACTCCCAGGAACTGAACCATCAACCAAGGGGCACACATGGTTCCAGCCAAAAATGTGGCAGAGAAAGGCCTTGTTGGGCATCAGTGGGAAGAGTGGTCCTTGGTCAGGTGAAGGCTCAACAGAGGCCCGAACAAAGGGAAAACGAGGTGGGGGAGGTGGGAGTGTGTCCGGTGGAGGGGCATATATGTGGAGGTAGGGGGTGGGAGGAGGGGTTGGGGGTCTTTGGGGAGGGGGGAAATCGGGAAAGGTTTTACCATAGCAATGTAAATGAAGACGATATTCAATAAAAAAAGAAAAAATGATATATATTCTATTTTCATTCTGTTAAATCAAAACCAGATACAGTGGCATTGCTTTTGTTTGTTGGTTTATTTGGATTTGTCCTCTTAAAAATCTATATTTTAAAAGAAATTATCTCTAAGAAAATTTACTATAAACTAAAATTTAAGATTACTAATAAAATCATGGTTAAATAAAAAATAATATAAAATAAATAGCCTGGCCACTGGCCCCGACTTCCATTCACAGACTCAGCAAGAATTGATTATATTCTAAGACCCCAGAGCCATGGTATTTTGTTCTTCAGTTGGATGGGGTGTTTTAGTATTACCATTAAAATCAGCCCCATGCTCAGTCACCATCATCTGTCTAATGTAAGCTCTGTTGCAGAAGCTATGATCTGCTCAGGGAAGAGGAGGTTTCTCAGAGAAAACGCATTCCTGCTTGAGGTCATTTTTGTTAGGAAAGGAGGTCTGACAAGGCTCTCCTGATACTAACTCAATCTGCCACTCTCGAGAACAGCCATCTATGGATGAACATGAGTTTCTCTGTACAGTCCAAATGTGAAATGACTGCCGGAGGCCTGATTTGTTGACATTGATTAAGGTCATACTTATGCACTGGAAGTTTATTTCATAAACATCTTTTCTTTATTACAGTTATGAGCCCAGGTAAATAAATATTATCAAAATATTTAAAATATAGTCCAGAGTAGGAGTAGTATGTCTATTCCTATAAATTCCCTGTATCAACAAAGTCTTAATAGTGACATCATAGAAAACTTACTGTAATGTCTGATTACATGTAAACTGGTACAAGACCACTATGTTTTTTTTATGAATTTACACATTTGTTATTTAAAGTAGGAAACACATTATATTCTTTGTTGTTTTAATATTGCATATTGAATGCATCTTTTTTGATGCTTGCTCTTTTGTTTATTCATCTTTCCACTTATTCAAACATGACTGAAATGCCTAATACTGGGTCTGTATGCAAATAAGATATGGTGCTCCCAGAAGGCTCCCAGTGTAGCAGAAAAGATAAGCTGGGGTTAAAAAAAAAAAACCCAAACAAAGAGAAAGAAACATAAAAACAAATATAAAGAAGTGGTCGAACCAAATAGTTTTAAAATTTAAAGGGGAGATCATCAAAGGATAATAAAAGAGGACACTTTAGACAGAGAAATGTGGTAAGTATATATGAGAGATGAGTGGATTACAGAAAAGACTGAAAACTTGGATGCTGTTCTGAAGACTGGCACAGAAGTCTTAGTAAAAGAAGGGGAGAGATGAAACTAGGAGGACTGTAGATTTGAGCTGTTTTTTAAAGAAGGGATTGGGTCTACCAAACAAAGTGATTCTCATGTGGCGAGAGAAGAGCATGGGCTGATGGTGGAACCCTGGTGATTATGGAGATTCATTTATAAGTATACATAGCACTAGGAATGGTCAAGCTGTACAACTCAGGCAGATGAATCACTAATATGGCAAATAATATATTATTTATTTATATGATTTATTCATATTATATATTTATTATTAAAGTTTATTATATTTATTTAAATTATATTTATTTAAATATAAAATATATTTATAATTAAATTCAAATCCTATAATATATAATGTTTTCCAGACACTGTGATAGGCATTGGGAAGTTGTTGGGTGCCCAGAGAAGTTAGTGTCATTTAGTCATTACTTTGCCATTTTAGGGGGAGGCTCAAGGGCCGATAGTGAAGTTTAGTAGAGCCTCAGGTAGAGTAATGACATAGGAAGGGCACTGTTCTACAGTTTTACATTAAGGCCTAACTAATTCTTACCTCTAAAAAAGATTTCTGTGTGTGTGTGTGTGTGTGTGTGTGTGTGTGTGTGTCTGTCTGTCTGTCTGTCTGTGTATCTGTGTGCTGGAGTGCATATGTGGAATACAATGCCTTATTACTCCAGTAAAGGACTAGAAGACAGAAGATGTGTCAGGTGTCTCCTGTTCTCTTTCATTACTCTAGGCGTATTCCTTTGAGACAGGGTATTTACTTTAACCTAGCCCACATGTTCTTTTCTGCTAGGCCTAGGAGCCAGTAAGTCCCAGAGATCCTGCTGCCCCTGCCTTCCTCAAAGCTGGGGTTATAGCAGAATGTTATGTTATGGGAATGCTGAGATCTGAATCCCAGTACTTATGATTGCTTAGCAAGAGCTCTTTACTACTGAGCTATCACTCCAGCACAAAAGTCTAACCAATTCTTATTTTTCATATAAACATGACTTGAAATTTTATAAAAACACAAGAAGCAAAATCAATGTAAGAGTCAACTGGGGAGTATTGTAATGGTATCAATAGCTTAAAATGTTTTTAAACTAACTTAGAAAATAAAAACGACCCGAATATAGTATAAATTGGAAGTGACAGCTGCTATTATAACTATTTTTAACAAGTAAATCTGGTTTTGAAAGTGTCCTAGATTAATTTGAATGAATAAAATTCCTCACCTCTCCTCAAATTTTTGCCTAAAGTTGAGGGTGGGTTTGACAAGAGAAATTATGTTATGAAACAGATTCCACAAAGTGAATTCTGGTAGCTGTAGAAGCAGAGGCAGTAATTTCCCTTGGCAGGCAGTATTATTAACAGCACTGGCATCTTTTGGCTAATTGGAATTCCAAAGGACAAAGCTAACTACTTAAATAAAATAGAATTATGAATTGGAATTGATATGAATGAGATGTTTCATCCATTTAATCTTGGTCATTATCTCAGGCTTGTATCTGAAGTTAGTCAGAATTCTTTCAATTATTCCTATCCATATTAGAAAGGGCAAGGATTGTAACCAGGGGTCGAGACAAAAGGATTCCCTTGTGAATCTACTTGCTTCTAGCTGGTTTCAATAATTGTGTGTTTGGGGTAAGCATGGAAGTGTAAAGGGACACAAGAGAGAAAAGCATTCCAATTTTACATCAATTTGACTTCAAAGTTACCAGGGAGTAAGAACAAAAGTTTTAGAAGAAAAGACCTCTTCCTTGTCTTTATGTTGAAATGAATTACTGTTCTCTGCAGAAGCCCTGTGAGACAGAACTATGATTCAGGCAGCTTCTCCAAAGGTATGAAAGGGAATGGCAACACCTCAGATAATAAAGTAGGCAGACCTTGCTGACTGTGGTTTGAGAAGCTTAAAAGTTTTGTGTTCTGTGCTTATGAACACCAGCTCCATTTCCTTGTGCTCTTACTTCACCCTTGCTGCTGCTGACAGAGTCCACTAGGGAGACTGATAACTTGTGAACACACTCTCCATGCCTCTAAAAAGGGAAAGATGTGTTCCTAGGCAGGAGGTAATATGCTTATTGTTCACAACAATGTAGTCATGGCTATATTCAGCTCACTAAAGCGAGAGCAAGCACTATTCATAAAGGACACAAAGGGCAAAAGCAATGGAATATTGTAGCTCAATAATCAATGAACCCTAGTATTTTGCTTTTCTGAAATATCGAATTTGGCTAATTCAATTGCTAATGAAAGCAGTCATGATTTTTAACTGAATGCACTTTAGAGTTTAGAAGTATTTGTTGATTAATGTAAACATGGTTTTTTTGTTTGTTTGTTTGTTTTTGTTTTTCAAGACAGGGTTTCTCTGTATAGCCTTGGCTGTCCTGGAACTCACTCTGTAGACCAGGCTGGCCTCGAACTCAGAAATCCACCTGCCTCTGCCTCCCAAGTGCTGGGATTGAAGGCGTGCGCCACTACCGTCCAGCGTAAACATGTTTTAATCTGCCACATAGACATGTTACATATTTTTTAAGAGTCTATGTTCTGCCAAGGATATGAAGTCAGGACCACATGAAGCTCAGATTTATCACATATATGGACACAAGCATACTTCGAGGATGTTTTTAATACTTTAAATGATCTATTTTTCTAGGGTCTGTAATATTGCATAATAGAAAAAATTAGAATAGCCATCAGAAGAGAGAGGTTATGGTAGAAAATTTTAAACTAAATATATGTGAAAATCTGCATAAATACCATATTTTCCTTTCTGCTTTTGCTTTCACACAGTTCAGTGCTAGATATAAGGTTCAATAGTAGTAGCTATCCTAAGTTTGCGTGGAGTAACTGCCTAAAAGTATTTTATGATTATCTAAACAGATGAAGAAAACGTGTGTGTGTGTGTGTGTGTGTGTGTGTGTGTGTGTGTGTCTTTGTCTTATTTGCAAAAAAATAATAGTATCTCTATAACAGGAATTGGTGTTCTTTTTATAGGGATCTGGTGAATGAGTTTTTCAGCTCAGTTTTAGACTGGAACACAAGAGAAAGGACGGAGAATGAATGTGTGCAAAGAACAAATGCTGTCAAAGGAGCTGTATAAAAATAAATAGCAAGGAAACTAACAAATACTGATAGATGATAATCTAGGCCTGTGTTTGAACATAACCACTGTTGAAAATTATAAGCATCCTTTTCAATTGTGACCATAAGTGGATTTCGTGTTCATATGTATATTGAAGGATTTAGTATACTGTGTTCCTTTATACAGTTTAAAACCACTTAACATTTCTAGAGAACAAGATAAAACATCTAGCCAGTAAACATGACATATGGCAGAACTGTCTTCTACCCTGTTCTTGCAGCCATAGGTGACTAATAATAGAGTTATTATTTGTTCCAGGGAAGTTATCCATAAAAGCTATTTTTAAGAAGGAGATGTTTTCAGTGTAACCAGGGAAATGTCTAAGAAAACACTACAATGGATCTTTCGAACATAAGAGAACTCAGATGGTGGATATCACTTTTTCAGTTTGGTCTGGAAAAGAATACTTACATGTATTGGGTTTGTTCAAGTAAGGTACACATGTATGTTGCTGAAAGCAAAAATGAAATAGCCAGGCTTGCTTCTGGCACCTGAAATTGTAGCATTCCAAATGTACAATTCATAATGTTTAATGCTTTTTATAAGTATAAGGTATTAGATAGCCAGCTCTCAATTATCCAGGCTAATGGAGAGGAACAGTCAATTGCACGGCTAATATAAAATAGCAAATAATCCAGAAATTATTTGTGAAGATTTGGAAAGACACTTTAAATAAAAAAAAAATTAACATGGAGGTATGAGTCACTATCCAGGAAGATTAGACATTGAGCCAGCTTCAGGAATCCAGAGATACAGAGGAAATTTTAAGAATTCTCAAAGCATTATAGGTCCTGCTTCTGAAACTGGAAGGCAGGCAGCTATTTTCCTCAGCTAGAGAGCAAAAAGGCCTGAAGAATCGGAAGGGCAGGAAAGGCCCCGAAGGAGAGTAGCAAAACAAGTTTCTTGTCTGATCTCATATTTTCTCATTGGGGTCTTTCCAAGCTTATTTAGACTGAAGTTGCATTCACTTGTATTCCAATCCACAGATTCTAAACCATCTAGTTCATGGCTTGCAAAACCACACAGATTAAATAGAAACCACTGAAAGGAAAACATTGTATATGGGCTTGAAAACAACTGGAAGGACCTTTTAAACAAAGAACACTGCAACATGTTTTCCAATAGGGATTAGTAAGATGTCAAGCCCTTCTAACCCATCTTCAATTTCTGTATGTTCTTCCTAAGTCAGTTCTAGTTTTAGCACTACATGTAAATGAAGTGACTGAGTGTAGATCTATGTGAAAAAATGTGTGCTAAAATGATGGCAGGCCTGTGATCTCAACACTCAGGAGGCCGGGGCAGGAAGATGAAGAGTCAGGTTACTTCTGAGCTAGAGAGAGTTACCCTTCCTCAAAACTGTACATAGAATCCATAAGCAAAAGCACTTATAGTTCATATCATTGTATCTTCGATGGCAGTTCATTTTCTTAGTAAAAATAAGAGACTACAATTGAAAGAAATAGGGTAAAAGAACTTACTGGCTACTAGAATTTATGTCAGGTTCCCTAACAGCAAGTTGGACTTCTTACACATTTACAGTTTAAGGCGACGTGATGGTACTTAAGGCACACAGTTCTCACTTGTTTGATTTACCATACAATATTTCATTCCACGGTCAGCAAGTATTGGCCTCATGTATATGTCATTTTCAGCACCATGTGAATTTGCAGGTGAGTAGTTATATTTCCAGAGTGGTACTACTAGAGCTAATGTCTTGCTTCCTGTGTAAGAGACACCTAGTCTGGGTTCTGATGTGCTTGAGTCTTGGGAGGCTTAACTCAGCATTTGTCTCTATATAACATGATTTTGTGGTTCTGACATCAGCCATATGTTCAACCTCAGAAAAATTACATTTTTTCCTGCAGGGCTTCCTTTAATAAAAACAGGGTTGGAGGAATATAGCGACGATGTTTGTAAATAGATTTTTTTAAAAAAAAATCATAAAGCATATTGGTTTCCGTGAAATTCCAGGAATGTGTCTGAGTGAAGCCTTAGCCGCTCCCTGTGTTAAGCTTCTCTGGTGAAATCAATAAGCTTAAATTTTTATTAGCAATACATTTTAATAAAAACTTGTTATTAAAATGTTATTGCTCTTTCTCCTAATTTCCTTGCATACAGTACTTTAACTGGAAGAAACAATCATCAGTTTGTCAAAAACAAACCAAGAAAAACCAAAAAAAAAAAAAAGACATGCTTTCAATGTTCCTCTTGCTTTGGGCTCCATCAGTGACTTAAAGGGAAAAGATGAACAATTTACATATCTCCCAGACACAAGAGACATTCTCTGAATTGCTCATCCTTATTATTTCTTGATAAAATTAAGAAACCAAAACAGCTTCTGAGGTTTCCAAATAATTTGCTTCTTTTAAGCTCTAGACCAAATGTTTATTAAATGAGAACAGAATGTAGCTTGCCTCTGTCTGACCGCAGTGAATGGGAAAACAGCACATCCAAAAGGTATGTGAAGCACCAGGGCAAAGTGGGCATGAATGAGGAATGTGGTAGGAACTGTGTTGGGAAACAAACAAAAACAAACAAAACCAACCAACCAACCAACCAAAACAAAAAACAAACAAAAAACAACAACAAAGTTCAAAAGTTTCAAAAGATGTTTTGTTCCTAGCTACTTTGGAGACTGATATAGGAGAAATGCAAAGTCAACGCTTGCCATGGCTATAAACTCAAAGTCAGCTTAGCTTAGTAAAAAAGGAAGATCCTTATCCCTGAAGACACTGGATCAATGAAAAGAATCTGTATGAATAATTCCTGCCCAGCACTTTCACTTGTTATTATTAGAATATTACTTTTGTCCAACCATATATTTCCACAACGGACTACTTATCCAACACAGGGATTCTAGCTATGAGCTGCCACGCAGAAAAGAAATTTCTTTTCCCCTGAGCCACAGGGGGAAAACATTTAAACTGGGATGATGAAAGACTGCTTTGTTCAAATACAAGTCCTGTGCTAAAGTTAGATTAAAAATATATATTGCTTTTCATCACTATCTAGTATTGTCACCTTCTCCAAAGGAAAGTTCTGTAAATTGTAAACTTTGATAAGTGTGAGCTATCTACCTGAGTTCACAAAACTAAGCCATGGTTTTAGGTGCTTCTGACTTCATAATCTAATGATTTCAGATGTGTTAGCCCCACATGTGAGAAGATGGTTGCAGGAGCAGGAAGTGCAATTCAAGAGACAGCACGTGTGGGGTTGCTTGCAGGCCTGTCTGCTTCACCGAACTCCTAACAGTGAGATTTAGGCAGGTCTATTAAAATTTCTATCCACTCTCCACACTAGATAAGTAATCTCATTAGTTTTGGCAAAGGTCAAGAAACTGAAAAGGAAATCTGTGCATACAGTAGTATGTTTCATTTATAATTTAGAAACTCTGTTGCTGCATTTTAAGGCTTCATTTTGTTAACTATAAATCTATGCATGGAATGAGGAATGAACAAAGTAGTTAGATTAACAGTAATATTCTACCTAAGACAGGAAGTGTCTTGGACAGTCATCGGAAGCAGACCAATTCAGTTTTAAAGGGCAAGCAAAATACACATTTAAATAAAAAGTCATACTATAACTCTTTGTGGATCACACAAGTAATCTGCTTCTACTTTTGAATGTTGAAGAGCTGGAACAGCATAGAGAAAGTGCCTTGATGTGTAGTGCTTGAAGTGAGTGTTAAGCACAGCACTGTTTTGGGTGGGAACACTGCCATGGAGATCACATCCCGTATTACCATGGTCTATGCTCTTTACATCTTACATCTTCTATTTATGGGTTCCTTAAAATCTGCCCTTTCTCTCTCCTCTTCTACCAATTCTTAGTATAATACCAACAATTTTAAAGGGTCGTCTTCCAATCCCCAGTATAGTTCCGGCAATTTTAAAGGGTTGTGTGGGACAGGCGGTTGGTGGTGCACGCCTTTAATCCCAGCACTTGGGAGGCAAAGGCAGGCAGATTTCTGAGTTCGAGACCAGCCTGGTCTACAAAGTGAATTCCAGGACAGCCAGGCCTACACAGGGAAACTCTGCCTTGAAAAACCAATAAAATAAAATAAGATAAATAAAATAAGATAAATAAAATAAGATAAATAAAATAAAATAAAATAAAATAAAATAAAATAAAATAAAATAAAATAAAATAAAAGGGTTGTGTGCTCCACGAATAAAGTGTGTGTGCTGCTTAGCTTTATGGAAAGTTGGCATAATGTTAACTAACTCTGAATTTAATGTTGAAAGCGAAGCAAGAGGATAAGATCTGAAATCATGCTCTCAATGCTGGAAACTTCGAGGGTGGACACCGCATTCCTTCCTTCAACTGCTACACACATAAAGTGGTCTCCGATGGAATGAATATTACTCATTTGAAAAATGTTCAGAATCAAAAGTAATTATGATTATTACCCATAAAGAAACTAGGCAATCAGAAACTCAACAAAATAACATTACTTTAAGATAAGATCTTATTAAATATCAGGGGAAGAGTAAGTAGTGTCCAAAGTTTTTCTCTAAAAAGGCATTTAAGTCAAGATTCAAATATAAAGATTCTTTACTGTAAGCATGTAGCAGCAAGTAATGTAAAAAGAGGCCATGAATTTGAAAGAGAGCAAGGAGGTCTATAGAGGAGGATTTTCAGGGAGTTGGGAGAAATGATGTAATTATATTAGAATCTCAAAAAATAAAAGAAAAATTAAAATACAACATTTTATATAAAATTGTCAGTATAATGCGACATTGCAGCCTGAATTCTATTAATGCCTCATTAATTAATCTAAAATATTTGTTGAGAATGTATTATATAAGAATCATGTGGTAATAACTAAGATGGATACTTATTGTGAATAAATATGCCAAACAAATAGAATATTTACTACTATTACAAGAACCAGGAATTCTTTCCTTAAAAAGCACAAGACAGGAAATGTGTAGGTGTAAGAGGAACAAATTTTGTCTATTGACTATTCTTGGTTAACTGGTTAACCCTTAGTGCTACAAGCAACTCACTGCATGCGGCCCAGTAGCTATAGTTTTTGAACTTGTGATACAATTCATGGTCTAGCACTATCATGAGCAAAGTAATACAATTAAGAACAACAACGACAATGATGAGGATGATAAGGATGAAGACAGAACAACTGGGAAAAACAAAGAACCACATGAACTCAGCAAGTCACTGACTGATAAAGAGTTAGGACAGAGACAAATCAGAGACCTTTTTAAGTGAAACTTAACTTTGGTATTTTATGCAAGCTGACATTTTTAATATGTCATTTCAGGTGTGGATTTGGCTTTCTACTCCTGTTCATTTTGATTACAACATATTCTGAAGATTTAAAAAAAATTAATGTACTGGAAAGATAAATGTGCATGTGCTAGGACCGATGAGTGAAGTGAAGCACGCGGCCTCATTAGCTGCATGACAGTTCAGAGATTGTTATGCCAGGAACAACACTTCATTATTAAACACTGCATATGTGAAATCTTTCCAGGACATTGAAGTGGATTAAAAAACACTACAATCCTATTGCTTGTATGACTTAAACTTCATGAAGTCCATTTGTTTTTGAGTTCTTGTTTTCCTTCAGTGTGAGGCTAATGTACACAGTTGACGATGCTTGGACTCCTACTTCAACAGCCAGCGGTCTTTGCTACTGTAGACTCTGAGAGCTGGCTTCGCCCTCCCCATCTTGGATGATGATGGATGCCCTTTCCTTGCTTATTTCTCCCTGTGGACAGTCACTACTGTCAGCAGCATGGCCTAACATGACTGGTGTCATAGCCCGTAATGATGACTACTCCAAAGCATACATGACACTGAAAAGAACGGGCAGCAGCAGTCACAAAAGAGGCCTGCTTTGCATTGTACAATTCAAGAAGTCTTTGGATTTTAAAATACAATTTAAGACTTTTAAACCCATCCATATTCACAGATATCTGAACTTATAAGCATGACCATTTTGTATTTCACCTTCCAGATTTCCAATTAAGAAAGATTTTGTGAAAAGCATTTTCCTGTATTTGATGAAGGTTAAGCCACAGTTCTGACCGTGTTTATTACATCCATATTTCCTTTACATGTGATACATTTTCTATCACATCAACGTGTATATTAGTGATTCATTCTTTAAGAACTACTTATTGAGTTTCAGGTAAGAAAAAAATGTGGTGGTCTCAATGTATCCTCTAGTAACTCCCCAAAACTTCAAATTGGTGCATTTTTTTTCTATCACACATTTTGTTGGGGGTGAGGCTGGGTATATACAAGCTTGCCCTCAATTTAGATTTTTCTTTTCTATTTTACTTGGTATTTCTTCTAACACAGAAATTGACCAAGTACTAGTCAATTAGGTTGGCTGCTGTCACTGTATATGTGAAAGAAACAGTAAGTATAAGAGCTGCTTCCCAAAGGCAGCTTCAGTAGGCAATGACTTATTTATCACAGACATTTGTGTGCATGTAAGAAAACAGATCTAGGATGCTTGCCTGACAGACGACTTTTATGAAAAGGACATTTGAGAGTGATGGCACTATAAATTCCTTTGCTACTACTGTACCAATAAATAAATAAATGGACTTGTAAGGGAACAGAAGTTAAAATAATATATTTACCTCACAATACTTTTAGAAGTATTATTGGCTTGAGATGGCCACAATTAGGCAGGATACCCCAAAATTAGAACAGAATATAATCAAATTTTTGAAAAGCATCAAAATGCATCAGAAATATCTGAACAATCCTAAAATATGAAACATCTAGAAAGACAAATAAGCCAAGAATGAAAGATTTTTCTCTTTACATTAAAACATCTACTATATGGATTAAGGTGCATGCAAAAATAAATATTAGAATTATTGTGTGGAGTTATTCAGGATTTTTATATGGAATTATCATAAGTATATTAATTTTCAAAGAATATATATATATATATATATATATATATATATATATATACATGACATATATTACAGTTACTAGTAAAACTATTCTGAATGTAAGAGAGTCACCTTGTGTTGGTTCAGAAGACATTGTTTGGCATTACACTGCCTTAAGGTCATTGTTAGGTATGTCAGTCATCTCCTGAAGCTACAGAAATAGCTATAGATAGTTCTTCCATTTAGTATGAGATTACCTAAAAGGTGCCTTATTCACTTTGAAAAGAAATATTTTGAATCACATTTATTCCATAAAACTAGACTTATTATATTTTACTTTCTTTTTCCTTAAAATTGTATTTTGTTAATTTTTAAAGATTTACTTTATTTATATTTTATGTATGTAAGTATCTTGCCAACATGTATGTAATTACAGAGTGTATATGCCTGGTACATATAGAGGTCATAGGAGAGTGAGATCCCCCGAAAATGGACTTACTAATGATTGTTAGCCAAGATTTGGATGTGGAGACTCTAATCTGAGTCCTCTAGAGGACCAGCAAGTGCACTTAATTACTGAGCCATCTCTTCAGCCCCATTTTTTGGTTAATTTAAAATAATGTTTTCTTATGAATTCTCTCATGTTCTTGGGGCTTTTTTTTTTCTTTATTTTCTTTCTCATCTGTACTGGTCTCTACCTCCACTGCCTTTTAAAAAAATCTGTCTCTCAACAACTTCTCCTCCCTCCCTCCCTCCCTCCCTCCCTCCCTCCCTCCCTTCTTTCTTTCTTTCCTTCCTTTCTTCCTTCCTTTCCTTTCTCCTCTTTCTTCTACCTCCTTTTCATCCTCCCACCCTCCTTCCCTCCTCCTCCTCTTCCTCATCTCCTCATTCGTCTTAAGAGGATAAGACATATCTTATTCTGGAGCCATTTTGAGTGACAATGGCCATGTAACAGACTTAGGTTGATGAAAATTCCATGTACCAATATTTAACAGAACAAAGAAAGTAAATAAATCAAGGCAAGTTTAAAACACTTTGGTGGCTTTGTCAGAGAAGCAAGTACAGAGAGATGATGGAAGCTTTTTATAGGCTCAAGATGCTATCTGATGACATTCTTAGCTTTTGGGTTAGTGGAAACTTCTGGGATGGTTTGCTAAGTTAATAGATTTCAAAGGATTTTATCTATTAGTCAGAAGATCTTATTTCCAACACAGAGGTGGGCAACAAATGCCTTTCCCATGGGCTAAAGCTATTCTAAGATAAGGTGATTAGCCCTGAGACCTGTACAATCCAATCTTTCCACAGTACTAAAGTTCTAATCAGTCAGTCAATCTCTGCAGACTCTGCTTCTTACTAGGAATTCTAGTTCACATTTCTACCTCTTGACCAACCATCATATCTTGTGCATGCAGGACCATATAGTGTGTATCAAATATTACAAGGTCACTTGAAGCTAAAAAAAAGGTTCATTCCTAAGATCTTATGTAGAAGAGGCCAAGTAGTGGGCATTGTCCTTCAAATTTTTATTGATCCCACAACCACTCCATCTATGAATCTATGGAGTACTTTCCTTATTTAGAGAAATATATATTACTTCTTGAATACTGCATTAAAGTAGATAATAAAAAGAAAACTTGAACATGTTCATGCTTACTGCAACCACAAATACGGACTAGAGAGTCTGGAGAGATTGATCAGCAGTTAAAAGCACTGACCACTCTTCCAGAGGTCCTGAGTTTGACTCACAGCAAGCACATGGTGGCTCACAACCATTTGTAATGGGATCTGATGTCCTTGTCTGGTGTGTCTGAAGACAGTGACAATGTGTGTGTGTGTGTGTGTGTGTGTGTGTGTGTGTGTGTGTGTGTGTGTGTATCTTTTAGAAATATAGACTAGAAACTAAGAAACCTGAGTTCTAGTACCCTGCATCATTAGCTTGCTGGATGTTTTCCCATAAATGACACGACACTCTCTGAATCTGGTTTCCTAATATAAAATAAAAGGAAACTTGGATAAAATGAGAGACTTAGATCTGAAGATTTCTACTAGTCTTTTGTCTCTACTATTCCTCATTCCTCAACTATGATTTATCAGATATTACACAGGATAGCAATTATGTATGCCAATTTGAATACATGCATACTGTACTGTAGACTTTGGGCTATAAGTTGCTCCCTTTAGTCCATAATATATTAACTTGGATTAACTTGCTTTTGTTCCTCTTCTCTTGAGTGTGTGGAGTGTTACTTGGTCTAAATTTTCAAGGAAAGTGAGGATTTCTGATTCACCTCAGAATCTCCAGTAATTACTGCAGTCCTTAGAACTTCTTACATCTATGACATAATCTACTCGATATCAATGGGGTTTTGCCTATCTAGTTACCAACAAATTATTGTTTATTGAATATGATATTTTTCTCAAAAATAAATGGGCTACTGGAAACAACACAATGTCAGGATGAAATGATTTGAATTCATAATGGAATCAAAGTTTACCTCCAAAATAATTGACTAGACCTTATCTTTTAGGTAAGACTGTACCAACTGCTTATGTAATGATAATTTCAGTTCCTACTAAAAATTGTGACTCTTGGAGTCAAAGGATTGAAAAAAAACTCATTATTTCTAGAAACATGTAAAGAAAGTTATAGAAATAACAAAAATAACATGTTTATGCCACTCATATTACAGAGTAATAAAAATCCTGCCACAACTTATATTTGCCCCTAACAATGAGATTTTAGTGAAGGGGCTCTATTAAAAGCAGTTCTCAGAGTCACAGGCTAATCTTGTAAACAGCAAAGAGAAAATATCCAGACCATTATAGACTTCCTATTAAAATACTGGTATTTGCCTTGGCCACTTTATTTAAAGAGTATGCATTCTCTGCATCTTAGATTTTATATTTAATGATGATTAATTGTAAAGGACACATGTAAGAGTAGAATACAGCTAAATGATGCATTTGTAATTCATGTGAAACAACATAATTAGTTCTCCAAGGGTTCATCAATATATTATTCTACTAAACAGAATACTTGAAAGTCCCACTTGAGTTTTAAATGCAATATGAAGCCTTTATTTTAAGCATGGCTTCCTCTGTGTAATATTCTCATAATTATTTTCAAGCAACATGAAATATTAGGTTGATTACTTTTATTCTAGCTGTTACCCCTCATGCTGCAAAGAAAGCAACTTCATGAATTCAATCATTCACTTTAAAACAAAACTGAAATATTTGGGAGTTATAATTAAAATAAAAGGAGGAAAAGATTTGATTTAAAGAATTATGAGGTATAAGTTGAAGGAAAATAACTTTTAATAGACTATGTTTACTAAAAGGCAGAATATATTCTTACTGCCTCCATTCTACAAATGTAAATGAATAGAAGTAAGTTTTAAGTACCAAGTTCAATTCCTGGAAATAAATTACAATTTTCAAATGTGCACTGACATTGTGGCATATCCTCTTTAAGACCCATATTCCTCATTTTGATAGAAGTGAGAATGCAAAAGACATACTCCTCTTTACTTTGTGGTTAACACAAAAATAATGTCATTGCATGTTTGCTAAACTTCTAGGATTAGTTACTGAGTGCCACATAGCTGGTATATTTTACAAATGTTCTATATGTGCTGTATGTAGAAACTGTACAACTTGGATTTATATAGAGCTGTTTGAACTAGGGATTGAACCAAAGCACTTACCTTTAATAGCCAAGCACCCTATAAGTTTTATCCTTAGACTACATAGGGATTTTGATAAAAGATTGGTTATGGTCATTTATATTCTATTCCTTCTATACTTCCTAGTAATGCAATTTTCATATACTTTGTCTGTTTTGGGGGAATACCTGACCTCAAAGAATACTTTACATTTTGTTGTACCATGTCCTGTCAATGTGGGCCATGGAATGAAACCTCTGAAACTTTGAAATCTTTCCTCCCTTACATTATTTCCCTCGCATATTTGATCCTAGATATGTAAAGTTAACCTACACACCTGAGGCAAAATGTTCTATGATGCCTTATAGATCACTTCAAGTTGTCCTCTTAAACAGTACTGCATCTGCCCAGTAGGTAGAACAAGAACTAAGATGGGTGTGATGTGACACCATTTTTTAGAAAATGTACTTTTTCACATTTATCATCCCTAAGATGTATCTAGAAGTCATTAGCACATGTATTTTAATCGTACACATTTATTTCTTAGTTATAGATGCATGCATTTATATGTGTATGTATTAGATTGGATCACATATGATAAAAAAAAAGCTTCTAGTCCTTCAAGTCTTTTGATATAACAACTCAATATATAAGATACTCTGTACATGAGTACATATAACTTTGAGATAGTTCAGTCCTTCTATTATTTATTCCTATTATATATTTTCTATTATTTCCATATAAATAATAGGCCACACACTTTAGTATCTTGTGACCTCATTCAGTGCTTCAAATGCTTCAAAGAGAGAGAAGCATAAGGAAACTGGGTCAGAGATTAAAATCAGAGTCCATTCAGTTTCTACTTTGTGTAGATTAGATAATGGATAAATACAGAAGAAAAGTATAGATTGCTATGAAAGCCCTTTCATTAAACCATGGACAACCAAATCTTTCTTTAGAGAAATCCGTTCTTCAGAGAACTTAATGCAATACATGTGGAATAGGAATATTAGTTGCAAAAGCTGTGTGAGAAGAATACTGAAAGATAATGGCAAGAGGAACATGAACAAGCAGAGAGAAATACTGATATAAAAAGGAGAGCAGTGAGTTCATTCATCAGGAAGAGAACATAAAGAAGTAAGCATATCGGATGACAATAATAACAAGAGAAGCCAAACCAGCCTAGTGGCAAAGTAGGAAGAGTAGCAGAAGGTATGACAGCTATATGCTCCTGATCCATGAACACAACTGTGTGGTTATTCTATTACCACCTGAGGCTTAAAGGCACCGGTGGCCATGTTATAAGTGGACCATTCCAGTTTTGATGAAGGCTGGCTGAAAAACTATTGCAACAGTGCTTGCCTGTGATTTCTTAACCCCATACCACCTAAGAAAGACTCATACTGTCTCTGTTCTTTGAAAGTAGAAAAACATCCTTTATACGACATTAAGCATCGACAATATATCAAAAGACATGGTACAAAGAGAATATGATAAAGAAGACAATGAGAACTACAAAGTGGCTAAGTCAAGACAGGGGGAAAGAGGTTAATATGGGTTATTTCAAATGCTTCAGACAGAGAAAAGCATAAGGGAACCAGGTCAGAGATCAAAATCAGAGTCAATTCAGTTTCTACTTTTTATTTTCTAAAGAATATCACCATAGATAATAACTTCTCAGGAATAATATGTCTTGAATTCATCCTAAATCCCAAATCAGGTTCAAATTCTCATCCTTAGTTATATCACTCACAGGATGACATACTAAGCTTAAATTTCTCTTCCTCCCTTTCAACAAATCAAATCCATTCTTCCTTCCTGTCAACAAATCTCACAATATTCCAACTTATTTGAATGGATTCAGTCAAGACCCCACTGTCTATGGTACTGTTTACTTGTCCAACATGCCATAGATGGGTAACCTATAAATAAGTTGTATTTTCTATTCATTTTGTAGTTTTGAAATATGAAAAATGTAGTAGACCTTTAATTTTGAATTATTGAATATATGATTCACAATGAGTTTTCTGTCTTCTAAGATATCATACGCAAACACTTTTCCTAATTAACTTCTAAGGAATTACTTACATGGAAGTACAATTCACATAATTCGTACAAGAGCTTTGCAACAGAATTAGTCTCTTTGTATCATGTCATGTGAGGATAGGATGCTAAAACATAATATGATTTCCTTTATTTGTTTATTTTAAATAGATGAGTCAAAGACTAAGAACAGCAAAGCAAATTCAATGTGTATTAGTTACTCTTCATCATTATGAAGATATAATCCTTTACCATTTTTAGTATGTGAATTCTACCAGTAACAGTCTGGTATGATTTCTACTACCTAAATTTGATGGTTTTCTTCTATTTCTTTGGTTGTCAAAGGGACAATGCTTGTTTTCCTTTGGGTAACTTTGTTTGTTTCTATGGTTCAATGATATCGAGTAAGCAGTGATTCACTCACATTTTGGTTATTTAAAAAGCAATGGATTCCGAACATATCAGACTGGGAAGGGATAATATGAAACAAAACAGTAACCATGGCGTAGATATATCCTTTTTTCCCCAACAAGAAAATGGAAAGGTTAAGATATAGAGCTAATGTACCATTAGATTTATTTTGGGAGAAGTTGCTGGATATTAAATATCATGCATCATGACAAAGAAAACTCAATCCCTAAAACGTAAAGATAGTGACAAACACACCAAATAATTCATGTAAGATAATCCATTAATATGATAAATAAAAATTACATGAGCATTTAGAAAAAAACACTTTGAGAAGACTCACAACCAAAACTTTCAACAAACTAGATGTACAAGGAATTTATCCAACCATAAAAGGGGTGGCTATACATGGAAAGCCCTCACCTAACACCGTATACACAGAATAGAACTCTAAGCTAAGCAATTAGACTAGAATAAGCAAAGGACTTTCAACCCCAAGGGAGGGGGTGATGTTTAATTAGCACACATATAATCTTAAAAAAAAAACAAAAACAAACCCTAGCTGGGTGGTGGTGGCACACACCTTTAATCCCAGCACTTGGGAGGCAGAGGCAGAGGCAGGCGGGATTTCTGAGTTCAGGGGCAGCCTGGTATATAGAGTGAATTCCAGGACAGCCATGGCCACACAGAGAAATCCTGTCTTGGAAAAAACAAACAAACAAACAAACAACCCCCCCAAACAAAACAGAAAACAAAAAACAAACAAACAAAAACCCCTGCTGTTAGTAATTCTAAAAAATCAGGTTTGGAATCTTAGCACTTAAATAAAATATTGAGTATGATGGCAGATGCCTGTAATCCAAGCTTTATGGAAATAGTGTCAGGATGATCTCTAGAGCTTACTAGACAGCCAGTTTAACTGAATTTCTGAGTTCCAGGTTCAGTGATGGGAGTTGTTTCAAAAACTAAGGTAAAGACCTATTAAGGAAGACAACCAATGTAAACCTCTGGCTTCTATAACACACATGTGCATACATACACACTAATGACTATGTCCACTCACACCCCTCACATACTCGAGTGTATTTGTATTTGATGGAAGTTGTATCAAAAACCAAGGTTTGAGGAGCTGGAGTAAAGGCTCAGTGTTTAAGAGTGTGTACTGTACATGCAGAGAATGTTTGGTTTCTAGCAGCCATTTATGCAGCTCAGAGTCAGCTGGATCTCTACCCCCAGGGGCTTTGATACCCTCTTCTGTAGGCACAAGCCCTTGCACACATACATGTTTATATACCAACTCAAAGATACACTTAAATATACATAATTAAAATTCTAAAGTAAAACAAACCATGTTTAAGGAGATAATGTTCCCCGTTGCTTCAATACTGGGGCATAACCTTGAACATGTATTGGGAATTCTGCTCCTTACTCTCTCTCTCTCTCTCTCTCTCTCTCTCTCTCTCTCTCTCTCTCTCTCTCTCTCTCTCTCTCTCTGTGTGTGTGTGTGTGTGTGTGTGTGTGTGTGTGTGTGTGTTTGCTTGCTATCAGGAGGTCAGACATTCTATTCTTTCACATACTCTGTATCATAATATTTTGCCTCATCACAGGCCCAAAGTGATAGGTTCAAGTGACATGGACTGAAATCTCTGAAATTGTGAACTCAAATAAATATTTCTGTCTTTTACAGTTATTGATTCAGGTGTTTTGTCACAATGATGTAAAGCTGGCCAACACAAATGTTTAAATACTAAATAAGCTTTGGGCTGACATTGCCATTCATTTCTCATGTTTCTGGACTGCAAGAAGAAACATGAAATAGAACAGTGGTGCAGGGGAGGTCATATTAAAACAAGTCATTTTCCTGGTCTGTAGTAAGACTAGAGAACAAATTTCAACAAGGCAAACTTTATTGGTATGGTAAGGCTGGAAAGCTGTTTCTCATCTGTAAAAGGTATTCATTTCTCTCAGGTGCCAAACTGAGACCCTTTATCAACTCTAGTAACAATATGATAATGGTTTTCGTAGCTTCTAAATTACAGTTGATCTTAACCAAAATCCCAAGAAGTGATGCTAGTCTCTAAACTATGCAAAATAAAGTCTTGTTTTTAAAAAAGAAATGTGGTATATATACACAATGGAGTACTATTCAGCCATTAGAAACAATGAATTCATGAAATTCTTAGACAAATGGATGGAGCTGGAGAATGTCATACTAAGTGAGGTAACCCAGTCTCAAAAGAATACCCATGGTATACAGTCACTGATAAGTGGATATTAGCCTAGAAGCTTGGGACACCAAAGACATAAATCACATACCAAGTGATGTCTCACAAGAAGAAAGGAGTGGACACTGGTGCTAGAATGGACCAAAACATCATTGTGGGAGAGTACAAGAACAGTAAGGTGGGAGGGGGTGGATGCGGGAGCAGGGGGAGGGAAAAGGACATGTGGGACCTTTGGGGGTGGGGAACCAGAAAAAGGGAAATGAATTGTAAATATAGAATATACCCAATAAAAAATAAATAAAATTAATAAAAATAAAAATAAAAATAATGAAAAAAAAAAGAAACATCTAGCCAGGCAGTGGTGGCACACTCCTTTAATCCCAGCACTTGGGAGGCAGAAGCAGGCAGGTTTCTGAGTTCAAGGCCAGCCTGGTCTACAACACGAAGTATCTAACTTAGTCAGGTCTATGTAAAACGCTGTTGTAACATTTTGTTAGATACTTCATGTTGTTGTTTTGACTGAGATTGCACTCTCATTTTCCATCAATTATATTCTTAAATTACTCAGGATAATCTGCGTATTTCCTTTTTTATCTTTTCTTTAGGAAAGTACAAGTCAAAGGCAGTTTATTTTTCTTGATAAGTTATACTGATCTCCATTCCGAGATTTCTAATAGTATTATTATTATTTTTTCCTGAACAAAGAGGAGAGGAGTTTGGGAGAAGGAAGGTAGCCTTCTAAAAATTTTTTTGTAGCTATGGTTTCTTGAACTTTAATTACCTAATGGAAGGCTCAATGACCACTATGTGCTCTATTGGGGACAAAATTGGCAAGCTGTACTTACAAATGTGTAACTATCAGTTAAAATGAGGCCATGTTGAAAATTCGCCCTGAGATATTTAAAGTACACTAAGTTTTGACTAAAATTTACATGTAAGTCAATGCCAAATGACAAATTTCAAGCTTCAGAAGTTCAAACATTGATCAGGGAATTGGAGCTTCAAAGCCACAAAGCTGGAATAAGGACTAGTCAACAAAAGCTGTATAAAAATGCATCAATGCAATCTGGTCACCTCAAGCAAAATGCAACCAGGCTTAACAATGGAGAATTCCAATGTCATCTCTTTCTCTCTCTCTTTTTAAACTTCTTAGGAAAATGAGAGTGCAATCTCAGTCAAAATGTTACAACTAAATTTTCAAACAGTCTGTTTATTCATTGCTTTTTTACTTAGTTTATCTACATTTCTTCTTCCTTCAAAAATGAAATGTAGAATAAATAAGATTATTCTGTTTATAAAAGAAGACACTGAAGGTAAGTGATTTATCTGAGAAAACAGAAGTAGGAAATGATGGAATTGAATGTTTTAAAAATTGTGAATCTAGCTATCTTTTCTCCACTTTAGACTACAAAGACATTCTAAGGCTTTGCTGAGTCAGACAGGTTAATATTTGATGAATCACCTTAGGTGTGAGACAGGTTCTATGGCCAGTCACACTGAATTATCATTGGTATTTACAATATCACTTTGACATCCTAAGCATTTTCCTCCTTGCTCATCAAACTTCATGCTCTTTAATTACATATTTGCCTATGAATAACATGTGTATCTTATTGCATTACATACGGCTAATAGTAATGGATGTTGTACTATAAGCTACTAAGCATGTGCTATTGTTTTAATCTAAGACAGGTTAGTTTCCCCATTGTGTAAACTGATAAGCATGATTTTTAACTTTACATATTCATCCAGGCATAAAATATATTGTCCAGATTAATAGGATATTGAATAAAATGTAATATCTAGTATATGTGGAAGCAATATAAACAATCATAGAAAACAACCTATTTGTAAATCATGAAAGGAAAACAATATCAATAATATTTGCTATGTACTGGTGTTATAATCACTAGCTACTATGCTGCTATTTATCTTCATTATCTGATTTAATTCTCAAAATAATTCTATTAGATAAGCATTCTTATATATGTTTTATGCATGAGCAAGTCATGTTTAAGTGCAAGTGGATAATCTAACTTCCAACAACTAGCAATGTTGAAACATGGATTAGAATCTAGTTTGGGTAGTTAAGTATTGCTCTTTAACCACTGTATTTCCAGTAATTCAAAATTCAGTGGTATCTAGACACATGAACTAAGATACTTGTTAAAATATAAATTTCTTTTTTGCATTATCCTGCAATTTTGTAGTTCTTTCTTGGGTGGAGTCTAGGTAATTCTTATACTGAGTTTTTTTTATGTGTGTGTGCGTGTGCGTGTGCGTGTGCGTGTGTGTGTGTGTGTGTGTGTGTGTGTTAGACATTGAGAAATACTTCCACACATTATAATGACATAGCTAACACTTTTCTCATCATATTAATTTCAAATGAGTCACTTTAAAGCAAATCGTGCATTTGAAGCGCTCTCAGCATCTCTCTCTCTCTCTCCTCTCTCTCTCTCTCTCTCTCTCTCTCTCTCTCTCTCTCTCTCTCTCTCTCTCTCACACACACACACACACACACACACACTTGTTAAAAAATTATTGTTTGGTTTTAAATTCATAAAGCTCATTGGATCATTGTAGCTGAGAAACTAACCAGAAGTATAGAAATTGTAATGTGGCATGGTTTGGTGTTAGAATATTGATATTTTCATATGGTTTCATATGTATAATATAGGTTCAGTCTGCTCAATGAGGCCAAACAATACTTTGTACGTGTGTGTAAATAGAGGCAGCTAGACAGGTAACTAAGAGAAGTCAGAAAGGAGAAGTGAAGATACATGCTAGAAAAAAAGGGAAAGGAACTGAATGAAAAGATTGAGTTACATTTTAACTTAAATAAGTACATTTCATTCAAAAGCCAACAAAAAAAAGGTTCTGATTAACATTGGGGTTCTGACAGCTCTGTGTCACTGGGTCTGTTTAGGTTCTTAAGTGAAATGACAGGGCACACAATTCAATTGGCAGCTGTGATTAAGAGGACCGCCAGTGAATTCCGCATAAACTTTCATTCCTGGTAACTGGTGCTTTTTTTCACATGAGCACGGAACAGTGGAAGACCACCACTTCTCCCTCAAAAACCCAGGGACAGGCTCGACTTTCACCTAGTGTTTAAGAAAATGAATTCAACCACCGTTAAATAATCAAAGCACATATATAGCTTTTCAGTCACAATGACTGTTGTCTTTCTCTACTTGTGAACTATTAATCTAGTAGGAACACCTTAAAAAATTAAAAGGCTTTTAAGGAAAGGAATCACTTTTGTCCCTATACAAAAAAATGGCAAAAGAGATCCTCCCTGGACAACCTGTTAGAAATCAGATTATTTCCACCATGCTTCTCTCTTATTCACCTGTCAGTAAAATATGTCCTCTCATTGTTTCGGTTTGAATGCCTATTTTTATCTGACTGGAGCTATATGCTCATTTTTGTATTTATTACCAAGTTCTTTAGGGTGCCTCCCCTTTCTATGCCCCCCACCTCAGCACATGTCTTTCTGTTCTCAAAAACTGGGCCACATGCCTCTGAGGAGAAAGTAGTGCATTATTTCATTCCCACCTTTTCTTCTTTTTTGGCATCTCTGAGGCCTGCTATGCCCAGAAGTGCTTCCACTCAAGCTGGACCATCAAATCAATTATCACAGCAGTCTGCTTTCCAAATATGAGTGGCAATGAATGACAACAGGCAAGGGAAACTTTCAGCTTTGATTTGTCATTGGTAATGTAAATCTGTTTTGGGGCCTCCTTTTATATCTCAATTTCTCTCTCTCTCTCTCTCTCTCTCTCTCTCTCTCTGTCTCTGTCTCTCTCTCTCTCTCTCTCTCTCTCTCTCTCTCTCTCTCTCTCTCTCACACACACACACACACACACACACACACACACACACACACACATTCCAGAGTATCTAGTGTTTGGCCAAATTCTTCCTCTTATTTTCTGCAGCTGCATTGAATCAAATCTTCAAAGAAAAGCTTCACCTTTGTGAGGGAAACTCACAGGAGGGAAAATAGTGCTGGCAACCATTATCACTCTGAAATCTTCCTGCTAACCTCTGGGTCTGATTGCTACTGCCTGGGAAGAGACAGGACAGCATTGCATTCTTCTTCAATGGGGCTGTTTAAAATTCTTGCCTGCTTCTGTATTTCAAGCTTCAATTGTTTTGTGCTTAATGTTACTCATTTCATATCAAGTTTCTGGTTATTGGAAATACTTTAATTTTTAAAATGTTCTTATATTCTAGCTGTTTGAAAAGACTGAGAATGCTATAAAGAGAGAGACTGGTTTAAGCAAAGCAGAACTAGCGTTTCTAATGCTGTGGGTACTCATTAGTCCAGCACTTTTGGCAGGATAGCTGCAGTTTCTAGTGTGCTATAGTGCTTTCCATTTCTTTCTTCAAGCTGGCAGCAATGCTTCTCATTGGTCAATGTTGCCAGCCTTTCACCAATTATATTCATAGATATTACTATTCAAAATGAGTCCAAAGCAGTAACATCACTTGAAAAGAGGAGGCAAAAAATAAATAAATAAATAAATAAATAAATAAATAATGCCAAACACTGTTCAGTAGAAATTCTGTTGTAGAGACTTAAAATATATATTGTCTTGATTTTGTCCAAGTAAGTGGGAATGGTTCAGGCTGTAATCAGTTTAAGTGGTGAATTAATTGGCCAGTTCTCATAAATATTCCTTTACTATTTTAAATACTCACCAAAAGCTACTTTACAACATACATTCACTGTTCTCTGTATGGGTGGGAAGGTATATGTAAAGAGTAAGAGTATGAATTTTAATTCTCATTACCCCCAAACAAGCCAATGGAAAAGACAATGACAAAGATTCTCTTCTTTAACCAAAATTGAGTCTGGTTCCTTGGATGTCCCTTTTTGACTAATCCTGACCCTGGGTTTTGCCTTGAGACCATTTTTCCTCAGTCTTTGCAAGAATTCAGATGGGTTACTTGAGTGACAATACAACACTTTAAGTAAATGATAGAATTCTGTGGATATCTCAGCATTTTGGATTCCTATAGCAAAAAACCTGTCAAACCAGTTAGCAAGAATTCCCACTTACCAACAACAGTTTCTCTTAAAAACTTTCCCTCTGCTGACTCCTACCATACACTCTGGATGCTAAGTCCCCACTTGGCATTTGTTATATTTGTGGCTTTTTTTTTTTTTTTTTGAACTCGCTCTGTAGACCAGGCTGGCCTCGAACTCAGAAATCTGCCTGCCTCTGCATCCCAAGTGCTGGGATTACAGGCGTGCGCCACCACCGCCCAGCAGAGGGCATCACATCACTTTACAGATGGTTGTGAGCCACCATGTGGTTGCTGGGAATTGAACTCAGGACCTTTGTAAGAGCAGTCAGTGCTCTTGACCACTGAGCCATCTCTCCAGCCTATATTTGTGTTTTAAGTCTTGCTTCTTGACTACAAATCTTCCTCTGAGTGAAGTCTGCCTTACTACTTCAACAAGTTCCATGATAATTTGTAATCACAGTACAGATATAAAGACAAGACTGTAATAAGGAGTAGTATTTAATGAGCATTAGGGTCTAAATCTGAAAGGTCCCTCAAAGATTCATGTTTTGAACCATTTTTCCCCCAGCTGGTAACACTATTTTGTGAAGCTGTAGAAAGTTTAGGATACAGGGCCTCAGTGACAGAAGCAGGTTATCAAGGGGTGAACCACTGAAGGTTATGTGGCTTTCCTAATTCCTTTGCTTTGCTTCTATGTCAGTGGGGACACAAACGCACTCATCTGTACTTCCATGAATTTAGCAGCTATGCTGGAATGAAACACTCAGAAACGTTCAACCAAAATAAGTCACTCTTCCTTTGAGTTGGTTCTATTGAGTAGTACAGCTGTATCAGTGAAAAGAACATATACAAAGTGTTGAGAGAATTCCACAGAAAGCATACATTATGAAACTTTAGCATGGGATGTCTGATGCCTTCATGGGCTAAATGTAAACTGAGCTAAGCATGGCAGAAATGTGGATTGAGTTTTCACAGGGAGAAAGTCAGAGACATTCTACTACCAAAGGACAAATAAATATATTAATTTACTCATTATAAATGTTCTTAAATACCTAGTTTTGAGCTGAAAGGTTTTTGAAATTATTTTTATAAGTGGTTAACTTAGAAAGAATAAGAAAAATTTGCATAGAGTAGAAAATGGCAACAAATGGAAGAAAAGTCACAAAGTCTCCATGGCTTATGGATATATGCTGAGTCAAATGTTGTGCTCATCGGCACAGTAAAACTATAAGAAATATGAATGTATTCCTGGTGGAACAGTGCTGTTTGCTTGTTGTTTTAAGACAAGTCTTCTTGTAAAACCCAAGATGGACTCAAACTCAGAGTGCCTCTGCCTCTGCTTCCCAGGTATTGAGATTATAGGCTTGTACCATCAAGCTTAACTGGATTAGCATTCTCATAAAATATTTCCTAGTCTCCTAAAGAATTGGGAGTTATTCCAAAGGTCTCTTTCTATACTGATTTATTAAAAAACATTCTGCACTGAGAGCAAACACTGTACAGCAGCTCCAGTCTTTGAGTGGGCTAATGCAGAGCTGTATCCCTTGGAGACTCCTTCCTTGGCTAGCACCTACATCTTCTATTTTCCTAGGTCTGTGTCAACAATATATAGCTAACCAAGTGACTTACAGCAGAAGAGTATTTATTCACAGCTCTAGAGGAAAGAATTCTAAAATAACAGCTGGTAGCATTGGTTCTTTCTGGGAGCTTGAAGGAGAGCTTATTCCATTCTTCTGGTTTGTGCTGGTTGCCAGCAACCCTTGGGAGTACTTGGTTCCTGAATGAATCACTCCAGTCTCTGCTTATATAGTTTTAATCATATTACTCCTATGTGTCTTTGTGTCTCCAAGTTTCACATAGGTGTCTTATGAGGATTTAAGGTCAACCTTGATCCAGTATGAACACATTTTTAACTTGGATATATCTGCAAAGACCCATTCCATATGATCCTTTGCAAATAAACTCTTAGTCGCAGAAACAAGGGATCAGTAATTCAACATATTCTGGTTGATAACACATTTCAACATACAATTCTTCCAGTTGATAAATGATTATTTCCCTATGTGGAATTGCACAATCTATTTCCAGTGATTCATTTCCCACATGTATTGCCTTTTAAACAAGCAACTTCATACAACCCATGTACTAAGCCAACTGACTCCAAACTAAAATGTCTGATGTCTACTTTAGTTTTGGACATATTAGATATGTTTTTTTACTTGACATAGGAAGGTAGCATACTTAAAGTTACATTAGACCCTGCAGGGAGATTAAAAAGAAACTTATTTAAAAAATAAATTGACTCCTACTCTCAGTTTACAGCCTTGAAGTTTCACAGACTAGAATGCTCCACAATGGTAGGGATCATAAAGAGCATCTATTCTAAACAACTCATTTTATGGATGAGGCCTTTGAGGCCCAAAGAGGTTAAGTAACTTGCCTGTGGCTCACAAAGTTAATTGTGAGGAACATGCAAGAGAAGCCAATGAAGGGCACAGTTTTAAGGGAATCCAGCTAGTATTTTGCTTTCAAAATGAATATATACTGAATGTTGATGATTTGCTGTGAAGGAATTAGATCAAAGTCTAGCAGTCATGAGCAATTCTGGAGTAGGTGCCAAGTCTCTTCATCTTTTCCTTTTCTCTGATCTCTGAAGCTGTACGGGAAGCAAAATGACTCCCTAATCTTTTTTCCCCAGCTGGGGCTTGCTTTAGTTTCTCTGAGAAAGCACTGTCTTAATAGTGGAGAGGGAAAGGGATGCTCTCCTGCCTTTGCTCTTCTGCCTGTTCTAATTCTCTGATGCCCACAAATGAATGGTAGAGTCTCTAGAGCAGTACGCAGGCAGAAAAGACTTAAGCATTTGATAGAAAAAGATGAATATGATACAAAATTCACTTCTGTTTCAATGGGAAATATGCATTATTACTGATTTTTGAAGGAAACATGAAAGGATATATATTCTTTCATATATATATATATGTATATGTATATGTATGTATATATATGATTCCTATATCAAATTAGAGTGCCAGTAATGGAATTATGGATAATCTGCCTTTGTTCAAGAATAATATACTATCATGATATTCTAACCAAAGTAAAGATGTGATAAAACAATACCAAAAATATATGGAGATGACCAGAACTCAGAAGATAAAAGTACTCTCTGCTTTTCCTGAGGACCTGTGTCGGGTTCCAGTTCAAAACAATCTGTAGCTCTACTTTCAGGTGATCCAATGCCTGTACTTTCATGGACACCAAGCATGGATGTGATGCACTCACATGCATAACTATAAATAAGTCTTTATAACAACAATTAAATAATCCCCCCAATAAGACATTACAGCCAGGAACTAACAATTTATCTTTTCTGTTTCCCATAGCACTAAATTATGTATGAATTAATGGAATTGGCTTTTCATCTGTCTTGCCAAATATATGGAGATGCTTACTTCTTGTTCAGAAAATGGAAACTATTTAAAATTAAAGTAGAGAAGCATCACTTTTCAAGTATATTATTTTGGGATACATTGAAAAAAATTAACTGTGTTTCTACTAGGTTATTCAGCATTTCATTCAAAATATTCTTTACATAATTACATTTCTCAGAGCTAACTCTAAAAACTGCAATTCCAAATTAGGTGATTCAAGTACACCTATATTCGAAGATGAATTTAGCAAATTTTAGCTTCATCCGCTTGAAAATAGAGCTGTGGTGAAATGAAGTAATGTGTTAGAGATTAACATAAACAAATTTACATAATAAGAGACTCAAAGGCGAAGTAGAATGTCACATTCTTTGGGGTTTTGAAAAATAACATTATCTGACAAATAATGCATTGTAATGACCATGTCCAATCTGGGTGGAATTTAATTACGGGTTTTCCTACTCCTAAGAATTAAGAGTTGAATGTAAAAGTATCTTTTATTCTCCTGTGGTAATTGTCATCTCAGATTCTTAGAGCTTCAGTCTGCTAACCTAGGCCTAACCCCGGAAGCTTCTGGCCTCTGTACAATCTTATCTAGTCGTAGAATGTTTTCAGCCCCTAATAATTTGCTGCTAAATACACTAGCATTTCTAGTTCTTTCTGGACTCTGTCTGGCTGATTCAACTCAGGTGTTCTGGCTCAAACTCCTCTACAAGATGACTGATTCAATCTGGTTTCTCCCTCTATGCTTCTCTTAAATTGTTTTGCTTGATCTCAAACTAACTCTAGCAAACTATTCTAATCTGGTTTCTCCTTCTCAGTCTCATTCTGTCTTCACCAGTGTCTACCTTGCTCTTTCTTCAACTGTCTGTGAAACTCTCTCAGTAAAACAGACTCCTTCTTTTCTTCTATTTCTCTCTGTGCTGCTCTTTTAAGTAGCCTCCCTTTCCTCTCTCCTCTTGCGAGTTAAACATATCCTATTCTGTCAAATCTTTCTCTGATTTGTCACTTTTTCTGCCACTCAATTAGATATCACTTCAAACATGGGTGCTTCCTTCTCCAAGCGAACTTTATCCTCATCATTTGGGATTTAAGGACCTGTCTATGTTCCAGCCAGAGGGATTAAAGATATGTGCTAAGAGCTGAGCTACACCTGGAATCAGGGCTTTTCAGTAAAAGACACAATCTACAGGTTCACAATGTGATCAAATGTCCTGCAACAGTTGAAGGTGTGGAGAGTATGCACATTGTGTTTTGAGGAATCTTTATGTACTTGTGACAGTACTGCAAAATTCACTCATGAAATGATCACCCTCACAAGAAAGTTGTAATCTAAGGTAACTTCGGAAAACTCCATGAATGAATAACTTCCTTAGAAAAGAGTCTGTCTTGCATATCTCATTCACTGAGTCATTCCTAGAAAGCTGAGATTTTATCCTTTATGATTTAGCTGAGAAAAGGAGCTCTTTATTATAATTTTTCATTACAAACTTCACTAAGATCTGTACTTGGAAAAGTAGATATTACATGGTTATTAAATCTACATTCTTGAATAACTCCATACTTTACTTCAGTAGTCATACAGTGTAAGTATCCAAGAAGAAACTGTTAGGGAAGTAACTAATTTTTGCATATACTTCAATTTAGTAATTATCTAATTCACCTCCTAAAAACTATAGAGCTGATTCACTTGCATAACTTTCCCCCAATGCAATGGATTATATAATCTTAAAAGGCTATTTTTAAAAAGTAATATTACTCATTCAGTAGATAAAAATTAATTCTACAACTCAGATTTTTGAAGCCATATCTCATACACTTTCTGTAGAAAAGCACTATTAACTCCTTAAATATTGGTTGAAATTCAGAATTTCAACTCTCAGACATACACTTCAAATTAGATTAGGCAAGGTGCACACAATGGTGGCAGAAAGGATTTTCAGTTGTGTACCTACTACACCTTTGCTATTTGCTAACACAAGCCCAAGCTGAACTTTGCTAGTCTGTTCTGAGATGCTGGTTGGAGAAGTGGCTTCTCTGTGTTTTAGTTTTTTTCATCATTAACCCTAAATGATTACTCCTCTTGACTTCTGGTAAAAACATCTAGCTAGCTACAGCTGATCACTAACAACATCATGGTCAAATATACAGAAGTATTTTGTTGTTTTAACCAAAACATGTACTTGACTTTTATCCATCTTTACATTAGTATGATGTAATTTATTTCTAACCACAATCGGATTAATGAGGAAATACAGACATTTCACTTTGAAGGTAAGACTTAGATGCTAGGAGAGTTTTCTCTCAAATACTAGTATTAATGAATTGGCTTCTCAAAATACAATAAAGTCCCAAAGTGCTAAATTTTACACATAATGTATATATGAGGTTTTAAAAATATTTTCCTAATGATATGTCCTGGTTGGGGTTTTTCTTTTCTTTTCTTTTCTTTTCTTTTCTTTTCTTTTCTTTTCTTTTCTTTTCTTTTCTTTTCTTCTCTTCTCTTCTCTTCTTTTCCTTTCTTTTCTTTTCTAATAGGCATGCTATTCCTATTCCTATTAGGTTTACAGTAGTAGTGCTATTGTGTAATTAATTAATTTGGGAAGCATTACAGTATTTCTCAAAATGACCTCAAGATGCAAGTTGACAACTGAATCTACTTAGCTGGCATGGTAATTAAAATCTGCACTTGCACTTCACGACAGCATAGCACTTACACAGCACTGACAACAAGCCATTTTCTTGGGTAATACCTGATTGATGGTTCATTCTTAACATGCTTGGAGAAAGGCATTAATAAAAAAGCCCATGCCTCTTTTTCTTTTCTTTTCTTTTTTAATAAACCTTGCAATATCTATAGATGATCTCTATTTCAGATGACTCTAAATAGCTAAATACGAATAAAAAAGAACACCTTTCTGGCTCATTAAGGCAATTGCTCAAGATGTCATTAGCATTACCTCTCTTAAAGTGTAGTACAGAATGCAGCAGGTCTTATCTGCTGCACAACTAATAGCATAGAGCTACCTTTTGACAGCAGAACTAAATTTACATACTTTACATATTCAGTGAATAAAGGACAATTTACATTAATCAATATGCTACATTTAGGGGCTCTTCCCCCATTTGAAATTTGCCTGTACACCATGTAGGCCCAGTTACTGACAACTACATACAGAATGGACGAATTGTGTCAAGGCAAAAGAGGGGCTTTACCTCTTATTTAGTCCTACCCACTTTTGATGGAACAATTGTAAATTATGCTTCAGAAGATAAATAGCAAGTCATGCCTGAAAAGATGAGACACTCTGGTTTTCAGCCTCAGACTTGCTAGGCTGACTACCTGTCAGATAAGGCTGAAGCTAGGATTATGTCTTGAAAAGCTGACAAACCACAGATTTTTATCACTAAATCAAACCTGCTGAGTTTAAACTCTGTGAACTTTAATTATCTCATATGTAATTAAAAAAAACCTAGGCTATGCTAAAAGTGGGGGGCAGGGGGAGGTGCAGGCAAGGAGATTCAAGGAGCTGTTAAGGCTGAGGTGATTTCATTTCCACAAATCAAATTTCTCAATTCTAATAAAGCAAGTTTACATATAGAGTCAATTCAAGGAATCATTGGGCCCTACAATACTAGAGGTTATCTAGTCCATCCCTGAATGATACTCATCTAATTTGTTCTTAAAGTTGCTGCAGAAAGAGGTTTCTGCATATGTTGAAAAGGTTTCATAATGCTAAGGGCTATTCAGAAGAGAATGAGACAATGAAAATATTTATACTTCACCAACTAAGAGATGAGAGTATTATGTGTTCCAAACGGCTGCATTATTATTACTTTATTTAGGTAAGAAAATATAATTACCAGTATTTTCAGAGTATCTTGCTTCTTAGTAGAATAATCATAATAAAATGGATTAAGCAGTAAGCACTTTTTACCTGTTGAAAAATTTATAGGAAGGCTCTTGCCATAAATGTTTTGGGGGTTAAAGGATATGGGGTGTCTGCCACAACTGCTTATCTTGGGCATAGTAACATGTAAATGGATGAATGTGGCTACTTCCTCCAAATTTTATTAATGGAAAGACAAATTTAAGATAACATTCATGTCAAAAATACTACTCTTCTTAGGGTTGTTTTCCTTTTTTTCTTGAATAATTTATTTTTTATTCACTTTACATCCTGATCACAGTCCCTCCTTCTCCTCCCAGTCCCTCCCTTAGGAACCTCTGATTTGTCTCCTCTCCATTTCCCCAGAGAAGGAGGAGCCCCCTGCCCAGATACCACCCTACCTGGGGCATCTAGTCCCATCTGGAATCGGTACCTCCTCTCCCACTGAGATCCAATTAGGGAGTCCAAGTAGGGGGAAGGAGATCCAGTGGTAGGAAAAGGAGACCTAGAAATCACAGCTCCAATTGTTAGGGTCCCACATGAAGACCAAGCTGCAAAGTTCTTACAAATGTGTAGGGGATCTAGGTCAAGCCTCTGTGTGCTCCGTGATTGGTGGCCCAGCCTCTCAGGGTTGTTTTCTAACCATTTAAAAACGTAAAAGAAAATCTTAGATTTTGGCCTGAATTTGGTCCATCTATAGGTTGGTTTGTCATCTCCTAGGGTACTCTACATATAAATCATTATGAAGGGAGACTTTTTTTTTTTTTTTACAATATCTGGCAAACAGGCTAAAAACATTAAAGAACTCCCAACCAATATGAAACAGCATGCTCAAAATGGCTATGTGTGGGTTATCCCATAGGATTTAAAAGAGAACATGCCTATAGTGGTTACAATGGGGAGGTTGCAGTAGGATTTCACGTGTATCTAATTGTGCCAGCAGGAACTGATGGCACTTATGTTAACTGCAAGTGGGGTAAATGATAGGACCCATTTATGGGGAAGTAGAAGACCCTGTCTAAACAGAATCAATTAGAGAAATTAATTCACTCACTCAGTAGATAAGTATTGATCACTTCTTTATGCTTAACATAACAGACTGTGATGAATCCTATGTAATGCTTGTATTGTAATCACTCAGTCTTGTTAGAAGAAGAGATAAGGAAACAATTATATTTCAGGACAAAATATGACCATGTGTTAGCACTGAAATCCTAAAGCCTTATGAAAATATCTGGGATAATTTTTTTAACTTATGTCAGTTCTCAATATGCCATTCATTTACATTTAAGGAAGAAATCTGTGATTTCAATCTTAATGAGAATGCAACTGAAATAGAAAAAAAATATGATCTCTCCTAGGCCTGACACAACAGACCTGTGGTACAGAAGTGCAAAAATTATATGAATTTCCTGTAAGTAATTTTCAGAGACCCTTTGAAGATTATAATTATAATCCTAAATTAGAACAGGCTTATTGTCTTCCTGGTTTGAGTCACTGAGGAGGAACATTGTCACTGGTCCTAACAATGGCCATCTACCTGTCCGAAAGCTGTTTCAGCAATGAGGCAAATGACCATGAAAATGCCTAGAATGCTAGAATGTTTTTTTTTCATCAACGATCTTTAAAAAAGTATTTATATCTACCTGCATAAGATAGCTCAGAATCAATAATGCTTGGAGCACAGCATGAATTTTCAACTCTGTGATTTGAAAAGTCTTATAAGAATTTCAATGACTATTTCTACCAATTAATCACTCACTTTAAAAAATAACTACAATGATACTACTGGTTTTGTTTGTGGCAAGAACTAAAATATCTAGCTAGAAGTATTCCTCATAATTTGACCAAATAAACTATGAGAAATACTATAAATCTTTCACATGATTCCCTAGATAAAAGCAACACTATAAGGAAATAGCATGTTGTTTGCAATCAGACAAACTGATGTTCAAATGCCAATTTGAATAGTCGGTAGGTGTGGCCTAGGACAACATACTTCTCTTGGTCCCTATTCTTTTACCTCTAAATTACAGAAGATAAAACTGATTCTCTGGCATGTTGTATAGATGAAATGAGATGGTTTACATAAGACACATGTCTGTCTACCAAATGTAAGACTGGGTAGATCCTAACTTCATTCTGTTTTTTAATGAAAACTTCACTGTAGTTGTTTTTAGGACACTCCGCATGAGCAGCAGCCATAAACATGTCATTTGCTGTGTACACATATACATTCAGTGAGTATAAATGAGGGAACAGACTTACATATGGATAACTCTTCTCCTAGGACTGTTGCAGGTAGCAAATGAGCAGTGCTAGTTAACCAATTCCACTAGAGGAGGCACCTTTTAAACTTCCTCTTGAATGTATAATTACATTTTCACTCTCATTTTAAAGCTAGGTCTGCTATAGATTCCTTCTTTTTTCTTTTGTAGAGTGGTTCAAGACAGGGTGTCTCTACATAGCTCTGGCAGTCCTGGAACTCATTCTGTACATCAGGCTGCTCTTGAACTCAGAGATCCTCTGCCTCCTCTGCTCAGATTAAAGGTGTGCTCCAACACTGCTCAGCCCTAGCTCCCTCTTTGAAAGCACAGTCCTCCATAATGGGCAATGGTGAGAAAAACCAGAGGCAAACAAATTTCTCCCAGTAATGCCTCTATTTTCTATAATAGACAAGAAATATTCTATGAATTTTTGCACCCTTAAGATGTTGGAATACCAATACCACCTGTTAGTAAGCATGTCATTCATGCTTGTGTACTCAGCATTAGAATACAACTTCTTTAGTTAAGAATATATTTGGAAGGTTCTCTGAACTAGAACAAGCATGCCCCTTCTGTGAATAGTAGCTACCATGGTCCGGGAATATATTCTGCTGTTCTTTTTTCTTCTTAACCTGAATATGTCATGCACTTTGGGGATGAGTATGTCGCATGATTTTTTTTTTAGCATGATCTTAAAATTTTCATTATATTGCATTATCTCCAAATAGTCTATATGTGTTTCCATTAAATGTACATTCACTAGCACTATTGCACAACGAATGATTTCTGAATGGGTTAATTGTGAAATCAAAGTTATATTTTCCTACATAAGAACAATATGATTTTCAAAATATCACAAAAGTAGAATAACAACAAGTAAAACCAATCACAGTGTTATGGATCACACCTAACGTGCTGAGAGTCTAAAAAAATAAGGCTTAAATAACCGGAACTATAAATACACATGCAGAATTCAAATGCATAATACTCATATATGCAAAGAGAGAAAATATTTAAGTACTATGACAGTTATTGGCAATCACTATGATAAAACACCTAGGGTATCTCTTGTTCTTTCATATTAGTGAGGTTCTTCAAAGCATGAATTTATTTGAATATAGTGGAGTTATACTTTATTCATATAATGAATACATGTGTAATATATGTGACAATATATGTCTATCCTCTTGGCTTTTGTATTTATAGAAAAATCACTTCAGTACTAAAGAATATATTTTCAAAAATCATATTCAGAATCAGAGATCATGTTTAATACATTAGTATCCTGCTCAATATGTAGATTCTGCACCAAAAAGTAGACATAGAGTGATAAATGAATAGATGCTAGAAATATAAATTTGTAAAATACATTACTTTCCAAATTCTATATAGTCTTCCAAAGTATATACTTCATTAGTTACCATGAAGTCAGAAGTCAGTATTAAGGGGCATATAGCACATATACCACAGAAAGGGAATTTGGTAATGTGAATATGTCACCAAAACTTTTGCTATTTAATTATAAAAGTCATGTTGTATAACTGCTCAATCCAGTTTAAAACAAGTCAAGTCACTTATATATGTCTTCATGGTTTAGTCTTTTTTGCACAGTGATTATGTAGTTGAAAAGAAGAAACAAATAGAAAAATAATTTGAAATGTGTAAAGAAATAAATTGATATGACATTGTACTTAAGAACATACAATTAAAGTATGGCTAACTATGGTGGCACATGTTTATAACCTCTGAAGACAGAAGGTTGAACTGGGAAGACCAACACTAACCAGAAATATATAACAAGTTATAGGCCAGCCTCAGCTACATTGTGAAGCCAGGTTTCAGTAAAACAAAGAAAAAGATAACAACATAAAATAACTAACAGTGTGTTATTAAATAATTTTATAGTTGAGCTAATATAATGTAAGTATATTTTAAACAAAGGAAAGCACAGATAATATATATTTTTATTTCACTGGTTGTCATGCAGTCAGGCTGAATATATTATATAGTAAAGGAACAAACTGGTTATTGCCAATGCTCCAACTCCACTGCTCTCCTGTTTATTTCTTTGGAGAGTAATATGTTAATGACTAGGTACTGCTTTCTCTAATATGGATATCCTTCACTATTAGAATCTGTTGAATTCAGTAATGAATACATATTCATGAATGTGCACTTGTCTCAAAACAGGGGTTTAGACAGTCCACTCCATTAAACATAAGTTTATTTTTCTCCCAGGTGTCAGCCAGGGAATCAACATTCTGGTCAGTGGCCTTTTCATGAAGTTTGTCCCAATACATGCTGCTTGGAAATCAACTGATGCTTAATGGAATATATTTTTAAAATTTCTACTCAGGAAGGAAATAGTTTCATGAAGAACTAGTTAGTTAAAATGTTAGAAATGAATATAGATTCCTCAATTAAAATGTTAAGCTCGAAGAAATGAAATCAAGAGTTAAACAAACCTATATAATTTGCTTTTTATTATATACTGACATTTTATTGATTATGCTAATAATTGTCACCTGTATACTACCATCAACTTGATGTTTTTGTGGTTGAACTATTTATTTTCATTGTCCTGTCAAGGTTTCTTGCATATTTGATGAAAACTGCATGGTCAATTTGATTCAGTTGCAATAGTTATGTAAAGCAGGTATTTATGATCTGGTTCAGTGATCCACTCTGAGCATTGTACACTCTAAGCATACAAGTAAACACAGAGGTAGCTAATCACTGTTCATATTTTAATGTTGAATAAAGTCTAAAAAGGTATGTATCTCTGAATCTTAGTTCCCTTTACAAGTATATAATAATTATCATTTTTTTTTAAAAAAAAAAAACCTCTCATTTACGTGGATAGAGAGAAGACTCAGTGATTAGGAGCTCTGGTTGTTCTTCAAAAGGCCCTGGATTAGCTTCTCAGCATCCACATAGTCACAACAATCTATAAGTCCAATTCCAAGGTACCTTTTGCTCTCTTCTGATCTCCACAAGTACTGAATGCATGTGATACTCAGACATACATATAGACAAAACACCCATATGCATATAAGGAAATGAATCTTTAAAAAAAAAATCCTAATTTGAAGCACTCTATATTAAATCAAAAGTCAATGGCAAAAATTAAGCTGAAATAATGTAGAGAAATGCAGAAATATGGCTGGTGTGCCAAGGGATCACAGCCAAAAACCTTGGTCTGTGTGATCGAGCAGGAATGACACACCTTTATTCTCTCTGGCTAGAACACAGACATGCCCATAGAACACACCTTTTATCCCTCTGGCTGGAATGCAGACACACCTTTAGTGCCCAGGTTTAATCCTAAAATATACCTTTCAATTGAGGGGCAGACAAAGTAATAAATCAGAGAAAGTTGACAGAATGAGGCAGGGAAATGATACACCCAACTCTTAAGAGAACAAACAGGAAAGACAGGCTACTTAAGAGAGCAGCATGCAGAGAGCGGGGGAGGGAGAATCAGTTTTACTGAGACAGGTTAAAGGAGAAGAGAGAATGAGCTAAAGAATGAGAAGGAGTCAGTAGCTTGCCAGAGTTAGTATCAGGCCAATCAGAGTAATTCAGTGAGAAGCTGAGAGAAGCTAGATTGAATCAGTCAGCGTGGAGAAGAGTTTGAACCAGAACAGCTGAGTTGAACCAGCCAGAAAGAGTCCAGAAAGAGCTAGAAAGAGTGAGTTTATTCAATAGTAAGCCTCTGAGACAACAATTATGGCTGGTGAATAAAAGTTATATTTACAAAATAAGACTCATCTTAAAAACAAACTATACATGACAATATGAATTAAATATTAGGAATACTTTTGCCAAATTTTGGACTTTAAGTGGGAGTAGAATGATGATAGCAAAATACACATGATTTCTTTTTACTGTTCAGCTAAAAGCAACCAATATTTGAACAACTTCAGCTTCTTCCACTAGGAGAAGATACTGGAGCTAATGCATATAACACAAGACCCTACTTCATTACAGACTTGGTTACTTGTATACCTTGACAACTATTCTATCCTGTCTATCCTAGATGACTATGATGGTTACTACGAGCAGTGGTCATGTTCCTAAGTGACAATGGCCAAAGGCCTATAGTTAGAATATTATAATAGCCTATTGTATTCTCTGGCAAAACAAAACAAAACAAAACAAAAAAACCCTCCCTGGTATGGACTATATGATGGCAGTAAGGACACAATGTACAAGAATCCTAAGTGGAAAAAGCTTCCTTCATTTTTATAAAATGTATTTTCCTGACAGCTTGGTATGATTGACAGTTCTTACACACTGACCTAATGAACCCTCAGCCTGGAAGCCTTCACACATTCTCTGATAAGCAGTGAACTGAGTTTTACTATAGGCATCATTCCTAAGCTCCAGTGATCTGACTAAAGTGACATGGCCTCCAAATACCACTGTGAACGTTTATTGCAGACAAGTTGCAGTAGGAATGTTATCAAACTGATTTTCTTCAGCCTTTATAGTCTTTAAATCAACACAAATCAACTTGTTTTGTGTTTAAAGTAAACATGTAATTGCACATTCTCCATGGAAGTATGTGTGGTATGTGCTAGAATTTTGCCTCTTAATATTTTGCAAAGGGATGAACTATGGTATATGAAAATACCATATAGGCATAAATGTATATTGCAACTATTTGCTTTTGCCTTGTAGATTATGAAATACCTACTAAAATATTCAAATATATGTACTGTGGGCCTGGAAGATGGCTTAGCGATTAAAGCACTCACTACCAAGCCTGATAACAAGAGTTCAATCCCTAGGACCCACATGGTGGAATGAGAAAACAGATTCCTGCAAGTTGTCCACAGACATCCATATTGTTCCTTACTATGGCTACATGCACATGTGCTCACATATATGATGAATAAATACATATAATTATTAATTAAAATTAAAAATATATGGTTCATCTAATTATTTTAGTTTCTGTTCCTTTCTTAACCATTAGAACCACCTTATATGAAGTATAAAGATGATAGGATGCAAAACCAGTATAGGAATGACTTAGAATTATACCTAACACCAAGAATGTGCCCCTTGTAATGCAGACTGTCAGAGAGAGGGTAAACTTTATTTATATGAAATATTTGTATAATATCTACAAAAAGAAATTACTATATAACTGACAAGTGACCTCTTTTGGAGTTCAATAAATATTATGGGACTTTAGTACATAGACGTTATTATTAACATTTTCAACTTCTCAAAATCTTTTTATAATGGAATATGACATCTCATATTCTCAGACTAATTAAAGCATTCATTCATTGCTCTAAGCCACATATGAAGGAAAGGGTGTATTCATTAGACTATACTGTTCACATAGAATTATAATTTGAACTTGAAGTTGTCTTTCACTTCTCCGAGAAGCTATGATGAATAATTTTCACAGACAAACACAGTTAATTCAATTAATTGGTTTATGAAGAGGATTAGCTTCCATATTGCCCCCTGGAAGTATACTTTAAGTTATATAGTATATCAGTATCTTGTAAATGTGGCCAGGTACTCATATGTAAGAGGTTTATTTGGGGTGTTATTGCAGGAAATATTAAGCAAAACAAAACAAAACAAAACAAAACAAAACGATCCTCCAGCTATCCTGCCCCTGCTGGGCCATCTCTCCTGCAGTCCTGACAGCCCACCAACTCTCTAGTCTCAGCTGGGACATATCTCCAGCAGGGGGTCCCGAATACTTCTCACATCCATGCAACAACCCCCACACCCCAAGATCAGCCATCTCAACATGTAATTACCCAGTAGAATCAAGACTCTTAAAGCTTAAGTAACTGATCAAATTTATATATCAATAAAATCACAATTTACAATATAGTAATTTCAGAGCCAATTGATAATGATAAAAGCTTTATCCCAATATTGCTAGCCTTGTTGTGAAATCATAGCTACTTGTGGCTGGAAATTGCCACATGGGTTCATGTTCACCAACATGGTTCTTCTACCTCCCATCTGGGACACACACTCTCTCTCTCTCTCTCTCTCTCTCTCTCTCTCTCTCTCTCTCTCTCTCTCCAACTCTTAGCTCTGCCCCCTTTCCCTGTCCAATCAGAGACCATCTCTGCACTAATGTAATTAATTGGACAGGGAAAATTTTGCGACAGGGAGTTAATTAAAAGACATTCCTATAGTGCTATTGTTTGGTAAAATTGATCCATTTGTCTGTCATTCTTTCTTACTTTCCTTTTTCCTTCCTTCTTTCACTACCCAGTTTTCTTCCTTCCTTTCTTTTTATTTGTGAGGATTTCGATTTATTTTATTATTTTATTTTAATTTTTTTTGCTTTTTAAAAATTGTATATTTTCTTTAATTACATTTTAACTGTTATCCTCTTTCCAGGTCTCCCCTCCGGAAACCCCCTGTCCCATCTACCCTCCCCCACCTCTGTGAGGGTGCTCAGCCACCCACCCACCTACTCTCACCTTCCTGTCCTGGCACTCCCCTACAATGGGACACTGAACCCCTATCAAACCAAGGGCCACTCTTCCCATTGATGTCCAACAAGGCCATCCTCCTCCACATATGCAGTCAGAGCCATGGGTCCCTCTGGGAATAAGAAAAAACCCAGGATTGGGAAAACTATTCTTAACAATAAAAGAACTTCTAGGGGAATCAGTATCCCCTACTTCAAACTATACTACAGAGCAATAGTGATAAAAACTGCATGGTATTGGTACAGTGACAGGCAGGTAGATCAATGGAACAGAACTGAAGACAGAGAAATGAACCCACACACCTATGGTCACTTGGTCTTTGAAAGATGAGCTAAAACCATCCAGTGGAAAAAAGACAGCATTTTCAACAAATGGTGCTGGTTCCTCTGGGGGTCAACATGTAGAATGCAAACTGATCCATTCTTATCTCTGTGTACAAAGCTTAAGTCCAAGTGGACCAAGGACCTCCACATAAAATCATATACACTGAATCTAATAGAAGAGGAAGTGGGGAAAAGCCTCGAACACATGGGTACAGGGGGAAAGTTCCTGAACAGAATAGCAATGACTTATGCTCTAAGGTCAAGAATTGGCAAAGGGGACCTGATAATATTGGAAAGCTTCTGTAAAGCAAAGGACACTGTCAATAGGACAAAATGGCAACCAACAGATTGAGAAAAGATCTCTCTTTCTTTCTTCCTTCCTTCCTTCCTTCCTTCCTTCCTTCCTTCCTTTCTTTCTTTCTTTCTTTCTTTCTTTCTTTCGTTTTTTTAAGCCACAATCCCTGTGAGAGGTAGCAGTTTTATGTACCCTGCGATATTATCTGTGCCCTAGCCAATTGGACTCAAGAGGAACAAATCCACAGGCCACACAGTCTGATAGCTATTATGAGAATCTGTACTAGGTCAGACCAATATTATACAAAGCAAAAGCTGTTTTGCATTGCACCTGTTTCAGTCATGTTTACAAGGGCAACTGACAAAAAGAGGCGTAGGGAGCCACAGAAGAATAAAACTATACATGATTATCAAGAACAACTTCTAGTTCTAATTTTTCAACATGGGGACCAGTTCAAGGCACTATGTCTGTTGATTCCTGTTGTTGGATGTCTGAAACATTGCCTATACTATGCTACAATAAATCCTCCATTTAATTTCATTCAAGTCTCTACTTGTTTTTTCCTCTCTTGCAAAAATACTAGCCTTCTATCCCTCCTTTTTGTTTATTAACTAAAAACTTTCAAAAATAATACTTAAACTGAGGAATCACTAGATGCCTACAGAGATTAAGCTACTCACTCTGATAGCCACATAGTCAAGGACTACAAAACAGATCTAATTCAACACAGCACCTGTAAGCTTAATTTGAATGAAAACACAAACCTTGTAATTACTCGACTGACTTGGGTAGTTTAATAAATCTCTTGTTTGCTTCTTTACCTAGATAAAGCAAAATGTAGTAATGATACATAATATATCTAATAGGAATGTTTCGAGAACTAAATTACTTAACTATGATGTTTTGAATATGCTCATCCCAGGGAGAGGCACTATTAGAAGGTGTGGTCTTGTTGGAGGAAGTGTTTCATTGTGGGGGTGAGCTTTTAAAGAACTTCCTCCTAGCTACCTAAGGGTGCCAGCTTGCTTCTGTCTGCCTTCAGATGAAGATGTAGAACTCTCAGCATCTCCTGCACCATTCCTGCCTAGAGGCTGCCATGCTCACACCTTGATGATAATGGACTGAACCTCTGAAACTGTAAGCCAGCCCCAATTAAATCTTGTCCTTTATAAGAGTTGCCTTGGTCATGGTGTTTCTTTACAGCAATGGAAATCCCAACTAAGACAGTTACTATATAATTTAAATATTAATAGACCTGATTGAACTGGGGGAGCAGTTTGACCATAAAGGACAAGGGGTCTAGAGTAAAACAAAGGGAGAAACAACAACAACAACAACAACAACAACAACAACAACAAGAACATCAATTGAAGCCAAACTGAATTTCAGTCACGAAAAGGTAGAATTAAGACCCGAGAGTCTACTAGAAAATACAGGTGGAAATGGAAACTAGGTGAGTAAAATGTCTACCAAAACACTTGCTGCGGAGGAATGCAGTGCTACACTGAATAGAGAAGGATCCCATTTCCAGAAATCTAGACTGAGATGTGATACATTTTCTGACTTAAATTCCCTTAAGCCTCTCGGTAGCTCTTCAATAAACAATCAGTTTAAATAGCTTCTTGTCCCTTGCAATCAGAGGGGGCTTAATTAAGTAAAATGTTTATTAATATTACTTAACCACTCATATAAAATGAAAAGTAATTACATACACAGGGCCTAGAAGATAAGGGATGCCCTAGATGCTTCCTTTCTCAAAAATATCTTCTCAAAACATTTCTTGTGCTGTCAATGAATTACCCTCCTCTTTCTCTTTCTGGGTCAAAGTGCTTCATCACCATCTTATCACTGGGAACTAAATGTCATAGGTCTTAAGAATGAGTAATTAATCATTCTCTATTCATTTAGCATCTTTGGATTCATTTTGTTTAACATGGTAGATAATAGTTTAAGTCTATATTCTTCCAATTAAAATGTGAAAATGTTCTTTACTGAGGTCTTTTATCCTTCCAAGGCTGAAGAAACTTGAGAGCACGTTGTATAATTAGTGCCTTGAAAACTACTTCTGAAAGCAAAGAAACAGCAACCTGAGCACAAATCAGAAGAAAAATAAGTCTGCTGCAAATTGTAAACAGCTTCGGATGATTTATAGGAAAAGAGTTCTACAAAGCTTCCTTAATGGTAGGATATAAACAGTTTTTACTGCTATTTAGTTAAATGATAATTACAAAACTCATTGAACTGAATGCGAATTAGGATTGTCAGACAAATGCTTAGAAGGGGTTAATTAATTCATACGAACCACACTGCTCAGCTGAAAATAGGCTCATTATTTTAAGCCACCAACATGGTTTGTTTCTTAGTACTGCCCTCCTTTTGCCACTTCACTCACCCTATTGCACCCCCACCCTAGGAGCAAGTGTCAGGAGACAGAATATTTAAAAGAAAATGTGAGCTAAAAGCATTTTTGCAAGGGTACATCAGGGGTACAAAGATGTCGGCTGGAACACTGAAATGGAAAGATCGTTTATTAGTACACCATGGTTCAGAACATCCCGAAGGGTTCAATATTTTCATTACACATACAAATATACCCCCTCCTCCTTTTCAAATGCCTCATTACAGCTAAGCCTGGAGCTTTTTCCTTAAAAAGCTTTCCTCTGAAATTATTAATAATATGAAGTTCCCTACAGGCTCAGGGTATTATTACAGTCAAAATACATCAATATGTATATATATGTATATACTTATATACTCTCTTTCATACTATTTTAAATAACAAAGTATTTAGTAGGAACAGTAAAGAATTTATAAGCTATACACAGAGAAGCCTAGAGGAAGATGGCAATATCCCAGATGCTCAGGAAACAGCTCTTGAAGCTTATTAGGTGGGTGAGGGAGACTGTAATAGGATTATGAGTTTTGGTTTAGCCTGTCCATCATTTCAAAATCCCCATAACTAAAGGGAATATCTTCATAGGGGTCTGAGTTTAATATTGAAGCTGCTTTATTTAATTCTTCCTATTTTATAATGCTGAGTGCTAATTAGTTCCATCTACTTTCTTCAGGCTTGTCAATAAGGCAACTTGGAAGCCAAGAACCTGCTGAATTATGGATTAACCAGTTCTCTAACAGCATATTCAAGCAACCTAGTTAGCTACTCTGAAGCTGAATGGTATTATAGGCATAGGGAAGCATAAAATATCCTTTTGTTATCTTCTGCTTAAAAGCAGGACAATTACTCCCTACAAGTAAACTTTCTTTTTGATGTGTTAATAAGTATCTTAGATACATAAAAGGTAAAATAATATTACTTTTGTTTCATGTGTCTAAGGAGCCAATTAAATTCAGAATATCTATACTACCTGATGCTAAAATTGACAAAGTAGTCTTGTTTCTTGCTTTCGACTTTTTTAAATGTAAAGGCAGGAAGGATTGAGATGTCAACACTGAGTGGCATGACTGTAAAGTATAGCTTCATTTTTAATGAACCTTCATCCCACTCTTTCTGAGCCTTCTCTATCACTTTCCAACTTTAGCATTTCAATGGACTCCTTCCTCCTCCACATGTACTGGAGAATCAGCACTTCAGGCTCTTTAGTTCTGTAATATGGAGTGTTGAAGATAGATTGAAGTGGTACTTTCATTTTGGCATCCACAGGTTAAACTACTAGTGTGCAGACAGTCAAGCAAGATGAGAGTAGGGCTGGAAGTTGAACCCCAGCTTTTGATTTCTCTATCTAACACTCTTTCACATCTGTTTTGCCATAATTGGTCTTTTCTGTCATGATCAGACTTACAGGCCCAACTTAGCTACTGAAGTAACTCTTCAAAGACCTGGAATACTCTTCCATAGACACTAGGACACTAGTCTTCTTAGCTATGAACAATTAAGCTGTCATTGAGACTTTACAAAATTGTGTATATCTCACTTACTGTCTGAGTATGCTCAGATTTCCTCTAACTCCACAGCTTTTCTTTCACTATTCCTTTTTACTCTTTCTCATTTTCATTAGTTAATTGATAATTCATATAATATATTGCGATCATATTTCCCCCCATTCTTGCCATATCCATATTTTACCCTATCCACAAAACTTTATTTCCCTTTAAATCCATGGAGTACTCATATGCTCTTTTTTTTATTGGATATATTCCATTTTTACATTTCATTTCCCTTTTTGGTTCCCCACTCCCCAAAGGTCCCACATGCCCTTTTCCCTCCCTGTGTTCCCCCATCCTCCCCTTCCCACTTCCCTGTTCTGGTATTCCCCTACACTGAGGCTTTGATCCTTTCCAGTACCAGTGTCCACTCCTTTCTTATCAAACATCATTTGGTATGTGAATTGTGTCTTTGGTGTCCTAAGATTCTAGGTTAATATCCACTTATGAGTGAGTGCATACCATGGGTATTCTTTTGAGACTGGGTTACCTCACTTAGTATGATGTTCTCCAGCTCCATCCATTTCTCTAAGAATTTCATGAATTCATTTTTTTCTAATGGCTGAATAGTACTCCATTGTGTATTTATACCACATTTTTTGTATCCATTTCTCCGTTGAGGGACATCTGGGTTCTTTCCAGCTTCTGGCTATTATAAATAAGGCTGCTATGAATATAGTGGAGCATGTATCCTTATTGCATGCTGGGGAATCTTCAGGAGTGGTATGGCTGGGTCCTCTGGAAGTATCATGTCCAGTTTTCTGAGGAACCACCAGACTGATTTCCAGAGTGGTTGTACCAGCTTGCAGTCCCACCAGCAGTAGAGGAATGTTCCTCTTTCTCCACATCCTCGCCAACACCTGATGTCTTCTGAGTTTTTAATCTTAGCCATTCTGACTGGTGCGAGGTGAAATCTCAGGGTTGTTTTGATTTGCATTTCCCTAATGACTAATGATGTTGAACATTTTTTAAGGTGTTTCTCAGGCATCCGAATTTCTTCAGGTGAAAAGTCTTTGTTTAGCTCTGTACCCCATTTTTTAATAGGGTTATTTGGTTTTCTGGGGTCTAACTTCTTGAGTTCTTTGTATACATTGGATATTAGCCCTCTGTCGGATGACTCATATACTCTTGTATATGTGGCTTTCCACTGGAGCTTGGCTAACCTACCAGAAGACACACCCTTAAAAAAAACTGTCCCTGACTCCCATCTGCTATCAATTAAAGGACAGTCTGGATTTCAACTGTTTTAAGAATATGTCTGTATCACAAGTTTTACTATTTGCTTTCATGAGTATAGCAGTATCTTATGTTCCTCTGTGTTAAACTCAGCCTTCCACTCCCTCTCCTAAAGGTCAATAATTTTCTAATCATCTCCTTCCTTTATTAGCACCTTCAATCTGTTCCTATTTACTTTTGCCTTTAAAAAATTATTCAGGGGCTGGAGATAAGACACAAAGGTCAAGAATGTTTGCTGGTCTTAAACAGGACTTGAATTAAATTCCCTCACAACCACTTTTAACTCAAGCTCCAGGAAGATCCAACACCATCTTTTGTTCTATGTTGTCATCAGGTACACACATGTTTACAAACACATATACACAAAAAACAAACAAAAACAAATCAAATAGCCAAAAAATTAAATTTGTGTGTATGTGTGTGTCACAGAGTGCATGTGAAAGTCAGAGGGAAACTATGTTGTCAGTTCTTTGATTCCATATTTACATGGCTCCCAGGGATCAAACTCAGGGTGTGTGTCTTGTACAGTAAATACTTCTACCCCTTTAGCCATCTTGCCAGCCATATTCTTGGCTTTCTGAAAGCAAAGTCATAAAATAATTGATGACAGTAATAGGAGTAATTATATAATGGTGCTAGTGCTGAGTGCTCTAAAATATACTTGTAGGTGTTCATAGGCATTCACTCTGCTCATAGAAAGTCATGAAGCCTTGGTATGGTTTTTGTGAGTGTTCTACCAAAGGTCTCTGAGTTGTCTGTAGTAAACAATCTTTCTGTTTTATCAGCAATACAAAAGAGAAACAGAGACCGAAATAGACAGAAACACATACACACACACACACACACACACACACACACACACACTGGGCCAGTCATGGCCCATCCCAACCTCCAAACCCATCCCCAGTGTTACACCTCCTCCAACAATGCCACACCTTCTTGTCCTTCCCAAACAGTTTTATCAGCAGAAGACTACTTATTCAAACATTTGAAGTGATAGGAGCCATTCTCATTCAAACCGTCACATAAATGTTCTCATATAATGAAAGAAGCAAGCATCCTTTTTTATAGTCACTGATACCTTCCTCAAGGCCCTACATCTTAAAAATAATATAATAGGGGTTAATATCTAACATGTACTTATGGGATGGGGAATCAAACATTAGACCACAGCAATATTAAAAACTCTTGTAGAGAGTCTCATATGACCATAACTTTATTTAGATTTTTCTAGCCTCACAGATATCTGGATCTTGGATCAATATCTTGACTGCAACCCAAGATACTGAGATACAATCATTCAGTTAAGAGATAAAATCATTCAGCTAAGTTGTAATTAAATCTCATAGAAACTGTGAAATATTATTTTAATAATTTCACACTACTAAGAGTTATGGTTAATATGTTTTATAGTAATATTAATACAAGAAGAAATGTTACAGTTTGAATATGAAATTTCATGTAACAATGTGAATTGAGTCATATATATCACCCTGAAAAAATCTCAAGTTTAAGTGGATCAAGGACCTCAATGTAAAACCAGATACACTAAATCTAATAGAACAGAAAATGGGGAATAGCCTTGAACTTATTGGGACAGAAGATAACTTCCTAAAGAAAGCACCAATGGCTCAGGCACTAAGGTCAAGAATTAATTAATGGGACCTTTGAAAAGTTTCGGTAAGTTAAAGAACACAGTCATTAGGACAAAGCAACAGCCTACAGATTGGGAAAAGATCTTCTGTAATGCTATATCTGATGGAGGACTAATATCAGAAATACAAAAAGAACTCAATAAGTTATACACCAAGAATCTAAATAGCTCAATTTAAAAACTGGGGTACTGAGCTAAACAGAGAATTCTCAACTGAGGAATCTCCAATGGCTGAGAAACTCTTAAGAAATGTTCACTATCCTTAGTTATCAGGAAAATGCAAATCAAAACAACTCTATTTCTACCTTATATCCATAAGAATGGCTAAGAATAAAAACTCAAAGGATAGCATAGGCTAGCAAAGTTGTTGATCAAGGGGAAGACTCCTCGATTGCTGGTATGAATATGAACTTGTACAATCACTCTGGAAATCAACTTGGCAGTTTCTCAGAAGATTAGGACCAGTCCTCACTGAAGACCCAGCTATACTGCTCCTTGATTTATACCCAATAGATACTCTACCATCCCACAAGGACAGTTGCTCAACTATGTTCATACTGGCCTTATTTGTGATAGCCAGAATTTGGAAACAACCCAGATATCCATCAACTGAAGAATAGATATGGAAAATGCAGTTCATTTATATAACAGAATACTATTTAGCCATTAAAAACAAGGGCATCATGAATTTTGCAGGCAAATAGATTGGAACTAGAAAATATCATCCTGAGTGATGTAACCCCGACTCCAAAGGACAAATGTGGTAGGCACCTATTTAAAGTGGTTATTAGCTATCAAGTACAGGATAACCATGGTATAATCAACAGACCTAAATAGGTCAAAAAACAAGGAGAGCTCAAGGGAGAAAGGTTGAATCTTTCTCAGAAGGGGAAACAAAATAGATATCAGAGGTCATCAGAAGGAAGGGACTAGATGGAAGAGGATAGAGAGGGGGAACAGGGTAGTGTGGCGGCAGTGTGAGATCATCTGTAGGGAGAGCAGGGAAGAAAGAAGGGAGACCTGCAGTGTGTGGGGTAGCAAATTCTAGGACACATCAGAGGCCTGGGATGAGGAGAGACCCCAGAGGGTCTAGGAATGGTGGGTGGTGGTGGTAGTATTAGTGTGGAGGGTTACACTCAGGGGAGAGGAGGAAGGGCTGATATTGGGTTGTCTTTTTTTTTTTTCTCAGAGCTGAGGACCGAACCCAGGGCCTTGCACTTGCTAGGCAAGTGCTCTACCACTGAGCTAAATCCCCAACCCCATGATATTGGGATAAAGTTTTTAAAATATATGGCTTGAAGATAACTTTTTCTTGTCTTTTTATTTCCCTATTACTAATGCTTGACCTTTAAGTAGAAATAAGATCCGATTATTTGTAGAAAGAAAAACAATCAAATTTAAAATGAAAACATAAAGAGAAAATTAATATGATTAATCTGAATGAGGTAGGAAAAATAATGTTAAGAAGGCAAAGTATGTTTTAGGAGGAGATCCTGAGGGAACATGAGGCAAGCTGAATGAGCTAGTCCTTTACTGAGAATGCCACTGAAGAGAGTAAAGGAAATATTTTTTGTTTGTTGTTGTTTTGGTTTTTTTTCAAGACAGATTTTTACTACGTAGTTCTGCTATCCTGGAATCCACTATGTATACTGGGATGGTCTCAAATTCTCAGAGATCTGACTGTCTCTGCCCCCGAATCCTGGGATTAAAAGCGTGTGCTGCTAAGGCCTGCTGGGAAATCTTAAACAACTACCTAGTTATATGATTAAGTAAACAACGAATGAGGAGAAGGCTAATCCATGATTAAATTGCAACTAATGCATAGTCAAGTGCTAGAAAATAAAGCTAATACTTGGGATTCTTGCACAAATCCAATTATTCACTTTTCGCATTTCTTTGCTTTTGTGGTTGTTACTATTTTGATGAAGAGGAATGAATAGCAATTTTTTCTTCTCAGAAACATTACCAATAGTGAGATTACTATCAACACTATATTATTGGTTATATATATATATATATATATATATATATATATATATATGATGAAATGTGTCAAATACTTTGAATACTTTATGTTTCACTTTTTAAAAATACTTTGCAATAGTTTCTGAAACGGCAAATACTTTCCTTAGAGTGTGAAAATTAGATAAAAGCACGAATCAATGAATGAAGGCAACATCAAAAAGTAAAATCCTCACATATGAAGGGAAAGAGATAAATTTCAGTCAGAAGATACCTGGGCTATTTACCAAAGGATAAAGATAAACAGTTGAATATATATGCTTCTGTGACCACAGCAGAATAAAGCTGGGGGTGGGGGTTGTATGAGAGAATAATGCCTTGGCAAATAGCTATGGACATTTAGGAAAGGAAACTAAGATATAATATCATTGCATAATTTAATAGGACAAATAGCTAGAGGATAATTTCATTTTAAAATAGAAAAATCTAAAATAAGATCATTGCTACCCAGAAACCACAGGTAACAAGTTTATCTGCATAACTCTGGGCTTACCCATTTCAAATAAGAATACTTTTTCTTAGACTTGTAGTAAAGTTATGATTCAAAGCTCTGTTCTATACTTTGTTGCCTTCAGAAAAAAAGAGTCTACTAAAAGTCTACTTTTACTGCTTCATATCATTGTGGCTATTCAGTTCATGATTGATTCATGGATGAGACTGAGAAACACCTTAGAGCTTTCCTCACTTAAAAAATAGTCTTATCCAGGCCTGGTGGCTCACAGCTTTAATCCCAGCACTAGGGAGGAAGGGGCAGATGGATCTCTGTGGGTTTGAGGTCAACCTGGTTTACAGAGTCCAGAACTGCCTGGGCTTGATGCACTGAGAAACCCTGTCTTGAAAAACCAATCAACCAATAAACAAATAAACAAACAAATAAGCAAACTGTTGAATAAATAACAAATCAATAAAATAGCCTTAATTATATATATATATGTATACACATACACATACACATACACACACACACACACACACACACACACACACACATGCCTATATAAAATAAGTAATTACAGAATTCATGCTCTGAGATAGCTCCAGCAAATCATGCTTTGTACCTGGTAAACTTCCTTTACTTTTCTGAAACCAATTGATGATGGAGTTGTCCTAATTTATAAGTATATCCTTTATACATAAATATTTACAACAGCATTATTTATAGTAGCAAAATTACAAAAACATTCAATGTCATAATTAAGAAGCAAAAGGTATGAATTATGTTTATTATTCATTATAACAATATGCAGCTATTAAAAGCAGACATAAAATCGGATACACTAATATGTGAAAATATTTATGAAGTTAAGTAAAAAGTAGGGTACATATTCATGTTTATAGTATAGTCAGAACAATATAAAATATGCATAGCAATACATGGGAGACAGAAATAAACCAAACTGTTAATGGTAGTTGCTTTTGAATATTGAAAGCAGGGACATTTGCCTTTGTATATTTCATGTGTTTCTAAAATTTCTGTAATGAGAATGTATCAGTTTTATAATGCAAGCTATCTTAGAATAGGACATTACATAAGTAGAATACTTCTAGTTATTCAGTAATGAGGGAAGGCAAGAAGATCATGTAAATAATGAAATGAAGTATATATATTGTTTTGTCAAGACAGAGTTTCTCTGTGTAGCCCTGGCTGTCCTGGAACTCACTCTGTAGAACAGGCTGGCCCCAAACTTAGAAATCTGCCTGCCTCTGCCCCCCAAGTGCTGGGATTACAGGCATGCGCCACCACCGCCCGGCATGAAGTGTATATTTACTTTCAGATTGTAGTCATTCATTCAGTCTTTATTGAAGGTATAGTATGTGCCAGGTACAGCAGGACTTCTACTATGATTTTTCATATGACTGACTCAGAAAACTCAGAAACCGTATTTCCTTCATGTTTTGTTTTAGTTCTCAGAAGATGGAACTAAACTGAATAATTTTAATCTAACTAATCTGAAATGGGGCACTGACCAAATTGTAATTTTTAAAGTGTTCTTGTTCCTGTAACATCATTCCTCTTCACAGTAATATTGGCCAAGATCAGAATCAAATATAAAGAGGACAAGTACTTCCAGCTCTTAAGAATAAGAATCCATTCAGAGCCATTTCTCAGGATGGCCCAATACTGGACAACTTCAGTAAAAATATCAAGGCTTTTTTTTTTCATGCTGAATTTTCCATTTCAATACAATCCCTAGAAACCTAATAGCTTCTGTTCATAGGTTTCATGAAAGCAAATGGAAAGCTTAAATATTAATATTATGTTTCTGCTTTCAACAGAGTTTGATGGCTATGAGCCCTCTAATCACAAGCTTTAAAATGCATTTGTCTCTAATGATGGATACTTAAAACAGAGCTGCATGAGAATCTTTATGGAGAAACTATTAGAAGTATGAACATCTTGTGCTTCTTAGATGCATCCTCAATTATATCTAGTTCTGTATTAAAGAAAAAAAGATTGCTTTTATAGTCCACTTCTAGCTAAAACTCATGGAGCTACTATCTATCAAGCCTAAACGATGGTGCTTTTTTTAAGAGTTTCTCCTAGATTGAAAAATAATGAAAGAAAAAGTAACTATCTTTTGGAGTTATTTTTACTTCATCTAAAATATTTTTCTTGCAGAAGTTTTAGTGCAATAGTATAGCTTAGTCAGGCAAATAAAACATTTTGTTTTAACAATGGTCACACACACAGGCTTCACTGTGCTACGAAATACAGATGACAGTACACAACAAATAGCATAGCCAATTGACATTGAAGAAATAATATTCCTAAAGGTTTCAATAAGAGTATATATTTGTAATAGAAAAAAAAAACTTTAGATTTCTTTATAATTATTTAAAATTTGGAGTGTAGGTAGAGGGCTACTTTAAAATAAGATTTTCTCTGGGCTGGTGAGATGGCTCAGCAGTTAAGAACACTGATTGTTCTTCCAAAGGTCCTGAGTTCAAATCCCAGCAACCACATGGTGGCTCACAGCCATCCATAATGAGATCTGATGCCCTCTTCTGGTATGTCTGAAGATAACTACAGTGTGCTTACAGATATAATAAAGAAATCTTTAAAAAAAAAAAGAAAACACAAAAGAGAAAAAAAATAAAATAAGATTTTCTCTATATCACACTTATTCTTTTTGTTTGTTTTGTTTTGTTTTGTTTTGTTTTTTTGAGACAGGGTTTCTCTGTGTAGCCCTGGCTGTCCTGGAACTCACTCTGTAGACCAGGCTGGCCTCGAACTCAGAAATCTGCCTGCCTCTGCCTCCCAAGTGCTGGGATTAAAGGCGTGTGCCACCACCACCTGGCTTATGACACTTATTCTGTATTAAAAGCATGTAATAGGCTATGCACTTGGAAGCTCAGTTCATTGCATTTCGGGTTCTTGTTTTATTGGTGATTATTACCTCATTTAAGTATTGATACAAATAAGATCAACAGGATTTTAACCTACATTCACAATAACTTCAAAAATATATATCACATCAAGTCTTAACTAAGGCTGTGAAAAAACATCATGACCAAAGCAACTTAAAAGAAAATGTTTAATTTGTCTTAAGGTTTTAGAGGGCCAGGTTTCAGGATGATGAAGCAACAGAAGAGCTGAAGGCCTACATCTTGATCTCTACCCACACCTGGGGCTTTCAGCAGTCTTTTTTTTTTTTAAGATTTATTTATTATTATGTCTAAGTACACTGTAGCTGTCTACAGACACACCAGAACAGGGTGTCAGAACTCTTTATGGATGGTTGTGAGCCACCATGTGCTTGCTGGGATTTGAACTCAGGACCTTCAGAAGAACAGACAGTGCTCTTAACCACTGCGCCATCTCTCCAGCCCCTCAGCAGTCTTTTGAAACCTTAAACCCACCACTAGTGACCATCTTCCTAATCCTTAAACTGTTGTATCTGCTGGGAACCAAGTATTTAAACCTTTGAGACTATGGAGGCCATTCTCATTAGAACCATCACATATAGAAACTTTGAATTTTACCTCAAATCCAAATGTTGTACACTGGATGATCACTACAACTTCCAAGCCCTAACTATTTTCTTTTTAGTATAATGCTTGCTTTGTAGCTAAATGTTCCATTTCCTTACAACTTTGAACTGTCAAAAGACAAGTGATATTTGTACATGTAGGGATATAAGCAAGGTACACTGATTAATTTTTATTATCAACCTGACATGACTTAGAGTCATGGAGGAAGAGGAAACCATAATTAAGAACTGCCTAGATCAGACTGGCCTGTGAGCATGTCTGTGGAGCAACTCCTTAACTGCTAGTTGATGAGGGGCCCAGAATACTGTGGGTGATACTATCCTTAAGCAGATAGGCATGGGCAGTATACGAAAGGTAATAGAGCAAGCCAGTAAGCAGTGTTCTTCCATGGTTTCTTCCTGCCTCCAAGTTCCTATCTTGAGTTCCTGCCATGACTTCCACAGTGATAGACTGTAAACTGTAAGCCAAATAAATTTATTCTTCCTCAAATTGCTCTTATTCAATATGCTTTTCAACAGAAAAGCACTAGGCCATGGCATTTTCATTTGTGATATGGATCCATTTGTTAGAGCATGGAAAGGTCATAGGTGTTGGAGATTTAACAAAGTTTTGATGTCAATTCTTGTGTGTGTGTGTGTGTGTGTGTGTGTGTGTGTGTGTGGTCATGTTATGTGGACTAACAACAGTGGATCTCTAGGAGCTTTCCCCTCTTTGTTATTGTTTTAAGATTACAAATTTCCTTTTCTTCTTTTAAAGAATGTAGACAATGATGTGGGGGTGCTTATCCTCTGACTTAAAGCTGCAGCTCAGTGCATCCTAATGAAAGAAGGTACTCAAATTACTGTTTTTCACCACCACAGATAATCACACCATGTAGGTATTGTTAATGAATAGTATAGACTATGATTATAGCCCCTGAGTAAAATTGTCAGGGATAGGAGCTCCCAGATTTTTCTGGGAAGTCAGAAGAAAAAGAAGAGACAACAGAGTTGATAAAATCAGGGCCAACGCTGCATGAAGGGAGAGTCTACAAACTTACAAATTCTCTGATCTAAAAGAGCAGGGCAGCAAGATTAGAAAATTTCTATAATTGTTCCCTCTATACTTACCAAGGAAGCTACATCTATAGACATCTAATACCATTGCTTTTATTGAATCTATTTTTCAGAGAATCTCTTACACTTAAAATCCTCACACCACATACTTTAAAAGAGACTCACAAAGTATAAAACCATTCTGTCAAGGTTGTTGTATGTTAAAGACTGCCTACACGCTAACTTAAGTCATGTCGAGAATACACCTAAAGTTTGACCTATTGTAAAAAACTAAGCTACATAACATGAATTTATAGTACCTTCTTAGATTTTTTTAACCTCAAAATCTATGTGTAATTTCTATTAACATTAATGTGCAGATTTATATGCGCTCACTAAAGGGTGTGCATTTTCAGGTTTTATTGAAATAAAAGCATCCAATAGCCACTATTTATTTTTAGGCAATGCAGAATTTGAAGAATAGCATGAATTCTTTTCATTTAAAAGTCTAATATTTATTTACTATCGTTCATCTAGAAAACACAGCACTCAAGACACTTAAACTGATAGTCATAAAATAAATAGTAATTGCTTGATGCTCTTAACAACAGACAAGTGCAGCTGCTTCTTAGGCTGAACTGTGCGACGAAATCCAGAGGACAGTACATAACAAACAGCATAGCCAATTGACATTGAAGGAATAATATTCCTAAATGGAACGGGGAGGCGTACAGCAACATTTCAATATGGAGATTTTTTTTTTTTTTTTTTTTTTAGGAGCCATGGTGGGAGGTGCTATGCTTTGGAAGAATGGAGGCCAAAACAGGGGCCCGCGGGGCAAGTGCCTTTAGACACTGCTTCCTCCTTCCCCTTTGTTCTCTGCAGCAGACCTCCCTCCTTGCTTGCCTTTTGAGTGGGGATTTACTCAGATCTCGGATTATAATAGGGATTGTTTTGCTAAAAGCCTCATAAACAATTGAAAACACTACCTTCCTCTTTCCTAGCTCAACAAGAAATGACCATCAGTTGCTTCACAAAATAAAGTATATGTGTACCTGATAGGTCACTGAAAAATATAATTGAATTTTATTACTTTAATTACAGAAATCATAAAATTGACTGCAAATGCAATAAAAACAGATTATGCAACACATACCTTTTTTTCCCAGATTGATTTGGGACTGTTTATGTAGTTGTTTGGCCTTAGCAATGACTAAAATCAGATTTAAAAGCTATTATAAATAGGCACAGACTGTTCTTACATAACTCGTATTTATATTTATCAATAAAAGTTGAGACTTAAAGCTTGCAGTAATAAATTTGTGGAGAAAGCAGGGAAAATTTATTATCTGTGATCCCTTCTTTATCTCTTCCTATTACATCTGGGACAACTGCAGTACTTAGGTGATATAACTGAGTCTTAGTGGAGGGCTTTTCTATTTTAAGCACAAGTCATGCATTAGAAAACCCCAAGTAAAAATTTAACATAGCAAATGTCAAGAAATTAAGCAAATTAAATGATACTGTCAATAGCAGGCAGCACTGTCAAAGGACTAATAACTGCTGTTAAATACGATCAGGAATGGGTAATAGAGCTTTGAAAGTACATAGGAAGGCAACAAAGACATTTAATGTCAAGGCATAAAAGATAAGTCAAGCACACTAGGTATTATATTAAGCCATCAGACTTTTGATTATTATTTTACCACTTGGCTAGCTGACCCAGATGGTACAAATACAAGCAAAACAACTGTTCACATGCATCAGTGTCAAATGTCACTTAGAACTAATGATAGCATAAGGAAGACTCGTGTCCCAATTCATGTATTTATATAATTCCAAAACAAGCTTCTTTCCAAAAGGGTAAACCAAAAAAACGTATCCATAATATACATTCTTTCATAGCAGGCATATTATATTTAATTTTAAAGTGTATTATTTCTCTTTTCATAAATGCACACGTGCCAGGTATCCAGTGATATATTACATTTGTGAATTGTTATAATTAAGGAGGGAGAGTCATAAATGGGGGGGTTAACTTCATGTTATTTTAGAAAAGTAACATTTATATGATAAAAAATATTACTTCCTTTGTTCTTATGATTCAGTCTTGACATTATTAAAGGTGCTAGAAGAGAACACTTTAGAGTACATATTGCCTTCCTCACTTTCATAATGAAGATGTGGTCTTCTGTAATCTAAAATTAATTTAAAGCTAGCGAAGAAGTAATATTTTACTATGTCTGTTTTGTTCTCTCTTATTTAAATTTAACAAGTGGTAGTAGCTTTCAGAACAAAATGCACAAGAGATTTAAAATTAGATGTCCAATTTAAATTAGTCAAGTTTGCCTTCCATTATTTGAACAGGACTTATTTTTCATATTAACTTCTTTGAAAATTACTTTCTTCTTAATAAGACTTACTCCTCTGTTGAGTGAACTTCAAAGGCAGTGGCCCTTTCATAAACTATGTGATATTCAAGTTACGACAAAGAAAATGACAGGTTTGGTAAGAGAAGAAAGAAGAATCACCACAAAAAACACAAGCATCAGCCCAGGTTCTGTATTCTCTGTCTCAAATGCAAGTCTAATAAATTTTTCATTTGCTCATACTATTATTTGACCAAAATTATGGTTTTGGTTTGTGTGTGTGTGTGTGTGTGTGTGTGTGTGTGTGTGTGTGTGTGTGAGAGAGAGAGAGAGGGGGGGGGGAGGGGAGGGGCAGAGAAAGAGGGAGAGGGAGAGGGAGAGGGAGAGAGGGAGAGGGAGAGGGAGAGGGAGAGGGAGAGGGAGAGATAGTTGTTTGCTTTACCTCCACTTTGATGATTTACCTCATGCAGGATTTTCTCCCTCTCCCTCTCTCTCTGCCCCTCCCCTTCCCCCCTCCCTCTCCCTCTCCCTCTCCCTCTCCCTCTCCCTCCCTCTCTCTCTCTCTCTCTCTCTCTCTCTCTCTCTCTCTCTCTCTCTCTCTCTCTCTCTCTCTCTCTCTCACATTGACAACTCAGAATGTATTGTAAGGGCTGAAGTTAATTGGCAAGCCCCACTTACCCAAGGACAGACAACTTCCTTGCATTCTGGGGGCTGTTCATATAAGATAATAAGTCACATGTTTTAATTTCTATAAACAAGGTGGGTTGTTTCACCTGACCAGGATGTGCTTGATCACACATAAGGTAGAGAGGTACATAGGCAGGAAGTAGTTCAGGATGTGTGCTTGCCCCCGATTGGATGGCAGTGGAAACTACCAAAGCCTTGTGGGTTCTGCCTTTACTATCACCTGACTAACATAATCCAGTATCATTCCATGGGAGTGCTGGGTATGGAACTGGCTAGTGTCCATCTTCCTGGCCAATATTAAAGCTTGCTTGAATTAGAAAATCATGGATTTGGTCTTTCTCCTCACAACAGTGACACTACTATGATGGAATTCATAGACATTCTCATTTGTGTTTTCAAAACACTGGTTTGAAGTTGTTAATTTATCCACTCCTGCCCTGCCTCTTTTATACTAATGAGGTGCTGCTAAAATGAATTAAGGTGACAACCAAGTTGTATGGTCTTCTACACCTCACTGAGGCTTTCACATCATTTATAAAGTTAGCATCCAAGAGACATCACCCGGGCATAAAAACACTTGGGTATACCTTGCAGCTCAAATTTACATGGCCAAAAGAAGCAAGAAGGTATGGTGGTGTAAATCCACTGCAGCTGCAATATTTTTGAAGTAGGACACTTAGCAAAGGGCACAGGCTATTAATGTTTCTAGAAACATCATGTTTAATTCCTCTGTGAAAGATTTAGCAGCTTAGTGGAAAGATGCGGCTAAAGGGAAAAACAGTATGAAAGAAGAGCTCTGCAAGGAAATTTGCTTAAGCTAATATTAGAAAGAAAATAATTCAGAAATGGTTGCCTCTAATAATCTCCTACCCCAAGGCTAGAAGAAAAGGTCATAGCTAATTGGTACAAAAGCAGCTCTGGATACTTAGGAAGTGGTACCCAGTGATGAATTTTACCCAAACACTACCCTTTACCTGCAATTAAGCCATGGCAGATATCACAAATTATACACCCTATCCCAAGAAGCAATAAAATAGCATACTTCAGAAATGAACTTCTTTTCTCTTTAGAAACATTTAAAGTCACAATTAAGTTTTATAAACCAATGACGTAGGGGGACAGATGCATCATAATGGTAGAGAACGAAAGTAGCAAAGTAAACTGAGTCATATAATATAGAAATATTTTTTACATAATTTCATTTAAAACAATCACAATTAAAGACAGTATTTTTCTAGCATCATTCTGGTTTAAGTGAACAGATACATACACACTGCAGAACCAACCTATAACTTAAATTAGCCTTTACATTAAGTAAAATAAGAAGAGGAGGAAGAAGAGCAGGAAAAGAAGGAGGAGAAAGAAGAGGAAGAGAAAGAGGAAGAGGAGAAGGAAGAAGAGGAGGAAAAGAAGAAATGAAAAAAAGGCGTATGGTTTCCAAATACCAGAAAAATCTGAACGTATTAATTATCTTATAAGAGGCGTACTTTTTACAAATTTTGTTTTATATACCTAGTAATAAAGACTTCTCCTTAGAATAGAATTTAATTATGACCTGTCCTAGTAAGAATTACCATTTTATTTGGATGACTTGTGAGAGACAAAAGTAAAATAATAAATCTACCCACTTGCTCATTGAAATCTAGAACTTCCTTTTCACTGAATACATGAATATCTGCCAACCTATAAATATATGTGTATTTTGAACAGTCAGTTTCTGTCTTTCCTTTTTAAGGGTAGTGTGTGCATATGTGTGTGGTGTAGGTGTGTGATTTTTATAGAATAAAATATGCAGCCATTCTGTAGTTGTTTATATTAATCATGGATGTAATAGTGCAACAGTCTGATTATTTACAACATGCCTTACTTTCACAAGCATTTTCAGTGATCATAAAGTCAAAATATGAAAACTGTCAAGAGCTGAGAGTTCTCTTCAGGAGTTTTCTCTATTTCTTTCAAACATCCTTCATTGCCTCCTTTCTGCCTTGCAAATCAGGATAATTTTGCAGAAAGTAAGAGAGGGGTTATTTAAAACAATGCATATTGTCAGTCTCACTTCTATCCAAGGACAGAACAAACAATGCTAGTGCAACTAGATTCCTCTCAGTTTTCCTATTTTTTTTAAACCCATGGTCATTGTGAATATCAGAGTGAGAAAATGAAGACAAGGAATGGTTTGTGAATGACAGAGTGAATGAGAATAACAGAAATGTTCTAGCACAGATTCTGAGAAGGAAGGAAGAGTTGTCCAAGGGACCCAAGAGTATACAGCACAGGGAGCATAAAGAGTAGAATGTGGAAGGGGGAGAATAATGCAGAATACATAAATCTGTGCAGACTTTAACTTGCCTTGCATCTTAACCTACCAAGTAGTTTTAATTCTACATAAGACATGAAATTAGTCAATACTACTTATGGTAACTGAAAATAAATATTCAGATTACCAAATGATGACATTAGTCTTTTCATATGTCCTTGAAACATTCCACCTGAAATTCAACATTTTATTATTTCTCACAGAGATAACTAAAATTTTATTTTGGGCCCATTACTCACTAATCTGTTATATTTTATCACTAAGTATGAACAGCTACTGGGTCCTCTACATTATGGTTGTTAGGAACATTAACCAAATCTTTTAATGCCTGCAATTGATGAATAAGTTAATCAAAATTTGCACAAAAAATAAAAATCTACACATACATAAGTAGATTTTTTTAAACATCTTTTTCCCCTTCCCAGCACAACAATGCTTAGGGTTGGTCCTAATCACCTGTTGACATGTTGACAAAGTTATATATAAAAATATTATGTATAAAGTACTATCATTTTAGTAAGCTTGTCACTTAAGGTATTACTGATATATACTATTGACATGTTGTCTCAAACATGTAAAATACATACTAGATTATTCATACAGAATCATATTGCTTAACTATAGGGTAGTTACACATTTGAAGATAATCTATCAATCACTTTATTAGGAACCAAAGTAAATATTTACTTTTGTGTAACAGTTATATGTTTATTAATGATCTAGTATTTATAATTTTTCAATATAGAAGAAATTCATGCACAGTAGTATTAATATTCTTAACAATTATATGAAAATCATATACTTTTTGTTTTGTTTTGTGTTTCATTCTTTGTCCAGGATGTTACTTGCCTTTCTGAAAACACTGCAGAGTTGTAAATAATGTATGAAAAAAGTTCCCTGTTCACTGCCCAGAGACACTGTACTACTTATCTACAGTGTACCCCATCTATGCTAGACAAACAAGAGATCAGGCCACTAAATCTAAAAATCTCAAGTTAAAACCTTCCCAAGTGGAAAGGAAAAATACCATCTTGGATTCCTGAAGGCCTTTCAAACAAACAGTTTAAATCCTTAGAATGCTCCTACATACTAGATTAAAACCCTTTAAACTTCAGAAAGGGCTGTTCTCCTGAGTAATTTAGGCAGAACACTGAAAACAGAATTAATTGCTTAATGTCATCTCTAAAGGCTCACCACTTATGAAGCTTACTTCTTGGTCTTAGAGGGCAGATTAGCAAACACTGATAAGAAGACAGTAAAGCCGAAACAAAAGGCTTCAACTGTCATTCTAAGTTTCATGTTTTTTAAAAATGTAATTAGGACTTTTGTGGAACGAACTGTGATTTGAAGATGAGAAACAGGTGTCAGTCAAATTCCAGTACATAAGAGTGATGGCATACAGTTATATTCATTTTTTATTAGGAGTTCACTGTTTTTCTTTACTTGTCAAGACTAAACATTACTGACTAGCAAGGTAATATGAAGGTATCATATAAAGGCCATTCAAGTTGCCCCATAAAATATTCTCTGCTTTCATGGAATTCCATTCAGAGTGATGTAGATTTCTATTTCTATTTCTATTTCTATTTCTTTTTTTTTTTAAAGATGTACTTATTACACATTTGCTGTCTTCAGACACTCCAGAAGAAGGCACCAAATCTCATTACAGATGGTTGTGCACTACCATGTGGGTGCTGGGATTTGAACTTAGGACCTTCAGAAGAGCAGTCAGTGTTCTTAACCACTAAGCCATCTCTCCAGCCCCTAGATTTCTAATTCTAACAGTCAAGAAAAAATGAAAAGTTTTGTAGAGAACATCATCAGTGTATGCTTAGAACAGTTTTGCATATAAATCAGGCAGAAAGGATTTGTGCTCAATTTGTTTACTAATGGTCAAAGAATGATCAAGAATAGACCAAAGTAATCCTTTATTCCTCACTTCCTTAATGCAAACCCAAATCTTATTAATCAGTACATGAGTATGTATGTTCTAAAAGTAAAATGTAGTTTTCATTGAGAATTGATAGAAAAGGCAGTTAAGAAAAGCAAATATTACACAATGAATATAGGTATATATTTTATCTTACAATTTATATGAGATGACAAAAACCCATATCTTAAGTACTCAGTCTTAAAAGTTAATAGCATTTTGGAATTTACTGCAATCTGAAATCTATCCTATCCCAAATCCCTACCCTACACCTATCTCGACCCTTTAACATATTCTTAAACTTTTTTTAAGGCTATCAAAAATTTCCTGATAGCTAAATCCTTCTTTTAAAAAAAATTAGTGGGGTGTTACTATAGTTTAAAATGGTTTCAAAATCATTGTTACAACCTGAAACTAAAGTGTTGCCACAGGCTTAGTTGCCATCTTATGGTATGTATTCAGGAGCCTAATCCTACTGGATGGTTGGTAGTACCTGACTATTAAATATTATTTGGATGAATGTTAAACGGTTGTTTTCCTAGTTGGTTTTATTACCTTTATTTGTCAAAACTTCAACATAAGTATAAGATAATAAGTATGCTATGTACTAAACAGGGTTTGGTAGGGTAATATTCACTATTTATAAAACAGAAACTGACAAATTTCATAACAGAGAGGTCATCTTGAGAGCAAAAGAGCTTAGAACAGTTGGCAATCTTAACCTAGTGGTACTAAACCAACAAACATAACATTTTCAAAGAGTCTAGTTATCAAGGAATGAGGGTGCTCCTAAGTGCTACCTGGGATCTGTCACAGGCTTTTCTTTAGAATTTGCCTAATATAGCAACATCTGATGAGAAGGGCTGTGATTTAAACAGAATGTAGTTCCTCTAAAATTCTGTATGGCTATGAGGCATAAGCACTGTTATAGCAGTGGGGTACAATTATACATAGAGAGGCATCCTGCCCTCACTTCATCTATGACAACCATGAAGTTCTGATATCATGAAGACATGAGTCCCAGTTGCTAGAGTAAGCAGCAGGCATGGGGATGTGTGTTACTAGGGAAAGGATAGTGCATGCTTTGAAGTTTATGAAGTTGCTCCTGTGAACTCCAAAGAAATGCTTCTGAGACCCAATCCCATAGCTAAAGTGCTGAGTATATAGAAGGAGACAGAGCCCGCAAAACTTCTTATATTATGTGAAGCAGAGAGGACTGGAAAAATGTGAGCTTTATTTAGAATAATATTTTTGAACACTTAGAATTGGTTCAATCCTCTGCTGTATATAATATTGTCTCTTGTCTAGTCTCAAATGGCAAATTACAGCTTCTCATTTATACTGTTACCTTCTTAATATATAAAAACTAGGCCAGGCGTGGTGGCGCACGCCTTTAATCCCAGCACTTGGGAGGCAGAGGCAGGCGGATTTCTGAGTTCGAGGCCAGCCTGGTCTATAGAGTGAGTTCCAGGACAGCCAGAACTACACAGAGAAACCCTGTCTCGAAAAACCAAAAAACAAAAACAAAAACAAAAACAAAAAAAACAAAAAAAAAAAAACTAGGAGTGAGTATTTCCCGGGTTTCTTGTTCTTTCCAATGTAGTTTTCTTGGTAGCCCAATGTGATTCTGAAGCACACACACACTTAGTCTCTTCCTCTGTTTCATTTCTTCACAATTTTCCTCTCGCATTATTAATGTCAAAACTGTATATTAAAATCTAGTTATAAGCAAAATAGCTATATTAGATATCTCTTGCAGAGACACCCCTTATGTTTATTTACAATGGACAAGGAAAGAAGTTGTTGGTTTGGCTGGAACAGAGAAGCCAGCTCTAGATTTGTATTGTTATTTAGTAGAAAAAAAATTCAATGTGGAGCTATATATTTGTATTTTAAGTATATTTGTAATTCTTATGACATCTTTTTCTATGTCCTTCCTTTTTCCTCTGAAGCTTATGCCCAACCTTATTAGGATGAAATCACAAATATTGATGGCAATTCTCTCCAAAGTGAATTATAAACGTATTGAAATTAAGTGGTAACAATGGATATAACAAAGAGAGCCAATATAAGATTTAGCACATTTTAGTTGATAAGTCTATACTTAATTGTTAAGGGATAGGAAGATGGTTCTTTTATGTACTAAATTTTGAAAAAAAGAAAATGCCATATTCTCAGGACACAAAGGATAAATGATAGAGGTTAAGGGAAATTTCTCTGACTCCAATGCCACAAGGATACACTGTTTCTATTTTCATTACAAAAGACCACATTATAATTTAATCACATACTTGACATTCTTTTTTCCCCCAAAAGTATGTGAGCTCCTCAAGGCCAATATTTGGTTTGGTTTTGCTGCTGCAGTACCAAAACCTAAATATGACACTAAGGAGTCATTTAATAACTCTGCAGCTGAAGTCATACTATCTGTATCTATTTGTATGGGTATATGTTTTGACAATTCTTTAATATTTTACTTACTTATTTTGTATGTTTGCATGTGGGGGAGTTGTTCATGAATGCCAGAGCCCAAGTGTGGAGCTCAAAGGACAACTTGTAGGTGTCAGTTCTCTTCTTTCTTCATGAAAATCTTAGTGACTGAATTCAACTTATCAGGCTTGACTGAGTTCCCCATATCCAATGAGTCATCTAGACTGCCCCAGACAAGGTCTCTAACTGAACCTGGGTTTCACTTATCCAATTCAACTAGACCAGCTGCCCAGTGAGGCTCAGAGATCCTCCTGTCTCCATCTCTACAGTTCGAAATTTATGGGCACAAGCTACCACAGGTAGCTTTTACATGGATGTTGGGGATCCAAACTCGTGCTTGCACAGTAAGCACATTACTAACTGAGCCATGTCTTCAGCTCCTCAGTGGGCATATTCTTTACAAAATCAATACAAAGCAGTTAAAAAGGCAAGTCTCTGTATATGTGTAATAGAATCACATGTAACCCGTGCTGCAGCTTACACATTCTGATGCATACCACTGATGTTCTTATCACTTAAAAAAATGTAGCTTCCCATTGTCTAAAGGATTTCAAGTTAATACATTAATCTCTGACCCCAGTATTTCATGATGTGCCTTTAACTTATTTTTCAGAGTTATCTCAACATATTTATGCTTTTTATATCCTATTTGCTTCTATGCTACATTGTTTGCTGTTGTGAAAAAAAGGCTTGCTGTTTTTTTTTGTCTCCATGTTTTTCTTTATGACATTTCATTTTACAGCAACCATGACCCTCACCTCCAACTCCCATGGCTAAAACCCCTATTCATTCTTCAATATTTTTTCTTCTATGATTATTTTCTGATATATCCAATAAGGCATGCTATTGTCTTCCTCAGAACTCACATAGTATATTATTAACACCTCTTGTTTAATATCAGCTATTTTTTACATTATTCTGTAGTTTTTCTGTGCTTTTTATCTTTCAAGTAAGACTTAAGGATTTTGTAACTAAGGGAATCTTATCTTAATTATTTCTGCATCTTCTAGCATAGTACCTTTCATAGAACACATCTACAACAAATTAATGAATATTTAGGCATTGCTTTCCCTGGACTTGAAATCAACAAAGCCTGTGATATGGGTTACTCTTCAGTCTGTATATCAGTACAAACCAAGTAGTTATCTGTTGCCTCTATGTGTTTTATTTTTAGTAACATTTGTGATATGAGAGTCTACCCTCAAATATCTTACAGTTCTTCAGCTGTCAAGTGGGGATAGACCAATGTTATTTGATAGAATCACAATTGGGAGATTGCAATATAGTGGTCATGTTTGTGGGACACTGAGGTTTCAGCCAACTGTGGGAGGTACCACCCTTGGCCAGGCTCTAGCTTCCTGCCTTGAGTTCTGGTTTGGCTTCCACTGAAGACTCATTGTATCTTTTAAATTAAAATAAACCTCCTTTCCCAAGTTGTTTTTGATCATGGTGTTTTCTCACAGCAAGCCAGGATAATCCTCTAAACAGAAATGGCATATACTCAATTGAATGGAGCAGAGGCAGTAGTTGGGAATGCTTTCTTTCTTTCTTCTTCTTCTACTTTTTTTTTTTTTTTTGGATTTGGATTTTTCAAGACAGGGTTGGGTTTCTCTGTATAGCCCTGGCTGTCCTGGAGCTCACTCTGTACACCAGGCTGGCCTCAAACTTAGAAATCTGCCTGCCTCTGTCTCCCAGAGTGCTGGGATTACAGATGTGGGCCACCACCACCCGGCTGGGAATGCTTTCTTATTTGCCTATGATGCTCTTTGTGTGTGTGTGTTGGGAAAGAAGATAATAGGTTCCATGGTGAAAACTGGTAATTTAAACAACTAATCATATAATTTATCTACACTTTAATTTTCTAGTGCCTCATGTGTTTAAACATGGAATTGAAAACAGTTTTAGAATTAGAATCTCAGCAGTACATGTCTGGGTTTGCATACAGTAATTCTATCTGAAAGTGGTAAGAGTGGAAATAACATACATAATGGCAGAATGGTACATTTTCATTGCTCCTGGTCATTTGGCTATATTTTGAGATGATTATTTTGGGGGCTGGGCTGTCTTTTTAAACTTTTTCCTTCCTTGGGCAATTAGTATTTTTTCCTAATTTTGCTTTTCTACTCTTATCTTATCCTATTGACATGGTAGTTATGGTAAAGGGCCAGGAATTCCAGTGTAGAATGGGGGAGGGGCAGAGTTTTAGAATATCAAATCAAGGTGATTTTCGAATGGAACCCAACTATGCAACAAAGAAACTATAGAACTGGCAGGTTAAAGTGACCAAGCTCAGAAAGGAAAGACTGGCAGACACACGCAGAAGTCCCTAGTTCTGCTTCTAGAAAAAGACAGGAAGGACTTTTTTGTTGTTGTTGGCTTGATTCATTTTTGTTCTTACCTTCCCTACCTTAAAAGCCCTTCTAGTTTCTTTTTAACTCAGAATGTCTACTTTGGCTGCTCCTATGAGGAATGACTATCAGAGAGATGAATGGACTGTGGTATGTTATTTTTAAACTTCATTTGCTTATACAGGCAACTTACAAACCAAAAGATACCACAGTTTCGATGACATGGAATCAATATAACTACATTGTTTGTGAAGATATTTCTGGTGTTTCACAATCAACAGCACTATATTGTCTTGAGTACAAAACATGTGAAATCCACTGAATGAAGGATCTCTCTGTCTCATATAGTCTCTCTGGAACCAAAATGAGGTATGAGACTTACCAAGCAGGGGCTTTAGCAAGTGAGTATGCTTAGTATATATAGACTAGATGGTAATAACACTTTTTTGATGGCCCAGAATAACATGCTTTAATTTATAAACTTTATTAGTTTGTTATCAGAGACATATATTGATTAAAACATTATTTCAGTTTGATTTTCATCAACTAGAATTGCTCGTATAACGCCTAATGAGTGGAAGCAGCCTCTGATAGCATATAGTCACCATTTTACACGGATAGATGATGGTGGAGTGACTGTCTCCTACATGCCTGAGGGTACTTCTCTTACCATCTGCTATATAATATTACTTTAAAAACTAATTATGAACATATAAACAGGTTTTTAAAATTTTTTATGCTTTACAAAACCATTAGAGAGCATCTTTAATGACTTTATATACATAAAGTAGTCTCATCAGCCAAAGTACTCTTCTACTCTCAATCAAATCTTCACTAAGCTAATCTTTATAAGCCTTCTAGGTAGGGCAAATGTGGAACACTAACCATTACCAAAACAGGAAATTCATCCAAGTTGGAAAAATATGAATATAAACTTACATGGGCTACAGCTATGAATTTTAGTATTGCCCAAAGCTTTTATGGACAACTCTACATTAAGTACCACTCTTTCTATTTGATGAATTTCAATGGCTACCCGTTTCTATTCTATTAATATACAATAACTTTAACTTTAAGTCCAAAGACAGAACACTTTGAGGGAGTATAAGCTAGTAAAGTCAAACTGTACTAGTTTAAATTAAGTAGCATTTTCATATTAAGTATTACTTTTTCTTTTTTCATTAAAGAAAGAAAAACTGTCCAAATAGAAGGGGAAACTTAAAATCAACATGCCTAGTTTTTTTCTTAGATCAAGAAAGACATGAAAAGAACCTCTGAGGAAGAGATTTTAGAGGGAGTGATCAGACAAGCTGATTTGGATTACCCTGAAAACAGTTACAATTTCTCAGACTCACATGGTCTCAATAGAGACCAAGTTCTACTTGTCCTGCTTCATTTATGTAGCTCCCCACTGAGAACAGCTTTCATGCTATAACCTTATCTGTTACAAAACAAAGCAACAATACGACAACAACAAAATAAGCAAACAATTGCTGCAGGACTCTCTGAGTTTTGAGGGTCATGGAGATTCTCCCAGTACTAACAATACTGGGCAATACACTACAGTAAGAACCAATACTCAATTGTAGAAACAAACACTGACTTAGTTTCTTTACCTGTGAAGAGCTAATATAACACTCTTGAGTCAATTATTTTTAATGATTTAATTACATTTATGTTTTTAATTACCTTCTACCCAAGCCCCATGCTCATAAAATAACAATTAAAATATTTAATATTAAACACAGTGGGAGTCCTAATTTCTGATTTTTTTTTCAAAGCACACAGGGGGTTAAAACTTGCAAACTTATTAGACGTAGGGGCCTAGTCAGATTCCACATATAACCTGAGATCAACTGAGGAAAAAAAAAAACATGTTTCTGAGAAAGTACACGTTCCTTTTCTGGAAGAGGGACTTGATGTAGAACATTCACATATCACCAGACTATGTAAGCTAATGGGGTCTTACCTGGATTCCTTGGAATTCGCTTTCTGCGGTCTCTGAACGCTGCACCTGACTGTAGGGCTTCCAGAAGATTATCCATCACTCCAGTCTCATCACCCTCTGGAGGATGAGAGAAATCAGAATTAATCTTACAGCAATTAAAGTTAAACTACAGGAAAATAAAGGGAAAAACTCCTGTCAGATTTACATAATACCCTTAAATTAAAGACATATATCTGTTTTAACTTAATGGCTCCTGTCAGTTTCTAGCATCACAGACTACTTTGCTTATTACGCACCATTAAGCAAAATTCATGCCAATCCCACTGTTCTTTCAACTTAAAGACCTTGTCTTTTGTATTATTGATGACATACTCAGTATGCAAATAAACAGTAGCTGATCAGCTTCTGATGCCTTCCTGTTAAGATTCTTCTAAGATATTCCTAAGCCAAGAAACCACTGACCTGGCTTAATGCAATCAATGTGCAGGGCGAGATTTGATGAAGCAGAGTTATACAAGGTTAAATACTGATTGTATTAATACCATCAGCATTCAACCATCATCTGCGATTATAACAAAAAGCACTATTTGCAAAACACATTTGCATTCAATTCTTATCTAATCCATATCCTTTACTCATTTTGAATTGCTGACATTCTATAAAGAAAAGGTGACCACAACACCTGAAAGGCCATATTTTATATTGAGAGACATCAGCCAAAAAAAAAAAAATCTCATTTGCTTTTTAGAATGCTGGAGCATGCCTAAAGACTTTTCTCATAGGAAAGAACTATTAGAAACAAGAATGGAGGGTGGTGGTGGCGGCGGCGGCGGCGCACGCCTTTAATCCCAGCACTTGGGAGGCAGAGGCAGGTGGATTTCTGAGGTTGAGTCCAGCCTGGTCTACAGAGTGAGTTCCAGGATGGCCAGGGTTACACAGAAAAACGCTGTCTCACAAGAACAAAAAGAAAGAAAGAAAGAAAGAAAGAAAGAAAGAAAGAAAGAAAGAAAGAAAGAAAGAAAGAAAGAAAGGAGAATGGAGAATACTCAAAGAATGTTTAGTTATCAAGGAAATGAAAATCAAAACAACCCTGAGATTCTACCTCACACCAGTCAGAATGGCTAAGACCAAAAACTCAGGGGACAGCCGATGCTGGAGAGGATGTGGAGAACGAGGAACACTCCTCCACTGCTGGTGGGATTGCAAGCTGGTACAACTACTCTGGAATTCAGTCTGGAAGTTCCTCAGAAAATAGGACATAGAACTACTTGAGGACCCAGCTATACCACTCTTGGGCATATACCCAAAAGATTCTCAAACATGTAATAAGGACACATGCTCCACTATGTTCATAGCAGCCTTATTTATAATAGCCAGAAGCTAGAAAGAACCCAGATGTCCCTCAACGGAGGAATGGATACAGAAAATTTGGTATATTTACACAATGGAATACTACTCAGCAATTAAAAACAATGAATTCATGAAATTTTTAGGCAAACGGTTGGAACTGGAAAATATCATACTACGTGAGGTAACTAATTCACAAAAGAACACACATGGAATGCAGTCACTGATAAGTGGATATTAGCCCAGAAGCTTGGAATACCCAAGGTACAATTCTCAGAACACATGAAGCTCAAGAAGAAGGAAGACCAAAGTGTGGATACTTCAGTCCTTCTTAGAAGGGGGATCAAAATACCCATGGGAGGAGATACAAAGTATGGATCAGAGACTGAAGGAAAGACCATCCAGAGACTGCTCCACCTGGGCATCCATCCCATATACAGTTACCAAACCCAGACACTATTGTGGATGCCAACAAGTGCTTGCTGACAGGAGCCTGATATAGCTGTCTCCTGAGAGGTCCTGCTAGTGCATGACGAATACTGAGGGGGATGCACACAGCCAGCCATTGAACTGAGCACAGGTTCAGGGTTTGCAGCCCCATAGGAGGAACAACAATATGAACCAGCAAGTACCCAAGAGCTCCCAGGGACTAAACCACCAACCAAACAGTACACATGGAGGGACCCATGTCTCCAGATGCATACGCAGCAGAGGATGGACTTGTTGGATATCAAAGGGAAGAGAGGCCCTTGTTCCTGTGAAGGCTTGATTCCCCGGTGTATGGGAATGCCAGGATAGGGAAGTGGGAGTGGGTGGGTTGGTGAGCAGGGGTAGGGGGAAGGAGATAGGGTGTTTTTGGAGGAGAAACCAGGAAAGGGGATAACATTTGAAATGTAAATAAAGAAAATATCTAATTAAAAATAGGTCAATGACATTTTTGAATCATCACTCAGTATCTACAAAAAAATCAATAACAATGTAATAGTACAGATGGAATGTGACTAGAATAACTAAATTTTATGTATTAGATGTTTTAAATTAGAAATTTGTCATATATTTTCAGGTATGAATAAGAAAATGTAGACATCAAAGGATATGTAAAGGGACCAAAGTATGAATCTAAATCATTCAGATTAAAGAAAATATATTTAGAAATAATGAGATACTTGACATATTTTATGAGGCCACGTTTTAGAAATCTAGTGCATATTTTCTTTTGTACACTTTAGTTCTGATTAGCTGGAATTCAGATGTTAAATATCATGCGTGGTTTGTGGTCACCATAATAAGCAGTACAATTAAAAGCAATAGGAAGCCATGTTACTTGAGCAAATTGGAGTTTTAGAGAGCCTCGACAAAAAGCACTGTGGCAAAACAGGAGGCAGAGAAATGTCTAAGAACATAGGCTATAGTGAAGCCAGATAAGAACTTCAAGAGTGCCAGTCTTCACTTTCTCCCTTGCTGGAGATGAATTCTCTTTCTTGTTTTGTGTGTACTTAACACCATGCTTGCTAGTGATAGAGCTTCAGGTGATTTGCCTACCTCTGCCTCCCATCAGACTATAGGAGTGTTGGGATTCTAGGCACTTAATTTATTATGGATAGCTGGCGATTCAAATTTGGGTCCTTTTGCTTTCACTTTCACAGTAAGCACTTGTATCCACTAAATGTTCTTCTTAACCTATGAACTGCAATATTTAACCGGAAGTCATGAAAAGAATTATGAAATGATGGAGAAGAAATTTTCACAGCTAAATAACAGTGAGAGGGTAACAATGCAAGTGCATCTCATGTGGTCTTGTGAAAATGGTAATTCTAAGGACTGCATAAACGAGCATGTGCAAACAAGTGCACAGAACAGTGTGGAGAATGGCATATTCTTATGGTTTCTATAAATTAAATGAAAATACAGAATTTTATAATACAATGTGATGGATAGTGTTTCATTAAAAATCTTTAATTATAGTCTTCTTTGGTTAGAGTAAAAATGTGGAAAATAAACATAAGATTCATCCTGTTCCCTAGTGTTTTTTGAACTATTGTAATATAGCACATTTCTCATCTTTATTATTCCTTTCCTCACTCAGACATATTTATATATTTTCCCAGATGTTTACTTTTCTTAAGATTTAGTCATTGCCAGGTGGTAGTGGCTTTAGCCTCAAGACTATGGCAGTAGAGGCAGGTGGATCTCTTCATTTGAGGTTTAACCTGGTCTACAGAGGAAGTTCCAGAACAGCCAGGGTTATAACAGAGAATCCCCATCTTAAACACCACCACCACCAACAACAACAAAAAAACAATAATAACATCATCGTCAGCAACAACAAGATTTAAAATCATGAACTATTGCTTATCTGTTTATGTTATTTTATATTTATCTACATCATAAACCATTATAACCATCAAAGATTTTTCTCTCATTGCCCAGCACTCACACCCCGGGGGTAATACTATTTCTGTTGGCAACACATATACTATATGGTGCTTCTAAAACCACAACAGAAACAGCAATTACATTTATCTTCAGTCCATTACCTGTTCATTTGCACCATGCTAACTTTAAAAGGAGCTAAGTGGTTTTCATAGAATGTCTAACCTTCACAGATCTAAGTTTTACAAATATAATCACAGGACCAACTTTAATTTCTTCCAAAACAAAATGATAACCTCTATGGTCACTGAAAAAATATTACTTTTCATTCTGAATGAATTTCAGTGAAATTTGGTTTGTGATTGAACTGTGTGAGAATGACAGTTCACTTAAAATTTCCAAGTTTGTATAGCTATGAATTTATATTAATATGTAATTAGTAGCGAGCCACTTTTTATTGTGTATGAAGTTAACTCAATGGGAGAATGTGTTCATTTTCTATCGTAAAAGAATATTAAACACAGAAAAGCTACTTTTTAAAAAAAACAGTACTTACTTTGCCAAGTAAAGGAATATCATGAGGTAATTTTGTAATGCTTTTTAGGCACTGAAATGATTATATGTGGGCATGGCTGAGAAGTAACAATCCATAGTTCACGTTATAATCTCTTGTCACACAATTAGTCACCAAGAACACTGAGGAGCTAGGAAGTCTGCAAGCAGTTTCAGGCCTTTGTGAGCAGTTTATCATCTGATGAAAGGAAAGGCTTGGGTGACACCTTCTGCCTCATGTTTCCCATGGGATTTATCATTCAGTAGAGGGCGAAGCTCAGTTTTCAGCATTGAAGTTAACCTACATGGTATTGACTTATTTACCCAAAAGTGTTTGGAGATGCTAGAGATTACAATAAACACTAGGTAAATTAATATTCTCTGCTATGCTTTTGTGTAAAACTATTCCCTGATGGCTAGCACATACTGATGTGAGAGAATTCTCTATGGACTTCTCACAATTTCTAAATATTTTAAAAGTCTATTTTTATAGCAATAGTCGTATGTGACACAGAGCTTCTGTCTAAGGTGAATGATAGGTTTGTCTGCTTTAAAAATAAGCTATATTTTTCTCCAGGGCAAATGCTATGTAGCTTTGCATTGAGATCCTTATAATAGATTAGGGATTCCTAAATTTAGGGTTCCTCTGGAGTGCTACAAAGCCATTGTATATGTACCAGCCACCTTGCAACACCTTTGTAACCCTCTATGGAAGTTGAAGAGCAAAGAACATTATAAGAAAATGAGAACATAAAACTCATATTGCTTACTGTACTATGTGTAACAGTTGAATGTCTGACCTCTGAGTTATGTGTCTTCCATTAACGTCATTGCTTAAATGCTTACCATTTTTTGCTTTCATTTGGGTATCAAATATTCCTTATTTATCTATTAACTAAACAGTGTAATGGGTACTTCTATTATTGCAGAAGGCACTCTAGTTCACTAGGCTTGAGAATTACTAATCTAGACACAATATGAGTTCAATATACTTTATCTTAAATGCTTGGGAACAGGTGTTTTAGTTTTCACAGTCCACTGTATTTTATAATATTTGTGTATATTTTATCAGTTGAACATACCTAATCTAAAACCCAAACAATTTCAAAAGCTTCCAGTTTAGGAGAGGTTCACATGAAGGATGTAATTTCCTAAAATCTTAAAAACCTGAGCATAATGACTTCATTATAGTTTCCCAAATTTTCCATTTATAACTGAAGATCTCTGCCAAAACTGAAGAAAGAGAATATTAACTAGTGATAAGTGACCCCAAAGGAATGAATGTTTCGTACTGAGGGGAGGGACCTTAGTATATATGAATTTTAAAAATTCATCTATGCTGTCTATGAGCTAGACAAACAGGGATAAGAAGTTATGAATCAGTAGGGCTTAAATCAAGCCTTCAAAACCATTACATTTCTGTAGAAATTTACGTATTGTAGTTACATGTAAATGAAAGATAAATAGAACCAAGCTATCAACAATTATAACTGGTTTAAAGACAGATTTAGATTGTAACACAATGCATATTTTTGTGTGGCCATTCTCTATTTCTGTATATGGTGCATGTATACAAACTTACAAATAATGAAACATACAGATCTCAGGTGTACAGTTTGAGGTGTTTCAACAGACTGATATATACCCATGTAACCACCATCATCCAAAGACATAATCACCCTCTCTTTCTTATCTCCACTGTCTGGTGACACTTCTGACTTCTATCACCTGATTTTAGTTTTGACTGTTGTTACTAAAATGCTTTACAAGTTTGTTTTAGTGTTTATTTTTACTGTAGGTGTTTTAGTATGGATGTTTTGCCTGTATGCATGTCTGTGTACTACGTGTGTGCCTGGTGACCATAGAGGCCTGAAGAAGGTGTTGGATCCCCTGGAACTGGAATTACAGATGGTTGTGAATCACCATGTGGGTGCTAGTGACCAAACTCAAGTCCTCTGGAAGAACAGTCAGTGCTCTTATATGCTGAGCCATCTCTCATGCCCTTTCTTACATTTTTTTTTTTGATTTTTTTGTGTCAGGGTTTCTCTGTGTAGCTCTGGCTGTCCTAGAACTCAGTTTGTAGACCAGGCTGGCCTTGAACTCAGAGATATACCTGCGTCTGCCTCCCAAGCGCTGGGATTACAGGCGTGCGCCACCACCACTCGGCACATATTTTTACAGTTTGGGGATTGAAAGCCAGACTTTGTGCTTATTGAGCAAGCACTGTAACATTGAATTTCATCTCTACTCCCAGCCCATACAGTTCTCAATGAGCAGAAGAGTGGAGGTCATTTTGAATCAGCACAGTCACTTGAGAGAAAGTATGGCCAGCACAATAAGTCACGAGGAGAGAAGGACCTGAAAGACCCACAGTTCCAATGTGATAGAAATGATCAGAGAACAGATCTAAATTGGTTTAGACTATCAAAGGAAGCAGATCCAAAGGGCTTCAAGCAACTCTAAAAGATCCATGGTTGGATCTTCAGGAGAAAGTAGTGGGATGAAGGTGACAATCAAGAACAGCCTTATAGAAGTCGACAAAAAAAGACCATCATGGGAGAGAAATCAATTGCGAAAAAAGAATAGAATTCAGGATATAGTGGCATATATTGTTCTGCATATGAGCCTTGGTCAACTTAGCTGGTCCATTTGGACACCTTTGGTAAAAGCCTATGTAGAAAAGTCAAATTGGGCCCGTGAGCAAGGTCATCAGCAGTAGTAAAAGGAAGCTGACTGCATAAGGAGCAGTGACAAGTGGAGTGCAAGAAAAAGCGGTGTTAGATTCAATCTTTCTCACATAATCTATCATGGTACAGATTAAGAGCATGTGCGTGATTATGAATTTGCACATGACACAGAATTAGAAGACTTCTCACTTATCAAAGAAGAAGAAAACAAAATCTTTTCTCAGGGATCCACAAAAAAAAATGAAGGCCCTGGGTTGATAAATAGCTCTCACAGTTTAACTTGGAATAACAGGACGGAATAAAGATCAAGAAAGGCCCCTGCAATATGGTGAAAACAGTAAACCATGCTGAAAACATTGATATCTCTGGCTAAGCCTAAGAGTAGTGCCACAAGGGAGTCAGGAATAAGAGAAATCAAACTGACTTCACAGATGTAAAAGAATCCTAAATGACATGTATTGTAGTCCATAGCACCTAGAAAACCACTACCTGATGGCAGAATTTTTCTTGTTTGTGGTTTAATTAGAAAAAAGTTAACGGTGGTTTGAAAAACCAGCAGATGGTCCCTAAGATAATGGTTTATGAAGTGATTTACAGCCAGAAACTGTGGTAAAAAGAATCAAGATATTATTCCAAAGAGATTAAAAGCAGGTATAAATAGAAAGCACAGTGTTTTAAGAGAAGCTATGAAGGCAGATGCTCCTGTTCAAAAGGATTTGAAAAACTTCCAATCATTGGAGCTTAGAAGAAATCACTAGCAACCCTGAACTAAGCTGGGGCAGGTTGATGATTATACTATACAGTGACTAACATTTGCTAGAGAAAATAGAAAAACACTGCATTCCCATGTTCTGGCTGTTTACAGACTTAAACTTCTGTACTTAAAATTATAAGTATGGGGTGGGGGACAATGTTCCACAAAGTATACTTATACTTATTTTATTACCTTATCTCATTGTCAGAACAGATAACCAATGAGTTTCCACAAATGAAGTAAACCACAGAGTCCACATGAACATCAAAGTATATAGCACTCTTTTGAGATAATTTCTTCTTGAAGAAACTGTTTTAGGTACCTAGAGTCATGGAATATATGTTGTGTGTGTGTGTGTGTGTGGGGATAAGGTAATTAGATATTCCATTCTAAACCCATGAATAAGGAACACTTAAGTTGATTTTGCCCCCAGTACTTACACATGTGTGCAATGTAAGAGTTTATCAGGGAAATTGAGTTGGAGTATTAAGGGTTGCTGATGTATTTGCATCTGAATGAGAGGCTTGTTAACACAAATGAATGGATTTCTAAGGGTAGACTTTCTATGTAGCAACTTTTTGGCCAGAGGCACATTTCTGGCAGCTTGCCTGAGGAAAGAGAGCTTAATAGGAAATGGTAGTTAGAAAATAATGTTTATGCTTACTCATTTTCTCTTCAGCTACCTATATGCTAAGATATTGGTAGTTGAAAATTATGAGTTCTATAAATAAACAAACACCCAATAAACCTGAATGTTAATTTTTTTTTTACCAGGGAAAACATTGTTGATGCCGCTGGTAAAATATCTCACATCCAATATTTTAAATAATTAATGTTTCAAAGAGACCTTTGAAATACTTTGTGTGTTTTATCAGAATCAATCATTTACTAAGGGCATGAAACAGAAGTGAAAAGAAAAGCAAGGAAAGTGAGTCAGATAAGACAAGGCAAAGATATTTTTTGGCAGTAGGAATACTAACATCTAGCATTTACTGTGGCCTAGTATATGCCACACAATATAAACCCAATTAAAATTAGATCCCATTTTTTCCAGGCAATGAAACCAAAGCAAAGATAGATAAATGAATTTTCATTGGTTCATGGAACTGGGAATGGCCAGGCAGGGATCCAACAAAAGAACACAAATGCCTCCAGTAAGGATGAACCCTAGCTCTGAGAGTTTCCAGCAACTTGCAAGCTAAGGATAGTTTTCATGCCTTGAATGGCTTTTAAAAGTAAAGAAGAATATTAGATGCTTCACAACAATGTCTGAAATCCTATTTCCGATCCCCACCATCTTATGGAAACACAGCCACTTTCATTCATGATGCACCATTTATGGCAGCTTTTATGCTATATGAGCAGAATTTAGTTTTGACATAGAGTTTGGGGCTTGGGAAACATAAAATGTTTACCAGTTAGCTCTTTATTGAGAAAGGCTGTCCATTCCTGCTCTAGAGCACATGCTGCCAACATAAACAACATTATGTGGATCTTCAAATTTGCTTCTGAGGTGTTGAAGGACCTTGGCAAGGGCGAGTCAAATACAACAGGCTTCACCATAGTGTAAAGTAAGCGAGAACATCAGCATTCAATTTAAGGCTACTTTCAATTGAGATGCTTCCCATTTCAGTGCAGAGCCAAGCGTGAGACCTGTATGAAGATCTCTCTCTCTCTCTCTCTCTCTCTCTCTCTCTCTCTGAATTCTTCCTTTTCTCATCTTTATCCATTGATGTAAAGTACAATATTAAATTCTGCTCATATATACCAGAAGTGTTTGCCTTAGCTCCTTCATTGAAGCAAGAGTCCATAGGCAGTCCTTTATGCTTTGTTATGCAGGCTTTGTGTTCCTTTGCTAGTTTCAAATAGGATAAGAGATGAATCGTTCTGTAATCTGAAGACAGCCATCTACAAAGTAGTATATCTGGAAGCGATAGCTTGAATTTAATAGTTATCCAAAAAGCCTCTTTGCATGTTCCTTGGGGTCTAGCACAGGCACAGCTAAGCGTGGAATGGAAATGACTTTGCAAAACCTGCCATTATGAGAGTAAACCCAGGCAGTTGTAACAGATGTCCCATATACAGCAGTAAAGGTAGTCCACTGCCAGGTATATAAACATGTTGTAAATGAAGGCACTGCAACTCTTAATGCTGATGGTTGGCATGCAAGGAGTAAGTGAACAATTCATCAGCTGTCAATCTAACTTTCAAATTGTACTGTTCTTCTCTTGCTTTTCAGATTCTATAATGAATCACCTTTCCCACCAAGCTCCTGTGCAACTGCAGAAAGGCAATTAATAACTTCACTGTTTTTATTAGCATACATTCCTTCTCACTCCACAGTTTTGCATAGCAACTTACTTGATATTTATCTATTAAGTGCAGGAAGTTCATATGTATATGGAATTTCCTACTTTTTAAAATAAAGTAATTATTAAAATAAGTATGTGTGGCAGGGGGTAAGGTTGTCATGCACATGACACAGCACACTTGTAGAGGTCACAGGACAATGTTCCAGAGTAGCTTCTCACACCCCACCTTGTTTAGGCAGGGTCTCTGCTCTTTGTGCTTCTCCAATGCATACTCTAGCTATCTGAACCTGGATCTTTAAGTGGGTTCTGGGGATCACACTTTGCTTACATGGAGGTAAGATTGAAAACTGAACTTTTGACACTGTTGTATAGCATATATTTTCTTTACTTCTAAGAGCCATTTGAGCACTTTAATCCTCTGAGTTATCTCCTGGGACCTCAGTATTTTTCTGAGCATTTTAATTGGGGAGTGCACACTGATGCACCCTTTATAAATATCCACTTCATATTCAGTAACATATTGAACATTTTGTAAAATTTACTTTTTATTATTTTTAAATGTGTGTGTATGTATGTAGGCTTGTCCATATGAATGTGCGTTCCCAAAAAGAATGTGGATACTTAGAGGTGTCAGAAACCCTGGTAGTGAGAAAACTGACAGAGCTGCTAGGAATTGAACCAAGGTATTCTGTAAAAGCTTAACTGCTGAACCATTTCTCCAACCCAATACCTAATACAGACATTTTTATGCAAGATAACAACAATGTTTTTCTTTCAAAAGGCAAAAACAGTTTGGGTATAAAGCAAACAAAACAAATAGATGATTTAAGAATTCTCACTTTAAAAAAAATTTTTTTCTATATTCTTTGTTTACATTCTGAAGGCTTTCCCCTTTCCCAGTTCCCCCCTCACCATATGTCCCAAATGTCCTCTTCCCCCCCCCCACCCTCTGCCTATTCCCCGATCACCACCCCACCATTTCTCTGCTCTATTCTGGTACTCTCCTACAAAACTGGATCCAGTCCTTTCAGGACCAGGGTCCTCGACTTGCTAATTGTGCCTTGAGTATTCAGAGCTTCTGGGTTCATTAATATCCACTTATCAGTGATTGCATTTCATGTGTATTTTTTTGTGATTGAGTTAACTCACTTAGGATGATATTTTCCAGATTCTACATTGCATGAATTCATTATTTTTAATTGTTGAGTGGTATTCCATTGTATAAATATACCACATTTTCTGTATCCATTCTTCCTTTGAGGGACATCTGGGCTCCTTCCAGCTTCTGGCTATTATAAATAAGGCTGCTATGAACATAGTGAGATTCCACCTCACACCAGTCAGAATGGCTAAGATTAAAAACTCAAGAGACAACAGGTGCTGGTGAGGATGTTGAGAAAGAGGAACACTCCTACACTGTTGGTGGGATTGCAAGATGGTAAAACCGCTCTGGAAATCAGCGTGGCGGTTCCTCAGAAAATTGGGCATGACACTTCCAGAGGACCCTGTCATACCACTCCTGGGCATATACCCAGAAGAATTCTCACTTAACAAGAGGTATAAACAGAAAATTGTTTTGTTTGTTTGTTTGTTTGTTGGTTGGTTTTTGTTACCACTGCTTTTAGATATGGGATACCAAATGCCCTTTCCCAGAGGTTTCTGGTTGTAGTTTCAATATCAATCTTATGTGTACTTCAATGAGTATTCACTCACTACTTTTAATGTTTTTGGGAAATAGGTTATTAAAAGAGCAAAAAGGTGACAATCTATGATACTACTCTCACTGCCCCCTTTTTACGTCTGAAGAATTGAGATCCTTTAGTGAGTTAGAAGCACAGAAAGAAGATAAAGAAAACAGGGAATGTCTACCATTTAAATAACTACTGCTTTAACAGTTTTTGACAGATGTTAAATAGTTTTGACAAATGATTCAGTCATTGTAAGGATCTGTGCAGGAGTAAGGAGGAGCAGGAAAGAGCTGAAAGCAGCTCTGTGATCAAACTACACAGTGAACTGATACATGATTCCAATCTGCAGGCAAGACTATCCTTACATGTACAATAGTCCTATCAGTTCACTACTGTTATCATCTCAATGTTCTGTTGTCATTACTGTTGCATTAAGACAGAGGTTATACAGGTATCCCAGTCTGGCCTGGAATTTACAATTTTTCTGCTTCAGCTTCTGGAGTGCTAGAATTACAGGCAGCTACCATCATATTAAGCTAAACAAATACTATTTTCTTTCTTTCTGCAGTGTTGGCTATCAAAACTAGGGCCTTTCATACTTCCAATGCGCTACATCTCCAGCCCTTTTCTTCAGTATCTTGTATGTCCATTCTTATATACCCATGTACTCTGCACATGTGCACGTACTGCTAACATTTACTTTTATTTTCTCTTCTGTGACTTGCCAACTAACCCTTTATTGTTGTGTCTTTGAGTCCAATCGCTACCTATGTCATCCAAAGTAAAGACAAACTGATTGAAAGACAAGACAGTTTGAAGGAAAAACTGTTTAATTAAAGCTATCACTTGCAGGCATGCTCTCTTCTGGATGGATGTCTTCAGATAACAAAACAATCCATCCGGTTTGAAACTATCAGAGGGTCCCAAAGCCTGCATTACAAAGCACAAAGTGTTGCCTGGCTTCTTGCCTCAGGAAAAGACTTGAGGATAGACACTTGTGGAATACATGAGAACCATTTACCATTGTAATTTACATCAATGGAGCAAGATGGAAAAAGGAAGGATTTGCTGCAAGTCTTGGTATAAAAGTCAGATGAATTCACCTAATCCACTCTTCCTCCCTCTCTCCCTTCCTTTCTTCCATTCCTTCTTTCAAGAAAGAAATCAAGGCAATACTAATTAAGTCACTTAATATTTTAAAAATTTTACTTGGCACAAAGCGTTTCCAACTTCAAGTTTTCTAAAATTAAACCCTTCCAAATGTTCGAAAACACAGGACAATAAAACATAGGATGATTCCTTAGAGAAAACCTATAGTTGCACTTTAGTGAATAATAACTATGGATGCCATTGAATTATGGGAGTTGATTGGTTAAAAGAAAATGGCACAGAATTACAAAATTAGGCACAAAATACCTTAGAGATATAATCATGTTAAATTCTGTTATTTGTGTGTCTTTTAAAATGAAGTCATAGCTAATATTAATACCCCACTAAATACCCTACTAAACACCCCACTAAAACCTAGCAAAATCAGAGAAAATGTTGGCATTTAAAGCTCATCGTTCCTTAGAACATAACATCACAAATGCTGTAGGTTGAGATGTATATTTGACCTGCCTTGATTTTAATTCAAGAACTCCCATGGCTTCTCTCATACACTATGCGATGCAACAAATATCATATCTTATCCAGTTTCTGTTGTACCACTCCCATAAATATTTTTATACTGTATTAAAATGGATAAGTCTGTAGTCAGAGTTTTGAGGGGAAATATTATTTATTTAGGCAGGCTTTCCTACATGACTTCCTAAGTGCCTGTATTACACAGACATATGACATAATGCCTGATGCAAATGAGCAGTGTTTGTGTTTGTGGGGTGTGTGTGTGTGTGTGTGTGTGTGTGTGTGTGTGTTTGTGACTAACTAGAAGAGATTTACGATTTCAGACTGACTGTGACTGGCTCTTAAAACAGCTAGCTCTGGAGAGAGTGTGATAGCAAGCACGGCTTTAGCCATCAGTCCTTCAGTCTACTCCTCATGCAGTTGCTCACGAACTCTTCCAAGGTATCAGTTTAGAACCACTGGGCACTTATTCAGTGCATGATACTAGATCAAACACAGAAGGAACTGCCAAGGATCCTCCTAAGGTAATGTATGCTTGTTCCCTTGATGCAGGTCAGGTTGCAAGAGAATTTGCACTTAATAAAGAGCTTTGCTGGTTAAGCGGAGAAGAAATAAAATCTTCTTTAAAAAAAATCTCTGCTTATTTGATACATAATATGGCAAGGGAGAAAAATACTGCATATTAATAATTAATACTAGCCAACTTTCACATTATGCTTTAGGCATGGATCAAATACTTGTAGGAGTCAAGGGTCTAGTGAGGCAGTTGTTTTAGTAAGGTCCATATGCTGATAAATTGCCTCAGACAAATCTATCATAAAGGAGAACACTAGTGATTTGATTAAATAAGGTATTCAAGATTTTATCTGACTTGCCCACTGAACAGTAATATTTTTTACTATTTATAATTATTTCTCCTCTTCAAATAAAAAGCGGCATATACCAAAGGGTATAAGTGAAGATACCAAAAGCTCTTGTCAAAGATTTAGGTCAAGGTAATATTGGGTTCCTTTTATGATTTGTTCATCTAAACTCATCTCTAAAATCTTTGCATACTATCTGATCTCATTCAGGATGCTTTGTGTCCTATTTATAGCCTATATAAACAGAGGGAAATTGCAGCCCACAAAGAAATGATAAGGACCATTTTTCACTCAGAGCTTCCATGGCAGCTACTGATTTTTAGTATAGGGGAAATTTATCCCCATCCTTTCAAAGAAATACACTATGTGTGCTCTTATGGCATATGGTATTCTGGGTGTTTTTACAGTACTATGCCATTCTATGTTAGGGAAAAGAAGCAAAACAATAGATTGTGATTTCTTTAAAGGAATTACTCAACCCACAAAGCTTTAAAAGTATCACTGAGTTTGTTTTAGCAAGTAACCACTCATATTAACAGTGCTTTCAACAAAGAAGAGAGAATGTACTTAGGGAATCTTTTAATTTATGATATTTGGTGATATTTTAAAGTTTACCTTGAATTGAGAGCACAGTTAAAAAGAGGTAACTCCTACATCAGAATCAGTCCTGGAATAATTAAGATGCAGTGGATTGATTAATCATTTACTCACTTATAAGGTATAATTAAGATACTGGTACTCAAGTTATTCAAATATTGTTTCATCTAATTAGAATGATCGTAGCATATTCATTTGGAATAAAGAAAAAACAATATTATATTAACCTACCTATCAAATATTTCTATGAGGAAATACTATGTAAATAGAAGAAATATAGCCATGGGAGACTAGTATCCTGTTAGGTGTCTTTTCAAAGGTCTGTTTCCCAGGGTGCAGTAACAAGGAGAAAGTCTTCTTACTTAAAAGTTCCTTTTAAATGCCAAAAATCTGCAGTGGAATTCTTTTAAATGTCAAATAGCCTATAAATGATCAACCAGGGTAGGGTAGATTTTTAGCTTCATCCATAACTGAAAATGATTATGGAATAGTAGGATGTTCCTTCTCTACTGGAAAATTAGGATTTTTATTAGCTTGAACTATATGAAGTTGGCATTTTTATAGGTCAAAAGTGGTCAAACTGCAGCAATTTCATATGGTTTGAAATAAGATTTAGAAGCACAGTTAAGCAATTTAAACTACTATTAGCCCTGTAAGAAAAGACATCCAAACAACAGATAGGTGGGTGAATACATGTAGGATAAATCAGGACATAAAACGCAATTCTAAAACAGATCACTAGAAAAGTAGACTTCTAACCCTTCTTACAATCCACAACATAAACTCCATATTCTCAGTCTGCACAAGTAAATAATGTAACCACAATGACAAGATCACACAGAGATCCAAGCTTAGAACATCAGCTGTTTCTCTTTGGAATATTATGTTGATGATGAAGATGCTGCCCATTTTTGTTGAGGTTACTACTCTGTTTCTTTCCTTAAAGTTTAGGAACAATTTTGCAAGATCTGCCAGATTCGGCCCCTTTTCCTCAAGCCAGCATAGGGATACAAGACAGCTTATCTTGTCATTTTAATGAAACATCTTTGAGGTATGATTTCACTAGGGAGAGATTTAGAAATCAAAGCTTAAGCAGGGTTTGTGGAAATAAGTTAATGCAGTGCCGAGAAAAACACAATCTCCAGAACTCATTTTTTCCCCTCAGCAAGCATTAATGAATGTCAAACCTTTATAGATTAGTTAATATATTTAGAGATAGAGAATACTTGTTTATTTTTTCTGAAACTTAATTCAGCTAGTACTTCAGTGAGAATTGAATAAATAAATCCAATTATTATAGTGGTATTCCAAGGAAAATTCAGTAGCATTCGCAAAAAAGTCAAATTTATTTTTTCAACTATAGGCACACAAAATAATGACAGCTACTTTACTATTCCCAAGCATATCAATATGTCTGCCACGTTTCCACTTTCTTATTAATTGTAATTTTATTTTTGTGTGCTTGAATTTATCAGATAGGAGAATAAACCAACCAACTCAGTTCAACCAAACACCTAATTACATTTTTCATGCTCTTTGTCATTTTGGCGAGTCTCTTGTAAAAGAACGTCAGCATGACTTTTATTAATGTCAGAGAATGCATTTTTTCCTTTTGATAGAAGAAGAAAAGACCTTTCACATTCAGAATTCAATTTTTTCTCCTAACATTTCCAATGACACAAACATATGGTAAATAAAATTATTCTAATAAATATTAGAAGCAGTGGACCAGTGAGAGAGACTCTGTGCATGCTGTGAATATATCGAAAACAAAAGTGCATCTGAATTATGAAAATCATTGAACTTTTAAGAAATACTGAATAATTCAATAGTTTTTTATAAAAGGGAAAAATTGTAGACAATAATAATGATTAGTCAAGCTCTGTCTATATATCAGAGAGGGTTGGCAAACATGATGAAAAAATTTTCAAGTTTGACACAGTGAAATATACTAGTTACAAAAGTCTGCTTTAGCTGATGTGAGTAAATGCAGAGACCCACAGCTAAATTTTAGGCTGGGAGAAACCCCAAAGTGGAGATATCCATTGGCTCTTTCCTCTTTGAGTGCTTGAAACACTGTGTAAGAGAAGGAGAAAACAATTCAGGAACCAGAACAGTCAAGGACTCTAGGAGAACATGACCTATAGAATCAACTAAGCATGGACCATAGGGGCTTACAGAGACTGAAGCAGGAATCATATAGCCTGCATGGGCCTACATTTGTCCATGCTAGGTCTTCTGCAGATATGCTATGTTTGTTAGCTTGGTGTTTTAGTGAGACTCCTAACAGTGGAGATGGGGGTATCGCTGATCCTTTCACCTGCTCTTGGGACCCTTTACCTATAGCAGGGTTGCCTGTTCCAGCCTTGATATGAGGTTTTGTGCCTATCCTTACTTTATCTTGTTATGATATGCTAGGTTGATATCCCTGGTAGGGCTACTCTTTTCTGAAAGGAAAGGAGGAGGAGTGAATCTGGAGACGATGGGATGTGTGGGAAAACTGGATGAGTGGAAGGGATGGAAACTGCATGGGATGTATTGTTTGAGAGAATAAACAAAAAGTCTGCTTTCTGTTTTCTCACCAAGAGTACAGTTACAGTTGGGTTTAAAAATAAAACGTATTGACTGAAGGAAAGGAATAAGAGGCATGGAATGATTACACTAAAAAGAGAGAATAATGACTAAAATCAAGAAAAGTAGAACTTGTAAGAAAATGTAGTAAGTATGGTTTATGTTTCTCCAAATATTCCTTATTGTATAAGGACTATCTGTGTTTTACATTGTTGTCCTCCTGGGACATTTAGAATCATTATCCCCTCTGTCTTACAGAGTTATATAACTAGATCATCTGGAGCATTTCCTAATGTTTTACAGAAACCAAACCACAGAAAATCAATCCGAAGAATTGATGCTGTTCAGTGTGAGCTCCCTATCAAGCACATACCAAGAGACATGAGCCGATGTCACTGGCAGCATGGTTGGATTGTGTCTTCAAGAATTCCTGGATTGAAGTTGTGAGGTATTGAGGCTACAAACTTAAACCAACTGTAGTGTTTAGAAGAGAGCATTAGGGAAGCTTTAAAGCTTAAATAAAGTCACCAAAATCGAATTTCACCATTGATTCTTCATGGCTTTGTAAGGAAACCATACCAATCAGTACAGAATCTCCAGAAACAAAAGCCTAAATAAACTCCCTTTCATTAAATCTTACCCAGTCTGGGTTATTGTTTTATTAAAAACAGAAAACAGATGAAGAAACTATTTACAAAGGATGCATTGTAAACTTTCTGTCAATATAATAATACCTTAAGCCACTAGGGATTAAAAAAGAAAGGGGACTCTCATTGGTGAAGTATATGAGAAGTTCGAAGCCATTTGTTGTGAGTATGTAAAGTATTCATCAGAATAAAATGTTCAAACCTACTTTAGGAGAGATGAAAACTATTTCATAATATATCCAAAGAGGGCTGAAAAAGATTATTTTTTGACAGAAGTTCTCATGGGAAAAGCTCTCTCTTTTTATTTGCTACAGAGATCTGCTAGAATTGATAGAAAAAGAGATTTTTTTTTAAATAATAAAAGGGTTCCTTACAGGAAGAGCCTTTTTAAGAAGTGGGGTTTTGTGAAAAGACTCTCACTTTGATTTAAGTCAAAGCAATATTCATTTTGTTTTATGAGCAAGGTGTGCAGATCTTGCTTCTTTAGGTTATTCTATTACTTATGCTTTATGCCTGCAAACTGCACATCAGTGACAATGGACATTTGTGTAATCACACAAAGGCCCATGTTCCTGACAGCTCTGAACATAGTACTTTGCTGAGGCCATCTTGAGATAGTTGAAATTTTTTAACAAATTATGTAGGCAATTATGGCAAAACAATTTGTAGCATAAGAATGTGTCATGATTGTCCATTTTCCACAAATTTCCTTTCACATTTGAAAAGGATTATAAAGCCTTCCAGATGATGTAGTACTTATGATTTCTGATAATTTAATGATATTTTCTTTTCTTTTACATTTATAAATCATATCAAGCAAGAATGTCTGCCTAGTTAAGTCACTTCTCTGAGAGGCTACATAACTTTCTTAATGCAATCAAGTGTGATTCAGTAAGAGAATGGTCTCAGTGACCCTATTCCTTGTCACTGAAAAGAGACACTTGCTTGTTAAAAATATATATGAAAGAGTCCAATTAAGAGTGAATAAAAAACATGAAAGTACACATACATAATCATAGAAAAAGTATGGTGATAACCAGTATTAGGTAAACTTCTTCAGTAGCTGCACTTCTGAACAGTTGTATAATTCATTATCTACCTCCTATTCATTACAAAGAAATTTTATTTTAATATACAAGAGGAAATGTATAAGAAATTCCTCTGCAATTCATTTTTTCAAACCCGATCAACCCATATACATACATATAAAGTGTAAATCAGTTGACTGACTTCATTTGGCATATTGTGGTTTTAAAAACACCACTATATGTATCAGTGAGAGGCATATTGAATAACACAAAGACGTCTGGGTTCCCTGAAACATGCACTGTATCAAGAGTATCTTTTCCTTTTGTTACAGGAAGTTTCTTGATTCTGATTGATCCTGTCACAGCTAGTAGATTAAAAAAATACAGAGTCACAAAGCAGGGAGAAAAAGGGTCCCTTGCAAATACATAATGAAATCATGACTTGATACAAAAACATAATTAAAAACAATTTCAAGCATTAGCAATCTAGGATAGAATTAGCAATATAGGATAGACAAGAGATAACTGTTCCTCTCTCCTCTATTTTTCAACATTAAAAAGCAAATGCTCCATGTGACGCTGCTTCTGCACAGTTGTCAACCTATAAAATGGATCATGTGTCACTGGATTCTTGCATTCTAAAATTTGAGTTGCATCAGAATCACCAGAAGAGCTTGCTAACTGATGCCTAGCTATCTTCATTTCTGGTTTCTTATTCATCATTAATTCAGAAACTTGACACTTATAACAAATTCTCAAGCCATGTTTAAACTACTGATCTAGGAGCTGTACTTTCTGAACTAGTTTCTTAGCATAATTCTAAGACAAGATTTCAACGTGCTAATATCTACAGCAACAGAAGGCATTATGAAATGAACAAATGGAAAGACTGATTGTTACTATAAGGTTACTGAGAATGAGAAAGCTTTCCAAAGCCCTAAAGAATCCTAAGTGTGTGTGTGTGTGTGTGTGTGTGTGTGTGTGTGTGAAACCCAAAGGCCCATGTTTGGTGTCTTCCTCTATTGTTCTCTACCTCACTTTGGAAAAAGGCTCCCTCACTAAATGTGGACCTCACAGATTGGCTAGACAGTGGGATTCTCCTGACTCCACTCCAAGCATATTTCTATTAACCTCCTAGGAAATTAGTAGTTATTAGTTTATTGCTGAATTCGACATTCAGGCATGACCTAAATATACTAAAGAACTAGAAGTATATTGTGACATATGGGGTATTACATTTCTAGGAAAATTTTGGATTAACTGAATATTCTTTAGAAATGGAATGAAATAGAGAGAGAGAGAGAGAAAAAAAAACTGCTTCCCCTACAGTGTCTAATATAATTGTGAAAACACAGAGCGGAGGGAAATGTAAGAGAACACAAAGAGATTATTTAATTCATCTCAAATAGAAACAGAATTGCTGAGGCAGTTCTCACCACCTTATTTATATATCGGCTTGCTCACAAATCATGATGTCACCTACCAGGCAGCAATGCATCAGCAGGTGTGTGACAGTCTAACAATGCTGAAGACAGAGGGAGAGCCACACAGCAGAATGATGAAAAGGCATCATCAAGTCATAAAATCCGCACGGCTTTACAGATAAATATTACATAAAAGAATTACATGAAAATCCAGAGCTTGCCTCAGAAACTCCCTACCACCGAGAAGTAATGCTCATAACAAAGGCCTTAAATTTGATAAACTAAACGTTGGCACTTCTTGAATATCAAAGATTTAATTTACAGATGGTCAACTTCTAAAGTCAGAAATCCTTTCCCTACCACATTTGTGAGATGACAACAACAGCAACAACGACAAAGTAGAGTCCGCAAAACCCAATTGGGGTTTTTCCACTTAAACGATATGACCTATTACCACCAGACATGGATGGTGCCACAGAAAGTTCTGCAGCTTCCAGTTTTACAATGGTACCTATGCAATCAATTAGCCCTTAGTATCTGTGTACTTATTTATTTGAAGTAAGGTTATATGTAACCAGGGCTGGCCTTCAAGTCACTACACAGCTTAGGAAGAGCATGCCTACCGATTATACACTCTCTACCTTCCAAGTCCTGGGATTACAGGTATGAACCACAATGCCTGCTTTTGTTGTTAGTTTTTTTTTTTTTTTTTTTTAAGATTTTTTTGAGACAAGATTTCACTCTGTAGACCAGCCTGGCCTCCAACTCAGAGATCCATCTCCTTTCTGCCTCCTAAGTACTGGCTTTAAAGGCATGCGGTACCACATCAGGCTGGTTTCTACATCCTTCAATTATGCTATTGATCATTGAAATTTTGAGTACTCAATATTTTTTCATAAGGTTATATTTCTTATATATAAGTATTTCCTTCACTTTTCTTGGGTGTTCAAATAAGAGACAGGATGAAGATAGCTAGGCTGGAAATTTCAAAGACAGTCCCTTCTACTACTATTTCCAAAAGTTAGGACAGACACATTCCTCCGGGGCTCTCATTTATTGTTATGGTTACTCAAGTGAAAATGGATATTTTCAACACGCTTTAGTCACAGGAGTTTAGAGGATTACTTAAAAATACAGGTTACATGTACTGTGGGCATATGGACTGTGGTTACATTTAAAGATTAATACAACTGTGGTTCATCTTTACAGGCATCTCTATAGTCCCAGTGTCAATTTCCCCTTGAAATATAATCAGATAGTCCTTAAAGCATAGCTATATTGACTAAGAAAAAGGAAAAGAGATGCAGGAACAGTATACCAAGACCTAATAACATAATGGATTCTGCTTTCAATGGATAGAGTTCTGCCTTGAAACCAGTTACCTCAAATAAGCAAAGCTTGTTTTTAAAACACTAGGGAAGACACAGGGGAAGCAGTTTCATATACCAGACCTCAGTTCAGTAGAAAGAGGTCGGTTAAGTACTATGTCCTGAGACATACACCTTTCATTTTCAATTGTTTTCAAATAAAAAGAGAGAAATTCCCTTTTCAAGTTGAATTGTTTAAATGCACCTACAGCTACTCGTGTCTAGCAAAGGCTAGGCAAGCTCTCCCTACTGATGCATTTCAAAAAAGGTTCAATTGGCAAACGAAAGCAAGTGCAAAGGGTTTTTGACAAAAAGAGGACTAGAGGGAACACATTTTCCTTTCACGGATATACTGTTCTAGAAAATCAGACAAGGTAGCAAGTCAACCAAGAATATATAAGACACCGCTGAAAGGAACAAGGAATATGAACAATTTCAAACCTGCAGCTGCATAGGATTTTTACCGTAAACGTTCAGGTAAGGATCATGTTATAATAATAATGGCCTAGGCAGTCAACCAAAGCCACATGTTTTACCTTACACCTCACAGCACAGCCTAATCCAGCACTCTTTGAAAATGTAATTGTCTTAATCCATAGAAGTACACAAATCTGAAATAAACTGTCCTGGATCCTGTCCAATCATCAACATGGTTTATTTTAGACCTACAAGTATCCAGGGCTCAGGAAACAGCACAAGCTAAATAAAGTTCAGCAGCTCCGGAATAATCATTTTGATGAAGAGAGGGTCATTTTTTAAAGCAATGTACACTTAATGTAGATTCTAGAACTGGTTCTAACAAATAAAAGTATTCTATCATGCATAATGAATTGCACATTTAAAAGGATAATATTTTTTCAATTCTCAAATGAATTATATGATCACCTAGGCTTTTTACTAAGTAGCATATGAAACTTACAATTGATTCAGATGACAGATGTTATAAGCTTAGGTTTTAATGTATTTTTTAAATATCATTGTAAAACTATAACATGTTTTTATTTCATAATTTCCCGGTAACTAGTTAAGATATTTTTTACTTTATTGATAATCCATATGTGAAGGGAATAACTGGTGACTAAGAATTGGACATCAGAGAACTTTTTAAATATATACACTATATATGTGAAATGACATTAAATTTACATGTTAAATATTCTATATGATCTATGAGAATATACATATCAATATACATTTAGGCCTGCATGCCTGAGTCATTGCTTTTTATAGCAGAGATGCACATAGAATGGCTGGTAGTTAATAACTCTTCAACTAGGAAAATGGTACTGGTTTGTAAGAACGACTATGATTAGGGTGCATTGCTCTGCTCAGTATACTCTGGGATCTCAATAAAAAATTGTGGAATTAAAGGAAACATTGAAAAGTTTTCATCTGGAATAATCCTTTTGGATATTTAATACAATAGTAGATTTTGTCCTTTCTGAAGGCCAAAGTCTCAAGGAAAGAGTTTGGGTGAAACAAATGTATTTTTTTTAAAGGCATTATTAGAGACCCGAATGGGTTCAGTGCAGTTTGCTGGTTCTCTGAATCGGTTAGGTGTAATTACTGACATGAATCCAAATGCATTCGACTGAGAAGAGAGCCAAATTAACCACAATGTGGGTATATAACAGCTGTTATTCATTTACTACTTTTCTACAATAAGAACGAAACTATTAAAATATGGAGCAAACATATATCTCTAATAAATGATTAGGACACCTACACTATGCTTTGGCCATTTCTTATGTATCAAATTTTATTGTTTTTACCCACCCGCTTCAATATTCTTACAGTTTTCTTCCTAGTAAAGACACATAAGGCATACATAGCAACACACATATACTGTAAAGTAAAGCCAAATTTGTAATTGCCAACTTAACACCATCTCCTATATAGGACTGATGAAATCTTGCTAAATGCTCAGCACATGAAGATAGCTCTTACAGTTTTTATGAATCTGAGATTCTGCATTTAGAATGTAAGAAAGCTTAATGAGACCTAAGTAAATTACCTATCTTGTTTCACATATTTATTTTTGTCTTCCCATTTAAAAGAATATTTTTAGTAGATGTAGAAACTTGTTTTCTGCTGGAGCTGGTAGAATGAGAGTTTAGTGCTTATTTCCACTGAACTGATACCATGGCTGCAATTACTGTGGTATGAGCTCAGAAAAAATAATCATGGATATTAAGTGGCTAAAATGTACTATAGGAAGAAATACTTAGAATCGTATAATCTAGAGTATATCCTGGAAGTAGTTTAGCTTGTGTATACTCTCCTATATTTATGTGGTCACTAATATTCTTAACAATGGCTCAATAGAGACTATAATAAGATCCCAGTTACCTATCATTAAGTGTATATCATGTGTTATTTGCCCCAAATTATATTTGACTACAATATAGTGTACATTTTTACTTGTGTAAGGAGATCTGTGGAGTGAGATGAGGATCATGTACTGATAAGAGTTTAGAAAGACAATGCATGATGAAGACTCGTGTGCACATGGCCTTTCTGTAAGTCATAAAAACCAGATTAAGCCAAACATTCCCCATTCTAGATGAGCAATTTAAGAGTTGTCAATAGTCACCTTCATATATTCACTGAAACTAATTTTATTATTCATTTATTATTAAATCATTGTTCAATATCAATTGTTTTCTAGGCAAGTGCTCAGAGATTTGCATATGTCCTCTCATTTACTTCATATGAGAAGCCCATGAAATAGAAGCCATTACTTTCACTGTCTTTTAGATGAGGAAGCTGAGGTTCAGTAAGGTTAGGTGAACTCTCAAGGCTACACTGCATATGGAACGTTCATGTTTGTCTAGCTTCAATAATAGGGAAGTAAACTCATTTCAATTGCAGGTTAAGTCAATGATGAGAAATCTGTATGAAATCACATGTCATTAAGAGGTTAATCATTAGGTTATTAGTGATTCCTACAGTGGGAATAACTTTTTGCATTTCAACATGTTAACTGTTTTAATCTAAAATTTCAAAAAGAAAACTTTATCAAATGAATGATACTAACATGGCATGCATAATGTTTTCTTAAATTTTTTTCATTAAAAACATACAGTCCAATGCCAAGGACATGGCTTAGTAGGTAAGAGTGCTTCCTGTATGAGCATGAGGAACACAGATCAAATCCCCAGCACCCATATTGAAAATGAAACAGCCAGGCATGGCTGGCATGCAACTGTAACCCCCATGCTGTCTAAGGGGAAGACAGTACAATTGCTGGGGACTGATGGCTGCAAACCTATCTCCAGGCTTAGGATTCCCTGTCTAAAGGGAAAAAGGTGGAGGGTGACAGCAGTACAGTCAATATTTTCCACTAGACTCCACTGGCTCATGGATGTGCTCATGGTATACACACCTTAGAGTGTTAAAAACTCCAAACCTGTACAAAATTTACTGTATTGAACAATTTTGAGAAAGCAACCCCCAAGTATCCATTGAAAAATTCCAACCTAGAGAACAAAGAGAAAACACTGATTTTGAACAAATATAGAATCCCTTACACGTTTTGGTAATATAGGGAATAAGGTAGTTTAAATAAGAAGGGCATCATCCAGATTTTCCTCATGTCTTCAAAGAGAAGGCTTTTTACCAAGTATGTGAACTCACTTAACACTGCATTAACATGTAGGAAACATTCATTAGCATATGTAAAATATGCAAAAATGGTGGTATGTATTACTTCAGTAATTTATATTAACAGAGATGCTTAAATACTACTTGAATCAGTTCCATCATTTGTGGTATTTTGCATCTGTAATTTGGGTTATTATCATTTAAGATGTAGACTCTGACAGCAGGAAACAAAGTACTAACCTATCCTCATTTAAGAAAAATGTATGATAAATCATATTTATTCACTTGGGTGATATTTTTGTTTTCTGAGTTAAGAAACTCTTTCTAGTTTCAGACTACCTTAACTTGAGATCGTCTTTGCCTCTGCTTCACAAGTGTGACACCTTGCCCAAGTCAAGATATAATTATCTTGAATCTTATAAATATATTGCTATCAATTGTTTTTTCTAGAAATTACTACTTTGTTAAGTAGAGTGGAAGTTTATTATAAAAAAGGTTTCATATAAATCTACAAACAGGTTTTTAGAGAGGGGGATGGAGATGGCCAACAAACTGAAGGACTGTAGAGAGAATATATTATGTCTGTATGGATGTGTGTCTATATATAGGAAATCTGATAGCCTATGGCTTAGGCAGGAAATAGAAGGTGAGGCATCTAGGAGGCAGAGAGAATTCTGGAATAGAGCCAGAAAGGAAGATGTACCTGGGAAGACAAGAGGAGATGGACACATGGTACCTGAGCACAGGTAACCAGTCACATGGCAAAATGTAGATTAAAATAAATAGGTTATCTTAAGTTATGATTCTAGTAAGAGAAGAGCCTAGCTATATGGCCAAGGTATTTGTAAATATACTTTGAGTGAGTCTTATTTCTGGGAGCATGGGGCTGGAAGATAGAACAGGCCCTGACATCTACAAAGGATAGTAGTACATGATCTAGGTTACGACAGACTTCCTAGAGAGTGTGCCTGTATATAGCATTAACATGCTAAGGTATATGCATCAAAACTTGCTACTCTACTCTATGAAGACTGATTTAGCCTCATTCCTTATCATTGTAATAGAAGGAACAGATAATTCTAATTTCCATATGATATTCTATAAGGAATAACAAAACCATTCCTGATTAAATAATATTTGATCAGAATCACAGCTGTAGTTTGCAATGTAAAAACATCAATTTTTTATGTATTCTTTTCCTATTGCTTTATGCAAGTCATTGCAGGTAATTTGCTGACTTCCATAAACATGAAAAGAAAGAGATTTATTTACAAATATTTGGTAAGCTTTCTTTCTCTCCCCACATAACTAATTAATGATTTTAATGGTTCCTAAGTTAATTATCATCTATATCAACATAAGCACAGGTTGGAGAATGTAGATTATTCCCAGCACTTTATGTAGTTCATATACTGTGCACACACATTTTCGAGCACATTTATTGATTTAGCATAATTTTTGCTGCATGTAAATTAGCTTTCTTCATTTTACATTCAAATAAATACTATATTACTGTGCATGCTCTAATTATGATTATTTGGGAAATGGTGCAATAAATGTTAGTTGGATGAATGAAATAACCTAATATGCTAAAAGACATCAATATATAATTACCTATTGGTAAAACCGTGCAGTTCTGAAAAAAAATAATCCTCTTGCTCTCTGGCAACTCACACTGTCTGTCTTCATTCCTTCATGGAATTTTCCCTTCCTGCTAGTACCTTCTTAAACTGCCACTGGTTTAAAAACCTTTGAAGAAAGAATCAGCTGCCAGTTAACTCCTTTTTCTTCACCTTTCACTGTTCTTTCCCAGCTATGTCCTTCTCGTAGTCACCTCTTCTTTCTTGTGCTTCAGGTTTACTACCTCAGCAATCCCTGAAAGAATTCCTTCAATAACCTGGGCTCTCCTCCCTCATCATGCCACAACTCTTGTGACTCACTTCCAAGGACTTTAGTAGATTGGCTCTATCTTCTCTTTCCCCTAGTTCTCCAAACCCAACCTTTTTCCTAACCACGGTAATAGCAGAAAATATTGACTTAGCATGAAAGCGCTAGAGATTGAGAATATGTTAAAAGACATCATTATGTATTAGGTGTGTATGCTCAAGTACAAACTGTTCCCACCTCACAGTTAGTACTCGCAATAGAGAAAAAATTACTGATATATTTTTATATTATATGAATAATTGTTCATATTCTAAATGAAGAAAGTCAGACACAGAAAGACTCAACACACTGACAGAGATTAGAGGTAAGGAAATGATGGAGGCAGAACTTGAATTCAGGACTTCATACTCTTCATCCTTTTGTTCTATCCATTAAACATAGCTTACCTGAGGCCTGTTACAAGATGTGCTGATGTGTAACTCTGGTGATGCTATTTATCAAAATTTGACCTATTTTTCAATGAGTAGACCAAATAATATGCACAGAGACTACTCTTAGCCTTCTCCATGAAGAGTTGACATTTTACCAAACTAAATTGATTTTTCCCTTTGGATAGGCCTACAAAGCAAATGATTTTTACCATGTATTGGCACACAATTTACTAGTTGCTGGTTCAGCTTTATTAAATCTCTGACAAAACTAAAATGTCTTGAAGGTGAGAACGATTTCTTGAGCATTTTCTGTATTCTTTAATGAGAGTGTTACTATACTTAATTATCTCCTTTAATCTTTTTGAAAACTACACAAGATAAATGTCATTGTCCTACATTACAGCTGAAGGAACTGAAGCATGAATGGATACAGGAGAAGGACCAATGTATAAACCTAGGTGGCAGAGCTAAAATAACTCTTTTAACACAGCAATCACTTTTTAATCACACTCACAAATTATGGCCTCCTTAGCATGAAATAACTAGTTTCTCATTTACAGTAAAAATATGGTTTCCTGTTATCACTTTTGCCTTTTGATCCATAGGTTTTTAAAACCTGAGATTTGATACATGACATTTTAATGGTTTTATCTTGAATATTAGCATTTATTTGCTTGGCTTTTGTTATATCTTTATTTCTGAACTCAGTTGATTATACCTAGATTTCAGATATAATCTTTTATATTGTAATTATTCTGCTATTTTAGAATAATTAAATCACAATATGTTTCTCTATCATAAGAGTATATATTTTTGCCAGGCAGATAATTATGTTTCATTGTTGTTATCTAGTAGTTTTATGAGTTCATGGAAGGTTTTTCTATAATAGTTTGCCATTTTCTTAAGTTGATACAAACTAGAAACTTAACAAGTACATGTAGTTTTAGTTAAAATTTAAAAGATTTTTAGTTATTATTAATTTTGTGATACTGGAAATAAAACATGGGGCTTGCATGTGGGAGACAAGGATTTGGCTATATCTTCTGTTCCTCAGTGTTTATTTTTACTGTATACATTTACAGGGTACAGTGTGATAATTAGACACACACACACACAATTCTTAATGATCTTTCAGGGATGGCTTTTTGTAACTTAGACTGAGGTATGAACACAGTCCTCATGTAAAATACTATTGAAGTGTATAATAACAATAACAATAACACATTTTTATATACAGCCACAAGTTAGATTGCCAATATTGAAGCCTAACATTTGCTTGATCACATGTAGTAACAGTTTTTAAGAGATAAATATTATTCATTTTCTTTTCAAAATTACATGTATGTCTTAGTGTTGATTGGTACAGTCTCCAGGGAGATATCAGAAGGGGGCATCTCATTGGAGCTGGAATTCTAAGTGGTTATGAACTGCCTGGTGTGGGTTCCCTTAAAGATTCCCTTAAGATTTCCCTTAAAGATTCCCTTAAGATTTCTTTCCAAGGCATTTGAAAACTGAACATATTCAAATGATATGACCCACTGTAACTCTCACAACCAAATCTGCTTTACAAATGAATTTTCTTCCTTTGTGAATGAATATATTCCCTTCTGTAGAGCGCTCACCCTCAATTCCTACATGTAAGCAATCACCAGAAACTGTCAACTCAACTTTTTGACACTTTTCTTGTGATGCTTAATTTTATATGTCAACTTGACTGAGCAACATTGCCTAGAAATCTGGTCAACTATTCTCCTTGTTTCAGTGAGGCTATTTTTGGAAGATGCTAACTTTCAAATTGATAGACTTGAATAAAGCACATTGAATTTTCTTTTGAGAATGTATCTTACCCATCAGCTGAAGACTCTACTAATACAAAAAGACTAATTTTACTCAAGCAGGAGGAAGAACAGACTCAGATGTGGCTGTCCCCTGGGTTCTAGCCTGTGGACCTTGTAAATTATGGACTTGCCAGTTTCAATAAGCACATGGGCTAATACCTTAAAATAAGTCTGTCTTGGAACATAGAAAATACTACTGAACAGTTGCTATTAATGTTGATTGATAGAGGCAAAGATAAGTGTAAAAATTCTGGAGTTACATGACTTCTATTCTCTCAGTGCTAAATATCTCTTTGTGTACCCTCTTTGCCAAATTCCTTAAATTGTATGACCTTCTGTTTCTTTTCCAAACAATGAAATAATTAGTGTTCACTGCATAGAGATCAAAAAACTGATTTTATGCTTATCTTAGAATGTACTAAAGCTTAGAATGGTGTTTGCTATCTGGTCAATATTCTAAAAGTGCTTGAAGTTTTTATCATTTCTAAATATGGCAGGAAGTACTCCAATATCAAGCATACTACTTTGTATCTTTATCAGATTTGGGTTTGCTTGTGTTTTAACTTAATTCTCTGGACCTCTGAGTGCTGAAGAGAGGAGAGAAGGTATTCCATTTCTCTCTGCAGTAAAAATTACTTAAAGAAAACTGTCATGCCTTCCATTCTTCATCTTTCGGTGCAAACACCTGAGTACTAATCATGTTTCCTTCTTTCTGTCTGTCCCCTCATCAGCCCATTTGTTTTGAGATAAAGTGTAATTCATTCTGTAACTCAGTGTGGCTTTACATTTGTGATCTCCCTGTTTCTACTTCCTTAGTGTTGTCAATATAGATCTACGCATTCATTCTGAGAATTTTGCCCTCTCTTTTTCAACATCTAACAAAAAGAAAAATCTTTCTCTTACATTCTTGTTAGCTTAGAGAACATTTAGTGGATACTACTGTGAATGCACCAGGACTGCCTACTTAGCCTCCCAGCTGAGTCAGATGCTTGGCAGTCCTTGTTTTTCCAACTGGTAATAGCGCTGTCAATATCTATTAGGACTTGGAATGTTCACGCCCCCAGGGAGGACTGTTGTTACAGCACTGACAATAGATACATGCCAACAAAGTGAAGTTAAGGTCTGACCCTCATCCCCTCAGACCAACTTTCACTTCTCATCTCACTCTCTTCTTCTTCAATGATGGCCTTCTCTAGAACACGCTATCATAACAAATAAATAAAAAACAAGATTCAACCATAAAGCATCTCATACTGATTACCCATAATTTAGTGTTTAGTGTAAACTGATCAGAAATAAAAATAGTTTCATGAGGAAAATGTAACTGGGAAAAAAAAAGTAAGAATAGTATGAGTTTTCTTCCAGGAATAAAATCAGTTTATAATTAAACAGTTTTTAAAAATTAAATTACTTTATACTTTACCTACCATTATAGAATTCAATTGTAGTTATGGGGGGACTAAAGTAGAGTCTATGGAAATGCCCATTCTCCTCCACTCAGCAATATGCCCAAGGACCTTTGATATTCATCAATATATTACAATACATACTAATTTTAAGATAGAGTGTAACTAAGCTGTACCAAATGGTTTAGATACAGAAATCTTCATGGCTCAAAAGCCTATGCGGTCACAGCATATGCAAAGCATTGGAAATGGTTTTGTACCTTTGTTTATATCAATAAGTTGTTTCTTCTTCTTCTGGCGTTCCAGCTTCTCTTGTTCAGCTTTCTCTTTTGCAAGCTTTGCCCTCCTGCTCTTCTCTTCTATTTCCTTTCTCTTGTAGTTTTCTTTCAGTGCTTCCTAAAGACAAAAATAAAATTAAAAAATTTATGTTTATTCCTACACAGTATATAATAGAGAATGTGCATTCTTTAAAACTTCTATAATTAAGCCATGACAGGAAATTTTCATAACAGCCTCAGAGGGTGGGCATATACTGTTTGTTGACAGAGACAAATAGTTACACTTAAGACATCTCTTGTGGAAAAAAAATATTTGAAATAATCTTTTCAGTTCTCATTATGTGTTGTGGCAGGAAAACAGGGTTATCTATGTTATAGGCATAACAATGAAATTACTTGCTTTATTGTTAAAAATGAGCTACTTTTGATATACAAGCAAACTAAGTATTTCATCATTTATTGAACGCTTTCCTGTTATGTGCAAAATGAGTTAAAAAAAATCTACCTTATAGGATATTTGTGAAGAGAAATGAGTTGTGCACTTGAAGTTCTTCCAGCAGAACCTAATACATTATAATCAAGGTATTTTTGTCTATGATGTGGAGGTGGTTGTGTTGCCGGAGGAATGATTACATCTAATGACTCAGGACGTGAAACAATCACCTGCAAGGTTTAGAGCTTTTTATATGCTGAAATTGTTGGAAATGATGAAACAGATTTCCAGCTCTTTGATATTTATGGAATTCCAGTGAATGAATCCTGAACACAAGAGCTGAAAAACTTGCAGCAAAGTGATCAGATGAAATAATGTCAACCTCTTTGGAGTTCAGAGAAGTCACTATTTAAAAGTCACATCAACTACCAGTTCATGCCTTCATGTTCTGTTTCTCTTGATTATGATTGATAGATATACTACATAGCATGGAAATAACTTTTTATAGTTTTCCTAAAATTATAAAAAATAAGATAAGGAAAACCCCAAGAATAAGAATACATTTACAAGATTTTTTTTTGTCTTGAGAGTTTCAGTCTATACTGAAATATTTTTTCTTCATGTTAAAGGGAATAATAGTGCAAAATCCTCTTGCAAACCCCTCTGAACAAATTTCCTGGCTTGAAAGGATTGCTTTCCTACTATAAAATCTAACTGATTTTACATCTCTGACACCTATTACCTTAGTTAGGCAAAATACTCCTCACATTAGGCTCTGATCATACAACTATCTGGATACTGTAGACAGATTCAAGGATTTCTTCTACAACCATTTTGGCTAGACTGATGATGATGATGATGATGATGATGATGATGATGATGATGTAGAGCTTGGCCTATGCATTGGAGGGTGTTTGATGGCATTTTTTTTTTTTGCCTCCGGCCACTAGATGCAATTAGCATCTTTTACAATGTGGCAAATCAAATCAGTCTCTTGAGTCGACCATATGTCACCTGAAGGGCAAACATCCCCAGATTGAGGTTTCAGGAAGAAAATTCTGAAAACAAGTGACCAGGGAGTATTATTTAAGCCTTAGATACGTACACATAAAAACTCTTCTAAGACTAAAGGAGTATCTTTATGGGAATATCAGAATTAGAGAAAGAAAGATCTTAAGTGCTGGAAGATATGAAGAAGGCCTGTGAAAGCCTGTCTTCTGGGTTTCCAGGGCTGCGGCCACCAGTGGGTTACTCAGACACCAGTGAACAGCTTGACATTCATCCTCTCACAAGCAGCTCTACTTAATCCAACGTGGTAAGGAGGCAAAAACAAAATCAAAGAAAGTCAAAAGCATAAAGTGGAAGAGGGTCTTGATGTGAAGTGTGGGAGCTGGTGGGGGGGGGCTAAGGAGGCTGAGAGAAGTCAGAGGCATGAGCGTGACTAGGATGTATTATAATCATGTATGAAATTGTGAAAAGATGAATAAGAATTGCAAAGCACCAAGTGCTGACTCTGAATCAGGTTGCCATTTCTAAACATAGGAACTTCTAAATGATTTTAGAGTATTTACCCAGGGTCAGGTATTTATGTAATTTTAATTTCTAGTGTTTATTGTTTTCTTAAAGGATGAGGGAGAGGACAATGTCAATGTGGCATCAAGAGCACAGGGAACATTACAAATAAAATAGGACTTAATCAAGCTTTAAAAAAATTGTGCATCATTTTTTTTGGCACTATTGGTACAGAGGTAGGTCTTCTTGCTGGACACAAGGCTAATAAAGTAATTATTAATTGATTGATTGATTGGTTGGTTAATAAGAAAATGGCACAACAAGATAATGAAGAGAAGCCCTGAGAATGGAAGAAAATATATGAAAACAACATATTGGAAAACAGCATTAAAGCACTGAAGGAAAAATACAACCCAAAAAAGATGGTAAAAGATTTTAGGATCTGTCAAGTTATACCTCAGTACAAATGAATATATAAAAAGTCCAGGAAGTATAAATTGGCTTTTAAAAAGGAAGATAACAATACAAAAGATATTATCTATTTGACCACAAGGTAAAGTTGTATGATTTCTGGTAACTTACACGAAAAGAGAAGAAGCAGGTCAGCATTTGTGTATATTGTTGTTATTGTTAATATTATTATTATTTCATTATTGGCCCAATATTTCATGGGCTAAGCAGTCACCAAGATCCACATAGACTCTGATACTGTCACTCTAGTGAGCTACTGCAACTGGAGACTACTGTTTTGAGCAGGCTTCACAACAAACTTATTCAGATGGAGAAATAGCCTGGTTACTTTTGTTTGTCATTCTTCTTGTAACTCCTTCCTTCTTTCCTGTTTAGTATGTTTCTGTGTGCACATACATGTGTGTGTGTATGTGTGTGTGTGTGTGTGTGAGAGAGAGAGAGAGAGAGAGAGAGAGAGAGAGAGAGGGAGGGAGGGAGGGAGGGAGGGAGGGAGGGAGAGAGAGAGAGAGAGAGAGAGAGAGAGAGAGAGAGAGAGAGAGAGAGAGAGAGATTCCTGTATAACAGTAACACAGGCTGGCCTTGAACTTCATATGTCACAGCAGAAGACTTTGAACTTGTGATCATTCAGTAGCTCATTTCCTGAGCACTACATGTTGGGATTGCATGCATAGACAGCCTACTTCAGTTCAGACTGATGAAGGTGACATGTTCAAAGCCACACAGATGCTTAACTACTAGAACAGACATCCTCAACCATGTTGATGTACACTACACCCAAGAGGAAGTGTTAAGAACATTATAGAATACTAGGTTGGCTACATTTCAATTTCAGATTAACCATAAATAGTTTATAAATCTATGTATATTCTATACAATATTTAGAACACATTTTTACCAAAGAAAAGATAAAAATCTGAGCATACACTGATACTCTTAGTACTTACCTAAAATTCAAGTTTTACTGGATAGCTTGTATCTTATGGATATATGTATGTATATGAGTATTTCTTATTTTTCTTCTTTTGATTTATGACAAAAGTTTTTATATGTAGCTCAGGCTAGAATTCACTGTAAAGCCTAGACTATGTTTGATCCTATGATCCTCATGATTCACCTCCCAAAGTGTCAGGATTACAGGCATGTGCCACCATGCCTGGCCTACATCTTGAATTTTCATTAGATAGATTCATCATTCCTGTTCTTAAGCCTTCGCTAATTTTTTCTATGCACGTTTTGATTTACTAGGCTAGTAAATGAAGTCTATAGAAATTACTATATTAAAATGACCAAATCTAAACTGTTTTAAAATAAGAGGTTAATGCTGATAGAGATATTCCGGATGTTGTCCACTGCCTTGAATCATGGTACTTCTGCAACATTCCTCACACATTCCTTTAAAAGATTTTTTATAATGGATAAGATCCAAAACTATGAGTTCATATAAAACAGTATAACTTATACAACTGAAGATGGTAGACAGTTAGCTAATCATTAATATCAGGGACTCTAAGAATGCAATTTGGCACCTATGCAAATAGATTACATTTCTGGATGAAATGGATGCTTGAATGAGTATCTAGCAAAATATTCAAGAGATTTAACTATTAAATCCATCAATCATCATAACAATGGTTTCATATCAATTGCCTTTAATTACATTAGAATGAAAAGTAAGAAATTTCAAGATCTGTTTCTAAACACAGACATGTCTTCTAAAAACACAGGAGCTGATAATGAGGGAGAAAACTCTTTAGAGGGATGTATCTTTATCACCTTAATTATTACAAAAAAAAATACCCTAAAAGCAAAAAAAAAAAAAAAAAAAAAAAAAAACCAGAAAAAAAAAAAAAAAAAAACCCCACAAACAAAAAACCAAAACAAAACAAACAAATAAAAAAAAAACCAGGAGGACAAAATTAGGAACATGCCTTGTTAAAGGATTCTAATTCAAAAAAGGTTTTTAAGAATCAGTAAAAAGAATGAAAGGAGAAAATATAACAGATACTATGTCTAAAATTTACTCTGAAATAGTCACCAATTTAATTTTATAAATGTCAATAAAATCTATATTGCTTTGTTGAAAATGAATGGATGAATGATCTCACCTCCCTTGCTGTTCATAATTACCAATTGAGTCCTACGAAGTAAAAATGGCATAGACAAATACATAGCTCATGAAAATGCAACAATTTTCTATTTATATCATCAAGATTTAAGAAAAACAATTAAAACAAAGGTTTTTAAAAGCCATATAGAAAGCTACTAATTTATATGCTTCACATTTTAATCTATCTTATCTATCTATCTATCTATCTATCTATCTATCCACCCATCCATTCATCCATCCATCTATCTATCTATCTGGAGGTAACCAGCCAATTTATGATTGGCTGTAAAGCCTTGTACACAGGAGAAAATGAAGGATGTCTGTTACTGTGAATTCAACTAATAATCCATGTTTGTGGAGTTCACATGACCCACAGTATCAAACTATGACTGAATTTGTACCTTTATAACCACACACACACACACACACACACACACACACACACACATTTATATAAATATATGTATATATATACATATATATATGTGAATTATACATAGTAGCTTATGCTCCTCCCAAAAGCCATAGGTAATACATGAAAAGCCCAGTTTAAGGTCTGGGATACCTCTCCTTGAGTAGTTGGAAGTCTCAGAGACTTCCTAAATAGTACAGGCTATTGCAATTGTTCTTGGTTGCCACAATAATGTGATGGTAAAATCCTGTTGCTGAAGGTAGCACATATATTGGCCACAGACTATGGAGAAATCAAGTTGGTATTGACTAGGAATAGTATTTCCTTCTGCATAGCTTTCATATTACTGGAAAGTACTAAGTAGGCAGCTGGGGAAAAAACTAAACAGTCTTACTCAGCTGTGAACTCTGTAAAGGACAATGATGACTAGAACAGCAAGGTAAATTATGGGTGCAATAGTGGCTTATGTAATGGCCACCAATTACTTTATGATTGGCTGTAAGGCTTACATTACAGGAGAAAATGCATGATATCTGATACTGTAAATGTATCCAAGAATTCATTGGTGGGAAGTTCACAGGTATCACTAAATTTCTACCTGTATAACCATCTATTAATTAGTGTAGCTCTCTGAACTCACCAGAGTAATTTCATGGTACAGTGGATAATCACTAATGAAGAAACTGCAAATATGGAGTTTGCAATATTACTATTTAGCTCAGAATAAGTGATTCACTTGGTATGCCTAAAGATTTACAGAAGAAGCCAGAGTATCAGACTACACTGCCAACCTATAGGATGGTACCAACAATGTGTAGGGCTGCCCTTGCCCATTTAGTTAGTCCTGTCTGTAAATGTCCTCTCTTTTCTTTGTTAAAATTCTCCCACCTATCATTTTACTTTACTTACGGTTTAGCTTTGACTGTCCTGGCTGCTAGTTAGACTTCTGTAATTTTCTATGGAAAATTTTCCTGGAAGCCATATTAAAGAATTGTAAAGATATACATCTCAGTGTATCATATCATATCATTTCTTAGTTTGATATATGTGATGAAAATCCTCAATATTTGAGGAAGTAGTAAAGCAAGATCCACATTTGTCCAGATTTTCCTCTACCATTTTAGATAACACCAGTTTATAAATGAGAACATTAAAGTAAGCTTCTCAGCTTTTGGGTGAAAAAAACTGAAGAACCATATGACTGCAGGAGACTCGAGTGAGGAAACCACTGAAGTCATTCATTAGAATTTTCAACAGCAATTCGGGTCAAATTAAAGCTTTCCATTAAGGAAAGAAAGAAATCCTGTTCTTTAATTAATAGCAAACAACATTAGATAGTCCTTCTCTGTAGTTTCATTGTGCTTAAAGGGCATATTGGATTGAAGAAGTCATGACAAATGCTGAGGGCAATGAGTTCTAAACAGCAGCAACCAGACTTGGAGAGTCAGAGCCTCTTAAGACTTTATAAGCACTATAATACTGCCAAACTTTTTCTTTCCGCGAGATTTTCCACTTATTATGGTACAAGTGACCTTTAAAGTTCCTCTTATGAAATATCTCATGAATACTTCATCAACCAATCAGCTACAATTGCAACAGAGGTATAACTTTCTTACTTACAGGCGTAATTGAAACCTTGATTAGCTTCCTCAAGTACTTAGGTGACTCAGTAACAGACACTGAACAAATATACTGATAGCAGAGCTAGATTGTGCTTAGAGTCTTGCTCTTTAACCTATGCAAATATGGTGTGAATCACAGATGAATCTTGTGCCACATATAATGCAGAAACCAAATAGAACCTTTCTCTTTGATTCTTATATTCCTTGCTTTCTACAGACAATGTTGGTCTTTGCCCATTTCCTTTCTGGACTGTAATTTCCTCTCCCATATTTTCCCCCTTCAACTGAAACTCTGCTGCACTTGTTTGTCAGGCAGAAAATCCATTTATTACTTACTATGTAATTCTGTATGCTTCCAATAACCTACAAATGCTTATATACTATTACAATGTATAAATTCTTTGACTTTGTCTACTCGTTGTCTATTGTCATCCAGTCTCATCAGCTCTTTAGCTTACCTTGAACTCTCAGACCTATTATCCCTCTAGGCTCTCATATACCTCCATCCAGTCTCTCTGTCTTTCTCTCTCTCTCTCTCTCTCTCTCTCTCTCTCTCTCTCTCTCTCAGAATTATTTGTTTTATGTATTTGAGTACACTATAGCTGTCTTCAGACATACCAGAAGAGGATATCAGGATCCCATTACAGATGGTTGTGAGCCACTTCGTGGTTGCTGGGAACTGAATCCCAAACTTCTAGAAGAGAACTCAGTGTTCTAAAGCGCTGAGCCATCTCTCCAGCCACTTCAGTCTCTCTGTTAATGACTCCTCTCTCACTACTTTCTCCCTCACCATCTCATACAACAGAAACCCCTAAAGTCTTTGTGTCTCCCTCTTTCCTAATGTCGAATTCAGAACATAAAGGGTTGAAACCTAGTTAAAGGTTCTATACTCTTCTGTTTCTGAGATTTAGCAGCTGGAACTGGTTGATTTACATAATAACTTTTCAGCCTGGGAGTTCTCAAAACATTAAATTACCAAGAACACCTCCACATATAGTTCCCTGTATACCTCATATTTATTGTGAAAAATCATGGCAGTACTTTGGAATGGTGGCTTGTTTTCTCATCATCTATTGGCTTTGGGTCATTGAAATTTATATCAGTTTTCTTAGAAATGCCAATGCTTAGTGTTTCTGAGGCTTCATATTTGTGACTTGTCATGCTGTAGCCCAATTTTCTGTCCAGAACATTCTTTGGACATAGATTAGCACTTACAGACAGCCTGCAAGGTTAAGTGAAAATATGCATACTAATTTCAAAAGTGAGGTCTTTGCTTACAGGGACACACTTACAGGTTCCACAAGCACTAGCACCATACATACATCTTTTCCGTAACCTTTGTTTTAAGACAAAATGCTTGCAGATTTGAGTGGATAGTTTATAAAAAAAGATTCTATGAATTGATTTTTGCAAATGATTCCCTTCTGGCAGGGAATAGAATCATGGAAGAAACTGATTTGCTACAGGTAAGGAAGGCAGCTGAAGGGAATACAAGTAAGTGCTCACTGAAAAAGTCCTCTTTTATTCTGCATAACCAGCTCACTGCTCATACTCCTTAGGAAACAAATAAAAGATTAATGTGTCTTTCACTTGCAGTACATATCTGGAGGTTTGACAGACAAACAGATCTTTGCACACCAGCATGGTCGTGAAGAGAATCTCAAAGGTAAATTATTTAAAACAAGAAGAAAAAAGCCTGTTATGTGCAAATCTCCTTGGATATTAAACTTGCAGTTGGTTACAAGCGGTCATGCACCAATAATGATGGCTGGCTGTGATCCCCAAGGCCTTCTTTTAAAATTTGCCTTACAACTGCAAAACCATGTGATATGAAGTTGGATGAAAAACTGTCTCTCTCGTCACAGTCCATTAGAGTTCTGAACTATGATTAGCTAGAACTTAATCTGCAATCTGTAGCATAGAAAAGCTTTTCAAAGGCGTCAGGTTTCAGCAGACATGTTTGTTATAGGAATGTGAGCATCCATCTTTGCATCTGGGAAAGAAAAGCAAGTTGAGTTCAACATGTCTATAAGGACCACTATTTGATTAAAATCTATGAACCGCTTTGAATGATTATAGAAAATTAATCTATAATGTTTTTGAGCTAAAGGAAGAAAATGAAATCCTGAAGTGACTTACAATATTTTAATAGAAAAACTTCTCAAGAAAGAAAAAGTAGAGCAAAACATAACTGTTAAGTTACTGTTCTAAGGCCCGCATTTATTGTTACAGTAGTGTCTCTAGTAAGCTAGAAGAGGCAGTACAATCAATAAGGTTTTCTTGTTTTGCTTTTCCATGCTGAGGATTCAGTGCACAGCTCCATCTAACTTATGAACGATTGAGCAACAGCTCCAGCACCTCAATCAGGTTCTAAGGTGACCAACTGAGGTTATAGTGAGAAGCATGGTAAGAATTTATAGACTTTACAAGTAGGGACAGTCTTCAAGAAACATGAGTCTGAGTCCTCTAACTGTACAGAGCCCATGACTTCCCCTAGGAACCTATTTTGATACTGTATTACTTGTAAAAAGAAAAAAAAATCCTTATGTCTCAGCAAAAGCTGTCAGTTTTTAAGCTTGTGTCTTGTTTATTGACCTCTGTGCAGAAGAAAAAAGTCAAAATCTTCCTTTAAAATATTTTCCTAGTGGTGTAACTTGTCTTCAGGACTCACTGGAGTGCCCAAGTTCCACAAAAGTTAACCCTCAAGTGCAATACAAGATTTTCTTTTCAGCTTTAGAGTGATGAATAGGGAGGGGCGCGCCTTAGTGGCTTTCAGAAAAATCTGTGCTCCTTCTTCCCCCCAGACTCAATCCTCCTGCCTCAGACTCTTTGAATGCAGGAACTACACAGTTCAGTATCAGTTTCTGGAATAAAAAAGTTTCTCATAGATATTTTTCCCCATCGTTTTAATAACACTTGGGTAACCTCCTGGGTCTTTTCTACCTGTTGGACATTATTTTGAATTATAGGTTTCTCCATTCTGCTATGCCTTACCTAAAAATAAGAAAACAAGGATTGCAACAATACTTTAAGAGGTATGCCATTTCATTTCTACCAGTTTTTGATGCTCAAATTCTTCTAAAATACAGTATCTGTTTTGTACTATTTTAAAGTGCAACTGTAAAGTTAAAAGATTTGTTCCACTATGTCTGTTGAAGCCATCAATCATCTTTTCAAACAGCCACCTTGGGAAGCCATAAACTTATTTTGGTGAGGGCATTAATCTGTGTTTGAAATTTCTCTTTCTGAACTGAACTCTGATTTTACTGAAATCAGTTTCGTTATTTCAGATTCACATTATTTTTAAGCAGAAATTTTGTTACCCAGTTCCATCATCTATTTTACTATAAAACTTGGTTTAATATAATTTTTGGCTATTTTCTGAAATGACAGCAACCTAAATTTCAAAGATTAAGTGCACCTGGATAGATCTAAAATTCATACCATAGAACACTTAGAGAATTCTAAAACAGGAGTTCTCTAAAATTCTACGACAAGGGCACGATCTTTATTTTATTTGATATTTTAGTTATTTACATTTCAAATGTTATCTCCCTTCACAGTTTCCCCTCCAGAAACCCCCTATCCCATCTCCCCTCCCCCTGCTTCTATGAGGGTGCTCCCCTACCCATCCATTTGTGCATCACTGTCCTGGCATTTTGAGCCTTCACAGGACTAAGGGTCTCTCCTCCCATTGATGACCGACAAGGCCATCCTCTGCTACCTAAGGGCATTATCTTTTAATAACAATAATAAGAAAGATAAGTTCATTTGACTCTAGACATTTCTGGTATTTTTAAAAAAATGTCATCACACTTCACACACTGCCTAATGCATTGTAAATACTGTTTCTCTAAACCTTAAGAGTATTTATTTTATGGTATTTTTGTGCCCGGCCTTGTTTCTATATTATTTGTTAATGTTCTTATTCATATTAACTCTATGTAACTGAACTTGATTCTATTTTGATGCACAATATATATCTAATAAGTTTTTTCTCCCACCTCATCTTATTCTGCATGAAATGTTTGAAATCTCTCTAGATATATACAGCCATTTATCTCTTCTTTGGGTGACAGGAAAGAGAGGAAAAGGTGGAAGGGGCAAGGAAGATAAGACAAAAATAATCTGGTTACTATCTAGGTACTTTTGCCTTCAGTGATATGTAGGAAATAGTCATACACACATATATACATACGTGCATACATACATTCTTAACCATGTTTATCACTGAGACTTCTAGTCCCTGGATAATCAACAAAAAGAATCACCCATGAAGCTTAGTCACTCATGGCACTGTGTTGTGACAGAAAGAAGTCCTAGAAGTGTTAATTTTCTGTGGCTCTATCTCCTAGACACATGTGGGGTACTGCCTTGATGTCAAATGTACTAGTATCCTGAAATTTACTGTTTTCTTCACTTTAATCATCATCGATAATGTCAGTCAGTCAGGAATACAAATCTTAGGGAATTAGCAGATATTTCTCTCTCTTGGACTAGAGGGAACTGATTCTTCCATAGAAGTAAATTAAAATGGTTGAGCTCAATTTTCTTTTCACAAAGCTATCTTGATTACCAGTCACAACTCTGTGCTTTTCTAAGTACAAAGTGATTGTTTGCTGATTTGTTGTGTTATCTTCCAAACTATTGACAGCAAGCTGTCCTTCAAGTAATTATGGAGTTGTACCTTTCACTTTACTGATGCTGTCTGAAGAATCAGTATAATTTTCACACACACACACACACACACACACACACACACACACACACACACAAACACCCTAACAAATAATGAATGGAAACCAAGCAACAGAAAATTTGAAAACAGAGTCCTGATGGAGCATGGGAAAGTATAGTGATATGGCACTTATGGGTCACAGTGGTCCATAAAACAAGCCAGTACCAGATAGATTGTTGGCTGGCTTGAAGGTCTCCTATGCTCAAAGATAAAGGTTACACACAGTATCCTTCTGTTGCCTGGGGGTCAAGATGTAGAACTCTTCGCTCCTTCTCCAGCACTATTTCTGCCTGCATGCTACCATGTTCCCTGACATGATGATAATGGACTCTGAAACTATAAGCCAGTGTCAAGTAAATGTTTTCCTTTATAAGAGTTGCTTTGGTCATGGTGTTTCTTCACAGCAATAAAACCCAAACTAAGACAGAATTTGGTACCAGGGACTGAGGTATTCCTGTGATAGGCTAGATAGAACATGTTTGTTTGTTTGTTTGTTTTGTTGTTATTTTGAAATGATGTAGATTTTGGGACTTTGAGTTAAGCAAGCAGAAGAATGGGGACTTGGCTGTAGAAGTTACAGAAAAGAATGTTTGTATGTGGCCTAGAAACTATTCTATTCTTGTGATATTTTGGAAAAATAATGTAGCTGGTTTTTTTTTTTGTTTGTTTGTTTGTTTTGCCATGGTTTACTTACCCAAGTCTATAGTGAACTGTTTTAGATTAATTACTTTGGCAAAGGAAATCTCAAACCACCCTACTATGGATTCTGTTGTGTAGCTATTACTGTTCACTCTTACAGAGAACATTTTGATGAAAAGAAGCAAGCTGAGCAAGAAAAAGTACAAAATGTAAGGTTTAAGGGAAAAAAAGGGGGGCAGCAAGAAGTGGAAGTAGAATGCTAAGTCCTGTGTTCAAGAAGATAAATAGATTAAAGGTGTTAAATTGACTAAAGGGAGTGGTGACCTCAGGGCATGATCCCATCCAGCTAAACTAAACTTCCATTTTGTGAAAAGGAATTAAAGAGTAGTTTAGATCCAGACATGGTGGTACATGGTTTTAATTCCAGCACTCAGGAGACAGAAGCACACAGATCCCTGAGTTCATGGTCAGTCTAGTCTACAGTGTGAGATCCGGGACAGAAGCCAAACTTAGGCAATGAAGGAAATGACTGAAAACAGAAAGCTGGTGAAGATATAATTGCAAAAGGTTCCATGTTCCAGCCCAGCAAGCAGCAGAGCTTGGCAGCTTTGGCCAAATGGTTCTGGTTTTATGGACAGGGATAGAAAAAAAAAAGAGGGAGTGGGGTATGGAATTGTCCACTGTGACTAAGAAAAGTTGTTTAAGACAGGAATGTGGCAGGGATATCCCTGCATGGAGATTCAGAGATGCCATTGTGTAAAGCAAGGAAGGTAAAGCCTGTATTGCTTTTCAGACCCCAGGAGGTTAGAAATGCCAGAGTGGGATACTTGCTGAGGAAAGCTGATAACAGGGAGTAGAAACAGCCCAAGAAGTATGTTGCAGTCAACAAAGCAGAAATGAGTTGGAAGGAAAACATACAGTTTGAAAAGAAATCTGAAGAATTAAGAAAAAAAGCCAAAGTTTGGAAGTAACAAACCACAAAAAAGATGGGTAATCTCAAGGAAAACTAGTTTAAGGATGAGAACTATATCCATGGTCATGACATGGCTACTTAAATAAATGGTAAGTTTATTGGAGTGCTTCCAGAAGTCAGAGCCCTATGCTCTGCAGTTATATTTTAAGAAGAGACTTTAAAAAAAAACACTACTGTACAAATGTTAAAGCAATGGTACCAAGTCAAGAAAGTGCTTTCTACTGAAAATGTTTAGGAAGGATTAGCTGGTTAGCTGTAAACAGGTACAGAAAACATGATAAACCCTTAGAGAATTCTTCCATTTCTAGTCTACAATATTTTGTTTCCATTGGTATATATGTCTTATTCACTACTTAAGAAAATAGAAAAAATAAGTAAAGCGAATATACAATTTCTTGGGTTTTTTGACATCTTGGGAGTTAGATGATTGCTCATAAAAATATCTGCAAACAATACACTATGGATCATTTTCAAAATGACTGAATGCAAAACAGGTCAGAACCAGAGACATTTTGCTTCAAAATCATCTCTCTCAAATTAGAAAAAATAAGGGTTATATACTAGTTATATACTAGTGATTGCATCTGGGAGCCATTCCATCTGTATATGCAAAGTCTACAATGTAAAAGACATCTCACATGTGATTATGTCTTTGATCCTGACCTAGATCTGACTGAAGAGCATTGCTTACTTAGTGATTGGACTACCCTTTGCTTACTATGCTAATGATCTAATGTCCTCTCCTTTACCTTCCTTTTCCCAAGGTAATATGTCATTATTTATAGAGGAATTTTCTGGCCTCACTATGAATCTTCTTTTTAAGTTGCCTTATTTATTGGTAGAGAGGGATTTTCGCCATTAGGCCTGACATGTTGGACAAATAACTTGCATGGGGATTTAGGGAGTTTACAGACACACTGGTTTGTATATCCTGTACAAAATTTTGCAATAATAAATGTCATATTTTAGACTTGAGTTCTTTCAATGTGAACTTCTCAACAAAATATCCTGGATATTCTAGTACAAAGAAATACCGGTGTTACTTTCTCAATTTTGTGTTTATATTAAAGCATGCTGAAGGTAAAACTGGCACTTTTTATAACTAAGTACTGAAAAATAACTAGATTTTTATCATGTTTCCTTTATTACCATTTCACTCCTTTTAAAGTAAAGTAGAGAGATAAGGGGTGGGGTTGTTTCCTTTGAAGTGTCCTAGAGAAGGTCAAGAGTTACCGAACCAGAAAGATATGGAACTCAAATGATAAAGGATAGGCTAAGGGCAGAGTTTGATGGTGCTCTCCTCTAATCTCAGTACTTGTCAAGCTAAGGAAGGAGATTGCCATTACTTGAAGGTCTCCCTAAGATACAAATGTGTGGGTTCCAGACTAGGCTGAGCTATAGAGGGAGACTATGTCACAAAACAAAACAACACACACACACACACACACACACACACACACACACGTCTATATTCCACAAATAATTATGTATATGTGGGCTTTTAGGACTGCTATATTCATAAAGAAATATGAACATACAAAACAGTGAGCAATTAATTCTCCCTGTTGCAAAAGTTGCAGAAAGACAGACAGCGAAAGTAGCCATTGAATAGAATCTGAAAGAACAACGTTTCCCCTCCCCCAGGTACAAGACAGGTTGTTTAGTATGATGATGTGCTTGTTAGTTTTTGTCAAGTCAATATAAAACTAAAATACCTGGGGAAAATAAAAAACACAAATGAGGAACTACTTCTAACACATTGGTCTGTAGGTATGTCAGTAGGAATTTTCTGGATTAATAATTGATGTGAGAGGGCCCCGCCCAGTGTAGGTAGTACCACCACTGGGCAGATGATCACAGTAACTACCACAGAAATAGCAAAGTAGAACAGATGGCATTCTATACCCAGGTTGGGCGACTTTCGATTTCCAAAGTCTTCCAAATGCTACTCTCGGCTTTATATATGAGCAGTCACAGAAAATTTTTGAGAAGGCAAGTATCCTAAGTATATCAACATTTTTGGAGAAACTATCTTAAAGAGGCATGAAGTCAGTTTGGAGAGTGATTGACAGTAAACTTAGGACACATTAAAAATATTGCAGAAATCCATGGGAGAAATGAGGAATACTGAAAGTAAGGTACTTAAAATGAGGATTTACATAGGATGGTTTTGAGAAATATTTTAAAGCATAAAAAACACACATTGGAGACTGAACAGATGTCAATAGTGAGGAAAAATGACATACCAGGTTGTGTGTTCCCCAAAGAGAACACAGAAAGTAGTTAGGAAAAGCTGTTAAAAATTACATTTAGAATATATATAGTTTGTGGTAGTTGTGGTGAGTCTAGCTTGAGGTATCAGGCAGAAATTAAGCTTGAATCTAGAATTGAAGATTAACATTGTGACTAGAAACACATAGATATCAGAGGTACATGTACTGTGTACCCACTATACTAAAGACAGCAAGTATCTTTTGTCTCCACGGAAGAATATATGGTACAAGTACTACAGGATGAGCAAGTCTGTAGTCTCATATGGTAAGCCCTGGGTCACATCTATAGGCATCCTGTTAACATGCAACATGCATGCAACATTTCTGCTTAAGAGGCACCATATAAAGTAAATGTCACCTAAAACAAATGCAAACTCACCAGATAAACTGATCCTGTCTCTGTCAAGAAAATTGGAAGTACCCATCTCCTTAAAAGTGATCCCCATTCTTTTTTTTTTTTTTTTTTTTTGAGAGGGACTGTACTTGAAATGTAAAACTCAAGATACTACATGGTTTCTATGCACTCCTTATGAGAATTTCTCCTTACTTTTAGGTTTCAAACTGATTTTTTTTTTCAGTGCTCCCTACACCCTAGGCAAGCCCTTGCTCTAACTCCTACACATTTCTAAATGGAATTAAAGACATAGTTACTAATTTTAGCTTTGTTCATCAGGCAGGCTTTCTCTCAACTATACAGCCCTGCCACTCTAGTGGGAGAGTAGACATGGACAAAATACAAGGAAATGAGCCTAGCTGTGCACCAGTTCAAATTTATTTATAAAAACAAAGGAGGCAAATTTTCTCTAAGGATCTGCATTTCCCTTTTTCTGATCTATATCAAAATGGAGGCCATTCCCAGAAGGATGCCAATTGGAAAAGTGAAAAACAGAAAGCTGCCAGACCACAACAGGTTAATCATTTTTGGAAAGAGAGAATTCTATACCCAGAAAGATAAGGCAGCCACATATAAGGTTTTCTCTCAAAAGTACAAGAGAGACCGCTTCAAGTATTTCTTCTGTTAGCTGGCAGTAGTGCTAGAATTTCTTGACAGAATTGTTCTACTGGATTAAAGCACTGTCCTGAATTTAAAGGGCATAGATGTAATGCAGAATGAGTGACACCTTACTACTGCATTAGTTTACCTATCAACCCACTGAAGGCGAACAGAGACCAGAGGGAAGGAATTCAAGAATAACTCAATGTCTTTGTAAGTTACTTAAAATTTTTCATCCTTTTGGCACTAAAATATGCTTTTACAGCAGTACATACTTTGCTATACATCTCACCTTTTGTAGAGTTTCTTATTTAGAAATCCATTTGGAGATGTTAATGGCTAACCTCCTAACATTGGGCCACCTTGATGAAGACACATATGTAGAGAATGAAACAGTATTTTTAACTTACTACGTCTAATAGCAAAGTACTGTTTTTGCTTTGCATTTTATAATAAAGAACAGGGTTAAATATGTAATTGTTGAAAGCAATAGATTTAGAAATGGCATTGGGAAAAGTATAGGTGTATTCTCATGTTTATCCTCCATTGTTAACCTTAACCTTTGTCTAAAAGCAGACACTGTACCAAGCAAGTAGGTAAAGTTTTGATTTATATACCATCTAGATGTCAGAAAATTATAATTATTTACCCCACAGGCCAGACTCTTGTCAGGTCTCTTCTCAGTGGATAGACTTCATTAGTATTTCTATGCCACATAGGATACATACCCAATGCTATAGGGTATATAGGAAAGTTATCTAATTGTAATGAATAAAGTCTCCTAGTTGGGGATACTTAGTGATAACTGCATTTAAGGGAAACTTTGTAACATGAAAATTAAAACCTTCATTTAAACTATGTAACAGTGCAACTATGTAAGTAACTGATGCAGAAATTGTTCATCTATTATTAGCTGGGCATTCTGTTTTGCATATTAAATCACACTCCATGAGAACAGAGCTTTTTTTGTTTTTTGTTTTTGTTTTACTTTTATATACTAAAGAAAATTATAGCCAATCATTTTATCTTAATATACTAAGGAATATTAAAGCCACAACATATGGGTCCAGATAAATAAGGACACAATAAACAATATTCAAGTGAATGAGAAAAAGTGAACAAGTAAGTTAGAAAAATGGAAATAAATTCTACTGAAGATGAACAGGAAGGGGGTGATGGGGAAGCCAATGTCTGATGCTTTCCATTGGCATATTTCCCAAGATAACTTCTTTCTCTATTTAACTAGCAGTAGTATGTTCTTTTACAATATAATACTCTCATTTTTAACTTTTATTCATACTTTGGCAATTCAAAACATTTAATAATACTCAGCAGCAATTCATTTTTGTGCCCAAATTATATAACATCAATTTTTGTCCTATCTAGTCAAATAGTAGACTGGACTGACTGCAAATTCTATGTAGATGCACACTCATAGAAAAGAGAGTCATTTTAACCACAGGGTGAATGTAAAATCTCCTTAGTGAATTTAAGAGTATCTTTAAAAGTGTTTGACTTACCAGTAGGTCCAATGCCATCACCCATTGCCTATGACCAAATCCTGGCCAAGAGAAAAACCTTCATAGAAGATTCTGGAAGAATTTCTCTCCCAATTTAGAGGGGGAAAAGTCTTCATGGTATATAACATCTTTTTTAAAAATATTAGGGTATGTTCATGTGATGCCTGGATTAACTGGAATAACCACATTGTAAATGTGGATTAAACTTCCCACAGTGACAAAACATTTTTGAAAAATCTTGGTATATAGATATCAATGAACTACCTAATCAATTGCCTTTCTTCTATATTTCTAGTGATTTGGCAAAACTATATTCTTCAGCCAATTTTTATCGTTTTCTTCTCATTTAGCTGCCCAAAGCATCCCGAAATGCCATGAAAAAGAGTCAAAACATCAAACATGATAGCCTGTTCAAAGTCAAAATAAAGTTTCAAAAAACACCCAAATGGGTAATATATATTACAGAGAATTCATCTTAAAGTTTTATTTATATGTCTTGTATTTTAAACTAAAGAGTAAGTATCTGTGCACATATTTTCTGTTATATAATCAATGAGAATGATTTAGATAACTAAAGGTAACGAACATTCAAATTAAAGTATCATGATTGTTAGGGGCATCAATTTGTTCTATCTAGGGATTCACATTGCTCGCTTCTACAAATATGTTTATAGTTATATCCACATTTTAAATAATATTGTAGTTTTTATACATCTCCAATTTATATGATGTATAGACAATTGAGGGGAAACAAACATACCATTTCAAATTACACTCACCCTAGTGTCAGTAAGTTTAGGTCATTTGTGCACTACATCTGGAATTTGAAAAGTAAAATGCAATCCCATCAGATTGAGTCCTCTGTCAGGTAGAACAAGAACTAAAAAGCTTTCTCAAAGAACAAAAAATGTAGTATTTATACCCAATGGAGTACTATTCAGCCATTAGAAGCAATGAATTCATTAAATTCTTAGACAAATGGATGGAGCTGGAGAACATCATACTAAGTGAGGTAACCCAGTCTCAAAAGAATACCCATGGTATGCACTTGCTGATAAGTGAATATTAGCCTAGAATCTTGAAACACCAAAGACACAATCCACATACCAAATGATGTCCGAGAAGAAGGAAGGAGTGGACCCTGGATCTGGAAAGGCCAATGCATCAGTGTAGGGGAATAGCAGAACAGGGAAGTGAGAAGGGGAGGATGGGGGAACAGGGGGAGGGAAAAGGGCATATGGGACTTTTGGGGGGGTGGGGAACCAGGAAAAGGGAAATTAAATGTAAATAAAGAATATATCCAATAAAAAATTGGAAAAAAAAAGCACAGATTTGAGCAACTTGCAGTTCAATGCAAAGATTTAAATGGCTGGCTGGCTCATTTCAAGATACTGAGGAATGCCATTCATTCCTTGGTTGCCCCCTACAGCTTCATCAAGAATGCTGAATGCCATAAAAAGGTTGTTGTGGAAAGCAAATCAAAGGACATATGTCAATACAAATAGTAGTTATTTCATCATTAAGATTATAATATGTTTCAAACATTTAAATCAAGAAAAGGTCTAAGCATCCTGTTGAAATTTGGAACAAGAAGAAAATTTGAGGAAAACAAGAGATAAAAATATAGATATAGTCGTATAGATATTTTCAGGACATTCATTCTCATTTTAAATCACAGTATTAATTTTGTTAGGAAGTCATTTTATAATTACAAGTTTTTATGTTATAGATTTCATTTATAAAAACACACTGACTTAATAGTTTTAAGTCAAAGGGCATAACAAGTATTGATAAGAGAGTGCTTAGTAAATGCTAGTCTGAAAAGGCCCAGGTAGCCAGGCACCAATTATTGATTTAAAGGCCTTCGTCTTTAGGATGTATGATGGTAGTATTGTGTAGAAAACAAAAAGAGAAAGCAGGATTCCAGTGGTCCATTTACAGGTTGGTTACAATGGCCCTGATTATCAGCAGATGTTGGTAAAAATTAGCTAATTAACATTTTTATCTCAGCTGAAGTTATCACCAATGGCAACACCCACTGAATTCTGATGGACATTTCCACACAGGTATAGTAGTTTTTACAAATTAAATTTTGTTTAGAATATAAGTTTTCATAATTCATTCTGTTTATTTTAAGATAAACTCACACTTCAGGCATATATGCATGCCTGAATGGATATATGCCAAGGTATTAATAGTGATTATATTTTGGAGTGAAATACCAAGTTTCTTTTGATTTTTATAATTATGCTATTATTTTCTTTCCATTGCATGCCAAGCTGATAGTAAAATTATTTAAAAACCACTTGAACCAGGCTATTTTGAATGATACTAATACCTAAAGCATTTTGTACAAAAGGCTTGAATTTCTCAAGTACAGATTTTGCCTGTGAATTTGAATTTTCTGATTGATAAATAAAATAGAAATCCTTAGCAGATAACCCTGAAGCAGTTTTTTGTTTTTGTTTTTGTTTTTTGTTTGTTTGATTGTTGTTTTTGTGTTTTTTTTTTTTTTGTTTGTTTTCTGGCTCAGCCATACCGATATTTCTTTTTGAGGGCAACCATTATGCATATTACTGGCATTTGTCATGTGGTGGCTTTACTCACCAGATGCCATTAGTATCTACTCTTTAGTTGTGAGAACCAAAAAAAAAAAAAAAAAAAAAAAAATCTCGAGATCTTGCCAAATGTCCCTTGGAAGAGAAAATCACTCTTGGATGAGATCTGCTGGCCTAAATTAATGCCATACAAATCAGAATCTTGGGGTTGTTTTTGCTAGATAATCTGCCTCAATTGCTCTATTGTTCAGTACAGCTGCCATTCTGTAAGAATTAATTGAGGCTTGGTTACTGCTCTTCTAAGCATATGGTGGATAACCTCTAGATCACAATAATTAGCTGATAACTACTTCTCTGGTTAAAAAAAACTTTTTTCACTTTGAACTCAGCATGGAGCTCTAGGAAATAATACATATTTACCACTAAACTTCAACACCAAAAGAGGTTGAGTAGAACAAAAGAAGAACTTCTTTGGTCATAAAGGAACAAAAACTGACCCGTATCCACTTTGTATATGCCTGCATAGAGCCTTTCTTATATCTCACAGAATGAACACATCTCCCCTCTGTGATGACATGTTGTTCCTATGAATGAGTCTAAGTTCACTATTTCTTCCCAATGGGGTGGAGTTCTGGAGGGCAAGCATTTTCAATTTATGGGTTTGGGTTCATTCATTGTTTGCTCAATTCATTAAATAATCTTTACACATCCTTAGTTATTAGCACTGTAGTTGATCCATACAAGGGAAATCGTAAGACTACACATTAGAGGTTGTGAGATTGATGAGTGCCAGGGAGACCTGTTAGGAGGAAGTGATTTTAACAACTTGTTCAGCTTTTGGAGGAGGTAGGAGGCAGGGGAAAAGGAAAAGAGGGAGATAAAAATTGCTAAGTGCATATGATTCTAAATAGTATGGCTTTGGATTGGCTTATAGAGTGGCTAGGGATGCTTTTCTGATTAAAGATTGATTAGTGAATAAACAAAGATGAAGCAGAATGAATAATAATAAAAAACCTGGGCAAGTTGCGAGGTAGCATGGCTTGTATGAAGGTCAAGGATTTTCTGGTTCAGGTTATAGAAGGCATATTTTGACAGATACTGAGGCCTTAAGGTACCTTTGTCCAAGAAAGGTCAACTTATATCTTGTATTACATAACTTATAACTCTCTTACTTCTTGGACATAACTCAAAAATAACTTATTTATACTGGAATATTTCTATGAAAATTTCTACATGATATGTTGCCCAAACTAAAGATACTGCATTTTGTATAAGGATTCTAATTCTTTTTAGACTTTAATAGGAAAAGAAAAACATTAAGTTGATTTTGCTAATATTTTTACATTTAATGAAATTATGGCTTTTGGTGTTTAAACAGCAAAATTTACCTTGTCAACTATAATTCTGACAATTTTTAGAAACATTTATGACACTTTTAAATATTAATGAAAAGTGTATGCATATATTCAGGAATCATTCCAACCAGTAGACAGTTTTATGATATTGGGGAATTTGTTTTTTTTAAACTATGTGTACTTTTATTATGTATTCTTTAGTAATGGTTAGTTTTTCTATACAAGGAACAATCATATCAGAAAAAAAAATAGGACATTCATTTCTAGCCCAACGTGAATAGTCAAACAGAATACAACAGTTTCCAGTTGACATCTTTCTGTAAAGGAGAAGCCAGTGATAGTGGTATATAGAACACTCTAGTCTTTCTGACACGGCTGCCAAATGAGGAATTCTGGTTAAATATTCTACTTAATAGAGTTACCATATATTTTACATGGATCTCCTATGTTCAAAGAGCTGCAATAGATCAAAATAAACCCAAAGCTATGTAGCTAGGGTGGTCCCAGCTGAGCTCAAAGGGAATTATCTGGGTGTGTGTGATTAACTAGAGGGAGATGGTAGGCCCTTAGGGCTCTATTTGCATGATAGGATTTATGCTGGCATTTTATTTATTCTTGGCTCCTGGAAAAAAGCTATAAGCTTAGATGACTGAACAAAAGTGAGGAAGGAGGACAGTGAAAAGGTTTATGATATTAGACAGTCCTTCAGGTATCTAGGACTTAAGACATTCTTTAAAGCCTCTAAGGAGAAGGGGATCAGGAGAAAAGGGAAAGGAACTGTTTTTGTGAAGTGTCTTATGAATCACAACTCTTTATACAGTTAAGAGTTCCTGGCAAAAATTGGTCCAATACAGACTGCACTCTTGGACCCTAACTCTACATATATGCATTTCTTGGTGGTCAACTCCGAACAGCTTTACAAAACAAAATAAAACCACCACCACCACCACCACCACCACCACCACCACCACCACCACCACCACCACCACCACCATCACCACCACACCACCCAACCTTGTCTAGTTGGGAATTGGAACAATACAAGGCAAGCTGGGAGAAACTGAGACTTTTGTTTATTTCCAATGTTGTATTCTCATTCTAGAATGTAACTCTTAGTTGGCATGTGAGCAAATATCAAAGGGTAACCATAGATAGCATGCTGTCAGCATGTATGCATGCATGTGGTAACTGCAGAATTGCCAGCTGGGATACAGGCTGTAGGAGTGTGAGTTCAGTTTGAAGGTGGGGTGGAAGAGATTAGTGTTACTAAGGCAACCTACCTCTGAATAGGTGATAAGGCTTGGAGACCTACAGCTTACAAAGAAATCTAAATTATTCAAGAGGCATATCAGGATCTTGCAGTTAGTCAAGGTCACTTTTACCTTATCAATTAGCATTTTATTGGCAAAGCAATGAGAACTAACCATATTAGGCTTCTAGTAGAGACTTGGGGGTAATAAGATTCTAGGCAATGGTTTTTATTACTTGTAAAGACTACTTGGTTAAACAATGTACTTGGTTTCTTACTTAAGTCCACCATTTTTATTGTTGTTCTTTTTAAAACGACACAGCACCAATGATGGCTTTAAATGTGAAGAGCTTGGGAGATCAAGGTTTTAAGATGAGTCAAAACAACTTAGACACCTTAGATCAGGAATTATACAGTCAATTTTTTAATGTAAAATTTCACCCTAGCCTCTTTAAATTCAAATTGCCTTTAATGAAGGATGAATAATTTTTGTATATAATCAATTTAGTCTTTTGAGTATTACTAAATGAAGATGCTCATTTTGGATTTCCAGTTGCAGTTTAGACCCAGAGAAGATGAAGACCTTGGCCAAGGAATGATGACATGTAACAGGTGGTGACTTCTTAAAATTCTTTCTATGGCTGGAGAAATGCCTTGGTGCATATGTTGACTGGCTAAGTTGCTAAAAAACACAGGCTAAATTTCTAGATCCTTCCAGTAGCTCATAAATCTCTGTAACTCCAGTTCTGGGCTTCTGAGAGCACCAGATAAACAAGTGGTATATAACCAAGCACATATACACATTATATATATATATATATATATATATATATATATATATATATATATATATTAAAAATTGCAAATGGTAAAAGCATTAGATTGAAATTATAACTAACTCTGTAAGTGAACATGGTTACACAGAGATCCCTAACAGAGAGCTTAATTTTTTTCATGTTGGATTTTCTTCTAGAATTAATGCCATTTCCTATAACATTTTATAGTTTGTTATGTTCTGTAGAATTAATGGGGAGGCTGGCATTGTGTTGTATGCACGTTATAGTACTAAGGAGGTGGAGGCAGGAGGATCAGAATTTCAAGTCCAGTCTTGACTATAAAATTAATTTAAGATCAGCCAAAATACATGAAAGCATGTCTCAAAACAAGTTTAAAGTTTAAAAGACTCATTTTTAACACAGATGGAAAACTATATCTGAAAATGATATACAGTTGGCCGTGGCTGTTATAATTCCCTACAGGACCCACTAAGGTATTTTAACAATTCTAAGTTAACCTGTCAGGCTCTATCTACTATTGATCCTGGATTACCCAAATTTCTCTTTGTTCTCCAAAGCTCTAGGATCTCTTAGGAAGCCACTGTTGTCTTTTTTTCTCTTCTACCTTCCAGATTTGGTCTTTCCTAACATAGAATGAATAGAGTCATTGTTATAGTTCAGCTGAGATGATAGAGACCCCAAGCTAAAATAGTGTCCATAAGTTTAGACAAAACCATTTCAGAACTAGCATTATTATGCAAGAACATACCCCATGATTACCTGAGGCCATTTATCTTCTTAATACTTCACAATTTTAATGCTCATGTAAAATCTGCTCCAAGGTTTATTTATCAAATAAACTGTTGCACATGTTTTGTTGAGAGAAAAATCTGCTGGAATGATTAATAGCTATGAAAACATCTTTTTAAGTTATGCCAATGCATTTAACAACTTTTCAAAGCATTATTCCTATATTTTTAGTATAAGAGGTATAGAATGAGGATAAACAAATATTTATTGAGTGCCTGAGTAACATATTGTTTATTAAAAAATATTCACACAGACAGAAGCAGCAGGAAAGTGACAGATTTAAAAGAGAATAGTATTTTCTATAATTCATTTGGAGCTATGAAAGTTATTGAAGTAAAATACTTGCCTCAAACACTTTTCCAACAGCTGAAATTAATTTTTATATTGTATGGCGGTGACACATATAAAGCTCACTGGTTTTGAATATTCTATTCAAAATATCTCAAAAGAAAGAACAAGTATTTGTGCAGTCAACTATTTGAACTAGTAGAGTGACTGAAGCATAAAGGAGAATAAACAGAAAAGATGTTTAGACAGTGCATAAATATGGATTTGAGTTTCTTCTATAAAACATTCAATTTGAATTCATGGGTTGTTAATTAATCTTTTGTTTTTGCCATTTTAAAAACGGTTGAAATCTCAGGGAAAAGACCTCAAAGAACAGTCTACATTATAAATTTGGAGAGGTTTTTAATCTATCTATCTATCTATCTATCTATCTATCTATCTATCTATCTATCTATCTATCTGTAATCTTGAATACCTTCAATATACTCAGTAGCTGAGTGATAGACAATATAAATGGTAATTATAGTGAATAGAGCACCATCACATAGATATTACCAAACTTCTTTTTCCATCATTTGAATGTGATAATTTTGAAAAAGACTTAATCTGTAATGTCAGCTCCTTTTCTTTATGTCTGTATTTTCTGTCTTTCAGAAGGAAAGATTTTCTTTCTGAGGAAGATCTTTTTTTTTTTTTTGGTTTGTGCATTTTGTTTATGCTGTACATTGCCAAATAGATCTCCCAAGATGAAACTCTGAGCTCATTTGGAAGTCATTTTTGGTAGCACATGAATCAGAACTCTTATTTTCTTCACAGCACTACTGGTATTTTATTGCTTCCATCTCTAGTCCAATATGCTTTTAGCACTAAGAACCCTGAGGCTAAACACACAAAACACTAAGAAAATGGGAACATCTAGCGATTCCAATTTTTGTCTCTCTTTCGGGGTTCTTCCCTTTCCTGAGGGAGTGAAATCACTTTAAGCTCACCATGAACCGGGAACATGGTGAGCCACAGTGATTGACTGAAGCTAGTGATGTTGATTTATGATTCTTTGAATTATAGGTCAGGTATAAAACCCTTAAACATGCTTATCAAAATCTGCTTGTCAAACTCCTATGGTTTTATTCCAGACTCTATTCAAATGTCAACATCCTCATGAAGGCTCCTCTGGCCACTGTAGGCAATATTAGACACGTTCTAGTTTGTACTATAACTGTGTCTTAACCTGTTACTATGACTGGGCACAGTAAATTCTAATGCTTATACCTGTCTGTATTCATGGAATAGAGAAACATTACTTTTTTCCCTTTATTTCTGTTTCAGCACATCAAATCAAGAGGATTCTCAATAAATAACTAAAAGAATGGTTAGAGAGTGAAAAATAATACTGTCTGTTCATCTACACATTATAGGTTACAGGCAATTAAGGCTCAAAGAGGTTACATGAACAATCCAAGTTGAAGACTGCCAATATGTTGCATTCCAGTTAACATGTCAGTTAAGTTAGCCACAATAAAGATTAACAATAATATTGAAATACATAAATTTTAACCATGTCTTATAATAAATACATGTATTATATATAATATAATATACATATATAATACATATAATACATATATTATATGTAATATAATACATGTCTTATAAAACTTTTGAGTTGTTTACCTCTGGAAATTTTCATTTAATTATTGTGACCTATAATTGCCCTGAACTGTGGAAAATGAATCCACAGATAAGAATGTTGCTTGTGTGTTTATGTATCCATATTGTTCTTATAACGTTTAAATTTTGAAAATGGTTTGACTAATTTTTCTGAGCTCTTAGTGTTAGCAGATCACATTAAAATTAAATATATATCTTCATTAAGGGTCAAAGGGCAACCTCAGCAGTTATTCTCAGGAAAGACATGAAAGCTAATTATGGTATTTATAAAAGTTTAGGGTAGTTTCTACTCTTTCTAGAGTTTCTGATTTAACTCATAGGGTATACCCTGATTTGCATCTGAAGAACTAGTAGAAAGACTTTTCTCACCTCACAAATTGTCTAAGTCCTACTTCAATTGAACCATTTTCTGGGCAATATCAGATTACAGTCACATTTACAAATAAGTTGGTGACAGAAACACTCCTCAAATGAAAAATAATGTTTTAACTGACCTTTCTACTGCAGCTAAAGATTTATAACATGAAATCAGTAGATTTATTAGATATATAAAGATTTCAGTACAAGTTAAAACAAGAAAGAAAGAAGCAACAGGACTCACCATGTTTTAAAGTATGTTACTCACCAAAAATAGGGTTCTGAAGGTGTTGAGATCGCCAAAAAAGTCTTCTATGGTTACTGTGTTTGGATCAAAAATGAAGTATTCTCCCAGATTCTCATAGAGTTTCAACATATTGCTGTGCATGGTGGATAGTTTGTCATACTGCTCTCGGGCATTCTGTGTAAAGCTGTAACTTTGCATTAAGGAATGTGATCAAATAATATTTTAGGAGCAGACACTAGATGTCAAAACTTATTAAAACCACTATATATGTAAAAAAAATATTTGTTTGTTAGAACTGCCATTATAAAGTACCACATGCTGGGTGCTTTCACTAATACAAACTTATTTTCTTCATATATTCAGAAGCTTAAATTTTGATCAAAAGGTATTGGAATATTTAGTTTCTTATGCAGCCCCTTCCCTTGGCTTGCTGACTGCTGCCTTCTTGTGTCCTTATACAATTGTTCACCAGTTTTGCCATGTGTGTTCAAATAACCCTTTCTTCTAAGGCCAATTGTCACATACTATTAAGATATACCTTAACAATTTTTGATATTAATTACCTCCTTCAAGAACCAATCCTCAAATATAGTCACTTTGAAGGTCTTCTAATTCTGAGAATGTTGGCTGTCCAGCTGTTAACAGGTGAACTATGAAGCATTCAAGGCACTTCACACAATTTGTTGCAAATGTTTCTACTGTCATATTGCTTACTAAGTTTGAAAATTTTTTATTTAGACATAAATATTTAATGTAGAACCATGTAGAATATGTTTGTTAGAAAATGTTTTCTAAATTAAACCATATAGGTGCCAATAGAGGTAATCAGAAAATTACCTCTATTGCTATAGCATGAATTTCTTACATGTGTATATAGACATGTATATACATACAAAAATACATATAAAATATATGCAGCCAATATTGAGAAGGAAGGAACAGGAGAAAAAATGTCTCTCTGAACTTCCTTTTACCTTTTTCCTCTATAGCAGCCAGGAAAAGAATTCCTTGAGCTACCACTTGAACAAGCCCGAAGACCCTCAATTCAGAGATATTCACTCTACATGTATAGGAAAAGGATGTCATAACCTCTGAAGAACATTATACAAAAGTTTCCAAATATATCTCATTAAATTCCTTCCATTTTACATATTTTTTCCTCTCTCATGATTCTCAATGTCTATGTATACTTCATTAAGACTAAGATTAAATATATACTGATCTACTCTTGGCATTTTCATTTCTGTCATATATCATGTCATACAAAATGTACATAACAGTTGTGATGGCTCATGCTTGTAATCATGCATGGAAATCCAAGCATGGTCTAAAATTAAAACTATATGTAATATTTTATCTATCTATCTATCTATCTATCTATCTATCTATCTTCTATCTATCTATCTATCTATCTATCTATCTAATCTATTTACTATCCATCTATCTACTTATAGCTCTAGTAAATTCTGTTTTAGAACTACTAAGTATAAAGTAAAAAAAGAATCTTTCATGACTAATAAATATAAAACCATAAATATGCTGGCTAAAACGTCCAACTATGGTATAAGTATGAGGAATATTTCAGAGTACTTGTTTCTGTTCTTTTCTCTTTGTCTAGGTAATTGTTATATGCTAATTTATAAGAATTATTCAGAGAAAAATTACAGGAATAATTATGAAGAAAGTAGAAAGCCAAATCAACATTGAGAAATTAGAGTTAAGTTCATTACAAAGGACTAGTGATCACACAAATAAAACTGTAACATGGGTCAAAACATATTTTCAATAGGAGCACAACTTTTGTTTGTCTAATGGAAGCAATGCAGATATCAGGACATTTCTGGAAAATTACTCTGTAGCTGACACTTACAGTACATACCATGATTTTGAGAATGAATAGTCATTTATCTCTGGACTTTTAAATGCTACGTAACTCTCTGCTAAAAAGTGTAATGAAATCATTCAACCCTCAAATCTATTTTTACATTAACAGACCTGAAAGAATGAATACTTTTCAGGTTTTTCATAAAATACACATGCTTCATATACATTTTGATTTTTATCACCATATAATTTTTACCTTTAAGACAATGTACAGATATTAAACATCCCATTTTGGTGGAACATAAATAAAACACTAGTCTTTATTTCTCACCACAGAATTAAATGATAGCTTTGTTTCCTTATCTCCCTTCAAAGAAAAATACAGACTCATGCCAGAAACTTACTAGGCAGAAGCCTTTGCAAAGGTTACTCTTATGTGCAATCTATTTACAATGCAAAGTACTAAAAATCATATTTCAGGATGTTCAACATCTATAAACCATTGAAAAAGTCAAGGCTAACAAGAAAGGCAAAGTTCTTATATGCCTCGTTTATCCTAACATACTTTTGGGGGGGGCAGGGAACATGTTTGTGTAGTGATAGACAATTTTACCAAATTGTTTTTACAGGCCAAAACTGTTTTCCAAAATTCTGTGTTCCAAAGTGAGAAGATATGTAAGTCAATGATTAGTTTAACTTTTATTTACCTCTACAGTTATTCTTCTCTAACAGTTTTTATTCTTTAATGGGGGGGGGAAGGAAGGGAGGGAAGGAGAGAGAGAGAGAGAGAGAGAGAGAGAGAGAGAGAGAGAGAGAGAGAGAGAAAAATTTCAGCCCTGAAAGAGTTCACAATTGCGCCATCAAATTACACGAGATTCCACGTTAAAAGCAGCAGCAACAACAACAAACAACAAAATAAGAAAAAACTGAATATGTTAGGGATGATGGCACATGCTTGGATGAAGAAGCTATTGGATCTCTTGAAGGCCAGCCTGGTCTACAAAGATAATTCCAAGGTAGTCATGGCTACACAGTAAATCTATATCTCAAGAACAACAACAACAACAAAAAAACAATTAAAAAAAACAGAGAAAGACAAAGACAAAAAAAATACAGCTGTTTCTGTACAATCACAATTTTATTTTACTTATGAAATTTAGTTGATTTCCCAGTAAAGTAAGTTTGGTTTAGTATGTGTTAGTGATAAAATAATGACTAATTCTTTAATTTCTACCATGAAGAATGTAACAACCTAATATTGCAAATAATTATGCTATCCTCAATTGACAGTTGTATATCACTAAACATCTACAATGTACCTTAATTCCTATTATGTTCCCTATGTTTTTTCAATTTTTTTCTCAAAGGCAATGAAATTCCACTATGATAGTTTTCAATTTGTAGGCATTAAAGAGAAGTCTCTCATCCTTCCCAGTTTAGAATATGGTAATAGCCTCTGACATAAGGGATAGCTCTTTTTATATCTTAGAATTTTTAAAAATCTTTATTTATTTATTTATTTATTTTTGTTTTTCAAGACAGGGTTTCTCTATATAGCCCTGGCTGTCCTGGAACTCATTCTGTAGACCAGGCTGGCTTTGAACTCAGAAATCCGCCTGCCTCTGCCTCCCAAGTGCTGGGATTAAAGGTATGCTCCACCACGCCCGGCTATATGTTAGAATTAAAAGTTAAATTTGATTGTTGGGAGTTGATTAAGTTTACATATTTGGGTCTGAATGTTGATGCTGTCCCAGTAGATACTTGGAAGGAGAGAACAAGCTCTTCCAACTTGTTCTCAGATGTCTTCCACACATATTATGTTTGTGTCCTATCTACTAAATGAATAAAATATAATAATACATTTTTGTTGAGTGTGATGGGTGGCTCACTCAATTCTAGCTACTAGGGAGGCTGAGGAAGAGGGATCAGAGACAGGTCCAAGGCCAACTGGGGCAACTTCATCAGTTTCTATTTATTTGTAATATAAATTAAGTATCTCCTTAGCAGATATGTCTAGAGAAAGTCAGAAATGTATTTCATTAGTAGAGATCTAAACTGTTCCTCTCATATATGATTATTTAAGATTAAGGATAACAAATTTTAGAAAATATGTTGTAGAATCCTCTGAATGATTTGACTAGGCCAGACAGTCTGTACTAAGCTGGGTTTTGAGAACACACAAAGAGAGGCAGATGGTCCTGTTCAGAGCAGACAGAAGGGTGGTGATGGGGACACTGTGCAGCTAAACTACAGTCTATCATAGCTCTCTCAGGTACTAATGAAGAGAGACAGCACCAAGGGGTAACAGTTCCTGAATGCCTAGATACATTTACTTGGATGCCACCAAAAAAAAAAAAAAAAAGTGAGCATAACCAACAACATTGAAGAGTAGGGTTCTGTAAGGATTTAAATCTTTTGGGCTCAAAAGTTAGACTTCATTTTCATCCATTCAGAAATCCTAGACTATCAAGAAAAGAACCCTGGAAAGGAATGAACATTTCTATGATGGAGCTAATTTATGGCAATTTAAGTGGCACATCAAATATACTCATAAGGTAGTGAGGTGGGGCAGATCTAAGTAATAAACTAATTAAGTATGAGAAGGTGAAAAAGTGATTCCAAGTGCCTTTCTTTTTAGCAGTCTCCTTTCCAAGTCCTTATACAAAGAGAACAAACAACACAAACAAACAAGCAAAAAACCCAAACCCTTTTAAATTTTTTATCATGGAACTTAAGAAGGTGAGCACTGAATTGTACAAGCTCTTCTGCACAGAAGGGTTGTTTGAAGGATTTAAATGTGTGTAGAATTTGAAAACATTAGCAGTTGAGATGCTAACCATTTTGGTGTATTATTAATCTGAAAAGTAAATGGGTCTCAATCATGAATCTAAAAGTTAATTTATATAACATGCTTAATAAATCCACAAAGCATTTTCATATTAACTCATTGAAACTATATATATATATATATATATATATATATATATATATATATATATATGTGTGTGTGTGTGTGTGTGTGTGTGTGTGTGTGTATACATACATACATATATATATATGTATATATATATATATATATATATATATTATGCCTTTGTAGTGTAATAAACATTATGGGGTTAAAATGCAACCTGAAAAATCTATGTTTCCTCCATAGTACCCATACAGACAGAAAATTACTTTCTTTATACATGTTATGTTTAAACGTAGTTACACCTACCTCCCATACCTGCCAATTCCTAGATGCTCTCCAACCAGTGTATAGACCTATTTCATCAGATGAAGTCGGGAAAAAAAAAAACCTGTTTCTCACTTTACTTAACTTTGATGGACAGAGTAGTTATTACTAGAGAAAAATTGTTTTATTGTGAATGGAATGAACATTACCAGAGCACTGGGGGTGACAGAGTTTATATATCATGTGGTTAATTGAGTCAAATCAGTTCTTAAAATTTTCATCTTTGTAGGCAGTACATTAGTTACTTACAATTTTAATAAAAGCTTAAAAATTAAATATCATTACTGGCAATTGTTGGAGAACATGGAAAAACCAACTTAAGATCCACTTAACCTTCACACAATCTTTAGTTAGCAACATGGTATAATTGCCCATTTAAATAAAAGGATATCATAAATGTAGACTCTATTGAAAAAATAGACAGTTTTTAAATTTTTATAACATCAAGAGTCCTCTAAATGCTAAAATTATGAATTTTCCATGTAACTTGAATAATATCTACTCAGAAATTTGTATTCCAAAGGATGAACATTAAAATATTATTAAGTCACAACTAGTCAAAAATCATTTAAAAACTATATATTGTCCAGTGAATATATCTTGAAGAATAGGAAACATTAATAAGAATAATATGGACAGCATTGGAGTTTATGATAATCCTCCATGATAGATGTAGATAGAGAATAAATTTTCTTTAAAGCTCTTATTGCAAAATGGAGGCAGAGGGCATGTGAATAACAGACGATTGTCTATTAATGATATTGAGCTCAAGTTCGAAGTTTTAAAAATGGAGAAAGCTTTCTGAGGAACCACCAGACTGATTTCCAGAGTGGTTGTACCAGCTTGCAACTCCACCAGCAGCGGAGGAGTGTTCCTCTTTCTCCACATCCTCGCCAACACCTGCTTTGTCCTGAGTTTTTTAATCTTAGCCATTCTGACTGGTGTGAGGCGAAATCTTAGGGTTGTTTTGATTTGCATTTCACTGATGACTAAGGATGTTGAACATTTCTTTAGGTGCTTCTCAGCCATTCGATGTTCCTCAGGTGAACATTCTTTGTTTAGCTCTGTACCCCATTTTTTAAGGGGGATATTTTGCTCTCTGGAATCTACCTTCTTGAAATCAGTCTGGTAGTTCCTCAGAAAACTGGACGTGATAATTCTGGAGGACCCAGCCATACCACTCCTGGGCATATACCCAGAAGATTCCCCAGCATGCAATAAGGATACATGCTCCACTATGTTCATAGCAGCCTTATTTATAATAGCCAGAAGCTGGAAAGAACCCAGATGTCCCTCAACGGAGGAATGGATACAGAAAATGTGGTATATATACACAATGGAGTACTATTCAGCCATTAGAAACAATGAATTCATGAAATTCTTAGAGAAATGGATGGAGCTGGAGAACATCATACTAAGTGAGGTAACCCAATCTCAAAAGAACACTCATGGTATGCACTCACTGATAAACAGATATTAGCCTAGAAGCTTGTAATACCCAAGACACAATTCACATATCAAATGATGCCCAAGAAGAAGGAAGGATATATACCACATTTTTTGAATCCATTCTTCCTTTGAGGGACATCTGGGATCTTTCCAGCTTCTGGCTATTATAAATAGGGCTGTTATGAACATAGTGGAGCATGTATCCTTATTACATGCTGGGGAATCATCTGGGTATATGCCCAGGAGTGGTATAGCAGGGTCCTCCAAAAGTATCATGCCCAGTTTTCTGGATTGGGGAACAGGGGGAGGGAAAATGGCTTATGGAACTTATGGAGTGGGGAGACAGGAAGGGGGAAATCATTTGAAATATAAATAAAGAATATATCAAATAAAAAAAGAGAAAAAAAAGAAGGAAGGAGAGGTCCCTGGTCCTGGAAAGGCTCAGTGCAGCAGTGCAGGGGAATACCAGGTCAGGAAAGTGGGAAGGGGAGGATTGGGATACAGGGGGAGGGAAGAGGGCTTATGGGACTTTCGGGGAGGGGGGATCTAGGAAAGGTAAAATCACTTGAAATGTAAATAAAGAATATATCAAATAAAAAAGAAAGAAAAATGTAGAAAGCATTTACAGAAGTAGACTGATATATTTGTAATAGCCAGACTTTTCCATAGATAGACTGAACTGAACTATCTAGTACTTAAGAAGTGTTTTAGTGTATACAGACTTTGCTTTGGTTACCACAGGATGTGTGTGTGTGTGTGTGTGTGTGTGTGTGTGTGTGTGAATATGTGTGTGTGTTTCTACGAATGAAGAAACAGATTTATTTACAGGAAGTAGATTTGGACTCCTACAATGTAGACCTATATTGTTAAATCTATGCTAGAAGAATGTCTTTGAGTGTTCTGCAGAATTATTCTGAGAACAGAAATGGAGCTGGGCCTACTTGCTACAACATAAAAATTCTGGCTCAGCCTGTCATTAGTGGAGGATCTTTCAGGTTCCCTTCCAGGTTTTCATTCCTTTGTAAAGCAATGGTCCCTTGGAAGTATGTAAAGTAGTAAAATTAATAGAAATAGAAAATACAATGATTATTTCCAGAGGCTGGGTGGAGGAGGAAAAGAGGGGTTGCTGTTAAGTGGGCATAGAACTTCAGTCTGAAAATTACAATAGTCTAGAGATCTGCTGAATTCACTGCACCTAGCATATTGACGGTATGCCCTGCCTGGTCTAAGTACATTCCGATATAAAGATGAACTTTAAACAACAAAACTATTGTGCTAGGTGCAGTGGGAAGAGGAAAACACCACTATTGACATGCTTTTTATTCTTCCTATACTTTTTGTTTTGTTTTTGTTTTTGAGACATGCTCCCACACTGCAGCGCAGGCTGGTATGGAAATCACTATGGAGCTGAGGCTGGCTTGGAGCCTGTGGTGGTCCTCATGTCCTGGCTTCCTGACTGCTTGGAACACAGGCAAAAACTGCTGATTTCGGCCGATTAGGAGAGTCCCTCTCCTCTTACTCTCCTTCTCCCTTTCCTGCCCCCACCCCTCATCTTCGAATGTATTCTGATCAGCAGGGCAGGTAAGGGAAAACAATTTTTCACTTACACATAAACATACACAAAAGAATGTTTCTTTTATCTACAAATGCCTAGGCATTGTCAAGGCATAAGAGCAAAGACTGCCAAAATGTTAAGCTGTTAGTTCTTTTGCATAAGAAAATCCAAACACACATTAACTGAATAGCAGATGGTAGAGAAAAGAAAAAGTTAAGATTCTTGTGTGGGTGAAATATATTAAATAAATTCTGTAAAGATGGAAACCTGAGCATAAAAGATACCATATTGCATAAGCAAGTGGAATGTTTTATATGACTTTCTCATATTTAAAGCTTTTCATTTATCCTCGCTTTATAAATAGATCCTTCCTTCCTTCCTTCCTTCCTTCCTTCCTTCCTTCCTTCCTTCCTTTCTTCCTTCCTTCTTTCCTCCCTCCCTCCTCCCCCTCTCTTCTATTGAGACAGAATTTCATGTAGCCTGGGCTGGCCTTGAACTCATTAAATAGCCAGTGATCATCTTGTCTCAAGTACTACAATTAGAGGTATATGTCACCATAATGAAGCTTATTCTTGTTTGTGTAAAAAGTATCTTGAATTCAGGAAGATGCATAATAAAATTTTGTATGTTTATTAATATCCTATTTTTGATTTAGTTTTAAAATTCAATGAGAACAAAAGCAGGAAAAATAGGACCAAGTATTGAAAAAAACCTTGCTAAATGATTTGTATATTTCATTTTGTTTTTATATCTTACATATTTGTAGATTTTATCTTGTTTATATATTATGATTTGAAATACAAATGAAAATCCGCATTAAAAAGAAAAAGTGAAAATGAATCATTAAAATGTATGCATTCACTAAGAAGTGCTACGAAACTTCTGCTAATGAAAGTAACATCTGATCTAAATTACATAAAAACTGAGATGCAGACACTAAACAGGAGCAATGACAGATGCTGGAGCTAGAGAAAACAACGATACTTTTAAAATAAGAATTTGATACTCAAAGTGATGTTTCTTGAGAAAACAGTAAGATAACTTAAGACTCAAAGAGCTAATTAACGTATTTTAGCAAGTAAAGAGTTACATGATTAAACTAGACTCCAAAATATTATTTAGCTTGATGTTTTGGTAACAGTAAAAACAAGAAAGCATATGCCCCGAGCTAACAACAACAACAACAAAAAAGAACAAAATGATTTTTAAAGATATGTTTGTTTTTATATGAATTAGAAAGACTTGGTTAAATGGGTTAAAACACATGAAAAATGCTGTTTAACAAGGCATATACGTATTAGAGTAATGTCAGACTTAAAAAGATTACATATATAAGTAAGCATAATTTCCTTTCATTTATATTGGGCATATTTTGCCAAATATATTTTCAATTTCAAAAAAAAAAACTCAAACAAAAAAACCCAAAAGCCCCAAACAAAACATAAAACTCTACCTACTCTTCTTCCTGCTTACTTTTAATTTGTTGCCTAAACATACTAGAAATGACCAATTAATAACCCACTAGTAACTCCTATAAAATACAATGGAACTATATACATTGTACCCGAACACATGTAAGGATCATACAGGGGCAGGACATGCACTGCTCAATGTAATATAGCCACACTTGCACAGCAAAAGCTGATTCATCAATCATTGACAGTCAATGATTGTAGCTCAACAGAGTTGCAGACCACAGTCTTGCTTTTCTTTGATGGGACTTGGCTGAAACCTCGCTTTCAGCAATAGTGCTTTCTTTCTGTGAGACCAGAATTTTGGGCAGTATGGACAGTCTGAAAATGATACTATAACAGTCCATTATTATTTTCATAGAAGCCACCTCTAAGCTCTAAGAATCAAATCTGTTTTGTATGCATACAAGCAAGTCCAAAGTCTTGGGCAGGTGGGGAGGTTGTTATTTCTGACTTCAATTTCATAAAGTTTCTAAAACAGTCTTCCTGCCTTGATTAGCTTTTCTTCTGAGTTATTTTGATGCTAATGATATATGGCTGCTGCATTCCTAGTACATGTTCCCAAACAGTGATACAAACATTATTAAATCTAATCAGTGTTTATGGAGTATTCCATATCCACCGTGAATCTTTTAAAATGTCATTTTAGTGGATAACACATCAGGAAAGGTCGATATATAAAATAACATGCTTTTGTTCCTTTATTCAGTGATGTTTTTATGAGAAATTTTCTACAGATGGTAGTTGATGTCAATTTACCTTTGTCCACAATTTAAAAAGGAGTATTTGGGTTTTTTTTTTAATTCTATAGAACATATATTTAAATTCACAAAGACTTTCAGTTCCAGAGAGTATAATTATTTACATTCTCTTGACTACATTATAGAAACAATGCTCTGAATGCCTTAAAATGAGGCCTCTGAGAACCATGAGTTAAGAAATATTTAGCCGGAGTTGGGTGTGATGATACACACCAAATTCCCAGCACTTGGGAGACAGAGGTAGCAGGATTGCTGTGAGTTCCCAGCCAACCTGGATTACATCTTTTCTCAAGAAAGAATGTACAGCAAAAATTAAAAATATGATACCCCATCTAAAATATGTAAAATGTCTTTAGGAAGAAAAACCGCACAACTCTGGATATCATTCTTACACAGGACATTTCAATTAATGCTCAGATTGAAATATTATTGTTTTATATCTTTCTTGATTTTTATATTAATAATTGTATTAGTAACCTTCATTGTTGCTATGAGCAAAACCTGAGAAAAATGCAACTGAAGGGAGGAGGGGTTTATTTTGGCTCACAATTCAGAGCAACACAACACATCATGGCAGAGAAAACATGGTCAGCAGCTTGTGGGTGCAGGAGTTTGTTGAGGCAGCAGACAGGAAGCAGAGATGTCAGCCTGTAATATTCTGGTTCAGCAACTAGCTTGCTACATCAGACAGCTAGCTAGTCCTGGGCTCTTAAAGCTTCAGTGTTTAAATATATCAAGTTGTGTAAAACATTTTACATTTAATAATTACAAATGCTCAATGTAGCTATTAAATATAATTCTAACATGATAAGTCTGTATTCCTGCAGATACGTATGTGTATTTTCTTTCCTTGAGTGATGATATATAGTATATACTACCTCTCAGATACACATTTCACATTCAGAAGGCATTAGTCAGTCATGCAGTGGACACTGCAGGCTGTTCAGTTCCTTTTTAACCCACTGCCATGTGAACAAATAACAATAGTCACCACTCGAGTCATTTAAACTCTAAAATGAACAATATGTGTGTAAGAAAAAAAATTGGGTATGTAAATTGTACCAGTCTCACAAAGGTGGTATATGTTACCATTGCCTTCATGCAGCATATACAGTCAGTCGGTGGCATATTTTTATTGTTCACTAACACAATCTTAAAGCCATATGGGCCTTTCCTTTTTGTCTACTGAACTAAATGGAATTTCTTTCCTATCTCTCAAACTTCTGTGTTTGAGTGCAGACTATCACAATCTGTCTGTTACATTAGACAGAAAGAATGACAGGATTAAAAATTAAGATGTCATCATTAAAAAATAGAGATGAAAAGCAGAAAAAAATCTTTAAAAGATGTATTATTTTACTAGTTCATTGTATCCTTTGTGAATGTGGGTTTGACTGTTTTGCCATTTCACTGTTCCTGTGATGATTTCTAAACACCTGGCAGGCAGGAATTGTTTTTTATTCTCTATGAAAGGAACTTTAGATGAAATGACAGTACAGTTGCCATCTGAACATATTATGTGGTACATCTGACTTGTAGCTATGTAAGACATTTCTATGCTCCTCTTATCATATGGCCTTGTATAGAAGTAAACAGAGCACACTCCTTGTTACAAGCTTCATGTCACCACTTGTAGGAGATTTACCAGAACCATTAGAGAAAGTGGTTTCCCATTAAAGAAAGTGAGTATCTTTAAGTCTTTGAATTACCAGTGAAATTTGCTTAATTTGTTTCACCAAAAGCAGATTCATGTGAAGGAACTGGAGTGTCCATCTTATAGTTGGTTATTAGTAGAGCCAAATTCCACTGAGTACTGAGTACAAAAGGTGAGAGTGAAATTGCAGAATTAGGTTCAACAATTTACTTGTTTGAATCCACTATTGTCAGAGCATCTAATTTCTGAGGATCTTTTTTTTTTATTAGATATTTTCTTTATTTACATTTCAAATGTTATCCCCTTTCCATTTTTCCTCTTCAGAACCCCCCTAACCCATTATCCCCCTCCCCCTGCTCACTAACCTACCCATTTCTGCTTCCCTGTCCTGGCATTCCCCTACCCTGGGGCATCCCACTTTCACAGGTCCAAGGGCCTCTCTGAGGACTCTTTAAGGAAGCATGCCAGTAACCTCAACAGTGCAGGAATGAGGAAGCAGGACAGTCTCAAATGCTAGGACAGCCTGGGCTATTTAGGAGAGAGACTATGTTTCAAAAACAATAACAAAGCTCCACCCATCAAGCAACCAAAACTTGAGGTCAGAATAAATTTGAGTGGATTTCAATTTGCAAAGATATTAAATAGTTTACAGAAATGTAAGGAAACTTTTTGCTAGCAACACCATACTTTTTAATCAGGAAGAAAATCTTAAAACCTCTAATATAATTCATACTGTGAATAGAAGTTTTCATTGGAGAGCATTTCCTTTTTTTCTCAAGAAACTAATCAAACTGATTACATTCCACTGGACTCCCCAAACTCTCCCAAACTGTACATATTAACCCAGTGCCTAAGACTCAGCTGTGGTCTCTGGTGTTTACTTTCCATATGCCTCAGGCACACACATGTAATTTTGTGCTTCAAGGAGTTAGTGCTTCATAAAAACAGAGACGAATGGTTATAAAACACACACCAGTGCCCTTTGGAAGTAATTAAAAATATGGCCCTACCCTGTATTCATTTCTTTCCCTTTAGGCATCGCCCCATTCGATATCTTATGTTCAGCTTCCTTTCTAACTCAGAAAACAAATCGGATTGCTCTTTGTACTCTTTCCTAAGGAATCATATGCTTAAACATACAAAAATGTGCCAGGAATGATAGTACTAGGCTTCAGAGTCCATTTTTAAATGAATTAACATTAATCAATTCCCAAATTACACAGAGACCAGGTTTTGTCTTGAAAGCATCTTTGTTTGTTTTCAGAGGGTTCTTCAAAGTGAGAAATATAAAGAATATATTTTCATTAAACAGAATAAGACATGTCCTTGATGAATGAATTATAATCTTGCTATAATTAAAAATTTAAATCTATCATGTGGACTTTTGTATTTGACTCTAACATTTGCTATTCCAAATAAATGCCTAAATAAAATAGTCTTTTACCAAATGGTGCCATGAGCAAATATCCTCCGACATATAAATTGGCATTTCATTCATATGAATTTGGCAGAAATCAAACTGTCTTATTTTCAACAAACACTTTAGGTGACTTTAAAGATATGACTAGTAGCCATTTAAAACATATATCATGTGAATGTACATGAATATGTATGTATGTACGTGAATTTGATTACAATTCTACAGAAAACATTTCCTCTTAATGGTCCCTTTTCTTGCAATGTTGTTTGAAAACTAACAAATATTAAGGAAAACAAGTCTATTTTAATGTTCTACACATTTGATGTACACTAAGTACTACAGTAATATCTGTAAAGCGGTAAGGGAAGAAGGCCAAGTAAGATATAAAGGTAGACCCTTTATATCTTATGCAGCCCAGACTACTATACCCAGCAATACTCTCAAACATCATAGATGGAGAAACCAAGATATTCCATGACAAAACCAAATTTACATAATATCTTTCCATAAATTCAGACATATAGAAGATACTAGGAGGAAAACTCCAATACAAGGAGGGTAACTACACCCAAGAAAACCCAAGAAATTAATCATCTCAAAACAAACTGAAAAGAAAATCACACAAACATAAAACCTCCAACAAAAAATTAACAGGAACCAACAATCATTGGCTAACAGAGTGGATACATAAACAGCACCCAGTAGTTTGCTGTATATAAGAAACACACTTCAGTGACAAAGACAGACACAACCTCGGAGTAAAAGTCTGGGAAAAGGTTTTCTGAGCAAATGTTCCAAAATAACAAGCTGGAGTAGCCACTCTAATATCCAATAAAATAGACTTTCACCCAAAAGTTATCAAAAGAGATGGGGAAAGACACTTCATAATTATCAAAGGAAAAATCCACCAAGATGAACTGTCAATTCTGAACATCTATGTCCCATATGCGAGGGCACCTGCTTTCATAAGAGAAACTTTAGTAAAGCTCAAGACACACTGAATCCCACATAATAGTGAGAGACTCCAACATCCCACTCTCACCAATGGACAAGTCACTGAAACAGAAACTAAATATAGACACAGTGAAATGCTCTCTTCTGGTATCTCTGTAAAAAGCTACAGTGTACTCATATACATAAAATAAATAATTCTTTACAAAATATTACCAATTATATTTGTGATGATTCCCATCAAATTTTATTGTAAAATATTTATTGCATACCTCCTTTGTACCTGGTGTCATTCTATCATTTTAGGTACTGGGCTTTTTGTTTGTTTGTTTGGTTGGTTCATTTGGCTTGGTTTATTTTTTAGTTTTTTTTTCCCCTTCCTGAGACAGTCTTATGCAGCCTTTGCTCTCCTGGAACTCACTCTGTAGGCCAACCTGGCCTCAGGCACACAGGGATATTCCTGGTTCTGACTCCTGAGTGCTAGGATTAAAGGTGTGTGTTACCAGGCACAGTGAGGTACTAAATCTTATTTGAAATTATATTATGAGACTTTTATATTAGAGATACTTTGAAGTTCTGATGTTCTATAAAATAGTGGAGAAAAAGATCATTTTCAAAACTTGGCTGACCATCCTTAACATTTCTGCATCACCCTGGATAAGACAAAGAAAATACATTTGAAACTGCAATGAAAGCTGCAGAAAGAGAATTCCATGTTGCTTGATCTTGGATCCCTTTTTATTTTAACTATATAATATGCTTTTTAATTTTTATTTCTTTTTAAAAAAATTCTGGACAGTCATGAATTGAAAATATTCAGATTCAACTTGTAGGGAACAGAGCTTATAGGACTTTCGGGGAGGGGGGAACCAGGAAAGAGGAAATCATATGAAATGTAAATAAAAAAATACCTTATAAAAATAAAGAATTAAACTGAGGAATTAGAGAAAGGACTGATGGAGCTGAAGGTGTTTGCAGCCCCATAGGAGGAACAACAATGTAAACCAACCAGTACACCCAGGGCTCCCAGGGATTAAACCACCAACCAAAGAGTACACAAGGCTCCAGATGCATATGCAGCAGTGGATAGCTTTGTTGGACATCAAAAGGCCCTTGCTCCTGTGAAGGCTTGATGCCCCAATATAGGGGAATGTCAGGGCAGGGAGGTATGAGTGGGTGGGTGGGTGGGTGGGTGAACACCCTCAAAGAAGCTGGAGGAGGGATTCCGCAGGGGTGGGGGTGGGGCGGGAAAAGGGATAACACTTGAAATGTAAATAAAGAAAATATCTAATAGAAGAACCTACAAAAATCCTACTCTGCTCTTTGCTTTAGAAAGTAAAAATTCAGCTACAGGTGCTTCTTAAATATTCTTCTGTGCATGTGTTTCTGAGAAAGAATTTCATATTTGTGATTTTAATAATGATAAAACTGAGAAGCTTTACTAAAGTTTAATGTTTCTTTAATATTGCCACTATCCTTTCTTCATTTTGAGGGTGATATTGAAGACAGTAGTGATAGCTCGACACCTTAAAAACTGTAATCAAGATACAGTGATTACAATCACAGACAAGGTCAGGATACAGTATTCTTAAAGTGGAAAGAAATGTAGATAATTACTATTCCCTTCAGAGACATTCATACATATGAAGAGGGGTACCGTCATCACATTCTTTTGTAAATGCAAAGCACCATATTTCACAATTCTATTAATTTTCCTCTGAGTATTAATGTGTAAAAATTATACATGAAAAGGGCTCACATCTCTAAGATCTAGTTCACTGTGGTTTGCTGACATTTTCCCATTCAAATCACTGTATGAATTGTAACATCTCACTAATTTAACTTGAATTATCATCAGGTAATAATGAGTACAAAAGCATTGTCTGTTTATAATCAACTAAAATACATGAACAATTACCCAAAAGTAAGAAAATTATGTTTCAAGTCTCAATTTTGCTCTGTGTTCTCTAGGCAGCAGAGAGTGAGGCCTTAGAAAAACACCTGTGTATCCCTAACATGATGTTTATTTGAAATCATTTGTACAGGGTTATTAGGGCTTCAATAAGCTAAACAGAAGAAATACTAACAAACACCAGGCAGGAGTGAAGTACTTATTTTTCAATCAGGAAAAAAATGGTCATTGGGCAATAAAACAAATGGTGACATTTTAATGTTTTCAGTGTTCACCTGCTTTAGTTCATTTTATACAGATTGTACCTAAAATGGACACAGAAATACTTCTGGTTCAGGCTCAACATAAGCCATTCTGACTTTTCAGAAAATAATAGGAGCATTACAATAGTCATCATGCAATTCATATTCTAAGCAATTTGCTTTCCCATCTTGCCTAGACACCCTGCACTGGTTCTATTATCCTTTAGTTTCAATTCGTGCTGTTCCTATTATGGAAGCTAGTGTACATACAACTTTTTCATTTAGCATGGACCCCAATACGTTAATGCATTTGCCCCATCCATACAAGATGGTTGAAGATTCTGCTCATGGCAAATGGAAACCTAGAGGGAAACTAGTCAACTTGTCAAAATATATTTTTCCTATAATGTAAAAATAGACTATGTAAACGGCTTGGATTATGGAGTTAAAAAGAACTAGGCTGTCTTCCTTTATCAAATTGCTATATTCTTATGCCAAGTATACTTTGTTGCTTTTTGCTTGTTTCTTTATTTGGTCTTTGTAAATTAGTGTATCAGAAGACATAGTAAAATGAGAAAAAACATAAGGGAAGGAAGAGGGAGAAAAATAGAGCTGTGGAAATAGCATAATTGATAAAACATTTGCCTAGAATTTGGAAAGCCTGGGTTTGATTTCCAGCACTGTATAAAAAAGGCATGGAGGAATATGACTGTAATTCTAGCAGTTTGGGAGCTTAGGACAGGAGAATCTAAAGTTCATGCATCAGGACAGGAGCATCAAAAGTTCATGAGTTAATACTTGATTACTTAGCAAACTCAAAGAAAGCTTAAACTATATAAGACCCTGCCTCAAACAAACAAACAAGGAAGGAAGGAAGGAAGGAAGGAAGGAAGGAAGGAAGGAAGGAAGGAAATGAAAAGAAAACAAAAGGAAAAGAAAGAGAAAAGAATAATAAACAAAAGAAGGGATTGGGTAGGCACATCGTTGAGATTTCAAAGTGATGTCTTCCTGGTACATACAAGTTGATGGTACATAAAAGTTGATGATTTTTATGACTCATGATGGTAAATGGATAAAATTGCTTAAGGTTGCTGATACAACCAGCTAGAGGGCATTGGCTATCTAAAGAAATAAAGGGTTTGCTTTCTCCACACTAAGAGAATAAAGCTTTGGGAATCAGCTCTAAATCATTAGTTATAAGTCATCTAGTCAGGAAGAAGAAAAAAACATAGAATCAAATATAATTGAAATGTTCATTATTTTTTCTTAAGGAGATCAGATCATACACACACACACACACACACACACACACACACACACACACATATATATATATGACAAATTTGGCAATTTGATAAAGGAAGACAGCCTAGTACTTTTTTACCCCATACCTCAAGCCCTATTTAAATAGGATGTCACTTATTGTGTATTTGTGTGAAATTCACGTGAGTAAAGTAGGAGAGACATGCGAGGAAGCACTCTTCACCAGCTTAATAAATATAGCCTTAATAAAATAAACCTATTTTTCAATGCTTTATAATAATATCTATGATAGAAAAATATTTGATTAGAAACTATTCTGATCCAATGGGAATCTCTAATGAGCAACTGCTATACTCATTTTGTACGTTTCATGTGATTTTTAAAAATTTTTATATTTTATTTTATTATTTATTTATATTTTTACACTCCAGATTTTATTCCTCAACCCCCCCACCCCAGTCCATCCCCTGACTGCTCCACCTCCCATACCTCTGCTTCACCCCATCTCCACGAGCATGTCCCCACCCTCCACCCCCCACCCACCCAACCAGACCTCTAAACTCCCTGGAGCCCCCAGTCTCTTGAAGGTTAGGTGCATCATCTCTGACTGAACCCAGACCTGGCAGTTCTCTGCTGTATGTGTGTTGGGGGCAATAGTGCAGTGCATTCAGCTTGTAGTGATGAGTAAGATGAGAACCATCTAAGTTCAGAGTTCAAAGGGCAGATTCACTACTGAGATCACATTCTTTCTATCAAGCTGTAGATTTAAAAATAAATTGCACCAAGAGAATAATTTCTTTTCTCTTTCTTGTAAAAGAACCAAGTTTATAAAACATGAAAAGAGAGCTGGGCTATGTGACTGAACACATGGCTAGAGGTATGAGATAGATGGGGAGTTTCCAATTTTATTACCAAGCTCTCATGTTCCTTGATGGAAATCCTTGGGAGTCTTGAAGCATACTTTAGGGAAGGGCTGTGTTCCATCATGAAACTTGACATTTCCTGCATACTCATGTGTTAATTTCTGTTAAACTGGCAGGAAACAGAGTGGTATTTCTGTCCTATCACATCATGCCTTATATTACTGATTTTACTCAAGTTATCTCTCCTTAAATGCCTTCAAAATAAGGATAAGAAACATCCCAAAATGATAATGAGAAATCAACTTGTAGTTATATGTATATGGAGAGTACGCTTATATAAACAGGGTACAGTTTTGTTTCTCATAATCATTCCTTCCGTGCTTTATCGCATGTCTGAGGAAAATGCTAAAAATGTAGAGCAAGTCTGCTTTTAATGATTGTTTAACACAAACATTTCACAGCAACAAAAATGAGGCCCTCCTTTAAGTGACACAGAACATCATTTATGTGATTACACGAGTTATCATCTTGAAAACAAGAGCTTGAGCAAACAGCTTTGATGCCTTTTAAATTTGGACAAACTAAATGACTCACCTAACATTTTCTTTTAAATCCTCTCACACCTGTCGGTCCCATGTATTTCTTCTTTCAATATTTCTTCTTTCATAAACTCAATTGCAGAAGAAATCACCCCCCATAGGATACATACATGCATATATACATATACATATGTATGTATATCACAGAGTCTATTAGTGAGTCAGGCAGAAGAGACAAAATCACAAAAGTATACATGTTCATCTTTAACATGGTACACAAATACTGTGACCTCTATTAAAAGTATGTTATCAGCACTCTTATAAAACTGCTAATTTCTGATCTGATCGTCACTCAAAATGGCATTTCTTCACATAATTGTACTTTGCCATGATAAAGTTGCCTCATATCTGAATGCCATCAAAGAATATACATTGTTAAACCATCTACATTCATTTCTGTGGACACACTTACTATTTGTATCCCTGCCTTGCAGGTAAGTGAGATGTCACACTGTTGAACTGGGACTTGTGTTAATTGTATTGTGTGTTTTCATTACTTCCTGAAAACCGTGTAAAACAAAAAGCTTCACTTTATGTTTACTTCATGCTCCCATGATACATGATCACAGAACATAAAGACAGTTCTTGAAGTTAAGCAAAGTGGTTCAAGACTGAGATCCTGGCACTTAGAAGGTGGTGGGGGTGGAGGTGATTCTAAGTTCCAGAATAGCCTTGGTTACAGAGTAAAACACTATTTTTTTTGTTTGTTTTTGGTTTTGTTTTTTCAAGACAGGGTTTCTCTGTATAGCCCTGGCTGTCCTGGAACTCACTCTGTAGACCAGGCTGGCCTCGAACTCAGAAATCCGCCTGCCTCTGCCTCCCAAGTGCTGGGATTAAAGGCGTGCGCCACCACTGCCCGGCGCGTAAAACACTATTTTAAAGAAAAATAACTGCAACCAGCAAACAACACATAATCTTTCCAAATTGCATGTAATAACATATACCCTAGCTGAATCTCACCTGATTTGGAGTGACAGGAAGTAAAAATATATATATATATAATAAAGCAGGAAGAAACTAAGTTTTGAAACAATAAATGTTGAAAGAGAAGTGGCATGGTTTTAAAAGGCATTAAAATCATATTTTTTCAAACAATATATAGAAGTAACATGCTATCCTTCATATGGGAAGATAGCCAGACCTATCAATCAGTATTAATAGAGACACCATATATATGTGTATACAAATATATGTATATATGTATTTATATCCATATGTCATTATCCAGTGTCTTATTGGTGCCATTGATATATTGCAAAAGAAACACTAACCCAAAATTAAGGTTGAAGAAAAGTTGACTACTTCCAAAGGTGTCTTATAGCTTTGGGTTCACCATGATTTGAAATAATGTCAACTCTATTTCCAATTGTGTAGGTCAGTAGTCTGGCAAATTTTTCTTAATTAGTCTTCTTTCATGTCCCACATATCTATTCTACTCTTTTGATGAAACTATACCTTCTATTTTAAAAAATATTAGAATATTTTTCTATTTTCAGAAATATTAGAAATTTCAGCTTTCACTGACTGAGGGTGGCTAAATATTGAGAATTTCATATAGTTTAAACTTGTGCCGTTAGGTAACTGGCTACATTTTTTGCCATTTGTACTAACACTATTGTGATGTCAACCATTATGATCTGTAGCCTGGATTATTCCAATAGATTTTTCTGACCTTATTCTATTATTCTCAGAGGGTTCTTGGGAAAGGAGTATAGTAAGGATTTCTTTTAAATTCTCTAGGTTATTCTTTAGGAACAGAATACATATCTAACCTTTATCTTTCCCTTTCCTTTTTCCTTTCTCCCCAGTAAGGTCATGGCTGCTTAACAATGACTTTTCTTGTTATATAGATTAGAGTGGGCAGAGGAACAAAAGGTTGAAGACTTTATGCTATCTTAGATACTAAAAATGTCTCCTATGTTTTCTCAATGCAATATACAGTTCCATCTTTCAAGGACTAAACTGTATCTTTCAGTGGAGGATATAACATCCACTACTTTGCACAAGTGATATTCAATGTTGCCATTTTTGAAAGTGTCTGACAAAGGAACACCATCTAGGAGTACCACTTTCTTCATAGACATTAGAAGAAAGTTGCTATGAAACATTTTGCAGTTATAACTAAAGAGAAATAATTTTGTCTAAAATATTTTCTATAGAAATGGTTAAAAATGATTAGAGGGATAGTATTGGGGATTAAATAAATCCAGGGCTCATGTCATGATAAACAACAGCTCTAACATTATATTCTGTCCTTATCTGTAAAACAAGCCATTTTCGAAATGTAATTGTAGATCCTTTAGATTCTGACAGGAAAAAATGTTGATGCTAATTATTGGAGGATCTAGTGATACTACATCTGGGAAGTACTTCATTCAAGCATTAAGAATGTATCAATGAAAACTGAATATGAAAAAGATCAAACTGAGGCAAACAATTGATAAATGTAAATCACTTAATGAAATTCTGCCAGTATACACTTGTTAACACATGAGGCTTCTGGGCTGTACAGAAATGAATGGGAAATGGAGTACAGCAAGCAAATGGAGTGATGGAATTTGAGGATTAGAACTACTTTGCTACTTTCAATACCAGAGGGTGTGAAAGCCCAGTATAGGAAGACTTTTGATCTATGAAGAAGTCAAGAACTTTTAAGTTGAGAGTAGGTTAAGCTGCAATGAAATACTATTTCATATGACTTACTGAACCATCTTGATGGTTTTGATATTTTTGTAATATCAATGATTTATTGAAAAAGTCAATGGCATTGTGGCTACATTTGGACCTATATTTCAAACTGCTTAGGTTGCAAATATTATAGCAAGGTTGTCATAATGCAAGCATAAAAATATTAGAGATTGGAGGTAGAGCTCAATGGTAGAGCACTTGGCTAGCATGCACAAGGCTATGAGCTCCACAAACAAAGCCAAAAGCAAACAAAAACCAACCAAGTTCAGGAGAAACAGCCCTCTATGTAGACATGTAGTCATGCTACCCAAGTGATTCATACTCTCTGCCAGGTAAAGATATGGGCTTATGAAATGAATACAAGGAGTGCTTGCATTATGTAGTAGTCCAGCAGTTCCCAACTTGTGGGTTAAGATAACGTTGCTTCCTTTGTCCAATAGAGTTGTTTCAAGTGTCAGACCTAGTGTTAGTGTTGGGTAAAGGAGCAATGTCTAGAGGTTATAGAGACAGGCCAGATGCCCTGTTCCTATAAGCTGTCACTATATTTGGAAACTGTAAATCCCCTTATGCAAGTGTTCTTCATACATAGATCTGTCCATTACCAACTCAGGAAGAAATGCCACAGCCTGTATACATTTTACTAAATAGAACACTTATAAAACCTGGGCATACGACATCTCTGAAGCAAATTCAGCATAAATATTCAGTAAGTATATCTATTTCTATATTATGGGAGTAAGACTTTAGTGTCACATGACAAGATTACCTAGGAAATTAGACAGTAGCTTTTTCAAGTCAACCTCCTTACTGTGTTGTGCTATCTTCAAACCTTGTTTATACACCTAATAAGAGTAAATTCTTTAAACACTTGAGACCCCGAGGGACGTGGTCTCAATGGAAACATCCTGAATTTATCTTGTACAACTCCATTCACAATTTATTACCTACCCCAAATCCAATTAAATGTAACAATTCACTGTTTCTTAGCTTTCTGATTTTCACACTTCTCATCCTCTTAAATGTTTCTTTGGTGTGGAAAGTCATTCTTATCTCTGCCCTTACTTCAGATACAAAGCTGAAAGCCAGTTCCTTTGAGATAGAGGATAAAGTTCCAAAGCAATTGTTTATCTATAGCTTCCATGAGGCTAAGGTGGATAAATATTAAAAAGAAAAGACTCATGGGAAAAATGGATTTCAGACAGTGTTCCTTCAGAAACAAGGCAGAATCTCAGCTACCCATGGAAAAGGAAAATAGAATGTTTTTGCATGTGGAGGAAGAGAGGGTCAGTAAATCCACTTTTGGTAAAATTGCAAAGAGTATATATGCCTGCAGGACAGCTCATACAGTCTTTTAATTCTCAGGTACCAGTAGTGCTGAATTATAGAACACCCACAATTTATCAATGTTCTATTCTTAAAGATATAGACCCATGTTAAGATTTCATACAGAATGTATAAACAGTTTTGGTGTGAAAAAGAATAGTAGCATGAGAAGGCTTGAAGTTGCCAAATGGCATCTTACAGGACCATCTCTACCACCCCCATGTCTTACTCCCTCATCCAACAATACCTCTGACAACTGAAGCAATGTAGGGGACAAAAGGAGCTATGCTAAGTTCTGGTGTTTTACCTCTACGATGGCTTATTTGCTTCTACACAGAGAGAGGGAAAGAGAGGTGGGGGCAAATATTATGCTTTCAATGGTACTATGTTAGAATATCCTACATAAATTTCAAGAGGTTTATTGCCCACCCCCACTGCCATTCCATTTTTGTCAGACACTTTAGCCTGGGATTTCTCAGGTCCTACTCTTTGCTATGACATAGGAGGCTTAGAAAATTTAGTTTATAGGGCAGAATATTTCTAATGCCTTTGGACAGTCTTTTCCCATTAATCTTGGAGAAATTGTGAATTAGATCACCACCATCCAAAAATCACTTTCTCATGGTTGCGCAGTCATCTATTTGTTCTATAAGTAAGTATTTATCATATTACCCACATTTCTATTTCTCCTTGGCAGTGCACACTACCTTTTAAATTCAAAACATATACAACTATGGGCCCCCCTTTCATATTGAAATGATGAAACATACTAATTGATAAATTAAACATATAATCCTACCTTGTAGATAGCAAAACAGTCACTTTACACATGGCAAAGACAAAATGCAGTTTCTGAAAGAATAGCTTCATGTCAGTGTTTTTATGTATCAGCATCCTTTATTAAAAAGGAAACAGCTATAATAAACACAAATCAGAGTGACAGCAGGAATTGTGCTATCAGCAAACCCATCAAAATGGAATCAAACATCATGAGAAGAACTCCATCACAGGGATATGTACAAGTACATTTCCCATATGGGATTCTCTGCTTCTTTATTTTGAAAAGTACAGAAGTAGGGAAACCATTTCTAGCAATATATCTATCCAGGTCATATTCGGTGTTCTCAGTAATGGTTCACAGAGGATTTTTCATGTTGTAACTTGAAGTTCTTTCATGATCGTGCCTTCATGCAGTAACACCTTAAGGGTGCTGCTGTAATTATGCAAGCTCACTTAGTTATTTTCATATTAAGTAACTTGCTTATGAAATACTTTCAGAATGTTATGTAACTTATGCAACAAAATAATGTTTATACACTCAGAGTATTTAGACAGTATTTATTTCCCCTGAACATGTCAATGAGGATTTCCTATAAGCAAGAAGATCTGTTAATAAGAGCTATAAGCATCTTGCAGAAAGCATTTTAATATTTCTGATAAGCATTTCTTTCATCTACAAATTCTACAGATAAAAACAAACAGCTTGAAAGTAGGAATGGTGACACATACCTGTAATCCTGGTACATAGCAGGCACATGCAGGAAGATATATGAAAGTTTGAGATCAGTCTAGGCTACAGAAAGAGTTCTCAGGTAGGTAGAGGCACACAACTAAGTGCCTGTCAAAAAAAAAAAAATAAAAGACTTGACTACATTTTCCCCAAAGTAGATGCCATGCAGGAGGTGTTAATAATCTAATAATCACACACTACACACAAACACACACACACACACACACACACACACACACACACACACACATACAGGAGTGGGTAGGGAAGTGGTGCTGGACAGAAGATATGGTAAATAATTTAGGTCATGGTTTTATAACCTAGCTACTATTAGAAATTTACAAAAACAGTAGCCAGAAATTCTGCAATAAATACAAATCTGTGTCTGTGTTTAACCTGGTATATCCACAATTTATTCTCTGACTACTGCCACACAGTTTCTTTTTTAAAGCTATTTTAATATCACAAGGCAGAACAATATATAGAGTAGCGTTTGGCAAAATGCATTAACTCAATAAATAAATAAATAAATAAATAATACCTCCTATGGATAATTTAACATAATATCAACTTTTTAAAACAGCAAGATATCATAACGTTTTTTTGAGAATGCAAATTTACCAAGAATGTTATGAGTAGTACTGTACTACCAAACAGAATATATGTAAAACGTCTAATGTATAAAACTATAGTCCTTTGTAGAAAAAAAACAGGTCATCTAGTGTTGCAGTGTTTAGATGCAGTTAGCAAAGTAGACACAATTGAGAAACAAACTAGCTGCTCCATAGCTCCACCCGTACTAGTGGTAGATCAGCATGCCCGTCCCTCCACCCCTCAGGAAAAAAAAATCAGAAATGTAAAGGGAGACATAACAGAAAGTGAGTAAATTTATGAAATCATTAGGTCATACTTCAAAAGGCTGTACTCCACAAAAGGAGAAAATCTAGATGAATTCTAGACAGATAACTTGTGCCAAAATTAAATCAAGATCAGATCAACTATCTAAACAGTTCCATAACCCCTAAGGACATAGAAGCATATATTAAAAACCTCCCAACAACAACAAAAAACCCCAACAAAACAACAACAACAAAAACAAAAAAATAAAATAAAAAAGCCCAGGGCCAAATGGTTTTCATGCAGAATTCCACCAGACTTTCGAAGAAGAGCTAATACCAATACTCCTCAAACTGTTCCACAAAATAGAAACAGAAGGATTACTACCGATTACTACCGACTTCATCCTTTATTATCATATGTGTATGTTGTTAATATATAAAATATAATAAATATATAAAAATAAAGAATATATGTACATATGTATAAACACATACAATACTTTATTATCTACTTGTGTTTGATACTTCCTTTATCAATTATAGTCTTGACCTATGTGGTCAGAACCTTGATAGGAAGAAAGCATATTGGTTAATCTTTCTTAAAGTATACTTTCTATTGATTGATTCACACAAAATAAAATTCAAAATATGTAATCTATAATCCAGAATCCGGTGTCCTTTTCTTGAAATATTTTTTTTCTAGTATTAGGAATGAAGCCCAGAGTCTCACACATACTACTTAAGTACTCTACAACTGATCTACAGACATAGCCTATTTTACTCTTAGTTTTTCATTTTGAGAAAAGGTTTCATCGAATTGTCCAGACTTATTTAAAAATATCTGTCATCCTCTGTGGCTCTCTGAATATCTGGTACTATAGCCATGAGCCACACTGCTAGCTATTTCTAACATATTTCACCAATACTGTCCAAAATGAAACATTTTACTATGTCTTGAAGGTAATCCTCACTGGGTTCCTTTATCATATGTTAGCCTAACTTATATTTTCAAGTAAATGATTTCCTCAAGTAAAGTAAAATAGCATCCACAGTACCAATTTTTAACATTTTTATTATTATTATGAAAGGTGAATCAAGAACTACAGCCTTGCCTAACTATGTACCAGATAATATACTGGATATTTATGTTTTACCCTAGTGTGCACATTTTAGTTTCCATTATTTTTCTATTTACATATAATTTCTTCTTTGCTGGGCTAGAATTAAACGCCACTTCTCTCTGACTTTCCCTTAAAAAATGTGGAAAACACTTCCTGGGAATTAGGCCAGTAAACAAATATCCTTCCATATTTGTGATACAGGACAGCCTACAAAGGGAGAGCCTCAAACCTATACTTTAACAAAGTACACCTTTCTGCTGAATTGTGTCATGACAAAATTTCAAACTGTGAGTATTCAAGTAAGATATGAAAATATGTCTTTTCAGAAATTTTCATTTTCTTTTAACAACAAAATTCTAAATTGAATTAGAGGGGTATATTTATCACATAGTAGATCCATTTAGATATTACAATAAAAGCATAATAGGATTCTATGTTAGTTCCTTGTTATTATTAAATATAGTAGTAATGTTAGATATATTGAATTCAAATATTTGTCTTAAAGAATCCCCCTCCCCCAATAAACAGAACAAAACCCAAGTTAAATTATAAAATGTTCACCTTTTATTCAAACAAAAAGATTTTAATAAATTTAGGAAGCATTCAAGCCAATTAAGAATAGAATCATATCATATTATTATAGTAATGCTATATTGATTATATATTTATACAAACCACTGGAGCAGCAGCAATTTCCTTTTATTCTCTGTTTGATTACAACACAGAGACAGAAAGAAAAAAATCAGCAAAATACAAATCAACACTGAAATAAACTAGCAGAGCTGTTAGGGGAATTGGATACTTTCACTCAATAGCTTACTTTGGCCACCAGTGGTATTTTCATGAATAAAAATTTACAAGAAAGTTGACAAATACATATTACCCACAGATGGTCTGAAGCCTTGTTCTATATAAATCTACATTATGTAAGAAAGAAAATAGTGTGGTAGGATGACATCCCTGATTTCAATCTCTACAACTGTTGTTATATTGTATTTCCCCAGTAAAATGGAGCAATTCCACGATCAAAATTTTATGCAATCTGCTAAATGCAGGTCACAAGTTTGATATGCTCTTTATGAAAATTATTTCCCACTAGACTTTCTTACCATTCTATTTTTTCTTATTATTTGTTGCTTTTGTAATTTCCATATGTCAGAATTGGTTAGCTTATAGTGCTAATGAGGCCAAGGTCATGAGTCTGGTTCTTATAAAGCCAGTTAGTTTTGTACAAAGAAAAATAAGTATATTTGATAGCTCCTAAAGCCAGGAACTGCAACTTCAGGCAGACAGGATAAAAATTTATGTCTTTGGCAAGAATAAAAACCACAAAAGGGGCTGTGGAAAAATATCTTAAAAACATTTGTCTTGATAGCTAGGAATTCTTTTTCATGATCAGAAGGAGAGTAATCTTTCTAATGAGTTCACACAACAAATTAGGAGATTAAAGTGAAACATCACAAGCATGCAAATTATATGTTAAAATATTTTCAGAATATGTTAATAAAACGTTTACATGTGAAAGAACTTTAATGCTTCCAGAGGGAAAAGAAGTAACATATGCATATTGTGCCAATTACATGCTACAATTATATATGCACACTGGATAGTATGTAATATAGATTGTCATAAAATCTTAAGCACAAATAAGAGCAAAAAACCCTCTTAATTTCGGGGATAGTTGGATCAAGGTATAACAACAAAAGTATTTCAGCAGGTAACTAGTTTTGCTTAGAGCACTGGGTGAGTGTTAATAGGGAAATCCCTATGTAGCCCTAATGAGTTTGGAGCTGCTCCATTTTTTTCGTTAAATTTTCTCGTTTGTTTGTTTGTTTGTTTGTTGGTTGGTTGGTTGGTTGGTTTTTCGTCAGAGGAATCTCAATGTATCATGCATTGATTCATCTGAGGAAAGTGTAGAAATGGACTTGTGGGGAAGAAGAGTCTGGAGAAATTGCTTAGAAGATGACTAGTAGGGGGGATGGGTAGGGGGTTTTCTGGGAGGGGGGGGAACCTGGAAAGGGTACAACATTTGAAATGTAAATGAAGAACATATTTAATAAAAAAAAAAAGAAGTAAAGAGAGCCTGGCATGGTGGTACATGTTTTTTTGTTGTTGTTGTTTTTGTTGTTGCTGTTTTTTGAGACATGGTTTCTCTGTGTAGCCCTGGCTGTCCTGGAACTTATTCTGTAGACCAGGCTGGCCTCAAACTCAGAAATCCAATTGCCTCTGCCTCCCAAATGCTGGGATTAAAAGCATGCACCACCACTGCCTGGCTGTTACATACCTTTAATGTAAGCACTTAGTCCTAGGGAGGCAGAGGCAGGAGGTACTTTTTTTTTAGAGGCCAGCTTGATCTACTTTGTGAGTTCTAGTATAGCCAGGAACACACAGAGAGATACCCATTTAAAAAAAAAAACACGGCTTACACAAAAATAATCAAGCAGTCACAATATGGACACAAATCTATTATAGAAATAGAAATTAATTTAGTGTAGAGATTGAGTCTCTATGATAACACAAATTATATGCATTTGAATCAGTTCTTTCATTTATTGTCTTTTGAATTTAGACAGTTATTTAATTTACCTGCATATCCACAGGTCCAACTTGAAACTGGAGATAAACATAACCATAATTAATAGTAAGGTTCTAAGATAGCCTGCCATATGCTAAATGTAAACAACTAGTGAAGATGGTATCACCATAATAAATTATCATTGAATGTGTCAATACAAAGAAGCATCAAACAATCACCACTGAATTAAACTAGACAACTTAGAAGAGTAGTGGTAACATTCAAAGAACTAGGTTTTAGAAGAACATGAATGATTTTATTAGTAAAACAGTGAGTCTTCAGAATGGGATAAATGTTAGGGGGATGAGTATGTATGTGTACATATGTGTGTGTGCATGTACATGTGTGGAAACAAAGCTAGTGATTGCAAGATCTGATATGTGAAGAGTGAAATAGCAAACAGGGAGATATAAACAATATTCTTCTGGGTCGAAAGACTGATTGAGGTTATTAGATTGGTGAAGAAGGCCAAGGGAAATAAGTAAAAAGGGAAAGAAGGAAATTTCAGAAGTAGATGAAGTGATTCATATCCAAAGTCAAGAGCAACAACATTAATGGAATAAATAAAAGTCTAATGTCATGTACTTGGAACTCCATAAACACCAATTGAAAAGTTGCTAAATTATCAAAACTACTCTCAGTTTTACAATTCAACTATCTGACCTATTTTTGAGAAAACAGTATAATGATAATAATGAATAAGAAATAGTTTCATGGTTCAATAGAGTAAGATATATCTTAATTTTTATGCTAAGTACTATCGATTTGTGTGTGTGTGATGGCTGATTGATATTCCTTTAATTTTCTATAGGAAAAAATAACTTTGGTAACTAATATGCATAAACATAATAAATAACTCAAAGGATAATAACAATTTCTTAAATGTTTTACAAAGTCCTGGAGAAACAACTTCCAATACAATAAATATATTAGAAAGTTATTCACTTCTGTGTGCGCCTTAATTTTTCATATATAAATTAAGATCCATATGCTAGAATCTTTCTGTATTACTTTCAGGTACTCATAAATTACTTTATTATGTTTACAAAAAAAATATTGCTTAGTCTGGCAATGGTCAGTGAAGAAACCAAAAGAAAAGCAAGCCATAAAAAAAATACTCATGGGTAAAAACCAGCACTTTTATACGACTTAAGAGGTAAAGTCTGCTATTGACAATGAGGGGTGGCATATGACAAACATAAATTGTGAATCCACTCAGGATAAGAAAGAAAGGGATCAATCTTGGTAAAAGACTGTACACTGAATCTAGCCAATGTGTTCTGGGAAATAACTTCCTTTAATCTGTTTATATATAATCTCCTCTGCAATGCAGTTTATATTCTCCTTGTTCTCATTTGTGACAATTTTAATTTATATAGCTTGAACATAATTTTGATATAAGAAGAGTAAGGTAGCTTTGAAATTCAAATAATATTTCCTCCAGTAGCCACTCAGAATTATAATCACTGTTTATGTACCAATTACAAACAAACTTAGAAAGACAAGAGAATAAAGAAAACATTAAACCAAGATTATTAAAAGAATGTTGTTTTCCCCAGAGTATAATTAAGCCAATTGCTTAAATTACAAGAAAATAAACACCTAAATCAACTCAAACATAATGATTCTATAAAAATAATCAAATATTTATAAAACAAACATTTCCCAAATTTACTTTTTTATCTTCTATGAAAAGATACATCTTCAAATATCTAAAGTTCTAGTCTACACAAAGGAGTAAGAATTTGAACAACAAAAACAAAACAGAAAGCAAACAAAAATTATTACAGCTGACCAGGAAAGAATGTAGAAGTACAAGAGAGATTGGCTAAATCTTTCTCATGTTCACACGTGTCTTTAAATTTTTTGTTTCCATCCAATCTTTCATTTCATTAGAGATTTATCTGTAAGTTACTCCCTGCTTTAATAAACTTAAATGGTTATATCTGTGACACTATTGCTTAGCCATTTAAGGGCTACTGTTCCACAAATATTCCCAAATGGATAATTTATTAAGCAAGGATCTGTTTAGTATTTTCAAATAGATTTAACATGAAAAATTAAATATGTTAAAAGAGGAAAACAGTAGACATTGTCTTACATGGCAAGAATTGGAAAAGATAGTTTCATTTCCTATTTATTTATTTATTTATTTATTTATTCATTTGTTTTTAGATCAAATCATTTAATCAAAGCTCACTCCAGTCTAATTTATGTTCAGCACCCAAAAGAAAAAAAGAATCACCAAACATTAAAATTAGAAAAGAAGTCTGGTGAGTACTTAGTTTGATCTCAAATCCTTTAGCAGAAAAGCAAATGAGTGATTCATATAAAATATTTTTAGAGCATGCTCAGAAGAAAATAAACATGTTTCTGGCATCTACTTTAAAAACATGAATGTGAATCTTAGTCAAATGGTTTTAAGAATAGACAATGACTTCAACTATGATTCAGTCAAGTCTCTTTTAATGTTACACAACTTGCTGATTTTGAAATTGCTTCTATAAGTAGTTAATGATAAACCAAGAAGTATTAGCAAAGCAGACATATACCTGTCCGAAAGGCTGACTCAGTCCTGTAGTTATCATTATCTGTGTAACTTCTGGCAAGATACTTAACTGTTTACTTCTATAAACCAAGATCAAAATGTATAATTTGCTTTTTTGTGAAGGTCTTTAGATGGCACCAGGTCATTGGGAGCTATTTCTATTATTATTGTTACTACTACCACTGTGACAGTGTAAAAACAAATGGGAGTACACCTCCTTGGGGAATGTCCATTATTCCTGCTCTTAGCATGCTAATCCTTTTATGTCATAGCACTATTATTGGTGTTCTCATTGTTCAGATATTGTTTAAGCAGCCAAGTTGATGATCCTACACATAGAGGTAATGTTATATGGAAATATTATATTTATGCATACATATATTCTTACATGTACAAGCACGTACACACAGAGACATATCTACGAAACCATGTTTCCTAAAAGCAATTAATAGGTCCTTGCCTCTATACACACAAATATAATTTTCTACCATGTCATCAAGATATAAAGTAATAATACTTAACTCTCTCTTCTGCAGGTCTCTAGGTCTGACCAACTTTGGGATATAGTTAAAACCTAAAACTGTATATATGAGCTGCTTATTAACATAAGGGCCCATACATAGAAGAGCTTCATGCTTGATGTAGCATGTTTTGTTTTGTTATCTAGCCTGCTACCCTCTGAGAGAAGGTCTTTCTATTTCATCCAGGCTAGCATCAAATACATGATTCTCATGCCTTATCCTCTCAAGTGCTGGGTTTACAGGTTATGTACCACCATTGTTGTCTTGAAATTCTTAAGGACCTTTTAACAAGAACCACACATATATTGGCATCACAAATTATGTACCTAATCTCGATAACATAAAATCCAAAGTTCTTCATCATATGGTTCTTCCTTACCTACTTAACACCTCTGGTGCTTCTGGACCTCTTCTAAGGTTCTATCAGTCTAAAATGAGAGCTCCTTACATATGTTTGTTGTATGATTGCTCAGTCTCCTTTGCTTGGTTCATAGTCCTCCACTTTCTTTGCCTTTTATCAACTAAAGTAAATGAATCTTTAAAAAGTAATTCCAAATATAGTCTCATCTCTATAGTCTTTTTTTGCATTTTTCTCTTAAAATTTATTTAACAGTTCTTATAACTTGTATCAAATATATGAACACAAAATGTTTTAATTTCCTTATTTTTATTAGATATTTGCTTTATTTACATTTCAAATGCTATCCCCTTTTCTAATTACCCCTCCCAAAACCCCCTATCGCATCTCTCCTCCCCTCTATAGTCTTGATGCACATTGTTGTGGCATTTGAAGCATGTAAACATTAGTAAGATACGCTAACATTGAATATGCTTGGACCAGGGAATGGCACTATCAGGAGGTGAGGCCTTGGTAGAGTAGATAAGGCCATGTTGGAGGTAGTGTGTTACTGTGGGGGTGGGCTTTGAGACCTTTCACCTAGCTGCTGAGGATGCCAATGTTCTTCTGACTGCCTTCAGATCAAGATCCAGAGCACTCAGCTCCTTCTCCAGCATCATGTCTGCCTGAATGCTGCCATGTTTCCTGCCATGATGATAATAAACAAAACATCTGATCCTGTAAGCCAGGCCAATTAAATGTTTGCCTTGTAAGTGTTTGCTTGGTCATGGTGTCTCATCATAGCAATGGAATCCATAAGACAAGTATATACAAATTACTAAGAAATGATAACCATGAATGTGATATGGATTTTATGCGATTAACAAATATAGATACAAAGTCTGTATATATGCATTATATATAATGTATGTGCATATATATAAAAATGTCATATATTTCATATATATATGACTTTCAAGAAAATAGAGTTTGGAAAAGTCATAATATTGTTTTCATTGTTTCTACCTCCTACTGAGTAATCTTCTGAGAGATAATAGTCAAAGCTTAGTAACTACTGCTATGGTGCTCTGAATTCCAACCTTCAGATTTAATGGGTCTGGAATGGTACCTGGGCATCAGTGTGTTTTAAAAGTTCCTCAGGTGATATCAACCTGTTTCAAGCATCAAGTTACAAGAAATTTAAAGAACATTAAGTTACACAGATGTAGCCATTCAAGGTGTTAAGGTATAAATAAAGCAACTAATGAGCAAGGGAAGACTGCTGGCGAATACTATTAAATAGACCATGGAAATGAAGAGATAAAGAGACTACTGTTAAGGCAAATTAAATAGAAGGAATTGTAGGCATTATAACACCTACTATTTTGCAATTTATTTTAAACATTCCTGGGAAGATTAAAAAAACATCCACATATGTTGAAAGACAAGCAGTGTGAAATTGCCATTTGAATACCTGATATTATAGAAAAATGTTACATAAATATAGATTTGTTTTTACATGAGTATAGCAAACAAGATTTTACATCCTTGCTGGCTGCTCAGATTTCCCTCCTATCTTCTAATAAAAAACACTGTGTGTTTATTTGTAAAATATGCAGTAGCATCCTAAAACGATGGGCATGTTTTCCAATTATCTATGAAGAAGCTTATAATAAAGTACATTAGTTAACAAAGAAGAATAAAGTTATTGGAAAAGAAGTGCTACTCACACACAAAAAAATTTTTAAATGGGAGAACTGCAGCAAATGCATGGCTTGCTATGTAACCAAGAATACTTGCAGTTTGTAGTTATTTGATAAACTGGACAAACTCCTTCTAAACTCTGAGTCTAATTTTAACAAGCATACACAGGTATTTATCATATTCTTTGGTATAGTGCATATTCATTATCTTACATTATAATAGGATGATAATAATTTATATCAGGATAGGTTAGGGTGACGATCATAAAAAATGAAGACATAATTCCTGGGAAACCTTAAACATTGGTCAACTTTACATAAACTCTATTCCTTTGCCTCTTTGTTTTCACCCTGTCCCTTATAAGCATGCTGTTCAATGGCAACAATATGCCAGGACTATAGGACTAATGAAGATTATAGACATTCCAACCATGCTCCACTCTTACAGTTCTGACACATGGCTCAAAGACTGATTTCACAGCTAATCCTACTTAAAATCACTCTGCATGACTTAAACAGGCTTGTCTTTTGCTCTGGCACTTTGTCATTGCCTGGATGACAAATAAATGTTTATCCCTCCTCTGAAAATTTAAGCTCTAAATCCCACTTCATGGCAGTGTGATCTGGTGCTCATAGTTTTGTCCTATCAAAAAGAAACATCTGAGAGGTTATGGCTATTCTACCTAGGAATCTAAGAGGAAGACAAGCAGAAAGGGACAAAGCAAGGGAGGGCATTATTGTAAGGGGGCTGTGGGGGGGCAAGCTCTCAAATTGGAGTTCAGAAGAGAGAGCATTAGAGCCCCTGGGACTGGTATTACAGACATTTGAGAGCTGTCATGTAGGTTCTTGAAATCAGACCTGGGTCCTCTGGAAAAGTAACACATGCTCTTAACTGCTGAGCCACCAGCCCTGTATTTTCTATTTTAAGTATGCAAGTATGGCAGGCAAAAGTTTAACATTCTGGATCTGCACCAAGATCCTGTTTACAGATGGAAAACATATCATGCTGAAATTTAGTCACCATATATTGGAAAGGCCATAGTGGTCATTAACATACTTTCATGTGAGTTAGTAAAGAACTGTTGTAGAAGAAAATGTCAGAATTGGCCAACTGGGACCAGACTTGCATTTGAACATAAATGTATGGAAATAGGAATAGAGTTGTAAGATATTCCTCTCCAGGGAACAGTTTATCTTTGACAAGACACTTATTAACTACTTGAAAAATTGTAAGAGGTTTGCATTTCAAACTCAGTAAGTATAACTCAGTAAGATTACTAGCTCCAAAGATATATATTTCCCATGTTCACTTGGGAAGTTACTGAGGTTTTATAAACTGCTGTTTCAAAAGTATAAGAATTACGTCTATCTCGTAGGTTAATATTTCCCACCAGGCAGGTAGAGGCTATCTATAAATTGTTTTATTTGTGATTAAGAATTAAAAACAAGTACTTCCTTTTCAGGAATTGAATGGCTACATCTGTGTAACTTAATGTTCTTTAAATTTCTTGTAACTCAATGCTTGAAACAGGTTGATATCCCCTGAGGAATTTTTAAAACACACTGATGCCCAGGTACCATTCCAGACCCATTAAGTCTGAAGGTTGGAATTCAGAGAACCATAGCAGTAGTTACTAAGCTTTGACTATTATCTCTCAGAAGATTACTCAGCAGGAGGTAGAAACAATGAAAACAATATCCTGATTAGGTGCTGGTGAGGTATATACTTAAGTCACATGGAAATTGCATAACTGGCTGAGGAATAATATGCTGGGTCAGGAAAGCATTTATCAACTTCAGTCTACAATACATTTGAACCCTAAGTCTGACATTCAGTTACATTATGACATTCTAGTATCTCAGCAGTTACACATTCAAGAAATGTGATAGGAAAATAAAACATGATAGAAAATGAAATCTGCTGTATTCAATGTGATCCAAGTCATAAATGTTTTGGTTCTATATTATTGAAAAGACCATTATTGTTAAGATACAAAACACATACATACACTCTCACACACCACACACAAAACTATTGGTAGAACTTAATTCAGAGAACTTCTTCCATAATATTCCAATTATTTCTTACCTCACTTGACATCACACCATGCTTCTGGCTGAAACTGCTAAAACCCAAGAATGTAAAGTACAGCTTTCAAGAGGACAATAACAGGAATCAGGAATGTAGTAAGTAAAAGAATATAAATATTCTGTTCTTTTTCAATTGATCTGTTATTTGGATATATTCTTTCAAAACCATTCTGAAAATGGTTACTGGGAATTACATTTTAGCACTTCTGGGTGTGATTCAGTTGCAGTTCTGAAGGCACAGGCACATTAAGACAAAATACAGGTGTCTTTTGCTACATAAAAACCCGGGAGACATCTAGTTTATTGTTGAACTCTGAGGGGATAATTTGACAAATTAGTTTTCCCATTCCCTAAGCTTTACAACTGAGTTCTTAAACAGTAAATAAAATTTTCATACCCCATCATTTTGTTTTCTTTCTTAAAAGCAACACCCTAATATGGGCTTTAAATCAAGAAACGGTCCCTTTTCTCAGTGTTAACAGTAGAAAAGGGCAGCCTTTTTTAGCTATTGTATACGATTGCTTGGCATAGTTAATATTAATGCAGTACTTACCTTTTGTGAATTTATAGATTACAGGAAGCAGTTTTGCATTATACCTTTTTCCTACAGACTATGATGAACTCTGATGCAAATGTCAATACCATGAATTGTGGTTTACATTAACCATTCTCATACGTCTTCTAACAGATTCCACCATTTCTAGATAATACACTAAAGGGATCAGAAGGCTTCAAGGCAAATGAATGAATTTCCATAAATTTAAAGAAATACTTAAAAAAGGGACCATGGAGATCTGCTCAGTCATGAATGGCGATAAACACAGAAATAATAAAAGTATTAATCTATTAAAATCAAATTCTAAAGAAGAACTTACTCTGGATGGATTATGCTATTCCAAAGATGTATTTACTTGTAAATTATATCACTTTTCAAGAAATAATTTCTCTACATGTGCTGTCCCATGTATATCTCAAAAGCATTATTAAGCATAAAACAAACCCAAGGAGACATAAGGAGTTTTACTCTCAGAATTAGGTTTAAGAGAATGCATCATCAAAGAGACAGCAGAAAACATTTCAATTTAGAAAGAACTTATACAAAGTCAAAACACATTTTTGTACTGCACGTTGCTTTTTCTATTACTCAATGCACACCTGCAAAATAGTCTTTACTCGGCTTAGATTAGTGGCCGCTGAAAGCTATACAAAGAGATCTGGTGGTTTTAATTTTATTCATCATGTCTCTAGCTCAGGGACCTGGGGAAATACAGAGAAGTGTGCTGCATATTTATAAGGCCTCTGGGACCTTAACAGGCTTCCAAATGCCTTGTTTGTTGCAATCTGCTTGTCAAACTATTAAAGAAGTAAAATCCACACTCTATCCCCTATTGCATATGCAGATTTTCTCTGTTAATTAAATCAAAACTATATGATTACAAGGAGAACTGATGGAAATCTAGTGTCTCTCCAGCTTCTCCAACATCTAGATGATATAAAATATTTCTAGCCCCAGACATTTATTTAGATAAAAATTTGACTCTCCTGTTAATAAAGTATGTTAACCTTGATTGATTACTAAAGCAGTTCATTTAAAACTTTAGATTTAGCTAGTCTGCTATTAAAATGTTTTCATGTCACTACATAATTATAGCTACTGTAATATAATTCTATTTTGGTATGGACTTATTCCCCTTTCAGATCTTAGAGATTAAATACTAAAAAGGCCCGAGCTCTTCTTTTTCTTCTTTTTTAAATGTGATATTTAAGTGAAAACATGTATTCCAGGATTTTATACTTAGTTAAGTATCAGTATGAGAGTAGTGATTCTGTCACCTTACTAGAAATAATGGGGATAGCTTGAGAAACAAATTCTTCTACCTACTCTCAATAGACTCATCCTTCACATGATGAACTGGACAGAAAGAAGGACTTACTCTCCTTTTGAATCAGGTATATTATCTGAGGCTAACCCCATCACTAGTAAGGAAAAAATGTTTTAAGTCATCAGTCTTTAGACCTTCACATAATCATGTACTTTAGAAATAAGGTTGGGTGGGAATTTACTATGCAGTCAAAGTTAAAATAAGCCAGAAAATGTAGTTCCTCTCACTCTATATTTCTTATTTGTCAGCTTAGATTACATAATGAATCAATGGCACATAAGAAAGGCAAGTTTTATGTTAAAAACCAAAGTCACAGGATGAGAAAATAGAAACTAGACTTCTAGTACAAGTAATATCAAGAACTAGCTGCAAGGGATGGTTCAATATACGGAAATCCATCAATGTAATCCACTACATAAACAAACTGAAAGAAAAAAACCACATGGTCGTCTCATTAGATGCTGAAAAAGCATTCGACAAAATTCAGCATCCTTTCATGCTAAAAGTCTTGGAAAGAGCAGGAATTAAAGGCCCATACCTAAACATAGTAAAAGCAATCTACAGCAAACCAGTAGCCAACATCAAAATAAATGGAGAGAAACTTGAAGCATTCCCACTAAAATCAGGGACTAGACAAGGCTGCCCTCTCTCTCCATATCTTTTCAATATAGTACTTGAAGTTCTAGCAAGAGCAATTAGACAACATAAGGAAGTCAAAGGGATACAAATTGGAAAGGAAGAAGTGAAACTATCATTATTTGCAGACGATATGATAGTTTACCTAAGTGACCCAAAAAACTCCACCAGAGAACTTCTACAGCTGATAAACAACTTCAGCAAAGTGGCAGGTTATAAAATTAACTCAAGCAAGTCAGTGGCCTTCTTGTACTCAAAGGACAAGCAGGCTGAGAAAGAAATTAGGGAAATAACACCCTTCACAATAGCCACAAACAACATAAAGTATCTTGGCGTAACTCTAACCAAACAAGCGAAAGATCTGTACAACAGGAACTTCAAGTCCTTGAAGAAAGAAATCGAAGAAGACCTCAGAAGATGGAAAAATATTTCTTGCTCCTGGATTGGCAGGATCAATATAGTAAAAATGGCCATCTTGCCAAAAGCAATATACAGATTCAATGCAATCCCCATCAAAATCCCAACTCAATTCTTCATAGATCTAGAAAGAGCAATTCTCAAATTCATCTGGAGCAACAAAAAACCCAGGATAGCTAAAACTATTCTCAACAATAAAAGGACTTCTGGGGGAATCAATATCCCTGACTTCAAGCAGTACTACAGAGCAATTGTGTTAAAAACTGCATGGTATTGGTATAGCAACAGGCAAACAGATCAATGGAACAGGATTGAAGACCCTGAAATTAACCCACAGACTTATGGTCACTTGATCTTTGATAAAGGAGCCACAACCATCCGATGGAATAAAGATAGCCTTTTCAACAAATGGTGCTGGTTCAACTGGAGGTCAACATGCAGAAGAATGCGAATTGACCCACTCTTATCTCTTTGCTCTAAGATCAACTCCAAGTGGATCAAGGACCTCCACATAAAACCAGACACACTGAAACTATTAGAAAAGAAACTTGGGAAGACCCTGGAGGACTTGGGCACAGGGGAAAAGTTCCTGAACAGAACACCAATAGCTTATGCACTAAGATCAAGAATCGACAAATGGGACCTCATAAAATTACAAAGTTTCTGCAAAGCAAAGGACACTGTCCGAAGGACAAAACGGCAACCAACAAAGTGGGAAAAGATCTTTACCAACCCCACATCCGACAGAGGGCTAATATCCAATATATACAAAGAACTCAAGAAGTTAGACCGCAAAGAACCAAATAACCCTATTAAAAAATGGGGCACAGAGCTAAACAAAGAATTTTCACCAGAAGAAATTCGGATGGCCGAGAAACACCTTAAGAGATGTTCAACATCATTAGTCATCAGGGAAATGCAAATCAAAACAACCCTGAGATTCCACCTCACACCAGTCAGAATGGCTAAGATTAAAAACTCAAGAGACAACAAGTGCTGGCGAGGATGTGGAGAAAGAGGAACACTCCTCCACTCTTGGTGGGATTGCAAAATGGTAAAACCACTCTGGAAATCAGTTTGGCGGTTCCTCAGAAAATTGGGCATGGCACTTCCAGAGGACCCTGGCATACCACTCCTGGGCATATACCCAGAGGATTCCCCTACATGCAATAAAGACACATGCTCCACTATGTTTATAGCAGCCTTGTTTATAATAGCCAGAAATTGGAAGGAGCCCAAATATCCCTCAAAGGAGGAATGGATACAGAAAATGTGGTATATTTATACAATGGAATACTACTCAGCAATTAAAAATAATGAATTCATGCAATTTGTAGGTAAATGGTTAGACCTGGAAAATATCATCCTGAGTGAGCTAACCCAATCACAAAAGAATGCACATGAAATGCAATCACTGATAAGTGGATATTAATGAGCCCAGAAGCACTAAATACTCAAGACACAAATAGCAAGTCAAATGATTCCCAAGAAGAAGAAAGGAGAGGACCCTGGGCATGTAAAGATTGCATCCAGTTTAGTAAAGAAACCGAGGGGGGAGGGGGAATGATTGGGGAATAGTTGGGGGGGAGAAGAACTATGGGAACTATGGTGGGTGGGAACTGGGAAAGGGGAAAGCCTTTGAAATGTAAACATAGAATATAGAAAATAAAAATAACTAAAAAAAAAAAAAAAAAAAAAAAAGAACTAGCTGCAAGATTTCCTTTAGACCAGTTCATTTCTACCTTTTTTCTTTTTTTCTCCTGTAAAGCCAGGGGATCCCATTTCAGAGTTTAGAGACACTATGGAAGCCATCTTGTAACCTCCCTTCACCTTTTTGAGGAAGAGGAAAAAATCAAGAGAACATTAAATCACCTAGTAAACTGCAGAACATAGATGGGAACATCATATGCTTAAGAGTCTATCCAAGATTAAGTAAAAGGAATAAGCAACATGGCTAGAGTCTTGTTAGAACCAAGTTTTGTGGAGCTTGGCCAGACTTTTTTTTAATATCCTGAAGAGCTTGAAGTAGTGTAAGGAGGAACCATGAACTCAGTTCTGCAGTGTGTGCCCTGCAGACATGATGTGATTATTGAGGAAAATGCCCACTGTCTTTTGTTTTCATCCCAAATGTGGAGCTGTTGTATGATAGTGAAGGTGCACAAGTTAGATTGTGAAGTGAAATGACAGGGTTAGAGCAGTAATAGTAGGGATTAAAAAAAAAGTGACCTGGGCTTGCTGTTGCATAAATATAACCTGTGGCACACTGGTATGGTGATGATCTGTTTATTGAAACATTGAAGGCAGCCAGACTGTGATACAAGTCTGCATCATTAGTTATTGAGAGGGATGAGGCAGGAAGCCAAGCCTGAACAACTTGGTAAACCCCACAGGGAAAGTGGGACCCTTAGCAATGTAGCTTAGTAGAGTACTTACATAGCACATGTGGTACCTGGTATTGGAACACCAGCCTTGAGGGAGGCGGGTGTTAATTGATGAGCTTTTGTTACAGCTTCAAAACAACAAATAATAGAATTCTTAGTGTTTGAATAACTGAGGGCTGTGGCCTAGCCACTAGCATATATCAATCAGTTATTTGGAAATAATACAGAGAATTTTGAATGCCCACTGCATTAATAACATTATGGGAAAGAAAAAAAATACAGCCACTTAGCCTCAAAAAGACTTGGGGGAAGAGTTGCTGGCAAATCTCCTAGTTAGTTTGAGCTGACAATTAGACATACCCCAGAATTATCTGAAAGAATGCCAACTGGAGTGTTTACCTAGATCAGAGTGAATTACCAGCATATCAGGGAGGCATTTTCTTTCTTGGTAACTGATATGAGAGCCCAGCCCACGGTAGCCAGTACCATTTCTGAGCAGCTGGTCCTGAATGGTATAAGAACGCTATCTAAGCAGAAGCAAGCAAGCAGGCCATTAAGCATCACTCCTTTGTGGTTTCTGCTTCAAGCTTCTGCTCTGTCCTCCCTTAGTGATAAGATAAGCTGTGATATGAAATAAGCCTTTTTCTCTCCAAGTTGGTTTTGGTCAGTGGTTATTAGGGGGGAAGGTCAGTGTTTTATCAATGCAAATAGAGAGCAATCACAGACAAGTGAATTGGAAAAGGTTCCATATTGTATGATTTCAACTGCATGGCATTTTTGAAAAACAAACTATGGGCCCAATAAGATAATCAGTAGTGGAGCTTAGTAGTAGAGACCATAACTAGCATGCTCGACACTCCGGATTTGGTCATCAGACTCTAATAAAGCAACTCTAAACAAAATAAAAGGTCACTGATGCCAAAGACTACAGGTACCACAACAGCAGTCTACTCAATGTATAACATAAGGAATGAACTAAAATGTGAACTATAGACTTTAGTTAAAAATACTACATAGGTGTCTTCATCTACTGAAATAAAAGTAAAGCAACCTAACAAATGGCACATCATGTACTCATTCATTCTAGGGATGCTAATTTTACTTGTCAAGTTTCATTTTATGGTCTTTCATGCAACTTTCATATAACATTGACCCTGAAAGAGGAAACAATGTTGAGATTCTCTGGGAAGAGAACAGAGCTTGACAGAACTCAGAGCACTGTGTAGTTTAACTTCATTTTTACAGATGAGGAATCAAGAATAGGAGGAAAAAATGGGTTAAAATTGACCATCCAGGTTTTTGTGAGGTTGGACAATGGCCTTATCTCTCTGGAAAACTAAAAACTAAGAACACAGCCACAAATAATAAAGCTAGCAATAACTCAAAGCAATAGTCTTGGACTATCAAAGACTATAATTTAGGTATTTGTTATTTCATTTCAATCTGTTTTTCTACCTTTAATACTTTCAACATCTGCTCATCCAAACTGCTCTTTTTCTATGAAACACACAAGGGACACCTTACATTTTCCAGGAATATATACTCACATAATGGTTATTATAGTGTAATTAACCCATTCATATCCAAAATACTTAATATCATACTGAATTATGATCAATGGCATTTCTCATTTTTAGGGAGAGTTAAGCTATGGCCTGTGGAGGTGATAACCACTGTTTTATCTTGTATACAGCAACTGCATACCTAACATGCTGTTTTAAGACTCTTGAGACTCCTCTTAGGAGAGGAGTTCTAAAAATGTGAAGGTAGACAGTTCAGAAAACTAAATTGTTTTTGTGCCTTACGTGTAATGATGGATATTTCATTACTTTATACTAAGAAACTGCACATGGCTAGAATTTTATGACTAATCAACATAAACGTAGCTTAGTTGTGGAAGGGGTTCACTGTGGTGATTAGCAGGGTGAGGCTTGCTTTTGTCACCAAGTCGCCTAGTATATATGCTTTCAGGACAAACAAGTTCACAGAAAAAGTAAAAGTAAAAGAAGTAGTTTAAAAACTAGTACTGAAAATATGACTGAAAGGAAAAAAATGGTATTTAGACACTGAAATAACCCTACTGATCCACTAACAGCAGGATAACCTGTAGTTTCCCTTTGATAGCTTCAAGTTGTGTCTATCCAGTCTCTGTTCTTAAGCTATGTTTGATGAACTAATGAACTTAAAGATATGCATATAACATCTACTTAGTGTGGTTTACATAGTTTAGACCAAAAATTGGAAGTTTCTCTACACACACACACACACACACACACACGCTCCTCCTCCCATCCATAGTTATACTCACTAAGTGTCAATATTGCATGCCATAGAAATATCAAGGCTCAAATCCACCTCTATCATTAAATGAATATAAGACCATGGGTATTTTTATAATTGTGTCTGGGCATAGGAAACCAGAGAATGCATTTAATAGGACTGGCTAGAAGTAGTATTCAATAGAAGTTATTTTCTTTACAAATAGATCATTTAAATGACATAATGAATCATTTTTTTCTAAGTTGAAATACTTATGCTTATGCTCTAAGATCAACAGTAGACAAATGGGACCTCATAAAATTGCAAAGATCCTGTAAGGCAAAGGACACTGTCAATAGGACAAAATGGCAACCAAGAGATTGGGATAAGATCTTTACCAATGCTACATCCAATAGAGGGCTAATATCCGATGTGTACAAAGAATTCAAGAAGTTAGACTCGAGAGTGTCAAATAACCCTATTAAAAATGAGGTACAGAGCTAATTGGGCAACTGAGGAAACTCAAATGGTTGAGAAGCACCTAAAGCTCAGCATCCTTAGTCATTAGGGAAATGCAAATCAAAGCGACCCTGAGATTTTACCTTACACCAGTCAGAATGGCTCAGATCAAAAACTCAGGGGACAGTAGATGCTGGAGAGGATATGGAGAAAGAAGAACACTTCTTCATTTCTGGTGGGATTGCAAGATGGGATTGCAAGATGGGATTGCAAGTGGTTTCACTCTGGAAATCAGTTTGGCAGTTCCTCAGAAAATTATACATAGTTCTACCTGTGTACCCAGCTATACCACTCCTGGGCGTATGCTCAGATGATGCTCCGACAGGTAATAGGAAACTCAAGCTCCACTATGTTCATAGCAGCCTTATTTATAATAGCCAGAAGTTGGATGGAGCCCAGATGTCCCTCAACAGAGGAATGGATACAGAAATTGTGGTATATATACACAATGAAGTACTATTCTGATATTAAAAACAACGAATTCATGAAATTCTTAGGCAAATGGATAGAACAAGAAAGTGTCATGTTAAAAAAAAAGAAAGTGTCATGTTGAGTGAGGTAACCCAAACACACACACACACACACACACACACACACACACACACACACACAGAGAGAGAGAGAGACACACACACACACACACACACAAACACATATGGTATGCACTAACTGATAAGTGGATATTAGCCCAAAAGCTCAAAATAAACAAGTTACAACTCACAGACTATAGGAAGTACAAGAAGGAAGACTGAAGTGGGGGTGCTTTGGTTCCCCTGAGAAAGGGAACAAATACTCACATGAACAATTATGGAGACAAAGGGTGGGGCAGAGACTGAAGGAAAGACCACCCTGGGACTGCCCTATCTGGGGATTCATCCTATAAACAGTCACAAAACCCTGACATTATTATGGACAACAAGAAGTGAAAACAGAAAAGAGCCTGTTATGGTAGTCTCCAGAGGGGCCCTGGCAGAGCCTTACAAATACAGAGGCAGATGCTAACAGCCAACCATTGGACTGGGCATGGGGTCCCCAATGGAAGAGTTGGAGGGCTGACTGGAGGAGCTGAGGGGGTTTATAGCCCCATGGTAAGAACAATGATTTTGGCCACCCAGATGCCCCAGGACTCCCAGGGACTCAACCATCAACCAAGGGATACCTATGATCTCAGCAAAAAGTTTGGCAGAGGAATGCCTTGTTGGGCATCAGTGGGAGGAGATGTCCTTGGTCCTCAGAAGGCTCAATATTTGTCCCTGTGTGGGGAAATCGAGGGGGGTAGGTGTGAGTGGGTCTGGTAGAGGGACATATACTTGCAGCCAGGGGGTGAGAGGAGGGGTTTAGGATTTTCGGGGAGGGGGAAAACTGGGAAATGTTTTAGCATTTGAAATATAAATGAAAAATATATTCAATAAAAATTTTTATTTAAAAAATAAGTTTCTTTAAAAACAGGTCATTTAGATGACAGAATGAGTCATTTTCTTTCTATGTTGAAATACTTATGTGAAAAATTTATTCAGAATCCCATCACATAAAAAAAAAAGCTATTCTAGCATCAATGATTGACAAGATAGGCATTTCTTTGTTTTCCCTGTTTACTTATTTTTCTATAAATTCAAAAGTGCAAAAAAAAAATCTTGATAGAGTACAAGTTACAATTTGTGTTACAGTCCTATCTTGTAATATTTTGGTCTCTTTGAATTATTTTCCTGTCTTCACTGGTATTTTCTAAAGCCATTAATTTATTACCCATGAACTTAATTAAAGTGTTGTTTACTGATACTCCTTACAGATCATTAATGAAATGTTAATTAATTATACGCCGAGTACTATAAAAATCTCTAACACAATGAAAGAACCTCTCCCATCCCATTATGTCTCAGGTTGCAATCTAAAGTCACTTCAGCGAGGTTTGTGCCTAATAAAATAACAAGTTATTTTTAAAATGACTTAAACTTTATGCTACAAAAGGTTTTCTATCAAAGCTAATTTCAGTGAAGTTAATAAATGTATGATTTTAAGACTTTACCAAACGTGAAAGCAGAAATGATGATTATGTATTCACAGACAGACATTGGAAGTTTTCAAATGTGGACAGGTTATTTTATTAGTGTTATATATATATATATATATATATATATATATATATATATATATATATATATAAAAATACATTTTTCAGATATTTTGTATAGCACAAACATGTGTACATGCTTATACATAATAATATTGCACTCATACAGAGCAAATTCTAGGAAATAGTAATGCATCAGAGTTAGAGTCTGATATGAACCTGACTGTGCGGTTGTGTGATGCCTTATACAAAAGCCAATTGAATGGTCAGGGTACAGATTCAAAAGTTTTATTGCATTCTCAACTAAGATAACTACATCAGTCAGAATAATTGGCACCATAGAATCACCCCATGGTGATAACCTAGAAAATTTTACTGGGCTTTTGTGGTGGCAGACAGCTTCTCAGATGATAAGAGCAAGTCTTTTCAAATAGAGCTGGGACTGATCAATACTATAAAGACTTATTTCTCATTGATGAATTACTTTGCTGTCTTTCAAATACTTCATTTAGATATTTCTGGGGGGGAAATTACTAGTTCTTTTTTTTTTAACTTGCCAAACAAAACTTTAAAGAAATTCAAACATCTCCTTTGGTCCTTTCTCTAGTTCCTCCACTGGGGACCTTGTGCGCAGCCCAATGGTCATCAAAGAGAGGAGAGGCCCTTGGTCCTGAGAAGGCACAATGCCCCAGTGTAGGGGAAATGCCAGGACAGGGAAGCAGGAGTAGGTGGGTTGGTGTGCAGGGGAGGGGGGATCAGATAAGGGGTTTTCAGAGGGGAAACCAGGAACGGGGATAACATTCAAAATGTAAATAAAGAAAATATCTAATTAAAAAAATTCAAATATATAGTAGACCTTTCTTTCTTACTAAATAGAACTTATGTAGATACCATATGAACAATGACCTGAAGGACACCATTAATGGATATTATAATCCTATCTTTCCACCATTTATCAACTCGCTCAATCATTCATTCAGTCAAAAATTTCCATTATTCTTTATGCTGCAAAAGGACTGGTGGTAGACACTCGGAGAAATACAAGGGTGGTTAGCAGCCTCTGCACATAGATTTGTGATCCTGTGGTATACCTATTAACCTAGTATTAAATGAAATACCTGAATTAAGTAAGTATAGGCAATAGATCTACCCATCAATTTTATATCTTAAATATATGCAATATCTTAGGTAACACTAAAATAGCAGAACACATGCATGACTTTATATATATATATATATATATATATATATATATATATATGTGTGTGTGTGTGTGTGTGTGTGTGTGTGTGTATATATGTATATATATACGTATGTATATATATATGATATATGATATATATGAATCTGGTGTTATTCACACACCCTCCAAATTATAGCACCTGCTACATTTTATACATATGATATATTAAATGAAATAACAGAATTTTCTAATTATCCTTTCTTTTATCTCTTCTTTCTATGAGCATTTTGCCTGCATTTATGTCTGTGTACCAGCCAATCAAGGCCAGAAAAAATATGTCATGTTTTCAGGTACACTGGAAGCAGAGAATTGTGAGCCACCATGTGGGTTCTGGAAACTAAACCAGCACAGACTCACCAGAAGAAAAACTAGTTAAACTCTCAACCATCGCTCTACGGCTGTCTTCCAATTATTCTCGAATGTCATATTCTTTTTTTTATCAGGTTATGTAAACCAGGAGAAAAGACAATGCAGAATTCAATCATAAAACATGGGAGATGTTTTATAATAATACTCTTCTAGTTATCATGTGGAATTCTAGTAAATGTACCTGGTTGTTCAAGAGACAAGTAGTTAGGACATTTTTGGTTCTCCCAGGAATCTAAAATTATAATAACTATATGTCAGGATGTCAGAGGGATTCTAGCTGCAGATTCAAACAAAGGAATGAACTTCTGTGTCAATGGGTTGTGGTGAAACATTTCGGTCAAGGTATTAATTCTAGACTTCCCTAGGTCAAATCCAAATTCTACCACTATGTTGAACAACCTTGGGTAGCTAAGCTCTTTTGGATGACAGCTTTCATAACATGTAAACGAAATGTGATTATCATGTGTAGTGTAGGCAGGAATAGAATTAGAGAGTTTATTCTTGAAAAGTGGTTAAAAAGGAGCCTAGCATATAGAAATGTTATATAAATGTCCATGAAATAATTTTGAATTTTGCTTTTTTTCTACCACCTATTCTCCAACTTCAGCATCTGTCTAACACTTCCTCTTCCTTTGGCATACATATTTCACTTGAATTACTTACGCCATGAGGAGTTTTATCACAATCATTGTATATGTGATCCTCCCTTATAGTAACACTGAATTCCACAAATTAGGCATTTTATTTTGTCATCACTGTTGGTCATTTGTCTGATAGGTAGGGCTCAAAAACATGAGTGTTGCTTGACAATTTCCACTTGCCGAACTGACAATGGGGCAAATATGACATTTCATGACATTTTATAAGTATTTATTATCACACTGTAAGACTACAGAAAATAAACATAAACTGCTACATTTTTACGGAATTTAATTTTTGAAGCAGTCTCACTTCAGGGGTTACCATCAAGTTACCATGAAGTCAGGTTAGCTGAAACTCAAAGCAGTCCTTTCCCTGCTGGGCTTTCTGGGTGCTAAGATTATAGGAATGAGAAACAATACCTGGCTTTAATTCCTACATTTAAATCTGAGTAAACCTAGGAAAGAAATGGCGTACAACTGTCGCAAGATCACATTTGAAAGAACTAGATACATAACTGTTAACTTTGTGTTCCTTCCCAATGGACCGTAGCACTGCTGAAACAATTACTTGATGTGTTGCTAATTTAGTCATTTTCAGGTGGTGATAAATGGCATAATAGTCATCACAGTATCAAAGCCCAGCAAATGGGAAACACTGTGTGACTATGAACAGGGCTTGGCGAAATGCACATCTGATGTGAATTAGAATGAATTAAAACTAAGCCGGAGCACATTGTTTTGAAAGTAGGTAGAGCGTAAATAATAAATAAAATAAATGAAATCCTTTGTAAATGAAATTACTCAAGCATGTGTAATAGCACAATTCAAGGGTCAGTAATTTGTTTCATTTTACAAATTAATAACAAGGGGTGAAGTAGAAGAGTGGGCTACTCACAACATAGGGAGTTTCCAAGAAAAACACCGTAAAAAGTCAAATTGGCTAGAAATCAGAACTTGCATATTTTCTGCTGTAATTCTTCAATTATGGTAAATTGCCAGGCCTAACAGTGCTTAACTTTTTCAAGAGACAATAGTTTATTTTGCAAATGGCTCTAAATGACACCCAAGTTCTTTCATTTAGTAGCTTTATTAGAATTGCAAGCCATAAGGGGGTAAAGAGCTTACTCTCTTATTGGGGAGCAGCCAGCCAGGGAAGGAGGTGGGCTGGGGGTTGAAGTAAATCTTCCCAGGCAAAGAAACTTCATGGAGGTCAACTTCAGGTATTGTGCTTGTACTTAAATCTTGTAAGCCCCAAGGGCACTATCTTACACAAGTAAAGTAACAGGCTTTGATGTTTTAAGTTCTATGTTATGCATGTGGAGTACCCAGTATATACACCAGGGACTATCTTCCCCTCTAAGCAGGAATTGACACACTGGAAGTTATCTATTCCATCAAGGAAAAGTAAGTCCTTATTTTATTCAGTCATTGTTTCTGAGAAAAAGAAGTTTCAGAAATGTTATTTCAGGGCCAAATTTATTTCTAGTCTGAGAAGGTAATGGGACTTCTTAACAGTGGCACTTGGAGAATGGCATGTTCTTATTTCTAAGGACTGTTACTGTTCATTTTAATGATGACAGAAAGTCCCAAAATGTTATAATAAACTAAGGATACTCTAACGGTTGGTGACCAGAGACTTGTTCTCGTAGGTCTTTCCCTGTAGAGTAAGTTATGATTTTTTCCTTAAAGAAAAAAAAAAGACAGGTTTAATGAATTAAAATATTATGCAGAAACTGTGTGACAGATGGCAAAGCTGAGGAACATTTCCTGCAATATTTAATTCGGATTCAGCTGACGCACCCCATTGCATTTCATAGACAGTATTCTTATTATTGATAACTGGGAAAGTGCAGATTCTTAATGTGTACAAGTCAGATCAATAATTGGTGAGTTAATTTATAATACAAATCAATTCTCTGTTCTGTCCAAGTGGCAGCATCCTGTGTAAGAGAATCAATTCCTCTTGTATGTGCATGTTTCTGATGAAACACATAAATTCTTGGATTGATAACGAATATTGAAAAGCTTATTCTTGTAAATTAGCTATACTTTGAAACCTCAAAGTAAGCAGTCTGTTCTCTGCCATGGAATCTTAACTACAGTAAAGGATGTGTCAAGAACTAAGCTGTGCTATATTTCAGGAAAGCAACAGAAATCACATTTCATGTATACTGTTTTGGCTCAAAGAATTAGCCTGTCACCTTTGACAGATGCAGCGAACTGCAGTAATTTGTCTTTAAAGGTAAAGCTAACATTGATTTGGCAATTAAAAGCTTATGCTGGTGAAAGAAAATGCCTACCAACAGGAAAACATAGAAGACTGTATTTATAATCATATATTTATACTTCACCAAAATGTGAGATGCTTTATCAAGATAAAGGGTGAGCTCTGTCTTTCTTTATAAATTTTCCTTTCCTCTTACTCCGCTTAAAAAAAAAATTGATCATGGTTGAGAATTACATAAGTGTAGATGTTACAGGATATCTAGCATCCAAAGAATCATTTATTTGTTCAGATGGAGACAGCAGAGCTTGCTCTATATATTAGAAATCTTGCCAGATGTCCTGGCAATCTTCCAACAAGGATGATGACAGTCATTTCACTAATTCTCAGGGACTGCACATAAAGATGATACTGTCCAAACTGAGAGTGAATGAAACTCACACATTAAAAATCCATTATCAAAATAAATGCTGGCAACAGATCCTAACTAGAGAAAATAGTCTGGAAGAAAAAAGAAGAAAACAGCCAGTATCTGTTCTTTCTAAGTTGTAGAAAGATTTGTTAATCTAGAGGATATATAAGTCAAACAGACAAGCAGGACGATGTCTGAAAAGAGATACAGGGAAATGAGAAGTAAATATGAGTAAAATTCAATGAAATATGTGTACAAAAGCTTGGCAAAACAATATATATATATATATATATATATATATATATATATATATAAATTTATATAGGCCTGGTGGTTCGAGGCTAGCCTGGTCTACAAAGGGAGTTCCAGGACAGCCAGGGCTACACAGAGAAATCCTGTCTCGAAAAAAAGAAAAAAAAATTATACAATTTATATATACATGTAAATTACACACACACACACACACACACACACACACAGCACAGCATAGAAAGAGGGAAGGGAAGAGGAAGGGGAATTTGAGGGGGAGTTTGAGGGGAAGAGAGAAGGGGAGGGAGAGGGAGGGGAAGGGGGATGAGGAGAGGGAAGAGGGGGAGGGGGAGAAGGAGAGCAGGAGAGGAGGAGAGGGAGAGAGAAAAAGAAGGAGAGGGAGAGGAAGAGAGGAAAAGAAGGAGAGGGAGAGAAGGAGAGATCTCAGTCTGTTACATTCTAGAAACAAATGCTCTTTGCCAAAAAACAAACAAAACAAACAACAACAACAACAACAAAAACCAAACGAACAAACTAGGTTTATATGTATCCTATTTTTTGTTTTTGGTTTGATATGGATAGAAACTGTGCACTTCAGTCCCAAAGTGAAAGCAATGAGAAGCAAGGGAAGTCACAGACAGTGATGCTGTTTGGCCTATTCAGCAATCCTGATGGTTTGAAGTGTTTCAGCTAGAGTCCTACTCCTTTCCTTGACCTGCATGCATTTGCACATATCCACACATGGATACATACATCTTAATTAAAATAAATCTTTTAAAAAAGTATCAATAATGCAAATCTCATAACTGTTTTGGTATTTCAAACCCAATTCTAGCAGTTAGCAAAGGAATTGTCACACTGTTATAAACTCACAACTCAAGCCTATAACCCTGTAATCCCAAACCAAATCTTTTGGCATTTAAAAAAAAAGTCATCATTTTAACACCTAAACTGCCCACAGGTAGCAGGATTGGTTTCTACAATAAAACTAACCCATGGCAGCTGCATTTCATTTTTATTTGGAAAGACTGATCCAGTGTTTTTATAGCCCTCGATTAAGCTGTTTAAATAAAAAAAGTAAATGTTGAAAGAGGAAGCCATTGTAGTTAAGCTCTATGTAAACTAGTACTCAGCAAATCTCATGTGGTTTCAGAGTTCCGGTTTGTATAAATACCTAAATCTATTTGAACCACTTTTGCTGAAGAATTCCCAGTCCCACAGGGTTAGCAGAACTTTAGGTTTTTCAGTGAATCTGACACAGCTTCACAAAAATACCCACACTCAACCCCTAGCTAATATTAAAAGCAACTTTGGTGTGTGTGTGTGTGTGTGTGTGTGTGTGTGTGTTTAACAGAATTTCTCAAATATAAATATTCTCAGTATTTGACACAGTTTGAGAGATTTCTAACTCCAACTTTAAAATTTCATATAACTATAAAACTAGAAACACCACAGATGAGGAAGCATATGTGTTGGAAATGGAACTTAACTTCTATATGCTGACTCACCAAACTGCCAAACATTTAGGTGTCTGCAAACCATTAATCTTTACTGTTCAGTGAAGATCCTTTCATCCCCACCTAGGTGATGGACATGAAACCAAGGACATCAGGAATGTTAAACTATCATTTACTAATATGCTATATTCCAGGCAGGCATATTGATTCCACCTCCTTCTGTCTCCCTCCCTAGTCATTTAGATGACAGGGCTGTATCACTCTGCTGGGGTGAGTTAATTATCTGTATTTCACCTGTCAGCTCAAATGTTAGCTCCTTGAACAGAATCTTGGTTGATGGAAGTGGATTTATGAATCTATTCTATATTATCTGCCACATATACATAAGTATTTCTCTAATGCTTATTTTTAACCAGTTACTGACTCCAGCATAAGGGTTACACTTTTGTTGTTGTTCACTAATAATACACTGATACGTATCAGATGATGTAGGGTTGATTTCTTTCTAGGATGGAGAAGGCCCTGTATAAATTTTAAGGAGCAAAGAAGAATTCTATGTTGATTTTGGTATGAGAGCTGAAGAAACTGTGGCAATCATTTGGTTTCTAAAGCACAGTTCACATGGTAGGTTTTATTACAGAACGTATCAGAGAAGGCTTGATAGAATAAGCTATCAAGCTGTGGAAGCACACATTGTCATAGTTGCATTACACTAAAAACTATAGGGAAAGAGAATTCATTGTTGAAAGGAAGGAAATTTTCTTCTGTCCTGAACAGATACACATGTGTTTGCACACCTAACACTTGGATAATTCTGACTTACAGGGACCACAAGTTGGCAGGTGGAAGCCCTGTCCAGTAGATGGAAGCAGGGAAGAACAGCAATGAAAACCTGCCAAATACTGATGGAACCCTTTACACCAGTATTCTTGACTCTTTGGAACTTTGCTGCTAAACACTTTGCTATTTAAAGGTACCACTCCTCACAGCCAAATGGCCAACTTGTTTTCTGAACATCTTTTTTTTTGTTTTTAATTGACAGAGCCTTTGATCATGTTTAGACTATACCTTTCCCTATCTTTCTTCCAAGTCATCACTCAAAATGGGTCTTTCCCTGCTCTGACCCATTAGTAAAATCATGTTTATAGATACTATGTAGACTGAAAACTTCTATGGATCAACTAGGTTTCGGTACTAAATAGGATTAATTGCATATACTATATTTGCATTTATCATACATTTATCCTGTATATTGTTTGTTTTGCTTTCTCACATAAGATGCTAACAGGAAATATACATGTCATATTTATGTTTAACTTATATTTCCAATGCTTTATCTGTGAGATATATTCAGGCATTATAAGAATAACTGAATACATGTATGCAAAAGGGAAATGAAACAGAGCAGAAGGCAAAATCTGTGTCAATTATGTGCTAATCTATGAATGTTTATGCAGATTTGCTAGATGACCTAACATATGCCTCATCATATGGTATTTTCATGTTTAGCCAGTTCATCATTTTTAACACATTCTGAGTTTAAACTATTAAATCATTTAAAATGGAAATTACAAAATGCAACAAAGTTATAGCTATAGTTCTAGGTTGACTGTTCATTTCATATCCAAAATTCTGAGTTTTCAATATTATTCAGTTAAAAATGCACCTTGTAAGTAGTGAAAATTAAACCCATAGATACACAAACATTAGGCAAGTGTTCTATGACAGGGCCATAATCACATATTTTCAAATCATTTTAATAGTCATTAAATTGGGAGTTGTTACAAATTCTGGTTTATTCTAATAATAAATATTAAATGAATTGAAAAGTAAAATTTCATCATATATTAGATGATCTATGAGTATATATTACAAAATATTTTAAATCATGACCTTCATATGTCAATAGAGGAAAAATCATGTATTGATTGGTTCATTCATCAGAAATATAGTGTATCCTACTATGTGCCTGGTCTGAGAATCCAGGAGGTGATCACACAAAAGTAAGCATACCAAACATTTATTTTCGCTAGACAATATGCCAATAAGCTTTGAATTTTATTTCCTCAATGAAGCTGTTGAAAAGCACAATATCCTCTGGCTTGTTAACACTTAATCAGTAACAATGGCATGCAATTAAACTCAAACACTATTTTTTCATACTTGTTTGCTCTTACCTGAGTGTTAAGTTCTGTCATAGCCTGCAGAGTGCTTTGTACTTGATTTGTCTGTTCCAGTTGTATAGCACCTACCATATTGCAAGAAACTGCAAGAACTGCTGTAGCTTCTTAATAAATATATGATGCACGACTAGTAGAAACATGGGAAGAAACATATTTCTGAACCCAGAGAATTGTTAGTACACCAAATTCTTAATTATGTGTGACAAAGGAGATAGTTAATTCACAACAAAAGAAAATATTCATTTTCATTTGTTTTTGGAATGCATTTCCATACAGAGCTGCTCATTTTAGTCTCTCTGTTGATTTCCAACAATATAAAGAAGTTGCAACATTAATTCTCAACTATGCTCATAGCTGGAATGCTGCATAATGAAGCAAAAAACATGGTGTGGAATATTTAAAACATCTATTGTAGTTTTAGACTGCACGACATTCACTTAGCAATCAGAGTAATTATCTTATTTTGATGGTTAATATTGATTGTAAACTTGACAGGATTTAGAAACATCTAGGAGACAAACCTCTAGGCATCCTAGTTAGTGAGTTTCAAAATCAGGTTAACTGATGTGGAAAGACCCACCACAGATGTGGGTGGCACTATTGCGTGCACCAGAGTCCTGGACTAAAGAACAAAAAGATGGAGAGCTGAGCATAATTATCCATCTTCTTCTCTGCTTTTGTGTAGAGGTTTGACACGACCACCTGTCCAGCCATGATGAACTTCAGCCTAAAAACTGTGAGCCAAAAAAGGACCCTTTCTGTCCTTAATTTGTGGTTCTCATATATTTTGTAACACAAAAAGTAACTGGAACAACAGCATCATTTTTTTTTTTTGCTACCAATTTTACCTTCCATACTGCAGTATTTCTTGAAAGAAGTAAACTATCTCATTTAACAAGTAATATAAAATTTAGTATATTATGTTTTTGGTAGAACAAAAAACTATTCAAATTTACTTAGTTGACTCTTCTTTTCAACTAAAAGGGTAGAAATTCCTTTAAGACTGAAAATCTGGATACTACCTGAATATTGTTTCCTTCCTGAATTTTCTATATTTGTACAAATACACAGACATATATATTAACCATCAAAATTTAAGAGGATAATCAATGATAAAACATATATTTACATTTCTAGCTCCCAAATATATTTGCATAATGGAATAATTTAATCCCATTATTGTAACACAATACTGTCCTGTTATATTACTCTCCACCTTATTTCATTGAGAAAGACACTCTAACTGAAATGGAAGCTAGGATGCTGAACAGAATGCACCAGTGATCCTCCTGTCTTCATCTCACTCTATGGTAAGGTTATAGGTGTACACGGCTATACGTGGGTTTTTACACAGGTGCTGGAATTTCAACTCAGCTTGTCATGATGGTACAGCAAGAGCTACTTGCTCTAAACTCTATCTACTAAACCCTCTCTCTTTAGTGGACATTAATTTAGCACTTTTATTAATTACACGAGAATTTTATATAATGTATCTTGATCATATTCATGATCAACACTTCCTCTTATCTTTCCCATATTCACACTCACTTTCTTATACACAACTTCAGGTCTTCTCTGTTTAAAATATAAGAATACCAACAATCATATACATATCAACATACACAAAGAGTTACTCTATACAGCAGAATTTTTTTCCCCTTAGAAGTCATAGACTACCAAGTTAAAAGCCCAGTTATTGGTATTAAATGTTTTCCCTCAAGTTATTGGTTAGGGGTGTCCCAAAATATGCTGTCAAACAAGGCAGGCTATTTCAACTGCTTTTGCTTGCCCATCAGAACTTGATGGTAAGACCTGATTGCTTAGGATAGCAGACACATTGGTCAAAGGACATGTAGATTTCAAATTGCTACTGGTCAGGAAGCTTTCTTTCTGCCAGTTAGCTTACACAGTCCTAAAAGGTGCTATTCAGGCTGCTGGGGCAGTGATGGGAGCCATCAATAGTCTAAGTCAGATAGAAAACCAGTAAATTGAAGTAATGACAAACATGGCAAGATATGACCATGGATATAATAGCGGCACAAATGTTATTGGGACAATCAACTGTTTTCAGGTTTGGTTTAATGTCATTTGTTTTATAGTTATTACATAATAAAATGAATTCTCTACCTGTTTCATAAAGTTTCAAATGGAAGAAAATACAGGGGATACTCAACAGAAGCATTGACTTACTCTATATATTACCTAAGGTATATTGGAAACTGATAAGTGAAGAGTCATCTACCATAAGAAAAAAAATACTGATTATCCTTTTTACATTATAAAAATAGTATATGGTTAAGAGTTTTCAGTAAGAGTATATTCAAAGAGACATACTGATATTACTATTATTTCCTATAAAAATCTGAGCTTTTTAAAAAAATCTGAGCCTTTTAACAATACAAATGCCATAAATAATTGATAATAATATTTTAGGCACATTTAAATTAACATAATACTAAACAAATTCCTAGATCCATAAATATTCACAATTTATGATCCTGTAAATATAAAATGGTTTATCTTTGTGTCTATGAATGGATACATATGTATTCTAGTATATGGGAACTATACACATAAAATAACCAAGTTGGAAAGTGCATTTTTCAAGCTTTTTCTATTATTTTCATTTAATATGAATGAATCCCGTAGACAGGTTTTTAATCTCTTAAAATGTAGCTTCTATTGGCAAAAATGAAAAATTGTCAGGATGAGGGAACATTAACTCTTTCAGACAAATTAAGTCTTGTTTCATGTTCCAAAAAAAGGTAATTTCCCAGACAATTCTCCTGTGGCTTGAAAGGGTTTATGCACCCTTTAACCAGCAATATATTATCTTCTCACCATTACCATTATGACCCAAATGTCTATCAAATTCCCTGGACAATGTTTGAAAAATGAAGTTCATGCTCAGTGTAATTTTAGACTGAATTTCAAATGAGCAAGGCTCATCAAACAGAGAAGTTTTCTGCACACAGATTCCCAAAGCACAGGCTCCATTCAAAGAGATCCTTAGAACTAGGCAATTTCTGCAGAAGAGTGGGCAAAGACTTAATTTTAATACAGGCACTTTAAAATCAAAACATACTCACAAACTAACATTACGTAGGTATTAGGGTTCTGTTTTGGGCAAACAGAGGCCACCCCTGAATAAAAAGTTAATGTTCTCTAGTTCCTTGCCAGAGTGTTAACTTTCATAAAATTATGCAGTAAACTCTAACTTATTTAAAACAAAACAAAACAAAAAATCCAATAAGCACTTAACTTTCTAAAATAATCATGCCACACCACTTGCCCAATACTTAAAGATAAAAAAGAATATGCATCTTAAAAGTTTTTATGAGCTGCTGTGCAAAACAGAAATGCACATAAACAGTACAGACAAATGAGCAAGTATGATCATCAAAGTATTAAAATATTATGAGAACACAAGGGACAAGGAAATTAATTTTGTTTGCTATGATTAAGAAAAGCTTTCTGGAGTAGATGGTGTAAGTGAGCAGCTAATTTTTAAATTAGTTTGCAATCCTTTCAAAAGGAACATCTTTTCCCACTTGAGAGACATTGTAAGAAGGCAATAAAAGTTTCACAGGAAACACATGTGAAATTCATCTTAGAATTATGAACTGCTCTGAACTCAAGCATGGTGTAATATCATGGTTAGGATCATGGGTCTGAAAGACCAAACTTTGGATTGAAATCCTCACTATATTTTATCACTTATGGGATTTAACCACATGGATAATTTTTCTACTCTTCTCATATTTGAATGAGTTTAATTAAAAGGAGCCAAATAATAGTACCTAACTCAACCAAAAGGATTTGCCTTGGAGATTGTTTAGGGCTGACAAAACTAACAGAGAGGGGTGTAGGGGGAAGGATAGGGAAGACAGGAGGAAGAGATAGAGGGGCAATGAGCATTCCTAATCTAAAAATCTGAAATAAGAAGAGCTCCAGAGTCAGAATCATTTTGAACATTGACATGATGCAATGAGCAAAAAATTCCATACCCAATTTCATGGGATATATGACAGTCCAAATGCAGGAATACTAAAGATATTATGTGACTTTACCTTAGGCATATTGTCAATCAGAAGCCAAATTGAACTTCTCATTTAGACTTGAGTACCATGTCACAGGATATGTTACTTTTGTATATACAAACATTTCCAAATCTTCAAAGTATTGTGAAATTTTAAACACATATAGTATCAATGATTTATTTTATATCTATTTGTTATTTGTATTTATTTATAAGGATAGTTTTGTGTCTCAGAGAAACTTAGGAAAAAAATGGCTGAGCTGTGTATTTATCATTGGAAAGTGCAAACTGGCCAACAGTTTCTCCTAGTGTAGTTCAGGCTCCTAAGTACTTTTTACCCCCACCCAGACCCCAACCTCTTTAGCATCTAAGCTTTGCTTCCTTTCTCTCAGCTTCTCTTGCCTATATCACTTTCCATGAGCTCTCTTGGTCTCTCCCTTCTCTCTTCCTCTTTGCTCTCCCTGTGATTCCCTCTTCACAGGGCCTGGTCTGGACTCTTCCAGATGTTTCTGGCTGTTCTCTCTCTCATATGTGAAATAAAACCTTCTGCTCAACCTTACCTAGGAAATCATGTTCTCACTTTAATTCAGATAGGATCTCAAGTAGCTCAGGTCGACTTAGAACTTACTATGTAGCTGAGGGCAACTGAGCTTCTGATCTCCCTACTTCCAACTCAGGCATGTTACTTTATGCTGTGCTAGGGAGATACTTAGGGCCTCATGCATGATAGTCACTCAATCAACTGTTTCCAGCTCTTATTATGAAGCATTTCATTACGATACCAAACTGTGTGGGCAATAAATACATACATACATACATATGTAATATACATGTATCTGTATAATATACACAGTATCTGTACATATAACACACATATAACATAAATATGAATATGGACACAAATGTTTTTGTGTATATGGACATATTTATATACATAAATATGTATATATGTGTGTATATATATGCCTTTGTTTATATACAGCCCAATTGCATACTCATGTCCATTTCTACTAGTGTAATAGTTTAAATGAATAAATTTTGCTTTTGTAACTTTTATTTGGCTCTAGTTTTCTTTGATAATTGTTATCATTACTATTTATTGCCATTTTAAATTTGATTGTGTATACATTTCTTTCTGTTAATGTTCTAATTTAATTTTACAGTCCTCCAGACCACAATTAACAGCATGTATTTCAAACAATTGTTTTTCTTTCTCATGCTGTATTGAATGAACCCAGAATCTTGCACTGGCTGTATGAAGTAATCTACCATGGAACTATATCTTGACCCAAAGTACCCTCTCTTAAATGAGGTAATGTTTAACTACTTGTAATTTAAAAGCCACTTTCCTTCCTTCCAATGTAAGCACTATATTCATAATTATCACTCATTCCCTTTAAAGGAAAAAAAATTATCCCATACTTTCCCCTATCTGAGCTTCTCAAATGAAATAAAAAAAAATCTCACTTTGAATTTCCTAATATTCTGAGTTTGGACAACAGTGGGGCATGGTGTCAGATGTGGTAAGCCTTTCTCCAGTATACCTTGAAAGTCTCTGTTTTTCTTTGAAAGACAGAAAATGACTAGGGTTCCAGCATTATATTAGAAAAGAAGAGGGGGGGGGAGCCTTGTTCTTTCTTTTGTTTTGCTAATTCCATATGACATTTGCTTTACAAAGAATGGATTATGATTCTATTAAAACCTAATATTGGCTTGTGCTGAAAGGCTATGATGTGAGACTTCTGGCTGCATAGTTTCTCATCTATTTTAAAATATTCTCCTAAAAGAGAACAGTGTAATACAAATTAACGTCATGTTAGTATTGTGGTGACTCCAAATCTGTTCCGAATTGTCTGGAAAGGACACTGTGCTCAGTAGCTCCATTTGTAACTACTTCAAATGACGCTCCCTCCCACTACGAGGAAATGCTAGGTGTTGATAGTTAGTTGACAGGGTGTTAATGTCATTAACATTCTGTCAGCTCTTCCTGTCAATGTGTTAATGGTGCTCCTGCTGCTCAGTCACTCTCTGTCCTCCAGTTGGGAAAATGATTTAGCCAGCAGTCAATCAAAAAGCTAAGCTGATTTTGGGCCAGAGACATCACTGCCATTGACCAAATCTCTGTGAGTAAATGTGGTAAGAAATTTGTCAACAGAATATAAGCAGTAAGGTCAACACTGTGATTAATGTGCTTTGTGAGACACTTTTAGATGCTAAGGACCGCAGCACATTCTTCAAAGTAGAAGAGAGCAGGGCATCATGGTATGGATGTAGGCTTTCATCTTAAGCACTACAGAGGCAGGCGCAAGCAGATCTCTGTGGGTTGGAGGTCAGCCTGATCCATATAGAGCACACGGCATAATAGGTCTACAGTCTCAAAAATAAAAGTAAAAACAAGCAATTGAAAAAGCAGGCTGATTAAAAGAACAGCTGTCCTAGAAAGGCTTGATGCAGTAATGTAGGGGATTACCAAAACAGAGAAGTGGGTGGGGGGTGATTGGGGAACAGGCGGAAGGAAGAGGGCTTATGGGACTTATGGGGGGGATCCCGAACCTGGAAAGGGGAAATCATTTGGAATGTAAACAAAGAATATAGAAAATAAAAAATAAAAAAAGAAAATCTGTCTTTTTAAGAATGGGTTTCTTTCCTGCCTGAGAAACCCTGGCACAATAAATAGTATAATCCTTTTATGAAAGCTCTAGAAGGAAAACAGGGAGAAAGGGGGCGGAGAAATGAGAGCAAACAGGTTCTTATGCAAGAAGCTTGTATCAGGTTTCAAGCCACATTAACCCAAAGAACAATGATTTAGCAAACCATTTTGAGCTGAAGGAAAATAAGAAGGCCACCGAAACAAGGTCTTTTAGATTTTCTCCTGACTTTTTCTCAGAGTGGTGAAACTAAAATTCACATCCCTCAGCCTATAACAACAAGGAAGGTTATTAGCTTTTGCCTTCTTCACAGGAGAAAAGTGTCTATCTTGTTTCATGGTGTATGGGGAATCCGTGCTGTTCCATGGATAGATACACATGAAAGAATTTTGTAGAGCACCCCCCCCATTATTAACAACATTTCAGACCACTTTATCTGAATATTTTTCTCTAGAGCTAGACATTTCTTTAGCACATAGTATGCAAATAGACCTTTCCTCTGGAGCCTTCATGTCTGGAAGGCTCCTTTGTCACATAAAGCAGTTAAATAACTTTCTCATGCTCTTCCCTTGTTAACCTGTCTTTGGTTACAGCCGATGTCAACCATCAATCATGTCACACAGGTAAGGAAGAAAATACTAGGTTTTCTTTTCTAAAGCAAACCCCCAAACAACCAAATTCCCCAGCTCTTTCACAATTACAGTGCTGGCAAAGGTTGCAATGTTGTAGATAATATCAATGACACAGATCTTCAAAGAGAAAGCATAAATGGTAAGGAGTTCATTCTCCGAGGGCTTTCTCGTGTCACTCAAACATGGGTTATTTTTCAAAGAATAGTACCAGGATCTGATTCTGAACCTCAGTTCATCAATATCTTCAATAGGTTTCACACACAGCCACAGAACTCCTGGCCACTTAAAAAGAAGTATAATAATAATAATAATAATAATAATAATAATAATAATAATAATAAAATAGAGATGACCTTTAACATAAATGAATTAGGAACGTGGTACTATGGAATTTTATGTTACCGAAGCTCTCCTGACATAACTATAGGGGGGATAGTTAATTTTAACATTAAAGATAGAAATTATTTCTCAAATAATAAAGAGGAGCCTTTAAAACATCAAATATATAAAATTAAGTCATTTGAGAAATAGTAAGCAATTAATCAATGAGAGTGAAATATTTGTATGTTTATTTATGTTTTCCCACTCCTAATCAGGACACTATCTGCAATTGGACCTGCTTGCAAAAGAAAATTTGTCTTCTTCAGTGGAGTCTTCCTAGGTATATTAATCTAATTGAGGATAGGCCATATGCCAAGAATTAGATGGCAAACCCAAAACAAACTCCAGGGTATTTTTATAGACCTTGTTTCTTTCTCATGTAGATTTGTGCATGTTTTGTCTTACTGGTCTTTTGCTTGTATGATTTCATTTCCCACGTTGTGGTTCTGTGGGTGTTTTTATTTTTTAAAGAGAGAGGGCGTTGAGTTGCATGGGTAGAGAGGCTCTGGGGAAAACGGTGGAAGAGAAAATCCTGTTCAGACTCTGTTGGATGAATTTTTTCAATAAAAATAGCAAAACAACAATAATAGTAATAACTATTTAATGATTAAAAAAAGAAAAAAAAAAGAAAAAACTTAAATAAAATCTTAAAATCTTAGCGACCAATTTATTTTAACCCACTGTCTAAGGACTAGATTGCAGCTTGATAGCATAGTGTTTACTTAATGTGTACATAGGTTAGATCCCTATTAGCTCAAAAAAACAAACAACAAAAATAATAACAAATCTTCTATTATTAGGACTGTGATGAGAATGAGAATGTTAGCACTGAAGAATAAATATTTCCCTGACTGATGAGCTTTCAACTTTATGTTTATATAAATGTGTATGCTGAATCTTTTTATTTTGAGACAGAATTTCATGTACCCTAGGTTGGCCTTGATTATCTGACCTTCCTTCCTCCACCTTCCAAGTGCTAGGATTGCAGACACAGGTACTACCATACCTGACTCTCTGTTTTATAATCCTATAAACTTAATTTCATTGTTTTTTTTCTTCCCCTTTTTGGGAAACAAAACATGGCACATTGGGTTATTTAGGTTAACTTGTTTCTTTGTGAGTAATTCATAAGTCACAGAAAGTTCTCATAATTCTGTAGGCTAAGGATTCAAGATGAAGGCATCACGAGATTCATGGTTACTGGTAGTAGTTTGGGCCTTAATATTGTGTCCTCCTATGACAGAAGCCCAAAAGAGCAAAGTGGCCTCTCTCTCTTTTCTCCCTCCCCCTTCCCTGTGTTTGGAGGGGGGGGTTTCTAAAGTCTTTTTTTTCCTCTAGTGCTTCTATGAGGAACAAATTTTCTCCATCAAAGAATTGTTTATATTCTTATGTCTAATCACTTCCAAAAGACACCACCCCTTTATATGGATTATTGGTTAACTGAAAGTAGATGGGACACAGATATTTAGGCCATAGCAGGAGGAAGAATGAGCGTTATAAACTGATGGATACAGAGGCAAACTCAGAAGGCAGAACTTTCTGAAGTAGGTCATAGAAGCTATAATTGCCTAACTTCATCTCACGAGCGTGCCATAAAAAGAAGCTACAAACATCATTCTCTGTGACTTCTCGAGTCTTCTGACTCATGACATGTGTTCTGCCCTCTACTCAGAGGTAAGGAACGTCATACAGAGAAACTAAGAAGTATCTGAATAGCACATCTTGCTAAGTCATTTCTTACCCTTGCAGTTTACAGGGTGATCATAATTGCCTTTAATTCAGACTTCTATGTAACTGTCCATAAAAATACTACCTTTCTTTGGAAGGATCTTATATAAGGTCACACATTCATTTGACTTCATATGCTCTTCTTTTGGATTTTTATAGGTGTGTTAAGCAACACATCATGCAGCAGACAAAGAAAGAGATCTTTCTTGCTTTCCTACACTATTTTATTCTGAGTCAGAGAAAAAGAAGAGACATAGATGACATACCTTATTATAAAGCTGTTAGCTTCCAGAAGTTACGAATAGGGCAAATACATTCACAGGAAAATATTTATATTTTTATTTCTTCCCTTTTTTTTGAAAAAAAAAATGCTATTCTATGTCATTCAGAGTGTCCTAGAACCTATGGTCATGCTCCTGCTGTAGCACTAAAACCACTGGCATTTCACGTTTGCATCTCCAAAGTGGCATATTAAGGGGTATCATTCTAGATTTAAAATACAAAACAATTACATTAGAATGTATGGATCACAAGTTCTTAAATTGACAGTACTTTTTTGTTTGTTTGTTTGTTTGTTTTTTTGGATTTGGTTTTTTCGAGACAGGGTTTCTCTGTGTAGCCCTGGCTGTCTTGGAACTCACTCTGTAGACCAGGCTGGCCTCAAACTCAGAAATCCGCCTGCCTCTGCCTCCCAAGTGCTAGGATTAAAGGTGTGCACCACCACCGCCTGGACAGTACTTTTAAAATGTAAAATCTAAATGGTGATTCAATGTTACTGAAATTACTGACAGGATTTACATGGAGAATGTTTGAGAAATAAATGTATGGAATGCTAACTCCTCCTTACTCTCCTAGATGGAGAAGAAGAAAGGGCTTGGAACTTGACAGGAACTTAACAAACATATGCCAAGTGCGTAAATTGTGGTAGGTGGTAAATATTTGATAGGTACATAGACATTAAGAAATATGATATAATCTCTACTAAACGAACAGTAATATAGAGAACATGTAAGTGCCAGTTTACTGGAAAATGATAGAACTATGTAGAGTTCTATCACTTGCCAATAAATATTCCCAGAATATGGTGTATATTTTAACACAGAATCCATGGCCTAGAAAGATTTTTCAGTGGTAAAGAGAATTTGCTGTTCTTCCATAGGACCTGAATTTGGTTCTAATCTCCCATGTCAGCAAGGTTTTTCATTTCTTTGTTCAATAGCTAAAAATGTACAAAAATAGAGCATATGTGTGATCATTTTGCATTTTGTAGAGTCTTTCTAGAAGATTGAAATTCTCATTGAGCACTCATGGAGACTGCCAGAACAAGACTAATTTGAGCAATAATTTCACTAGCATAATTGATTAATTTATAGTTTAAGATGCTAAATATTCCATTTTCTGTAATAAATTGTCATATTTTGTCTTGATATGAAATGCAAAGTAACAACCCTATACATTTTAATACAGTTTCCAATCCTCCTGTGGACAAACAGTCACACTTTAATACCACTTAAATGAAGAATAGCTGTTCATCTGTAACTTACAGATATAGAAGGCTCAGGATTTTCATTTTAAAATGATTAATTACCTGCATAAAGAGAGAAATAAACTAGGGGGTCCAGGCCAAGTTCATGAGTGTTTGAAATTAGTTTTTTCTTTTTCAAAATGAGCAACAAAGACTCATTGTTGCAAGCTGTTGTGTGGCCACAAGCCAACTGTAAAAGAAAATACTCTACAGAACAAGGGGATCAGAAATTAAATTTTAAAAATATGAGGCAAGAGTCAAAATGAAAAAGGTATGTTTCCAGCCAAAAGACAATATGACATATTTGAAAGAAAAATAAATCTAATCTCCAATAAAGTGCAAGGTTCGTATTGAGCTTCCTACTTTCATCCAGTTAGACAAGCCCTGACTAGGTGAGCATTGCTTTCACTGGCTAACAAACCTGTTTATCTAATGTTCCCATTTACAAATGCAGTATCACTAAAGGGCCACACAGCATCATTTAATGAGGAAAAAGAATAATCGTGGACAATAATTGGTATATAAATGCCAAGTACCGGTCTGAAGTAATTCTTAGGATCAGTATCATAACATCTAAGGTGGCTAGAAAAGAAACACAGGCAGAAGAAAAAGGTGATAGGTTTAACCTTGAAAGAAGGTTACTCCATACAGTTGTTGAAGGAATTATTATCTGATAAAGAAATGGCAGTATTTATTCCCTTTAGAGATATAAAGTAGTGAATCAATCTGCAGTTCAAGATACATATTTAGACCCAGAGGAGGAGGATATTGCTTACTTCTGAAAATGCAGAATAGAAAAAAAAATCAGCTCTGAATGTAGTTTATCTTCAGACACCAGCTTTACCATGAAACAATTCAAATATAGTTTCTCACATTTTCCTTTATATATATATATATATATGTATAGCAAAAAATACTTATTGTTATCTCTATAACTATATTCCAGCTGATTTAAATCCATCAGCTACTGATCAATTCATTTCTCTTTGTGTCCATGTATCTATCCCTTTACCTTTCAGTTTACTAATATTAGTCATCCAAAATGCATGCATACCCTCAGAAAATGCATGTGAATATGTCCAAAAAAGGAAGAAACTATAACCCCCTTTTAAAAAGTCATTTTTTCATGCTGATTCTATCCTTTAAGCACTTGATTACTAAAGATTATTTGCTTTGTTCTTTCAGATATAATTAAACCTCCTAAGATTTACCTATATATCTTGTGGGCTTTCAAATAAAATTTGTCCTTGAAAAACGGTAATTTTTCGATCTAGTTGTTCTCTTGCTTCTTCTGCCAGATGGAAAACTTCACGAGATGAAATTTAATCTGCTAACATAAAGGAATCAGCATACATGCAGATTCATCTATTATTACAGAATAGTGAGTCTAGAAGTAATCACAGTAAAAAGATGGATAGACACATACAAACATATAAACAAATGCTTAAATAGATAAAGGATATCGTCATCTTTTCCACAAACTTGTCATGGTGAGATTCTGCGTTGGGGAAATTCTTGATATTACGCTCCAGATGAAGAATGCTTTGTTCCATTGCTACAAGGTTGCTCTTGAGTATTTGAGCTGAAACTAAAGAAAAAGGTACAGAAAATTTAGAATCCTTTACTAGGTATTTCACAAAAACAACTAAAAGCAGTGTCTGCTAAGGAATTTTCCTAAATGTAGAAAATGGCTCCACTAAGTCATTTCACATTTTTCTGAGTTACTGCTCATAAAAATTCTACTCTCTATGAAGTCAATGAAAATGTGTAATGTAATATGCCAAATCATCATATTTAATATAGGAATGTCATCATTTTACTCAGCCATTAGTTCAGACGAACCCATTCCTATTTAAATTTATTGATGGGACAGCTAATATTTCATTCTTTAAAATCTAAATTGAAGATTAAAGAGAAAGTAAGGATCAAAGGGACCTTATCTTATTAATGCATTCCTTGTCTATGTAAGTGATTTAAGGATAAATTACATAAAAGGATGAAGTATTTGCTTTTTCTGTGAAAACTCTGAGTTTTATAAACCAACACCTGTGGAAGAATTCCCATCTTTAAGATTTCATACTCAATAGACACAGAAAACGATTGTTGATACAAAAGGTGAATACACATGCATATCCACAGAGATTCAGCACCCCTCAAACATTTTCATTAGTTATTAGTTGATTTAATTATTCTTAACATTCTCAGCATGTTTCCTTTTCTTTCATTGACAACTAACAATTTGAAGTGTTGTATTCAAACTGCTCCTTAATACATATACACTTTCTGGATCTCTCATGATGCCTTCACTTCAGGAGGACAATTAAAATAATAACTTTGATTTAGGGACAAAGGTAATTCTATCAGTAGTAACAGAATCTGATGAAATTCTAGTTGCGGAGACAAGGGAAGGTTTACAAGTGGATACATAGCCTGTGACACTGGATTCTAAAGCCAACGCTCTGAAACACTGTTTTCATTAAAGACTATGAAACACAACTAGAAAAATACAGTTTTTATTCCAGTACATTTTCTCCCTTTCATAGACATTTCAGCATCACAATAAAAAATTTAACAGACTGACTAAATCATCCCTCTGCCAAATTTCAGCCAGATTATTCTAATGAAAATTCATCACCCTGACAAGCTTACCTTTATCTTTCAAGAAGGAAAACCCCCCCATATATAGAAGTTTAAGAGACTGAAAATCAAACACTTACTCTGAAGATTATTTTTCCTATTAATCTGTCAGATTAAATGGTTCTGTCCAGTACAAATACATTTGTTTAGCTATGGCAAGTTTAGAAAATATTCTTTATGGGAGAAGTTGAAGAATTTCTGCCTTGCCAAAACTTTACTAATGCTACAGCAATCATTGATCACAAAGGACAAGCTTATCGTGAAGGAAATACGCGATTTTAAAATTGAGGTTTTGCCATTTAGGTTCTTTTTCTGTAGTATTCCCAACAACTCAAAAGATTTCTTCTTTCCATTGGATTACTGGAAAAACCAAACATACGAAGTTGACTAGATGTTGAGTCACTTGGGTTCCAAGAACATGAGGAGAGGGGGGTTGAAGACATAGCATAGTAGTGACAGGTGCCTTCCTTGAAAGCAGAACAAAAGAGCATACTAATCTCTGAAGAGAAAGAAAGGGAGAAAATATAGGTCTTTACTTCCAATCCACTACACTGAGAGCCATCATTTACTTTCTTCTGCTCACAGATCTTTACAATTCTGCATTCTTCATCCAATCAATTAAAAGTCAATGCTGAGGTTTAGGCTCTCAGTCTTCTTAAGAAAGCTCCCCTATCATAAAAATTTGAATGCAATATTTTACTAACCTATATGTTCTTACTGATCAGTGAATGAACCAATATTTCTAGACTTGTCTCGACCAATTTTACATGTCAGATCCTCAGTTCTACATAAATTTTCCAAATCTGTTCTCTGAATTCTGTATGATTTCATTATCATCTTCTACATTAGGTCTTAATTTGTCTTAAAACTTTACAAAATCTTGAGCTGTGGTTGGGGTTTAGAACTAATATAGTTGGCATGCTGAGTACTTTGAACTCAGGAGATTGAAAGCCCCAGAAACAACCACTCTTTGATCTCCTGTCCTGATATCTCCATCATGACATTTACTTACTTTTCAATCTTCCAATGTGGCTAGCTCATAGAAGGTAGATTCCTCCACCTCCATACAAGTCCTATTATCTAGGAAGGTCCCTGTCTTTTCTCTCGAAACCTTTCACTTGGGAAGAATGATGCTTCATATGTGGGAGGAAGGATTGCTATATCAGCAGCCTCACAGATGCTTGGAGAGTCCATGTGCTGCTTTTTCTATTATTTTAGCTTTAAGTTGTCCAAATAAACTTTAAGCCTCTTTATTTCTGAAAGTTTCCATGTCTTCCAATGTATTAATTACATTAGCTATGCTTTCCCTTGGTTAACCTATCTTGTGTATATAGGTGTTGAGCATTACCCTTGTAATGGATGAGCTAAAGGCTCATCTCATTGTGTGCCATGCAGGATGGAAATGGTAATGGTAAGACAAATGCTTAAGTCTTTGTTCTTCCTTCAGTACTTATCCGTGTACTTTACATAATACACACTAAGTGCTTATTAAATTAATATGTACATTTTAAGAAATATTGCTTCATTCTTATATGTATGTCCATTTCTATAACTAACATTGCATCAGAGGTTAGATATAATAATGATTCACAGTTTATATCAACTATTATGTGATATAAGAAGAAATGCAGAATTGAAACCTGCCTAGAAATACACATAAGATGGAGGACAGCAGGACATACTTTAGACAGTGGGGAAGCAGGGAAATGGGAAAACGAAGAATAGTAATAGAAAGCTTTATTAGTTCCTCTATACTACATTTCTAATGAATTATTTATACTGTAACTAAACAAAAGTATAAAATGCTCAAGATAGACTAACAGGGGAATTCTACCTTATATGCTCACGCAAACCTTTGTAGCATTATATATTTGTCTTTACATTGGTGAAAATCATCTTGATTTTGACTTAGAAGTGATGTTAAAGGGAAATTAGAAAAAAAGTCATTTATATAGTCAAGGTCTGTGTAAAACAGAGCTTATGATAGAGTTTACTTACTAGAATTTTATTGGGTTTTGAGGTGAGAGAAGATAATTCCAGAGAAACAGGCATAGAGAATAAAAGAAAGTAAATACAGGAGGCTTAAGTTACAGAGCTGCCCATAATTTCACAGCACCTGCAGTTCACAGCTTAATGTCTCAAAGAATCTCTCCATTATTCATAACTTCATGAGCATGACACATATACCATCACTTGGCAGGGACATGCTTAAAAGATCACAGGATTACTTTAATATTTTGATGCTAATATTTTTGAGAATAAATTTATTTGTAATTCTAGCCCACGCTGTCACTTCACTTTGGCTCTTACAAACAATGGATTTGACTTTTGTTTTCAAAAGTATCCTATAAGAGTTGGTGGGAAGGAATACACATTTCACCGACCTGTTGGCTTCTTTCAACACATTTCCTGACCTGCTTTTGACTGGGATCCTAGTTGTGTGTTTACGTGTGTGTGTGTGTGTGTGTGTGTGTGTGTGTGTGTGTGTGTGTGTGTTATAAAAAGGCTACCTAGCAAATGTAGGGTATAACATACTAGATCCAGAGCCCAGAATTCCTTACAACCTAAGTGGCTTAGTCACTAAGCTTCTGGGTTTTGTTTGTTTGTTTGGTTGGCTGGCTTTTTGGCAATTTACACCACTTTTCTTTATTGACTTATGAAAACTAGATTTTATAAACTCTTACCCATTACTCCTAAATCTGCTTTGTTGAAACAGTAATCAAGGCTACTCTTGATTTTTGCAAGAAAAGTATCAGTTCAAGATATAACCTGTTTCTTCAATTAGTGTTTTTATGGCAATAAATACTTCGTGTATGTCATTATTCTTCCCTCTATAGTCTACCTCCCAGTGTAATAATTCTGCTGGAAATACATATGCTAGTTAATAATTAAATAGGGCTGTCATAATCTAAGAAAATTAGGAGACTCCTCCCTTACTGGTTATCCCTACTGTGCTCTGATTTAATTTAATATTAGAATTCTTTTAGTGAAAATAACTAAACCTAATTTGTGCTCTCTGCATATCAGCTTTACAAGGTACATTGACTTTTAAGTCTGGAGAGCAATGATAATTACAGTAAATACAAGGAAGTTCAAACGTAAGGAATATTTTTTTTGGAAACTAAAACGTGCAAGAGTAAATAGAAATATTTAAAAGTTATTCTGGGTTTCTAGAATTTTGTACAGATACTGAACAAATCCAAAAATATTAAGAATGATAATGGATTTATCAGATAGATTGTTGTTAAAAACACTGCTGCAATCTTAAGAAGTAAGAGCTGGAGTCAATGAGTTGGCTGACAATGAGTTGGTTGACTTCAATTCCTGGATGCCATGGAAAAATCTACATGAGAAAGCAGGAATCCCAGCATGTAATCCCAGCAATGCCAGTGATAGGAAAGAAGAATAACCCAGTTTACAAGCAAGATAAGCGTGAAGGCTTCAAAACAACAGAAAAGAGGGAGGCTACCTCTAACAAGATGTAAATAAGAAACCTTTTCCCAAACCTAATCCTCTGGCTTCACTTCTACATGTGTACCAGGCATGCAGGTACAACACAGACACAAAGACACACACACACACACACACACACACACACACACAAATATGCACATGCAGGCACATGCACACACACAAACACACACACAGAGTGAAAAACAAAATTGGTAAAATATTACAAAAAAACAGAGTTAACAGTCAAGGTCTATAATGAGTATTTATGCAGATCCTACACTACTATAGTGAGAAATAGGGGTACTTTTCCTGGTAGTGGCAGTAGCAGATGCTCCAGAACTAGATATGTACTACAGTGGGTTACCAATGCTTGTCTTCAGAATAGCCTCGGGCTGAGGATGTATTTTTGTGCCTGTCATTATATTAGTTCACTAATATAAATTAGGGAGTCTTTCATGACAGTTCAAACATTTTCTATCCAAGTAAATCCCCACTACAGACATTTTTAATGACTGATTAGTCAGTCTGGTGGCAATTCGGCAATTCATTTTTTTTTCTCATTTCATTTTTTACATCTGCTATTGAATTACTGAATCTGAATTATAACACTAAAAATTAAATTATAGCTACCATGTTCTTTCTTATAGCTTTCTTTCATGTACTCCATAAATAACCTTTTAAGCATAGTATACTCTCTTGAGTTATATGTAGGAGAAACTTTGCTTTCAAATTTTATTTATCTACTTGCTGGAGTTGAAAAATATATGCATGCATTTCTTGGCTTCTGGCAAATATATGATAGTAGCTTGATCTTTAGTCAATTTATTTTAATTTATGACTTTAAGACAAGCAAAATATAAGATAAATATTTTAAGTGACAAATTGGATGGAAAGACTCTTCAATTACATAGTATAAAGGAGAAAAAATATACATTTAAAGAAATAAAATCACAGTACTTGGATGACATTCTCTAGACTGTATTTAGAATGTACCATTTTATATAAACATAAACTCTTTTCCAATGAACTTGGTTTTTCCCTTCTGTATCAATTAATTTTTAATTAATTTTAAACACTGACAAAGAAACAGGGCTCTTTTTACATCTGAGCTCAAAGAAAGGGCAAATAAAAATTTATTCTTGTAAGACGATGCGGGAACATGCTCAAAAGTGACTACAAGCCTTTTCTAATTTTCCATAACTGAATACATTCAGTTGAATTACTGTCAGCTGAAGCACCATTAAAATGACTCATCCAGAAAGCATGTGTGAGATATTAAAAGCACCCTGAACAATGGGCATTGTTGTATGCTTTCTCAAATGCGTGTGTAAGCTAGTAGTTTCATTTTATATGAATGCTACATATGGCAATGAAGTGAATATGTTTATACAATGACAATGGCAAAAATCTCAACACTTATTTGGACTTTAAAGAAAATAAATGGGAAATAGGACCCAAATATGAAATTCCTAATCCCTATCATTCCAAAATGAAATACAGAAGTGGCACATAGAAGAAAATTTTGGTTTGAAAATTTAAGAGAATATGCAACTCAGCTACCATTCTTTAACATTCCTTTTTATTATGGGATGGGCCAGGGTATGGCTATGTAGACAACACTGGCTTAAAACTCTCCATGAATCTTTCACAGGCTGGGATTATACATGTGTGACACTATGCCAGTTTAAGTTGCATTCTTTGTAACTATAATTTAAAAATATGTGTTCCCTCTACATCTTCACATACCCTTATTGCATATCCACATGAGTGGAAAGTAGTTTTCTAAACGAAGCTTATACTGTAGTCTGAACTGAGTGTGAAAGAACTATAGTAAGGAAACAAAACCACTACGATGTTGTTTAACTCTTAAAAAATCAGTAAGTACATTTCAGTATCTGGGTTCATCAATGTGTTGAGTTTCTAGACCTGAAAATCTCAATCTGAACACAATATATTTAAATAAAGAAATTAAACCTTGAATAGTGAATAGAAAGAAAATTTACCATTAATCCATGGAAGGTAACTACCTACATAGCTAAAATGTTAGCTAGATTGAGAAGGAAGGGGAAAAAGTAGGAAACTTTCTAAATAATGATTTTTGGAAAAAAAACAAAACAAAACAAAAACCCTATATCCTGATTACAAATCAACAGCAGTGGACTGCTGCCCAGGAAGAACTACATTTCCCCTACTTCCTGACTCCCCTATAACCATTATTCTGCCTACAGCAAATACTATGTGTGAATTTTAGAATCAAAGGCGAAAACAAACCAAAATCTCCTGCTTTTGCTGACAGTATTAGCTCAAGGCCAATATTGGAAAGTACATAGCAAGTTGAATCTTCTCTAAAGCAATGCTGGATAGAAACTCTTTGGAAATATTTGCTCTTATTATCAGAAGAGCAAAAGTTATTATGAAGAATGTTTCTGTTAAAATACCAGTACTCAGAATGTGGGAAAAAAGGAGCCCACCTTACCCAGCTTGTGTAATGTATCTAAGCCATGTTTTAAAGAAATAAAACAAATGAAAGAAGAAGAAAAAACAAAAGACAAACCAAAACCAACCATTTTCCTTGAAACAAAATTCTGACCACCCACATCTCAACTTTTAATAGGCCATGTAGAGCCTTTATTGAGGGGAGTTAATTTAAGTAATGGAAGTGCTATTCTTATTTTTAATTTTTTTAAATATTTTTGAGACAGGGATTCTCTATTATGTTGTTTTGGCTGCCCAGGAACCTTCCATGTAGACTAGAGATCCAGTTGCTTCTGTCTTTTGAATTCTGGGATTAAAGGTTTATGCCACCATGGCAAGTTTGTTATTCTTAATTTTTTATCAACTTACTTTCCTTTATTGAGAAAAATTGTGAGCCAGGCGTTGGTGGCACACGCCTGTAATCCCAGCACTTGGGAGGCAGAGGGAGGTGGATTTCTGAGTTCGAGGCCTGCCTGGTCTACAGAGTGAATTCCAGGACAGCCAGGGCTACACAGAGAAACCCTGTCTCGAAAAACCAAAAAAAAAAAAGAAAAGAAAAGAGAAAGAAAAATTGTAACTATTTAGTATTAATATATACCTTTAAATTCATTTTCTTTATAGCTGTAGAATACTTCAGTGGATAAGCCCATCTTCCAGTATATGAACGTTAGTATAATGAATAGTGTGATATTCATGTCTCTCAGGACTTACAGAAATCAAATTTGAACCCCAAATCTCCAGAAAATTAAATTCGCTTTCAAGGCTTAAAGGTTACTAGAGTAATAGATATTTAGAAAAGCAAATAACAGATTCTAAACTAGACAACCACCATATATGAAAATGCTAATGCTATAAAGGCACATGAAGGAATATACCCATAATTAGAATACATATTCTTTTCTGTCTATTTTTAATTATTGCTTTATTTGAGGTGATTTTAATATAATTGGATCAATTTCCCTTTCCTTTTCTCCATCAATACAGCAGGTTTTCTCTATTTCTAAGAAGAACAAAACAAAACAAAACCAAAACAAAACAAATCAAAAAAACACAAACCAAGCCAATCCAAAACAAAAGATCACAAAACTTTGCTAGTATTATGTAGCAATTTCCTCCTAGAAAAATTCTTCCATCTTTGAGTGAAGTTTCTTAAGGCACACAATGTCCTAAAGGGAGGAGAAATATTTCAGTCTGCAGGGGAAACTTGTTATACCCAGGGAGTAAAGAACTCAAAAATTTCAGGAAGATCCTGAAACTGACCAGATTCAGTATGTGTCTCCTTAACCAAGTATATATAAACACTAAGGAGCACTGATTCTCAATACAGGTTAGCCACCTGAAAGGCAGTTTAGCTGACTAGAAGTAACTCAGATCCATTGAGCTCTCTCCTCCACCTAGCTCTCCAAGACACTTTTCAACCTATGGAGGTTCCTACAAATTGTGCAATGAACACAATGATTCCTGTTTTCATAAACTGTCACCCATGCTCAGTAAAATGTATGCAATGAGCTCTTCTTTACCTTAGAATCACAAAACTAGTTAAAAAAGTAAACACTGTCTAAAGAAACTATTAAATATGACAATAGAAGGTATTAAAATTATTATTAAAGTTATAAAATAACAAAACTCATGAGGGCATGTTGACTAAACCTAGAAGGAAAAAATTTAAGAAATCTATAAAACTTTCAATTTTTAAAATCTGAAATTTTCAGTGTAAAACTTTTTGTAAGCTTCATTCTGCACTAACAATTAAGTCATTATTACAATAAAATCAAAGAGTTGAAAATCACATGGAAAAGTCATACTTAATAATGCTAAAATTGTGATAATCTAGTGATAAGATGAATACTGTTTCTCATCAAGGCACTACCAAACTATCTGCTTTGGATTTGGTTATTTGATTGTTTGGAGATTGAGTTTCACTGTGTATCCCAGGCTAGGCCAAAATCCCAGATCTTCCCATCATTGCCTGCCTCCAAGGCTGAGATCATAGCTACTGCTATGAAGCCAGTCTTAACTTCTTACTCTTTGAGTGTGCATTCATAATGCCTTCGTGATTGTAGTCATTTAATATTAGCTTTCTTCCAGTATACTATTTACTTAGTAAGGTGTGAAAGGAGAACCATTTCAATGTTTTCTCAGCAAGAACTAAATATATATAAAGTGTTTTTATAAAGCAAAAATGCTACATAAAAACAGATCATATTCTTTGGTTTACTGTTTGTGATCATGGTCAAATTTTTCAGCATCTGTATTCTTGAACTCATTAGGGAAATTACTAGGATTATATGATATAGTGTGGTTATTCTTGTATTTGACCCAATTTTGGGGGAAAACATGTTTAATGTATGAAGTCTGCAGGTAAGTACATGTACAAAGCCATCAATTTCACTTAAATTGAACAAGGGTTGGCATGGCATCAGTGACATTATGCTGAGGTCATAATGCTGGAGCCATTTCAGTCTATTCCACATTTCTGTTGCCTAGATTACCATTTGTTCTGCTGGATAATAGGGTTACAGGTCAGACAGAAGATGCTTGCAGGGGTCTATTAACTCTATGGCTGCATTGTCTTCCTTCATTAACTAAATGTAGTGACTAACAGGATTGCTATGTGCCCAGAAATAAGGCAATGTAAACTAAGGGAAGTAAAAGGAATATGATTTTGATAGTTCTTGGAGTTCTTCACTACTGAAACTGGTCCCTACATAAAGCAAAACTTGATTATTCATTTTATTATCTTCATTCCATAAATCAAGTAGAAATAGATATTTTTACCTTGTCCCAAAGAGTAGTTTCAAAAACAAACACCAATGAGGCTAGAGAGGTAAGTGAGGCTCTGTGATAAGGTTTGTTTTCGTTTATTTTGTTCTGTTTTTTTTGGGGGGGGGCTGTTACCCTAAGTATGGTACAAAAGATATGAAAGGTTTCCAGAAGATGATTAAAGATACTAGAGATATTTTGCATTTCAGATAGATGAAATGTGAAGGGTAAGGAAAGAGAATGATTCCTAGGTTTCTGGCACCAGCAACAGACAGAAGTTTGGAGGAAGTGATCAAGCATTAACTTTGGCATATGTAGTTTTAAATATAATGACTACTAAAGTTGAGATTTCAAATAACCAGCAGTCTGCTAAAGCAGATCTGCCTGGGCACTGGACACCCACAGTCATTTGCATATAGATCTGACTTCAGAATAGTTACATTGTTTCAGTATATTGCTAAGATATAATTTAGTCTGTAGTTACTTTCTGGCTCTATAAATCTAGGTAATAATTTCTGCATCCCTGCCTCATTTCAAGTACAAACATTTCTAGATGTTGGTTAAGGTCATTTCCCTCTTGGCTATGTTTGTAATTCAGTCCTTTTTCTCTGTCCCTTTCCCCGAGTTCCTCTACTCTTGTACTGATACCATGGATATTTCTATTGAGATGTTTTGCCTTGCTGAGAAGTCTTGCTACAACACGTCTCTTGAAACAAATGTTGCCAATAACAACCAGAAAGCTAATTGCATTTGGAGGTGACAGGAGTTCATTAAATTAAAAATATCCCTACAAGGTCTGAAAACTATAAAAATACCTGTCAGAATTTTGCCTGTGAAGAGGAGGAAACATTTTAAAGCCCAAACTGTTTTCTATTCCTCAATTGTAAAATTGGCCCATTAACAGTGATGCAAGGGAAGGGATCAAAGGTGTTAAGCCAATAGAAGTTCATCTTCCTTTGGCCTTATCTTCTCTGTCACTGGCCCTACTAGGTTATATTAGCTTCAAACTGCCTTAAGAAAACTTTCTAAAAGAAAGAAAAAAATTCACCAAAGAAATTGGCAATGTATTATTTATAGTAGTATAAACATGATGTAAACAGAAGTACCAGAAATAAGAGAATGACTGATAAAAGCTTAGTACATTATTATGAAGAAATACAGACTTTAATGTGAAATTTATGAAATGAATTAGTAAAATAGAACTTACGATTTTAGATGAAGAGAAAAATATCAATGCAAATGTTTGTAGACTGTGATCTTTACAGTGAATGAACTTGCTCTAATAAATTATTCAAATAGAAACTAAGTTTAAAGGGGACATACACACCATTCATCCACATGCTTTCTCTATACAAGTGGTAGAATATTTGTGGAGTTTGAATAAACTGGGATCTAAGTAACCAAGTGAAGATGAACTTCTTTCAATGTTTTCATTGTTTATTCAGCTACAAAGGTAGCAAAATATTTGGCAGTATAAAGAGGAAGCAAAAGTCCAAAGATTTTCAAGTATTTTCAAAAAAAATACATACAAGTGTTAGTAAACATACATATGATTGGCCTAAAGTTCCTTTGAATCTTTTGAAAGCACAGAGACTATTTATGAAACAAGGTCACTAATACAGTGCTGTAAGCCAATGTCTTTCATACAATGGGTTGCACCCCCTTCCTCTAAAACCCGGTCTCGATTAGTAGTTGGCAAACAACTGTAGGCATAAGAACCTGGCTTTTTGTTTTAGGATAATCTGAGATAAGAATGCCTTCTACATTTTTAAGTGGTTGAAACAGAACAGTGCCTTAAATCATGAAAATTGTATGAACTCCAAATTTTAGTATCCATAAATAAAGTTTTGTTGGAATACAGCCAGCCCCATTCATTTATGTATGGCCAGTGGCTGCTTTTGCAATACAGAGGCAGAGTGAAGTCCTTGTAACAGGGGATCTATCTGGTGTACAAGATCTAAAATATTTAATATTAAGCTCTTTTTAGAAAAACCTTGCTGATACATGTTCTAGATTTTAAAAACTGCTACTTGAGAGGGACACAAGCAAATTCTCATTCCAGATTTCTCAAAAGGATATGAAAAAAAGAGAAATCAAATATGGATTCTAATAGAATAAAGAATAGCACAAAGCCAGACTTCTGTCTTTTAGATACTTCTATATGCATAATGCTACAAGATATCTTTGTAGAGATGGTTTTCCTTTTTTTTTTTTTTTTTTTTTTGGTCTTTTCGAGACAGGGTTTCTCTGTGTAGTCCTGGCTGTCCTGGAACTCACTCTGTAGACCAGGCTGGCCTCGAACTCAGAAATTCGCCTGCCTCTGCCTCCCAAGTGCTGGGATTAAGGGCGTGCGCCACCACGCCCGGCCTAGGTTTCTATCTCTTAAAGGGTCAAATGTATATAATAAATCCCACAATGTAGAGAAGATTACGTAAGTGTTTTCCAAAGAAATCAACAAGACTATATTCCTACATAAAGATGGAGGAAAAACAACAATATGTTTTTTAAATAGCAAAAGTATAGACAAGAGCAAAGCATGCTGGGGAACTTTTTTCTTCTAAAACCCTCAAAGTAAATAAAATATAAAAATAGCCAGCATAAAGTATTCAGAAATTCATAGCTACATCCTATAATTCTAGGCAATAAAAGCAGAAAAGTAAGCTACAAGAAAGCAAAACATGTTTTGTCTTAATTGCCAAATGATCATTGTACAAAATAAGACAGAGAAGTCTAAATCAGTTTTTTTTATACCAATTAACCTCTCTGTTATGTCACTATATGGCTTACTCATGGACTTGTTAAAGGTTTAAGAACTGACCCGAACATACTCTTTCTAACTGATTTACTTGTGGTTATGATAGGCTTTAAAAAGGAAGCTAATGTAGTTCAAGAAATTACAAAGCTATAGGTCTCAGTGTTAATAATTATGTTTCCCATACACATTTTGTCCGCAATAGCTCCCTATCCAAAATATCTTGTTACTAATTCAATATCAGAAACTTAGACATCAAAAATGTCCTCAAGGTCATATAATATGCTAAATGGCAGAAACAATATCCAAAGTTATATAATCTAGCCTATGTTTCTAACCAATTTGCTCTATTCTCTCTTAAGAACTACAGGTTGTAGGGTAACAGTACTTCTAAACATGGGAAGTATAGCTGAACCAGGTAATTGACATTCTTCTAAGGTACATGTATAACACACAGTAATTTTGAAGGTATTAGCACAGCAGTATCCTTAATAAATAGCAAGGACAAAAAAGTGAGAGGGGAGCGAACTACTACCTCTGACTTCATGAGGTTTATGTTGTTGTAAGTTGTTTGAAACAAGTTAGTGTCATTGTCAGACTTCAGTGATGCTAAATATTGAATAAGAAAATAATTTTTAGAGGAGAGGGACAATATATTATTTGAGATATAGGACAGTAAATAAAAGTGATATTCTCCCATCCACAAAGAAAGAAGACTATTCTTATCTGTTAATATAGAAAATGGACTCCTGTGTTTGGAGACTGTGGAGAACAGTGTGGTAAAAAAAGCAAGGCATTCTGACTTCATGGCAGTGTATGGTTAAAAATTAGATTGCATTAGGTTGGCAGTGTGACTTCCGTCTCCCATGTAGAAGTTGGGATTTGAAAAGAGCAATAAGAAAGAAGGATGAAAAATAAGATGGCCTAAGGAAAGGTACAGGACTGATGCTGGATATTATGATTGAACTGGGTATACTGTATGCCCAGTGCAACTAGAAGGGAAGACAGAGAAAGAAAGGGAGAGTGTAAGTAAAGGCAGTAACCCAAGGACAGCAGACAAACAGCTTCAAAAGCCAGCATATAAAATGAATCTTCTAAAGATAGGGCTTTTGATGGTAGCCATATTTCATTTAACAGCAAAGTCTAATGGTCACATGTTTTGTGGAATCAGAAATGGAGCGGAAAAAAAAATAATGGTCATGGAACTGAGGCCCCGCTATTGGAAATGGTAGGTTTACCAATTTTGCATTCATCAACATTTTTTTACTAATCAGTGTGTGTGTAGGGTATCAAGATAAAAATGATCCGAGACTCTTTGTAAAGGGTGTTTGTGATATAAAGAAATTTAGTTGATAGTACTATTAAGGTTGCCCTAGGAACCAACCTGATATATGAACAGGGCTGCACCTTAAGTTTTATGAAAGGACATAATATTTGGAAACCAAGAAATGGTATATAAAAATCCCTTTCACATTAAATACTAAAGCTGCCAACAGAGAGAAAACACTTAATAATCCTACCCAGCTGTGACACCTATGAACTACAGCAATGATCACGTGGCAAGATATCCATCAAGGTGCAGTAAGTGGTACTCACAGGCCAGTAGTAAGCAACAGCTGTCTAATTGGATTTCAGGCCTCCTCAACAGGAGGGAAATAATGCCTAGTACTAGAAACCTAGCCAACTGCCACTATTGAGGTTATGGATTTTAGAAGAGAATCTACTACAGCCATATTCCCAGGCAAGCATAATTCATAACTATGTTCTAAACCTTATTTTAGTATGCACAGATAACTGTAGACATTCAAACAAGCTTCCCCTTTAGAGCCAATGGAAAACAAACAAAAATACCCTACAACTGTACACAATACAGAGATTAACTATATCAGGAGGAGCCCAGCAGCAATGGACTTATCTACATCTCATCTCATCTATGTGTAGCTCAAGGAAGAACAAGGAAACAGTGAGAAGAGTGTAGGAATCAGAATATCAGGAATGTTGCTATAAAACCTTCTCTCTTAACAATGGCTGCATAAATGAGAGAGGGGGGAGGGAGAGGGAGAAGGAGAGAGGGAGGGAGAAGGGGAGAGGGGGAAGGGGGAGAGGGAGAGGGAGGGGGGAGGGAGAGATACACAATGACAGTTGTAATGTAGAAGGGGGAAATTTTCATTAGGCAAAAATCTATAGGTAGCTGATGACTGCTGAGAGTGGGAAAGTTTGCTGTTTCCAGGGATAAGTCCCCTAATAGGATGCTCAATAACTGGAGTCAGCCCTGAAGCCACACCCAGGAACACATAAATGCACTCAGCAGATTGTTTATATATTATATGTAACAAATACTAAATGGGGAAGAAGAGGCTACTAATTTGGGAAGAGTAGGGAGGAAATGAGCCTGGAGGGAAGATGAAGAGTTGAGTATATTTTAACATTAATACTTTAAAAAAGCATAAATTTCCCCAGCAAACTCCACAAGAATCTCCGTATTCTACAGCAAAAAACAGTGATGTTTAATGTAAGATCATGCACCTAGAATACGGAATTATGCTTGAGTTTAGAGAATATTATATCACAAAGTGATCTTGGTACCTTCATTGTAATATTTGTGAAAATCCCATTTCTTTTACATAAACAAAATGACTACTTCACACACGGAATACATAATTAGCTCAGTATAATAGTACTTTGACTCCGAATGCAGATGCCTTTCATTCTAAATGGTGTTTGGGTTTTTCAGTTTCATTTCCTGCCTTTTATGTTGCCTCTTGCCATTTAGATGGAAGCCTTCCCCAGGACCCTTTGCTCCTTTTTTTCTAAAAGCTCTTTTTCTTAATGTGTTTTTCTTTGATAGAGGATTTTGTTATAATATAGAAGATGAACATATCTCTATGTAAGCAACAACCTCTTACTTAAGGAAGTCTTCCATTCTTCTGTCCAACTACACATTGTCTTAGAGATTCATAAATAGCATATGCAACTTTAGAAGACCACTTTCCCTCAGAAACTGGCATCTATTTCTAAATATGTTGTTTCTGATGTGGTGTTCTTGTTCTCATTACTTAAAACTGGATAGCTAGGTTTTGCTATTTATATATTTTAAAACATTATCAGGTAGTTCCAACAAGCTAACCGGAAGCACACATTAATATTTCTCAAACACTCTTTGGTGTCCATCTTCTATGAAATCACACACACATAAAAGAGAATGCTTTTATTAGGGTCTGCTGATAATATAATTCAATTTATTCCATCATGATAGTTTAATTGGCATCTGTCCTTGTCATTTTATTGGGAGTGGCACTTTTCTGAAGTTTACAATTATCTGCTGGATTCGTTTTGTAACTGTTAGATTCTTAAAAGTGATCCTCATATTTTCAGTCTATGAACATAATACCTTGAGGGGAAAAATAACTCTTAGAACAGTGATGTCACCAAATCACTTCTTGTTTTGATGATTTAAAATTAAAACCTTCTATTATATATGAAGTCCCCAAAGCTTCTATAGGTTGAGAAACTAATTAGAAACTAATGAATATGATTAATAACCTGAACACAAATGAAGAGATTTTTAAGGTAGAAGACATGTAAGTACTACAGTTTACTACGGAACTGCTAGGCTAACTAAATATACATGTTGCCTAAATATAAAAATCAGCCATAATCTCCGTGGTGAACATAAAAATCAAAGTAGATTTTATCAACACTATTCAGAAACCTTGCTGTCTCTGGAGAACGATGTGTTAAGCTGTGCTCCTTTAATACATACATGAAGCAAGGTACGTCTGTACTTTATTATTTCTTTCTGTGGCGTGGATTATGAACTACAATTTAAATCATTTTAAATATGTAAATGATGGTTCATACAGAGATTACTCATTGATCTTATAAAGGTCAGCTCTCAGCCACAATTTTAGCATGACATAGAAAGAGAAATCTCAATTTTGCCAAGATAATCTCATTTTATTGCATTTCGACAGATTCTTCTCTGTAAATTGTTGGTAATGTCATCTTTTAATGAGTAGAGAGGTACAGGGATTCTCATTTTATTTGAGATTTTATTCATTTAAGGGGAAGAGTTCTCTCTATTACTTTAAGAAATAGCAAAACTATGTCTTATTTACATAATTGTAAACTGCTCATTTTCTTTTTTCCATTAGCAGAATATTGCTGCCTAACAAAGGGTATGATCTCAGGAAGAAAAAAAGGGAGCACACACTAATGAGGAGCAGCAGAGCATCAAGCAACATTGGATAGTTTTTATCCCTTGTCTTTCTTATCATATATCAACAGATTTCATTTTCCACACAAATATTTTCCTCATAAAATAGTTTCAAACTTTCTCCTGTACACACAGAATCTAGTACATAACCTCAATCATTTTGAGACTCAGGGGCTCATATTACTTGTAGTTTAAAGTTTATATATTAGGTAGAAAAACTACTTGCTGAATTTTCTATCATAAATTTGGGCTCACTATTCAGCAGTAACTAGTGTAAGAATTTTTACTTTTGCATAGGTCATTTTAAAGTTGAATCTCAAGTATATAATTTTATATGATTATATAACATACCAGTTCATTTTCTAATTACTACCTTTTTAAATATCTATCTATCTATCTATCTATCTATCTATCTATCTATCTATCTATCTAAATGCCTGTCTATGTGTATATATCTGAGTGTATATTCATGCACAACATGAATGCAGCAGCCCATGGAAGTCAGAAGTGGGTATCAGAACCCTTGGAACTGGAATGACAGAAGGTTGTGAGCCTCAGTACTCTCCAAGTGCAATAAGTTCCATGAGCTAATGGAACTTTGTTTTGTTTTAATACTTTGGTTGATCTTTTACTTTCAGAGTGGTAAGGTCCTAACCAAAGGCCTCATATAGGTGAGCTGCCTTTGACAGCTACTAAACTAAAACATATTTTAGATAATTATTTAACATCTTTGTCTTGATTACAAGTCAACATGATGTAATCTTTTGCAATGATATTTTTCAACAAAATCGTATTCCTTTTTCTGCTTAAGGGTAAGAATTTTTTTTATATTGTTCAATAGGCTTACCATAGTGCATTATATATAGTCAGAACATGGAAATAAATATTGAATAGATTGAACAATGGTGTTACTGCCAGAGCAATTTGTTACTTATAGTATAGAGTATGGGGTCTCTTTAATAATAAATGGATACATAGAAAAATTACCACAAATTCACATATTATGTTAATTCATAAGACTGTAATGGATGTGTAAGTCTTGTAGCCACCTCATAATATTGAGGTATTAGCATAGTTTCTATATTGATATCAAGCAAATTATAAATTAACATTTGTTAATATGCAGTATATAACAATTAACAGATATATTAATATATTAACATGTTAACATACATCATTATAGATTTTATATACATATTAATACAATATGTTGACATATATGTTATTAGCATATAGGTTGGACACATACACACACACACACACACACACACACACACACATATATATAATACATACATCTATACCCACATCTCATGATTCGTGTTCTTTAATTGTATGGGTAAACTATATGACTGGGATTTTTTGAATGTTCATATAGCTTTAGCAATGTAGAAATGATGGAATAAGTTTTATCTCTAGGCTAACAAATCAGAATCCATTTAGTTTATATACTGCCAATATACTGACATATTATTTCAAGTATATGCTTAATTTTACTCTTTCCAAACATGTCCTGGCATGTTTCTAATTATATCACACATTTCATAATTCATTGTTTACTTGATAGTATTACATTTTATTAGCCACTCTCAAATTTATGGTAGAAAGGTCATTCCATTAATAATTCTTACCAATTTTTTCTTATGTCATTCTTCTATTCCTTCAGACATCTGGAGTACAGTACAGTAAAGGTATTCTCTCTCTCTCTCACTTCATCTCTTCTCTCTGTCTCTTGAGTACTAGGATTAAAGGCATATGCTAATGCTGCCCAGCCTCTGCTTTTACAGTTCCTAGAATATTTATATTATAATCTATTCTGCCTCATAAATATTTGATTTTCCACTGTTCTCTAAATGTTTATTATTTTAAAATTTTTAAATACTATCCCATCTGTAAGAATGCAGAATTGTTTGGAACAATTAAACCATATTTTTTCTCTTAGAATCTACTGAGATTAGGTTCTGATGGAAACCCTCTTTATTCATAGAATTAAAAAATATATAACTGGGTAAAATGACAATAGCCTATGATAGTGGCAGAATTCCAAATAAGTGCAGAATTCCAAATAATTACATAACATGTGTGAGGCTCTGGGTTTGATGCCTATTACCTCATCCACACACAGAGGTATTAACAGGCAATGCCATTTTACATCAAAGAGAAATAATAGGACTTGTTAGTTTTCATGAATATGAGTGAATAGTAGTCATTTTTTTATGTTTTTAAATGAAAAAGATAATCAGAAGATCAAGGAGGCTCAATCACACAAGTCAGTTACAGTAAAATTTCATAAAACAAAATACAATTGCTAAATGTTTAAACAGACACACTGTAAATAGGATTTAAATGTCAATCTTTTGGATGGACGGCTAACATTTTCTATGTAAGGACTTTTTTGTTCATGTTGTTTTTTAGCAGATCTACATTATAACCTAGATTTTTTTTTTAAAAATGTATCTTCTAAACCAGTTTCCAGACTGGTTTCTGAATTTGAATATCAAGAAATTCAAATTCCTGAAGGAATATGATGACAGAAAGCTTTGTAACTTTCAGCTGAAGTTTTAGGTTAATATATTACATGTGATATAAAAGCAAATTTAAAATGACCTGATCAATAATTTTCAAGGGAACCCATACAACTTTTATGAAAATATACATCTTTACAAATGTAATATGATTTCTTGTTTTACATAATATAGGACTGAAGTAAATAATTTTACTATTGGAAAGAAATTACAAAATGCAGAATTTCTGGAGAATGAGTACAGTTGAGTTATGAAGAAAACAATATCACAAATAAAAATAATCTCAAAAAAAATAGGATGTTATCGAGAAAAGTCCAGGAGTTTCACAAATCAGAATGTCTTGAGCCTCAGTCAACACACTAAGTTCATTAAAACTACTCATTATAAGGGGTTGGGATATGAGCATTTCTAGTATAAAGGGCAGAATATGACAAGAGCTATAACCTTCATAAAGCCCTTACTAAGGTATGTTTTATCCTTAATACACTCAGTCAGACTGTGAATCAAGGATTTATGAGACAGCTAGCTACCTTCCTAAAGCTAATGACTGGTATAAAAATTAAGATGCCACTGATATTCAAGTGAATCTAATGCTAGAACACCCTGTCTTCTTCAACATTTATGTTGATAATCTAGAATGGACTATAGAGTATTTCCCTTAAAGGTCATCAGTTTTCATAGCAATGGTTAATCTCATTCACCAACACATATCACACTTCAAAGAAGTAAATTAATTCATAGGAAAACTATATGTGTTTCAACATTATTTCTTGCCAGAGTGAATGAAGGAAATTAGTTTGTTGCCACATTCATACACAATTAGAGAGACAGAGGATCATTAGCAGCAGAAAGAATTTATTGATGGCCTCGTTGCGTTCAGTCCATAAATAAAACCATTTTACTTCTAATGATCACAACCCCACTCTTGATCTTGACAGTGCTAAATTACACAAGAATATCTAATGATCTCAATCTTTCCCTTAGTTTATTAACACGTAAAAAGATTAAGCAGATATGACATGACCAGACAATAGTTAAGAAACACCATATAATGACAATTCTTTAAAACTGTGTTAATTAAAAATACTAACCTTAGTTACTGTTATGAAAATAAAATTCTTCAAAAGCTGGTAACTGATGTTATCAGAACAACATCTAACAACCAGGATAAGAGACTACACTAAACACATAAAATACCATCATGAAAATAGCATAGTATGGTTGTTTGGAGTCTAAGGTGGTCAGACATGTACCTATTCATGTAGTATACAACTAGTTTTAAAACAAAAAGGAAACAGGGATAGTTTACCAACAAGTTTTCTACTATTAGCATATTACCTGCCCTGCCTCTTGAATAAAAAAAAAATTAAACCCAAACCATCTAATTACTGTAATTTGAATTGCCATTGGCAAAGGGTTTCTATCAATGACTACAGGGTCCTACAAATGAAAAAACTAAACGTTAAAGAGTTGAGCACTGAATTACAGTTATGGCTTCCAAATATTAGGACCAAATTATATCAGTGGAATTAGGACATTTACTATATCATAAAGAATATTTATTAATTATCAATTATCCTGCATGATTTAGTGGTTAAAAAATATGAAGTAAGAAGGGATTGACAAGAAGTTAAGAATGATGACATTTCTAGTGAGGGAGTCAACAAAAATTAATTACATATGAAAATTTTGTTTATTTGTTCATTAATTGAAAACATATCTAACCAGAATGGTGATGCTGAGCTGATCCGCAATTAAAGACATTTGAAGAAATGCTGTACATACAAAGAACTGAATAGATAGATTATATGATCTTCAGACTTCTTTTAAAATGATTAGCTTGATGTGGTTGATATACTTTCAAATATGTTGTTGCATTCTATGTGTTAAAATATTTGCTACAGAAATGTAATTAAATACAGTGGACACTGTTGAAATAACTTTATCTAAATATAAATTCTTGGAACAAATCCTAATTTACTTTTCATCTCTGTTTGAAAAACATAAGCACATTTAGACGACAAAGACAGATATTTATTATTAATCATTAATATGCTTTAGAGAATCATTTCATTTCAGACGGGGCAGCAGTGGAAGAAAAGGATTATTTTGTTGAACAATGGGAAAAGTTAAATACTTTCACTTGACACAAAAAGTTTCAACAGGAAATCCCAGGGAACAACACATAGATTAACCCCTCTTACTTTTTTTTCTCTCTTTTTTTTTAAATAATTTTTTTTTTATTTTCTATATTCTATGTTTACATTCCAAAGGCTTTCCCCTTTCCCAGTTCCCCCCTCCCTATGTCCCATAGTTCCTCTCCCCCCCAACTATTCCCCAATCATTCCCCCTCCCCCCACAGTTTCTCTACAAAACTGGATCCAATCTTTCCAGGCCCAGGGTCCTCTCCTTTCTTCTTGGGAATCATTTGACTTGCTAATTGTGCCTTGAATATTTAGGGCTTTGGGGCTCATTAATATCCACTTATCAGTGATTGCATTTCATGTGTATTCTTTTGTGATTGGGTTAGCTCACTCAGGATGATATTTTCCAGGTCTAACCATTTACCTACAAATTGCATGAATTCATTATTTTAAATTGCTGAGTAGTATTCCATTGTATAAATATACCACATTTTCTGTATCCATTCCTCCTTTGAGGGATATTTGGGCTCCTTCCAATTTCTGGCTATTATAAACAAGGCTGCTATAAACATAGTGGAGCATGTGTCTTTACTGTATGCAGGGGAATCCTCTGGGTATATGGCCAGGAGTGGTATGCCAGGGTCCTCTGGAAGGAACATGCCCAATTTTCTGAGGAACCGCCACACTGATTTCCAGAGCGGTTTTACCATTTTGCAATCCCACCAACAGTGGAGGAGTGTTCCTCTTTCTCCACATCCTCGCCAGCATTTGTTGTCTCTTGAGTTTTTAATCTTAGCCATTCTGACTGGTGTGAGGTGGAATCTCAGGGTTGTTTTGATTTGCATTTCTCTGATGACTAATGACATTGAACATCTCTTAAGGTGCTTCTCAGCCATCCGAATTTCTTCTGGTGAGAATTCTTTGTTTAGCTCTGTGCCCCATTTTTTGATAGGGTTATTTGGTTCTTTGGGGTCTAACTTCTTGAGTTCTTTGTATATATTGGATATTAGCCCTCTGTCGGATGTGGGGTTGGTGAAGATCTTTTCCCACTTTGTTGGTTGCCGTTTTGTCCTTCTGACAGTGTCCTTTGCCTTGCAGAAACTTTGTAATTTTATGAGGTCCCATTTGTCAATTCTTGATCTTAGTGCATAAGCTATTGGTGTTCTGTTCAGGAAATTTCCCCCTGTGCCTATGTCCTCCAGGGTCTTCCCAAGTTTCTTTCCTAATAGTTTCAGTGTGTCTGGATTTATGTGGAGGTCCTTGATCCACTTGGAGTTGATCTTAGTGCAAGGAGATAAGAGTGGGTCATGGTCATCTCATTAGATGCTGAAAAAGCATTCGACAAAATTCAGCATCCTTTCATGCTAAAAGTCATGGAAAGAGCAGGAATTCAAGGCCCATACCTAAACATAGTAAAAGCAATCTACAGCAAACCAGTAGCCAACATCAAAATAAATGGAGAGAAACTTGAAGCAATCCCACTAAAATCAGGGACTAGACAAGGCTGCCGTATCTCTCCATATCTTTTCAATATAGTACTTGAAGTTCTAGCGAGAGCAATTACACAACATAAGGAAGTCAAAGGGATACAAATTGGAAAGGAAGAAGTCAAACTATCATTATTTGCAGATGATATGATAGTTTACTTAAGTGACCCAAAAAACTCCACCAGGGAACTTCTACAGCTGATAAACAACTTCAGCAAAGTGGCTGGTTATAAAATTAACTCAAGCAAATCAGTAGCCTTCTTGTACTCAAAGGACAAGCAGGCTGAGAAAGAAGTTAGGGAAATAACACCCTTCACAATAGCCACAATCAACATAAAGTACCTTGGTGTAACTCTAACCAAACAAGCGAAAGATCTGTATGACAGGAACTTCAAGTCCTTGAAGAAAGAAATCGAAGAAGACCTCAGAAGATGGAAAAATATTTCTTGCTCCTGGATTGGCAGGATCAATATAGTAAAAATGGCCATCTTACCAAAAGCAATATACAGATTCAATGCGATCCCCATCAAAATCCCAACTCAATTCTTTATAGATCTAGAAAGAGCAATTCTCAAATTCATCTGGAGCAACAAAAAACCCAGGATAGCTAAAACTATTCTCAACAATAAAAGGACTTCTGGGGGAATCAATATCCCTGATCTTAAACAGTACTACAGAGCAATTGTGTTAAAAACTGCATGGTATTGGTACAGCAACAGGCAAGTGGATCAATGGAATAGGATTGAAGACCCAGAAATTAACCCACAGACTTATGGTCACTTGATCTTTGATAAAGGAGCCACAACCATCCAGTGGAAAAGAGATAGTCTTTTCAACAAATGGTGCTGATTCAACTGGAGGTCAACATGCAGAAGAATGCGAATTGACCCACTCTTATCCCCTCTTACTTTTTAACAGAGAGATACCATATCGCCACCTCTCTGTAAGGAAGTATTTTTGCATATAGCCAAGTTACCTTTCAGGAGATGTATTAACAAGAAAAACCTGTTAGCCTACTCTTACCTTCAGAACCCTTCTAACTCAGGACTCCCCACTGTGAAAACAGTATTTTTTATTGAAGTGGACTAGACTGTTTGGCAAGTTGCCTATTATCTTTATTTAGCTGGAAGATCAAATATACACTGCAGGGTTTATAAGTCATTGCTTAATTTTTCTTACCAAATTCAATATAAGAATAAAAATATATAACCAGAAAGAAGCACACAAAACTGTTATTTCCCAATTTGAAAATGGTGACTTTCAGCAACTATACATGGTTTGACCTAATACAATATTTTGTTCTAACCATGCCATATGGCCAAAACTTCAAATCAACTCATTATGCGTATTCTCTAAGGACACTTTAGATACTAGGAATGGCAGTAACATTTTCAGTGGATGCATTTTTAGGGGAAAAATAAGACTTTAGCCAAGGACCTATTTCAATTTAAATTAGGCCATTTCTTTCTTTTTATTTTTTTAATGGAAACCAGAAATGGAACTGAAGATGAGACAAGTAATTGCTCATATGAGTCCCACAAATGAAGTACAAAAAAGGGAGACTGCCTGTTAAATAGTTTTTAATAGTATTGCTCCTGTGATATAAAAGATTTTAGAAGCTGAGCTATTTATAAAGACACATGTATACACATCCTGATCAGTTTGATATGTGCTTATTATTACTCATCTGGAAGGTCCAAGGACAGTGCACATACTTTTCTCTTCATTCCAGTATATTAATTATACCACACACATGAAGAATATATTTTAAACAGTTTATAGACAAGATAAGAAGGGTGACTTTTTAAAAGGAGCTGTTGGCAAGAGAAAAGCTGTATGACAGCAAATGAGTAAAAGTTTGAGGCCACAAGCCACAAGTGGAGTTTTGAAACATTCAAGAATTGGCACAGCTTGTTCCTACACTACCTCTCTGTAACCATGCCAACAGTGCCTCTCTTCCTAGCCACCATCTGCTCTCACACCACCTAGCCCCTTCACACCTCTTCATCCCAATTGTACTATGACCCCTGCAGCCCTTCCCAGGTTTCTTATTCCATAGTAGCTGTAATGGGGTGTTGGGGAGCAGATGGTGGAACAGAAGTGTTTATCAGTAAACCTCTATCATCAAGTTGTTGCTTTTATTGCTCACCTCAAGACCCAAGCTATGTAATGACATTAAAGGTCAAGTGTGACTTCTCTTTTTACTTTGTGAAACTGATGAGCATTGAAAAGGTTCGGACTTTTTAAAGGAATCTTACATATAATTTAGAATCTCTAAAGCATTGCTTTCTCTTCTTTGGGAGAAAAGCACAAAAGCAGCAGAATTCTGGGAGTCAGGCACAGAGGACAGCCAAAGTAATAATATTTTGACAGAATGTGGGGTCTATTTAGGATGGAGGACAACACATGATCTAAAAAATGTGGCCTGAAAATAAATACAAGTGTAATTTTCTGCTTCCAGTGTTTATTCTGTAAACAATCTCAAACATAAACTGCCTCTGTTTACTACCATGGAAGGAAAATAGCTCTAAGAATTTACTGAATCACTGCTATGATTTTGCATGCCTGTTGAGAGACCTATTTTCAGATTTAGCTTGTCCTTGCCAATCTTCTAAGTGATTTATAATTCTCAATGATGAGTATTTTGCAGATGGTAAATCTAATAACTCTGATATCTATAAAAGATATTCGTTGGTGACTAAGATTAAAAATGATGGGGCAGAAATTGAGCCTATCTTGTGTCATGATAAAGCCATGACTATAAGTAAGCATATACCTAGCACATGATAGTTTTTCTTTCAAACTCTGCTTCTATTTCAATAGTACTGACATTCTTGACTAAGGAACATGCAAAATTGTATATGAATATTTATTCATATTTATTCAATGGTTTCTAAGTATAAACATATGCCTGTAATATATGATTATCTTGAAAATGACAACAATAGCGCTTATATGAGAGATCAGATCACAGACATTTTTATTTTTTATCATTACTGTTAGAGTTTTCTAAGGTCTCACAGAAGAAATTCTGTTTAACTTATTTCATGTTTTTGGAAAGAGACACAAATAATTCTAACATTTCATTTCAAAGAGCCAACAAGAAAGCTATCTACATTTAATTTTTCTATTTAATTCCTTGAAAGAAAACATGATCACTCTTGCTTTAAAAAGCATTCGAAAGTACAGGAAAAACATTTTCTAGTTCAATCAAACTTATACCAGTGTGCTACTTCCATATCTAAAACATACTTAATTACACGAAGGTTTAATAATTTCTATAAATACTTCTAGATGCTTGATATTTATCACTCTGATTTTACCACATAATTTACTAAATACATGTATAGTCTTAACTAAATAAAGATATTATTGGAATAGCCATTTGATTTTCTCATATAGGTATAGAATATTTAATTTCTATTTAGTCAAGATGTTCAAGGTGATAAGCCCAGTTAAAAAATGAACGTACTTGTAAGGCATTTAATTGCATCGTGGTTGAATGTAAAAGAAAGGGAAAAAGGATAGGGTAATTTTAAGGTAAATTTAATTAGTTACAGAAAGAAACAATAACATGAGGCGAAAAAAATCCCCCATCTTAATCAGAATAGGATGTTGAAAATTTCTATAGGTGCTTCTCAGCCATTCAATGTTCCTCAGTTGAGAATTCTTTGTATAGCTTTGTATCCCATTTTTAAAAGGGCTGTTTGGTTCTCTGGATTCTAACTTCTTGAGGTTTTTGTCAGTCCATTGGTTGCCATTTTGTCCTACTGACAGTGTCCTTTGCCTTACAGAAGCTTTGCAATTTTATGTGGTCCCATTTGTCAATTGTTCAAAATCCTCAGTTATCAGGGAAATACAAATCAAAATAACCATGAGATTCCACCTCACAGCAGTCAGAATGGTTAACTCAGGTGACAACAGATGGTGTCAAGGATGTGGAGAAGAGGAACACTCCTCCATTGCTGGTGGGATTGCAAGCTGGAACAATCACTCTTGAAATCAGTTTGGCAGTTCCTCAGAAAATTGGACATAGTATTACCTGAAGACCCAGCTATACCACTCCTCGGTATATACCCAGAAGATGCTCCAATATGTAATAAGGACACATGCTCCACTATGTTCATAGCAGCCTTAATTATAATATCCAGAAGCTGGAAAGAACTAAGATGTCCCTCAACAGAGGAATAGATAAAGAAAATGAGGTACAGTTACACAATGGAATACTACTCAGTTTTAAAAACAACAAATTCATGAAATTCTTAGGCAAATGGAACTAGAAAATATAATCCTGAGTGAGGTAACCCAATCACAAATACATGGGAGGAGATACAGAGACAAAGATCAGAGACTAAAGGAAAGACCATCCAGAGACTGCTCCACCTGGGCATCCATCCCATATACAGTTGCCAAACCCAGACACTACTGTGGATGTCAACAAGTGCTTGTTGACAGGAGCCAGATATAACTGTATCCTGAGAGGCCCTGCTAGTGCATGACAAATACTGAGGGGGTGCTCTCAGCCAACCATTGAACTGAGCACAGGTTCCCCAATGGAGCAGCAAGAGAAAGGACCCAAGGATCTGAAGGGGTTTGAAGCCCCAGAGGAGGGACAAGAATATAAGCCAATCATTACCCCCAGAGCTCCTAGGGACTAAACCCCATCCAAAGAGTAAACATGGAGGGATGCAAACGCATGGCTCCAGCTGCATATGCAGCAGAGGATGACCTTGTTGGACATCAATGAGAGGAGAGCCCCTAGGTCTTCTGAAGGTTCATTGCCCCCGTGTAGGGGAATGCCAGGAGAGGGAAGCAGCAGTAGGTGGGCTGGTGAGCAGGGGAATAGGGGATTTTCAGAGGGGAAATGAGGAAAGGGGATAAAATTTCAAATGGAAATAAAAATATACAATAAAATAGAAAATATACAATAAAGGATCAGAGTAGAGAGAGAAGAGTAGTCTGAAAAAATGGGAGTAAAACCACTCTGGAAATCAGTTTGGCTGTTCCTCAGAAAATTGGGCATGTCACTTCCAGAGGACCCTGCTATACCACTCCTGGGCATATACCCAGAGGATTCTCCTGCATACAATAAAGACACATGCTCTACTATGTTTATAGCAGCCTTGTTTATAATAGCCAGAAATTGGAAGGAGCCCAGATATCCCTCAACAGAGGAATGGATACAGAAAATGTGGTATATTTATACAATGGAATACTACTCAGCAATTAAAAATAATGAATTAATGCAATTTGTAGGTTATGGTTAGACCTGGAAAATATCATCCTGAGTGAGTTAACCCAATCACAAAAGAATACACATGAAATGCAATCACTGATAAGTGGATATTAATGAGCCCAGAAGTCCTAATTACTCAAGGCACAATTAGCAAGTAAAATGATTCCCAAGAAGAAGAAAGGAGAGGACCCTGGGCCTGTAAAGATTGGATCCAGTTTTGTAGAGAAACCGTGGGGGGAGGGGGAATGATTGGGGAATAGTTGGGGGGGGAGAGGAACTATGGGAACTATGGTGGGTGGGAACTGGGAAAGGGGAAAGCCTTTGGAATGTAAACATAGAATATAGAAAATAAAAATTAAAAAAAAATGGGAGTAAACATGATCACTATGCTGGAGTGAAGTAGGCAGGGGCATGGGACACTGAAATACCTGTGTAGTGAAAAACCTAACTATCTGGGAGTGATACTTAGAAACAAATATGGAAAGTGAGAACCAACTTCTGAAATTGGCTCTTTACTGCCAAAGAACTCCATGTAACATGTACACCCACAACATTAATCAATACAATATAATAAACTAAAAGCAATAGGTAAAAGCAAGGACTACAGAAAGCACAAACAGAATAGGTTTGCATGTGATTGTGAAAGGGGAAGAATCAGAACCCACAAGAATCTGGTATGGTTTGTTTTGTTTTTGGTTTTGATTTTTTTCATAGGGTAGGAGATGAGCTTCCTTGTCAGGGGTTCAAGAATTATGTAGGAGTTGGAGGATGTATTAGAGTAAATTATTCATCTCTTCTGTGTAGTTGGAAGAAAACAGGTGAATATGAAATATGAAATAATCCTATCATTAGTTGCTTAGGCCCTCTTTATTGATAAGTTATAAAAAGCAGGAGGAGAGTGAAAATGGTGGGTATAATTTTTGTTCTATATGTAGCTTGGAAAATTAGGATTAAATATATTTTTGATTGTCATACTTACTTCAAAGTTAATGTTCATTATAGTATTTTTATTGCTAAAGAGATATCATTATCACTATTAGTACACATCCTCCTTTCTCTGTCTCTTAAATGCTGGAATTTTAGGCTTTTTCTTCCTCAACTGACATAATATATAATACAATCTCAACATTACACTATTTTTTTTTTACCATGAGTGAGTATTTTATGTTACAAATGTCAGACATTCCTGGTCCTCATATTTACAGCTGCAGCATTCCCAAGTATATATATTCTAATAACTCAGCAAGCAAAACATAGGCAAAAGAAGTCTTGAATGCCCTAATGAAACTCCAAGAAAAAAGCATTTGATTGTTGAAAGTTATACAGCACTGCCTGTGGTGGGAATCACTGGCAATGGAGCAGAAAAGGAAGATTTGATTTTTCTCTTTTACCTGCAATTATCCTATCATGTCCATACACATTACAGTAAGTGTCTTATTTCCTTTTATCATTTTATTCTCTTAATAAACATTTATAGGTTTATTTAGAAAATCTGTGTTTAACCAATTTATCTACAATGCATGTGACACTCCTTTGTATGATCAAGACATATCTTTAACAAAGGCAAAATCATTTTAAAAGATGTTTGCTATGTATGAGGCATTATAGGTTCCCAGGATTTCTACTTCTATTAAGAAAGATCCTTGCTAAGAAACATTTAACATAATATCTCTCAAATATATATGATAATTCATGGGCTGATGTGACTGATAATTTAAAATACTTCCAGCAGAAGTTGAGTCCAGTGAATTAAGTTCATATCACAAGCAGAAAGGAGTCATTTGTTCCAGAAAGGATGGGAAATTGTATGATTTTGACCTCAGGATTAGTCACACACACAAATTTTTGCCAATGTTCTTCAGATTCAAGTGAGATTACATCTCATTAAATACTTTTAAAATTGAAAATAGCTTAAACAAATAAATTTCAAGTATTTAGTCTACTAAGCACTCACTACTTTGAAAAACAGCAAACCATAAGATATAGTATTCATTACCTATATCACTTGGGTGGCTAGGAAGTGTAGCTCCCTGCTGATGTCCGGTGTTCAAGAATACCATGTCACATCTTATTATCAGAGGAAAAGGTCAAAATTGAAATTGGAGGTATAATTTCTATCAAATGTATACTGCTTTTACATTATTTTCTTTATAATAGCTTGACTGTGCCAATTTCAATGTAAAATAGTATTAAAACTATTACAATCAGAAGCACCACTATAGATATTATTTTCCACAATGGAAATGAAGTTAATTCAAGCAGCAAAAGCAGCACTATTTAATATGACAAAAAGCAGCCAATCACTCATTATTTATTAAATGGATATTAATATAAAATAGAGTTCACAAAACCAATACAATCTATGTGCCAAAAGGATATATGAAGGCCTATTGGATAAAAGACAGAATATTCAATAGGGAATTTATTTTGTTAGTTTTCATGTTCAATGTAGACAGGACTAATAGTTTTTAGAGAACTTTGTAGCCATTTCCCTTTTCTGCAGACAGTGATATGATTCACTTCTCAGAGCTATTCATGGTAAGAACTAGAAATTAAGAGTTTTTGAAGCAACAAGATCCTATTTCACTCTTAGTATACATGAATGATTCATATCATGGTTAATAACAGAATTCCTGCATGACTAGGGAAGAAACACCTCCATGGGAAATAATGTAGACCTAACTAGTAAGAACCCTCTAAAGCAATAAATGGCCAAGACTCAATGACACTAGAACCCCATAATATTTTAAAAATATCTTATTAGAAAGATCCTAAGAGGAAGACCAGAAGGAAAATGTTTCTGGGGTGGCGGGGAAGACAGATTGATGAGGCCATTGTATTTTCTTCAAATATGTTATTAAAAGCAAAATAAAATCTAAACCTATTCATTATTGTAGAGATGATCCAACAATTTAAAAAAATAACATAAACAGACTAATACCCACAGTTTGTGACAAATATTTTAAATTTTAAGTTTCTTTTCATCATGTTGTGAACCTCAAATTCCTTATGTTAGTAGAGGATGACCTTGCTTTGGTAATCTTACTGCTTCTTCCTACCAAATGCTGAAATTATAGACAGGAGCCACTAGGCAGTTTCTGTGATGCTGGGAATCACACCCACCAGAGGATTAGTTTTGCATTTAAGGCAAATATTTTAACAAAGGAGTTATGTCTCCAGGCAGAAACCAAGTTCAAAGAAAGAACTTTGTAGGAAAATCTAATATAAAGACCTTTTAATGTATAGGTGTATGTGCATGCATGTACAGGTGTGTGTGTGTGTGTGTGATAATATTAATTATTAATATTAATACAATATTAATAATGGTCCATAATAATAGCACTAAGACTTTTTATCCTATTGAAAGGAAGAGCTGGGCAGTGGTGGCACACGCCTTAATCTTGGGAGACAGAGGCAGGTGTATTTCTGAGTTCAAGGCCAGCCTGGTCTACAGATTGAGTTCCAGGACATCCAAGGATTCTGAGAGAAACCCTGTCTCAAAAAACCAAAAGAATGAAAACAAGTTAAAAAACAAAAGGAAGGAAGAACTGCAAAATGCTATTAAATACATGTTGCAATGGTTTCCATCTGTTTTCTGTTTCTCCACAGGAGATTGAATATCTCATATGCTCCTTTTATTTATGGGTAAATATTATTATTGTTTATTTTAACCTCTATTTTCTTTTCATATTACAATACTATGGCTTAACCTATACTATTAAGCTAACAGATTTTAGTTAGGGAGATGCCTCAAAACCATTATAAACACTCATGCATAACACACTAGGTGCCATTACTGATTTACCAAAATGTTAATACTGTGAAGCAGCATTCTAATATACAGTGACTCACAGGTAAGTAAAGTAGCAGAGTACTACAGATGCTGAAATGAGGTGGTATATGGTGGATATGGGAAGGCACAGAAAGTAAAATATTAACTGTGCACTGTGGCACAATGGGAAAAGTGATGAACTAGTCTCTGTAAGAAATCAGTTGTCAACTAGTGATCCGAAACTCTCAAGAAACTATCCAAAAACTATCAGTGGTCTTTACAACCTAGCCCAGGCCTAAGTCTTGATTCCTTGTTCTCACAATACTTAACCCATTGAATTAACTAAAGAATTCACCCTTTCAATTACTTTCCACACATATGAACATAAGAAGACTATGTCTTGTCCTTGAATCTACAATCAACAGTGTAAGTATACTTATGAAAAATCATATTCTTTTGTGGAGTAATCATTTCACTTACATAACAAAAATAACTATTGCAATACATATTTTTAAAAAACTGATAACCATACACTTGGCTTATTTCTACTACTTTACAAATGGGTATTGTAGACATCAGCAGCAAGTTTTTTAATTAAGCAGGAATGATCTGTTTGTTGAATGAAGGTGAAACGACATTAAAATAATATAAGGTCATAGCAAAAAGTGTCTAACTGTACATTGATAATCCATGTTGATTTACTTTATGTGAGATTTTAATCTCTCTATCCCACGGGCCTATTTTAGAAAAAAAACAATACTTCAATTTGTCAAAGACAAAGTGCACTGTGCATTGATTTCACTGTCATGTCTATTTCCTTTGCCAAGAGGGACAGAACAAAATTTTAAGATACGAGTGCTTCATAGCAAGTCTAGTCCAAAGTAGCTCGTGGCCTCATCAGAGTTTAATGAGACATTCGATCTAAGAAATAAATTAAATGACATTTTGGGATCATGCTTAATGAAGCGGGTATCTACAGAAGCTCTGCATTGCAATAGTGCTCTTCAAATCTGTGGAGAATAGGGCAGGAGAATGTCATCAATCATTTGGGACAAAATGGCACTCTGTGGAATAGAAACTGTTGAACCTCACTTGCTCCTGGTCTCAATCATGCCCCAGAACTAGTTTCTTGTTATGGTAGTGCTATAAAACAGTCTCTACGCGCCTATGTTAATTCCATAAGTCAGCCTATCATCATTGTCACGAGCCTCAGGAAAACACATAATGTTTGTGACTCTTGAGAATAAACAAGGAAAATATAATTTTAGAAAAACAAAGGAGAAATGGAGTTTAACATTTTTCCTTTAAGAGAAATTAAAAAAAATTAAGAAAATTATTAAAAGGTCAGTAATAAATGGTCATAACAACCAAAGCAGTGGGCATAAAATAGCTGTAATAGACTTCTAAACTCAATTAGCAAATATCATTTCAAATCTATAATTATGTCACTGAAAAATTAAAGTATATTCCTATTTGCAATTACAAGTATTTCAAAACATAGTCATACTTTCCACAAGGTTTGATAATTACAGTCCTCCAAATATAATTAGAATTCACAAAATGAAAAATCATTTGCAACAGTGATTTATTAAAAACACCTCATATAAATAAAAAGCACAGGCTGCAGAGATGGCTCGGAGGTCAAGAACCCTGGCTGCTCTTCCAGAGGTCCTGAGTTCATTTCCCAGCAACCACATGGTGGCTCACAACCATCTGTAATGGGGTCTGATGCCCTCTTCTGGGGTGTCTGAAGAGAGCAGTGATTGCTGTACTCACATACATAAAATAAATAAATCTCAAAAAATATAATAGGTTTAAAAAATAAAAAGCAAAAAATATTGATCTCAATCAGAAAATGGACAGAGGATATAAGGTGATGATTTTCAATGAAGTGATGAAGTTAATTAAAAACATTAAAAAGGTAAAATACCTATCATTAATATTAACAAAAATTTCATTTACAATAAAAATTATACTGTACATTTATTAGCACAAGTTTTGATTTGTACTTGAAAAATAAACTTCGTGTTCAGTTTATGTGTTTCTTTTTAGTGGTCAGCAATGTTTGAAAGCCTTAGCAACATAAACAAAATAAAACCTTTAGAAACATACTTTTAATGATTGTATACATGGATGAAATCTTCCCACAAAACATGGTTTTAAGTTCTAATATTAAGTTTCTCCCCCAGACATATATAGTTTCAGGAAAATACATTATTTTTCCATTAAATTTATGAAGAAGTGTGTTGATTATTCCCTTTTGGCAAAAGTACTGGCAAGAGTAAAGCAATTCTTTTTGAAGAGGAGCAAATGTATTAGTTATTTCAAACCCAACCTTAAAACATAGTGACAGCAACTCAGCAAATAAAAATACAATTCTAAAGTAAAGTTTATTCTTACAACCAGGATCGTAGAACTAGTTGATTCTTTAAGATTGGATCCAGTTTTGTAGACCCAGAACAGAGAAATCGGGGGGGGGGGGATGATTGGGGAATAGTTGGGGGGGGGAGAGGAATTATGGGACGTATGGTGGGGGGGGAACTGGGAAAGGGGAAAGCCTTTGGAATGTAAACATAGAATATAGAAAATAAAAATAAAAAATGAAAAAAAAAACAAAAATAAGAGTTAATCTATACAGCAGATAAATGTATAATTCCCATGAATAAATCTTTTTCTATGTTGTTCCTGAGTGCAATTAAAATAATGCAGGGACCACGTCATGTTTACTATTGTATTATCACAAAGGACAGTGTTGGTCATAACAGTGATTTTTGAATGGATGAACAGGTAGCGTACTTACAAGGAAACATATTAGAACCTGTTCATTTACAGGATACCTTTTTGGCACAAGTAATTTGTGCAAATAAAATAGGAATTTCTTTAGGAATATTACCAGAACATACACCTTAGTAGCTCTTATCAGAAAACTGGTAAATCATACTTGAACTTCAGCATATCTACTTTAAATTTATTAGTAAGACATAGAGCAGAAAATCCGAGATGAGGCTTAAATTTGACATTTCAGACCTTCACTATTTTGAGTCTACTATGTAACTCCTTGGTGCCTCAGTATGTCTGCTTGATAGATGGGCTAATGTTGGCTATTATATCCTAACTTTGTAGAAGGATTAAATAAATCAATCTATATAAAGTGATTACAACCAAGAGTAGCAATGGTGAAAAATGAGCAGTTGGCATGGAAAAGAGTATTTGTTATGAATATTGTTCCAGGGCCTCCATAGATAATCTTAATAGATGCCCACAAATCCTTTCTAATGAGGTTTCAACCTACTTTGCTTTACCATTATGTTTAAAATGCCAAAGCATTTCAGCGGAACATTGTTATATCACATTTATGCAGTCAGGCTGATCAGATTTCTAATATATTGAATAAAGTACTATCTTTCTAATTAACTAAATGAGCAAGTATTCAATTTAGCCATTAATTTTAACAAAAATACTAATAAAGATATTACTAGCTATTGAAAGACTAGTTAGGAGCACTGTTGAAAATTCATTAAAATGACTGTAGGTTCATTAATCCTCCAAGACATGGGCAGTGACAAATATCAGGAAGGAACAGTGAAATGATTGAGGTAACTATAATATTTGGGGGTTAAAAGGAATTCCAATAGCCAAAATTCCAGTGTATGTTTTGAAAACATACACAGTTCCTACTCCAAACACTGATACAAGTTCAAAGTGCATTAACAATGTCAGGTGTGATCATTCCTGGCAAGTATGCCTTATATCCTTGAGTGCTCCTGACCCATAGCATGTTAAAATGATTACCTATCCTTTGACAGGATAACCTCATTTTGATACTTTTTATCAAATGTAACACCTTACTAATTTTTAAATAAATTTTTAGTATAATATGTATAGACCTTATAAAGAACCAAATATTTATGTTTAAACACCATTCATCATTTGAGTAGATATGATTAAGATATGTACATATTATAAACTGGCCATTTAATCAAATCCATTCTATATGCCTCTGTACAGTTGCTCTGATATGCTTGAAGTCTTTCAATGTGTCTGTATACACATTTGTCTTTATAACATACGTATTCATTTAGAAATCACTATAATTTGACAATAACATGCTAACAGATAGCTCAAAGTACATAGATGAAGTTCAGGCTATCTAAGTAAACTTATCAGGTACTGTTTTTCCTATAATCAGCACTACACTGACCAATAACATCAAGAGACAGGTTTGGATAGCTAGCTTAAAGCACAGAAAATTTTCATCTGATAAGTTTAAAGAAACAACATACTTAGGGTGTTGCTGATATTTTACTAAGCTCATAGTGATATTTTAAGTAAGGGATTTTCTATTTGTGTGAATCCAAATAATACTAAGCACAAATTAAAATACTGTTATGTCGACATATGTATCTAAATTTAACAGGTTGTAGTTTCATCCATGTGATAGTTTGTAAATGCTTGGTCCAAGGAGTGGCACTATTAGGAGGTGTGGCCTTGTTGGAGTAGGTGTGTCACTTTGGGTGTGGGCTTTAAGACCCTCATCCTAGCTGCCTGGAAGCTAGTCTTCTGCTAAGAGCCTTCAGATGAAAATGTAGAACTTTCAGCTCCTCCTCAACTGTGTCTTTCTGGACACAGCCATGTTCCCACCCTGATGATAATGGACTGACTCTCTGAACCTGTAAGCCAGCCCCAATAACATGCTGTCCTTATATGAGTTGCCTCAGTTATGGTGTGTGTTCACTGCAATGAAACCCTAAGAAAATCCATTTCAAAAATTCTTCTGTAATAGATTTTTGTGACCACACATAATAGTATAAAATATTAACTTTAATCAATATATTAAAAGTAAGTATCCTACATATATAAGTATATATGTTCACATATTCATATGTCTACTTATACATATATGTAAAGAAGGATGTTTGTGTATGAATGCATATTTAATGTACTTCATTGGAATGGGTGCATTTTAAATAAAACATAGGCTCCTTAGGCTTCTTGTCAATCATTTTAGGGTCATTAAATCTAGTCAATATATTTTTTTTTAACTATAAGTTGCGCTTCTCAACATTCATGGTACATTCAATAGACTCATTCATTCTTGTTTTCTGAAATAAACAAATGGCTTTCAGGTGACTCTCATGAACCTGACAGTCTTTCTTTTTGAGTTTCATAAGCTGTCTAAGTGATACAAACAAAACTGGTTTGCTTCTGAATATTGAGTAGCAAATTCCCCCTATATATTTAACTGTCAGTACACACTGGCTAGGAAAATAGAGATAAGAATCTAGGCAAGTGATATTAGCAAATAGTCTAGCTTTTGGTCCCCAAATTAGATGTGGCAAAGTAAAACATGAAATGAGTGACCTGTACTTCTTAAACTTAACCTTGAGCAGGAAAAAGCTGAGTAGTAATACTTTCATTGAAGGCACTAATTCTGTAATGATACATATGTGTGTTCACATCTACATTTAAAGTACTGGCATAGCTCTTTTCTATGACAGAATTCTCTTTGAAAAAAGTAGGTTAACTACATTTCCTATGCATGGAATCAATTTGTGGGAGCATGAAGGAAGTTCACACAAAAAGCTATATTCTATCCTTTACAAGATGAATAATCATTCAAATTTATCTACTTCCTACATTACTATAATTAGAAATGCTTTTATAATGAGGCACATATGCAAACTAAGCATATGTATTTGTGAGTTAGAAGAAAGAATTAAGGAAATATATTTTAAAAGGATAATTGGAGAAGGGGAATTACATAGAAGCTCTCTTGTTTGGCAACAGCCTGGCTGTTTTATTCACTATGCTTATATTGTTAGTCTATGTCTTCTCAAGGATAAGTTATTATAGTGATATCTAGCTCAATTTCCTTCTATGTGATAAGCTTGAAGCACCTTGATGGCAGAGGTTAGAGTGAACATGTTCTCTCTTTTTCCTATAACAACCTCCTAAGACTAGCTCATAATTGAAGCATTCCAGGTTTCTTTCCTGATAGCTCTACCACTTCTCTGCTTATTAACATTTGATGACAAATCCCTTGTTATTGGTTTTGTGAATTTCATAACACTAGAACCGTATTTATTTTTATTTTTTGTTCGCATCTGAAGGTATCCTAATGGCTACAATCTTCTGCTATATCTTGCTTGGCTTCAGAACAGATACAGTAGCAGTAACAGAACTGAATAAAGGAACACAAAATACTATGAAAAAAGCTCCACTTTTATTGTTCTTTTTCTATGTGCTGCAATATGATAAAAACACACACAAACAAACTTTTCTATGCTTATGGCTGCAATTCCCATTTTAAATTCTGATTCTAGAGATACGTTAACAAAGTTTGTAATCCTATATATGTTTGTCTCAACATGTTTTGAATGGAAAATATTGTTAAAGATCGAAGTTGATTTTTTTCATAATTTGTGTCCTGTATTTAAAAAGTTAATGATGGTAAAATTTATAGTCAGAAAGAGTTCCATGATTGCTTTTACATTGCGTTTAGTAAAACAATTCATCACATTAAAAAATTGACTAAGGTTTTATTTGCATATGCTATTGTGTAGAAATGGAAATAAACTTGATGTCTGAATGTAAAGTTACATTGGATATTGCTCCATACATATCTAGTGTTTTTGATATAAAGGATATATTTGGTTCCTTTCTGTTTCAATAATACAAAATATTTCAGCAAGAACACACAACATCAGTGTTGAGCATGTTGTGCATGACTTTAATATTAGGCCATTTAGGGTAGGAAGTGACAGACCTCTCCGTGAGACTGAGGTGAGCCTGGTATGTATGCATTGTGAGTTTTATAACATCCAGGACTACATAATGAGACCTGGTCTCAGAAAAAGTAAAACATCAAGCTGAGGTTAGATTATAGCAAAACAATGCTAGCCAATCCCATATAGTGCTTTAGGTTTGATCTTTCATATGTTGCGTGAAAAAAGAATCAGCATGGTATGCTGGTGCTGGTTACCTTAGCTTATTATTACTTTCCATTTACTAGACGTAATTTTTAACCATGTTGCATGCAACTAATAAGAGTAGTCAATACCATTTTCTAGATATACCTAAAGGAGAAAATGGTTAAGTTAGGCTTTAATTAGCAATCTACTGTGGCACCAGTAATGTTACATCTATTTCAATTATTTCACAAAGAATTTCACTTTCTTTAATTTGCTACTATAATCTTCAAATTACAGAGTCAATCAACTGGAAGATATCTAACAAAATTTTTCTGTGGTTTGGTTACTCTTAAACTTCCATGTTGAGTAAGTCTAACTCTAATCCAATATTAGAAAATACTCATGTATGTTTAATTTTCTCATCTCTATTGATTCCTTTTCATTATGTTTTATATTTTGAGTCAATATGGAATTTACTGTAGTAGATGGTGTGAGGTTGGGACATAACCTCAAATCAAATTATTTCAGTTATGGGTTAAGTAATATATCCTCAAGGAAGGAGTTTATATAGAATTCAGGACACACTTTTGGCAGATCTAAAATAAAAGCCAGGTTTCCAACTCTGAACCTGGTTTCATTCTCTTGCTGACATAATTAATATGCCCTTGTATCATGTTAAGCTATAAAATGGTTCGTTTAATCACACTTAATTGAATTTATGATTTTATACTTAATTCAGGTTTAAATCCTGTAACAATACTATTTATTTTATCCTTTCCCCTCTCATCATAGTGTTTGAGGTAGCTTATCCTACTTAGCAGGTGGAAACACTTAAATTAATTCAACAACTTGAAAATATTCTAGGAAATGAAAATGGGGATGAGATTCTAAACATGGCATCACTATTAGGCAGGGAATAGAGAATCTATTTAAAGCAATAATATGCAACAACAATATGCCTCAGCATGACGCTGGGATATGAAACATAAGTAAAGACTTATGGTCGTGGGACCTTGGGTTATATGTTGTGACATTGCTACTTTCAGGTTAATTAACTGTGTGTGTTTAGTTTTAATATGTAAGATATTTGAGGTAGAGTTGCTATAGTTACATCATCAAAAAATGCTAGCAAGAATAAATATGCCTTCACAATGATATTAGAAAAATAGTGTGACAATGTGTGAAAAGGCATGCTAAAAACAATATAGAAATAAATGGTTGTTATATAATATATTATATAAATACAAAAGAGTATGAAAATATGAAATTGAGAAATTTTACATGTGACTTGATACCCTAGTTCTAGCCGAGGAAAAAAACTTAGGAGGTAGTTCATGGGTTCAGATAATAATTTGTCAGAATGCAAAAATTCTGCTCCATAAAGAAGCAGAGTTCAATAACTGGATGTAAGTTGTAATTAAATGCATTATACCAGTACCCATTACACCCAACTTGTCAGCATAAGCTTCTTCAGAAAATGAAACAACTTCCCAGCACCAGGAGGCAGCCAAGTAGAATGCACTCAGTGGCTTTATTAAATGACGCCAACGAGGAGATGACTCAGGCTTAGTGCAAGGGCAATGAAAAGGCCTTAAATTCTTGAGCAGACAAATGTACCTTTAATTTACTTTAATAAAATAAGAGACAAATCAATAATTAAAAGGTACTTGACAAACTAATTTAACTGCATAATGAGGGTAATCAAAAGCAGCATTTTGGAATATCAAAATGTAGGAAGTATGAATTTAATGAAAGAAGAAGAATCGACAAAGCTAAGGTTAATTTAAAAATAGAAATGTGATATTTAGAGAAAATCTCAAGCAATTTTCTACTGTATTCATAGCTCTGGATTAGGAATATGAATGGTGAGTTTCAATTTGATGGCAGATGATTTCTCTGTAGTGAACCTTTGATCACCTTTTTTGACTAATGCATGCTTTAATAGTGTAATAAGACATTAAACTAGACCAATTGTTTTCAGAGCTCAGGATTTTAGAAACATTGTGGATGAAAGAAAAAAATAGACAAGGATCTGCAGGTTTCTACAATCTCAAATTAGGATAAAGTACTTCAGAAGAAACACTATTTCTACCACAATTTCTCACAAAAGAAGGATGTCTTATAAAAACAACTATAATCTCAGAGCGAGGGAACTATTATTTAAATTTGATGTATTTGTAAGTTGATTTAGCTCAATATTCCTGTTGTACAAAAGTTCCAAGCTGCCTTTTAATTAGAGATGCAGGAAGGCTTCTGAGCAATACTTTATCCTCGGTGCAGTTTCAGTCCATCTGGAGCCTTGGAACTTCTCTACCTCCCAGACCCACGGCTGACTTTCTTTTATGGATACTATGTTATCAAAACTATATGTGCAGAGGATGAACTCACATTAGATTTTTAGTTTTTTTTTTGTGAGATGAATAGTATACGCCCTTTTTATAATTTTGCCACTGACAGTGAGAACATCAAATTCATTGTTATCTGCAATAACTTTCTTCTTTGTTCTCTCTTCGTTTTTTATTAGAAACTAATATTATATAAATGGTAACTTGAGAGGCCTAGACCATAGAAGATATCTTAATTCCAAACATAGGAAGGTAATTTATCTATAGTAATTATAGGCCAAAAAGAAAGAGTTATACTTGCGCATCCTTTTGCAGTACTAGGGATAGGGTACCTTCATAAGCTATATTCTAGCATGCTGCTTCCTAGTGAAAATGCAAAATACCTTACCAGTGTCTACCCTACTCAGGACTTTAAAAGGCAATTGCTTGAAAAGGAAAGTCTCACACATGTGTAATTTTTTAATTTCATATATGACATCTAGAACAAACAGAGCTTCAGAAGATCACCATAAAATGAATTAAGGGGAACAGTGAAAGGACATTTGTAGGCTCAAGACCAAGAATTTAGCTTTCTGCCTTCAGATGATGGAGGTCAGGTAAACCCACACACCCATCTTACAGAATCCAGCGCCCCACTTTATGCTCTTGGAGCATCACAGGTGTGCAGTCATTTTATGGCTTATCACCATGTCATTTTTTTCATATCCTCCCGTGTGTGTGTGTGTGTGTGTGTGTGTGTGTGTATGTGTGTTTGTGTGTGTGTGTGTGTGTGTGAAGATTTCTTAAACATTATACTTGATTCGAATAAACAACAGCTGAGAGAAAAACCTTTAAAACTCTGTGATCCCTTTTCAGTTACATTAGGATTATATCAATTTCTTGATTGGGGGGGATATACATATACTATGCTAATGGCCTACAACACTCTAACTAAAAACATGCATTCTGGGGGCAGAAGAAAAGTACACAGACACTAATAATGGTGTAGGAATGCCATAAATAAATAGCAAAATACGTGACTGGAAACCAAAGAAGTAATATCTGAGTCTGTTTCTGCTAGTTCTTTGTACTCTAAAAGCACTGGAGACTTAAAAGCACTGAGCTTAAATATCTCTGCATATTGCACGTGACATAACGAGCCACATAAACGTGCCCAGAGTTTGAATCGGCAGCCTTCACTGCACATGTGCTGACAATGTCTGCCTCTGCTCGTGCCCTAAGAAACCTGCAGTCACCAAAGGTGCCTGGTTAAGTACCTCTCTCGGGCCTTGTCCTACAGAGGAAGCTAACTGGCACTGGACGCTAGATTTAAAGGTTACATGTACACATGATGAATTCTACTACATTTTCATTTTCTTCGTCTTTTCAGCTAGGCAAAGAGAAATATTTTTTAGTTACTTTTTCTTCATCTACTTAAGGTTATTAGCCATTTTAGGTTGTCAATATTTAATGAACAAAATGACCTTATACACAGCAATTGAAATAGATACTTTTCATTATCATTTATAGGGCTCAATTTCATAGCACATATGCCAAAATAAAACTAGTATGTCAGAGAGAAGACAAACATGTTCTTTGTGAAATGAGAACAGAAATTCTATCAATGTCCCAGATTTTCACATTATGTATTATATACCAATAAACTATAAAATAAAATATACTTATGATGTTCCAATTAAATTACTTTGTGAAAAGATGATTTAATAATTAATTACCCACATTCCTGGTATTCATTGGAGACAGACAATATTTCTTACAGCCTTGTATATCTTATTGGTAGAGAACCTTGAGTTCCCCCAGTTATTGATTCCCCTGGGTTCCTATGCTGCTTTGTGTTAGCCAGCACTTCACTTGGCATCTGCATTCCAACAGTCAAAATAATGTCTCCAGTCTTGACTTTGTTCATATATCTCAATTATTGACTAGCCTTTTCTATATTTTCTACATCTTCCAAAATTTTATGTGTGCCCTTCCTGCCTCATTTTCAGTTGTCTTGTCATAGAGCAGGAAAAAATATTGTCAACTCTCTCAATATTATATGCCTTTCTTTGTAAAAACTAAGGCTTTGTCCTGGAACCCTGTCCATATGTGTATATATGTGTACCTATATATATATACACATGCAATTCAAAATTGGATTACTAGAAAATGTAAATGATGGCAATGTAAAATGTAAATGAAAATGGCAAGCTCAAAGCAAAAAATTGAAATGCAAAACTTATAAACACAGAGAATGCTTTCCATGTTGCATGATGAGTCATAAATGTGATTCTATTACCATAATAAAATGGTTTAAAATTATTTTTAAAGTATGCACATATGACTGTAATTAAAATGCTCTGTAGCATTGTAAATCCAAAGTAATTTAGAGAATAACCTTCATTGCTTTTACTGGAAATCTAACATCTGTCTGTTATTAAAGTTATGCAGAGCAAAGAACTCAATTAATTTCATTTCAGTGCTGGTTAAATTGTGTACTCATTATTGAACAGTCTGAAGTTAAAATCAATTAAAACAGTATAGCAAACTTCCAGTAATTTTCTACAACTCTGTGTAATTCCCCTTCCATTTTCATCCACAGAACTATTATTTAAATAGGAACACAAAATAAAAGTCTAGGAATCTTACTTACACGATTATTTAAATCAAGGAGAATAGCCCATTGCTTCTGTTCCTACTGTTGCTCACAATATGCAAGCTCTTACAATATACACTTAATTTGCTCCTTGTCTATGGAGGAAGGTTTTCAGTAACAATGTTGTTACCAAATTTGATGCTGGGTAGTAGTTGTTAGTATTTAATACTTTCCAACTCGAAATGGAACTTGATGGCCTTGTTTAAACTCCCTGATATTCTAAGAAGTCATAGGCTCCTAAAACACCTGTTTAGTCTCCTTTTCTTTTGTAAGACAGACATTGCAAATTCTTTTCAACCACATCCAAGATTCAGGTATTATTTTCTAAGATTTTATATGCAACCTCCATCTATTCCAAGGTCTCTGTGAATTCACTTATTGTGTCTTTGGCAAAGGTAAGAATTTGGTTATTTAAAACCTCTACATTCAGAGGATGACAGTTGAATTCTGAACACATTATTGCTTTTTCTTTGCACTTTTAACCCTGTGAAAGCATTCCTAAATTCCATTCTTCTAAAAAGAACACTGATCCTCAACTCTCTTGGTGTATCATTTTTACACAGACATTTTTTCTTACTGCTTTACTTATTGTTACTACCAAATAGACTGTCAGCCATACTTGTACAAACTGGTTGAGGCATCCCTCACATTGCCACTGGATAATAACAACAGCTAATCAACAGGTTTTCAGTCCCCATGCCTTTATCTGATATATTAGCAAATCTTTGGTGAGAAAAGGAAGCAATTTATGATCATATTATTGAAGAATGGTAATCCTTACTGTATGAATTCAGTCTCACTGTGTAGTGTTTAGTTATGATCTTAATGAATCTATATGAAAAAAGCCTATGTTGTTGTAGAAGGGGATCTCATATACATGTATAGCAGCTCTTTTACCTTTAACACATTTTTTTATGATTACTTTTTAGCCTAGAATCTTGGAACACCAAAGACACAAATCACATATCAAGTGATGTCTCACAAGAAGAAAGGAGTGGACACTGGTGCTAGAATGGACCAAAACATCATTGTGGGAGAGTACAAGAACAGTAAGGTGGTAGGGGGTGGATGAGGGAGCAGGGGGAGGGAAAAGGGCATGTGGGACCTTTGGGGGTGGGGAACCAGAAAAAGGGAAATGAATTGTAAATATAGAATATATCCAATAAAAAAAAGTTTACAAAAAAAAAAGATACTGAGTTTTGAAAGCTAGACTCCTTTATTTGTGAGATTGTCTCCAGACAAACACACACCTCCGCAAACCAGGAAAGGGGATAATATTTGAAATGTAACTAAAGGAAATATCTAGTACTAATAATAAAAAAGAAAATGAAGCACCTTTATCTCTGTGCCATTCTTATGAATATCAAAACTCTTGAGGAATTTATGGAATGTTGTACGAAAAAAATTTAGAAGTAATGGGGATTATGGCATGTGGATATCCTAATTTGGCTACCATTTTTTTGTGTGTGCCTGTGCACGTGTGTGTGTGTGTGTGTGTGTGTGTGTGTGTGTGTGTGTATGTGGATTTTGCCTATTTGTTGTTTTACAAGGGTGGATTATGTTTCAAGACAATAAAACTGAAGTTCATTACAGATGTCCACCATCATCCAGAAATAGAGAAGGATTGCAGGTCCTTGTTTGCTCTGTGTTGTTTCCACTTTTGTCACATGGAGAATGAGAGAGTCTGTTTATAGAAAAACTCCAATATTCATGTCAATACAACAGCATAGGGTGTTTTATAATAAAAATAAAGGAGTAAGACCTTTTAGTTGATCACAGAGTTAGCATGGTATTCCTTTCAAATGAATGGATGTATGCATGAATGAATGAATCAATCAACAGTCTTTCAATTAATCATAGTCTTCAGATTATTAAATAGAAGAAGGATAGTAAGAGATGAAAACATGAGCAACAACCATGATGGATAAAATAATTAAGGAATGGTTGATAAACGTATACCTATGAATTGTAAGAATATACCTTGGGAACAATGAAAATTAGTGGATGGGAAAATTAAATGCAAAGGCACTGTTAGATAGATTGGTGAAAACCCACGAGTGGTTCTTCTCTGAGTCTTAAAATTTTTTTCCCACTCTTGTCATTTTCAACATATTGGTAACTAAAAAGTTGTTTGGCAGTAGAGTTATTAATTCTGCTAATGACTCAACCCTCAAAGGGATTGTTAATATACTACATGACAGAATCAGGATTTGAAATTTGGTAGCAGGTACTAGTGGTAAGCTTAAGTCAAATATTAGGATCTTTTTCAAAAAAATAAATTATCTTTCCCTAGGATTTATTATAATCCAACTTGCCAACACTTTGAGTTGAAAAATATAAACAAACTGAAATAAAGCTTTTAGTTGACCACAAACCTAGCATGTACTTCCAAGGGAACAAGATGACTATTAAAGCTAAAATATCAGTCTGTCATAGATTATATAGAATGGGAAATGAGAAATAACAGGAGCATTCACTAATCTGGATGGGAGAATCATTAAAGAAACAGTTGAGAAAATTATTCACATATACTGTGAAGCTATACCGTGACAACATGGATAAAATGGAAAGAGCTTATGAACATGTAAAGAAAGATTTTCCATGTCACTGTACCATTAGGAAAAGGAGATTCAATTAGATTATCCTCTAAGGTCTTCCAACAAACAAGAGTCCATGTTTCCATGAAATAAACAGTAATCCAAGTCAAGGGAAATCCCTGTTTCGATATTTCCTATCATTTTATATTCTGTTAATCATGATAAATGTTAGTTTGGATGGTGTGTAATCAAAATTCTTAGCGGTCCTAACATTATAAAATATAATTTGAAGTATACTTCATAATGATTGGAAACACCAAGACATGTGTTCTTGTATCTTTACATAAATGGCTAGCTCAATTTAGGATTTAAATTTCTTTTTTTTTAAACTTTTGTTTATTATTTTGCTTTATTTTTAGGATTTAAATTTCTGATATGAGACTACCTATTTCCTCACTCATGCGTGCACATGTGTGTGTATCCAGTAGGCAGGCATGCATATATATATATATATATATATATATACACACATGGATATTACATTGTATATATATATATATATATATGAAATGCAATGTAGCAATAAACGTGAAAGAAAACAAGAGTAAGGTGACAGCAATGCCATTTGAGATAGTACTGGGACTACAGCACTGACAGGATACTTGCAGTTTTCCTAATCAAGAATTTATGCCTGTTTGTCAACAAAAGAAAAAAATTCAAGAAAAATAGGAAAAAAAGGGGAAAAAAAGACAAGGAAATAAAGGCCCATGGAATTAGTGACAAAAATTTATCAGAAAAAGTAGAAAGAGCACAATGTTCAACCAGATTTTATAGGATACAATATAGCATAATATATTTTTCCTAAGAATTATTGTGTGGTAACAATTATAAATACTAGCTAAATAAAACCTATAAATAGAAATGGTGTGGTATACCAATGAAATGGTACAGCACTACAAATGAACAGAAACCATTCAGAAATTAATTCTGCATTTGAAAATTACATCTTGTTGCTTATTAGTATTTGAAGATTAGTACATTCAGTTCTCTATCAGACAACTTACAAAATCCAAATACTATTTATTTTCTTTCTCCTCTTTTCTTGATCATGAAGCACATATTTATCTTAATGAGTACATGGCTTTTTAAACAAATAGCTGTAAAACAAAACAGTACCATTTGAATTTCAGAGTAATCAGTAATATTCAGCTTGAATTTTGTCCAGATCAGCAATGGTGCTAAAGTGAAACTGTCTCATGCTGATCAGTTCAACATCTGAAATTACAGCTTTAAAAGTCTGCTAAAAACGATTTGTTAGAAAAAAAAAATGCTTCCTGGATAAGATGCTAAAATGGAGTTAATAGTATGGTTTAATATTTTGGATGCAAAAAATAAGCAGTTAGCTTTTAAAAAGATGGCAACCCAAAGCAATTTGATTTTACCTTCTCATCTGGAACTTGCATAACTTCCTACAATCAGTTGACAGTATTTCCTAGTCTACTGAAACTGTTCTGATAGCTCAAGCAAAGTGACCTAAGCCAGTAATTCCTATTTTCCTATTTGAATGAGGTATTGACCAAAATTCTTTTATTGGTATTTATTTATATACTTTAATTTTCTTAGATTCCCCCCTGTTTTGTTTTGTTTTGTTTTGTTTTGTTTTGTTTTGTTTTGTTTTGTAGACAGGGTTTCTCTGTGTAGCCCTGTCCATCCTGGAACTCACTCTGTAAAACAGGCTGGCTTTGAACTCAGAAATCCACTTCCCTCTGCCTCCCAAGTGCTGGAATTATAGGCGTGTGCCACCACTGCCCAGCTTCTTAGACCCTTTGATCTAATCTCTTTCAATGCTATCAACCACATTATAATCTTTACATGCCTCTAGTATCTATGTATTATGTAGCTCTAGCTGTACACTGTCTAATCTTCAAGCCAGAAGAGTTAATGAATAATTTCCAAACAAAAGAGCATATTTCAACACAAATTACTGCAACCTAAATTTTTATATAAAATTAAAGGAGAAAAAAATATAGATGCATAGCAGCTGATTCAAGCTAAAGATTATATTTGATATTTCCTATATATAATAAATCAAGTATTATTGAATAATATTTTCTATTATCAGCTACAACATTCTACTTTAAGTTCTTCATACTTGGGCAATTGAAATATGCTAATAATTAGTTCCTCCAGTTTAATTTTTACTCCATTTATTGTCTTCCTATTTCTCAAATCAATCTTATCAAAACCACATCTAATATTCTTTTAATATTTAAAATCACAGACTCCCACTTAAGCAATGGATATATAATGCTCATACATTAAAGATCTTCACGGCAGTTTACTGAATTAAATCTGCTTTTGTTACCACAATAGAATATCACATATTTAACAGTTGATATACAAGAGAAAAATATTTGTCATAGTTCCAGAGGCTGAGAAGTTTAAGGCCAATGTAGTGATAGTTTATAGCTATGGTATGGATTTTTATGGCTTCTAAGATGGCAACATACTCCTTTGTCTTCCAGAGGGATCACTCTGTCCATGCATGGTAGACAAGAAAAGGAGAAGAAATCAACTCCCTAGGCAACTATTGTATGGGCCTGAATCTTATTCATAAATAACCAATGTCAAGACTTATTCTCCTCAAAAAGATACCAATTGTCAATACCAGCATCACAATGGTAGTAAAGTTTCTAGACTGTAATTTTTTTGAACATTCATGAAATAGTGATAAAATAAGCTGAAATACAATCTGATTATGAGTTTATGCTTTAAATTATTCTTTTAAACTATTGTTTAAATAATTGCTCTGAAAAGATGTATGTATAGTAGTTATTAAATATTAATAATAATAAAAAGAAATCATTTATGCTATAATAATATTTTCTACCACAAATATTCTGTTTACCAATATATAAGAAAGCCCTGAATGTTATATAGAGTTTTAAACTAAATTAAACTGATAACTCTGCAATACAGAGAAATACTACATTATTGTCAGAACACAAGAGACAGACTTTTAATAGTATTGTTCAAGATTATATACAGCATCAAGGTTATTATTGCCAACCTAGTGCAATCAATTAACAGGTGGACTTTTTGTCATTTTGTTTCATAAAGGATTTTCATAGCACAAGAGACATAAGTTTATAAACAACATTTCAAGGAAAAATTATATTCTATATACTTTTAATGAAGTAGAGAAGAAAGAAAGATAAAAGAAAAAAAACAGGAAAAGAAGAGGGACATAATAACTTACAAGGAGTATAAATTCAGGAATGAGATGAGGGGGAGTGCTTGGTTAGCAATTTGAAATATGAAAAATAAATAAATAAATTTATTTATTTATTTATTTTATTTTATTTCCCAGATGTTGCTCTCCCATTCCCTTCTTCAGAGTCCCTCCATGTTTCTACCCTTCCAGTATCATCTACGTAGGTGGGGCCACCTCTGGGTATCCTCCCAGTCTATCACATCTCTGCCACATTAGGTACATCCCCTCCTAGAAAAGGAAGCCCTGTTGGGAAACAGGATTCACAGTCAGGCTTCAGCTTCAGAGACAGCCTCTGCTCCAGTTGTTAAGGGACTCACATAGAGACAGAGCTGACCATCTGCTACAAAAAGGAAAGAAATTCAAACATACAAACACCAACAACTTGGGAAAGACTAGAGCCAAGTGGATAAAACACTGGCCTATCTGCCAAACTAGGTTCTTATCCTTCCTACACTATTTTCTTCTTTGAAATATTTGTAAAAAATATTGAATTGGTAGAAGTTAAATACTCCTATTGGTAAAAATGATAGGAAGTAGTGAAAATGATGGTAATTCAAACAGTAATTGCATAGGATCTAAGACTGCAATACAGGAACTCTCCCTGAAGAAAGGCATTATAAACAGTGGCACTGAGTAATAGTATCCAGCAATGATTAAATAAAACAAAAAATACAAATCAGTTTTATTTACGCACTCTCAATCTCATTTGGTGCAGGAACTGCTGCCCAGAGGGATTTCCTAGTGTAATATAAGTATAAAAGTGTGGGGGAAAGGATGTTTAAACCAAAAGCTTTAATATAAAGGGGAGTCCATAATGAGGAAATATTAAGCTATTTGATCATCATGGCTCAGAGATAAGTAGGACTAGATTACTTAACTGCTTTTCTTAAGAACATTGTATTCAAAGATAGAAAAGAGGTTCATTCTTGATACTGAATGATAAGAGTATGGAGAGAAAGGAGGTCTCATGTTCATGCTACTCTCTAATCCAGAGGTCCTAAGTTTATACTGTGGTTCCTCATTTTTAGTGTTCAGGAAGGTAATTGAACAGAATAACATACAAAAACTTCTACGCACTCCACTTGATGACATGTGAATAGGCCTATGAATAATAACTGGACCAAATGTTCTGTAAGGTAGACAACAATTCACAAATAAACACAGAGAAGATATGCTGTCACTTAAATTTACATAGGCATCGGTATACCTGCAAAGTAACTGATTTCACACATTTTTCCTCTGTAAAAATATTTTTAGTTTGGCTGGCACTAATCTTTGCAGGCTTGTCAAGTGTTTAAAATGAATTTACCAGAGAAAGTAGCATCTGGCCAAACTAATCATAGGCAGTTGTCAGATACTTTACTGAATATCATCAGTAGAAATGGCCAAAGGAAGGAAGTTCTAAAAAGGCAGCAAATTCAACAGAAGTAATTCTTTAATATGAATTTAGTAATTAATCTTCATGAAGGCAGACATAAGTGTTACAAATAACACAATTTGCCATTAAGATCTAGCACACATTCCTTCTTGCTTCAATCAGAATCAAGAAGGGATTTTATTCAGCAGAGAATAGAATAATGCAGTTCTTTGAAAGAAAATCAGCTCATCATGAATTTTTTAGAAAAGAGAGTTGAGAGGATTTTAAAAATATTTTTCCTCCTTTTATTTAACTGGACAAATGGCACATTATATTTTACATTTTGTATAATGTCATGCAGTACAGAACTATGACACCACCTATTGTGATACTATTTAAATGCTGATGTGAAATGTCAAGTTTATTATGTACTGGAGGAACAGCACCTGGAATTCAGTGATTATGAAAATGCAAATGTCATTTTCTTCAGTAACTCTGTCTAAGGTCATAAAACCCTATGCGGTTTTTGTTACAACATTTTGTTAATCTATTGAAAATATGTCCATAATGGGACATATGTGTCTTAAGTACTAAAAGGATTATGGACATTAACAATATTCTTTCATCTAGGGCCCAAATTATTCTTCTGGCTGGATATCTTCAGAAAACTCAAGACTAACACCTCCTTTTGTGCTTCTCAATCTTTGTTGCCTTCTAGCTGCTTAAGTTCTTTCCTTTCCTCCATCCTTTACAGAAAGCAGGCATATCTAATGTTTCTATCATAGTCCTTGCTAAGTTAGGATTTAACCTTCAGATGTTACCAACAAATGTCAGGTCCAACTCCTTCAAGTACTTCACCTTTGTAAATATGTTAATGTAGCTGTTCTAGTTTAGAACTTAGAATGCAGAACCAGTAAAAAAACAATTGAAATAGCACAGTGGAGTAACAGTATATTGTAGTTTTATTAACTGTTCTTTTTACAACCAAACCTGTAAAAATGTAACTCCAAGAGTTGGATTTCTGAAGCATCTCCCAGCACTTTATTACTTCAATGTTTTATGGGAAAATAGGTTTGGAGGCATAAAGCAATCATACTAGCTTTAAGTACTTCTTTTCCATTAATATCTCTGACTACTAAAATATACTATCCCAGCTCGTCACATCACTACATCCTAAAAGACCTCTAAAATCTCTCTTCATCAAACTCAAGGTAACATACATTGAAGATGACACAAGTATAATTTCTCTCACTTTTTTCTCTAAAATATTATTTCAAAATGTAGCATTCTTGTTGTGGCAATTATTCAACTTCAATTTTTGTATCTTGGGAAGTTAAAAGACAGGTTTCTGACTATCTGCGGAAACTTTACATACACTGTCCTACCTTATGAAGTTTATGATTCTTCATCTCTAAAACTATACTTTAAGTCAAAGAGTTTGTGAGAAGAACAAAGTAGGTCAAACACATGAAAACAAACTGATCAGCTGCTAAATTCTTGATGAATGCAGCACCACTTTATTACTTGGCACTACCATTTTAATTATTATTCTATTGATCTCCTATTCTCACCTTAAAAAATATATACGCACATGATAGCAGTTTTCCTAAGAAAGACAGATATCTAGGGACAGTTGTTTAAATACGGTTTGAGTATAATAATTTAAAAGAAAAATACAATTCCCACATAGCTGTAGCTATGTTCAAGTACTTGCTTTGGTGGTCTCTAGGGATGGACAAAATAAAAGTCCAGTGGAAGATATTCCACTTCCATTTGTTGTACTTGGAGAAACCTACTTCAAGAATATGGCAATCTACCTGTTTAGATTCCACTTTGACATATTTGAGAAAAATCTACATGAAAAGAAAAGAGACAGGCATATAAAGGTATATTCAGTGAATAATGAACAGAACGCCATTCAGTTCATCTGTAGAGAAAAACTGATTAATAGTCTTAAGAGACAGTTTAAAACCCATTAACTTCATTTCAGAATAATGTCTTTGGATCATGATTAGTTATATGTACAATGGTAAAGAGCCATATATGATATTTGTATTCATTTCAGCGCCTTATCATGTAAAGTAATATTTCTTAAATGTTTTACTTTTATGTGATTTTTTTCAGGCAGTGTACCTTTAAGTTGGGTAAAAGGCTATGTGTTATTTTTTTAATGATACAGTGACTACAATGTTTGAAAAGGAAGGTGCTAGATATAGATGTTTCTTCATGCAAACTTATTTGCCCTTTTATAAATCTAAACTGAAAGAATACTTCTGATTGTCACTTCTGTTCCTAAGCAACATCAACAATAGGTAAAATATCATCTGCATTGGTCTGTTTGCTGCAAATCACAAAAGAAGTTTCAAGGAAAAAATTTTTCTTGGTTGACTCATTATATTACATGAGATGATAAAGTGCAGTTAAAGCCAGAATTAAAATGAATTCTGATCATGAAAAGAAAAAAATACTTACATTATACTTACATTTTTTTTTAAAAATCAGATTTTCTAAATGTTGAAATTTTTCTTAATTTGAAAACTACAATTGGAGCTTATATTTAGTAAGTAGTATTGATATATCACAGAAACTGAATTTCCCCAACTAAAACAACCATATGTAATAATATACATAAATAAATGTGTGTGTGTGTGTGTGTGTGTGTGTGTGTGTGTGTGTGTATGTCCCGCTACAGCAGGTCATCCTCACCTGAACAAACAAAACCAAAACAAAAACCAACCAAGCAAATAAATAACAAAGAAAAGTTTTGTCACTTTCAAGGAAAAATAAATCTCTGTGCAATATTTAGAAGGGAGGGAATATGCACAGTTAGCCAGGGCTTCTGTTCCTAGTCCTGGAGTTTCTGGATCTTCTCAGCTCAAACCATGCTGCTCTGTGTCTTCTTTTTCTATAAGTCTCTTATTTGCTACTTTTCAGGTCCTAGAGCATACTGAATAGTTTCTGCCTTTCAACACTTTCCTTGTGATTTCTACTTCCTGAAAATCCTTCATGTTGTATCTTCAGACATCATCCACAGATCCCCTTCAAACTAACAAAGGAACAATGGCCATATATCTCACAGCACTTATTCTGATGCATGAGTACGTGAATACGGATATACTCATTTCTTCCCTGTACCCATTAGATGATGAGGACAGAAGCCAGAAGCTATATATAACTGTCATGTCCAGAATCATAGTCCTAACTGTTAATGCTTAAGGAGCTACCCTTAAGTTTTCTGTAAATGGTTAATTACAAGTAGAAGACTAAGATCGTGAACAACCTCTAAGCTTCTACAACGTTTTATCAAAATATTCTTATAAATTAAGCAATGCAAAGTAACTAAGCTAAATTAAATCCTTCAAATTCCTTGACAGTATGTGATAAGTTAATCTTTCATGAACTTATAGTAGGTGTATTGATCAGTCGGGAAAACTGTAAAATTTAAAAATATAGACAAGGTTTTTACTCTTTTGCCTGAGGTGGGAAGGATGCTGAAATCAGATTCTATTTGTAATCCTGATTTAAGATCAAAACTTGTTCTTATATTTACCAATTTAAAGCAATTTTTTTCTAAGTAAAGAAATTGGTTGATTTTATAATAAAAATATTAGAGAGATGAGAAATTGAATATATATCCATTTTGAAAAATGTAGTAGAAGTTGGGTATGGTGGTAGTCATCTGAATACTTAGTACCTGGGAGGCTGAGGCAGCAAAGACCTAAGTTCAAAGCCAGCCTGGGAAATGGAGACTATTCGAGGCCATTTAGGATAAGATAAGGAGAATGTATGTCAAAACAAAACAAAACCCAACAGCAACAAGAACAGTAACAACAAAAGCAACTAGACAAAAACACAATACCCACCACATTAGTAGACACTCCACCTGTTTTAATTGACAATTTCAAACTGCCAGATTAACTATTCTATTTTCATGGGATTTACTAAACGTAGGGTCAAATTAATTATAGTTTTAGCCATAATGTTGATTCATTTCTAAGTGTCTTTCTGAAGCCGTTAACTCACGTACTAGCAGAAAACATTTTTGTTCATGGCTTCCAAGGTAAGTTCTAAGTATCATGACTAAAAGGAATAATTAGGCTGAAGAAAAGGTTTTTGCTAATTTTGTTAATCAGTTACAGTGACTGAGTTAACATTTGTCAGACAGTTTCTATAATGAAATAACCGCAATACATTATCCATTTATAAAGTATACTACAAAAGTAGCATATGCTAATTTGAATGTTTACTACATATTTGAACACATCATAGCCACCATTTGAACCACAGTTTCTAAATGGGTATGCCAATCCTTAGCCCGGGGTGTCTTCTAGAGCTGAGTTATAAACCCCAACTGAAATACTGGATTTGTAATGGGACTGGCAATTCTAACTATAGCAGCATGAACAACACTGACTATAATAAAATACTTGCTTAGATATAACTCACACAAAAAGTAAAAGCCAGAGGCTGTGAACAGCTCAGTACATTTAAACCATTTTTCAACCCATTTGAAACACAGGCTTCTGTATTCCTTTCAAAGCACTACCTGTAGGTTTTTCAAAATTCTGTTTTGTTTGACCCCCCAAAAATATCTGTATATATGAATATGTCATATGTGTCCCTGAGAAACATTTCCCCCTTTATCTTTATCTAATAAGAGTGCCAGTGAAACTTTCATGAAATAAATGTTAGTCTTGCCTGGCCTTGCTTTTCATTTTAATGGCCCTGGGAATAGACATGGTCAATGAATCTGCAGAAGTAATAATGTGCCCTGAAGATGCTGATTTTCAAAAGCTGTTAAAGTGACACTGTATTTGAAAAAAATCAGTGTAAAACTAAAAAGGATAGCACTGTTTCACAACCATCTAATTAGAAATTGGTTTTTCTCTTTAATGTAAAAGGAGTAGGTGCTGTTTTCTTTCATGAAAAATTAAAATAAAATAAAGACTTTGTAAAACATGTACTCTACACAGGAACTTTGAGCAAAATCAATAATGGTAACTGCTATGATGCATTTGTTTGTTTATTTAATGATGCTAAGGATCAAGCCTCCGGCTGCAGACACTTTAGGTAAGCCTTCTGTTAGTGAACCACATTCCAACCCTATTCTTAACTTTATACCTAAGGGATGCAGTGCACAGCATTCTACAGCCACACACAGTGAACATTTTCTTAGTGGTCAATGGCGATGTGGGAGAAATAACTATTGGTCTATGATGTAATAATGGCTGTTATTGCCTTTAGTTACCCTCTTTAGGTTCAGTTTTCACAAATGGATTGAAATAGAAGCAATTGAACTCATATTAACTGTTACTGGTAGAGTTATTACTTATTAATTATATTATTTATGACAGACTAAGCTCTTTTTGTTTTCTCTTAGTTCAGATGTCTCCTTATAATTTAACAATAATAATTTAAGCACAAATATCTTAAATCATCTTCCAAATTATTTTCTTTGTCACCTGCACTTTACATTAAAAAAAACAAAACAAACAAATACTAGAAGTCCAGAGTCAGGCAAGAGAATAGAGATCATTAACTGACTATAGTTCTTTGAGAAGCAAGAACTATTATATATAGATATATTTCTTTGCATGTCTATCACAGATCTTCCTTCATACAAGATTATGTTTGGCCTTGATTAGTCACTGCAGAAAATTAAATTGTACTTTCCAAAATATTCACACTGAAATGTCATTCAAAATCACAGTATAGATAAGCATATATTTCTACATGCTATATCAGTTGAAAGTATATCTTAGAAAAACAATTTGGGGGAAAAAAGAGATACAATGCTAAATACACAAATGTTAATTGTTTGACCTTGCAAAAACACTTAAGCTTTAAGACTTAGTCAAGCAAAATAAGCCCTTATACTAATCAATAGCAGGCACGCAAAGTACTAAGCTTCATTGCTTCACTTTCTATGAACATGTGCTATTATACTTTGTTCTTTGAATTTATCCAAAAGCACTCTTAAGGTTATATGAATATCTGTAGCCCTGGCATTGTAGTTTCCTTTCGTGTTGCTGTGATGAAATACCCCGTGGAAAGTAATTTAAGGAAAAGGGGTTTAAACTGAATCAAAGTTTATAGTCATAGTGGGGAAGTCAAGGGAGCAGCAGCTCTAAGCAGCCAGTCATATCACAACCACAATCAGAAAGCAGAGATATGCATTCACTCTGTTGCTTCATTCTCTTTCCTATCTTATCTATTCTAGGATCCTAGAATATCATCTAGAAAGTGTTATCATCTAGAGCAGTGGTTTTCAACCCATGAGTTGTGACACCTTTGGGGGTAGTCACATATCAGGTATCTTGCATATCATATTTTTGCATTGATTCATAACAGTAGCAAGATTACAGTTATAAAGTAGCAACAAAAATGATTTTATGGCTGGGTTCACCACAATATGAAGATTGGTACTGAAGGGTTGCAGCACTAGGAAGTTTGAGAACCACTAGTCTAGAGTGTGTGTTTTCCCACCTCAATTAAGACCCATGTCCTGAGACAGAGCCCATCCCTGATACTTCCTGCAAAGCCAAGAATTATAGGCTGAATAGCCCTGAGACATAAGATAGATCCAAATATGAATGGAAAAAAGTCAAGGTAATGATTCCTAGTGATATTCTGCTATCTTCATAGATTGGTTTCTAGACCAATGTTTTCTTTATACAGCAACTAATGTAGTCAGATGCAGAGACCCACAGCAAAACATTACATAGAGCTCTGGGAATACTTAGAAAAAAAGGAAGGATGGATTTATTGAGCCAGAGATGTCAAGGACACCACAATAAAAACCACAGAATCAACTAATCTGTGCTCATAGAGTCTCAAGGACACAAAATCTCCAAGGAGGCAGCCTACAAGGGACTGATCTAGGCCCTCTGCACTTGTGTAGTTTGATGTTCTTCTGGGACTCCTAATATTGGGAAGAGGGACTATCTAAGACTCTATTGCCTGACTTTGGGACCCTTTCCTCCTCCTGGGTTCCCTAATCTAGCTTTAATAAGGAGATGCCAAGTTGGTTAGCATCCATGGGAGGCCTGCCCTTTATATATATATATATATATATATATATATATATATATATATATGCCAAGTTGGTTAACATCCATGGGAGGCCTGCCCTTTTCTTTTATATATATATATATATATATATATATATATATATATATATACATATATATACACACATATATATATATATATATAATTCTATATTCTTTGTTTACATTCCAAAGATTCCAAAGGCTTTCCCCTTTCCCAGTCCCCCCCCACCATATGTCCCATAAGTCCTCTCCTCCCCAACTATTCCCCAATCACCCCACCACCACCATTTCCCTGTTCTGGTATTCTCCTACAAAACTGGATCCAATCTTTTTCAGGCCCAGGGTCCTCTCCTTTCTTCTTCTTCAGAATCATTTGACTTGCTAATTGTGCCTTAAGTATTCAGAGCTTCTGGGCTCATTAATATCCACTTCTTAGTGATTGCATTTCATGTGTATTCTTTTGTGATTGGGTTAGCTCACTTAGGATGATATTTTCCAGATCTAACCATTTGCCTACAAATTGCATGAGTTCATTATTTTTAATGGCAGAGTAGTATTCCATTGTATAAATATACCACATTTTCTGTATCCATTCCTCCTTTGAGGGATATCTGGGCTCCTTCCAACTTCTGGCTATGATAAACAAGGCCTGCCCCTTTCAAAAGAGAAACAGAGGAGGACTGGATGGGAGATTCAGGGAGAAGAGAGGTAGGAAGTATTGGAAGAAGGGGCAGGGGGCAGGAACTTCAGTTGGTATGCAAAATAAAAAACTAAATAGGAGTAAGCAAGTAAGTAAGTAAAATAAGGCCAGTCCCCTAAAAGCATCTTCACTCATCAGGAAATGCAAAATTAAGTGAAGCAACAGTAGTTAAGAAAAATATTACCTTTAATTTTCTGATAAGGATGTAATCAGCAGACACTCCTCTAAAATATATACTAAAGAATATGATTTTTTATCATTTTATTAGTTATTTTATATTTTAATCTATATCTTTTATGTGTCCCTTAAATTTTTCTTATCAATTATATAGAGTATCCAGTTATTTTGTTTTGTTTTCATTTTTCATTTTTCTTCCATATTTATGCATGTTAAAACAGAGATACTAGAATGTTATGAGGTCTTGGAATTTTTGATTGCAGAGCAAGGATTCTTTAAAGATTAGAGATGCCATTCAAAATAACATGAACTTTGGTTCTGCAGAGATAGCTCAGGGTTTAAGAGTGTTTATTGCTCTTGCTGAGGACATGGGGTTACAGTTTAGGTAACAATCATATCAGGTGCCTCACAACTGCCTATAAATCCAGTCCAGCAGAATAGAATTTGATGCCCTCTAGTCTCTGTGGGCATCTGTATGCATGGGGAACAAACACATTCATCAATGCACAAATATATATATACATATATATACAGATATACAGATATATTAAGATTTATATCTTATTTGTATATATACATATATAGAGAGACAAATATATATATTATATATATATAAAATATTACTACTAGAAAAAGCACCCAAATGCAAAAAGTATGAGAACGTGTAATGAAAATACAAGTTAATGGCGTCATACAATATTTCAGAAATATTTATGACTTTAATTATTCAAATATTATTTGTTATATGGCGGACATGTTTCTACCACTGAGATACAACCCCAGTAATAAACTCCAATTTTCAAAATGAATCTGAACAAATGTAACAGAAAATATTCTAAGCCAACTGAAATTAATATGTACATATAAGCTTAACTAAATAATTCATTACATATATATAACACCTTTTGCTTAAGGCATTTACACATTGAATATCATAATCACTACAGGGATCACACACTACGATCTGTATTTTACAACTTTGAAAATGTGCACAAATGAGAAAACATGCAGTAAGAAGTTATGTTGACAAACGATGATCACACAAGTAGTTTGATGACAAAGTCAAACTAGAATTTATATATGTCATAAATCTTACACCTGCACACAGCATTGTAGCAGGTTTCTTTCACATATGGTTATACCAGCATTATTTGTTACAGAGATATTGGCTTCCAAACGAGTACTGATGTTTCACATAACTACCCTCAATGAGTCTGCAGATCAAGTTGACAACTCCTTTCCTCATGTTGTACATGGAAGAGTACTAAGGAATTCGAATCATGCAAAATTTGCTAACCAAGTGTTTATATTTGCTGTTTACTAAGAGTGTATTATCAACTTGCAAACCCAAAAATTCAGGAGGAAATCAAAGCAAAGGTGATAGTTTTTATGCTTTAATCCTGTGTTATAGCTAATTTTAAATGTGTCAATGTTCCAGTATTTTGTGTTTGTTTAAGAGCCAAGGAAGTGAGGATAATTGATGCATGAATAGCTGACGTTTCAGAAAGTACTTGGAATTCAAAAATAAGATTAACCTGACCATTGGTAATCAACATCTTATTTTCAGATATTAAAGTAAAGACAAAATTACTGTGAAAAAGTGTCAGCAGCAAAAGTTTCTTTGTAGGAATTTTCATTCACTGTGAGATAAAGCATGTTAAGATTCATTAGACAGCATCATATTGATAACAACTGAAGTAAAGACCTCCTTGATCATCACTTGTATAGAATGTGGTTGATGGATTTTGTTATTTTACTAAATAAAGGAAGCATAAACATAACTTTCAGATTAAAGTTGCTTTGATAAAATCCTTAAGTGACATATAACTTGCTGAAAAGCATCAATTATTTACAATAATGTCAGGTGAACTTTGAAAACAATTGCTTACTACTCATATTTATACAACACATGTGATGTTTTTATGAAGCATGCATAAAAATAAAAGGATCCCTTGAATTAAAATGTACTCAATACTTCACTTTTCCTAAGCCATGACATATTTTAATGTCATGAATTATTATTTTTACATAATTTGCTGAAGTTTAACTTACATCAGGAAGTGCATGTACATGACCTGGTTAATGAATTTTCATAAACTGAGGACTGACAAACCATCTAGATCAAGAAATCCAATATGACCAGTATTGCCAGAAGCCCTACTATATTCCTTGTCAGTCATGAAAGCACCCCAAGCATAGCCAGTACAATGATTGCTTTATCTTAGCTACTTTATGAGAATATTTGTGGAAACTTTTTTCTTTTAACTCCTTAAATATCTGCAGACATGTGTTAAGAAATGTGAATATCTATAAAGGCCCACAGTGGGTTTAGATAAAGATAGCAGCTAGATTCAGCTTAAGCTATATAAGCATTCATGGAGGTAAATCTGCTAATGTCAATACTTCCATGATAAAAAAAATAAGCCTAAAGATATCAAACATTATTGAGAATGTATTATTTTGGGATACAGTTACACAAATGGAAATCCTGCATCAAATGAAGATGTTTGAATAGGTTATATCATCCATTAGGGAAGGAAAAAGCTACTGAAAGTCAGAACAGAAACCTTTCTATAGAAATGTGAGAGAAAAAAGTTACACAGAGCATAAAATACCTGGTAAATGGATGTAATGCTTCAGTTTGGAAAAAAAGCATAGATCGAGGATCTGACATAGACACAGTGAAAATGGTATAATTCCTCAGCCGCCAAACCCTCCATTATATAAAAGCTAATGTGCTCTAATTAAAAAAAAAAAGTTGCAGTACCCTGACAATTAAGCCACGTATGTAAATAAGAAAGATTTGTTAGAGGCCTTGGAGTCACTAATGACATATGTAGGGTGCTGGGCTTGACTCTCAGTATTTCAAAATTAAATTATATAAATGACATCACAAACAAAAATTAAGTATATTGTACAAAGTATTCAAATCTAAATAATGTATGGTTAACACTAATATATTAGATACTTAATGAAGCTAAATCTCACTGTAAATGTTTCCACCACACTTAAAAGAAAAAAAAAACAGTGCCTATTTCGATCTACTGCTATCTCTCTTTTTAATTTTTTTGTTATTTAGGTGGTTATTTTGTTTTCTAAGAAAAGATGCAGCCAAAAATGGGTTTGAGCTTGCAATTCAGTCTTAGAACTGGAATTTCAGGCAACCACTTGACATTTCTGTTATCTCAACAATAGAAGTTTGGTATTAAAAACCAATAATTAACTTTTTAAAAAACAAGTAAAACTGATGAAAACTAGTTTGTTTAAACTAATAGGTATTGTTTCCTTAAAATTCACAATATTCCAAAATTAAGATATGCAAATAAGCAAACATTTTAGTGTGTTTATTAAAATTATATAGTATTATATATACTCATTTTTACTTAATATATGTCTTAGTTTGGGTTTCAATGTTATGAAGAGACACAATGACCAATGCAAGATAATGGGTCTGTTTTACATTCAGAGGTTCAGTCCATTATCATGGTGGGAAGCTGGGAAGCTTGCAAGCCGACATGGAACTGGAGGTTCTACATCTTGAGCACCAGGAGCCCTTAGAGCCTGCCTACACAGGGAAACACTTATTCCAACAAGGCCATGCCTAGTAGTGCCACTCCCTGTGTCAAGCATGGTCAAATCGCCACAAATACTAACTTTTAATTACATTCAAGTCATTCTACTATGCTATCAGCAAGATGGCTTATTGACCACCTTACCACCAAGCCTACTGAACTGAGTTTCAACTTTTACACCACACATTGGATAGAATAAACCAACTCCTTAAATTTGTCCTATTAGTTCAACTTCTACATGAACACACACACACACACACACACACACACACACACACACACCCCACTATATAATTTCCACATTGGTATAATATGACTCTGTACTTTAAAAAGAATATAACTCGAAGTTTAAATGTTTCAGAAATTGTACAGATTAATATTTTCTCACATCTCCAACCCTGTGAGTGCCCTTTACGGGTAAAACAGGTGTTCTAAAAACATAATTTTATTTCCAAAACTCATATATTCTTCCATGGATTTAACAGTAGAAAATACAAAAGTAATTTTTCAGCCTTTAGAATAATGATAGATGTTGTTTCAGTTAGTTGCATAGTACACTGTAACCACCTGCTGGTGCCACTGGCCCTGAGAGACAGTCCTTAATGCTCCTCATAGACCTCTTTTGTTTGGTGGTCTGTAAAAGTTCAGCTTCTCTCACTAATACAATTTTTGTCACTTTTAACTTTTTTATTGAAAGAAGTAATCAACAGAGTAGAAAATATTCTTAAGCCACAGTGTCTTATTTTTGCTTAGCTTTCTTTATTGTGAATAGTAACCAACTATCTACAAAGTCTTTTTTTGATAAACACATACTGCATTAAAATATCAATTGTGTAATTTAAAAAATTATTATTGAAGACTTAGATGTATCTATGTTGCTGTGTGAACTGAGAGACTGAGGACAATCAGGAACTAATCTGAGAGTCTAATAGTCAGTCCAGACAGTACAGAATTTTGTAAAAATCCAAATGTGGAATGTGCACTATTATCAATAAAATTCAACTGCTGCTTCTGATACCAATAAAGAAAAGGCTAATTCTGTGAAATTTGAGCAAGACAACCTGTACACAACTACACAGAGGAAGAGACATTTCGAATTATAGTAGGAATTTTAGTTGCTCAGCATTTACTTTCTGTATATTTTCTAATATCTCTATGTACATATCAATTATGAAAATATAGCTGAAATATGAATCACCTTAAACACAGATGTGAGAACATGGTCACGTCGTTTATTATTAGGAGGCCCAGTTTCTTCCAGTGTAAAATGATAGAGCTGTACTCAACACCACTCTGGTTGCTTTTAGCCTAGACTAGGTGATCCCTAAAGCTTCTACTGGCTCTGAAGTCCTGGATTTTTTTCTTTTCTTCAACATTTATGTTCTAATATTTAGCTTTTACTTCTTGCTGTTTCATAAAAATGTTGCTTTCCTTCAACTTTTATTTTCTACTCTAATTTATGTTTTCATTTCCCAGAGTTTTGAAACAAGATTTCTTTTATTGTGAAGTATCACCACTATTAATCCTTAAAAGAATTCAGAGTACTTAAATAAACTAATTAACAGAAAGCGGAAAGGAGACAGATATCAAAATGCAGAGCTGACTGAAAAATATATAAATTAATTCATAAGAATTTAACATTGTTCATGGAAAACATAACTGGCTTTCATAATGTAAGATGGCACTAATTTAACTGAAGTGAAACCCATTTTGGATTTATGTAAAATCTTAGGATTAATAGTGCCTTCAAATATATTAATATAATTTTCCTGTATTGAACAGAATAGTTTTAATTAAACTTTACTAACCCTTTTGGTTTAATCCCTGGAGCTAACCCATAAAACAGTAAAGGTTTTAAATCAAACTATAAAAATTCTTGGAGCTAAAAATTAACATGATGTTTAAGGAGAGGTGAGTGAATAAAAAAATCACCAAATGCACCCAGTAAATTATTAATACTTCATATATATGTATATATATAATAAGTAAACATATATTCGTATGTCTCAGTTAGGGATCTATTGCTGTGATAAAATACCATAACCAAAATAATCTTCTATAATCAATAATTGAAATCTGGGCTGAAACTCAAGGCAGGATTCTGGAGGTAGCATTGCTGTTTACTGGCTTGCTTGGCCTAAGTTCTTATAGCACCTAAGACACCAGACCAAAGGTGGTACCACTCACAATCAGCAGGCCTGTCTCCCACCAATAATCAACCAAGAAAATCCACTACAGGCTTGCCACAGGCAATCTAGTGGTGGTATTTTCTCAATTTAAGTTTCCTTCCTAAAGTCTGGCTTTTGTCAAGTTCACATAAAACTTGCTACTGCATAACACACAGATAATAATTAAAAATAAAAATTAGGAAAAAGGTAATCGTATTTTATAAGGGGTCCTTTTAAATTGAAGATATCAAAATTAGTATAGTCACAATACTTTTTTTTGGAACATGCTGATGTCAGTAACTAATGAAGTTTACACCACAAAATAACTCAAACAGTATTATTTATTAATTTCACTGGTAATAAAAAAGCTATATAATATTATTTGTGTCTGAACTTCAGATTTACAAGAATTCCTGTTCAGAAGAAAACAGTGCATTTTCTCACTCCACTTGCTTCCCTCCCCTGTCCCAGAAAAAAATAGCTAACTAAATAACTAAACAAATTCAAATAAAAGCAAAACAACTTTTGAAATCTCCAGGCAATGCTTCATAAACTTCTCCCACAAAAGTACCCCTAATGGAAGCGAAGATTGAACATGCACCCCTAGGGATCTGCTTCAAGTGTGAAATTTCTTTGAAGTCATCTGTTTTATTTTAAAAATTCATGTGGTTTTTGCATTCTACTCTGTAATATATATCTGTTTTAATGTAAAAATGATGTGTTTCTTCAATATCTTTGAGTTACAGAGCTCTAGGAAAATACACTAAATTGATACCAAAGGCGTATGTCTCCAAGAAATGCATAATTATAAGCTTATCTTTGTGAAGAATAAAGATAATTATACAAATAAAGTTCTCCCTATATTCTACATAACTCTTTGCTTACAGTTCAGCTCAAGGTGATGGTATTACCTCCCATTGCCAGTAATTTTGAGGTCTATGCTTTTAGTACTGGGAGAGAATATACCTGTTGTTGCCATACTGGGCAGAAAACACCCTTTTATCATAAACTATATACAAAAATTCTAATAAACACAAAGACACAATTGTTCATTAGATATGCAATGCAAAATATTTATTACCTTGATATTGTGTTTTCCTTGTACCTCCAATTTTTAAAAAGATTTTATGGGTTTTTTTTGGGGGGGGGGAAGGATAATAATTACAAGGAGGTGATTTATTTCCAAAAGCAAACTAATTATATATAGTGTTGACCTGTCATTTTTATTTCCATTGGGAGAATATGAATATTATATATGTAGTATATTATACACAAAACTAAAGGTGACAAAATTTGACTCAAATGACCCTGAAATTTATATTAAGAAAGCAAAGATAAATTAGACTCAAATATTGAGGAAAAGCATTTAACTATAAATAAGACATAAATAGCTTGACCTTTCACCAATGCTTTTCTTCCTGTAGAGGCCAAACTTCAAAGTCTTTTCTCCAGAGGCTTTGGTAAAAAGACATTAGAAAGAAAGGAAATGGATTTTGAACAGTGTTTTGACAAATGATAGTCAGTTGTCTTAGAGGACAAGGCAGGTGAGATTTTCAGGCAGGGATGTGGAAGGAAATTGTACACACAGAGACAGGATTATTATAAAGGAATAAAAATGGCTCAAGAGAATATCTGTCTGGGTACACTGAAATGAGAACTAGGAGGAAATGAAAGTGGCTGCAAGCAGGCAGGGTGTGCTTAAGAAGTTTTTGAGTTGAGAACTCTTTGAATTTCACAGGAGAGAAAAAGCCAGTCAAAAACAAGTGGAGAATGGGGATTGCTGCAGCCAAACAGTGAGATAGGAAAGGGGTATTTGGCAACAGCCCTGTGACTACACTGGCTGGATCAATACACAAAGAAAGCAATCAAAACACAATGGATACATTTGGCTGTTGAAATAGACAGCAAGAAAGAAGGCTGTGATACTGTTAAGGAAAAATCTGAAGGGATTTATGAAAAAGCTCAGATATATTAAATAAAGAAACAAAGCTGAGTAGAATATATACTTAGCTGAACTGTAAAGAACTCTTAAGATATATAAGATTATTCTCTTCAAAAATAACAATCAAACCAATGCAAAGTTCTTACTGGTGTGTCAGTCTTTAAAGCTATGAAAACTATCATTTTTAACAACCTTAGTATAACAGCAGTGAACTTACAATGTGGCAAGTATTTTCCTATATGCTTTTTAAATTTTTGTATTAGGTATTTACTTCATTTACATTTCAAATGTTATCCTCTTTCCTCGTTTCCCCTCTGAAAACTCCCAAACCCATCCCCCTTCTCCTGCTCACCAACCCACCAACCCCTGCCTTCCTGTCCCCTACACTGGAGCATTGAACCTTTACAGGACCAAGGGCCTTGCCTCCCACTGATGACCCACAAGGCCATCCTCTGCTACATATTCGGCCAGAGCCGTGGGTCCCTCCATGTGTACTCTTTGGTTGGTGGTTTAGTCCCTGGGAGTTCTGGGGTACTGGTTGGTTCATATTGCTGTTCCTCCTATGGGAATGCAGACCCCTTCAGCTCCTTGGGTCCTTTCTCTAATTCCTCCATTGGAGAATCTGTGCTAAGTCCAATGTTTGACTGAGAACACCCTCCTCTGTATCTGTCATGCACTGGCAGACCCTCTCAGGAGACAGCTATATCAGGCACCTGTCAGCAAGCACTTGTTGGCATCCACAATAGTGTCTTGGTTTGGTAACTGTATATGGAATGGATAACCAGGTGGGGTAGTCTCTAGATAGCCTTTCCTTCAGACTCTGCTCCACAATGTCTCGGTATCTCCTCCCGTGGGTATTTTGTTCCTACCTTCTAAGAAGGACCAAAGTATGCACACTTTGGTCTTCCTTCTTCTTGAGCTTCATGTGGTCTGTAAATTATATCTTGGGTATTCTGAGCTTCTGGCCTAATATCCACTTATCAGTGAGTGCATACCTCATGTCTTCTTTTGTGATTGGGTTACCTCACTCAGGATGATATTTTCCAGTTTCATCCATTTGCCTAATAATTTCATGAATTCATTGTTTTTAATAGCTGAGTAGTATTCCATTGTGTAAATGTACCTCACTTTCTGTATCCATTCCTCTGTTGATGGACATCTGGGTTATTTCCAGCTTCTGTCTATTATAAATAAGGCTGCTATGAACATAGTGGAGCACATGTCCTTGTTATATGTTGGAGCATAGGGTATATGTTTTGTATATGCTAATTTACTTATTTAATCTTACTGTTCTTAACGTGTCATTTTCTAGATTAGGACAAAAAACTTGGGTGTCTAAACTACTAGCTCAATGTTCTGAATCTAGTAAGTAATAGCATTATAATTTCCTTTAATCATCACTCACAATAGCAAATATTTCCCTTTTCTTAGAGAGAAAATAAAGTTTGTAGCATATTGTATCACTTGCAGTAAAACATTTTCTTGCTCCATCCTCTATCTTTGTAGTCCCTTGTGAACTGTGGACAATATTGACAAGGAGATTTGCCCTGCCTAGAAATCTTACAAGCATTGTTTCACTTCTATCTTAATTTGTTAATACAGTATAAAATGAAGTGAGACAAGAGTATGCCTTGAATATTTCTGATAAGCCTACCTTACTCCCACAACCTCATCATCAACTATTCCTTTAATCTGTCCTAAATGGTTCTACTAGTTTCCCTTGCACCTATTGAGTTGTCTCTGGAAAGCAAGCCCTTTACCAGGCTAGGAAATCTTCATCATAATTTACGTCTTACATAGTCATTTCGTCTTTATATAAGTTCCAGAAGAATATCTTTCAAACATACTCAAGGAGGGAAGTTTCGGAATCATTTTGAGAACAATCTCATTCAGCATATATTTCAGCTCCTCTAAATTTAAAGAACATAAGAGGTACCATCACTTCAGTAACATAGCAGTGATAAGAAAAAGAGGACAGGTTATTTAAATGTACAGTGTATTCAAATATAAGCCAATCAAAACTACCTTTCTACTTTCCTTATACCACCACAGAACTTTTATGATTAATAGTGCTAATAGCTTCCTTTTAAATCTTATTAAACAAAAGCACAAAAGCTAAGAATAGTCTCAAGGCAGCTGCTAATCGATTACCTTTGCTTGCGCTTTCCACATGCTCCAGCTCTTCAGGAAATTTCAGGATATCCTGGTATTGCTCATCACAGACTTCAGCAAGAAAATGCAAAAGGGTTGATTTTTGATCTGCTGATTTTGTGTCCTTGATCTGGAAAAACAACAAGATTTTTAAAAGCAACATAAATAGATATTTTTCTCAAATAAGTGAAACAAATGATGAATGAATAAAGATCATGATTAAGTTCACTCTTAATTTTTTTTATTATAAAACTATTAAGTTGGCAATGGCTTCTTAAAAGCAACTAGTTACATAGCTGAGGATCTTACACTCAATATTTTATAAAAGAGAAATAACACCAATAAAAGGGCCAAATTAAACCTTAATTTATATTTTCAAAAATCCCCGAATCATTAAACCAAAATGAACTTTCTTTTTCACTAGACATGAACACTCATTTAAGTATTTATAGTAATAGTACCCGTTAATATGTGTTGATGTTAACAACATTCTGGTCTTTGCATTAGTATAAAAATGTATTCTTAAAAGCTCCATTCAATGAGATCCAAGCTGTCTGAAGAAAGAGATAGTGCACTCGTACACATAAAATAAAAGCTCCATTTATTTGTGAGATTAAATTTATTTCTAGCTATCATGATTTACATTCCTTTATTTGCATGTGCTTTAAGAAAAATATCACAAAGTTGTTTCATATAGAATGATAAATGAAAATCATACTACAAAGACATGGAAACATGATAGAATCTAGCAGTTATTTGCTTAACATTGTATTTTTTTTGAGAGAAACAAGAAGAAAAATCATGGCATTAATAGAGTAATACAAATCTTTAAATGATAGGCAAGAACAATTTAGATGGCTCTAATGTTTTTGAATTTACATTTCTTATGCTACACTCAGTTTCAAATTAAATCAGGGACTTACATAGAAACAATGCATAGATATTATGCCAAGTATCACTTTTTTTTCAGTTTATTGGAGTTTTAATTCTATAATCCTTACTTGATGGGTTCATCCACTGATGTTCATATTGATTTGGAGTTTTTAGCTTTAAGGATTTTCTGTTTAGAATAAATATGTATTCTTCCCAAACAGGTTTAGGAAAGGCTACAGAGGATACTTAGATAATTTTAAAATGAGTTAATCCTTACCATTTTGTTACTAAAGATAAAAAACATAGCATTTACTAAACCAGGTTCATATCATATATGTTCTCTGTTAAACATTGTATTGGGCTTTTACATCCTCATGATGTGAACACATGTAAAGAACACGAGTCTTAAGGCTCCAGATAAACAAATGTCCATAGGAGTAATAATGTTCCAGTGGTCATCATGATTTCTTGGAGAAATTCTACGAATACAGAATTCCTTATACCAAAAATATGTAAAATGTTGAAATCATGCTCATTCACCAAATACCTTTTAGCATGACAAGGTTGAATCCTACAATACAAGGACAAGTTGTAAGAACAAAAAGCAATAGAAACCTCAAGGGCAGTTTATCTTAAGTAAAGCTATCAGCTATAGAGGAATCAATGGGAGGCTCGGTTCCCCAAAGAGAACTGTTTAGCTAGGATTATTGTGTTATATGCTCACAGAATGCATCATTTTTACAGTATGTGCGACATTAAAAAAATCCCTTACAATTTAACATCTGAGATCCCCAAATAAGGAGGTAAATTGCAGGAAAATTCCCTTCGTAGTAGTAAGGAAATTGATGTTTTTTAAAGTCTGTGAAGACAAATATATACCAACAAAGAAGAGAAAAAGAACAGCAAACTCTTCCACACAATTCAAGATGCCAAATTATATAAGCATTTTGCAGTTGTTAAAAACATACATAGCTAATACTGCAAATAAAACCAGAAAAGTGGTATTTTCCTACAGCAATTTTATGCAGATTTCCTATTCTTTGTCTTGGGCTTTATAGCATTTTACATTAAAAATTTGAGCTTTATCCTTCATTCATATATTGGTGAATTTACAGATTTTTTTTTGTGTGTAGTTAGCTCTTGTTTGCAGCATATGTGTGAGAGTGCACTTGACTGTACAAATGTGTTAAGAATATGGAGCAATGTCTCCTGTCGTCTATTATACCCCACCTTAGTTTGTGAGACAGGGTCTCTCATTGAACATGAAGCTCTATTCCATCTAGACTGGGTAGCCAGGAAGCACTAGGCCTGCCTCTGCCTCCAATCAATAGGAGGTAGACATGTTCAACTATGCCATTTTTATTTATGTTTGTTTTGTTTTATGTGGTTGTTATGAGTCTAAATGATAATCCCTTATGTGATCACCGAGCAGTTTAATCACTGAACCATTTTCGAGCCCTGACATGTGTTTTCATATTTATTCACTATGAGTGCCACTAACAATATGCAATTTACCATGGTTATGCAATTTACCATGGTCTATGGTTGAATCTACAAAAAAAAAAAAGGGATAACATGTTGTTTAAGCAAAACTGTTATTATTTCTAATTAAATCAATAGGGCTTCTAGACAGCATATATATGTGATTATTTAGAACAATAGCCTTCCCTTCTGAGCATGGACAAATATGGTGAAGCACCTGCCTTTCAATGTGAGAAATCTATCCAGTTAGAGTGGGAAACAAACTCTTTATAGTCTATATAACAATATTTATTTTGAGATTCCCCCACAGAATCTCAAATGGGCAGGAAATGATGACCAATAGGTGGTTTTAAAATCTTCCTCTCTATGCATGACCTTTTGATCAATTCTTCAAAACTGAGTAATATTAAAATATATTGCAAATTATTTCAGTAAGTGTAATGTAGCACTTTATATTGTGTATGTAGAATTTCTTACTCTGTATGATTCATATACTAGTCATAGTCTCTTTTTTCTCAGACCATGTAGCATTCATTTTCAGCAGAAGACAATAGAAAACACTTTCATCAATACTAATAGTTATCTACTAATTTGCTCTTGTAAATAGAAAAGCCAGATATATCCATCTCTTTAAAAAAGGTAATCTAATTTGAATATATATAAAATCACATCAAAATAGTTGGGTTAATTTAATAAGATACAAAATTAATTTCCATTGAAACCTGGTTTCTTGAAATCATGGTAAAAATGTATATGAACCTCAAATATCTAAACAAGGAGGTAGCCAAGCTAGATCTTGCCTAAGTCTCAGAGGCAACTACACTGTTAAGCATTTCAAGGCTTGTGCTAGCCAGAAACAGTGTCTTTGGTCTGCATTTCAGCTTATTCCTTTTTCAACCTATTCTAAGCAAGAACACAAGAAAGATATATGACATGTTTTTATGAGCTGTCATGGAGGGGGACTGCTCCATAATCCCCTACTATATGCATATTTCCAAACAATAAAAGCAAAATAGTACTTTCATCAAATAGAAGTAGTTTGAAAAGTTTAAATTTTTATATTATTTTGCTAAAGTGATTTAGTAAATATCAATAAAAATAAGAGTGAATCATTGCAATAACTGAGAGCTGTTCACTAATCAACCAAATATACAGTAGTTTTAATTATATTAATTGTTATATAAGGGTTACTAACAAATTAAATGAATTCTATTTCTTTAATCTTTAATAACATTCAGAAATAGTACATAAATACAAAATACCCTTGGTATAGCAACACCTACTTCTAGGACTAATTCTGTTTATCTCTCTCTGTTGTTGTTGTTGTTGTTGTTGTCCCCCCCCCCCCCGAGACAGGGTCTCTCTGTGTAGCCCTGGCTGTCCTGGAACTCACTCTGTAGACCAGGCTGGCCTCGAACTCTGAAATTCACCTGCCTCTGCCTCCCAATGGCTGGGATTAAAGGCGTGCGCTACTACTGCCTGGCCTGTTTATCTCTTTATAAAATATAGAACTAAATAAAATTTAGTGGAAAATATGAAATTGCATAGAAAAGTGAAAATATGTTGAGTAAGTTTGTGGCAAATGCAAAGAACGGATGCAATTATAAAGAGTTGACAGACATAGAGGAAAATTGGATGCATTTGAGTCATTGTGAAAAATAAGTATTTTCGTCAATGAGTAACAGGAAGTGAAAATAGGAAAAGTCAGACCCCACATGTTGTAAGTTATGCAGATAAAACAAAAAACAAATATGTAACCTGTCATCTGCTAACTTCAGAGTAAGCCAATTTTAGAAAGAAAAGGGTAGCAATGTGTAAACAGTCTCTGAGGAAGAGGATATGAACGTTCTCTCTGCTTTAGTTTTATCCATGCAAACAGGCACTTTTTTAAATCCTCCAAACAACCCAGAGAATTGGTATGAATTTGCCTAACAAGTGGCACTGTTAGGAGGTGAGGTCTTGTTGGAGTAGGTATTTCCATGTTGGAGGAAATGTCTCACTGTTGGGGTGGGCTTGAAGAAACATACCTCCTGGCTTCCTGGAAGCCAGGCTGTCCCTGTTTGTCTTTGGAAAAGATATAGAACTCTCAGCTCCTCTAGCACCATGCACGTCTGCATGTTGCCATGGACTGGCCATGATGGTAATAGACTGAAACTCTGAATCTGTAAGCCAGCACCAATTAAATGCTGTCCTCATAAGAGTTGTCTTGGTCATGGTGTCTCTTCACAGCAATGAAACCCTATCCAAGACAACAAGTAACACAGAAAATATAAGCAGAGTTCACACACTTAATAAAGACAGGTGTCACAGCATACCCTGTTCACATATACATATTGAGATTTAATATTTACTGGATTTAATAATAGGCTATTAGTTATGAAGAAGGTGTTTGGAAAGGGGAACCATTATGCAGGAAGCAATTCCATTATTAGTAACGAGTCTTTTCCAACTTCACTGAGTGTAATTAATAAATACCACTTTTGTTTTTTCATAGTGATTTATACATATTGTAGTTGTACCATTTATTTCATAACACAAAATTTTGTTTATATTCTCAGGATCACCCACCAGATAGTGACCTCCTTATAAGATCAAATCAGATTTTTCTCCCTCGAATGTTCAATGAATAAATGCTGCAGCCAAGCCAAAGATAATTAAGGCTAATTCAATGATTAGAGAAATCTTTGGTGACCTTCAAGTATTGTTTCAGAATACTGCCAAGGACATAAAATTAAATGGAATGAATAGTCAGGAAGAGGAGGTAATGTGTAAGGATAATTTATTCAAAATATTGACTGTGGATAATAGCTGGATAATAGAGGGTACAGTAGCGCCAGCAGCTGGAAAATGGTGAGGCTAGTGGCAAAAGTTATTGTAATTATCATTCTGAATATGTTCAGCATAATTAGGCCTGAGGAGAATAGGAATTAAAAGAAATAAAAATAGACAATCAAGAATCCATGGGTCCTATGCTAGGAATACAGCTTATCAGGAGGCTTCCACAGTGCTGAGTTCAATTCTCAGTACTTTCAAAACAAAACAGGAAAAAATTCCTGGGTATTGGATACATTATAAAATAGAGACCCCTTGGATCAAGAGCAGTGGCCTCATCTGAGTAGTAGTTAGAAATTCACACCAACTAAATTAGATACTCAAGGGTGTGTCTTGCTATATCAGAAAAAAAGGTATGTGGCAATTGTTTTGTATTCTGCCCGGCAATTATGATGTATTCCAAAGTCTGAGAGTTACAATGATAAATAAAATTTCCAGGTCAAGAGATACTCAGGCAATTATCTACAGTTTACCTACAAAATCTTCCAATTTTAAAAATAATGAGTATTATGTTTGATGTGTTTACAAAGCTTGGTGTCAATTTAAAACTAGAGAATTATCTAGCAATTTGTGGCTAATAAAGGATAGATCTAACTGTTCTTGATTAGTTCACAGAAATTGACACTGTCTCTATTATAACTTACCACTTACTGGTACAAGAACACAACAATCTATTACTGTGTGTCATGCTTTGAAGGCTTCAGATATATTGCTCTTAAGCTGTATAAATCATCTGCCATTTTTTTTCTTAAAAGTTTACTAAAACTATATTCCCACATCATATTGAGTCTAGTGTATTGTGTTTAAGTAAAAGCTTAAATCAGAAAATCAAATTTTAAGCTGTGGAAAATTGGGTGTCAAAGTTGTCCTCAAAAGTAACTGGAGGGTTTATATTTTCCTCAAGTTTACATTTCAGGGCTATTAGACTTTCTCTAAGGAGCGCAATGCCTTAACTCCTAGGCCATAAACAACAGACTATACTTACAGAAAGTGCAACCACCCTGTGTTTCTGGAAAACAGATGAGAATAAAATGATAAAGTACCTTCCATGAGGCAGGCATATGCTGATACTGTGTTACCAGAGTCAGCATCCCAGTTTCAGGTGGAAAGTTAATAGTGCAAATGTGTTGTTACATAGGAACAAAACAGTGGATTTTAAACATCTGCCCCAAAGCAATCTTACACTGTCACTATAGAGTGTTACAGAGAATCTACTTAGCTAACTTCATGAGATTTGTCTTGCAGAAATTGCTGTAGAATGTATCGTGATCATAGAAAAAATGAATTGCACATAAAGAATAAAAGAAATGCACTGATAAAGCCATAGACATACTCCCTAGTGAAACATTTTTAGATGTTTTTAAGGAGGTCTAATATTGAAGTGGTACTAAAACTTAAATGTGAGACAGAGGTCCATGCCAATAAACTACAGTAGAAGGGCGCCCTTTCAGTCTGCTCTCTTCCTTTTATATTTATACAAATAGCAACAAGGAACTCATTAAACTTAAAAAGCCCTGTGTTAATAAATAAATAGATGCCCACTCACTCTATGTGAAGAAAACAGCCCTCAGATACCAACAGGACCCAATCAATACACACCTATACTGGGTGGATTAACCTGAAGAACAAATGATACTTCTTTGCATCAGAGTCTGGCTGACTCATTGAAATGAAACCATTTAATCTATCACTGAGATCACATAATTCAACTTTATTTCTTTTAGTAAAATCATCCCTAATTATGGTTTCTTTCTCCCTATTATATTTATATATTCATGGAACAGTTAATATTTAAGCAATCATGAATGCTCTAGTGCATATTTCAAAACAACTAGTACTGCTTGCCAGTCTTGATACAGCACATGAATTCTAATGTTAGTTTCTTTTATTTTTAAAGAATTAAGTTCTGTGCCCTCTGCCAAGGGTTGTTTGCAAATTATTGCTTTCTCCAACACCCCCCACACTGCAATAACATTGAGAAAGATAATGTACTTTTAAGGGTTGTATTTACCATAAGGACATTAGCTCTGCAACTACAAGCAGACAGGTCTAACACAAGCTTTCCTGGCTTTATTTCTGAATCTGTCGCCAAAACTTGTTTTTTAAAGGTGTTACATGACCACAGTTGACACTAATTCAGCCAAATGTAATTTATACTGGAAAAGATGTCCTAATTCTTTATGTAGGCTTGATTGTCCCTTTTTTACACTCTTGATTTCTGTATTATAATGGCACTTCCAACAAAAGGGAACAGATGATATCAATTGTATAAAAAGTCATGCAATTTAAGAGCTTTCCACTTGTTAACTTAATTTATGGTAGCAATCTGTGAAAGCAGAGCTTAAACTCGAAACCATGACAACATTAAATGTAATAAGGATTCATCTCAATTGCCACCTTCGGGCCCAGCAGGGCATTTGTGCTGTTAGTTGCTTAGAGAAGACAAATTCTGCTCTCCTACCCTTGATGTTCTCCTTCTCAGGGTTTTCCTTGTAGCCCCACTTTTTCAAGGAGAATGCACTCCAGATGCATTAGTCTGAAGCCAGGAACAGTGGCAATTCAACAGCCATTTATGTGCATTTAGGAAAGGCCACAATGAATTAATGAAACATGGCTGTGCTTTACATATAAAAGCAGGTCTACTGCTTGGAAGTGCTTTCAGTTAATCAAGCTACCAAATTCTTCTGAGAATAGTTTTAAGAAAATCAAATTATTTTTAAATTGGTACCAAAATAGTGTAGAAGCATAAGCATCTCTTGGGTTTTAAATAACTTCTTCAATAAGGCTTGGTTTATACAAATAATGAAAGCACTCAACTTTTATTGTAATGAGCATTTTTTACTTAAACCTGTCTATATGAAGTTTGAGAGTAAGTGAAATCCGTTCTTTGTTGTTTTTCCCTGGACATAGCCTCAAAGATTATTAACATCACTAAGAAACAGCATAGGCAATATTACAGGTAAATGACTCAGAGACTTTGCATTAGTGTATGTGTAACTCAGGTGGTCAACAATATACCACTGAAAACCAAAATCAATTGCACTGAGAATAGCTGTTTAAGAGTTGCTGACATGTATTGATGTCAGCAGGTTCCTTCAATTAATCATTCATTCATCTTCAATTCTCTAATTTTACAATACAAATTTAGTTAATAGTAAGTATATTCTTCTATTGGGAATTTTCCTTATCACTTTCTGTTTTTGTACCCCTGGAAATAATCATTGCTTATATCAGTGATATCCTATTACAAGCAATGCAGCTGTGAATCCTCTTCTTGACTGAATGAAACGTGCACAAAATTTACCATTTTAACTATTTTAGAGTAGAGTTTAGTGGCACCTAACACATTCACTTGCATATGCAACATATCCCACTATCCATGAGAACTTCTTGTCATCCTAACCCAAAGTTTTAAACGCATACATTCTACCCATTTTGTAACTTTCACATCTCTTCTTTCTAAAAGATTTATAATATTTTTTCATGTTCCTTTGCATAAATTTGCCAATATTACATTTTTAAATGTTTTTATATTTTGGATGTGATATGCCCTCCTAAACGTGAATAGAAACAGAGAATATTAACCTCATAAAGAGTTATTAGGAGATGGAGATGACATGAAGGGGTCTGTTCCCATCTGAGTGCTCTCTGCTTCCTTTCTGCCATGAAGTGAACTGATTTGCTCCACCACATACCCCAGCAATAATATTCTATCTTGGTTCTAGCCTAAAACAACAAAAGCAACACTCTCTCATCAAGTTGTAGTCTCAGTAAGTTGTGTAGACTGGGTGTTTTGTCACTGCAACAACAAACTGGTAAGATAAAGGTGTCCATGATAAAGACGTCATTGAATCTGAAGAACAAATTCCTTTCTCTAAGCAGTCAGCCTCCAAATAGTTTCTATTTATTTCATCAAACACAGATCCTTCACCCTGAGCATAAAAATGTTTCACTCATACTCACGTAAACAAAAAGTCTCTTGCTATGGGAAGCAGTGCTTGGTTTTGTGCTTGATTAGTGAAATAGGGGTTAGGAACAAAATATAGTTTTTTTTTTAAATGTTTTGGTAATTTTTAACATCTGGCTTAATTGAAAATAGTTGGATTCTCCTAGCATCATCCCGTCCTAGTCCAATCCTCAAACCCTGTACCCCATTCCTCCATTCCCTTTTCCTTGAGAAAGGGTGGCCCTCCATGGGTACCAAACCATGCGGGTGCATCAAGTACAAAGGGCATCCACTCACACTGAGTCCAGACATAAAATAATTTTACTTATACACTTATATTATTGTTTAGAAAAAGTAGCTCTAAATTTTATGGAATTTTTTTTAAATACTGACATTTAATTAAGAGGTAGAGGAGAAAAAGGATAATGGGAAGTGGATACATGATATACTTTGACTTAAACATGTTACTATAAAACTCATCAGTGTATAAGGGATGCTAAAGAAAATGAGCAAACACTAAATGCAGAAGCTACATAGTAACTTAAGAATCAATTTTAAATACTGTAAAATAAAAAGAAATGGGTAGGGGACTGGAGAGTTGGCTCAGTGCTTAAGTTCATCTGCTACTCTTGCAAGAGGAAAACTTTTCCCTGTATTTAATCTCAAGTGTCCACATGGTGGTTCACTGCTATCCTTAACATCTGTATCAGGTGTTCCACAGGCCTCTTCAGACTTCTGAAGGTAGCAGGCATGCATACAGTGCAAACATTTTCAAGCAGCCAAACTATTCATATGCATGAAAATAAAAATAATTTTAAAAGAAATGTGTATTCTGAGATATCATAATGTAAGTAAAGAATTCAAAATAACATAGAGAAAGAAAACAAAAAGATTAAGGCTTTGTTTGCCCTCATGACAGATTTCAGGGAAAATCAAATTGAAGAGAAAGGTGCAAAATCTATGTTGTACTGGCATTATCCACTTTCTTTGCACAGTAATGCAGTTGTTTTACAGTGTTGGATGTCATTTCAGAGAACACATTTCTCCTGGTAGTTAGTTACCCAGCATTTATGAGCAACATACTTTATTTTTTTATGTTTTTAACATAATTTATTTACTTTTCCATTTGTGCTGCTATATGGAGGATGCCCCCATATGGCCCTCCCCGCATTGTTCCTTCTGTCTGGCCTTAACATTACAATGTTCTATATGCACCAACTAACTCATAAAAATACACATTGGAAATGTGTTTGATTTTTCATTTTCCCTACAAAAATCCTAGCATTGTGTCCCACAGAGAGTAAAGGTTCAGTAAATATGGCTATAATTACCAGCATGGAAAAAGTATTTAAATGGACATAAATGATTTCTAAAGTACCTAAAAGAATCACAGACTTTTATTTTGGTATAAACAATCGCTTTATAAACTTTTTTCCACAGTCATTGGCTCTTCTTATGAAAGGTATGGAATGCATTCTTTAGGAAGGCTTCCTTTGACCGGAAAACCAGCTTGTAACATGACCGGTCACAGTCAGTCACAGTGGCCATGCTTTATTTTGAACAACAGTTTCAAACAGGGTTGAAATCCCCTTTGAACAGAGCTTTTATAGAATAAAAAGGCATTTGTTTTCAAACTTACTAATTATATTCACTAAATGCTGCTCATGTTGTAGACTCTCCCCCACTGTGAGAATTACAAAATCAGTCATAAGATTAAACTCAGAAAATGACTACAGCAATTCACAGAATACTAAGCCAGCTGGGTTCATTTAAATCCTCTATGAAAACAGTTTTCATGGTGAACCAAGTAGGACCTACAGCTAGTCCCATAAATCATCACTTCTTGTCTGTTCTGGTGCTGAAAATGTTTATAACCATTTTGAAAAAATAGGAGGTTCACCAAGAAATGTCCTTAAAATTTTCAAAAGCAGAGCTAGACTCCTCCGCCCAACAACTGTCTCTATTACTATGTAGGCACAGTTGTTTCACAAATACAGTTATGAAACAATATTAATTGAGTTTTTTGAGTTAAATACTTTTTTTGATGAATAAAAAACCTAGAGTGTATATTTAGACAGGTGGTAAGAATGTTTTAACAAAGACAAGATGTCAAAAAAAGATGACTTTGAAACAGTCAGAATGAACAAGGAATACTAATCAATTCTGAAACCACACAACACACTTCCCTAAATAATTTAATAAAGTAAAGATTTCAGAATTTAATGACTTTTACACAACTTAAACTATAGTGTTGTAAACAGGCTAAATCTAAAAGGATGTAAACAAATTCTGAGAAAACAAGTGTTACATTTAAATATTAGCAGATTCATTTATACCAATGAGTATAAATGAACATTTCAATTTTGAAAATAGTCTTTAATAAGCTCACAAGTACATGCTTTAGGATCTAAAGTTTAGAGCAAAGAAGGAGAAAAGAGAACTAAGCTAAGAGCTGCTTTTTTTTTCCTTTTTCAAACTTCAAGTCTACAACATCAACGACAAAATCTTCTAAGAAGCACATCCTTTCATAACTACAATTTGAAGACGTACATAAACACACTTAACACCTGCTATATTTGGCTTCTCTGAAAATTAATCTAACAACCAGTCACTGCATACATTTCTCACAGTGACCTATTTAGAAAAACTGATTTTAAAGCTTGTTCTGTGAGGAATAATTTTGCAAGAAGAAAAATGTTCATTTTTTTCCCTTCTGTTTAAAACTTTATCAAAATGACTTTTTATGATGTTATTTAATATACAAACTGCATTCCTATATAACTTGTTAGTCTTTTTTGTACAATGGATTAAATTCATATCCAAATAGCTGTTAGTCTCTCTCTCTGTCTCTGTCTTTTTCTGTCTCTCTGTCTCTATCTCTCCCACCCTCCCTCCCTCCCTCCCTCCCTCTCTCCCTCCTTTCTTCCCCCTTCTATCCTTCTGCTGCCCTTCCTCTCCCTTTTCTTTCTTCCTGTTTCCCTTCACCACCACTCTGTTTCATCAGACAAGGCCTCACTCCATAGGCCTGCCTTTAACTCACTTTTTTTAGCTCAGGCTAGCTTAAAACTCCTGGGCAATCCTATTGCTTCAGCCTCTTATAAGATAATAAGCACTCTTTTTTCTTCACTTTTGATTTTCTGTCAAGGGTTCCCTAAATTGCCCAAACTGGCCTTCAATTCCTCCTGTATATACCTCAGGCAATTCTTAAACCTGCTATCTTCTTCCCTTAACCTCAAAAGTAGTCAAGGAATATGCCACATATGCCTCATTTCAATTACTGGGATATCTAGAATAAGAAACATCAATAGATTACACTAATTCTACAAAATGTGTAACCATTTAGAAACAGTTGAGTTTATCACTTTAGAAATCATTCAGAAAGTCTGAGATTGAAAACTCCTTTTCATCAAGTTTCTTTCTACTTTAGGCATCAATTTGCATGGCAACACTACTATATTTGGTAAGGAAAGCAAGTACTCTATGTCTCGGAAATGGGAAAAGAGTATTTACTTTCACAGAAAGACATTGATTTCAAAGCACATAATACCATATTCATAGGTGAAAAAAGTCATGGTGCGACAGTCATTTATTTCCAGCATTTATAGGAATACAACTCTGAAAAATAAACTCAAAAGTGGGGTTTATTTCAATTTGATCTTTTTTATTGGATTATTTACATTTCAAATGTTATCCCAGTTTCCACCTCAGAAACTCCTTATCCCATCCTCCCTCCCCCCTGCCTCTATGAGGTTGCATCCCTACCTACCCACCCACTCCTGCCTCCCCATCCTATTGGCATTCCCCTACACTGGGGTATCCAGCTTTCAGAGGACCAAGGGACTCTTGTCTCATTGATGTCTGCTACATATGCAGCTGGAGCCATGTGTCCCTCCATGTGTACTCCTTGGTTGGTGGTTTAGTCCCTGGGAGCCCTGGGGGTACTGGTTGGTTCATATGGTTGTTCTTCCTATGGGGCTGCTGCAGTAGAGGTAAGGGCTTCGTATTGGATTAATGACCTGGTAACTATGTATCTTGATCAATGAAGAAATAAGATCTCTAAACAAACTTTTGTCATTACCACTGACTAATATGCACAATCCCACATATACAGTAGCACAATAGGAATTAAACAACGTTAGTAAGAGTGTGCTCATTGAAAAAAAATCAAAATTTAACTTTATGTGAACTTTCTATTAATTTTAAAGCTTATAGATTTATTGAGTTAAGTGCTTGCTGTTTTATGAATGTGAAAACGTGTAGGGAACAAAACTCATGACAGTTTTAATAACTAAGTCTAGAATATCACCGCTAGCATAGTAAGGCAGCAGTAATACACATTGTTCTTGTGCTCCAGAGTATTTATTGGTTCTCAAAAATGAGAGGCAAATGAAGAAAAACAATAAAGCACAATGGCTATAATTAAAAGTCAAGCAATCCATAAGTTTAACAATGGCAACAGTTTAAAACTGTCACTGATAGTGTCTTTATGTTCTCTGGTGCTTATGTATTTCAAATTTCTAATTTGGTAAAGTTCTTGCTTCACTGTAGAATAATAAAATGCAGACAAACCCTCAAACTGAAATGTTTATGTCCAGTGGTCATGAATTATGAATAAATTGTATGGTGTGTCATTATATGCTGACATTTTAAACATGACATGCTATGAATGAATTCCCTTGCATTCGCTGTACCTCTGAACCTTATGTCACTGATTATCAACAAAAGATGTGAAAACACATTGTGAAAAAAATTCCAAAGGAACTCCAAAGTTTAAAGGACTCATGGGGGAGCCACAATCTGGAAGGACAATCTAACATTTCATCCTATTCTATCCATGGTCAAGAGTATAATCTTTCTTTTCATAGGATTTATTTTACACAGCCAATTATAAGCCTGTATCATTTATTTCTCAGTAAGCTGTCAAACAAACTTCCTTCAACTCAAGTAATGATAAACATTGATAAGAAAAAATGCATTTCAGTTGGGCAAAAGAGTCAGCGATAATCTTGAAAAAACTGCAGAGGGATGAAATATTTGAGTCTGCTGTCACTGAATGATCACTTATAAGCCATTACTCTGCAGAGAAGATTCTCATTTTTAAACTACTGAGAATAATTTTTACCATAGGAGTAGGCTCATTATTATGATAAACGAATGCCAGTAAAAAGAAAGTTTCATATTCATATTAAAAACTATCAATAAACCTGTATTTAATCCTTCTGCTTGGTGTTCATGCAAGCCTAATTGATTGAGAGTTGTATATGCAACAGACATTGAAGATATAAGAACAGACATCAATTTCAAGAGTTCAGAGTTCAGACAGAAAAGCAAAATCCCTATATGAGGACATGTTGGGATGTCAGGAGAAATTCATTATATCTAGCCAAAAGAAGGAAACCAGCCAGTATCTTGGTCTTTGAAATATGGTCTTGTAAAACATAAGAAAATAATTTTCTTTTATTTAAACCAAACCAGTGGTATTTTTGCATACCTGAATTGTCAAATACACTGGGTTAAATATTCACCTCTCTGAGCATTAGGGTTTTGTTTTTGTTTTGTTTTACTAATATTTTATGCTATAATTCTACCGTCTACAATAAAATTAAGACTGTTTTGAATAAAAATGATTAGAGACTATGAACATTTACAAGAATTTACATGTCACCTAGACTATTTCCTCAGTTTTCTCCTGGATTATTGACAAACTTCACTGCCACATACACTGGGTATATTATTTAGGGATATATTTAATGGTAAGTACTAAGTTGTAAGCTATTATTTGGGTAAGAGGAATCAAACCAGGGTCCTCTGGGAGAACACCCATTGTTCTTAAACACGGAACCATCTTTAAAGCCTGGTTGTTCCTTTAAAGGTCAACTTTTTATATATATTCTATATTTACATTTCATTTTCTGGATCCCTGCACCCCTAAGGTCCCACATGCCCTTTTCCCTCCTCCTGTTCCCCCATCCACCCCTTCCCACTTCCCTTTTTCTGGTATTCCCCTACACTGATGCTTTGAGCCTTTCCAGAACCAGAGTCCACTCCTTCCTTCTTATCGGACATCATTTGGTATGTGAAATGTGTCTTTGGTGTCCCAAGATTCTAGGCTAATATCCACTTATCAGTGACTGCATACCATGGGTATTCTTTTGAGACTGGGTTACCTCACTTAGTATGACGTTCTCCAGCTCCATCCATTTCTCTTAAGAATTTCATGAATTCATTGTTTCTAATGGCTGAATAGTACTCCATTGTGTATATATACCACATTTTCTGTATGCATTCCTCTGTTGAGGGACATCTGGGTTCTTTCCAGATTCTGGCTATTATAAATAAGGCTGCTATGGACATAGTAGGGCATGTATCCTTTTTGCGTGGGGGGAATCTTCTGGGTATATGCCCAGGAGTGGTATGGCTGGGTCCTCCAGAAGTATTATGTCCAGTTTTCTGAGGAACCGCCAGACTGATTTCCAGAGTGGTTGTACCAGCTTGCAACCCCACCAGCAGTGGAGGAGTGTTACTCTTTCTCCACATCCTCACCAACACCTGCTGTCTTCTGAGTTTTTAATCTTGGCCATTCTGACTGTTGTGAGGTGAAACCTCAGGGTCGTTTTGATTTGCATTTCCCTAATGACTAATGATGTTGAACATTTTTTAAGGTGTTTCTCAGCCATCCGAATTTCTTCAGGTGAAAAATCTTTGTTTAGCTCTGTACCCCATTTTTGATAGGGTTACTTGGTTTTCTGGGGTCTCTTTTGATGACTTTAGGTTGAAAGTCAATTATATCCGATATTAGAGTGGCTACTCTGGCTTGTTTCCTGAGACCATTTGCCTGTAAAATTGTCTTCTAGCCTTTTACTCTAAGGTAGTGTTTGTCTTTGACTCTGAGGTGTGTTTCCTGTATGCAGCAAAATGTAGAGTTCTGTTTCTGTATCTAGTCTGTTAGTCTATGTCTTTTTATTGGGGAATTGAGTCCATTGATGTTAAGAGATATTAAGAAATAGTGATGTTTTTCTTCCTGTCATTTTTGATGTTATTTTTATATTTGAGTGGCTATCTTCTTTTGAGTTTAATGGAAGAAGGTTACAATCTTGCTTTTTCTAGGGTGTAGTTTCCCTCCTTGTATTGGAATTTTCCTCCTATTATCCTTTGTAGAGCTGGGTTAGTGTAAAGATGTTGTGTAAATTTGGTCTTCTCATGGAATATCTTGGTTTCTCCATCTATGTTGATTGAGAGTATTGCTGGGTATAGTAGTCTTGGCTAACATTAGTGTTCTCTTAGGGTCTGCTTGAGGTCTGCCCAGGATCTTCTAGCTTTCATGGTCTCTGGTGAGAAGTCTGGTGTAATATTGATAGGTCTTCCTTTATATGTTACTTGGCCTTTTTCTCTTACTGCCTTTAATATTCTTTCTTTGTTTAGTACATTTGGGGTTTTGATTATTATGTGATGAGAGGTATTTCTGTTCTGGTCCAGTCTGTTTGGAGTTCTGTAAGCTTCTTGTATATTCATGGGCATCTTTCTCTTTAGGTTGGGGAAATTTTCTTCCATTATTTTGTTGAAGATATTTGCTGGCCCTTTAAGTTGTAGATCTTCACTCTCATCTATCCCTATAATCCTTAGGTTTGGTCTTTTCCTTGTGTCCTGGATTTCCTGGATGTTTTGGGTTACAAGCCTTTTGCATTTTGCATTTTCTTTGACTGTAGAGTCAATGGTTACTATGGTATCTTCAGCATCTGACATTCTTACTTCTATCTCTTGTATTCTGTTGTTGATATTTGCATCTAGGACCCCTGATTTTTTCCCCAAGGTTTTCTATCTCCAAAGTTGTCTCCCTTTGTGATTGCTTAGTTGTTTCTACCTCTGTGTTCAGATCTTGGATGGTTTTGCTCAGTTCCTTCACTTGTTTGTGTTTTCTTGTAATTCTTTAAGAGATTTTTGTCTTTCCTCTTTCATGACTTCTGCCTGTTGACTCAATTTCTCCTGCATTTCTCTAAGTGATTTTCTCATTTCCTCTTTATTGGCTTCTGTCTGTTGATCCATATTCTCCTGGAATTCTTTTAGTGATTTTTGTATTTGCATTGTAAGGGCTTCTAACCTATTGAAGTTCCCCTGCATTTCTTCAAGAGATTTGTTTATGCCTTTTTTTGTGTTCCTCTAGCAGCATCATGACCAGTGCTTTTAAATCCATCTCTTGTTTTCTCTGGTGTGTTGGGGGTATCTAGGACTTGCTGTGGTTGGAGAATTGTGTTTAGATGCTGCCATATTGCCTTGATTTCTGTTAGTAATGTTCCTAAGTTTGCCTTTTGCCATCTGTTTATCTCTGGAGTTAGTTTGTCTTGTTGTTACTGGTTGGTGTTTGAGGCTCCTGTGAGCCTGGCGTTTGGTGTTGCTGTCATAGAGGGTGTCCAGGCTCCTGAGGTGGAGACCGAATTGCCTCCTCAGCTCTGCTGGGCGGGACCCAAGTCTTCCCCAGACTTGCTGCTGGACCTCCAATTGGCCTCCTGCGGTCTGTTCCTGGCTTGCCTAGTTGTCAGCTCTTAAGAATCAGATCTTTTTACCACTGATCCAGGCTTGTCTGTTAGATCTTTATGGTGACCTGGGCTCCTCTCATGGTTCTCTATGGTGATCTGTTCAGGCCACTAGCTCCAAGATGGTGGTGGGTCTCAGGGCTCTGTCTAACTGTGGGATTCCCTGCAGGACCTGAGGTTCCCTGGTTGGACTACTGGAAGCTAGATGGTAGCTCTCTCAGTCCACAGGGCTCTGTCTGGTTAGCTGTCTGTGATTTCCTGAGGAAACATGTCAGCCTCCAGCTATACTCCAGGCACAGTCCCAAGAGCAGGTTGGTGCCCGCATGGGTTGGCACAGAGACCACCCACTGAGCTGATCTGGCTCTGGGTGGCCTATCTGTTGGTGCACAGACCTCCCGCCGAGCTGCTCTGGCTCTGGGAGCAGGCAAGAGCCTGACGGGGTAGTAGATGCTAGGCTAGGTCTCTGTCCATGCACCTGATCCCAGCCGCCAGCTGTCTGCAGTGACCTGAGGCAAGATGGCGGACTTGCAGCAAGCCCAGCAAGACAGCCCCCAGAGGTCGGTGACAGCCACCGAGCTGTTGGTGCACAGACCTCCCGCCAAGCTGCTCTGGCTCTGGGCGCTGGCAAGAGCCTGATGGGTAGTTGATGCTGGGCTAGGTCTCTGTTCAAGCACCTGACCCCAGCCACAAGCCGTCCACACTGACCCGAGGCAAGATGGCGTCCTCGCTGCAAGCCCAGCAAGACCAAAGGTCAACTTCTTTACCTTTTTTCCATGTGATGGTGGAGTTATCTCAGATCTTACTGACAAACTGAACTTTTCTCTTGAATCAGATAGTCACCAACTTTTTCAGGGTTTCTATTGCTAGGAAGAGACACCATGGCCAAGGCAACTCTTATAAAGGACAACATTTAATTAGGGGTTGCTTACAGGCTCAGAAGTTCAGTCCATTATATCCAAGGCTGGAAAATGGTAGTATCCAGGACAATATGGTGCTGGGGAAGGAGCTGACAGTTCTACATCTTCATCCAACTGTAGCCAGGAGAGGACTCACTGTCTCCCAGTCAGCTAAGAAGATGTTAAAGCCCATCCACATGGTGACACATGAAAAGGCCATACCTACTCCAATAAGGCCAATCTTAATAGTGCCACTACCTGGTACCCTCATATTCAATCTACCACAGTCACTTTTGGTTATAACCTTCTAAAGATTCCAATTTATATGCTAACATAGATAAGTGCATAAAGAATGCTTGACATTTCTGAATATTTTCAGTACGCATATTATATATGCTATTACACACTGAAAACAAAATAAGAAGTATGCCTGAAGTACATCATTATAATTGTTTAGAATTCCAATGGCTAACAGTGAAGCATAGTAAATCTTGCATTGTAAGTTCAGCTACATTTAAATCAGTGGTTCTCAAACTTCTATTGCTGCTTCATAAATGTAAGATAGCTACTGTTATGAATCATAACGGAAATGGCTTTGTCTTCTGTGAAAGGGTCATTAGACCCCAGAAGGTATCATGATATATATGTAGAAAACCTCTGATTTAAATGTTTTTTTTTCAAGCAGGGAACACCTGTTTGGTGATTCATAAGAGGTAATTCACTACTGAAATTAACAAAGCATTTTATAGTCTCTATATCCGTTTATGTTACTTGGCATTTTGGTTAACTCATTTGTTTTCCTTTTATTCCTAAATATCCTGGCAGCAAATGCAGAGCATCCAAATATTTTATATTATGCATTGAAATTACTTACTTAATTACTTACTCATGCATCCTTTTTCAGGAGATGAATATTTTAAAGTATTTTAGAGGTTCTGCTAAAAAGCAGTAGATGGTAATTTTAAATCAAAGAAAAATAATTATCATTAGAAAAATTTAGGTAAGAAATGGTATCACTTTTGAAGCATAATCAGTATTTTTCACAAGGAATTCCCTCTGCAATTTGTTAAAGAAAAAAATCATCCAAGTAATCTTTTATAAATCAAGTTTAACAGCAATTCTAGCTAATCTTGTATCAGTGGTAACTTAATTCCATCTTTAAAAGATTACAGATCTAAGCTAACTATTTCTATGCACGTCAGTAAATTTCTGTCATTTTAGACAGTTACATCTACTCAGAATCCTTTATCTTCTAGGAACAAGTTTTTATTTCTAAACATTGTGGGAATATCATGCATGTATATGATATTTCTCTTTATTAATGACATGTATTTTCACCAAAGTATTTCCCAGAAGATAAAAATCCAACTGAAAAGTATGGGGGAGTATTGTAAAATCTTCACTTCTTTTTCCTTTAGAATACCTATTACTACATGATAGTATTTCCCCCAAGACGAGTTTTTATTTTATTTGAAGTTGGCAAAAATCTTTGTGCTAAATCCTTTGAGCATACCTCTTGTGATAGATGTCAGATCAGTGCGATATGGAAAAACTTTTATTTGACAGGTAGATGACAGGAAGAAAACTCTCTCTCCAAAATATGAGACATAAGTATAAAATCTTTCTGTGAGATTAGTATAATCTTTGTTCATATGAGTTATTTGTTTTCTTTTTGATATAAACATTTACATAATAAATTTGAATAAGGTAAAACTAACACAGACTGAAAGTTACATATTTGTTTAAATTAGAATAGTTTGCTTAAGATTTTATTTATAACTTTAATATAGATATATAAAGTATGCTATAATATATACAATATAAATTTCTGACTTCATTTAATATTTAATATTTTCATAATAGTAAACTAAATGTATAGATTTACAAACTATATAGAGAGAATACACTCAAACCAAGTAGCATCTTATTAAGATAGGATGGGATACATAGCCTATAATTGAATGAACAAGCCCACAACAATTTTACTTTATAAATACACATATAATTATCCTTATTTATTGTAAATATCGCCACATTCTACATGGTGTTATCTGATTAAATGATGTGTTGTTCACTGCTACTATAAAAAGATGGAATAAAAACTATTCTTGACAAAAGCTATCATTCCCAAACTATGTAGTCTATTTTGTTATTACTTCTTGAATATCAAAGAAATATCAGGAGTAAAGAGATAATGAAAATCTCATTATATATATGATTATATATCATTATTATCATTTATATATGCTATAAAATATACATATATGTATATGGGTATGTTAGAATTGTCACAGTCAAGTCATTTTTCATATATATCAAAATGATAGTTTGTGGATTTGCAACTTACATGGGTTAATATATGAAAAATAAGGAAGTTTATACTCATGTGTGATTGTTGTTAAAATATATGTCTAGAAGTAGCTAAACCTCTGCAGTATTTTCAGATATGAAAGTGGAATAAACAGTAAAAGCTTGGGGAGTTGTCAAAGAAAAATTACTTCTCTTCAGACACATTTTCATCTCAAGCTTCCTCAAAGGGCTTCACCTCAGAATCTTTTCAGTTGTCTGTGTATAACAGACATATCTTTTCATTAAATAAGTTGCCTTGCCCTGCTTTGAAACATATGATTACATTGGGCATTCTCTGTTTCTTCATATCCTTTTCATAAGTCTCAAAAATAATTATAATTGTCCAGTTAAAGCAATAATATTTATAATTCACTTTTAAAGTTTTAGGTTGGTATTGTGGTAATCAATGTGTTCTTAGTGGCTCAACATTACCAAGAAATAGTTTTATTTTCATAGAGTAGAATAATCAAGGCATATTTAAAGAAAAATGCCTGATTTCCTCATCTATTTTAAGTCTTCAAAATACTTTCTAGAGTCATAAAATAATCTCAAAGAGAGTGGAATATTAGGATAAATCTATTTTATCTAGACCAATTTTATATTTAAAATTATATTTTATATTTAAATCCTAGTAAGATTCAATTAGAAAGACATGAGCAAAAAAGACTTGTTTTGAATTTTGTTGCAAAAATATTTAAAAATATTTATTTTACTCAATATATAGTTTTATGCTATTAACATCACTCCTACATGTGATTTAGAACTGATAGATTATTTCCATTTAGGTAATTTCAGGTCACATACAAAAATTTTACTGTTATAAATTAATACTATAAAATGGTGTCTTACCTTACACAGAAAGTTGATCTTAAAGCCTAGAGACTGGGCATTCCTTGAGCCTGAGTTCATGTAGTTCCCAACTAGAAGAATCAACTCCAAGAGTTTGTTAAAACTTTCACTTTTCTTCAGTTCTTCACATGCAAGAGTTACTGCTATGATGCTTGGTTTGATGTTGTTGACATGTTCTTCAAAGGTGAGTTTGAAAAGGATGCTCGTGAGACGAGGCCGTAACATTTTCACTGTGCTCATCTGTAAGATAAGGAATCGCTATGAGAAGATCTTTTTATAATGTTCCTTAATCTCTTTATTGGGGATAAATTCATGGACAATATTCCAAGTTCACACACACTTAACCAGTTCTCTCTGACATTTAAAATATACTGCTTTTGTTTGTCTTAAACTTTCCAAGGAATATTTAGGTAAAGTTTAAAAAACTCAAGAGGTCAGGTTTGTTAAACAAGAAAGAAAATCCTGATTATAACCTAAATAAAATACAGCTAAGTGTGAACAGTTTCTATATGTTAATTGCAAAGCCTTGGGCATTCATAGCATAGAAATGGACAAAATTTGTTCCTGAGATGAAGTAGGAAACATATGTATGAAATAGAGTTAAGTGCATACATAGAGGGTATACATGATGGCCAAAAAATATCTAATTTTTCCAAAGAAATTATTTGCCAGTAAATGTAGTCAGGTGGGTAACAGAGATTAATTGTTTCATATTTTTGAACTTATGATAGATATTCATAAAATTTGGTGAATGTTTAAATATCCTAAAAATTTTTCACCTGCATGTCAAATGTCCATGTTAATAATACATTATTCAAAATTTTCTGGTTGATTTCATTCAAAACTGTTCAAGTTGTATTTTATTTATATTTTTGTCAGAGTACTAATGCACATTTCCAATTCTCTTTAACTCCAATAATAATTATTTTGAGGTTTGAATTTCCTTTAGCTCCAAATTATTTAATTTGTTTTCATTTACCTAATGACATCAGAGAAAGGGATGGGTGGAGACTAGGCACCCAGGAGCGTTTTCTACAAACACAGTGAATAGACATTATTAAACATGCTAATTATATTCAATTTGGCACTTGTGGCTCCATCTCTTATATGCAAATGCTGAGCACAGACTAGGCACTGAGATGTCTGCAAGCAGCATGGAAGTCACTGAAGCATGAACAAAAGTCCTTTTATTTTAAACATGTCCTCATTTTGTAGTCAAAGTTGGTCTTCAACTTTTGATCCTTCTATTTCAGTCTTCTTGGAGCTTCACATGCATTTGCAACAGAGAGGAACTGTTTTAAAACACAGAGAGTACCCTTCCAGTATACATTCTGTTACGTCCCATGTGATTAGGTTTCAAGTACATGTACTCTAGCTGTTGGCATAAGTTTGGAAATTTGTGGTGCCTTTAGAAGTATGATCGAGCTGGGGAGAGCAACTCACTGGGTGTAGCATTTAGAAGGGTAAAACGGCCACACACTTTGCTTCCTGGTCTAATATGGCGTGGACAACCTTTGCTACATACATCCAACCACAACTAACTGAACTGCCCTGCCATGCCTTCCCCTTCCATGATGGACAGAAATCTGAAAACATAAGTCACATACCCTTGCCTCCCTTAAATCACTTCTGTAAGATAGTTTGTCACATTTATGAGAAATGCACATACTATATCTTTGAAAGCTACATATGAATTCTAGGGTAAATTGTGATGACTATAGTAGTGAAGCAACCACTTGTCAGGCTCTCTTTTGACAGCAACTTGCCTATTAACTGTGGGTATCTGTCTCTCTAGGTCAATGATTGACTTCTATGAATTCTATTGCTTCATACCCTTTCCAGGCAGATATATAAAGTAAATGGAATGACTCTTGCCTGGTATGTATTTACATAGCTCTCATCACATTACACTATTTTGTTTAAAGTATACAGATTGCCCTCATATTTCTGCAGAACTCTCTTAGTAAACACCAAGCACACTACCTATTTTAAGTTGCTTACATATATATGGAAAAATATACAGACATGTGAAAAGTATAGCAGGCAATTAAACAAACACAATTCTAGATAAGAAAAGAGATAAGTTCAAGAGAAGTTTCCTGGAAGAATTAAACCTTTACACTTAACAACTGCAACATTTAATAAAAGCTTCTCAATAGTCAAAAATAAATATACTAGTGTTTCAGTGTAGTGCATATACAAAAAACAGAACACACAGGAAAGAGACCTAAAGAATAATAGAGGGCAGTTATATGAGAACTAGTTTACAGGTTGGACAGATATGTTTTTCTATCTACAGCTGTGTTACACATGAAACTGTACAAGTGGTCCATGTAAAGTAAATGAGACTGGAAGCTAATCACATTAAAGTCTGCATCCAACATGTGTTTACCTGTGTAGAAAATCAAGTTCCTGTATGGATTATTATGTCACAATGTGCCTGTCTCCATATCTCTCCTGATATCCTCGCTTCGTTCAGTTTATGTGAACCTGGCCTGCTACAGTGCTATGAATGCTCTGGATCAACACCTTCTGTGCTAACTACTTTCTTAAGTAGTTAAGCTTAAGGGAGAAAGGGTTACCTTGGAGAAAGGTTGAGGGTATCATAATAGGGAAGGCATGGTAGTTGGTAACATTAGGTGGTTGGTCACATTGTATTTACAGACAAGAAGTAAAAAGAAAAGAATGCTGACACTCGTCTGTTTTTCCCCTTTTCTGATTTTATTCAGTCTTGCACCCTAGTCAAATGGATAATGCCATATACATTCAGGGTATGTTCTCAGCTTCTATCCAGCACCTCTCTGCACTATTAGAATGTGTAGAGATCCTACAGGAACCAACCCATCAAGGTGGCATTGGTCCAAAATCAAGAAGGAATATGAACTTTGGCCAGATATGCATAAGCTTTCAGTCTTGTTTAAGTGCTAATAACGTATATTTACATTTATATTTTATTCTGTCTTGACAATATATTTCAATTCTTGGCATACAACCTCACAGTATGAATTTGATTTTGTTCACTTTTTAATATTGCCTTTAGCAGAAATAGTATAGCTAACAAGTATATTTTAGTTAGAATAGTTATAGTAATAACACCAGTTAACATTTATTGAGGATTTTCTGTCAGACATTTTCCTGCACGAATGATTTAATTCTCCAAAACATCCTAGGTAATGTGTGTTGTCATTGTACTGCAACTATGTATGTATGGTATGTATGATGCTTTGAATGAGAAATACTCCTATAGGTTCAGGTATTTAACACTTGCCCCCTCATTAGAAAAGCTGTTAGAGCAGGCTTATGAAATGTGCTTTGCGGAAAAAATTACATCACAAGGGGCAGACTTTATGTGTTTATAGTCTCACCTTACTTCCTATTCAATCTCTACTTCATAATTGTGGGTGTATATGTGTGTTCTCAGCTTTCTGCTACAGCCTCTCTCTAATACTTGATTGAAAAACAAAAAAAAAATTAAAAACTTCAGAATTCAAAGTAGGCTATTATAAATAAGGCTGCTATGAACATAGTGGAGCATGTATCCTTATTGCATGCTGGGGAATATTCTGGGTATATGCCCAGGACTGGTATGGCTGGGTCCTCTGGAAGTGTCATGCCCAGTTTTCTGAGGAACCGCCAGACTGATTTCCAGAGTGGTTGTACCAGCTTGTAGTCCCACCAGCAGTGGAGGAGTGTTCCTCTTTCTCCACATCCTCGCCAACACCTGATGTCTCCTGAGTTTTTAATCTTAGCCATTCTGACTGGTGTGAGATGAAATCTCAGGGGTTTTTTGTTTTTTTTTTTTGATTTGCATTTCTGTAATGACTAATGATGTTGAACATTTTTAAGGTGTTTCTCAGCCATCTGAATTTCTTCAGGTGAAAATTCTTTGTTTAGCTCTGTTCCCCATTTTTGATATGGTTATTTGGTTTTCCGGGGTCTAAGTTCTTGAGTTCTTTGTATACATTGGATATTAGCCCTCTGTCAGATGTAGGGTTTTTGAAGATCTTTTCCCAATTTGTTGATGGCTGTTTTGTCCTTCTGACAGTGTCCTTTTCCTTACAGAAACTTTGTAATTTTATGAGGTCCCATTTGTCTATTCTTGATCTTAGAGCATAAGCTATTGGTGTTCTGTTCAGGAACTTTAAAATTGGTTAGTGTTTGATCATTTTGTTTCAGGGCTTGTGGGAAGATGAATGTGCTTCAGATCTGCTGTGATATAAACAAAAGTAGGCTAAATCAAGGACTAAGAGAGACAGCAGAGACAGATAGATTACAGTTTAGCAATAATATTAGTCAAAAATAATTTTCTGGGTGAAATAATCTACCTATTTTTCAGTTCTTCACTTTTCAAATCTTGAACATTGGGGAAATTATTGTGATTCTTTTTCTAAGTTGTAGGAAGATAGGATGAAAGATACTAGCAGGAAATATGAACATAAGAAGGCCGGGCGTGGTGGCGCACGCCTGTAATCCCAGCACTTGGGAGGCAGAGGCAGGCGGATTTCTGAGTTCGAGGCCAGCCTGGTCTACAGAGTGAGTTCCAGGACAGCCAGGGCTACATAGAGAAACCCTGTCTCAAAAAACCAAAAAAAATATGAACATAAGAAAATATTACCTGTTATTCTGAATGTTGTTATTATCATTGAAATAAGTTTAGTTGGTGATTTTTTTGTGTCCCAATAATGCATTTCTTTTTAACTAACAAAGACACTATTAGCTTCTGCTTATTAGATTCTCAATGTTAGGCTAAAATTCCAATTATTATGTGTATCTGTGGTAGTCAATGAAGAATGTGGCCCATTATCCACTGAAAATATCATGTTCCATTTTCATCTACAATAAACATAATGTACATTTCTTATTGTCTTTAAGAAAATCAAAAGACGGTGGAGAAAGTGACATCATTTGATGATACATCTACCCATCAATTACTATCTCTAGAACACATCAACAAAGCTTGTTTCTATCTTATGTGAACTTTAACAGTTGGACCAGTATGTATTGATGGACAAAAGCTGAACTGCCATCGGAGGGTTTGGCTCTTTAAAGTCATGCTTACAAATAATAACGAGCACTGAGCTACATCCCCAACCACATATACAACTATTAAAAGGTTCATGTCTGATAAAGGCACTTGAGTGTTCCTAAGTGATATAAGTAAATAAAGCAGAGACTCTGCTGAAATGTATGTTTTGTTTGTTGTTGAGGTCCCTTGCAGCATTTTAGTTGACTGGCATCCTTTATTGTATAATTCATTCCTTGAAGTGCTGTGGGATGCTGACCAGGGTGTTGTATTATGTAGGGGATTTATTTGTGTTGCAAGTTACTTGTCTATCAAATCACATCAAGTGACTTTCATTTCTTCAGCTTATGTGCACTATATTAAAAAAATGCACTGACAGCTTTAGTGAGAGAACTACAAGTAGGTTATTTCCCCAAAGAGTTAGGCACAGTTTCATTTATATAATTTGAATTGTATATACTTCATAACTACAAAGCTGGTGAATATAGATGTAATAGCAAAATACGACAAGAAAGCATAGAAAAAGATAAGAAGCAGCAGTGCTAAAAATAATGCATGAATGAGGAGAAGGGCATGCAACCTTCAGGGTTATTCACTTCACCTTTGATTAATGTCTATCATATCTGAATAAAAATGAAACTTTAGTCTTTTGAAATTACCAGAATCTGTTCCAGTTATGGATAGCAAGAGACAGTCTTTATTAAGAGGTGTTATTCATTGAATTTACAAAAGGTTTATTCTTATTCCACTATAGTAAACAGGAGGAATTCAGGAACATTAAAAGATGGATTTTTGTTCGGTTCATAGTAAAAATCAGACAAAATGACTGACAAAATTCTGTCTGGAATTACAGAGATGAAGCAGATACATTTGGGATGTTCTGTTAAATGAATAAGTTCCTTATTTTCTAACACAAAATCATTTCTTCAAGGGCAGGAACTCTTTCTTCATTGCTTTACTCTGTGCACTAAATCCAGTACCTATAGAAAATAATCAATACAAGGATTCCTGGTATAGGTAGAAAAAGGGAAATGTTTGCATAGTAGCTGTCATGAGAGATGAGGGCCATGCTTAATCTGTGACTTGAAGCTTTAAAAAATAAAGTGTTGAAAACTGACTCTACATCACAAAAAAATGATGGGGTGATAGAGAATATTTCCCTAAAGATAGTGATATGTGGAAATTATGCATTGAGAAATATCTACTCACCTTTAGTATGGAACAGAACACAATAACAATGTCTACCCCCAAAGACACTGTAAACTCAGAGGAATCACACTGAGAAGCTAAATAAGAATTTCAAAATATTCTTGTCAAAACACCTATTTGAGGCCACAAATGACTAATAAAACTACTGTGAAGCTGTGCTATTTTATGAGGAAATTAGACACATAAGGGAATAAATAAGATGGTGAATTTTTGATATTTTAAAATGTAATGAAATGATTGACAAGCACTAAACTACCATGAATATTAAATTTTCAGGTGGTCTGATTTTACCTTGTGTTATTATAAGGTGACTGCAAAAAACAGTCCTAACACGAGAATGGATTGATATGAGTTAATGAAATGACCAGTAATATAAACACAAGGATTTGAGAATGACTCGTAAATTTTCTCTCAATTAACCAAAAATTATTAAGTGGTACTTTCCTCAGATAAAATTATCCACATCTACAGTTGAGAGCGGACATTCACATGTGCAGACAAATGAAACCAAAAACAGTGGAGAGTTACTCGCTAAAACACTGAAAGCAGGGATTTCAAGCAAGGTGAAGAAAACTGAAGTTTTCCTAATGAATATGCAAACCCAGAAAATGATGTAATATTAAAGAAACTTACAATTTTCATTCTAAAGTACTTACTTTTAATATTATAAAGGGTTACTGGGCATGACATTTCCAGAGGACCCTGCTATACCATTCCTGGGCATATACCCAGAGGATTCCCCTGCATGCAATATACACACATGCTCCACTATATTCATAGCAGCCTTATTTATAATAGCCAGAAGCTGGAAAGAACCCAGCTGTCCCTCGATGGAGGAATGGATACAGAAAATGTGGTATATTTCCACAATGGAATACTACTCACCAATTAAAAACAATGAATTCATGAAATTCTTAGGCAAATGGTTGGAATTGGAAAATATCATCCTAAGTGAGGTAGATCATTCACAAAAGAACACACATGGAATGCAGTCACTGATAAGTGGATATTAGCCCAGAAGCTCTGAATACCCAAGACACAACTCACATATCAAAGCATTCCCAAGAGGAAGGAAAGAGAGGGTCCTGGTCTTCGAAAGGCTTGATGCAGCATTGTAGGGGATTGCCATGACAGAGGAGTAGAAGGGGTTTGATTGGGGAAAGGGCAGAGGGAAGAGGGCTTATGGGACTTATGGGGAGGGGAGAACCAGGAAAGGGAAAAGTATTTGGAATGTAAATAAAGAATATAGAAAATAATAATAATAATAATAATAATAATAATAATAAGAAGAAGAAGAAGAAGAAGAAGAAGAAAGAATAGATTAAAAAATATTATAAAGGGGTGGGGGGAGTTTTTTTAGCAGTCTCCTTTTTACCTGGTTAAGCTTTCTTTACCAGAGTCTGTAAGCTCTTTTTCAAGTCTTTAAAGCAATTAAAGGAAAAGGACCTTATACTTGTATTTCTAACACTTGTTTTGTATTCATGTATTTGTGCAGAAGTAAGAAAAAAAGCATTGTTCTGTCAGTAATATCACATAATCTGTTCTGTTCATTAATGATTTACAACTATGAATACGAAACTATCAAAACATCTTTTTCCCCCTAGATTATAGCTTGAGAATGTTTTTAATTGAAAAATATGGGTAATTTTGAAGTCAGAAAAACAAAAGTACTGATTACTAAGAGAACTAATTATTGCCTTCTTTCCTCAGAAGACACGCTAGTTTAATAGATATACACAGTATGGGTCTCCATCCCCAGTGCAAGACAAGTGGGAATTTCCATAGCTCTGAGCTTTGAGAGCAGCTGAGCTGCAAACACACTCAGAAGCATCTAAAAGCTCCAGCTGGGGGTTCTGACTGTCAGAGCTTTCAAAGATCTGTACTTTTCTTCCAGTAAAGGTACTGCACATAATTACAATGGATGGACCAAATTCAATTCCGTAGGAGGTAGGTTGAAGGACAAGTCAGTGGGAAGCAATGCAGCCAATCCATTCCTTTAAAGATGAAGATTATTGATCACAGAAGGTGTAGGAAGTAGCATGTCCCTCTTGCTGGGAGGTCTTCCTTTACAGCTGGAAGATCTCCTACTTGATATTGTTTGTTTGTTTTGGCTTAATCCCCTCCTCTGTTTTTTCCCCTCCCAGTTGATTACAAGTGATTATATGCAAGCCCAAGGTTGTGACAGTTTAGAAAAACAAAAGGTTAGAGAAGCTCACAATACAGGGCCTGACTCAGATAAACATGATTTTATATCCTTGAAAACATATCTACCAGTTTTTTGAATTTCATTGTTTCTTATTGGTAGGAGTATTTTCATCAATATGGAGGAAGTAATCTCATGTATGACACCCATCTTGTCCTAGCTGATGAGACTCCATAAAGGAGTTATATATTAATGGAAATTCTATTTTTCCCGAGTTTCTCTTCTTTTTAAAAAATTTTTTTATTGGATATATTCTTTATTTACATTTCATTTCCCTTTTCCTGGTTCCCTGCTCCCCAAAGGTCCCACATGCCCTTTCCCCTCCCTCTGTTCTGGGCAAGGGGTACTGAAATAAAAGAAAGAATGAAATTCTTGCTGTGTAAAAAAGCAAGACAAGAAAAATTCCTTTAAAATGTTTTTAAAAAGTAGCATAGGAACTGAGAGTAAGCCAAGAGAGGGAAGAGCCCTCTCGAACTTGGATCCAGGCAAACATACTGAGCAATAGTTTGAGAGGGAGCAACATGACTCAGAAGGAGTTATAGAACTTACAATCTAGAGAACATGTTTAACTAATAACCTCAAAATAACTTGTTAAATTATTAATTAAATTATTACTTCCTAGAAAGGAATTTTTATTGGTTGTTTTCTTTATTTACATTTCAAATGTTATCCCCTTTCCCAGTTTCCCCTCTGCAAAGCCCATATCCCATTCCCCTTCCCCCTTGCTTCTATGAGGGTGCTCCCCCACCAACCCACCCACTCCTGCCTTCCAGCTCTGACATTCCCCTACACTGGGGCAACAAGTCTTCCCAAGACCAAGGGCTTCTCTTCCCTTTGAGAACAGACAAGGCCATTCTGTGCTGCATATGCAGCTGGAGCCATGGGTCCCTCCATGTGTACTCTTTGGTTGGTGGTTTAGCCTCTGGGAACTCTGGGTCCTGGGTAGTTCATATTGTTCTTCCTATGGGTTGCAAAATGCTTCAGCTCCATCAGTCCTTTTTCTAACTCCTCTATTGGCCACCTCATGGTGAAGCTAAGATTTCAAGAATGAGCTTCAAAACTGCTAATAAGGACTGAGAATCAGACATGATAGCACATGCAATGATTCTGAGAAGAAAGAATAAATTCACACCCATAGCAAATGAAATTCACTATGTCTGCATACAGTGAGCTCAGTCCACACCAAAGGTTAATACCTAAAGCTAAGAAAGGTTAGCAGTGTGACGACAAAATGGGCCTGAGAGGCTAAGATCAGTTAATACTGTGGTGATGGCTAGGAACTGTCTAGGTGGGTTAATTGTTTTCAATATGGACACAAGGACTTTAGTTCAGTCCCCAAGACCCATGGAAAGCCACAGAGGCATTTATCCATAACCCCAGCAAAGGGGATAACAGAAACAGTCACTGAGGAGGCCAGCATTTGAGAAATCTGGGTTCATTCCTTGAGCAACAACAACAGCATGAATCCAAGAACAACACTGAGTATGTACAGGCCTGGTAACCTAGTGGTCAGGTCAGGAGGCTAACAGGAGCACATGAATGAAGAGACAAGCCTGGGCAATACAAAGACAAAGCAACTTTGGAGTCAAACCATACACAGGAGGTCCAGAAGTGTTTTTGTTATGTCACTGGCAAGCAAGAGCTCATGGTAGATGAAAAGAATGGAAAGACAGGCAGAAGAAGAAATGTAAGAAATGAAAGAAAAGAGAATGTGGTGCTTGAACCGTATTTTCTGAAGTCACAGAAACACCAAAGCGTTTTGGTATTGAAATTATAAATATGAATTTTTAATAAAAATATCCTATGCAATATTGGCAATGAGTGAAGAAACCTGAGGTCAGGGGCTTTATCAAGCTGAGGATACTCTTATTAATGAGAAGGGTTCTGTTTTCCAATGCTCTCTTCACATTAGGCAGCTGATATAAATCAAAGGGCTAAATAGGATGATAGAATACTCTCACAGAGGTAATTTAATTCGATAATGTTTTAGTGCATGTTTTACTTTTCTGTCCTTTGAAAGTCTCTTGCTCACACTTTTGTATGAAATATTCCTCATAATTCAAAAATATTTACTGCCTATTTTACAGAGACATAAATTTAAAAGGCTAAGGTTATTAGCAATTACTATTAATTATTAGGGTTATTACTATGTAATTAAGAAGTGTGTCTAAAATTTAGTTGGTAAGTCTCAATTGATTTTCTCTGGTAATTAATGTAGTGTGAACTGCCTAGAAATAATCTAGATTCTCTTTGACCCCATGACATCAGATATACAGCAAAGTACAGTGAGAGTAAAGAGACTAGGACAATTCATGAACACACAGACTTAAATATTTATGATAATGTGCATAAACAAGAAATGTCTTCCATTTGCTATTTTTGCCTTTAGTTCCGTTCCGAAGGTATATTGCTTTTTATGCACCCCCCACACACACACACAATTTCATTTCCTCAGTGAGGTACCAAGGATATTCCTCCTGAAGGACTTGCTTGACAAACTAATACATCTTCTTAGATAAACTGCTCTGAGGGAAAAATGGTTTCTGAGAAACTCTGTAGCATACCTACTGTAAAACTCATAACCATCAGGATGCAGCTGAAATCTCAGATAGTGTATAGGCCTGCTTCAATTATAAGATGGATTTGAGCTGCTTCGGTTTCAAGTGTGGACTTGGGGCTACAAATTTTATTATTTAGCACTCTGGTAAAGTGCGACTAGTTAATAAATAATACAGAGCCAATTCAGTTGACTAATAGATTAGATTTAAAAATGAGAGAAATGTGCTCCCTAGGTCCATTATATGTTCTATTTGATCCCAAATATGCTTGCCTGATTTCCTTTCCAAAGATTTGACAAATCTTTCTACCTCAAGGTAGGCAATAGCATGCCCTAGAATAAAAGAACATTAAATATGAAAACGCATTTACTGTATTTGCTAAAAAAGAACATACTCAGTCCCATCTAATTGAGGATATATGAACAAGAGTTTAAAACTTCAAAGTAGGAAATAAAATGAATTCTAACATAATTATTCTGGAACTTCATGCAATTTTGGATGAACCTTCCTAGATACTATTTGACAAACAGGTCCAGTGGTAATTGGGAAAAAAGTTCCCTGTGTTTACAAATGGAAAAAAAAAATCTGGAGGCCAGAATAAGCAAGAAACCATAAAAGAATTTTTCATTCTTATAACAAATAAATCTGCCCTGAACATTGGAATAATAATAATGAAAATCTTTTAGCAGTTGGAAATGTAGCTAAATGGCAAGTACTCATCTAGCAAGCACAAGGCTGTGGGTTAGGCAAAATATAGTTTTATTTTAAAAGATCCTAAAACTTTGATGTATGCCCTTAGTACTACCTTTAGGCTAATTGTTTGAATAGCAGGCTTGAGGTATTTTAAGACATATGACTAAATCTTATATACTCATTATTTTTTTGGCACTTCATATTATGGGGATAAGGAACATTTTTGTTTTGTTTTGTTTTGTTTTTTCGGATTTGGTTTTTTTCAAGACAGGGTTTTTCTGTGTAGTCCTGGCTGTCCTGGAACTCACTCTATAGTGAGTTCCAGGTTCGCCTCGAACTCAGAAATCTGCCTGCCTCTGCCTCCCAGAGTGCTGGCATTACAGGCTTGTGCTACCACGCCCGGCTAAGGAACATTTTTAGAGTGTGCAAGGTATCTTTATAAGTTATTTGTCCTGACAGAAATAACATATTGCAAGGTCCCAATTGATTAATGACACTCAAGAACATTGGAAAATTCTTGTGATTTTTCTTATACAATGTATATAGTAAAAGCAGTTTCTATTTTTTTATTTATATAGATATTATTCTTTTATTTCAAAGTTTTCAGGGAGCTAAATTCTAATCTTCAGATCTGAAGGGAAGAAAATTTGCCAGTGCAATACAGCATACCAGTTTGCATACATTAATATCATTAAATATCAGCACTGTTAAAGAGATCATCCCATGATGTTTTGGCATATTTTATAAATGTCAAAAGTAACCTAGTTACTTTTTAATGCTATGGGTAAAGATTTTTTTCTGAGTCAATATTATATTTAATTACAAAGTTATAAAGTAAAATATATTAACAACTAATATATTTCTTTTGTTCATGAGAAGTGTATTCATAGGACTTTGGAATCAATACATACCACAACCCCAAACTGCTCAGGCTCACAGAGATCATCATATTCATTCTTAAGCTGTGCTAGTTCTTGGAGTACATTCTGCTCAGGAAGATATTTTACAAGGTTCTAAAAGGAAAAATATAAAAAGGTAGTGGTTGATCAGTAAAATTGTTAAGCATACATGGACAACTCCATCATAAATTTAATCAACATTTTTTAATTAAAAATGTATAGACTAGGTCTGAAAGGAAGGTTTGTCAATATATTGGAGACCCATACATCATATCATAGCTATGTATCCCCAAATCAGATAATTTAAAATGAAAAACTAATTTCTACACAAAGGAAAAAATATACTTAAAAAGAAATGTAAAATCTGCTTATACTGATAAATAAAAGACATTAAGTCACAAATCAGATAATGAAAAATAACAAATCAAATAAGGAAAAAGCAAGGACCTTATGGATTCAATGAGGAATTGTTTCAAATAATTAAACTGTATCCACTGTTGTTACTGCCTGATTCAAATTTAGTCACCTTCTTAATTGACGTGTTTAGTAAAGGATCTCTTTGAATTTGGTTTGTGATTAAAAAATTGGTGTTTGAGGATGTTCTATGCCTAATCCAGGGTCCAAGGTATAGCACTCCACAGTTTGTGGGTCCCTTCAGTGTGGAATTACTCCACTGCCTTTCCATGGAATCCAGTTTTCAAGTCGCAAATTGTGGGTTCTCTTAGCTGCTTAGATTAAGCCACTCCCCCAGCAAGTTTCCCAGTAATTAATTGTAATGTTCAGTTTCTCACAATGTTACTTTATATCAATATGTTCCTCAGTCTTCAGATATTCTTGAGTCTGTACACTATTGAACTGAAAGCAGAGTTGTATACAAATGTTCCTAGCACTGTTATTCATTATCTAGAAGATGGAAAATGTCATCTGTATATGAGCAATATGCCAATAAAATGTAGTATATGTATAGAAAAGTTTTGATGCTTAGTACAATAGGGATAATACCTGAAATATTTTACTTGTGAAAAGATGGCAAAGGGAGAAATATTGTAGTATGTGATTCATAGTATATATCTAGAAGAAGCCAATTTCAGATTGATAAAAGGAAGTGATGTTACTGAACAATGAGGACACGGGGACTTACTGGCTACAGTTTCTCTTCAAGATGAAGTCCTGAAAATAGATGTGATGTGTTCCAAACAATGGAAATGTGTTTATCATGAGATAACTAATAACAATAGGTAAAGCCATTAAGTTTTTTTTCTTTAAAAATGTTATCTACTTTTTCACAATTAAAAAAAAATATGCAGAAGCCTGGTATGGTAGTTTTAAACTATAATGTCATGACCAAGGAGGCTGGCTGAATCAAGAATATAGTATATTGTAGGTATCCTGGAACACAAAAGAAGACATTACCTCATATGTACAGAAAATCAAAGCAAAACTGGAAAAAAGTAAGCCAGTGTCAAATAGAAACCAGGGAAATCAAGTACACTGAAAGGACAATGACTGAATTTTCCCCATTTATCTTTTCTTTCCTCCCAATCAATTCTGTTTCTCTACTAAGGTTTTCAAATACAATAGATACCATTGTGTTAAGGCACAGGTATTAAAATACTGTGCCCCTTTATTTAAAAGAAACCTGGATATAACCACATGTAATACAAAATGAAATGAAATCAAATACATAAATTTCTATTCACTAACATAATAATATACAAAGAAAGATAATCACTAATTCATGAAATTCTTAGGCAAATGGATGGAACTAGAAAATATCATCCTGAGTGGGGTAACCCAATCACAAAAGTATACACATGATAAGCACTCACTGATAAATGGATATTATTAGCCCTGAAGCTTGAAATACCCAAGACAGAAATCAAAGACCACATGAAGCTCAAGAAGAAGGAAGAACAAAGTATGGTTACTCTGGTCCTTTGTAGAAAGGGGAAGAAAATACCCACAGGAGAAGATACAGAGACAAAGTGTGGAGCAGAGACTGAGGTAAAGACCATCCAGAGACTGCCCCACCTAGGGATCCATCCCATATACAGTTACAAAACCTAGACACTATTATAGATGCCAACAAGTGCTTGCTGACAAGAGCCTGATATAGCTGTCTCCTGAGAGGCTCTGCCAGTGCCTGACAAATACAGAGGGGGACACTCTCAGCTATCCATCAAACTGAGTACAGGGTCCCCAGTGGGGGAGCTAGAGAAAGGACCCAAGGAGTTGAAGGAGTTTACAACACCCAGTAACCCCAGAGCTCCCAGGGACTAAACCACAAACCAAAGAGTACACATGGAGGGACCTATGGCTCCGGCCGAATCTGTAGCAGAGGATGTCCTTGTTAGACATCAAAGGAGAAGAGGCCCTTGGTCCTGAGAAGGTTTGATACCCCCGTGTAAGTGGAGCACAGGGAGGCATGAGTGGATGGGTGAGTGGGGGCACACCTTCATAGTAGCAGAAGTGGGAAATGGGATAGGGTGTTTCTGAGGGGGAATTTGGGAAAGGGGATAACCCATGAAATGCAAATAAAGAAAATATCCAATAAAAACACTATATGAACTTTCAGTTTAAAATAAAATCAAGTCTAAAATAGAATTTCAGAATGTCAATTTTTTTTACTATTTTATATTACTTTTCACTATAATCTATTAATTCATATGAAAACAGGCTCCATAGAGATGATACATCTTTTCTTTCTCCGAAAAGCTATATGAAATATTTAAGCATTCAGTAGGTTTGGAATATATTCTAACTCAAGGTATCATTTGATAAGAAAATCATTAAATGTATATAACTCGTAATGGTTTAGGTTCTGCATGTAAATAATGATACCACAATATCAAGCACACACAGAATGCTCCAATGAGCCAACTACGAGGTAAATTCATGCTGCAAGAATTCATCATAGAAAATTCCTAAAGGCAATTATACATTGTCAACTTGTGACCAAAAAAATCATAAAATTCTAACCAGAAGAGGAAGAAGGATCAGCACAGCCAGCATGAAAAGAATGCTGATCCTGAGAATCAGCCTGTCATCTATTCCTCCTAAGAGGAAAGGATTCCAAAGGAAATAAACAAGCAGACGGAGGCCAGAAAGTTTCGAAGAGGAAAAGAATTAGAATGATTCAGGGTGCAACACACTAGTCTCTTGAATGCACCTCAAGCCCAGGCTACTTATTCCTAACATGTTCATGTCCATGAGACTGGTAGAAAGGAGTGATATGTGAAGAGCATGACTTTGGGATTTGTTTAATGAAGCATGGTAAAAAACAAAAGGTCCTGGGTCGAAGCTCAGTGGTAGTGTGGGTGTTAATATCTCACATGTCCTGGTTTTGATTCCAACCCTTATTTAAATGTCTGAAGCCCAAGAAAATGATGAAAGGAAAATACATGCTTCCAGTATTTTCCATAAAAAACCCATGTATTCTTGATATAAAATGCTTCTGTATACCAAGTGGTAATCTTTCTGTCTCTCTACAATTACTCCTAGAGTCATTTTAAATAGGAAATGGGGAAAAATCATCCTTAGCTGCTACATGGAAATGGTAAAATTCATTTAGAGAGTGTCTAAGTAGTTTGCACAGGTGCTTAGAAATGTTTAATGTAGAAGCTTCTGCAAACAAACAAACAAAGCCCTACCAGACCTAACAGGAACAATTACCAATTAAATAGACATATAATCAAACAGATCAGACTGGTATTATAAAATTTATATTACCTAAGGTCTGTTCACAAGACAAAAAAATAGCTCTTGAATTTAGTGATTGATTCACATTGCAACTATTTCTGATGTGTAAATAAATTGCAAAGCTTGGTTAACAGTTCAAATACCCACCATATGTGCCATTGGAAAAAGTGAGATATAGTAGAAACTAGAAACAAAAAAGACACTTTCAATGATATAGATTCTGAACTGGATGATAGGCAAATGGTCTGTAAGTTTTTAAGGCATGATCCATTCCACTTCTTTCTCCCCTGCTACTTCTTAACCGCATGCTTCCACACCCCTTACAAATATTTTAAAATGTGTGTTTTTAAGATCAATTCAGTGTGAGGAAGAACATTTCATCCTGGAAAATGTCAGTGACTTGAAGTTTACTTAAAAAAAAAGAACAACAAAGGAGAAAGCAGTAAGTATGCCACCAAATGAGATTTTTTTCTCATCTTTTATGCATCACAAATTCACTTTCTGATAACTGTCAGTGTTATTTGAAGGAATTTCTCCTAACAGACCACAGGTTTCTAACTACTTTTTACATTTATGCAATTACTCTATAATGCTTCCAAAACTTTATTTCTTTTAAATGTTAATTGCACATGTAAAGGTTACTTAAGTAAAGGTATTGAACCGTACTGCCCTTTCCTTCTTGACAAAATATAACCTTTCTTTTTTTGTCTTATATCTCATTAAGTCATTTTAGTAGTAGAGAACTGAGTTAACTTCAGTGGGATTAAGTCTATCATTTACTACATAAATGGACGAGGCCCAATATTTCTTTTAAAAATGTATCATTGCAGTATTTTCTAGCCATATACAGACAGATAAATACAAGGACATTAAAATTGAATTAATTTCTACTGATATGTATACACATGCTTACTAATGAATAAAAGGTTTCCTTCCTTCCTTCCTTCCTTCCTTCCTTCCTTCCTTCCTTCCTTTCTTTCTTTCTTTCTTTCTTTCTTTCTTTCTTTCTTTCTTTCTTTCTTTCTTTTTCTAATACCACCACTCAGGTGAAACCAGGATCTTGATATGCACATAAACACACATATGTGATTTCTTTTTTTTCTTTTTTTATCTGATATATTCTTTATTTACATTTCAAATGATTTCCCCCTTCCTGGTTCCCCCCTCCCCGAAAGTCCCATAAGCCTTCTTCCCTCCCCCTGTTCCCCAATCAACCCCTTCCCACTTCCCTGTTCTGGTATTCCCCTACACTGCTGCACTGAGCCTTTCCAGGACCAGGGTCCACTCCTTCCTTCTTCTTGGACATCATTTGATATGTGAATTGTGTCTTGGGTATCCCAAGCTTCTAGGCTAATATCTGTTCATGCACTCACTGATAAATGGTTGTTCCCCCCCCTCCGAATGGTTGTTTTGTCTCTGCCATTTTAACATAACTTTCTCTACTTGCTTGAACAGAAAATTCAATTTCATAACTATTTTTCTTTATTATGGCATGTTTTTCAACACTTTTGTAGCATGTAGCTTAAACAGTTGTTTACTGATATGTGCATATGTTCTGGATGGTTTTATATAAACTGGATACAGGCTAATGTCATATGAGAAGAGGAAGGCTCCATTAAGAAAATGCTTCCATTATATTAGGTTATAAGCGAATCTGTAAGGCATTTTCATAATTAGTGATTCATGGGGTCCAGTCCATTGTGAATGAGGGTGGCCCTTATTTCTAAAAGAAAGCAGGATGCGCAAACCATGTGGAGCAAGCCAGTAACCAGCACCCTTCTATTGCTTCTTCATCCGCTTCTCCCTCTAGGTGTCTATCCTGTTTGCGTTCCTGTCTTGACTTACTCTTTTGATAAACATAAATATGGGACTGTAAGGCAAAGAATTTTTTCTTCCAAAACTTGATTTTTGGTTCATGCAGCAATAGAAAAACTCTAACTAAGATACCATATTTAAAACTTTAAAATCATATTTGTGTGTTCTTGTTCTAAGAGTTAAATAAAAATATAATTTTCATTTAAACAGTACCACATCTGGTACTATTGTTGTTGTTGTTGTTGTTGTTGTTGTTGTTATCATTATTATTATTATTATTATTATTATTATTATTTGGTTTATACATGTGTGGCCCAATAATACTGCTCACTTCCTATGTGGTGGTCACATTAGCTATTAGATACTATGCTACTATTGGATTACAAGTCTAAGTGGGACTTTGTATCCTCCTGTTGTTGAGCCATGCAGAAGGGACAGTGTGACACAGTTCACTCGCCTGGAGCAGAGCTCACAGGTGTGGGCCTCCCGGAATGTTGAAGCTTGCTAGCTACAAGACTTGTTTGTATATTTTACTTTATGTTTTTCACATTTCAAAAGAATATACCCATTTTAAGTTTCTTTTTCCTCTAAACAACAATCATTTAAGCATTAAAAATCAATGAAACAAACAAACACAAAAACTACTTTGAGCCTAATCTTGTCAGGGTTGTTGTTTCAGAAAAAAATACAATTTGTTTTATATTGCTTTAAAATATCTGAATATATTCTCATGGAGAAATCCACAACTTTTAAAAGAATAAGGGAAAAAAGTCACATGATTATGAACAGATCATGTTCTGTGCCATTTATTTACATGATAAATAAAGAACTTATCAAACAGAAATTTAGGTTTTGCAAAAAAAAGTCCAGTTTTGTATTCTTTGAAATATTTCTGTTTCTACCTCAAAGCAATATTCAAATTGTCTATGAAAATAATGCATAAAAATGTATTTGGCCAGGAGCGCTGATTTTCTAACAGATACAAAAACAATAACAGTCTTCTCTGCAATCTTCAAAATAGGATTTTCTTTTCAACTAGCGATGTGTGCCCGTATTTATAAATATTTATATATCTAACTCTTCCACTACTCTAAGAAAAAATGCAAAACAATACTGATAGATGGCATATACAGATGATTTGAAAATATATGCAAATGCAAATTTCAAAATAAAATGACTTAATGTTAAATACACAACAGAGTATACAAATATTTTTTTATAGGCATGACTGGTGTTACTTTGGTTAAGTACTCTCTTTTTCCGTTAGCCCAGCATTTTCTCAAAATGTAGTCCAATTTCACTGTCACTACAATGTGATAGCTTGCCGCATCAGCAATAAGTTACTAATCTCCTGAATGCCTGTCCTATTCACCATAACTGCCACAGCACTACTTGTAAATATCCCTTGGCAGAAAACCAGAGAAGAGAAATCCATGTTTGGGATGTATGGGAAATGACTGGCAAACTTTCCCCCAAAATTATTTAAGAAAATTCAGGTGTTCTCTGGAACTCTTACTGTTCCTGCCCAAAGAGAATGAGCAATTTTTATATTACATGTATCCAGTTTATTATCTATTCTATAATACCTTCATAAATTATAAATATCCTTCATAAATAAATATCCTTCATAAATTTAGGACAACAAATAACAAATGACAAACTGTAATTTCTCAACAACCAACAATATCTTCTTTGTGAGTAGTTATGTTTCATTTAAAAAGTTATCATACTTATCAAATTTATTTTAACAACTACCATAGAAGCAGTATACTGAATTATAACTCCAACTGATACTAAAGGAACTGTATAAAATAAACAAACAAAAAGGCAAAGATATTGATACAGTCATATTAGCATCTTATTAAAATATTCTGAATAAGCAGTAATGGCATAGTAGAAAATAAGCAGATAAAAATAAATATGAAATAAAGAAATAAATAAGAACAGCATTCGAGAATATAAAATGAGAAGCAGTTTTAGAAGACAGATATTTATATTTTGATTATCCAATTCCAAATAGTCAGCTCTGAAAACATATATAAAAGATATATGAGATATATCCTCATAGAGAGTGAGCAGGTTATATTTAAAAAGATACATACAAAAAGAAATAAAAGATATATGAGATATGTCCTCATAGAGAGTGAGCAGGTTATATTTAAAAAGATACATACAAAAAGATATAAAAGATATAAAAGGCAAAAGATATACATATAACAACAATAAGTGAAAAAGGGATAGCATGAATTTGAAATAGAGCCAGGATGGCCATGTGGGATGTTGGAGTGGGGAACAGGAGGGCCTTCCCTTGGGCCCTTTTCCTTCTGTTGCTTTGCATCGTCCAACATCAATGTGATTGTTTATATATTTTATATTTAAAAAAACGAATGACTGAGTGAATGAATGAAAATTTAGCAAATAAGGTAAAGGTTAACAACTGAACTGTAATTTATATCTGTTAGGAGAAGAACGATCCCGATCCATTGCAATGTCACAGGGTATATGAATCACTTTCAGGCCAGTTCTCAGGGTCAGCAATTGACTAAGATACAATGCTCTCTGTCTCTGTCTCTGTCTCTGTCTCTGTCTCTCTGTCTCTGTCTCTGTCTCTGTCTCTGTCTCTGTCTCTCTCTCTCTCTCTCTCTCTCTCTCTCTCTGTCTCTCTCTCTCTCTCTCCCTTCCCCCCTCCCTCCCTCCATCTCTCCCCTTTTTGGGTGGCACTTTATTTTTTTTCTTAATTTCGCCATTTTATTGAATTGTTTTTGAAAAATATTTTACCGTTGGGTGGGTAGAAAAGGGAGGATCTGGAAGGACTTGGGAGAGGGAACATATATGAGCAAACTATATTTAATTTAAAAATTGTGTTAAAATCACTCTGTAGGTGAGTCTGTAATGTATTTAATTAGTAATAAATGTGAGAGGCCCTAGCTCACTGTGGGTAGTACCCGCTCTGGGCTGGTCATCCTGGGTGCTATAAGAAATCAGTCTGAGAGAGTCATAAAGAGCCACACTCCTCCATGACTTTTACATTAACTCCTCCAGGATTCTAAGCAAAACAAACCCTTTCCTTCCCAAGTTTTTATTTTTTTGTGAAGAGATTTCAGCACAGCAACAGAAACCCTAATAATGCACAAAGGAAGAAGATTCAGCATCTTATTTGCTTTTCCTACAAAGCAAATTATTTTCAAAGTTTTATATATATATATATATATATATATATATATATATGTATATGTATATATATGTTTTATTCAAATTGTAAGAAGGGTAAAATTTTCATACTAAATGTTATAACCAAAGAATATATATACATATATATGTATATATATATATATATATATATATATATATATACACACACACACACATATAATAGTATAATGCAGAGAAGTTATAACAAGAAGAACAAAATATTTACTCTTACATTTCTTACAAAACTGAGTGGTTATATTATTTCCTTAAGTGAGTTTGTCATGATGAATCATTCATTTAAATTAAAATAAATAACGATCATAATAATGGTAAAACAATACACTTAAAGTACCAAAAGGATACCTATTAATGGAGATATAGAATTCAATGTTTCTTTCATTGCATTTATTAATACTAGGTCTTCATTCCTTGTTAACTATGTAACTATTTCAGAGTACAAACAATAATAAGGGATAACAAAGATTACTTCATGTGTTGAAGATGATGTTTTAAAACATACTTAAATATAAATTGGAAATAGATTTACCTGAAGACCCAGCTATACCACTCTTGGGAATATATCCAAAAGATGCCCCACCATGCCACAGGGCCACATGTTCCACTATGTTCGTTGCTGACTTATTTGTGATAGCCAGAAACTGGAAACAACACAGATGTCCCACAGCAGAGGAATAGATACAAAAAAATGTGGTTCATTTACACAGTGGAATACTACTCAGCTATTATGAAAGAGGACATCTTGAGTTTTGCAGGCAAATGGATGGAAGTAGAAAAGATAACTCAGACCCAAAGCAAAAAGCATGGTATGTACTCACTAATAAGTGGAAATTAGAAAAATAAAAGATACAATTCACAGAACTCAAAAAGGTCAACAAGCTGAAGTGCCTAAGTGAGAATGCCTCAATCCTACTTGGGAGGGAGAAGAAAGCAATCACAAGTGGGGTGGGAGGGAGGGACCTTGGAGGGAAAGTGGAGGGCAGGACTTGGGGGAGAATGAGGAGAACCTAATCTGGTATTAGGTGAGGGAAAAGGACTGAAGCCCTGAGGTCCAGCAGAAAGAATGGAAACAGGCAACCTCTGGAGGTAGGAAGTTGGGGGCACTCTCTAGGATGTACCAGAGACCTGGGAGGTGAGATACTCTCAGGACTAAAAGGGAGGGACCTTAGATGAAATGATGGACAGTAGGGAGAGGGAACGTATAGAGCCCACCTCCAGCAGGTGGACAGGGCATTAAGTGAGGGAGAGGGGGACCATCCCACAGTCATAACTATGACCCATAAGTGTTCTTGGGATGGAATTAGAGAAGATCCCGAGGAAAGGAAGGTGCAGACACAGGCCTGAAGTTCGATCCAGCTCAAGGGGAGGTCCCAAGGCATGACACTATTGGTTTTTTGGATTTGGTTTATTTCGAGACAGGGTTTCTCTGTATAGCCCTGGCTGTCCTAGAACTCACTCTGTAGACCAGGCTGGCCTCGAACTCAGAAAGCCGCCTGCCTCTGCCTCCCAGAGTGCTGGGATTATAGGCATGTGCCACCACCGCCTGGCTAAGGCCTGACACTATTACTGAGGCTATGGAGCGCTCACAAAAAGAGACCTAGCATAACCACACTCTAGAAGACCCAACAAGCAGTTGAAAGAGTCAGATGTGGATATTTGTATCCAACCAGTGACCAGAACCCTGTTGCTGAATTAGGGAAATGCTGGGGACAGCAAACAATGACAGGGACTGCCTGCAGTAGGCCAGGATGGAGACATGTCAGAAGCCTGCAGCACCTCCTTGTAGAAAAGGATGGTGTCTGGGACCCTGAGAAGCAGGACACACATCCCTCCAGGGGACCCGCCATCTGAAATAAGGGACTGCCTGCAGTAGGCATGAATGAAGACATTCCGTACCGGGAAAAGCTGAAATAATCTGAGAAGGGTTACCCTGTAGGAGGAGCAGCAGTCTCAATTAATCTGGACCCCTGAGATCTGTCAAACACTGGTCCACCAAACAGGCAGCATACACCAGCTGATATGAGGCCTCAACATACATACAGTAGAGGACTGCCAGTCTGGGTTCATTCAGAGATGATGCACCTAACCCTCAGGAGACTGGAGGCCCCAGGGAGTTTAGAGATCAGATGGGGTAGGAGGTGGGGACATCCACATGGAGACAGGAGTGTGGGGAGGAGGTATGTGATGTGGAAGCATCAGAGGGTGGACAGGGGGTGGTGGGGTAGGATAAAATATGGAGTGTAAATAAATATTTTTTTAAAAAATGTAATTAAATATAAACTCTTATTTCTAATGAGAATTATTTTATAACGTGTTTAGACAAAAAGACTTTAGTAGATACATGTTATTCTTTTCCAACAGTAAAATCAAGTCAGTCACTCACGTATATACCACAATAGGGAGAAAGGTAGGTAAACAATGGTGTGTTAAAAACATCAATTAACTAATCCTATGAACTAAGTTTTAATTCCAGATTGATTGTGTGATATTATTTAACTTACCTGCCATACTTTAAAGCTAAGTAAGCAGAAATGGAACATGTCAACTTTATTAAGATCTAGATATAAAGCACACAAATCGGCTACTATGTGATAAAGGAGAAAAAGCCAACTCATAGTAATATTATTAGAGGTTTCAAAACTGAGACTAGTTAGGGCCTATAATATAAACACTGCCTAAACATGGCATTTTGGAATTCAATGAGAAGTAGAAGCAGATTTCATAAAGTTATGATTTTGACTGTGATCTATACTAATCAAATATGTAAATCTTAAGTCATTGAGTTTGTAATAAACGTAGAAAAGAGGAATTACTTGTATATATCAAATTCTGAAATGTTACTACTTTTCCAACAAAAGGAAAATTAATTTGTAAAACAATGGTTTGCAACTGGGGACAATTTTAGATCTGCTATATTCATTGTACAGAAACTTAAATCAAAACTGGCAGTGTATGCTGCCATAAGTGTCTAGAGGACAGAATCTCACAATCCAATGCTCACAATGTAAGTACAAAGTAAGGAAACATGCCTTATGTGTGTTCACTAAGTAAAGGCTTTTAAATGGATTTATTTTGTTATGGAGCTATAAAAATGCATATATAGAAAGTGAATCAACATGTCAGCCACAGATTTAACTCTTTCTTGAAGAGATAACTCCTTCTCTTCCCTCCCTGACTGCTTATCTATAATAGATACAGAACAGTTAACTTATATTTATATTTTATCTTATGCTACAATGCATTATAATATAGTAAGTTAACCATATTTTATTAGAATAAATTATAATATAACTATCATATATCTTTATTAAATATGATGACTAGGTAAATTCTAATTTGCTCTGAAGATACAGAATCACAGAAACCTGGAAAAAGCAATGTAAGGATATAATCTGAGGTATAACAAATTTCTGATTAGCATCCTTGGAAAATACTACAATGCTTTTAGAAATGTAGTCAAGTATTATGGGTTAATAAATCCTTCGCTACCCTGGCTGCCTGGAAGTCAGTCTTCCACTAGCAGCCTTCAGATGAAGATGTAGAACTCTCAGCTCCTCCTGCACCATGTCTGCCTGGATGCTGCCATGTTTCTGCCTTGATGACAATGGACTGAACCTCTGAGCCTGTAAGCCAGCCCCAATTAAATGTTGTCTTTTATAAAACTTGCATTGGTCTTTTCATTTGTCCCATAATTCCTCTCCCCCCCAAGGGGAAAGCCTTTGGAATGTAAACATAGAATATAGAAATTAAAAATTAAATAAAAAAAACTTGCATTGGTCATGGTGTCTGTTCACAACAGTGAAACCCCAACTAAGACACAAACAAACAAATAAACTAACAAACACACTAACAACATTAGAAGACAAAGAACATCAAAAGATGACATTGAGTTTTCTGTTAGCCATAAACCCAAGCACATGCTGCTTCCACCCAGGAGATTTCACATGCATCAGTGTGTTCATACATTTTCTTTTTCTCATTTGATACAGAGACATTGCATTCCTTTGTGAGACATAATCAAACCACATGGAAGTCCCTAGTCCTAGCTGGTCTGATAAACAGCACTGAATAGAATGATAATATTGATAAGGGAGAAACCAACAGAGAACTTGGCTATTAAATTTGAAATATTCATAATACAAAAGTGTTTAGGATAAAAACTTAAACTTCATAAAGTTGACTATAATTATTAAATTTATTTTTTATTAAACAGTCAAAAATTTTGAGAGAAAATTTCAAAGACTTTCATTGGCAAATATTTTCCAGTCATAACATTAGAAATTTATAGAATTCTGTCCAGTCCCCCATTACGTAAATAAACAGAAACACAAAATCTGTAAAATTATACATGGCTTTTACAATGGTTCATCTCTGCCCTGAGGCAAGCATTGGAACATAACACAGAAGGTTCTCATAAAAAAACAAACAAAATATATTTTGTTTATTTATTAGTTATTTTTATGCCATTCATCAAAATTAGTTATTCCCACTAAAGTTTCATATATACTGAAAAGTCTTTAATTCTCTCATGTTCTGTCTTTCTGTGTGTGTGTGTGTGTGTGTGTGTTTGGGGGGATGTTGCTGGTTCCAGTGCTATAAAGTAAGAACTCTTTTTCAAAATAATTATAATAAAATAAATTATTGAAGTTCCAAGAAAATAAAAATAAATCCTTCACTAATCAAATCTTCTTTAAATTCAACCCTTGTTACATAAGTTATAGAACTATTTTTGTTAGAATTGTACAAGATATGAAAAATAAGATAACACTAAGTGACATTTTACACAACTTTGAACAAAAGTTTGTTTTTATTCAAATTGTAAAAAGGGTAAAATTTTCACACTAAATGGTATAAGCAAAGATTGATTTCTTAAAGCTACCTTTCCTTTCCTTGCAAATAAGAAAACAAGCAGTGTTAGTAACAAATGAAATACTTATTATTCTTCAAAAAAATCAACAAAAAAAAATGGATGATGAGCAGGCACAATATTTGTTTGGATTAAATTTAGCTAAATAATAGACTGAAATTAGTACACAATGCTCAAAAACAAAACTGCTGTCAAAACAGAATACAAAAGCTAAAAAAAAACCTCATGAATAAAACTATCAGTGTTCAGCAGAAGCATCACAAATATGTATTCCTCTATGATGAAAAATAAGTAAGAAATGTTTTAAGATTTTTTCTATCAATTCTAATGTTTTGCTTTCTTTAAAAAATTAAAAAAAACAAATGTGGAGAATACTAGTTGGTATTTCAAAAAATTGTTCTAAAATTCTACAATACTGACGCCTTTATAGCCTTAATTGATATACCGGTAGTCCTCTGAAGCTATCAACTCTCATAAAGTTCACAAACACATGCAGACTCACAAACCTGAATAAAATATTATGGTCAATAGCCATGTAAATAGATCAATAATTACAAAGATGGATTGAAGAGACAAAAACGAGCTCTACCATTACACATGCATGAACTTCCTGACTATAAGAATAATTATACACTACAACTGGTTAATTGAGGGAAGTTGAACAATCTTTTTCTTGCAGAATCGATAGATACCCATTTATTTTTGATGACTTAGGTGTAGCACTGCCTAGAATTCAGGGAATGGATTAAATGACCTTTGCTTCTATCTAATCATTTTGTCAGTATTCAGGAATGAGTTGTATAGATCATGCAATCTATTTTGAGATGTAAAAATCACATTTAAAAAAACAATCATGTGGAAAGGTGTAGGTTTTATGTCATGCATGAACTGAAGTGTTAGATTTTCAACTGTGTTTCAGAACTATAAGGCAGCCAGAATACAAGTGAGTGATAAGTAGGAGGTGAACAGAAATATTCTTGTAAATGGGTTTTCAGTTATGAAGTATTGTAGAGCTACATTTTACCTGAGGCATTATTGGCACATATTTTAGCTTTCTCTACATAAAGAATGTTTTTTTAAATGAAAAGAGCGGAAATGAGAAAATGAGAGAATGGTAGAAAAAAAAAGAAGTAGGTGATGAGACAGCAACAGATGAAAAGACAGAATGTTCCATCCTCTGCAATTGTTTCTTAAGTGAAGAGAGGTAGAGGGCAGAATATCATAAATAAGCACAACTTTTGCTTTAAAAGTACAAGACCTATAAAACAACCAGTACTAGACACAACCACAATTGTAGATATTTAAAAAAAATGGTCAGCCGGGCATGGTGGCACATGCCTATAATCCCAGCACTGAGTTTGAGGCCAGCCTGGTCTACAGAGTGAGTTCCAGGACAGCCAGGGCTACACAGAGAAAGCCTGTCTCGAAAAACCAAAAAAGAAAAAAAAGTCTATGTCATAGGGGGACAGTAGATGATGCTAATGTACTGGTAATAGTGACAAGAAGAGATTTTTGAAAGTTTTCATTGTAATCATATGACATATGCTTAAAAATATGTATATATGTAACACATTTATATGGTATTTGAAAAAGTACATTGGAATTTTCTGTTTATTAATAGAAAACACTTGAGATAGAGATTGATAGATATAGATAGAAACAGATAGATAGATAGATAGATAGATAGATAGATAGATACATAGACAGATAATAGCTACATTAGTTGAATGTTGCTCATATTCACTAGTTTGACATTTAAGGTAGACCACCAGTCATTAGATTGTGATCTCTGTTTGTATAATAGGACCCCAAACAATTCACTGCTATCCTATATTAATTCAGAAATGTGTCTGAATTATAAAAGATATTGTCCTTCATTGTCCTCAAATATTTGCCCACCATTCACTTCAAATAAACACTTATTCAATTCTGGTAATACTTTAAAGTCTAGTGTAAGGTGAATTTGTTCCATAAACACTACCATAAACACAGTACACCAGGAAGCATATCTATCAGGTTCTCTCCTCATTGGTTGTTCCTTGGGCTTCTTTCTTCATGTGGGAATAAATTCTCAGAATAAAATCAAATGCATTTCATTAAAAAATGAAACCAATTGTATTGAAATAGTTGTCAGCATATTTATCAAAGCAAGTAGTGTATGACAATAGATGCAATATCTAGTGGCAGGTCTAATAAATACTTTAATTCTGAAATAATAATGAGTATAGACAAGGTTTCTTGCTATCTGCCACAACTGGAATGAAAAAAGAAAATATTTATGACTTCTATTACTGCTATTTGCAAATACTGGTGTTACTACTTTGATCTGTTCTCTGTATATTTATTAAACAATGTGCAATATGTTAATTAGAACTACATTCAAAGAAAGTTGCACTATTTTACACTACCATGTTCAGAACCTGCTGAGTCCTTTCCAATTTTACTGAATTAACATATCTTTGAAAATTTCCTGTACTATATGCTATCCTTCTATGTAAATCTTACCTGATACATGCCTAACAAATTTAATTTCTCTACCAGTATTTCTCCAGCATTTAAGAATTATTTGTAAGCACTATTTATCTCAAATAACATATACCTTAATACTTTAAATATTTCTCCTAAAGTTTAACAATCTTGAAACTGATGCTTTTATTTCTTTTTCAGTGTTTTATATCTGGGTTTAACAATCAATAAATTTTTCAACAACATACAGGCTAAATACTAGTTGTCTAAATAAAAGTAGGGTTTTTTTGACTAAATAAATGTTTTTTAAAGTAGGTCATTTATCCTTTCGAATATGCACTGTCTTCTAGTTGTCTAATGAGGAATAGTTTATTGACCTACTGTAGGAGACATAATCCCAGTGTTAATTCACATTCCTGGGAACCGATATGACCTTAATTGGTTTTTGTTCTTGTTGTTTTTAGTTGCCATGAGGAGACAACCAAAGCACATGAGCAACAAACTGTGATTATGCATAGGTGGAGTTTAGCACTGTAATCAAACAGAACTTACAACAAAGTTAATCTAATGATACATATTTAATGCTGTGCATTATCGATGTGCTACATGGTAATTAGACATAAATGGTAAACACTTCATGTGAATGGCAAATTGATGTTACTTTCACATCATTGAAGCAAACATATCTAGTTTGGGAGTCCTAGGGATATCTTTTTGGCACAAGAAAAGCAAACATTTGGGGGAACAGCAAGGCTATAATTATTTCACCTGAGGACCACCTTCCTGTCATAATATGACTCATCCAGATAAAACTAATATTAACCTTAAAAACTCAGATGTCTTATCCAATAATACATTTTAAATAAGAGAGAATCAATTTGGATTGACCAGGATAGAAAATGAGACAAAAAGATTCTCTATTGGACAATGAACAATCTGCTTTTCAAAAAAATTCTTATCAAATACAAAGCAAGAAAACACAGAAGGCTCAGACTAGAGAGCTGGGTCAAGGGAAGAGAAAGTGTGCTCTCAGAGAGGATCTGAGTTCAGCAACCTTATACACTTAGGCTAGTTTGTAATTGTGTGGAATCCCATCTCCTGGGGGGGGGGGAAACTGATGCCTCTGTCCTCCAGAGACACCTGCACTTACCTGAACTATGATTTTGCACAATAACTGAAATGAACAAGGCACACTAATTGAGACTAGCTGCCCCTCTTTGGTTGGATCATGACATTCTGTTTTAAAATATGTCAGGGCAAGATAGGTAAACTTGTGATACTTTAATAATAAAAGCTTTTAAATCTTCTCTATATAATAAAATTGCAGTAAGATAGGATCATAATTTTAAGTCAATCAATGTAATCACGCTTCTCTTTATTAGAACTTTATAGTTTTCCTTGATGTACCTTGGCAAATGAAAAATTGCTACAAATATGAAGCATCAAGTTGCTGAATGTCAATGCCAGCATAACTTATCTTATTTTAAAATCAGGTTTAAGTGCCAGTTGAACCAACACCATTTGTTGAAAAGGCTACCCTTTTTCCACTGGATGGTTTTAGCTCTTTTGTCATAGATCAAGTGATCATAGGTGTGTGGGTTCATTTCTGGATCTTCAATCCTATTCCATTGATCCACCTCCCTGTCACTGTACCAATACCAAGAAGTTTTTAAAACTATTGCTCTGTAGTATTGCTTGAGGTGTGGGATACTGATTCCCCCAGAAGTTCTTTTATTGTTGATAATAGTTTTAGCTATCATGGGTTTTTTGTTATTCCAGATGAATTTGAGAATTGCTCTTTCTAACTCTATGAAAAACTGAGTTGGGAATTTGATGGGGATTGCATTGAATCTGTATATTGCTTTTGGCAAGATGGCCATTTTTACTATATTAATCCTGCCAATCCACGAGCATGGGAGATCTTTCCATCTTCTGAGGCCTTCTTTGATTTGTTTCTTCAGAGACATTAAGTTCTTTCAATACACATCTATCACTTGCTTGGTTAGAGTCACTCCAAGATACTTTATATTGTTTGTGGCTATTGTGAAAGGTGTCATTTCCCTAATTTCTTTCTCAGCCTGCTTATCCTTTGAGTATAGGAAGGCTACTGATTTGCTGGAGTTGATTTTATAACCAGCCACTTTGCTGAAGTTGTTTATCAGCTGTAGGAGTTCTCTGGTGGAGTTTTTTGGGACACTTAAGTATACTATCATATCATCTGTGAAGAGTGATATTTTGACTTCTTCCTTTCCAATTTGTACGCCTTTGACCTCTTTGTGTTATCTAAGTTCTCTGGCTAGTACTTCCAGTATTATATTGAACAGGTAGGGAGAGTATGCAGCCTTGTCTAGTCCCTGCTTTTAGTGAGATTGCTTCAAGTTTCTCTCCATTTAGTTTGATGTTGGCTACTGGTTTGCTGTATATTGCTTTTACTATGTTTAGGTATGGGCCTTGAATTCCTGTTCTTTCCAAGACTTTTATCATGAAAGGATGCTGAATTTTGTCAAATGCTTTTTCAGCATCTAATGAAATGACCATGTTTTTTTTTTTTTGAGTTTGTTTACAAAGTGGATTACATTGTTAGATTTCAGTATATTGTACCATCCAGAGCTCCCAGGGACTAAACCACCAACCAAAGAGTACACATGGAGTGACCCATGGCTCCAGACACATATGCTGCAGAGGATGGCTTTGTAGGACATCAATGGGAGGAGAGGCCCTCGATCCTGGGAAGGCTTGATGCCCAGTGTAAACAAGGAAATACAAGGGCAGGGAGGTGGGTGTGGGTGGGTAGGTGAGTAGGTGAGTGAACACCCTCATAGAAGCAGGGGGAAGGAGCATAGGATAGGGGGCTTCTGGGGGGAAATCTGGAAAACGGGATAATATTTGAAATGTAAATAAATAAAATACCCAATAAAATAAAATAGTTTATATGGAGGTTCAGTAAATTTCCTAGTTTGAGGTGGTCTATATTACAGTCAAATAGTACTATTTAAAAATTTTACATCATATATTGCTTTGTATTCTGAGAAAGTGTGGAACAGAAAACCAAATTGAAATCCTGCTTAAAAGCTTGGCACTCCCAGAATTTTCCCACATGCTATGTGAAGGTTGACTTTGACCTGCCTCATCTCTTCCTGTGCTTTAGTTCACTTTACAAGCTTTATCTTTTTCTTTTAAATATCTGTGTGGTATCTGTTCATTTTCTTTCTCTGTCTCACCAATTTTTTACCTTCTTATTTTTATACTTGTTACAGTATTATTATTATTATTATTATTATTATTATCATTAGTGAACATGCATGAGCATGTGCCAGGACGAGTGTTATCAGCTCCTCATTTCAAGCCAAGGAACAATGGACATGCTTGTTGTCCACAAGAATTTAAAAACAATAAATCAAACCTTGCTAATGTTTACTTTTTCCCACAAGAGGACTTTTGAAAATGTAATATACTAATACATGTAGGTGTACCATGATACTAAAAAGTCACCATATACCAATAAAGCCTTAGTCCTATTGGAAATAGGCATGTCCACATTGAAAGCATATATGAGGCAAACTATTATACCTCCATTAAACTTGACAAATCATCCATAGAAATATGACGCTCAAATCATCAATACTACTTTTCATAATATCAAGAGAGAAACTTCTAAAATGTCTATCAACATAATTTTAAAACTATAGATATCTACTCCTGAGTATACACCCAAAAGATGCTCCAACATGTAATAAGGACACATGCTCCACTATGTTCATAGCAGCCAGAAGCTGGAAAAACCCAGATGTCCCTCAACAGAGGAATGGATACAGAAAATGTGGTACATTTACACAATGAAGTACTACTCAGCTATTAAAAACAATGAATTCGTGAAATTCCTAGACAAATGGATGGAGCTAGAAAATATCATCTTGAGGGAGCTAGAAAATATCATCTTGAGGGAGGTGCCCCAGTCACAAAAGAACACACATGGTATGCATTCACTGATAAGTGGATATTAGTCCAAAAGCCCAGAATACCCAAGATACAATTCACAGACAACATGAAACTCAAGAAGGAAAACCAAAGTGTGGGTATTTCAGTCCTTCTTAGAAAGGGGAACAAAATACTCAAATGAGGAAATAAGGAAACAAAGTGTAGAGCAGAGACTACCCCAACTGGGAATCCATCCCATATACAATTAACAAACCCAGACACTATTGTGGATGCCCACAAGTGATTGCTGACAGGAGCCTGATATAGCTGTGGCCTGTGAGGCTCTGCCAGAACCTGACAAATATAGAGGCAGATGCTGGCAGCAAACCTTTATACTGAGCACAGGGTCCCCAATTGGGGGAGTTAGAGAAAGGACTGAAAGAGCTGAAGGATTTTGTAACCCCATAGGAAGAACAACAATATCAACCAATCAGAGCTCACAGGGTCTAAAACACCAACCAAGGCATACACATGGAGGAACCCATAGCTCCAGCTGCATATGTAGCAGGGGATGGCATGTAGGACATCAATGGGAGGAGAGACCATTGGTCCTGAGAAGGCTTGGTGCACCAGTATAGGGGAAAGAAAGGTATGTGGGTCGAGGCACACCCTCATTGAAGCTGGACGTCAGGGCATGGGATAGGTGGTTTCTGGGGGGAAATCAGGAAAGGGGATAACATTTGAAATGTAAATGTAAATAAATAAAATATCCAATAAAACAAAACGTAAAGATTTCCAATGTACCTGAATTAGGGCCTCACTGAGCAATTCTTCGTTAACCTCCAAAATAATGTTCTTTATTTCCTCGTAAGGCATGCGGTAGGATCCAAGGAAGATAGCTAAAATAAAATTGGAAATCAGAATAGTATCAAAATTTAAGATTCCATATATATATATATATATATATATATATATATATATATATGTGTGTGTGTGTGTGTGTGTGTGTGTATGATATATAATATATATAATTAACATATATAACTACTACTTTATAGACTCAAAATATGGTATTTTGTTAGTAATATATTAATTTACAGAATTATAAGCTGCTTCTACTTGATGGAGTGCTCTATCCATATTGGCAAAATAATCTACTATACCACAGGTTATAGAATTTCCAACTCAAGTGTCCATATGTACAAAATAAAATTCCTATTTAGATCTCTCATAACTCAATGCATTATCACTTTATATTAAGCTAATATATATTGGCCAAACAATTTTTTCCTTTTTATAATCTAGATTTTAATGTCAAAAATTTCAGATATATCCAAAGTAGTATTTCTCAGAATGATAATAAAGTAAAGCTCACTCTATTTTTCAAACTTAATCTAAAAATATTCAATAGAAAGTTGGAGAAATTAGTGAGTCTTACACTTTTATTTATAATAGCACCATGAAACTGTAGGTCATCTTAGTCTGACTCCAACATCTCATCAACCATTACATCTGAGAAATTCACATTACCTACTCCTTCATCATCTGTTGACTCTTACAGTTTAGATATGATATGCTCCCCAAAAACCTCCCAAACTGCCTGCTTGCTTTCCAATGGAAATTTTAGGCATGGAGCTTTAGAAAAGTGATTGGTTCCACAAATATGAGAAATGTGTTGATGACCTCAAGATTAATAAACTATTGGTACTTTGAATACATTGTTAAATATACTATTAGAAGATGAGGCAGAAGTCAAAGAATTCAATCACCAGGAGCATGATATGAGAGTTCTATCTTGCCCCCAAACTCCTTCTCTCTAGATCTCAGCTTTTTCACAATTATGAAGTGAGCCGTTTCAACCTACAATGAACTAAAGTATATCTTTTCTCTTTTTAGTTAGCCCACTCTAGTATTTTTTCCCAATGGCAAAAAATTTACTGACACAATAGCTTTAGGAGTTATGAGATGGGCTGTGAAAATATGACATTGCTAAATTTAAAACAGCTTCTTTTGGTCTTAACAATGACCCCAAACAAAGTTTAATATACCAAGGAGAAGCTAGCATGTACTTTTTAAAAATAAATAATTTTATATCATCACAAGAATAGAAATATATACAGGTATAATGAGATATTCTGAGAGGAAAAAAAAACCTATATTCATGTAACTTTTCTTTCAGGAATATTATTAAAATTGCATTGTTTGGTTATTGTTATAGTCTTGTTCTAATTTATAGCATAAACTTTATCTTGGTCTCTTTCTATTTGCCTCTCTGCTCTCTCTCTCTCTGTCTCTGCATTTGTGTGCTTTGTGTGTCTGTGTGTATAACAGTATATATATATATATGCATATATATGTTATATATGTTTATATATATATATAAAACTTGGGTGGAATACTACCTATGGTTTTAGTTATGCACTGCCACTTTTGGAATGGATCTCCCACAAATATAGCAGGAGACAACTAAACGTTCCAAGGAAAGAGCTAAAGTCTGGATTCATCAATGTACCCGGCATTCCTGCTGATATTCAGGTGGTGAATATGTTGAATCATTTCCTTGTCAACCTTTACTTCATTGGATAGATTTTATGTCATATTAGAAAAAAATTCAACTATTACCTATAAAACATTACAATTACACAGACACTATTTTTAAATAATACTTTTAAATAAATACCATTCTTCATTAAACTCACTTTTTATAAGAGTATAGATATGCTCTGAGAGGTAAAACTTGAAAAAAATCTATCAATGAATTTTTATGAAAAGCTCTTCCTGATTGAACTGGTAGCAAAAGTAAAATTAGTATTGAACATTTAAACACAGGGACTAAATTCGAATTCTAATACTAAACTAAGTCTCATGGTCATATATTAACTAGATAATATGATCACATTTTGTAGTAAAAAAAATACTGAAATAAACTTTGTGGGAGAAAACTATCATTGCAGTATTGTACAAATTTTGATAGCTATTAGTAGAGTGGTTACATTTGTTATAGTTTGCCTGATAGCAGAATGGTCAGTTTACATTAATCTCATTCTTATATATCTTCCATGGTATTCTGTGTGCAATTAGAAATGTAGGACGTATTAAAGTTCCTCACACAAGAGTGTTTTAGTATCATCAGTATCTAAGCACCCTTCTGTAGTGATAAAAAATATTCTAAATCCAAATTAGAAGAGAAAGTATGTCAAAGTAAAACTTAGAGGCTTGTTCAAATGACCATCAATTTAACTATCCAGCTACATTACCAATACCACATTTAATGGCTCAGTGCTTAGTTAAAGGCTTCAAGGATCAGCAACCAGTTTTAAAGTGTAGTGCCTAACTATTTAACTAGATCACATTACAATTATTTTAAACAAAAGTATAGCAATTAAAGGAATCATCCTGACTGATAAGGAAATACTTGCAAAATATGAATCCCAGACCTACTCAGTAAAATAATAATTGAAAAACCTAACAGCACATTTTCAATACTATCTATGTTTCGTTATGTTCACTATGGAAGTTTTATTAACAATGCATTCCAAAGTTCTACAAATCATATGTTCTAGCAGGTTAAATGATGTTCAATTATTATTTTCTTCAATTTGGTGAAGTGGCATAAGGAAACCTGGATTATATTTATATAGGACCTTATTTCTAGCAGTTGGTCTGGTCAAAGTTATAAGGTTGTTTACATTAAGTTAGTCATCACCACCATGCCTATGTAGAATAAATTACATACACAGATTCTGGGCTGTTTTGGTATCCAAAATTCTCAACTCCTTCACTTTCTTCTTTGGAGGCCCACTTCTATTTTCTTCTGCAGCCTCTGCATTCCTTTGACCTGAAAGAAAAATGTTGATTCATAAACAATAATGGTTCTAATCCAAGTACATGAAATAACATTAGTAAGGCATGTTAACAACATTAATAAAGGTGATTCCGAAATCAATAAATGTATTTATTTCATTAGCTCAGGGAAGAGGATAAACATAAAAATATAGACCTGTTTAGAGGTTTCCCTACAAATTAAATATCAGCACTTAAGCAGAAAAGATAAGCCAAATAGAACTAAAAAATCAATTGCTGCTTTTTAACTAATGTGTAACATAAATTACTCCTTTACAGGTAACTGGATCAGCACTGGAATAAAACATAAAAGTAAAATCTCACTAATTTGGACTAATTGAGGGAAAAGGAAGACATGTTTTTTTTTCTCCTAAAACATGCTAATATTTAGACGTTTATTATTTTCAGTGAAACTACTATAGCTGTTAAATGGATTGTAACAGTAAAACTCCCCATTGAATCTTGTTTGAAGAATTGGTTTAAAGCAATTAGAAGTTGTACAAGAGTACCACCCATTTGCATATACATAAATATGTATCCTCGAAGATGGAGGCTTGCTGATGACACTGTAATTATATATTGTTTATCCAAATGGTTGAAAGGATTAAAGCAACAAGGTGTGCAGCATCAAGGAGCAGAAGTGTTTTCCCCTAATTCACACTTGAAAGACACTAGTGTAAAACCTTTGGCTGTCTGCTTAGAAAATGAAACATGAAGTGAAGTCTTCAAGTACCATCTGCACAGAAATGCTCTAGCAATTGTGCTCAAATATTGTTGGTTTACTTCTTCCATGATAAATACAAAGTTGTTGGCAACAGGACCACTAAATTATGTTACACAAAGTAGACTTTCTTTTTTTTTATTTTCTATATTCTTTGTTTATATTCCAAATTAGACTTTCTTTTTTAATCAAGTTGTATTCTTGCACTCAAACTCATACTGCTAAATTTCATCACTGATGCATACAACGGATTATCATGTTTTTTTCTCTTATCATTGGCAGAAAACAAAGTTTAATTAGAGGTGATAATGATTTATTATTTTTTAAATTGATTTAATATTGGCTAAAAACCTCACACATGATTTTTTTAAAGAATAATGAAAGGGAAGCACTCATAATATATCTTTGCCAAGGAAAAATATCAGCATCTGTGAATCTTCTGCAGTATGCTAAAGCAGGCATGAAAATGTTGCAAATCCATAGGCTCCATCATTAATGTTGTAAGTTGTAAGCTATACAAATTCTGTTATTGTAACAGAGAAGTAATATATAAAATAACTACAGAACAAGTTTTAAATATTATAAGGCATAGTAGAATAATCAGTGTAATAATAGAAAGTCTAATGAGTCTAGATAATAATTCCCTTGAAAATTATAATTTTGTGACAGGTGTCATGTTCTTTGCAATGTTGCCAAAACACAATCATTGGAATTGGTGAAAGAAAAATGACTTTTAGTATATTTCTTTAAAACCTCCATAAATTTTCCTCAAAGAACCTTCTGAATGTACAGTGTCTTTCTTATGAGAGTCAACATTTCAATTTATTCTAATTTTAAGCTGTCCTCAGTTTAAGACAACTGCATAAAGAAATGACAGCTCAATTGCTATTTCTGATGTCAATAAAGAGAATTTGAATTACATCAAAATTACATCTGAAAGCACATTCAGAAAATTTAATACAATCAAAGAAGTAGTCAAGAGAATGTTCTTCACTTCAATAGTCCTAAACTCTAACACAGGAAACTAATGAAATAGGAACATACAGGATGAAATGTTGTCAGATGAAGATTATATGAATATTATCTTATTTTTAAAGTAATAAGCTCCTGCCTAACACAGTTGTACCTAATGCTCATCAGCAACTTTATATTTGGCTATTATTTTTCATTAAATTCTAGTCTGAGCCTTTTGTTTTTTGAATGAACAAAATGCTTGAAATTAAATTAGATATCTTAAGTATCTATAGCTCAAGGCTTCCTTAGGAACTGTAGGCTATTTTACTTGTATTACATTATGTAACTCATCTAAAAATCTCAGATTTAAAAAAGCAATAAGCATTTCATCAGTGTACACCACTTTTTTGAGAATAAAAGTAGTATAGCAAGTTTAAATTAGTTACCAAAGTAGACAAGTTTTCAAAAATAATGGCTAATAGTGTCTTTGGTCCCTTCTAAAAAATAAAGCAAGAGACTGAAGAGCTATTTTATGTTTTAATACAAAATTTTTTTCACCCTTTTTTTCCAGGTCCTAGCACTGTTCCACAGGTGGCATCTGCTCATTCGAGGTCATAGCTCTGTGGCTTTGCTATATTAACCTTCGTAGTTTTCTACTCTTTCAACATAGAAAAAAAAAAAAACAGAATAAAACGTATAAAAGCTTGTTTGTTTTGACAGTTTATAAACTGGTGGCCTTGGAAATCCTGAAGAACAAATGTAGGAACCACAAACAATAGTAAAGATGATAATCTTTCAAATGTAGGTAAAGTTTATTCAGTTTGGCAAGTAACAAAGTACTCAAATTGTGCTCAACTGTCTTTGTATAGAGCAGCATATTTGTTTATGAAACCTTGAAAGAGAATGCTGATGCAATGTAAAGAAAGATATTACATTCCTGTTTGCTTTTCCATGCTACATGGAAAGCTGCACAGTTTCCCCTTTCCCTGCTGCCTGCAATAAGGCCTCCTACCGAAAAGTAGATTTTATCCTGACACCTGCATAGTATCTAAAGCCATAGGAATGGCATTATCAGGAGTGTTCCTGAAGTTCAGTGCACATTAACAAGACTAATGGTCCTAATGGTGGGAATCACACACACACACATACTTCGTAATGATTTCCTAATTAAGGAACAAATCTTACTAGTTGTAGTTTATACAAGACCCCCCCCCCCCAATCAGGAAGCACATGTTACTGCAAATTAACATCTGCATAACTAATATACTTGTACACCTGTTCATTAAGCCAATTACTGAACACTGTTAAATGTCACCAGAACAGTATGTTTAACAATGTGCATAGCTGATGGTGTATATTTTCAAATAAGCCTCAATATCTTGGCAGATAATGTATATTTTAGGAAGGACAAACAACTATGTCTATAGTGTTAGGGATAATTTTTGTTTCAGCTGGTAATTTCAAACCCCAAACTAAAGCATGGTTCTTACTTCAAAGTAGAACTTGACAAATGAGGTCGAAGTTTTTCCCATTAACTTTTAACCTATGCAAAGTACATTATTCAAGTTCAAGTCTGTCCCTTTACCCAAATGTTTTCCCTAGCTTTCTATGAACCAATGGACATTTTCCTGGCTGTTGCATTCTATTCAAAATACCCTGCTTGGCTAAACTGCATAATTCAAGTCAAAAGCCAAAGATTCAAGTAATAAACCCCAAGAACAAAATGTGTAAAACGAGATGATTCTTAGGAAAAGTATAAATGTGAAAAAATATAATGCTAAATTCCAGTACTTCTAGATTATGAAGACATTTCTTGCAGAGATTATTGTTTAGAAGGTGAGAGAGCAGGGGGAGGGAAAAGGACATGTGGGACCTTTGGGGGTGGGGAACCAGAAAAAGGGAAATGAATTGTAAAAATAGAATATATCCAATAAAAAATGCAAAAAAAAAACAAAGAAAGAAAAGAAAACCATCATACGCAAGGCACTTTGATTTTTTTGTGATCAATTTTAGACTATTGCAATTCTTATACTCAATTTAGCTTAGTGTTGAATGCAGTTAACTTGATTGAGCAAGATTTAATAGCACACATATAACTACAACTATGTATAACACTAAAATATCGCCCTCCAATTAATCACGATATTTATTTTTATTAGCCAAATAGAGATGTGACAGCATTCAGCAGACCACGTAGCTTTAAACAACACACATTAACTTCTTCACAATTCTGGAAGAAGTTAAATATCAAGGTGTTACCAAAGTTTCATTATTAGGCTTCTTATCTAAGAAGTCACCATCTTCCTGTGTCCTTATTTTGCTTTTCCTAAGTGTATGTATGGTCAAAGGCAGCGAGTAAGCCCTACCACAGAAGCACACTATTAGAGCTTGATCAGACCTTATGGATTATTTAAATTGATTACCAATTAGCATCACACTTAATGGGAAATTCAATTAGTGAATATTGGAATAATCCAAATATACAGTAAATAATAATACTAGCATTTTAGATTTTTGGAAAACAAAGTCTCCAGACACAAATTTGTAAAAGGCAAGAAAGAATAGTTAAATGGCTTATAATTTAAATGTTTTAATGGAATTCTTCCTCATGTCCAAAGTACACTGTTGTGTATTGTTGAACACTAAAAATCAAATGACCCCATAGGAAGACCAGCAGTCTCAACTAACCCGGTCTCCTGAGATCTCTCAGACATTGAGCCACCAACCAAGCAGCATACAGGAGCTGGTATGAGGTCCCCTACACATATACACCCTGGTCTGACCTCAGTGGAAGAAGGTGCATGTAACCTTCCAGGCCCTAGGGAGTGGGGAGGTCTGGTGAGGGGGTGGAGTGGGGATGGGGACATCCTAGTGGAGATGGGGAGAGGAGGAATGGGATGAGGATTTGTGGGTGGGCAGACCAAAAGGTGGGAAATGACTGAACTGATAAAAAATTAATATAATAATAAAAATATGTAAAAAAATTAAACTTTTCTTTCCGTGATATCCTCGATATCATAAAATGGGTTTCTGAATTAGTATTTCAGCAGGGGGCACTCTGTATTCTATTTTGTTTCCCCGTCCTGTCAATTTAATCTATTTCATTCCTGCCTAATCAAGAGTGACAAAGCTATGTTGATGTTTCTGTTAGTATATAAACAATTTTAATAAGAAGATTGGTCACAATATCAGGGGTCAAAAGGCTCACAAAAATCTCAACATTAAATAGAAGGAGAGTGTTGAGTGTCACAACATACTAATAAAAGTAAAATGTACAGTGATTACCAAGACAAAGAATGCCTTCAGACTAGCTGACCATCTCTACCACTACTCTCTAATTTCACCATCAAAGGCTTCTCACCTTTGAAAACTCTAGGCTAAGCAAAAGGCATCAGTACTGTGGAGATCTCTATACTAAAGAGAAAGCGTTAGTAACTTTGGAGGTAAAAATTTGTTTAGTGTGTTATTATCATATAGGATCAATGATTTTTATGTGGCTTATGAGAAATAAAGGGAATACACATGTAAAAGCTTCACAATACATAAAACAGAGAACAATGTTTGCAGCAACAGTGAGTAAACATTTTTTTCACCTTTGAAGGTCATAGAAGTTTTGTTACAAATGCTCAACTCAGCCACTTCAGTGTGAAGCAGCCACATAAAAGAAGAAAAGGAATGAATATAGAAACAGTAAAATAAACTATCTTGTTTGCAAAACCACATGCCCAGACAGATTTGTCCTGACCTATGGCTTACCACTTCCTTTCTTTTCCTTTCCTTTCCTTTCCTTTCCTTTCCTTTCCTTTCCTTTCCTTTCCTTTCCTTTCCTTTCCTTTCCTTTCCTTAAAACTTCAATTTGTTATTTATTCTTTTGAAAATGTTAGTGAAAAAAGAAAATGTTAATAAATGTTCAACACTTTCCTTATAAATCAATGTTTAGAAGTGTCCTATAATAATTTATTATTAATAAACCTGGTTCTCCAAAAGCATTCATATAACACATCATTTATAGTAATCATGATTTTTTTCACATAACTCAGTTTTATTTCATCTATACAATACTTATGTTTAACAATGCAATTGAAACACAAGGGAAAGTAGATTATACAAAGTAAAAATCAATTATCATTAGACTTCACAGCTTTCAGATGAGAGCCTTTGAAAACCCAGACTCAAAGCCACCCTCTCTCCAACGCTGGTACATTTATCCTTACTTCATTTTTAGAAATCTAAATCGTTATTATATAAATGTGACATCATTTTCTTCTTAGACAAATGGATAGAACTAGAAAATATCCTGAGTGAGGTAATCCAATCACAAAAGAACGCACATGGTAGTCACTCTCTGTGGATATTAACCCGGAAGCTCAGAATACCCAAGATACAATTCACAGACCAAATGAAGCTCAAGAAGAAGGAAGACCAAAGTCTGGATACTTTGGTCCTTCTTAGAAGGAGGATCAAAATACCCATTGGAGGGGAGACAGAGACAAGGTGTGGAGCAGAGACTGAGGGAAAGACCATCCAGAGACTGCCCCACCTGGGGATCCAGCCTATATACAGTAACCAAACCCAGACACTATTTTGGATGCCAAGAAGTGCTTGTTGACAGGAGCCTGATATAGCTAGCTATCTCCTGAGAGGCTCTGCTAGTGCATAACAAATATAGAGTTGGATGCCCTCAGCCAACCCTTGTACTGAGAACAGGGTCCCCAATGGAAGAGCTAGACAAAGGACCCAAGGAGATGAATGGGTTTGCAACCACATAGGAGGAACAATATGAACCAACCAGTATCCCCAGAGATCCCAGGAACTAAACCACCAACTAAAGAGTCATGATTTTTTAAGTCAGTCTATCCTACAAGGATCAGCCCATATGATACTAAAGTAACAGTCTTTTGTTTTACTCCTCTTATATTCACCCATAATATTATTATGTGTCTTTATATAACATAATCACAAAAGCAAAACAACAGTAATGGAATTATAAAAAGCATTTTCTACTTTTCTATTATTATTAGGTTTGAATGTTTGGTAATGATTTACTTGTGATTCAATGGCTTAAGGTAAACTGAAAAACTGAATTCTACCCCCCTCGAAAAGTCAAATGAATCTAAACTTTGAATTTTGTGTAATATCCTTCTTTTGCTTTATGCACATAAATGTGTTACTGAGTGTTTCAATTTGGTTTGTTGCTGGCTGAGCTCAATGGGAAATAAGCAGAGCTATATTGTCTCTTCTTTTGCCATTTGGATTCCAACAGCTTTCAATTTTATCTTTCGGCAGTAATTTTCTTTAGTTCGGAAGCTACAGCAATGTAATCTGTTGAAGGTGATCGAAGCATTAGAAAATCTTTTTGCGAGGGTAAAATAGAGTACCTGAACTTTTTGTTTCTTCTTTTTTCTTAAACTTGGGTTTAGCCTGCTGGTGACTTCTGGTTTGAAAGCAGATAAGTAGTATTTAAGAAGCCGTTGGAAACGTACAAACACATAAGAAGAGTGAAATTTAAATAAGCATAAAGGTTCTATACTTAGGACAGACTCCTGACCCTTTTTCTTCTCAATCTATTATCCTTCCTCGTTACATTGCCCAGTATTTTGGAAGAATACTTGACACCATGTCTTCATTCTTCTATTCTTTTTTATCACTTAGTTACAATATGAATTCTAACTATACAGATTCCTTCTGAATAAAAATGTCAGAATCACCATAGGAAAGGTCTAAGGATGGATATATCTTTTAAAACTCCATGGAATATTGGCAAAGTTTGAGCCAACTGTTCTAAAGCATATAAAACATTCACCTTGTGATAGCTGCACAAATAAACCCCAAATTGAACAAGGGGGGAAAACTTTCAATAGAAATCCTCAAAAGTCCTTTTTGCATATCCTTTAAATCTCAAATTTTAACAATAAAGGAAAATTCTTGGTCAATCATAGGTGATACACAATATCAATGATTTTCTTAATTTTAACTCATTTAAGGACAAGTACAGTCCTAATTCACGAATATTCCATATATTTGTATAGTTCATATATGTAGATTTCTAGAATAAGTAGGAATACATTTCACACCTTAATTAAAACTGACTACATACATAAAATTCTAAAACAGTTATTGCATAAATTGCAGCTTCCCTTTTATAGCAAGTTGTGGCTGTCACAAGAGTAGAAGAAAAAGAACAAAATCTGCCACTGGGAAGTACACAGTAGCTAAAAAAAAAAACAAACTTCTTCCTTCTGTAAACATTTCTATATCATCTGTTAACAAAACAGCCAAGACAGGTAAAGACTTGGACTATATCAAAGCGGAAGAAATATTTTATTCTTGGTCAATATTACCTAATCCCCAAAATAACAGCTGGATTCTTCAAAAAAGAACTATTTATTCTAAAAATCCCGAGATTAACTACCCAAAATGCTAAGCAAGCACACTACGGCTTAGTTTCATTGCTACTGCACACTACATAGTCATATCAAAATCTGTGTGTTTTAGAGCAGTAGATCCAAAGGACAAAATTCTAGTCAATGTGTATTCCTAAATATAATAGCTCTGCTTCATGTTAAATAAATTTCAGCTAGGCTCTGAGCTGGTATTATAATGATACCAACTACATATGAGAATAATGATCATCAGAGTTCTCCATATATGTTGCTTAAAATATAAATGATTAAATTTATAGTAAACAACTGAACATAGTTTAATATTGAGTCCTTGATTGTCACACCTAGTATCTCTTTCTCTCTCCCTCCCTCCCTCCCTTTCTCCCTTCTTTTTTCTCCTCTCTCCTCCTTCTCTCTCTCTCTCTCTCTCTCTCTCTCTCTCTCTCTCTCTCCCTCCCTCCCTCCCTCCCACCTGTCTGTGTGCATGGTGTGTGTGCATGTGTGTATGTATCTTTAAATATAACACCATCCAATGCCTTCAGTTTAGCAAGAAAATTTCCATCATGTGTTCTATTATTGTAAATGGCAGAAATGAGATGAACTGTAAGCTTTTCAGGTCTAAATAAAAAAAAAAGTACTTTGATAAGGACCCACCTATGGAAAGCATCTCCTGTAAGAACTATCCTTTAATAATAAAATGTTTGGTGCTATATAGAATTTACATATATTATACTAGGGCAAAAAACAAAGTCTTATACTAGAAAATAAACCTATTAGTATATTGAAAAACAATTAGGTATTGCGTACTGTGCAGCTCTCATTAATTTCTGAGGTGACAAATTAAATAGCCAAGAGTCCCATGTTATTTATAATGGCATGTATAAGATAAATGCAATAATTATGAATGATACTGCTAAATAGTTCTCTGTAATCTCATGTGTAGCAACCAAATTTTTTACTAGTTTCTAGAAATGTATAAAATGTAGGTAAATGTATTAAACGTAGGTAGAGCTATTACAATGTAAAAGTAAAAACACATTTCATAAAATTTAAATGAAATCTTCATTGTGGCAGAATAAAGAAGAAATACTGGTAATTTAAGGTTTTGCCACCAACTTATTAAAGATAAAAGAGAAAGTAATAGCCCAGATAAGAAGAAGCAGCGGCTAATAGACACAAACAGCAAATGAATTTGTCTGGATCAGGACAGCAACCTGCTGGCTCTCTTTCCTCCTAAACCATTTCAGACATGCTGTGCTTGCCATTAGATTGGCCTTTACTTCACCCCAGCCACTTCAGTCCTAACGCTGTGGGGGATCATTGTTGCTTCCCTATGGCTGCTGCCAAAGTGTACCTCTCTGCTCTTAGCCTAGAATGCTTTGAATCTAAACTTAAGCAATGGCTATAACTACAGGGAAGGAACAAGAAGTCAGTACATAAAATGTGTAACACAAATGTCCAAAACAGACAGACACAGACACAGACACACATACACACCCACCCACACACACATGTGGTGGGGGAGTGAGAGAAAACGTGTTAAATAGGCACATAAACAACTATGCTTATTTAGAAGATGCTTGAAGTCTTGATTTTAGAATGAGTTATTTTGGATACTGTTACTCTATGTTTCTGATACAGGTAGAAGCATGTGAACCATTCTAACTGTAAGATCTGCCCACTGTATAACAAAAGTAAATATAATTAATATAGAAAGGTTGCAAGAGGACTCTTAAGTATCTGCGAAAATAATTGAGCTTACATGTATTGCTGCTGAAATACTCTCTGTTGATTAAGACAAAAAAGGTATGACTGTCCATATAAAACATTCTCCATTTTGTTTATCTTCACCTACAGTAATAGAATATTTAAGAAATCATAGTGAAAAGATGGTGAAAGTACAGGAAAATATGAATCTAAAAACCAGGTTACTTCAGAGTGTTTGCACCAATGATTACTATGGATAGGCTAAGAGCAAAAATAATATAGTTAATTAAGATAAAGATAATCCCAAAGGTGTTAAGAAACAGGAGTGTGTGCTATCCTCAAAGCAAGACAGAACAGTTCAATAAGAGAAACTGGCAATGTCACATCAAAGGAGGGCAAGCATATTCTAAGTCCAAGAAAAACAAAAAGCTCAGAAGAAAATAGGTCATTACAGATTACACAGTGATTTCAAAGAAACTAATGGTGATGTACTATAGGAAACACGAAAGCATCACATGGAAACAGTGAGTACGTTCACAGCACTCCTTTCAGACACTTAGTGGGAAAAGTACTTCTAGCCACAGTGGGAACAAGACAAAAATGAGTGAATTCTAACTTTGTATGAACTTGCCTATTATAAGAAGGTACTTGATTTTCAAATTCAAGAAGAGCTTTTATGCTATAAATGATTTCAGAACAAACCCAGCGTACAATGATTTACTGGACAAGATCAATAGAAACTGTGCAAAAGAGATTATACTGTTCAGTGATCCATGTTGCATCAATATCTATAATGGAATGAGACAAGGTGATACAATGGCCCAAAGCTTCTTGAAATTGCTCTTCAATGAAATAAAATAGGAAAATAAAGTCAGCACAGATAGCAAGCAAGTACCCCAACCTTTTAATTCCCTAATGAAAAACAATGTTTTCCCATGTTATATGAAAAGTATAACATAGCAGTATACTAGCATCAGAATAAAATTTGAAGTCTTTAAAAGTTGCATGCAATAAATTCAATTCACAAGGCTTTGTCAAAATCACTGCAAAAGAATACGACATCACCATCATCAATGTGAGTAAATAAAAGAGTAAAAGTGGTTTATTCAATGGTCAATAGCAAAGAAACTGCAGCCCATGCCAGTTTATGGGCGTTGAAAGAGTTAATAGATAGCAAACTGCTAATGAATACTAGAACACTATTTAATTTTGTCATATTGAGGTGAAAGTGAAATATGAGTATTTATCTACATCATTAACTGAAGGAGATAAATTGGCTGTCATCCACTGACCATGGTGTCCTGAAGGTATTAAATCTTACAATATGAAAACCTAATGGTAGTTAGTAAGGTTTCTTTTCAGTCCATATACAGATGGATCAGTTAGGTGGCCCACCAATAAGAAAACAGGTGGCTCTCTCAACTTACTGATTGCATTTGTGGCATTTAAAAAAAGATATTCCAAACAACTTCTGTATAGATATAGGGAAATAACATGCTGTCTCAAATGATGTAAATGCACTACAATTAAAGATAGAGTAAATTTCCAGGTGGTGGTGGGTAGGGAGATCCTAATCTGCAAGGTAGAAAATAGATCCAGGAAACAGTCACTAGTACTAAGAAACTTGGAACATACAAAATGATGACAAATTACTACCTCAATAAAATATTTAAATTGTGAATAAAAGAGGGTTATCTGTACAATCCTATGCCTCTTAAAGCAAAACATGACTTACTGTTCAGTAACAGCACCCAAGGCAAATATTTAATTCCCTTTCTAACAGTAGCTATTAATGACACTATCATCTTAGTATATTTTATTAAATGAGTTTCTCACTTGGTATATTTTCACTCTGTAATGACTATATTACCTCTTCATGGTAAGGATTCCATTTTGAAAAAATGTCTCCATTAGCACATTTGCCTACTGTTGTGTTTAGTTGGAGTGGCATGTAAAATATAAAACATAGTAAACAGCAGTTAATTGGAATGCCTGAAAATGTCATTTCATATTCTATAGCCCTCAAGAAATATTTGAAACCATGTAATCTACAGAATAAGAAGTAAAAACAAACGAGTTATTTAATTACAGGTAAGCATACTATGCATAGCAAATTCCAAAGATTTCTGAAGATGATACAAGGAAAATATCTCTTAAAAATAATAGAACACACTTGTGAATCAGTCTGCATCTCCACTTTCCTTAAATCAAAACTCAACCAAGATGCAATTGCATAACTTTCCCAAAAGATGCCTATTCAGGAGGAATTTCTGGAGCTTTCTTTTAATGATTGTGATGATTACTGTTTTTAAAATAAAGGATCTGGGTATATACTTGGATTAAGCAATTCTAATAATTTAATAATCCATACTAAAAATTACATACAGCCTACATTTTCATATAAAGTAGAATGAAAGTACTCTAATATACAGTATCTTTGGGAAAGACTTAGCTGCTGACAAAAGGAAAAGAATATAAAATAGTAGTAATAAAAAATATCCTGACTGATATAGTAAAAACAAAATGTTGTGTTTCAGGCAGTTATTAAACAGTTTATCATTACTAAAGGCTATTACAGCTGAATCTACAGTACTTAGTCACATTAAAGCCCTTTAAACCATGTAATCAATGAAGCTGAAACACATAAATATACATATCACAGTAGAATCTACAAAAAGCTAAACGTTAAAAAATGCATGTATTGTTTTCTTAAATGAGAATTATTCTCTATTTCTAAATCATTCCTAAAATTTATCTTAGTGATTCAAAATCTGATATTTTATAAATCAAAATAGGAACAACCTTGTGATCTTTCAACTCTATTAATATTCTCAATAATAAATATGTGGACATAAATATAGTATTTATTAAATTAGTCATTGTGTTTGTTTCTGAAATTTTCTTCTCAATGCCTTCAAAGCCCATACCTCTTTGATCTATTTACTTTTCCATACTGCATACTTAAACTACAGCATAAGGTAAATAGCTATTATGCTTAATATTACATGTATGCTTAATATATCAATATACTTATATACATATATACTTATATATATATACAAATGTTATATATAGAATATATAATATATAGTTAATATACATATACTTAATATTATAGTGCTATGAGTTTATAATATTTTTCTTAGATTTTGTTTTTAATTTTTCTACTAAAAATTTATCTAAATGCTTAGTACTGGGTTATATTTTACAAACACAAAGATGTTAATGCTGATTTTTAATGGTTTATTATTAAACAAAATGGGGTAACACTTATGACTTTGCAAACCTTTGGTGCAACTAAACTAAGAAAAGAACCTAGTTCCCCAGGATTTGAGAAATAACAGAATAATTATCAATCATGGATAAGTGAGAGACTCTGAGTATCTTTGCCAAGTGTTCAGTATACTGTATTTTCTAGACAGGAACACATTTGGCTGGACTAAAATACCACTTCCTCGGGGATTCTTTCATGAACTTTTAAAGGAGAATTAGTGATTTTTTTTTACTGTGGGATTTTACAATAGTTTATTCCTATCACAGTGTAGCAGTTAATAAACTGCATTATCATTACTTCAGATGTCTGGTTCTTCAATTTGTTGCATGAGCATCTGAAGATATCATCCATTGCTCGGCCATCACTAGAAATGAAAGCCGTCAGAATGGCTAAGATTAAAAACTCAAGGGACAACAGGTACTGGCGAGGATGTGGAGAAAGAGGAACACTCCTCCACTGTTAGTGGGATTGCAAGATGGTACAACCACTCTGGAAATCAGTCTGGTGGTACCTCAGAAAATTGGGCAGGTCACTTCCAGAGGACCCTGTCATACCACTCCTGGGCATATACCCAGAGGATTCCCCTGCCTACAATAATGATACATGTTCCACTATGTTTATAGCAGCCTTATTTATAATAGCCATAAGCTGGAAGGAACCCAGATGTCCCTCAAAGGAGGAATGGATACAGAAAATGTGGTATATTTATACAATGGAATACTACTCAGCAATTAAAAATAATGAATTCATGTAATTTGTAGGCAAATGGTTGGATCTGGAAAATATTATCCTGAGTGAGTTAACCCAATCACAAAAGAATACACATGAAATGCAATCATTGATAAGTGGATATTAATGAGCCTAGAAGCCCTAAATACTCAAGGCACAATTAGCAAGTCAAAAGATTCCCAAGAAGAAGGAAGGAGAGGACACTGGTCCTGAAAGGACTGGATCCAGGAGAATATCAGAACAGAGAAATGGGGGGGGGGGTGATTGGGGAATGGGCGGAGGGAAGAGGACTTATGGGATATATGGTGAGGGAGGAACTGGGAAAGGGGAAAGCCTTTGGAATGTAAACAAAGAATATAGAAAATAAAAAATTATAAGCTGAAGACTTAGAACAATTATAAAGACACAAATTGTCAAAAAAAAAAAAAAGAGAAATGAATGTCATTTAGGATATTTCCTAGGTAATGAAAATAATGCTTACTGAATGGAAGGTTTCATAATCTGAAATGAAAACTACTTTGATTTGTAACAAAAGATTAAAACTAGCATTATTTAATTATATGTGCATATATGAGATGTATGTGGGTAAATTTGTAGAGATGCTAGAGGCATTTGATTCCCTGGGATTTGGAGCTGTAGGTAGGTATGAGCCACTCAAAGGACATGCTGGAAACAAAACTCTGGTCCTCCACAAGAACAAAATATTTCTGCTATGCACTAAGGCACCACTCAAAGTCCCAAGATTTGTGAGATAGGAAGTGAAATTATAGTTGAACAAAGTTTCAAAGCATTTCCTTTGCAGGAACTGGACTACAAAACTTGCATGGAAAATTAAGATAGATCTACAATATAGCAAACAATCATTGATTGTATTATATTTAGTAATAGCAAATTTTGTCTTTTTTTTTATTTCCATCCTTTGTAGGAAAACTATTCTAGCATTTGAATTTCCCTTGTAAATCCATTAGTGTTTGATTTTACAGTGGCAAAATGTACTAGCGTAAAGTCATGCTGAATGACAAGCAGAGTTTCTGTTAGTGCAGGTAGGCAACTTTTACTCAAAGTCCCTGTAGTCATGATCTAATAAACCATAAGTCACACAGAAGAACACACGAATTCATAATTAATGGTTCATTTATAATACAAATATCTGCATATACCATATTTATGTTGTTTTAAGCTTCTCCTATTTAAAGCATTATTTTGTTACTTAAGAATGTGAACTGAGTAAGATACACTGGGAAATAAAAATAAATACGTGGGTTTTTTATAGAAAAATGGCACAATAATTATTCTACTTCTCTATTAGATTGGTATCTTAACATCATTTTAAAATGATTATTAATATTCAGTCAAGTTTACAAAAAAAAAACAAGGTAGAATACTTTCTTTATTCAAATATCCCAAAAGCTATAAAATAGTAATAAAATAGGTTGGACATCAAATTTTAATGTAAAAATTCGTCTCTGAAGTTCTATTTCTGAAATTATGGTCAAAATATATATCTTGACGTAATAAGCTTGTCATGAAAAGAATTAAATGCTATAAATATTTAAAAATAACATAACACAAAAATATTTAACACAAAAAGCAATACTAGATGATAAAAACAGGTTAAAATGAAAAGAGAAGGATAAACATCAAAAGCAAGTGTTTTGACCTTGAGTAAAGATTAGCTAAAGATTCAATTTGGAAAGATTCAATATGGGAAATAGAAACCAAGTTATGGCCCTGATTACAATGGAAAAAGAAACAGAAAATTGTCTGGAAACCAGCCTGGACAATATCTCAGTTTAACAGCAAATTATACATGAATTTGCTCCTCTCTCTGGGAATGTGAAAGGAAAACTGTCCATATCAGCCCTTGGTGTGGAGTAGAAAAGGTAAAATTCTTCTCTGAGAATTGACAAGTGAAGAACCAATGTTAATTCAGTCTAAAATCACAGATGCACATAAGAATAAAAGAAAAGTAAAATGAAAAATCATAGAACCAACTTAGGTTGATGAAATCTTATTAAATGCAACCATAAATCTTTTCTGAAGATCTGTAACCCTCATGAAAGAACTTAAAATATCTATGGATACTGAAAAAATAATTAAAATATGAATGTTAAAGATTTTTAAAGAAATAAAATGGAGTAAGACTTTAGCACATATTAATAAACATATTTATTTTCCTTTGTGTTACTATGTAACAGAGTAAATTAAAATTACTTAATATTAACAGAGGTTTTACATGAAAATGTGTGCATGCATGCTTCTGTGTGTGCCTATGTGCCTATGTGCCTGTGTGTCTGTGTGGAAGTGTGTGTGCGTATGTGTGCCTGTGTGCTTGGGTTACTATGTGCCTGTGTGCATGTGTGCACGTGTGCGTGTGCATGTGCGTGCGTGCGTGCGTGCGTGCGTGTGTGTGTGTGTGTGTGTGTGTGTGTGTGTGTGTAGGTTAAATAAAACTGAAAACTGATATTCCCCGGGGTGGGGAGGGTATTGGTTCATTAACTGAGTGACAAAGGCAAAGGAATTAACCAGTTTAGATCACTGACAGATCATGAGAACAGTTATAAGAAATGGAGCTTTGAATGAGATAGAATAATTTTCAAACAGTCCACACTCTTGAATATCGAATGCAAGAAGGGGAAAACGGATGTAAAAAGAGTCCACATGTAACAAAGATATCTTTATAGACCTTAATTTGCATACAAAAGTAATTTTTAAGATCCAGAAATTTACATGAGAGTGAAGAGATACAGGAGGATTTGAAGGGAAAAAAGAGAGAAATGTTATAATCTCAAAAATAAGAATTGGTCAACTAGAGGGTATATTTTATATGATAGGATATATTACGTTGATTCTACAGGTTATTATATTCATAGTCATTATATAGAATTTATACACTGTACTACCATTACAATTCCCAGTTGTTTTAAAACCTGGTAATTTGAGAAGGAATTTTATAAAAAAAAATCAGATTGATTCCAGTGTATGTATTATAGGCAGCCTCTTTAGATTATACAAAATGTGACCATTACATTCCACGTGTATGAGTCTAACACAGTCATATGGCTGCAGTTTTCCTTGTTGAAAATAATAAAATCTTGTTGAAATAATAAAAGTAATATCAATTAGCCGAACTCATCTGTCCAGCCACATTTAAGGAATGGAAATACAATTTAAAAGTTAAAGTCCATGAGACATTAAATGGATTGAGAAGGAAAGGAAAAGGGGAAGAAGGAAAAGGATGAGGGAAGGAAATGAAAATGAAAAGGAGACAAAAGCAAGACGGCAAGAAATAGATAGCAACTAAAATATTAAACCAGAAGTTATCTCTGTGTATAAATCACTTCAAAATACTTTATAATCCACCTTTGGGAAGCATCTGTTATAAACATCAGCCTTCAAACTCATCAAGCCATCAGCTGCAGGATCTATTCAGTTATTCCCAGAACTGCCTGGAAACAATGCAAATTGTACAGCTTTGGTCATAAAACAAAGATGCCTACACTGAATTTGTATGCTACCTGAATCATAAGATTTAACAACAGTGACCAGGGAAATTATACAACTAAGAATTAAAATCTTAATATTGTAATCAGGGTTCAATATCACCTTAATCATATGATAGTCAGAAATGGAAAATTATTTTTATAGAAATTTCATGCCTTCAGGAAATTTAAAAAAATAAACAAAAGATGTTTTATTCAGATTTTTCTACACATTACATAATATTAGATTTAAAACAGATTATTGCTGGGTGGTAGTGGCACACTTCTTTAATCCCAGCACTTGGGAACGAGAGGCAGATGGATTTCTGAGTTCAAGGCCAGCCAGGTTTCAGGACAGCCAGGGCTACACAGAGAAACACTGTCTCAAAAAAAATAGATTCTTAAGAATTTATAACAACTTACATTATTTGGCAAGAAAGGCTGCTGAGTTTCAAATACACAGCTTTATGTACACTTACCCAAGTGCTCTCCAGGTCCTACACCATAGTCTAAAACTGATGCTCTCAAAAAACCAATTATTTTCCTTTTTTTTCCTTAGGTATATATATATATGTATATTTTTATTTACATTTCAAATGTTGTCCCCTTTCCTGGTTCCCCCTCCTCCGAAAATCAAATAAGCTATCTCCCCTCCCCCACTCAACCCTCCCGAGCTTCCCTATCCTGGTATTACCCTACACTCTGACATCAAGTCTTTCCAGGACCAAGGGCCTCTCCTCGCTTTGATGTCTAACAAGACCATCTTCTGCTGCTGATGTGTCTGGAGCCATGGGTCCCTCCATGTGTACTCTTTGGTTGATGGTTTTGACCCTGGGAGCTCTGGGCGTACTGGGGGACTCATCCTCGTTCCTCCTATGGCACTGCAAACCCCTTCAACTCCTTGGGTCCTTTCTCTATCTCCCCCATTAGGGACCCTGTGCTCACTTCAATGGCTGGCTGAGAGTGTCCCCCTCTGTATTTGTCATGGCTTGCACTCATTGATAAGTAGATATTAGCCCAGAAGCTTGGAATACCCAGACACAATCACAGACCAAATGAATCTCAAGAAGTAGGAAGAACAAAGTATGGATCCTTGGGTCCTTTGTAAAAAGGGGAAAAAAATACCCACAAAAGGAAATACAAAGACAAAACGTTGAGCAGAGAGTGAAGGAAATACCATTCAGAGACTACCTCACCCAGGGATCCGTCCCATATACAGTTACAAAACCCAGACTCTATTGTGGATGCCCACAAGTGCTGGCTAACTGGAGCTGGATATAGCTATCACCTGGGAGGCTCTCCGAGTGCATGTCAAAAAACCAATTTTACAAACCTAATAATCATGTTATCTCTTTAATTCCACTTGACTGCAAATATATATCATCCCATCCTAGATTATTCACATAGAATTCAACAAAGAATTTAGCTAAGCATATTTAATGTACAGGTATTCCATGGCACCATAAAAAGTAAGCTAAAACAGAAATGGCAGATTTTATAAAGATGAGACAAATCAAAGGAGAAAGAAGTACCAAAACTCCTAAATCAGACTGACATAATAAATAGGATCCTCAGGCAATGATCTAGTTTCATGTAACACTCAAAGAGCATAACAAAGTTCTTCTGTACCCTTAAGCTAAGTGAATTTCTGACACATTTTCATAAACTCCAATGATGACTCCAATTTCATTGTTAGTGGTATGATTATGTCCTTTCTTGAGATGGTTAACTAAACAAAAATATATTTGGTTCAAATATTGGGGAGTGCTTGAGATCAAGCAGATTGGTCAATTCCAAATAATAATAATAATAATAATAATAATAATAATAATAATAACAATAACAATAATAATAATTCCTGGAACATACTCTCCTAATTTTGCTATTGATTTTGAAGAAACCAAGTGAGAATACATGATTAGTCTTTAAATAAGCATTAATAAAAAGAAAAGACATTTCAAAATTGTGGCAATAAAGGGAAAGGATGAATGGAAAAGAATCCTTAGACTAAGACACCCTTAGTTTGGACATTCCAGGAAAATCTTTCAAACAACAAGCATTTAGCAATCACTATTACAATGAAAAAAACCAGAACACCATTGTACATTTTTCAATATATGATTAAGAAAAAAAGAGATTAACAAAAAAAATTGTACAGAATATATCTAGGACAAAATAACAGAATAAAAATATCCAATGCTATTATGCTATGAAGTTCAAGCTCAGGCCTCATGTCTTATCAACATAATGAATAATGTAATCTGGCAAACTAATCTAATGCAGTTTGGAAAGAAAGGGCATGGACTCTACCATGAACTTCAGTGGAAATAGCAGCAATTCTAATGAACATAAAAGCAGAGAACTCTGTGCAGTGCTTTGCATCTACAAAGTACTCAATTACTAGTTCTTGTCATATAGAAAGAATGTGAACTTCATGATTGTTCCTGTGGATCACTGTGGGCCTATTTACATTAAGATGAGTTATCATGCCTATAAGAGGATCAGGAAGTAAAATAAACACAACTTCAGAAAATAAAGGAGAATAATGAATTCATCGAACAGTATTTCTCAATTGCAAACTACCTATGAAAATATAGAATCACCATTTAGAGGAAATGCCATAAAATTCTGAAGATGTTAATGCTGAGAATAAAAAATTAAACATAAAGTAATTTAAGATATCTGGCTGCTTATTGTTCTCTATGATGAATTAGTTTTTTGAATAGTTATAATGTTATGAGGTAGATAAATATCCAGCTTTCTCACTAAAACTCCTTGTCTAATTATTTTTACTATTTTCAATTCTCATTTATTTGCATTAATGAAGTAACTCAATTATATATTACCATAACTGATATATGTTTAAGAGGCAAATCAGCAGTTTTCCATATGCTGGTACAGGTATTTGATATTTCTGTAATGTTATATAATTAAACTTATTAATTATATATAATATATCATATAAGATTTACATTACCTATCTCTGGACCAGAGACATGGACAACATATAACTAAAAACTCCAAATGTGTACTAAATGAGAAAAATTTTTCTCAGGCAAGGTTTTATATTTTATAATCTGTTAATTTAAAAGTAAATTGTGATTTCTTACATTATGAGAGGGAGAATAACATACCTATTATTATAAAGAGCAGATTCTCATAGAATGCCCCATGAATAGGAACCTAGTTCTCCAAAGACAATACCAATTTTGATACTGCCATTGTATTGCTATGAAGTAATGTTCTAAAAATAGTGGAATGTTTCAAGGATAGCATAAGGTGACTATTACTGGAAATCTGGAAGTAAACCAAACATCAGGATAATATATTGTGTACTGGAGAGATGGCTCAGTGATTAAGTCTGAGAACTACACTTGGATAGGACCAGGATTCAATTCCTAGATGGCATGAGGGGTGGCTCACAATGACCCATAAATCCACCTGCAAGGGACTCAACATATCTGTAGACAATGGAAGGATATGTTTATATTTGCCAGTCCTCACAAATAAGTAAAAGTAAAATGCTTTCCAAAGATTATTTCAATACTGAATAATAATGATAATAAAAACAGAAAATAATAATTTACCCAATGACACTGGTGATACTTGACTAGTAGATGACAGAAAGATAGGGATAGAGATATAGATGGAGATGGAGAGAGAGAGAGGGAAAAGGAGAGGGAGGGAGGGAGGGAGGGAGGGAGAGAGAGAGAGAGAGAGAGAGAGAGAGAGAGAAAGAGAGAGAGAGAGACAGGATGACCAACCTAAGGGTGATGTGCCAACTATGATGTGTGAAGGAAGGAAGTACTGTCATTTTCAATGCATCAATTTATAATTACTTAAGAAAATCTAAAGAATATAGAAGAGTATTTTGGTAAAGATAAGAATGTTACTTCCATTTATTATTCATCACAAACTGCTTATTAATTTCAATGAAAATATTAATTATATACTCAAAGAGATGATATAATAATATGAGGGCATTTCAGGCTTCAACAATGATGGAAGGAAGATCTTATAGAGCTCCATATTTAACATCAAGAAACCTACCCTGTGTCTAAAGAGAAATAAAAAATGAGACTATGCAAAATTATTAGTCAGAAAAGGACTGTATATGATTGTCTGGAGAGGGGTACACATGCACGTATGTGAAGGTGTAGGAGTACATGTGTGCATGTGATATAGAGGCAACAGAACATTCAGTGCCCTACTTGATATCTTTCTAACATTTTTGTGAGGCAAGTTATCTCACTGAACATTGGACTCAGAGATTTGGATACTCTGGTTGGCAAAAATAGCCCTAACGTTTCTCCTGTCTTAACCTCCCCAGCAAAAGGATAACAGGAGGAACACACTGCAGGTTAAGCTGTCATGAGGGTGTTGACCTTCAAGCTTCTGATGTCCTTACTTGTGCTGCTAATATTTTACTAAGATAGCCATTTACTTACCACTATGATTTATATTCATTTTTCTTATTTTAATGGGATACTTAATTTGCTTACATTTCAAATGTTATCCCCTTTCCTGGTTTCCTCTCTGCAAACCCCCTACAGAATCCCCTATTACCCTGTCTCTATGAGGATGCTCCCTCAGCCACCTACCCACTCCTGCCTCCTTGCCCTAGCACTCCTCTATAGTGGAGCATCAAACCCTTACAGGACCGAGCGTCACCTCCCAATGATACTAGATAAGTCCTCTTTAGCCCCTTCAGTGCTTTCCCTAGCTCCTCCATTGGGGATCCCATGTTCAGTCTAATGGTTGTCTGAGAGAATCTGCCTCTGTATCTGTCGGGCACTAGCAGGGCCTCTCAGGGCACAGCTATATCAGGCTTTTGTCAGCAAGCACTTCTTGGCATCAGCAATAGTGTCTGGGTGTGGTCACCATATATGGGATGGATCCCCGGTGGGGCCGTCTCTGGATGGCCTTTCCTTCAGTCTCTACTGCATTCTTTGTCTATTTTTCAAATTTGTATTAGTTATTATTTTTGAGAATCTTATATCAGACTACCATGTTCCCATCATTCCACTGCTTCATATTTCCTCTCCAACAATTCCTAGGTCTATGCTCCTATTTCCTATTTATTGATCTCTTAATTATTATTGTTATGTACAAATGACAAGTACATATACATGAATACAAAAGGACATTTAAATAAAGACTGTTGAATCCATTTAGTCATATGTACATGAATTAATGGGTGGACACTTGGGATTGGATAACTTTCCAGGTCTAGTCCCTAAATGACTAAGTCAGTCTCTCCCTCTCCCTTTCCCCCTCCCCTCTCTAGACATTAAATGCCTGAAACACTTCATCCAGAGGTGGACCCTGTTACATTTCCTGTACCCCCCCAATTCCTTACAAAACATCAGAAAAGATAAGCAATAGGAATAGGGATAATTTCACAATAAAGGAGTTTGAAGAACTGGAATAGGGGAAAGAAAGAAAAAAGGAAAGATATAGATAAGAAAAACCTGAAGACCAAGGGAAAAAGAGTAATTGAATTATCAATGAGCTTGGTAAAAGTTATACCATATGCACATGTTGTTTTCACTGTTTATATTCTATTTCTATCTTTGAAATTATCTGTAAATGAAAACATATAAGCAAGTTTTTTTTAGTGCTTATATCATCATATTTTGATTCATCTAAATGAAAAGGGTAAGATACAAGTTCCCTAAAAATACTTCAAATTTCATTTTCTTGATATCATAAAACAAAGTCAGAGGATCCCACAAAAACTATCTGGTACATCAGTTTAAATTTCTAAAACAGAGATTACTTAGTCAAGAAATTTCAAAACTAAAACTCCAGGATATTTCTAGGGGCTGCTGTATGCCAAAAGATGATATTTGGCTAATTTAAATCCGATTAAAATGTTTTAAGTAAATCCTTTATATACTTGTGGTCTGTAATTAAGCCTCTTTAATCCTTGCGTCTTAAGAATAGATTCCTAGTAGATCCACTGTGATGTGTGTTTAACAATGATCACAAAAAGGGACCTATCATGACTGCCTTTCGAAAGACCCAACAAGCAGCTGAAAGAGTCAGATGCAGATATTTGCTCCCAACCAATGGACAGAAGCTGCTGATCCCTGTAGCTGAAGTAGGGAAAGGATGGAAGAAGCTGAGGAGGGCAACCTTGTAGGTAGACCACCAGTCTCAATTAACCAGAACCCCCCAAGATCTCTCAGACACTGGCCCACCAACCAGGCAGCATACACCAGCAGATATGAGGCTGCCAAAACACACACAGTAGAGGACTATCAGGTCTGCTTTCAGTCAGAGATAATGCACCCAACCCTCAAGAGACTGGAGGCCCCAGGGAGCAGGGAGATGTGTTTGGGTGGAGACAGGGCTAGGAAGAGGTATGGGATGTGCAACAGACAGAGGCTGGACCAGTGGAGAGGGGCATGGAATAAAATCTGGAGTGTAAATAAATAAATAAACAAACAAAATATTGAATAAAAACACAATGATCTCCAATTAATAAAAGAGAAGAATGATCTGTTCATTTCTAGAGATAAGCTTCTTCTCCATTTATTTCAATAAATAAGTTAATATTTTAAACAGGGTAAAGGAAATTAAAGTCATCTCTGTTTGGTTCTTTATCCCTTATACTACACATCTAATTAATTTGCACACTTACCACAACACATCTCAGAAATAGCCCTAACAGTGAAAAGAACAAGTGGAGGATGAATGTATAAGTGAAGATAGAGGAAATCCAAGAGTGACAGAATCATGGAAGCCTTCATTTGAAACCAGGGAGTGGTCAAGTGAATCAGATGCAAGGAGAAGTTCAAAGAAATGCAAATCAAAACAGCCCTGAGATTCCACCTCACACCAGACAGGATGGCTAAGATTAAAAACTCAAGAGACAACAGGTGCTGGCGAGGATGTGGAGAAAGAGGAACACTCCTCCACTGTTGGTGGGATTGCAAGATGGTACAACCACTCTGGAAATCAGTTTGGCGGTTCCTCAGAAAATTGGGCATGTCACTTCCAGAGAACCCTGTCATACCACTCCTGGGCATAAACCCAGAGGATTCCCCTGCATGCAATAAAGACACATGCTCCACTATGTTCATAGCAGCCTTATTTATAATAGCCAGAAATTGGAAGGAGCCCAGATGTCCCTCAAAGAGGAATGGATACAGAAACTGTGGTATATTTATACAATGGAATACTACTCAGCAATTAAAAACAATGAATTTATGAAATTTGTAGGAAAATGGTTAGATCTGGAAAATATCACCCTAAGTGAGTTAACCCAATCACAAAAGAATACACATGAAATGCAATCACTGATTAGTGGATATTAATGAGCCCAGAAGCCCTGAATACTCAAAGCACAATTAGCAAATCAAAAGATTCCCAAGAAGAAGGAAGGAGAGAACCCTGGTCCTGAAAAGGCTGGATCCAGTTTTGTATGAGAGTACCAGAACAGAGAAATGGGGGGGGGGGGTGATTGGGGAATGGGCAGGGGGAGGGGAAGAGGACTTATAGGACACATGGGGAGGGGGGAACTGGGAAAGGGGAAAGAATTTGGAATGTAAACAAAGAATATAGAAAATTTAAAAAAAAATGTAAAGCAAATATTGAAAAGCCTGAAATTGATGTGGCTGCTGTTGTCGCCTTCAAGAAAAAAAAAAAAGGAGAGTACAACAATGCAAAAGAATGCTTAACTGCAGTGAACTAAATAGAGAAGATGGGGATGGAAGAGCAATCAATAAATTGACACATGTGTCTGTGCATAGGATTCAATTCTCTGAGAAATAGAGATGGAGAATAATTAAACAGGACTTTAAGGTTTCTTATATCAAGAGAAAATATAATAGGACATAGAATATGCTGCTTATCCCAGTTATGAGAAAAAAGTAAATCCCATGTAAGGGAGAACAGAGATATTTCTGTGGTAGACATGGACCAGAGAAATAAATGAACCTTTTCTATAGGTGAAAAGACTTTCATGAATAATAAGAAATAATATTGAAACAGATATAGGATAGTTTGTTGATCACGGAAGTCTTAGACTTTGGCTTGTAGATTTGTGATTTAATGATGATAAAAGTCTCTTTTTTTTGTGCATTACCTGATGTGGAGGTTGAGGCCTGAAAAGATACAAAGTTAAAAAGAAATGTAGATAATGAAAAACACAGACGATAAAAGGAAATTTAAAACAAGCTGAGAACCTACTTGCTCATATGAGGAATTAGAATGTAAAACTCTTCAAAGATATTCCATATTTTTGAATGAAATATCACAATTTCATACTCTATAGCAAGTATTTTTGAAGAGAAAGCATTAGTACATATTTTCTATTGTATGCTGAAACCCAGTTACAATGGTTCACAAATAAAATAACATTAATATAGACAAAACATTCAGTGACTTTTCTTTATACCCATCTATTTCTGTATAGAGATGACAAAATTGAATTTGATGATGTAGAAGAAAGAAAATTATATTTCAATAGGGGTAGAAACTATGTCCAAAGCAACAACAACGTTTCTATTATTCTGAGAATTACCATTGCATGATGTGAGAACATGATGTCTCAATATCAAGAGTATTCATTTAAAATTATATGAAGTAATCCAGTCTTATTTACAGCACCAGCAGCATTGACTGGAATTGGTTGCTTTCCTTTTAGCATTTTAATTTAGAGCTTTCTAAATGCAAATTAGAAGTCTCTACTCAGGAGATAGATGTTTTTCCTTTTAAAAAGTATCTCCATTGTATTAGTAGTATTGTTATACTTTGTAAATATTAAAAAGGATAAATACTGTACATTCAACTAAGTTTCAGAAATGTAGTATTAAAACTGTCAGCCAGAAAAGATGCAATATTGCTATTTTGATTTATATATAAAAATTCTTGTTTCTGCAAATTGACTCACACATGTGCTTACAAACATGCATGTGTCAGAATGTACAAGCCCCCAGCTTTAAGTATGGACATAAAATACATCCATGAAAAGATATAAAAGTTGTTCTGCTTTGCTCTCTCTCTATCCTAATCTCTATTTTAATACAGGGTATCTAAAGCACTCTGAGTTGGTAAAAAAGACATCAGCACTTCTAAGCAAAACAAGCATACCAAAGGAACTGTAATTTTTTGTGGAAAATAAATTTTGTCATAAGTTCCCTAAAATTGAGAAAAACTGATGAAGCTTTCTCACACTCGTAAAATGGCATTCATTGGAAAACTATCAATAACTAACACAACTCTAACTACACTAATGTGAACAGCTGGAATCTGCAAACTTTTCTGTGATGCGGAATCTTGGGTATGGTCAAAAGAATTTTTTAAAATGATAATACTCACTTCATTATGCAAAATTGTATTCTATATAAAAATAAATGGTTCTGTTACCTATTTAATTTAACAAGTAACATATGTATGAACCCAAGGACGGAAGTGGTGAGTGTGGGGTCAATAGAGATAGGAGAAAAGAAAAAGAGTAAGGGAACAGAAACAGCCTGCATTATACACATGTATGGAGGTGACCATAAGCTAATAAAAATTTACAGCTTCAACTATTTAAATAAGTAAATGAAATTTTCATATATTTTAGACTGTATATATATTGCCAGAAGAATACAACTTTAAAATTTAAGACTTACAAACTGTGGTTCTTTAAAACTGAAGGCATTTTCCATAGTTTTATTTACCTAATAGATGAAGATAATAAAAGATAGATAGATAGATAGATAGATAATTAGTTAGTTATAGTATTCATACATTTAAAAGGAATACAGTATGGCACGTCCATGTAGCAATGATATGGTATTTTAATGAAGGCATATATTGAGAAATGAACATGCCAGGTTTTATTGTTTGGATACATGCCATAGATGAAAAAATGATTAATAAATACCTCTATAAGTTATTTTGTTATATCCAATTAATTGCTATGAAGAAAAATTTTCTACTGTGTTGTTGAATGTTAGATATTATTCATATTCAACAAATGGACAGACTGACAAAACCTCTTCTCCTCTCCACAAACAGCCCTTCCAAGATTTCATGCCTACTGTAATCTCTATTCTCTATTAAAGATAAGATTTTTAGTGAAAACATGAGGTATTTGTATTTCTGTATCTGACAAGCTTTTCTTAGCACTAAGTTATCCAGTTTTTTCAGTATTGATGGAATAATAGACCCTCTTCTTTTATAGCTGAATATACAGGTGGAAGTGCATCACATTTTTTTGATCCGTTTAACTTCTTGCTAACAGAATAATTCTGTATTTTTCATATTTGTCATGATATTATATTATACAAGCAAATGCATGTCTATCATATACACAAATAGTAATATAAAATACATACATTTTTATTTTAATCAAGTACCACGAATTCAAACTTTAGCAATATATTGGTCCACTACAAACACACTTCTGTTCATTCATGCTGGAATTTATTATGATTTGAACCAATAGACAAAGAATGTGTTTGATGAGGGTAAGAATCCTAAAAACATTATAGTCATTTCTCATTAAGCAATACATATTTTAGAGAAATTTGACAATGAGAAATTTCTTAAGTGAATTAAATTTCCAACTCACATTTTTTTCAGAATCAACAATAATTATTTCTAAGAAAATAAATGTTCAGAATATATTAATTTATAATTGGGATTATGAAAGGAAAACCTTATCACATAAAGGAAAATGACATTCCACTTCTCTACAATTAAGTATCTCAAATGTAATTGGAACATGACAGTCACATTTAATCTGAAGTGAACACTTTACAAGCAAAAACACCCTCATTCTGTCAAAAAATCATTCACCCATGTAAAATCTCTTCTCACTCTTTACTTCATTTTAGCACTGTATATGTATATACTGTCAAATTTCTTTATCATCTGTTCTTTAAATGTTTTACCATGGGAAGTTCTCACTGAAAACAGTGGGAAAAGGTATATAAATGTATGAATGAATGAATGAATGAATGAATGAGCCAAAAAGGCCTAGATGTCATCAATTATAAGATAATTTTTAAGCAGTACCAGAGAGGACAATATGAATCTATTAAAAGCCATACATATATAAAATACACTGATGAAGTAAAAACACTAATAATTCTCAACATTGTTCACAATCTATAACAAATTACCATTTTAATGCAAAATGTTACATATGATGTAAGATATTTTGTTGAGAAAGAATAAAGTTCAGAAGATCATTTCTACAGCATGTTTAAGTTCCTGGACTCAATACTTAGCACTGTCAATATATAATCCTGGTCTGGAGAAGAGTACATGCACACTGTGACAGTTTGCTAGTATAGTATTAGTTCTTGTTTTATTGTGTTTAAGTGTGGGAGGGGTTGTGGGTGTGTTTTCAGAGGCCTGAGAGTGTGCCAGAATCCCAGAACTGCAGTTCTAAGTGGTTGTGAGCAACCTGACTCAGATGTTAGCAACGAATCCCAGGTACTTTAAAAAACTAGGAGAAGCTTAGAAGCACAGAATGTTTTCTGTAAGACCATTATTGTTAGTAAAAATGAAAACTATTTAAAAATTGAATGATAGATTTTTCTATGGCATCAGTTAAAAATTTCTCAAAATTATTGTTTGTAAAGCAATGGAAGTATAACCATAAAACAGTTAATATTTTTAAATGAAAGAATATCACCAAATGAAGAGATGAGGAGTCAAATAAACCCAATAATGACATTATTGTTTCAATTTCTAAAATGCAGCAGTTAATAAGTGCCTATAGCAACATATATATAACTTATCAACCTACACATTAAATTGAAAATACTTAGAATAAAGGCTAATAAAGCTGAGATGTACATGAAATTTAAAACATACTGGATGCAACCTTACGCTTTACATCTAGAGACAAGATAAACTACTAAGAGGCATGCTTTCTCAGAGTTTTGACATCTGATGATAAGAACTACAATGCTGTTTGGTCAGAAGAGAATTTATATATTTCATCAGAAAGCTCAAATTATTTCTAGCCATAAACTCACCAAGCTCAGAAGTGATGGCCACACAAAACTGTTGTAGGGTTGATAAGTGATATAACAAGTAAAATAAACTGATATATGATTTGTTAAGTTATATAAACTGTGAAAAGCATTTTCTTTAATCTCACCATGTTAATATAAATGTGTTTAATAAACATTTTCAATAACAATGCCTCAGTCTGAATAAGAGTATTGAAATTCCAAAATGATCATGCATGAGTACGTGTGTGCATATGTGTGTGCACTCACACACACTCTCTCACACACAATTTTAATTTGCTAAGTCTCATCCTTAAAATTTGATAATGGTAAAAAATTCACAAGTAAATCATTTAACACAGCATTACATGGTTGAAGTGTCAATGACACTATAAAAAAACCAAAGAATCAACAAACCTGGACTCAAAGGGCTCACTTAGATGAAACTAACAACCATGGAGCCTGCATGGGTCTAACTTAGGCCCTCTGCATACATGTAGCTTAGTGTTTTTGTTGGAATCCTAACAGGGGGATCAGAGGCTGTCTCTGTCCTTTGCTTTTGGGACCCTTTTTCCCTGACACGGTTGCATCCTCCAGCCTTTATATGAGGAAGCGATGCCTAGATTTATTGTAACTTGATATGCCATATTTGATTGATATCACAGGGAGGCTTGCCCTTTTCTGAAGGGGAATGGAGGAGGGGTGGATCTGGAGGGAAGAGTTAGGAGATAGAAGCTGGGAAGACAGGAGGGAGGGGAAACGAGAATATATAATACAATAAATTAATAAAAATAAAAACTACATGTTTAATCTCTATTATTAAAGCTCTCTAATGTATTGTGTTTACCAGGGAATCATGGCGATCTCTATTCCTCAGAAAAGGTTGTGTGCATGAGAAAGTAAGGAAAAACAATGTGTCTAAATCTCCTTCATGTAATCAGTGAGAATTTTAGACCACGAACTTTATTTAAGGGCCACTCAAAATTTCAAATGCTTCAGTTTCAAGACCCAACTATGAACCCATTAATTTGACTGTCTGCCATAGTGGCTGGTATCTCTACAATCATGAGGGCCCCACAGTACTATTTGTGCATTAATAGGGACCTCCACCCCAAAGCATGGAAAACTGGCTCAGTACCAAGCACAAAGATAAAAGTTAGGAGTAGATTGAAATTCTGCCAAGGGACTGTCACAGATGGGAACCCAAAAAAGGATAGTATGAAAATAACACATCCAACTCCATTTGAATGGAAGCCAGGGATAATGAATAGCACAACCTGGACAATGTCTCTTAAGCCTGTCTATATTACAGTTATTATATGCCACTCAGTCGCTAATGGAGCTAAAATCTAACTTGTCAGTTGTGAAAAGGGATCATTGTTTGTATACTTCCATCAATTCAATACAAAAGCAACCATTACTATCTCAAGAAAATCAATGGTTTATCTTATAATGCCTTAAAAACAAATTAGTAAACAATATATTAGGTAGTAAGGGGTTTAATATAAACATATAAGACCTTTAGATATATAAGAAAATATCATTTGTAACTAAAATGTATAAGATATAGAACTACAGAAATCATTGACCTGGCAAGGTAACCCCAACAGTTCAAAACTGAAACTTATGATAAATAAAGCTCTCAACCCTCATAAAAGAAGCTTCAATGTGCATCAGACAGAGGCTATTATAGAGAACTCTAATAGAAACAAATGCAGAGAATATGTGGCTGCAGTGTATTCATTTCCAATTTACACACCTATAACACAACCTTAACACCCAAGTTTCAGGAAACAATGCAGGGGAGGGGTACTTTAAGAACCAGACCATGATGCCCACTGTCACATGCTCTACTATGTTCATAGCAGCCCTATTTATAATAGCCAGAAGCTGTAAAGAACCCAGATATCCCTCAACGAAGAAATGGATACAGAAAATGTGGTATATTTACACAATGGAATACTACGCAGCTAGTAAAAACAATGAATTAATGAAATTCTTAGGCAAATGGGTGGAGCTAGAAAATATCATCCTGAGTGAGGTAACCCAATCACAAAAGAACACACATGATAAGCACTCACTGATAAGTGAATATTATTAGCCCAGAAGCTTGGAATACCCAAGACATAGATCAAAGACCACATGAAGCTCAAGAAGAAGGAAGAACAAAGTATGGATACTCTGGTCCTTTGTAGAAAGGGGAAGAAAATACCCACAGGAGAAGATACAGAGACAAAGTGTGGAGCAGAGACTGAGGTAAAGACCATCCAGAGACTACCCCACCTAGTGATCCATCCCATATACTGTTACAAAACCCAGACACTATTATTGATGCCCACAAGTACTTGCTGACGAGCCAGATATAGCTGTCACCTGGGAGGCTCTGCTAGTGCATGACAAATACAGAGGGGGACACTCTCAGCCAGCCATTGAACTGAGCACAGGGTCCCTAATGGAGGAACTAGAGAAAGGACCCAAGGAGCTGAAGGGGTTTGCAGTACCATAGGAGGAACAATGATATGAGCCACTCAGTACTCCCAGAGCTCCCAGGAACAATGAAATCAACCAGATAGTAGACATGGAATTACCCATGGCTCCAGATGCATAGGCAGCAGAGGATGGTCTTGTTGGACATCAAAGGGAGGAAAGGACCCTGGTCCTGCAAAGGCTAGATGCAGCATTGTAGGGGAACACCAGGATAGGGAAGCAGGAAGGGGATGTTGGGTAACTGGGGGTGGTGGGAGGGGAAATGGCTTATGGGACTTTGGGGGTGGGGGACCAGGAAAGGGGAAAACATTTGAAATGTAAATAAAGACTATATATAATAAAAAAAAAAAGATGTCGGTAAAAACAAATTGCAAGAAAAATACTATTGAAGAAAAATAAAAAATGATATATTAGCATTCATTATTTTAACATAAAAGGAGGTAATGTATTTTACAATTGGATTTCAAATAGTTTTTAAGAAGGAGCATGGGAAAATCCACAATTCCAAAAATGTACTGATTAAGATTTTATGTGGACGCTCGCAGCCAACCCTCTGACTGAGCACAGGGACCCCAATGGAGGAGTTAGAGAAAGGACTGAAGGAGCTGAAGGAGTTTGCAGCCCCATAGGAGGAACAACAATGTCAACCATCTAGACCCCCAGAGCTCCCAGGGATCAAACCACCAATCACCGAGTACTCATGGAGGGACCCATGGCTCCAGCCACATATGCAGCAGAGGATGGCCTTGCTGGACATCAATGAGAGGGGAGGTATTGGTCCTGTGAAGGATTGCTGTCCCATTGTAGAGGAATGCTAGGGTGGTGAGGTGGTAATGGGTGTGTGGGGGAACATCCTTATCGAAGCAGGGTAAGGGGGGATGGGATAGGGGGTTTGCAGAGGGGAAAACAGGAAAGGGGATCACATTTGAAATATAATCAAAATATCCAATTAAAAAATAGACTTATAAAATTTAACTTTTACATTTCAAAATCTACATGTAAAGTTTTAAACACAAAATGAAAGGGAAAAGAATTGTCCCTAAATACCTAATAGTCATTATTACTATTATAAAATATTATAATAATAGTATATTATATTTTGATTTAAAAAATTTCAGTGGTTAAACAATTTGAAATATCATTCCACATACAAATATTTTTGTTAAAGATATCTGCAATTCCCACACAGCTAAATTTAAGAACTGAGCCTCTGATGTTGTAATACATTATTCCCATGCTTCTTTATGTAAGACATAAGACAATACTTAATATTTAGTGTTTACCTAATAAGAGGCCAAGGTCAGGTCCTTGCTAATTAGTTGACTTGTTATCTGAAGGACAGTCTCTGCTCCCTATCTTAATATATTTCAGTTGTAGGAAATGGGCCAATATTAATTTGACTATCCGATTTATAATCTACAACTTCTTTTTTAAATGTAGATATTGAGGCTTTACAGATTCAAAAAGTTAAAAATACTATTTTAAAATTCTTTATACAGCTTGAATTTCTCTTCATTAATTTCATGCAAAAGTCATTCCCAATAATGAAAGACTCCCATAGATCAAGACGACTTATATGAATGTATTCATATTTCATGCTAATTAGTCCCTGTACATGTAATCTTCTTCCCTGGTGTGTCCAGTACATGTGTCTCTGTCCTAGATTGCTCATTAAATCTGCTATAGTTCATTTGAACACTGTATCACTGTGACTGAATTATACATTTCAGAATCCAAGGTCTATGACTTTTTCCTCTGTGTATTTCTTACCAAGGCTTACAAGCAAAGCTCTAGTAGCACTGAAGTAATGCATACGGCAGTCAATATGTTCTGTTAAGTGTATAAACAAGGTTATCATAAAGGTAGACTGGTATCCTCAATGCCTCCATTGTGCATGCAGGTAATATAACCAGTATCTGACAAGGTTTGAGAAGTAGCAATCTTTATTCCTTTTAATGGGGACCTCTGAGACCAACATTGTCTAGAAAAATATCATGTTCACCATTATAGAGAGACTTTTCCTATATTACTGCAGCCAACACACACACACACACACACACACACACACACACACACACACACACACTTTTTAAATTTAAGTTGCAGAAAGTTTTAAGAAGAATACATAATGTTCTGAATCTAGTCTTGTTTGGTTGGTTGTGTGGTTGACATTTTGTTTTTTGTTTTGTTTTGTTTTGTTTTTACATAACAGAAAAGGTTATGTTAAAATAGTACAGTGGTACAAAGGTCTTGAGCATGTATATATTTTTAAATCATTACAAAGTAGTTTGATTTCTTTTTTTTCTAGTTCAATGTAATGAAGGAACATTGCTGGAGGATGAAGTTTTGACTTTTCATCCAGAATCAGCTCTATACAATCTCAAGGGAAGATATTTTGCAGACTTGACAATTCCATACTGATTTTTGGTTTCCTAATTTTTGAAAGTTTAGGCTAAAAACAAGAACAAAAGCCTGCCTCTCCCATATACACTTTTTAAAGCCTAATCTATATCACACTTGTTTGTACTCGAAATATATTTAAAATTATTAATCATCTACATACATAAGAATAAAAGCAAACTATAAACATTTCTGACAGTACTTATCAATCACTTTTTAAATCATGTTAAATTTTGTGTGTAAACTATGACAAAGTACTATCAGGAATTATCTGTACTTTTTGTGTTTTTATTTTTATCACTACAAATATATTTTTCATTATTGAGTTGAAATTCTAAAGTAGTATCACAAAGAAGTAAAAACAATGACAATAACCAATCTATATTTTAAAACAAAATAATGATGATGATAATACTAATAATCCAATAAAAAAGTAGAAATACTTACTAAGTTAACAAATAACAAAGAAGTCCTATATTCAGTATATTACATTCTCAGATAAGTCAGAGCTCCCTATCCAACTGATTACTGGAAAGCTTTAAATAACAAATATATGTAGTTAGCTTCAAAAGAAAAAAATTGACACACACTCACACACACATATATATTCATAGTAGGCTTTTAAAACTCAATTATGTATTCATTAATTTAGGATTGTTAACACATGAATACAATCACATTAATGAGTAAATGGCTGGAAAGTTACTTTTTGATTCACTAACAGCTTATAAAAAACGCTGCTTATAACTACAAACACAGATATATCTCTCTGAGTTTGAGGCCAGCCTAATTTTTATAGTAAGTTCCAGGTCAGTCAGGGCTACATAGTAAGATCCTGTCTTCACAGGCAAGCAAGCAAACAAAAATGTACTCATAAACACGACAATGTGACCACAAGGGAAGTCAATCCTTATAACCATGACTCATTTTTAACCCTTTGCTTCCAAACATCCTTAAATAAATTATACTTGACATTATTACAATACGACATTCTCTATTGGTTTGTTTTACTTCAGAAGACATTTTAAATACTTTGTTTTCTATTTAGGTAAACCTAAGTTATAATGCACTAGTTATATTTTTATAGAAAAAATAGGAATAGAATAAAACAGAACATAAGGTGAATACTAGAAGTAGTAATTTAGATGAAATTTAGAAAGACATTTACTAGCATCCTAATATAACTAACTCGTCTTCCTTGTGTCCAATGTCATTGTCTTGCTTTGGAACTGAATTTATTTCAGAAGTCAAAATTTCTTTGTGTTTTTTTTTGTTTTTTTTTTACATATAAAACTTTAAGTGATTTATAACTGTATTTAATTGTACAGATAAAAAAATCTCACATTTTAATTTCTTAACATGGATTTGATATCAAATCTAGGGGTATTTATAGGTATGTAAGTAGATGTGAAGAACAAATATGCTCACAGAAATTTAACAGCATATTGTGAACTGTTATTGTAGCGCATTGTGTGGAATATTAGTAGTTCTCTGGCATTATGCTTAAGACTTTCAAAATACAGATCCTGGATCCTATGGTAACTCTAGGCTACAATGGCGTCTATATGTTCAGTAATGGTACAGTATTGTCTTATATACAGTCCTGCTCTTTGAATAGAGCAATGTTCAGTTAATAATCTGTAAATTATCAAAGGGTCCTAAATGCAAAAGCAGAAGTATTTGTGAGAAACAAGAAATAGCCAATGTAGGTATATGACTCTCTTAAATAAAGTATTGCAGTGCTTTAATTATAAATCTATACTAAACCACTTGCATTAAGTACCAAACTGAATGTCCAGAACACACACACACACACACACACACACACACACACACACACACCTCAACTAACCAAGTCTTAAAAAAAGGTACGTTTCAGAATATATTTTCTAAATGATGTTTTGGGTGAGTTTTTTGTGGGGATAATTCCTGTCATATACTTGCGTTATAATATTTAAAATGTGACATAAAGGAAATAAAAGGTGTATAAAAGGAAACAGCTTAAATTAGGGATGTAAGTCTAGAGAAAATACTCTACATAATAGATATGAGTAGCAATATACAGTAAGAAAAATGCATAAGTATCCACATGTGGTATATATTGCAATACCATGATAACAGAATATATGATGTAACATATATCCAAAGAACACACTCTTTGGTACAAAATCTATAAAATTGTGCAAATATCATATAGCCTTATGTGTATGAAGAGTCCACAAAAGATTAATGTTGAAAATATAATAACTAAGCTGTGATTCACTGAGGCAATGGATTAAGGTTACATGATGATGACAGCAGCTGATAGATGAAAGTTCCTTTAAAACAGAACAAAAAAATGATGGAAATTTTTGAAAAAGCATCACACAGTCTAACGCCTAAGAATAAGAATAGACAAGCAATAGGGAGCACAGGGTGTGTGTGTGTGGGGGGGTGTTCAGTGGAATAGCACTTGCCTAGCAAGCATGTGGCCTTGGATCAAGCTTTGTGAAAATGAAATAAAAATGCTTGGCAGGCAATTGAGAAGCTGGCTTCAGTAGAAAAGGACACTGATAGGTGAAACTGTAGGAGTCAGCGACAGAGCTAGGAAGTAGCAAAGGTAGTAGAAGTCATCACATTGAAAATGACTAACCATGAAAAAATATTACTGTCCCCCCAAATAATTTAGATGCAAGAACAATAGAAACATTGAAAATAATCCCACATTTTAAAAAGTATTCTATAGCTACTTTGACATCATTACTTCGATAATGCAATTACCTTTCTAATACCTTAAGAAGATTAAAGTAATATTAATGCAAATGAGCAAGCTTATGTATAAGGTTGTCACTGCATTTCATATATTACAGTGTTTTAAATTAAAAAGTGAATTTTGGGCTTTTTCTATGATTGTTATGAATTATTTCCCCCTCCACAAAAAAAAACCCTGATGTTATTGCATGTAAAGTAAAAGGAAGCATAGGTAGATTCAATGTTTACATGTGCCCCCATATAGAAAGCTCTGATTTCTTTTGGAGTCATTGGAATGTTCGTCTTTTTGTAAGTGCATTGTACAGTGATGAATGAAATGGCTACTGATGCTCTCTAAATAAAAGACTCTGTTTGGCACAACAAAAGCAGGTGCTATCTTATAGTTACTGTTTGCACAGTGACTTTCTAGACAAAAACTTTACACAAAAGGCACATACAAATAATCCCTTGGAGGCCTCCTCTGTGTCTCTCCTAGACAATTTTCCAGCTGCCATAATTGTACGTGTGGCATTTTTAAGGTCAGTTTGTATTTGTGCCTGTTATACTGGGACTACAAAAATATTTATAAGGCACATATCAATAATTGGGATTATATTTTATTTCAAGTTATAATTTCATTACTTGATCAATCTTTTAGTCTAAGGCTTTGAATGCCATTAAACATTATGTTATCTCTAATTTAACTCTGCCCATAATTTTCCAAAAAGTTTATGATTCTTAACATTAATAGTACTAGGAAATTCCTGTAAAATTACTTTGAGAAAGTATAAAAATATAGTTGAATCACAACACCCGAAGCTTTATCAGTTGATATCCATAGTAAATTATTTTGATAATCCTAAAAGGCCCATACTCCCACGGGTGTCCAAAAATAAATCATGGGACAAAATATCAGTATTATAAGAATATATATATGCTTGGACTGTATAAAAGAGAATATATACATGCATGGTCCATGGACACTGGCACATATGTAGCAGAGGACTTCCCTGTGTGGACTCATTGGGAGAGGATGCACCTTGATATCCCAGGAAAGGACTATGGACGGGGTGAGGCGGTTGTGTAAAGGGGTAGGTAGGTGAGCACATTCTCAGAGGCAAAGGGATGGGGAGATGTGGTGAAGATCTTTGAGAGGACCGGGAAAGGGGGCAACATTTGGAATGTAAATAAATAAAATAATGCAAAAGCAGAATGAAAAAGAACATAAAGAATATATACAAGACATACATCAAATAGAATTCATCATAGAAGGCTACACTGAAAACACGTGGAAGGTAAATGAATGACATCGTTTGTTTGTTATCCTTATTTATACAATACAAACCACAGGGATAATCTTTTAGAAGCATTACCAACAATACAATTTGGACTTACGAAATCTTACAACAGAAGGATATCATAGCCATTCTAAATGTTGTTTAAGCAATATTTTTCAAAATCTTATACATTTGAAGAAACGAAGCTATGATGCCTATAAACTAGTAATAAGATAATCAGAAGTTTTAGTAGGAAATTTAAGAATCTGGATAGAAGTATTTTCCTAAGTACTTTGCTATGGACAGAAAGAAAGTCCAACAAGTGTTCCTAACATAAGACCTAAGCTGAAAGATCAAGAGGGCCACCTGCAGTTCAAAATTCAGAGTCATGAAAATTCCTCAGTCTCCTTAACATTGTTTCTGGGGATGATTATCCCAGTAGCCTTAAGTTATACTTGATTAGAAAAGCATATACCTTTATACAAGAGGTTAATTTAAAAAGTGATACATCACAGTTTGAGACTTATCATCTTTTCACTGTTTAATTTTTACCATTATACATGGAGGCATTCAAAAATTAAAACATTTTTTGAGTAGTTATCATATTGGCCCCTCTTTACTTTTAAATGAAATAGCTGTAAGACCTATAACATAAATGAAATTGGAGTATGATTAGGCAACCATATTAATCTGCAGAAGAATAGATTTCACCTTTTTCAGGCATCATCAAACTACAAAATTAAAACAAAGTCTTACACCTGACTAAGAGGATGATTGCAACTGAGAGCACATGACAAAGGGAGTAGCGAGGAGTCACTCAATCATACTCCAAGAAAGGCCTTATTTGCACTTCCCCTTGTGTTTTCTTTTAGCCTCTGCAGGTCTTGTGTGTGGTGTGCTGTCAGTCTCTGTGAGTTCATTTGTGTTTTTGTCCTGTTGTGTACCATAGTGGCAGAACATCTGACATGCAAAATCTGTGGCAGGTCAACTCCATTCAAACACATGAATGGTTCCCCTTCTATTAAGTTTCTTTGAACTTAAAAAAAAAAAAAAGACCAGTTATCAAGGAAAAATGCACTGGGAATGTACTTATTAATCTAATTATCATAGAAATATGTGAAAGGTACTATGGAAACTCTTTACTAGGAAATACATGTACTTATTATTCCCCTCAAACTGTACCATAAATGGCATGGCTACCTTAAAAATAATATAATATTCTCAGAACTCAATACAGAATAAAAGAATCAGTCAGTTTATATGTAGGGCACAGGCCATAATTTTCTTGTATACATACTATCTTCTGCAAACTGGCAAAGGAAGGATCTTCTATAGAGGTTTTGGAAAATGGGTTCCTTAAACTCAAGAAACAAACTCACTGAAAAAGCACTTAAATGAATGTGCAAATGAGTTATTAGGCAAAAAAAGAAAAGAAAATATCAGAAAGGAAAAAATTCAGGTTATTGGAAACTTGGTACAAAGAAATTTAAAAGGATGTGGCTAAGTTAGGTCACTTAAAGAACAAAGAATGAATGCATGTAAGAAAGACAATGGAAATGTCAAATTCCCATCACTTTTATTGCACATCAACGAAAATCAAAATAAAATAAGATTTTAGGAAATGAAACAAAAGTAGATTCATGAAAAATAAAAATACATTATTAGAAAAAGTCATTTTTTAATCTGCAGTTTCTAAAATTATACTGGATAAGGGTGCAGATTAGCTTGCATGTAGCATCTGTTATTAAGAGATTAATTTTATCCATGAAATGTGACTTGTTCATATCTTTATTTCTGTGTAACTTTATAGTCTCTATATGATATTTATATATGTGAATTACTTCATCATTTTTACTGATTTTTAAAATAGTGATCACAATCATATACTTACTAAAGTGAAACAAAATATCTTCATTTTAAATGACAACAAATAAGTATTGTGAGAAATCTAAAAGATTCAAAATTGAAATAAGTCAGGTGGAAAATTAGATATATTTCTAATTAATAGCTTCTGCTTCAAATTTATGAACCAATAAACCCTAATAACAATTAGAATGACATCCAAATTTATATAACACTTACTATGGGCCAAGTCACTATTCTCAAATTTTCCTTATCTTTACATCTCACAAAAACTATAATTTATTTGAAGAAATTCGTGAACTTTTTCTAGAAGTAATAATATGATTATTTTCTGATTTTACAGATGAAAGAATTCAGATATTCAGAAGGTAGCATCTTGGAAAAGATTACCTGTTTAGTAACTGGAAAAGTGATTTATAATACCAGTGCTTGTGACTCCAGAGTTTACTATCTTTAAGTCTGACACTGGATCTTGAGAATCTTTGCTATCCTGAAAAAAAAAAAACTCTGATGGTCTGTTGCAAGGAGATTTTAACTGAGAAAGTTCTGTCTGTACTCAGGTCTCAGAGAGCAGAAGCTGAGGAATTGATCTGCTTCATGGAGTTATAAAGGTTGATGCTCAGAATTTATGAAAGGATTAGGATAAAGAAGATTAAAACATGATGTTTCATGAAAAAGAATAGTGAAAAGTGTGAGCAGAAATAGAAGCAAAGACAAGTACACAGCAAAAGTAATGCCAGAAGTAGGACACAGAAATAGACATAAAATTTGTCAGAATAAATTAGTAACAACAATAGTAACAACAAGTATAGATACATAAAGTCACTCTAAGGAGCAAAGCCAAGAAAAAAAATTGCTCTATTTTAACTGCATCAAGTTGATTCAAAGACCAGAAACTGAGTTTTTATCCATTCTTTCTTTCTGAGTAATTACTTAACCTTAAAAACTGATCATCACCACCTGCTTAATCCTTTGACATTTGCCATTGATCCTTCATAAAATCATTACTGCATATCTGATTGAGCTCAATGATTGTTTTCACCAAAGACTAAGGTATTAGGATTTTACAAACTGTTAATAGCAGTAGACAGATCAGGCAAAGACAAGGATTGTTGGGTGTGGATGACAGTTCCATAGAATGTACAGGCTAATGTGCCCAGAAAGAAAAAAAAACATTAAAAAAAAGAAGAAAACAGTCCTTTCATAATGTCGCTTATCATTTCTGTTTCCTATCTATTCTTACTTTCCTGACACAGTGGTATGTCTAATTAAAATTGACTCACAGGGAATGAATAGCAGAAGTGCAAGACAAGCTAGTGCTACTAAAATTGTTTGCCTGCTGATGCTGGGAAGCTCCAAGAATCCAAGCTAATTCAGTAACTAAGAGACAACGACGTTACAGGTTCTAATTTCTTTAACACTAGCACTTGGGCCCCAACTCTTGAGGTAGAGAAGGCACATTGACAAGCACAGAAAGTGACAAGGGATAGCAAGGGAGATGACAAAATACCTACCAAAGGCAAACATTACAACTATTAAGTGACAGCAGACTGGGACCATAAGCCTCTTCTGGTATTCTCTCTGTGTATTTCTCTCCAACTGAAAACTGACAAGCAAGAACACAGCAGCTGTCCACCCCCTTTTCTCCATGCTTATTTTCTGTTCAATGAACACATGAAGAAAAGAGAGAGGTAGGGGAGTTACTTCTCCAGTCTCCTTGACTTCATCTGTGTTTAGACAAAGGCTCCCTCTATTTTTTTTTTCTGTAAACGATGTCCAGATATTAATCCAAGGCAATACTGAACGTTGAGTAACTTTGTAAACAAATTCCTGGTGGTATCTTGCAGAGGTCTCTACCTGAGAACATCATCCCATTCTACGGTGAATTTTTCACTCATAACCTGACATTTACTTCTCTGATACATTGCATGAACATCAGGAATTATGTGTGAGGACTCCACACTCATCCTTACAAAACTGTTAGTCTAGTCCATCTATACATATGTGTGTGTATATGTATATATGTGAATAAGACACATCTATAAGTATAAATAGGCATAGAAATGTATCTATGCGTATGTATATACATATATGTGGGAGTGCGCACAGAGGTCAGAAGAGATCATAATATTACATGGAAATGGAGTCATAGGTAGCTGACAGTTAGCCTGTGTGCAAGCAGGAAACCTAACTCCATTCCTTTGCAAAAGTATCATGTCCTTTTAAAAAATGAGACATGTTTCCAACCCTTTGCACTATTTTATATTTGAGAAGAACATATAGATTTGTATGTTTTTTTTATCCAGTCACCACAATCAAAAGCTGTCTTCACCAAAGTTCCAAATTCCTGCAGAAAAAGTCTTTGATATTATTTGAAGAAATTAAATCCACCACACCTGCCTATACCTTCTTTACACATCAACTCCTACTCAGCCATTCGGCAATCTGTGGTTTTTCTAATTTAGTATTAATAATGGACTTATAAGGCACTTATTATTGAATTCAGCTTAGTGTTCTGAGCCTCAAAACAGCTAATTATTCTCTGAAAATTATATAAGGATTCATAAAACAACATTTAAACCCATCTTTTGTATTCATTCTGGTGATTTTCTTACATATGGAATTACTCTCAGAGGAGTCTTAAGTTTCACTAAATTAGTACATATCATTTCCAGATCCAACTATTTATTACAATTGTCACCTCAAGGGGAGGTCACTTAACATTATTTATATTTTCACTTCCATTACAGCTTACAAAATGGTTTATTGCATGGAAATTATATGCAGAAAAAGCATACAGAATCAAACTTAGCAGGCTCAATGCCCAGTTCTGTCTTTCTATTAGAACTTAGGGGATTCACTTGACCATCTGGAGCTTCAACTATTGAAATGTTTTCCCTAGTTACCCTTCAAAATATTATATACTTCAAAAAGATATGAAGACTGGATGACAGATAATATGTAAGAATCTTTATACAGTAATAGTTTTCAATAAATGTTAAGGTGTATTATTTTTCTTATGGTTTACAATGTACACCTCTAGAACTAAGTGTTTCAGAACCATGATTATTTGAGACTGCTTCTCCTAAAATACCTTGAGCTAAATAATCTTGTTTGCATAAGGTACTGTGAGGTAGGCAAAGGCAGGAGTGATAAATTCATGATTACAACTAGAATATAACCTTTCCATGTGAAGAGCCATATTTTATTCAGTCAAAGAAAACCAAACATCTATTAGACACTGAAAAAATATGAATTAATGAAACAAATACTAAGCAACATATTATATACTTCTTAAATGAAATTCTCGGGAAATATGAAGGAATAATTTCAAATTCCTATTTATGAACTGTTGAATCCTCTAATCAATACAAAGGTATCTGATACGAATTCAAACCATAAATTAATTTATTTGAAGGGAAAGGGAATACAAAAGTAAATATTTGGAGTTGGGGTTTGTTTTTACTTCTCGTCCTAGGATTTTTATAAATGGGAAAAAATTGAATATAAAGACTTAGGTTCTTCAAATATAGGTTGCAATTGTCTTTGAAGAACTCTCTTGTGGATAAATGAACAATGGTAAAAACGTGAAAGACAGAAGGGTAAATGTGGGGAAAAAAAGGAAAAAGAGAAAGATAGCAAAAGCACATGATTTGCCAGGCGGTGGTGGTGCACGCCTGTAATCCCAGCACTCTGGGAGGCAGAGGCAGGCGGATTTCTGAGTTCAAGGCCAGCCTGGTCTACAGAGTGAGTTCCAGGACAGCTGAAGCTACACAGAGAAACCCTGTCTTAAAAAACCAAAAAAAAAAAAAAAAGCACATGATTTGTACTTGAAAGCCAGAATGAGAAACAGCATTACAGTGTTACCTGAACTGCATGCTCAAGGACTAAGCTAATATCACACTAATCATTGTCAATTAAGACATCACATTCTACCATTACTTCTTCTAGATTTTTGGTGACTTTTGAAAAAAATCAAAATGAAAATGAAAGGGGTAACATAGCCAAAGATAGAAAATAATGGATTTTGTTCTATTTCATAATTAACAATTTGAAAATGGACTACCCCAAAATAAATTAAAGCAATAAGAAAAAAGAATATACTTAGAAAAATCCAACAATTAATATCTCACACAAAATCAAAATGGTCTCACTTATTCAAAAGGTTGTTTTACTTCTGCTTTTTCAACACCATTTGCTGAAAGAATAATTAAATAAATTGAAGTTTGTACTCAAATTATTCATACCTGTTTTAAAAATTCCCCAGGAATCAGATGTACATTGATCTAGCAGGAATTACCATAATTTTTAATGATACAGTAAAGAAAAGGAATAAAACTTTTGATAATGTAAGGAAGTTTAGATGTACATACAGGAAATGCTTAAATATATAGCATTAAGCCAATTTGAAAATGAGTAAAAAACACTACAGATACATGGATTAAATTATATCCACTATCCCTGCATTTCCTTTAGACAGGGAAAATTCTGAAACAAAAATTTTGAGACATGTCGGTGGCCCTATCCATCAGCTGGGAGCTGTGCCTTTTTACTGGAGCTGGTCTCTTAAGTTCTTTCTCCCTGCTGTTGGGTATTTTAGCTAATGTCATCAAAAATGCAAGGACAAAACTGGAGCAGAGATTGAAGGAAAGTAATCCAGAGACTGTCCCACCTGAACACCAAACAGACACAGACACCAAACCCAGTCACTATTGCTGATGCCAAGATGTGCCTGCTGACAGGAGCCTCTTAGAGGCAAATGGGAGGGGGATAGGGTGGGAGTTCATGGATAATATATGAAATATTAATAAAATGATTAATGAATGAAAAATTCACCTACAGAGTGACAACATATCAGCAATAGAGCTTAATACTCATTAATGGTTTAGGGTTTTGAATTAGCATAGCCATATTTGTTCATCAACATTTTAAATGTTTTTCTTCTGAGAAAAGTTAATTTTTATGTCTGCTTTATTTCTTCCTCAGAATATAGAATATTGATGACAAATCAAACCTTGCACAAACCATATATATTTTAAACGAAGGGCCTATTAAATAGATTACTAAACAGAACTGCTTGAATTATAAAAAAGTTCAATCTTAATGATACTTTTCACATTACTAACAGTTACAAATAAAGGAATGAGCAAGAGGGATATTTCAATGTTTCTCTATGCTATACAGTAAACACATAACATTTGTATAAGTTTTAATGAGATCATAAACCTCAACTTTTTCATTTATCCAGTTTTATATTCTGTAAGATGATTTAAACCACATTCATGAGACAGTGTGATCATGCAGCAGATATACCTATTTGTATATACTCTGAAATTTGAACCCAGAAATGCAGGGGTAGAAGACAGACAACTTCTACAAGTTGTATACATACATGTAATACATACATGCAAATCAGTATACCCAAGTGCATGTATACATACTGTCACACAAAAATAAATATAAATAAATAAATAAATATGTATCGTTTAAAAATTAAAAGCATGTGTATGTGCTAGACATCTGCACTAAAAGAGTTACTTAAAAAAATGGCCTGACAAAACCCTAGTAGATGTTATAAGGCCAGCAAAGCAAACAGTTGACCTGTTTCCTACCTCCAACATGTTGAAAACAAGTTGGAAACAATATTTGAAAGCATTTAGAAAGAAAATGCACAAGTTAGTAGAACAGATATTCAGACAATGAAAAGCTCCACTCAGACACAGTTAAGACTTTTCAGTACTCTCAAAGCTGACATGAGGAATAATTAGAAGTAAACACAGTTGTACATGAAGTAAAAAGCATGAATACATGAATTCAAAGGACTAGATTTTTTCATTTGGGGAAGTGGTATCTGGCAGGTACTAGCCTACTAGGTCAGTTATATGCATAAATGAACAACCAAATAGGTCTGTCTGAAGCATAAATGCAGTACATACATTAAAGACTGAGCACAATGATCTGATGCAATGGAGGATGTGGATCAACAGATAAAAATGACTGGTATGTAGGCATAGCAATAAGTGAGGAATTAATATTTATTTCTACACTCAGCAGCACAATTAGTATTTTCACTTAAAATACTTGCATAGGAATCACAAACTAAGAAGATAACATTTAATGTTTTATAAAGACTCATATCCATGGAAAACTAAACCACAAAATAAATCAAGAGCATTCGCATTAAATCCACAGGATCAAAAATGCTGCAGAATTTTTAGCAAATTCTGCTTGCTGAAGATGAAAGAACTTACAACTACAGTTGCCAGACCCTTACTTTGACAGAACCTAATGCTTCATATTAAATTTTACCTTTAGTTAGAGAGCGTACACTCAGAAATACTACATTTCTGCTATTGATCTTTTTTTTTAGAGCCTAAAATTTTTAAAATAAGAGGTAGATCCATCAGAGTAATTTTTCTTAAATTTTAGTATCATTACCTAAATCCTCCTCATTTTCAAGTATGAATTTTATTACAACTCAAATGCTAATACATACAGTGTCAAATAATGCAGCATAAGATAGATAATTCTATTTATCACATTTCAAAGTGTACGTCTTATGTTAGGAATTATGCATTTACTCCATGGTTCTTTCTGTGCAAGAACATATTCGAAATAGGAAGAATTGCACATGCATATCTTTATGTCTGATAACAAACTATTTATTTAAAGATCTATATTCAAAACAGAAGTTTACTTAGTAGTTGTATACTATACACAAGTATATGCCTTTCTCTCCATCAGTTTCTCCACCAACATGATCTACAAAACCAAACTGTTGTTTGAATTATTAAGCGGTTCACAGAAACTAAAAGGAGCTTAAACATATAGTAGTATAATAAAAGTTGTTAAATATATTGACCATAGTATGTGAGCAGACTTGGCAAAGAATTGACTACATTTCTACAAAAATAAACAAGAAAGAACTCCTTCTTAGACTTAAGAGATATGGATCAATGGTTAAGAGCATGGGCTGTTCTAGAGGACCCAAATTCAGTCCAAAGTACTCACATGCTGGTTTACAACCATCCCCAAATACAGTTCCAGGAGAGATGATGCCATATTCTGGCCTTTTTGGGTATCAGGCAAGTACATGATACAAAGAAGCATATGCAATCATGCTCACTACACATGAAAATAGAGCTTTTATAATTACTGCCTGCTGGCATCATTATATCTACTGGAATGAGTGAAAGTTAAGAAGCCAGCACAGGGATTGGAAAGATGGTTCAGCAGTTAAGAGCACTGGTTGCTCTTGTAGAAGTTCTGACTTCAATTCCCAGCAACCACATGGTGGCTCACAACCATCAGTAATGGGAACTGATGCCCTCTTCTGGTGTGTCTGAAGACAAACTACAGTGTATTCAAATAAACAAAACGACTACCAGTACTATTCCCTGATAATTAATTTTTTTTTTAGGTAGCCTCCCCTGATGGCTCTGATTGCTTGTTGTTGTTGTTGTTGTTGTTGTTGTTGTTGTTGTTGTTATTGGATATATTCTATATTTACAATTCATTTCCCTTTTTCTAGTTCCCCACCCCCAAAGGTCCCACATGCCCTTTTCCCTCCCCCTGCTCCCTCATCCACCCCCTCCCACCTCCCTGTTCTTGTACTCCCCCACAATGATGCTTTGGTCCATTCTAACTCCAGTGTCCACTCCTTTCTTCTTGTCAGACCTCACTTGGTATGTGATTTATGTCTTTGGTGTCCCAAGATTCTAGGCTAATATCCACTTATCAGTGACTGCATACCATGGGTATTCTTTTGAGACTGGGTCACCTCACTTAGTATGACGTTCTCCAGCTCCATCCATTTCTCTAAGAATTTCATGAATTCATTGTTTCTAATGGCTGAATAGTATTCCATTGTGTATATATACCACATTTTTTGTATCCATTCCTCTGTTGAGGGACATCTGGGTTCTTTCCAGCTTCTGGCTATTATAAATAAGGCTGCTATGAACATAGTGGAACATGTATCCTTATTGCATGCTGGGGAATCTTCTGGGTATATTCCCAGGAGTGGTATGGCAGGGTCCTCCGGAAGATAATGGCAATTTCCTTTGAGCTAGGCTGATTTCCATATTATCATATTCTATATTTTTCCTATTTAATATCTGTCCATGATATTTAGCACTTCATAGTTTCTTATCCCCCCCAACTATGAACTACATGATCCTTAAGTTTATTAGCAAATTTGTATTTATAAAGAAAGAAGAAGCCAGCACATCTGGTTTGGCAGCTTCATCTGAACTGAAACAAAAGCTGTGATTGTTGTCATTCTGTCTATCTCCTACTATCCCTACTGCTTTTAGGGAAATAGCTTTATCTGGCCCTATTTGAAAGTCTTCCTTATGACCCAGAGGTTGTAATAAGCACAGATAAACACTAAGACTCTAGGAATTCCTTTATGAGGCTAAGCAAACTCAAATGGTATATATATGAACAGTATAAACTTGCAGATAAATGATAAATTCCTACTGGCCATGAGAACTGGTAACATATTCAAGGCCTCTTTTTACAGTAAGCTTAGACTTCTCTGAAAATGTAGTTTAAAGATTGGCAATTATACAGGATACATCGAAAATAACTTTTCCTACATTATAGAATAGATGTTGATGAAATGATAGAGTATCCCTACTGACTTACTCCGGCCTGTGGAACTCATGTCCTCTCAGGCCATCTCACAAATAGCTAGTGCTGGCTCGTGGCAACCTGCTGCTATAACATGTGAACACGGTCATGACAAAAGTGAGCTAATAGTAATGCAAAATGGCCACAACAACAAAATGATCATATATTAATTCAACTCTCTAAATAAGCTCAAAGTACATAACATTTTTGTCCTCATCCCGAGTACAAAAACATGAGGATCTTAAGGGTATCGGTTAGGTAGTAGTAAAAGCTAGTTGGAGCTGGAGCAAACAATTTCAAAACCTGCTATTATTTCTCTAATAAAAAACCTGATTTGTCAAATGGTATCCATTTTTCCTTTTAACTCTTTCTGATATACAAGAATTATAAATGAATTAAGTGAACTTCACTAATATTGATTCTAATATAAAATGCTGTCCTTAACACAAAAATTCATGCTAATTCATTTAACTTCATTTAGTGTTTTGAGACTCTTAACCAAAGTATCTCTATCAAGACTGTCTCCAACTAAACAGATCATCTTGTGTCTGCTTCCCCAATACAGATTACATGCATGAATGCCACACTGGAGTGTGTCATTTTTTTATGCAAAACAATTAGAAAATTAAAAAATAGAATTATACTCTAAAAGAGAAAATAGGAGAGATGAATAACGAATGAAGCCCTATATCTAGAAAAATACCAATATCATATCAAGGTCTTCTAAAACAATTTGAACCTAAAAAAAAAGACTCAAAGTTAAAAGCAGTTGAATTTGCAATATATAGTCACTGATAACCAGTATTCTCATAACCCATGTATGGCATACAAAATTGAAACAATTAAAACCATGTAAAAACGTGGATTTTTTAGACCCATAAGATGGAAATGAGAAAATAATTTACAAATAAGAGTTATAATATTCTATTCTTCATTTTCTTTGTTTTTTATAGGCGTAGTTTGGAATGTGATGGTAGATTATTTATGTATATCTAAGTTGAATCAGAATACCCCCCAAAAAAGTACTGAGATAAAAACAAACACCAATGCTTTCATACCATCCAGCTTAACATCACCCAAATGCATGGTATCTAATGTCTCTCTCTCCATCTCCCTCTCCCTCAGCTTCTCTCTCCCTCCCTCCCTCCCTCCCTCCCTCCCTCCCCCTCTCTTTCTCTCTCTCTCTCTCTCTCTCTCTCTCTCTCTCTCTCTCTCTCTCTCTCTCTCTCACACACACACACACACACCCCTTCTATCTCTGAGAATGATTGAATGATTCAACTGTGAAAACTTAAACTCAGTATCTATTGAATAAGAATTCTGGTTGGTACCTAAATTTTGATACAACACACATTCTAATTAAGGCAATATTTAATGAACTGATAGGTTTTACTAAGGAAAATAATGAGCAAAATTTGGCCTTATCATTAGGCAATTTCTTAACAAATGTGACAGTATTGTCAGTGAGAATTCAACTACCTAGTTACTTTCTGTCAACATTTTACTGACAAAAATGCCCTAATAGAATCCTTGACCTTCAATAAAGAGTTTAAATGTATCAGATACAAATCATTAAGTATTTTGAAACAGCACACAATAACAATTTTGACATTTTACAAGGTCATTTTACAGAAGCATAATTGAATAAAGGTTTTATTTTGTAAAATCACTAACATAACTTTTATTAAATTGCATAAAATTAAAATTAATAAGGTCAATCATATCCAATGTTTTTCTTTACTGGTATCAAAAACTATGTGAAAAAAATTAAATCAAATTATGGACACTTCCACATTCCTTCCCATTGTATTTGATTGTAAATGAAGTAGTCTAAGCACAACACTTTTACATGATGATTAGTTTCCCAAAGAACAACGATGAATTGCTGTAAACTAGATTCAACTTAAAATATATTAGCCTACATTAAAATATTTACTACTTAGAGAAAGAAGAGATAACATTTCATTCCTTAGAAAATAGTGTCTTTTACAGATTTTGAGGCACTAGTACTGCTGTTGAGTATTATACACAAATGTTGCTAATTGTCCATGATTTAGATCTGATTTTATATTAAATAAAGATCCACGTGAACATCAAATGAGGTCTTACTTATGAGTAACAACAAACAAGCAAGCAAAGAAAATAACAACAACTAGAAATCCTTTTCTCTGAGGCAGGTTGTTACTTTAACTTCTAAGCAATATACTTTTCTAGTATTGAACACCTCTAGCCTCAGTATCATCTTCATGGAGATTCTTGGTTCATCATTCCATTATCGTCCAATATTTCATATTTTGTTTCTAATATCTCAATAATTAGTAGCATCATCAGGGGCATGGAGGTCTAAATAAATTTTGTTATGAATTTTCTCTACTCAACATGAAATGGTTAAAACCACAAACATTCTTCATTAAGGAAAATTAGTCAACTCAATTAAAACAGTCAACTCAATTAAAACATCTTCTATCTTCTTGAAATTGAAGTGAGATATTTTTACACTATATTTTTCTTTACTCTGGATCTTCTTTCTTGGCAATTCATTTCATCTTCTAAGTATCCAATAATTTTTTGTATCTACCGAAGGCAGACAGGGACAGTATTGTTTTGACTTTTATTTGTTTGCTTTGCTTTGTTTTTTAGGTTTTTATTATTACTTTTTTAATGTTAAGTCTTTGGGTGATTCAATTTACATTCTGGGCTTTATTTTTATCTTATTTAAAAATCAAATGGTACATGGTTTCACTGTGTAGGCCAGACTGGTTTAGATATCCATTTCCAGATAGAAGAGAAAGTTAGAATTCTCTTGTCCCAACACTTCAAGTATCTTGGGATCACAAGCCTATACCACTATGGCTAACTTCATTTCTAAGAATAGCATACATGTGCAGATTAACTGTAACTCCAACATTCTGACTAGCTGAAACTTAGACAATATTCTGAAACTAATTTTCAACATATAATTACCCACAGCATGTGGCCATCAAAATTTCTTTTTTTTAATTTTTTTTAATTTTTATTTTCTATATTCTATGTTTACATTCCAAAGGCTTTCCCCTTTCCCAGTTTCCCCCTCCCTATGTCCCATAATTCCTCTCCCCCCCAACTATTCCCCAGTCAATCCCCCTCCCCCCACCGTTTCTCTACAAAACTGGATCCAATCTTTCCAGGCCCAGGGTCCTCTCCTTTCTTCTTGGGAATCATTTGACTTGCTAATTGTGCCTTGAGTATTTAGGGCTTCTGGGCTCATTAATAGCCACTAATCAGTGATTGCATTTCATGTGTATTCTTTTGTGACTCACTCAGGATGATATTTTCCAGGTCTAACCATTTACCTACAAATTGCATGAATTCATTATTTTTAATTGCTGAGTAGTATTCCATTGTATAAATATACCACATTTTCTGTATCCATTCCTCCTTGGAGGGATATTTGAGCTCCTTCCAATTTCTGCCTATTATAAACAAGGCTGCTATAAACATAGTGGAGCATGTGTCCTTATTGTATGCAGGGGAATCCTCTGGGTATATGCCCAGGAGTGGTATAGCAGGGTCCTCTGGAAGTGACATGCCCAATTTTCTGAGGAACCGCCACACTGATTTCCAGAGTGGTTTAACCATTTTGCAATCCCACCAACAGTGTAGGAGTGTTCCTCTTTCTCCACATCCTCCCCAGCACTTGTTGTCTCTTGAGTTTTTAATCTTAGCAATTCTGACTGGAGTGAGGTGGAATCTCAGGGTTGTTTGATTTGCATTTCTCTGATGACTAATGATGTTGAACATCTCTTAAGGTGTTTCTCGGCCATCCGAATTTCTTCGGGTGAAAATTCTTTGTTTAGCTCCGTACCCCATTTTTTGATAGGGTTATTTGGTTCTTTGGGGTCAAACTTCTTGAGTTCTTTGTATATATTGGATATTAGCCCTCTGTCGGATGTGGGGTTGGTGAGGATCTTTTCCCATTTCTTACTTGAGAAATGTATTATATCATGAGGTTAATTTTTTGTCCTTTTCCATCTCATCATAAATGTAGTTATAGAAATAAGATAGATAGAAATCATATTTGACTTACCATTACTCTTCTCTGTCACCTTTCTTGGAGTAAGTCATTAATACCTGTTAATTTCTACTTATTGGTGTTTACCTTCTTCCTTAACACTGCTACAAACATTGCCATAGTTCAAATCATTCAAATCTCAGAATTAGCCTATTGTTTAAAAGCCTACTTAAAGTACTGCTATCTATTCTAAACATTTTAATCATAAGTACTCATTACTGAAACATGGCTTGATCAAACCATTGAAAAGCTCTAATTAAAATCATTTGAAGATTACCACAAATGTCCCCTACTTTATTTCTGATTGAGTATCCTCATCTCCTTAATGCCACATCCTCGAAACATATTATTAATTAAATGTTTTATGTAAAGTTCACTCATGTACATAATATACAGTAAACACACACATACACAAACATACACACACATACACTTTTCCATCCTTCATTACTATTAGCCATGTCAATCCCTGTTATTTTAGATACAATTGTTTTTCACATTCTCATCAATTGATTCTGTGTTGTAATCCACTGAATTTAGTCTCTGAGACTGTAGATTTTGGAGGTATTTACTAGAGCTCGATGGGCTGGGAAGTGGGTTAACACTGGAGGCAAGGATTCCCCATTCTCAGAATGCATCAGCAGTGAACTGGTCAGTAGTAAAAGGCAGGGCCCAATTAGCCATTCTCCATCCAATGTATGATTATTCAATAAAGTATCACTACTTAATTTTTTCATGAATATCAAGAAAATTAGTTTTTTGAGTCTCTTTACATTTAAATCATGACAGTGTATTATAGCAGTTACTCGATATTACCGCGTCATCCCATTTTCTGAGCTCTATTCCATTTTGGTAACACACATTATTATGAATGAACAAAATGCAAAAGTAATTTCAATTGCTATTGACAAATGAACTGTATCATTAGACAAAAACAAAACAAACAAGAAATGTATACATTATACCTGAAATAGAAGGAACAACAACAACAAAATGATAAAATACTTGGGAAACTGCCCCAAATCATTTTGAAATATGATTGTGACCTAAAAATAAACACTGTAGTGTATTATACAACACAATCCATGTTGTAACTGACTATCTGATATATGTTTCAGGTAAGAAAGATTAAGTGTAGATTTTTTTCTCATATACTTCCTATTAGAAATAAGTGCCAAAAATTAAAGGAATATGGTAAATAGCATGGTTTGTATTCACAAAAGGAAGGTAAACCATTCTGATATGTAGTTTTCTTACTCTGGCATTAGGACTGCCCTTTATCCAATTACTTTCTGACAGTTCTATTCAAGCTTAATGCCAACCTACCAGTGAAAATGCTATTGTCAATAATTTTCATAGTTTAATAGGTCCGAATATATCCAAAACTGAATACGTCTCATATTAACATTTCAAGACAGAAAATGGTCTAGCAGCGTGCATAGCAAGCATATTCACATATTCTTGTGGAGGACATATCTCTGGACTTTAAATTACAATTACAAACTTCAGTGATTATGGAAATTCAACGCGGATACACTTTCAACAAGCTTGATCACCTGAAAATTCTTTTCCTCACCCTTGCAGGATACAGGAAGCAAAACAATTATTAACCAATACTATCACATACAAGAATTTCTGTTATTTTATTTCTGCAATGTAGGTATATTGCAATAAGCAGTCTTTCTAAATAAGTGCTTTATAATTGGAAACACTATAAGAAACTTCCCTGGTGGCTTATACAATATCACTACCTCAGAAAAAGAGAAAATATTGTATTGGATATCTATGTATTCATGTATATGCAATAAACTGGTCTTCTAGTTACCTCATTTGAAAATGAAGATTAATACCAACTTATATTTACAATAATTGATTTAACAAATTATCTTACTGTTAATTGTAAGAAAATACTTTATGCATATTAGACAGAAAAGAAAGGGATGATTTATTGTAAGGTCAGATAAATAATTTAAGAGATGATATTTATGTAATTATAGAAATTCATGCTTGCAACACCCATTTTAAAAGTTTATGAAATAGAATTCTTTGGTCTCAATCATCATTGTCCTGTTAATAACAAGTTAATTCATTTGCATGTTGAAATAGTGAATGAGAAAGAAACGGCCAAGATATCATTCAGATTCCCCTAATATTAACATTACAATGAAGGTGAATATCATTCTATACTGTATTATCAGCCCTATTTACAATAAAAAGAAAGTATTTAAAAAACCTCTGATACCATCTAGATTCCACAGGCATGCTAATGAAGGTAGAGAGTGATATCAGCTTTATTCCCTACAAAGAGAAAAAAATTAAGAAAATTTGATAAAGCTAGTTTTCTGGAGGAAAGGAAAGATAGAGTTGAGGAAGCAAAAGGAAAAGTATCCGAGTTAGCAAACAGTGAAGTCACTATTGCGGGATATAGATCAAAAGGAAGAGAGCTTAGAAAGTAGAATCACTGGTGTTAAAGTTTAGGATCTAATCAAACCCATGGTGGGGAACACTTGTCCACTTAAAAACCGGAATAGGATACTAGACCATCCATTGTTACTGTGCTCTAAGAAAAGATTTCTTAGGAGGCTGAAATTGAAACATGGATTTTCAAAGCCTAATGAAAACCGATTTTTCTGTTTTATACCATTGTATATTCTCTAGAATAAGCTTAGATTTTTATCTTTGTTAAATTTACACCATAATATTGGAATTATATGAGTAGACAAGAATCTACTACATTATATAACAAGGTTTTTTAAGCTTTATCTTATGGTGGCTACATTTTATTTCAGAAATTTTTACATGATGCTGGTAGTATAGGTTAAAAAAACCTAGATATGCAAGCAAACATTTATTGATAACAAATCATAAAAATATTTTAACCAAATCTTTGGCTCTCATGTTTTTAACATTTCTAAATAACAAATCAACTATTCACACTAATGGGAAAGATGTATTTATTTATTTTTCTATAAACAACTGAAACTTAGCTTAATGAATGATAATATAGGACATGAGAATATCTCCAATGTTTCTTACGTTCATATTTTAAGCTTATAATTGTTGATGTTGAGAATGCTACTAGAATATTACAGGAAAAGTTGCAGAGGTATCATTGAGAAATGCCTCTAAAAGGTTGTAGTATTTAAACACTTGGTATCCATTTGGTGGTGTATGGACAGTTTGAAGAAATGTGGCTATGTCACTGGTAATGGGCTTTAGTTTTAAAGGCATTGCAAAATTTCCAGTTTTACCTCTCTACTTTTTGCTTGTGTTAAAGGGGTCTAAATCACATTCTAAGAAGATGTACTCTAGGTCACAAATAAATTATTGAAAATACAGTGCAAACACAAGTCTTATAAATTTTACTATTGTGAGTATATGTGTACAATAGTCTGTCATGTCTGAAAAACAAAATTTTACTGCAAGTATCCAATACTTCCTACTCTTACTATCTTTCTGTACCCCGTTCTATGATGACCCCTGAACTTGATGTTATAAATTTGACAAGATTTATTTGTTGTAACATAGTATAAGATAATAAAATCATTGGTTATCCTTCCACATATAGATGATTGTACATGTTTTAAAATCCATTTATGATGATGATACCATTCTTTGCACATCGAAAATCAAGGTACCAAAATTATATGATTTATTTTTTGATTTTTTATTTCAAAATAAAAAGGAAACATAAGAGACAGAAGGGATAACAATTGCCTAAATAGTTCATATTAAGTACTCTTAAGTGCATCAAAGAAGCCCTCTTAAAAGATTTCTTTGCGATCTCCTATCTAGAAGTAGGATAATGAATTTACTTGTAATATGCTTTCCATACATAACAAAAATATCTTAAAAGACTCTTAGCCACAGAAATCACATCATCTGCTTGAATGCTGTACTCTGACATATTCACAAATGAAATAACAATAATGATGCCAAAACAACTCTGCCACACTGAAATTGGGTAAAAGAGTACAACTGCATATACTTCAATGGTCTAGTATAAACAGGGAAAGCTTCACCAACACACTGAAAATTAAGATTTCATGGAACATTTTCTGTGAAATACTCAACAGGCACATTTTCCTAATTGGATTTATTCTGTAGGATAATGTTATTAGAGAAATTGATGCTTACACATGGAATACCAAGAGATAAGAAACACTTTTATGATAGCATAAATGGTAACAAAGTGACAATAACAGCATGTCAAAATTGATAGGAATTATTCTTCACACAAAACTACTTTGGCATTTTCATATAACTAAAACAGTTAAATGTATTGTCTATTTTCACATGAAGAAAAACTGTAAAAGTATAACATCTTGAATTTTCCTGAATATAGGATACATTTCTACCTGGAAAGAAACTTTGCAATATGGCATTTTTATTTTAAGCCACTAAATGTAAAATCCTCAAAGGAATTAGACATATTTTTCTTAAATTAGTTTAGTTTTTTTATTTTAATCAAAAGGGATTTCATCAGTATACTTTCAGTATCCCTCTGGCACATAACGGATAAAAACTTTTCAGATCACAGATTAAGTTGGAATAAGAATAAAATCCTCTCACCAGAGCAAAAATGTTCAATTTTTAATTAATTCATTCCTAGGATATATCATCACCTAGGCCTGGAGCAAATAAAAAGAAGCACTTAGAGTTGCAATATTTGTTTAACCAAATAGTTAAACACAAGGGAGTGGAGTAAAAGGTGGGCTTTTCAGTCAAATCAATAGTAGCACAGACTCTAAGAGTTAAACTCAGGTTAATGCTAAAGCAATATTGTTTCTTACCATATAGCAACACTGAACTAGTTCAAACAGCACTGTTCTTTTTAACTATGGAAATATTAGCAGAATGTACAATGGTGCTTTGTGTTCATTATCACACTGTTGTAATCTATTTCCACTAACCCCTATTATCGCTTTTCTAACTTGATAGCTAAGATGATATATTCCTAACGTAGCATTAACTTTGGCTCAAGTCACAAATATGTGAGGAATTTGATCCCTTAGGACTTATGGCGGGTATCTAATTAAACAATGATTCTCTTGGCCTATGCTTTTGAAGATAAGTTTTCAAATTCTCTAACTCTTTTAATAACATTTTATCATTACACTTAATCCCCATTTAAAATCATTTCCCACCATATACTGTATTACCTCATTAAAATTATTAATACTACTTGAATTTCAGAGTAATTTAATTACATGTTTACTGATGTTTCTTTCTGTCAGAATGTACATTTCAAGCAAATCAAGATCACACCTGCGTTGATCACAGCCATATCCTCTAAGGCCAGAGTAAATACTTAATAAAAAGATTTGTCAATTTAAGAATGCACAGAGAACAAATATACTGATTATTATTATTTCTAGGAAACATAATTAGTTTAAAGATTCACTAATTTTATGAAATGGAAACCATTTGAGGCAGCATGTGTCTCATACATATTACCTCAATAGTTTTTAACATTAGTTAATTTTGATTTATTTATTGTTTATATTTATTTATTTATTATAATAATTTATTATTATTTATTCCATTTTAACTCTACTCCCATTTCTTTTTATTTTATTTTATTTTCTATATTCTTTGTTTACATTCAAATGATTTCCCCTTTCCAGGTTCCCCCTTCACCATAAGTTCCATAAGTCCTCTTCCCTCCACCCATTCCCCATTCACCCCCCTCACATTTCTCTGTCCTGGTACTCCTCTACAATACTGGATCAAGCCTTTCAAGGACCAAGGGCCTCTCCCTCCTTCTTCTTGGGAATCATTTGATATGCTAATTGTGTCTTGAGTATTCAGAGCTTCTGGGCTAATAATATCCACTTATCAGTGGCTGCATTCCATGTGTGTTCCTTTGTGAATGAGTTACCTCACTTAGGATGATATTTTCCAGTTCCAACCATTTGTCTAAGAATTCATGAATTCATTATTTTTAATAGCTGAGTAGTATTCCATTGCGTAAATATACCACATTTTCTGTATCCATTCCTCCATTGAGGGGCATCTATGTTCTTTCCAGCTTCTGGCTATTATAAATAAGGCTGCTATGAACATAGTGGAGCATATGTCCTTGTTGCATGACAGGGAATCCTCTGGGTATATGCCCAGGAGTGGTAGAACAGGGTCCCCCAGAAGTGTCATGCCAAGTTTTCTGTCTACACCAGTTTCTAAACTTCAAGCTCCAATTCAAATAGCTACATATATATGTATATGTATGTACATATACATATATATTATTGCATTTCATTCATATATATAATAGGAGTCAGACAAAAAGACTGAAATAATAATGACAATAATTTAAACTAGGCAGGTCTTTGGAAAATATGCTCTATAGTAATGTTGAGTGGAGTGGTTGAATTATCATATAACAACTGACAACTTGAGCATGTGTAAACAACATGTACAAAAACTGATGAACTGGTCTCTAGAAAGCTCCTTAAGGGAGTTGAAAATGTTTGTCTTGAATCAAAGTTAGTAAGCAGAGCCTAAAAGATAAACAAGGATACTAACAGAACGCCACAAGTTAAACAAATTCTATCTTTATTATTGAGAATATAGCAATTTATTCTGGGTGTTACAGACCTAGAAGAGTACTAAGTATGATAGGAAAATAGTAGTATGATGTTTTGGTTGAATGAACAAAGAGGACAAAGACAATAGCCTCAGTGAATGCTTGGAAGAAGTACTAGAATAGTACAGTTATCTCATTTCTATTACAAGTTATCATCTATACAGGGTATGAGTGCTTACTAGAAACTATATAAAAAAATAAACCTCCCCAAATACTTTAATTCCAATCTAAAATTTGTGAAATAAAGTATAAAGCACTTTAATTATGTAGGTATCTGATAAAGAAAGATAAACAATGAGATGTTTATCTCTCACAAAAATTGCCTGAAAGTGTACTTTGAATTTAGGCATATGATATTATCTGTAAGGCTTATACAATCAATTGATCTTCAAATAAAGTTAGTTTCTAACAATCTCCAAATATTCATTACAAATAGCATTTAATATTGAGTCATTTTCTAAAATGTACTATCCATAAAGAATAAATTTGGTATAGTTAAAGAATTATATATATATTTATATAAATATTAATATTTAAAAAATTATTTTATCACAATATTGTCTATATTGCCTGACAAGAACAGATAGTATAGACATTCCAGTCACCAATGTCAGTACTGTAAGTAAATGAGTTAACAGAACATATCTCAGAAAAGAAATTAAGAGTGAAACATTTTTCTCACATCTGTTCTATAAAACGGGGAATTATTTAATTACTTTCTAAAGATCCAAATGATGACTTCAATAATACAAAAATTTCAGACATTCTACCAAAAGGCACTTTATAAGCTCAAATTCCCTGATATCTCTATATGGCAAACTGTTCTAATATGCATTTCCTTGCTGGCAACAGCCAGGATGAAATGTATTCAACTCATATCAAAGTAACCTAGATCCTGATAGCTAACTACTAAAATGTTGTTATCATAAAGTAAATCTATAAACATAAGCAAATGGACATTTTTGATTGATAGCACTTGTGTCCACTTTTATATCCCATTAACAGTGATTCAAATTTAAGATGATTCAAGTATGTGTCAGGATAGGGGGATACACAGGTGACGCCACCCTTTCGGAGAAGGATGGGGAGTACAGGAATGGGAGGAATAAATAATTAAATGGAAAACATAAATAAATATGCTGACAGCAAAAACTATTCAAGTCAATTCTGTAATTGGACCCTAAGTCAACATCTGGAAGTACAGCAAATTGAAGGATCTTAAATAGGGAATTGTATCATATCGGGGCTCTTAATATAGGAAGTGAAAACGACAATAAAACTTCATGTTATTAACTAATTCAGCAATGTATAATACATTTCAGCATTCAGAAACATTTAAATGGTTTTTACTTTTCTATAACATGTAATTGGTTTGACGTAGTGTAAGAAAAAAATTGGACAAGGTGACATATTGATTTCTTGCATTGAATATTGCATGCTGGCATACTTGCAATCGCCAACCACCATCTCGTGCCAGGTGTATTGGAATGACCTTGATACTCAAATACCCTCACTTCAAAAGACTGTGTCAAATGAACTAATATTTACATTAAGCAGGATACTATAATTTGAGTAGTAAGATTAAAGTATTTCTAGCAGTCATGTGAGCTGTAAGCTTACAGTAAAGTTTAAAAACATTAATGACAGAAGAATCTCAAATAGCATCTCCTTTTAGTAAAGAAGAATCGTAGTAATTATCTCTATACACGTTAAAAAAGATTAATACTGGTTCAGAATGTTTGTGAGCCAACATGTGGTTGCTAGGAATTGAACTCAGGACCTGTGGAAGAGCAGTTCGTATTCTTAACCACTGAGCCATCTCTCCAGCCCCCTATTGGAAAACATCCTTACCTTTCATACAAAGGAGTCTTGGAGTAATTGCTAAAGAGACCTTTTGGCAAGTGTATTCAATTGATGGGATTAAGACAAAAACAACCTATGTTTAAGTTTTTCATCTTCCTTAAAATTGCAAATGCCACCTTCAATATCTGGTTTGAGAAGAGATACCTTTAGATTCCAAGAATAAATAATATTGTTCAGACACAAAAGTAACTCACAGATACAAAAATGTGGATCATCTGGAAATGCCTTCTTACAGTTAAGAACAAAATCCACAGCATTTCCTTCCCCTTCCCTCATGCCATTCCTGGCTGAAAAATGAACTGTAAGGTTGAAAGTTGTCTCAGATGAACAGGATAGGACTATGATTTCTATAAGATCATATGCTTTATGTCCAAAGAAATGGGACCTATGTTATTAATTAGAAATTTCTGACAACATATGAATGTACTGGAAGCTGGCAGTCTGGAAATTAAAACCGCCACGTTCAAATTCAGTTATGTTTACTATTGAGCGAATTAATCTCCCTATGACATTATGAAAATAATAAAATATATTTTAAAGATGTCTTTTTATGAGGTTTAATTGAATGAATACATATAATTTATTCAGAACAAAATGAGATAACAAGTAACCTATGAATCAATTCAGTCCCAACTGTCCTAGACATACAATCTTTAGGTAAAAAGGTGGCTTTATTGCATATAGATATTTCTTGATGACAAAAGTATGGTATGTACAGAATATACACTAATCTACTGACAGATGACACACTGCTGAGAGTGTAAAGTAAATGTATTAGAGATTAATGAAATAATTTACATACATTTATTACAATTTTAATGATAGTAATCTAGAGTTGAATGAGCAATATAACTAACTACTGAATCAAATTACAAAAAAAACCAATGAGGTGGAATTAAGACAATCTACACAAATATAGTCATGAAATTTAAAATAACACCCAAAATAGTATATATATCCATAGTAATTCTTATTTCGATGAAGGCATTCAGTGATAAATATCAGATTTCATATAATATGTGATGTAAAAGAAAACTATTGTATGAAAATGGATATCCATAGCAATTTTCCCTTTTCTCCTCCTGCTGGCAAATTCTAAATTATTTTTAGAGAAAAGTACCTTTGCCCTATTCTGGGTGATTGTAAATTGTTATAGGCTAAATATATCAAAATAGAAGTAGAATAACTTAAATGGTTGTGTTTCACTTCAAATACAAAGTGATATAAATTCAGTTCATTTTATTAATGGAGAACAACTACTTACTTCATACAATTACTAAATTATAAAAAAGAGAAATTATTTGCAGTTACTTATAAAATTTATATTGATCAGAAAAAAACTTTAGCTTACTGCATACTAAGAATCATCCAGTCTAATTAATTACACTAATTTACAAATACATATTCCCAAGCAAGTAGCATGTAGTATATTAACACTAACACATAATTATAATCTATTCACTAGGGAAACTGGTAATTTTATTTTAATAGATTATTGAATCTGAAAGAGCTGATAACAAATATAATTATATTACATATAATACATAAATATACTTGCATTTTGTAAACACTTAATTTTAAAAATCAGTTCAAAATACACATATGGTGTTGGGGAACTATCTGAAGTGGTCGAGTGTCTGGTGTCAACTTGGACCTTTAGCTTCTCAAGAACTAGTTATGGTAGAGCAGGCCTATTATCTCTGTACTCAGGCCTATTACAATAACCTAGAAGCAGGAAAATAAAAAATGAACCCAGATGTCTCTCAACGGAAGAATGGATATAAAAAAAATGTGGTATATATACACAATGGAGTACTATTCAGCCATTAGAAACAATGAATTCATGAAATTCTTAGAGAAATGGATGGAGCTGGAGAACATCATACTAAGTGAGGTGACCCAGTCTCAAAAGAATACCCATGGTATGCAGTCACTGATAAGTGGATATTAGCCTAGAATCTTGGGACACAAAAGACACAATTCACATATCAAATGATGTCTGACAAGAAGAAAGGAGTGGACACTGGTGCTAGAATGGACCAAAACATCAGTGTAAGGGAATACAAGAACAGGGAAGTGGGAAAGGGTGAATGGGGGAACACGGGGAGGGAAAAGGGCATGGGGGATCTTTGGGGGGCAGGGAACCAGAAAAAGGGAAATGAAATGTAAATAGAGAATTCATCCAATTAAAAAAAAACTAAAAAAAAATGCTAAAGTCAATTGTGACTATACATTAAGTTCAAGACAGTCCTGGGATTCATGTGACAGTTTAAAAATCAAACATGAAACCACTGAACTTAAAAGTCCCGTAGCATTAATCGCTTTGTAGACACTGCTATTATAGGAATACACCTTAACCCATTGATATCCACCATAGAAATGGTTGCTTAAAATAATTAACAGCTTTAGTTATCTTTTCCATATATATGTGGCCTATTGTTTAAATTGGATCCAATACCACACTAATATCAACAAGATCATGAATTCAATGTTTAATGGGTCAGGCAACTTTGTTCTGAAGTCTGAACACTAACTCTGTTCCAGTTAGTTCTCATCAGTTTCACTTGTCCTAAAAAGCATTAACCACAAACAGATGAAATTATCAACTTCAAAAACTACTATTAATAGAATCAGCACAGCATCATGCCCCATTTATTACATGGGTAGCTTTGTTATTTGGTGAGAGTCCATATGAGTTTCTAGTTAAGAACACTACTAAAAATCACACAGTTACATGGGTTAGATTTGCAAGACAACATGAAAAATAATAAGGCTAGAAATCCCAAAGTTAAACTTTGCCCTACTCTGAATTACTACAATATAACTTCCATGTACCTGAAAATCCTGTATCAAAGAAATTGCCATAATTCTACATTCATATGTTTTTTAGTAATGGCCTATAATGGATTGAGAACTGTCACATTGTATTATTAGTAAAATGAATGTCTAAAAGCTATAACACAAAGGTTTTAGAACCATATTCTCATTTATCATGTAGATATGTTAACATTTGATAATGCAATCAATTACTAAATCACTTAAATTGTCAGCACTTAAGAAAAGCGAGCATGAGAAACAGAATGAAAATGCCAATAATTAGCAGTCAGATAATAACTGACACTGAAGGAGCAAAGACTAAGTAAGACTTAGAAGAACAGTGATAGAATCTTTATTGTCACTGTTAATACAACAAAAGCTACCTAATCATACCAGCTTTTCTTTTATAGAAAAATTGTGAATATCCTAATGGCATCACATGTTACAGAGTTGCCTTCTATTATAATCTATTACATGCTAGGAAACAGCACATGTTTTATCACTCTATTCTTATCACATGAAACCAGACACAGAAAACACTCAATAAGCCATTATAATAGAGGAGATACTGATAATTCACAATAGTTAAGTTTGCCATTTGAATGCATCACATATTTTGCTGAGGCTCCAATAAGAGTAATTTCAATTAGAAATTATCAAAGTTAAATTCATGTTAACGGCTGGAAAGAGTATTAGGAAATGATGTTGGTATGTAGAGATAATTCATAATAGCATTAATCTTTGCTATGATAAAGAAAACACAGATAGCTTTTGCATGGAATATTTAACCAAGGGTAGATAGTAACAAATATTTTCTTTCACTTTTTGAAGTAGTTTCATATTGAGAGACATGATTACATACACTGTAAAGAATTTAGTGGATGAATTGGTTCAGTCAGCTACATCCCTTTATGACTATATTCTTACTCGGTTTAAGCTCATGGGCCTTCAACACTACACAAAGAAGTACAGACAACTAGAGAGAAATTATGGTCTCACTCAAAGAGCTCCACAGTTGGATATCCAATAGCAAATGGATAGCTCAGAACAAATATACATTCATGTAGCATATACAGACTGAGATGGTTGAATTTGTGCTTTTAGAATGCATCCAAATACACACACACACACACACACACACACACACACACAACTTCATTTAAAGAAAAGGTGGCATAAATTTCAAAGACAGCAGATGGGAGGGATTGGAGGAACAAAGAGGGGAAAATACTGTAATTTTATTATAATATCTAAAATAATTGTAATTTTTTTAGAAAAGATATATATACTAAATTCTTACATTAGCTATATAAGGTATACAACAAAGAGACACAGCATCACACAAGAATTCAAAACATCTAGTTTTTGCCATGTGTGATAAATAAGAAGATTATGGTTCTCCAATTGCGATTTCTGATAATAGAGCTTTAACATACACAGTTATACCACAGGGAACACCAGTAGTATTTGAAAGTATGTTTGTGAATTTAGGCTATACACCTGATTTCCACATCTTTTCTTTAGTACCACAACAAAGTCACGTAGCATGCAGGCAACCTGAGCCTTCTTTTTGTGCTCAGTAGAAAATAATAGGTCTTCACTAATAATGTCTATAGCCTACAATAGACAATAAGGTATGAGAGCCCGTTACATTTTGAAGTTTGATTGTAGTGCCTAAGAGATCCATAAAACTAAATACCTCTAACCTGAAAGTCCCTTGCCACACGAAATAAACTTAGTAAGATACTAGAGGTTGTTTTCTTATAAGATGATAAACCACATGCTTTAAATTCCCTACGAAACAATAATTCAATTGCAGCAGATGTGCTTAATCACACATAGGCTGCAGATATGTAGAAGAAGACATTAGAATGTATATTAGCATCAAATTGAAGGAAATATATAGCCTTGTACGTTTGCTTTATAAGTACATGGCCAATGGAGCTTGTGGCTATTTTCTGGGAACCCTGGAATGGATGTTGATAGAGTCCATTATATTAAAGCTTTCTTCAAATTTGGCTCAAAAATTGTAGTAGTGGTCTTATTTTTGATCAGTGGTATTGAGAGAGGTTAAGAGAATTCATTTAAACACTTCACATAAAACCTATATACAGAGTATACATAAATATTAATATATAATTTAGAAACTGTATGTCTTCTTTGGGAAGAGGAGTTTGAAGACAGGGTTTCCTGCATAGCCCAGGCTATCCTGAAACTCTCTCTGTAGATGAGACTTGACAAATTCATAGAGATCCTTTTGCCTCTGCCTCCTAAAATATTGGATTAAAAGCGTGTGCCACCACAACCGTGTATAACTGTCAATCTTATTAAGAGTCTATGAAATAAAATTATCTTCACTTCAACAAAACTGTTCTGATATTTTATTAGTCATTATACTTTATATTTCTACAAATAGTATTCACAAGAAATGGAAATTTCTTTGGATCTGAACAACAAAAATACCAAAGAAACATTTCCTTCAGCAAAGTTCTCTAAATTTAACAGAGTATCAAGCTTACTATTTTAAACTGTTATTTAGCTTCAGTGTGTTAGCAAATTCCTGTAACCTCAACAGTGCTTAATGAAAGCCGATCATGACTTTCATGGTAGGCTGAGCTGTAAGGTGAGACCAAAATGGGAACTAATACGATATCTCCATTAGTAAAAGGAGAAGCTGCTACTGCAGAGGAGCCAGGGACTGTAGCAAGAACCCCATGGCAGAACACGACTGTCTGGAAGTTCCAGAGAATGAGACCATCCTCTGGCCTATGCATACGAGTGGTAAACAGAAATAAGTTCAGGAAAATACCCATTCACACGAATAAAAATAAATCTTGAAAAAAAACCTCAAAAGCCAAAACAAATTAGTGTATGTTAAACCAATTAAAAGCAAATATTAAAAATAAAAACATTATAGGAAATTATTGGGTTTTTTGTTTGTTTGTTTGTTTGTTTGTTTGTTTTCGAGACAGGGTTTCTCTGTGTGGCCCTGGCTGTCCTGCAACTCACTCTGTAGACCAGGCTGTCCTCGAACTCACAAATCTGCCTGCCTCTGCCTCCCAAGTGCTGGGATTAAAGGTGTGCACCACCACTGCCCGGCAAAGGAAATGATAATACTGCTAAGCAATATATGGAGATTCTTTAAAATACAAATGTAAAAATATAAAATTAAAACTCTCCAAATGGGGTGAAAAATTAACACTTGAAAATATAAATGTGCACATTAACATTAAAAAACAACTGGAAGCAGTGGGGCTTTAAGATTTTCAGTGTTTAATCAAAGCATCTATAATGTTATAAGGTTAACTCTAAAAGTTCCAAATAAAATAATTTTCATACTTTATGTATGTATCCACCTTGTATTAATAAATCATAATGGGGTAAATAATGTCACAAAACTACATTTGTCCATTAATAACAAAACACAGAACCAAAATCATCACACCATTTATCTAATCCATGGAAATAATGACAAAAGAAAAAACACCTTAGTAATAAGAAAAATAAATTTATTTTCTTCAGAGAATAATTTATTATTTGCTACCTCTAGTTCCTGCTCTGAAGAAGTGCCTTTAGTGCTAGGATAATAGGATGACACATTTCACAAGAAAATACAATATAAAGGTACTACATCATTAACTGTGTGAAAAAGAGCTCTGTTAAACTATTCAACAAAATGAACAAATTACTAAGGGCAGAAAAGTCATTAAAACTCATTGCTCTAACATAGAGAAGTCATTAACAACAAACCTTGGCTCAAAATCACATTCCTTAAACTTACCACCTACAAAATCAAGACATATTCGTATAAAAAATAAACCATATACAGTGGATTCACAAAACCACAGCTACTGAGATGTTACATAATCATTCTATTGTTATAATGATTCCTGATATTATTGATAGTCATTGTTTGTGATGGCATTAATGCCAGAAGTATTAATACTATACTGCAATCCATAAGATAAACTATTTTCAAACCCCCTTACTTAGAATGCAGAAGGGAGTCTATCTTAGCATTTCTATAAAGAATGACAGAATCTCGGTCTCTAAAATCCCTAATCTTACAGTAAAAAAATGCCAGTATAATAAAGGTATGCATACCATCCTAAATTGAAACGTCTATTGTGTTAATAATGGGGGAACAGTGCTAAGATAACAATGATACTCATTATAGAAACCTAAAGAATGAATGTATAATAAATCAATGGATTAAAGATAGGATTTTAAAAGAACGAAATGTTAATGTTGATAATGTTCCCCTAAAATCCCACATCTTAAAATCTAAGACTCAAGGAGATGTACTAGAGATGCAGCATCTGATAGAAAAAGACTCCAGAAAGAAATCTGAGACCTTCCACCATGTAAGGAAGCATGTGATGGCATCATCTACAACTTGCAGTGAATTTCTAATCTCCAGAACTGGAAGGAATGTGTGTCATTCTGATGAAAAATTATTTGTTAGGACACCACTACTCTGTAGACATATTAACACCATTGTGTAAAGTGTGTACGTGGTGAGACTGACATCTCACTATTGTGAAGCCAATAGGACAATTTTCTGTGTTATAAAAATGGACATAAATTAGATTCTACCATTCTTTTTTCTTTTCATTTCTTTAATAAATATAGAAAAGCGTGTTAAGAAATAAAGCAACATTAGATATTTTCAGGGCTAGCTAGCCAAATTCAAAGTTAAAAATTCAATTTAAAATGTCTTTTAGAAGAAAACTAAATAATTGTACATATGATATTTCAAGTATTAAAAGTGAACTTTAGCTGTACTTAAAATATTTATAAAACCTCATTTTCTGTTATTATTAAACCTAAGCAGCATTGTAAAATATGTTACTGACAAAGCTGGTTTATTAACCTCTTATGTTTATTTCTTATATTACCTCAAAGCAACATTAAAACCAAGGAAATTGCTTACAACTTCCAAACACACACTATCTTTGTTCTTCCCAAAGCCTCTAGAGAACCCTAGAAATACTAATTAGAATTAGCAGTTATAAGCTACACATTTCATTATTATTTCAATTTTAGTTAATATTAACAATCATTACTTTAACTCTTATATAATATTATTATCTATAATTGCTTTAGTTTTATAAAGGCAAATAACACTATCATTTAAGCCTGCATGGTTATATATCTCCAAATGTCATCTAACTGAATAAAATATAACTAGAAAACATACAAATTACAATAGTTACATATATGTATATTCAGAAGGACTCCAGCAGTCTGAAAAAGTTCTGCAGCTACTGTCTTGTTTATATAATACTTTTATACACGTAGTGTTTATATTTCCTTAATACTGATAACATGTTGAATTACATTTTGTGTCATAGCAACATAAGCACATAATAAAGAAATTATAGGATTTGAAAACTATCAAAGTGCTTACAGATGATAAAAGAATTCATACTATTCAAGGATATCATCGTACCTTGCCCATGCTAGTGATATTTATTTATAATTTCCAAGATCCATCATTCAAACAAGTGGGGAACATGATTTAAGATTCTCCCTGAAAATATCATGCCAGAAATAAAAAGCAATCTGACCCCAGAATACCTATCCTCTAGGAAGAGGAATATTATACACAATTCATAATTTTTGTATGACCTTTTCTATTAGTTATTAACAATGCTATAAAAGCAAATTGGGGATAGAATTAGAATTTCTATCCAAGTCTGGCAAAACTGTTTATAAACTCATGTTTTTGTTTCTGTGTTTCATCAGATTCTCATATTTTGAGCAAATGTTCAGACATAAAGACAAGCTTGATAGCAAGTGGTTCTGCTCACATTAATGGCAAAAGAGCAAACCAGCATTCTTCACTGTGAACTCCTCACCAAGTCTCCTCCCTCCAAAGCCACCAGCTGCTGCATGTGCTTTCAGCACAGTATGCACTTCTCTTCCCCACTGTTAAGTTAATAGGAGACCAGAAAATTCCAGTTCAACCTAATTAGTATATAGAGTTTTGTAATAACCAGATGAATCTTCGCCAATGACAAAAAGTCCAGCTTTGATCAGAGAATGGTCAAACAAGGCAAATATCTACATGGGATAAGCCACCTGATTTCTGTTTTTGTGTCTATGCTTAGCATACAAAAGATTGTTATTCAGATGAATCTGTCCTGGGCATCACAAAATTCACGAGTAGTTCTTTGTTCCAATAAGTTCCGTTAAGTTTCACTCATCTAAATTTTTCATATTTTGCTAATGCTATTCCATATCGAGAAAGACTTCTTTCCATCTTTCCCTATTGAAACTGTACTGAAATGTTCATAGTACCAAGCCCATTTTATTCCACTTCTACATTAGCTGTAGTCTATGCTCCCACAGCTTTTGAATAAATGTTCAATATTCTCACATTTACTCCAACCTGACAAAACATGGTAATCTCCCTACCTCAGTCAAAAGACTACGAGTTAGCTTTTTGCTGTAGGGAGAAGACAATAATTACTTGTTTTCTGTGCACATACTAGGTATTTTTCAATCTAGTTAAATAAAATGAGATAATCCTTTCCTAAAATAAAAATAAACTGCTTTTTAGTGGAAGATTAAATATAATTTTCCCTAAAACCCTAAGAATAAGCAATTCACACAGAAAGCATGATTTCATGGATTTTTCACATATTAAATATTTACAAATCTAAATATTATAAGTATTAGAACTGGTACATTAAAGCTTCGTTCTATTTAGCAACTCTCAGCTACTTTGAATTTTTAAACATTCACTTGACAATATAGACTAGTAATGCTTTATAGTGCATTTAGTAAGAATGGAGACATATGTGCTCTAAAGGCCTTGCAGGAGGGGGTAGGTCTCAAAAGGTTTTGGAACACTGAATATAACAGCCTTGGAAATAGGTCTTAGAAACAACGGGTTGGTGGCTCATTCCAGAATGGTGCCGATTGAGGTGCAATGAGCAGTAGAATGGAGAAGAAAGTGGTGCCCTAAAGCTATGAGAGCCAGGGCAGGACAGCTTATGTTTGCTGGAGCCAGAACCTCCTGCTGATTTCTTACTAAGCCTGCCATCTATTGACCAAATTATGAATCAAGGAACTGTGAATGTCAAAGAATTTCAACTAGGAAGAAACTTCAAGAGGAAGACAATCAATACTTAAGATGGATAATTAAAGCATCAGTGTTGGGGCACCAAAATTTGTTTGTTCTATTGCATCCATGTACAGGATGTTCTATGATATTTAACTTATCCTGAAATGTCCTTCCCTTCAGAAATAAATAAATGATGCCAAAGGGTTCCACTGTCCTTATTATACTTAAATACTCAAAATTAACAAAATAGGAGTATTGCCACAGAGAAATTTGAAGAATTAAACTTAAGGGGAATGAGAGAGGCAGCATTAACAGCAGTGAGTGCATAATTTGAATAATTTTGTTTGGTTTCATTCTGATTTGATTAGGTTTTGGCAAGAGCATTAAGAATTATTTCTTTTGTAACTGATTAGCTACAGTGAGTACCACAAGGAAGGACAGGAAATTCTCTTTCCAAACAAACATTTGTAGTAATTGTCAGTAACAAAAACAACACACACACACACACACACACACACACACACACACACCATCAGATAAGTAAACATGAAAACCTAATGAACATTTATTAAGTGTCTGTCAGATACCAAACATTGAGTATGCCAGGTACTGAAATATATATAAGCTGATTTCATTTTCCTACCTAGTTAAACATTAGTCTATTCACATTATAGATGAGGTAATTCAGTCAGTGGAATGCCAGGACAGGGAAGCAGGAGTGAATGGGTTAATGAACAGAGGGAAAGGCAATGGGATAGGGGGTTTTCCAATGGGAAATGAGGAAAGGGGATGCCATTTGAAATGTAAATAAAGAAAATATCTAATAAAAATAAATGAAAAAATAAAGGTATGGTCTTAAAGAAGAAATTCTATTTTTAAATCCACAACCATTTTTTCTGAGGATTGTATTTGAACATTAATTCAAAACATATGCTTATAACAAAAACTAGGAGATTTCTAGGGAAATAAGGTCAATATATAAGACACAATTAAAAATAAAGTGTAAGTGCTACCACGCCAGTCTTAGTCCAATATCATTCATAAAGTTCAGAGATATTAGTGTTCCATGATGCAAATTTGTCTTACATGGGAAATCTACAAATTAATCTCCTGTTTCTCAGCAAAATGGGAGTTTTATTAGGTATACCATAAATATTAAATAAATAATGGTAAAATTTATACTTTACATTAAATTATGAAATTTATGCAAAACAAAATTCATAAATTATGATATTTATGCAAAACAAAATTCAAGTGATATTTTTTTTGGTTACAGAGAAACTGTAGCTAAAAGATGAATATATTTATGTTTGACCCTGTTTACTGTGAGAAAACAATGCATTCATACTTCCTTAGCACATTTTAACAGAGAAATGAATTCCAATACACGAGGCACAAGAATTAATAATGTATAAAAATAAAAGGTACCTTTCATCTGGGAAGGAAATGTCAAGGCCAGTTTTGCAAATAGATCTGGATTCTCATACTTCTCTTCTTTAAGTTTTAGCCAAACACAGTTTTCAGATAATTCTTTAGGCTCAATCTAACACAAAAATAATACTGATAAGTTTTTGTGTTGTGACTTCCTATTTTTTTTAATTTTCTCAACCTTACTTGCCTTTGTTTATCTCTCCACTAGATCAATTTCAAATATATAAAATTACACTCATAAATAAATGTTCAGAAGAACACTTACAATTCGGTTGCTATAATGAAAAGCTACCCAACAGTAATGAGAAAAGTACATATGAAAATGGCTACTGAAAAGACCCTGAATAACCTATAGTATATTTCTCTTCAATGTGTATATATATACATATATATTTCTTATACCTAGTTTAAAAAAACATTATATAGCAAGTATTAAATCTTATTGTGTAATTTTAATACATGTACAATAAATTCATCGCTTCCATTTATTCTTCCCCAAACTGTCATATCTAGTGATTTATTTGGGTCCCTTTCTCCCCACAATATTAAAGCATAAAATCAAAAGAAAAAATCCTTAATATTCTCTAAGAACAAAAATACCAAAGACATGACATTACCAATCGTATTGCAAAATTGATAGTACTTCATATTTATAATAATAAACCTATATTATATTCATTTCATCATATATATATATATATATATATATATTGCAAATACTTTTCAATATTTTCCATTGTCTCTAGTATAATTTCAAAGTATTTGGTAGGTTATCTAGGTCACACATTTCAAGATGAACATAAGATGGTAAACTCACAGGGGAAAGCAGTAATGCCAGGAATCACCATCTTTACACCACCTGATGCTGACTCCCAGCAACCCATTTGTCACACATTGTTAATCATGACGAAAGCAAAAAGCGCCCTCAAGTTATATCTTACCTTGGACCAGTTGATTCTTTTCATGGATACCTCGGGCTTATATAATTTTTTCTGCTTCATTCCATATGGTAGCTCAATTGGTCCTGGTAGGGGAGGAAGAATTCCTCCAGGGGGTGGTGGTGGAGGAGGTACTCCAAGCAAAGGTGGTGCTGGTGGAACACCAGGCATCCCAGGTAACAGTGGTGGTGGTGGTGGAGGAGGAACTACTCCTGGAAGTGGAGGCGGTGGAGGAGGAGGAGGAGGTGGTGGTGGGCATGGTTCTGCACCTGGGAGTGGCGGTGGTGGAGGTGGGCCTGGAATTGCAGATGGAACTCCCTGAAACAAAAGCAAGGTGAATGTTCATGAGAAAATATAACACAAATGTACATATACTTCAGGTGTTCAGGGGTTAAGATTGCATTTCTGTTTTTAAGCTTTCCAGATTATCCTGTTTATCAGAACCTATAATTAAGATTTTTGGACATAATTGTATAGTTCAGATAATGACTACTTCTACTAATATATTAAGAAAAAGAAAGTATGCAAATTCTATGATTTTGGGGGAAAAGTCTAACATAGTGAAACAATACCTTTCACTATAAATACAGCCAAAACAGTATAGCATATGGCATGGACTTGTTAGCCTATATGATTAAAGTTTGAATAAAATTTGACAAGGTCATGGGTTCAAATCCCTTGGGTGTCAATTAGTCTTATAAAAAGTATTTCACAGTACCACTAATGTAGATGTCTTCAAATACTAATGATTAGTACTAAGTACCATCCTTTTGCATACCAATATAAGCATATCAACATTTTACATTTATCATTCCTTTTTGTCTTTATTATAACCTTGTAATGTAAATAGGACATTTGATGACATCTTTACCTCAAGGCTTACAATGAGGAAAATAAATGCAAAAAAATTAAATGAAGGCTGAGAATTTACTAGAGTTCTTGGATTACACAAGGAAGCCTTAGGTTTGATCCTCAGCTCAATAAACAAATAAATAAATGAACACACAAACAAATGGATGGATGGACAGACCAATATATAATCAAAGATACTACAGACAGAGACAGAGAGAGACAGATAATCAAAGATGGCACAGTGTAAGACAAGAGGATTTCAGATAAGGCGATCTACTGCTACATATGCAGCTGGAGCCATGGGTCCCTCCATGTGTACTCTTTGGTTGGTGGTTTAGTCCCTGGGAGCCCTGGGGGAGTCTAGTAGTTGATTTTGTTCTTCTTGTGGGATTCCAATCCCCTTCAGCTCCTTCAGTCCTTCCAGCATGTGTGTGTGTGTGTGTGTGTGTGTGTGTGTGTGTGTGTGTGTCTGGTAGCAGTCTCTTAGAGACAAAGGGGAAGGGGGATAAGGTACAGGGTTTGCAGAGTGGAAACAAGGGAAGAAGGGCAACATTTGAAATGTAAATAAGTAAAGCATAAAAAAGGAAAAAAACAAAAGATATGATAGAAAGATATGAACTCTCCCTGAAGCTGTGTGTTTCAAACTTTAAATAGGCTTGTATAGAAATATGAATATAGTAGATACTGGTGAAGAGGTTTTAGGGTCTTAACTGCAAAATTCAAATTCTGATTGGATTTTATTATATTTTTATTTAATCAATAGATAAAATGAAGGGAAAAAACGAGGATTGGATGTGGTTCTCTTTCTGCTCTGCTCTCTTAATAAAAGTATCATTTTCCATGAGAATTAATTCATACCTATGGCTCATAAGTGGAGAATAACTTCTTTTAAATGTCAGAAAGTAACCTCAGACTTGTTCTCCAATGGCAATTGTTTACAGGCAGACAACACCACATACCATATTACTTTTTAAGGAATAAATAAACTGTAAAACCTCACTGATCACAATGGTTTCCTTTACCAAATGAACATGAAAATAGTTCAAAGAAACTAGTACCAATTATCAAACATTTCGTAATCAAAATATTTTGTCAAATGCTTTTTCAGCATCCAATAAGATGACCATGTGGTTTTTTTCTTTGAGTTTGTTTATGTAGTGGATTGTATTGATGGATTTCTGTATATTGAACCATCCCCGCATCCCCTGGATGAAGCCAATTTGATCATGGTGAATGATTATTTTGATGTGTTCTTGGATTCGGTTGGCAAGTATTTTATTGAGTATTTTTGCATCGATGTTCATAAGGGAAATTGGTCTGAAGTTCTCTTTCTTAGGTGGATCTTTGTGTGGTTTTGGTATTAGGGTAATTGTAGCTTTGTAGAATGAGTTGGGTAGTGTTCCTTCTGTTTCTATTTTGTGGAATAGTTTGAAGAGTTTCATTCATTGAAATTTCAAGGCATAGTGAATACATTTTTTAGCAGGAAGAAGTCGATTTATCTTGACTAATATAAAATTTCTACTTGGACAATTTGCTGTCCCAGTGAAATTATGAAGAATCTTTCAGAAGAAAATATTAACTAAAATGTGGATAAACCTTTTAAATAACAATTTTATTTATAAAAATGCTTTAAAATTATATTTATACTTAGATATGATTGCAGAAATATATCCTCTACAATGTTAACTAGTATTGAACAAATTTTATTCATATGTATAAATAATCATGCTTATATATTCACAGAAATAAATACATGTATATATATATATATATATATATATATATATATATATATATATGTATACTCAAAAATATCTTGCCATTCCTGGAATGAAATCCTGTCCAGAAATCTGGAGGAACTGCACCAACCTATAAAAGCATGATTCTTACTCTTATGTAAGATTAATGAAATTATTAGAAAACATCAATCTTAGAAAATTTGTACTTTATTCGACAAGCATTTTGGAAAATGAATTTTACATTGAATAGTTGTGATGCACTAAAAATTAATGCAGAAGGGAAATATAAATATTCAATAAACATTTTAATTAGTAATCAATACTTTTCCTCTATTAGATATGACACAAATTCCTTAAAGTCATTAAGACTCAAGATATAGATCAAGAGGAGTACTGCTCACAATATAAATGGATCTAAAATAAAGTACAAGTGCACAGGGTTTTAACTCAAGTAAATATTTACAAGTTTGAAGCCTCTCTCTGTATCAAGTCATATTAGTCACTTCTTTCTTCATTTAAAAATTAAGAGTCAAAAAATCAGACTACAATTTAATGCAGTACAGCAGTTGCTACAGCTCGTTAGGGCATGATGTCACAATCTGGGCTCCACAGAAAGTTTCACACTAGCTTGCATTGAAGAGTGAGCTGGTGTCTCAAGATAAGGAAGAAGAAAAGGAGGAAGAGGAATAGAAAGAGGAAGAGGGGGAAGAGGAAGAAAAAGAAGAAACAAAGAAAGGCTTCATCAAGCTGAGATGAGGGTTAGCAGAAGGTGGCTTTCCTAACAGACACAAAACAACCACAGAAGGTACAATACTCAGGCAAGCAAGGTAATACATCCCTTTAATACTAGCACTCAGGAGACAGATGTGGAAGGCTTTCTGTGAGTGCAAAGTCAGCCTGGACTACACACAGAGTTTCAGGCTAGCCAAGGCTACAAATTGAGTCTCTGTCTCAAAAGTAAAAATGAAAACAACAAAAGATACTGTGACCAAATGAGTCAGGGAAAGGCATGAGCTAGAGGGTTTCTTCAATGTAGGATATATCCCACTATTTAATAGGACACCACGTTTTGCAAATCTCCGAGTACTTAATATTTAACCAACTTAGTAGACTGTTGAACACTTTGTGACAATCATTAAAATATCTATAACCAGTATGTGAGACAGTTAGTATAATGAAAAGTATATAGCCAGTAAGTTACAAATCTAATAAACAAAAAGGAGATTTCACAGCAGCAGAGGTTGGTGTAGTAAGAGAGCAGTCACAGGCTAGGCTGCAATGGGAGTAAAGTATAAAGTAGCCGCAGCTGGAAGGGTTTAATATTGCTGATGAGGAGATTTTGTTTAATCCCAGATGCAACAGGCAAGCACTGTACACAATAAATTCTTCAGTAATAATAAATTAGAACAATGTTCTATGAGGTTAATTCTCCATTGACATAAAACTTGAACCTGAGGAAGAAAAGCCTATAAGCAGGAAGAAAAAGTAAGACAATTAAAATAGCTCAGGCAAAATGTCATGGAAGTAGACCTGAAAGGAGTATGGTTTGATGAAGAGGTGAAAAAGTCACTGGAAGAATTTAAATAAGACAAGAACTAACACCCTTTGTCAGGAAAAGGTCAAGCAAAAAAAAAAAATCAAACTTTTGTGTTAAAAAAGTGGTAAATTTTAAAACAAATAAAAATGGGGACTGAGCTGGTTTAAAGAAATAGAAAAGATCAAAAACATTGAGTTTGATTTCATTATACAAAAGACTTGCCTATGGGGACAGCAGCAAATGTAAGATAGAGTCAAAAGCCTTGACACCTACTAAAAGGTGATGTATGAACATATGAAAGTGAGTGGGACGTTTGTGCAAAGAAATACAAAGCAGAGAAAACTGCCAAGGGCAGAGAGAACACAGAGATATCTCACCTTTGGGGAATGAGAAAAGAGAAATCTAGTTCTCAGATAGCAGTGGCATAATACTGAAGTAAAAACAAAGACTTAAACAGTGAACATAAATGATATATGGGCTGTGGGTAAAAAGGGTACCATCGTGTATACTTTGTAGCTTACCACAGACATTGGAAGTAATTCCTCAGCATAATATTAGAAAGAGATGTAGTCAATCAACCACCACCTCCTAGACATTAAGTATTTAAAGGCACCTTCTTAAATTCTATATTATTCTTTTAAGCCACAACATGTGTTGAGGTTATACGTAATTTGAAAGCATAGAGATCTTAATTAAGAGGCATTTTTGTATGTGTGCAAAGGAATGCAGGTAGAAATAAAGTGTCTATGTTCTGAATTGAAGATAGTCTTGATTTAAAGATCTCAAGAAGCCCTTTGGATAATTAAAATTCATGAGCATTTCTATATTCTTTTTGAAAGAAAATACTATGCACACAATTTTTCACATCACCATGAAAATTTCATGTCACAGTTTGGCTTGTATAATGTATTCCGGTAAAAATATTCAGGGCAGTTTGAGCAAATGAAGCCTTATTTATTTCCAAACATTAAAATGATTTACTGTCCTGGAAAAATCAAATCTGTACTTATTTCAACTAAAATGTGAAAGTGTGAACAATAACCTAAAGGTCTCTTTCTGATCACAATTTTCCTTCTGACTAACAAGATAATTTTCTAACACCAAATTCATTGTGACGTCAACTGAACATTTTGTTTCATTACCTGTGCTCGAAGTTGCTGGATTTCTGTTTCCAGTTCCTTGATTTTTTCATCTCTTTTCTGAAGCTGTGCTTGAGCTTCCTGACGAGCTGTGAATTCTTCATCGAACTGCAATGACCAACACAAACTGAGTTACTAATATATGTTTGAAAAAGATTTAAACATTATGTAGTAAATATGTAAAACAGTTTTTGCTTTGAAGAATTCAGAGAGATACTCGAAAGATTTTTACTCATTTTTCTGACAATTAAGTATCCACACAGGTGTAACTATGAAGTCACTCTTCACATGTAATGGAAAATAGCTTGTTACAGGAAATTCAATTTTAGAATAAATAATGTTTATTAAAGATTTGCCACCATACTTTTAAGTTTAGTTAGAAACTGCAATATAAAAATTTGAAATTCAATTACAACTTCTAACCATATTTAGTCTTTAAAAACATTGGGTTTTCACAATGATAAGAATTGTGTATTAACACGAATTGGATTGGGAGATTATTGCTGCCATAATCTCCATTGCCTAGCATTCAAAAGGTAGTATTTCACAATATCTGACAGTACAATGATACACACTGAAGTTCTACATCAGATGATTAACAAAAACAACAACGCAAGAGAGGAAAATGAGGAGAGTGAAGATGGTTCTGAGTGGAGAAGTACAGGGGCATAACCCTAATTTGATCCTTGAATCACATAAGATGGCTGGAGAAAACTGAATCCTTTAAGTTGTTCTCTGACTGAGGTACATCGGCAAACACATACCAGCAAGTGTACAGAATGGGGTGGCAGGAAGAGAGAGTGAAAAAAGAGAGGACCCAAAATAGATAAATAATTACATACATACATACATACATACATACATACATACATGAGGAAGGGAAGAAAAGATGGAAAGAAAATGAGAAGTGAAAATATGGGGTACTAAAGACCCCATCTCTACAAACAAGGTATACACATTTACTGCACTGTGTCCAAGCTCCTACCTCAATGATTACTCTAAGTTAGACTCATATTTACAGCAAATAGTGTATAAGAATTGCTACTAAAATTTTTATTCTCTTTTTACTGTGAATGTCAACTCAAGTCATTTTATATTTTTATAGATTATGCCAACAATATTATTTGTTTTTTATCACCAGGACTATACTTAATGTATATGGAATGATAGGGCAACACATTCTCTAAGTATCCATCTTCCTACTAGATATGACCTTAGGAAATTATTATAAAATTCTATTCTGGTAAGTTGAAAAAAAACATGTTTGGGTAGACTGAATGACAGTGTTTCCATCAAACCTGAAACACTGCTTAATTATGGTTTGATACATTCCTGTTTTCATACTTGGAAAACACCTTATAGAAGTTGGTAAAAAAAAATCTTTGCTAATAAAACTAAATTTCAAAATGACAATAAATATATGAGGGGATAGATCTACAGCTCCTTCAGAGATCTTTTCCTAGTTCACTGAGATGGAGAGCTTAGACAGACATAATAATACATACCTATAACCCTCATACCCAGGAGGCAGAGATAGTAGGATCAATGCAAGCCAGCCTGGAATATATAGTGAGTTCTAGGCAAAGAAGGGGGACACAATATAACTCTATCTCCAAAATCAAAACAAACAAACAGCATAAAAATACCAAAAGAAAGAAGGCAGAATTCCTTCAATATGATTTTATTCAATCAATATGAGTTCCCTAAATTGATAATCATAAATCTTTTCTCAAAGTTAGTTTTTCCTATAGTGATTTTGAAATATACTATCTGCACAAGCACACATATTTCTGCTTTTAATTTAATATGTGAAATGTAACCATGCAGATTAGAAATGATACAAACCTAATTATAAAAAGTAGAAGAGGTCTTTTTCCAACTTCCTAATCACTTTTTAATTATGAAAAGAGCACAATCCAAAGAGAATTCTGGCTTGCTTAGAGTCAAAGGGAAGTAGCGGAAATGCTGAGATTAGATAATATAACAACTGTCTAACATTTTGGAAAAGTAGAGGAAGGGGGTGAATATTATCAACATGCTACACATGTTGTTACTCTAAAGACATAATATAAAACCTATTTTATGTCTGAGGTAACCCAAATGACAATGGAAAAAGGTAATGACTGGGCAATGCAACATATTCACTCTAAATATGGCAATTAACTTTGTAAGCAATTATCACAGTATTTCCCTATGATTTCAGGGTAACTTGTGTTATTTACAAGATACAGGAAATTACGAATATAGGTCATCACAATGTGCTCCAATTTTATACTCTAGCCAAATTTAAGGAGATTCTATGATATTCAAAGGAAATTAAAGACATTTTATTTTAAAAGAAATTTAATAAAGTTCTATTACACAAAATATGCATTTTACCAATGACAGCTTCACACAATCTCACTGTGTTCAACTCAGTGAAGTTCTTATCTATTCTAAAGCAAGAAAGAGCAAAAATATTTCTTCAAATGCCCAGAAGTAACTCTAATATTTTCTGACTTATAGCAAAAGTGATGATCTAATTTCCAAGCTAAGTCATAACTTTAAGGGAGTGAGCAAATTTAAGCACTTGTTCTCCTGTCAGATGGTTGAACAGTTTTTCCCCTAGCCTTTTGTTTAATACTATCTTAAACTAATAAGAAAGAGAGATACATGCCTAGCATCCATGCTACCAAAAGATTCTAACCATAAAATTTCTTCACCAGTTCACATGTCATAGCTTTAAAGAGAAACCAAGTTTCTGCCAGCCCTCCAAGGAACTGTACAGTGTAAGTGAATGCTAAAGGAAAGCAATGAAGGAATTTGTTTTGCTTGCTTGATTTTAACTATAAATTATCGGACAGATGATTTTATTTCATTTATCATTAAGTATAATAAGAGTAAGAGTTTTCTTACCTAATGAATTAAGCTGATGAAGAGGGAAGAGAAACTATATAATCTTAATAGGAAATAAATCAATATTGTGAAATGTTTGATGCTAGTAGTATAAATTACTACAGATTGAAAGGACAAGTTATAAAGTGACATGTAAGAAGCAAATGTAGTTATGGTTTAACTATGCATTGTGCTTAAATTATTGTTTTAAAAATCAGGACTACCATTTTATCAGTCTCACCTTCTTTGAAAATTCCATTGCCTTTTGCTCACTTTCTTCAACTTTTGCCTTGTTGACACAAGCATCTGTTCAGGTAAAGCACAAATGGTTAGAAATATATAACATGGAATCTTTAGCTAGTTATGAATGCCACTAAATGATTCTGTACTTTTCACATGAATTATTATTAAAGATACATTATTCTATACTATAATTTACATTTATAATTTCCTTCTTTAGTGGTAAACCAAAAAGACTCAACTCTCCAAAATCCCTTTGATATAATTATCACTGTATTGAAAGACATCAATTATAATTCAACTATTAGCAGTACAGAACTCTTTTAAAAAATGACACATTATTATGTAGAAAGAGGTGGTAACAACTCCATGTTCAACATAATGAAATCTCAAAAATGATAGCTAAAGAGCTGGGAGAGGAAAATGTAATGAAAGTCATCAGTTCAGGTTTTCCAGGAAAATCTTTTATTCAGCTTCTGATCTGAAACAAATTGTATCATGTACAAAGACAAGAAAACTTAAAATTATAAACATCTAGTTAATAAACATGATAAAAAACCTTTTGAAATGAAACCTTGTACATTACTCCAATATTTCTCTAAAGGAAAACCTATGTCTGAGTTGCACTTTTATATAAATGATACAGAACAGCTTTATTTACAGCAGTTGAACACTGGAATGAATGCAAATGACCATCAAGAAATGCAATATTTTCATATTCATAGGTGGATAATACATCACAATATAAAGGAATACTATGTCAAGACATGAAACACAACATGATTGAATCTCAAAATTATCCCTCATGAAAGGAAATGAACATAGAAAATCTGTGCTAAGTGAGGTACTTACATTAGATTTTAGAAAAAGAACCTGATGAGAGAAAACTAAGCTAAAAGAAAGTCAGTATGAGAGAAACCAGCAGCTGTGTCATTAAAAGCATTGGGGAACAAAAGAAGGAATGAAAAAGGCTGAAACTTAGGATATTGAACACAGGGATAGTTTTATGTATATAATATGTTAATATATAAATGTATTAATTTATGTTTTAAGTATATAAATACATACTTTAATATCTATTCATTTGCTATATAGTGATTAGTTTATATATTGAAAATATTACAAGTTTTCTCAACTCAAATATAAAAGAATTATTTTATCTTACTTTATATGTAGGGTATTTAATATGCATGTATGTCTGAGCAGCACATTCTTGAAGTGCCAAATCAGTGTAGCGACCTGAAAGGGTCATAGGACCAACGAGTTATAGATGGTTCTAAGCTGTCATGTATGTAATGGAAATCAAGTCAAAGTTCTCTTCAAAAACAGGAAGTGTTCTTAATTGCTAACTCTACCCTACTCCAATTATTAGTGTGTTTTTATTATTGTAAAAATGTTACAATATTACACACAACAAGGAAAGTGATATTGTCTAAAGGGCATTTACATAGGTAATTCAAGTCAGAGTTGACAATGATTTTCATTTTGATTCCAATGGAACATCACTAAAGAATTTTAGTAAATGATCTTATATATTATAAGAAAAATAATAGATATAAAAATTTGAAATCAGACTATACTAGAATACAGAGGCTCACGTATTATTAAAATAGACATCCCTTATAGGCTTGATGATGCTGAAGCACTTAATTTTGTGTGAATTTGTGTGTGTGTGTGTGTGTGTGTATTCTAATGAAAGTACCTCAATAGTAATCAAAGACTATCACCACTGATAGCAATTAATTCTGAAAAGATGACGAGAAAATGTCTAAAATTTACAAACAATAATGTTCAATTAAGCTGATTATAAAAACTGTGGTGAAAGGGATCAATTAGCTGATTTATTAATAATTTTAAGGTCATAAAACAATCTAGATGTAACAATAGCAAAGCAGTAAGAGAACACAAGTTAAATGATCATGATAGATCATAATATGCCATGTATTAGCATAGTCCCAAATTTAATGTGAACATGGTCAAATCTTCGAGACACTCTGCAAAAAACACAGCTTACCAGTAGTTACAATGACAGACATACACACACATTTAAAAAAAAAAGCTACTTAAAAATGTACTCTAATGAAAAGGAAGTTATCTTGATATAGCTGATATCTGTCATTTGTAGAAAACTTTCTATTGCTTACAGTAAGTATAGATTCCCTTTAGAAATGGAAAAAAATGTGAGAAATAATATTCAGTCTCTGCTATTGTTTTTCTGTCTACTACCATAGAATGAAAAGTTTTATCAAGACGGTATTCAACAATTTTTGTTTTATTTTTAAACAATCATTTATGCATTAACCAAGGCAATAATGAAAGGATTAGTTTTAAATACTATTCCCTAACAATGAAGTAATAGAGGATAGCATGTTGGAAAAATGGAAGTTTGTCATCAATGATTAGAAAATAATATCCCTACTTGGCATTCTCTAACTGTATAAGGTAATTTCCTTACCATGTAAATTGTTTTCTGAAATTTCAGAACCAGAGTAGCATATCTATATAGACTCTACTACACACCATTCCCACAATCTTTCTTTGAGGATGAACTGAATTAAAGAACAAGAGTCGGGTTTCTAAAATGTAAGGCATTCACCTATTAAAACCTCATGGCTTTTTGTAGGGTATGATGGCTGACTTTCAACTGACTTAGTACTGCTGAAACTCATCAAAAAGACATATATCGGAACATATAAGGCTAATTCTTATGAGCCTCAAAACTAACAGTTACAACAATTGAACAGTCACAACAACAATGAATTACCAGATACTAATAGAAATCCAGCGAGAGAGCTATGCCTAAAAAGTGCTCAGGCACAAGGTGTGAAACATGACTAACAGTAAAGTGCATAATCCATACCTAAGAGATGAGTGAAATCAAAGTCTATGCGTTGCCTGTACTTGAAGTCTGGGTCCATGCCACTGCAGTGTAGCACTATCTGTGAAACACACTCCTCAATTATTTTATAATACTGTGGCCTGTAAAAAAGAGAAAATATTTGAGAATACTTTTCTATTTGCATCAATCAATTTTCTTATGAAAGGATTCAGAATGCTCAGTTTTTTTTTTCTCCCAGCGCTAAGAAGGAAATAATTCCAGTAACATTTACACTTCTTTAGAGAAAATATGACTAAGGCTTAAAGGCGGTCTGAACATAAGGGGGCCAAATTGAATGTGATGAGTATGATGTAATTGAATGAAAATATGTACAGACTTAATGTTCTAGTTTGCAGGGATTCATGCTTGTGTTCAAAAATACTTATTGACCTTATCTCTCTATTTAAGGTATTGTTTCTAAAGTTAATGAAAATAAATGAACCCTCAGTCCTAAATCTATGAGCATAAAAACAGTTATAGACAACCACAAGTTCTCCTTTTCAAAAAGAGATGTGTTTCTTGGCCTTGGGTGGCAGGCAGTGTCTTGAATTCAGTGCAGAAAATTTAATCAGGACAGTCACACTAGCCTACAAAACCAGGCTGTCGTTTCTGTTACAGACTAATGTGAAAACCTATGCATGCTGCATATTTCTAAAAAAATGTTTTATAAAATCACATATATTTAATATGCATAGCTACAGTTGCAATATGTGTGATGTGTCAAAGGTTTTAAAACACACCATTTTTTCTGTAATCTCCCAGGGTAATTTTGGCTTTAAAAATGACCACTGACTGGAAGAATAAAAATAAGGGACATTTTGCATTAAAATTTGCAGAAGACAAATTGTCATGGGCTAATAATTCAACAGTATTTCAGAGAGATATTATATAACACAAATTATGATATAAACATCTCTAAATATATAGCTTGTCAAACTACTAAAACATGAAATGAATAAAAACAGATTCTAATTAATCTATGTAGTTAATCATATGGCTATTTCTAAGATTAAGAATGAAAATAAATATGCATTGTGTTTTTAGGGTTTCAAAATCCATCATCATCATTTCTGGAGATAAATAATATTAGTCCTTAACTTTCACTCTATGAGTAACTAAGAATAACACAGTTTTCCTCTTTATCCAATATGTGAAATGAAAGTATATGTCATACTTCTACCCAAGAATACTATAAGGAGAAAAAGGTTAAATGGGCAGCCGAGGTAGCTCAGTAGATTAAAGCACCAGCTGTGTAGATTGGGGTTCAAATGCCCAGTAAGCAAGTAAAAAGGTAAGAATTCTGATGTTCATCTGCAAACCCAGACCTGTCTGGGATGTTGACAGAAGGAATAGAGGAGCTTATCATCATTCCACCAGTTTCAGTGAGAATGACATTTTCACAAGGTAATTTCACAGAAAATATAGAGCATAATAACCAATTTGACCTCCTGCCTCTGTTTGTGTTCACAAGAACATATCTAAACACATACTATAGACAAACATAGATACATACACACAAAAACCCATGGACATACTACACACAAACATAAACTTTTTTTAAAAAATATGTCACATATGAATTGTTTACCATTAATTAACATTTATCAAGAAGCATAAAATTTTGTAGAAATCATGCTCCCAGGCGCCTGAATATTCATGACCACTGCATCTCCACTATTATGTATTACTATTTATAGTGTTTCTTAAAGAAAGCATGGATTAGTTCTTTGAACATTTTTCTGTCAACTCAACATCAAGATGTGGATCAAGAACAAAAATCACTTTATGCCATTTTAGAATTGTCAATTTTTATTGCCAATACAACATTCTGGTAGCGTTCCTTTTTAAAATATTAGAGTAAGTTTTGAGAATTCAAAGAACCTAGTATGCCCTAAGAGTATAAAGCAACTACGAATAGCTTGAGCGGTCATTAACATTAAGACCATGGTCACGAGCTTAGAGATAAGTTCAGTCACTCATAAACCACACACATTTTACTGAACACTATGAAAAATGATAAAAGCTTCCTTGATAAAATAGACAAGAATTTAAAAAATTGCAGCAGTTCCAATGTTTTCATTGGGTTGCCAGTATCAAGCAGAAAAATTCATTACAGACTCAATAATATATGACAGATTAATTTCTGCTTAAATTTTGTTTGCTTGGGTGCACTATAGTTGTATGCAAGTATATTTTTCTGGCCCAATTAAGATAAATGAATTATTTTTTTAAATGTTACCTGAAGTAGAAAAACCCTTATATTTTATGTGCGTATAATGCATGTATTTCCTTGATTCCATTACTTTGTTAATTTTCTTTTGATATCCAATTCAAATTATATATGTAGTCCTCTCAGATATGAATCTTACCTGATATAGTAATCATTTCTGATGAGCAGAAAGTGTTGCAGAATGGATAATAAGTAACCTTCAGCAGCAGTGTCTTTCAGCATATTATAGAGAAGATGGTAGACTTCATTCATATCAGTAGAAAGTGAGTAAAGGAAAACAGCAGAGAATCTTGATGAATGGTATATTTAGGACTGAAGTGCCTAATTTTTAAAAATCAAAAGTGTCACTTGGCTTCTATTATTGTTATTAATGCTTCAATTTCATGTTATAGCATTTAAACATCTATAGCAAAAAATTAATCCTGTCATTAGAGACACAAGCCTAAAAAAGTTTCCAAGACCACTTGGATGTCAACACATTCAATAATCATCCATTCATTATACTGTCAACATCAGATAATAGCTGAGGCCGATCAAACCAGAAAGCCATCAAGTGAAAGAAGTACTGCCTTGATCTGTCTCTGGTTCAAATAGACACACTGCTATTCTATATTTATTATCAGATAAAAGAAATGTCAAATAATCACTCAGCTATCAAAGAGCACAAAATAGCTGATTTCTAAAAAACATATAAGAAATCGATCAAATGGACATTAAAACACTTTTTTCCTAAGACATGAAAACTCGTGGTGTGATGCTATTAGAAATCTAAAAAAGTTTAAAAAGTGGACTCACATTATATGTACCGAGGACCAGGAAAGTCCACATAAAATAAATATAAGATGCAAGCCAAAATCTTAAAACATAAAATGGGCAGTAGAATTAAAAATACAATAAACTACTTTAAACCCTACATGATAGTACTGGGTTAAAGTATCCTAAATGGCTACAGCACAAATGAAATGACTGTTTAGCTAAATTAATACAATGCATGTTTATTGACCAAAATAAAAAGCATTTTGTATGTATTAGTGATGGGAGTATAGACTACTGTGAATAATCTCGAAAGAGAAATTATCAGAAATCATTTTCTATGACAATACCATTTCTATTCATTGTATCTACACATGCTTACTACTTTTATGTAAGGGGAGGAGAAGTGTATATAAAAAGCATAATGCTACTGTGGGATTTTTAAGGAGAGACCTAATGTTCCAGAATGTTAAGAATGCTGAAGGAAGAAAGGGAAGAAAATATTACAGGCAGAAAAGCATAGCTCTGATTCTGAAGTGTTTTCCTACTTCAGAAAACCCAAAGGCATGGATTGTAATGCTTGGGAAACAAAGAGCAGTGCCATGACAATCATATCTTATAGCTCAAAAAATGTTACATCAGACAGCTGCCACAGGAAAATTATATGCTGCTGTATTTGCCATAGGCACTTTTACAATATTGCTTTGCTATAGACAGATATTATCTTATCTAACAATTTTCCAATCATTAAGGAACACAAATATCTGATAAGGAATAAGATGTCCTTTTCCAGAGAATAGTATCTATAAGCAGAGTACCATTTAAAATACACAATGTCTCTTAGATAGTGTTACATATGAATTAAATAACATTTCCTCATTGTTTTCGGTAAGATATACTGCCTTAGGCACTTAGACTCCTCTATATTCACGACCACTAAACATAATATATCTGTCATACAGTAAGCTATTGGGTAGATTTCAATAGACTGAGTATAATGTCGAAGCAGAATGATAATTTATCAGCATGGGTGTGTATGGAGCATAGCATCATAGGAGACTCTTGATACAAAACTAGTTATAACTTAGAAAAGCATTTCTCCGTCTACAAAAATGTAGACACCTTAGAATTTAAAGTTAATCTCCAGTTTTGCATGGTGTTATAGTCCTGCAAATGTAAGTACATTCATGGTAATTTTAAACTCAATGTCAAAGAACATAAATATAATAGTAGATCTACCAGCTGAGATACTGTATCAATGTTGGTTATAACTAAAAAATGATATTTGATGTTATGCTTGTAAATGACTAACAAGACAAGTGGGGTTTACTCACTTAAGCTTTGCAAAAGGTATGTCACATGAGTTTTACTTATAGCTTCACTTTACAAATGAATAAATCAAGTCTAAGAAACATGAAAAAAGAATATGAAAAAATCAGCCTCAATTCCTGGTTTTCAACATATACTAAAATTATTATTTTTTGTTCGTCAAAGGATATTCCATTTCAGCTCGAATGTCATTGAGACGGTGGGATAATTCAGTTAGGTCATCTTCTTTGTTCTCTTCAAACACTCTCAACTGAATATCAAGCTCATCATTCTCTTTCTCTTTCAGACTCTATTATAAAACATAAAATTCAGCAAATGAATGACAATTGAAAATTAACATACTTATCAAGGACAGATCAATATGATTCATTTGCACATAAATGCAAAATTCTAATACTGACCCAGGATGTTGATTTCCTGAATGAAAGAAAGAAAGAAAGAAAGAAAGAAAGAAAGAAAGAAAGAAAGAAATAAATAAAGAAAGAAGAGAGAGAGAGAGGAAGGAAGGAAGGAAGGAAGGAAGGAAGAAAGAAAGAAAGAAAGAAAGAAAGAAAGAAAGAAAGAAAGAAGAGAGAGAGAGAGGAAGGAAGGAAGGAAGGAAGGAAGGAAGGAAGAAAGAAAGAAAGAAAGAAAGAAAGAAAGAAAGAAAGTTAAACAGAAAGAGAAAGAAATGTAGCAGTCTCTTTTTTATAAGATGAAAGAACATCATACCATTCTTTGTTTTCTTCCCATGCTAGTATCTTGACTACTCACAATAAAGTTTTAACAATCATTTCTAAAACAACACTAATTGCTAACAACCCAAATTCAATGCTGTCATTTTGACCAAACATACTCATCAGAGATCACAAAGAAATCATGCAGTTAGAACATTCACATGGGCCTCAGGCACCAAGAAAATAAAGCAAATATAGATCAACTGTGTTAATGAGCAACAAATGCAAGGATATATTCAAGCACAACAGTCCCAAGTATGGCCTGAAAATATTGGATAAACAAATTTATAACAAATGATATTTTGTGATTTTAAAGTTAAAGGATATGTTTTTTAAATCAAGAAATATCTAGGCACCATGCCATTTTTTGTTTCATTTTCCCTTAGCCTGATCACAAAATACCATCTTGAGCATCAAAGATTTGTTTTTGTAATACATCATAAGCACATGCATTACAAACCTGTGATAATTTTCCCAAAAATAATATAAGGAAAGTTTGGAAGCATGCCACACTAGAGATTGTTGGGCTTAATATATATCACCTGGAATATCTCTTAATATTTGTCCATTAAGTTGCAGCTTTGAACACTCAAACCGATAATCACAAATGGGGATGCTCAGGGATGATACCCAAACTGGGTTTCATGATATTCAGAGCTGAGCTTGAGTTCTAAAAAGAAATGCAAGTAAGGTATTCTGCAAATTACGTAAACAAAGAAAAGGGGATGTATATCTTCTTTCTATTTTAGTTTCTACTTTTATTCAAGAAGAACAATGATGAAAAGGGATATAATGGCTATTGCTGAAGGAAAACCAAACTCAGAACATTTTTTGATGTTATTTCTTTGAATCTCCATACTAAGAATTTACTAAATATTTGCCTGTAACACTTGTAAAATTAATTTTAATTATTTCTAAATAATTTCATACAAATGATATAACAAAATTATTTCCACTTTACTTTTTATAAACTAAGAACTTGCTTTGGATTGAACTATGAATTTCCAAGAGAAGAGATTTATTGGAATACAAAATTAATTAATACTTATAAGTCATATTGTCATGTGAGAACATAAGACTGTCACACCCAGAAAACTAACAAAACATCAAAAATGCAGATTAGAACAATATATTCTCCTTTTTCTAATATTTGGAAATAAAACAAGTTCAACACCACTATGTCAATACTACCAGAACTTAATTACAAGGTAGAAAATTGTATGCACAACTAAATATTTTCAAGAAAAATAATGATTAATGAAGTATGTACATTATTTAGCCAGATATATGGATGTGTACCTATAAAACATATTAAGTGTTTTAATAATTTTCTAACCCTAATAATATACATATATATAACATATATTCATTGATATTGATAAGTTTTCCTTCCAAATATCAAAGTCTAAAGGATATTGCCTTAAATACTTGACAAAATGAACATTTGATGATTTAAACAATATATAACACAGCTGTATCATACTTCGGCATATAATAAAAAGCATTTAAAGTATTCACATTGCTTACAAACATTTTTGTTGCACTGTTCCTTTATAACCTGATTTACTTAATAGTCAATTTGTGTATCTAAACAAAAGGCAGAAATTTTAAAATCAATTGATAGAAATTAATTCAAACTCAAATACATTTTAAATGTTGCTTTAGAATATAAATCAATTCATTTATACCAAACTACTAGAGCAAATTCATCAAAGGTGAGTAATCTATATTACGTTTAAGAGCAAGACTATAACTACACTGATAGAGATGCTATAAAAATAAATGTTCACATAATTTGTTAAAATTAATTGATTTGTCATGAAGATTCTGATAATAAATTCTAAAACGTTTGATTTCAAAAGCTGTGGAAATACTAAATTTTTTCTCCTCTCAAGTGATAATAGATAGGTATAATCGATCTACATGCTAATCTTAACTATCCCTAATTCATAGCTTTTATCAAGCTCTATGCTAGAAAAAAAGAGAAATGCTCTTATTTGAGTTGTCTATAAAATAAGGATAAATACCAAAGAAATATTTGATAGGCTTATGCTTACTTATTAATATATTTGAGGTTCAATGACTACAAAGATGTTTTTACATGAAAATATTTAGTTAATTGGTGTCAATTATGAATTCATTGACATACAAGGAACACCTAGTACATACTGAAGTATGACCATTTTATTCTAACTAAATCCTGATAATTAAATGACAACAATTACAAAAAATAAAGAAATATATGGGAATAAATAAATGATCCCCTATATATTAAAGGCCTATTGGTCTAGATTCTATTTTGAATCAAAAATACTAGCAAAGTTTAACTTCAAAATATACATTCCTAACCTACTCTCCATATGATTTTGACAGTCTTTCTTTGAGGGAGATTATATTCTCCCAACTTGTATTTAAGAGCCATTATTAGGCATATTTATGCTGACCTTCATCACACAACTTCAGGACAAGAAACATAATGCTTTCCATTTTCTTCAGGCAGCATAATCAGAGATGTGAAGAATATAACAGAGATGTAATAGTTAAAGAAAAAAATCTACCCCCATCCAAGAAGCTGTTCACATTTGAGAGCTGCTTGCAGAGGGAAAATCAATTTTCATCAATGAGATGATGGTGGATATATACACCACAAACCATGTTTTTGTTTTGTTTTGACATTTCAAATAGATAAGTAACATGAAGTTGGCTAGGTCTGGGGGTGGGGAAAGATTTTAGAGTATTGGGAAAAGAGAAAGAATATAAAGTCTACTGTATAAAATTCTCAAATCATAAATAATAACAATTTTAAAAAGTCATTTTCAGAAAATATCTATAATAAACCAATTATAAGGCAAACACTGTGTTCTAAAATTTAGAGAGTGAGGGTACTCATTCATCACAGAGACTACAAAATTATTCTAAAGATAATTTATCATCACTGTAATTCGAATGAACATTCACATTCAACTTAAGAGATGAAACTCATTCTCTATGAAAAAAATCTAAAGCAACCTAATAAGAATACTATATTTAAGCAAAGTGCCCTGAATATTATAAACAAATATATTTACATACTTATATTGACTGCAAATGAAACCAATGTAAAGTATAACAAAAGAAGCCAAAAATATTTAAATGAAAAATGTATTTTCAAAGTAAATAAATGAATAAAAACGGCATTCAAATCCTCGAGTCTCAAAATTAAGAGAAAATAATACCCTTTTGATTAAGTCAAAAGGTATTATGTTTGAGTCACATCATAAATTGAATTAAGAATCAGCCAGCCATTAAACAGTGAGAGTACTACTATCATAATATAAAGAAAGCTTACAATATATATATAATGTTTTATTTGAAGCAATGGCAAAAGACAAACTTGTTCCCTGCTTCAAAATGCACTTTTATTTGAAGAATAAAATAAAATTAAAAGTTCAACAACATAATAAATAGACTTATTCTACTTACAGGGAGCATTGCTTTTAGTCCACAACGGAGGAATTCATTCCTCAAATGAATTCGAAAATCAAGATCATATGGAGAAGTGACAAGTGCATTTATGAATTGCATGCAGGCCACCTACAAAGAGAAAGTAAATTTCATTTATACAGTTAGGTTCACTTCAGATATATTTAGTTAATACATGAAGGTAACAAATTCACCAAAGGCATTTTTATATGATAAAATAGCAAATACAATTTTTTTCTGTATATGAATATGACTTTGTACAATAAACAATCTTATCAATCAAGATTATGTTGTTTAACATAATTTAACAATAGTATGACAGTTAAGTGTATTTGCTTTGATAAACAATATGAAAGGATATTTAAATTGCCTTAAGATAAACCAAATTCACAAAGAATAAACACTGTCTTTTGAAAATTTATCCTTTATATGTAGTTGTTTTCAGATAGTAAGATAACTAAATTCTACTTACATATTAACACACTCCAGTCTATATCAAATAAATCCATGACAGTAGATTACATAATATAAAGATAACACTGTTAACATTCTTTCCATGACTTTATCAAGATACATTTACACAAAATCTAAGATACTGAAATAAAAAGTAGAAAAGATAACTAAAAATATTAAAATTTATTTAGATGAATTAGCATTAATTATAAAGCACAATGATACACTGGCTAATATATATTTTATAATAATGGATATGTGAATGACCTTTTGGAAATAAAATGTTTCACAAAGAGAAGTTGAAATTTTCTTTACCATAATTTGAATTGGTATTATTTAAAAAAATAGAAAAAGAAAGCTTTACTTTTAGAGTTATAAACCAGAAATCAATGTAAAAATATACTTTTTATTTATTGAAAAAGGATGTAAAAACACTTTATGATAAAATTAAAGATTTACATGGAAAATTCTGTATTTTCTTTTTTTAGGATAATCAAAGATTATTCATAGCTCTGAATCTTCACATTATTGATTATATAGAAAAATGGTGTGTTTGAACTGCTGCTAATAAAATCTCTATGATTTTTAGGGTCACAAGGCAAAATTCTATTCAGTCCTTGTATACACAATCCATTCTGAGAAAGACTGGTGCTTATCATATGTAGATTTTCCACACTCAGTAGTAATCCAGGCCTGAAATTAGAATTGTATATGATGGTTTCATATAAGATTATTAAGAAACAAAGAACTCTCTAAAACAATGTTGTCTAATTTAAGAGAATGATTTCCTATGCATGTAAAGTCACATCCAAAGGATTTAAACATATAATAAAGAATTTTGAACTAATTTGAATTATGACTTATTTAAAAGTATTACTTGCTTTTAGAAATTCTTTGAATATGAGAATGAAACATCTTGTTAGCAATTAGTCATTTAAGGCGTATAAGAAATAATGTCTCAATGTTTTAACTATTGTCTGTCAAAAGCTATTTAGGAAAGGCTATGGTAAACAAGTGAGATTTCTGGAAATGGCCACCATTTTTCATGGTTGCTATGGATGAATTCTGGAGGCAATGTCCCTAGAGACTTCATCCTAGGATTGCTTCTCTATGCTGACATAATTTCCCTGCCACTATTATATATTCCAAGGATTCCTGGACATCTGTCCACACTATTGTGAAGATCTGCAGAATCAACATGAATATGTATTTTCATGTAGTAATGCTATATAGACAAATTGATGATTTCATAATTCCTGATAATTACATTATAGAACTCCTAAATTTATACAAGTAATTCTAAACTTCCTATATAATTAAAAGTAGTGAATGGAACTCTGCAAAACTTCCTTCATGTGTCGTGGACTAATTGTACTAGGAAAAGTAAACAGGCTTGGAACAAATTTACAATCAAGGAAAGCATTTTTTCTAGGTTAGAAATAAGGCCACTATCGGGTAACTAAAAGTAATAAACTGGGAACAAGTAATTTACTATAGGTGCAAAGGCAGAAAATAAATGGTAGACTGGTTCATTTATATAAGACTTTAATATAATAAGACACAAGGCAGATGATTTGTCTCCTAACAAAAGCATGTTATTTATGACATAAAAACTATTGCTTTAAACTTACAGATAATAAATGTTCAGTCTTAATAGAAAGACATGTAAACAATTCTGCTGTAACTTCTTTTTTTTTCCTTATTTTCTATATTCTTTGCTTACATTCCAAAGGCTTTCCCCTTTCCCAGTTCCCCCCCACCTATGTCCCATAAGTCCTCTCCCCCCTAACTATTCCCCAAACACCCCCCCTCCATTTCTCTGTTCTGGTATTCTCCTACAAATCTGTATCCAGTCTTTTCAGGACCAGGGTCCTTTCCTTCCTTCCTTCTTGGGAATCTTTTGATTTGCTAATTGTGTCTTGAGTATTCAGAGCTTTGGGGCTCATTAATATCCACTTATCAGTGATTGAATTTCATGTGTATTCTTTTGTGATTGGGTTAAATCACTTAGGATGATATTTTCCAGATCTAACCATTTACCTACAAATTGCATGAATTCATTATTTTTAATTGCTGAGTAGTATTCCACTGTATAAATATACCACATTTTCTGTATCCATTCCTCCTTTGAGGGACATCTGGGTTCTTTCCAGCTTCTGGCTATGATAAATAAGGCTGCTATGAACATAGTGGAGCATGTGTCTTTATTGTATGCAGGGGATCCCCTGCTGTAACTTCTTAAGCATTATCGATCTATGACTTACTGACTAAATTTACTATGAACTTATGGAATGTAAAAGTTCTTATAAAGCCATGTGATTAATTATCCTAAGAAGGTACAAAAAACTTTTCTGCTTCAAAAAAAAAAAAACGAGAAATCAATCAATCAAATGCTTGTTATCAGATATTTCACATATTATTATGAAATTAATGTTTTAAAAATCACTGCTGAGATATAAGGCAAATGGCTAATCTATAAACTGAAATTCTATATAATTACACTATGAAAGTAGACACATATAAGAGTTGACTATAAGAAATCTCTGGGAAAATACCAAATTTTAAAAAATATGCTGAGAATATATAAAAAGACAAATGAATTAAAAATATTTGGGAAAATCTTTGACAAAAGAAAAATATTCCAAATGAATTTTGTATTGACTTAAACAAACCTTATATTTTTTCAAAACAATGAAAAAGCAGATTAAATGGTACATTCCTTTGCTTTAGTATCAAAATATTGGACACTCATGTTATTGGCCAAATAAGCCTCTTGTACCAAATCTAGTAAGTAATATCAAATGTTTTTTATTTAATGAACAAAACCGAATTGTTAAGAACATTACTAAATACAAAGAAAAAAATACTGAATAGTGTATTTCAATTTCTAGGAATGTTTGGGTACCAAAATAAACATTTAGGCAAGTGAATATGTACCACATATTTTGCATTACCTTAAAGGAAATATTGAATATGTTATTGGAAATGTTATGTTTACTTGAGTATGGGCTCGTCCTCCTTAAAATAAGAACCAAATAACCCTATCAAAAACTGGGGCACAGAGCTAAACAAAGAATTTTCACCAGAAGAAATTCGGATGGCCGAGAAACACCTTAAAAGATGTTCAACATCATTAGTCATCAGGGAAATGCAAATCAAAACAACCCTGAGATTCCACCTCACACCAGTCAGAATGGCTAAGTTTAAAAACTCAAGAGACAACAAGTGCTGGCGAGGATGTGGAGAAAGAGGAACACTCCTCCACTGTTGGTGGGATTGCAAAATGGTAAAACCGCTCTGGAAATCAGTTTGGCGGTTCCTCAGAAAATTGGGCATGTCACTTCCAGAGGACCCTGGCATACCACTCCTGGGCATATACCCAGAGGATTCCTCTGCATACAATAAAGACCCATGCTCCACTATGTTCATAGCAGCCTTGTTTATAATAGCCAGAAATTAGAAGGAGCCCAAATATCCCTCAAAGGAGGAATGGATACAGAAAATGTGGTATACTTATACAATGGAATACTACTCAGCAATTAAAAATAATGAATTCATGCAATTTGTAGGTAAATGGTTAGACCTGGAAAATATCATCCTGAGTGAATTAACCCAATCACAAAAGAATGCACACGAAATGCAATCACTGATAAGTGGATATTAATGAGCCCAGAAGCCCTAAATACTCAAGACACAAATAGCAAGTCAAATGATTCCCAAGAAGAAGAAAGGAGAGGACCCTGGGCCTGTAAAGATTGCATCCAGCTTAGTAAAGAAACCGAGGGGGGAGGGGGAATGATTGGGGAACAGTTGGGGGGAGAGGAACTATGGGAACTATGGTGGGTGGGAACTGGGAAAGGGGAAAGCCTTTGGAATGTAAACATAGAATATAAAAAAAAAAGGAGAAGGGCATTATATGACTCCATAGGTTCATGTGGTTACAATGAGACTCAGCAAAAAGTGATATACCTACTCCCATATCAGAAATCTGACTGCCCATTTGAGTTTAAACTATTAAAATTCACAAAATCAAAAAAAAGAAAATAAATAAATCTTTCCAGAGCTTCAATAGGTTATTATATGTGCTTATATATTAGATATAGTCCTATGTTAATGTAGTTTCTTGAATGAGTCTGTTAAGTTGCAAATATGATATGAATGACAAGCCAATGTACATGTCCAATTCAAAATTATTACATGGTAAATTTTCCTTCAACTAGGGTTCTGTTTGCCAGAAGAATTTCTAGCATTCCATATATTAATAACTTACAAGTAAAAAAAGCATTATCCTAAGTAAAGTGTCGATCAGTCTTGTAAAAAAATACCTTTATAGAATTAGAAGTATTTTATTAAGGACACAAAAAATAGGAACTGTCAAAATTGATGAATACATCAACATGAATATGATACTATATAATAAGATAAAGAATGTACTGCTATTAAATACTTTACGAGTAATATATATGAATACAGCTGAATATTTAAAAATTAAGAAGTTGAACAGGCTATCATTTAAAATAAGTTGGAGATGCTTTAAAGCCTATAGTCAAATATGTAGAAGCAACAAGTGTCATTTATTGTACTCCAAAGTACAATAAATGTTATGACTAGTAACATATCAATGGCAAATTAATTTGCTAGGGAGTACTATTATAGACATAAACTGCATTAATGTATGAAAAGAAACAATTATTTTTTTATAATTATGCCTTTCACACAGCAATAACTTAGGAATTCAAAATTTAAATTATCATACTATCCTAAATTCAATAAATAATTATTTCAAGAGGCATAATAGGTTATTAGTAAATACTCATTTTGTGGATCAAATATACAATAGCCATACAGATAAATGAAAAAACCTGAACTCTTATCAGTTGTATTATTTAATTTTTATAAATTACTATATAATGTATTAGATACTTTGCATAATGCACCCTCTGAAGTCATTCTCATAAAAATATGAGGTAGGTATTACTACTATCTTCCTTACTGACATGAACAATTTGAGGATTTCAGTAAACAAATAACTTATACAAGGTGAAACAGAAAATTATATTTCTAAGTGATAATATTTTAACTCAAATAGAAAACAATTTAAGAATGTTCTAGATGTCATAGAAACTTCACACAGATTTATGCAATAAAAGCTTCTAGGGCCATATAGGATGATAAAATGTATCTGTTGCATTATAGTTTATAAATTAAGAACATCTACCATTGTAGCTATACATTAAATATAAAAGCCTGAAATTAAATTAACAAAATGTTGTCTATAATAAGTAAGAGTTATCAAAATGCATAACAAAATGAAAATAAATATAACAAAATCAGAAAATGATGCTTGGTTTGGAGTACATTCTACCCCATATACAGTCCATGGACTAACCATGAACTAATAGGGAGAGCATCCCATCATCCAAATTAATGTTTTTATCCCTTTTCTGTCTAGCAAGGTGCTCAATATTCAGTGAGAATGTATATTCAAACACATGCAAGTACATGTGCACAGATTCACATATATGAACAGTAGAGAACTCTACCATTCAATATGGGAACTTTTAATCACAGATTAAATATAATCAAAACTAAATCAAGAACTTGGTTTCAGTAGCTATAGTCTAATGGCTCAAAAAATAACATGTAATTTATAGCTACTTCTTCAGACAGAATGGATAAAGAATACTACAGGAGGTTTGGCTGAATATCATTGCATGAGAGACATTAATGAAGATATAGTTATGGCATCCTCTAAGCTAAAACTCTGAATAGTTACAAACTTCATTCCCAAATAATTAAAGTTTCAAAACTTTGATACTGAGCTTCCAAGGATATAAATCTTTAAAGATGTCACTAAACTCTATTGTCCTCTTTAAAGCAAAAATCAATCTGCTTTCAAAACAATCTATCTTGAGAGATAAGAAGTAAATAACCTAAAATACTTTAGTCCAACAAGTTCATACATGGATAAAATTTAAAAACCCATAAAAATGAGGCAATCTCTCTTGAGGTCACATAGCTACTTAGCCAAAAATGGGGGGCTAGAAACTCTTGTTGCACTGCTGGAGTCTTTATACACACTATAATGTGTTAGTATATTATTATAAATAAAATTTACCTTCACTTCATGACAGAAAGATTAGGAATATACTTGACATTCACAAATTCAACTATGCACATTCTGCTTTTAAGAAGTGCATTGTAAGGGGCTGGAGAGATGTCTCAGTGGTTAGGAGCACTGACTGCTCTTCCAGAGGTCCTGAGTTCAGTTCCCAGCAACCACATGGTGGCTCACAACCATCTGCAATGGGATCTAGTGCCCTCTTCTGGTGTGTCTGAAGAGAGTGACAGTGTACTCATATACATAAAATAAATAAACAATTCTTAAAAAAAAACTGCATTTTTAAATGACTTTAAATATGAAAAGGGTTTCCCATGTTTGTGTTTTGTAATAAAAAAATCAATAAAAACAAATGTTTACAAAAATCACAGGAAGTCAGTAATTTTTTTCCATTAAACACAAATGTGTAGGAATAGGACAATAATTCATATTTTAAATCAGTAAAAATAGGCAGTGCCTATTTGTATTAAATTGCTTTGGCATAAAAAATTTATATTATCTACATTTTATTCATATGTACTTAATAAATATCACAAACTATATCTGTATAACTGAGTGGATCAATAAAAATAAATTAATAAAAATGGAATACTATGAACATATTCACAAAAAAGCAGAAAATAAAAGAAGTTTTTATTTAATGAATAGACTTCAAAAACTGCAAACATTTGTCTTCCTGTTTGTCTCAACTCATAGAGTTATAGAGTACAGTAATTGCCAACTCTAGGGCATTCTCAGACAGATTATCCATATTGCCATTAGCTGTGATAAATTGTTCTTTTAAAATTTTATTGACACTGTCACACATTTGACCTTATTAACTACTCTGTTGACATTAACAAGGTCTTTCTTTATCCTAGCCACAGCAGGAGTTAGGGAAAAAGATGGTTTACATCAAAATAAGTACATACCAAGAACTATACAAATGTACTGTGCAAGTTAATTAAGTAAAGAAACAGAGAAGAATTATCAGGCAACGGAATTTATTTATGTACAAAGGTATGGAGGTATAAAGAGGAAATTTGCCTAACATGTTCATAAAGTACAGTATAGTATGACTACATTAGAAAGTATATGCAAACGAGTAGTGAAATATGCAGTTAGAGCAAAAGCAATAAGCAAATGAATTTTTTGGCTTTCTTTTTTTTATTTTCTATATTCTGTTTATATTCCAAATGACTTCCCCTTTCCAGGTTCCCCCCTCCCCATACATCCCATGAGCCCTCTTCCCTTCACCAGTTCTCCAATCAGACCCCTCCCACTCCTCTGTCCTGGTAATCCCCTACAATGCTGCATCAAGCCTTTCCAGGACCAGGGCCCTCTCCTTCCTTATTCTTCGGAATTGGAAAGGAAGAAGTCAAACTATCACTATTTGCAGATGATATGATAGTATACTTAAGTGACCCAAAAAACTCCACCAGAGAACTCCCACAGCAGATACACAACTTCAGCAAAGTGGCTGGTTATAAAATCAACTCAAGCAAATCAGTATCCTTCCTGTACTCAAAGGATAAGCAGGCTAAGAAAGAAATTAGGGAAACGACACCCTTCACAATAGCCAGGTCAATTAAAAACAAAATCAGAACAAAGTCTAAAATAAAGAGGAGAATGCCCTGAAAGTTAAAAACAAAGAAAGAGAGAAAGAAAGAAAGAAAGAAAGAAAGAAGGGAGGGAGGGAGGGAGGGAGGGAGGGAGGGAGGGAGGGAGGGAGGGAGGGGAAGAAGGGAGGAAGGAAAGAAGGAAGGAAGGAAGGAAGGAAGGAAGGAAGGAAGGAAGGAAGGAAGGAAGGGAGAGGAAGGAAGGAAGGAAGGAAGGAAGGAAGAAAGAAAGAAAGAAAGAAAGAAAGAAAGAAAGAAAGAAGGAAAGCAACTAACTGGCAGCAGAGTGATGACAGAGAACTACTACACAAAGAAATAAGTACAAAAATAGCTAAGTAGAATCTACCATGATCTGATGTAAGGATTTCAGAATGTATATAGTTAAAGTGGATTTAAAGCCAACTATTTCATTGCTGGTGTGTGTTAATTGTGACATATTGATCAGGAATACAAGAAAATGTTAGGTCATGGGGAAGCTAAGGAAGTAGAATAAGACGTGACATAGAGTTAAAGGCAATGCAGAACTTACACATACTGTGTTTGAAAGGTTAAATGGATTAGGGAAGCAAAATGCTGAACTCAGAAGGATGAAAAAGACAGTGGTCACATAATCAAAATGAGAAAAATAAAGAGCTAAAGGTCCCAAGCAAAAATTTTCTCTCATAAACAAACCTTTGATTTTTATTTTCATAGATGTACATGGGAACGTAGCTCCTAAAATTAGAAAAATGCTGAATGAGAGATTCTGGAGGATGACAAAGGAGATCAACATAGGATAGAGGCAGGAGGGGAGGGGAGAGAAGCAGAGATGGAGGATGGGCAAAAACAAAATATATATGGTGTTATGGTTTCAGCACCAATGTTGTGATCATAAAAAGAGAAAGAGGTTTTAGAGAATGTGGTATATGGCGGTGTGGGAAGGGGGTGCTTAAGTGAGCCCATGCCCAGGCATCCCATCCCCTTAGGGACCAGACACACACAGAAGTGGTATAGAGTAGAGTTTATTCAGAACAGAGGATGGGAGTTAATGGGTAGTGGAGGCAGAGAAAGGCAGAGAGAGAGAGTAGAGAATCGGAGGCCAGAGGCCAGCCATGACCATGTGGAGAGAGGGGGAAGGGGAGGAGAGCACAAGAGGGGGCAAGAAAGAAGAGAGTGCAGAGAGGCAAGAGGAATAAGAGAGAGAGAGGAGGACCCTAGCAGCCTCTTTTATAGGCCAGGCCTACCTGGCTGTTGCCAGGAAACTGTGGGGAGGGGCATACCTGACTGTTGCTAGGTAATTGTGAGGTGGAGCTTAGACTGAATCCTAACATAAGGAAATTCTATAGTGAACCAAATTAGATTTATCATTATTTTTGAAAAGTTATTTTGAAAAATAAAATAAACTCGAAATAAGAAAAATACAAAATTCATGGAATCAAAAAGGACAAAAAGATTATCAGAACAAAATGGAGCACAGTATCATGGAAGAAAAGAGGAGAAGAAGCATTTAGAAAGTTTGATCAATAATGGCAAATCTGCTGCTTTTCATACAATGGGAGTCACTAGTATATACCATTGCAAAAACAATTATTAACTCAACTTTGAAACAGACTGAAAAGTAAAGGTATATTTCAACTCAGAATTTATCTTATTACAATGAAAACACAACTCTGTTGTCCAAATTTTTTTGAATATGTGTATATATACACACAAATGGATGTCGGTATTGTCTTCTATCTTCTTTTGGAAAATCAATGACAGACAATGGGAGCTTCTATTTTCACATATTACAAGCTTGGCTTGCCTCCCAGTCACATTGAATATTGTTTCTCTATTAGAAATCACAGTATCAGTGACATTCTTCTCCCTCAAGGCCAACTTTAAGTATTAGATATTACTTCTATACATCTCAGATTTGCTGAGTAATTTAAATGAGCTACCATATGTAAACTACTTGGAAGATTATGTGGCATATCACTGACAAAGGATATTTTAAACTTGTAACTTGTAGGAGTCCTCATCAAAGACATTAATTTGAATAGGGAGAGAAATGTGCCCTGCACATTTATCAGGAGATTTGCTGGAAATCAGTTAAATATTAAGCGATGGAAGCAAGTGAAAATAAACCAGTATATTTAAGAGCACAGACATGTTAGTAAATATAAATATATCAATGTGTAAGTAGATGGATGTAAAATGATAATTGGTGAAGGTGAGTGATATAAAATAGGCAAAAATGTTACTGGAAAGTTAGAAGAAAAAATGCAGTAAAAACACAGAATTAGCAGGGATATTCTGACATCAAGCAGAAAGAATGGTGCCCAAAGAAGCAAAGGAAATAAAAATTTCAAGGAGGACATGCTGATAATTGGTGACAAGTAGCCACGACTAAGAGGAAATCATTAGAGTTTGAAATTAGACCATCATTAAAATTTTGTTTTGTGTTGTTTTAATATTGGAACTGTGAGAAAACTCAGTTGTGAGACCTAAGTAATAAAATAGAGTAAATAAGTATAGATTATTCTTTGAGAGACATGTACTATGAAATGAAAAGGAAGATGAGAGGCCAGCAACTGTAAATAAGTTGACAGGAAGGAAATAAAGTGTGGGAGCCTGAACAGTGCAAATAAACCGGAGGAAAGGCAATGAAGAGAGCACATGCGTAGATGTGATTTAGCCTCGATCTGGTTCTTCAACCACTGAAAGTAATGAAAATCCTATCATAGCTGAGCAGGAAAACATCTGTAAGAAGTTGTTAGTTTAAAATATAATTAGTTCAGTATTTTAACAGAATTACTTCATGACATTCTAATAAGAAGTCTCAGGACACTACCAAAATAGAAAAGTAATTCTGTTAAAATACAACACGAATTACATTTTATACAACAGATTTTACCTTTTGTTTTTAATTTCACTGTTCTGAACATATTTTCTAACTTTTAGAGGATATTTCCTCATTCACATTAAATATGCCTAATAAACCTACTTCACAATTCTTAGGAGAGTACTAGGCTCTGTATATAATAAATTACTAAATTTTGTAGCTCATTAAAATAGGAAATTTCAAATTGTAGTTTGCATATGTTTGCATCTGTAATCAGTATTCAACAATTTCTTGAATATTTAGCAAGATGTCTATAATTTCTCCATATGGTACTTGTTAAACGCTTGCTACTTAATCATTCTAATCTGTGCAGCACCATGAAGGCCAGAGAATGTCAGCAGTGTTTCATTGTCTTGAGTAAACTACTCTACACCGACAATGTCATGTTAATACAGAGGTGCTACTATAATGAAAATGCAATGCATTTCTAGATGCTTGTATTCCAAAGCCATAAAGTTCAAGCCATCATTCTAAATCATAAGGGCTGTGTGGTTCTGAGAGGACTGACTACTTAGCCTGCTTGCGATTCAGTTCCCTGGTCAATAAACTGAACATAATTCAGAATTGTGGCAGAAATTTCATTTAAAGATTTTTTAACAATGTAAATGTTCTTGTCCATATATGGGAAACTGTTCCAAATGTAATGAAAACTTTGATTCTAAATAAAATATGTCACTCCTCCTAATCTTTGGAAGCAAAGTTCAAGATTATTATATGTGTGTCTGGCAGTGAAAAAAATCTAGTTAGGTAAGCACAGCCAACACAGTAACATGGACAAAACATTAGAGAAGACATCTAAAAGTAAGTTTATTAGAAAGCATGAAATTCCATTGAGACAAAACATAATAGCATGAATAACAATGTCATAGATTAGAAAACGCTATGGGGAAATCTCAATTTTAAAAACACTAATGTGGAAGCAGCTTACAATAAGTTTATCAATAGACTCATCTGAGAAAGAAAATATTTTTAAAATATAAAACATTACGACAGTACTACAGATTCTCTCTCTCTCTCTCTCTCTCTCTCTCTCTCTCTCTCTCTCTCTCTCTCTCTCGCCCTCCCTCCCTCCCGTCCTTCCTCCCTGCCCCCTCTCTCTTTCTCTCCACCAGTTTCTACTGAGAAAAATAAAGTCAATATTTTATAACAAAATAAAAAAAATCAATGGTGTTGGTTTCGCACCCAGCAGAAAATTTTTACATGGTCTTAGTATAAAATAACGTGAAAATTTAAATACAGAAGCCCACTCTCTTTAAGTGATGATCTTCATGGAGCATCCATTGGTTTATACAGTATCTAACACAAAAGCCACTTTGAGAGCAAGTTCTGACTTACACACTTGACTGCGTAAAAAGCGCCATGCTTTGCCACCATACCTGACTATTCACTTACATTTCCACAAAAGCCTACAAGCTCTATGAAATTGTTCAGATAATAGTACTAACTGAGGTATTAGCACTTTACTCTAGATTACTGCTAAGGCTTTGATTTCCCAATATACGAACTTCTGGTGTCAATGATAATAGTGCATGGCATATATGTAATAATGAAAAAGAAATTTCCTTAAGTTAAGGTGACCTAAAATGAAAAAATACACCCAAATTTTATATTCTGTTTTATAAATGCTGGCAAAAAGATGGTGTAATAACAGGTACTCCAAAAAGTTGAACTCTTCAATTGATTCATAACAAAATGACCCCACCTGGAGATGCAAGGCTTCATTATTTTCTAAGCCTTCCACAATTGGTGAAAATCGTTCTCTGCTATTTCGTTCAGCTGCAGCAGTGATGCCCCCTAAAAGTTTGTCTAGACTGTAAACCAAAATGAGAGAAAATAGAAATGAGAAATTCTTCTTTATTTATTAGATATTTTATTTACATTTCAAATGTTATCCCCTTTCCTCGTTTCCCCTCCAAAAAAACACCCTATCCCAACCCCTTCCCCCTGCTCACCAACCCACCCACTCCGAATTCCCTGTCCTGGCATTCCCCTACACTGGGGCATCAAGCCTTCTCAGGACCAAGGGCCTCTCCTCTCACTGATGCATGACAAGGGCATCCTCTGCTACATATGCAGCTGAAGTCATGGGTCCCTCTATGAGTACTCTTTGGTTGGTGGTTTATCCCCTGGGAGCTCTGGGGGGTCTGGTTGGTTTATATTGTTGTTCCTCCTATGGGGCTGCAAACCCGTTCAGCTCCTTGGGTCCTTTCTCTAGCTCCTCCATTGGGGACCCTGTGCTCAGTCCATTGGTTGGCTGAAACTGTCCCCCTCTGTATTTGTCAGGCTTCTTATACACACATAAGCAAAGCTCATTCTGTATTTTAAAATTAGTGGTTGATATTTATATAGGGCATTGCAATTTTCACATATTTTTAAATAGGCAAATCTTTCAAATACTTATAAGACAATGCTTTGAATAATCCCACTCACAGAGTAGCTAAACAGATCTATGTAAAATATGTATTATTATACATGCTATTTTTTAATGTATGAGCTGTTTGTGTGTGTGTGTGTGTGTGTGTGTGTGTGTGTGTTCCAAATATTTATCTATAAGTTTATACTATGCCTTCTTTTTCATGGGGAACTTCATTTCATGCAAACATATAACATAAAGTAAAATATTACAGTAGAACTGTACAAAATAAAAGCATCTACCTGATTCGATTAAAGAAGTCAAATTGGGGTCTGGAGAGATAGCGTAAAAGTTAATAGCATGGAGTGTTGTTCCAAAACAATTTACAACTCTCAGTGAGTTAACTGTGTTTGTATGTTTGTGTGCTTGTGCATGTACATGTGCATGTATGTGTGTGTGTGTGTGTGTGTGTGTGTATTTATGTACTATGTGTCTTCCCTGTGTTCCCCAAAATAACCTTTTGAATTTTTAACACATTTCCAATTGACTAATGATGGCTTTAGTGGGAAAAATTTAATTTGTTCACTTTAAATTTAATCTTTAAAAAATATGGACTATACAATATCCAAAAAATGTAAAATATAAAATAAGTATGTCAACCAAAAATGTTCTAAGTTACCAAAAAGAAATAAAAATACTAATTTCACAGATGTCATTTTTCAGCGCAATAAACAGAACATATCAAAACTTACATATTCTCTTCCCCAACAATGCAAATAGCAGAAAGGATTTTTACTATTTCAGTCATCATATTCTGTTGTTTTGGGTCAATTGCTCTTGCCAACAGTAAAAGGCTTCTCTCGTCTCCTAGAATCCTTTGTAGTCCAAACTAAAGAAAACAAACAAAGGAACTCTCATTAAAATTGAAATGTCTATGGAATATAGTTTTCATTTTAAAATAAACCCAAAATGAAAGAAAATTCAAAAAGCAATATCTTCAGGGTGGTGCTATATTTAATTATGTAAATTCCCCTCAAATGCAGTTATTCTTTGTATTTTATTTGGAATGACTACATTGTAGAATTTTTGTGGCTTCAAGAAAAATGATTATCTTTATTCCTCAGGACAGTTTTTTTTTTATTTTCAGAAAATATGGGAACAATACTTGTTTAACAAACAAGAACATATAGAACACATACTGAATGTACTTTCTAAAGACATTTTTTTCATAACATATCAGTAGTCAAGTGTGGAATTTGTGATTAACTTCTCCAATATATTTGCACTAAAAATTAAGGTTAACAGAGGACCCAAATGCTAAAAAGCTTTCATGTATACTATGTGCTAGTTAAGTAATACAGATATGGTATAGATTTTCCCCTACTTACTTACTATCTACCTCATCTCTTAGGCAGCAACAAGCATCAGGGACTCAGAGACATAGTACTTGGGTTTCCTTACATATCACAGGAAGATGGGCAAAAGAGTATCAGATTCAGTTATTTTCTACGAATGACCCCAAATGCATGTATATATGCATTCACAACTGCCAATTCATAGATTTTTCAAGACAAAAGTTAACATTAAGTTATTTTAAGTTAATAGAATTTCTTTTACCTTTGTCTAACAAAGTATATTTCTGTTATCTCATTAAAAGTTTGCTTCTTTTTACAGCTCCCTGGCAACATTACGTTTCATTGGAAACTATTACTAGATAACATATGAACAGCATGATGGTTCTTAATTTAACTTATGAGAAAAAGTGGGCCTAGCTAAACGTTTTAATATGACTTTAACTATGGGTCTGAATAAAGAAGGGAACATTCAGACTGTAAAACGCTTTCTGATGTAGGTAACCTCAATATCAAGAAATAATAATAATAATAATAATAATAATATTTAAGTCATTTTACATGAAATTTGGTTTCCTCTATTTAGAAAATGTATTCCAACTGAAAATAAATATATCAATGTGTGTTTCCTATCAGAAGATCTGTTTTATGGATTATTCCCCATGCTTGTAATTTAAAGGATTTATTTATTCATGTGGTGAAGATATGTATTCAAATCATAAACACAGAGTAACAAAAATTTCTGTTTAGAATAATTTAAATCATCATGTTCTTCAAACCTGCCAAAAAGGTAAGAAAAAAAGTGAGTCTTAACATATCTGCCCAATTCCCTGTGGGAATAGGGCTCTATAGGAAATCTTACTGTTAGAACTTTCTGTAGTCACTATTCTAATTATAAGGAGTTGTTATTTTATAAAACTATGATAGTTGACAACATGAATCAATAAGAATACAGAACAAAAGCTCCCATAGCTCATTTTACAGAGGAGAACACTGATTAGCCAGAGGCTGTTATTTTTCAAAGGCCGTGTCTACTTAGGAATGGCAAAATATGAACTGCATCTCTGATTTTTGGTGCTGCGTTCTCTTTCTATAAAGTTACTACTTTTGTCAGTTGCAGAAAGAGATTCTTTCTTGAGCTGTGGAGAAACAATGTTCAATTAAGTTCATTGCTTTTAGGAATTAGATGCCAGGACACATGAAATCTAAATTCCAAAGGCACAGACAGCAATTCTGTACTAGAAATGATGGGAGTCACTCTATACGAAACTTCCAGATGGGTCCATGAGATGGCTCAGGGGATGAAGGTACTCAATAAAATGCCTGACAACTGAAGCTTGATCCCTGAGACTCACATGGTGGAAGAAGAGAAGTGACTCCCTCAAGTTATACTTTGACCTTCACACACATGTATCCGTGCATCATACCTATACATAATTCAAGGTAAAAATAACAGCAGTACAAGGGAGGTGATGAAGGATTTCATAAACAATCAGGTACTGTACTGCATGTGCCAATATTATTTCCTGGTTAATATGGGCAGTATGATCACATTGATTTCTAATAGTTATGCTTCACATTTAGCAAGTTTCTGGTTATTGTTATAATTAGTGTTTCTATTAAGTACTTTGAGATTATTAAAATATCATCTAAAGGACATTATGTAATTAAGCAAACTGATTAGTCAGTTATTTTATCTGTAGGTCTCCACAATATTGTCTAACAAAGCAATATTATACATACATAAAAATACATTCTATCCACCATAGATTTCTTTTATGCATATTAAACTGAAAGGGATTCAACATCAAAATATATCTCAGCCTTATAACACTCTCACAAAACTAGATGAAACTTATCCCAACCCTTGAATTTTCCATATATATATATATATATATATATATATATATATAAAATAAAATTTTATTATCTGTATGGAAATTATATTAAATTTATGACATTTAAATTTTAGTACTACTTGGGAATAAGAGATGGTTCAGCAGTTAAGAGTACACACTGTCCTTATAAAGAACATAGGTTCAATTCCTAGTACCAACCTTAGGCAGCTCAAGCCTGTAGCTTGACTTCTAGGGAATCTGATTTTTTTAGGACCTCAGTGGATATCTGCATGCATGTGCTGTGCATAAATTTATCTAGCAACACATACACATGAATAAATCTTTTTTTAGTTGACTCACCATGGCATTTTTATTTAATTTTAAAAGCCATCCTTGTGTGATAGAAGAAGTGAATAACTGCAGAATATAATAAGCACATCCAAATAAAAATAACATATATTGAACACACAGGGATTGTCCCAGCATGCAACCTCTCCCTGACAGTGACAAACTTTGGCATAAGTTTATGCACAAATGAATATATCAGAAATATGAGATATTCCATAATGGTAATACAAACCTGATACTGCATAACACTTTCAGACACTTTATAACTTTGTTGCCTTTGAACTCTGTAACTAAATATCTTTCCTTGTGGTTTATATGCTTTAGGCATATACTATTTACCCTTCAAAGGTCAATACCACAACCCAACCTAAAGCCGTTCTCTTTGCCTAACATCTCTGGGTCTATGGGTTATGGCTCAGCCATTAAAGGCTAGGCTTACAAACAAAAATACATCTTGTAAAATGAAAAAAAAGTCATAATCATGAAAGGAAAAGTACATTATCTAATGTGAGAGCTAATGTAATATTGTTGGCATAATTGCAAAACACACAAGCAAATATTATGTGAAGCAAAATACACTTGTAAGGCCCATTAACAAAAACATATAAGATAATCTGCATTATAAACATATTACTGAAATTAGAATAAGTGCCCACTACTTTATTTGCTGCTTACTTCTCACAGTGTCAAGCAAGATCCCCCCTTTGTAGTAGAGGAATAAGTAAATGCCATTTACCTTATTATTCATAAACGCTTTCAGGCACTGAATAACTTTGTACTGATTCTTCTTGTCGATATTTTCTTGCCTAAATCAGTAATAATAAAAAAAAGTCATATTAGGCTGCGTTTAATTTTTCCCATGTGTAAAAGGTTTTAAATGTTTATTCTTACTGTTTTTTGTCCAGAAGCTTCTCCAGCACATCCAGTAATACTCCAAGTCCTTCATAGCCAAAGTTGTTAACCCAGCTAAAAATTAAAAAAGAATATATAAGTAACTTCAATACTTAGTGTATTAGATATTAACAATAAAATTTTGGTTTTCAAAGATGATATCCTGCCTTATTGATGTTACCTTTTTTCCCCTGTGATAAAAGTCTAGACCCTGCAGATGACCCTGATATCATCATCTTAATCCCAAACCTCTCTTCATGCTTTCCTCATGCTGATATTGTACTGCATAAGATATTTCACCAGCTTCACATACTTAAGTCAGAATTTATGAGCTAAATTTATCTCCCACTATTTCTACTCTCACAAATCAACTCCTCCTCCACTCTTCAATATTCTCTTAATAACACCATTACCCTTTGATTCCCTCAGACGTGAAATACTGGCTTAATTGTTTGGCCCGCCATTCTCTTTCACCTTTTCATTTATTCTGGTCACTTCACAAACAGCTGCAGAGCATCTACAACGTACCAAGTATATATGCAACATAGATATAATGGGCAACATAACTAATCCCTTACCCTCTTGGTGCCTACTAACCACAAATAGAGAGATAGAGAATGAATGAGTAACAAATTATATAATCATTAGTGCTTTGGAACAATGAAGACAAACAACTTTTGTTAAACAGCAGAAAGGCCAAGATGCAGTTATTGAATATGTGACCAGGAAAATCTTCTATGATAGGATGCTGCCTGAATAAAACACTGAAGATAGATAGAATTCTAACGAGTAATTAGAAAATCACAAAAGAATGCACATGAAATGCAATCACTGATAAGTGGATATTAATGAGCCCAGAAGCACTTAATACTCAAGACACAAATAGCAAGTCAAATGATTCCCAAGAAGAAGAAAGGAGAGGACCCTGGGCATGTAAAGATTGCATCCAGTTTAGTAAAGAAACCGAGGGGGGAGGGGGAATGATTGGGGAATAGTTGGGGGGGAGAAGAACTATGGGAACTATGGTGGGTGGGAACTGGGAAAGGGGAAAGCCTTTGAAATGTAAACATAGAATATAGAAAATAAAAATAACTAAAAAAAAAAAACAAAAAAAAAAAACAAAAAACAAAAAAAACCAAAAAAAAAAAAAAAAAAAAAAAAAAGATGTTAAATACTGTGTTTGGAATGTTCCATCAACTCCGTGGGAGGGAATGTATTTGCGGGGTTGGAAACATAGCAGAAGATCACACATGATTTGTAATAAAGCACTAGACCATTGGGTATCTAGTTAGGAATGTTTCAGCTTCTACCACGCTTCCTCTAAATGCTCCTCTGTCCCTTTCATGCTTTATGCTAAAACCTATTTTAACACTATATTAGTTTATCTTAACATGGCTGAAAAATTCCAGGGGAGGTCTATTTTTTATTCATTTTACATTTAAAATATCTGACTGAACACTTCACATTCTTCAGTCCAAATATCCACCGGAATTACCTCAATGATCCCTTATCCTAACATTTTCATGGAGTCTAATCTACATTTCCACCCTGAGACTTTATACCACATTTGCCAATGGAATCAGACAAATGATTTCAAGACTTCTCTCAGAACTTTCTTTCTTGTTTTATTTATCATCTCTCGAGGCCTCCAAGTATCAAATGACTATTTTTAACCATTAGTGATTTCTGCATACCCTGGAATTCTTCCAAATATGGGTCCTTCTTTAAGAACTCTCTCCATAATCTTTTATTTTGTTTTTATTTATTTATTTACACTCTAGATTTTATTACCTTCCCTGGCCTACCCTCTGACTGTTTCACATCCCATACTTCCTTCCCACCCTCCTGTGTCAGGACCCTTCCCACACCCCACCTGACCTCTAAACTCCCTGTGGCCTCCAGTCTCTTGAGGGTTAGGTGCATCATTTCTGAATGAACACAGACCCAGCCGTCCTCTACTGTATGTGTTGGGGCCTCATATCAGCTGGTGTATGTGGCCTGGTTGGTGGTCCAGTGATGGACAGATCGCAGGGGTAAGAATACCCAAGGTACAGTTATCTCTAAACTCTTATCACTTAATGTCAGCCATGGTTTTTATTATATACCTTGCCATTTCATTTGGATTTTAACTTCACTAAATATAATATATTTTCCCAGACATTTCTTTCTCATCCACTGTCCCTATTAGAGTAGCTTACATATAATATATGACATACTTGTAAACAATAAATATTTACTAATTTAAATTTAGAACCAATTTTCGTTAAGAGAATACACAATCATGTTTCACAAAGTTAAATAAGCACACAGAAGGTTGCAAAATATTCATTAGATTTTATATTTCCTATATACATATACAGATGCTGCAACATGGAGGAAAGAATATGAGGCCTCACAGAAACCATGTAAGCATTATACCACTGAGGTCATGTACTTCACAGCTACTCAATATATTAAAATGATGTCTTTATGTATTCCATAGTATTTAAACTTTCTCTGGTGATGAACAAGCTGGGCTCCCATAGGCTCATGTATTTGAATAATTTGGTCTTTGGTTGGTAGAAATATTTGGGAAGTATGAGGTGATGTAGGATTGCTGGTTTAGGACTGTTACAGTGGGGCAGGTTTGGGGATTTAAAAAGCTCATAAAATTTTGAATTAGCTATCTGTGCTTCAGGCTCTCAGCTACTGCTCCGGCACCATGCCTGCTAGCCTCCCACAGTGATGAGCATAGATTCTAACCCTATGAAAGTGTCAAGCCCCTAATAAGTTTTTTTCCCTAGCTTTTGCTTTCATCGCGGTGTCATAACAAAATTAATGGAAAACACTGTCCACCTCTATCTACCTAAGATAAATATATTAACATAGCAAAAAATATATATTTTTATCAGATTATCAGTGAGTCATCAGCTTATTGAAGGTATAAATTAAAATAGCTGATAATCAGAACCAGTCACATCCTCAATTATATGAAAGCTCATTTTAAATGAATATAGCTTTTATTTCCATAATGAAAGAAGAAATCAATATGGCATTGTAATGATAACTGGCAGTGAGCTAATATTTGCGGCATGTAGTCATTCAATGCAATGAGCTATTTTCTCAATGACTCTTAATAAGTACTGGGTTAGTGGAACAAAGAGAAAGGGACATCGGTTCTAAGTATAATGTGTGGTATTTAATTCATCCCAGAGAGAAATCTACAAATATGACCATAGAACAATAGCATGGATCAACTTTAACACCGTAGGAGTCTAAACAAACCTTACACCTTTCAGAATCTGCTTCAACATTTGAGAAGAAAAAAATCATTGAGTTCTTTAAATTTAATGCTGAGAAATTATATTTGATTGTAAATATTACTCATGTTTTCTTTATACCCAGCAATATTAAATTATTAGGATTATTTCTTCATCCAGGAAAATATTTGATAGAAGAGAATGATTTATACTTATTCATTGAAATCAGTCACCCACAAATGCCAGACTAAAAATACATGGTTAAGAGCATTTTAGATCCATTCAGTGAAAATTATTGTTATTTTAAAAAATTATTGTCATTTTAAAAATGTGGTTCATTTACACAATGAAATACTACTCAGCTCTTATGAATGAGGACATGCTGAGTTTTGCAGGCAAATGGATAGAACTAGAAAATATCATCCTGAAGGAGGTAACTCAGACCCAAAAGGGCATGCATGGTATGTACTCACTAATAAGTGGATATTAGACAAAAAACAGTACAAAATACCCAGCATACAGCCCACAGAACTCAAAAAGGTCAACAAGCTGAAGGGCCCAATTGAGGATGCCTCAGTCCCACTTGGGAGGGAGAGGAAAGTAACCACACATGGGGAGGGAGGGATAGACCTGGGAGGGAAAGTAGACAGGGCAGGGAATTGGGGGAAACCTTATCTGGTATTGGGTGAGGGAAAAGGACTGAAGCCCTGAGGTCCAGCAGAAAGAATGGAAACAGACAACCTCAGGAAGTAGGAGGTTGGGGGGACCCTCCAGAATGTAACAGATATAGGAGGTGAGAGACTCTCAGGACTCAAAGGGAGGGACCTTAGATAAAATGTTCTACAGTGGGGAGAAGGAACTTGTAGAGCCCACCTCTAGCCCAAAGTTAGGGCATTAAGTGAGGAATGGAGTTTCTGTCCCACAGTCAAAACTCTGACCCATAATTGTTCCTGACTGAAAGAAATGCAGGGAATGGAAATGGAGAGGAACCCGAGGAAAAGAAGGTCCAGTGATAGGTCCAAAGTGGGATCCAGCTGAAGAGGAGGCCCCAAGGCCTGACACTATTACTGAGGCTATGGAGTGCTCACAAAATTGGGCCCATCATGGCTGCCCTCCAAAAGACAAGCAACTGAAAGAGTCAGATGCAAATATATACACCCAACCAATGGACAGAAGCTGCTGATCCCTATGGTTGAATTCAGGAAAGGCTGAAAGAAGCTGAAAAGAAGGACAACCCTGTAGGAGGACCAGCAGTCTAAATTAATCTGGACCCCAGAGATCTCTTAAACACTGGACCACCAAACAGGCAGCATATATGAGCCCACCAAAACATATACAGCAGAGGACTGCCAGGTATATGTTCATTCAGAGAAGATGCACCTAACTCTCAATAGACTGGAGGGCCTAGGGAGTTTAGAGGTCTAGTGGGACAGGGGTTGGGGGTGAAACATCCTCATGGAGACAGGGAGCAGGGAGGAGGTATGGGTTGTTGAACAGTCAGAGGGTAGAATGGAAGGGGAATAAACTTTGGAGTGTAAAATAAATAAATAAATAAATAAATAAATAAATAAATAATAGAAATCACATAATTCTGAAACTTAAGGGTAAAAGGACAAGTTTACTTATTACAAATTAGGGAGCAAGAAGTCTCAACTGAGAATGTAGCTGGAAAATGGAAGAGTAAATCTAGACAGAGACTGCAGTTTTTATAGTAGAAAAGGACCCCATGAGGAATTTGGTGGTAGTGGGGGGCTGAACTAAACATGGTGTACCCTGATTATACTCAGAAACTCAATAAGTATTCCCCTTTCTCTTTCTTTCCTTGCCAACCCCATTACTCACTCTCTCTCTCTCTCTCTCTCTCTCTCTCTCTCTCCCTCTCTCTCTCCCTCCCTCCCTCCCTCCCTCCCTCCCTCCCTCCCTCTGGCATCAAACAATATATAGACTCTTGCTATATTCTCTGACATTCATAGCATTAGGTAGGTAAGCATATGCAACAAAACCATATGAAGACAAAAAGGCAGGATGGAACAGCTTTAATTAAAACAAATGTTGGCTGGATTTCAAGACGGCGTTTGTTTGTTAAAAAACGATAACACCCAAACTAAGTGTTGCTCTAATTATGTACCTCAAACCAGCACCATCAATATCATTGTGAATGTGCTAATATTTCAAATTGTGGGGCCATACACAAGAACTATAGAATTAATCCCCAGGGGAGGTGAGATGGCAGCCAAGTATGCTTGAATGTGATTAAAAGTGACTATAATGCTTAGCAAATTTTAAAACCACTGGCATAGAAAAGTTTCGGGTTTTTTTTTTTTTTAATGAAGTACAGGCACTCTTTTGGAAGTGAGACATGGGCTAAAAACAACTTTAGACTGTGGTACACAATGAAACAAAACAAAAAACAATCTCACTACTAGAGGATACAAAACTAGGAAAAAAGCCAAGCTGCTGACACAAGATTTACAAAGTATATCAATTGCAGCACTTATAGAACACTAATTGGGGCATATAGAACTCTAATAATACATTTGATGATGCTATTTAAAATCTAACTCCGGAACTGCACTTTAAGTAATAAATGCCCCCATGTTATCTCAACCTGAATATAAATTCCAATTCACTGTAGAAAACACAAAGTTGCAAGAGATACAAAAGCAGAGAATAATACCAAAGGTAAAAAATTTGAAGAATACTATTTGGTAACTTCCATAATCATCCAGAATAAGATTGTTCCTTCCTTTTTTACTCAGTCACAATTAACACAAGTGTAGTATAACTTAACAGACATTATGCAACAAAACCACCACATATTTTTATATAACATCTACCTAACAGTTTTTCTAATACCTCACTGAAGATTTCATGATTGCTACTGTTGGTACTCTGTCCAAGCTCCACCCCACAGTTATCTGGCTATAGCCAGGTATGCCCCGCCCCACATGCCTGGCCCACTATAAGAGGGGCTGCCTGCCCCTCCTCTCCCTCTTTTTTCCCCTTTCCCTTCTCATCCTCTCACCTTTCTGCCCCTCTTGGGCTCCCCTCCCCCCTCTCTCCACGTGGTCATGGCCGGCCTCTACTCTCTCTCTATTCTCTCTCTCTCTCTACTATACCATTGATTCTCATCCTATTCTCTAAATAAACTATATTCTATACCATGTTGGTGTGTGTGTGGTCCTTCAGATGGGAAGGGATGCCTAGGCCTGGGCCCGCTTAGGTGTCCCCCTTCCCCCACGCCACCGTGCCATACTCACTAACACCCTTTCTCTCTTTTAAATCCCATCAATGGTGCCAAAACCCGGGAACAACAACAACTCCATTAATAAACAAACCATCAGCTACAAAGGTACACTGAGTTTATACCTACAAACACAGAATAAATTCCTTCTTTATTTATAGTCTAGTTCATATATTTATATAGACCACATTACAATCCATGTTATTATAGATTTTTAATGTCCTGAATTTTATAAGAAATCATTGAAATGGGGGGGGGAGGGTGATTTGGGAATGGGCAGAGGGAAGAGGACTTATAGGACATATGGTGAGGGGGGAACTGGGAAAGGGGAAAGCCTTTGGAATATAAACAAAGAATATAGAAAATTTTTTAAAAAAAGAAATCATTGAAGACTGCTGAAGAAAGAGATCCAGAGTCTATCTGGAATTTCAACTAAAATTTGGACAAGAAAGTTATTCAGGAAGAATGGAGAAGAATCAAATATACGTTAATGTCATTGGCATTCCCACAGCTTATTCAACAGATAAGAGAACAAAATGGAATATGCTTTGTGAGCCATTCCAATGATGAGTTAAAATACCTGAATTTTATAGGAGAAAAAAACATAGATTTGGATGTGTGTGTGTAGATCTCACATAGACGTGTTTTTTTATTCTATGAGACACTTGAAACTCATAAAAAACTAGATTACAAATTATCAAAACCAACAACTTTTCAAAAGAATTAAATGTGATATAAGAAAGTTCTACACTAAGTTGCATAAGTTGTAAAAGCTAGTGGTTTCATGTGCAGGAGTCTCATATTAGTCATGTTGTCTCTTTATTACAGTTTGTGTACACTGCTAAAAGCTAGTATAGAGGGTTATGTGTTCTGTACAAAAGAGTTTTATTTATTTCTAGTGGTGTTCTAATCCGATGGGTAACTGGATTCTACATACAAATCATTGAAACATCAAATAACATGACTGATACTTCAAACTTTCTTGAGAAAATCAGAAAGTGGGCAAACATAACACATGAAACAAATAATTCAAGCAGTTTCAGAAAGTAAGTGTGGAGTTTGTAATTTTTAGACAAAGCCATCTAATCTTAATACTATTGTTCTTAACATGATATTCGTCAATGCAATTACAACTAAAACTAAGTTATATGTGCTATGTTGCAAAACGTGAAGAGATCCATGTGACTAAATCAAATGTATAACCTTAAAAAAGGCATTTATCTTTCATGAATCAGTATCTCCAAACATTATAGATGGAAAATGTAATTGTTTCACCATCTTTAAAGGATGTTATCTTCAGCCAAATTAACTTCATAATTGCATTTCTATCAAAACATACATATATCCATCAAAATAAAATGTTCAAGAAAAAAAGAAAAATACAATGGAAATATATGTATGATCTGACAGAATTTAAATATAAATATTTATATATACCCATTTTTTCTACATATAAAAAAATATATAGTGTCCCTTCCCCCACTTCAGCATTTGAACTAGGCTTTTTCAGCCTCTGCTCTGATCAGTTCTCAGCCTGTGAAATTCCTGGCCTTTGTTCTGTATAGAACAACCCAGTCTCACCTGGAAGCCATGGAAGCATTCTGGATCTGCAGTTCTCAGGCCTCAGCAGGTGATCTGCTGAGATGGAGCCAACCACCTGCTGAGATCTGGAGCCAGGAAGATCTCCAGACGCCACCTCAAGCCTGGGGGGAGGGACTCCTCCAGACTGTATATTGCCTAACATTTATTAAAGTTATGGTCTTGAAAGGCAGTATCTCCTTGACCCAATTCGTTTTGCGCTGCTCACCATCCACCCCATAAGTTTCTCTTGCAGGACCAGTCTGTAGTAGCTGCAGATAGCTACGGAACACAACAAAATAGTACTAGACATTTGAATTCCCTGAAATGATTCATTTTCATAGATTAATGCATGAACTGTACCTGACCAATTATAATATGACTGTTTGATAAAATGCTGTCATTTCCAGAAATTTGTGCATAAGCTTTGAAGGTGACACTTACTGTCCACTTTATTTGGCCTGATTTACAAAACGATTGAATGTGTCAATTTCTACCTCTGACACTCAGAGGTTTTGACTTCAGTGCTCTAATAGATTATAATTTCCTTAGAAATTCCCAAAGAAGACATCCCATCTTTCTTCCTGTCTGCATTTATTCTGTCCATCAGGCTCACTAGCAAGATCCTGCTATGTCACACACTTTCAAGAGTTGAAAATGTGCCCCATTTAAGAATGATCATATCATATAAAAACAAATTTCTTTTCCATATTATTATAACAAGATACTTTACTATCCCAAGTTACACAAAAATATCTTTACAAAACAAGAATAACTATAATTTTTTTCTCAGAAAATACTTTCCTGCCAGGCGTTGGTGGTGCACTCCTTTAATCCCAGCACTTGGGAGGCAGAGGCAGGTGGATTTCTGACCAGCCTGGTCTACAGAGTGAGTTCCAGGACAGCCAGAGTTATACAGAGAAACCCTGTCTCGAAAAACCACCGAAAAAACCTTTCCTATTTATTAAAATCAATTTCTTAGGCTGCTTAAATTACTCCTGAGAAATTGAAGGAAATAGCTTTAACTGTATCTATTTTAAATATCAACAGGCTAGGCAGTAGGAATATTCTCCTCTACTCCTGCCCTTAAAAGTTGTTATAAAAGTATAATAAAAAGTCATATTCTATAATGGGATAAATTATGTAAAGTGTGAAAAAAAAGGAAAATCAACTCCTTAATCTATAGTAAGTAGGGGAGAAGCAAGAGCAAAATATATTTCACATATTCAAGCCAAAATCAATTGTATTTTATGTCTTAATATGTCTAAAATTGTGACTATAATTATATTAGGACAGTTGCTAAATCTGATGGCTTAGTGATATAACCATTCAAATTTACAATAAAATCTTAACTTCCACAGGAAAAAAAATGTATTGCTTTATTCTTTTAAACTAAGCAATATAGCTAAAATTCTATCATATCCTCCACAGGACATCCAATTTCTGTTGATTCCATTGAATTATATTAAAATAAAATTATTCTAAGAAATCAGATTCCTAATCTGAAAATCCTCAAAATGAAAACAGAGCTGATAGAGTTTATCTGTCATAAATAAAAGAAGTCCTTGAATGCAATTTGTGAAAAACAGTAGCATTCACATAAAACTCGTTTTCTTAACCCAATATGTATATTTTGCTATCTGAGTCTTCTCAGCAGTAAACAAGTGGTAAAGGAAGTTTCTTGCAAGGTAAGAAGGGTAAGGAAAGTTGAAGGACAATTGCTCTTTGATGAATACAGAACAGAACTGCAACCTTTTTTCTCACCTACCAGGTACAATGTGAAAACCATGCAATTAACAACTCATTATAGATGATGATTGCTATGTAGACAAAGATCAAACAAATTTAATGTTCACAGATATTTTTAGTGCAGGAAACTACACATAGATAATGGTCTTAAAAGAACCATTTCCTTGGGTGTTCTTTGTGGACTGAATTTTTCATCTGTAAATGTTGTTTACTGAGAACATGATTTTTAAATATAAGAAGTTTTGGTTTTTTTGTGGTAATCTTTATGTCTTACTTTAAATGTATCTACTTAAAACTGGGGATAAACTGGAGATTATATATTTTTGTCTGAATGCAGATGGTTAAATACATTTTTGTTCATTGTATTTTAAGTGTTGAAAACTGTACATATTTCTAGTACTCACATGACTTATTCATATACCTGTCCATCATAGATATACATTTCTCATATCCTTAATATGCATTTCTCCTATCCTTATCAAAGAGCAAAAACAAGCAGAATCTAACATATTTCAATTGCTAGTTTCCTCCTATTCAAGTTCATTATCAACAACTAGTATAAAAAAATCATTAATTAAGCCAGGCTTGTTGCAACAAACCTAAAATCCATGCCACTCAAAAGGTTAAATCCAAAGGATCACAAGTTGAAGGTCAGCCTGGGTTAGAATATGAAATCAAGTCAAAGATAATATAGGCAATTAGGTTTGATTCTGTCTCAAAAGAGAAAGTAAGGGAGGAAGAAAGAGAAGAAGAATGGAAGGGCAGACTATCAATATAGGTCAATATATATAATGTTCAGTTCCCAGTATTGTCCCCAAAAGAATTAGTTGATACCACTTTTTCAAATTGTTTTCATTTCATTACACCTAAGATACACCAATCAAAACCTATAAGGCATCTTTTATTTATTTATTTTGTGGTCTATCATACAATAAAAACAGTAGAGATACCTAAAAATAGACTTTTTGTTGCATAGTATTCTATCCACTATGCTTCAAATATACGATAGCAGGGTCATAACAGAACTCTGTTTATCCCATCTACCATCCACATAACAAAATTAAACACCCAGGAAAGCCTATTTTTTTCTTTTTTACTGCATGGGATTATCAAAATACAGAAACTTAAATACAAATATCCAAAAATAACTTCAAAAACTATACTAATCATTAATATTTGGCCTGACAGAAAATGTATTAAGTATCTGGAGAATGTGTAATACTGGTTTTTAATATGGGAATAACAGTTCTTGTTTGACCTATCAGATGTCTTTTCCATGTAGAATGTTGCAGACTGCAGTATTCAATCACTTTCAGTTAAACTTCCTTACTTCATTATCTTGTTATGGTTTGCCTTATTTTCATTGATTATACTGAATTTCCAATAAATGCAGTGACCTCTTTTTGTGTGACCAGCCTCTTCCTCTGTCAATGTCTTTCAAAAAGGACTAAGGTCTATACTAAAGTTCAATAATGAAATGGAAAAGCTCTGTGAGTGATCAAAAATGAAAAGAAGGGCAAATAAGATGGATCACTCTCTTAGAGACAAAAGAGAGGGCCAATGCAGTGAGAGGTGGATGGAGCGGAGACCAGGAAGGGGGATAACATTTGAAATGTAAACAAATAAAATGATTAATAAAAGAAAGATGAAGTATAATGTCAAAGATGATTCCAGATCATACACACAGGGCTCAGGTTTAAAACTATGATAGGATAAATTAACGTTCAACAATGAAAGATAGTTCAAGGATTAGAATTAAAAATAATAATTGATTTCATGTAATTTCAAGTGTGCTGTAAGCTCACAAACTGAAATTTCCAGCATCATGCTTAAAATATAAACACTGACAGTATGCATGGTTCTTGAATCTTCAGAAGACTGTTTGGTAATTCATATTTATCTAGTAGCCTTCATATTGACATCTCAAAAATGTATAGTCACAGGATTGAAATGGTAATCTTTATGGAACAGGTTCTTGTTCCTCAAAATCAAATATGCTACAACAGTGTATTTTTGACAACCTGGCTCATTTGAAAGGAAAAAAAGTCATGAAAGTGAATAGTAGAATCAATATGGGAATTATTATTACTTGTTAATAATTTTAAAATAATACATTCAACTAGCAGACCATATGATAAATGATTTCCAATGCTCAAGAACAAAAAAGAATAGCTAGTGGCAATTAATTATATATTTCATAATGGCTAATGGAGATAATTTTTAATGTCCATAGCATAAAAATTTTTGATAAGTGTTTAGAGTGATTTATGTTTCAATTACTCTGATCTGATCATTACACATTACATACATGTATTAAAATGTCAAAGCATACCCTGTAAGTATATAAAAATAGCAACAGTCAATTAGAAGTTAAAAAATAATAGAAGATAAATAAATTAATAAAAGTACAATGACTGATCATAAGACATCTTCTATACTATTCCCAGGCGAAAGAGGAATAAATAGAATAACAGAATACTTTCAAACTGAGTGTGTCTGAAGGTTAAAGACTATTCCAGGGTGGAAGTCTATTCATTTTAAAAGCATTATGCTATTTTTAATCAATGTTCCTAATGCTAGGCTTCAAAACACTACAAATTTCTTAAACATTACTGTCTAATACAGATTTAGATCTGAATTTATTTCAAGGTATTCTTTTATTTTCTGACAAATGCTAATTCCTGGGGGAAATTTATGATAACATCAATTTTTGAAAATCTGTTTACAGTACTCCAGTACCTTTTCATAAATGAATATTGAAAACAACTGATTTAAAAATGGGTCTCAAAGAAATTCATTAGGTAGCTTGACATAAAAAAGTTTCAGTGTAATATTAAACAAACTGCCTGCACTTCTACCCAGAACCAAGAGATACAGACCACAAAACAGGGGGGAAGAGGAAGCAATATGAGTATTATCAGCAACATTGGATTTGACAGAACAGATCAAACATGTAGATATAGGCTGATTTGGAACCAAAAAAGGTTTTAAACTCATATCCATGTTATAGGTTATTCAACTACCTCACCTGAAGCTAGAGTTTACATGTAAAAGAACACTATAACATCTTGCTCTCTGCTCAATTATGCCTATATCAATTAAATCTCAATACAAGTTTTTCAGGTTGAAACTGTCTGATGTGAAAGGCTATAAGCGTAAAGACTTGCTGATAAGTGGACAATCTCTCCTGAATTAACTGTTATCTACCATTAGAAAAACAGCTAGAATCACTGAGCAACTGCTGTTGTCTAGGGCACATGAATCTTCTCTCAACAAACCACATGGAATACTTGGCTCTCCTAGGTGTTAGCTGGCATCTTAATTGTGAGTTGTCAGCTATCCAGCTCCCATCAAATGTGTAGCTAACATGATAGATATGCCCTGGGGAGAGCCTTCCAGGTATTTCCAAAGTATAATACACCTTCATAGCAGGGTAGGATATAGGAAAGCTGCAAACTAGTACTATTGCTGTAGGTCTGTTTAGAAACATAATGAACTTTGCTCCATGTAGGAAAAAAAAACTCATTCATGGAGACCCTCTGTGTTTTATAAAAAAAAAAAAATTATTCAAGTGTGATGTGGAGTATCTGTCATTTTAAATGAATCACAAAATAAAATTATTCACATTCAGAATTAGAAAGCTGACCTCCCTTTAAATAACAAATGCATAACCATTTGTCAGATACAAAATTCTGTCTTGAAATACTTTGCTACCTATAACTCTTCTGTACAAAGTACTTACACTCAGATCATTATACCACAATGACCAGACTTTTGGGAATGAACCACATTCTCTAGCAATTTTAGATAGCTATTATATATATATATATATATATATATATATATATATATATATATATATATAACATTATATAATTATGTAATTATATATAATATTGATTCAATATTATATATAGTTATATATAATATTGAATATATATTCAAATAACATGTAAATGAAAAAAATCTGACATTTATGGATCTTTACATGATCCATATGTCATGTGAAAATAAAACAAATGCAAACACAAGAGCCACTATTTATCTAATGTATACTGTAGTTCACCCATTAAAATAATACTTCAAAAACTTCATCAGCATTGAGTGTGCCTAATTTTTTTTAAAACTAATATAGGACACAATGATCCATTTTCCTTCTATTATAAGACAGGATGCTGAGTGTACATAGGCAAAATTTGCATTTTAACCTAAAAGTTCATGATTAAAATTTTACTCTACTAATATTTAAATTAGTTTTGTTAAATTAACCTGTATATGTTTGATACTAACTGATAAAGTTAACTGAAATTTGAAGAGAAGTCATATAAGTTGGCATAGTCACAATGACTGCAGCATTTTATTTTCTGTGTATCAACAAACTACTACTGGTATTCTAAAACAAGTCACATACTAGAAAGTTAAAGTAAACAAATTCAAGACATCAATATTAAAACCTGCTTTAGTAATTCTATTCTAGTGATGCTACCATCTGAACCTTGTTTACATTTTTAAGTCCTATTTCCATTTCTACATCATAAAACTTGGCTTTAATTATTCCATTTTTATAAGTAACTCCCTGTAAAGTGTTCTAAGAGTATTGATCTGTACCTACTTTTATATTAACTCTCTAAGTAGCGTTGGCTGTGTGGCCAAGCTTTTAAAAAGTTTAATAGAAGCTGTTTAAATAGTTATTAACATTCATAATTGAGAAAATACTGGTAGTGCTAATTTGTAGTACTGTTGAGAGTCAGCTACTTTCATTACAATGATTATGTTAAATGCATATTTATTAATATGGTAGGATACATGTTTAAATCTACATGAAAGAAACTAACAAGAAGAAAATATGCCTGAGACAAGTACACATTTGTAAACTTGAAAGGATTTATTTTTCCTCTTCTCACAGATGTGATAACATTTACCAAAGAAGCTGGAAGTGAGCATAGACATTTTGCCTTGTGTTTGGCAGAAAACTAGATACTAAGCAAATGGAAAGAAAACTTTCCAAATGTGCTAACATATCCCCCAAGCTACAAGGCTATTTTGATAAAAACTATGAAAAACATCCTATGCAATCATAATTATATCATGCTATGCTGTGCTTTTACAATATGTTTAATTATTCTTCTAGAATGTCATACATATATATAATGTGCTTTGATTACACTCCTTATTTCCCTCCTCTGAATTCCTCCAGAACTCTTTCTGTCAAATCTTCATGTTTTCTCTTTTAAATAGTATATCCCACTGATTGAAATTAGTGCTGGCTATGTGTGTATGTATGACTATGAGACAATGCACAGAAACACGGATAACCTAGTGGAGATCACACCAATGAAGAAAAGTGGCTCACTATCCCCTTGTAGCCATAAACTGTGAATAGCTTCTCCACAAGGAGGAGTAAGGCCTTTTGAGCCACATACCCATCCTGTTACAATAGCTTGTTCTTTTACTGTTCTTATGCAGGTAACAACAGGTAATATGAGTTCATGAGCACAGAACCAAGTCATGACCAATATTTCACACAACCCTCCCCCCTCTAGCTCTTACATTTTTATACTATTCTTCAAAGTAGGGTTTACACTTCTGGTCATGTATTGAGAAACCACTCTGACAAAGCTTTATTTCTTCACATTTCTTTGGCTCCTCTTGAAATATATTGCCAAATATCTATGTATCCTATAATGGTTTGACTGGGGAAAAATGTTCCAAACTCACAGGTCATTTCCCACAAGGCATTGCTTCCTTTTATAAACTTTAGTAAGGGCATAAATACAAATCTATAAGCAAATTACTATTCAATCTAAATCATAGGCTAATGCAACATGTGATGACTGGGTGTTCTTTTATTGCGGAAGTACACAGATATTTTTAGGGTATTAAATAGAGTTGTAAACCTTGCTTTTCATTAAGTATCTGTGAAACTATCAAAAGACCACTGGGCCAGGTGGCATATGCCTTTAATTCCAGCACTCAGGAAGCAGTGGCAAGTGGTTTCCTGAATTTAAGGACAGACTGGATTACAAAGTGAGTTCCAGGTCAACCCCAGGCTACATACAGAAACCCTGCCTTGAAAAACAACCACACACACACACACACACACACACACACACACACACACATATTCGTGTGCATGTGCATATGCACACGTACATACATACACACATTGACAAGCACACAAAAGTCTGTTGTGTTAAGCCAACACATTCCACTACTATGTAGAAGATATCCCCTTTACTCTCTTACTCTAATTTCAGCTAAAATTGCATGGGCACAAAATAGTGTCAGAGTAATGAAAACTCTTTCTCCCTACTTGAGAATCAGGGTTGTTACTGATGGTAGGTCAATACCCATATCAAATCACACATTTTTGTATATAAATTACACAGTATCAACTATCATGAAACAAATAAGAATGCAAGTGGGTCTCTTCCACAGAAGAGAATAAAATTAAAATTAGAAAATCAGACACATGAACATGAAACTATTATAGAATATACATGATGATGGAATGCACAGTAAGGTTTGATTTGGCAAGCTAACTATAGCTGATAAAAGAACATTTTCAACAAATGCCTTTAGCAGAAAATAATATCATTGAACTACTTTCTTGGCATTTTAACTAAATAATACATAAATTTGAAATTCTTATTTGAATTAAATATTAAAAATGTCTATTATTTAATAAGATAATAAAACCACTCTGACTGTATGTGTCTGTATGTGTTTTTTTTTAAAGAATCTAGATCCTGAACACCAAGAAAATTCTTATAGTTTTTGGTAATAATGGGAATCAGACCTAAGAGGAAAAATACCTGGGTTCTTTTGAAGATTGGGTTCAATTTATAATTACACAAAAGTATTAGAGTCTTCTTTCTTCAACATTTAAAAAATGTCTAAGGAATGGGTGTTAAGCATGGTGGCACATGGTGGATTGTCTCTTGTGAGTTTGAGGCTAACCTTGTCTACATAATGAGTTCCTGGCCAGCCACTGAATCACAATGAAACCTTGTCTAAAAACATAAAACATCTGGAGTTTGGGGGGAGGGCTCAGCAGGTAAAACTTTCTTGCTCATTTTGCAGAATATCCAGTTTTTGGTTCCTACTACCTGTGTGACAGCTCACAATCATATGTAACATTTGTTCCAGGAATCTGAAACCCTCTTTGGATTCTACTTGCACAAGACATGCACACTATGCACATATATACATTCAAGCAAACATTCATACACATAAAAAAAGATATAAGGCATGAGATATTTCCCATTGAGTTACTGGATAAGGAGATCTACAAACAATAAAGACTATAGACATTGGCTTGTTTACCCACCATAACTGCATGGTAAGACCCTATTTGCAACAATGCTACACATTTTGGCTATAGGACCTGTTATCCTGTACTTTGATTCTCATAATTATAGGGATCAAAGATTAGGTCTGGCTATTCTGAGTTTTTCAAAGATAACTTTCAGAATGTTAACTGAAGGTAAAGACAGTTTGACTTCTTTGTTCTAACATTCAATACCTAACACCTTACCAGTCATGTAGTATGTAAGAGTTGAGTACATGCTATGTTCAAATATGCCTTTCTCACATTGATTTTTTTTCCAGCTGAAGGTACCTGGAAAGTTACAGATGCTCAAAGGCTGGTTTGAACTAATGCCTTTCCCCCATGTTTACCCATAGAAATCATAAAAATTTCTGTGAAAAGGAAGTCTTTTGTGTACTAAATAGATAGCCCCTTATCTATTATGAAGAATTGATGCTGTAATGAGTTGGTGTAAATAAAATCTTATCATCTAATAGTTTTATATGCCTCTAGAATTAGCTGCTCCAAATGAGAACTATTCTCTTAACAAATTCATTGCTCTTTGTGTAAAAGATGTAAGAGCTTTGTGCCTTGACCATTTATTTGGGTCATAACTGTCTTGTGGCCATCACTATGTTCATTTAAAATAAAACTTATGGTTTCTGCCAAAAAAAAGAAATTTTTAAAAATTATTTGGGTTAAGAAAATAAAATAAACACTCAATACCTAAAAATGTCTCTAAATCTGTAGAGAAATAACTACTTACCATTATAAAATAATTCATAGATACTATGTTAATTCTGACACCCACAAAAATCATATCAAAAATAAGCAAAGGAAAATATCAAGCAGGTATATTTATATTGGAAGCTTTCAGTTCATTTGCGTATGGAATAACTGAGGTATAATGCCAGTACACTGACTTAGAAAGGAAAGCGGGAACATAAGGAACAGAAATCCAATTTCATAGCTAGCATTTCAGTCATATAAAACTCAACCATATAAAAAAACTCTAGCTCTCAGGATTTGTAACTACAAAATGAAGGGGTTTTGTGTTTTTGTTTTCTTTTTTACATAAGGAAAACAAATCCAGCAAAATGCAGTTATATAAAGGAGGCTAAAGCAACAAAATTTTATATTTTGCAGTTTTAATGAGATAGTTAATGCCATTTCCTGGAATTAACTGAGCTTTTGTTTTGATGTTTCAATAATTTAAAGCTAATGCCCCTATGCATAATAATGGTAGATTGAACATTTATCCACATTGAAATTCACAATAGAACTTTAGTTGCAAACAAGGTGTTTCTAGTTCTAAAATAGGGATTACAATAACATTTCTACAGGATCAGAGTAGGCCCAAACTTTATTTAAAATGTCCTCAGAAAAGACAGACAAGTGGTCCAAGATAAAGAAACCATGTGGAGTCAGAAGCATAGGCTGGACTCAGGCTGCCTCAAACCAAGAAAATCTAGGAGCTGGACCAGACAAGAAAGAGCCTCCTCTCAGGTCTTGGAGGAAGCTCAATGAAACCACTATCTGTTTTGACTGTGCGAGACAAAATTTTTACTCTTTTAAACAACTCAGTTTGTAGTGATTGTTATAAAAGCCATAAGAGATTAAAAGGATGACACGCAGTGATCCCTAACTTCAGGGAATGTTTAACTGTTACATAATAAACAAACTGGTTTATCTTTGTATGTACTGTTTATTTTATGTGTATAACTTAATTCACATACTTTATTATGGTCCTTGGTTTACTTTTACGCTGGTTTCCTTTTGGTTGTTGCTTCATTTATTTCATTTACATATTTGTTTCTATCCACTAGGAAGATTAATCTGTTGTTTGATGTGCTGGCTTGTTTGCTTATTTGTTAGATTCAGAAAGGGAGGCTAAGCCTTTTAAAGTGAAAAGTAACTAGAGAGCAAAGTTGCCTGATTTAAGGTGGTTTTGTCCTGGTTCAAGTAAAAAGTCTATTCCATGGTGCACTATGGAGTGGATAAGGACACTTCAAAGGAATGCAATTAGTCCTCTTTAACACAGAAACTGCTAGGAATGTGAGAGAACCATTTCCTTTAGCACATCTACTCACTCAACTTAAAAATCAATGTTAATCTTTACTGTAGGTTCTAAATGGGGGACGACATTACCCTATATTTCCAGTACTTACTTAGTTCTGGGATATATACATTTAGCATAATCACTAAAGTTACAGGGTAGGCAGAAACCATATTTAGCCTATAAACATGAAACAAAAATAATTCATAGCAACGAATGTATTCATATTATTAAGAAGAAAAATTGGTATGTGTTGATAAATAGAAGACTGCTATTTCAGACTCCCTCCCAGGCTTTGCCACAGTGTTGTATTTACTTTTGATGCCTATTCTTTCCTGAACCTTTTGAATTTGTCCATTTCAAATAGCATTGTCCATACGGTTTCACCCTGTCCAGTTATTATGAAAGCTGGTTTTCTTAAGAGAAAATATAGATGCTGACTTAGCAGATCGGATATGAATCTGATCAAGATCAAGAAAGGGACATCAGCATGTTGTTGTCTGAGAGGCTCCACCCAACATAAGACTCAGACAGATACAGACATCCAAAGCCAAACAGCGGTTGGAGCTCACTAATGAACTCTTATTGGAAGACTAGGAGGAAAGATTGTGGGTCCTGAAGGGGATTGGAACCATACAGGAAAACCAACAGAGTCAACTAACCTGAACCCTTGGAGCTTTCAGAGACTGAAACAGCAATCAAAAAACATACACAGGTGGGACCTAGGCCTCCCTGCCCATATGTAGCAGACATGCAGATTGGTCTTCATGTGGGTCCCCAACAACAGGAACAGGGGCTATCCCAAAAGCCATTGTCTATACCTGGGATATGTTTTTCTAGCTGGGCTGCTTTGTCTGATCTCAGTGGGAGAGGAAGCTCCTAGCCTATTAGAGACTTGAAGTGCCAAGTTGGATGGGGGAGGAGACCAAGGGGGTTCCAGTAGACCAGAGGCAGAGGAGAAGGGGAAGGGAGTGGGAGGGGGTGACCAGAAGGAGGGCAGTAAGTGGGATGTAAAGTGAATGAGTTAAAAACATTGAACTAAAATTAAATAAAAACAAACAAACAACAACAACAAAGTCAAACGAAAAGCAGCATGATAACTGAAGATAAAGACTCTGGCCTTACTTGTCCAGAATTGTCCAACAAATGTCTCATTATAACCCACTATAGACATAAAAATTCTTTATAGTGTCTTATTTCTCCAAGACGGGAAATCTAAGATGGAGACATCTATCTGCATTTCCTCACGTTCACCTTGAATATACTTGTTTCCTTCTACCACATTCTATATCAGTTCTTCCTTGGAACAGAAAATATGAATCTCAGATAAAAGTAACGATAATCTGAATTTATTTGATTTGCAGTTACTGTGGTTATTGTGTTTTTATTCATTGTGTTTTATTTTCTTTTTTAAAGTATGCTGAGAGCATTTTTAAAACAGAAACAATGTTTTGCTTTTAATTTATTTTTGTTCGAATATATATTTGTTCTGCGTGTATGTCTATGTGCCATATGCATGTGATGTCAGAGAAAGGCATTCTAATATCAAATAAAATTGACTTTCAACCTAAAGTCATCAAAAGAGACATAGAAGGTCAAAAATGATTTTTTTTAATTTTCTATATTCTTTGGCCTGGCATGAAGGGCTTTGCCAAAATAATAATAGGAACAAGAGATTCTCTAACAAAATCTGAACTTGACAATACAAAAAAAAATGTAGTTAATAGAAATAATCTAATACTGGAGAGTCAATGTCAATATTTGAACCTCAATTTCCCCATAACTTGCTGCACCTGAGTAAAGTGAGGCTGATGAAAAACTCCCTGGGTTCTGGTGCTATCTTAGCATGCCTAATGGCTTATTATCTCATTTTTCCCTCCTATTCCTAGACTTCTTTATTACAATGGCTAACGTGGTAAATAGGTGAAGATATCCTCTCAAAATATGCATCTTATCCCTACAGTTGGGGCTCATAAGGAAGACCACTAGGGGAAAGGAACATTGGAAAAAATCATTACCACTCTAAACAAAATTGAAATAATATGCACTTTGTGGCTGGGCAGTTGAAAATTACCTTTGAAAAATGTTACATGAAACAAAAACCTAAAAGAATTCTAAGGAATACATATGGGAAGGCAGAGCCCTCAAAATTTAAGAGAAAGGTTGGCTAGCTTCTTTATTGAAGGGTACATATTGCAATATCAGTTCCCAGACAAAATATCAAGTTAGCATACAAAATGAAAAGAAGTTTAGGGTGAAGGTTGAGTGTTGGGGAGAGGAGGGGAGCGGAGCCATATTTCTGTAGATAATAGAACCAGACTAGGAAGAAAAAAATTAAAGCCTGCCACTAGCCAACTGAATCAGATCCAACAATTACAACAGTGACTTATAGCTACAGTCATAAATAGCAAATCCATAGCTCCAGGATTCTGCATTTATATTAGGTGTTATAACAAGGTAATGATTTATCTTCTACATCATTTCTTTCAGCACCACGAATCTAACGAAAGCAGGTCCTTAATTGCCTTACCTCCAGCATGATTTTCACTAGGAAAGGTAATAGTTTTAGAAAGAAGTAATGCAGAATTCCTTCTATATTAAAAACTATATTTTTCAAAAATGTCTGCTACGAAGCACCAGCAATGTGAAGCTGCTGGATTGCTCAAAGATGGCCAAGATGAAAGATATACTGAAGGGATTTCTGAGCCAAAAAAAGAGCACAGGGAATCATTGTAGTGATCACAATAGGGTTTCCCACACAAAGCACCATGGACAAGCCTACTACCACACAGTATGCAAACCAACCTCATGTATACCTTGCTCAGGTAGGCACTAAGCGCCATGGGTAAAATTAGCACAGTGAAAGACCTCATTTCCTTCTAATTCACTACAAGAATAATTAAATTATGGTTACAACAGAAGACTATTTCCTTAATGTAATGGCCTCCTCCCCCCAGGAATAATATCAATCAAGTCAGTTGGAATATGGAGTTGCTTATGAGCCCAAGAAGGATGTTAGTTTTCAACTGTATGCTGACAGTTCTGCTCACCACACAACAGGAGTCCCTCTATTGTTCCAATCAGTTATTGGGAAGGCTTGGTTCTCATTTCCACACACTAAAGCAAGAGCTTAGGAGAAGCCCATACAAAGAATTCTTCTGAACTCTGTTTAGTTTGGTCACCCTTGGAAAATGCTGGGTTTTTTTTTCACTAAAGTAACAGAATTATAAAAATAACTTGCTAAACAACAGGTTTACTCTGATAGCCATTAATATCTTGGTAGGCAGGGAAGAGATGACAGATGAATATTTGAGTGGTCTAGCAAACACAGGCCAGAGTATGGCAAACATGTCACAGACAGATCTTGCATTGTACACTTCTGCCCCCATTAAACTGTTAGATTACATTCCTAAAGCAGGACACCAAGGTCCACTCCCTTATTTGGCCATTTCCTCCTCTGGAAGTTGACTACTAAGGTTCAGCTATCAAAGTATTAAAGTCCAGAAATCAAAAGCCCTCTTTTGGCCACCTTAATTAATATGCCCAATTAAAATTAATGAACTCATCAGCATACAGGAGTTTCCCTTTCCCTTTATAAACTGTCATTTGCCTATGGGTTATATGTGTCTCCTGTCTATCCAAAATTAGTCCTTTGTCCCTCCTAGGCAAATATGCCTTCCCTTTCCCCTTCTCCCTCATCTTCTATCTCCCATCTTTGTCTCTTATTCCCTATCCTTTGTCCTTCTGGTGCAAATAAATCTCCTTTGTACTGAGAACTTGGTATTGGGGTGTCTTATACCTACTTTAAGGTCCTTTCAAGTATGATTAAAATGCATTAGATGAATTTATCAAATGATAAAATAATGTTTTCAAAAAATACGATTTATAGGAGTTGGAGAGATGATTCAGCATTTAAGGACAAATTATATTCTCATTTTTTGAAGAAAATGTGACTTTAATTTCATTTCAATGGTTCAGTTTATGGTGGTTTAGCTGTTTTTTAGGTAGTGTAGTGAAGAAGATTATCAAGGTATGAAGAGTGACCTTCAGGGACTGTTCATGGTATAGTTGTCAATAAGACAACAGAAAAGGGTCAAAAGTATGAGATACCTTAGAGAGCTTAGCACCCACATAGTAGATCACAATGCGCTATCACTGTAGCCATGGAATAAGATGCCCTCTAATGATCCCTAAGTCCATTAAGCATACACAAGGTGCTTAGATAAATAAAATAAAGAAAAATGTTTAAAAGTTTAAAAATAATAAAATAAAATACATTTAAATAGCATTTATAATTTGCTTTTAAAGGGAAGAAGCATTGACTCACAAGGTCTTATTCCAGATTTTTGTAATTATTTTAATGAGATGCCAACATTTTCTGATTGGTTTTCTAAATCTATTACTGATTGCTAAACAGGTAAAGAATTTTATGGGGTTTGTGTCACCTTTTAATGATTGAAGAGGATAACGTTTTTTTTTTCTACCTCTCTGAATACAAATAAGTACAGATATCTATTTCTAGAAAAACTATATTCTTTCTTCTAATTGAACTAAACAAATAATTTGAAATACACCATTTTCACTATATGCGTAATGAAGGATTTATTGATCAATGGCTTAAAAGCCTCTCACATTTACTATAACCTACATTATAATGCGATATCACTAGTAAAATATAATGCTTGGTGTTAAAAATAAAAAATTTACACTTCATAATAAAAGCTGATAACCATTAAGAACATTAAACTAGTGGCGTTTTCTAATAAATTTAAGGGATAAAAATCACACAGGAAACAAAATTTTGCAAAGGTTTAATAAAAACATTTTAGTTCATGTCTGTTCAATTTGTCTTGTTTCTATAACAATATGCTTATCTTGAAGCGAAACATCCTATTTTACATATAGTAGACCATCCAATAGTGTAGCAATACAGCAGTACAACAAACATGCAGTCTTGTGTCCATACACCATGCAAGGAAAGTGAACTGTAATTTAGCTGAAGGAACAAAACCAATGAACTTACACATGTTTAAAGTATATGAAGATGTCTCAAAGGGAGAGAATTGCTTGAATCTGCAGTAACATCTTATTTTAAAGAAATAAATCAATGTTAATAAAACAAAATTACTCAAAGTAACTTGAAGTGAATATTTAAAATCATAACTCATTTTCAGTAAAGCTGTATTTATCATGTACTATAATTAGGAAAACTTAACATGGCTAAGATAAAACTGAAACAGGAAAAACAATTCTAATTTGAACACAAATTTGTTTTCTCTTACAAATTCACCCTAAGGCATTTCTATTATTTTGGAAATAAAGTCCAACCATTGGGTCCATCACTGTTTCTTCAAATATCTTCAGAAAACAGAGAAGTTCAATGGAAGTAGAAATAGCATGTTGCTAACAGATATCATCTAAAAATTATGTTCAGTTTGGTTTTGGTTTCTGTTCTTAAACTTTTTTCTTTTTCTTTTTTGTTTGAAATAGACGGTACATCCTAAATACCAAAACAGCAGAACAGAAGCATCTTCAGAAACTTCAAAGTCAGTTCTTTTGTCTCAGCCAGCAAAATGAAGGTGTTGGCGATCCAGGATGGGATAGATGTGTCCCTTCTTATTCAGTTGTGTTCCATGGATCTCTGTCCACAGCTATGTGATACCCTTCCCCTCCTGGTGAAACTCTCCAATCAGATGCAGAATTTCCACATGGATGAAGTTAAGAGCAGAGAGTCTGGTAACCCTGGTGGCTGCCATTCACACTGGGGCCTGGGCCATGGACTGGCTTTCTGTGGCTGTGCCTGCATGGCTTTGATTCAACATCGAATGGGCATATTTCCAGGGTGTGTGTACAGCTTGTTCATGTCATCCAGGATGCAGATGCTCAAGGTCTTGAGCCTTCAGGTTCCCTCCATGGCCTAGAGGATGCCAAGCCCTCTGACATACATTCCAATAGGCAGAGGAATCGGGTGCTTCTTGGATCCCCTTTTTAACTAAATCCTGCCTGCCCTCAATAGCCTTTGAGGTCACATTTGAGGTTAATTTTGTACACAATGTACTATGAAACTTTTTTGGCCTCCATGATCATCACTGTGTTGGAGAACCAGGGAATTATAAATCCCTTAATCTTGAATACACTGTCAACTTCAGTGGCACTTAGCAACTGGCTTATAGCATGGCACAATGCTGTGTGTATTGGGCCTCCACATTCAAGTCAGAAGAAACTCCAACACCTGAGCTCTGGCTTGCTCATGGCTTTTACTAGACCCACTAGCCCCATCACCACCAAAGGGACACTGTCTTTACTCCCAAACCCGCCCTTACTCATTTCTCTAGGACTTGGCAAGGTTTGATGTCTCGACGGGGTTAATTCACCACATAATATGGGGCTAAGAGTGTTGTCTCCAGGTGGAAGTTCTTCACAGGAGCTTAATGATTGACTCACAAGACAATGCAGATCTAGACATCAGTGATTGCTACTGCAGGATGCCCGTGCCCAGCTTCACAACGAACGTCACATTTCCTGTGCAGCCAATCAGGTACCAGGAAGAGCAGTTGCTACTCTTAAGTTCCCAGACTTTCAGGAGATCACAGAGCCCTCTTTCACAAACCTTTTGTTTCTATGCAGGACTGTAAAACTGGGAATTGTACCAAATGCCCAGAAACTTTAATCCATACACTCAACAGAGTTAGGGCTGGAAGATCTCCAAGAGTTTGAAGCCTACTGGGTTTACATAGTTCCATGATAGTCTGGGCTACACTACACAGAGAGACCTTGCCTCAAATAAACTAAATAAACTGAATAAATAGTCTAGAAAAACAAAAATACCTTCCATATATAATATCAAGCACTATCTTATACCTTTATAAAGATGCATTTGTACTAGGAAAAATATATACTAATCTCTCCATTATTGAATGGAGTATAGTTATTTTATTTGTGTGTGTGTGTGTGTGTGTGTGTGTGTGTGTGTGTTTTTGTGTGTGTGTGTGTTCCCAGAGGTGAAAATTGAGAATCAGATCCCTTAAGATGGAGTTACTGGTGGTTGGAAGCTATCACACATTGGTGCTAGAAAGAAAACAGGTGTCTTCTGGAAGAACAGCAAGCATTCTTAACCATTGATTCATAATCCCATAGGACTTTACTGTTGGTTTGGTTTTAATGGCTGAGTTTAATGAGTTTTACACACCATTGCCCCTGCCAACTTTGAACTTCAGGCAATTTCACAGACCCACCCTCCCACAGCTGAAAACACAGTATACCCAGTTTATATTCAATTCAACTGCTCAACAGAAAGTTTGTAACTAAGTATTTTAATACTGCTGCTCATATTGATGTAGGTGCCAGTGGGTGAGAATATATTGTGGTTTCAATTCTCAAATAAGTCATATTCATGCTGGGTATGGTGTCTTAGCACACTGATCAGTACAGGGCAGAAAGATTAGCAGACATTCAAGGACAGCCTCAGGGACACTGTAAGCTCCAGGCTAGTCGGGGCTACCAAGTAAGACTGTGAGAAACAAAAACCAATAAAGATCTCAAGTATTTGAATGAGATTATAAATAGCGTTAAAGCACACCATTTTAGAAATGACAAGATAGCAGCCATTGAAAGATTCATACAACCCAAAGCCACATCTTAACTCTCTACTACTCAATTATAACTTTCAAACTTTTCCAAGTATAGTATAAATATAAATAAACAATATATATTGGAATCTATACCTAATCCCAGTTAAATGACTGATATGTACCTTATTTTCAATGTTTTATAAAGTAGACCTCAGCATAAATATAAAGGAACCATGAATAAAATTACAAAGCTTCATTATATTCCCATTTTTTAAGGAAATTCTGAGCTTAAGACGGTAACAATTTAGTATGTAGATCCAAGAATATTACAATATTGGACTGAAATCTAATTTTTTTCATAAAATATTATTTGTGATATGACTAATTTTAAGGCCCATTATTGCCAATTCATTGCTACCAAGAAACTGCCTCTTACTACTATATAAAATACTAAGTAGTTTATTAACCATTTTGTTATTTTATTGGTAAAATAGTTTGTGCTATTTTGAATTAAAAAATATGTAGGTAGTCTGTAAAACTTAAACATATAAAATTATACATAATGATATATAATTACAATTATAAACAGGATAAATTTTTAAGCTAATGTAATTAATGCTTTACAGATTAAATAATAAAAATTATCTGGGTATATAAATAGACTAAGATGCAAATGTCAATATTTTACTTCTGGATTTATTTTATATAACCAAAATGGAAATAAATATTCCACAGTTTTTAAAACATATATTATTAAAGATCAGTTTAGTTAAACATAAACATATTTTTAAACATTTAGTAACTAAAAATTAGAGAATGCTCTTCTGTTAGATAATTCTTTACTGCTAGACAGAAAAATCTTGATGTTAAAGTAACATATCTAATTATACATCCATATATCCATATAGAATGTAAAATGTATGAATCCTATCAAAATGAGAAGAACCAACTACCTGACAGGATTGCTGGTTAAGGACACTCTCAGTGATTCCAGGCAGTTGAGAAGTTTCTCATCTGAGATGCCAGATCGCAATTCATGAACATATTCTTGTGAAGAAAGGGTAAACTCATGTTTGCTGTTTTTCAGGCCACCCTATAAAACAAACAGAAGATGCCACTTTAGACAGACATTTTTTTCTTTAAATCTTGAAAATAAACTAAACCATAGACTATATAAATAACATTATGGCATTTTCAAACACAGTGTGTTTTAATGGAGTCTCCTCACCTAAGCGATGTTGTGATATAAATGACTCTCAAATTCCACCTTACACTGAGCAGAATGGCTAAGATCAAAACCTCAGGTGGCAGCACATGTTGGTGAGGATGTGGAGAAAGAGGAACACTCCTCGATTGCTGGTGGGATTGCAAGATGGTACAACCACTCTGGAAATCAGTCTGGGGGTTTCTCAGAATATTTGAAATAAATCTACATGAAGACAGTTATACCATTCCTGGGCGTATACTCAAAAGATACCCCACCATGCACGCCACAGGGGCATATGTTCCAGTATGTTCATAGAGGCCTTATTTGTGATAGCCAGAAGCTGGAAACAAACCAGATGACTCAGGACAAAAGAATGGACATAGAAAATATGGTTCATTTACACAATGGAATACTACCGAGCTATTAAGAATGAGGATATCATGTTTTGCAGGCAACTGGATGGAACTAGAAAATATCGTCCTGAGTGAGGTAACTCAGACCCAAAAGGACATTCATGGTATGTACTCCTAATAAGTGGATATTAGTCCAAAAATGTATAGAATACGCAGGATATAGTCCACAGAACTCAAAAAGGTTAACAATTCAAAGGCCCCTCAATTTCACATGGGAGAAAGAAGAAAGCAATCACAGGAATGAGGAGGAAGGAAGGGACCTGAGTGAGAAAGGGGACAGGAAGGGGAAGAGAACAGGATCAGGTATTAGGTGGGGGAAACAGGACTGAAGCCCTGAAGGCCAGCAGAAAGAATGGAAATAGGCAATGTTTGGGAGGTAGGAAGTGGGAGGGCGTGCTCCAGAATGTACCAGAGACCTGAGAGGTGAGAGGCGCTCAGGATTCAATGGGAGAGAACTTAGAAGAAATGCAATAAAATGGGTAGAAGAAACTTGTAGAGCCCACCTCCAGCAGAAAGCTAGGGCATCAAGTGAGGGATGGGGCTGCTATCCCACAGACAAAACTCTGACCCATGGGGCTGTAAAACCCTTCAGCTCCTCTGAACTATCCTACAGCTCCTCCATTGGGGACTCCATGCCCAGTCCAATAGTTAGTTGTTAGCATCTGCCTCTGTATTTGTAAGGTTCTGGCAGGACCCCTCCGGAGACATCCATGACATGCTCCTTTTGATATACACTTCTTGTCGTCCATAGTAGTGTCAGGTAAAGGCTCAACAGAGGCCCAAACAAAGGGAAACCGAGGCAAGGGAGAGTGTGTTGGGTTGAGAGGCATATACATGGAGGCAGGGGGAAAGAGGAAGGGGAGGGGCTGGGGGGTCTTAGGGGAGGGGAGATATGGGGAAAGGTTTTGCCATTGGCAATGCAAACGAAGACGATATTCAACAACAAAATTAATTAATTAATTAATTAATTAATTAATACTCTGACCCATAAGTGTTCCTGTCTGAAAGAACTGCAGGGAAGGAAATTGAGAGGAGCCTGAGAAAAATGAGGTCCAGCGACAGGCCCAAAGTGGGATCTAGCTCAAGGGGAGGCCCCAAGGCCTGACACTATTACTGAGGCTATGGAGAACTCACAAAAAGGGACCTAGCATGACTGCATTCCCAAAGACCCAAAAAGCAGCTGAAAGAGTCAGATGCAGATATTTGCACCAAACCAATGGACAGAAGCTGCTGATCTCTGTGGTTGAATTAGGGAAAAGCTAGAAGAAGCTGAGAAGGAGGGTAACCCTATAGGAGGAGCAGCAGTCTCAATTAACTTGGACACCCGAGATCTCTCAAACATTGGACCACCAAACAGGCAACATACACCAGCAGATATGAGTCCCCCAACACAGAGGACTGCTGTGTTCAATCAGAGAAAATGCACCTAACCCTCAAGAGCCTGGAGACCCCAGGGAGTGGGAAGGTCTGGTCGGGTGGGAGGGTAGAGTGGTGGGGAGCTGTGGGGTGGGGTGGTGGGGACATGTTCATGGAGACCGCAGAGGGGGTGGGGAGGAAGTATTGGATGTGGAACAGACAAAGAGTAGACTGGAAGGGAATAAAATCTGGAGTGTGAAAAAAATTAAAAAATCAGAAACAAAAAAATTAAAAACACAAATATTGTAGCTGTCTAAGTGCTAGGAATAGCCCTTCTTTTTATTAAAAAGAAAAAAACTGGGTATGAGACCAGGTGCCTTAAACTCAGTAAGGAAACACTCCACCTCCATGTTCTATCCAAAATCCCATAATTATCTAAAGAACTTATTGCCAAATTATATTGTGCATAGAATAAAGTTCTGTATAACCCATTTTTTTATAAACCATTTTACTCATGCATGACATATGGGTAATAAGTATCTACTATTAAGACAGTGAATAAGTGAATATAAAGATATTCAAAGATGAATTTATATGTTTCCTTCATAGATGCAAAAAAAAGTCAACTACATTTGCTAACTGAACTTTAATAGAATTATTTTAATGGACACATAGGGTCATGGCTGAGATGTTGTTTATTGACACTTAGACCAGGAACATTGTGATAGAGATCTATATAACTTATCTATAACTACTAACTCATATTAATTAAATGTATTATTTTTGTTGTTGTCTTTTCCTTTACATTTTTTTTTCATTTGAGAGGAGGGCTAACTCTTCAGCATAGGCTTCCTTTCAACTCACTATGGAGCCCAGGGTAGCCTTGAACATCTGAAAAATCCCTCTGTGGCAATCCTCCAAATGGTTAAGATTATAGGCATAAAGCTGCCATGATTAACATTAGAGAGAAGTTTTAATTATATTATCTGGATATCTATATGTTAAAAGGAATGGAAAGAAGCTAGCATAGAAGAGAGAGAACAGATAAAGGTTATAAAATAATGATTTTTCACAATTTTGGGTGTTTAAACATAAGTTAATGCTTGACATTATAAAATCATGATAGCCTGTTAAGGTTAGAATGATTCTTAAAGATGAATTATTTTAAATTTTTCATTATAGAAATAAAGAACGCAGTAGGGCATTGTTGTGAACCACTCATTCCAGCCCTTAGGAAGCAGAAGCAGTTGGATTTCTGAGTTCAAGGCCAGATTATATTACATAATGAGTTCTAGGACAGCCAGTAATATACATTTAAAAAAAAAAAACCAAGAATCCAGGGAACACTCTGTAAATCATTTTGGCAGTTCCTCAGAAAATGGAACATAGTACTACCCGAGGACCCAGCTGTATCATTCCTGGGCATATACCGACCCAGAAGATGTTCCAATATGTAATAAGGACACATGCTCCACTATGTTCACAGCAGCCTTATTAATAATAGCCAGAAGCTGCAAAGAACCCAGATGTCTCTCCACAGAAGAATGGATACAAAATATGTGGTACAGTTACGCAATGGAATCCTACTCAGCTATTAAAAACAATGAATTCATGAAATTCTTAGGCAAATGGATGGAACTGAAAACTATAATCCTGAGTGAGGTAACCCAATCACAAAAGAACACACATGGTATGCACTCACTGATAAGTGGATATTAGCTCAGAAGTTCAGAATACCCAAGACACAATTCATAGAACACATGAAACTCAAAAAGAAGAAAGACCAAAGTATGGATACCTTCTTAGAAGGGCGAATCAAAATACCCATGGCTCACAGCCAACCAATGGACTGAGCACAGGGTCCCCAATGGAGGAGCTAGAGAAAGGGCCCAAGGAGCTGAAGGGGTTTGCAGCCCTATAGGCAGAACATCAATATGAAACACCCAGTACCCCCAAGAGCTCCCAGAGACTAAACCACCAACCAAAGAGTATACATGGAGGGACCCACGGCTCCAGCTACATATATAGAAGAGGATGGACTTTCCAGACATCAATGATAGGAGAGGCCATTGGTCCTGTGTAGGATTGATGCCCAAGGGAAGGGGAATGCCAGGTCAGAAAAGTGGGAGGGGGTATTGGTAAGCAGGGGGTAGGGAATGGGATAGGGGGTTTTCAGAGGAGAAAGGAAGAAAGGAGATAACATTTCAAATGTAAATAGAGCAAAAATCTAATTATATATATAAAAGAAAGAAATGAAAGACTTCCTAGGATTTAATGAAAATGAAGGCACAATAGGCCCAAACTTATGGGATGCAATAAAAGCAGCATTAAGAGGAAAGTTCATAAGACTAAGTGCATTCAGAAAGAAATTAGAGAGATCTCATAATACTAAGAGACTTGAGACCCCAGGGAGTGACAAGGCCTGTTGGGGTAAGGAGGGGGTGAGACACCCTCTTGGAGATGGGGGGAGGAGGTATGGGATGGAGCCCAGTCAGGGGGCAGATCAGGAGGGGGTTGAAATCTAGACTGTAAAATAGGATTAAAATAAATAAAATTTAAAAAAGAAAGAAGGATTAAAAGGAAAGTTATAATTTTTATAAAGTTTTCCAAATGGAAGAGTAATTCCACAGTATATTTATTTATATAAATCAAATATATTGCTACCTTGTGATAAAACGTTATTTCAACTACAAGAAACACCTTACAACTGTTGGAAGAGACAGAAAATTAACAATGCGAAAGCCAAAACCAAACTACTCTGAGCTGTTTACTCTATAATTCTAACTTTTAGGATGATGCCCACAAAGAATATTTAATAATATATGATAATTTAAAAACAAAAGAATCCAGGGAACATTAACTGACCACAATAATTAATGAGTTTCAGAACTAGCATATATACATTGTGAACTACATATAATTCATTTATTCTTTCCATGCTACTTTTCCCAGTATTGCATAAAGAACTGAAGCAACAGGTATTTAAATCTGAAATCTCTATTTAAAAAGTGTTAATGTAACCCACTCTCAAAAGAATACCCATGGTATGTAGTCACTGATAAGTGGATATTAGCCTAGAATCTTGGGACACTAAAGACACAATTCACATACCAAATGATGTCTGACAAGAAGAAAGGAGTGGACACTGGTGCTGGAAAGGATCAAAGCATCAGTGTAGGGGAATACCAGAACAGGGAAGAGGGAAAGGGTGGATGGGGGAACAGGGGGAGGGAAAAGGGCATGTGGGACCTTTGGGGGTGGGGAACCAGAAAAAGGGAAATAAAATGTAAATATAGAATATATCCAATAAAAATAAATAAAAAGTGTTAATGTGTATCTTCAGCATAATCAATATAGCACAACATAATATTAAAGAAATAACCCTGAAACAAAACAGTGCAATAGATTAAGCTAAATCTCACTGTACTTAAAAGGGCTGTAGTACAGGAATGTCTTATTATTAACATCCTGATCTAATACTGAACAAAGGCAACAACTAGATAATGGATGGATAATAATTGAAATTTTAATTAGCTTCTCTGTATGAGATTAATGAAAATTACCACTGTGCCCATTTGATCTCTAAAAAATAATGCAGACAAAGTTAGCACTAAGAGTACACCATGCTATTCCAAAGCTAGGTGAATAAAATGCCTTCCTAATTTGAAGCCATTCCTTAATTTGAAAATCACTAGAATATAGGAACTTGTCTCAATGACTATGCTTATATTATTCTAACACAGGACACAGAGAACTGAAAGGTACATTGGGCCACACCCTCCCATGTTCTAAAATAAAAATTCAATATTAAAACTAGAAAAGCAATGTTCAAAGGGAACATTCTAAGAGGAGATAACCACTTCTGAGTGTAGTGACTTGAAATATATCTTTTTCTTTCATTTTTCAATGTAAAACAGATTTACAATTAATTTCAGAAAAGGCTTCAGAGTTCTTAGTTGTAAACATATCATGCTCAGGCCACTGGATTGCACATAGAACTTTCAACTACAGTATGTACACAGATAACAATTACTATCAATTGCAGTAGAGTACTGGTTAGATTTTGTCAACCTGACATTAAGTGGAATCAATGAGAGAGAAGCTCATGTAAGGGGCATGTCTCTCAACATGTCCTATAAGCATGTCTATGGTTTCTTGCTAGATGTAAGAGGACCTAGCTGACTGGGAAGTGGCACCTCCATGGACAAGTGGTACTAGAAAGCAAGTTGAGCAAACCTCGTGGAATAAGCCAGTACAGCAGAATTGCTCTATGCTTTCAGCTTCTTCCTGTATGTCCCTGCCCTGACTTACCCTCATGACGGACAGATTTTGATAGGGATATGTAATCCAAGTAAACCTTTCCCTCCTCAAGGTGTTGTTGCTCAGTATTTTATGGTAGCAAACAACAAGCAAAGTAGGAGAGTGCTATTGACTATGTTTCAGTCATAAACAAGTCAAAATAAATCAGTAGCCTTACTCTACTCAAAGGATAAACAGGCTAAGAAAGAAATTAGGGAAACAACACCATTCACAATAGTCACAAATAATATAAAATACTATGTAGTGTGTGCCTCGAAGCAAGCAAGTAAAAGATCTGTACCACAAAAACTTCAAGTCTCTGAAGGAAGAAATTGAAGAACTCAGAAGATGGAAAGATCTCCCATGATCATGGATTGGCAGGATTAACATAATAAAAATGGCCATCTTACCAAAAGCAATCTACAGATTCAACGCAATCCCCATCAAAATTCCAACTCAATTCTTCATAGAGTTAGAAAGAGCAATTCTCAAATTTATTGGGTATAACAAAAAACCTAGGCTAGCAAAAACTATTCTCAATAATAAAAGAACTTCTGGGGAAATCACCAACCTTAACCTGAAACTATACTGTAGAGCAATAGTGATTAAAAACCACATGCTATTGGTACAGAAACAAGTAGATCAATGGAATAGGACTGAAGACCCAAAAATGAACCCACACACCTATGGTAACTTGATCTTTGACAAAGCAGCTAAAACCACCCAGTGGAATGAAAAGATAGCCTTTTCAACAAATGCTGCTGGTTCAACTGGCTGTCAGCATGTAGAAGAATGCAAATCAATCCTTCTTATCTCCTTGTACAAAGCTCAAGTCCAAGTGGATAAAGGACTTCCACATATACAGTTAGTGTAATAGAAGAAAAAGTGGGAGAGAACCTCAAACACATGGGCCCATGGGAAAATTTCCTGAACAGAATACCAATGTTCTAAGATCAAGAATTGGAAAATGGAATCTCATAAAATTGCAAAGATTCAGTGCAAATGACATTGTCAACAGGAAGAAAAACAGCAACCAACAGATAGGGAAAGGATCTTTAGCAATTCTACATCCAATAGAGTGCTAATATCCAAAATGTACAAAGAACTCAAGAAGTTACACTCTAGAGAACCAAATAGTCCTATTAAAATGGGGCATAGAGCTAAACAAAGAAATGGATACAATGTGATATCTTTACACAATGGAGTACTAATCAGCCATTAAAAACAATGCATTCATGAAATTCTCAGGCAAATGGATAGAAGTAGAATATATCATCCTGAGGTAACATAGTCACAAAAGAATACACATGGCATATAGTCACTGATAATTGGTATTAGGAAAAAAGCTTGGAATACCCATGATACAACTAACAGATCATATGAAGGTCAAGAAGAAGTAAGGCCAAAGTGTGGATGTCTCAGTCCTACTTAGAAGAGGGAACAAAATACTCACAAGACACAGAGAGAAAGAGTGGGTGGGACTTGGTAGAAGAGAGGAGGGAGAGGAAAAAGGGGGCAGGATCAGGTGGGGGAGCAGATGAGGGAGATTGTAAAGAGTGTCAAGAAGTTGAACAGAGGTGTGCAGCCATGGAGGATGGAGAACTAGGGGTAGCTACCAACAAGTCCTAGATGGCAGAAAAGCAAGAGGCTCCCAGGACTCAACAGGGATGACATTAGCTGAAATATCCCCAAAAGGGGAGGGAGAACCTGTACAGGCCATATTTAGAGGTTAGGCATGTACCCTGATTGAGGGATGTGGCCACCTACACTTCTAAAAATTTTAACCCAGATAAGCTCTTGTCTAAAGGATATACAGGGACAAAGAGTTGAGCAGATACTGAATAAAAGGCCATCCAGATACTGCCGCACCTAAGGATCCATCCTATATGCAGATACCAAACCCAGACACTATTGTTGATGCCAAGAAGTTCTTTTGGACAGGAATTTTATAAGGATGTCTTCTGAGAGGATGAGCCAGAGGCCTACCAATACAGATGGGGATGCTTGCAGCCAACCCTCAGACTGAGCACAGGGATGCCAATGGAGGAGTTAGGGGAAGAACGGAAGGAGATAAGGGGTTTGTGACCACATAGGAAGAACAACAATATCAACCTGGTTAGACCACCCCACCCACGCTTCCCAGGGCTCAAACCACCAATCCAGGAGTACACATGGAGGGACCCATGTCTCCAGCTACATATGTAGCAGAGGATGGCCTTGTTGGGCATCAATGGGAGGAGAGGCCCTTGGTCCTCTGAATGCTCAATGCCCCAGTGTAGTGGGACATTAGAGTGTGGTCCAGGAGTGGACAACCTCTTGGAGGCAGGAGGAAGCGAAGGCATGGTGGGTTTTCAGAGGAAACCAGGAAGGGGGAACAAGATTTGAGATGTAAGTAAAGAAAATAACCAGTTAAAAATTTATAAAAATATGTCAAGTTTCTTCATGTACTTTTGCTAAGTGAGTTTATTTATTACTGTAGCTTTCAAAAGTACAGTAGTTTGTTAGGACATTAGGTAATATATCTACGAAGAATTTCTGTGTTGTTCCACAAGAGGATCCTACAACATTAACAATATAACTGAAAAGCCATTTCCCATACCAGTTTCATGATTTAAGTAAAAAAAATCAAAGTATCCTACACATATGAATCTAAGTACTAGCTCTAATAATGAAGTATGTGGTAATATTTAAAAAATCATATATAATTACTGAACATTTAGATATGTTCTATTGATATTTAAGATTTTTTTATCTGATATATTATGAATATAGCTATCCCTTCTCTAAGTTCACACAGATCATTCCAACCACAGCACCCACACAAAATGACTCTTAAAAGAAATGCATTTAATTAACTCATCAAACAAATATGTGAGCCAAATATTAAATTATGGTAATTCTAATACTATTATATGTAAGTGTTTGTTTTTTGATAGTCTTTGGCTCTACAACTTTGATACATTAAATGTTTCTTGCATTAAAGTCTTTTAGTTATATAAGAAATAAAGATTATAGGATACCACATAATATCAATTAAGATTTTTATTTTTGAAAACAGGAAAAATTACCATTATACAACTGCAACATAGGATATACATGTGTGTTTGCACATGTATATATTTGGTAAACAGTATAGAAGGTAAAAATAGTTTTTGATAACAAATACTAAGTTAAAAGATCACAGTTTTTCATTTTAACTTTAACTGTAATAAAAAGTAATATTTTAAAGCACAATGGTCACATCCAAACAGAAGTTCATTTCTTAAAATATACCATATTTGATATAGAAACTTGGACACCACTTAGGAAGGGAGAAACCATGGTAATTTGCTAGCGAAAGCAAATTTTAATACTTACTAATTTTCAGTAGTGGATACTATGGGTAATAACCAGTGAATTGGGTTTTTTCAATTGTATCTAATAATAAATGGGAAGGCCATTCTATACTTAAAAGTTGCCGATAATTGCCTGATGAAACTACTATCAAGCAATTATTGTGAACAATGTGCATATGGGTGGATGACATCAAGCAACTCTTCCAAACTATCAACTGTGTCTAGCATTTTTATGCAATCTCATCACCACTCATACTATTTGAGGATAAAAAAGTGTAAGCATTATGTCTGTCTTTTAAATAAGAAAACCCTTAAAATATATCTGATAATGAAATACAATCAAAGAAAACTAATCCAAAGATTCTTAACCTGGGGTCCTAAACCAGACAATATGCAAATTTTGAAAGGGAATCATAAGCATCTTAATTTTCGGTAACCTCTAAGTTACATTTGGTGCTCTTTGATATTATGAATGTGCAGAGAAGCTACAATGGCAATGGCAGCTCATCCAACCTAGTTACACACACAGTTTTCCACTATACTAAATACGCCACAATTGTGGAAGTACATGAAACGTTATTCATGCTCACTCCATACACCCGACCACCCTCAGAAGATGGAAAGAAGGTGCTCATGGATTGGCATGAAAAATGGCCATCTTGACTAAAGCAATCTACAGATTCAGTGCAATCGCCATCAAAATTCTAGGTCAATTCTTCGTAGAGTTAGAAAAGAGCAATTTCCAAATTTATCTGGAATAACAAAAAACCTAGGATAGCAAAAATTATTCTCAACAATAAAAGAACTTCTGGGGGAATCACCATCCCTGACCTCAAGCCCTACTACAGAGCAATAGTGATTAAAACAAAACTGTTAGGTATTGGTATTGAGACAGGCAGGAAGATCAATGGAATAAAATTGAAGACCCAGAAATGAACCCACACACCTATGGCCACTTGATCTTTGACAAAGGAGTAAAACCATCCCATGGGGAAAAATATAGCATTTTTAACAAAGAGTGCTAGTTCAACTGGAGTTCTTCATGTAAAAGAATGCAAATTAATCCATACCTATCTCCTTGCCCAAAGCTGAAGTCCAAGTGTTTCAAGGACCTCCACATAAAGCCAAATACACTGAGTCTAATAAAAGAGAAAGTGAGGAAGAGCCTCAAGTACTCGGACACAGGGGAAAACTTCCTGAACAGAGACCAATAGCTTATGTTTTAAAAGCAACAATCGACAAATGGACCCTCATAAAATTGAAAGCTAAACAGAGACTTTTCACCTGAAGAAATTCGGATGGCTGAGAAACACCTTAAAAAATGTTCAACATCATTAGTCATTAGGGAAATGCAAATCAAAACAACCCTGAGATTCCACCTCTCACCAGTCAGAATGGGTAAGATTAAAAACTCAAGAGACAACAAGTGCTGGCAAGGATGTGGAGAAAGAGGAACACTCCTCCACTGCTGGTGGGAATGCAAGCTGGTACAACCACTCTGGAAATCAGTATGGTGGTTCCTCAGAAAACTGGACATGATACTTCCGGAGGATCCAGCCATACCACTCCTGGGCATATACCCAGAAGATTCCCCAGCATGCAATAAAGACACATGCTCCACTATGTTCATAGCAGCCTTATATATAATAGCCAGAAGCTGGAAAGAACCCAGATGTCCCTCAACAGAGGAATGGATACAAAAAAAATTGTGGTATATATACACAATGGAGTACTATTCAGCCATTAGAAACAATGAATTCATGAAATTCTTAGAGAAATGGATGGAGCTGGAGAACGTCATACTAAGTGAGGTGACCCAGTCTTAAAAGAATACCCATGGTATACAGTCACTGATAAGTGGATATTAGCCTAGAATCGTTGGACACCAAAGACATAAATCACATACCAAGTGATGTCTGACAAGAAGAAAGGAGTGGACACTGGAGCTAGAATGGACCAAAGCATCATTGTGGGGGAGTACAAGAATAGTGAGGTGGGAGGGGTGGATTAGGGAGCAGGGGGAGGGAAAAGGGCATGTGGGACCCTTGGGGATGGGGAACCAGAAAAAGGGAAATGAATTGTAAATATAGAATATATCCAATAAAAAAATAACTTAAGCATGGCAAAAATAAGACTTGGGGATTGATTGGCTTCCTCAGTACCACATTTAGACAATTATAGCCATCCTGCGATGCAGAAGTACATGTTGTAAATAAAATTCTGGATGTGAAAAAAAATAAACATATTCCTGTAAACTTTAGGGTAAATATATCGGCTTTGGTGTATGGAATCTTGTTTGTTTGTTTTTCCCTATCTTTTTTCTTTACCTTAAATAAGAAAAATGGGTCCCTTTTATTTAGTGTTATAGTTTTGTGAATGTATCCCAAGCTCTGGCAATCAGCATCTAGTAGTTCAGTTTTGTGATCCTTTCAGATTTTCTTTTCCCAGACCAACCCAGCTCTTCTCGTTTTTGACATTGTGTTATCTGGATAGATTGAGGTCATAAAACTGAATGTCTGGGAAGTAAGACAGTTTATAGGCTATAAATAAAATATGTGTTTCTCAAAATTAAAAAAAAAATTGAAAAGCTTCTGTAAAGCAAGGGGCCCTCCCAATAGGACAAAACAACAACTCACATATTTGGGAAAATATATTTATCAATCCTTTTCAACAAATGGTGCTGCTTCAACTGTAGGTTACCATGCTGAAGAATTCAAATCGAACCATTCTTATCTCCTAGTACAAAGCTCATGTACAAGTGGATCAAGGATCTACACATAAAACCAGACACACTGAAACTTATAGTGAAGAAAGTGGGGAAGTGCATCGAGCATATGGTCACAGGGGAAATTTTCCTGAACAGAACAGCTTATGCTCTAGGATCAAGAATTGACAAATGGGACCTCATGAAATTGCAAAGCATCTGTAAGGCAAAGGACACTCTCAATAAGACAAAACACCAACCAACAGATTAGGAAAAGATCTTTACCAATCCTACATCTGATAGAGGGCTAATATAAAAAAAAAAACCAAACAAAAAAAAAAAAAACAAAACTCAAAGAACTCAAGTTAGACTCCAGAGAAGCAAATAACACTATAAAAATGGGACACGAAACTAAACAAAGAATTCTCAACTGAGGAATACTGAAAGGCTGAAATGCACCTAAAGAAATGCTCAACATCCTTAGTCACCAGGGGAATGCAAATCAAAACCCTGAGATGCCACCTCACACTGGTGAGAATGACTAAGATAAAAAACTCAGGTGACAGCAGATGCTGGCAAGGATGTGGAGTCAGAGAACACTTGTCCATTGTTGGTGGGACTGCAAGCTGGCACAACCACTCTGGAAATCAGGCTGGCAGTTCTTCAGAAAATTGGACATAGTTACAACCTGAGGACCCAGCTACACTACTCCTGAGAATATAACCAAAAGATGCTCCAAAATATGACAAGGACACATGCTCCACTATTTTTATAGAAGCCTTATTTAGAATAGTCAGAAGCTGGAAACTACCCAGATAGCCCTCAACATGAGAACCTATACCGAAAATATGATAAATATGATCTGTGGAGTACTATGGAGTGATTAAAACATTGATGAAATTTGCAGGCAAGTGGATGGAACTAGAAAATATCATCCTGAGTGAGGTAAACCGGTCACAAAAGAACACACATGGTATGCACTCACTGATAAGTGAATACTAACCTAAAAGCTCACAGTGCCTATGATACAACCTACAGACCATATGGAGCATAGAAGGAAGAAAGATCAGGGGGTGAATGCTTCAGTCCTGCATTGAGGTTGGGGGAACATGTTGATTATGGGAGATGGAAGGAGACAGGGACAAGGGAGGTAGAAAGGAAGAGGAGGAAATAAGGGTGGCAGTGTCAGATTCTGGAGATGTGAGAGAAGTACACAGCAGAGGATGGCCAGGAAATCAAATAAAAATAGGTAGCAGGGGGGGATGAGGAACTGAGGATAGCCACTGAAGGGTCCCAGATACCAGGGAAACTTGAGGCTCACAGGACCCAATGGAGACAACTTTAGCTGAAATGTGCAGAGAAGAGGGAGATAGAAGCTGTGGAGACCACTTCCAGTAGATAGGTACATCCCCTGGTCGAGGGATGGAGCCACCCACCTATCTCAAAGTTTTTTGTTTTTTTTTTTAAATGGAGAAATATTCCTGTCCAAAGGAAGAATAGAGATAAAAGATGGGACAGAGAATGAAGGAAAGGACAACCTGGGAATGGCCCCACCTGGAGATCCATCACATCTGCAGACACCAAACTCAACATTGTTTCAGTGGTCAAGAGGCGCTTGCTGATAGGAACTTAGTGTGGCAGCTCCTGGGGATATCCCGCCAGCAACTGACCAATGCAGATGCAGATGCTTAGAGCCAACCATCAGACTGAGCTCGGGGAACCTGGTGGGGGAGCTGGCAGAAGGACTGGAGGAGCAGAGGGGGATTGCAACCCCATTGGAAGGACAACATAGGCTGCCCTGACCACCCAGTTCTCCCAGAGACGAGACCACCAACCAAGGAGTGTACCTGGAGGGACCCATGGCTCCAGATACATACGTAGTAGTGGATGGCCTTGCCTGACAGCAACTGGAGGGCAGGCCCTTGGTTCACAGGAGGTTTGATGCTCCAGAGTAGGGGAATGCTGGAGTGGTGGGGCAGGAGGGTGTGAGTGGGTGGGGAGCACTCTCATACAGGCAAAAGGGATGGGGGAGAGGGCAGATGTGGAATGGCGTGTAGGCAGATGTGGGATGGTGGGTAGCAGAGGGGTAACTGGGAAGTGAGATATCATGGGATTGGTGAAGGGGGTAACCAACCAGGAAGAGGGATATCATTTGAGATGTAAGCAAAATGAATCATTAATAATAATAAAATAAAATTTAAAAAGTTTAAAAAAGAAGTATCTTACTATTTGTCGATCTGTAAAGTATTTTTGAAATAGTGGAAACATGCATGAAGTTGTCAGAAACAATTCACAAAGATCTCCTATTCTCCCTAATCATAGTATCCTGCAAAGAAACATTCTATCACAGCTTCAATATTGATATTGACAAAACCTAAATATCTTATTTAGAGTGTCCTCATTTTACCAGTATTTATTCGTATGTGTGTTATATGTGTTGTAAACTCAGACAGCTCAATTTCCAGAAAGATTCCTCATGTTGCCTTTTCATAACTTCTACTCTGAAAGTCACTAATCTGTTTGACATTTCTATAATTTGTATTTGTTACTGTTACATACATGTATGATATTATACCCCATGTATCTATCAAAGATGTCCTCTGTTAGGCGTCATAATACCAGAGTTATACAGATTACAGCATAAATCCATAGAGCATGTTTATTAATAAATGACATTACATAGTATAGCCATTACTACAGATTAGCCATTTACCAACTGAAGAACAATTTTAGTAATTAGGCATAAACTTCATTATAACCTCCATCTGTAGGTAAGTATATGAAAATATCTTATAAGGTCTTAGTATATTAGTATCTTATAAGGTCTTAGTATATATGAAAAATATTCAAATATTTTTGAAAATATTTGAATTCTGTATCTTAGAGTAAATGTTCTTTTTATCACTATGCATTTGATGTTTGGCAATTAAATATATTATTGTAAGAAGGCACACAAAGGCTCACCACTGTGGCCAAGAAGCCTAAACTACAGACACATTAAGAAGCCTAGTGTATTTTGAAATTATTACTCTATTCAGCACTGTGGGGAGGACACTTCTCTATATAAATAGCTACTTTAAAAAATAGGAAGGATTCAATCAATTATACTGTACTAGTTAAAGGCAGGAACATGTGTGAAAGCTTTTTCAACATTGTCTATTTATAGGCAAAATTATGGAGAAATATAAGTTTAATGTTTTCACTATATGCTTTATCATTTTCAGATCCAATTTCAATACTAATGTTAGACAATGTAACAAAGCCAGTTCAACAATACTGTTGTTGATTAAAAATATTTACTGCAATCGAAATAAAAGCTACAGACTAAGTAGGTAATGAGATAAAAATTGGAAAGAAAATTAAAAATATCTGCCATGAAATAAGAAGAGATCCTATTAATTTCTAATATCTAACTTTCCAAGTATTTAAGTAAGTACTATCTGCCAAAATAATTGCACTGAATATTACTCAGTCCATTGCCTAACTGCTGACAGGAGTAAAACATCCACAAAGTATAGTTACTAGTAATTGTGAAGTGAAAGAACTGACTGGTGTAAAAAGAAATATATGTATGCCTTTGGCACTTGTTGAGATTGAATGACTTGGTCATCAATGGTACTTTGCACTGCTTAAAGCACAAAGAACATTTACCTAATTTCCTATACATCTTTTCATCTGATTCTAACTAGACAAGATAGCCCTAAAAGGTGCTTCTTACACAGTCTTCTGAGGGTGGCTAGTTTATTCACAATGAAGTATTACAAGAAGGGGGGAAGGTAGCAAAAGATTCCTCACCATCCTTTGCCCTTATTACCTATGTGAAACAGGTCAATTTGTCACTTGAATCCTTAATCTCAGGTTCCTGTTCCACAAAATGAAAACAATGTGCTCTCTGCCATAGGATTGTTGTAAGAGTAAAATAATAATCTTTCTAAAGCATAATGCCTGGTTTTTCTAGTTTGTTTTTCTGTGGCTGTGATAAAACATCATGACCAAAAGCAACTTGGAAGGGAGAGCATTTGTTTTCATCAAACAACGTTCATGTTACACTCCATCATAAGGGGAAGTAAGAGTAGAGACTCAAGGCAGAATCTTGGTCTAGAAAACATGCAGGAACTCTGTTTACTGACTTGTTCTCTAGTCATGCTCAACAGGCTTTCTTATACAGTACAGACCAATCTGCCTAGGGATTGTGCTGCCCAGAGTAGGCTGGGCTTTCCCACATAAATTATCATTCAAGACAATCTCTCACAAGTAAGGCCAAATGTCAATCTGGTCCCTTCAACTGAGTTTCCATCTCCCCAAGTGACTCTAGTTTGTTTCAAGTTGATAATAAAAATTATTCAGTATACTGGTGTATAATAATCACTTCTGCTCAACTATATTTTTGAAGCAGAAGTAGGCTGATAATTTCCTGAAATACTCAAGAATGGATGCAAATCACAAGTAAAAGATTCAAAGTCTGAGAGTCCATAGGAAACCTTGACTGATTTAGGAGGAAATGTACAAAATGTGGGCTAACTGAGAAAATCTGTCTTCTGTTCCCCTAATAATGAGGACATTTGCACATTTATATATTCATATTCTATAGAAGAGTCATACCAGAAAAGCAATTCTAGTGTTAAGAAAAATAAAGTTTTAAGCCCATTGAGCTGTGAAATTTCAAAGGCCCAGCTATTTTTAATATGTGATCTAGCAGACTAACATATAATATATATATATATATATATATATATATATTATATATGTTTATATATATATATATATATATATATATATATATATATAAAAACAAAAAAGCTCTTTTTACAAATAGGTTGTTGACCACCTTAATTTCTACTCATGCATGAATAATGCAGGTTTTTACTATCTTTATGAAATAACAGGAACATAAAGTATCTTTAAAAAGATAGATCTTAAAAATATCATAAAATATAAGGATCCTTGTTATATTCTAACATTTCCACTTAACATTTAGTATGTTTGCAGATCTGGTGGAATATTGAGAAGCTGAGACCCAATGCTCTCATAGCGGAGCTCACACTCTAGTAGGTAATGAGCAGAAAAAAAAAAGATTATCATGATAGGTGGCAGAGTATGAGACCTCTAAGAAAAAAAAATGGAAGCATTCCAAAGATAAATAAGTGCTAACCACATAAGGCAAACTAGGTTATTTTGGTCAAAAGTGAAACACTTAGATATCAAAACTCAAACACAGTGTGTTTGGAAATTTGTTAGTACTTCAATGAAACTAGAGCACAGGCTAATAATTCTCAAACGAGAATTCTTAAACATTGTCTAATGGTTTTTGAGATAGGTTAGGTAAATTTAAAACTCTATAGTTTCGAGCCGGGCGTGGTGGCACACACCTGTAATCCCAGCACTTGGGAGGCAGAGGCAGATGGATTTCTGAGTTCGAGGCCAACCTGGTCTACAGAGTGAGTTCCAGGACAGCCAGGGCTACACAGAGAAACCCTGTCTCAAAAAACAACAACAAAAAAAAACTCTATAGTTTCATTTTTAAACATGATAACACTGAGCATAAACTGAATTACTTGGATAATCACCTTGGAACCAAGTCCTGTAACCTAACTAGGCTCTGCGTTTATTTTTGTACCTAAGATTCTATTTTTCCTAGAAAGTGAAACATTCATTACTGAATCTTAATGAAATGCTCTTGGTATGAAAAAGTATTTGTACCAAAATAAACACCAAATGACATCACCACATGTTGCCTATACTCATTAAAATTTAACTGCAGATCAGACAGGAAACACAGGTGGCACCGCTGGGTCATCCTATATGGCACTGTAGGCACAGAGAGTCCAAAAGTGTCTGCCCTGCAGTCTATTCACATCATGAATGGTAATTTAGAGTCACAAAATCACTTACCACTTAAAAGTGGTTTAATTTAAATTTTACTGGCTTTTTAATTTTTTTATTTATTTAAAGAATGACTGTTTAGTTATCAAGGACAAATGTGCTAAAAGTACTTTTTAGAACAAAAGACATTCATTGAAGACACCAAACTATTTCTTCTATGTAAGTGGGGTGGAAGACTAGGGAAAAAAAGACAGAAAAAATCAACATGTTCCCCAAGGCAAGGCAGCCTTCTGATGTATTAGTGTCATCTACCTGCATTTTACACAAAAGGAAACTAGGGCTTGGAACACCTGAGAAAGGCCACTATACAAATAAGCAATATAGTCTGAAGTTAGATCTCAGATCTGTCTAACTATAAGGCCTGCATGCTTAGCACTGAACATACTTTCTTCCTCAGTAGCAGTAATAGAGTCATGTTCAAAATGACCAACAGAAAAGAGTACACACTGAGACTCTGAGTCAGCATTTACTTCTTGTCCTTCATCTTAAAAAGTGAGCATCAACCTGAGCAGTGAATATAATGGTGACAGAATAGGAGTTCTTGTGCCTCACTGCTTCCTACAAAATCAACTGACAACCCACAAGAACGAACATTATACTGAATGAATGGAGAGAAAGCCCAGGACATGCCATTGAACCACAAAACATAGAAAAGCTCATGCTTCAACCTTAACACCCCTTTTACCTTGACTATACCTCGACATACACAAAAGCCTCCCAGTATCTATGGTTTTCTTCCTTCCTTCCTTCCTTCCTTCCTTCCTTCCTTCCTTCCTTCCTTTCTTTCTTTCTTTCTTTCTTTCTTTCTTTTTTGTTGGATATATTCTATATTTACAATTCATTTCCCTTTTTCTGGTTCCCCACCCCCCAAAGGTCCCAAAGGTCCCACATGCCCTTTTCCCTCCCCCTGCTCCCCCATCCACCCCTTCCCACTTCCCTGTTCTGGTATTCCCCTACACTGATGCAATGATCCTTTCCAGCACCGCGGTGTCCACTCCTTCCTTCTTGACAGACATCATTTGATATGTGGACTGTGTCTTTGGTGTTCCAAGATTCTAGGCTAATATCCACTTATTAGTGACTGCATACCATGGGTATTCTTTTGAGACTGGGTCACCTCACTTAGTATGACGTTCTCCAGCTCCATCCATTTCTCTAAGAATTTCATGAATTCATTGTTTCTAATGGCTGAATAGTACTCCATTGTGTATATATACCACATTTTTTGTATCCATTCCTCTGTTGAGGGACATCTGGGTTCTTTCCAGCTTCTGGCTATTATATATAAGGCTGCTATGAACATAGTGGAGCATGTATCCTTATTGCATGCTGGGGAATCTTCTGGGTACATGCCCAGGAGTGGTATGCCAGGGTCCTCTGGAAGTGACATGCCCAATTTTCTGAGGAACCACCACACTGATTTCCAGAGTGGTTGTACCATCTTGCAATCCCACCAGCAGTGGAGGAGTGTTCCTCTTTCTCCATATCCTCGCCAACAACTGATGTCTCCTGAGTTTTTAATCTTAGCCATTCTGACTGGTGTGAGGTGGAATCTCAGGGTTGTTTTGCTTTGCATTTCCCTGATGACTAATGATGTTGAACATTTCTTAAGGTGCTTCTCAGCCATCTGAATGGTTTTCAATGGGGAGGAGAGAACTGGAGTTGGAAGTTCAACTTCCCTGTGACTACAGGAGCCTTTCCATTACGCTGAAACAAGTGAATGACTCAAAACACTAATATTCAGTAATGTGGAAGAACACAAAGAGAATATGCTTAGTGAAATTAAGCAGGCACAGAAAGACAAATCTGCATGATCTAATTCACATACACAATATAAAGTTATGTGTTAGAAATTGAGAGATTATGTGTTAACATAGGCTAGCTTCACGGGGAGTATAAGGGATTGGAGAAATATTTAATTAAATAATACATGTCTACAGACAAAGGAGGAATAAATTCAGGGCATGGTGGACTATAGTTGAGTGTAAACATATATATCTTTGAAAATATGTAGTTGACTGTATCTTTGAAAAATACTAAGACATTTGTGTTCTTACTAGAATAACTGTGAGATAATGTATTTTTAATTAGCTACATTTAATCATATATTCTGCAGCATATCTCATTGTATAACATGGATATATATAATTTTATATACTAATGTTAAAAAATAAATTTGAGGATAAACAGGGATACACACACCTTTGATGCCAGCACTCAGGAGGTAAATGCAAACAGATATCTAGGAATTCAAAGTTAGCATGGTCTATATAGTGATATCTTAGCCATCCATGGTTATATAATGAGACCCAATCTCAAAAAGTGGGGAGGGGGTTAAAGAGGTGGCTCCTGGGATTAAAAACACTTGTTGTCTGTTTATAGACATAGTTCACGTCTTAGAACCTACATGACAGCTCTAATTCCAGTTCCAAGGGATCTAATGTCTATGGCTTCTGCACACACAAGGCATTCATGTGGTATACGTACATACAGGCATTCAAACACACAGAGGCATAAAGTAAAAATAAACCTTTTGTTTAAAAAGTAAATTTGAAAACAAAAATCTTTGAGTAGGGCATATATTTAGAAACAAAAAATACAGAAAACAATACTTGAGATATTCAATAATAAGATGATATGTAAAGAAAGGTACTTTAATTTTCACATACATGAGCTGACATGTTTAAAAAGTTACTACAATGTAAAAAAAAATAACAAATTCAGAGTAAAACCAACTAGTCCCTAAATTTGCATGTTAACTAAAAACACTGGTATCTTTGAAACCAAATAATGTATTAATGGCATAATCTTCTTACTCGTGTTTAAAAGAAACCAGTTTTTCTTTTTAGGTTACTAAATACAAATTGGAAGAATATGTAGAAATGGGTCTTTTAGTATTTATTTCAGTAAATTGAATTAACAAATTTAAATATTTGTATTTATTCTTTATAAGTGCAATGAATTTAGAAGTTATTTAAGATTTTCTAATAAATATTTCACCTCTATTTAATAAGAAGCAATTTAGTTTTCAAAAAGTATACAGTGGATATCACAAAAATCTGTTTTCCCCAAAACTCAATTTATCTTGAGAGAACAATCTAGTAAGAATACTGTACTAGTATTAAGCATAAAATCTTTATGTAATTTTTATAAAAGTATAATGTTCTCACCCATAAAAAGTACACATATTATGGTATGAAAGTATGCCAATATAAGCAGCAGTGTAACATTATAAATAAAATGGCATTGGTTTAATAGATTACCAACCATGTGTTTCTGCCTACAGAATTCTTATATCTAGGCACTTCTGTTGTGGATTGGAATGTAAGCGAACACACAGTCCTACTTCATCAAAATAATAATAGAAATAGTATGTTGAAGGTCACATTCTATGATTTATAACCTTAGCGTGTCTTTTTTAAAGAGAAAATTAATGAAATCTAAAACACAAAAATGCATATAAATCCTTAAGAATTTCTTCTACTATATAAAAATATGGATGTTAAAACTTCAATTATTAATATAATATAAATGCTTTATAAACTATGGCACAAAGTGAATGAAAGTTTAAACTTATTGAATATATGCCATGCATCTCATATTTTAAGTGGATGTTTACACTGTATAAAAATGAAAAAAATTACACTGTCCAAATCTGACATCAATTAAAGTGCTCTGCTGCCAATCTCATATTCTTTAGATATAACAAGACAAGAAGAAAAAAATGTCAGCCATCTGGAGCGCAGTAGGTTAATGCACTATCTTGACATTTCTAACCAGTATAATTAAGGGCAAAAACACTTTTAAAACAGCACTCTCAAAGGAGTTTGTTATATAATGTACATCTTTGGGAAGAAAAAAATAACAAGAATCTAACAAAAATACAAAGCCTGTAGATTCCTTGGATTATTTCAAAGTTGGAACATATTTTGAAGTAATATTAGATCTGTTACCAGATTCTCAGTGTCAAGGAATATAATGAGTTCAGTTTTCAGGGGGAGCAGGATATGGTCCTAATGCATTAAAAATGTGAACTTTCTAGAAAGTTCCTGCCTACCAAAAGCTGTGCATATAACAGAAAGGACTAATCTCATATCTAAGAGTATATATATATTCACAAATTCTATTAATATATAATATGAACAGACCTAAAAAATTTAACTGACTTAATATTGGGCAACAGTTATGGTGACTGATTATAGAGTAATGGAAAGCTGATTTAAGTGAGTCAGTTACATAGGGCTATTTGATTATACAAGTGGCTATTTTGTAAATTTCATTATATATGACATAATTGTTTTTGAAGATATAACCACAAATTATACTGCACTATACCAAATATATATTTCCACATATGGTTCATAATTACTGCTTGGTTATTATCATTATCAACAACATGCTGGGAACAAATCCAAAGCCTTAGACTTCCTAGACTACTAGTCTCACTGACCTGCATTCTCACCTTCTGATTTGTGAAATAGGTTCACACTATGTAGTCCATGATCGTCTCAAAATCTCCTTCCTACTGGCTCTGCATACTGACTGCTGAGATCACAGGCATGCACACTGCTTGCAAGACATCTTAATCTTTAGTGTAATGTGTGACACTCCATATATACTTATTATATTAGCCCTTAAAGACTGCCAGGCAAAGAAATAATTATTCCCATTTTACAAATGAGGAAACTAAGTTCATTACATCCAGAACCTTTCCCAAAATTATCAAGCTAATTGTCAGTGTCTGGACAAAACACTGAATCAAAACACAAGGCTTGAGGGCTTGTTTCTCTCTGAGGCCCATTTTTCTTTTTCTTTTTTCTTTTTTATTAGATATTTGATTTATTTACATTTCAAACATTATCCCCTTTCCCAGGTTTTTCAATGAAAACATCCATCCAATAAACATATAAATTTTCTACATTTCCTCTTTTCTGCTATGTGTCTATCAAGCATACCCTTGTATATTAAACATACCATGTCCTTAATGTTTCATTATTTTTCTAAATAAGTCTTTATATCATGGATGAGCCATGCATCCTCAGAAACACTGATTTTAGCAATTTCCAAATTTACGTGGGAAAATACCTGTTGCTCAGTTTGTGATAAAAATTGTGTTCCTAGAGTTAGAGTTAAACTTCAGTGTGGAGTAGGGCCTTTTTTTCTTAAATTTAATTTTTAACGTTTTAAACTTATGAATACATATCCATCTATTTCCTCCCTCTAACTCCTCTCATGTACCCGTCTAGCTCTATTCAAATTCATGGCACCTTTTTCTGAAATGGTGTGTGTGTGTGTGTGTGTGTGTGTGTGTGTGTGTGTAGGCACGTATTGTCCTATATATGCTTTCATGTATGACTATTTGGTACTTGACAATCAATTGGTGTGCTCTTCCCTGGGGTAGACTATTTCTCCCTGGAGAAGAATATTTATTTACTGCAACAAAGATTTCAATAAGGAGAACCATTTTTTTGTGAGATATATCATAGACATTACTAAACTTAGAGAAGCACATCTTCAGGCTAATTTGCAGCAATTCAAACAAAATGCTATGCATCATTACTGCTAAATGTGCCAACAACTTTTTCAACTCATCCAAAACATTAGAAAACACTCACTAGATAAACTATCTCATAGAATTTTTAAAACTGATATGATTTCAAATCACAGGACCAGAAAGTGAGATTTAAACAAATAGGAGGAGATGAAATAGTAGTTTCTCAAAAAACAAATAATTACTTGTTTAGTTTAAATATAGTACAAAGTCCTAAAAGTAGAACCAATCTACAGTATTCATATATAACAAGTTCTCCCTACTAAAATTTGCATAATAAATGAAAGTAAAGCCTTTGAGTACTAAGAAAAGTACCTTGCACATATTATGGATTATTCTACCTATAATGTTAGTGATTTCAAAGAAACCATGAGCTTCATATGCATATTTAAAGGTATAACCATTAACCATTTCATATAATACATTCATTTTCATGGAAGCATATATAACTTAAAAATTGCTTTTATATTTTTATCTCAGCAAATCAAGTTATTTTGCCCAGTAAAAAGTTTCATCTAAGTAGAAGGCACTGGGAAGAAAAAGACAATAATGACACGTGTCATCACTTGTGGAAGAATCTAAGAACAGTATTTTTTTGTCATTTGTAAATTTATTCACTTCCCTGGCTTTGTTTGTTTTTTGTTTGTTTGTTTGTTTGTTTGTTTTTTAGAACAGGTCTTTTTATATATACTATACTGACCTAGAACTCAGAAATCCTCCTTCCTTGGTCTCTCAAGGCCTGGGCTAACAGGCATCACACACTATCATAACTGTTAATTACTACTCACCACAATTAGAAAAAAAATGACAAAACTTTGCAATCTTTGTGAAGACTATGATAAAAGAAAAAGAGAATTTTGAAATACATAGTATTCCTATAAAAGATAAGTATTTGAGAGGCAGAGTTTATTTATAGGAAAGCAGATGCTAATGAAAAAATAAAGGTCAAGAATGAAGGTCCTTGAACATCCAAATAATGGCTTTTGATTATTTCGAGCAAAGTGAAGTCACTGAGTGGCATGATCATAGAAATATAAAATGCAAAGAGAGAGCAAAGCCCAAAGAAAGGGAACAATATGTGGCTTTTTGCTGGATTTTATATAAAACAGATGGTGGGTATGGTGGTTTGAATAAAACTGGAACCTATGGCTTCTATATTTAAATGGTCAGTCATTATGGAATGGCACTATTTGAGAAGGATAAGAAGATGTAGTCTTGTTGGAGGATATGTGTCACTGCTATTGGCTTTGAGCTTTAAAAAGCCCAAGTCAGGTCCAATGGTTCTCTCTATTCCTGAATGTCAGCCTGCATGTTGTCATGCTTCTCTCCATGGTAATAATGCACTAAACCACTATAAGCCAGCCCCACTTAAATGTGTTCCTGTATAAGAGTTACTGTGATCATGGTGTCTCTTCACAGCAATAGAACACTGACAAAGTCATAAGCTAAATTATAAAACAGATGATGGAAATGAAAGGTATTAAACACTGAGAATGGAAAGAGCAGATGAATTGCAGAAATATTTTACAATGTAAAATTATTAGACATAGAGAACGTACTAAAATGCTTATCTGTTTTATATTATTTTATGTAATTTATAAAAGCATACTTTATGTTGTAGTTTCCTATATGTAAAAGTAATCTACTAGGGTTTTTTACTTTCGTTTATTTTTTTTTCAATATTTATTTAAAGGCTTTCCCCTTTCCCAGTTCCCCCCCTCCCTATGTCCCATAGTTCCTCTCCCCCCAACTATTCCCCAATCATTCCCCCTCCCCCCTTGGTTTCTTTACTAAACTGGATGCAATCTTTCCAGGCCCAGGGTCCTCTCCTTTCTTCTTGGGAATCATTTGACTTGCTAATTGTGCCTTGAGTATTTAGGGCTTCTGGGCTCATTAATATCCACTTATCAGTGATTGCATTTCATGTGTATTCTTTTGTGATTGGGTTAGCTCACTCAGGATGATATTTTCCAGGTCTAACCATTTACCTACAAATTGCATGAATTCATTATTTTAAATTGCTGAGTAGTATTCCATTGTATAAATATACCACATTTTTTCATTTATTTTTATGAATATATATATACACATATTTATACATATATATACATATATGCTGTGTGTGTGTGTGTGTGTGTATACTTTTAAAAGTTTTTCATGAATTTTCTTATCAGATAAGTTCTCCGTTACAATGTTGCCCTGGTTCTCTAAACAGCATTCCACTTTCTTGCATGTTCTTGGTTTTCATGTGTATATAAATTTTTGAATTTAATACATTCAACTAAAATGTCTATTTTACTACAATTATAATTGGATAAATTTAAGGTATACTTACAGTCCTTATTTATTTCATCTAGACCTGTAGCTTTTTCATTAGTCTATCCCTGTAGCTTTCAGAATGCTCTAAATTTATATGTAGATTTTTATAAATCTCATTATATAAATTCTTATCATTTATACCTTACTAATATTATGAATATGTTCTTTTACACTGTTTTTCAATACATTATTGCTACAAAGAAATGCCATTAGTGCCTTTTCACATTAGCAATGAGCATGTAGGTATAAAGGTCAATAGAAATTGAGGTATCATTGACACTTCAGTTACATGTCTCAGTTGGTTAATATTCACCAAAGGTAGTTGGTGGCTACTTAGAAAGGAAGAATCAAGTCTCTGTCAGGAACTAGTCCCTATAAGTTATATAGTCCACAGTGGTCATCCCTAAACACTTGTATATATGAGCAAAGATACAACAACAATAGATTATACATGTGTTTGTGTGTGTGTGTGTGTGTGTGTGTGTGTATAAGGTTAGTAGTTCTGGTGTTCATTCAATACATTAAAAATTTCCAGAGATATCTGATATACATTATGAGAACTATTTTAGAAATGTACACTTAAATGTATTTTAACTGTCTCAAATAGATATTATGTCTAGAAATTGCTTTGAAACTTTCACTACTATGATAAATCTAGTCTATCACTTGTTCAAGCAATATTTAGAACTTCTGAACATTCTTGAAAATAGGTAGCTGATTATTATTCTGGAGAGTTCACTCCTTGCTGTAAACATGAAATAATTTACAGCCATAAATGATGTAAAAGAACTTGCAGAAGTTTCAACAAGTTCTATAGCATATGCTCTCGGAGAGCATTCACATTATACTCATGTAGGATGCATCTGAAATGAAATTGCAAGGCTTTTCAATCTTGCCTTAATTTAAAAACAAAAACAAAACAAAACCATCCTAAATTCAAAAGGATACATGCTGCTTTCAGTACATTGTCTAGTGACAATGTGCATACCTTTCATTTCACAGGAAATATTGAAAATTCAAATACAAAGGCTCTTGCTTTGTTTCTTATGGTATCACCCCATTGCCACACACCAGAGATATGCAATGAATACTAGCAAAAGAGAAAATGAGCAGATACAGGCTACCTGAAAGCCTATTATACATTACTGCCTGCATCTGAAGATTTTCTTGTCTCTCATTTAACATTAGAAAGAATAAATAATTAATTCCTCTAAAGTATATAAATCCAACTAATTAAGACTACATTACATAAAATACTTCCACAAACCTTAAAGCCATGTCATAACAGTTAAATAAGCACGGGAGAAATGAAAATATCTTGACTTTTACTTTTAAATCTTCTGTAAAGTTTTTAAGACCTAAGCTTACACATTGAAATTTGGTGCCTATTAGGTGAATATATGGAACAAAGGATTAATTTTGAATGATTTGTATCAACATATCAGACACTGAGTCCCCAATACAAGTTTACTAAAGGACAGGTGGTAGTAGGTATCCTATGAAGCAACATGTTGAAATAGGCAAAGTGATCCCAAATATCTTTCACATTTTGAGCTCTTACACCACTGCATGCACAAACATGTTAATGGATTTGGTTTTGGTATTGATTTGTTTTGCATCATTTTGTTCTTACAGTAGGTGCTAGCACTTAGCTACTTACTATATTTCCTTCTAAGCATTCCAGTTACAGCCAGTGTGCATCTATGTATTACTTCAAAATGTCATTTAAATAAATCTAGATTCATTTAGGTTAATTCTCAGAAAAGCTCTAAAATTGCCACAATTCAAGTATTTTCATGATGTTCTAAAGCTTGCAATATTTAAACAATTTCAATCCTTAGATCTGATTATCTCACTTCTCAGATTCAGTGGATAGAGTTTTAAAACATTAATCTCTAATTCGCCCACACTGAAAACTATTTTTGTACTTTCTTTGCTTATCTAATCTTTACTCATTATTAAAGAATCAGCTTAAATATCACTTCCTCAGGGAGGCCTTCCCTGTCCCCCCCAAATGAGACCTCTCTAATCTGCTGGATGTCTCCTTTAAGCACTTAGGATAATTAAAATGAATATTGGTTTTATATGTGACTCTCTATCACCCTGAGAACAAAGACTAACCATTCTTATTTAGAACAGTCTGTTCATCCAATATTCAATCAAAAACATACTCAGTAAATAAATATACACATTTTTCTGTTTTCATTATGCAACATATTTATTTGTAGAACAGAAAGCCACATGGCCCTTGTCATATGTTACAAAATGCAGCCCAAGCCTAATCTGAAGAATATTACAACGGAAATATTTTGACATTTTAAGCCAAAGTTAGAGCCTCAGCTATCAGTTCAAATTTGGATAAAACATGTTCCATCATGAGTTTAATTACATTATACTTTCACTAACTGATTAAATAAGAAAATAAGTCAGGCTCTACCAGCATTTCAGAGAAAAGCTGAGGAAAAAATAAAAATTTTGATTATATGAGAAACCTATCTGAAACAGTGGAGAGAAAGACTGTTATTTCTCTAATTAAAATACATGGTCAAAATTTAAAATGCAGAATTATACATAAATGAGGTTCATAATTTTAGAGTTAAAAAGCCCAGATTTAAAGGAAAGAAAACTGCTACGATGCATTCATTTGGTCCCTCTTATTCACCTGAGGCAGAAAGAAAAACAAAAGATTATATTCTAAGCCTGCTGGCAGCTTGTTTAGGATGTTTGTCTTTTTGTTTTTTAACTAATAGCATTTCATTTCAAGTTTGCCACATAAAATCCATAACACAATATTGGCTAGACAAGGCAAATAAGGTTTGAGGGTTGTTTTTTTTTTTTTTTTTTAACCATGCATGTCACTATTCTATATATTTTCCTTCACTTCCTCTAACTGGTTAAAAGATGAATGAAGCCATTTGTACATTTCTTGGTTTCTTTACCTATTTTTTGTGCATCATTAGAATCTCTGATTTGTGATGCAGAGGAAATATCTAGCATCAGGGAAAGCCTTAGCTGTAGATTAAAATGAATAAGAACATAGGCATAAATAGAATTTTATCAATACTATTGCACCTATTATTTTCATATATCACATAAGGTGACACAAGTAATGTATTCATTCTTGTGCACAACTATACAAACTGAAGCTACTCATAATCATTTTAAAAGCACAATTTTTCAACTTCAAAAATAAATCTAGAGCTAGTACAGAGATCTTTACTTCGTTGTCAAAAGTAAGCACTAAACATTTAAATCTAGAATATAAGAAGTATCATTAATGCTTGGTGCATGATCCTTCATTAAACATCACAAAGAAGAAGAGATTTCAAAACACAGAATCAAGAAAAGACTATATTCTTAGATGCAATTAAGCCAGCCTAGGTGTCATACCTACTTAGATAAATAGCAAATAATAAATGTTTCATGATGGGTTGAGTAGTAGTACATTCATAATACTGAAGGAAGGTTTACAGCTATTTCTGGACATTAAAATCCTAAAATAGAACATAGTAACACATGGATGTTAATGATTGTACTTAGAAGTATCTTTGTAATGAATATATGTGAATAAATTAAAGGGAAATGGCAAATTCTCTAACAAAAGTTACACTATGATGATTAGGAGTTTAAAACAGAAAAAAACCTCTATATAGCTAAATATAAGTACTGTGATGGTTTCAATAAGAATGGTTAGGAGATGTGGCCTTGTTGGAGACAGGAGATATAGAACTCTCGGCTCTTTCTATAACACCACGGCTGCCTACATGCCACCATGCTTCCTTGCGTCCCACCCTGACAATGATAGAGTAAACCAAGCATGCCCCACTTAAATGCTTTTCTTTATAACATTCATTGTAGTCATGATGTCTCTTCACAGTAATAGAACACTGACAAAGACAAAAATATAAAATGATACCTAAAATCAAGCTTGATGGTCGAAAAAAATTAAAGAATACCTTGTTGTTTAATGCTTCCATACATAAAATAAATGCTCTAATGAACTACAAGCATAAACTTCAGTTAATCTGAGTCTATAACATGAATAAATTTTCCTATAACAATTGCTTATAAGACTGTTATATATGAGAAAATATACGCAGGATTCATTAACAGAACAACCTACAGTACTTTTCATCCTCATTTCTACCTTTGTAGGCTTCACAATTCTAAAAAAAAAAAAAAAACCAAAATAATTTATGCAAAATTAATGTCTTCAGGACACATTAGTGTAAACACATAGTCCTCAGACCCAAAATACTCGAAGAAATTTCTGGTTATTTGATCTACTAGTTTTAATCATGTGCCTGTTTGGCTATGTGTACATATGTGCAGTTTCCTGTGCAGATCAGTAGAGGGTGGTATATATCCTGGAGCTAGAGTTACAGGCAGATATAAGCCACCAGATGTAGGTGATGGAAAACAAATGTGGGACCTTTGCAAGAGCTGTAAGTATCAACTGTTAAGTTATCCCTGCAGCCCCCAACTCTATTCATTTTTTAAATATTCTGCATTTGTACAAGAACTAAAAGGACATGTAAGTATTAAGCAATAGAAATGGTCTCATATTCTTTTGTATGATTGTATGTTCTAAGTAACTAGTACTAGTAACTAGGTTCTGACAATATTTGGAATTTTTGGCTTTCAACCTGAAAGTATTCCAAATTCTGTCATTCATTAGCAAAGATTTTACTAGTTGTCTGAAACTCTTAACAAATAACAAATGAGAAAATAGAGATAATGGACAAATAAGAGTGAATGGAATAATGATGATGATGATGAGATAACCATCACTTCAAAAATATTGAAGTAAAAAGAAAATAGTACCACTAAGACTTGGCTCTATACATATAATATGCATCTTATAGGAAATGATCTATAAGTGAGCAAACTAGAAAAATGATATTTTAAAGAAATGAAGATATTTTACATGCATTGAAAGTATATTGTAAAAAATCAGAAATCCAATATTCAAAAGTTAAAGACACAAGTGAATGATGTTCGAGAAAATATTTCTGATAGTCAAGGAAAAACAAATGACAGTTTTTCTAGCACTTAAAGAAGTTAAGATTTAGGTACCAGTCTCTCTGACTTGCCCTGATCCCCAAAACTCTAGTGAGGAAAAAAAATCTTGGCACTATCATTTATCATTTAAGAATCTCTCAACCAAGAGGCTCTGGCCTTTAAGACTCTCTTCAACAATACAGGCTGAGGTAAAAGCATTTATCATAATCTTTCTCTATTTCCTTTCTTCACCCCAACCCAAAAGAAAAAAGAATTATCAGCAAGACAGACATGAAAATTACTTTAAAAGCTTAATGTTGACTGCTTTTACGTAAATGGTCAATTCACTTTCAAAAGGCTCAAAATGCCTCAAATTGTCAGAGTTCATCCCCTGTCTCCATTGATTCAGCAAAAATCCTTTACAATTTCTGCTATAAAAAGTGCACATTGTTAGATATCACCAAAATAAAGGTTTGGAAAATGCCCATCAAATCTATAGACATCACACCCCTAAGTCATGTAACTCAGATAAATGTGGGAGAAGACAAAATATCAGTTGACATAACAATTAAAATGAAATGTGAATCTCCATATCCTAAATATCATCTTTACTTAAAATTACTAGAGAAGAAATAGGAAGACCAAGAGAACAGTCCTGTTTACTTTCTACAAGTTACTAACCTCACACTATACCATGACAAGAGAAGACATTAATGCTCAGTAAGTCATCCACATTTCTTTCTTACTGTTTTGTGTTCAAAGACAATGTGTCACTATATAGCTCAGAGAGGTATGGTATTTCTTACATATCTCAAACTGTCCTCTAATCAGTCATACTCATGAATGGTGGGGTAAAAGGCAGCATTGCAGCATATTTAAACCCAGTATGTCTGGAATTGCTCATGAGCATATTCAAGAGCTAAATGGGAATGGAACACCACAATTTACCTAAGGGATAGACATTCACCATTATTTCTGCAATGTGGCCTTTGATTGACCATAAATGCATAAAAAAATAAATGTACACACCCTGCTATTCAGTGAGGAACTACCTGTGTGAGGCACCTTGCTAAAGAATTTTGTACACAATATACTTAGCATTTGTAACAACCTGTATTATGAGCATTGTCACCAACTTTAGAAATGAAGAGACTAAAGTGAATCACTAGTACCCATGCAGTTATAAAGAAGTACAGACACTGAAAACATTGAGAAAGGGGAGGTGGGAAGTGTTTAAGAGCTATAAGTTCCAGAGATGGGCTAAGAAATGCCTGCCATTCCCTAGACTTCAGACAACTATTGCACTCATTCATTCACATCAGCTAATTACCTGCACGGGACTCTCACAAAATCAGGCCTCTTAACAAGGAATGCATGCCCAGTTTTCTGAGGAACCGCCAGACTGATTTCCAGAGTGGTTGTACCAGCTTGCAATCCCACCAGCAGTGCATGAGTGTTCCTCTTTCTCCACATCCTCTCCAGCACCTGTTGTCTCTTGAGTTTTTAATCTTAGCCATTCTGACTGGTGTGAGGTGGAATCTCAGGATTGTTTTGATTTGCATTTCCCTCATGACTAATGATGTTGAACATTTTTTAAGGTGTTTCTCAGCCATCCAAAGTTCTTCAGGTGAAAATTCTTTGTTTAGCTCTGTGCCCCATTTTTTGATAGGGTTATTTGGTTCTTTGGGGTCTAACTTCGTGAGTCCTTTGTATACATTGGATATTAGCCCTCTGTCAGATGTAGGGTTGGTGAAGAACTTTTCCCACTTTGTTGGTTGCCGTTTTGTCCTTCTGACAGTGTCCTTTGCCTTACAAAAACTTTGTAATTTTATGAGGTCCTATTTGTCAATTCATGATCTTAGAGCAAAAGCGATTGGTGTTCTGTTCAGGAACATTTCCCCTGTGCCCGTGTCCTTAAGGGTCTTCCCCAGTTTCTTTTCTATTAGTTTCAGTGTGTCTGGTTTTATGTGGAGGTCCTTGATCCACTTGGAAATGAGCTCAGTACAAGGAGATAAGAGTGGGTCAATTCTCATTCTTCTGCATGCTGACCTCCAATTGAACCATTTGTTGAAAAGGCTCTCTTTTTTCCACTGGGTGTTTTCAGCTCCTTTGTCAAAGATCAAGTGACCATAGGTGTGTGGGTTCATTTCTGGGTCTTCAATCCTATTCCATTGATCCACCTCCCTGTCACTGTACCAATACCATGCAGTTTTTAACACTACTGCTCTGTAGTATTGCTTGAGGTCTGGGATACTGGTTACCGCAGAAGTTCTTTTACTGTTGAGAATAGTTTTAGCTATCTTGGGATTTTTGTTATTCCAGATTAATTTTTGAATTGCTCTTTCTAACTCTATGAAGAATTGAGTTGGGATTTTGATGGGGATTGTGTTGAATCTGTAAATTGCTTTTGTCAAGATGGCCATTTTAACTATATTAATCCTGCCAATTCACAAGCATGGAAGATTTTCCCATTTTCTAAGGTCTTCTTCAATTTCCTTCTTCAGAGACCTGAAGTTCTTCTCATACAGATCTTTCACTTGTTTGGTTAGACTCCTGGGCATATGCCCAGAGGATTCCCCTGCATGCAATAAGGACACATGGTCCACTATGTTCATAGCAGCCTTATTTATAATAGCCAGAAGCTAGAAAGAACCCAGATGTCCCTCAATGGAGGAACAGATACAAAAAATGTGGTATATTTACAAAATGGAATACTACTCAGCAATTAAAAACAATGAATTCATGAAATTCTAAGGCAAATGGTTGGAACTGGAAAATATACTAAGTGGGGTAACTCATTCACAAAAGAACACACATGGAATGCAGTCACTGATAAGTGGATATTAGCCCATAAGCTCAGAATACCCCAAACACAATAAACATATCAAATCATTCCCAAGAAGAAGGAAGGAGAGGGCCCTGGTCCTAGAAAGGCTTGATGCAGCATTGTAGGGGATTACCAGGACAGAGGAGTGGGATGGGGTTTGATTGGGGAACTAGTGGAGGGTTATGGGACTTAGGGGGAGGGGGAACCGGAAAGGGAAAGTCATTTGGCATGTATACAAAGAATATAGAAAATTAAAAAAAAAACAATGAATACACAGGAGGAAAGAGGGAGCTAAAGGAACCCTACAATTTAACTCCTCACTATTGGTGATAGATCCTGGGAAAGAAGGAAATCACTCTCTTTAGCTGTGTACCCTCTGCTAAGCACAATAAGCTCCATTGAATTTGCTGAAAACCTGAGGGTTTCATGTATGTGCCCCAGGCCCAAACATAGTATTTGAAGCTGTATTTAATTTCAAATTACTCAAAAGGAAAGCCAAGCAAGCTGTCTAATACCCTAAATTTATTAATAGCTCCATTTAAGTAGCCTACCCCCTCTAGTAGGTAGCCTTGGGTTTAACTAAAAGGAATAATGTTATTTCAACTATGCTGTCAATATTGTGTCTAACTAAAATGGAGCCAATATATATTAGAATAGTGCTGTGTAACTAAATATCTCTGAAGACACAAGTCATCAATTGATAATGTTCTGCTTATAAAAAACAAAGAGCAGCAAAGCATCTTTCATTTCACTGTTGAGGACACTCACAATGCTCTCCAATAATATAGTATTTTCTACTTTAAAAACCTAGAAAAAACATACAAAATTATGACAGGAATACAAAAATCTTTTTAGAAGGAGAGGGGTTTTGCCACTAAAACTGTTTAATGATTAACTGCCTCCAGGATAAGCAGGACCAGCCCACATGGAAAATCAGATTAATGACAAGCTGAGAAGAAATGTGTTTTCCTTACCAAAGAGTTTTAAGACAAATCTTAAAATATTAGTTTTCAGACTTTATAACTACTACAGAATTCTAAGCAGAATGCTAAAACCTTATGGCTTTGAAGAGCTCTGGTTTGTGTAATAAATGTTGTGTTCATTGTTGACAGTGAATTGGGGTATTAGGGAGAGCTAGTATATTGATGAAAAGTAACATTCCCATTTCAGTAATCAGCAAATGTACCTGGGAGAGGAGAGAAACTGCGTGTCCAACAACCCTTCTACTGTTAATTGGGTTTATATTCTCCAAAAACCAGTTGAAATCAAGCAATCACCCAACATAGTTATTAGGAACTGGACTGACAAAATCAAATAAACACCTAGAACTTCAGTCCTTCTACCTCACAACAACAAATATTTTACTGTCCATATCTGTAAATAAGATTTATATTTTATGTAATTTACTTATAACAAAAGGCCAATCAAAAATATGGTTTTCTTTTGCTTCAAAACTACTAAAATAAATGAGAGAAGAAAATTAACATTATTTAAAACATGTCATGACTATCATACCTTTAAATTCTGCATTTAAGGTAGTTTCCTTCATGAAAAATAGTCCACTTTACCTATGTGAAACTCATGTATAATGGAAAAATACACTGATTATGATTTAAATGACTTCAATGTATTTTCATTTTGCATATGTAACCAAGAATTGTGAATGAACATCTTATGTGCTTACTGATTGAACCGCCCTGAAATTCATCTTTTAGTAGTTTTGAAATATAATTAATGAAATAGTACCTATTGCTAAAACAAGAACAATATTCCCTATTTGGCATATGTGAAGGGTAGTATCTTCTCAGGGAGTTAGAGAGAAAATGCATTTAAATGCTATTCTCCTGCTTACATTGTCATTTTACAAAGTGATTTAGCCTTTTCCAGCCTACATCACAAATCTCTGGAAACCAAACTCACAGGGTGATGTGAGGACTCCCTGCATTGAGAACTCAATGCTAGGTTTCTTTTCCTTTTCAAATGTTCTCAGATATTTGTAAAAACCCTTTCCTATTGACACATTATTGACCTGTTAAGTGGTGAAAGCTTTCACAAATCCACTGGAAGAGGTTGCCTAATGTTCTCTATGAAGTAATGCTGTTAGCCCACTCTCTGCTACCATGCTGCCTAGAGAGAGAGAGAGAGAGAGAGAGAGAGAGAGAGAGAGAGAGAGAGAGAGAGAGAAAGAGAGAGAGAGAGAGAGAGAGAGACAAAGAGAGACAAAGAGAGACAAAGAGAGATAGATAATTCTACATTTTTTACTGATTTACAAGTTTACCTCTATAGTCAACGATTACTAAAACAAAATTTCTTATGAGTACAATATCAATCATAACCTCTACAAAGTTTAATGTTTACTATAATGGAAAAATGAAAATATCAGTACAAATTTGAGGGAAGGAAGAAAGGGATATCAAGTAGAAGTGCCTATACATCTCTTCCAGCTAACAAAGACTATAGCCTTCTACTTCCACCAAAGTATTTATTTCCTTTAATTGTGTACTTTTAAACACAAGAAGGCATTCTTCACTCATACTTGAATTCAAATTTGATATATGGCATTTACTAGATGGGCAATCTGAATAACACAATCACTTTACCAATATTAATTTCATGTCTAAAATGGGAGCACTCCACAACCTATAGATCATTACTGCAATTACTCCACAAAATCCTTTTTGCAAACACCTAGTTGACATTTAATATGTGTCATTTTCCTCATATGAGACTGCTAAATTAGGCATCCTGAAAGAATTCCCACTTATTTTAAATGGCCCAGCAGGGTTCAATATAGTATATTTATATCCACCTCACTAACTTGGCTATTAGAAAAGTAAGAGATAGAGAATTACCACAGCATACAAGAAATCTATAACAGAATGTTCTGAGAATACAAGAAATGATATTACAATGGAAAGAAGAAACTATATGGAAAGCAGGGATGAGACTGCACCTTTAAGAGGTCTTAAGGCAAGATGAACACTGGCAAAATGAATACTGGACTTGAATGCTGCGTGCATGGGCTGTGGGATGTGGCTAGCAGAGAAGAAAACGCGGGCAAGCAGTGATAGTGAAAAGGTGAATTTTGCATCCAAGGACTATGTCTTATTGTTCCATACTATACAACTAGACAATAAAAAACCTGATGACCACTCTACTTAGGATGTTATTCTGGAGGCACTTACATTGGATAAGGCACTTATGTTGCTTCTACAATAGAAGGAACCAGTTTCATTCATTTCCCAAATACTTTCCAAATTTGTGTTAGTGAACAGTTACATGAAAAGGTTAACATTAGAAAATAAAACAAAGCATGAAATTAGAAGGAGAGAGTAAGAGTGTGCCTAAAATATATGTAGCAAAGGACCTATATCACATTATCAATCAATAAAGAGAAAGGGGGTGATTTTCAAATCTAGAGACAAGATGGGTGATTACTGTTCAAAATCTGAAGCAATTGGTTTTGATTAGTGATACTTTCAAGAGAATGTAGCTTAAATGATTACTAGGGTTTCAAAAATATATATATATTCTATTTGTATAGGTTCATTCCTATGTAAAAATACCTAAGCCAGGGAATGTTTACAAGGAAAACTGAAAGCTACAGACAAAGTAGTTCCCTTGGGTCAGCATCCAGTGGTACCTCAGGGGAAGACATGTGAGAAGAAATCATGATACTGACAAAACAAGGGAAGGATCTAAGGGGAGAACAATGTCACTCTTGTAATAATTTATTGAGACGAAGTCATTTTTGGTTCCTCAAGAACTTCCTTAATCCTTTGTAAAGCAGGGACTTGAATTTCTAAAAGTTCTTCTACTAGGATCCCTTAGATGTGAATACCATTTCCCAAAACAACCATGCTAAACACCATTCCTACTACACATAAACACTGGCAGACACTCTCAACCTCTATGCAAACTAAGGGAGGGGATTCAGACATTTTCTAAAAGAAATGACATGGAACTAGTAGGGTATCTCAGCAGGTAAAAGTACTTCATGCACAAGGCTGATAACCTTACATCAATCCTCAGATTGCACAATGGAAGTGAAAAAGCAACTTTGAAAATCTGCCATCTGACCTCTGTGCCACCACACAAAAGTGCTATATTTACATACATATAAACAAATACACCACAGTAGCAAATAAAAATTGTTAAGGAAGAAATATCAACAGTACCATCATTACTGATAAATGATATCTCCATTCTCTTACATGCCACATGAAACTAAGGAAACTGACATTTCTAAAATGAACAAGCAAAGATAAGAAGAAATAGTTTGAATGGAAAGAAATCCACAAAAGGAAACTTATTGTAAAACAAAAGGTCTTTAATGAATCCAGTCTTTATTCCTCATGGACAAAGCAGAGCAGTCAAGTAAGAATATGATTTTCTGATAATGCCTTACCAGAGTAGCATTTGTTCCTCCATGAGGAGTTGCTAGAACTATTCTTAGTGGACAATTTCTTCAGGAAGCCAGGGATAGAAAATAAATAAAGGCTTAATGTCTACACTGCCAAACCTAGTAGCCTCTGGTCACAAACAGGAACCTACTACTTGAAATGCAGCTAGATGGAATTGAAATATGCTATAAATATAAAATACACATCATATCTTGAAGAGTTAGTACAAAAATGATGTGATACATCTTTTCAGTAACTTTCCATTGACTAGACACTGAAATTGTAATGTACTAGAGGTATAAGATTAAATAAACTGTATTATTAAAATGAACTTTGAATATTTCTTTTTATTTCGTAGCTGTGGTTTCTAGAAAATTTTAAATTACATATGTGGCTTACATTATATTTCTTGTAGACAGTTCACTCTGCTGCAGATGAAATTTTTGCATTTCTTCTGGTATGATATTCTATGATAAGATTTCACTGTTCAAGTATAACTAGGTGTTGCATGTTTGTGGGAGTGATGCAAAAATATAAAAATTGAGATCCAAACAAAGAAGATTGACACTAAATACTTAGCTGATATTAATTACCTCAAAATACAAAAGAATGTTATAAGCATCAACACTCATGTTGGGAAAATGAAATTTAAGTGCATTACTTAAAAGCATTTGGATTGACAGGATAAAAGAAAAGTTCATGCCCAAGGTAAAATATTCATTGCTGCAATTACATTTTCAAGTTAATGGTAAAGATAATTGGACAAAAATTAGGTGTCTCATTGTTCTAGTAATTTAATTGTTCTAGAAAACACCCCCTGGAAAATGGAAAAAAAATAAGTCTCTTGAAATTACAAACAGCAATGTACCATTTTTCTCAACTAAAGCAGGACTGGCAGGGTAACATGGTCAGAGAGATCCTAAAGTATTTTATTTTAGTTCCAGAATACAGACAGGTCAGTTGAGTTATAAAATGTAGAAGCAGTTTATCCTAAATTATAGCTGGAAAGTGAATGCTTGGGCAACAGGTTATAGGAACAGAGAGGCATTCAGGTACAATGAAAGAGAGATGGAAACATTTAGGTAAAGGAGAGGGTAATTCTCTGATACTGAACAAAGGCTTCAATACTAGACTCAGACAGGCAGTTTAAATCTAGTTGGCTCAACTCCAAACCCCATGGTGTTCAGCAATATACATATATACATATATACATATATTACATATATATAATACATAATAATATATACATATATATGTAGTCAAATTGCTGAGTGTAATTTACACCTGCTTCCTTATAAAGTACACCAGAGTGCATATTTGCAAAGTTATACTTATCTACATTCCTTTGCCCTGCTAACTTTGTCTCATATATCTCCTCTGTGTAATTTGTCTGAAATATTTATACATGAGCATATCTTAGAAAATCCAACACGGCATATAATACCAATACACTTTGTAATTTGAGGGGTATATTTCCTTCTAATTAGCAAATTAGAGTTATATGCAGCTATCAGGATTCGGGCGCATAGGTAAAATTTTGATGATAAACACTAGAATCCAAAATTTCTGTCAAGAGAAGCACCTTCTCTGATAGCACATTTAAATACTGACTTAGGAAAATTCATTACAATTCTGTATAGGCTTAGCTCCAATATTAGAAACATGCCTCTAGGCTCATTTATACAAGAATTTCTTATTCAGCATCTCAGCTGCACAGGTTTCCACACAGAAATGAGCAGGTACAAACGGTTAGGGCTTCATAATGAGTCAACATTAACATAATTACTTTCCATTTCATCTATTACGGTACACTGTTTGACTCTCTCATTTCTTTTCATTTCAATCATTCCTTTAAAACACCCACAAGGCCCTGTTAAAGAAATGAGACTTTAGAGGCTATGCTATAGAAACTGAGGTGAGCTAAATAGTTTTGTAATTTTCCCTCAGAAATGATCAAACATTCCACAGTAACAGAAATGGTGTCATTTTGTACTCTACTACAATATTTCCATCTCTTAAAATAATGTATACAATTAGATAACAACATGAAAGTTATTTATACTGTGATCACAAAATCAGAGTATAAAATAACCAGCCTATTTTGCTTTTGAACAAACAGACCTTAATCATCCAAACTTGCCAGTGCTGAAACATTTTTTGAAGAGTATTTTTTTGGATGAAGAAATTCTCTCCAGGGATAGTTTATACTACGATACATCTCATTGTTTTATATTTTAAGGATATGATCAATTCAGTCACTCATTTATCAAAAAAAATGCTATTTCCAAAGACGATTTCTCTATGCAAAATACCAAGATGCCAGCAAAAGTATTCAAGATATATTACTGACATTCATATATAAGCACAGAGCTCATCACAGAGGAACTAAGCAGGTAGCTTTCTTAAATTATCAGTCAAAATCAGCCAAATTGAAACTTAAAAGATTATAAGGTCAACTTCCAAGCACATAATGAGGGGATCTGATAAATAGTCATGTGAAATAGTAGTAGCATAGTACCTGATAAGAATTAAGGGATCAGTAGATAAATATATTGTGTTTATACTGTAGAAAACAAAATTTAAAAATCATGTGCAAAACTTAAGAATGGACACAGTTTTGATACACTGACAATAATTTTTCCAATAACATAATTATCCATATCTATATCTTTCTATCGAAAATCCTGAAGGAATATCACTAAATGAGAAATTAGAGTTCAATAAAGACTCTGGCAAAACTTTCTTCTAGATATGGCAGAGGCATTGAACTCATGAATTTACATAGTAGCTGTGTTTGCTTGCACAAAGCCAACAATACAGCATGAACTGAAGACCGCACCCCTAGGTGAGCTATTGACAGATGGCCTTGAAAGGAGTCAGTTCTACTTATGGGCATGGTTCCTGGCAAGTTGACTATGCTGAAGTGGATGTTATACACTCATGTGTGTATAGGCAGCACTAATTGGACATGATGGGTTATAAGAAAAAAAGAAAAAATCCACAGGAAGACATGAGACTTTATAGATACAACTTCCCTCTCAACAGTAGGATTACTTGAACACAATCAATGTAATAAGAATAGCTCACATGCCAACAAAGAAAAGGAGAATTCCACATGGTACCACCATTAGATGACTAGTTACTGATACCCCTTGTCTATAGGGATAGGGAAAAATCAATCTCCCTCAGGGATTAGCTCCCACATAGGTTGTCTATTCCCAATTCCTCAGCCCTATACTCATGTATATACAAGAAAAAAGTAAATGGATACAAGAGGATATATATGTTTGTGTGTGTATATGTGTGTGTGTATACAGAAACATATATATGTAACAATAAAAGAATTCATTAATTTTGGAGATGGGACATAGGAAGAGTTGGAATAGGGGTTAAAGGGATATAGATGCAATATCCATGTAGGAAGTTCTCAAAAAAATAAAATTATCAAAGTTAAAAATGGAAGACATGAAGTTGGGAGCAGACTGATGACCAGAAAGATCTGAGAAGAAATAAATAGGTTGTTTGCATTTGTGAAATTCTCAAAAGTAAAATAAAATTGTGTATGAATAAGTTTCATTAATTTCTGAAAGTAGCATATATATTTTTATAACCAAAATCCAATTGATCTTTCTATCTAAACATTGAATCGAAATTTAAACTAGCTACTACTCTCAGCATTATTCTAGCCACCAAAAAAGAAATAAAGAAAATCTTGCTTCTACCTATAAAGTGTTGATTATTATCTCTTATTTATGCATGGAATAGCTGGTCTTTTATGTGAATTTAGGAGATTTGAACTCAGATCCAATCCATAATGTGTTGAAATTCGTAAGTAGTCACTGGGCTTTTGCTGTTGTTTTATTTTCAACTATGAGGATTCTTCATTTTACCTGGAAGTTTTTTAATAGCTATTCTTTTAGCAATACACACAAATCAGTAAGTAATAAGATGTAAACATGTTCAAACATGAAGATATGTATAAAGATCATTTGGAAACAGGTTATTACCTAGCATGTTTGATAGCTCATGTTTTCATATACACATTTTTCTTAGTTAAATGTAAAACAATTAAAGGTAAAATAGAAAATACCTAAAATACTAATTAATGTCTTCTCAGTGACATTATTTGACTGGCAAACCCAAGAAAAAGGATACAGTACCTATGTACTTTATTTTTCCTCAGTTTCAACTATAATATCTCCATCTTTATCTAAAACTAATAATGTGCCTGTGATAGGAAGATAAGAAAAACAGAGCTATCATGCAAAATAATACTTTGCAACTTTTTTTTTCTATTCAGCAATGAATATAAAAAAATTAGTCTAGGTCAGCCTGATTAGTTAGCCTATCAGAGGAAAGAACAGTTAGTCATTAATTATATTCATTAAATTATGCAAAATCTGGGACTGTTTTGCTAATAAACTAAAATATAACAAGGTATATAATTATATGAAAATCAATACAGCTTCGAGAATGGTCATTAATCATGAAAAATTCATAGCATATCCTAACAGCATTTTATGAGTAACAAACTATTATTAAAAAAAATTCTCTAAATTTTAGATCATATAATTCTACCAGGAAGAACTTATATCATAAATTCATGTCTGGCTTTCATGGTCTTTACCATGGGTATGAGTAAAATCCCATCAATAAAAGATTGGAACAATTACAAAATCTAGGTTGCTAATCAGGTACTGTCTTTGTCCACCACCTTTCCATGAACAACACAAACTCTTCTATAGATCTTCCTGATATAGCATTAGCATTGATTACATGATGAAAGAGCAATGACTAGAAAAACTTAGGTCCTTCTTATTGGGAAAGTTCTAAAATCATAAAACATGAATTTCCACACAAAACAATCATCTTGTGGGATTTATAATGCCCTTTTGCAGTCACTCACAGGAGCAATGTAAGAGAGGAGAGACTCTATTCTTTGTCTCAGAAGGACATTGTTGTGAGCATTAAAAGCATGTAGAACCTAGCATGTAATAATTGCTCATTATTACTTTTTTTTAATTTCTAGGATTTTACTATGGATTGTATCAGTTCCCTAAAGACTATATTCATAAAAATTCTTTTGTTTGTCCTTTTGCAAGAGTATTTTTTATTTTTTATTTTTCATTTGATATTTTTTCTTTATTTACATTTCAAATGTTATCCCTTCTTCATTTGCCCTCCAAAAACTCACTATACCAGAACCCTGTCCCTGCTCCCTAACCCACCCACTCATGCTTCCCTGTCCTGACATTTCCCTACACTGGGCAAGGAAACGTCACAGGACCCTGGGAACTCTCCTCTCATTGATGTCTGACAAGGCCATCCTCTGCTACATGTGCATCTGGAGCCATGGGTTCCTCCACATGTACTCTTTGGCTGGTGGTTTAGTCCCTGGGAGCTCAGGGGTTACTGGATGGTAAATATTGCTGTTCCTCTTATGGGGCTGCAAACACGTTCAACTCCTTGGGTCCTTTCTTCTAGCTCCTCCATTGGGGACCTTGTGCTCAGTCCAACGGCTGGCTGTAAACTTTCACTTCTGCATTTGTCAGGCACTAGAAGAGCCTCTCATGAGACAGGAATATCAGGCTCCTGTCAGCAAGCACTTGTTGGCATCCACAATAGTGTTGGGTTTAGTAAGTGTATATGGGTTGGATCCCCAAGTAGGGCAGTCTCTGGATGACCTTTCATTCAGTCTCTGTTCCACACTTCATCTCTGTATCTTTTCCCATGGGTATTTTGTTCCCCCTTCTAAGAAGTACCAGAATATTCACAGTTTGTTCTTCCTTCTTCTTGAGCTTCATGTTGTCTGTGAATTGCGTCTTGGGTATTCTGAGCTTCTGGGCTAATATCCACTTATCAGTGAGTGTGTTCTTTTGTGATTGGGTTACCTCACTCAGGATATATTCTAGTTCCATCCATTTGCCTAAGAATTTCATGAATTCATTATTTTTAATTGCTGAGTAGTATTCCATTGTGTAAATATACCACATTTTCTGTATTCATTCCTCTGTTGAGGGCCATCTGGTTTATTTGCAGCTTCTGGCTATTAAATAAGGCTGCTATGAACTTAGTGGAGCATGTGTCCTTATTACATGTCATATTCTGGGTATATGCCCAGGAGCAGTATAGCTGGGTCCTCAGGTTGTATACTATCTAAGGAACCGCCAAACTGATTTCCAAAGTGGTTGTATCATCTTGCAGTCCCACCAACAGTGGAGGAGTGTTCCTCTTTCTCTACATCCTCGCCAGCACTTGTTGTCTCTTGAGTTTTTAATCTTAGCCATTCTGACTGGTGTGAGGTGAAATCTCAGGGTTGTTTTGATTTGCATTTCCCTAATGAATAATGATGCTTAACATTTCTTAAGGTGCTTCTCAGCCATTTGGTATTCCTCAGTTGAGAATTCACTGTTTAGCTCTGTATCTCATCTTTTAATATGTTTATTTGGTGCAATGCAGTCTAACTGCATGAGTTCTTTGTATATATTGGATATTAGTCCTCTACAAGTAAAATGCTCCACTGGTTTCTCAGCAGATCAAAAAGTAAAACGTAAGATTTTCCTTAAAATAGAGAATTTTGAGGTTATTTTTTTATTCCTTATATATATTGTGGAAGAAAATACATTAGTTTATACAGGTATGGATTGACCTCTCACACATGCAAAAATACATGCACATCCAGGTGAGCATGTACACACATAAACACACGCAGATAAAGAAGGAAATACAATTTTTCAAAATAGAATATGGAACCTTGTGCACTAGATGTTCTTTTGCATCATGTTGATTTTGATATATATGTGAATGACAATATTTGACCATTTTCTTAAGCATATTAATCATAAATGAGCAATTAATAAAGGTGAAAACATAGAATAACTAGAAGCTTAAGAAATGGAAATATATGACAGCTATTTAAAAATAATTCTTCATGATACATCTACATTTGTATGCAGCAAATAAAATATACAAACTAACAAGAAAAAGTAAATGTATTATCTATGAGACAGTGAAAACAATAGAAAGATAAAGGGATGTGATCTCCACCTAAAATCAATGCTTCTCTGATTGTTTGCAAATCACATAAAACTGTATGTTTTTATTTATCTCAAAGTAATTTGACAAGAACTGTTACATAAAACTTCTAACATTTTCACTTAAAAATCATTTTTTACCTTACTCTCTAAGGAGAATGAAAACTAAAAATTTCTAATCCCAGAAAAACCCTGGAATAACTGCCAAGAGCAAATTTATAAGGTCATGGAAAGGTTGCTAATATTTATTCAAAATTATATTATATTGCATATGTCATATTACTATCCAAGTGAAAAGCAATATAAAAATATATCTGTGGTCTGCTCATACAAGCTTGGCAAATAACTACCCAGAAGATTTTGTAACTAGCAAGCCAAAAATCTTTGCCAAACTAACCTCTTCTACAAGATATTTATTTTTAATTTCACTGTTGATCTGGAAACAAGATGAATCTCAGTGATAGAGTACTTGCCTAGCAAGTGAGAGGCTCTTGGTTTCATACTTATTGTACCCCTCCTCTTGTCCCTCCAACTCCCCTCTCCATCTCACTGTCTGTCTCTCTCACTTCCTCCCTCCTTCCCTGCCTCCCTCCCTCCCTCCCTCTCTCATGCAATCACACACACACATAAATAGAAATTTTGATATTAATATTCATATTTATGTGCTTCACTCACTAGTTCCTCATCCAAAATATATTCTACATATCACTTATGGCTAAATTACATTATCCCTGTATTTGATATATACTAAGGTCATCACAATTTGATTAACTGTAATAGTATTTGCCATGGAATTTTATCAAAATATATATGGAGGGCAGGGCAAAAAATGTATATTGTTAATATATATATATATATATAAAATCTGGGTTACAGAAAAGGTAGGGAAAACTGGTCTATATAGCAAGACTGAGTCTCTCATATACACAAATATACCTGTGCATGCATGCACACATACACACAGAAGGCACACACAGAGGAACATAACATAGATTCACACAAAAACACACACACATACACACTCACACCATGCAATTAATCCACTTCCAAGAAAACATTATAAATTTCATTCATAGTCCAATATTGTCAAATAGATCTATTAAGAACATACTATATATGAACTGGTGGTCCCATGAAGACTATAATGGACTAGAAATGTTGTCACCTATATATCATTAGAATAAAACTTATTATTAATGTTTTTTGCAATCTTGTTATAAAAAAACCCTCCTATATCTCTCACTTGCATAAAACAATAGCAAGTACAAGAATGCAAAATCCTTAATACCTGGCTCTAAATGACTGTTGCTAGTTTATAAAACCGCTGTACTATAGGTTTATTGTTACTATACTAAAAACTATTAAACAAAAGTTAACTGTAAAACAATGTAATGTGGAATTTTCATGAGGAATTCTAGAAGAAGGCACAGTTAGCAGTGAAGACAATGAATGTTATGCATGTTATAGACCTTGGCAGCCTTCTACTGGAACAACATATCACAGTGGTAGGTAGTGATATTAAATTGACTTTGACTAGGCCTAGTATAATGCTGTTTGCATTTTAGTTTTTAACAAAAAAGTATAGAGAGAAAATAAATTAAAAATAGGTATTCCTGGAAGTATAAGTCTGGGTTTCTCTAAGCTGTAGGACATCCTTATTACAATAAGACCAGCTAAAATATTTCAATACTTAAACAATACTTTGATCACAATGAAACTGTTCCTAATATTTTATACCTTTATTCCCAATAAGAATATTATTATTAAGAAGTGCTACTCTCCCAAATTTCTACTGCTCTTCCTTAAAAAGACAAGATTGTGCGTTCCTGGTCCTTGAATTCAAATGTAGCTCTCTGGTATATTTTGGCCAAGGCAACATGAGTATGGTAGTGAAGGATGGTACTTCCTAAACACACAATAAGATATCACTCAGTTTCTTCTTCCTTTCACTATGTAGGGGAGTCTAAGATATGCCCAAGCATAACATGAGCCAGAGAACCTCTGAGATACATGAGATTTTGAGATTAACATTGAAGTGTGAACTTAGCAATTTTTCACTGATAGCACAATCTACATATTTACATCTGAACATGCAGATCTTCCTCATTCACTGAGACTTTTTTGAAGAGTAGTCCTTTTGTGAGTGTTTATTTGAATTTGCTGGATAGTTTTTGTTTGGTTGCTCATTTGTTGTTTTTGGAGTTTTGTTTTCTAATATACCATAAGTAGTTCTTGGATAGTTTAGCTGTTGTTAAGGCTTGAATGTGGCATGTCTTTGGGTTTTGGTCCCCAGCTGGAGGGAGTTTTAGAAGTCACAGAATTTTGGGGGAGGTTGGGTCTAACTTATAGAGAGTTACCAACTGGTGAAAAACTATAAGTGGGTGGGAAAGGAGGAGATGATTGAGGGATATAATTCAGCCCTCTACTACCACCCAATTTCTCTGCTTCTTCATTTGGTACCAAGAAACAAACAGCTGCTGCAGACTCCCAGATCCACAGATGAAGCCCCAGACCCACAGATGAAGCCCCAGATGCCATGACTTCCTTGCCATAATGAACTTCTTCCTCTCAAACTGTGACCCAAAATAAATTCTTCTTTCCTTAACATGATTCTTTGTGGTATTTTATCACAGAAAGGAAAAAGTCAGATGTTAAAATACATTTAATTCTCACAAGTCTATAATATACACTATATTCTTACACAGTTTTATAGATAAGGAAATGGAATCATACAGGAATTAAGCTGAAATTATCCCCAAGTGCCCACAAATAGTAATGACAAGGCCAGCTATGACTTCACAGCCAATTCTTTTAATTGCCAAGTATATATCTCTTCAAATTTCCACAAAAAGAACACACAAACAGGCAAGGAAAGAGTAAACATTAATAGCTCTGAGGATGACAATTCAACAGAGAACTATGGGGAGAAGAGGGAGCCGATTTATGGCTTTATGGTGAGATGGGAGGGGGGCATCTTTGAGGAAGTAACACTTAAGCTGAGGCCTGAGAAACAAGAAAGAACACAGCATGTAATGACCCAAGGGAATAAGGGTTACAGGGAAAGGTAGGAAAAAGGATCATATGTCTTTGAAAAATAGCTATAGTTTACTCATTTATTCATGAATATCACAACAACCTCTCTGAATATCCAAAGGGACGTAGAGTGGAAGATTAGAAAACTGTGATGTAATAGTGGAATCAAAACTTTATAACAAGTAGAACAAAACTTTCCCAAACTCATGAGATAAGTATAAATGAATGTAATGAGATGAGCTAAGATATGATATTGTAAGTTAACTCCAGATAATTAAATTTCTACCATATCTTACTTCAAGTTACTTATCATGGCAATATGTACTTTGATTTTCAAAAGGAGAAAGAAGAGTATAGCATGGAAAAATTCACGCTATTAACAACCAACCATCACCTCTACCCATACATGATAAGTATCAAATGAATACTTGTATCTATCCAAACATAACTCCTGTATCCATTTGCTGGTGATAGCAAAGTTTCAATCAAACAAGGAAATATCTCACTGGCAAGAGAAAATGAGGCCAAAGTACTGAGAAAAGCAGAGATGAAAAAAATATTAGTTTTTCAGAGGCTACCTGACCTGGGATGCTGGAACCATTCTAATTTCAAATGGAGCATGCCCCTCTTTGTAGTCTTTTGTTCTAACATTTTCTCATTTTAAAATCAAATTGCAAAGTAGCAAGAAATGCAAATCATATAAAGAATGGGCTTCGCCGTCTGCAGTAATTCTGAAAGTATAAAGCATGCTTAACACCAATGCTTGTCTTTGTCTTTCATTTTACTTTGTCTACCATGGCTGTGTCCTGCTCAAACAACTCTTTTTCCTTTCTGTTAAATATTATCCCGCCAGATCTTTTGAGGTATTCTTTTTGTTTTTCACTTTACATGTTCTATGAACTTGGATTATGGTTTAATAAAATATAACAGACACAATAATCTTCCTTTGAAATAGCAATTCTGTCAATTTGCTTTTCACAATATCTCATACAAGGTCTTCATTTTCTCTCTTTAAATGCTTAGCTATTTCTCATTTGCTCTACAATAACATAGTCAGATATTTTCAAAGATACTATGTAGCTCAAAAAATCAAAGGAGGCTGCTCAGTCTACAAAGTCCTTGTTGTAAAAACATAGGGACCTGTGTTTGCTCTTTAGGACTCATAGAAAAAAACTGGTGGTATCTATTTGTAATCCAGTGCTGGAAAGGAATAGACTGGGACAGTCAGACCAATCTAATCAGTGAGCTACAGGCTAATAATAAGAAAACAAAATGAACAGTTCTTAAAACGAGCAATATGAACAAGTGACTTCTGGACCTCACACAAATTCACTCACATGTACACACATGTGCATACAAACACATATGGATTGACACAAAAACACAGAGAAACATGGGCACTAATTAAGCTAATTATATAGCCACTACACAATAGGTATTAATTAAAGCTATAAGTCTACATCCTTTGATTAATATAGATTAGCTATTACCTAGCTTATTTTCCCTGAAAATATTCTGTTTTAATACATCACTATTTTTATATAAATATTGAACCAACAAAATTAGTCCACAAATGTGCTTTTTAAAATATGGGCTTAATGAAAATACATATGTTTCATACATCATTAATAGTTATTCTTTTACAAATATTTAGTCATTTCCCCATGGAATTCAAACATTAACTCTTTCATGGCATACCTTGCACTACTCTTCTTTCAGCTCTATATGTGCACAAGATACTTTCTGTTCCTTCATTAAGAAAATGTGGTTGGGGCAAACCATGTAGAAGAGTTTATTATGTTGTCACAGCAGGCATGTGCCTGACTGTCTTACTTAGTCTAAGCCAATCTGAGACAAAGTGAGCGAATGAGAAAAACAAAATGTTTAGTTCATATGGAAAAACACAGACTGATTACGACCCAAACAGCAGTTAGTTGACATTAGCCAACTGATATTAATATATACATTTTTATGCTCTAACAATAATGCAGTTTTGATCATTAAATGGTTTCTTATTTTGCACTTGTGTTAGTCAGTATTTTGATGCTGTAACAAACACCTGAGATAAAAAAAAAGTGAGGGAAGGAAAGGAGGAGAAAGGTGAAGAGAGAAGAGGAAGGTAAGGGAAGGGAGGGGAAAGGAAGAAAAGAGGACATTTGCAGGAAGAAACTGTCATTTTGGCTCCAGTCTCTATGATTCAGTCTCTATTCAGTTGACTCTATTGCTTTTGGGAACTGTGCCAGAACAAATAACACAACTATATTGTAAACGTCTCAATATGTTTTCAAGGTAGCTGGAAGAGAGAGGCAGATCCTGAAGATTGATTGCTCAATGACCTACTTTCAACCAGGCTCCGCCTCTTAAGTTTTATCAAATAATGCCATAATATGCTACATCTGCAACACTCACCCCCATAAGAAACCAATAATTTCCAAAAAGCTCATTAACTGGCAACAACACCCAAATACATAAAGGGAACATTTCATTTCGACAACACATCAATAGCATTAACCATTTAAACAACTATATTTTACATTTATTTTGCTTCAGGTGGATATGAGATATGAAAAATGCATATAGAATATTAGTTATGAAGATGACATGATTAAACCCATGACTGTGTATTCTAATGTAAAACATTGTTAAAACATAAATAGCATAGTGATATTAGAAAAGGATTTCACTGACTGGATGTGTTCATAGCAACACCCAGGAGGCAGACTCAGGTAGCTCTCTGAGTTCAAGACCAGCCTAGTCTACATAGTAAGTTTCAGAAAATCCAGGATTATGTAGAAAGACCCTGTCTCAAAAACAGACAAAACAAAAAAGAACAGGACTTTATGAGGCAAACCTTTGAAAGTTATAAATGTAAACCTTATATACATATATATATATGTATGTTTACATACATATTAAGTGGTATAAATAAGACTAACCTTTATAAAAGACATTTTCATGGGTGAAGCCCTAGGTCCTACTCCTCGAACTGAGAAAAGAAAGTCATTCTGAAGGCACTTTGGAAGATGCACTTCAAGGTGAGTTTATGAGAGTAAAGGTAAGCATGGAGAAGGCAGTGAGCAGCTGGTGGAAATGAAGAACAGCTATCTGGAAAGAGAGGAAAGGAAAAGGATGAAATGATATCCAGTGGTAGCTCAGAGTTCTTTTAACTAAGTAAATGGAGATGCTGGTACCAGTAAGACACAGGAGACACAGAAGAATAAAGAAAATATATGGAGGTCAAGTTATAAAAAACAAATAAGTATAAAGTGTCAGAGGTTCATTCGTGTAATGGACTGTGGAAATTGAAATTAGGTAGAAGTTAAAATAAATAGGTACAAAATTACAAAACATCTTTATGTAATGGGCAAAGAAAATGGAAAAATAAATTTAAGATAATAACTATGTGTATCATTGACAGACATTGCATGATGAGACTCTGGTTTCTAGTTTTATGATATTAGTATAAATAATTTGCCTAGAAAACAACCTAATAATTTCTATGAAAATATATTATATCACTTGTAATTGCATTCTTAAGGAAAATAGTAAAAAAATTATGAAAACCTAGAAATCTAATAACTGATAAGTTTTTGAGATATTTGGTTTAGAAAACAATATAAAATAGTTACTACTAGTGGAAGAAGGAAATGTTTACTGTCGTTAAATATAAGAAAGACTTAGCAAAGTAGTAAGCATCTTTCATTAAAAGTGGCACCTGAGCAAATCAATTGTGTTAGCTCACATGCAGTATCCAATTGTCAGATGTGGTACACATTCATTCAAAAACCTTTCCATAAATAATCAGAGGACAAAATCATGGTTCAAAGACTCAATTCCTCACAAGTACAAAGCAACTGACATATCTCCTGAAACACTCCTGAGACATGTTTTTTGAGAAACAAAAGGGAGTGGGAGGGAAAAGTGTCCTGAAGAACATCTGTAGGCAAATTAATGTAGTACGCTTGTCTCTTACAAATACACACAATCTTATCATCTCTTCCTGACTACATTAGCCAAAGCTAACACCATGAAGCATTTATGTGTTTGTTTTTGAGGCACTATTGCCATGAAGTTGGACAATGGGACTACTATTTGTAATACAAAGAACAGATGGGAAGATATTCCTAGTTACCAGACTTGTTTCTGTTTTACTCTTCACATCTGTACCTCAGCATTTCATTTCCAAATAGTTGATCATTTAAGAACATGCAATCTCCCCTACATGCATGCTTCTACTTTCAAATGCTGGTGCTCAGTTAAATTTCATGAGTTTGAAATGTTTCCTCTTACAAGCAATTGCTTTTTGTTTCCCAGTCTACTAAAAATGAAAAAAAAATCTACCACCAAACTGTTTCTAAGTAGTAATTTCTGTTGAATTGACAATAATTAGAGATTCACTAGATTTAAGTACAATCCCATATATAAAATATAAATAAATTACTAATATGATACCCCATCTTAAACTGAAGTCTAGACAAGATGAAAATAATAAGACTATGAATGATATCATAAAAGAATAATAGATTCCTGTTTTGCCTTCAAGTCAGTAAGATATACATACAGCATGTGACATAGATTACTTATATCTAAAACAAATATCAACAGTTCCTTCACCCTCTATACTACATCAAAAAAAGAAAATGTATTTCTTGTTTTGTGAACATAAGGGATTTAAGTTAATAGTTTCTTTTGCAAAATAACACAAAGGAGATTTATTATCTTCATAGTAGTTATATAATAAAAATGATGAGGAAATAAATATTATACAATCTAACTCCTTTATCATTTTTCCTTTTTTCTCATTTTAAGTCAAGTACATGTTCAGTAAGGGAAATTTAGAAAAATAAAAAAAACAGCTAACACAAAAAGTAAAAAATAAAAGTCCCTATAGGTTCTCATCTGGAGAGAACTTTTGTTGCTATTTTGTTACATACCCTTTTCTTTTTGCTCCTACGCAAAATATTTTTTTTAAAGATTGATTCCATACTATGTATATTTTTTGTGTAATTTTACCTTCACTCTCAGACTCTTAATGGTTCTGAGTAAGAGAATGGTAGGATACAGTAAATCAATTTCTATTTTTCCAAAGACTTTCTTAATTTTCCAGCAATGCTTTGTTCATTTAAAATATCTGTAATGATTTATTTTATTATTAGATATTTGCTTTATTTACCTTTCAAATGGTATCCCATTTCTGCCTCACCCTTCCAAAAATCCCCTATCCCATCTCCCCTCCCCCCCTCACTCCACCCCCCCACCCCACTCCCCTGCAATTTCCTGACTTGCATTCCCCTATTCTGGGGAAACAAGCCTTTACATTACCCATGGTCTCTCCTCTCATTGATGTCTGAAATGGTCATCTTCTGCTATATATGCATCTGGAGCCATGGGTCCCTCCATGTGTACTCTTTTGTTGGTGGTTTAGCCTCTGGGAACTCTGGGGGTACTGGTTGGTACATATTGTTTCTCCTGCAGGGCTGCAGTCTTAAATTTATACTAGACAGAAGTTGGAAAGAATCCATATATCCATCAACAGAAGAATGGATTCAGAAACTGTGGTATACATACACAATGGAGTACTACTCAGCTATTAAAAACAATGAATTTATGAAATTCCTTTTTTGTTCTTTTTTTTATTCTATATATTCTTTATTTACATTTCAAATGAATAGCCCCTTTCCTGGATCCCCCTCCCCAAAAGTCCCATAAGCCCTCTTCCTTCCCTCAGTTCCCCAATCATCTCCATCCCATTTCCCTATCCCGGTATTCCCCTACAATGCTGCATCAAGTCTTTCCAGGACCAAGGGCCTCTCCTTCCTTCCTTCTTGTCGGATATCATTTGGTATGTGGATTGTGTCTTTGGTGTTCCAAGCTTCTGGGCTAATATCCACTTATCAGTGAGTGCATACCATGTGTCTTCTTTTGTGATTGGGTTACCTCACTCAGGATGATATTTTCCAGATCCAACCATTTGCCTACAAATTGCATGAATTCATTGTTTCTAATGGCTGAATAGTACTCCATTGTGTAAATATACCACATTTTTTGTATCCATTCCTCCGTTGAGGGACATCTGGGTTCTTTCCAGCTTCTGACTATTATACATAAGGCTGCTATGAACACAGTGGAGCATGTAAGAATGCCCAAGAAGAAGGAAGAACAAAATATGGGTACTCTAGTCCTTCTGGCTTACTTTCTTTTTTTTTTTCTTTTGTTTTTCTTTTTTTTTTCTTTCTTTTTTTTTTTTTTTTTTTTTTGGTTTTTCAAGACAGGGTTTCTCTGTGTAGCCCTGGCTGTCCTGGAACTCACTTTGTAGACCAGGCTGGCCTTGAACTCAGAAATCCGCCTGCCTCTGCCTCCCAAGTGCTGGGATTAAAGGCGTGTGCCACCACCCACGGCTCTGGCTTACTTTCTAAAAACCTTATTTGTATACTATGATGTACATGTTATCCAAGAAAAAACAGTATAGAAAATTTCAGAATCAAGACTAAGAAATCACTACCTGATGTATGCTTTTGATATTTTAAAAGCAGCCAAAACAATGTATTTGACAGAAAAATATAAAACAGACAAGGAGATTTTGCCTGTTGTGAGCTTTGCGTAGAGGAGACTTGCTTGTGTACATAAAGGGCTTATAAAGCTTTAGAAAAAGAGTTCAATGTATCCTTAAAGTAATTTTTAATGTGCAAACAGCATTTTAAGAACAAAAAGTGAGACCCAGTATCAGTATTGGTGACAGAAAATTGTCAGTTACATCCAATCTTTCTCTTTCAAAGCGTACAAAAGCTATGCATAGAGACACATAGTCTTACAATGATGGAAAGATCATTGATACTAGACTTAATATTAAAAAGTTACATTTTAGCCATAGGGAAATTTGAAAGAATTCATCATTAAAAATTAAGCAGTGTTCATAATTCCTTGTAGCATTTATACTAAAATTTTAATCTTTAGCATAATAGTTTCCCATTATAGACTTGAACTTTTCAGTTTCAGTAATGAATGTTCAGCAGCACTATGTGAACACTAAATGGAAAAAAATACCAATAAGCAATTTGTTTATTTTAGACCACCTGTATTATAGTAGACAGTTACAGCTGTTCTATTTCATTATAAGTTCTTGTTAATCTCTCACTGAACCCAATTTATAAAGCAAAGTTTGTCATACGCAGGTATGAATACATTGGAAGCACAGAATACAGCTAAATATTCAGCTGTCCTTGGTGCCAAGATTCACTGGGGAGGACAAAAACTACATCCTCAGTGGAAATGGAATGTGAAATTTCAAAGATATGAAATGATTGGCTCAGATACCAGGAACACACATGTGATCATCATTCACGGCATAGGATGGAGCAAGTCAGCAAGTTCTAGCCTCTTGTCTGCACAGGGTTCCTATTGTAAGGTCTGCCACAAACCACTCTGCATGCACACATGTGAAGAAATGAGATACTAACATGGAGATTTATTCAAAAGGTGAGTCAGTTCTGAGGATTCACAAAAAGACAAATAAGCAAAGCAAAAGACAAAACAAATATCCTGAGATGGAATGCTGGATCATGAGGTTAACTATGACCCCTACTAAGGGCAATCTGTACTATCAGCATTTCATTCCAGTTCAGTATCAGAAGGACAGTGTTCAGGGACTCCTACTCAGGAAACAATTCTATTGAAAGACAGCACTATGAGCTCAATTTATATTTGTAAACTGCCTGACTACATCTGGCTTCTGATGGATTATGTGGATCCATGTTCTTATCACATGGTCTCAAAATACTTTCATAATCAAACTGGCTTTCTCCCTGTTTTGTCACCATGTTAAGGTTTTTTTTCTAGTGCCAAGGCCTTTTGTAATTAATTTCAAAGATCTCTTAGCATGAAAGAAATTTTCTTTTCACACAGAAAATCTTTTCACCTCATCCACCTAACCAATTACAATCCCTCTGTTAACAGGCTTCTCAGAATGCCAACATTTTCCATTCAGTACTTGATTTTCCCAGAGACATTTTGACAAAGCACCAGGTTTAAAATCGGTAGGTAAATCAAATATATACTGACAATATTACTGCCATTAAAATAGAAAAAAAAGGATAAATGAACAGAATAAAACCTAGAAATAAATGTACTCATATACATTCAACTATTTTTTTTTACAAATGTAGAATAATATGGAAGAGAAAGGATCATCTCTTTCTTAAACAGATACAAGTAATGGAACATTACTCAGCCCTGAAAAAGGTAATCCTCTTATATGCTGAAGTGAGGATAAATGGGGGAATATTATGGTAAATGAAACTAGCTGACAAACAAACACTGCAAGTTTTACATAAATAGTCAAATTGATCAAAGTAGAAAGCAGAATCAAGGGTGCCAGCAAGAAGCAGTTCATTTTCAGTGATTTTACTCAATCATATTATGTGAAAAACTTGTGGAAATATGCCATATAGCAATGTCTATATAGAAATCAATATTAATTTCTATACTTCTAACTATAGTAAAAGTGTAGATTTCATGACATGTATTTGGGGAACAATATCCACTGGCTAGCCATATTATAAAGTGCAAATACTTGATTGATTCCTACACTGAAATAAGCAAGTCATTTATTTTGTAAGAAGGATTCTCTTATAGTTACTGCTAGGAAGAAAAATAGTATCCAGAAAACTTAGAATAATGATTCACTTTATTAAATACTCACTGCAGCAGTGTGCAAATTTCTTGCAGAAGATGGGGGAACATTTTGTGATTGAATGTCCAAAACTGTACTCATCTACTTTATTAGATTTCAACTAATGAAGTAATACATATGAGATTTTAAAGATATATTTATCTTTCATATTTTGTCTGCATGTTTGTTTGTGTACAGTGTGAATACAGTGCCTGTGGAAATCAGAAATGGATGGCAGATCACCATGTGGGTGCTAGAAAAGAAACCATGTCCTCAAATGCTCTTAACCATTTCGTTATCTATAAAGCCCACCCAAAACCATTATTGATATCTCTTACAAGAACATTTTAAAACACTGTACCATCCACAGCAGTACACAAAGAAATTTAAGTAGAGAAAGAGGTAAAAATAAGATACATGTCACAGTGAAATTTAAAATACTAATAGACAATATATTATAAGGAAAAACTGTAGAAATGCTGAACTAAAAAAAAAAAAAAGGTGTTCTTTAAAACTAACAATGGGCCAAGTAATAATAAATTATTCCCTTACATAATTAGTGATTTTTAGTTGATATGAAAAATCAAAAGTAAATAATGTTCATACATTTTTGAGATCTATAAAAATATTGTGTGTGCTCATACATATGTGTGAGAGAGATGTATGTAAATAATACGTACATGCACAGACATGTAAAGTAGGGCAGAGTCACGCATTTTACCCATGCATCATGTGCAGACCGAAAGTCAACTATGACATGTATTTCCTTAATTGCACTCCACAGTTTTTTAGATAAGGTCTCTGATTCTCTGACAGAACCTGGAGCTTCTGTGTGGTATAACTAAAATGGTTGGCCAGTGAGGCACTAGGATCTGCTAGTCTACACATTCCAGCCCTGAAGATACAAATATTTACAAGCACATCTTGTTTTTGCATGAGTGCTGGAGTTCTGAACTTATATCTTACTGCCTGCAGCAAGCACCAGAAAGCCATCACTTTCCTCAAGATGGTTTCTAGTACACCAAAGTTCATTTGACAAGAGAGAAATCTATATATGTGAAGTATGGTAGTTATATACACAATATTTCCTGATACACTACAATTAAGAGGGGTAAGAATGGACCTTAATATTTTCATCCTTTGGTAATAGAAGGGACAACTGCAGTAAACAATACACTCTGAAAAAGAGCTCTGCCTGGACATTTGTTTGGCTATCAGAGCTTCAACTTGCTACTACAGGCAGACAGAACAGAACATTGCCGCCATGCTTCCAACTCTCATGAAAACAACTCAGATAGAAATGCTCTCATCACCTTCAATCTGATCCCAGTTCTTGTTGAGCACATACCTTCTAATGTTTAAATAAAAAATGAGAGAGAATATGAGCTGCACTGTAAAAATGCTAAGCAAATCGTTGTATAGGTATAATACTGACCCTTTAGAAATGTTTCTTCTAATGATATCCATGGAGTGGAATAATCGCAGGTATTTCTGGTTATATAAAGAGGAAAGCAGATCTTAGAATAGCCTTCAAATCACACAGTAGAGGAAATTATCATTTCCAATTACGTAGAATCTGCCCTTATTCTGACTTTCTCCATTATTCACCATTAGAATAATTGAGATACACAGAAAGTATAGGAAATGACATTTGAAGAGAAAGTTCTTTGTTTCATTGTCCTTATCTCCCATTAGAATAAATGCAGGTATGGTTTTCCAGGATGTTTGGTGATTGCTTTGTTTAAAAATTAATATTACTAATGTATACCACAGTATTCATGGTCCTATAATCTATTTGTAGAATTTTCCACTTCCACATGTACTATAGAACAAATATTAAAATTCAAAGTATTTCATATTTAGAATATAAAAATTCCTTCCAGGATTAGAGACATATAAAATGTGAAACTTTTACTTAACTTTCACTTAACAAAAGGAAAGAAATTATTCTTTTCTTTGCATATTATGAATACATATAATAGAACTCTTTGTTTGCTGCATGGTGAAACTGGGAATTTGGTGATTTAGTCTGGTCATGAAGTGTAGGATTAAAGGAAGAGACAAAAACTATGAATAATATAATTTCTACTTTAGATATTTTAACATGATGAGAGATGGTAAAACTGCAAAGTTGGTTAAAACTCTAAAGATATAAATGTAGGTGCACACAAATAAAGTTGGTAAAATAAATGCATAACAGCAGAAGAGAAAATATATCTTCTGAACAAAAGCTTTAGGAATCAGGCAAAAACATTAGGGTAAGAAGATGCAGTTATAAGAAACCAGAGAATCCTGATATGCAGTATAAGTGGTATCAAAAAGTGTGAAGTACACATTTGAGAAAAGACTTTGAATTTTGATTCTAAAATAAAAGGTTATAAATAACATTCAATGGAACGATTAATAGAGGATGCTTGCAGAAATTATGTTATGCAGAATATGTATAGTCTCCTATGTTATCTAAGCCGACACTAATGGTAATATATGACATGTATTGACAATTTTTTAAAGCTCACTCCAGAAATAATCTAATATATACTACTGACAAACTGATTAAATAGGTCTACTATATAATATCAGATATTCTATACAAATTTTTGTGATCTTGCCATATATACATTAATATGTGGGAGTACTAATGTTATGATTTTAAAACAAAAGGATCATTATATACTATGTTTAATTTAGTCAAAAATATCTTAGAAACAATGAGTTTATTGACTAGAAAAGCATTAAAGTGATCCACCTACTTAAAAAAGTTTCCACCACTAAATGATTTCTTAAAATACTTACAATAATAATCAAAAATAGTTTTCTTTATACTGAAGGATAAGAAGAGTGATTTTTTTTTACTGTATATGCTTCTGTATTTTTTACCTTTTTAAACAAGCCTAATACTAAATTACAAAAAACTAAGGTATAAAATAGTACAACACTAACTATAAAAATCTTCAAACAGAGCATCATAGTGCTTTCCTTTAATCCCAGCACTGCAGAGGCAGAGACAGAATGAGCTCTGTTAGTGTAAGGCCAGCCTGGTCTACAGAGTGAGTTCCAGGAAAGCCAGGGCTATACAGAGAAACCCTGTCTCAAAAAAATGGATTCCCCAGCATGTAATAAGGACACATGCTCCACTATGTTCATAGCAGCCTTATATCTAATAGCCCGAAGCTGCAAAGAATCTAGATGTTCCTCAAAGGAGGAATGGATGATACAGAAAATGTGGTATATATACACAATGGGATACTACTCAGCAATTAAAAACAATGAATTCATGAAATTCATAAACAAATGGTTGCAACTGGAAAATATCATCCTGAGTTTGGTGACCCAATCACAAAAGAACACTCATAGTATGCACTCACTGATAAGTGGGTATTAGTCCAGAAGTTCAGAATACCCAAGACACAATCCACATATCAAATGATGCCCAAGAAGAAGGAAGGATAGGCCACTGGTCCTGGAAAGACTCAGTACAGCAGTGTAGGGGAATACCAGGACAGGGAAGTGGGAAGGGGTGGATTGGGGAACAGGGGGAAGGAAGAGGGCTTATGGGACTTTCGGGGAGAGGGAATCCATGAAAGGGGAAATCATTTGAAATGTAAATAAAGAATATATCTAATAAAAATTAAAATTAAAACTAAGAAAATAAAAACTTTCATTGTGAAATATTTTTATGTTATTTTCAGCATCACCTAATACATTTGGGGGCACTTTATTGGCAATCAACATTTTTTACATTCTAAGACCAACAGTACAAAATCCAGTGTATTACTGTTGTGTCTTATATATTAACTAAAAGTCTAATAATTTTGTGAAATTCTCTTGCTCTCTTCTGTCATTTTTAAAATATAATCTTAATTATCTTTGTCAGACTATAGCTGTTCTACATCCACTCTCTTTAGTACTACAGTGTGTTAACACGATGGTCTAAACCATCCCCTTGAGCTAATTCTCCTCCTTCTCAGAAAGATAAAAGAATTCAGGAATTGAAAATGACATTCAAAAAAATGGTGCTGGCATCTAGCAATTGTTGCTTCAAATAAAGATTTAAGAAAGAAGTGTTTCTGCACAATTTAACTATGGCTTGCTATAGCAGTGTTCTTTTGTGTGATCTCCAATACAACTCCCTAGGGTGTCTTCTTGCAACAAAACAATGATCTTGAAGTTCTGACAAAGAGTGCATCTCCCTATTGAGGGGGCATTACAGGATAATAGCTGTCTAAGCTATATAATTTAATGAGATATATATTTAGCATTAAAATATCTGTTAATTAGTTTTTAAAACTATGATGTTCAAAACTCAGAACAATATGTAAAATATTCCTTGACCAAAGAGAATGACTAATCTTCTGCATGGCTTTGATAAGTTACAAGAAATAGGTTTATCTCAGAAGACTGGTTATGATTAATATGCAGTTCGTAAAGCTCCTTAGCTCTGTATGGTCTCTCTCTAACTGAATCTAATAAAGATAGGTCACGCATTTTTCATATTCCTTTTTCACCCATGACAGATCTCTAATAGGATTTATATGCATTTGATATTAATTGTATCGGGAATGCACCAACTGCAATAATCCTTCATTTCTTTGCCTTTTTAGAGCTATACATAAATTACAAAAGTTTCCACGTTTGTTTGACTGCAGCTCTCTCTGACGATCAACCACATTAATGATAGAGAGGTAGAGAAAGATGAAGAACCACCTCACCTAGTTCACTGAAAGGCCAAATTATATGAAAGGCTATAAACCCAGCTTTGAGAGCCGTTTAGCTCTCCTCTCCCTTGTGTCAGAAGAGCTCAAGTATATAAGATCAGTGAAAGCCTGGCACTCTGAATTGGCGAGGAAAGGATATGCTTTTAATAACCATCTCACAGAGGAGTACTGGAAGCAACCTGATGAAGTATTGCCTTTCTAACCATCTACAGAGACAACACAGGAAATGTAAAGACAAGACAGTGCTACCTAGAATGAAAAACTGTGTGTCCTGGGGACTCGACCTAAAAGAGTGCTTAATTTTAGCTCTGAATTCAAAGGGGGCTATACTTATTTCTAGAAGAAAAGAAATGCATCTTGTGAGACTATTCAAATTAAAATTGCAGTTAAGAGACATGGACAATTATACTTTCACATTCTATACTCCGCACTATGACATAAGGAGTAAAAATTCTCATTCTGCAAAGAGGATAGCAAGGGATTTGAGAAACTAATAAAATGTTGCTTTATACTCATCAAAACACTTAGCTATCAGTGAAGAAAATCCAGTGGAAAAAGGAAAGTAGGTCACAAGTGTAATGATCTTTATACTTCAGACTACATACAAATTCAGCATGTAAGTGTTCTCTAATACATATAGGTATCTTAAAAAACAGGAAATGATTGATATAACTGATTAAACTTGCAGGATCATCTCTCAGAATCACACACACACACACACAGAGAGAGAGAGAGAGAGAGAGGAGAGAGAGAGAGAGAGAGAGAGAGAGAAAGAGAGAGAGAGTGAGAGAGAGAAGAGTGGGGGAGAGTGGGGTAGGGAGGGGGTATTTAAGTATTATTCATGAGTTACTTAGGATACTTTTTTAAAAAGTTATTTTCTTTACTTCCATTTCAAATGTTATCCACTTTCCCGGTTTCCCCTCCAAAAATCCCCTACCCCATCCCCCTCCCTCGCCCTGCTCACGGACCCACACACTCCTGCTTCCCTTTCCAGGCATTTCCCTACATGGGAGCATCAAACCTTCTCAGGACCAAGGGCCTCTCCTCCCTTTGATGCCCAACAAGGCCATCTTCTTCTACATATGAAGCTGGAGCCATGGGTCCCTCTATGTGTAGTTTTTGGTTGGTGGTTTAGTCCCTGGGAGTTCTCGAGTACTAGCTGTTTCATATTGTTGTTCCTTCTATAGGGATATAGCTCCTTCAGCTCCTTGGGTCCTTTCTCTTGCTCCTCCAGTGGGGACCCTGTGCTCAGTCCAATGGTTGGCTGAGAGCGTCCCCCTCTGTATTTGTATGACCCTCAAGGAACAAATAAACACCAATTCAACAGTCTATTAACTAAAAAGTAACAAGCAAAAACACCATATTCAATGATAAAAGTTATATAAGACATTTCTGCTTCTGGCCATGATAAAGTACCTGGTAGTAGACTAGCCCTCTATCTGTAAACAACTAGAAAATCACAGAAACTATAAGAAACAACTGTTTTCAGACATTAAACAATAGGCTTCTGAGGACTGTGATCCCTGAGCGAAAGGAAACAAATTGAGCCTTACAGCTATCCAGGCTGTGTGTGAGGAAGTACTTTTCACAGTGAAAGATGAGGACAAAGCTCAAGGAGTACTGCAGTACTGCAGAACTGGAAAGAAAAAATAGGAGAGCAGGAAGAATAAGGCAGCTTGGATTTATGGAGCATAGCACAGGAGAAGAGTAATCCTCACAGAAAAACAGTACTAGAGATCTACAAGAGAGTAGACTTAATGCTGACTAGCAATCTGCACATACATTGATAAGACTCTATTAGAATGGACAAATGTCTACCAAAGAAGAATAAACTCAGCTCTTGCAGATTGCATGGGGCTGAGAGACATTTGTGCTCTGATTAAAGTGGAAAGTACTTAACAAGCCTTTAAAGCAGGCATTCTCAAGCTGTGGGCTGCAACCCCCAAAAGGCCATCAGAAAACACAAATATTTACATCAGAGTTCTTAACAGTAGCACAATTACAGAAAAAAAAAGTAGCAATGAAAATAATTTTATGGTGTGTGTGTGGGGGGGGGGTCACCACAACATGAGGAGCTGTACTAAAGGGTTGCAGCATTAGGAAGGCTGAGAACCACTGTGTTAGTGACTAGTAAAAGATGAGCATAACACCATGTGAATCTGGAAGCAGAAACTACAATTGTGTATCCACAAACAAAGAACTATGTGGTATCAGTAGAAGCTGAAGTAGGTAAAAATGGACGTTTCCCTTATAGATATTCCAGACTTCTGGCTTTCAGAAAATAGAAAAAAAAAAGTTCTATTGTTTTGTTGCCTGTTAAGAATAACATTAGCAATATAATCCATAGATGTGAGTAACCCTAACATCTACATATTTAAAGAGACTTGTTAAAACTTGAAATAATTAAATACACTGCATTTTGCAACATCTTCAATTTGAATTGATGCTACCATCATTTTTCCAATGAATAAACTTACTTATACCCTCAAAAGCAAATAAGTAACTAAATAAGTTGTTACTTCCTGATTTTGAATTTGCCATAGATGAATATAAAAAATACTTCTCTACTTTAATATTTCTTAACAGACTTAAACTGGGTAACTCTTCCTTCTACTTGACCTCTGAGTTCCTAACAAACTCAGAAAGCCTATTTATTTTTCATTGTTTTTTGAGACAGCGCTTCTTTGCATAGCCTTGGCTGTCCTAGAATTAGTTCTGTAGTCCAGGGTGCCCTGAAACCTCTAGGATTAAAGGTTTGTGCTACCACCACCTGGTTTCATGGTTTATTTTTAATTCATCCATTCTACATACATTAACTGAATTCCTTTGTGTCTAGTGCTATACTCAGTACTAAAGTACTGATATTGTTTGGATGACTGTGCATAGGGTAAGACCTAATTCTCCATGTGAAAATGCTAAGAGGCGGGAACCATTGGGAAAGGGGTTATAACAAGAGGGCAGATCACTCTTGGGTGGTATTAGTATCCTTATAATAGACATGAAATGAACCTTATGTATCCTAACTGCTGTTAGGATTTAGCAAGAAAGGCTCGCCTGTGAAGCATCTTGATCCCTCACTAAAACTAAAAGTTTGTTAGTGTCATTATTTGGACTTCCTCATTACCACAACTGTGAGCAATAAATTTCTGTCAGTGATGTTACCTCATTTGTTCCATTTTGTTACAGAACTCTGGATCAATTATGACAAACAGATATATGAACAACATATTGTTTCTGTGTGTTTCTAACTCACCAGCTGTCTTATATCAACAGTTTCCCTTAGGACTTTCAAAACATGGCACTAAAATACTTTACAGTCCACCATATGTTTTTTTTAATATACTCAAACATTATTTATGTAATGAAAGTACCTGTTACAGAATGAATGTTTGTGTCTTCCCAAAATTTAAACCTTGAATCCAAACCCCACTATGATTATGCTAGAAGATAGGGCCTTTAGGAAATAGTAATGTTTTGATGAGGTCATATGAGTAGAGTGGCCATGATGCAGTTTAATCACTTTAGGAAAATAATATGAGATAGCAAAAATTCTTATCACTGTTATGTGATAATGCATTGAAAACTGGACAGTCTACATGCCAAGAGGTAGGGCCTTGCTAAGCAATATATGCTAGCAGCATGACCTTGGACATTGCATGCTCTAGAATAAAAATATCTATTATTAAACCACAAAACATATTGTATTTTCTCAAAGCAGTTCAAGGTGACTCAGAAACACATATACACAGAGGCATATGTATACATGCCTATGCATATGTATAGCATACATTACATCTTTTTCTCTAAACCAGAATTTACATTTGGCTAAACATTGAGATTCCATTTCTACTACACATTTTTAGACTCCCTACTGTGAGGTTTTGCACATAAAAAATAGACAAAAAATAGACAATGTATAAAATAATGCAACCATAGGGTTTTTTTTTTAACCTTAATTTATAATTCCCTAGTTGAGGGCTGAAAGCAGGAATTTTTTTCTGCTCTAAATTTTCCACTTTCTGACATACTTATCTAACTGATAAAATAACATATGGTATGACTAGCAATTGAGAACACTGAAGTTTCTAGTCAAAGAACAGAGATGCTCTCAGCAAGATGTTCAATGATTATGTTGGCTACAGGGTGACAGCAGAGTAAAATAAATTACTGAGACATTAGTTTCAATTAATATTATGCTTCCTGTATCAGCAATGCACTGTTTTGCAATGATTAGAGGAGTCTCACAATAGAAAACAAGAATGATAGACATCCCTATACAGTATCAAATCAGGGCCTTGGTATCAGATCAGGATTTTAGTTCTGATTCCATTCCACAAAGTCTTAAGTAAGTTCCTGTGTCTATCTAATCTTCATTTCCTTCATCTCTAAAAGAGTCTGAATTTTAAAAAAAATGTGAGGATTAAACAAAACAGCTACCACATATGTGAAGTACCCCTATGCAAAGTTAATGTCCACTTCTCTAATAAAAGTGGAAAGTAAAAGATATGAGCAAGGACTGTCCATTCTGTAGTATTCATCAGAAGTCATCAATTGACTTACAATTTCTACTAAAATGTGAAAGGAAGAGCTAAACGGGTACATAAAGGATACACAAATAAAAATGTTAATTTTTATAACTATAATTATAGATTAAAAAATTGTATGTCTTTCAAAAATGAAATGAATATATTATTATATATTCACAGAATGTATGGGATGATTTCCCAAAGTGACAGAGGACATTTTCTCACCTCTCTAGAAATTCTGGAAGAACATAAGAAAAGAAAAAAAAAAACCACTGGAAAGCACAACCCAGACTGACCTGGAATTTATGATGCCCGCTCCCTGTCTTCACCACCTGTTTAGAAATCAGAAGACTTCCTCACTCTCATCCCCAAGCTCTTTCTATTTATATCTAGATTCTCCATACGGCACAGTTTTTTTTCTGTTAATCACTATTATCTTTTCTCCTTTTCCCAAGTACCTGCAACAAACCTCTGGAACTATCATGCTTTCCACCCCCATTTTTCATTCCCCTAATGTAAGCCCAAATAGGATCTTCCATTTGCTGGGCTTTGTGTTTGTGGTTATGGTGGCAGCGGTGGCAGTGGTGGTGATGGTGGCAGTGATGGTGGTAGGGATGGTGGTGGTTTGTTTTTGTTTAAATTCTCAACACCAAGGTATACTCTAGACTATTGAAAATTACATACCATATGAATATTCTTGTGGAAAGACAATGATAATACACTAGTAATCAACAAGGAAAAATAGCATCCAAACACAACCCCTAATACTGTTATCCTTACAGTGGTAAAAATCAAAGACATTTTTAATAATGTTTGATGGTTATCTGAAACTGGCAATTTGATTGGTTGTATTTAGGATCACCTAGGAGAGCTCTGCACATCCATCTGTAAGGGGATTTTTGTGTAAGTGAGGTAGAAAGATTGATTCATCCTGACTACGAAAAGCAGAGTCCCATGGACTGGGGTCTTGAACTGAGTGAAATGGAAAACACAAGTGAGACACTGGTATTTCTCTCTTTCTGCTCTGTGAATGTTGGTGAAATGAAGCAGCCACACATGCTCCCAGTGCTATGCTATCCCATTACAATGGATATCTTAAAATGTAATCCAAAATAAACCTTTCTTCTCTAAAACTGGGGCTTGTTTTTTAGGAATTTGATCACAAAGAGAAGAAGGGTTAAGAACAGGAGAAGTTCTAGGTTCTTCACTTACTGCTCTACAAGTTGAGTGTAGCATGTATATTAATTTATGGCTTTTTCAGTGAGGAAATGGAAAAACAAAGAAAAAATCAAACACAAGGAACATCCATCATTCCGTACATGATGGGAAGTAAAATAAAAATGGATGACAAGGGAGAGCAATCAATCTCTTCCTATTCATCAGTGGTTCTAGGATTGCAAAACCAGGATTTCAAGGAAGGTTTCCTTTAACAGAAGCTGAAATATACTGTATACTGAATTACAATTGCTGAAAAGAACAGAGCTTCAGCAAAATCGTATGGCTGATGACACTATCTATGTAGCAAAATTTGTTTGCATAACAGGTAGTGGGCCCTGTAGCAGCAGCATTATAAAGAGATTCTATTACATTATATTCTGTTTATTCATTGACAAGTTTACTTCTTTCGAAGCATCCAAACTCATTACTAATAATTTAACTAACACATCCTTGGAGCCTAGTTTCAAGTCACTTTCATTCCAAAATCTAATGATACCAAAAAAAAAAAAATACCAGACCCCCACACACAAACCTATTTTAAAATAGCTAAAACTAAAATAAATTAACATAGAAATGAACAAACTAAGACTAAGTCTCCAAAGTTACATTAAATTTACATACTATTGAAATTATGTTTTATAACAACTGAAGTGTTAAACTAACTGTAGTGTATACTTTCATACATATCAAAGGATTCAAATTAACAAGAATATTCCATCTACTCTGATAGAAAAAGTATCCCCAAACCTATGTGCTATCTAAGTGGTCCCAATTTACAAGAGGATTATATCCTTAAATCTGTAAATCAGTTGAAGTTAAAAACAAACAAATAAAAATAAAAACACTGGGACATTCTCCCAATAAAATAGTTTAACCAAAATATTTAATTACCAAGTCTACACAGAATAATACATTTCAGCCATAAAAAAAATGTACTATGGTAAAAAAAAAAAAGAAATATTAATTCCTGATCCCTTTGCAAATGGTGGCCAGAAAGATGGAGTCAAGAGAAAACCTTGCACACTGCTGCTGTTTGTGAGTGTGTGTGTTGGGGGGGGGAGTGGAGTCTTTCTAGACTTTATTACCACTAAAGATAGCAAAAGCAACAATGACAGTGCATTCTAGCATTATGGAAGCTGGCTCCCTGTCTGTAAATGAGCAATCAAGTATTTCTTGGAGAGAATGCAACAAGAAAACCATGGAGAGTAGTAAATACCAGCAAACAAGCCCTTATTTCACAGTTCTGTGCTTAAAAGTAAGGGATAATAGGTTTGCACTTCATTTATGACGAGGAGCTTCCACTACTAGAAATTCTTAGAAGAAAAAGGAGCCAGCTTGCATTTGCTGCACATTCTAACGTCCATAAATAACTATCTCAGGCTCTTATAGTAAATGGAGTAAGCCTAGCAGCTATCCTACCAAGGTGCCTAGGGAGTTATACAGGTAGAGCAATTGAGAGTTAAGAGATCACTGTCAGGCACAGCTGGCCTTGGACAAATTAATTATCTTCTATAAATTTGAACCTCTTGAACTGAAGATAATGATGATCATCTTGTAAGATTACTTACAATGAGGATAGGAGAGATTCCTCTGTGAAAAATGTGTATTTCCCACAGTCTCTAAAACACATAGTAAAAAGTCAGAAAGTATTATTGAAGAGTTGCCCAACAGACATGTTGTGAAGGGTACAGACTTTTGTATAATGAAACAGGCATCATTCCTCTCCCAGGTCATAAAGCAAATTGCCAGCTAACCAAAGACAAACATTCTGGAAATATGAAAAAAAATTTCTTCCCTCCCCATGGAATGGCACCGGGATTAAGGAGCCCTTTATCTTATTTCTAGGCAGAATCACATTTCCTTTTTCCCGAAAAAAATCTTAAGATATCCATGCTTCATGAAAATGAAACTTTTTAAAATAATATATATCTTATCGGTAGCCAATTATTGCATTTGAAAATAAATCTCATAAATATCCGTGTAAGGTTACAGAAAAACATGAAAAATATGTCCCAAATTATACCAACTATTTCTGGTGCTGTATTTACTTGGCATGATTACTCTTCGTGCTTTTAATGATATTAAGTAATGAGTAAATCAAGGAGAACCTAGTGCAATGGGTCTTTCATTCCCTACAACCAGTGATCCATAAATGTATGCTCTGTACTTGGAAGATACTTCTTAAATACAGCAGAAGGGAGCTAGGCAATCCTAATGGAAACTTTCAGAAAATGGATTACACATAGGCTGCACTGCTGAAGAGTATAATGAATATCCCCTTGATGGCACCTCATCAAGATCAATTTCTATTCTTTGTAATAATAGAGTGATGCCCTTCAAAACCATTGAAGACTGTAGTACTGCTTTTCACTCTGCAAAATAATAAAGACTGCTATATTTTTTATAGTTCTTCCTTCTCCTGTTACCTGGCACATCTTCCTGTCAATTGCACCTTTCACTTTTATTTTATTTTCAAAACATAAGATTAACTCTACAAAAGCTTGAGTTGACATGCACAAGTCTCTAAGATACATTAAGTGTCTTCATTTCCAATATTGAAGAGGGGAGAGGAAAGACAGATAACACTATAAATGGTTGAAGACTGAGGTCCTGGTAGTAAGAAGGGGGTCTATGAGGAAAATGGAAATAACATAATTGTCTTTCCCAAAGCATTCATGTAAAGACCAAGTAAGAAAAAAAAACCTTAAAATCAACAAACATGTAAGCACACGAAACCACAATAATCAAAGGTGTTTTTTCTATCAGTCACCAAGGATGTGTGTGTGTGTGTGTGTGTGTAGGATGTAGGATGTGTGATATGTAAAACTATAACAATATGCCAAGACTTTCTGGAAACCTCCATTTTTCTTCCTTTATTATTTTCTTAGCTTCTGTCATATGAATATCCCTACTCAACATCCAAAACAAAGAAAATTGAAGTCTGAAGAAAAGTCAGTTTAATATTATACAGCTCTATAAAAACTATCAGCAAGAGTATGTCTAGCTGACTATTTGCAAGAAGACATGGAATAGAAGCAAGCATATTTTTAGCAAGCTTTAAAGCTTTTGCTAGGGCAGTGGGAAGTCAGGTATGTTCAATGTACTCATAAAGCTTAACTAAGGAATTCAGCAATAATGCAAGTCAATGAACAGGTTCTTAAATCATCAAAGCATCAGAGGTGCCTCTAATAAATAAGAGAGGCGTTCATCTTTCTGTCTAAAGATTAAGCATACGAGTAGTTTAAAGTACTTTTTAAAAAAAAATGGCAGAAACTACAGTTTAATTCTCTTAGCAAAGCTAGTATGCACACAAAGCCCTGCTGGCCTGAAAAGTTCACAGAATAAGTCAAAAGCTATCCTCTATAGAAGGCTTGCTTATATTTGGACAGAGTATGGGAACCTGGATTTAGAGTGAATCCCCAGTTTCCTAGATGATAAGGTATCACCATGGGTATTGATATGAAATAAAATATATTAAGATTAAAAACTGCTTCACTTTGAATAGTCTGTTTTTTTTTCCAAATGCTAGACTAACTACCTATGTAAGCAGTCTTTATTTTAAAAACAAAAAAACAGAAAACAAACAAAAAAAAAAACCCTGGTGTACTGGCTGGATGTGTGTCTACTTGGCACAGGCTGGAGTTATCACAGAGAAAGGAGCTTCAGTTGGGGAAGTGCTTCCATGAGATCCAGCTGTGGGGCATTTTTGCAATTAGTGATCAAGGGGGGAGGGTCCCTTGTGGGTGGTACCATCTCTGGGCTGGTATTCTTGGGTTCTATAAGAGAGCAGGCTGAGCAAGCCAGGGGAAGCAAGCCAGTAAGAAACATCCCCCCATGGCCTCTGCATCAGTTCCTGCTTCCTGACCTGCTTGAGTTCCACTCCTGACTTCCTTTGGTGATAAACATCTGTGTGGAAGTATAAGCTAATAAACCCTTTCCTCCCCAGCTTGGTTCTTGATCATGTTTATGCAGGAATAGAAACCCTGACTAAGACAAGTACTTACTGCTCTTACAGAATACCCAGGTTTGATTCCCAGCACCCTGACCATATTTTGGGGAGGACTGTGGAAGGACTTTGGAACTTTGGGCTAGAAGAGACACTGGGATGTTCAGAGCTCTGCAGAATGTTCTATAGGAGCATGGAAGATAATGTTAAGAATAGTGCATAAAGATGGAGGCCTGGCTTGTGAAATTTTAGAGGGAAAATTACAGACTCTTATCAGTGCTGTTGCTGTTCTGATTGTGAAGATTCTGTGGTTTGAGTGAGCTGGGGCTGAAGAATCAGCTGTGATTAACAAGATACCAGAACTACTAAAGCAAAACCTTTTGTATTACTGGGAAAATTGATGCTGGTTAGCTGGAGCTAAGAAATTAGCAGTGATTAAGAAATGGGACCTCATAAAATTGCAAAGTTTCTGTAAGGCAAAGGACACTGTCAGAAGGACAAAACAGCAACCAACAAAGTGGGAAAAGATCTTCACCAACCCTACATCTGACAGAGGGCTAATATCCAATATATACAAAGAACTCAAGAAGTTAGACCACAGAAAGCCAAATAACCCTATTAAAAATGGGGTACAGAGCTAAACAAAGACTTTTCACCTGAAGAACTTCAGATGGCTGAGAAGCACCTTTTTTAAAAAATAATTTATTATTTCTTTTTGTTTACATTCCAAAGGCTTCCTGTTTTCCAGTCCCCCCCCTCACCATATGTCCCATAAGTCATTTACCCCCCATTCCCCAATCACCCCCCACCACCACCACCATTTCTCTGTTCTGGTACTCTCCTACAAAACTGGATTTAGTCTTTTCTGGACCAGGCTCCTCTCTATCCTTTTTCTTGGGAATCTTTTGATTTGCTAATTGTGTAGAGCTTCTGGGCTCATTAATATCCACTTATCAGTGATTGCAATTCATGTATATTCTTTTGTGATTGGGTTAACTGACTTAGGATGATATTTTCCAGATCCAACCATTTGCCTACAAATTGCATGAATTCATTATTTTTAATTGCTGAGTAGTAGTCCATTGTATAAATATACCATATTTTCTGTATCCATTCCTCCTTTGAGGGATATCTGGGCTCCTTCCAGCTTCTGGCTATTATACATAAGGCTGCTATTAACATTGTGGAGCATGTATCCTTATTGCATGCTGGGAAATCCTCTGGGTATATGCCCAGGAGTTGTCATGATGTTTGTGCAGGAATAGAAACCCTGACTAAGACACCTTAGGAACTGACTTTCTATTGTCCTGCCAGGGCCATGAAGTTAACACATGTATTGTTAATTTTTTCATTACTAGAGGAAAAGACCTTTGTATGTGACCACTATCAAGAGGAAGACAACAAGGCTATCTACCCATGGTTTCCACTAGGACATGCCTAGAGCTTTTGCTTTACAATCATTCATATATATATATATATATATATATATATATATATATATATATGTATATGTATATATACCAGCCTAAAGTAACTAAAGCTAAATCCTCAATCTTTTTTGTTGTTATTTTATGTATTCACTTTACAGCTTGATTGCAGCCCACTCCCTCCTCTCCTCTCAGTTCCACTCTTACAAATCCCTCTCACCATTACCCCTCCTCTCCTCCTCAGAGAAGAAGCTCCCCCCCCCCTTTGGTATGATGCTGACTTGGGATATCCAGTCTTACTCTTATAAGTCCGTTTAACAAATCTCCCAAAGTGAAGACAGCCTTGGTAATACTTATGCCTGTGATACATGTGGGTCTGTATTGAATACATACGAGATAATGAAAAATTACTCACATTTGGATCTGTCTCTTAAAATGCTTCCTTTAGCTATTAATGGGAGGTTTGAAAAGGTACGCCGACAATAAATTCATGGTGACTCTTCATACAAAATTTTAATAATCATCCACTACTTACAATGTTAACAATGGGCTACTGGTGATATAGAAACAAATATATAGCCCTCTTACATATGGGTTTACAGTACTAACAGAACCCTCACATACTGACAATCTGTGTTCTTGGATTTATCAAATATAAAATTAATCTATGATGGACATTACCAGTGTCTCTGACATGTAATTTCACTCGCGCAATTTACATGATTCTCTTTGGATAATAACAAAGATGTTATCCTCCTACAAACTCTAAGTCATACCAGGCTCATTCACTGCATGAGGTGTGAGCCTTGCTGGAATTTATCGGCTATCAGTCTCAAAAACTCAATGTAGAATTTATTAAGAATAGAAAAAAATCCTAACCTTTAATGAGATACACTAGTAAATAAATCATTAGAATTTCATATTACAAGTGTATGAAGCTTACAGGGGGTGAAACAACAGCACAAACAATGAGCATGTTACTGATGATCTTAACAATACATACCATAAACGTTAGAAAACAAATGTGTAACAAAGTGCCAAAATGGCAACACCTGAGAGGCAGTCTGAACAGCATCTATAAGATTACTGTTCCTACCTGTAATTTAAAACAGTCATGCATTTCATTTCAGCTCTAAAATTAGAAACAACAATCTGTCAAGAAAAAAGTTTACCTGATACAAAAGCCAGTATGATATACCCTTTGAAAGCAGACACTACCATCATAATCAAAGACAGGACTGATGAATAAAGTACAATAGGATGGATATATTGCCACAAACACATGTCATTTTACATTCCTCTGAATACAAAAAGCTTCCTACCTTTAAAGATGTGATTTGTTTTACTTGGAATTATACTGAATATGTGCCTAATTTTTCAAACAATTTCCATTATACCAACAAAAAATAATATTTATAGAGGAGAAATAAATCTTGAAATTACTTTTAATCACTCCATTAAATTTAAACCTCTTTATCTTAAAAATGACAGATTTTTTTCTTTACACAGAAATATTACAATCTCCTATCTTTCAGGACTTCGAAAAATATATTAGTTCAAAATCCATTTCTTGGTTCCCACTGAGATTTAAATTACCTGAAACTAATAGCCTCACTGCAAGTGTTCTATTCCATGGCCTGTAAGTTGAATTCACCAGCATGACATCTATGTTTTATATATGTAAATTCCACAGGTTTACTGTAAATTCATGACATTGACAACAGTGGTTTCCTAAAAGATTGGTCCTGCCACTGAAACAAATACACAAACTGAGCCAGGAAGCACCCATAATTTTTCTCCCTTGACTATTTTACTGTGACAATCATAGAAAGAATAGAGACAGTCTAAGGCACACACACACACAAAAAAAAAAATAGCAGCTGAAAGCAGTATAAACTATATGAAAAATTTGCATATAAATCAAAGGAAGCAATAAGGCTTACCTCATGGTACCTAATAAAAAATTATTTTACTACAGAGGCTACTGTTTGCATTCTAGCTTCGATTATTACATTTTCCAAAATTTGGCATGGACAATATGAAAAGAAAATTTACTAGCAGTAACATATACAAAATTGACCAGATTTCACCTTCACCTTTTCATTTCTTCTTAATTTTATAAGAATCATAGTGTGCAGTACAAAATATTAAACTGTGATTGGTAAGAGGATCAGTGTCATCAGATGCAAAAGCACAACCTAGGGAAAGGAGTTTCAGCTCAGGGCCTTCTCACTGGTATCTCCTCTAAGTATTTATTTCTTCTGTTAAATAACTATGCAAATAAAATCCATTGGACATGAACATTGGAATTATTTATCAGTTGTATCTGTCACTGGTTACTCTCAGAAAATCTGCTTACAATCACAGCTATTCACACAGATATAACTAATTCCAGGCTGTAATTACCTAAGGCCCTGTCTCTGCAGCACTTTAATTACTCTCTGGTAATCAGGTAGACACTTGAAGGCAGACATCAACTTCTTCAGAGATTATCAAGGGGCTATTTAATTCATTACAGCTGCCAAATTCTTGATGACTACCACACTCCATAATGTTTTTATACTCTGGAATGGTGTACAGTTTCACTGATGGCAACTGTAGAATTTAGAACCTTTCTGTAAAAAGGGCCCTCTGGGTATAATGGTATCTAGGATCAATTGGTTTCTTCAACTCTGTCTTCAAAGACACACAGGTTTCTTCAAACTTGTGAAAAGTATTCACTTGACTCTTCTTATTCCTTTGTAGCATTCAGGGACTTTGTCTTTGCCTCTCTACTTCTTCCATTAATTCTAGTCCACCCTCGTGCTATTTCAGATACATTCTTTTACTGTTTTATTCTTTCTGCTCTCTCCTAGGAGAACTTGAAACTCTCTAAGAATTGGCTTATACCGCCCATGTGAAGACTGCTATGCCTTGAGTATCTGCCACTCCATAACCCATGCTGAATTTTGAGTGTTGTTCTGATCATGTTAGGAGACCTAACCTATGGGAGGTAGGTCCATGAGGTTTCTGCTGTACAAACACATTTAGAAAGACTCTAGGGTTGCATTCTCAACCATTGCTCCTCATCAGATCTAAGGTCATCTGACAGTGGTTCAGCTGATTTACAGAAATGTTGCAGTCACACTGCAGCTAGCATTTCCAATGTCTCTGAAATTATTAATTTATTCCACAGTGATTCCATATTTCTAAACTCATGTCTATCACATCTTCTTTTGACATAGATAAGTCACATTCAGGGAGCTTAGTAAAGAGTGATCAGTTAAGTATGGTTTCGATGCATTATCACCTCTACATTATTTTCAAACAACATGATTTTTAAAATATTAATAGTTAACAAAATTAAATTTTACTAAATTCATTTAATTATGGGTACTTATAATTACAATGCTCTTTTATATGGGTTTTAAACATGGTTTAATGGAGGGAAAACTTCCTAAATATCAAAGGTAAAGGGACTAGATTGTATGCTAATCAGCATGCCATGCATCTACAACAAGAAATCAAAGAGCAAACTGTGTGTGTTTTGTGTATGTGTTTTGCAAAAGACAGGAAGGAGGGGAGGGAGAGAGGAAAGAGATACTGAGACAGACACAGAGTAAAACAGACAGAGAGAGAGGAAGGGGCATTCCTGTGGAGGTTACAAAGCAGCTTAGTGGAGTTCTCTCCGAATACTCGACAATGAACAAATTCAATGAGGATGTAATACGGATTTTATCATATTAATAAAAACAAATTACTTACTTATAATGATATAGGTACTCTTCCCATTGTTCTATTACTTTTGTCAAGTGAGAAAATTCTGCATCTATAATTATATGTAATCTATGCCATTATTTGCAAAGAAAACTGGTTCAGGATATTAAAGTCCAAACGGCCAGAAAGCAGATCAATAAAGCAAAATAACTCCCTACCTAGATTCAGTTAGAAGTGAGATGTTTTAGAAAAAAATTCTAGGAAGATAAAACACTTGCATTCCAACACATCTATTTTAAGGTGTTAGGTTGAAACATGTCTCTGTCTATATACAATGCACTATTATAATTGCGAGTAATCTGAACATGTTAGACTAAGACATTCAGAAACAGATGGATGGTTGCTAGGGACAAATGCCTGACCAGTGTGTGTTATAGTATCTATAATCACACAATAGCTTTCAAAATTATTATGTTCTAAGTAGCTTTTATTGTTGCACAGACATAAGGCCCATAACATAGAGGAGTGCTTCCCCACAGATGGAAAAGAAGGAACTATTTCCAGATAAACGTATCTGTCCTCAGAATCAAAGCTGAAAGGGCTAGGAGTCGATTTCTTCAATCCCTATAGGCAGTTAAATCTTACAGAAACAATACCTTGAGACTTCACCTTATGAACCTCGTCGTTTCTTAACCTGATGATATACAAAGCCATTTATATTTCTATTTATAACACCACCTCTCTCTTCTAGTCTATTTTCTCACTGCTTTGACAAAATACCTAGAAGAAGCAACTTAGGGGAGAAAGTACCTATTTAAGCTCATGGATTGAGTGGGTACAATCTATTGGAGTAGGCAACTAAATTGGCTGAGTCCTTGGTGATAAAAGTATGAAGCTGTTTGCTCATCTCTCTCCATGATCAGGAGGCAGAGACCTCATAGAATAGAATGTGGCACAGGCTACAACCCATGAGGCCTACCCGACTCTCTTAAGCAATGCATTTTCTCTAGCTAGGCCCTATCTCACAAATATTCCATAACATTTTTTTAATGCCTCTAACTGGGGACCAAGTACACTAACACAGGAGCATACATCAATTATTTAATTTCTTTATTTTACATGTTATTTTTAGTAAAAAAAGAAAAGAAAAAAAGAAAAAAAACTGAAAGGCATTCACATATTATCAAATTGTGCCAATGAACTGAATTTAAGTGAACAATCTATGAGAACATATAGTCATTTTTTAATTCAGACAGGAAGAGAGAGCGAATAGTGCTTATTTTTACAAAAGACTGCTGTATAACAAACACAGATCTAAAGACAAAATCAGAAGATTATTCTGTAATAAAGGAGGTAATAATTGACTCAGCAAGAATTTTATCCACACGTATGAAAAGTATACAAAACATTGTTAAGGAATGGGATAGTTACATGATCTCAAGATATCATCCTATTTATCATTTAGTAATTTCAAATATAACGAACACTTTGCCAGCCCCAGTGATGGGACAGCCAGATATCCACATGCCTCATGATGAGATGCTCTGAGGCAAAGCATCACCTATGTAATAACCTTGGAAAAAATGTTTACCCTGAATTTATTCGTGGAGAAACAGACAAATCAAAGCCTGGGAAACATTCTGCCAAAAAACTGACTCATGTCAAAGTGATAAGGAAAACTTCCCAAATGGGTCCAGACTCTTAAAGATTGAGTAAGTTGAGAAAAATAGAAACAATAGTTATATCTTCAACTGGATTCTAAGAATATAATTTAAAAGTATATTAGCTGGAAAATATTTAAAAGGGGGCTCTAGTTATATAGCAGTATCATATCAGTGTTAAAAAAATGCATGGAATTTGATTATATGCACTGATGATGCCAGGGAAGTTGCTTGGTATTAGGTGATACATGCTTAAGCGTGAAAGGCTGAGATATACCAAATCAGCAACAAAATTCAAAAAAATGATAAAAGAAATAAGAAAAAGAATGAATAAGCAAATGTAATATAATATAATATTTTGACCAAAGACTGAGTGGGAGCTATATGGTTATACATTAAAGTGACTCTCAAAGCCTTAGTGAAAATAAAATTTGTCAGAGAGTTCCTTACACATTCATAAAGTGGACAAAACAAGTAACTATAGAATGATCAATCAAGTCTTTTAATCAAAGCATTATCTGCCAAAATTTCAATCTCGTTTTAAGTCATTTCAAAATGGTTCATTTGTTATCCACAAAAAGCTTAGAAAATATTTTGGGTGATTTTAATCAACATCCTGAAATGTGATAACTCAAAAATAAAATTAAAATTATGTACTTGTGTACTCACATACAATTTGATGTGACATTTTATAATTGGACTACATTAAAAACAAAAGCATGAAATTGTTTTAGAAGCTATTTCAGGCTAGTCATCTGTTTAATACAAGTAAATTTTCCAAATGGAAACCTTGCTTCCTTTGGAATAGTGATTCAACAGTACCCTCCCCACAAAGAATGAAAAGCAGGGTTTACCAAATTTGGTGAAAATCTTTGATGCTTTTATGGTCCTACTTATCAATCACATGCCTTTAGATTTGCCTCCAAATTACTCATGCCTTAAAAATACGAAAAAGTGACTATAAACCGTTATCATTTTGCAAAAGTAAACACTATGCTTTTAAGCATCACTTCCCATCTTGATGGCAATGTGTATTATTTTAACCAACAATGGGCTAGGGAACAGACATTTTTTCATCAGGTTTCTCAAACTACATAGGAAGATACATTTAAAAAAAATACTGAGCCACAGCTATTCACATACTCAACTTTTCTAAAGATAAAATCCTGCCACAACCACACAAGGTGAAAATTGCTTGTGGATATTGAGGTTTTTAGTAACTGTAATTAAGGAAACTAAGGGTTCCTGGGTTTATTACAATATGACTTTGCTATCAACTATTTAATTTACCAAATTATCTTCATCAGTTTATGGTATTATAAATCAAGTATGCATTTCTGAAAGAAAAATGTATGAACAAAAATTAGTATAAGCAATTTTAAAAACATAATACGCAGGAAAGAAACAACTGCATATAAACATACCAAAATATTAATAGTTCTTTATGTAAGGTGTATAGGATTGCGGCTCACTTTGAATTCCTATTCCTGCTTGCTTTGTGTCATTGTGACAAACAACAGGACCAAAAGTAACTTCAGGAAGAAGGGGATTCTCTCCTCTTACAAGTTATTGTCCATTATTGAAGCAGAAACTCATTCAGAGCACAAACCAGGAGGCAGTAGCTGATGCAGAGTCAATTGAAGAGTGCTGCTTGGAGGCGTGTTCCCTATGGCTTGCTATAACCTTCTTCTAGAACCCCAAACCAACAAACCAAGGATAGCACTTCCCACAGTGCATGGAACCCTTGGGCATCAAGTATTAATCAAGAAATGCCCTGCAGATTTGCCAGAAGATCATATTGATATAAGCATTTTCTCAATTTTTTTATTCCCTCTTCCAAGATATTTCTATGTTGACAAACAAACAAAAAATCCTATTCACTGGTCTTTTTAAGCCAAACTTTTAAGTTACCACAAAAAGTAGTTAGGTTTCATTACATATATTTCATTTTTATTCATTTCCTCAGCTCTCTTTTCCCTCCTCTCTTCCTGGTCCCCTTCCTCTCATCAAAATTTCATTGTCCTACCCCTCCCCAAAAAAGGTAAAATGATCAAATGTTCTTTTAAATAATGTATTTGAATGAATGTGGGCCTTTTTATAATTACGTTCCTTTTTAAATGATGGAAAAGTTCTTCACTACCAACAATCTGAAATTACTGTGTCAGAAGCTTTGTCATTGCTCAGTTTCTATGATTCAATCTTAAAAAATTATTAAACCCCTTATTTATATAAGCAAAAGGGTTCAAAGTCAGCGAACGAATGATACCATGGCTGAACAGTTTAAATATGGATCTTTTCATATTTAGATGCAAACTTAGGGATGACACCCACAGTTGCTTATGCCTTTTCATAAAGAATTGGCAGTAAACATAATCTTTAGCCAAGGAGCAATGTCAAAAATTTGCGATTTTGCAGAGGATAAAAGCATAATTGGCTTCTAAAGAAGACATTAAGTAATGAAATGAATGCATAAATGCATTATCAGCCAGTACTTGTGGCTTAACACATTGCTTTTGAAATATGTATTAGGAACTTCCATAGGAATTATCTCTTTAACTGGTTATTACTGTAATGGCTTAAATGCACAGCTTATTTGACAGTTTACAAGTGTTTCACAACTCTATTAGTATAAAAAAATTACTTATAGAGATATGGGCTAAAGAAAGGTTGGTCTTTTACCCCAAGTCATTCAAACATAAAGAGTAGATCCCTGATCCAAACAGTAGGTCTTCGAATCCAAGGCCTATAATTTTTCAGTTAAACATTAACTTTAATTGGTAATATTTAAATAAATGTCATATATGCTCTCAACAGACAAGGGCCAGGTCATAGTCTACACTTGCCATGTTTATATACTCTAGGATGTAACAGAAATTAAACAATTAGGCATCCCTTTGTTCAATTGCTACAATTTCTGCATTAAGCATTCATATTGTTCAGGAGGTTTCCTGTAAGTATGATTCACTGTATACAACATGCTGTGAGCAAACACAATCAGAGCAAAATTCCAAGGGAACAATCAGGTTGCTTCTAGCTGACGTGATGAACAGCTATTTTGGGAGAATGTTGGATAATGAGGAAAGAGTGAGGTGGAGGGTGGACCCTTTTCAATATTCTTCACCCCTATCTAATCTGAGGAAGGAGGGTATTTTCATAGACACACCTACACTCTGAACAAAATGAGAAAAAGACATTGAGACAGGATGTGTTATAAAGGAATTTGTAACAATTCTGAGGCTCCAATCTATAGACTAAACCAATTAAAGAAAAGAGAAGAGAAGGAGAGAGGGGGAGGGAGAGAGAGGGGGAGGGAGGGAGAGAGAGAGAGAGAGAGAGAGAGAGAGAGAGAGAGAGAGAGAAAGAGAGAGAAAGTGAGAAATAACAGCTCTAGCAGGAAAACTTGAAATAGAAAAGGCTGAACAGCCACATCAAGTGTTCTAAAAGAGTCCATCAGTGATAATGAGAAACGGTCCTCAATGTAGAAAAGTAATCAATAAGAAACATGCTTAAAACGTTCATTTTTATTCTAAGAAAAAAAGAGTTTTATGATGTTGGACTGAATCTTGAAAGATTAAGGACTGTTTTTGAGAAGCATTATAAAATAACTAGCAGACTTCCAATTTCAGTTTATATGCAGTTCAACTTCAGTGGAGTTATAAGAATGGAGTGATTCAACAGAGGGATACTAATTATTTTATTGCTGTTACAGCCTAGGGTATTTGAAAATGTCTAAGGTATACTAAGACATGGTCCTTGCCCTCTGAGAGCTTATAAGCATTTTAATTAAATATTATTAATTAAACAACGCTAATGTTTAATTGAAATTAATTATAAAAGGCAAGAGTGCATAGGAAAGGTGAACATAGATGATATAAAACTCAAAGGAACAATGGTTTATATCTAGAAAAACCTAGAAAAACTGGCTTAAAAATATTATAGGCCGATGCTAGAAATGGAATTGTTTCTAGCATATATTTTGGACCCTAATGCAACAGTATTTTTTCACTTTTTTCTCTTCCTATTAAAGATGCACAGTGTCATCTGTTTACCTGCATGGATGTTGCCAATGTGTAATATGGCAACTCCAAAAATATAAGGGTCACTCGTGCTCAGTGCTCTGGCCCACACAACAGCAGGTGCAGAGAGGTCCTGCATCGACTAAAATGCAGCAGCTTCTCCATGATAGGAATAGATTAGAAGTTCTGCTAAAATGGAGTATAGACTGAAATAATATCTTTCAAAATACATGCTGATATCCTTGGCTTGATATGTAGGTTTTGTTGTTTTGTTTTTGTAACTCAGCTAGACAAATGCTTTGCCACTTAACCAGATTCTCAGACCCTCTACATCCTCATCTAAAACAAGCCAATGCATAAGACAACTTGCATACTGTTAAAACATTAGAAAATGAGAAAGTAGCTGGTTATTGCACTAATGAATGTGAAATTAGGGAAGACTAAAATGAGTATTTTAATAGTGTTTGTGCAGTTCTTTAAAAGACCTCTTAATATATGCCACCATTCAATAGACTCAGGTATTCTTTTCATCTTATTAACAAATGAGTTTTTCTACCTTATAGTTAGAAATAATGGCATTGATTATTTTTATTCTGATTGAATTTAGATTTCAATAAGTTTGTTACCACCATCAAAACTAAATCTTTTACAGTAGCAACTATTCTAAAATATCTATTCGTTAGAAAACCACAATCAACTTGGGGTACGAGAAAGCAATGTTTTATCATCCTGAGTTTATTTCAAACTCCAATAACCAATGTTTTGTCTCCCCCTTCTGGACTACCTAATTATAGAAAGGGGGAAAAATGGAAAACTAAGATTTAATCTTACATTACAGGATATACTCAAATAATTGGTATAACACGAGTATAATATTAGCATGAAGTAATCATTGAGGTATTATACTGTTAATAAACTAATAAAAATGCAAGTTAATGATAGAATAACAAAACATAAAAACATAATACCATGCTTAGTGTTATTTTCTGGATACTACTAGTAATAGATGGCCTACATTTAGATGCATTTGATCTTACTTTGAAACTGGCCATAAAGCAATCACTTGATCTCAGTCTCTCTCTCATTCTCTTGACAGAGTTTCACAATGTGATGCAGGCTTGGCCTTGAGTTCCTATGGTTCCTTTTGCCTCATTGGCATTACTTTCTTCACCATCCTGATCCTAGAAACCCAGTGAGCTCTTCTTTGGAATAAAAACCCTGTAGGCTAGTCAATTAGTGAAGGCTGTCCTCACACTCTGAATTGGAGTAAAATAACACTTGTATTGAGCCTTCACTATGAGTGTGTCTTATAGACTGAGATCATTTACAAAGGTTTAAAAAAATGGGACTGCTTAAACATTTAAGATCACCTATGTAAAACACAACACTCCAGACTATATGTGTCACTGTTCTCTATTCCAACCCACTCAGTCATTGAGATATACACAAAGCCGGCTGACTTAGTAAAGATGGTTGTGATTCAGTTCATGACCTAGTGAAAGATATTCAAATGATATGTGAGCTCATCAGTGAGGTTCATAGAGGATATTTTAAATAGTAAAAGCAGTAATCTGCAACAGTGAACTACATTCTAAAAACCAAAGTGTGAATGCAATAAAACGAAAGAAATGTCCTCGCATGATCAGACTTTACTTCTGCTTTTGTGATCTTAGTCATTTGTCCTTGATTTACATGTCTAACTGAACTCATCATCTGAACTCCAAACTTGTTCTGGACTAGACTTTTATATGAATGCTAGAGTCATTTTAGCCAGCCATGCTTGAAATTTCTGTCATTATTGAGGCACATATCTCTTCTGCCCTTTTTATTCATTTATTGGAGCTGATATAGTACACATCCTTTCTCCCTTGTTCTCTCATTTATATCCTTCATTTAGTTCCTACTAACCACACATCCCAGTTCAGACTCATATGAGACCACTGCAGAAACCACCTCCTTGATCTCTCTTCCCTAGTGTAACCTGTCCTAAGTCTATTGCTATATGAGTACTCCATAGAAGAAACCTCTGATTCTGCTGTTCTAAGCCTCAAAAACGTTCAGACCCACCCAGTGACTATTCAGCTGACATTTGGCTCTCCTGAAATGACCACAGTGTACCTTTCCAAGTCTGGGAACTGCTAGCTATGCTGAATATATATTTCCGCCACTATACCTAGCTCTTGGCATTGCTTATTGACTAGCCCTTTCTGTCCTTTGCTCACGTCAGGCTACACAGTGTCCTCCATGCCATTCTTCAAGCACTGCATACAGATTCCTGGCTCAAGGCCTTTGCACTCGACAGTGTCTGTGGCTGCAAAGCTTGTTCCCAGACACCTGCATGGCTCTCTCCATTTTCCCTGAGTTCTCCATTCAAATATCCCTTGCACACAGAGCTCTCCTGTTTAAAACAGAACACTGCTGATCACTCTGCTTTCTCATCTTGCTTTTTTTTTTTACTATTTTCCTCCATAGCACTTGCCAAGACCTGTCATAATATTTGTTATGTGTCTTCCTGTCTGTTTTCCCAACTAAAATGTTTGCTCCATGAGGACTACCTGGATAGTTTATCATTCTAGCACTCCAAGGAGGTCTAAAAAGTAAGATCTGTGCATTTAAATGGTGGTTCTGAGCTCTGGTTTTCTACAGACTCTGCCAAGGAAGGTTGGAAACAGACCATTCACCAAAACTGACCTGCTACCTCCTGAAATGGAGCCTGAAGGCAAAGTTCTATATGAATATTTTGAGGCTGTTATTTCTTCTCTCTCTCTCTCTCTCTCTCTCTCTCTCTCTCTCTCTCTCTTTCTCTCTCTCTCTCTTTTGTTATAACACTGATATGGGAAAGGTGAAGACAGAATCAGAATAAGATTGCTTCTCTCCCCCCAATTTTAACCCGAACAGGAAAAGCAATTCATTTTTTCAACATTCATGTATTTTATGTCAATATCACTGAATATGGATCTATATTACTAGGCAAAGTCACACATTATGGACAGAGGCTCTGGTAATAACACCAAACATAGCACCTGGCAGTAACAGGTACCTAGTAACTTTGGCTTTTAAAAAGAGCAATTAGGTGTGATGGAGAATGCTTGTAATAGCTGTACTTGTGGTCAATGTAGAAAGACAAGAAATACAAACACAGCCTTCACTACCTACATAAGACTGTGTCTCTAACTACACAGTTACAAACAATGAATACACAAAATTGTACATTTTTTTCTATTAAATAGTCACATTGCATAATTCTGGCTGGCCATGAACTCAAAGAGATTTCCTTGCCTCTTCCTTCCATATTCTGGGATTAAAAGCCTGTACCACCATGTTTAACCCTAAGTCAAGCATTTAAATTCCAGTCTTTTCATAGGTAAAACAAACACTTCTAAAGTTTCTGTTGCTATCCTAGGCCCTGAACTAATTATTATATTAAATTGCCTTATGTTTAACCTCGTAAGGTCTAGTCATTGTATTTCTAATTTTTAAAGTATCATGGATAATCATGTCAATTGTTCCTTCTCCCTATATAAGAATGCTGACTTTTATGTTTGTGGATAAGCTATTCCTGGTTTACAATGAAATCAAATCAATCATTTTAACCGTTTTCTAAATCTGTTTTATGCAATGTGTTACTAAACAATAAGCACTATTTTGGTTCACACCATTCTACCACACTTATTTAGAAGTCAACCCACAAAAAAAGCCATCATTCAGTTCTCCCTCTGTCTGATCCCAAATTCTTTGCTAATTTCAGGTATGTAATAGAAGACATTTGGTCATTTTCACTTCATAGACAGAAAGTATACAAAATCCTTAACTATGTTAATGTCTCTTTAAATTAAATGTGGCTACGTTAACTTTCACACAAAGGGGTTTTCAGTTGCTATTGTTTTAATTTTTGTTCAAAACCCAGCAATAATCCACAGCAAGTAGTACATAGCTTCCAAAAGAGAGGTGAACCCTTCTTCTAACATTCAGCAAACTCCTTCTCAGGATTTGTGACCCAGAAATAACTGCATTTCTATCTTTGAATCTACATTTTTGTATAGTGACAAAAATTACATAAAATCATGGTCTTAATTTCAGTTTACACTGTAGAGTATTATGCTTTATGTTTTTTTCAAAAAATGTTTAATAGATACTATACTTAATGAAAGAATAAACTGGACATATGATTGAAATGTTTATTTATATTTTAAATATATCACATACAAATAGCCCACGAAAAACTATCCTGAACTTAGTATTTTCATTTCACAATGGGAAGTCTGATCTTCATACATGATCTAACCCATTTGCTATGTGACTTCCAAAAATTTCAGAATCTGTCCTGTGGACATAGAAAGACAGAACCAAGCAATGATAGAAGTTACTGTTCAAGTATGGAAATTACTATAAAACGAACTAGGAATGACATTTTCTAAAAGCTCTTAGGAATTTGGTCATAGGAATTACCAAATAGGAAAGAAATACATATGTAAAAGAAAGAGCTACAGTAATTCTAGTAAAGTATTAGGTGGAAATAGAAGGTAATTTAGGAAATCAGAATTAAGAAAGGCTTTACACAAAAACTGTGGAGTAAGTACCAGCAGAAAAATCGTAATCCATATGACCTGGGGATGAAGTTGTAGTTGTGTCCCAATAACAGGTAGATTTCAGATTTGCTTTTTAAAGTAAAACTTGTAAATATGAAAACTGAACAGCAGCACTGATCATTAAGGAAAAAAAAAGAAAGAAAGAAATCAGCAGCAGAGCCTCACATGCTATTATTTCAGCTTGCAATCAGCGTTACAGTAACAAAAGGGAAAAGACCAAGCAGACCTACTTCATTATATATTCCTTGTTTCCAATTTCACTGGCTCTTCCAGCTCTCATATTTTTAACTAATGCTACAATCTCTAAGTAACCACAATACATAAATTGGTTATTTGAGAATTCAACTCTACAGCACCTCTACAAAATTTCTACCTGCTTATTTTATCAGTAAAAATATTCCTCCCACCTTTTGAAGATTAATGTGCCCATGACACAATAAGCCCTTTTGTAGCTGTAGTATAACTGGTGTGATTTTATACATTCTCTCTCTCTCTCTCTCTCTCTCTCTCTCTCTCTCTCTCTCTCTCTCTCTCTCTCTCTCTAGCTGCAAAATAGAATGCGGACAAAAATATCCACAATGCATCCCACCTACCTCTAAATTAAACCTTCCTCATTTCCTGTAGAAGGGATTCCTTAAGTTTATTCTTCGTTGTATCAGATGTTGACAGCTCAAATGTGAGAAGCAGATGAAAGATCAGAAAATGACCATGAAGCAAGATATACTCTGGATCTATACAAAGAACTCATCAGAAAACATGACCTTTCAAAACACTGTAGAAACCATGCATAATTGGTGGTCTCTCACATTGCAACACTGACAATATAGCCTCTTTGGGCCCTCTCTCTCTTCTATATACCTCTCTGTTGTGATCTGTCTCATCCCTAGTTTCTTGAGAGCAAAAGCTATATTGATTGACAAAAGGAGGCCTGTAAAAGATTCTAAAATGTTAAAAAGAAAGATGCTATGGGATGGAAGCAGTTACCTGGGAAAGCTTCACCTGCAACATGAATGTTAATCAAGATTAATACTTAGGTAATTGCTAAGCTACGAAAGAAGAAAATAATACTCTAATTAAAATGTATAATATGCTTGATTTAGAAGGTTACAAGGTAAGTTTCTTTAGGCACTACCATGTGTCCAGATAAAGACAGGGACACAGCTGAAGATGCCTTCTTAATGGAAGCATAAGGTCAGAGAGATGGCTTAGTGGGTAAAGGTACTGGCCTCAGGCCTGACAACCTGAGTTAAAACCCCTTCATATATATATGAAGCGCAGTTGAGTTTATAAAGGGAAGATGGGAGCCAATTGGGTAGAAGGAAGTAACATGTTCTGGCAAACATGTGCAATATCTCCCATCGAGAGGAAGAAAGGAGAAAAAAAGAAGAGAATTTCCAAAAGCAAAATAAATATTAAGCACATTTTCGATGCCAAATAATTCATTTCTCTGTGACTTTAAAGATGTTTCAATTTCTATTCTACAAATACTCAAGGAGCGAAAGTAATTACAAGTAGCTTTGAATTACAATGCAGGCAATGTCTGGCTTGCTATAGGGGTGTATTAAAAATGCAATACCCTAAGTATAAAGTGGCAGCATCAAAAAGAACCTTAAAATATAAGTTAAGGTGATGATTTCAACTTAAGTACATACAGCTGAAGCACAAGGAATCATTACTCCCTAAAAATCAGAAGTATTACCTACCATCCAGCAAAACCAGCTTTTCAGGTCACCTAACTGGATTGCCTCAGTTTCTGTTATCAATGTGTGTGTGTTTGTGTGTGTGTGTGTGTGTGTGTGTGTGTGTGTGTGTGTATGAAAGAGAGAGAGAGAGAGAGAGAGAGAGAGAGAGAGAGAGAGAGAGAGAGAGAGAGAAACACCAAAATCAAAGTAAGACATCATAACAAAAATTTGTATAAACAGAAGACCAATGCTTTAGGACCCTGGCCCCATCCTGAGAAACTAACATATAACATACAGTTCCATCCAAGTTATCTAACATAATTCCCAACAGAAAAACAAACTTCTTAAACATGCTCCAAAACTATAAGAATCTACTTAACATAGCTAACGTAGCTAAATTTTAATTACTTGATCTCAATATTTACCTTAACACTTTGTAAGAACATACAGCAAATGAAACACCAAACCTTAAATATTGCATGCAACAGTCACAACTCCCCAAAACAGAAATTTAGTGCTAAAGGTAAAGCACATCTCTTGTACTTACCATAACTTTACTTCCAACTATCTGCATACAGTGGTCAACGGAGAATGGTTATGGTGTGAAAAAAAACAAACAGCAATAATATTAGTAATGAGAAGCTTTTGCAAAAGTTTAGTGTTTAGTAAATTAGTAACTAGCATGATCTACTAACACATTTAGTGCTTGAGCTCTTGAGACTAAAACAAAAAATATTAATGTGAGCCACATTTCAAAATCTAAAGTCTAAAGACTAAGGAGAAATAATATGATTTGGTTTTTCATGCACTACAATCACCCTACTGTTCCAAGTATGAAATTAGATCTCTATATGATGTGAGGACAATGTGCTTTATCCATAAAAATGTACACAATACAGAGAAAACAGTTCAGAATTTCAAGAGATAAGACAATTTCTGAGACAGGATCTGTTTAAGAAAACAACAGGAAACTCCTAATGTAAACATAATCTATGCCAAAATCCAAATATAAGTCAAATCACTGTTATCTGATTCCCACACTTGAATACTGAGCAGTGTACCAAAAATAGCTAATTCACCATTGAATACTATTCATCTGATAACAGTTATTATCAAGATGTGTTAAATTTTTCAGCTAGTGTTTTAAAACAAACATCAAATTTAACTGAAAGCCCATTAAGTATCCTGGCTTAGTGAGATATCACAAGATACAAAAAGATAATGGCAGCTTCCAAGTAAATGATTTTATACGAATCCAAGAAGAGAAATGATTCAGCAATCCGAATGATTTCAGACTTTCCAAAAAGAGAAGCAAATTCTTTAAACGCATTCAACACCCTGTTTACAAGCAACAATTATTTAGATGAATAAAATCTTCTTTGGTAACACAACAGTCCTCTGAAATGAAAGATATGCTGTTGACATAAATTACTTCCTCCCACCAAAGAAGACAGAGATTATATTTCTCCCGTGTTTCTTTATCACAGACATGGGACCAAAAAGAAAGAATGAGGTTCTGTGTGAACAATTAAGACAGGTTCATAGTCCATGAAACAACTAAAATGTGGCCAAGTGAAGACCTTTTAATGATTCATTGGGACTGAAAAGGATTTCATTTACCTAAAGCAATACAGAAATACATTATATTCATTAATCAAGAGAAATGTGGAGAAAATAATTTGTCCATATCTTTTATGACATCCACCCCATGGATGAAAAAGACCTGAGGAAAAATTATCTAATAATGGTTTTTAAAAAGTCACAATAAGTGCATATATAGTGACATGTGTACTACTACTTTCAACTATTTTCTATATTTTTAAGTCTACAAATCTGTAGACATAATTGATAAAATCATTTTCTTATAAACTGTTGAGATTTTTTTTGAAACAACATACTGTTGTCAAAATTGTAATCAGTTGGACTCTAAAATCTCAATTTCAAAAGTACTCCTTAAAATTAGAAGTAAACTGCTTTCTTCATATTGTCATAAGGAAAAGGACCCTTGGCTGACTAACGTGAGGTGAGTAACTTTTCCTCTTGAGTGCCTGCATATGCTGTAAGGTATATGCAAGATCTTCTCTAAATCACCAGCATAGTATGCTAGGGAATGATTTAGTAGGGCAGCTTTACCAATACTCACACACTTACTTTCATTTCTTCATGGCACTTTGAAACTATATAATCTTCTTTGTTATTTGTAACTAAATAATCTATGCATGCCAGCTCCCATAGGTCAGGTCTACCCTCACCACTCCTACAATAACAAACATTTGGATCTCAGAGCAATAAATGCAGACTAGGCTCTCCACAGCCAAATTAAAATTTCACTTAACACGGAGTTACTCAATTTACTAATCGTTTAATGTTCACATAGCTGTCTATTACTGGACATTATATTAAGCATGTGTGGACAATTAAACAATAGTTTTACAACATCAACTTGTGGTTTACTTAATATCCTTCTTGACCAGTACTAACTGTAACAAAATTAATGATGCAAAATCAGACTTGTTTGTTTTAGAAGCAGGTTCTGACACATAGCTGTATGTTGCAGCATCATCTCTTAATGCCCTTTCCCAGCAAGATGGCTCTTTCTCAGAGCTCACTTTATCATTGTTTAATTCCATATAAAAGAAAAAAGCAGTTAGTTAAAGGGGAAAACAAAGTTTTACACTAAAATTTAGCTATAGTCCTCCTATATCTTACATGTGGCTATGGAATATTTTTCCACTTTAGGACTGGTTTTACTGTCAGATGAGAGCACTGATTACATACAAAGCCTTTTTATAACATGATAGGTACCATCTAATCTGCATTAAATTTGGAAACATATTTAATGAGTATATAAATATATAATAAAAAAGTAAAAATGTACAGGGCGGGCAAAGCATATTTAACACCTAATGAAAATCAGACAGCAGGGCAGGAACCTAAGCTCCACACAGGCCAACAGCCACACATTCAGTGATAATTGGTGGAAAATTGACTGTCATGATGATGAACAGGTAAAAGCATTGCTTCGTATTGAATACCATTACCCAGTGAATGGCAGCCCTCTTATCTTGAAAAGGAAATTAAATAAACAATTTTCATACTTTTAATGATACAAAACAGTACTAATTACTGTTTTTCCAAGGTGAGAAAGCTTCAAAACATGCCTGTCAGCTGGTTCTCTTCCATCAAAATATTTGGCTCATAAAAAATAATAAGAAAAATCTACAGTCTAGGAATTTTTGCAAAGGAAGAAGAGCTAGCAAGTATGCTAAATGAGACAAATAAGGGCCATCAAAACAGTAGAACTAATTTCGTGGCTTCGTGAAATGGAAAATTTTATGTCTTATAATACTCCATTTCTATCAATTGAATGAAGCAGTTAAAATAAGCTCTTAGCTATCCTCTTCCCTTCCTCCACCTTTCTCTATTTCTATCTCCCAGTCTGTCTCCAGTAGTAGAGACAAAATCCAAAGCCTTAATAGTTTAGGCAGGTGCACTTAATGCTATGCTACTACCTCAGCCAAAATTTGTTTCATTTCAATATGAAAATGAGCATACGATTTAAAACTGTACATTTTCTTCAGCAGCTGAAGAGAACACAGTATGAACATAAATTAAAATATGCTGTGCACAGATAATAAGTAATTATCCGAAGGTCAAGTAATGAGAACATCATATAATCTTCATTATAGTCAGTCCCACTTACCCAAACAATATCATCAAATAAGCCAGAGATGCTAACAAATCCCATCATTAAAGCACCACATGATTAGTCATATACTATCTCCACTTTGTACTCAGATCTAGTTATATAGATTTGCCAGTATACTTGCCACTAGGCATTTTAAAAACAACACTGAATATATATATGCCCTACATTTCCTAAAGCTTTTTACTGCGAACAATAACTTGAGTGCAAAAATGAGAAGAGATTCGTCAGAATTTCAAAGTAAAAACCCTATGCATCACCTAATTCTATTGAAAACGATGCTCATGGCAAATTTCACTTATCACTTGAAACATATTTCTGCCTTTGGATACCAGAACCAAATTAAAAAACATGCTGTTAACTCTGCTCTGGCAGAGCTGCAATGCATTATATTTAAATAGTTCAGCATTCAGATTTAGCTTGCCTAAAGTACAATATAGAATCAATGCAATTGCAAAATTCAGCAGTTGCTATAGGAATTATAGTACTAAAACATATGAATGAGATAGTCAAATAATGTTGGAATATACTTTTACAGTAAAGGACATTTTCTTTACTGGTCAATGGTTTAAACTGAAAATACTTTGTTTTAAATGCATGTGTACAATAAACTCATATACCTACATAAAAATCGGGCATGAATATGTATAAAAACGTATACATACAGTGATTTTCATGAAATCGAACATTGAAAGCTCTTTTCAGAAATACAAAATGTATCTTTTACCACATCAAAAGTATATTTTTTCTACAAAAATAATGAAACCTGAAGGCTACTTTTCAAAGAACCTTAGAAGGATAACAAAAAATGAGTGAATTAAATCCATTAAATCAGTAAGTTTTTCTTGTAGACAGTAAGGTCTTTCAATGAATCAAGCATTTAGGTTTGAAATTTATACAGAATTGATTAAAGTTCCTGGTGTATATTTTCTTTTACAGTAAAGTGAATTTTACCATACCAAATATAAGGCAGCTAACAGTTTGCATTCAAAACAAAGCCAAATATGAAAAAAATCCAAAAATTAGATGCTTCAATGTAAACTTAAAGGTAGCTATGCTGTTTGCATTTTCTCCCTTCAAATCTGAAATTTTTGTGTAGCAATGTGTATAGTAAGCGGAATGCCAACATTTTGTAAAGGCAGGAAACCTTGATCCTCAAATTCATTGAATGCTGTCAAGAGACTTCCATATTGGTCTCTTGTTTATAATAATGGATCTCTCATGTCTAATGAATAGTTCAATACTGAGACAGATATGATAGATAGATAGATAGATAGATAGATAGATAGATAGATAGATAGATAGATAAACTGGCCTAAATTGGTAATATGTTTGTACTGAGGCAAGAATGTAAAAAGCTGTGTTTTTTTCAACTTTCAAGCAAACAGTTAAGTTCATTCCTTTGGTGCCTGGGAAGTGTCTCTACTTACAGATTTGGCAGTAGCAGAAATATACTGGACAACCATCTCACGCTTCGTGGTAAAATCCTTGTCTCGTAAAGGAGCCTTCTTTTCTTCATTAAGGTTCATATCCTCCTGTTAGAAAGATGGATTATTGCTTTAATTGCTTCATAAGTGATTAATGCAATTAATATTTATCAACAAAATTTTTAAATAGTTCATTATTTCACACTTGAGATACCATCATTGTGTATGCATTTCACACATATTCATAGCTTATATTTCTATTTAGCTAAATAAACACTGAGAAGAAAGAAAAATATTTTTAAGCTAGGCTACAGGACACTTTGGAATTTATGACAGATATGTATTATACAGTCCTTGCAAAGCCATGCATTTATCTCAACAGCTAACACACACACATACCACACACACACACACACACACACACACACACACACACAATTACTCTTTAGTTCATTCTTCCAAGAACTACTGTTACCGATGAAAACAAATAATAGACAAACTTAATAGGATATATATAACATAGATACATGTATATATGTGTGTGTATTCACCAAAACCGTCTCAGAAATTTGCTATATATTACAAAGAAAAAAGAGATAATATAGCTGAATGTGTGTGTGTGTGTGTGTGTGTGTGTGTGTGTGTGTAGAGGGAGAGAGAGAGAGAGAGAGAGAGAGAGAGAGAGAGAGAGGGAAGAGAGAGAGAGAGAGAAGAAGAAGAAGAAGAAGAAGAAGAAGAAGAAGAAGAAGAAGAAGAAGAAGAAGAAGAAGAAGAAGAAGAAGATGATTCCTGTGGTCAACTGTCAGTTTTGGCTGTCCAATGTCATCTAGGCATACCTTCTACAGTTTAATGCATCCATAATGTTAGTTTAACATAAAAAATGAGTTTATTATTATTGGGGAACAGATGGGGGGGAGAGGAACTATGGGAACTATGGTGGGTGGGAACTGGGAAAGGGGAAAGCCTTTGGAATGTAAACATAGAATATAGAAAATAAAAAAAAATAAAATAAAACAATAAATAAATCTTAAAAAAATGCTTTAAAAAAACTGAATTTATCTATATCCCTTACATATAATTTAAGGACTGACCTGTGGCTTGTTCTTTACAAATAAAAGACATTTATAAAAGGTATAGACTCAGAAATGAACTATGTGAAGAAATATGCCTTGAGAACGTCATCCATCTTGGTATGGGGGACAACAGAAATGAGGTAGATAAGGAACTGATGGCAGCATCCACTTTTTTTTTTTTTTTTACTTAGACAGACCAATTGGTTCTGGAGTGGCACCAGCTCCTTAATCAGACTATATTTCACTATGTAGCTCTGCAAGCAATTTCTACGAAGCCATCTGGAGCCTGTTGTTGCAACCTTCTTGATTGAAGAGCAAACTAATATCTTCTGATACTTAATCTATGTTTAAAAATCCAGAACAGGTATTCTAATGCTCAAAATGGTGAGATACTGAAGCATTTCAACTGTCAAACTAAAGAGGATGGTACCTGGATTGAAGAAAATTACCTTAAGAACCAAGTAAATATTTTTTGAACTCTGAATTCTTTCAGGCCAAAATATATATACCCCAGCTTCAATTTATGTTCGGGCAACATTTTGTAGAATCTATCTCTCCCACTCTCAAATCTTCTGAGGCTTCACTTTCATCTTGAAATAGCAGACATCCATTCACTTGACCTTGGGTTTTATGATGTGCTGACTGCTACATGTAATATGTCGTTTCATACTTCCCACTATGTTTTACATGATGCTGTCCCCTCCTCCACTTCTCATTCAGGGATGTGCTGCCTCCCACTCAATCCGCTTCTGTCCAGTCCTTAAAACAATGCTCCCCTACTAAGCCTGCTACAAGATTTCCCACAGTGCCCCACTGTTAAATGCAAAAGCATCCTGTTCTTCCATATTACTTATATTAATACTTTCTCATAGAACTATCTCTCTAAAACTCTAAGGAAGTGGTTCTTAACCTTCCTAGTTCTACCAAAGTTTTATACACTTCCTCACATTGCGGTGACCACCAACTATATAATTATTTCATTACTACTTCACAAGTGCAATTTTGCTATTGTTATGAATCATAAATATCTCATAGGCATGATATCTGATCTGTAACTCCCAGAAAGGGCACAACTCACAGATTCAAAAACACTGCTCTAAGACAACTAAAAGCAGGAACTTACCTCTGTAATCCCCCAAAAAAACATCCTAGTCACTAGAATACGGTAAACACTGAATATTTTTTTACCCTCTTGCTACTAAAGAACTAAAATTTGAGAACTTTGCTTTAAATACTGAAAGTTCCTCAGAATCTTTAGCACTTTTTTTCACTTATGAAATGGCTGTTTACATTAGTAAGGAATGGGTAGCATTCATATGAACAGAAGAGTCTATAATGACTCATTTTATTCCTATAGAAATAAAACCATACTACTAATTATGCAGCTGATACTTCCAAATCATTAACTCCAGCTTCATAATACAATAATAAAACTAAATAGAGCAATACTCGTAACTCAATATTAACTCTAAGCAACATAATTGAATATGAAACTACTTCTAAACAGAGTTCGTTCTATGGTAAAAACACAAAACAAGTTTTAAGCATATTTCATATTTGTTAAATATATTCACATTATATGAGGTATGTATTCTAAAAAAAAAAAGTTTCTGAAGTCTAAATAACTGACCAAACTTAACAATAGTTTTCAATTAAGTCATAATTATATATATCATCTCTTTCCTGTTTTCATATCTCATATAGTTATCTCTCTATAAACATCCCTTTTTGTCATGAAATGTTGTTTAATTCTCTCTCTCTCTCTCTCTCTCTCTCTCTCTGTGTGTGTGTGTGTGTGTGTGTGTGTGTGTGTGTGTGTGTGTTCATTTCATTTATTTTGGTGCTGGGGATTGAACCCAGATTCTTGTACACATCCAGCACATGCTATAACACTGACTTATACATATAACCCCAAAGACTGTACCACCAAAGTTGTTAAGAGGAACTATGTAAAACTCAACTCAGATGAGAAGGTTAGAAGTAGTACCAGCTGGATTTTATTGCATTGAATCTTTCATTCATCCTGGTATCCTTGCCTTCCTCTACTTCCAAAATCATAGGCTAAAAAGATATACACCTTAAAGAAAAATGAATTAATAGCACTGTAGTGTTTAAAATACACCAGTACCAACAATGGATATAACTATTTTTGATGCTTTATGATTTTAAAATTAGTGAATTCTATGTTTATTTAATTATATATTTGATATGTTTATAGAATTATATATTTGTTTATTTATTTATTATTTAAATGAATAATTTTTGAAGTTGTTTGGTTGGTAGATAAGTTTGAGTTTGTTTGTATTCTGTCTTATTGATACAGGATTTTGCAATGTAGTCCAGGGTGTCCTAAAAGTCATAATTCTTGTGCTTCAACCTCTCAGGTATGCATCCCTATACCCAGGATTTTATTTTCTATTCCATAATTTTAGCTTCTTTCAACAAAATAAAACAAAATATTCAATATAACATATAGGAGCTCAGGTAGAAAACAAAGTCAAAACAATAAAGTGGAAAGATAGTATATCTGAATATAGAATGAAACTAAAAGCAAAATCAAAGGCATAATATTATTGAGTATTAGTAAGTTTAGCACACAACTTCCTCATTATATCTTTTTTTCACAATCCAATCAGAGGCTTCCACCCAAGATCATATATTTTAATAAGAAAATATAACTAGTATTTTCATTGTCTCATATTTGTTAACTGTGAGCACAATCTTCAACTAATATTTCTAGAGTGTAAAGATTATATAAAGGAACCACTAGGGTTGACAAACCAGTCATTCAAAAGCTTAAAGGAAATAAGATTTACTAACATGTAACCAAGAACACACCCTAGATTCTTCCCTGGATCCAGAGATTTAACGGTGCATGAAGTTACTTAAGGGAGGAGTTCAATGTTCACAAGGAATATTTACTCACCTTAAGTGTCCTGCAACACACTACAGTTAATGTTAGGTATATTTACTGATTTTTCATCTAGTTTTAAACAAATAAACCCTAGTAAATGGAAACACAACTCTAAATGATTGCTATAAAGACAACAGATTGAGGATAAAAGGATAATTTCAAATAATGTGAGCATAAGGGAACAAGAAAATGGATGCCTGTTATATCTTCATAATTCTGACTCTTCCATTATCACATAGTAAAAATAACAAAATCTAACTCTAATACACTGTCTCCACAAGATGAAAATAATTAAAGTAATCATGTGAAATGTAGTTACAAATGAATCATGATGGCAACACTCACTTTCTGTGTATATTACACTTTAGAAAATTAGACAATGGTAGTAAACATCCACCTCAAATTAGCAGACCATATAGATTCCAAGAGCCAGAGCAGGAAGAGAGTATAGTGTCTTCAATGTTCTCAACAATAAGCACAAACACATGATCTCAATCCTGTACCTTAGTGATAGTTTATAAACATAATGACACATGTTTATGAGCCTCTTTTGGATTTTCTTTAAAAACCAATTTTTTAAAAAGGCCCCATAGCAGTTAGGAAACACTATAAAAGCAGCTGAAGGGATGCATGCAAAAATATAAATAAATAAAGTGCCTTTCTTGTCAGCAAACACTATTAGAAGACACACAGAAATCATTGTGAAAAATGCGCATAAGCAAGTATTAGGAAAATGACTGAACTGTGGGAGGATCACTATAGAGCTGGATGAAATAGCTGTTTTATGAAATAGCTTATGGTATTATTAACAACATTGTTTCAATACAGATATATATACATATATATATATGCGATTTTTCATTAACAGGGGAAACATTGCTACAATAAAAACTGTAGTTAATAAGATGCTTTCTGGAAATACCACAAATAGGTAGGATAATTGAACAAATTTGAATAGGAGAAACTGAAATAGCATTGCAGGAAGTATTTTAAACCAAGGTTCACATCTTAGGTGATATCTCACACCTATAAACCTTGCACTCTAGAAGCTGCAGAAGGAGGATCACAAGTTCAAGGCCACCCTCAGGTACATGATGAATTACTAATAAGTCTGGGCTATACAGTGACACTATCTCAAAAAATATATGAAAAGCAAAAACATTAAAGTATTTACACTTTGACCTGGGTTAGTAAACAAATATGAAAATATTTTCTAATTTTTCTAAAATTAGAAAATATTTTCTAATCATACTAAAAAATGTATATTTTCCCTCAGTTGTTGTTCTGAAATATATATGTGTATAATTATGCTTATCTATTACATGAAAATATATATGTAACTGTCTTCAGGAACAAAAGGACTAATGTAGGAGGGAATACTAGGGTGGACCAAAATAGTAAACATATAATTAATACTCCTATGAATACTTCAAAATACATTTTAAGAAGAAAGAATATGTTTTTCTCCCTATAAACACATGTCTGGTTACTGAAAGATAAAGGTTTTTAAAACAGCTAAAAATTCAGCATGGTTTAGACATTTCTCATTTAATAAAAAAAAAAGTGTCAAAAAAGTCAAAAAACTCCATACTGGCTGACCCAACTTGAATACCAGTGATCTGCTTGAATTACTGTTAATTCTTTCTTCTGAGGACTAGCTAGTTATTGTCTGAAGTAGACATCCATGAGGATGACGATCTATATACCAATGATATAGAAGAAAAAAATGAAAAGAGTCCATGTCTCTAATAGCATTAATTAGACTCCCTCATTAAAGGGTATTTTTAAACCATTAAGGTAAAATCATCAAAGTGTAATAAACCATGGTACTTGGACAACTGGCTATCATCAAGGGGGACTGGCCCTGGTGAACACTGCTTTTACGTTTTTTTTATCTTGCCATATTCTATGCATGGGTGTGTTTTGCCTGAGTATATGTATATGTACCACACATATGCCTGGTGCCTTCAGACATCAGAAGAGGATGCCAGTTCCCCTGAGTCAAGTGTTAGAGATGGTTATAAACCATCATGTAGGTGCTAGGAACTGAAGCCAGATCCTTCAGAAGAGCACACTAAACTCTTAACCACTGAGCCATCTCTCCAGCCCCAGATTTCAGCTTCTTTGTTAGCTCTTTGTTTTGGCTGTGATATATCAAGCCAAATATCAAACATAATATGAACTTACAGATAAGCAGCCTAAAGAAAATACTAATACTAATAATACTACTACTACTACTAATAATAATAATAATAATAATAATATTTAGTGTGATGGTTTGTATATGCTTTTCCCAGGGAGTGGCACTGTTAGGAGGTGTGGCCTTGTTGGAGTAGGTGTGTCACTGTGGGTGTGGGCTTAAGACCTTCACCCTAGTTGCCTGGAAGTCAGTCTTCTACTAGCAGCCTTCAGATGAAGATGTAGAACTCTCAGCTCCTCCTGTACCGTGCTTGCCTGGATGCTGCCATGTTTCTGCCTTGATGACAATGGACTGAACCCCTGAGCCTGTAAGCCAACCCCAATTAAATGTTGTCTTTTATAAAACTTGCATTGGTCATGGTGTCTGTTCACAGCACTAAAACCCTAACTAAGACAGAAGTTGGTACCAGGGACTGGGGTATTGCTGTGATAGGCATGACCATGCTTTTGTTTGGAAGAATGTGGATTTTGGGACTCTGGATTTGGAAAGCCACGGAATCCTTTAAGTGGGGCTTAATGGGCCAGACTAGTAGGAATATGGAAGACAGTGGTGCTGAGGGTCATTTGAACTGTGTAGGCCTGATGGTCCAAGAGGTTTCAATGGAGAAGAACTTTAATATGTGGCTGCAAGACTGTTTTTGTGATGTTTTGGTAAAGAACATGGCTGCTTTTTGCCATTGTCTGAAGAGACTACCTAGGGCTAAGGTAAAGAGATTTATATTAATTGCATCTGCAAAGGAAGTCTCAAAAAGCCCAACAAAGACTTTGTTCTCTGGTTAAGTCTGATGAAGAGAATTTTGAACAAACATAGCAAGATGAGAAAAGAAAAGTACAAAATATATAATTTGAGTATTAAAAGGACCCCAGGAAGTGAAATGGAGCTGAATTCAAGGATATTAAATTGAATTAAAGGAGTGGTGACCCTGGGGGCAAGATTCACCCAGTTAACTTTAGGTCCAGGCATGGTCGTACAAGCCTTTAATCCCAGGAGGCAAAGAAAAGCAGATCTCTGAGTTCAAGGCCAGCCTAGAACAAAGCAAATTCTAGGTGAAGAAAAACTTTAATCCAGGCTTGGTGGACTACACCTTTAATCCCAGGGCTTAGGAGACAGACATGCAGATCTCTTGAGTTCAAAGTCAGTCTAAGGAGCAAGATTCAGGACAGCTAACCTAGTCAGTGAAAGAGCTGGTAAAAAAAGAAGCTAGTGATAATGTAATAGAACAAGGGGGGCAATGTTCCAGCTCCTACAAACAGCAGAACTCAGCAGCTTCAGCCATGTGTCTCTGGCTTTATATTCAAGAGGAGAAGGAGATTACTGAAACAATTGATGCTGGTTAGCTGGAGCTAAGAAATTAGTGGTGATTAAGAAAAGACCAGCATCACTGAGGTGAAATATGGGAAGTGTTTTCTGAGAGCACAAAGAAGTTGTATTCCAGAGATAGCCAAGTATTCCTCATGCTGCAGCTGTACTGGGTAATGTGTAAGAATCATCCAGGTGGTACTGGTTTTGAAGGCATGAAGGCATCATGAAGAACAGCTGAGGCTTGGTACTGTGAGAGGACATGGAAGGCCATTGGTGAAAGTGCACCCTCAGTTGTAATTGACAGCCCAGGACTGAAGGGGTCATGCAAAGGAGTTGAGGCTTGGTACCATGAAGAGAGCCTATGAGAGGCTTTGGTGAATTATAGTTGCAGTGGAAGACCCTAGCATATTGGAGATGCCAGTACTGTGGGATGACCACCAAGAACAGCGGTGGCAGTAGAGTGGATCAATCTGAACTTAGAGTGCTACAGAGGGCAGAGCTGGAGAAGTGACACCAGCTCTTTGGAGATGTACAAAAGATCATGTGTGATCTCAGACATTGGAACAAGAAGCTGAGAAGCTGAAATTGACTTGGGGTACACAAGATGTTAAAGATGCCAGAGCCACAGGATGCCTGCCAAGGAAAGCTGCTAACAGGGAGTGGAACAAGCCCAGGAGAAAGAACCTTTCTTTGAAGTCAGCAAAGATGAAAAAGGAATTAGATTGACATCAGACATGGAGATGCAGAGTTTGGACTTTGCCCAGCTGGTTTCCTGTCTTGCTTGGGGGATTACAGTTAAGTGATTGGATGAATCTCAAAAGAAACCTTGAACTTTGGACTTTTAACACTGTTGAGACTGCTATAGACTACAGGGACTTTTGAAGTTGGAATAAATGCATTTTGCATTATGCTATGTTTAAGTATGGCCCCCATAGACTCATGTTTGAACAAGCCTATGGGGGCCAGGGAGTGGAATGTGATGGTTTGTATATGCTTTTCCCAGGGAGTGGCACTATTAGGAGGTGTGGCCTTGTTGGAGTAGGTATGTCACTGTGGGTGTGGGCTTAAGACCCTCACCCTAGTTGCCTGGAAGCCAGTCTTCCACTAGCAGCCTTCAGATGAAGATGTAGAACTCTCAGCTCCTCCTGTACCATGCCTGCCTGGATGCTGCCATGTTTCTGCCTTGATGACAATGGACTGAACCTCTGAGCCTGTAAGCCAACTCCAATTAAATGTTGTCTTTTATAAAACTTGCATTGGTCATGGTGTCTGTTCACAGCAGTGAAACCCTAAGACACTTAGTCATAGCTGCATTCAACAAAATCTCATTTGAAGACAATGAAATTCATAGAATCAATCTTCTCTATATCCATTTAAATAATAAAACATGGGATCAGTGAGGTGGCTTTCCAGGGGAATGCACTTGTCTCACAAAGCCTGGTGATCTGGCATGGACCTCAAAGAACCCATAGTGGGTAGACAAAGAAACCAACTCTTGTAAGTTGTCATCTTATCTCCACATACACACTGCATGTATGTATTCCTATATGCATGCATACACATCTCACACACACACATAAACACACATATCAATAATAAAAATAAAAAATATACAACATAAAACAAACATTGTTAACTTGCAGGTCACACAAAGTGAAGTCCTTCTGTGGGGAATAGTATCTTTGATATGTTTATGTCTTCTGCAACAACAAACTATCTAGCATTCTGGAGAGAGCTGTCAAGGCATGACTCAAAACTTCTTTCTGCTATTTGTTCTTTTCACAATGCCACCTTACATTTCTATATGGCACCCTCGCAGAACATAACTTCTGTATGGTTAGGGTTTTCTTTTAGGAATTCATCCCCACTTCCTCCCCATCTCTCTGTCTGTCTGTCTTTGTTTCTCTCTCTCTCTCTCTCTCTCTCTCTCTCTCTCTCTCTCTCTCATTTAAAACAGTGCCTAGGACTTTGCTGAATTACTCAAATTATGAGAGCGGATTGCCAGAAAGAAAAAAAAAACAAGACCAATAATTCAGAAGTAGCCACTGGCATCTTCTCATTTCCTGAGCACCCATGAGAAGTTCCGGGGATTATATCCGCACTAAAGCAGCTAATCTACAGCAATTCTAGAATGAGGAAAGCTTTGCTTACCTTTCCTTGTCTCCCTGACTGAACTCTGTTCTCGTTAAGGTGAGGTGCTACATTTATCTCTAAACCTGTAGCCTATAGCCCACTATCTAGCATGCAGCACAGATCAATTAATAATGACTAAAGTATACTCACAATAAATGCAAACAATGCCTTTTAAAAGAAAAGCTCTATTTTCAAGGCATTTCTACATGCAGACCTAAAACAGAAGCAGCGGGCTCTGAACCTGTCTCCCACAGAAGTGAATTTGCAAACCTAGTTCTTTTATTTCTCCTCTTTCAATGCCTGTCTTCCTTCCCATCCCCCTATAAAACCTTTATGATAAAAATAATGACAGTTTTTTTAATGGATCCAGATCCAGATTAATTTGTTCATCTGTTTACTGAGTATATGTTCCTACTCCTTTACATCTTTTCTACATGATCCTTCATAGGAAAATAAAATGTATTATCTACAAAAGATCCTGGCATTGAGCATGGTCTAAAATATGGATTGAGGATGTAGAAAATTTAAATGTAACCAGTAGGAATTGGACTGCCTAAACAATTTCTTAGAATCTAATCATTTCTGACAACTACTCCTTGGCTTTTTATAGTTGACGAATAATGTATTTCGTGGTAACTTAACTTAATTAAACTCACTGATGCTGAGAGCACTCAAAGGTTCTCAGCCAAGTTAACCAACTTCTAAAAACCTGGTGCTGAGTGAGAAAAAAAAATCTCTTAATAGCAGTCAAGGGAATACAATATGCTTAGGTTACACCTAAGCACCTGCTGCCCAGAGGCCACTCTTCTATGTAAATTAATGAAGAAGAAGGGGAAAGAACAAGATTAAAAGCTTTAGGATGACCTGTGAGAATTCTAACAGGTGGAATACGAAATCAATAATTAAACACTTATTACATATAACTATCACATCATTAAATTATGCCAAAGATGCAAAGCATAACTATATAATTTAAAAATAGTGTTTTGTAAAGAGTATGTGTTCTATAAAATAATCACCTAAGAATTTCATATGTGAGACCTTTAAATCTGTCAGCAATAGCACTGGTACTAATATTTAGAAACCCTAAGTTTGCTGTGTCAAATATCCAAATGTTTATAATATGAGAAGGGATTTATTGATGAACAAAGTAAATGTGGAAATGAAGAAAACACTCATGATCTAAAGTAAAGGTAAGCCACTGTTTTTATACAGGATGTAGCCCTGCAAGCTAGCCTTTAACTTCCTATATAGTCCAGGCTAGCCTCATATTCACAAAGATCTACTTGCCTTGGCCTCCTACTACTATGGGCATGTACTACTACCACACCACCTAGTTCTTTTTATTAACTTCCCTCCCACTTAAAAGTTTTCATTCATTGCAAAATAAATCAACTGTTATACTAGGGGGTTCATTAGGGAATGATTAATAATAAAATAGCTAATGCTTATAAACTGTCTTTTCTCTTGTAATTTTAAACATAGTCATCTAATGTCTACTATAGTAAGAAATTGCTGTTAGTAAGGTTAATCCTCAAGCAGGAAGAGTATCAATTATCAGAATGAGATAGAATAAACTTGAGAAGAGCTCTCTGTTGCTACTTTTCACTGTAAGTTTTATAAAAACATGCTATTTTCCAAAAATATTTAAAAATCAATTGCATTAGAAATTGTAAGGTAATCCATATGCTGTTAAGCAACTATTGCAAAGGAAGTGAGTGAAAGGTGTTATTTGATCCAGTGATAGAAAAACATTTTATAATTGAGATATATCATCCTAAAATCCAAACACACCATTAGTCTAAACAGAATACACGGTTATATGGGAGGCCTAAAAACTGCAAATACTGGTTACCAGAAACAGAAGAATATAGGTAACATCAAAAGATTCTAAGAAGACCATCTTAATAGCCATCAAATAGCACGCGAGAATGTTTTACATTATTTGTAAGGAGTGAAGGAAACAAAGAAATTTCATATCTGAAAGTTCAGTTATTTTTCCCAGTCTACTGTAAAGATGATACTTACCAGCATTCTATTATAAGACTGTTGGCCTTTGGTGAGGTTCTATAAGGGCAACTACGGATAAGGTAAGAAATGTTCCACCTCAAACTCTTTACCTAATACCCTATGTTTCTCATAAAGGCTATTCCTGTTATGAGTATACTAATATTTTAAAGTAATATATGTTTATTTATAAATGGTATTCATGCATATATCAGTGTAACTGTTTTGCTGTTATCACTGATTGAGTTATTACAACAAGGTAGTAAACTGATAAGAAATCTTGGCAACTGAACAATGGTCAGGATTTATCTGATCAAGAAAAAAATGGGAAAAAGTTCATAACATACTAGCTATAAAGATATGTACTCACTGAATCTATTCACTTATGCTCATTTTCCATTTATAAGTAAGTTTTTCAATTGTTATAAAACTGTATTTTCTGTATACAACATAATGTTCTACAAAAGAATACATTGTTCAGTGACTAAGTCTAGTTCATTATTATGTACTATTTCACATAATGTTGTGCAGAGAATACTTTTTATTAAACATTCACATTGTCAATGCAATATATTATTAATTATAGTTACTACTTTATACACTAGATCTCTGTTATCTTATACCCCATAGCTATCCTCAATCTTACAATCGGTTGGCAATTAGTTCCCTACTCTTCCCCCAACTACAACAATAGCCAGTTGTTATTGTCAAATTCTTACAATGTAGAGTCTTCTGGAAAGAAAGAACCTATGTTGAAGAATTGACTCAATAAGGCTAGCTTGTAACCTTCTCTGGGAAAAATTGTCTTGACACCAGACAGTACAACTGCTTTATAGCGGAAAAAATGTGGGGCAGAGTCTGAGGAGGTAAAAAGGAATAGAAACTACTTGGTGTACACAAATAGAAGAATCTGAACATGAAAAAAAATCATCCATGTCAACAAGAAGCAAAAGTCCAGTTAGTACAGAATCTAAAAGCAAGTCACATGTGGTAGTAGAGATCCATGAATGTTCCCTTCTGATCCTTTCATTTTATTCAGTAACTTAAGCAACAAAGTCATTGGGAGAGAATTATAGGGAAGAGTTCTAACATTTCAGCAGCAAAGAGATGAAATAGTCACCAAAGTGCATAGGTGTTAAGAACAGTGGAGACAGCCGGGAATGGTGGTGCACGCCTGTAATCCCAGCACTTGGGAGGCAGAGGCAGGCGGATTTCTGAGTTCGAGGCCAGCCTGGTCTACAGAGTGAGTTCCAGAACAGCCAGGGCTACACAGAGAAACCCTGTCTCGAAAAAAACAAAAAACAAAAACAAACAAACAAAAAGAACAGTGGAGACATTTAAGTAAAGCAGAGATTCTTTTTTTTCATTCATTTATTTATTCATTTTACATTCTGGTCAGTACTCCACCCCATTGCTATCTTAAACTGTGAGTTGTAACTCTTTGGGGGGTTTTGCATATCAGATATTTGCATATCAGATATTTACATTATGATTCATAACAATATGAAAATTACAGTTATAAAGTAGCAATGAAAAAATTTTATGGGTGGGGTGGGTGAGCACAACATGAGGAATACTAGAAAGGTTGAGAACCACTGGTCTAAAGACATGAAGACCCATGTGGTGCTATGGGAAAGAAATATGTATCAGAATTATTACAGGTATACTGGATATGAATGGGCAAAGCTGCTCTTATCTGAGGAGAAATGAAGGAACAATGGATCTGGGTGCAAGGGGTGGTGGGAGAGGAACTGGTAGGAATAGAGGGAGAAAAGGCTGCATTTGTTATGTAATGTATGAGAGAATAAAGATAGGTAGATAGATAGATAGATAGATAGATAGATAGATAGATAGACAGACACAGATACACATGCACACACAAACACACACACATACAGAGAGAGAGAGAGAGAGAGAGAGAGAGAGAGAGAGAGAGAGAGAGAGAGAGATGGAGAAGGCTAGAAAACAGGCAGAAGAGTAGTTAGCAGTTAGTAAGCAATCTTATAGTCATGAGAAATAACTACAGGAAGGATTGTTGAAACAGAGATTAAAAACAGCTAGTAGATGACTAAGGACAGGGATACATAAGCTGAACCAATATGATCTGACTACAACTAATATATTTAAATGGAAAATAAAAGTATGGAGTAGAACATGGCCCCATACTACTGAATTTAAATGAACCTGGGTATGGCAAGAGCAATGAACACAGAAGACATTGTCAATGCTGCAAGAAGTACTAGCCAAACTGACATGCAATGTAAAGATATAAATATAACTGTTTAGTGAAAGAGAAAAGTGAGAAAGACAGAAAATGTTATTAACAAAATAATCTCAAGGAATGTTTCTGGTTTTGTTACTATTATCATCATTAATTAAGACAGGACAATGGAGGAGGAAATTTATTGAGAAGTATTGAGAATCCTTAGGCAAGTGGGTGGAACTAGAAAGTATCACCCTGAGCGAAGTGACCCAATCACAAAAGAACACTCATGGAATGCACTCACTGATAAGTGGACATTAGCCCAGAAGTTCTGAATACCCAAAACACAATTCTCATATCAAATGATGCCCAAGCAGAGGGAAGGAGTGGTCCCTGGTCCTGGAAAGGCTTGATACAGCAGTGTAGGGGAATACCAGGACAGAGAAATGGGAGGGGGTTGATTGGGGAACAGGGGGAGGGAAGAGGGCTTATGGGACTTTCAGGGAGTGGGGGAACCAGGAAGGGGGAAATCATTTGAAATTTAAATAAAGAATATATCAAATGAAAAAAGAAGATAAAAAAAGGAATGCAAGTTGGAATAGGGTGTGTTTAATAAAGGAAGGGATGCTACAAATGTTATTGAATTCTTTATATAAAAAGTAAGTTCATATATAAGATTAATATGTTAAATTCAGAAATCACGTTTTGAGATCTCGAAAAGAGAACTGGTCAAGCTAACCAATGTGAGATTACACAATGTTTCATTCATCCTTTTTGTAAATTAAAAAAATGGTTGAATAATCCAAATATTATACTTATGATTTTAGAAATACTTTAGAGTGCACAAGTACACTGCAAAATGTAAGTTGTATGACTGTTGCTAAGGTATAAGGTTAGGGTTTAATGCCTTGGTTCCAATTACCATATTGCTGTTTGTTTTAAACTGTAGCTTCCCAACTGTATTTCAACAGACCTTGTAGACTTAGGCTCGCTTTGCTTTGGATCAGCAAGCATGCAAATTAGTTAATTGAAAAATTGATTCGTTATGCCACGAACTACAAAATAGTAGAGAAAAAGAGAAATAAATCTGTCCCTAATTTTAGGCACTATGACTAGGACAGACATTCTAGCAAATAAATAAACAGTCTCAAATATCCGTGGAAATGCTATTGTTATCTCAATAAGGTTTAAATCTTTTTTATATGAAATAAAACCTCCCCACAAACATTACTATTAAAGATGCAGCGTTATTCTGGACACATATAGTTTAAAATGACAACGAAATTAGAGGTTGAACTCACCATCATTTTCTCAAACAGGTCCAGAACTTCCTTTTCAGATAAAATCAGAGATCGGTCATCATGTAAGGTCTGAGCTACTGGAACCTCACCCATTGCAGCTTGAGAATCAATAGGATGTTGAATAAGAGGTTTTTCTCTTTTGATGGCAGATTTTCTGAAACTTGTAATTCGGTCACGCTACAAACAGAGAAAGAAAAGAAGAAGAAAGCCCTAAGTAAAGGATCAGGAGCCATGAACAAGAAGAATGGAAGCATCAAAATGGCATTTAGTATAATATATATTATTATTGTCTCTTGACAAAATGTTATAAGCAGCAAGCACCAGTTAGAGATTGGACTATTTTGCAACCTTGAAGTAGTTCTTGAGCTTCAAAAGTCTAGGGGTGAGAAAATATTCCTCAAAAGTAAAACTTAGTCACTTGTCTATTTTTTTTTTTTTTTTTTTGCACAGGAAGTAAGTGAAAAGACACTTTGGATCTAAATCTTGTTTGTGGTGGTTGTTTTGGGGAGAATGAGGCTTTTGTGCCAACTTCAGTGCTCTTCAGGAAAGAGAAAATGGAAAAGCTACTACTGGTAACAAACTCCAAGGGAAACTTAGGGTGATGTTTTTTTCTTCTGCACACTGTAAAAACTGTGACAAGTACATATGAATAAATGTCATTTTAGCAGTTGACTAAACTGAATACCACGGAGTCAGAAGACAGACACGGTGAGTTTAAATCCAAACTGAAAAATCACTAACTCAGAATCGGTCTTAAAAGGAAGATACCTTCTCTCTCACTGCTTCTTCTTCTTATACTGTAGGACTAGTGAGAGCCAAACACACTTGATGGGTGTTGATTCTATTAATTACTGTCATCAGCATATTCCTCAACTTTTTCTTTCCAAAATCATTGGCACCAGTAGGAAGTAAAACAAAGCTAAAGCACTCATTCCATTAGTTGAAGATATGCTTTAAATATTATCTGGCAAACTCACTACTTTACAGGTATTTCCTTTAAACTATTGCTATCATGTACAATCTCCAACAATTAGCTTGCTCTTTCATATCAAGTAAGTCAAGGACTTTAATTGCTTGTCAACAAGCCATCTATCTGATTTAAAAACCACCAAATATTTGATATCAAACATTAGTAATATTCATAAAACTGAAGCCAACTCAGTTTTATTCAGGTGTCTGTTAGGAAGCACATGCAATATCATCAGGTCACAATAAGCAAACAAACATGTTAGCTATGAAGACAGTGAATGTCCACCGCCATATTACCACCATCCTTTTAAATAACCTTAAGAATATAAAAGCATTCCAGACATTATTACAGTTTATGTTTGTTGACCCCCTAAGAGAACATGGTCTTTATTTTGTTGGTTGAAATAATGGGTGTTGTTTTCACACGTGTACTTTGAAGAAAGTAGTTTAAAGCAACTTACTTGGGATTACAAAAATTATTTGAGTATGTAGCTGCTTATAGAGAGATTATAGAAAACACAATATTTCGGAGCTGGGAACAAAAATGAAATGCCATCCAAATCAACTCCCTCAATTCACAGAACAGGTGACTCTCTTAAATACATGAGGCCCTGGTTCTGATCTCAGCGTTCACATTACAATTATTTCTTTAAAATTATTTGAACTGTATTATTAAATGTTGTGTTAACTCTTTGAAGAAAGTTAAGTTGGTTTAGGTAAGTAATCTCTTCAGACAACTCAAGAAAAACAATTTTAGTAATCCCAAATAAACGGAGTCAAATTTTACTTAAAGATATGGTGGACATGAAAGCATTTAAATATGCAGTTGGCCATTAAATTAACATATCTTTTCTCCATTCACTTTACACCACTTAAAAGTACTTGTAAAATGAAAGCATTTATACTGAGTACCAACATTAGTAACATACACACTTGAGCTTTCTACACTCTTTGTTTTAATGCAAAAAAATGGCTTTTTATTTCAGCTATATTTTGGTAAGAAAATGAAGCTAAGTTACATACCTTCATTTCCTTAGAACAATAATAAGATTTTAAATTTTTTGTACGTAGGTAAGTTCATATTAAAAAAAAAACTTGAAACTGTTTTAAAACATCATTCAGGAATGTTTAGGTATAAAGAAAACATTTATATATTTGCTTGTAATTTACTATGGTAATCTGAGCTCAAAAATATATAAGCTTTTTAAATTGAATAATACATATTTGATTTTAAATAAATTCTTCTAATATCAGAATTTAATGTACTTAAATATATTTATCTATCAATAGAGAAAAAACATGTGTTTTTCTAGTGTCTACATCTATGCACCAAAATACTATTTGTTATATATTACAATGATAAAAAACATAGCTGGAATCTGACCCAACTATTTGGATAACTTTGGGGCAGTTGTTTCTTCTTATTGAAGTGGAGCAGGTTACTACATAGCCATGGCCAACCTGGAACTCTGTATATATACCAAGCTGACCTCCAACTTGAATCAATCCTCCTTCTTCAGTCTCTGCCATATTAGAATTACAGATATGCACCACTGTGCCTGGCTACAGTTGTTTATGTTAATATGTGAAAGGGGGAAATTGCTCTATTGGCAATGATCCTATTCTGTTCTATTTGATAAACACAGTCACTTTATGTGTTGCATATATCAATGCTTTAATGTCCACTTTTTAAATAAAAACATAACATGCATAAGCAGTGCAATAACATGCTGCTCACACCACCTTACCACATCATCTGCCAAAGTTTTTATTTGAATGTTCTATTAAAACCAAAAGGAAACAAACAAAAGAAAATAACAGTCAGAAAAAAGAAATTCATAAGTCAAACAAAACAATAATTAAAGAAATTCAATGACTTTTATCAAATGCAAATTGTCAAAAAAATAAAATTCAACATACAAATAATACATTCATTACAAAATAAAAAAAATATGGTAGAACTTACAAATAAAGGTTTGGTTGGTGGGAGGGTTACACTAAGATCCAACTTTCCTATCTATATCGAATAGTACCACAACAGTATTAAAATACTACAAAGCAGTAAGTAAAATTCTGTTCCCTCTCAGTCTTTGAAAAGGTTCTGTAATGAATCATGAATCGTGCCTTAAAGATTATGAAATTAAAATAAGACACAATAACTATTTCACATATAGCAAACATTGCTTAATGAGTAAAATGTTAAAATGTAACAAAACTAACAATTTAATAAAATTCAGGATTCAGAAGATAATTCAAAATCCTACAAAAGCATGCAATCAGTATAAAGTCAAGATTTCATTGTATTAAATACAGCCACACATCTTTTCATGATGATGTCATGTTTCTAGAAATGCATAATAAACAACATCATTACATAAATGTCACAGAGCACACTCAAGCAAACTAGGATGACACAGATAATGGACTCTTGCAGTCACCATCACATGTGCAGTCCCTTCTGACTTGTTGCACATTCTGTTTCTCACAGAAGAAACCAAACAAAGTGTATCTACCATAGTCATAGATATTGGCATTAATTTTTACTAAGTAAAATACACATCTTTCACTACAGAGAATTGCATTGTCAGTTTTCAGTAAGTGAAAACTGCTTGGTCTTGCAATCTCAGGAAATTGCCTTCAATTACTACTATCCTCTCTGTGCTATTAAAAGCCATCCTAACCTAGAACAACCATGGCAAATGCGCTAGTGCATGTATGAATCTTTTTGCATTTTGAATTCTTCAATTCCCTCAGGAATCTAAACTTCTTCTCCTGTACTAAATCATCATAAAACTCCGTAAATCTTTATTGCCTTGGGGGAAAAAAAGAGGAGCTTAGAAGGTGGCTTAGTAGAGAAAGTGCTCGCTGAATAAACATGAAAACCTGAGTTTGAATCTCTATAACCCACTTTAAGCCAGGTGCAGTACTTTGCATCTATAATCTCAGCACTCCAACAAGATGAGGAGTGTCACAAGAGAACCCATGAAAGCTAGTGGGTTAACTGTCCATGCAGAAAGGAACAACAGAGGCCCTGGCTCAAACTAAATAAGGAGGTAAGGACCAAGAAATACCCAAAGTTGCCCTCTGACCTCCGACCTCCACTCACCCACAAACATGCTCTGGTATGCCAATGCACACCACACACACACACACACACACACACACACACACACACAAATATGTACATCACACAAAAGCACAAAAGATTAATAGGGGATCATTTAAATCAAAACTAAAGCAATTAAAAAAAATCAATTCACCATAGAACATTCCCCTCCAACTCTTTTATCTTGAGTTTTCTGGTGAGTTATAGAAAAGTTTCATGCATAGTGATAGATGTGATTTCTTGTAAAGTACAATTACAGACCTGAAAAAAAAAACCCTGCTATCATCTGACACGAGCCTGTCCATCTGGGTTTTCCATAATTACATAACTCTTTAAGCAACTTCTTCTTTCCTTTCCTTCCATTCCTTTGGCCTTATACAGTTATGATTGGAAACATTTCCAAATCAAGAATAGAAATTAGGAGAAAAAATATTTGCTTTAGTCAAATTCCTATACTAAGACACAAGTATGTCAGAAATGCTTCAACACTGTATCACAATTAAACAGATGTTGACAATATAATCAGTGAAAAAAAAAGCACGAGAAAAATAGAAATGTTATCTTTTCACTTGGTTTTACAGGAAGAGTCTGGAATCTTCTCACATTTCTCTATCTTGATTAGCATTCTTTTTGTTTACAATATGCCACAAAATATGGACAATTAGAGTTTGGTGAAATTTAAGATAATCTAAGCAAAACATCTCATGTTACAAATAAGAGTATACCATTTATGTTAATGGTACCCCTGTATTCCATTTTCTATACTGAAAACTTCTACATTACGTCACTCTTCATTTCTAATATCCTAGCAACAGACTGTTCAGTAAAACACACACACATACACACACACACACACACACACACACACACACACCAAACCTAATTTAAGCCACCATCCACTCTTACCTAGATTTCCTTAGTAACCTCCTACCTTGTCTCCCTTATTCTACTTTTGTTCTCTTACAGTGAGTTTTGAAAAGGGCAGACAGTGTTATACTGTGAAAACCAAAGTCATGTCACTCCCCAGCTCAAACCTGCAATGACTGTATTTTCCCTTCCAATGCAACTCAAAGTCATTACAATGACTAGAAGATCCCTGACCTCATCTTTCACTGCTTCCCCTTCATTCAACTAGTGCTGTTCACACTAACCACCTCAGTGCTCCCAAGAAAAGCAATCACTCACAGGAATTCGCTCTTCTCCCTACCTGCATTGTTCATTTCTGTTATCTGTACAACTTGCCCCTTCATCCTCTTACCAATGTTTTTTTGTCAGTGAGGCTTACTCTGGTAATACTATTATAGTAATAACATAGGCCTAATCCGCACATTGCCTTGTTTGTCTATCTTCAAATAATATTTAATATAGCAATCTATAAGCTAATGTTATTCATTATCTCTTAACTTTTGTTTTTTTTTTTTTCTCTCTAGTGCTGGAGATATAATCCAGGGCTCAGTGCATGTTAAGCAATCACTCTTCCATTCAGCTACAGCCCCAACTGTTTCCTATCTTTTTCAACCTACTATAATATGAACTGTATAGGGATAGATATTCCTTTCTGACTGATTATGAATGGCAGTGCTTCTGATGTCTGAAACAATGCTTGGTACACGAAGCTCAATAATGATTATGAATGACTTTCATACTCACTTTCATAAATATTCAATGTGTCTCGGTCCTGAAAGGACTTATAACCCAAAGGTATACAGGCACTGTATGACTTGGCCCCAGGCCACATTCCACTCCTTCCCTCTTGATCCTTGTACTACAGAAAGCAAGTTCTTACTTAGTGTATGTCCTATGATGTCCCATTGGTACTTTTGCAGCTCCCTTGACCTGGGATATTCATTTTAGTAGATGGATTTCTATTTCTAGAACATCTCTAAAATTTAAAATTTGACTATTAGCAAATCAAATGTGAAACTCTGTTTGAAAATTAAACTGGATAATGATTGTACTCTATATTATACTCTGAAAGATTTTTTTTCTCTAACAGTTATTTTCAAGAATGATAGACCACCCCCAGGACACAAAGCAAATTATAGTCACATAAAAAATTATTCCAATTACGTATGATAGAAAGCCATAAAGAAAAACACTCCACTCTTGATTTTTTGATTTATAAATTTCATTCTACCACAGAACATACATTCTATATAAATGTGAACATCTACTATAATACAGCTATTTTCTAATACATTCCTTTCACTGACATATTTGCTTTCAGGAGCAAGAGAGATTGCTCAGTAAGAGCACATTCTGTTCTTGTAGAAGACCCAAGTTTAGTACCCTGCACCCACATCAGGCAGGTGGCTCATAACTATGTGTAACTTCAGAAAATTCAATACCTTTTCTTACACTACAGAAGCCTGGACACATGCATCAGACATTCATGCAGACACATATATACACATGTAAACCAAATGTTTTTAAAAATATTAATTTATAATTTTACAAATAGTATATTTTATAAACATGACACTTAAAACCTTTCTTTAAAATTGTTTGTGAGAAAAGAAATGAGTATGATGTGCTGAAAAGTTAAATCTTTAGCAGATACAAAGCTACTGAGTTTCAAAAATTGTGATTTTTTTTAACCACTATGTAGTAAAAATACACTAATATTGTACTTTAGGTCATAATTAAGTGGTCATCAATAGAAAACAAATGCTTTCTGCCATTAGACCAAATGACAGTCAATATTCAATATACAGAAGTACTCCATCATATCAACAAAAGACATCAAACAGGAAGACTTCATAAAAGTATAAGGAGCTGCTTTAGAAGAAGATTAAGTCAAGCACATTCACATGAACTTATCTTTAAAACACATTTGAAAATGACTGTATTTTTTTAAGGATATCACATTTTTATTTGATATTTTCTTTTATTTACATTTCAAATGTTATCCCCTTTCCTGGTTTCCTCTCAAAAATGCCCTATTCCATCCCCCTCCCCCTGCTCACCAACCCACCCACTCCAGCTTCCCTGTCCTGGTATTCCCCTACATTGGGGCATCAAGCCTTCCCAGGACCAAGGACCTCTCCTCTCACTGATATCCAACAAGGTCATCCTCTGCTACCTATGCATCTGGAGCCAGTGGTAGAGCATTCACCAAACATGTATGAGAGACCATGTGCCCTCGACACGGAAAAACGTATTTTAAAATGAATACATAAACGATCATTTCATACCCCTAAGTTCTTCACAGCAAAGTTCTCAAATCACTTATGAATTTAATGTATATAGATGTACATATGTTTCCTCAAACCACAAAAAAGCAAACATGGATCGTACTCCTTTACACAAACTATAGATGGACTTGAAAAAAAAAAAAACATTAAAAAGGATAAGACAAAAATAACCCCCAAAATTGAAATCACAGACTTGAATTAAAAGCACTGATTAAAGTCATCTTGGTTTTTATTATGCAAATCTAATGATAATGGTCATTACAATGGGGACATATTACATCAATAAGTATAGTGACCATATATTTTCATTAAGCGCAACTCTGAAGAGGCAATCAAACTATGCATTACTCAAGCAATCAGTGTTTATTAAACTTCATTTATGATCAGCTATATTAAATATAATAGTGTACTATTATATAGCACTATATAATTATAAAAGTATCGCTCTAGAGTCTCAACCCCTTAAGAATAAGAGAAATGGCTGAGTTACTATAAACTCTAATGTTGAAGTTGTGATTGTAAAGCAAAAGGTCATTATGGCAAGAAAATTAAGTTTTAATTTTCTCAATCAGGCAGAAATTAACAAAAGCAGCAAGATGTAAAAAGTCAACTCTCTCAAGGCTAATGTTACATGAAAATACAGTGCTTTATAAACATTGTGCAATTAGTCTAGTACCACAGAAATTGGACAAGTAAATTAGATATAATTCAAAAGTCTCATCGTCAACTCAAAAACCTCAATCACTGTATTTGACAATTCTACTCTCTTTTAAAGAAGATCAATAAGTTGGCCATTACAACAAAAAAAATGTGTGGTCAATTATTCACCCAGCTTTAAGTAACTTGCTCACATTAAAAAAAGGGGGGGCAGGGCAATGGGATGCAGAAAGATGCATTCATATCAATATAACAAGCATTTGCATCTACTATGTAAGTTCTAGTTTAGCGGTCAGAGGACTGGACAAACAATCACAAAAAAATGTGGAAGTGAGGGTACTGCCTAAGTTCCCAAGAGATAGTAGTACCCTAATATAGCTTTCACCCACATTTCAAGTTAGAAATACCTAGAGGAAAGGGAGCAAGGGAGTCACCAGCCACCAGGCAGAACTGGACTCCTCTATGGCACATCTGCCTAATACCTATTAGAATTGGAGGAAGTCCTACAAGGAAGTGGTTCTCCCTTCCAACTTTTAAGACCTTATACTCTGAATTTCCAAAGCTAGTTAAGACTAATCAAAATAATTCTGTGTTATTTGAATGCGTAGTAATCAAAATCAACATTCTAAGCAGTCCTTGAAATCCTTCATAGAGATTTTGAGTTTAGTAGTTCTCTGTTCTATTTATTTCACCAAGAAAATTATCTACGATCTGATTTTTTAGAAGCAAGCTCAATGCAGAGATTTGCTTCTAGGATGACAGAACAAATTTTAGCTTTCAACATCCTGGCAATATTTACCACCTGTATTTAAAATTATCCTCAGTCGTTCTTTCATCTCCTTTCTAACATCAGAATCATTTTCTAACAGGAACACATCATTTCAGGCAATACTGTCCTTCATCACAATTAGTATTTATGAATAGATGCTAGATGAACTAGCAACATGCTAGACACTACGAACTTAAAGAAACATAGTCCTGCTTACAAAGGCCAAAACCCTAAAAGATGAGATGACCATATTGACATTAAGCTCCAATTATCTGCCTTACTTTGCTGTTTAACACCTGTAACTGTCCATTTCTTCACTTAAGAAATACGTTTATATTTTTGTTAACAGTAACCACACCACCTTAGAAATACTGTCAAGTTGAAGCACCAAACTTTATGCCACGAGACTTTTTGCTATTACAAGTCAAAATCCTTTCTTCCATTGTTCTGACAAAAAAAATAAAAAAATAAAATAAAACATTCCTTCTGGGAACTTCTTCTCAAGCTGTTCTTTCGATATAAAAAGAATAAAATATTTATATACAAGAGATCAAATATAACATCAAAGTCCAAGACTTCTGTTTTTTTTTCATGAAGCAAAAGACTGTTACTATATTAAATTAATTTTTGTTAGTCTGTCCTAACAATACAAAATGAACAGTACCACCATAAACTTGAATGTCAGAAAAGACAACTATGGTATGTTAATCCAACAGTCTCTTCTATTTGATAGGCATGACCCACCTCAGGACATGTTCAGGAAATATATGCTCACCACTTTGGTATTCAACAAAAGTTCCTGAAAATAAATTGTAAAAGCCACGTTATATCTTAGTTAAGTAAAAAAAAAAAAAAAAAAAAAAGTTGCAGGAATAATAAAGTAGTGTAGTAAGAGCTTATTCCACAGGTACAGAAATCACATTTTATTTACTATGTACTAAACCACTGAGATATGGAGAAGAACTGGACATCGTGTTCTTTTTTTTCTTCTTGGACTATGAATTAAAAGAAAAATATAGGATTAGAGAAGCTAGCCTTACATAAATAGAGATGTTCAATATTTCAATGAAGTCAGTAGTGCATTAGATACACTTGGGTCAGTGAGTTAGCCAAATGCAGATTGATGTTTAATAAATAAAATTCTACCTTCTCTGTTAACCAAAGAATGAATGCATGAATCAAGCAAGCATTAAGTAAGTACCCGTCAATAAACAGGCAGCAGTTAATGGTATCTAGAAGCATAAGACATGATTTTCCCTTAAGGCATGGGCAATCTAACCATATAAAAGCAAGTCAATAATTAAATACTAAGCTCTACAACCTGCAGCTTCTCCTCCTCTACCACATTGTCCTCTATTACCACAGCATTACCCAGCTATCTGCTAGTTTGTGAGCACTAATTAAATGTTGTATGCTTCTTACTAGAAAACAAGTCCCCTCATAGTAGAGATCTCATTGGCTTCTAATCACTAACACTGTAACAACTACTGGCACCCAATACCTGTTCAACTATTTGGTGGATAAATTCATTTAAGTACAAAAATAATTAATGGAAGAAACAGTTGAACTATTATGCTTAAACGGGATGAGAGAGGAGGACAAGTAAATACACTAATTTCTGGACTAGAATACCCAGGAAGAAGAAAAAAGGGGAAGGAAGGAAGGAAGACAAAGGAAACATTACTCTATGCTCCAGGCAAGTTGGGAGCAGTGACCTTTTGAAACAAAAGGTGCAAAAGGAAGTGCATTACATTTTCAAGATGTAGCTGGTGGTCAGATGAGATAATCATGAAAACCATAAGGGGTAATCTACACAACATTTGCTAACCTCTGGGGGTCCTGAGGACTTCCTGATTCACAAAAAGACATGGAGGATGTAATGGTATTTGTTTGTTTGAATAAATGAATTTGGATAGCATGGATCCACAATCTTTTCTGGAGCTTGTGAAGCCAGATATGCTTTGAAATTCCAAATAATTCAAGTTTGAGAAATATGGCTACGTGTACTACAAATAACCAAACATACAGGAAAATTCAAAGCAGCACACTGCATTTCATTCAACTTCAGCAGTGAAACACAGAAGTTCCACCAAGCAGGATAAATAAAGTCTGTACACAGACTCTACTAGGGCAGGTTTTATTGCCAATTTATAAAAGGCTATACGCACTAGCTGGTTTTGTGTGTCAACTTGACACAAGCAATAGTCATCAGAGAGGAAAGAACCTCAGTTGAGGAAATGCCTCCATGAGATCTAGCTGTAAGGTATTCTCTTCTTTTTTAAAAAGTGATCCAGCTAATTTATTTATTTTTAATCAATCAATCAATTAATTAATTAATTTACTTACATCCTGACCACATTTTCTCCTTCCTTCTCTCCTCTCAACCTTCCCCTCCCACCCTCTGTCCCAATTCAGAAAAGTAGAGGCCTCTCATGGGTATCAACCAGCCTTGGCATATCAAGTTTCAGTAAGACTAGGTTCAACTTCTGTAAGGCATTTTCTTATAGTGATCAATAGGGGAGGGTCCAGTCCATTTTGAGTGGGGCCATTGCTGGACGACTGGTGGACCTGGTTTCTATAAGAAAGCAGGCTGAGCAAGCCATGAGGAACAAGCCAGTAAGCAGTGCCACTCCATCGTCTCTGCATCAACTTCTGCCTCCAAGTTCCTACCCTGTTTGAGTTTCTGCCTGACTTCCTGTGGTAATGATCAGAGATATAGAAGTATAAAATTCAAATACTCCCCCCCACCCCACCCCCACCCCGGCAAACTTGCTTTTTGGTTGTGGTGTTTTGTTGCAGCAATCGAAACCCTAACTAAGAAAGGCCATTTTCAAAGTTCATAGGTTTTAGAATTTCAGAAAAGAGTTGTGGATGCATAATATTTATTATTGACTGAAGGAGGAACCAAAAGCTCAGGAGAAGCTTGCAGCAATAGGCAGTGGTCTTTTCTATGTATGTACCAGCAACTGAGCATTCATTAGCATTATGCTCAGAGACTCACTGTTTCCTCATTTGAATCCCCACAAGAATGCTATGGAGGGGGATTATTATTCCATTTGGCCTCAGCATTTTTAATTAGCATTCAGGCCATAAAATTAAGATCCTGTGCTCTGAAACTTATACCTCCTTCCAAAGCCATAGGTAGACAGTAAACAGCAGTATGACATTCCTGGTTAGTGGTTGTCATTCTTGGCCTTTCCTTGCACTCTTTGCTGGACTTGAGTGCTTCTTCCACTCACATTTCCTCCTTCTTCATCGCCATTCATCTTTCTAAGGTTACTGTTCTCTTGTAGTGACCCGTGGTTTCTGACCTCCCCCCACCTTTGTAATTATCAGATAGCAATTATTTGATATTTGCCTTCCTTGCTATCTTGGAAACTCAATATGATCAGGACTAAAGATCTCTACCTTTCTGTCTATATACAGATCTCTACCCCTATCTATTTCTCTCTCCACACCTTTTTGTGCTGTTTTATTGTTATTATTTTCAGACAGTCTTCCTGTGTATCTCAGGCTGGCCTTCAAATCTCTCAACACCCTTCCCCAACCCCTGCTTCACTCTTCCCAATTCTGGATTTTCAGGGCTATACAGTCATACCCAGACTCAGGCCTAGGTCTAATCACTCTTTGTTCCTAGAACTTCCTTGGAGATTTTACCCAGGGTTTAACATAGAATAAGCATTCAGATTTGTAATGATTGATGGAACTGGGGCTGGGAAAAAGAGGAGTGGCAGAAAGAGAGAGATCCGATTGTTATGATAAGAGCTCAGATTAGGTGGTTGCAATTGGAATAGAGAAAGCTGTTAGTATATGTAATTTTGTTTAAAATTACCCTTGTTATTGAAGCAATGTACCCAGACATATGATAGTTGTTTATATTAAGTAGAGTAATTTAAATATATGCTGTTGTGATTACTATCTTTATAACACACAAATAACCTCTAAATGGGTGTGATTTCTACTACTAGATACTTCACCTTACAATGACTTGCCATGCATCTACTTCAAGCAGCTTTTATAAATAACCACATCATTTACCTTTCTCATGCAGCTACAAAATTAATGTGACAAAACAAGATGATTCACTCCTTTAAAGCTTCAAGAGTATAAATTACCTAAAACTGAAAATATACCTGAATTTTGAATATGTTATTATTAAACTTAATTTTATAACAAAAAAATACATAAAATTCAACCAACAAGTTAAGTTAATACCATTACCAGGACTTTTAGCTGATATTCCTGAAATTCCTACCAATTCAAAATTCAGGAATGAGTCAAGTCTAAAAGTTCATTTAGTTCAGTTTTTCCGCTCTTGAGAAATACGGATTCAAAGGTACAACTCAAAGCCATGGTTTTCCAACTAAAAGTACATCTCCTCAGTTCAGAGAAAGGCAGGCGGCTTTCTCAGACTCACACAAGATTTATTGTAATCTTATAAAACCAACCTTAGAACAGAACATTGACAAATATTTTAAACTAAAAACCTTGAAAAAATATGATGATATGGTAGGCAAAAATAATTCAATTTTGAGTAGTCTCCTCCCAAAAAAAAGTGGTGGAAGAATTTAGTATTAACAACATGTATAAAATGTTTAAACTTGATTTCTCAGGACAAGCTTCATATTCTTTGCTCAGTAGTGATAACCCTGTTAAAAGAATTCCTTTAACATTTGTGCTTTAGCTCTGTATTTATTTTCATTCTTAAACTCAGTTTTAATTTGCTTAAGGCATTAACTTGTAAGCTAACAAGAGAAACTGTCAAAATAATAAACAGAGAAAAACAAAAATGTCACTTATACCATGTTTTCAAATGTCATCATAACAAATTAGCAGGGAGTATTAATTGTGGACATTTTCTTATATTAGCCAAAGCAACAATTGAATTTATGTTTACTCATACAGGCTCCAAATTTTTTCCAAACTCATGCTTGTCAAAATGTACTCTTCAGAGCCGGGCGTGGTGGCACACGCCAGTAATCCCAGCACTTGGGAGGCAGAGGCAGGCGGATTTCTGAGTTCGAGGCCAGCCTGGTCTACAGAGTGAGTTCCAGGACAGCCAGGACTACACAGAGAAACCCTGTCTCAAAAAAAAAAACAAACAAAAACAAAACAAAACAAAACAAACAAACAAACAAAAAAAAAACTCTTCATGTATCTCCATAGCTTTGCATATGGAAAGATAACAACAGTTTATAAACCAGAAACTATCCTTGGATTTCAAAGCGTATGTAGTACATACATATTTTGTTTAGTCATTATATTGTTACAAAATAAAATGCAATGCCCTACATGTCCCTTTCTCTGAAAAAAAAAAAGGAGAAATAAAGTAGTAACACTTTCACATTTACGGGACAAAGCAAATGACTCAAATATTTTCAATATTGTCAACCACTTTAGTACAAAGTTTCTCAGGCTGTAAACATACTGGTTTTTTTTTTCATTTCCCCTAGACTTTAGAACAACACTGGTGTTGGTTCATCAATAAATTGATTATAGTTTGTATAAAGCCAGAAAATAGGAAGAAACTATTAACCTGTTTATAATTATTTGACTTTACTCTTGCCAGGAAAAGATTCCAACCAGTAAAAACAAGTCCTTTCACGGGGTGCAGCTCATGTATTTGCACCTAGCACTTCCGCCACATTAAACATGCTAATAGTACTCTGTGTGTGTGTGTGTGTGTGTGTGTGTGTGTGTGTAAGAGAAAGTCTAACTTCTCCGGGGTAAATTTGAAAAAATCTCAAGTTATTTTAATAGCTTCTGTAGGCATTCCTATTTTCTTCAATATTGAGTAATTTGGATTGATGACAATTTGTCCAATTAGACATTAGAAGATTGAATTTAAGTGTCATATAACAGACAGAATAAATTATAGTCAGTGTACTGAAATGAAAATACAAATGTGCTTCAACATTTCCAGAATTTCTCTTGCTATGTTATCTTGAGTTTTAGCCCCATATTAATATGCCAGGAGGACAGAGGTAGCAAAGAAATTTACAAAATAACTAAATTGACTTCTCACCAATACAATTCTATTTTCAAATAATACTATACTTATTCTATAAAATGACTAATTTAATAGGCATAATCTTCAATATGCATGGGCTTTTTACAACCCTGAGATGTACCATGTACAGCTAGTTCTATCGCTGTATTTTCCTTCAGAGCCAATGTTCTGAAATGATGGTTAAATTCACAACTGAATTTAGTATGCACATGTAAGTCATATTCTTTGTAAGTATGAATGAAGGAGAACAACTATGGTCTGCTTTAGAACACTTTCAGTGTAAAACAATCAGACTCAGGTTGTGAAATGTTTTTCTTCCCTACAGGCAAGTATGAAGTGCTCATGCAGGCTGCTCTAGCAGTAGTCCACAAGAACATAGGAAAAAAACTGGCCACTCATTTCAGTGCAAATGAACAGAGAGTGAATGGGAGAAGACATACTCTCAATCTATGTCCTTGAGTGTCTGAAATAAGAAACAGAGGGCAATGCACCCCTTCTTCTAAAGAAAATATCCTGGCATCTAAATGCCTTCATAAGAACTCTCTCAAGAGTACTTAGAGTGAACTACTTCAAGAGCTTAAGTATAAATTTGATCTACCAAGTTGAAAGGCCTCTGAATGGATATTTTTTCAGATATCCATTGAACTTGTAAGATCTCAAATTCCATACACTATATAGAAGCACATGGCTACTTGAGCTTTAAATAGTAAGCGTTTATCTTAGCAGAATATTAGAATGTGCTCTTCCGTCTTTAATACCATAACAGAATGTATTAAGGTAGGCTCTTCTTTTCACATGAAATGTAGGAATAAGACTATGTGTAGACCCAAATCTATAGGCAAGGCCCATTTAAGATATGTAACTCAAATTTTGAAGAAGTAGCGTTTTATAAACTAAATATATAAGAAGCATAGTGTTGATCACCAGTAGCTGACAAGGACCAGTGCTTTTGTGAGCTACACAATGCTTTAAAGAAGCAGTAAACATAAAGCATGCCTTTTATTACTCTCAACACCTTGATTCACACTTTGATTACAATATTTATCAAAGTATACTGCTATTACCACCACTACCACCACTACTACCACCACCACCACCACCACCACCAGGACCACCACCACCACCAGGACCACCACCACCACCAGGACCACCACCACCACCACCACCTCCACCTCCACCACCACTATTATTTCTAACTGCAAAGTGGAGATTGCAAGATAGTAACTTAGTTCTATACTTTGGAATCACAGCATAAATTGGTCAAAAAAGGCCCTGTATATTGATTAGCACTATCCTGCTTATATGACACATTCCTCAAAAGTACATAATACATATTTAAGGTTCTTTATCAATTGTTATAAATGTTATACCTGCAAACTAGTAGGTAGCCATTTAGACACTGCCTAGTTCACCTATTGCTCAAGTTTTAATGTAACAAGTCAAAAAAAAAAAAAATACAGGGGAGGATAAAAGAAAAAGGGAGAAGCAAAGGAAGAGAGACTAGGAGATAAAGGGAGATGGATTTTAGAGAAAGTGTAAAAAAGACAGACTGAATGAATGAATGAGAATCCCCATGCTTATCAAATTGTGACATACAATAACTAGCAGAGAATGCTATTTATATTTTTAATTTGTCCACAGAAATGGGGGGAGGGGAAGAAAAGTAGAACCTAAAGAGATATTCAGGATTGTATTACTAATTAAGAGTCACTAAGTAGTGCATACCAGGCACTGTTCTTAGGGTTTTAATTTAATTCCCACAATAAACCTGTAATGTAGGTTCTGCCTCTAATTGTGATTAGTAAACATAGGCACACAGAGGTTCAACCAAACTACTTTGTGTAACATTTCCTGGCCTGTATGCAACCTCATCACACCAGCCAAAAACATACCATCCCAAGATGAATAGCAAACAGCACACTGTGGGGTATGTTGCAACTCGTGACTGCACAGATGGAAACACCCCAGCACTGGACTATGGTTACTAGTTAACTTGCTTGGAAAAGAATGCAAGTTCCCAACCTAACATCTACATAGCTACTTTCAGAATTCAAGCAAGTGCTCTAAAGCACAAAGGTTACATGCCTTGCAGATTGCTTCTTATGAACTAAGTTTGTGTAAAAGGGCTGCGGTTTTCTGACACAGACCTTTCCAGGTGTTCATTAGTCAGCACCAGAGAAGGCTACTACTGTAAACCACAAAGTACTGAACAGTGACAGCATGCCTACTGGCGTTTCAGAAAATTCTTTCTCTATTTCCATTAAAAATATAGAAAGGAAATGTTATGAAATAAATGCTAATGATATTTGTAAGGAAGATGAATTTTTAGTTTGGATTTCCATTAAAAATATTTATTGTATTTATTTAAATTCCACGACAAGACAATTACATTAGATATAATAAATCTTAAAACAAGAATTAAAAATCTTCCCAGTTTTGGTTGTTATCTGCCTGAATTTAGTTCCAGTGACATACAAAGTAAACTATATTAACTTCATCTCTCAAGGATTTGACAATTTCAATATAAACTCTGGAGATAGTTAACAAGGAAGCCTAGCTTTATTAAACAGAAACGCCCATCAGAACTCTATCGGTTTCTGGCCTTGCTAAGTGGAATTGGGGGTGAAACCACAAACTGTTCTTGGATAACTAGACAGGAAGCAGCAGGCTTGGAGGCCACTAAGAACAGACCACTGCCTCAAAATCACCTTTGGGCCCTGCACAACCACATCCCTATTTGCACACCAAAATTAAGAAAAAGTATCCCAGCTGCCCATTCCTGAAGATTGAAAATGTAAAAATAGAAGACAGAACAGGTATCGAGGCTTTGATGAGGGTCTTAAAGGGAAAACCAGTAGGGCAAGGCTACATTGTTTAGGGTTTTTTTCTTTATCTTGCTTTTTACTACATTTTGCTTATTTGTTTGCTTATTTGTTTATTTGTTTGTTTAAAAATGAGGAATGTGGAAGTAGTGGTGTACATCTTTGATCCTTGCACTTGGGAGTCAGAGGCAGGCAGCAGATTTAGAGGATAGCCTGCTGTTCTTAGTGAGTTCCAGGGGCAGGTGGTGGGGTGAGACAGAGAGACCAAGAGACAGAGACAGAAAGAGATAGAGACAGAGAGACAGAGACAGAGAGACAGAGACAGAGAGACAGAGTGAACCAGAGAGAGACATATATCTGAGGTCTAGCTCTGACATTCGTTGGGAAAAGGATTGCTTTGGGTTTGGGGATTTTTTTTTTTTTTTTGGCTTTTGGTTTTTGAGGCATTTTTTACTGGCTACAACATTATAAGATTACAAAGGCACTATAGGTACTTCCCAGAAGAGTTAATCCAACTTGGCCCATCCTCTGGCCAGGAAAGCACTCTCCTGGAGAATAACTATGAGAATAATGGGGTATGTACTCATACACATACCTCTGACATCTCTACATGCACAGCAACACTTACCAGACCCTCATTGCTAAACCTGCTTGCTTTTCTGAGTTCTAATAGGAAGAGTATAATTTTTCTTTTCCATGTATCTCTTTGGATACAAGCTCAAATCCTAAGGCTTATGTACTCTGATGCTCTGCTCTGTCTCTTTTCTCTCTCTCCCTTTCTCCCTCTCCTTCTTCCTCTCCGTGTGTGTGTGTGTGTGTGTGTGTGTGTGTGTGTGTGTCCCTCTGCCTCTCTGTCTCTCTCTGTATCTCTGTCTCTCTGTACCTCTGTCTCACTCTGAAGGTTCCCACCGTCTACATCTTTAATGCTCAGCCTGCCCACGTTTTTCCCGAGTTATAAATCAAATGTCTAATTTTCCTTCCACCCCTTCCTAGCTTTCCTTGGGAAACTGGGTCCAAATCCTACAACCTGCTTCTCATCACATTTTGGTGGACCATACTCTTCCTCTAAAAGATACTCCCCTCACCCTATGCAGATGTTTACATACTGTCCTGACATTTTTCTTTCAGATGCTAATAAAATAATCCTAGCTCTTCATTCTGAAACCCATACTAAAATAAAGCTATTTGTATAAATTAAAATATTCAAAAGTTTTCTAGTATCCACAATTTCATCATCACACAGTTTCAATGGGGAAAATACTGAAACAAAACAAATCAGAAAGGATTGCCTCAGAAATAGCTATTTGTAACTGCAAATTGTCAGGCTTGCAATGAAGAGAGTTCCTGTTCATTGCAAGTTTTCAGGAAGTACAACAGTCAGGAGTAAAAGCTCTCAAACTAACAGGAAGTTTCATGCCAAAATCCATGTTGATGTGACCCATCCAGCATAAACATAACATTTCCTCTTACTGAACAGTGTTTTGGATTTTCTTCTGGCTAGTCTTCTCATAGGCAGCATGACCAATGAGAATGTCAACATAATCCAAGCAAACTAACATATGTCTGCAAGTCTTACAGAGTTTTATATGAGTTTTAAAATGATCAATTAAGAAAACATCTCAAGCATTAGAGGACACAGCCAAACATGCTTATTAAAGAGGATAAACAAGAAAGTTCTTGTCAGCACTAACATTTTGTTTTTGTGCTATGCAGTAATCCCATCCCTATCTGCAAATTTGCTTCCAGAGTTTCTGCTCAACTGCAGCTCCAAAATGTCAATATTTGTTTTGACTATTTCAAGAAAGAATACAGTCACAAAACTTATATTGCAGTATCCTGTTATAATTCTTTTACTTTATTAATACTTTATCATATTATATTTAATTTCCAGTGTTTTTTTTTCTCATGTGTACGAGTGTTTTGCCTGCATGTATGTCTGTATACCATGTGTATGCCCATTGCCTCTGTAGGCCACAAAAGGTTGCTGGATGTCTGGAAATAGAGTTCCAAGTGATTGAACAGCCATGCACGTACTGGCAATCAAAGTGTTCTTAACCACTAGGCCATCTCTCCAGCTCCTACTGAACTTAATATGCAAATCAAGCTTTGTCAAAGTTATATATGTAGGTGAAAAATATTATATGTGTATGTTTATATGTATCACTCTCTCCCTGTCTCTCCCTCTCTCTCTCTCTCTGTGTGTGTGTGTGTGTGTGTGTGTGTGTGTGTGTGTGTGTTTTACCACTGTCTGAGGCTTTAGTAGTTCACTGGTAGCCTTGAAATACGTTCCATGAAATTAAATATGCTAACACAGATGGAATTCTGCCGCAATCAACAAATACAAAGGAATATATACAATCATATGAAGGGAGAACAATTTGGAAAAATATTTTGAAAGGTGGAAAAAGATACATGCACATACAGATTATATGAATAAACCCACATTTGATGAAGAACATAATCTGCAAGTATCTACAGAGCAAAGTAAAGAGCAACTGCCTGATGACCTGTATGAATATTGTTGAACTGACAATTTGCAGCTGAATCCCGAAGAATCTACGTGGAGGCTATGCAGGAATATTAGAAGGGCCTGGTAAGCTTTAAGCATAGCTGCCTCAAGTAAGCACAAGAGAACATAGAGGAGGATGGGAAAAAAGTATTTCCATCAAGCAGTTCAATTAGTTCCATCAAACAGGTTGTTTAAAAGCCAGGGCATAGCATCTTTGGAAGCAGGGCATAGGTACATCAGCATTATGTTCCTATTAAATATTTTTGGTTTACTGCATGTCCACTGTGCATGTTATCTAATAAATAAAATCAACAATCTGCATTTACAAGGATTAACTTTTAATGCACTAGAATATACAAATTCAAATCACATGTTCCCTTTCAAAATTATAAAACTCTCTAAATGGGGCAGAATGGGATGGAAGTGGTTTCTCATATTGCATATGAAAGTAAATATATATACATATATACATTTACATATATATCCAGATTTTCTTATTAAAGGGGTACTTATTGAGCATATTTGCAGTAATATGTAGGCTTATTATTTTATAGTTCCAATTTATCTATACTGAGTTGTTGTTATTGTTTAACAAAATATGAGTATATATTTTTATGCCCAAACAAAATGACAGAATTGTATAGGTGGCCCACTGTAAATGGGAGAGCTCCAAGTAGATAAGCCCTTTCAGTTTAATCTTTTGTTTTGAAACAGTATCAGAAGAAAACAAAACAAAAAGGAGAAACAAAAGCAAAGATGAAGAAAAGACATACTATTTTTATGTCATTTGTAAACTACTTTCTATTATAACATCCCTACTTTGAGCTATATATAAGTACTCACTGGATAGCTGGATAGCATACGCCCCCAAATCCTAATCCTAATCCTAATCCTAATCCTAATCCTAATACTAATACTAATACTAATACTAATACTAATACTAATACTAATACTAATTTAAAATCAGTATTCAGATATGAAGAGACTTGTCCTTAATTACCTGTACAATTTCTTGAAGAATACTTCCATCTATGACTCTGAAGATTGAAGCAGGAGCAAGGGTAGAACATTACATTGCAGTTTTTGTGTTTCTTACTTCCTCCCAACTATGCTTACTATGCCAATGCTGACACAGGACAAATCTTCACTATTCAGAGAGGATTGCCATGGACGAAAATGTCTAATCTATCCATACAGAGGACTGGAGAAATGGCTCAGTGGTTAAGAGTACTGGTTCTCCGCATCCACATGGGAGCTCATAACGATCTGTATTTCCAGTCTCGAGGGACCCAAAATACTCTTTTAACCTCTAAAGGGACGAGGCACACATGTTTCACATATACATACATATAAGTAGGCAAAAATTCATATGCATTAAATAAAGAAATCTTCAAAAATTTAAAGAATAAATTTTAACCAGGTGAATTAGTGCATACCTTTCTTCTCAACACTGAAAGCAGAGATAGGTAAATTATTATGCATTTGATGCCAATTTGGCCAAAATAGAAAATTCTACACCAGTCAAAATTACCTGGTGTCAGGATTTGAATGAGAATGGCCCCCATAGGCTTACATGTTTAAATATGTGGTTCTCGGTTGATGGAATTGTTTGTGAAGGACTGGGAGATATGGGCTTGTTGGAAAAGGTCTATCACTAGGGGAGGTCTCTGAAGTCTCAAAAGACTCCTGCTATACCCAGTTCACTCTCTCTACCTCTAACTTCCACATCAAAATATACTCTCTCAGCTGTTCCTGCCACCATGACTTTGTTTGGCCATCATGGACTTTTCTCAGCTGTTCCTGCCACCATGACTTTGTTTGGCCATCATGGACTTTTCTCAGCTGTTCCTGCCACCATGACTTGTTTGGCCATCATGGACTTTTCTCAGCTGTTCCTGCCACCATGACTTTGTTTGGCCATCATGGACTTTTCTCAGCTGTTCCTGCCACCATGACTTTGTTTGGCCATCATGGACTTTTAACAGCTGAAACTATAAACTCCAAAAAATGCCTTTTTTATAAGTTGCATTGGCCATGGTGCTTTATCACATGGTGATACGTAACTCCACCTCCCAACAAACAAACAAACAAACAAAAATAGTGAGGTTTAATTTTCAACTACATAGCTTGCATCATAAGTTAATATTTACCTTAAATTGAAAGTCTTTGTTCTAAGGTTCACTGTGGATTACAAGGCTACTGTGTTACACACAAAAAAAAAATGAATGATCTGAATAAATCCTATGTGGTCTTCATTTTTTCAACATGTTAAAACTAATCATCCAAGCATGCGGAGATACATCTTTAAGTGATGTATCTCTTTAAGAGATACACAATAAGTGACAGGCTGAGGCAAGTGAATTTCTGTGAGTTGAGCATATTCTGGTCTAAGGAGTTCCAGATCAATTGTATTTACATAGTGAGACCCTGTTTCCAAATACTATATAGACTAACAGACAGACAGACGACACACACACATACACACACAGTCAGCCCAAATGATTATCAGAAAGCACATCCTGATCTTCAAAAATATTTAAATTATATATTTAATTATATCTTTTTTCTTTGCACTATAGGAAGACACATTTTTAGTGTAGTGACTTAACACAGACTTAACACAATTGAACTGACTATATATCCATCCGTGACACTTAAAGCAGTAGGGTCAGAGTGGTGAGTAACATGCGTGCTGTGCAAACTGGAAGAGCTCAGTTTGAATCCCTAGCAACGATGCAAATCCAAGCACAGAGGTGCAGGCCTATAAACCAGTGTTCTATACATGTTCACTCTGGGACTTCCTGCTTAATTTTCTTATAGACCTAAAATTGCTGTCTAAAAACAAAAGTGTCTTTTAAAAAATAAACACAGTCCTTGTGGTAAGAGTTCATAGTTAGATACTGCTACAAAAACCAGCGATTGGAAATGCTGAGAACGAGTCCCTGTCAAGGTAAGGGAACATTTATAAAACAGAAGAAAATGTACATAGAGAGTATGGACTAGGTCAGACATTAAATTACTCTATGTCTCCATTATCCTTTCTTCTCACATGCAAAAAGTCAGAAATACATACTAATCTTTGCACTATAAGCAAAATTGCTTGTGTGACCCTGTATATATGTATGCACACAACTACACACCACACACAAAAATCCCACACCATTCTCATATATGGTAGCTGGACCATTTGAAGGCTAAATCTGCCACATGAGGAGATGGGGAGCCACTTCAAACTCAGGACTCCTCTCTTTTTTTTCCTTTTTGTAAATATGGAAGACTAGAGTGGAAAGAGAGAAATTTTTAAAAAAGGAATAGGTAGACTCACATTTATCTTCATAGTCTCAAATAAATTTCATATTACACAAACAAAGATCAAAGATCACTGACAAAGAAACTAAACATAGTGATAAGTGTATTGTAACGATAAGAAGAGGAAGGAAGCATGCTGTGGGAGATTAATCCTCTTCTATCAGAGAAGGAAGTCAAAAGATAACATGTCAAATAAATAAAGGAAGACATAATGGCATATAGGCACAATATTTGTAGATACAAAGGAAACTACTAGGGAAAAAGTGTCAGAAGATTTTGGAAAGTTCACCACTACTAACATTTACATATTAGAAGGGGTAAGGCATGAGTTACTATTTTTTACTGTATCACTTTTTGCCACAAGTACTGATTACACAGAAAATGACAGCCATGGAACCCAAAGGGGTGAAGTACGATGGCAATTAGAAGCCAAGTCAGCCACTTTGTAAGTTACCAGGATATTTAACAGAGTTCAACATCCTAATAATTCAATATATAACCGAATAATCGCTTTAGAATGTCAAAGATATTGCAATCCATTTGTTTTAAGTGCTAGGTGTTCCATTTTGTCTTATCTTTATCACACGCTTGTTTTCTATATATAAAAAAAAATCAACCTGGAATAGATGCATGAACAGAAAATGCTAGTAAATGTTGTGGTATTTGAGTGAATTATTTCACTTAAAAACTATCTAGATAAATATAGATGGTTTAATTTTTTATTTTGTGTTTTATGCAAATGGATATCTTTCCTACATGTATGTCTATGTACCACAAGAGGGTGTTGCATACCCTGGAACTAGAGTTAAGGTTATGTGCTACCATGTAGATACTTACAATTGACCTGAGTCCTCTAGAAGAACAGCCAGTGCTACTAACTGCTGAGCCATCCCTGCAGACCATAGTTATGATTTTAAAAGGTAGATGGAGAGTTGTTTGGGGGCTTTGTTTTGTTTTGTTATTTTAAGACAGGACCTATCTTATACCAAACTGGCCTTAAACTGCTGATTCAGCTTCTGAAATTATGTGTCATCATGGCTACCTTAGAAAAGAGCTGTTTATTTTAGCAAGAAAGAAGAAAATTAGATTCATCCTCCACCTCGTGTGCTCTCTCTGATATTTCATCCTTGTGGTTTAATGTGCAGTGAACATAATAATACACAGGAAACCAAACTCTCTGCATCATCAATATAGCTACCAAACACACAAATTCTAAAATAATATCCTACCCATTAGCTGGTTCTCATCTCAATCTATGGTGATAGTAGATTCAAGGTGGGATGATGCTATATGTGAGATCCAAAGATTCATTAGCATTAGTCCTCAGCATCTAAGCTAATCCATGCAAATTAAGGAATGAAAAATGGAAATTTCTTCATTAACCTTCAAAGTTAATCTATAATCTGGACACCCGAGAAACTTACAAATATAACAATAAAGCAGCAATCACAGGAAAACTGAAATGGCTGACCCTTACACATCCAAATTCTAATCATTAGATGACACATGATGATTCATCATTCAAAAGATACAACGGGTCAGTGGGTAAAAATTATGACTTCTGCACAGAACGTGTGTGGGGGATTCTAAAATCCAAGGACTCCAGAGGCTGAAGTGGGCAAATAGAGGTCTAGGCCAACGTAAGCTACATAATCAGATCCTGTTTCTCTTTTTTTAAAAAGACAGTTATTAGATAAAAATAGTTCCAGAATACCCTACCAGACTTCACTTATGAAAGTACTGAGTACTTTCCAGAACAAAAACCCTACTACAAGACAAAAAAGAAAGACAAAGGAAAAATATCAAAGTACAGACAGAGAATCCTTCTCACTTAAAAAGAGGAGTCACAGATATTTCAAACAGAAGCCTTGGATAAGTTCTTTAAAAATATTTAATCACAAGAAATCCATCATTACATATTAAAGTCATTCCCTACTTTATAATTTCTACAAGATAAAATTGTCTACATTCAATAAGGCCCTCATCTGCCATAGAAAGAATGATATAATGAAGTAATAATTTATGATTAGTAATTTATAAAGAATTAAAATCTGACTACTATGGTCATTTGACAAAATTTTATTCAAAGGTAGGTCAGTCCTTATTATGTCTAGAAATGACTAAAAAGAAGTGCTCACTAAAATTTCAATCCTCAGCATGAAAAAAAATGGCATTTTTCTATATACAGATTATATAGACAAAATAAGGCACCATCTTCAATTAATTTTTAAAAGGTGGTTAAAATGAAAAATTACTAAAAGTAAACAACTATCTTTAACATGTTATTCTAATTGACAACACTGGAATATACATTCATTTATCAATTTTTTAACGCAGAGCTAAGGCCTTTTTGGCTCATGAGCTGGAGTTCAAAGCAACCTTTTTCAAAAAAACGCATCCTACCATCTGCTGTTTAATATTCCATAGTAGAGAACCTACAGACACCAGTGAAGCCCTATGACTCCCTTTAAGTACAATGGGTTTTTCCTAGGCTTTCAGTTACCTCCCTCATGCTTATTTCAGTAGCAATCTTCATGGCTGCCATATCAATTCATGCAAAAGACTTTTGAATTTTAATAGACTTCTTCTCACCTGCACATCTCATCATTTGCATGTTTAATTAAGTCATGTAACTACAATAGCAATTACACTTGGTACACACATATACACACACATATGGAAGTAAATACAATGTGCATCCTACTCTTTGACAAACATACAAGTCAGCACACAAGAACAGAGTAATCTGTAAAAAACAAACTGTAAATCAGTGCTCTTAAAGATAGTTACCATTTGCCTCAATGATCACTGTCTTAGGTTATATGTCACATGTAAATATTGTATGTAAGAAGTATGAAATAACTTTTATTAATTAATGCTTACATTAAACCATTAATGAATATTTCTTTTATTCCAAATGACATACAAGTAATATCAGACTTATGTAATAACTATAAATGTGCTCCTTGCCATTTGTCTTCTCTCAACCCCAAAAGCTTTTGTGTTAGCTTTTAAGCTTTTAAGCGAGCAGTCAGGAAAACTCTGAATGAGATGGGCTGCCTCATGAATCAAGGGTTGAATTGAAAAACAGAAACAATTGCTTGGGGGGGTGCATCTCAGTAATAGAACATGCATTTAGTATTTGAGGCAAAGTTCCACCCCCCCCCAGCGATGATGGGGGTTAAAAATGAAATATAACTGGCCTTAAGATGTAGTCTCATTTATAGAGTTCATCAGTTAGCTTACCTGATGCCCTAAGTTTAATACATAGCACCACCTACAACTAGGTTCAGTGCTGTACACCTGTAAGCCCAGCATTTGGGAAGTAGAGATAGAAGGATCAGGAGATCAAGGTCATTTGTGTAGTGTAAGTCCAGCCTCGGTTACTTGAGAAACTATCTTGAAATGAAGGAAGAAAGGCAAGGGGAGAAAAAAAAAGGAAGGTGGGGGAGTCAGGAAATAAAAGGAAAAAGTAAGAACAATTTAGGGAAAAAAAATATGTCCAGAGGAAATCCTTAAATCAGAATAGTTTAGGGTAAGAGTCATTGCTCACCCAGAACATTCTAGTTCACCACCTGCCTCTGTTTCCTTCTTTTGTGTTCTCTGCTGCCTAGTTTCCCAAGCAGCCAACCTGAGCCCGTAAAGGTGATTTTAAAGTAATCAAGTCCTTTCTTGTAATTAAGAGTTCCGCTACCGAGCAAGGATGGAGAATTTGGAAAGAATAAATGGTAGGTAATTGGGGAAAGTGGAAGAAGTAGCAAGCTATTGGGGTGGGAGTCACAACAAGAGGGGCAGGTTCTGAATAGGGAGCACCATGAAACGAAAAGGGGCTCCGAAGAGAGGCATGAAGATAAATGTAATAATTTCAAAATATAGCTTGGGGTCAGCTCAGAACCTAACAGAAAGGATGGGACTTTCTTCTTTGTTCCTATACCATATGGCGCATGTCTGCTCCCACAGCACAGGCTGATACTATTAATAAAGCCGCTCATCTGCAATGTAGATTAAGTGGGATTCGAAAAGGGGGCGCTACCCTGGGAAAGTAACCTCCATTCAGAACATGTTCCCAAAGAAACAATTTCTTACAGATAAAAACGGAAACAAAAAAAGTCTGGCAAATACTTCTTACAATACAGCATGCTCCCAGAGTCTGCAGATTAAAGAATACACACAGAGCTGAATTTGAAATGCAGAAAAGATAAAGGGAAAGAAAAGATAAAGTTCAGATTTGCAAGAAAGAAGCTGTTGTTATTAAATCACTATGTCATTATGATGTCCTACTGCAATGTGTCAATCTTTGCTAATCTGTAACCCCTTTGGAGACAAATCTTATATTCTCTAGGGATTCGAAAACACCTCTACATAGGGATTCTGTATGTATCTCTGCCCTAGTTAGATTAAGGTTGAGGACACACTGTTTTCTGTCTATTCTTGCCAGCTACAATTGAGTAGATAATATTTTTTCACCTGCTTGCATTAAGAAAGGACAGTATAGGCTTTTGAGCGTGCTTTTTCAATTTATACATATTCCCCCAGGAGACTCTCACGTACTCCATTCAGGAATCAACTTCTCAAACAGAGGAGAGTGTCTTCCCTCCAGAGCAAGCTATATCTCAGTACCTAGCAGTGCTGTCTCAGAGCCACCTAACAGTCCTGTGTCTTCAAGCAAACTCAACCCCTGCATTCCACCATGCTTGTTTGTAGGCAACAGAGGTAGCCCTGCGTGAGTGAGTGAGTGAGTGGATGGGTGGGTGAGTGAGTGAGTGAGTGAGTGAGTGAGTGAGTGAGTGTGTGAGTGAGTGAGTGCGTGAAATGCTCAGTGGTGTGTGTGTTAGCATAGGCATGTCCATGTCAGGAGCCCATAGCATCAGACCCATGGGAATGGCAAAGCCTGTCTCACTCTTCTCTGGGGTGAGGCCCAGGGAGATGGCAAAATCTTCCTCTGGTCCATATGTAAATATTGACCACGTGAACAGAAAGTGTCCACCATAGCTTTCTCCCCTCAGGTACTTAAGATCTAAAAGCTACTCACCTACAGAAACTGCTCGTACTGGGATTAGCTGAACTTGCCTCCTTGATTTAGCTGCATACCATAAACACAACTGTTATGTAATAACCCCACCTTCTTGTTCAGCTGTAGGCAATAACCCCTGTCTGTCTTCTGCTACATATTAGAAACATGCTGAGCTTCTACTGTGTTTCTCCGTCAAGGAGCCCAAACCACCTAGCCCAGACTTTCCTGTACGGTCTGTGTATTTGTCTGCATTGCCACCTTAGTCAGATCTGTTCCTGGAGTTGTGCTGAATAGGGCACCTGTTCTTCAGTCTCTCATCCAGGTCCCACCACTAGTCAGTCTCTAAGACTGTTAGTTTCTTTCTTTTCACCACCACAAGTTTCAGCACTCGGCATCAGAGGCTCATTTCTTTCCTACTCTAACATCTCTTACCTTCCAACACCTAGCTCACATCTTGCCAGTCATTTTATTACTCCTCACTTTTCAAAGTATATGTATCCTGAAACTGAAGATTTGAAAGCACAAAGATTCTGAGTATATATAATGTGGGTCAGTGGTAGAAATATAAATATCAGTTAAATCATCTGAGCTGACATGTGGGGTGTGGTGGTGAGGTGGGGCTGGGATATACCATAGAGCATATGACCCATTCTCAGATCTCATTGAGATCCAGTGGATTACAGCAACCCATGAGGAAAGCAGGATCCATTGCTATGAACATGCTTTGATGACTCAAGAAAACCTAGAAAGTTGGTTTGTATATGAACTCCAAATTCTTAAGGGTTGCAAAACTTACACTATACAATTCGGATCCATTTGGTTCCTTACTTGTCCACATCTACATATATTTTTAGCTAGCTTTCCTAGTGACATTGAAGCAAGATGGTTCAAATACCAATGTTAACAATACTGTATAAAGGGTAATTTGATTAAAAGAAGTTAGGGCAGTAGGAGAAATAAACACTATATTTGTAATGCATTTAAAGTCCTTTCATTGTTCTCATTCATTGTGAGCCTAAGGAGATACGATTTAGTATTAAACATGTCTCAACTCTGAACAGCACTTTTCATTCATGAACACAACAAGAAATATATGAACCCAATTTGGATTATTTAAAAAATGGTTTTGTTCAATGTACTGGATATTTAAGAACAGCACTGTAGCGATAATTAGCATTGAAATTTAAGGTAGTATTCTAAAAATCAACTGTATTTGTTTACTAACTTATTTTATCCTAATATATAGTTTCTTAAAATGAAACAGACCTGTTCCTTAAACTTTTATATAATTCAATATATGTGAAACTTCTGAAACTGCACATACTAAAATCCATGGTTTCCTGAAGATCTGAATGTTTTAAATTCTAAATTATTTTTTTCCCTTGGCAAGTGCTGAATGTATCACACATACACACACACACACACACACACACACACACAGGAACAGGAAGAAGTTATTAGTGACTCAGTTCCTAGCATATTCTGTCCGAAACTATTAATCTTTCCTGTGTCTAAATCCCAGCCATTCATAAGGCCCTTACCAAATACTGACTCACACTTTTATTCTATATACAATATTGTCAATGTATTCAAAACAAATACTTGCACTGAAAATAGTACTTTGAAACTGAACAGTGAATATGTATATATGTATATATATACACACATATATATATATACATACATACATACATACATACATATATGAATAATGTCTATGGGAAGACATGTCCCATCCTGGTAAGTCAAACAGGAGGAGAAGCTATTAGCAAAGGAAAAGCTCCTGCCTGTCAGTCCTAATTCTGTGGTAATGAAGTCATACAGTCCAGCCTGTTAGAGACATTCTTGAGAAGCATATTATTCATGGCACCGCATATGGGTGTCTCTGAAAAAGAAACAAAACAGAAACTACAGTGACTCATGATCAGGCTTACAATTCCCAAGGCAACATCAGTAAGTAGAGGGGAAGAACAGGCCAGACAGTATTTTTGGATCAACACAGCAGGGAAGACCCTCTGCAAGGGCCTTCATATGGATATGTGTTTTATGTATTTATAACTCAGGAAGTTTCTGTCCTCTTCATTTATAGTAATTCTCTTCATGCCTAGAAAACTCAGAAGAGATGTAGCAAGAATCACAAATCTCACATGAGAAAGTTGTCAAGCACAAGGCAAAGACCTGTGCTTTTAAAAATAATTTTGTAAGGCAAAGAACTTGAAATATTTCTCATCACATATGATAGCCTGTCCTGAAAGCTACAAAGCACTTAAAATAAAAATCATCACTTATTTTCAGTAAAACACATCATGGATAATATATCCACACTCAAATACAAAAGACCATGAACATTCAGCATTGAACTATACATCTTTGCTTTCAACCAAACTAAAACACAAAACAACCATTCATCCCATTAATAAAAAAGTTTACTATGGATAAATCACAAAACCACATATACACATATATATGTACACACATGATTACGTTTTATGTTCAAAACAACATAACTAATAACAACTGCAACTATAATTATTGCATCTTATATGTTACAAGCAGGTTTGCATAAAAACTAATCAAAACACATATTAACATTGTTTCGTAACCCAGCTATATACAGTCCTGGACCAATTTTATTCACATGGCACTTATATCAAATTCATATGATAATCAAATTGCTAACTACCCTGTCTTAAGAGCTTTAGTAATAAATCTAAGCTGACAATGTCTGTTAATTTAAAAAGTCAACCTGTTGAAGTAAACTCCCTTAAGTTCGGGATTTTGGTTCAAGGCAGTGCGAAGATTACTTTGCCATGATTGTTTCTAAGTTAGCTTACTTTGTGATGTGTGGTGGACATATGAAAATGGAAGTACCTGAGTGAGGCTATCTTTACCCAGTTACACACGTCACAAATCTTAGAGCTTCTCTTGGAATATTTCAGAGATTCTAAGACTGCAATCTAGTCAGGGCATTGCATAATTGGTTTGACAGCAAGAATCCTGTAATGTAAGTTACATGACCTTTAAGCCAGTATCTGTTTATAGGGGAGAAATAACAAGAGCTTGACTTGGAACAACACAAACTTGAGTGGAACAGAGCTACAGAAGAGTAGAGAAAGCCAATTAACTTGCTAGAAAACTAAGTCATCAAAGCCCGTGCATGCTATTTACAGTACATATTTAATTTCACAGGTTCAAATCTGTCAAATTAAAGCATTCCAAAGGGTATCAAAATTAATGGATGTTCTATATTTACACTGCAAACAAGGCAATTACCACATAGTTTTAACAAGAGTTCAGATATTTCCAATTACCAAAACTCTAGAGTAAGGTCTGATTATAAGTGCCAATCAGCACCAATCACATTGTAAGTTCTACATCCGCAACTCCCTTGCCTACTCTTCCCAGTTTACAGGGAGGAGCAGAAACTTCTCCTTGAGTAAAGCATCTGATGGTCACTGTGGTTGAGCCACAATCCACCCATCTTGATATCAGCTACTCTCATACACATACCTGGGACTCCCAGAACCCCCTCATATTTTCTCAAAGTGGCCCTAATTCTTAGCTCCCTTGTAATTTTGCCTTACTGTATGTTGAAAGTGTTTCCTGAAGATTCACAGATTAAAACATGTTCCTCTGATACAATGGTATTAGGAAGTATCTGGAGCCTTTCAAAGATATTACGGATTAGATGAGAGATTACTGAGCCCTTGGCTATGTGAGGCTACCACAAGAAAGCAGCAGTATGTAATCAATCACAAAAGGACCCTCACCAGAACCTAGCCATGAAGACATCTTGATCCTGGATTTCAAGCCTCTAGAACTATATAATATAAATTCTCTTACGTGTAAGATGTCCAGTCCAGTCTTCGACGCCTTCCTATATATGATCCAACGCTGACTATGATACACCTACTATTCTTGCTAAAGGAATGTTTTTTCTCACTCTATCACCATTTGTTAAAAACAATCTCTGTCCTTTTCAAGAAGCTTTTTATCTTCCCTACTATTCCATTTGTAGTGAAACTGAACTGTGTTCCCAAGCACCTTTACCCCTGAATCTGTACTTACCACCTCTATCCTGTACCATATGTTTATAACACCATATTCTCCAACTCTGTGTACATAGCAGGCAGGAATTGTTTACCTTGGGCCTCATAATGCTTGCTTATCTTACTGCTGAAGTGGGCTTCTTTAAAACATTTATTACATATGATTAATTATTGAACAAGAAGATCTTCAAAGTTAGAATTCTTCCAACTGAGTAGCTCACCGTACATACCTACATAGGGACAATGCCCAGCAAACCTGACCCTACTATTTTTCATCTTCCCAGAACCAGGTTAAACATATCATCTGAAGAGGCTTTTCTGTCTCCATCAAGCACAGTATGCGGCACTCTAAACAGCACTCCTTTCATACCTGTTATTGCACTTAGGACTTTATAGTCACCTATCCCTCTTTTCTCAATAGCCCAGGAGCTTCTCGAGAGAGAGACCTGCCTGTCACTGCACTTAAGCTCTCAGCATGATGCTGCCTCATCCATCCCAAGGAAAGCATGTACACAAATGATTATACATTGTAGCCTATGTTTATAAAAAGCACAAGTTAGTGTGGCTGTATATGCCACAAAAATGAAATCGTAGATTGAAGGTGAAGGAAGTTTGATCATGTTATCTTTAAGCAGGTAAAAACAGTGTAATGGTTACAGAAAGAAATGGAAACTATTTAGAATTCACAAGGAAAGAATAAAAGGGTAGCAGGAGAGGTTAAAGTAAATAAGTGGGATGCTGCAGCGGCTGGCTTCAATTAAACAAAGGTAAAAACAGAAAAGGAATTAGCTGCTTAATATTATCCTCAAATACAAAGTACCCTTGGTTCTGGCGAGTTGAATACAAAGTAGTCGATGACTTTCATTGGCCAAATAGGAAAGTTAACCTTGATTCAATTGGAACAGAAATCATAAAGGTCAGTCAGTAGCTAATAAAGCAACACAGTCTACTGATAAGTGAGGCAAGGATAAACCTCAACCTGCAAAGGTAAACTTGATAATTACCATGTGAGGGGACAATTGATTTTCATTTTCTTGCCAAGAAGAATATTAAAATGAATACTCCCACAAGGTATTTTGCTTTTTAAACTATGTTTAGTCAAAGCAAACCACAGCCTGGAGACGCCCCTCAGCTCAAAGTCAGTAGAGAAGTTTGGCATCAGCTACATGCCGTGGTATTTGACGAGAAATACTGTTGCCTGAATTGGTATGTAGAGATAATAAAGAGCGAGAAATCTGTGAAACCAGAGCAAAGACTAGGACTTCAGAAGTTAACAAACTGAGAGACAGAAGGTACCAGAAAGTGGCACAAAGTACAACACACAGATCACCAGGTGTGGCGGGACACACGAGTAATAAGAACACACAAGAAGCTGAAGCAGGACGATTGTAAGTTCAAGGCAACCACGAACTACATGGCAAGCTTACATCTCAGGTAAATAAATAAGAGACACATAGATGTGGAGTTAAATCTGAGCAGCATCAAGAGGTAGCAATGTCTCACAGAATAAGCAAAACGAAAGTTACCTTTTAAACTCATTAGGAAGAAAACACTCATTTCCCTTACTTGTCAGAAATGTGTTAAGTGACAAGAAGTACAGTTCGTCACACCAATTTGAGAGCAGTGCAGTCCTGCAGGCTTTTATTAGCAGAAAGGAAGAAGATAAAAATACAAGTTGTGACAGACAACGACATAAACGATGCTTCTTGAAAACAGGAATGATCTCCTGTGTCAATACAGGGCAGATGATACAATGGGAAAAGGAGAATGTCTGAATGCCAACAGGAGTTTTCCACGCTACATAGAGAAAAGTCAGACGATCCTAAGCAAGGTCTTCCAGCCCTGCCATTCTATCTCAACCTTACCGTTTTGGGTTGAGTACTTCTTTATGTAGAGGGCATGTCCTACAAATTGTAGGATATTAAGTCATCATCTATACTGTGTACTAGTAGTACTGTCTCCTAACTCTAAACTCTAAAAATGTCTCCAGAACTACTGAATGTTTCCTGGGAATTAAAATTGTCTCACACTGAGAATCACTGGTCTAAAAAAAGGGTGGGGGGGAAATAAACTCTTAGAGCTAAAGGAAACTTTTCGCCATTTCTTTTATACTTATCCCTAACACAGTTATTTGGATTTAATGAAGGAAAAAGGGGATAACATTTGAAATGCCAATAGAGAAAGTATCTAATAAGGAATAAATAGTTTTTGACAAAAAAAAAACCATATCACAGTAACTAACATGGTGGGTTGATCTGGGCTCCCATCTCCATCTCCAGCATTTGAACATTTGGTGGCAATGTTTAGGGAATTTCCAGGTTTCCTTGAAGGAGGAAGTCACTCGGGATGATCTTAGAAAGTGAAAACTCTGAGCCACTTCCAGTTTGCGCTCTCGGCTTTCTGCTTGCATTGGAAGATGAGAGCTCCCAGATTCATGCTTCAGACTATGTGCACGCCGCTTATAGCCATGCTTCCCTGTCATGACAGGCCTTACGCTCTTAGGATCGAAAGCCCAAATAAACTCTTTACTCTGCAAAGTACCTTTGTCATGGCAAAAGAAAAGTAACTTATAGAATTTTGAAGGATGGAAAAATAGGAATTTAATAAAAAAATTGTATCTGTGTAATTACTAGCCCACTTATCATGTCTACCCTTCTCTTTCAAGTATGGTAAAAAGTTCCATGAAAAGAACCAGCATGGAAATTTTACTTCATTACCATTAGTGAGTAAGTGTCAAATTACCATAGGGTTCCCATAAAAATGCATAAATATTATGTCTCATTAATTTTTTTAATAGTGATCATAAGTGTGGAATAGCTTGACAGCAGGCTCCAGGCATACAGTGAACTACTCATGGTATAATTTACCTATTATAGTTTTTAAAATTAGAGGCACTCTTTTTCTCTTGGGAGGGATGATGCTTAAAAGCTGAGGCAAGTAGAACCGAAACTACATGATATGCTCTCATATTATTTGCCACAGTTAAGGTCTCTAGTAGTAGGCACACACCAGTGCTAAAATAGTTTGTCACAGCACTTTTTGCAGACTAATTTAAAAAAGATTACACTTGGCTGACTATGCTACACTTTTATAGCAGCCAATCTTTAGGCAAAGCAGACACGGGAAACAGCAGGACAAAGTAGGTGGTTCTTGGCACTTCCCTAATCAAGAAACAATGCATATCGTGTACTTGTGTAACAGGAGACAGCATTAGTGTTCCAAAGCAGTTTTGCCTCAAACAAAAGTTCACAAACAAACAGAGAATGGGGAAGGGAGGGGGAAGAGTGAGGAATGCAATAGCACTTGCCATGTATTCTGTTAGAAAGCACGCATGGACAAATGGGGAGAAAGAAACAAGATGCATCACCATCAATGAGAGAAGTAAAGCACAGCAAGTCTTGAGGTGAGCCAGAAATTATGGAATAAAGGTCCAACTACCAAGACTGCTATTTTTAAGAACTGTGTTCATGTAGCCTTAAAATCCTTCTGTGTCCATGGCACTTTTGTAAATGGTCACATATCTTTCCTATATCATGGCAGCAATTCAAAGAATTTTAATGCTGGATATTTCAGTTACATTGAAACAAACAGCCCCTGAACTCTGTCTTGTAAATTATACATAAGCATGGTGCAAATGCAGGCTAAATCCAAAACATCACCAGTCCACAGGACTACTAGGTCTTCTAGCTAATTTAGAGCAGCCCCAAGGTTTAGGCTCTTAGGCAGTACGCAAAATGGTGGGTTAGAATAGAGATTTTTATAATCACATTGTTCCTGAATGCCAAGTTCACTGCTCCAGATTTTCAGGTAAGTTACTTAGCTGCTCTGAGCCTTTCTTGTTACCAACAAACTAATGTCTGTCAGGATGAAAATGTGTTAATATTCAGAGGGAGACAATCCACCATCAATCCTAGAGCATCTTTGTGCATTACTACTTGGTATGTCAAGACTGAAAGGTGATGCTGCATTTTTACAGGCTATTTCCTAGGGCTTTGTTTGTAACAAGTGATTTTTCAGACTAAGGCAACAGCTCCCAATCTTAGCAAAGACGAGGCTGTGTGCTTGTCACTATTAAAGTGACAAATCCCTCTAGCTCAGTGTTCCTCTGCTGTGACACAACTAACTACCTCCACCCATCACCCAAGTCTACCCTCTAAAACTTAAGATTATGGTGAACCTGAGTATTGTGCTGACATATTGCTATTCTTCCAATGACAGTATTCTTTGTCTCTTACTTAGAAGTCTTAGGTAGCCTGCAATTATCTGTGAAATGGGAATAGTGGGTAGTCAATGTAAAATCCCACACTTTGTATGATTTTTCAATATTTATTTTTAATTATGTGTGTGGGATAGTATGTGCACATGAGTGCAAGTGGTCAAGGAGGCTGTAAGAGGACACTGGATGTCAGGACAGTCCTAGACAAGGTTCCGTGTTCCTAACTGACACATCATTTCCCCAGGCTTTTTGTATGGTTCTTCGAAAATACATGCAATAAACGCAGAAAAACAACCAGACTTACAACACTGAATATCACTGAATTATTAGTGATAGCCTGATAGCCTGAGTATTTGGTTATTGAAACACAGAAATGACTCAATGTTTAGAATGACCAACAATGAAACGAATACTCTCTAAAGTGAAAAACATGGACAAAACAGTTTTGCTATAGTGTTCACTGGACTAGAATAACTCAGATTCCAGAAACAAAACAAAACTATAAAGTCAGTTAGGATATTCAGCTTTTAATACTCAGCCTAAAAATGTTTTTCATAATTTCTACTTTTAATCTAACTGAAATGTAGATGTCATGTATTTGTGTTAAGACAGACTCACTATAGCTCTAAATAATCATTGACTCTTAATAGGTGGAAGCTGAATGAAGCCCATGCAGATCATCCATTTCTACCCCTTTGTTGTATAGAATAAACTGACAGCTAGAAAGATAAATGATGTGCCTATAGATACATTTTCATGTTAATTCATTTCTAGGAAATCTCAAATATTCAAAAACAAGCTCCTTTAAATAATAGAATGGCAGACATAGCCTAGTTAACTCATAGATCCTTGAAAACTCATAGCTGTGTGTTAAGATTTAAAAAAGTGCACTTTCTACTATTTCCTGAAAATATGGTTGGTGACAAGTATGAATGGGTAATACCATTACATAAATATCTGACACAGTAAACAAATGATTTAACATTTAATGAATTTTTTTCTATATTGATACTCTTCAAAAAAAACCAAACATGACCAGGAATGTGACCTTTAGCATTAGAAACATTCAAGTGACAACTGACTCTTTTAAGGGAAGGAAGGAGTTAAAAGGCAGGATCTACAATGTAATTCAATAGCATACTGTGATCCATAATTAGCTGGAACCAAACTGGAAGGACAAGTGTGGAAAACTGGACGTATAGCCCTATGCAAGCCCTACTTTCAGTTATAACTGAAACCTCATTTCATTTGATACGGAGACACAGCTATTTAAAATTTAGGATGTAGTCTCGGAACAACTCACTTTATATAAAAATGGAGGGCTTGGATCTCACAATGATTCACAAGAGCATTAAAAACAGTTTGTTAGAGCAAGGATAGTCTGTACTGCGAACGCGTAAGAATTTAGAGATCACAGCACATAAGTACACCCTGCTTTAATAAAACAAATACATTAAAAATCTGAGCCATATAAGACAAACAGAACATGGAGAAAATCCAGGCCCTTTTTTTTATTTTTATTTATTTTTTTTTTGGCATAGCAAATTTGTTCTCCCATTTGAAGATCATTAGCTATTCACCAAAGGGGGAGAAATGTAAGCTACTGCAGCGACAAGGAAAAACAATCTGTGAGGGCAACCTAAGAAAGGTTATATTCACTCACCAATGTGTCATATACACACTGGCTCTTCTGGAAAACATTGATTTCATAATGGAAGGTACCAGACTGCAGAGCATATTATAAGAAGCCATGTCTCTGCCAAACCCATCTTAACATTCTGTTTGTTCTCGCCTTGTATCATGGGTGATGTAAATGAAAATACATTCAAGTTATAGTACAAACTTCAAAAAAGTACAGTCTTATCCATATGATCCGTGACTATGTAAAGCTCCTTGGGGAAAAAAAAAGTCAAGAAAATCACTGGGAGGACTACAGAAAGAGCAGAGCCTTAGTCGCTCCTTCAGCCTAGGCCCTCAGTGACATGGCCATCCACATATGGGATTTTAGACTTCAAAACCAAACGTAGTCAGGTATAGGACATTACATACATACACATGTAACATTTTTGTTCAAAAGGAACGACAAATGAAAGATACCTATTCTAGAAGGCCAGAGACAGCTCAGCATTTAAGACAACTTACTGGTCTTCCAGAAGACCCAGGTTTGGTTCTTAGCATCACATCTGGCAGCTTACAAGTGCCTACACTCCATCTTCAGGGATCCAACACACTCATGAGCACATAGGAACATAAAAAGTTATATAACTAAAATGAATGTATAATAAAAAAAACCCGAGTATTCTAAATGAGACATTGAACCATGCCCTCTGTTTTCTGAAACTACTGCCAGATGTACGGATGAAATGCATCACCTAACCTATATAAGACATTTGTGTGAAGTACAAAAAATACTCCAGAAAGATAGAGCCTTGCTATCTGCATACATTGGCAAATTGTGTGATCTCCATACTCTGATGCCCTTGTGTAGGACCCAACCCACATAATGACACTGTTCTATTATATAATGCATCCTATTAAAATCAAGATATAAATGCAAAATGTCTTGCTATCTACATATAGAACCTTCCTCAATAGCCCCAGCTAGCTCAATGTACTATTAAACATTTCAGATTTTACCAATGATTAATTTCAACACACATAAAACAACATATACATATATTTCCTTCCCTTAAGCAGAACAAAAGGAAGAAATGCTAACTGTCTATGGAGCCCCAACAAGTATCAATCATTTATGTGTTTAGAAGAAAACCACCCACTTGACTGAGTCAGCAACTGCTCATTCAAGAAGTTAAGAAGAAACAGATTACTAGACTAAACGTATTTAAGCCTATAAAGTTTGACAGATTATAAACTCATTGTCTTTCAGCACCATAACAGCACTAAACTGGTATCTGAAGAGTACTAGGAACAAATTTTCTTAAATCTGTGGGGAGACTAGGCCATTTGCTCAAGTTGATTTCTCATATTTATTGTTTCCACAGATCTGCAACTCCATCACCTCCTTAATATACCCAGGTTTTCAAGCATAACTCCTAATATCAAAATAAAAAGATGGTCATTCAGAGTATCTGGAAAAGGTTCACTGACCCAGTCAACTAGATGCACTTTTACAGTATATCAATGTAGCTAAATAACAAAGAAAGCTATTTGAAGTGCAAATTGGCATGTATTTGGAAATTTAAAAAAATACAGATAACCTAAACATGCTGTTACTGTTTTGTGTGTGTGTGTGTGTGTGTGTGTGTGTGTGTGTGTGTGTTGTATGTGCATAAGTATTCTATGCAAATTTTATATCCATAGAATTCAAGAATATTCTATTTGCTCAACTATCTATAGCTTTTCTCTGGCAGGAAAATTCCTCCATGTAAACTCTACTTCACTTTACGAGTTACAAAATGAAGAAAGTGAAGTCAGAAGTCTAAATTTAGTCTATTTTCTGTGGTACAGAGTAGCTATTCCAAACAGTCTACCCACACTTGTACAGATAACTCTCATAGATACTTTTACCAAATAACAGACAAATGTGAACTTAACTTAGATCGAAATATATGTGAAATAACTTTAAACATGAATTTAACATTATTTAAAGCTATGTTTCTTTAAGGAGTTTGGTGCCATACACATTAATTACACACACATTAAATTAAAACTCTAATTATTTGGGGGATACTTGATTATGGGTTGAACATTAGACGATACAGAGAAATGTATTAATTTTTAAAGATGTGGAGTAGCATAGGGATTGTTTTTAAGAAGTCAGTAATTTTTAGAGATATACACTGAAGTCTGTAGAAGAAAACTGACATACTATCTGGAGTGTCAACTAAAATTCTCTAACAAGGGAAAAAACAAGGAAAGAGAAGGTAAATTTAGAAATTTTAGAGAAGTGCTCTATCTGGGTAATAGATAAATGGTATCTCATCATACCATAGTCTCGTTTTAGTATTTGTAAAATGTTTTAAACATTTCAATTTAATTTTATCTTTCTCTTGTAAAAAGTCCAGAAAATTAGGGGTACATTAAAAATTCCTCAGAATTTTGAACAGACATTTATCAAAACATATCTATAAGACAACTATCACAACACATTCCTTTTTTAAAAAGAGTTGTGGGCTGAGGGGGTAGATCAGATGATAGTGTTTACCTACCATGCATGAAACCATAGACGTAATCCCCAATGCCTCATAAATTGAGCATGGCAGTGCATGCCAGTAATCCTATTCAGGAGGCAGATGCAGAAGAATCAGAAGTTCAGAGTTACTGTCAACTACATAGAAAGTTTGTGGCCAGTTTGGGTTATATAATACTCTTTCAAAAGTTTAGGACTGTAACCAATGTCCTCAGGTGAGCATCAGATTTACTAGTGACTGAGTTAATGGTCATTTCTGACTAAAACTAATTTCTTCTTAATACTTTCAATTAGAAGTGTCTCACTTATAAATCACACTACTTTATGAAGCACAAACAATAGAAATCAGCATCTAATTTACTCATCTATTTAAGGTAGCGATGTAGTGCCTTCTTCCCACAACAGTCGAATAAAATCTTCACAAAACAAAAGATGTTGCAATGGCAAAGAATTAAAAATTGTGTTTTCTACATTCTGTCACAAGGAAGCACCAATATCTTCTTCCCCAGGACACTGCACACAAAAGTATCCAAATTCAATTAGGGTTCTATTTAATAAAACTATGGTCAAAGTTTGATAATAAATTCGATAATAAATCAGATTCAGCATATTCAGGTAATAAGTTGAAAATCAGAGAGAATGCAATTCTTTGTATTCAGGAGGTTCACAATGAACAACCATGTGAAAACATACATCAACCTGTAAATGGGCCAATTGTGAGCTCTCTTCCACAATGAATATTTCCCCTATGAGGCCAAGTTAGGTTGCAAAATTACAGCAATGGTTTTATGTCATTTAAGCATCACCTTGGCCTTTTCTGTCTTCAGAAAAAAATAATGTAATACATACCACAAATCTGGCACAAGGAACTTGGAGTGAGGGAAATCTGGGCCTTCAATAGTAACATTTGTGTGCTAAGGCTACCCAGTAATATATTAATCAGATATGCTGATTCATATAAATTTAGCATATATTATATACTATTTTCAGAGCGTCTTGGTTTTTACAGTGTTGTTTGAGATCAGGTTTGAAATGAGTAATATTTCACTTCTTTGACATGTTGCTACTGGCAAAGTTCTTAGTACTTACAGTGAAATCTAAGAGGATTATAATTATAAATTGTTCAAAAGGAACAAAAGAAATGAGAGATTGAGTGACTTTTTACTTTTAAGAGTCCCTGAAGCATAATGACTCAGTGCTATAGATAACTCATACAATAGAGGTGATAGCTTTTAAACTTACTTCTAAGTCAGTCCCCATAACACCTGAATGACTCAGTTTCCTTATTTGTACAACATCACTGAGCTCCCTGACAAGACAGAATGTCATACATACCTACTAACTTTTTTAACCAAAATTTTAAGTGCCTGAAATTGATCAATTCAAAGAAAATGGTAGACATGTTCTTTAAAAATTTAGAGTGTGGGAAGGATAGATGGCACAGTGGTTAAAAGCACTCATTGCTCTTGCAAGGTTCTTGGTTTGTTTCCAAGAACCCACATGGTGACTTCAAAACCATAAGAAACTCCAGTTCCAGAGGATTTGATACTCTCTTCTGGCCTGTACACCTATAAGGCAGGCACAGACATGATGCACAAACAAACATGCAAGCAAAAAACATTCATACACATAAAATAAATGAATCTAAAATCAAATAGTAGTAGAAAATGGAGCGAACAAAAGGTAAACTCAGATCACAATCACTCAGATGAAAAGCTCATCAGTACAAGGACTGAAAAATGTGTAATACTTCAAAAACAAAGGGAATTAGGGATGAGAACAAGGAATCAACCAACACATACCCGATTATAGCATTTTGCACAATAACAGTATTAGGGATTTTGAATTGCAAAACAGACATGAAATTCAACAACTACAAACCCATTTTTTTTTTCTAAAAAAGGGGGTTGACCTCAGGTTGTCATCAATTCCAGACAAGCACTCTTTCATGAAACTATGCCCCAATTCCATAATCACATTTGATTCAGGTGATAGAATGAGCTAACAGTAATGATGTATATGTGCATAGTATAATATACATATAATATGTTTATATATGTATATATATATATATATATATTCTATAACATTATACAATTTCCTAAATTTATTCTTAATGTTTACTGTACTTTATCGAAGCCATCTTGCCTAGCAGTACGTTTTTGTAGTTGCAGCTCCTAAAGAACCTGTGACAGGAAGATCACCCGAAGTCGGGAGTTAAAAGATCATCTGGGCAACAGAGTTGTAAGACCATGTCTCAAAGTGCTCAATTTTCTGTATTAATGTTTATCAGAGATCACAAGCAAATAAAAGACAGAAAGGACACCGGAACCCAGAGCTTTTGACTCTACAGTTCGTATTGTTTGGAGAATAATCTGAAGCCTTGTAGTAATGACAGCAATCTGTTACTTGGCTCACTCGTGGCAGTAGCATCCCAGTGCATGGGAGTTCTGGCTCTGACATCAGAAGAATCTAAACAAATAAGAGGAGGAGGGCAGCATTTGAAGTAGACGTAGAAGAATAAGAAGTTCAATATCAGTGCTGGAGAGATGGCTCAACAGTTAAGAGCACTGACTGCTCTTACAAAAGTCATGAGTTCAAATCCCAGCAACCACATGGTGGCTCACAACCATCCGTAATGAGATCCAGCGCCCAGTTCTTATGACCCTTGAAAAGGTTGTTTGAACTTCTAGTTCAGAAAAGAGACAGAGGAACCAGGCATGGAGGCTCAGGTTGTAATCCCTGTTTGTGGGATGTGGAAGGAGACAGCATCTGGTATTGACCAGCCTCCAAAGGTACATAGTGAATTTAAAATCAGATAAGGGTCTCAAGAAAACCCCAAAACATAGAAGAATGGACATAAAAGTTCATCTGATAATAAGCACATGTGCATTCTAACAAAATATATAGCATGTAAACAATAATAATTTGGGTTTTTGGATGTTGCTCAGTTGGTAGAGTGCCTACCTAGAACATATGAAGTCCTCCATACCATATATACCAGATACAGCATACAAGCATGTAATCTCAGCATCTGAAGTAGACGTAGAAGAATAAGAAGTTCAATATCAGTGTTGGGGAGATGGCTCAACAGTTAAAAGCACTGACTGCTCTTACAAAAGTCATGAGTTCAAATCTCAGCAATCACATGGTGGCTCACAACCATCCATAATGAGATCCAGCGCCCTGTTCTGGTGTGTCTGAAGACAACTACAGTGTACTTAGATGTAATAATAAATAAATCTTTAAAAAAAAAAGTTCAGAGTTCAAGGCAAGCCTGGAATAAATGAAATCACATCTCAAAAAAAAAAAAAAACAACTAAGCATTTGTTTGCTTGTTTGTTCTAAGTCTCTTCAACAAGTCAACTCCCCAATATACCTGATCTTTAGAGACAAAAATCCCTAGCTATTTATCATTGGCTAGTTTATAAGAATAAACATAAAAGAAGAGCCGTGCCCAGAAGCACTTTAAAAGCTTTGTAAAGCCAGATCAGTATATAACACTGAAACTCAGGACAGCTAAATATTCAGATGACAGACGAGCCCTCAGTAAACTGAAGCAATGAAGGAAGGTTTAAAGCAGCACTTTCAACCTGTGGGTTGTGTGACCCCTTTGGAGTCATAGGGGTCAAAAATCAGATTATTCTACATATCATATATTTATATTATGGTTCATAACAGTACAAAATTACAGATATGAAGTAGCAATGAAAATAATTTCATGGTTGGAATTCACCACAGTGTGGAGAAATGTATTAAAGGGTCCAAGCATTAGGAAAGTTGAGAACCACTGAGCTAAAGAAAGGAAAAGAGCACAGAGGTAGGAGTGGGCTATGAAAGCTATGAGATTCATTAAACGTAAACAAGAAAGATGCTTCCAATTTGATGAGAATACCGAGAGTGGGGTTGGGAAATGGGAATTATGGGGATAAAGAAATTCGGATGTCTTGACTACATGAGCAGCAACTGGAATCCAGGACTCTGAATGACAAACTCCATGTCACTCTGCTACTCCTGACTGGCCTTCCTCCCTCCATTCCAGCATCCCTTTACAGGAAATTCTCCATTGTTCTTAAATTCTTCGGAAAGACTTATTTAATCAGATAACTCCCTCCTTTTAGTCTCTCCAAAAACATCTATTGACTTTCTGGGAAAAAGATGATATTCCAACATGACACACAAAGATCTATTATGACCGACCTACAGCCAATCCTTTTATGGCCAGATCCACTATATATATATATATATATATATATATATATATATATATATATATATATATAACCTTTTGTTCCTGCTGCTTTCTGTTTCAGCCATTAATTAGTATCTAGTTAAACATTCATAATCAGCATATTCTACCCCTACCTTACCTTTGTATATATTGCCATTTTGATCTAGAATGTCTTTGCCTCCTCTTCAAGCAAACCACTATTCAAGCCCTGGTGCACAGGTCTTCTACTATAAGCCTTTCTTTACCTCAAAATGTCTATAACTCCAATTCCAAGGGATTAGAAGCTATCCTTTGACCTCCATAGGCACCAGGTATACACATGGTGCACAGACATACCTATAGGTAAAATACCATACATGAAACAAAAGAAATACATAAAGATACATTTTTTAAAATCCAATTTGGCTGGTCAGTGGAAGCACACATCTTACATTCCAGCACTCAGAAGGCAGATGCAGGAAGATCTTAGACTGTGAGGCTAGCCTGGTCTACAGAGTGACTTCCAGGATAGCCTGAGCTACTGCACTGGCTGGTTTTGTGTGTCAACTTGACACAGGCTGGAGTTATCATAGGAAAAGGAGCTTCAGTTGGGGAAGTGCCTCTATGAGATCCAGCTGTGTGGCATTTTCTCAATTAGTGATCAAGTGAGGGAGGGCCCCTTGTGGGTGGTGCCATCTCTGGGTTCTATAAGAGAGCAGGCTGAGCAAGCCAGGGGAAGCAAGCCAGTAAGTAACATCCCTCCATGGCCTCTGCATCAGCTCCTGCTTCCTGACCTGCTGAGTTCCAGTCCTGACTTCCTTTGGTGATGAACAGCTGTGTGGAAGCGTAAGCTGAATAAACCCTTTCCTCCCCAACTTGCTTCTTGGTCATGATGTTTGTGCAGGAATAGAAACACTAACTAAGACAGCTACACTGAGAATATCCATCTCACAAAACCAAAAAAAAAATCAAAACCCAATTTGACTTAAATTCCCCTCTGTGGCATTTTTGTTACACTCTGATATAATTAAACTAACTTCTTTGCTTCACTAGAATAGGAGATTTTTTTGAGACAAGATCTTACTATATAGCCCAGGGTAGCCTCAAATGTGAGATATTCCTACTTCAAGAGTGCTGAGATTACAGATATGCACCATTATGTCTGGCCTGACTATGAGCACCTTCATTTCACTAAATCTGAAAGTTATGGTAAGTACTTGGTAAAACATAGTGTACATAAAACCATTAGGGTCACCACGTAATATCCAAAAGCAGAACATAAATCATCCAATTGTAAATAAATGACCAAATTGAGCTATATAATAACCATAAGATCTGACTTTTAAAAAACAGCTTTAGAAATTATATAGAAAAAATTAAAACATCAAATATTGTCAAAGCTACTCTATATCCACAATCATGTAATGGAAGATATTAGCTCCACCTTAACAATACCCCACCCCCTGGCTCGTGTTCTCTTGTCTAGCCTCACTTGTCTAGTGAACTCATGTGTGTGTGTGTGTGTGTGTGTGTGTGTGTGTGTGTGTTTGCATGCAATATGCACTATAATGTTTTTGTGTATGTGTGTGTGTTTGCATGTAATAATGCATTATATTTATAGAAGCCAGAAAATCTTGGGGTCATTCATCAGAAGGGACTTTCTTTTTTCGTTTTAAATCTCTTTCAAAGGAATCTGGGACCCCTTTGGTCAGACCAGGCTAGTTGGCCTATTTCTCCCCAGGGATCTGCCTGTCTTTTCCTACCTACATGCCTGTGATTACAAATGTGTGCAACCAAGACAGGCTTTATACCAGATTGGTGGGCATCAAACTTAGATCTTCATGTTTGAATGAAAGCACTTTATTAACTGAACTATCTCTCTAGGTCTAACACTGGACTCTCTTAATGGTTAAATCATTCCTTTAAGCATATGAACTTTAAGACAGAGCTTCTTCCTAACACGTCTCTAGGGCATTTTATCTCCTATTCAGTTAAACAAAAATGTAATATATGGTTGGCATCAAATTACTAATTAATAAAAAAGTCATGCTGTTTAATAGCATGCTACAATCTGGGTCTAACTAGAAAGTTATATAAAATCAGAAACTCTACTACCAATACATTATTCAAAATATATTGAGTCAATGAATGAACTGCCTCCCTTAATAGATGTTTGTATGTATGCATGTATGTATGTATGCATGTATGTATGGATGGATGGATGGATAGATGAATGGATGGATGGAGATAAGGGAGGGGTTCATTATGAGGATATATATCTGAAAAAAATGAAGTGAATTCTATTACATTTTGATTCACATAGCCTTAAACAAAAGTCATTAAAGTTCTGATAGGTCAATCTGAAAAAGTTCTCACTGTTAGCCGTCAATAAGGTAAAGATAGAACTAGCCTACAAAAATTTTGCCTACAGAAATGCAACCTCAGCTGGTCAGTGGTGGTGCTCACCTGTAATCCCAGCACTCTGGGAGGCAGACGCAGGCGGATTTCTGAGTTCGAGGCCAGCCTGGTCTACAGAGTGAGTTCCAGGACAGCCAGGGCTACACAGAGAAACCCTGTCTCGAAAAAACTAAAATCCAAAATTCAAAAAAAAAAAAAGAAAAGAAAAAGAAAAAAAAGAAAGAAAGAAAGAAAGAAAGAAAGAAAGAAAGAAAGAAAGAAAGGATTTCTGAGTTCGAGGCCAGCCTGGTCTACAGAGTGAGTTCCAGGACAGCCAGGGCTACACAGAGAAACCCTGTCTCGAAAAAACTAAAATCCAAAAATCAAAAAAAAAAAAAGAAAGAAAAGAAAAAGAAAAAAAAGAAAGAAAGAAAGAAAGAAAGAAAGAAAGAAAGAAAGAAAAGAAATGCACACTCAATCCCCATTTTTCCAAATCCACGAGCAGCTAAATGAACAGAGGTGCATCAGTCTTATAGTTTAAGAAACCCTTAGACTATAGTGATTGAACTAATTGTTTTAATGAGTCTCCCTCAAGTCTCTGTCTTTTCCTTTGCTGTCTTTCAAACTGCAATGATTCATTTTTCTTTCTGAAAGTCATGGATGCCTGTAAGAAAATAACAAAAGGCATTAAAGCCAGAATACTAAACATATGCCCATTTTTATTTAATTCGAAGAGTTTTGAACCCTAACAATACAATAGCCCAAACAAATAACTTATATTGCCATGTGGCTGTCTTATAATCACATACAAGTCCTTTACACACATTCAAAAGTTGGAATTATCACAGTGAAGCATAATACATAGCAGTAATATTTTTAAAATTTAGTCTAATAGGGCTGGAGAGATGGCTCAGTGGTTAAGAGCATTGACTCCTCTTCTAAAAGTCCTGAGTTCAATTCCCAACCACCACATGGTGGCTCACAACCATTTGTAATGGGATCCGATGCCCTCCCTCTTCTGGTGTGTCTGAGGACAGTGATAGTGTACCCACATACCTAAAATAAATATAAAAATAAATAATTCTTTTAAAAGGTTTTATCATACTTGCAAAACTTTAAGAATCCCAGGTAAACTCATTTGAAAAGAGTTACTGTTTGATCAAACTCTTTGCTTTAAAATGAGCCATATTCAATTCCTGTTTTTATTAGCTGTGACGTATTGGCTTCTAGAAACCATATAGAGCTCAAAAATTATTCTTGAGTAGAAATAAAGAAAATTGATGTTGGTATTATGCTCCGGCTTCCAATACTTAATTTGTTGTATCAAGCTATGTTCACTACAGAACAGTGACGTTAGTTAGCTAGGAACTGAAAGCGATACTATCTCATTACCTAGTTACCTTGTCAAATCAAGTAAAAAATAAAAGATGAAATGGGGGGAACAGCCAAAGAGTAGATGTTATTACTGATAGAGATAAATGTTTTTCCTTTGGTATACTGAAAACTGGGAGATTCTTGCTATATGTATAAAACTATTTATGGAAACTCTCCCTTAGCTTTTATTTTTAAACTTTTTACTACAGTTTATACTGGACTAAAGGGGGAGGGAAAAGAGAAGTAGGCTCACTCTTTACTAGTACATTTCTAAGTCACATGTTCAAAACTTCTTGGCTGGGCGTGGTGAATCGTGCATTCAGGAGGCCCATGAAGGAGGATCTTTGTGAGTTCAATGTCAGCCTGGTCTACATAGCATGTTCCAGAACAGCCAGGACGTCATAGAGATACCCTATCTCCAAAAGAAAAAAAAAAAAAAAAAACAACTTGAAACACATTCAACTCTCGCAATAAACTCAGAACTGTTTTCTTGAATCCAGGATGGTGCAGGCATTCATCACTGTGATAAATATTGAAGATAATTTAAAAAACAACAACAACAACAAAAAACTGTGACTCGGTTTCTTTATTTGTAAATGCCTAGGGAAATAGGACACATTAGGGAAGTGATTTCTAGATTTGTCTCAGTTTTGTATGGAATTGATGAGATTTTAAAGTTGTAAGATTACTCTAGCCCAAATCCTTTCCCACATAAAGGACAATTTCATATGTCCTAATAGTTGAGCCCTCTTTCCCCGTATGGACAGTCCATAATAGGAAAGTAAACAGGAGCCAAAAGAGAAGTGCAAGTCCAGACCAAATGGCCAGATGCCACAGGAAATGGTTTGAGTTGCATGTCACAGTCTCACCCTCATTTCTACAATAATCAAGTTGTTGCTTACAACTGAAATGGAGAGGAGCTACATGTGGCTTGTACTTCGGATGTGGAGTCAGAGTCTACTGTTCAAAAGGCTCAGGAGAGGCTCAAAAGTTTGTTTGCTGAATCTCTGCAGGAAATCTGCTTTCTCCTCATGCCACTGAAATTAGAAAGTTTACCAAAAGAGGAACCCTTTTAACTGATGAGTTGAAGAAACCCCAGTATTTCCCAACCCAAAACCAGGCCCCATCGATTTCTTGCCTCTTGGCAGGAAATGAACTACTACTGGACCACACTGTCAGGACTGCGAGATAAGTATGGGGAACATAACGAGCATTCTCAACCTAGTGGAAGGGCTGTGTTGGGATGGGGCTGGCGGCGGTCACCCAGTCTCTCACTCCTCTCATGCTCCCCCCAAGTCCCAGACTTCCAAAGAAATGTTTCTTGGGTGAGCACATGGGGTGGGGGGGGCAAACGTACTCAGGAGCCTATTCCTTAGATTTCTGGCAAAGTCGAAGGACCTGGGAACCTATGTGGTGCTTGTCTTGATTTCGGTAGCTATGAGTGGGCTCCAATGTGTTCGAAACGGACAGGAAGGAGGCTCCCCTGCCCGGGACCCCAAGTGTTAAGAGACCAAACAGCAACTGACAAGAGGTGGGAGGGAAATGGAATCCTGTAAAGAAGGTTCGCGCCCACAAGTTAGACAAACAGCCCTACCCCAGGACTCTAGAACGCGACGCACGGTGTCCCCAAGTTGGGGTGGGGCCTTTCTCCTCCACTAGCTGACCCGAGAGCGAAGGCCGGGTTAAGTGGAGAAGGGGTGCTCTTCCGCCCCCACGCCGTCTCCGCTCCCCGAGTTGTACAGCGCGATCGCGGTTGCCGGCGGGAGGGGAGGGCCGGGTCCCAGGCGCGTTCCCCGGCAGGACGATCGGGGCTCTCGGGGCTCCGAGGCCAGCGGGGCTTGCGGGAAGACTTACCAGTTTGGGTTTGTTTTTCGTCTCCTCTTCGTTGGCGGCCCGGTTCCCCGCGCCTCGCTTGTTGCTCCGGCCCACGCTGGGTTCGTCGCCGCCGCCGCCTCCGGCTCCCGACGCCGCCGCCCCGAGCTGCTCCATCTTTCTCCGGCCCTGTCACCTGCCGCCCAGAAACCCCAAGGCTCCTCAAGGGCAAAAACCCCTCGGAGCGCTCAGAACGTCCCGCGTCCACGGACAGAGAGGGTTACCCGCCAAGCGCCGCTCCCAGGCCACCGGGTCTCCCCAAGCCCAGGCAACCCCGACGCAAACCACGCCGGTGCCACCACTCAGCGCTGGGGCAAGCCCTGCCCCTAAGCAGCTGCAATCACCGCGGTCGCCTCCGCCCTCGGGGCGGTGTTTAGGGTGGAGGAAAAGTAGGTGCCTATCTCTTTAAGACGGCCCCGACACACGTGATTCATCAAAGTGCCCGCGGTCGGTCGCCCGGGCGGGCTCCGAAGCCGCTTCCTACTCCTGGAGCTGAGCCGGCCGGCCTACGGAGCATGCCCTAAGAAGAGACTGGAGCCTACCAGAGGACATTCTACTGTGGTTAAGCACTGATTTCACTTCCTAGTTGTCTAGCACCGAAAGGAAGGGAACTAGTCTAGACGGGTTAAAAAAAAAAAAAAAAAGAGCGAGAGAAAGAGAACCCATTTTAGAGATAGGGAAACTGAGTGAGGCATATTCTTGTGAACATTTTACTGGCTAGGCCACCAATCCCAGCTTTCACTAGAGTTAGTCAATGCACCCTGCACCCGCCCTAGACAGAGGGCCCTCAGGGGATGTGCTCTTGCTTCACTCAGTGGGAAGGTTTAATTAGCTAGGCAACTGGCTGGCAAAGTGTAGGAAAACCACCACGGGGAGTTCTGATTAATTGCCTAGACAGATTGTATGGGCCAAAGTGGAAAGAGTGGGTGTCTCTGTTGCCATGATTGTCTTGTGGCCCAGGAAATATAACCATTGCTTTCTTTGCTGGCTGTTGGTTAAAACCACAGGACCCCTACCATAGCTTTTTAACCAAAGCACCTATTTACAGTTTACTATTGAACTGAGTCCTATCTTCGATTGCCCAAGCTACTTTCGGTTTAAGGTTATTGTGAAGAGTACATAAGTTGTTGTGTGTTGAAGCTTTGTTTAAAAGATAAATCCCTAGACAACTGAGGTTTTCTGTAGCAACAGGGAGGAGCAGCATAAGGTCTTCACCCAAGGCACTATACTCTCAGAACGGAGATTTTCCCATTGTTTTCCAAAGAATCCTTACAAAAGCAGGGTTTGAACAAACCACCGAACCATCACAGAATTAGGGACCAAGTGGTGGTGAAGGCACTTGTAATAGAAACTTAAACACCAAGTCTATAAACAAGTCTATAACCCTGCTAATGAGAAAGATAACTTCAGGCCATGAGGCCTTTTGGTCTTCTCCATCCCATTTGAAGGTATGCTGAAACAAGTCTTCATCAGAATGACTGCGGTGGGATAAATCTCGCCATCATGTGAGTGTGATGATGCAAAACGCTTGAACAATAGAACAAAAGAACTGTAGATATCTCCAAAGAGCTCAAGTCTCAGATTGGTCTTTATCATTAAAGTTTCTTTTTAATCCTGCGGGCAGGCTGTCTGTGTCCCTAAAGTAGCCAACAACCCAAGGACAGCCAAGCAGGAGGGTGTGCTCTCAATACAAAGAACAGAAGCTTCGAGATACATTTGCTTTCTTGAAGATCATGTTTAACTACGAATTAGATGTATATTTTCAATTTGACTCATTACGCACAAACGCAATTGAATATATATTTCATTCCACCTAAAAAATAGTAAAAACACAATAGGTGTCACAAAAAGATAAGGAACGGTATTACCAGCATTTACACGGACTTCCTGTAGAAGAAATGTGGGTATAGGTCATAGTAAGGGGCCACCAAGTTTAAACTTTTCTCAATAATCTGTTCAGCAAACATGTTTTTTAAGCCAAATGGTATAAAAAATCCTTTGAGTTGGAAGACTTGAGCTGACCTAATTTCTGCCCCTTAGGCTATTGGAAGAGGCTAAAATAATTTCATCATGGGACAAAATTAGGTGAACAGGAAACTCATGGAGTACATATGTCGGAAGCTCAAGAATGCCTTCCCTAAGAAGACAAGGTTTGAGCTGTTAAAAGTCTGCTGAAAGTCTAAGTACCAGCAAGGCAGTATTACAAATGTAGCGTATTGTCATAGAGCTCTCAAACTACTGGGGAAGTTATTTTTTAAAAAATTGTATTGACCAATTTCAAAAGAAACAGGCACAGAAAGCATTCCAGGCAGGCAAAGGGACTGACAATACATTTTGCAAAAACCCTATAATTAAAAACAAACAAACAAACAAACAAACAAACAAACTAAGGTGGGGGATTGTTGCAAGACAATGCGCAGTAGAACATACTGGCCCACTGGGCAATCAGAGGCAGGCAGATCTCTATTTGAGGCCAGCCTAGTCTGCATAGCAAATTCCAAGATAGCCAAGGTTATGTAATAAAACCTTTATTAAAAAAAAAAACCCAAAACAAAAACAAATAAATAAAATAAGAAACAGGATAGATACCAATTGTGGCCATCTCAGTCCCTGGCTTAAGTCTTGCCCCTTGTTTTTCTGCATTTTGCTCTGGTTAATGTGAAAAGTAAATTGTAAAGCAAATGCACAAACAGAATCAGAAATCAGGGTCATTGGTCTCTCTTGGAAACTAACACACAAGGAAGAAAACAGTCGCCTCAGGCAAGAGTATTTTGTCCCTTAACTCTGAACCTAACATTTCACCAACTGCTGTCTTAAGAGCTGATCTCACTTCACCTACATTCCTTTAATTTTATTTCCCTTCCTGTCTCACACACACATAGGTTTGTGGGGTGGAAAAATGTCTTTTCTCTGGTGCTAAAGAAAGGAAGATATACCCATCAGCTAGACTATTAAAAGTATATGTTAGACCCACTGGTTCCCCAGTTTCTTGCATCAACTCCCACATCAGCTATTGGAGGAAAGAAAAGTATCTTTCTTCAGACTAACCTTAAAGACATCCATTATCCTCATCTAAACAATCTGTCATTCATAGAAACATTAAAGGGAATACAAATGGGGGGGGGGAAATGAGAAAAAAAAACGACTCCAAGGTCACAGCAAAATATTTATATGGTAATGGATGACTAAAAGTAAGCAAGTATTTGCTAAGCATATGCTATATGGCTAACATCAAACTAGATGTGATACAGATTTAAACACCGGGAGAAGAGGTGCTGGACCTTCTGATATAATGTCATCTATATCTTCCTAGATAACCTCTAGGAGTTTGTTAGTTAGTTTGTTTACAAAAAGCTACGTACTACAGGTAAAGCAGTACTTACAGAAAATACAGTTAAATAAGACCACTTAAGTGCAAAACATCTTGGAAACAAGAGCAATAATCAACTAAACAAATAAAATAAAACAAAAACCCAATAGCTATCCTAATAATACTCTAGTAATTAAACCTTCACTGACATTTGAATGCAGCAAAAGTCACCTGTGAAAGTCTTCTTCCTGATACTTGTCCCCTCTAGCAGTGAGTTTTAGTAGATGCCATTATCAGAATTTTAAATTGAACTGAAGAGTAGTCAACTTTTTAAAAAAAAAACACATGGTGAAAGGTCTTTCTTCCCAGCTTCACTGAGTGCTCATAACTGTGCCACGTTGTTTCATATGGTTGAAAACTTAAAGGTTGAAGTCATTAAACCAGTCGGATAGTTATGCTGAAGACAGCATTTTGTTCTGGATTCTTCACTTTAAAGTTTATTTATAACTATGTCTTCTTGGATATGTGGAAGTTAGCTTCTGCTTACTTAGAAGCTGAAAGTGCTACAAAAATTCATAAACAAATCAATTGGACATTCAGATTATTTTACGTCATTCTCCAGTTTAATGACAGCTAAAGTACTATTTGTGGTATACAAGACGTGTAAGGGAACGACCTGTTAAATCTAAAAATCTCTGCAATCACTCAAGCTAAAATCTACTTGAGAAAACAAACAAGAGAACAGGGGTTTGAATGCAGTTTTGGTAGCCCCCATTTTTTAATCAGAGCACTTCAGAGGTGGAGGCAAAAAAATAAGAGTTCAAGGGAAGCACTAGCAACATAGTGAGTTCAAGATCAGCCTAAGGTACATGAGATAATGTGAAAGAGAGAGGAGGGGTGGAGAAAACCAGTGTATTGTGATAACTAGTTATATGTCAACTTGACACAAGCTATAGTCATTTTTGAAGGGGGAAAAACTCAATTGAGAATGACCTATGCCCAAGTTTGTGATACATTTTCTTGACTAATGATTGCTGTGGAAGGGTCCAGCTGCCACCCCTGGGTTGGTCATCTTGGGTGCTATAAGAAAGCACGCTGAGCCAGCTGTGAGGGTCAAACCAATAAGTAGCACTCCTTCATGGCCTCTGCATCAAGTCCTGCTTCCCAGTTGCTGCCCTGCCTGGGTTCCTACCCTTTCCTAGACTGTTTCCTGAAACTATAAGATGAAATAAATCCTGTCCTCTCTTTATTACTTATGGTTATGCGGTTTCATCATAGTGTTAGAAACACTAAGACAGGTAGTATACAGTGTACTAAAGTCAAAGAACGAGACAAATTAGGCCTAGAATAAATGAAGTCTTCTAAGACTTCTAAGACTTATGTTGGTGAAGTTGAATCAAAAATCAGACTTGAAACAGCCAAGCAAAGAAAGGAAGAAGGAAAAGACAACATATGGAATAGCCTGGAAATAACGTTGACTAATGATATTTAAAGGCCAGATGCTAGAATAATAAAATACATGGGTGTTAAATAATACTGGGGAACATTTTCATTTCCATAGCCTTTTCCTAGTTTGCAAACAGATTTCAGCGTAAGACACAGTGGTATTCACTGATAAGGATCTTTAGAAAGGAAGTTATAAAATGTGTTTGGGGATCTGTTTTTGCAATGGTCTTTGAAATAACTTTGAAAACTGATTTGAAAAAAATGGAGTTTCTTTTAGTAATAGTTTATTCTTTTAAGTAAATAAATAAATACCTCTTTACAGACCCCAGAATATGCAGTGGAGGAAAATCAAGCTGACCTGTTTGGTTAGTTCTCCACTTGGTTTCTATACCACCCCCTGAGGAAACGCTTTGAGTCACCTCTGCTCTGACTAAAACTAGATAAAGTCCTGAGGACTGGAACTGAAGCAGCCCCAGAGGAAACACAGAAATGGCTCTAAGAACCTCTGAAAAGGAACAAATCATTTTTTTACCCTACACATTCTATACAAAAAACAAAGGAACAGAAAGGCAGATAAACAACAATTAGCAAAAGACTGCCTCAAGGCAAAAAATTAAAAATAAAAAAAGGACAAGAAATAAACTGTGAGACATCATTTCAACAGGCATTTTGTCCTGGGCAGGCAGAATCAGACAAAGGTATGGAAACTAAAGAAAGTAATGGCAGCAGTTCAGGAGGACATAGAAGGTCCTCCAGTCACCATAAAATGTGTGTGTGTGTGTGTGTGTGTGTGTGTGTGTAAGTCAGGGGACAAGTTTTAGGAGTTTCCTGGCAAATGCTTTTATCCCTTTACCCCATATTGTACTCCTCTTTGTAAAGATTTATTTATATATGACTCTTCCTCTCCCCCATTCCTCTCTGTGCTGGAATCTGACCTTGGGTCTTGTACATGGAAAGTAAGTGTTCTACCACTCACCTCCATCTCAAACTTAACATGTAATTTGTTGCTTTGTTTGGGTTTTCTGTTTTATTGAAAATAGACTTTTTTCCTAATCTGATCAGTTTTCTCTCCCTCTATTCTACCCATTTGGGAACTGTCTCTCCACTTCCCATTCCATCCAGATCCACCTCATCTCTTTCTATCATTAGAAAACAAACAGGCATCTAAATGACAATAATAAAATATAAGACAAAACAAAAACAAATAAGGAAGAGAGTGTCCCCACCCCAAAAACGCATAAGAAACAGACACAGAGACGCAATCATTTTGTACATTCAAGAGGCTTATAGAAACAGAAACCTGAAAGCCATAATATATTCACCGAGGATCTATAGGGTAAAAAAAATAATTAAATAATTAAATTTTTAGAAAGAGAGTGGGGGAAACCCTGATATGAAATTATAAGACAAAACAAGGAACCATCAAAGATGCCACTGAGTTCATTTTGTGTTAGCCATCTACTGCTGGTCATGGGGCCTTCCCTTAAAAGTGGTGGTTTGTTTCCCCAGTAAAAGCCCCTTGGAGAAAACTAGTGTTTCATTTGTAAGTTATCAATTAGAGGTAGCTTTGGGGTTACAGATGGTGTGGGGAATGTGTGCACATATCCTCTCAGCTCTAGGAGATCATGAGGTGTAGACCTGTGCAGGTCATATGAATGCTGCCTCAGTCTCTTTGACTTTTGTACAGAGGTCTTGCTATATTTAGGAGACCTTGTTTTCTTCGTCATCTCCATCCCTCGTGGCTGTTATACTTTTTGCACCTTTGCACAGTTCCCGAGCCTGAATGGGAGAGATTAGATGGAGACTTCCCGTTTAGGGCATAGTGTTCCAAGGTCTTTTCTTTGTCCGTGGTTACGCTGTGTGTCTCTGTATTTGTTCCCATCTGCTGCAGAAGGAAGCTTCTCTGATAAGAAAGGGACTGATGTAGGAGTATAACATTGGGAGTTATTTTATTGCTACTTTTCTTTAGCAGAACAGTAGTAGTTTGATTTCCCATAGTTGGGACTATTCCCATAGAATAGTCCCAAGTTCTTAGCCACTCAAACAATGTAGGGTATGGGTTCCCATGGGTTCTCATGGGTAGGTTTTAAATCAAATTAGATCTTTGTTGGTTACTTTAACAAACATTGTGCCGCTCTTGTACCAGGATATCTTGGAGGCAAGTCACCATTGTAGATCAAAGGATTCGTAACTGGCTTGGTGTTTACCTTTCATCTTTGGTAGCTTGCAGCAGAGTACCTTCCAGTACCATGAACATTAGTCTGTAGGGGTGAAGGGTCTATGTAGACTCTAGTAGCTCAGCTTCTCTGTGTTCAATGAGTTCTATAGGTGTTGTTCCTAAGTCAGCATGTGATATGCTGCTTTGTTTGGCTTTGTTTTTTGAGACAGAATGTTGCTATTTAGCCTGGATTTGCCTCAAACCTGCAATCATCCTACTTCAGTTTGAAACCCACCTCAGTGTAAACCCCATGAACCTCTCCTCCTGGCTCCTGGCTAATTTCCTGAGAAACAGACACCAGGATATTTATGCTGCTGCTCCTCTGTATTTTGATGGTTTAGTGTTCCAAATAGATCCGTAACATTGGCCTTCTGCTGCCTTTAGAACAGAAAGGCTAACGAGCCATTCCATCAGCATTGGCAGCAGCTTGACTTCACACCCTGATATTCTATAAAGGCAGACCTGCCTCTAAACACTATGAAACAACCCTGATTTGCATCAACATTTTCATGCTTTAATCCCTCAGCATGTTGTTGCTTTACACAATAAAAATGCTTCTGATGCTTGGCTTCAGTAATGGCCAAATTCAAAGGCTTACAGAGGGCTGAGCTTGATTCCAAAATCCTCAGAGGAATGTTTTCCCATTGCACTGCAGGCCTTCATGTGGGCCTATGGTATGATATATAAATTCATAGACAACCACTTTTCTTGTTTTAAGCTAGTTTTGATTGTTTACTATCATGTAGAATTATAATCAGATCTAATCTAGAATATTAGAATTTACACATTGAGTTTAATTCAGGAATTGTATATAAATAAACTTTGAGAACTATCTATGAACATGGCAATGTGCTGGATGAAGTGAATGATCTGAATGGGTCCTAGTCAAGGAAATTTACAAGTTCATACAAAAGAATGTTATATGAGCATATAATAAGAAAAAAATTGAGAAATGGGCAGGTTTTGTAGAGACGCTGCATTTCTAAATGTATGACCCCAAATTAACACTACTAAGAGCATGCAGGAAAAAAATATGGGCTGAGTTAGTCTTCTAGAGATGCTGCAGTGAGAGATAGCGTGGATCCAAGCCAGCAAGGCCTGAAATGTCATCCTGAATTTTGAATTTGTTCTGCACGTATGGAGTTAATAGGGATTCATGAATGATAGAAATGAATTTGCATATGTATGTTTATGAAAATGAGAAAAAAAGGGGCTTGGGATATAACCCAACACATGCATAAGGCTCTGGGTTCAAACCCCAGAACTAGATAAAAACTAATGCGGTGAATATGTGTGTAATTCCTGCACTTAGGAAACAGAATCGGGAGGATCAGAAATTCAAGGCTGTCCTCAGCTACATAGAGTTAGAAGCCGGCCAGGGCTATATGAAACCCTATCTCAAAAAAAAAAAAAAAAAAAAGTCAGAAACAGAGATGAGATAGGATGTCACTTTCAAAAGTCATAATCTTTGGGGTGGTAGAAATGTGCTTATTAAAATGAAATGCCATCCTCTAGGAACATTACCTAGAGTAGATAGCCAGGACTGTGAAGACTATTGGGAGGATCAGCTAAGTTAAAATCTGCTACCACTAACTCACTGAAAAAAAATGATGAAAGTTTCAATTACACACCTCTTATGGACACAAGGATTTGCCTAATGGAGTCCAGAAAATGTATCTTAAGAAAGGAGAATCAATGTAAACAGCCTATAAGCATCCAGAGCTTAACTTTATTGGTTGGTAGATAAACTGCTATATAAGTTATATTGCTCTAGTCCAAGAGACCAGAGGCAGTTAGTTTCATAATAGGCAAAAATACACCAAGCTCTGGGACAGTAGAAAAGAACAAAAGGTGAAAACAAATATTATAGATGCTTTTCAGAATGTGGTACCCTGATATAAGCAATGAAATGGATAAATCCTGAGATTTCAATACCTGGTAACAGGAGGAGTGGAGATACTGAACTGGGAATCTAATAGGAGAAATACATTTGGAAAAATAACACAGTGTCATTTTTCTTTTTCCTTTATTCACCTGATATCCCTTCTCCCATCCCCCACCCCTTCTACTCTGAGAGGGTAGAAGGAGACAGCCCCCAGGTATCCTCCTACCCTGACACATCAAGTTACAGCAGGACTAGGCACATCCTTTTTCACTGAGGTCAGACAAGGCAGCCCAGTTAGGGAAACTGAATCCACAGGCAGGCACCAGCTTTAGGAACAGTCCCAGATCTAGTTGTTGGGGGATCCCACATGAAGACCAAGGTGTATATACAGAGAGAAGCAGCAACATTTCAGATACCTGCAAGATAAAGTCATAGAGATTTTATTACAAGTTAAGCCCAGTGCTTTTGAAAGTATTTTGAGAAAGACAATATTTGGAGAAAAACGGTTAATAATTAGAGTCATTAAAAATATTATTTGGAGCCTGCCACAATGGCACACACCTTTAACTCTGGCATCCAGAAAGTAGAGGCAGGTAGGTCTCTGTGTGCTTAATGCCAGCCTGGCAATACTCTAAGAACCTGTCTCAAGGGGACAAAAGGAAAAGAAGTATTAATTGAAGTTATGGGAGTATGTACAATCACCAAAGAATAGCATAGTGGTTCTCAACCTTCCTCATGCTGTGACCGTTTAATACATATCCTCATGTCGTTCTGACCCTATACATAAAATTATTTCATTGCCATTTCATAACTATAATTTAGCTACTATAATAAACCATAATGTAAATATCTGGTTTTCTGATGTACTTTGGTAACCCCTGTGGAAGAGCCAGTCATCTCTCAAAGGGATTTCGACAAACAGGTTAAGAAGCATTGCTGTAGAGGCTAATGAGAACAAAGAAAATAAGTCTTTAGGGAGCTGAATTTAAGTATAGATAGGGGAGATAAATCTAATGAAAAACATAACATTCTTTATTACTCATCGTCGAATCTGAGAATTTAGTACTGAATGATGGCCAAGAGTGAAGGAAAGATACTATGAAACAAGAATACAGATTGGAAGTCTAAGGTGAGGAGCGATTTTGATTGTGGAGTGTGAAGGGGTAACACACACACACACACACACACACACACACACACACACACACACACAGGTGAACTGAGTGTAAGGGTAAGCAGAAACAATCCTAGACATTCCTGAGATAGAGATGCAAGGAAGCATACCAGCAGAGTTCAAGCCCATCCTGGGAGGCATAATGACGCCTTATCTGAAAAGCAAACAAACAAGCAACAAAAAAACCACTGTCACACAAGTGAGCTGGTGTCCAAGCCCGGGGAAAGCAGAAGCGATTCATTAACTTACTGAGAGAAGCCACGATAGATGCCCCAGCATGGGGAAATGGGGGAGGGGGGTCGTGGGAGTGGGTTGGGTGGAGGAGCATGTTCTTGGAGGCAGGCTGTGGGAGGACAGGTTGGAGGTTTTCGGGGAGGGGGGAAAATGGGAAGGGGTATACCATTTGAAATGTAACTGAAGAATATATTCAATGATTAAAAAAAAAAGATCTAAAACTAGAGAAAGAAAAACTTAGAAGAAGGAGGAGGAGGAGGAGGAGGAGGAGGAGGAGGAGAAGGAGAAAGAAGAAGAAGAAAAAGAAGAAGAAGAAGAAGAAGAAGAAGAAGAAGAAGAAGAAGAAGAAGAAGAAGAAGAAGAAGAAAAGCCACAGCAAAGTTAGAAGCAAGAGAGCAGACTGTGGCTTCTTCAAAATAATGTATCATTGAAAGACTTCATCCAATTAAACTAAAGGTAAAATTGGTTTTACCTTTTTACAAAACTTCAGTTCTGAAACTGTTTCAGAGGCAGTTCATTAGCCAAATAAGAAAATCTAATTTCTTTGCCATCAAAGGATACTTATTCTTTTCATTGTCCCCTTCTACCCTTTGCTCAGCATATGTTATTATTCTGCCCTTTTTGACCAGACCTAGTAGACCTAAGCCACATTTTCTTTTTTTAATTAGATATTTGCTTTATTTACATTTCAAATGGTATCCCCTTTCCTCATTACCCCATTGGAAAACCCCTATCCCATCCCCCTCCCCCTGCTTACTAACTCCCCCTCCCCCCTTTCCTGACTTGGCATTCCCCTATACTGGGGCATCTAGCCTTCTCAGGACCAAGGGCCTCTCCTCCCTTTAATGTCCAACAAGGCCATCCTCTGCTACATATGTAGCTGGAGCCATGGGTCCCTCTCCTCCATGTGTACTCTTTGGTAGGTGGTTTAGTCCCTGGAAGCTCTGGGAGTAACTGGTTGGTACATACACATTTTCTATTATACAATAGTCTGATGTTGGCTTGTGAACAATCAGACATAGGAAAAGGGCATATACATCTTAGTAAAACATTCATTCAAGGAACCAAATTCTGGCTAGTATTTATAATGTGTCAGAAGTACACAAGGGGTCAAAATTCCTTTTAAGTGCTGAAAGAATGCTTTAAGTGATGAAGGTTTGTGGCTTATAAATTACATTAGCTTCAAGCCTGCTTTGATATGTGCCATTACATGATCCATTGAAACGTATACACACTGCACATGAATAGATTGAGATCATTGTGCTAGCCATTTATTGGTGTGTAAAACACCTGAAAAAAAACATCTTCAGAAGGGAAAAATTATTCCATATCACAGCTTCAAAAGTTTTAATTCACATCTAGCTGGGTCCAATGGTGAGTTGCTTGCTGAGGTGCTGAAGCAGAACATTATAAAGGAAACCCATCTATCTAATGTCTATCAGAAAGTAAAGAGACAGGATGGGGTCAGGGAACAGATATCTCCTTCAAAGCTGAACTCCAGTAAACAACTTCCTCTAACCCATCTCCATCTCCTGGTCAACAAAACTTCCTAATAGACTATCACATTATGACTCTATCTATGGATTAAATCCACTGATGACATTAAAGCCTCAATGACCTAAACACTTCCTCAAAGGCTCTCCTCTGAACATTGCTGTACTGTGGACTAAGTCTTCACTACATGAGCCTTTGGGAGTCATATTCCAAAAAATAATAATCCTTTCCTGTTGCCAATATGTACAAATCCAGATATGTTCATTTTAATAGTGACTGAAAGAGAACATGAATTTAAGAGGCCAAATTTTGCTTATTCAAGTAGATTACTTTTCACTTTCTGAAGTTATTTTTTCACTGTCATTTCTAACTTCTAGAAAACTGAACAGCTTATATTTAGGCAGTGAGCTGCACACTGGAAATAGGTTCAAGACATTATTTTCATTCTAGAGAGCATATTCAGTTTGTAACTTTTCAGTGACTCTGACTTTGACAGCTAGAGAACATTCAGAGGCTTTACCTTGTGGTCTAAGAGGTGAAGATTCTTAGCCACACTAGCCAGCTTCGTACAGTAAGCGTTCCACAAGAAGGAGACTATGTAACAAGCCACAGAAATAAAGAAGTGGTTAATAGGAACAGTGTTGACCTAGAACTATGGCTCTCAAGCTATGCCCCTCCCAACAAAAAGTATTAGCAATACATTAAAACTTGATAGAATTCACTCTCTCTTTCAATTTTGTTTTAGGTATGTGGGTGATTTCTCCGACTATATAACTGAGTGCCATGGAGGTCAGAAGATAGTGTTAGATCTACTGAAACAAGAGTTACAGATAGTTGTAAACTGCCACGTGAGTACTGGAAATCTAACCCAAGTCCTTGTCAATGGAAAAACGGCCAGTGTGCTTAAATGTTGAGCCATAGCTCTAGCCCCAGAAATAAAGTTCCAGAAATAACATGTTCTGAAACATGGTTTCATGTACTGCAGGTTGGCTGGCTTCAAACTCTCTATGTAGAAAAGGATGACCTTAAACTCCTGATCCTTCAGCCTCTACCTCCAAATTACTGGGATTATAGGTGTGTGTGTGTGTGTGTGTGTGTGTGTGTGTGTGTGTGTCACCATGACTGAGTCTATGAGGTGTTGGATATCATATAGGACTTCACAATACCAAACAAGCTACATCCTCTAGGTCTTAGAAATAAAAATTTAGTACCAACTAAGATGCACTACATTTAAAACTCTAGTGAAAAATCCAGATATTACTAAATCTTACAGATGATTTTGATGCACTGATGTTTGAGAACTCTTTAAGGCATTAGCAAGTAAGCCAGAGGGCTAGAGAAAAGAACAGAAAGAATAAGTCCCTAGTAGTGGAGATGTGATTGAAGTATGGTGAAAACTACTACTGCCTTTTCTTTTCTTTTTTCTATATTCTTTGTTTACATTACGAAGGCTTTCCCCTTTCCCCATTCCACCCTCACCATATGTCCCATATGTTCTCCTCCACCCCAACCCACCCCCCGCCTATTCCTCAATCACCACCCCACCATTTCTCTGCTCTATTCTGGTACTCTCCTACAAAACTGGATCCAGTCCTTTCAGGACCAGGGTCCTCTCCTTCCTTCTTCTTGGGAATCTTTTGACTTGCTAATTGTGCCTTGAGTATTCAGAGCTTCTGGGCTCATGACTGCCTTTTCAAAAAACAATTTTTACTTGCAGATATTTTTAAAGTACCAAACTGAACACGTAAGAGGCAGAAATAAGGTGAGTGGAGTGGAAAGACAGATGTTTTGTGAGATTGAGATCAGAGTCAGAAGTCCATGAGATGAATCAAAAACAAACTAGCAGGGGTTCTCAGGAATGGAACAATACACATTGGTAGAGGATGAGCAAAGAGATGAATCTACTGGAGAGAACAAGCAGCTCCTAGCCTGGGAACACGGTCAAGGGCAAAAGATGAACATGTTCCTGTTGTCCCAGCATTATCTGACTGGATGTTGAAAAGAAACAAGGCATTCAATGTAATCTCTGCTGTTTCCGTGGTGAGTATTGCCCGTGAAACTCCCATTCCGTCCGTCCGCAGCCTTCAACTGAACAGAATTTCCCACGCCAACAGAAAATGAAAATGAATTTGTATGGAAATACATACCCTTAAATTGGACTCTGATGGTTTGCAAATAAGCCATTCACATATATTTTCCAAGAATTCTTTCTGGCTATCAGCAAAAACAAAATCTGGGAAAGGATACTACCTAAGACTGGTAGAGACCCACATGTTTGCAGACAAGGACCAGGAAACCTATATCACATTTATTCAGTCTAGTTTGGTACAGTGGAGGAAGAGCAAGGTAGTAGTGGTCAATGGTGTTATTGGTGTCTAAGTATCAATTTGGTTCCTTCATCTTGTATTCTTGCTGAAGCCATTTCAGGTTGAGTTAGAATTTGTTCTCCTTGATGAAAAATCCCATGGGAAAATCATCCAACTTTGTTCTAGGAACCCAAGGTCAGGATGTCCTAGCTTATTTATCAGAGCCTGTTTGTGCAGAACCTCCTACAGCTTATCTAGGCTTCTGTTACACTGCTCGCTTCTGTGAAGGCCCCCTACAGCTGTTGAGTGAGATGCCAAGACATCGGATTTGCCTTCAAAATCACTGTGCTCTGTGCCCTGGAGAACATATCAAGACCCCCAAATACCGGGGTGTGGTTCCAGCTGGCTTGAATAGACTTTCGATTGTCTATAAACTGTATTTGAGTGGTCATCTCTGATGGCCACTGTAACAATACAGATAGCAAAAGCCTGAATTCCTTAAAGCAGGTAGCATCCTGCTAATTAAGAAAAGGTCCTATTTGCCTGCATGTACCAAAAGTCCAACTTCCAAACAGAGAAGTTTGGACCCATATTCCCTCTAGGACATAACTAACAAATAAGGATTCCTGGTTTGAGTATGTTCTACTGCCTGATATCTAATTTGGGCATATTGCACAATCACATTTCTTACTCTGTGAAATGGTACCTATTTGATTACATTAACCAGGGTCATATAATTTAGTATGTCAAAGATTAGCTCAGATACTAAAAAGTACTTAAGAAATTTCAACAATTATTGTGAGATTAGGCACATGCCATGATTTATTGCAGCCTTCTTGCAATACCTAAGTAAGAGATATGTCGCCAGGTGTGGTGGCGCATGCCTGTAATCCCAGCACTTGGGAGGCAGAAGCAGGCAGATTTCCGAGTTCGAGGTTAGCCTGGTCTACAGAGTGAGTTCCAGGACAGCCAGGACTACACAGAAAAACCCTGTCTCGAAAAAAACCAAAAACCAAAGAGAGAGAGAGAGAGAGAGAGAGAGAGAGAGAGAGAGAGAGAGAGAGAGGTACTATACTTTGTTTTCACACAAATAAAATTGGGTTATAAAATGATTCAACTATTGTACTTTGTTTTGCTATAGATCAATCAAATTGATCAATATATGCCAAATTTTTACTACAGTATCTGGCACGTAACAAGCACATGATGTTTTTTTTTTTTTCCAAGATTATTCTTCAAGGATATGTTTTATTTCCTAAACTGTTTTGGCTTTCATTTTTAAAGTTTTCTCTTTTTTTCTTTTAATTTCAGGTGTTTTCTTCTTCCTACACTCCTTCCAATCCAATCCCCAGTATTATCTCCAGCCCTTCAACAGCCTCCCTGGCCTGCCAACTCCAATGGTTCATACAGATCTTACCCTCCATACTTTTATCTCCCAGTTCATTACTTTATACCAGTCCCTAATTCCAGCAGCCTCTGGGAACCTAATGCTTCCCCAGACAGAGAAGCAAGTAGCCTAACTAAAGATCTTCACCACTCTTTCATCTTCTCCATAGCCGATCCCATCATCTCATTACAATCTCTGTAGAACACTACAAGTTGTGGTTGTGGCTTCTCCTAACTATCTTCTCTCACTCCCAAGGAACCATGCAGATCCTGGTGGATCACCCTGCTTTCTTCCCGCCTATGAGAGATTCTCCAACCCCCAGACAATCTCCATTCCTAAGAATCAGCTTCTAATGCATAGACAAATATTTTACCAGGAAACACCAGTGATCACATCTAGTAAGATTCCAGAATACTTTCCTATCAGGCAAAACACAACTCCAACACTCTCCTAAGAATCAGAAAAGGCAACAGAATTCAAGGGGGGGGTACCCATCCAATGAAGACAAGACCAGTTATCAGCACCTAGAAATGGAATATTCCCAAAACCAAATACCTAGATATCAACATAAAAACACAACCAATAACAGCCAAGACAATATGTTTCCACTAAAACTCAGCAACCTTAGCACAGTAGAACCTGAGTATGGCAACATACCAAATGAGACAAAGACTTTGAATATTATGGAGGTTCGTCAAAAGGAAATGAGGCTCCCGGACAGACCAGACAGGCAACACCAGGTACACAGAGATATTCCGAGTTTAACATCACTGGGGGCACAGCCCACAAGGCTTCTGTCTGTGCCCAAGGCCTGGGCAGCTCTGCGAGTCTTCTGTGTGCCAGCCCTGTCCTAGGACGTTTGCCCTACAGAGTGATCTGCACTTGGAGGGTGTTCCTGCAGCCTCCACCATCTTCGTTCCTGGACGGACCAGGTGGGCAGTACCAGGTACATAGAGACATCCCCAGTATAACATTGCTTGGGGCAAGGCACACCAGGGCTCTAACAGCACCCAAAGCCCATCAGCAATCTGTGTCAGGGGAAACCCAGTCATCCAGAGGTACAGAAATAGCCTTACAGGCTCACAGGAGATTCAATCACCAGCCAGTAACAACAGGACCAACTAATGCCAGAGATAACCAGATGGCAAAAGGCAAACCTAGGAACATTATTAACAGAAATCAAGGCAATATGGCAGCATCCAAACCAAATTCTCTGACAACAGCAAGTCCTGGATACCCCAACACACCAGTAAAACAAGATTTGGATTTAAATTCACATGTCATGATGTTATTAGAGGATTACAAGAAGAACATAAATAAATCTCTTAAATAAATACAGGAAAACATGAATAAGGTAGAAGCCCTTACAAAGGAAATACAATAATCATTTACAGAAATTCAGGAGAATATGGGTCAACAGATAGAAGCCAATAAAGAAGAAATGCAAAAATCACTTAAAGAAATGCAGAACTTGGGTCAACAGACAGAAGTCATGAAAGATGAAACACAAAAATCTCTTAAAGAATTACAGGAAAACACAAACAAGTAAAGGAACTGAGCAAAATCATCCAGGATCTAAAAACAGAAGTAGAAACAACTAAGAAATCACAAAGGGAGAGAACTTTGGAGATAGAAAACCTTGGGAAGAAATCAGGGGTCATAGATGCAAAAAATCAACAACAGAATACAAGAGATAGGGCTTATGGGACTTATGGGGAGGGGAAGATCTGGGAAAGGGGAAATCATTTGGAATCTAAACAAAGAATATAGAAAAAAGAACTTGCCTGGAGAAACTGCCCAATGATTCAGTGCACTTGTTCTTGCAGAGACTGCAGGCTAGATTCCCAGGACCTATGTGCAGCTCCTAACTCTAGCTCCAAGGTATTTGATGCTTTCTTATGATATCTGCAGGCACACATGGTAGAGAGTCATACATATGAACAAAATACTTAGACACATAAATAAACCTTTTTAAAAAATTAAAAACACATAAAATAAAAAGGAAATGAATAGATACCTTAAAGAAATCTATGAAAACAGTGGAAGGAAATGAATAAAACTCTTCAAGACATTAAGGTAGAAATAAAATCAACAAAGAAAATCCAAACTGTAATAAAACTGGAAATGGAAAAAAAAAACTTGAACAGTAACCTCAGACACAAGCCCTACCAACAGAATATAAGAAGAGGAAATCTCAGGCATTGAAGACACAGAAGCAGCAGATACCCCAGTCCAAGGAAATGTTAAATTTAAAATCTAAAAAAAAAAAAAAAAACCAGGCACAAAAGATTCATGAAATCTGAGACAGTATGAAATGACCAAAATGACCAAATCTAACAATAGTAAAAATAGAGGGAGGGGAATAAACCCAGTCAAAGATAGAAATTATATTTTCAGCAAAATGATAGGAGAAAATCCACTTAACCTAAAGTTAAGTACCTATCAAGGCACAAGAAGAATATAAAATACTAAATAGACTAGACCAGAAAATAAATTCCCCTCAGCACATAGTAATCAAAACACTACACATGCAGGAAAAAAGAAATAATATTCAAAGATGCAAAGAAGAAAGACCAACAACATGTAAAGGTAGACCTGTTAGAATTGTACCTGACTTCTTAATGGACATTCTAAAAGAATGAAAGGCCTGAAAAGATGTTCCATGGACTCTTAAACAGATTCCAGTCCATAATACTATGCCCACCAAAACTTTCAATCACAATAAATGGAGAAAATAAGATATTCCAGAAAAGGCTAAATATAAAAAAATAAAAAAAATACTATCTATAAGCACAGAGTTACAGAAAGATCCAGAAGGAAAATTTCAACCCAAATTGATTAACCACACAAGAAAATTCAAGGAATGGAAAAGATCAGACTATACACACTCGCATGCACACACACACACACACACACACACACACACCCCAAAATATCAGGAATCAAAAATGTTGCTCACTGATATCTCTTTTTATTGAATATATTATTTATTTACATTTCAAGCATTATCCCTTTTCCAGGTTTCCCCCTCCCAGAAAACCCCTATCCCATCCTCCCTCTCCCTGCTTCTGTGAGGGTGTTCCTCCACCCACCCTACTCCCACCTCCCTGCCCTTGATTCATTGAAATCTTTCAACATCAATTGTCTCAATACCCGAATAAAAGGAAACAGACTAACAGAACGGATACAGAAACAGGATCCATCCTTCTGCAGCATCCAAGAAACACACCCTAATATCAAATAAAAACTTCACTTTCAGTTTATAGGACAGAAAAAATGTATTCCAAGAAAATGGACCTAAGAAGCAAGCTGATGTAGCCATGTTAATATTTGAGAAAATAGACTTCACACCAAAATTAATCAGAAAAGATAGAGAAGGACAATATACTGATCAAAGGAAAAATCCACCAAGAGGACATTTCAATTCTTAACAGCTATGCACCAAACACAGGGGCATAAAATTTGTAAAAGAAACACCACTACACCTTAAATCACATATTGATACACCACTCACCAATACACATGTCATGCAGGCTACAACAAAACAGAGAAATCCAGGAGCTAACGAAGTGATAAACCAAACATATCTAACAGATATTTACAGAACACTTTACACAAACAAAATGAATATACCTTCTCAGCATCTCATGGAATTTTCTTCATAATTAACCACATACCTGAATGTAAGCAACTACAGATTGAAGAAGATGGAACTAAAACCTTACATTCTATCTGATGACCATGTATAAAAACAACAGAAATAATGGGATGCTTACAAACACATGGAAACTGATCAACTCTCTACTGAATGGAAAAAATGTCAAGACAGAAAGAAAGAAAGAAATTCAAAACTATCTAGAATTCAACAAAAATGAATATACTGTTGAGGTTTGGTCTTTTGCTATGTATTGTAATGCTACGTGTGGGAACATAAGACCTGGTTGTCCCAAAGAAGAGAGTATTGACATGTAGACCTGAGTGCTACATGAGGGAACATAAGACCTGGTTGTCCCAAAGAAGAGAGTATTGACATGTAGACCCGGGTGACGCTACGCGATTTCACTCCCACATTTTTTTGTTTGTTTGTTTGGTTTTTTTTTTTGTTGTTGTTTTTCAAGACAGGGTTTCTCTGTGTAGCCCTAGCTGTCCTGGAACTCACTCGTAGACCAGGCTGGCCTCGAACTCAGAAATCCGCCTGCCTCTGCCTCCCAAGTGCTGGGATTATAAGCATGCGCCACCACTACCCAGCTCCCACATTATTTCTTATTGATAATTAAAGATGCCTACAGCCTATAGCTGGGCAGAATTGAGATAGGTGGTACTTGGTGTTCCCAACCTTGTGGGTGAAGGAGACTACAAGGAGGGAGAGAAGAAGGTGAATGGAGGAGGAAGCTGCCACAGGTTAGGTGAGTCATGAAATAATGGCCATGTGGGTTGGCTAATTGGAGTTAAGAGCAGCCCCGAGGAAACAGGGCAAATTATATAATGAGAGTATTGGCTGGGAAATAGACATAATAACATAGAGGATAGATATCTGCCCATCTCTTGTGCTGTTTAAGGCTTGATGTAAATAATAGAAGTTGTGTGCCTTTTATACAGGAAATAGCCTCGAACACCTTAGTACAAGATACAATTTCCTGAACAGAACACCAATGGCTAAGGCTCTAAGCCCAACAATTGATACATGGTATGGATCTAATGAAACTGAAAAACTTCTGTGAGGGAACTGGCATTGTCAATAGGACCAAGTGCCAGCCTAAAGATTGGGAAAAGGTTTTTACTAAATACACATCTGAAGGCGAGCTAATATCCAAAATATATAAAGAACTCAAAGAGCTAGACATCAAGAAAATAAATAGCCCAGTTAAAAAATGAGGTACAGACCTAAGTGGAGAATTTTCAATAGAAGAAACTCAAATGGCTGAGAAACACTTAAATGTTCAACATCCTTAGTCATTAGGGAAATGCAAATCAAAGCAACTTTGAGATTTTTATCTTGCACCAGTCAGAATGACTAAGATCAGCAAAACAAATGACAATTTATGCTGGCAGGGATGTAGAACAAGAGGAGAACTCCTTCAATGCTGGTGAAAGTACAATCTGTACAGCCACTATGGAAGTCAATATAGTAGTTCCAATGTACCTAATGATCCAGCTATACCAACCATTCTTGGGCATATAACCAAAGTACGCTCCATCCTACCACTGAGACACTTGCTCAACCATGTTCACTTCTGCTTTGTTCACAATAGTCAGAAATTGGAAATAATCTAAATGTCCCTCAACAGATGAATGGATAAAGAAAATGATATATTTACACAATGGAGTATTACTAAGCCAATAAAAATGAAATCATAAATGTCATAGGTAAATGAATGAAACTAGAAGAAAATCATCCTGAATGAAGTAACCAAAAGTTAGAAAGATAAATATGTTATGTATACATTTAAATGTGCTTATTGACTCTGTTTATTTTTTGTTTATTTTATTTATTTATTTATTTATTTATTTATTTATTTATTATAAATATGCTGTATCTGTCTTCAGACATACCAGAAGAGGGCATCAGATTTTATTACAGATGGTTGTGAGCCACCATGTGGTTGCTGGGATTTGAACTCAGGACCTCTGGAAGAGTAGTCAGTGCTCTTAACCCCTGAGCCATCTCTCCAGCCCTTCTGACTCTTAAGTCAATGACAACCAACCTACAATCTGTTGAACCACATAGAATAGGTATAAAGGAATGGAGTAAGTTGGTTGAGGGGAATATGAACAGATAGATCTCTTTAAGAAAAAGAAATAGAATGCAGAGATATAACTACATAAGTTGGGGACTAGAATTAAATAATCAAATGGTGAGAAGGTGGGAAGAGGGAGATGAGGAGGATAATATAGGGAGAGATAGTTAAAACTAAGAGCCATTTAAGAGGTAGTATGAAAACCTAACATAGTAGAAGTTTCCTAAAGTATATACATATATTGATGGTTATCTAAATGAAATAACCAAATAATGGGGGGGGGAGATAGTGCTCCAGCTGGACATATTTTGTCACCAAATGAAAATTCTAGTACCAGGACTGCATTACATCTTATGAAGTTATTGGTTAAAGGGGTTCCATGAGAACCACCAGGAAACCCAGGCTGTAGCCAAGACTATAGATTGCTCTCCAGAAACTGCCCACAAGGCCATGTTCCTGAAACCAACATTTGTTGAACAGGGAGAAGTTCACCTGGTGCCTGACATAGAACCTTCATCCCTTTGAGCTAGCATCTTTGGTATAGAAAAGATGTAATCAGCAACGCAGCAACAAATGCTTTGGTTTACAATGGTGTTCTGCCTCCACAATATGCTAGAACTTGCAGGTGTAACCAGCCAATATCTGATTTGATTTAAGGCCCACTCGATGAGATAGTACCCATACCTGAAACTGCTTGAGCGGCCAAGAAACAGAGACTAGATAGAGAAAGGGACCTATGTTAAAATCAAATATTTTTGTTCTGAAACTACAAAACTACTCCTAATGACGTTCTGTTATATTCATAGATCCATGTCTAGTTCAGCCGTCACCAGAGAAACGTCTTCCTAAAGAAGATAGGAAAGCATACAGAGACACACAGCCAGACATTATGCAGAGAGTGATAGAACTTAGAAGACTTAGCCCTAAATGAGATGTCTGAATCAAATTACTTCCCCAGGGCTCAGGAAACCTGTGGAAGTGGAGGCAGAAAGAGCATGAGAGCCAGAGGGAATAAAGGACACCAACGAAGCCTTCTAAAGACAATAGGATGAATGAACATATGAACTCACAGAGACTGAGGCAGCATGCCCAGGGTCTGCATAGGTCTATACCAGTTGGTGTCCGAAATCTGAAAGAGGAAGTGAACAGGTGCCCATATCCCTAACTATAGAGAAAATATCTTGTGTTTTGAATCGATGCATAACCTGTCAATTACAAAAAAGAACTATGGCATATAGGAAAGGGCAGAATAGAAGGTGGCACATCCAGGGGGCAGAAAGAATTCTGGGATCAATCCAGGCAGGGTATTCATCAGGAAAATGTGACAGGGCAGGCGGAAGGTACCTGAGCACAGCCGCAGGGCAGAATGTAGGCTAGAATAAATGGCATGCTCCAAGTTATATCTAGTCAGTGAAGAACCTAGCTATATGGTCAAGATATTTGAAAATGTATTTTGAGTCTGAGTCTTATTTCTGGGAGCAAATACCAGGGCCTAACTTCTACAAAACAGGACCCTACTTAACAGCAATTAGCCCAAACTTACAAAGCCATAAAAATGGCATGGGTAAAAGGAGGAACTAGTAAGGCCAGCCAGACAAGAAGTGTGGTCTCTTAAAAAATAGAGAAAAGAGCTACAGAGGTGGCTCAGATGTCCCTCAATGGAGGAAAGGATACAGAAGCTGTGGTATACATACACAATGGAGTACTATTCAGCTATTAAAAACAATGAATTCATGAAATTCTTAGGCAAATGGATGGAACTTGAAAGTGTCATCCTGAGTGAGGTAACCCATTGTCAAAGGAACACACATGGTATGCATTCACTGATACGCGGATGTTAGCCCAAAAGCTCAAAATAAACAAGTTACAATTCACAGATCACAGGAAGCTCAAGAAGAAGGAAGACTTAAGTGAGGGGGCTTTGGTTCTTCTGAGAAAGGGAACAAAATACTCACAGGAGCAATAAAAGAGACAAAGTGTGGAGCAGAGACTGAAGTAAAGGCCACCCAGAGACTTCCCTATCTGGGAATTCATCCTATAAACAGTCACCAAACCCAGACACTATTTTTTTTAATTTTTATTTTCTATATTCTATGTTTACATTCCAAAGGCTTTCCCCTTTCCCAGTTCCCACCCACCATAGTTCCCATAGTTCCTCTCCTCCCCAACTATTCCCCAATCATTCCCCCTCCCACCACGGTTTCTTTACAAAACTGGATCCAATCTTTACAGGCCCAGGGTCCTCTCCTTTCTTCTTGGGAATCATTTGACTTGCTAATTGTGCCTTGAGTATTCAGGGCTTCTGGGCTCATTAATATCCACTTATCAGTGATTGCATTTCATGTGTATTATTTTGTGATTGGGTTAACTCACTCAGGATGATATTTTCCAGGTCTAACCATTTACCTACAAATTGCATGAATTCATTATTTTTAATTGCTGAGTAGTATTCCATTGTATAAATATACCACATTTTCTGTATCCATTCCTCCTTTGAGGGATATTTGGACTCCTACCCAGAGGATTCCCCTGCATATAATAAAGACACATGCTCCACTATGTTTATAGCAGCCTTGTTTATAAAAACCCAGACACTATTATGGACAAGAAGTGTAAACCAAAAGGAGCATGCCATGTCTGTCTCCGGAAGGGCCCTGCCAGAGCCTTACACATACAGAGGCAGATGCTAGCACCTAACCATTGGACTGAGTGTGGCCCCAATGGAGGAGTTGGAGGGGTTTGCAGCCCCATGGAAAGAACAATGATGTCAGCACCCAGATATCCCAGGACTCCCAGGGAGTAAACCATCATCAACCAAGGGGCACACATGGTTCCAGCCAAAAGAGTGGCAGAGGAAGGCCTTGTCGGGCATCAGTGGGAGGAGTGGTCCTTGGTCAGGTGAAGGCTCAATAGATGCCCCAACAAAGGGAAATCCTTGGGGGGAGGGGAGAATGTGTCGGGTGGAGGGGCTTATACTGGGAGGCAGAGGGTAGGAGGAGGGCTTGGAAGTTTTCAGGGAGTGGGGAAACCTGGAAAGGTTTTAGCATTTGATTGTAAATGAAGAAAATATTCAATAAATAAAGAAAACTTTTTTTAAAAAAAAGAGCATTGACTACATTGCTGAGTTCTATTTCCAGCGATCACATGGTGACTCTTGGCCATTCATTTGTAATGGGATCTGATGCCCTCTTCTGGTGTGTCTGAAGACAGCTACAAAATTAAAAAAAAAAAAACAAAGAAAGAAAGAGAGAAAGAGAGAGAGAGAGAGAGAGAGAGAGAGAGAGAAAGAAAGAAAGAAAGAAAGAAAGAAAGAAAGAGTAATAAAGAAAGAAAAAACAGATCAAAACTAATGCTTCCCAAAACAACACTAGACAAATGGCCAGGAAGATTTCTTAGTCAAGGAGCAGGAATCTGCAGAGAATACAGAAGGGGGATTTTTAAAGAAACCCCTACTACATTTAAAAACAAAACACAGAAGTTGGGGCTTATACCCAAAGCACAGCAGTTACCAGCAGACGGAGGGAAGGAGAGGGACCAGCTCCAGTTACATAGGGTTACACAGGGCTGAATGCAGCCAATACAGCAGCAGATGGCAAAACCTGTGGAAACCAAAGCTGTGGGATAAGCCAGCCACCTTAGGTTCTCCCAAGCTTGGCCCTGCAGGTCGGCCCAGTCCTGTCTTACAGGAATTAAAGCTCAATGCACATGGCCTGAGGAAATCCAGCTCTGAGTTCCCGGCTGAGGCCAGAAATGGGTCAAAGGGCAAAATGTCTGTAAACAAAGGGAAGGGGTGTGGCCAGCAGTAGCTCTGCTAAATAACTGCAGAAACAGGAGACAGAGACAGGCAGATCTCTGGGAATTCTAGACCAACAAAGTCTACACAAGAAAGTTAGGTTGAAACCCTCTGATAATAGATACAGCCACTTACAAACAACAATCTGGGATTCAAAATGACACACTATTTTCCCTTCAAAGCACTATATAGGTTTTTGTTTAATAATAATTAAGAGGGTTCATAATAATTTAACAAACAAATACTCAACAATTTTAAATTTATATAAAGAGAAATGAAAATATAGGTATATCTATCCACGGAGACATTAATCTCCAAAGAAGAGAGAAAGAAATGGGAATTGATATAAACGGTTTCAAGGGTACATAGATATTAAGTGAATCCAGACCTTTGATCTCAATACTTGGGAGACAAAGGCAGGGACAAATAGGTTCCTTGTGTAGATTAGGCCAGCCTAATCTACAGAACAAATCCAAGTCAGCCAGGGTTTCACAAAGGAACCTTGTCTCAATAAATAATAATTGTTTTAAATTGTTTTAATGGTTTTAATTATGATAATGACGGCGGTTATATGTTCAGTGGTTATGATAGTATTACTCATCCTCTATGAGAGAGGTCAAAATAAAGCAGACTTAAGTAAAAAGGGAGCTGCTGAATTGAATCAGTCCATACGTTAATGACTTCAGACTGCCAGACCAAGGGTACGCTATGTTGGGCAAGAGGCTCTGTATTTGTGTTAACAGAAAAGAAGAAAAGGCTTTGGATTCTTTCCAAACTAACAAAGATCAGATTTGATAGAGGGAGATCCCCAGAATATCTCTCAGCTACAGACATGAAAAAAATAAATAAAAGAAAAAAAGAAAAGCCAAATGTCAGGTAATGTATGCACTGATCCTGCTACTTGAGAATGACTTTGAGTCTCTCTCTCTCTCTCTCTCTCTCTCTCTCTCTCTATATATATATATATATATATATATATATATATATATATATATGTGTGTGTGTGTGTGTGTGTGTGTGTGTGTGCTCTTGAATAGCTAATAGATCTTGTTGACTACAAAATCAAGACTTTTCATACCATTTTTTTAATGACATAGACAAAAATTGATATTACAATCTGATATGATCCCAAGTAACTTTTAAGGGAAGACATTGTCTTTCATCTGCTCAAAGAGCAGAAAAATCATCCTTAATTGATCTGAGCACCCTGCACATTCCATATACATGTCTTTATAAAACTATGTATTGCTTGTAAGATTTATATAATGCAGAATAAAAAAAAAAACAGTAGGGCAGCCATGACAGGATTCACCCTTGAAGATGCTGAGACCTGCTGTTCTAGCTCCTTAATCGACCCTGCCTCAAATTGATGCTGTTTCCAAAGACTTGCTTCTAGAACAACTTCAAAAAAGACTGCTAATCCAGATGACCTTGTTTCATCCAGCCTTTCAGACTATTCCAGTCAGGAATTCAGTTAAGCCCTGAACTTTCTCATCATACAAAGACTAGACAGAAAAAGATGCCAACTAGCTTTCTTTTGATTTAACCATTTTTCCAATTTCCTTTTGGACCCCAAACAGTAATTCTTTGCTCCAAATTCAGCAAGGAAGCAATCATAAAAAGACCATCATCCCAATAACTTAAGTTGGGGTATATGGTTTTCATCATTTTATGAGTTATAAATTTGTTACCATTTTAGGGGATGCTTATAAATTAGTATGGTTTTAGACAGGGAGGGAATCAAATAGGGAGTTTAGACTCAAGGATTTCTTTCTTTCCCTTTCTTTACTCTATCCTTCTTTCTTTCTTAGATAAAGGGAAGAGGGGTGAAAAGAGAAAGAGGGGTCATAGAAATATTGTAAGAAATTAGACAAATGGGGTAGATTATTGAATTTACTCTTAAACCAGAAACATTTTATAGGCATAATCTTACATTGGTAGAAATCTTTATATTTTGCTGCAAAATTACGACCATATTTGTTATATTGGTACAAAAGTTCATGTATTGATATAGAAATAAGATTATTTTTGATACAATGGTATAGGTTATTATATATTGATACAAATTAAAGATTATGTTTGATATACAGAATTTATATATTTTAGCACATTTGAAAAATCATACTTCTATCATTCTTAAAGATGCAATATAAAATTCTAGTCCCTTTAATAGCTGCTATAAAAAACTGTTAGAGATGATAAAAATGTAAATTACAAGCTGGTAGGGATAAATAAGAAATACAAGTTAATAATTATGTAGTCAAACTCATGGTCATTTTAGATACTGGTTTAGTTAATTGCAATAAAATATCTTCAAGGTTAGTCAGACAGTCAATAGCTAAGAATAAACAATGTATGACAGTTAGATAAAATGTAGATAGGTAATTGCTCTTCAAAAACCTCAAAGATCCACAAAATATGGCATTTAAAATTATTTCATTATTAAAAGAACTTTTGACTATGAGACATGTCATCCTGAAGATACCCCCATGTCAAGAATTAGTTCTAATGCTTTGTTTTAATTTGGCTCCGAAAAGCTGTGCTTCCAGATCTGATGGTCCCTATCCCTAGCTGGCTTTGATTAGTAATAAAGAATTACCATACAGCCAATGGCTGGACAGGGAGACAGAAGTAGGACTTTTAGATTACTTGGGCAAGGGACCCAGGGAGAGAGGAAGAAGAGGAGAATCACCATGACTCAGAGGGAGAGGGAGACGGAGCAGATTTAACAGCTATAAGAGAAAAATCATCCAGCAATGTAGGTGGAAAGGAAAAGTGGCCCAGTTGGGGAGGGGGTTGCCTAGAAAGTAACAGGGAAGCAAAGATAAAATATAGATCTAGAAGTTGTTAAGCCAGGAATACTGGAGGGGAATGTGTGCTAGCCGTGGGGAGGTTTAGAAGTGCTCAGCCATTGAGCTAGTCAAGGCATATAAAAATTATCTGCTGGGTGTGTGTGTGTGTGTGTGTGTGTGTGTGTGTGTGTGTATGTGTTTCATTTGTGTTTCAAGAGCTCTTACGCAGGCACAGTGCACAAGCATGAAACCCACCAGAAGCATAGTTAACTAATTAACAGTTACATCACATCCTACTTCAAAGAAGATGATGAGCAAGAATAATCTCCATACCAAGGTGCTTCAGTTGTGACAAGCTAGACACTAGGCAAAGAAAATACCTAGGCTTCATCTACAGACAAATGCTGTCCATAATGGACAAACACAGGCAAGTCAACTGACACGTAAGTCCTTCATAATTCCTGCATCACCAAACGTCTGTCAGATATACTGGGCTAGAAGGATGAAGAAGGATGCTCTAGTGTTAGAGACACAATACTGCGACTGTACAGGCAGACAACTGTTTCTGTCATTTCTATAATTTTTAGAAGCTGTGTCCCAGTACTTCCTGCATAATCAGGTAATAATTATTCCTTCTCAAGGCTCTGATGGGATTGAAGGCTAGACAGTCACAGTCTTACTATAAGCTTAAGCTGTTTGGGATTTAAGAGGATGTTCTAGGTCTAAAATGAAGTTTTTATAATGGTAATACAAGTTAGGATAATGTATTAGTCAGGGTTCTCTAGAGTCACAGAATATATGGAATGTCTTATCAAGATCCTCCTCAGGAGAACCTAGGAACCCCTTCATTCAAGGGGATCAGGATTTAAAACTGGCTCAAGTCTGAAAATTGATTCACTGGCCGAGTTTGCCTTTTGCCACAACCCAAAGAAAGTCTTTCTTTCATTTGTTTGAGTTTTTTTTCCTGCTTATACAAATCAAACAGATATGTAGTAGGCTTCCTATCTATTTCATGCCTGGAAACTCCATGATTGTTTAACTAGTACCAAATGTCTGTACACCTCTCCTGTGCTAACCATTAGGGGCTAGGTCATTATAAACTTTGTTTTGTCTATGCTGTCCATTATAATAACTACAATCACCTTGTCTCTGGTGATTCAATGCTGCAACCTGGCCCTTGCCACCTCAGGGCCCAATTAAACCCATTGCATTTAAGTCATTCAATTGAGCAGCAGCAACTCTAACCCTAAGGTCTGGCACAAGGAAAAGGGCAAGAACAAAACTCTTCAAATGTGCTGGTGTCCCTCTCACCAGTTTGAATATTATAGCATTCATGAAGGGCATATCTTCAGGACATTCCCATTGTGGAGGATTAGGTATTATACAAGGTATCTACATTAGCATTGCAATTTTCCTGAGACTTAAGTTTCCTTTGTCAACAAGGGATATCAGGCATTTCCCACTCCTTCTCAGTAGGCCATCTTTTGGTAAACACTTCAGCCAAGCATTCAAACAAACTTCTTACATGTTTTTTTTTAACTGTGCGAGCTTCCATATTAAACCTAGAATCTCTACTCAGAGGGACCATGTCAAAAAACTCAGCTTGATCTAGTTTTATGTTCCTTCCACCATTATCCCATACCCTTAAAATCCATTCCCACACATATTCCCAAGACTTCTGCTTGAATGAATTAACAAATTCATTAAGCTCCTTAGTAGTGTAGCACATTTCCTCATGGACTACACTTTCTACCTCCCCTCTAGGGGACTGCTTTGCCTTGAATTCGATTATAGGTCTAGAAGAAACTATAGGGCTTCAAGGAACATCAATATTGTTTTGCCCGGCATTTTCTTCAGAGAAAGTCACTGCTGGTTTATCAGACTCTGGGGGATTAATTTCCTCATGTGAAAAAGGCATTATTTCAAGGGGTGGGGCTGAGGGTACTACGTTCTCGGATGAGGTAAAACCCTTGAGAATCTGAAGATTTAAAGTTATCAGCTTCAAAAGTCTTCCCACATAGCCCCATCTCAAGTTATAGGATCCCATTAATTGCCAATTAATGCCCTTACTTTAACTGCTGACATCTTCTGAGGCTGAGACTTGAATTTTTGCTGTAATTCAGCCGGCCTTACAATGAGGGCTTCAGTTTGATTTTCTGCACCTCAAGCTCTATGGCCGCTGGAGAGGAAGATTCTCTTCAAGGGCACATTTGGAGACCTTCAGATTGTTTATTTGCATCTGGAGCCATTCAATTTTTATCACATAGCTCATTGTTTTCCATTATCAATTTTTCCAGAGATAATAAGAGCAACAAGCCAGCAAAATCATTTTCTGATTTTTCCCCCAAATTGTAGAATATTTGGTACACTGGGTCACCTAAGTCATTGCTAGTTACAACTGATGGATCAAGATGATGAAAGGCATTCACTTATTTAAGTTTGAAGTACAATTTCCACCATGGGCCTACAATATTCTCTAAGCTCTCGGGAAAGAGAACGTCTAGAAAGGTTTCAGTAGTTGAAGGAGCTGCTGGTGAATTAGAAGGTACTAGCAAATTATTAAACCAACTCCAGATTCTTAAAAGATGTGTCCTTATACTTCTGATCCTCTAGAACCATTCCCAGTATCATCTTCTATAGACATAGATTCTACCAGATGTGTTAGCAAGTAAATGCAAGCAGCAGAGAAGAGCAAATTGCCCTTCCAATGTCCTTATGTAGGTCTCCCGCAGGAGTGGCCCAGATTAAAGGTGCATACCACCACACCTGGATCTGGGACTTGCTTTGTTTTATTAGGGGTAACTGAAATCAGGATATATTATAATAAAATACTGAAAGAAAACCTTGGAGAAGTACCTAAAAACAAAGCAAAATAAAAAACAAATGATAATTTAATGCTTTAAAAGTATAGGGAGAGAAAAATGGAAGAAAACTCACAATTTGCAATATTGTTTAGTAGATTTTTATTTTTATTTGTTTATGGATTCCCCTTTTCACTTGTTTCTTTCTGTTGCTGATTCCCTTTGCTATTTCAGTCCTGCCTATACACTTCAAGTACTAGCTGCAAGTGAAGGTGGTAAACAATGAAAATAATGAAAATCAGAATCATCTATCTGTCTGTGTCTGTCTGTCTGTCTGTCTGTCTGTCTATCATCTATCTATTCATTTTAGAGAGTCATGAAGCTAAAGCTTCAAAATGCTGGGCCAGCACTTTGTCACTACACCCTATGCAGAGTCCTATTTGTTTAGTTTTTCATTGCAGACTAAATCTCACTAAGATGTGCAGGCTGATCTTCAACTCAGTCTATAGCCTGATCAGACTCTGAACTTGTGATCTTCTTTAATCAAGATTCTTAGTATCTTGGATTATACCACCAGGCATAGCTCATTTTGGTAACTGTATAAAGAAAATGACAATCTTATATATGATGTTCATGGTTTTAAATTAGATTAATAAGTAGCAAATGAAACAAAAGTGACAAGAAATATGCTTATGACATTAATGAAGGGACTTGTTGAAACATTCAGTTTCCTTAGAGGTTATGTTGAAGACAGTCCACGCTGATAAATAAGCCAACATCTAAATGGATATAAGATGCTCCAAGGTAACCTTGTGGCATGCTGACAAATGTCTATACATTTTCAGGGCATAGACATATCTCTAATTTAGTTGTTTATTACTATCTATTCAAATGCATTTATAGTGAGCTGCCTTAGTGTTCACTATTATATGTGTTTTTCCTTTAAGACTGAGGGTTTATTCACAGCAAATACAACCTATTTTCTCTGCATATGTCACCTTACTCAATGTCACTCTCTGAGCTTATTCTTTAATAAGTTTATCTAGAATAAAGAACTTTTTTAATTAAAAAATTAAAATCAGTGTGTGGGGCGGATTATGGGGGGGGAAGCTCTAGAAAATCTCAGAGACGTGGGATAGGATAGGCTACCAGGTCTCAGTGGTGATGACATTAGACAACATGTCCAACAGGAGATGGAATCTGAAGAGACCACCTCCAGTAGATAGACAGGGCTCCCAGTTGAGGCAGGGTGCCACCTACCCATCTTCAAAAATTTTTACAAAGAATTGTTTCAATCTAAAGTAAATGCAGGAACAAAAATGGAGCAGAGACTGAAAGAAAGGCCACCCCCTGACTAATCCAACTTGGCATCCATCCCATGCATGCACACCAAAGACCTGCCATATTGTGCTTGCTGACAGGAGGCCAGCATGACTTTCCTCTGAGTCATTCAGCAGCTGACTGAGACAAATACAATCAACAGATTAATCAACAGATTAAGGTTGGGAACCCGTATGGAAGAAGGACTGAAGGAACTGAAGGGGATTATAACCCCATATGAATGAGAGTGGAGAGCCTTGTCTAGTCCCTGATTTTAGTGGGATTGCTTCAAGCTTCTCTCCATTTAGTTTGATGTTGGCTATTGGTTTGGTTTGCCATTATGTTTAGGTATGAACCTTGAATTCCTGACCTCTCTAACACTTTTAACATGAAGGAGTGTTATATTTTGTCAAAGACTTTGAGATAATCATATATATATATATATATATATACACACACACACACACACATAACACACACACACACACACACACACACACACACACACACACACAGTGAATTTGGTTGATGGATTTCCATATATCAAACCATCCCTGCATCCCTGGGATGAAGCCTACTTGATCATGGTGAGTGATCATTTTGATGTGTTCTTGGATTCAGTTTGCGAGAATTTTATTGAGTATTTTTGAGTCAACATTCATAAGAGAAAATTGGTCTGAAGTTCTTTCTTTGTTGGGTCTTTGCATGGTTTAGGTATCAGAGTAACTCTGGCTTCATAGGATATATTGGATAGTGTTCCTTCTGTTTCTATTTTGTGGAATAGTTTGAGAATTATTGGTATTACATCTTCTTTGAAGGTCTGATAGAATTCTGCACTAAGCAATCTGGTCCTAGGTTTTTTGTTGAGAGACTTTTAATGACTACTTCTATTTCTTTAGGGGTTATGGGACTGTTTGGATGGCTTATCTGACCCTGATTTAACTTTACTACCTAATACCTGTCTAGAAAATTATCCATTTCATCCAGATTTTCCAGTTATGTTGAGTATAGGCTTTTGTAGTATGCTCTGATAATTTTAAATTTTCTTCAGTTTCTGTTCTTATGTCTCCCTTTTCATTTCTGATTTTGTTAATTTGGATACTGTCTCTGTTCCCTCTGGTTAGTATGGCTAAGGGTTTATCTTTCTTGTTTATTTTCTCAAAGCACCAGCTCCTGGTTTGGTTGATTCTTTGTAGGGTTCTTGTTGTTTCTACTTGGTTGATTTCAGCCCTGAGTTTGATGATTTCCTGTCTTCCACTCCTCCTGGGTGAATTAGCTTCTTTCTGTTCTAGAGCTTTCAGGTGTGCTGTTAAGCTGCTAGTGTATGCTCTTTCCAGTTTCTTTTTGGAGGCCCTCAGAGCTATGAGTTTTCTTCTTAGCACTGCTTTCATTGTGTCACATAGATTTGGGTATGTTATGCCTTCATTTTCATTAAATTCTAAAAAGTTGTTGATTTCTTTATTTCTTCCCTGACCAGGTTATCATTGAGTAGAGAGTTAGTTGTTCAGCTTCCATGTGAATATGGGTTTTTGTTGTTGTTGTTGAAGACCAACTTTAGACCTTGGTGATCTGATAGTATGCATGGGATTATTTCAATTTTCTTGTATCAGTTGAGGCTTGTTTTGTTTCCAATTATATGGTCATTTTTGGAGAAGGTACCATGAGGTGTGGATGCAAGCAGCCATCCATCAGACTAAGCACTGGGACCCCAGTGGAGGAGTATAAGGGAAGGATTGAAGGAGTTGAAGGGATTAGTAACCCCACAGAAGAAACAATATCAACCAAACAGACTGCCCCCTCAAAGTTCCCAGGGGACTAAACCACCAACCAAAGAGTACACATGGAGGGACCCATGGCTCCAGCTGGGTATGTACCAGAGGATTACCTTATCTGGTATCAATGGGAGAGAAGCCTTTTGGTCATGTGGAGACTTGAAGACCCAGGTTAGGGGAATGCTAGGGTGCTAAGGTGGGAGGGGATGGGTGGCTGGGGAGATAGGAGAGGCATAGGGGGATTAACTGGGAAGGGGGATAACATTTTAAATGTAAATAAATAAATAACCAATAATTTTTTTTTTAAAAAGCAACAACTGTAACTAACCTGGACCCTTCAGAGCTCTGAGAGACTAAGCCACCAATCAAAGAGCATACAGGGGCCTGTTTGTGCCTCAAGGCGCATGAGTATAAAAGGACTGCTTTGTCTGACCTCAATGGGAGAGGAAGAACTTAATCCTATGGAAACTGGATGCTCTGATGCTCCGGGAAGGGGTATGCTGGAGGAAGTGAGGTGGGGGTGGGTGGGCAAGTGGGGGAGCACCCTTTCAGAGGTGGGTGATAGGATGGGATAATGAACTTGGGGAGTGGAGACCACGAAGGGGTGCAATTTGTGGAATGTAAATAAATAAAAGAATTAAAATAAAGTTAGCATACAAAGTAATGAGTTTCATTATGTCATTTTCATAAATCTGTTATTTTACTTTGTTCTAATTTGTTTCCCTCCCCTACTAACCTCAAGTCAGCACCCTATCTTCTTCCAGCAACTTCCTTTCCTTCTCCCAGATAGAACCACATTCTGATTTCAGGTCACATATATTCCATTATCCACTCTTAAGCTCTCTTTCCTTGTCATGATACTCTTTCATAATCTCCCCCTAGACATTTACACACAGCAAAACACATGTATATGTTATACACTCCTGAATTCTTTCTTGAAATATAATTGACATAAAATGAGTTGCAAATATTAAAGTGATATTCATAAAGACTTCGTATAAATGTTACTCTAATCAAGAAATTGTGTAAATCTGGTACATCCAGCACATCAAAAGGTTCCTAGCAACCTTTCTCCCCACCATTTTAACCTTGTTCCTAAACTAACACTGGTCCACTTTCTGAGCCAATAGATTAGTTTATATTTCACACACATCTGTATAAGTGGAATCATGTCTGTGTGTACATGACTATTTTGTCTTATTTCCCTCTACATAATTATTTTTGAGATTTGTCTATGTGCTTGCAGTTTTAGTTTGGAATATTTTACTGTATGGAATAGTACTGTTTTGGTTTTGTTTGTGATTCTTTTTCAATGCTGATAATAGAACCAAGGGTCTCATGACTGATAGATAAGAACTATACCATTGAACAAAGTTTTGGGCCCAGTTTTTAGTAACTTATTTGCTACCCCAACTGCTTTTGTGAGGTGTTTGTTAAAATGTTTTGACTATTTAAATTTGTGATTAACATATTTCATGTTAGTATATGTTCAGTGTGCTATCTAAGAAAATAACTAACCAATCTAGCTCAAACTAATGTGTGACAGCTTTTCAGTTGCCAACGATATCACACTTTTGTAAAATACTTCGCTTATATACGTGTGTGCTTATTTCTGGAATCAGTTCTGTTACTTTCATCTATTTATCTACTTATCTTGCCTTTCTGTTCTACACTGCTTTGCTTACTGTAATTTTAAATGGTTTGAAACTAGAAAATCTGTTGGGGCTTCTATAGAACAATTTGGGAAGAAATGACAACCTTACAAAATGTAGTCTTCACTTCATGAAAAAGCTATTCATTCATTCATTATTTGTTATAACATCTTTCAGTAATGCTTTATTTGTAATGTAAGATTTCTTTTTTATCATACTTTTCCAATATTATAGTTTCTATTATTGTAAAAGTTAGTATTCATTTTTTTCATTGCTGGGATATTAAAAATACACTCAATTTTTCACAATTCCTTGACTATTCTAGACTTCATTCTGTAGACCAGGCTGGCCTCAAACTCACAGAGATCAGCCTGCCTGTGCCTCCTGAGTGCTAGTATTAAAGGCATGTACAACCATGCCTGGTTTAGATTTAATATTCTTGACACTGGTTTTTCTTATATAACATCATAGGACAAGATTGAAAAAGATAGACATTTTTTGTTGTTGTTTCAGAAAAGACAGCATTAGAAAATAAAAAAAGAAATAAAAGAAGCTTCATATTGTTGAACTTTGTCCACCAATGCAGATCTGTCTATGAGAGCTGGGATTTGAGGATCATAAAGAACAAGGTGGACTAAAATCTTATGCTGCAGACAACTTTATTTTGGTTTCAGTGTATTTTATATACAAATGCCACAATGAAAGCAATGATCCAAGGAAGGTTGTTTGAGTTCAGAAGAACATGATTAGAAAAACATGCAAAACGAAAAGAATTTGTATAAACACTTCTCAAAAGAAGCTATAAAAGTAACCACTAAGAGTCACAGAATATCATCAACATCTTAAGTCCTAATGAAGATGCAAATCAAACTACTGTACAACATCATTTTACATTATTTGTAACAGCCATCATCAAGAAGTTGGGAAAAATACTTATTGGCAAGGCTGTTGAGAAATTGACCCTTATGCATAGTTAACAGGAATATAAATGAATACATTTAGGCAGTTTTTCAAACAGTTAAAAACAGAGTTTTCATATAACCTGGTTTTGTTTAACACTTAAGAAAATAAAATATCTCACCACAAAACAACTATATGTGTGTTGATGTAACCATTGCCCATAATATCCAATAGATAAAAAGAATCCAAATGTACACTCATTTATATAGGATAAGTAAAATGTCCTATTGTCAATTCAGCCACCAAAATGAACAGATTCATGTTATATATTTGAAAGCATTAAGTTAAGTATAGGAAACATATGTGGCTGTCTTGAGACAACTTCTAGGAATCAGTTCTATCCTCTCACCAGATGGGTTCTGGATATAAAACTCAGGTTTTCAGGCTTAGCAGCAAGCACCTGTACCTGCTGAGCCATCTTGCTGGCTTCTAATCTGCACAGTTTTGAAAAAAAGTTATGTTATATTAATTATATCTCAATGTTAAAAGAATATAACGTAAATATCATTAGAAACAAATAGTTTTCCTATGGACTTACTGTGTATGATAAATGATGAATTCAGAATTCTTGTGTAATATCCTTATTACATAGGTGTGGTAGCTCTTCTTGGGTGTCAACTTTCCTACATCTGAAAGTAACTAAAAACTCAAGCTACTGACATACCTGTGGTGAATTTTTAGTTAATTGGGTAATTTGAAGACCACCTTGAATCCATATTACTTGAGGTGGGAAGGCCCAACTTTAATATGGGCTATACCACTTTTTGGCAGCCTCTATATAGGATAAGGAAGAAAGAAGTTTTTGCTCTTCATCTTCTTGTGATCACTCCCACTTCAGCAATATCTTTGGGATTTAGATGCATATTGAAGGCCAGCTGAGAGATCCAGCTTCTTGGACTGAACACCTGGATTCTTGGAATTTCCATTGGGAGACAGTCATTGGTGGACTAGCACGGCCACACCCTGTAAGCAATTTTAATAAATCTATCTATCTATCTATCTATCTATCTATCTATCTATCTATCTATCTATCGATCCATCTATCTACCTACCTATCTATCTGCCTGTCTGTTTGTCCGTCTGTCCATCCACCATCCACCCACCCAACCATCTTTCTTTCTTTCTTTCTTTCTTTCTTTCTTTCTTTCTTTCTTTCTTTCTTTCTATCTACATGCGTGTATATATATATGTACTTATATGTGTATGTGAATAAATATACTTTTAAACATTTATGTTGATTATATATGTGTATGTATATATGTATACTTATGTATTTTATGTATTACAGATATTAATAAATATATAATGAATAATGCAATAGGACTATATCTCTTGGCTTTTTTTTGGTATTACCCTCATGAAAAGGAGGCTCAAGGAAATGGTATAAATGCTGATTCTCTGACTACTACATTGCTGATGTAAACATATTATTCTTTATCTCTGAAACTGGAGTGTTGTTACTTTTATTTGCCAGCATCTTTGAAACAGTAGATACTTTATTAATTATATGTAGCATAACTTTTCGTGCAAGAACCATGTATTAATCATGGTTCTTTGCAAAAACATAATTGATAGAATGAATCTCTCTTCTCTCTCTCTCTCTCTCTCTCTCTCTCTCTCTCTCTCCCTCCATATATATGTTTGTGTGTGTATGTATAATGAACTAAGATCTAAAGCCTTTAACAACTTTGTCCTTAAGTTGCTAGAATTTGTCATGTAGTATTTTTCTTTGTTATACACAGATATCTGTTTTGAATCCACAACACCAAACAGAATATTTAATCATTTCATGATGGCATTTACAGTGATCAAAACACTCCACTTCTATCAACATGTTTCATAGAACAGAGAGTAAAGTAACCTAAAGTTAAGAATTACTGGTGTATGTAGGTATATATGACGTATTTATCCTCATAGATTAAGAAATAAGGTGACTTTTTAAAAAATAACTAGGCTGAATTAAATGTTTTTTGAAGTGCACCATTATCTCAAGATACATGTTTAACATAGATAATGCTATCTAATTGATTTAGTACTTGATAATAAATTGTGTTAACTTACCATGTTTTTTGCTATGGTTGTTTGGTTGTTGCATATCATCTATTTGTTCTAGTGTGTGACAAATCATGTATTTTTTTATCAGTCCTTGGTATCTTGAATAAACACACATACACACAAGCATACATATACTCACATACTCACATATATCCTTGTATTCTATCAGGATTATTTTTTATTTGAGTAACATATTGTGCAAGTACATGTCCCAGTAAGTGTAACTCTCTAAAGACACATTCATTACTTCTTTTCTTTAGTGTTGTCTTCCCTTGTAGAAACTGACCCATATTCTCAGAGTTCTTGGTCTCTGGTTTTCTTCTAAGTTTCATGGCTCTTCTTCCTTGCCCTCCCCCTTTTTTATTGTCTATATTCTTTGTTTACATTCCAAATGATTTCCCCTTTCCTGGTTCCCCCCTCCCCATAAGTCCCATAAGCCCTCTCCCCTCCACCCTTCCCTCTTTTCTAATTTGTTTATTTTACTTCTTTCATTTCCTTTCTCTCTTTTCCCTGTTCTTTCCTTCTTTTTGTCATTTGTTTCTTTCTTCAAGTTTCTCAACTCTTATATTACCAGTCAAAAGAATTAGAACTTGACATTATACCTCCTCCTTTATATCTGTTACATGTTCTAAAGAGCCTTCTAATTTCTGTTAAATAGAGACCATCCCACATGCTTCTCATTCATTACTAACTTAATAGCACAATATGCAGTTCAGAAAAATTTTCTCAGAAAACAATGAGTAATAAACAGAATTAGTATATTTGTGAAGAGCGGGGCTAGTTCTTCGAAAAAATTTATTATTCCCCATGATTAATTTTAAAATAAGAATTAAATTAATTCTATCTCAGGAGAGGGCCTACTATAATACTACCTTCAAACAATATAATTGTTTTTATATCCTTTTCCCAGGAGAAATTACAGGAATTAACTAAGAACATTCACTAATTCTGAAATTAAAATGTAAGAAAGTTCAATAGCATAATTCTAACATGCTGTGCCCAACTTCAGAAAGCCATATAGATAGCTCCTTTGACACAATAGCAAAATACATTAGCAGATCTTTTAGAAGAATTCTCATCCCAGTAGAATATGAATATGTATATACATGACATCAATTTAATGTGTGAGCAAAGCCCTGATTCCATAAAGACACAAGATTGCCTTACCTAGTTCACATTGTACCTTCAAACAATGTATTTTGAAACTCATAGTTGTGTATCCTTCTTTAAAAATTTTTTCTTACTTAACAGTGGATTTTGTTTTTTAATTTTCCCCTTTAAAAATTGAAAACAATGTTTTCATATAATATATCCTGATCACAGTTTTACCTCTCCCATCCACTCCCAGATTCTCTCCACCTCTCCATTCACCCAACTCCATTCTATTTTTCTCTCTATCTTTAGAAAACAAACAGGCAAATTAAAAACAATTCTTTTTAAGATAAAAATTAAGGAAACATGAAATTTTCATCTCCAATATTATTAATGAAATGTAAAGGCAACATTTGGTAACTTTAGGTAAGATCAGTTCATTAAGAAAGGTGAGGAGTGTCAGATAACAAGCTAAAAAATGAAAGCAACCCCCTGGGGTAGTTCATTGCTGTGTTTTTGTCATTACTATTTTAATGATCACATCCAGTCAACCATATCAACTGTTCATTTCTGTCTCATGGATTTTTACCTTGTGCACTTTCTGGGTAACTTGGGACAAACTTAGAGGACAGCCTCTCTGCTTGGTCATATTGGGATAATTTTTCAGTTTAAATGAAGCAAAACACATCAAGTCATTTATATTCTTGCAAAATCTCTCATCTTCCAAATCCTTAATTTTTCCCACTGTCTTCCTGCTAATGCTGGCAAGTTTAGGGTCCCAATTCTTTGAACTCATCAGTTCTAAAGCCTTTAGAGCTACTTCACTCTACCTGCTTGTTCCAAGGACACACGTTTTACAAAATTTAAAACATAGTATTCATGTTTGATAAAAGCCCTATGTGATTCTCCCATGTCAGTAAACTGTTGACATTTATTTAGTGGAACGCTGCTCTGAACTAGGATGTATAGTTGAAGGATGTTTGAGAATTCTCTCATGTGAATGGAATTGGGGAGAGACTGTTTTCTCTCCCCAATTCCATTCACACACCCTTCAATAAGCCAACTCCAAAAGTAAGGCCCTTCATGTGATATCTTATTACAAATTAACCAACCAAGCTCATTTTCAGTCACCAGGGTTTCTCATTTTTGTCTTTATGTGGTACTTAGCATATCTTGTAACAATAGATTCTTTTTACCTTCTTAAAGTAGGAAGCTCCTTGGGGTTTTGCTTTTGTATTTTTCTATAATTCTTGTAATTCTTGTAACATGCCTTGGGTAGCATCATTCATACTCATGATTTCAACTTTGCATGTATGCTTGTCTCCATTATGTCTATTATCTCCTCTGAACCTCAGATCCATACTGCCAGCTCTATACTAAATACCTCACTTGATTAATAAATTTCTCAATGTTCAAAACTAACCTTAATTTTCTCTTGTATTCCCAACCTCTATCCCAAACCTTTTCTATCTCTTTTGTTTTAGAAAATGACTCTTTTATTCATTCAGTTGTTGAAATCATAGACATAGTAGTCATTCTACAATCCATGTATCTTCTTTCCATTACTCAAAACTGTCAGTTCTTCTAAGATTTCTATTCTCTACCCTCTCCCTAATATTGTTTTATATGAAATCTAGATTATTGAAAAATATGGCAGTTCATGAAAGAGCTAACATTAAATAAAGGCAAGAGGCAAATAATTATATGTATTGATTCTTCCAAAAATTACCCATGTTTGTTCCATTTCTCAAAATAATGATTATTGACATGGAAGTAGAGTAGTATTGCTAATCTCATATCAGAGTAAATATATAATATGATGAAAATTTAATGAATCAATAAGTAACAGTGTTACTGGAAACACAGGGACAGAGAAACATTTAAAACATCTTAAAGATATAATCTGATAAATTCAGAATGTGACAAGGGAATGAGGTTAAGTGGACTATTTTAGATTATTAGTATTATTATTACAAATGATATTACATGCTCATATTACTTCATCCTAATCAAATCAACAAGAATATTTTAAGACACTTGAGAAATTTTAAATTCAGGATGGTTAATGAATATTAATTATTATGATAAAGGTATTTATTTGGTTGGTGTTTTTTTTGTTGTTGTTTATTTTCTGAAACAAGATCTAATGTCCATTTGGCTGCAAATTCACTATATACTTAAGGCTGGATGGCCTGGGACATCTGATTTTTTTTTGATCTTGGATGCTAAGATTAGAGGTTGGTACCTCCATTCTTTTATTGGGGTTAGTTTTTAAAAGGGTCATCTACTAGGGATTCTTATGGAAAGGAAATTTTTTGCTATAAAGAAAGGCATCAACAAGTCAAACCTTATACAAATGAAATTCTTTCAAGTATGAGGCCAGATTCTAGACCCAGGAGGCAGTGCAACTTGTGGTTCTGAATTTATCAAGAAAGGTACAGGAGTAAAGGCATTGTGTGACAGGGGAGTCTGTACATGGAGGGTGGCCTTGTTGTAAGAGTTGTGTTACTAAGGATGGGCTTTGACGTTTCAAAATCTCATACCAGGCCCAGTCCTTACTCTTTCTCTCTGTTGCTAACTTCAATGCCATGCCTGTCTCTTTGCTATTATGTTCCTTACTATGATAGTCATGGACTTACCCTCTGAAACCGTAAACAAGTAAATGCTTTCTTTATAAATTGCCTTGTTCATGGTATCTCTTCACAGTGATAGAATAGTGACTAAGATGGAGTACAACAGAACCTTTGGACTGTATTATACTATGTTGTCCAGATTGCCTTCACAAACATTAATATTAATGGTATAAATCTGATTTCATTATTGGAGTCCTGTACTTTGGTTGCCATACCTAAGTATGCAGCAGAACATTGAGTAGATACGTATCCTCCTGTGGAAACCTCAGACTTGAATGTGTTCTCATATACAAACAACAAACAAACAAACAAACTGTATATAATTACCCACACAGTTCAGAATCAGATAAAAAGAATGTTTGGTAAGATCCCATATTTGGAAATGATTCTACAGCTTCTACCTGAACTACTCTTGAGTACATGCAACAAAGACTTCTTCCTTTTTTTCATTTGTATTGAATACTTGCATGCCTCTAGCAATTGACCAAACTGGTATGGGGAAAGGAATGGAGAAAGGCCAGCTGCAGGACACATGTTAAGGTTAAGGGGCCCCATATCCACTCCATGGCATGGTGTGCTCAGGGCTCAGTTTGTAGAGCATGAAACTCTTAATTTCAGGGTCCTGGGTTCGAGCCCCACTTTGGGCGCCAGTTGGAGGGTTTGTGTGGACCCACATCTGCTCTGCCACAGGGATGACTGAGGGTGTTGGGCTATGGGAAGCCACAGTACCCCACTCTGGGGATGCAAGAGTGTGGTCTGAGTTCCTGGGGACAACTGGAGCTGGCTTGGGGTCCCCAGGCCTGCAAGGAGGCTGGGGCCATCTGGTTTCGGGCTCTTGGGCAGCCAGGTGCTGCTGGATGATATGGAAGAGCTAAGATTGGAGTGCATTCCTCCTCCTGGCAGACGGGATCTAGCCTGGGCCTGAAGGGGAAAAGAAGGGAAAGCTCTGGCTGGGTCCTGCATGGAAGAAAGTCCTTGGTTTGTTGGTGGGCGGCTTGACTTAGTGGAGACCATGTCTGGAAACACAGAGAGGCCTCCTGCAGGAGATTAGTGGCCAGCTCTTTAGGCGAAGGCCTGTTTCATTGCTCCCCATGGTGGATCCTGATGAAAAGAGGCAGTCCATGGTTTTAAGGCATTTATTGTCATGGTAGAAAGTAGATGAATAAAAACGTACCCAAGTTCTCATATTTTCAATTATGTCAAAATGTAAAACAGTAAATACTGTATATATATATATATATATATATATATATAATTCAATTCCAAATTCTCACTGCTCACTGGTGTTCCTAGCAATAAAAAATCATTTCTCTTTCAAGCAACAGAACAAAAATAGAGTTTTCAGGAAGTGAACAAGGTACAGAATGGCTGGATAACAGGACTAGGCGTTAGAATTGCATCCTGCACTAAGAACCGGGTAGTAGAGAGATTAAAAGAAAAAACAAAACACAATAAGGCAAAGAAACTATGGGGAAAATGGAAAAGGGTTGCTGGATGAAGCACTGTTGACAAGACACTCATTAGTTCTGTTGCTGGATGATAGGTACATAGATTTTTTTTTATTACAAAAAATGTCCTATTAACATATGAGTCATTAGCTTATACAGAACTAACACTCAAATTATTTGAAAGTGTTTGTGTACTGTGAGTGAAAATGAAGGAAATGGAAGAAAAAGGAACAGCTATTATTTGCTCCTTAAATTTGTACCCTATTCGTGTTATTGCTTAACCAAAAGTACAAAAGAAGCATTCACAAGCAAACACCAGACATATAATTATGTTCTTACGTTGTATAATTCAGTTAATGACTAATGCAGTACATTTAGCCATTTTCATAATTGTTCACTTTATAAAAACTGAAGTATAAAAATGTTCAGACTTATTATAACTTTTTCAGTTTGTGTTAAATAAAGGATTTCTAAATTTGGAAATTATAAGTACTCAAGTATTTGAAGGCTAGTAAGTTTTTGTTTCAGAATATATAATTTTGATAGAGCATTACGAGTGCAAAAGCCTTGTTGACAAGCTATTTGTACATATTATGTGTCAAATATTTTGTGCTTCTCTTTTAGAGGCTTGTTATTATATGAAACATAGCTATTATCCCTATTTGCATAATTAAAAGAAAATATCTTTAATAGGAGAGAATTCAGGACAAGAAAATTTTCTTGCTTTCTCTTTCCTACATCTTTTTATTTTTGAGGAATTCTTTTCATCAACATGAGGATTTATTTTATAAATTTGAGAAGATTCAGTTGATGAAAATGGTACCCTACTTGAACTGAGTGAAAAATTAGTTACTAATAACCACAAAAACTAAAGAACATAGGGATTCCTATAGTAGATCAAATCAATGCACCTTCTATGAGATAGATTTGTAGAAGAATCCTGTGCTTTATCTTCAATGAAACAACCTCAAAATAGTATTTAAAAAACAGCTCCACTATCACAAAAGATTCTTAATATATATCACCAGGGATTTTTTTTTTTTATCACTGAATTTACCTAAAAGTTTCTTTGGCTAGGTTTAATAGAGGCTATGCAGAGAGTACTCAGGGCACACACTTCAAAAAAATGAGTTGTAATTGTAAATCTTGAAGAACTAACTCTTTCGGTGTTTGCCTCACCATCTATAAAATCTAGAAAATGAAAGTAGCTCCTTCACAAGTTCACTGTGCATATTCAATGAGAATTTTTTCATAAATAGCTTAGCATAGAGCCTGCCATTCAATTCACGACATTCTTTGAATTTTATGTTTTCAGCCTCCATATTTTCTAGGTGTTTATAATTAATAGTGTCAGCCCCATTCCATAGTCGCCAACTACATGGTATATCTTTATTCAGAAGGTTGATAGTCCCTGTTATGATTTGGATCTATTTTGTCTTCCATAGACTCATATGTTTGAACAAAAAGTCCCAATCTGGTAGTTCTGATTTGAGAGGTTGTGGAATTTTTGGAAGTAAGGCCTGGTTAGAAAAAAATGGGTTACTGGGGAGTAGGCCTTAAGTGTTATAACCCACTCCCCGAGCCTCACACTCCTTGACACACGTGAGAGCTGATCCCTCTATTATGCTGTCCTCCTCATAGCAGGTCATACCTTCTCCAACCATGAGTCAAAATAAATCTTTCCTCTGCAAGTTGCTTTCCACTCTCTCACAAACAGAAAACTAATGAATATACTCCCCTTGCTTCCCATTTGTAAAGTTATGTAAGTATAGCTTTATAGAAGAAGAGAGCCTTCTGTTGATTTTCAGTCCTCTGTTACCAGACATTTTGGCAGTCCCATCTAGGTTACTAGATGATACTAAAGAAACTGGGGCCCTTCATAGGTTTCTTAGCCTCACTAATGAAAAAATTTAACAACTCAGAAGCTGGAGGATTACTTTATTAGAGGGTAAAAGATAAACACCCAGTTAGGTATAACTGATAGCTTCCTGGAGGAGGAGAATGGAGAAGTAAAGGAAGGAAGGGCCATGCCTTTTGAGGTAACCTACATGGAGGTTTGCCTTGAGGTCAAAGACAGCCACATGGCTTTAGATAATGATTAAGGGAGCCAAGTGCGGGTAAGGGTTAGGAGAAGGAGATAGGGAGGGAGAAGGGGGGAAGGAGAGAGAGGGAAGGAAAACGTGTGTGTGTGTGTGTGTGTGTGTGTGTGTGTGTGTGTGTGTGAGAGAGAGAGAGAGAGAGAGAGAGAGAGAGAGAGAGAGAGAGGTGAATAACTAGAACTAATAGTGGTTTACAGGGACTGTGTTGGTAAGGGTTGGAGGGGGAGAGGGACTTAAGCAGACCAGACTTATGAGAAGTAAAATTATAGCATTCATTAAAGAAATAATTATTCCACTCTAGCTGGGTTAAAAATGTCCTTGCCTTCCTGGGGTATCCCCACCTACCGTCCTGAGGGGTATTTTCTTGACCAGAACCTTGGCACCCCCAATTAACTCTTTTTTTTTTTTTTGGTTTTTTGAGACAGGGTTTCTCTGTGTAGTCCTGGCTATCCTGGAACTCACTCTGTAGACCAGGGTGGCCTCGAACTCAGAAATCCTCCTGCCTCTGCCTACCAAGTGCTGGGATTAAAGGCGTGTGCCACCACCCCTGACTTTAGAGGAGATGAATCTATTCTCTACCTAGAAGTAGTTTACTTTTTTATTTTAAATTATGTGTATATGTATGCATCTGCATGTAGGAATATACACATGAATGCAGATGACTGAGTATGCCAGATCCCCAAGAACTGGAGCTGAAACTAGTGATAGTTTTGATCTGCCCTGTGTGCATGTTTGGAACTGAACTTAGGTCCTTTGGAAAGAGCACCAAGTGTTTTTAGCCACAGAGCACAGAGCCAGCCCTCCAGTGCTCTAGCTTCCTAGGTTCCAATCTCCACAATAACACTATCATTAAAACTCCATCTCTTCACTGACTTTGGGTAAAATTCTGATTTCCTCAGGCTAGGTGCTTTTGTTCACTTACGGAATAGATTTAATGAAGACTCTAAAGCTAATTTGGATTCTCTGTATAGCAAAGCCACTGAACAGAAGGAGCATCAGTCCCTCAAGCTTTGTACTATGGTTAGAGAGGCTGTTTAGTGCAGTTTCTCAAACAGGCCTAACAGTCAAAAAAAAATCACCTGCATCGTTTGTCAAACAAGTAGACTCTGGAACTTGGTACATTTTGAATAAGGTTCAGGAATGTGAAGGTTTAATGAGCACCCAAGGGAATCCTAAGTGCTCACAAGTTTGAAAACTACTGGTGAGGTTAGGAGCCCAGACTTTGGAATGATACTTTATATCAGTTCAGATTCAAGCTTCACCCACTCCTTAGGGATAGGTGATCACAGAGTTAATTAACCACCTTCAACCTCTGTGTCCATTTCCATAAAATGTTGTCTGACGATAAGATAAATTAATATATTTAAGACATGTCTCACAGTGGACATTGAAAATATTAGTTGCCATTACTATAATGTGCCATTACTTTTGATTTATTTAAACTCACATAATAATCTTGTGTCTCCTTGACAAAGTACTATAATGGCCAATGATGTTCTAGAATTTTTGGTAGGCAAATATGTGGCAAAGTTTTATTATATAGTTCTACCTGAACCACAGCCTATAAGGCACTTTAATAATTTTTTCTCCATCCACCCCTACTCCCCAGCCCCAACTAGAACTTGATATGTAGACCAGGCTGAACTGAAACCAAGAGATCAGCCTGCCCCTGTCTCTTTAGTGCTAGCATTAAAAGTGTAAAAATGAAGTGTACACAATGGGGCTGGAGAGATGGCTCAGCAGTTAAAGGCACTGACTGCTCTTCCACAGATCCTGAGTTCAATTCTGCAACTACATGATGGCTCACAACCATCTGTAATGGGATCCAATGCCCTCTTCTGGTGTGTCTGAAGATACCTACAGTATGTGTATATATATAAAATGAGTAAATCTTCTTTTTAAAAAAATATGTACACCACCATGCCAAGTTAAGATTCTAGAGCTTTTCACTTGCTCTCAGAAACAAAAGAAGTTAGCTTTGTTATTGTAATTGGCTATTGTGGATCACCTTTATTTTTGTAATCAGTATGTTTTATTATGTAAATTAGGCAAGCAAAGTGTCTAAGGATCCCAATTCAGAGTCTCCACTACAGATACTGGATATAACTTTTGCCTAGTAAGAGGATTTTTTCTCCCAGTGCAAGATCTTCAGACAGTAGCCTCTGAGTTCTAACTTGAAAAGACACAGTAGCACTGCACTTTTAGTTACAGTTGCAGAAAATCTTCAGAAGATCTTTAGTGATTTATCTGCTGGCTAAAAGGGGATATGGAAATGGACAGAGGAAGTAAGACAAAATAAAGAAAAAGTCAAAGCCACATGCTGACAGTAACAAGGAAACAACCATTAGAAAGATACAGACAGAGGAAATACCTACAGTAAAAGCCACAGATCGCTTCTGGTTGCATCCAAGAGCTATGGCTGTTCCACAGCTAAGGCTGTCTCCCAAGAGTGCTCTCACTCCCAGGCTCAGAGGTGAGATTTCCACTTTCTCTCCAATAACTGTCCAAAGCTGGACAGCCCAGGAGCACACAGGGCACACGAACAGTGGAGCAGCTGGGACAGGATCCTTTTGGTCTCCATCTACATCCAGGAGCTTGGGCTATTCCACAGCCCTCTATCCACAGATCCCTACAGAAGAGAGCTGGTCTCCCAGGAGTGTTGACACAGGTTTACAGGCCACAGGAGGGACAAGCTCCAGCCAGAGACAGCAAGACAGACACAGGAGATAACCAGGTGGCAAAAGGCAAGCACAAGAACCTTACCAACAGAAACCAAGGCTACTGGGTATCTTAAGAACCAAATTCTCCTACCACAGTAAGTCCTGGATACCCCAACATACTGGAAAAGCAAGATTCAGATTTAAGATCACATCTCATGATGATGATGGGGACTTTAAGAAGGACATAAATAACTTCCTTAAAGAAATACAGGAGAACATGGGTAAACAGGTAGAAGCTCTTAAAGAGAAAACACAAAATTCCTTTAAAGAATTACAGGAAAACACAACCAAACAGGTGAAGGAATTGAACAAAACCATTCAGGATCTAAAAATGGAAATAGAGACAATTAAGAAATCACAAAGAGAGACAACTCTGGAGATAGCAAACCTAGAAAAGAGATCAGGAGTCATAGATGCAAGCATCACCAACAGAATATAAGAGACAGAAGAGATAATCTCAGATGCAGAAGATACCATAGAAAACATTGACTCAACAGTCAAACAAAAGGCAAAATGCAAAAATCTCCTAACCTAAAACATCCAGGAAATCCAGGACACAACGAGAAGATCAAACCTAAGGATAATAAGTATAGAAGAGAGCAAAGATCCCCAACTTAAAGGTCCAGTAAATATCTTCAACAAAATTATAGAAAAAAACTTCCCTAACCTAAAGAAAGAGATGTCCATGAACATACAAGAAGCCTACAGAACTCCAAATAGATTGGACCACAAAAGCCTATACTCAACAAAACTGGAAAATCTTGATGAAATAGACAATTTTCTAGACAGATACCAAATACCAAAGTTAAATCAGGATCAGAGAAACCATCTCAAAATTACTATAACCCCTAAAGAAATAGAAGCAGTTATTTAAAGTTTCCCAACCAAAAGAGCCCACGACCAGATGATTTTAGTGCAGAATTCTATCAGACCTTCAAAGAAGATCTAATACCAACTCTCTTCAAATTATTCCACAAAATAGAAACAGAACGAAAAACTCATTCTATGAAGCCACAGTTATGGTGATACCAAAACCATACACAGATCCAGCAAAGAAAGAGAACTTCTGACCAAATTCCCTTATGAATATAGATGCAAAAATAGTCAATAAAGTTCTTGCCAAACAAGAATTTTATTGACTATTAAAAGTAGACTCTGAAGGAAAGGCCATGCAGAGACTGCCCCACCTGTGGATCCATCCCAAATTCACTTATCATACACAGACACTATTTTGGATGCCAACACGTGCTTGATGACAGGAGCCTGAAACAACTGTCTCCTGAGAGGTTCTGCCAATGCCTAATAAATACATAAGTAGATGCTCACAGCCAACCAATGGACTGTGTACAGAGTCCCTAGAGAAAGGACCCAAGGAACTGAAGGGTTTGCAGCCCCATAGGAGTAACAACAACACCCCACCAGTATCTCGTGAGCTCCCAGGGACTAAACCATCAACCAATGAGTACACATGGAGGGACTCATGGCTATTGTTGACTAGGTAGCCAAGGATGGCCTCGATGGGCGTCAATGGTACGAGAGGCTCTTGGTCCTGTGAAGGTTTGATGTCACAATGTAGTGGAATGCAAGAACAAGGAAGTGGACATTGGTGGGTTGGTGATCAGGAGGAGGGGGATGGAGTAGGGGGTTTTCTGAGGGGAATCGAAGAAAGGAGATAACATTTGAAGATAAAGAAAATATCTAATAAAAATGAGAAAGATACAGACAAATGGACAGTGCTAGATAGAGGTAGAAGGGAGGTGTGTTGTTGGAGAGAGATAAACAGAGAAGGGAAGAACAGACTGAAATTCAGGGAAAGGTCAACAGGAAATATACACAGTACATTCAGACAGAGAAATAAATGACATGTACTGGGATGAAAGCTTTTTGTGTTATGTAGACAAACAGGTTTTATGCAGGGCATTTCCCAAGTAGTTGACGGAAGAGAAATCAATTCACTTCAAACAATTTTAAAGTAATTGCTATGGTAAAGTCATCGGGAAATAGATGGGGACTATGAATGTGATAAGGCAGAGTGTGGTAAGTATCATTCAACGTCAAAGTACTTTTTAGTCCCTAGAAGAAAAAAAAAAAAAAAAACACATTCAGGTGAATGATGTTGTGGGAACCTGAAGGATAAATAAAGATTTGCAATTGGAAAAGGAGGGGATTTTCAAATTATAGGAATGCCTAGTAAGAACTTGAAACAAGAAAAGGAAAGGAGCCATAGCTTCAGGCTGAAGGAAAGGCTAGTGAGCATGAGCATTGCAAGCAGGGCCATTTGCAAACAAGTATGCTTACGGCCTTCATCCCCTGTGCACGGTGTTAGAGGCTCTGAGACAGTTCCTTAGAATCTATTTTCCCCAAACATCACAGCTGTATACAGTGTAGGAGTTCAAATGTGGCCTTTGTTGTCACAACTGAAAAAGTTTGGAGCTCTGTGGACTAAGGACATAGATCTGATTAACTGTTGAGTCACTTTGGATCACGCTCAGTGGACCAAAAAGGTCATGGTTTGAGTCTCAGCTGTTGAACTGTACTGACCTTATTCTCACAGCCTATGCAAATAAGCCGAGATGACAGCTGGAGATGACTGTTAATTAATTAAATCTGGTTTTAGGTCATGTCACCAACAGGCAGATATACATTCTTTTTATTTGGAAAATATGGTTAAAATTTCAGTCTTTTTTCCCCAGTTAAACGTGGGTGAAAAGAATAGGAAAGATCTGCCTTATGAGGATGTCTTTTGATTTCTCAAACTCTTTTTGTTGATTCTTGTCAAGCCTTAAGTAGATTCCTGTACAACAGTATCAGAACTCTTGAATTATTATTCATTGGCGAATTATGTTAGGAATGTCTTTGAAAGTCAAAAACAAGGTGTAAAATGCTGGCACTATTTGAAAAGGCATTTAGACTTTTTAAAAGTGAAGCGGAAATATTTTTTCAGTGTTATTTGAAAAATGAGGGATATGTTTGTATTGTCATGGTATGTAGTTTGTGAAACCATCTCACAATTTTATGGTAAGTGTTCTTCAGCTGCTCAAGGGAGGGCTGGTTTGCTTTTTCATTAACCCAGGAACCAGAGGTCACAGCTCCTGCTGATGGTAAAACAGAGTTTGAGATTTTACATGAACAGTGATTTTCTGTTGCTATTTAAGCGTTTGACTGTTAATTATTACTAAAAGTATAGTTTCTTTTTTTCCAATTAACCAGATGGTAAATGTGTTAGTCTGCTTTCTGTCACTGTGGCAACATAGTTCATATAGAAATAAACATCTTATTTTTTTAATTTTTATTTTCTATATTCTTTGTTCACATTCCAAAGGCTTTCCCCTTTCCCAATTCCCCCCCACCATACGTCCCATAATTCCTCTCCCCCCCAACTATTCCCCAATCACCCCCCCCCATGATTTCTCTGTTCTGGGTCTACAAAACTGGATCCAAACTTTTCAGGCCCAGGGTCCTCTCCTTTCTTCTTCTTGGGAATCATTTGACTTGCTAATTGTGCCTTGAGATTTTAGGGCTTCTGGGCTCATTAATATCCACTTATCAGTGATTGCATTTCATGTGTATTCTTTTGTGATTGGGTTACCTCACTCAGGATGATATTTTCCAGGTCTAACCATTTACCTACAAATTGCATGAATTCATTATTTTTAATTGCCTGAGTAGTATTCCATTGTATAAATATACCACATTTTCTGTATCCATTCCTCCTTTGAGGGATATTTGGGCTCCTTCCAATTTCTGGCTATTATAAACAAGGCTGCTATAAACATAGTGGAGCATGTGTCTTTATTGTATGCAGGGGAATCCTCTGGGTATATGCCCAGGAGTGGTATGCCAGGGTCCTATGGAAGTGACATGCCCAATTTTCTGAGGAACCGCCACACTGATTTCCAGAGCGGTTTTAACATTTTGCAATCCCACCAACAGTGGAGGAGTGTTCCTCTTTCTCCACATCCTTGCCAACACTTGTTGTCTCTTGAGTTTTTAATCTTAGCCATTCTGACTGCTGTGAGGTGGAATCTCAGGGTTGTTTTGATTTGCATTTCCCTGATGACTAATGATGTTGAACATCTCTTAAGGTGTTTCTCGGCCATCTGAATTTCTTCTGGTGAAAATTCTTTGTTTAGCTCTGTACCCCATTTTTGATAGTGTTATTTGGTTCTTTGGGGTCTAACTTCTTGAGTTCTTTGTATATATTGGATATTAGCCCTCTGTCGGATGTGGGGTTGGTGAAGATCTTTTCCCAATTTGTTGGTTGCCATTTTGTCCTTCTGACAGTGTTCTTTGCCTTACAGAAACTTTGTAATTTTATGAGGTCCCATTTGTCAATTCTTGATCTTAGAGCATAAGCTATTCGTGTTCTGTTCAGGAACTTTCCCCCTGTGCCCATGTCCTCTAGGGTCTTCCCCAGTTTCTTTTCTAATAGTTTCAGTGTGTCTGGTTTTATGTGGAGGTCCTTGATCCACTTGGAGTTGATCTTAATACAAGGAGATAAGAGTGGGTCGATTCGCATTCTTCTGCATGTTGACCTCCAGTTGAACCAGCACCATTTGTTGAAAAGGCTATCTTTTTCCCACTGGATGGTTGTGGCTCCTTTATCAAAGATCAAGTGACCATAAGTCTGTGGGTTCATTTCTGGGTCTTCAATTCTATTCCCTTGATCTACTTGCCTGTTGTTATACCAATACCATGCAGTTTTTAACACAATTGCTCTGTAGTACTGCTTGAGGTCAGGATAAGTTTGGCTCACAGTTTCCAGAGTTTCTGTACATGGTCTCCTGGCCCTGTTGCTTTGGAACTGTGGGAAAGCAAAACATCATGGCAGGAAGCATGTGGTGGAACAAAACTATTTACATCAAGGTAGCCAGGAAGGCAGAGCAAGAGCCAGACCAGGGTTCTAATATATTATCCAAGGTTCTATTGCAAATGACCTTTTTCCTTCAATTAGACCCAACCTACAGAAGTTTCTAAGTCTTTGCAATAGTATCATCACCTGAGTCCAAGGTTTTTAACACAGGAGCCTATAGAAGATATTGAAGATCTAAATCACCTTTACATAACAAGATCCCAGTCCTTGCTTTTCCCATATTTTTCTATCTAGTACATGATTGCCTGTGTAGCAGGATCTCACAAAGCTTTAATGCAAATGTCAGTAGAAAAGAAATGAAATATTTGCAACACATCCATCCCAGTAATGCATTATGGCAGACAAAGAGCCGTATGGAGAGGGACATGATGAAAATTTGGCTCATCAATTTCAGTACTTCTAATTTATATTATACACCCTTAAGGCTGCTATATTTAGAATTGATTATAATTGAGTTACTATTAGCAAAATAAATAAAAAACTAAGAAAAATGGTATAACACATTTAAGAGCTGAGGGAAAGGACTCATCCCTTCCCTTGTGTGTATAGGCCCCAAAGTATGTGTAATAGACATTTGAATGAATCTCCTCACTTTCACATTTGCATGAAGATGAACCGAATGGACACCTACTTTTATGCACATGACTTCAAGTGAATTGTGAAGAAACAGTAAGAACAAAAGGAAGCCATCTTCTGTGTAGATCACTGGGTCTAGACTTGAAGTTATGAAGAGGACTTGATACAAATAGTAACATTACATAAAAATAGACACTTCAGATTTTTTCTTTTTATTAATACTTCCACCTTACTAACAAGGGTCACTAGTGAAAACAAGTTAATTCTGACAATTCTGAAAAACATGAAACTTTTATTTTCTATCTCTGTAATTATAAATGAGAAATTAATAAGTTGATGGAAGCCACTATTAGGGCGATAGAGAAATATATACTTCCTAGCTTCCTAAGGTCATTAAGAATCAGAAAGCAATGGGGAGATTGGGTAAAGTACTTGCTATGCACACGTTACCTGAGATCAGATTCCTGGCATCCATGTTCAGATAGTAGGCATGTTGATATGTGCCTGGAATCCTGGTTCTGGGAGGCAGAGAAAGGAAGATTCCAATGATATGATGACAAGCGAGTCTAATCTATCAAGAAGTTGTAGGCTCATTGAGAAACCCAGTCTCAAAAAATAAAGTAGAGAATGATAGGAGAACACATCTGATGTTGACCTCTGGCCTTACACAGGCACACACATGGGAGGGAAGTGCATTTCCCCCCCCCACACATGCTTATACATTTAAAACTTTATAAAAATTAGTCCAGGTATGTAATTATTTATTTCATAATTTTATATTTTTCATTAATTGGAATATTTCTCAGAATTATTACCTAAAGTCTATTTCCATCTTAGTCTCCAATTATTAGCTGACAAAATGCTCATTAAGTGAACTCAGCCCCACCTACACATGTCAAAACCAGGCTTTGGTCTCGCTGACAGAAGTGACAAGTGTCAAAAGCATGGGGTGGGTATCCTAATGAGATTTACAGGTTGTAGGCAGGTAAGGGAAGCGGAAGTTTGTGATGATTCCAACAACAGGAACCTAATTTATTGTAATTATCACATCAATAAAGTCAGACCAATGATTGGTATAAGGAGGGACTTTGAAGAGATGACAAAGAAAATGTCTTAAAGTAGGACTATCACAGTCATGGATAAAGAGACATCCTATACATAGATTCCAGGTAGGGCCTGAACCTAAAGTTGACTATAGGCACAAGGTTGGAATGACATTTAAAGTAGAGATAGGCCTTCCCATTTCCATCTGTGCCTGGAGATGACCCTGTACCACACCTCTCCATACCCAAATCCTGCCTGGAGACAGCTGGACAAATACTTGGCTTAAGAGGGACCCTTCTGGAGCCATCAGGACACAGGAACTAAGGAACAGTCAGGGGCAGGAGCCTTCCAGTTTTGGTCTGTGAGCCAGAGCAGACCCTGTGCCACAACTCTCCATACCCAAATCCCACCATGAGAGGGCTGGTCTCCTAGGAGTGTTGATACACAGGCTTGCAGGAGGGACAAGCCACAGTCAGAGACAGCAAGACCAGTTAACACCAGTGATAACCAGATGGAAAGAGGCAAGGGCAAGAACATAAGCAAGAGGAAGCAAGGTTACTTGGCATCATCAGAACCCAGTTCTCCCACCAGAGTGAGCCCTCAATACTCTAAAATATCAGAAAAGCAAGACTCTGATTTAAAATCACATCTCATGATTATGATAGAAGAATGTAAGAACATAAATAACTCCCTTAAAGTAATACAGGAGAACACAGGTAAATAGCTAGAAGCCCTTAAAGAGGAAACACAAAAACCGCTTCAAGAATTACAGGAAAACACAAACAAAAAAGAAATCACAAAGGGAGACAACCCTGGAGATAGAAATCCTAGGAAAGAGATCAGGAGTCACAGACTCAAGCATCACCATACAAAAGATAGAAGAGAGACTCTCAGGTGCAGAAGATACCATAGAAACATTGACACAACAGTCAAACAAAAGGCAAAATGCAAAAATCTCTTAACCTAAAACATCTAGGAAATCCAGGACACAATGAGAAGACCAAACCTAAGGATAATAGATATAGAAGAGAGTGAAGATCACCAACTTAAAGGGCCAGTGAATATCTTCAACAAGATTATCAAAGAAAACTTCCCTAATCTAAAGAAAGAGATGTCCATAAACATACAAGAAGCCTACAGAACTCCAAATATATTGGATGTGAAAAGAAATTCCTTCTGTCACAAAATAATCAAAACACCAAATATACAAAACAAAGAAAGAATATTAAAAGCAGTAAGGGAAAAAGGTCAAGTAATATGTAAAGGCAGACGTATCAGAATTACATCAGACTTCTCATCAGAGATATGAAAGCTAGAAGATCCTGAGCAGATGTCATACAGACTGTAAGAGAACACAAATGCCAGCCAAGGATACTATACCCAGCAAAACTCTAAATTACCATAGATGGAGAAACCAAGATATTCCATAACGAAACCAAATTTACCCAATATCTTTCCACACATCCAGCCATACAAAGGTTAATAGATGGAAAACTCCAACACAATGAGGGAAACTACACCCTTGAAAGAGCAAGAAAGTAATCTTTCAACAAAACCAAGAGAAGATAGCCATTCAATTATAATTCCACCTCTAACAGCAAAAATAACAGGAAGCAACAATCACTATTCCTTAGTATCCCTTAACATCAATGGCCTTAAATAAAAAGACATAGACTATAAAAGTGGATACTTAAACAGGCCCCAGCCTTTTCCTACATAGAACTGAAGAAGTTAGACTCCAGAGAAACAAATAGCCCTATCAAAAAATGGAGAACAGAGTTAAACAACTAATTCTCAACTGAGGAAACTCGAATGGCCGAGAAGCACTTAAACATCCTTAGTCATCAGGAAAATTCACATCAAAACAGCCCACACACCAGTCAGAATGGCTAAGATCAAAAACTCAGGTGACAGCAGGTACTGATAAGGATGTAGAGAAAGAGGAATACTCTACTGCTGGTGGGATTTCAAGGTGGTACTCTGGAAATCAGTTTTGAGGTTCCTCAGAAAATTGGACATAGTACTACCTGAGGACCCAGCTATACCACTCCTGGGCAAATACCCAGAAGATGCTTCAACATGTAATAAGGACACATACTCCACTATGTTCATAGCTGCCTTATTTATAATAGCCAGAAGATGGAAAAACCCAGATGTCCTTCAACAGAGGAATAGATACCAAAAATATGGTACATTTACCCGATGGAGTACTACTCAGCTATTAAAAACAACGACTTCATGAAATTCACAGGCAAATGGATGGATCTAGAAAATATTATCCTGAGTGAGGTAACCCAGTCACAAAAGAACACACATGGTATATACTTACTGATATTAGGTAAAGTATGTGGAATACCCACAGTACAACTCATGTACCAAATGAAGCTCAAAAGGAAGGAAAACCAAAGAGTGGATGCTTCAGTCCTACTTAGAAGGGGCAACAATATAATCAAGGGGAGTAGAAGGTTGGAGGGACTTGGGAGGAATAGAGGAGGGTAAGGGGAAAGAGGGGCAGAATCAGGTATGGGCAGGAGGTAGAGGAGATGTACAGAGGGTCAGGAAATTGAATAAAGTTGCATAGCAATGGGGAATGGGGAACTGGGAATAGCTACCAGAAAGTCCCAGATGCCAAAAAAGCAAGAGCCTCCCAGGACCCTACAGGGATGACCACAGAAAGGGGAAGGGAGAACCTGTAGAGACCATATCCAGAGGTTAGGCATGGCATGGTTGAAGGATGGGGCCACACACTCATCTCAAAAAATTTAACCTAGAATTGTAAGTGTCTAAAGGAAACACTGAGACAAAGAGTGAAACAGAGACCGAAGGAAAGGCCATCCAGAGACTGCCCCCCTGTGGATCCATCCCACATGTAGACACCAAACTCAGACACTATTGCTGATGCCAAGAAGTGCTTGCTGACAGGAGCCTGATATAGCTGTCTCCTGAGAGGCTCTGCCAGATCCTGATCAATAAAGGTATGGAGGCTCACAGCCAACCACAGAAGTGAGCAGAGGGATCCCAATAGAAGTTAGGGGAAGGACTGAAGGAGCTGAAGGGGCCTAATCTGGCATCAATGGTAGAGGAGGCCCTTGGTCCTGTGAAGCCTTGATGCCCCAGTTTAGAGGAATGCTAGGGCAGTGAGGTAGAACTGGGTGGGTGGGTGGGTGGGGTACCTTCATAGAAGAAGGCTAAAGGGGGGATGGGATAGGGGGTTTGCAGAGGGGAAACAAGGAAAGGGGATAAAATTTGAAATGTAAACAAATAAAATATCCAATTAAAGATAAAGTAGAGATAGAAGCAGTAAAATTTGAGATGTTGGCTCCAGAATTGAGAATGGAGTTGGACCTGTAGGTATTTCAATGGTACCAGTTTTGGGGATCATGTAACTGTTGTGGGGTTCTAAAATAAAAAGATTAATATATTCTTGTTATCTTTCTGTAACCAGGTACTTCTACCATTCCCAAACATAGGAAGATTAATTTTTCTCAGTCATTATTTCCAATTTCTGAAAACTTCTCATCTCAAAATATGCTCTGTCATATATTCTTTCAACAAATACTGATTAATTATTATTTTTTCTGATACTGTAGCATTCCAAGAGGAATATAATACAAGCTTTGTCCAGCCTTAGAAAGCTTGTAGATTTATGAATACCGTGAGCAACTCAATCGATAATTCAAATACAGTGTATATGAAGCCCACAGTAACCCAGGAGCATGCATTCCTTTCGTTAATCTAATTTTCAAGCAGTAGTCTAGATACCAGATGTTGACCTTAAACCTACACCGTGGTGCATAAAAATATTTCCAAGAAAATCAGCATGGTGGCTAAAGTTGAAGATGGAAAGTTCAAGTCCAGACTAAGCTACACAACAAGACACTGTCTCAATAGATTTTATTTTTTGTAAACTGTGAATAGATGTTTGCCTGACAAATCTATTGCTTCTACTACATCTGTTGGCATGTCTTGGGTCTTCATTTGAGCTTTCCCTCTAGTCCCCATTCTAATTCACAATTTCAGATGTTCTTATGGGATGTTAGATGCCCCTTCTCTAACTCAGAAGCTCATTTCTTCCCTGCCCTCCTGCTACCTGTACTTGAGTCTTGCCTGGATGCCCCAGCCTCCATCTTATCTTCAACCAGGCAGCAATTTCCATGGTTTAAGTTTAGTGTCTGTCCCTTGAGAGGAATTGAAACTGGAAGGAAGTGGGTTTCTGAATCTTGGGAGGCATAGTTTGTGGACAAGGGACTTGAATTTTGGGCTTTGCTACTGAGACAGTAGCTGTCACAGTGGGCCTTCTTGGATGTTAACTTGGCTTGATAATAATCAGCTAAGATACTGATGGGTAGGAATGAGCAAAGTAAAGGCCCTTGAACATATCTTGTGGAGAATTGTCTTTTATCTGACCCTCTTACTTATGTGACCTGTCTCAGCCAGAGGAAGAGTCTGTCTCTATTCCTGCACACAAACTCCTGGCCTGTGCTTAATTTTATTTACTTTTATTGCTTATTTTTCATGCCTTGGAACTCTGACCTCATAACTTCTTCTCTCATTGACTCATCCATGCTGTCTTCTCCTTCTCTTCTGGTCTTAGCATTTTAAAAATATTTACTGATCAAGTGGAATGATGAAACAGTGATGAATTCAGAGCTAGAGAACTGGTTTAGTTTGTGATCAAACCCTGGGACCCACAAGATCAAAGGAGAGAACAACTTCCCCAGTAAGCTGTCCTCTGACCTCGGTGTGTATATGTGTACACAAAATAAATAGAATATAATTAAAGAAATTTAACTTATCTTCTTGTTGGGTATAGTAAAGCATGGCTTTAATTCCAGCAGAAGGATGGAGATCTTTATGAGTTTAATGTCATTCAGGGTTATATAGTGAGACTCTGTCTCAAAAACATCAACAAACAAACAAAGACAAAACAGATATAATGGCTACTCTTGGTTGTCAACTTGACCACATCTAGAATTAAGTTAAACCCAAGTACTGGGCAAACCTCAGAGAAATTTTTCTTTTCCTTTCTTTCTTTTTGTTATGAATGAGTGAATGAATTAATGAATTAATTTTTTATACTCCATATTTTATCCCATCTCCCCACCCCCCATCCAAACTCTGACTGTTCCATATCCCGCATCTCCTCCCCACCCCGTCTCCACTTGGATGTCTCCACTCCTCACCCAATCTGACCTCTAAACTCCTTGGGGCCTCCATCTCTTGAGGGTTAGGTGCATCACCTCTGAATGAACACAGACCTGGCAGCCCTCTACTGTATGTGTTGGGGGCCTCATAGCAGAACCAGATGTATGCTGCCTGTTTGGTGGTCCAGTGTTTGAGAGATCTCGGGGGTCCAGATTAATTGAGACTGTTGGTTCTCCTACAGGGTCACCCTGAGCTTCATTCAGCTTTCCCTAATTCAACAGCAGGGGTCAGCTGCTTCTGTCCACTGGTTGGGTGCAAATATCTGCATCTGACTCTTTCAGCTGTTTGTTGGTCTGTCCGAAATGCTCTCATGCTAGGTCCCTTTTTTGTGAGAGCTCCATAGCCTAAGTAATAGTGTCATGCCTTGGGACCTCCCCTTTTGCTGGATCCCACTTTGAGCCTGTCATTGGGCCTTCTATTCCTCGGGCTCCTCTCCATTTCCATCCCTGTAATTCTTTCACACAGGAACAATTGTGGATCGAGTGATGACTGTGGGATGGCCCCCTCTTTCTCATTTGAAGCCCTGTCTTCCTGCTGGAGGTGGGCTCTATAAGTTCCCTCTCCCTACTGTCAAGCATTTCATCTAAGGTCCCCCTCCCTTTGAGTCCTGAGATTCTCTCATTTCCCAGGTCTCTGGTGCATTCTGCAGGGTCTCCCCAACCTCCTCCCTCCTGAGGTTGCCTGTTTCCCTTCTTTCTGCTGGCCCTCAGGGCTTCAGTCCTTTACCCTCACCCAATACCAGATCAGGTTCCCTCCATCCCTGTCCACTTTCTCTCCCAGGTCCCTCCCTTTGTCCCCACTTGTGGTTGCTTTCTTTTTCCTCCAAAGTGGGACTGAGGTGTCCTCACTTGGGCCCTTCAGCATGTTGACCTTTTTGAATTTTGTGGACTGTATCTTGGGTATTCTGTACTGTTTTAATTAATTGATTAATCAATCATTTTCTTAATTAAATTATTTGAAATCAGAAGACTCACCTACCTTTATTCTGCATCTTTTTTGTTGTTTTTTTAATTCGAAAGAATTACAGGGATGGAAATGGAGAGGAGCCCGAGGAATAGAAGGCCCAGTGACAGGCTCAAAGTGGAATCCAGCAAAAGGGGAGGTCCCAAGGCCTGACACTATTACTGAGGCTATGGAACTCTCTCAAAAAAAAAAAAAAAAGGGACCTAGCATGAGAGCGTTTTTTTAATATTCTTTATTTACATTTCAAATGATTTCCAATTTCCTGGATCCCCCCCCCTTCCTGAAAGTCCCATAAACCCTCTTCCCTCCCCGTTTCCCAATCCACCCCTTCCCACTTCCCTGTCCTGGTATTACCCTACACTGCTGCACTGAGCCTTTCCAGGACCAGGGGCCACTTCTTCCTTCTCGGACATCATTTGATATGTGATTTATGTCTTTGGTGTTCCAAGATTCTAGGCTAATATCCACTTATCAGTGACTGTATACCATGGGTATTCTTTTGAGACTGGGTTACCTCACTTACTATGATGTTTTCCAGCTCCATCCATTTCTCTAAGAATTTCATGAATTCATTGTTTCTAATGGCTGAATATACTCCATTGTGTATATATACCACATTTTCTGGTCCATTCCTCCGTTGAGGGACATCTGGATTTTTTCCAGCTTCTGGCTATTATAAATAAGGCTGCTATGAACATAGTGGAACATGTATCCTTATTACATGTTAGGGACTCCTCTGGGTATATGCCCAGGAGTGATATAGTGGGGTCCTATCAGAAGACTCACCTACCTTTATTCCGCATCTTTTGAGACAGGGAGATATACCTTCAATCCAGATATTTTGAGGTAGGCAGATCCATCTTTAACATGGGCCATACCTTCTGGTAATAGCCTTTATAGAGGACATGGAAAAAGAAAGCTTTTGCTCTTTGTCTGCTTGTCTTCACTTTTGCTGCAAAGTCCATTCTTTCACTGACATTAGAGCTTATTTATTTGGGATTCCAGTATATACTGAAGAGCAGTGCAGATGTCCAGCCTCGTGGACTGATCAACTACTGTATTCTTGGACCTTCTTCTAGAAGACAGCCATTATTGGACTAGCTGGGCTATAGCCTGTAATCATGTATAATAAATCTCCTTTATATATAGAAATATAAATAGATATAAATATAGTTATAGATATAGATAGATATAGCTACAGATACAGATATATATATTATAAATATCATTACACATAATGATAAACAAATTGAATATTGGAATTTTGTAATGGAAAGTTCAAGAGATACATCCCAGAGGGGGAAACAGTAGCATCTGTAAAGTCAAGACATTTTAAGTAGACCAAATTGGATGGGTACATGAAGAAATCAGGGAAAGATGAACTTGGAGGGGTAAGTTTCTTATATCTAAAACTAAGGACAGTAGGCTTTATATTATGAATATTTAAAAGTAGTCTAATATTCTCATCTTAGAATATTTCATAAGAATATTTAGGATGGTTTGGAAGGGAAAAGTAGGCAGATTGCATAGGATACATAGAATAGTTTAGGTCATTAAGATGAAATCAAGAGACAACCCCCAATTGGTACCAAAGGGAAGACATCAAGAGGCCTAGGTACCACTGAGAGACCCAAGTGAGTAGTGGGGAGATGGAAGAGAAAGACAAACAGAATGGTGTGTGCACAATGAAGGAGGCAGAACTGGAGAGTTGAGGGTAGTGAGAAACAGCTTGATATGTGTAGGCTGTGATGGCACTAAGGACCATGTTTGTGTTTGTGGTCCTACAGCAGCAGGGGTTTGTGTCAATGTTCATGAATCATGTTACCACCAAAGGCCATACAGACATCATTGGTCTGGGTTACCTCCTAGAACCATGTTGATCTCTGAGGTCTGTGCAGACCTGACCCTGCCTCTCACTTGATGCTGCACTAAGGAGAGCTGGCTCTGTCTATTACCTGGGAAGTGCTGGAGAGCTTACTCAAGTAGCAGGAGCATGAGAAAACTGTTACATGAGTTCAACTACTACCTATGCCCAGATCTAGGGCTTTTAAGTTGGCCGAACCCAACATCTACCCCATCTATGAACAGCTGGAGCATGTGAAGTGGCTAATACTCAAGAACCAAAGCTGCATGATCTCCATGACACAGGACAAGATATCTAAGAGGAGTCCCTGTGAGGACCCAGTATGGATAGTGTATCAGAAGCCAAAACAATGATTCACTGTGATAAATATTTGCAAGAAAAGCCAGGGTATACTTATGACACTTTGCAGCTTCCACAATGAGATTTTGTTTGTTTGTTTGCTTGCTTTATTTTGGGGGTAGGTTGCAAGAGTGGAGAGCAGATCTGGAGGGATGAAAGATGAGTGAGACTGGGGTGCATGAAGTGAAATTCACAAAGAATCAATAAAAAGTTTTTTTTTCAAAAGATTAAATCAAATGAAGTAGAAATTGAAATTGATCAAAAAGAAATGGAATTATTAATTACAAGTCTCTAGAAGAGAGTCATACACACTGAGGTATAATCAACACAGATTAGATGCTGAAGTTTAAAAGAGGGTGTCTTAAGAATGACACACAGATTTTAGTTTTGGGTGACCATGTGGCTCATTAAGATAGGCAACACCATTTACTTTTAGGTAGCTATGACCAAAATAACAAAGAGAAATTCTGGGAGAAATTATATATTTTTGCTCACAGTTTCTGAGGATTCTGTCTGTGACTACTAGACCTCTTGTACTTAAGAAATACATTGTGTTGGCAGCTGAAGATGCTATTCACAAGAAACAGAGAACAAAGAGTGGACTGGAGATAAGATTTAACCTTTACAGTTTGGGCATATTTCTTAATGGTCCCAGTACATTAGCTCTTACAGATGACATCACATATACAAACCACTTAGGGTTCTTGACACAGTAAACAACAGAATAACATCTGTACTAGTTAAAATGGAAATTGTCCTATAGGCTCAGGTATTTGAATATTTGATCCTGAGTTGGCCATACTATTCGGGGGAGGTAACAGAATCCTTAAGAGATAGAATCTTATTGGAGGAAGTGCACCAGTGAGGGAAGGCTTTAAGTGTTTGTAGATTGTCTTAGGGTTTTATTGCTGTGAACAGACACCATGACCAAGGCAACTCATAGACAACATTTAATTGTGGCTGGCTTATAGGTTCAGATGTTCAGTCCATTATCATCAAGGTGGGAGCATGGCTGCATCCAGGTAGGTATGGTATAGGCAGAGCTGAGAGTTCTAAATCTTCATCTGAAGACTGCTAGTGGAAGGCTGACTTCCAAGCAGCTAGGATGAGGGTGTTAATCCCATGCCCACAGTGACATACTGACTCCAACAAGGCCACACCTCCTAATAGTGCCACTCCCTGGGCTAAACATATATAAATCATCACAAGTATCTTTCCACTTCTGACTATTCTCTCTGCTTGAGTTTGAGGTTGAAGAGGTCATCTGTCAGTTTCCTGATTTTGACTGACTACTGGCATGCCTCCCTGACATTATAAATTCTTACTTTGGAATCATTAGCCAACATGAAATCTTTCTTCTACAAGTTGCATTTGATCATAGTGATTATCACAGCCATAAAAAGTAACTAGCACAATAGCCAAATCATAATAAGGTATCTCTGATAACCAAACAATTTATTCATTTTTCTTCAATTCTAAAAATGTCTTTCTGAAGTAACAATAAAATCACCTCAGTTCTTAAGGCTGATTTTAACATAAAAGAATTCTCAAGTCTATTGAGATAAAGATAATCATATTTCATCTTTGTATATTACTATCCAGGCTATTCTTTAATATATCTGAGAACACGGATATCATGATAAAAATACATGAAATGATACTAAAGCATCTATGCCATGGAAACCATAGTAACATTTATTGTGTGTTCACTTATTTCGGCCCAGTTCTAAGGTAAGGAGAAAATGATGAATGGAAAACATAAGAAGGAAAGAACTGTGGTAGAAGAGACAGCTTACCAGTGCTATTTTAACATGTCTGACATATCTTTGTGTACTTTATACTTTTATGTGTTTATTGTGATAACAATGGCAGGGAGATGCAGGCTCCAGGCTTTGCTAAGTATTCATGCAAGTTCAGGTTTTATTTGATATTTCTATGAAAGTTTTCCCTCAGTGTTTGTGTTCTTTCAATCCAATACACAGAGCTGAAGCCTAGACAATGTCAAAGAGAATCACTACAACTCCCACTCCCCTATATGTTCTCTCTCTAGTTAAACTAAGGCTAGATGAAAGATGAAGGAGGCTGGCACTTTTCATCATCCATGTGCCTGACGTTTTAATACTGAGGTGCAGTCCAGTAACATTAATGACCAACAAAGTTGTAGTTGGGTTTGGACATTTTATACTTGATTGTATAAACATGGTGCCTATATTCAGACAAAGGTAACTATAAAACTGTAATCATGCTCTGCATCTATGTAAGATTTGGCTTATTGCTACTGCTGTCTAAATCAAATGGGTGGAAATGGATTACTTAAAAAGACTTATAAAATTTATTGTTGCTATATAGGTGCTGCTACTACTCTCAAATACTAGATGACTGCTTCTAATGGTACTTGTGGGATGGAAGAATGATAAGTACTTATGGAATAACTAGGTTCACATGGCCTACAGATGTGGATTATGAAGCAGTTTGTTGAATTATTCAGCATTTATTGATTGAAATTTGAAAAGAAAAACTAAAAGAAAAGGATAACTTTTAAAATTTAGTTTTTTTGGAGACTGTTCCCATAACTGAGTTTTTCGAACACTCTTTGGAATAATTTCAGACACATAGGTAGGCTTTGCTAAATTACCATTTCAATGCCCAGAGACCTAGGTATCAAATGTGCTTTTAGCCATCTGTTTAATTCACATTTTTCTGATGCAGTACTCAATAGTGGAGGGGGGGCATATGGATTGAATTATAAAGCTGTCCAAAGGTATTTTTTGTGATCTTAGATTACATCCATCTTACATCCAGAACAACAAAAATTTGTTTTCCTTTTATCTTTATTTTTTTGTCTATATCTCATCACAGATGGTTTTCATACAAAAGTAAGATCTTTTCTTGATTTACCTTAATTATGCCCCTTTCTTTCATTTTCTAGGGTACTTTGCAAAATCCTAAACTATTTTTATTCCAAAACAGACTAGTTATATATCAGGACAAAATTAAAGGTTTAACAATCATAAAGCTGGGAAGAAGATGGTTGTATGCCTATAAAGACATTATAGTGATGTAGTTCTAGACCAGATGGTAAGTTGCTGGCCATAATAATACAAGGTTTACATTGTTGCAGCTTTGGATGGAAGAAGAAAGCTATAGGAAGAATCAATCATGCTTTAAAACATGCACAGCTGAAGAAAATAATATGAAAGAAAGCTAAAGTCATAGAAATGGCCTCCAATTACTTCTCATTTTTAAAAGACCTAGAGTCTTAACTGGCCTTTCTGCTATAATAAACATTAAATTAAAGGTATAAATAAATTTCCTTTATTCACACACACACACACACACACACACACACACACACACACACACACACAGAGAGAGAGAGAGAGAGAGAGAGAGAGAGAGAGAGAGAGAGAGAGAGAGAGACTATAGAAACTCAAGTAGAGAAATCAACCCCATTTACACTTGAGTCTGGACAATTGCATCATCAGTCAAATCAAATCAGCTGGACTTTCTGCTTTGAAAGATCCTGTTGTTTCAAATCATGTTATTTATGCTCGATCTCAAATATGGGACAAACAGATGAGGTGTCCATTAACATAGCAAAGTGGATGATGGCTGCTAGGTGCTCCCAGCATTCCTATTTATAAAAGTCACTACCTGTTATAGGGTTCTCCTTGCTTTCATACCCTGTCCTACCTACTCTGAACTCTCCAGCCCAGATACTGGGCTGGGCTTTCCTTCCACTAGCTCCTCTGGCCATGTATAACTCGGCCATTTTGTTCAGGCCATTCTGTGCCCAGGTTACTGCCCTTGGTCTGTGTCCTCCTTTCCCTTCTCCCCTTCCCATTGTTCTCATGTGACCCAGCTCTGTCTGGTGATGTTTACTTTGGACTCTCCCAGATGTTCCTGCCTCTGGCTATGCTCTTCCATTTATCTACAATAAACTTTCTCTACTATGCCTAGAAGCAATCATATTCTTGCTCCTTTATAATTTCATTTTTTATTCTCCTGGTACAGAAATCCTGAGAGTGGTATAAATGACTTCCCTCTTGCTTCTCTGAAGCAAGATGATGATTTAACTCCCCTAAGGTATGTATGGATCATTTCTTTCTGCTGGTTCCTGCCATTTATCAATGTAGATTCTAAATTATAGAATCTGCCTTCTCAGCTACTTCTCCCCTACATGTGCTCTAACTATTCCTCTCCTTGTCTATTCCATAAGTGTTTCTACAACTCCTAGAACCTTCTATATACTCCACCATAGCCAAGACACCCACCTGAGGACTTGTCTCAGCTCTTTAGGTTCTGCTATAACAGTCTGTTTATCTCTACTAAAGACCTTTAGCACTCTCCCTTCTCCCCGCTTGCTCATCTTTCTCTTTTGGATAAATATCTTCTAGAACTCCCTGATTTGTCTACTGTTATTCCAAAAGCCACACTGGTGTGTCACAAAGCTATGCTGCCCCTTGTGGGCTCCAATAACAAGGAAAAGAGATAGCTTTCTTCTCTGATCTGGAATATTTTTCTCTCTGACAAGTTTTCCATTTTGTTTGGGGAATCCCTGTATAGAAATTCTTGTCCCAATGACACATTATCTACCCCAGCTTCTCTCCCCACTCTCTGTCTGTCTTTAGGTCTTCTGCGACTAGGAGCTGTCTGTAGGCCAGCAGCCCATGGATTCTATGATATTTTGCACCCTTGTCTTTTTCTCAGCTCATGCCTTAAATCTTGGAGTTTATTTAAGGCCACAGGTGTGTGCAACCCTGCTGTCTGTCTCTTAGTTCCATCCTAAGTGTCCTACACCTTCTCTTCTAAACTCTCTCCTAAAATTCTTTTCCCCCCTGAACTGCCTGCTCTCTCTCTTTTCCTTAAGAGCTCCTAGGTGTCTACACTCTCTGAGCTTCTTTGTCAGCTTCTCCAAACCTGAGCCCATCTGTGCTACTACATGCTCTCACTTTTAGAGCTTATAGAAATTCCCTCCAGTAGAATTTCATTTTGTGACCCCTTTTTCTTCTTGTAAAGAAGAAAGGAATCTATTGTCCTCCAAATATAACTGTCATCTCAGAGGCTTACTACTTAATAAACTCACGTTTTCTAGTTCTTTTTTACTCTGACTTGCTGGATCAAGTCAGCTGTTCAGGCCCAAACTCCTCTCAAGGATGACTGATTCAAACAGGCTTCTCTTGGCTTAGCCTCAAAGCAACTCTGGAAATATGTTCTAATGTTCTGGTTTTTTATTTGCTGGCTTTAACTGCCTCAACTGATCTGTACTGCACAAACTGCACAAACTGAATTGAACTCAGGAATGAACTCAAGTGAACTCAATTGCCTTCAACTTAGCTGCACCAAACTTCACTAACTTTCCATGCACTGGTCTTTTAGGTCTTCTCTCTTTCCTGTGGTGTTCTCTGTGAGTTGGGAATATCTTATTTCTGACTCATTCTGTCAAATCTTTTTCTGATTCATCATTTTGTCTACCCCTCAATTTGATGATGCCACTTTCAAACATAGCTGCTTCCTTCTGCAAAGTAACCTTACCTACATTGTTTAGTATTAAAGGAGTGTACTAAGAGCACATCTGGTAGCCAGATCATGCTGTAATCCAGGCTGTGTCTTCATTATAGCAAGACTAAATAGACATAGTAGATGGTCTTTGGACATGACAACTTGCTAGAGCAGCCATGTTACTGGATTAAAATTCCTCTCACCTCCTTGAACTGCAAACAGCTTGGCCTCATTACTGATCAATGGCCAAACATTGGCATTCTCTATTTTCAAATTCTTTCATATGTTAACAACTTCTGCCACAGCAAAAACAAGTGATCCCAATATCCCATATCTAAACTTGTTCTGCTCTATACTTCTTCAACTTCCCACTCTGAAAAATCTTTTATCTCTAGAATGTCTCTGTACACTGTTCTCAAAAAGTCTTATAAGTCTAGGCTATAAACTGTCTCAGGATTTGCCAGGATTTGTGTGTTTATTGGATATGGCTAAAAAAATCTATAAAATCTATAATAAAATTTGGCTGGAAATTTATAACAGAAGGTGTATACATGGATAATCTTAATTTGCTATAACATTATATATATATGTAACATATATATATATATATATATATATATACACATACATACACACGGTTCTGCTCTTGTTTAAAATATACTGTATATGTAACAGAGTCAACACTTATTTGAAAATAGATCTACTAAATAAATAGAAATTTAAAAAAAAACAGCCACATGGCTTGGAGCAGTCTTTACTAAGGTAATGGTATGCAACTTCACCACCATCTTAAGACAACTTTGTGATATAAATTAACTAAAGCAGTACCTATAAGATTTCTCAATTCTACTGAACCCTCTGCTTATGATTATATCTTCTTTTTAGACTAAATGGAGAACAGAAAGCTTCTAAACATTTCAGATTGGTAGGAATTATTATATGTTGACAAAATTTTAAGATTATAAAGGTCTACTCAGATTAACAAAAACACCTAAGTATATCGTTGCTAACTGTTAAATACCAGGATTCTAGAAAATTTAGACAAATAACAACATATGTTTGATTAATAAAATATATTTGATAAATAAGGTTTATGAATTTCTAATTTCTACTCTGGTTCACATTCACATTTGTCTAGCTTTTTTGTCTTTGTTCATTTTGTTAGGCTTAAGCTATTTGGATAAACTAAGTCATACAAAGTACTGTAATATTTTATAATGGTGCACTATGAAAACATCAGGAAAGGTAAAATTCCCAGTTTCTCTACAGACTGTATTTTTGGTTTAAATTTCATTTTGATGCTAAAGGATCTTCAATTAAATCTTCAACTCAAATATTTAAGGTTTAAACTTAACATGGATAAAGTAGTAAAATCTTAATCTTATATAAACTACTAATTTATTATAAACTGCTAAAGATAATTAACATACAAGTTATTGTATTTTCAATGTTAAGCTTAAACTCAGATACACCAGATAGATGGCTCTCACACTCTTCAGAGATTTGCTGAATATGGCATTTAAAGTGTGTAATGAGAAAAAGCTACCCATAATATACATGTCCGTTTCTAGAGGAAATCCTATGTCCTTCAAAGATGGGGTACAATGATTCCACCTGAATTGTGGTAACACTATTTACTGGGAAAAGCTGCCCCACACCCCACCTTCTGCCAGAGCTCTGCCCAAGCTGTGAACATGTTTTGGGGTGATTGTTCTACTCTCCTTGGTCAAAGTAGGCTAGTCCCTGAAGTTCCTTCTCCACAGGACAATTTCTCAGACCTGAGTCTGGCAACCAAAGGCCAATACTGCTCTATGTGGGATATTAAGATTAAATTCTATCCAGTATGACAGCTGAAGATTGACTACTGCACCCCCTAATAAAACCATTGAGATGACGGAAGCCTAGAGCAACCATCTAGGTATTGGGAAATTCTCTGTCATTTTAAATGGTAAATATGCTATTTGGGTTGTACTTCCTATTTTAACTTGTCTTTCTTAGATCTCTGATATTGACTAACTGTAGACTTAATAGTAGCAAGCTTACCATATCTTACCCCAAGGCTACAGCAGCCTAGTTATTTCATTTTTCATATGTAAAAAACATCTGGCCTCAGGCCTCACTTTCCTAGAGCTACTAGTTCATCAGCTGAAAAAGGCAGTTTCTTGAACACATTATCTTATATTTGGGATCATAATACTAGGTATCCCGAGGTAGGTTAACAATAAGTTTGATGCCAGCCTGAGATACAAGATGCGACCTGTCTTTAAAACCAGTCAACCAAGTCTAACTATGATGATCTAGTATTCAGGAGGCCCACTCAGAGCCTGGCAGGTCTCTATGGTTCCTGGTCAGTCTGGTATTTGTAGCAGTTCTAGGCCAAACAGGTCCACATAGTGAGGTGCTGTTTCAAAACAAAGAAGCCTACACAAGAAAAACAAATCCAATCCATACACACACACACACACACACACACACACACACACACACTCAGAAACCAGGAGAAAAGGGATGGCATACCATGACAGAGTAGTAGGAAGAAAGCAGACTTATAAACAACATGTGTATGGCAGTTTTAATGACAATGACTGCCATAGTATCATCTATTCAAATGTCCCCAGATGATGATGAGCTATTTGGGAAGGATGGGGGGGGTGGTATTATTGGAGAAGATGTGTCACCAGGAGTGGCCTTTGAGGTTTCAAATGCTTATGCCATGTCAAGTCTCTGTCTTCCCTTTTCCCCCTCCCTTCCCCCACTTCCTCTCCTACTTCCTCTTCCTCTTGCTCTCCTTCTCCCTCCCCACCCCCATCTGTCTACCCCCTCTGTTTCTGCTGCCTGTGGTGGCATGGTCCACTGCTCCATACTTAACCACTGAACCATCTCTCCAGCCCAATTTTTTTTATTTATTTCCATTTAATTCTTTCTTTCTTTCTTTCTTTCTTTCTTTCTTTCTTTCTTCCTTCCTTCCTTCCTTCCTTCCTTTCTTTCTTTCTTTCTTTCTTTCTTTCTTTCTTTCTTTCTTTCTTTCTTTTTTTTAAATACATTACTTTCTTGTGGAATATATCCTGATTACAGTTTCCTTTACCTCTACTACCTCCCTGTTTCTTGCTACCATCTGTCCCATTCAGAATTCCCTTTCTGGAATTCATTTTTTAAAAAGGCTTAAAAGATAACAACAAAATATGACAGAATAGAATAATAAGGCGAAGTAAACCCCATCATTTCCAAGTTGCACAAAACAACCCAATAGAAGGAAAAGAGTCTCAAAGAGCAGGCATAAGAATCTGGGGCCCACTTGTTCTCACAGTCAGGAGTCCCCCCCCAATAAACTAAGCCATTGGTAATAATATACATGCAGAGGTCCTGGTACAGTCCCTTGTAGTTCCAGGACTTGCTGCTTCAGTATCTCTGAGCTCATATGCACCTTGCTTGTTGATTTAGAGGGCCGTGTTCTCCTGGTGCCCTCCATCTCCTTTGATTCTTATGGTCTTTCCACCTCTACTTCCACAGGATCCCCTGAGCTCTAAGGAAAGGGATTTGATGGAGACCTCCCATTTAGACTCTGAATAATGTCTGGCAGCAAGTCTCTACATCTGTTTCCATCTGCTGGAAAAGAAGCATCTCTTTTTTCTTTTCTTTTCTTTTTTTATTTTCTATATTCTTTGTTTACATTCTGAATTCTTTTCCCTTTCCCCCTTCCCCCCTCACCATAAGACATGGATATATGAGTATAGCAGAATGTCATTAAGGAATCCTTTTATGGTATTTGTTTTCGACAAGTTGTCTTTGCTTTTATACTGGTTTTCTGGGATATCTATGCTCTGGTTCTTGGTTACCCAAGCAGTGTCAAGTATGGGTTACTTTTTATGTAGTAGGCCTTAAGTCAAATTAGATATTGGCTACTCTGATAAGTTCTGTGCCACCATTGCTGTAGTGTATTTTGCAGGTAGGACAGATTGTAGGTCAAAGGTTTGTGGCTCGGTGGCTGTCCACTTTTCTTTCTTGGTAGCCTACAGAGTACCTTCCTGCACCAAAGAGACTAGAACTTAGTGGTGAAGGCTCCATGCAGATACCAGCTCTACCTCTCCATAGTCAATGTTTTGTGTAGATTTTGTCCTTGGCAATTTGGCCCAGATCTTGGTTTGTAGAGAGCAACTTTTTACCTTAGCATCAGCCTAGATTGCATGGCGTTTTCATGGGATCCTCTTGGCCAACAAGTCAATGGAATGCAATCCAGGCCCTCTGATGGAAACCTTGCCTAGCTACAAGAGATGACCAGTTCAGACTTCATATATCCATTACTGGAAGTCCTTATTAAGATTACCCTCAGAGATTCCAGGATGTATCCATTGCACTAAGTCGATCCAGTACCCCACAAATACCTCCCAATTCCAGCAGTCTTTCCTGGCACTCTTTCCCTGAACTTCCTTCCCCCACACAATGCCTCTTCCTCCTATCTCCACCTGTCCCCAGTCCACGTATAAAATCTATTTGATGTTGCCTTCCCAGGGACATCCATATGTTCCCCCTGTCTTTACCTAACTTCTCTGTGTTTGCAAATTATTACTTATCATTTAAAACTTAATGGTTAATATCTACTATAAGTGAATAAATGCCATATTTTTTTCTGCATCTGAGTTGCCTCACTCAAGATGATTTTTCCTACTTCCATCAATTTCCCTGCAAATTTTCTGATGTTATTTTTTAAATAGCCGAGTAACACTCAATTGTGTAAATATCCCACATTTTTATTCATTCTTCCACTGAGAGATACATAGGTTGTTTCTGGTTTATGGCTACTATGAATAATGCTGCAATGAATATGGTTGAACAAGTGTTCTTGTAGAAGGATAAAGACTTGTTTGGGTATATACCCAAGAGTGGTATTAGCTGGGTCTTGAGGTAGATTAAATCACAATTCTCGGAGGAAGTGACATATTGATTTCCGTAGTGGCTCTACAAGTTTGCACTCCCACCAGCAATGGAGAAGTGTTCCCCTTGCTCTACATCATCACTAACAAGAACTGTCACTTATTATTATTATTGATTTTAGCCATTGTGACAGGTGTGAGATGAAATTTCAAAGTAGTTTTGATTTGCATTTCTCTGATGGCTAATAATATTTCTTTAAGTGATTTTCAGCCATCTAAGATTTCTCTATTGAGAATTCTCTGTTTAGATCTGTACCCCAATTTTAAATTAGATTATTTAGTTTGTTAGTGTCCAGTTTCTTCTTTATGTATTTTGAATAGTAGTCTTCTACTGGATGAAGAGTTGGTATAAATCTTTTCCCATTCTGTAGACTGCCATTTTTTCCCATTGAAGGTCTCCTTTGCCTTACCAAAGCTTTTCATTTTCATGACATCCCATTTATTATTTTTTTATATCCAAAGCCTGAGCTGTTGGTGTTGACTGTTTCAGAACTTCTGCTTCTCCTTATAATTACTAGACTTGGTGACATATTGATCTAAAGCCTAATGTGTTGAAGCTTGTTTGATTTAGATCTTTCAGTTCTGACACTGAACCTGTAAAACATAAAGGATAATAGTGGGATTGTGTCAGAATGGCAAAATTTTTGAGAAAAAGAAGGGATCGATCCCATGTGCAAGCACCAAACCCTGACACTATTACTGATGCCATGTTGTACTTGCTGATAGGAGCCTGGCATGGTTGCCCCCTGAGAGGCTCTACCAGCAGCTGACAGACAGGTGTGCATACTTACAGTCAATCATTGGACTGAGGTCATGGACCCTTATGAAAGAGTTAGTGGAAGGACTGAAGGGGATTGCAACTCCATAAGAACAAAAGTATCAACTAATTTGAACCCCTCAGTTTCCAGAAACTAAGCCACCAACCAAAGAGCATATATGGGCTGGTCTGTGGCCCCCTGCACATACGTAGTAGAGGACTGCCTTATCTGGTATCAGTGGGAAAGGTTATGCCTAATCCTGTAGAGACTTGATGTCCTAGGGAAGGGGAATGCTGGGGGCTGGATTAGGTGGGAGAGGGTTGGAAGGGGAGCACCCTCTCAGAAGCAAAGAAAAGTGGGGGAGGGGGAAGGACTGTGGAAGGGAGACCAGGAAGGGGGGCAATATTTGGAGTGTAAATACAATTAGTTAATAAAAAATGAATAAACACATAACAACAAATCCAACAACAATAAAAGAATTTTAAAAAGAAGAGTTTTGTTGCAGACATTTCAGCCTGTAAGTGGCTGGCTTGATTTCATCTGGGTCTGTGTCCAAGAACCAATGCTATGGTAGAAGAGCATGACTAGAAAAGTTGTGTCTCTCATAGCAGCTAGGAAAGAGGGAACGTGAAAGAGGGGAAGGGGAAGGGAGGGAAGAGGAGAGAGAGAGGGATGGAGGGAGGGAGGAAAGAGATGTGAAAAGCACAAGATGGAAGGAGAGAAAGAAATGGAGAAGTGGGAGAGGGAAAGAAACATAGACAGACAGACAGGGGATTTTTTTAGCATGAAAGGCATGCCTACAGTAACCTATTTCCTCTAACCAGGCTGTACATTTCAAGTTTTCCACTGCCTCTCAAAATTTCTAACCTCCTCTCAACAGTGCCACCAGCTTAGTGGCCAAGTGTTCACATACATGAACCTTTGTGGGATATTCCAGTTCCAAATCCAATAGGTATATCAAAGGAATTCTACTTAATCAGCATAATTCTTCTTAATCTGGATAATCAAAGACTCCATGATTGCTTTCTATCTTCTATATAAACAAGAACATCTGGAGACATGTTTTATAGCAAGTGATTGTATTTACCAGAGACTAAAATTTAAAAAAAAATTATGAAAGCTTTTAAAATTTCTGGATAGGGTGTGAAGCAACTGGAATTCTCATATACTGCTCATGGAATTGTAAATTGCCAGAATCATTTTTGTAAAACTACTTGTCTGCTTTGATTAAATATAATTGTATGCTTAATTATGACTGAAAAATTCCAAACTTGACAAGTGTATACATGTATTCACCAAGAAATGTTTATTGAGATTTTTGTAGCAAGGGAAAATATCAAAGCCAAAACCAAAACCACAATGTAAATCACAAGAATGGATGATTCATTGCCAGGAACATTAACAAACTAGTACACAATAGGCAACAACATAGATGAATCTCTCCAAGTATTATCGAGTGAGAGCTCATACATAATGACAATGTTCTCAATGTTCTCTTTGATTATTTTTATATACACTTTTATGGATACAAGGCTTATTTCTGACAATAATGCTTTTCCTTTAGAGGAGGATAGAAATGAGTTGGAAAAAGAAAAAAAAGGCTTTTTTTTTTCTTTTTACTGAACTATTTCTTGAGGTGGTTGATGGGTTAAACAGATTTATTCAGTGAAAAGAAACTGAAGTGCAATCGCAAATTATGTACTTTTTGGGGAATGTAGTAACATTTCAACATAAACACATATAGTGACATTATTAAGTAATCTGATTTGGCCTACTAATTCTATTAAGCTATAATAGCATCTATAGTGAGAAATTTACATTTTAAACACTTTCACTTTTTGAGTATTGAGAATCACTATTGGATAGTTGGTTATCTTCTTGAGGTAGAGATTGTCTTAACAATGAGGTGGAACTAAAATGTAGATGTGTCTTATACTGAAGCACATGGTCTTCCCTACTATCATTATCTTTTATTATAATTAAACATTCTTTACTTTATCTATTTATGCTAAACAGCCAGAATTCTGCTTTTTTTCTTAGTTTATATTTTTGGCACAAAGAGATGGACTGGTGAGATGGCTTAATGGCTAAGAGCAGTAGCTGTTCTTCAAGAGGTCATGAGTTCAAATTCCAGCAACCACATGGTGCCTCACAACCAAAGGGGGATCTGATGCCCTCTTCAGGCAGGCAGATATATATATATATATATATATATATATATATATATATATATATATATATATATGCAGCAGAGCATGCATAAATTAAATAAATAAAATTTAAAAAATGTATATATTAATAATTGTGTTTCATAATGCCAAATAAAGTTGAAAGACATTTATTTATTTTAGCAATTTATTTACGATTCACTCCTTTTTATTTTCTGGTATATGCATGTGTGCGTGTGTGTGTGTGTGTGTGTGTGTGTGTGTGTGTGTGTTTTCACAAAGTTTGCATATGTATGTTGTGGTATCATGAATATATTTTTCATTTGTTTCATAACACTTTTAAAACTTTGGTTAGTATTTGAACAAAGCTGAATATCAAGTAAACAGTCCCATTACCTGTGGTTAGCACTTACAGGCCTTTCCCCTCTTACCAGTACTAATTCAGAATCTTACAAGGTACATAACGATTCGACATTTTCCTATGTGCATTGACTTATATACAGATATTAAATTGTGTCTGTCATTTCTCATCTGTTGTTCAGTGATAATATTTGCTCGGCTCCCCAGGAGCATTTTATAATTCTCCTTACATACTAACTCTAATATCCATTCCTCTTCAGTTTCTTAATAAATCTGCAAAATAGGGACACTATTTGATACATATGACTCTAGCACTTCTCTATTAACCTAGAATAGAACACTGAGAATTGGTAATTTAGTCTTATTATATTTCTACCACTTATATACTTTATAAGTCATAGCTGAAGTGACACATGTTCATAGTTGATTGCTGAATTTAACAGAAAGATTAAAAGGGTGTGAAAGTTCTATTGTTTTCATAAAGGCAAATAGTTTTCTACCTTGAGAGTTTAACTATTTTGTTTATCTATTGAATACCATAAACTAATTATTCTCTGATTTTTAAATTAAAAATAAGCTCTCCATCATCCCAGGACATATAAGTGCTTTCATTGCTTTACCTAATGCAACTTACAGATATACCATTCTATAGTATTAATGTTCAACTAATTTTAAAATTATATGCATATGTATGTGTCTGTGGACATAAGTACAAGTGTTCATGGAGTTGATAAGATGGCATCCCGACATGATATTTGGAAATTGAACTTGGGTCCTCTTCAAGGGTAGCACATGCTCCTAACTACTGAGCCAACTCCCTAACTCCTCAACTCATTTTTTAAAGTGTAGCACTAGTTTAGAAACCTAAATGAGAATTTAGTGCAACTTTATTTATGCTGTAATATGCCAGTTTCTTCATTTCAGTTCTCTGAGTGTGTGCTGCAGAATTACTAAAGGAGAAAAGAAATAAATTTGGCAGTAATATTATAATGCATGTAGTTAGGTGAGTAGACCATTAAATGATCATTATCTGCATTGCTAAAGTACATCCTTATTCAGTTCAGGCAGATATAACAAAATAACAACATTTCCTTTGGTTTTGAATCTATATATGAATTATAGAGTCATCAACAAGTTTAAACTTGCTCACAGAAACATTGATATAATTTATAAAATCTCACCCTTATTTCCATAAGTTGTATATTTTAGCTGACAAGTTCTATTCAGATTTATGTAGAGAGGCTGGCCTCAAACTCAGAGAGATCTGCTTGCCTCTGCCTCCCTAGTGCTGGGATTAAGAGAATGTACCACCATGCTCAGTAAAGGTATTATTTCTTACATTTTATTTATTTTGTGTGTATTCATGTGTGTAGGGACACAGATGTACAGTCATGTGGAGGTTAGAGGATACCTTCCAGACGGTTCTTTCCTTCTCCTTTCATGTAGTTTTGAGGGATAAATTTCAGGACGTCAGACTTGGTGCCTTGTAACTTTGTCAACTTAGTTATTTTGTCAGCTTGAAGATTATTTTTAAACTTGTCTTGGAAGAGAGATACTTCAAATCAATCTATTAAGCCTTATTTGTAAGATCACAATCAGCTAAAGGAAGTAAGGGAAAGATTTGAAATAATAAGACTTTTATGAAAATTAATCTGATCTGTTACAAAAGTCAGATCCTACATCTCATTTTTGAAACAAACTTTTGTAGGGCATTAAAATTAATCTGCAATGACTGTTAAATGAATAGCAATTTTGTGTTGCTACACCAGATATAAAATTCTCTCATTTCCAAATCTTCCTAAAACTGTTTATGATGCCATCCTTTATAAAAGAGTAGGTCATTGCTACAATCAAGTCAGTCTCATCAATCCTTTCTCAGAGCTATTTTGCATATTGGGTCATACAACAGTTTTAGTCTTAGTGACTGTTTATTTTGGGAGCTCACCTAAAATCTGGTGACATTATGGAAGAGAGTCTGAAATTATAATGGTAGCACAAATAAAAAAAGACAAATATTCAGAGTTTAAATGATTATCCTAGTATAACTACTTTTCATTTACAAAAGTGATTTTAAGCACTAATTAATCCATGTAAAGTCCCTGTAGTCTGCCTATGCTGTGAGAAAATCAGAGTTTAGGAAGAGAAAAGTGAGATTTCCTAGCAGAGCTATATTTTTCTATAGCTCATCTCTAAGCAGAATCCCCTAAATAGGCAAGTCAATTAAATTCTTCTTATCTAAACAGACAGACTGTTCAGTAGATTAAGAGAGTCCATTTTGCTTGAGGCCCTTAGGGATAACCCAAAACATTGTTCTACTATAAACCATAGTCTCAGAATTGAAAAATTAAGGGAGCTTAGAATATCTCAAGTATTTTGATATTCTCAAGATTTGTGATAGAGTATTGTAAAGCTAAGTAACAGTGGTTCAAATTTGAATTGGACATATTAATAGGAAAAGAATGAGATGAATCACCCTACCTATTTCCTTGTAGGTCAATAATTCATTTCTGACTATGATGGTTTAAATACAAATTGTGTCTAGGCAATGCTTATGGGGGGTCACTCACAATCATTGCCAGGTCTACAGCATAAACAAGAGAGAAGACTAAATATAATAAGGGAAATTTTGTGGTAGAAGATTGCCAAAAAACTTTTAAGGTGCAAATATATTTTCTGCCACTGGCCCAGAAGGCAGAGAGATAAATGCATTAGATATAAAAGCCATGATCTGGGAGACAAAATTGCAAGACTACACACATTATGTTGGAAAGAGCAGATGTTCACCATATATAGTAGATAGTTCATTGTTGAGGAATTATGCCAGGAGCAAAGAATCCATGTAGACTGAATCTCTGATCTATATAAAATGTAGGTCAAGCAATATGTAAAATCTAACCAGGTTACATGACTGTAATCCAGTACATAGGAGACAAAGACAAAAGGGTGAATTCAAGGCAATTCTCAGGTACATACTAGATGCGAGGGCTGGAGGTAGAATCTCAAGCACAAACATAAAAGTTGACTGAGCACTGAGGGCTCATTATAATCCTTGTGCCCAGGAAACAGAAAGATCAATGGTACAAGGTGTGTAGCCATATTTCTAGAGGAATTTTAATAGATATATGGTTCACCTGGCAAGGGATTACATCTAAAAACTGCCTAGGACTATGTGATCCAGCTGGAATGCAAACATGTTCTGGATTACAATGTGATATGTCTGGAACACAGACACACCTTTAGTACACATCTTTAATCCCTAATAATGAAGGTAAGGTTAATTTGTAGAAGGAATCAGCCATGTTTAAAACTGACATCTCATTGAGAGGCAGACAAAGTGAAGAATCAGAAAAAGAGCTGACAAAATGAGTCAGAAATAAGATGCAGCCAACTCTCAGGAGAACAAACAGGCAAGAGAGGATACTTAAGAGCAATGCAGAGAAAGAAAATGGCTAGACATAGGAGATGGTGGTGGTGTCGTGTGGTGTGGTGTGTGTGTGTGTGTGTGTGTGTGTGTGTGTGTGTGTATGTGTGTGGCAGTTTTTCCAGTATAGTTTTACAGAGACAAATTACAGAAAGAAGAAGCTAGATGCATGTCAAGACAGAATGAGTCAGAGAATGAGAAGAAGCCAGAAGATTCGAATATATTCCCAAATTAGTATGAGACCAAGCATAGCAATTCAGTCAGAAGCCAAGAGAAGCCATATTAAATCAGTCATCTTAGAAAATTAGATTGTACAGAGGCTAGAAGCTTTCAGATCTATGCCTTGTGACGGTTAGAACAGAGAAAGAAATGTCCTCGGGTCAGCCCAAGCAGTGGTTTTGCACATTCCTTAATCTGAGGAAATAAACTCTATCAATTACAAATGCTAGCCAATTCAGTGAGAGGCTATGTCTCAATAGAGAGTGATTGAAGAAGATAACTGATATCAACCTCTGCCCACTTTATGTTCATACAATCATATTTTTACTTTCATAACATGCATTCACATACATGGAAACATTCATATGCATGTGCACACATACCATATACCTGTTCACACACACACATACACATACAAAGAATAAGAAAAAGAAAAAGAAAAAGGGGGGAAAGGAAAGAAAATGAGAATGAAACTAGATTTGGTTGACATGAAATGAGAAGGGAAGGAAAGGAAGAAACTGGATTCTGAGACTGCTAAGTGATAACGTAATGATATGCTCTCTAGAGTTAGTGTGTTCCTTAAGATTTTGGTTTTGACTCCAAGTGTGGTGAGAGGGCATTGTAAAGTTTCAAGGTAAAGGATGACTCCATCTAACATATGCTAACAAGTATTTATTTATATATAATGTAAAGAATAAAACACAGAAGTACAAATATTAAATAAAGGAAAGAGTTAAGAGATAACTATAATATTTCAATGAGTGTCTTAGATGCTTTGGACCTGGGTGGTAGCATTGGCAATTGTAAGAATTGGCTACTTTGAGGAAATATTTGTAAGGTATACCTGATGTAATTTGTTTAAAATTATAACACTTTGCTGAAGCATAATTGAAATATGAAAAAGCTCTCTCTCTCTCTCTCTCTCTCTCTCTCTCTCTCTCTCTCTCTCTCTCTGTCTCTCTCTGTGTGTGTGTGTGTCTATCTCTCCTCCTCTCTTTGTCTTTCTCTGTGTATATTGCTGAGTGTGTTAGTTTTCTGTTGCTCTGATAAAATACCATGACCAAGACAACTTATGGAGGAAAGAGATTATTTGGATTTATGATTCCCAAGAGAGAGTCCAGTGGCAGGGAAGCATGTCAACAGGAGGCTGGCCAGAGCAATTCTGATCACCATCTTTAACCTAGCACTAAATCTAGACAGTAAAATTCAAGTAAGATGAGGCTATGAACTCTCAAAGCCCCAGTGACTTACTTCCTCCAGCAAAACTGCACTTACTATTACCTCTCCAAACAAGTCCACACATCTGGAGAGCAAGTATTCAAATACCAGAGCCTACAGGGGACATTTTTCATTCCAACCACCACAGTATGGTTGAAGATAAATAAGAAACCATCATCACACACCATTTCCCAAACATCAACATTGACCTCCAAACGTTTCTTCTCTTGCTTCATTGGTGTTATTTTTGAGAGGCTGATATAGGAAGATCATGAGTTCATGGTCAGCCTTGAATAAAAAGTAAAAATACTATTTCAAAAATGAAAACAACACTTAAAAGAAAAATCCATATATTGAACCATCCCTGCATCCCTGGGATGAAGCCAACTTGATCATGGTGAATGATCGTTTTGATCATTTGATGGATTCGGTTGGCAAGTATTTTATTTAATATTTTTGCATCAATATTCATAAGGGAAATTGGCCTGTAGTTCTATTTCTTAGATGGATCTTTGTGTGGGTTTGGTATCAGGGTAATTGTGGCTTCATAGAATGAGTTGGGTAGTCCTTCTGTTTCTATTTTGTGGAATAGTTTGAAGAGTATTGGTATTATGATTTCCTTGAAGGTCTGATAGAATTCTGCACTAAAACCATCTGGTCCTGTGCTTTTTTTTGGTTGGAAGACTTTCTATGACCCCTTCTATTTCTTTGGGGTTTATGGGTTCGTTTAGATGATCTATTTGATCCTGGTTTAATTTTGGTATTTGGTATCTGTCTAGGAAATTGTCCATTTCTTCCAGATTCTCCAGTTGTGTTGAGTATAGGCCTTTGTAGTAGGATCTGATGATTTTTAAAATTTCCTCAGTTTCTGTTGTTATATCTTAAAAAATTTTCAACATCACTAGTCATTAGATAAATGCATATCAAAACATCCCTGAGATTTCACCTCACACCAGTCAGAATGGCTAAGATTAAAAATTCAGAAGACATCAGGTATTGGCAAGGATGTGGAGAAAGAGTAACACTCCTCCACTGCTGGTGGGACTGCAAGCTGGTACAACCACTCTGGAAATCAGTCTGACCGTTCCTCAGAAAACTGGGCATGATACTTCCGGAGGACCCAGTCATCCCACTCCTGGGAATATACCCAGAAGATTCCCCAGCATGCAATAAGGATACATGCTCCACTATGTTCATAGCAGCCTTATATATAATAGCCAGAAGCTGGAAAGAACCCAGATGTCCCTCAACGGAGGAATGCATACAAAAAAAATGTGGTATATATACACAATGGAATACTATTCAGCCATTAGAAACAATGAATTCATGAAATTCTTAGAGAAATGGATGGAGCTGGAGAACATCATACTAAGTGAGGTAACCCAGTCTCAAAGGAATACCCATGATATGCAGTCACTGATAAGTGGATATTAGCCTAGAATCTTGGGACACCAAAGACACAATTCACATACCAAATGATGTCCGACAAGAAGAAAGGAGTGGACACTGGTGCTGGAAAGGATCAAAGCATCAGTGTAGGGGAATACCAGAACAGGGAAGTGGGAAGGGGTGGATGAGGGAGTAGGGGGAGGGAAAAGGGCATGTGGGACCTTTGGGGGGTGTGGAACCAGAAAAAGGGAAATGAATTGTAAATATAGAATATATCCAATAAAAAAATTAATAAAAAATTAAAAAATCCATATTTTTCTTTTTTCTTTTCATTGGATATAATCTTTATTTACATTTCAAATGCTATCATCTTTCCCGGTTTCCTCCCAAAACTCCCTATCCCATCTACCTGCTTCTATGAAGGTGTATCCCCATCCATCCACTCCCTCAAATTTCCCTACATTGGGGTACCTAGCCTTCAAAGGACCAAGGACCTCTTCTCTCAATGATGCCCAAAAGGCAATCCTCTGCAACACATGCGGCTGGAACTATAGGTCTCTCCATGTGTACTCCTTGGTTGGTGGTTTAGTTCCTGGGAGCTCTGGGGGATCTGGTTGGTTGAGATTGTTATTCTTCCTATGGGGTTGCAAACCCCTTCAGCTCCTTCAGTCCTTTCTCTAACTCCCCCATTATGGAACCCACGCTCAGTCCAATTGTTGGCTGCAAGCATCCACCTGTGTATTTGTAAGGCTCTGGCAGAGCCTCTTAGGAGACAGCTATATCAGGTACTTATTCTCATGCACAATAGTTTCTGGGTTTGGTGACTGTACATGAGATAAACCCCCAGGTGGTGCAGTCTCTGGTTGGCCTTTCCTTCAGTTTCCCACAGTTTGTCTCCATATTTGCTTCCATAAGTATTTTGTTCCCTTTTCTAAAAAGGACCAAAGCAACTACACTTTGGTCTTCCTTCTTCTTGAGCTTCATGTGGTTTGTGAATTGTATCTTGGGTATTGCGAACTTTTGAGCTAATATCAATGTATCAGTGAGTGCATACCATGTGTGTTCTTTTGTCGTAGTGCTACCTCATTCAGGAGGATATTTTCTAGTTCCATCCATATGCCTGTGAATTTTAAGAAGTCATTGTTTTTAATAGCTAAGTAGTACTCTATTGGGTATATGTACCACATATTTTTGGATCTATACCTCTGTTGAAAATAAGGTAACTATAAACATAGTGGAGCATGTGTCCTTGTTATATGTTGGAGCATCTTTTGGGTATATTTCTGGGAGGGTTATAGCTGGGTCCTCAGGTAGTACTATGTCCTATTTTCTGAAGAACCACCAGACTGATCTCCAGAGTGGTTGTATCAGATTGTAATCCCACCAGCAATGGAGTAGTGTTCCCCTTTCTCCACATTCTAGCCAGCATTTGCTGTCACCTGAGGGTTTTTTTTTTTTTAATCTGAGTCATTCTGACAGGTGTGACATGAAATCTCAGGGTTGTTTTGATTTACATTTCCCTGATGACTTAGGATGTTGAACATTTCTTTAGGTTATTCTAGCCATTAGATATCCCTCCGTTGAAAATTCTTTGCTTAGCTCTGTACCGCAGTTTTTAATAGGGTTATTCGATACTCTTCGGTCTAACTTTTTTTCATCTTTCCAGGTCTCCCCTTCAGAAACCTCCTATCCTCGCCAGCACCTGTTGTCTCTTGAGTTTTTAATCTTAGGCATTCTGACTGGTGTGAGGTGGAATCTCAGGGTTGTTTTGATTTGCATTTCCCTGATGACTAATGGTGTTGAACATCTCTTAAGGTGTTTCTCGGCCATCCGAATTTCTACTGGTGAAAATTCTTTGTTTAGCTCTGTACCCCATTTTTTGATAGGGTTATTTGGTTCTTTGAGGTCTAACTTCTTGAGTTCTTTGTAGATATTGGATATTAGCCCCCTGTCAGATGGAGGGTTGGTAAAGATCTCTTCCCAATTTGTTGATGGCTGTTTTGTCCTTCTGAGTGTATCCTTTGCCTTATAGAAACTTTGTAATTTTATGAGGTCCCATTTGTCAATTCTTGATCTTAGAGCATAAGCTATTGGTGTTCTGTTCAGAAACTTTCCCCCTGTGCCCATGTCCTTCAGGGTCTTCCCCAGTTTCTTTTCTATTAGTTTCAGTGTGTCTGGTTTTATGTGGAGGTCCTTTATCCATTTGGAGTTGATCTTAGTACAAGGAGATAAGAGTGGGTCAATTCGCATTCTTCTGCATGTTGATCTCCAGTTGAACCAGCACCATTTGTTGAAAAGGCTATCTTTTTTCCACTGGATGGTTGTAGATCCTTTATCAAAGATCAAGTGACCATAAATCTGTGGGTTCATTTCTGGGTCTTCAATTCTATTCCACTGATCTACTTGCCTGTTGCTGTACCAATACCATGCAGTTTTTGTTTTTGTTTTTTTTTTTAACACAATTGCTCTGTAGTACTGCTTGAGGTCAGGGATATTGATTCCCCCAGAAGTCCTTTTACTGTTGAGAATAGTTTTAGCTATCCTGGGTTTTTTGTTGCTCCAGATGAATTTGAGAATTGCTCTTTCTAGATCTATGAAGAATTGATTTGGGAATTTGATGGGGATTGCATTGAATCTGTAGATTGCTTTTGTCAAGATGGCCATTTTTACAATATTGATCCTGCCAATCCAAGAGCATGAAATAATTTTCCATTTCCTGAGGTCTTCTTCGATTTCATTCTTCAAGGACTTGAAGTTCCTGTCATACAGATCTTTGCTTGTTTGGTTAGAGTCACGTCAAGATACTTTATATTGTTTGTGGCTATTGTGAAGGGTGTTATTTCCCTAACTTCTTTCTCAGCCTTACTTATCCTTTGAGTACAGGAAGGCTACTGATTTGCTTGAGTTGATTTTATAACCAGCTACTTTGCTGAAGTTGTTTATCAGCTGTAGGAGTTCTCTGGTGGGGTTTTTTGGTGGAGAAAGAGGAACACTCCTACACTGTTGGTGGGACTGCAAGATGGTACAACCGCTCTGGAAATCAGTCTGGTGCTTCCTCAGACAATTGGGCATGACACTTCCAGAGGACCCTGTCATACCACTCCTGGGCATATACCCAGAGGATTCCCCTGCATACAATAAAGACACATGTTCATAGCACCCTTATTTATAATAGCCCGAAGTTGGAATGAGCCCAGATGTCCCCCAAAGGAAGAATGGATACAGAAAATGTGGTATATTTATACAATTAAAAGTAATGAATTCATGCAATTTGTAGGCAAATGGTTGGATCTGGAAAATATCACCCTAAGTGAGTTAACCCAATCACAAAAGAATATACATCAAATGCAATCACTGATAAGTAGATATTAATGAGCCCAGAAGCTCTGAATTCTCAAGGCACAATTAGCAAGTCAAAAGATTCCCAAGAAGAAGGAATGAGAGGACCCTGGTCCTGAAAGGACTGGATCCAGTTTTGTAGGAGAGTACCAGAATAGAGCAGAGAAATGGTGGGGTAGTGATTGGGGAATAGGCAGGGAGAGGGGTGGGTGGGTGGGTGGGGTGGGGTGGAAGAGGACATATGGGACATATGGTGAGGGGGGAACTGGGAAAGGGGAAAGCCTTCAGAATGTAAACAAAGAATATAGAAAATAAAAAAAATTGTAAAAAAAGTAAGAATAAACTCTATATAAGCCCATTAAAAGCAAAGCAAAAAAAAAAAAAAAAAAAAAAGTAACCTTCTATCCCCTTCCCCCTTCCCCTGACTCTATGAGTTCTTGGTATATATTGGATATTAGCCCTCTATTGAATGTAGGATCTGTAAATATCTTTTCCTAATCTGTTGGTTGCTGATTTATCCTATTGACACTGTCCTTTTTGTTATAGATTTGCAATTTTATGAGGTACCATTTGTTGATTATTGATCTTGGAGCATAAGTCAGTGGTGTTTTGTTCAGGAAAATTTCCCATGTGCCCATGTGTTTAAGGCTCTTCCCCATTTTCTCTTCTATTAATTTCAGTGTATCTGGTTTTATGTGGAGGTGTTTGATCCACTTGGGCTTGAGTTTGTACAAGGAGATAAGAAACGGGTCAATTTGCATTCTTCTACATGCTGTCCACCAGTTGAACCAGCACCATGTCTTGAAAATGCTGTCTTTTTTCCACTGAATGATTTTAACCCCCTTTTCAAATATCAAGTGATAATAGGTGTGTAGGTTCATTTCTGGGTCTTCAATTCTATTTCATCGATTTTCTTGCCTGTCTCTGTATCAACACCATACAGTTTTTTTTTTTTATCACAATTGCTCTGTAATATAGCTTGAAATCAGGGATGGTGATTTCCCCAGAAGTTCTTTTATTGTTGAGAATAGTTTTTGCTATCCTGGGTTTTTTGTTAGTTATTCCAATTGAATTTGCAAATTTCTCTTTCTAATTCTATGAAGAATTGAGTTGTAATTTTTATTGGGATTGCATTGAATCGGTAGATTGTTTTTGGCAAGATGGCCATTTTTACTATATTAATGCTGCCAATCCATGAGCATGGGAGATATTTCCATTTTCTGAGATCTTCTTTGATTTCTTTCTTAAGAGACTTGAAGTTCTTGTCATACAGTCTTTTGCTTTCTTGGTTACAGCCACACCAAGGTATTTTATATTATTTGTGACTATTGTGATGGGTGTCATTTCTCTAATTTCTTTCTTAGCCTATTTACCCATTGAGTAAAGGAAGGCTAATTATTTGTTTAAATTAATTGTATATCTAGCCACGTTGCTGAAGTTGTTTATCAGGTTTAGGAGTTCTGTGGTGGAATTTTTTGGGGTCACTTAAGTATACTATTATATCATCTGCAAATAGTGATTTTTTTGACTTCTTCCTTTCCAATTTGTATACCTTTGACCTCCTTTTGTCTAATTGCTCTGGCTAGAACTTTGAGTACTATATTGAATAGGTAGGGAGAGAGTGGGCAGCCTTGACTTCTCCCTTATTTTAGTGGGATTGCTTGAAATTTCTTTCCATTTAGTTTTATATTGGTTATTGGCTTGTACATTGTTTTTATTATGTTTTGCTATGTACCTTGAAGTCCTGATCTTTCCAAGTCTTTTAACATAAACGTATGCTGAATTTTGTCAAATGCATTGTATTATTGCCAAATGCTTCTTCAGTATCAACTTAGATCTTCATGCTGTCTTTTTACTTTGAGTTTGTTTATATAGTGGATTACGTTGATGGCTTTCCATATATTGAACCATCCCTGTATCCCTGGAATAAAACATACTAGATCATGGTGAATGATTATTTTAATACGTTCTTTGATTTGGTTTGTGAGAAATTTATTGAGTATTTTTTACATCAATATTCAAAAGGGAAATTGTCCTGAAGTTCTCTTTCTTTGTTGAGTCTTTGGTTTAGGTATCAGAGTAATTATGGCTTCATAGAATGAATTAGGTCATGTTCCTTCTGGTTCTATCATGTGGGATAGTTTGAAAATTATTGGTATTAGGTCTTCTTTGAAGGTCTGATAGAATTTTGCACTAAACCCATCTGGTCCTAGGCTTTTTTGGTTGGGAGATTTTAATGGCTGCTGCTATTTCTTTAGGGGTTATGGTATTGTTTAGATGGTTTATGTGATCCTGATTTAACTTTGGCACCTGTTATCTGTCTAGAAAATTATCCATTTCATCCAGACCTTTTAGTTTTGTTGAATAAAGTCTTTTGTAGTAGGATCTGATGATTTTTTTGGATTTCCTTGGTTTCCATTGTTATGTTTCCCTTTTCATTTCTGATTTTATTAATTTGGATACTGTCTCTGTACCCTCTGGTTAGTTTTGTTAAGGGTTTATTTCTCTTTTTGATTTTTTTCAAAGAACTGTCCCCTGGTTTGGTTGACTCTTCATATAGTTCTTTTTGTTTCTACTTGGTTGATTTCAGCTCTGAGTTTGATTATTTCCTGCCATCTACTCCTCTTGAATGTATTTGCTTCTTTTCCTTCTAGAGCTTTCAGGTGTGCTGTCAAGTTGCTAGTGTATGATTTTTCCAGTTTCTTTTTTTGAGTCACTTAGAGTTATGAGTTTTTCTTAGCACTGCTTTCATTGTGTTCCATAAGTTTGGTATGATCCACATTTAAAAAAATTAGGTTACATAACATGGCACAATCGAATATAGGTTAACCCTGAATATGAGTGCAAAACAGAAAAAAAGAGATTAAAGACAATTTTGATTCTTTGAGCCTGAGCAAATGGAAGAATGAAAAATGCCATATAATGAAATCAACAAGTGTTGACAGATGTAAAAAGATTGGAGAATTTAAGATATATGCTACACCCTTAGCCACCAGGAAACTGAAAATTGAAATTAGTTTGAGATTTCCACTGACCTCACTCAGAATATCTATTATTAAGAAAACAATTACAACAAATATTGGCATGTATGTAGAGAGAAGCCTGGTCACTGTTGATAGGGCTCTGAACTGATATGGCCACTATGGAAATCATTGTGGCTGTTTCTCAGATTTGAATGTCCACTTCTTTATTATCCAGCCATGCAACTGCTGGTCATATACTCAAACGACCCTATATTCTTTTATAGAGGTACGTGTACATTCATGTTCAATGTTCCTTTATTTACAACAGTCAGGAAATGCAACCAGGCTATGTGCTCATCAGGTGATGAATGGATAATGAAAATGTGATACATTATACAATGGGATATTATTGAGCTGTTAAGAAGAACAAAATTATGAAATTTGCATGTAAATTAGTAGAACTGGATAAAAGTATAGTGACTGAGGTAAGCTACAGCCAGATGGAGACACACTGCTTTTTATTTCTCATATATGTATTCTAGATTTGAATTCTTAGACTATTGTGTTTAACTTGGAGTGCCTAGGGAGGCCAGGAAACCTGACAGAGTCCACTAGAGGAGGAGGGATAATAGAACAGAAGTGATATGTGAAAATGTAGCTTTTATTTCCTAAGATTAATGGATGAGGTGAGAGCCATGCCCAAGCTTGAGCTGAGCCCAGAGTGTTTCTTTCTCTGTTCAAACTATACCTAGACTAGTCCTGGAATACTCTAGCCTTCATATAATCTAATGTTCTACCCACCACACACCACACATTTTCTTTTCTCTCACTGCTCTTAAGTAGCCTCTTTTCCGTAGCTGTTCTCATGTGAGTTGGGCAAATCCTATCTATGAGTAATTCTGACAAGTCTTTCTTTGATTCATCACTTTGTCTGCCCCTCAATTAGATATCACTTTCAAACATGGCAGTTTCCTGCTACAAAGTAAACTTACCTTCATTGTTAAGTATTGATGCTGTATACTAAGGGCTTGCCTGTATACCAGTCAGACCATAGTGTAATCCAGGGTGTGTCTGCATTCTGGATGAATCACATATACCTAGAAGTTTTTGGATATGATCTTTTACCAGAGCTGTCATGTTGCTCTATAGATGTGGAAGTAGAGATAGAAGATACTGAACATAGAAGGTATAGACAGGAATGAACATAAGACAGAGGGAAAAATGAGGGAAAGAGGTAACCAAACCTAAGAACACAAGGAAAAGTCTGATAGAAACTTTCTATTTTGTAAACTACTGAAAAAACACAACCTAAATATGTATGAATGAAGGCACTGTGTACCAGTGTGTAATACTCCTCCAAGAAGTCAAATATTAACAATATATGGAATATTCTCTCATGAATTGTTGGTCTGAGAGGTTTAAGAAGATCTCAAAATATTGCAGACTATTGTTATTACTCTTGGTTGCCAACTGGAACTAGATTGTAGACACCTGATTTGGAAGTCATAACACACTTGGATTGCAGGACCCTGTGTAATCTAATTGTGACTGAGATAGAAGTTTCCTCCCATCTGGTCATCTTTCTTCATAGCACTGGAAGATACTATGGAAGCTACTGTGAAGGAAAAATCACCAACTGTTTTACCTAGCTATGTACCCCAAAAGGCACAATATTGGTTTTACAGACAATAGCACTAGTACAATATTATGCAGGTAACCAATTCCTCTATGCTTGGGTTTGAGGATGGCTTCCAAGGAAGAAAATCATACCTAAGACTATAAGGATAGTCACAAGCTGGCAGCTGGGAAGAGTCGTATACACAAGGTATTTATTACTGCTATTTTACTAAATATATATGTTGGTCATAATGTGGTCCTTTTATATGCTCAGGTTTTTATATTAGTGTTGCATACTCTTAGCCTTCATTGGAGAACCTTAATTTTAAAGCAGACAATAGTTACTGTAGAGACCCATAACTGGTCAAAATGCTGAGAATAAGTGACTGTGGAGTACTTGGCTTTAATTAATCATCCATATCACCCTCTACAAATCTCAGGGAACATTATAGAAAAGAAGGTGGGAAGAGTGAAAGAGCCAGAAGATGGTGAGGACTACTGTGAAAGTGTCATTTGGATATCAAGTGGCCACTGTACTCATGAACTCACTGCAGTTTCAGAAGGCTTACACAAAATTGGGTCTCCCACCATTTCATCATGCAAAGAAGGTGGCATTCATGAGACCCCACCCATCACTATGGGTAGCTAATAGTTTCTGGTAATAGCAGTGCCATTTTTTCAGTACTTCAACAACTGATAATGTGACCTTATTTCAATAAATAGCACTCTACTCATGCTTGTGTAAGCAACTATAATTAAAATCAATGAGTTAAAAAAGTATCAAAGTAGAATGGAGAATGGTGGAAGGAAATTATTTATAGGGAAATTAGAGTAGATATTGATGGTAAAAATGAACATAATTAAAAATATACAGATAAGACAAGGTTTAAGAGTGAAAAAAAAGTTGAGGATTTCATCATAGTTTTAATTGCTCTGCCCTTGGAATTGGTTGGAAATTACTGTTTGTTTAATGACTTTGTACTTTCCTGAATCACGAAACACTTAGCCTTATTGTCACTTTTGTTTCTCTGTACATTTAGACCATTGGAATATAAAATGTTACATGCAAATTTTAGAAAATATGAGTAATCATATATTATCTAATGTATCAAAAGTTTTAGAAAAGTATTTTTCATTATGGTATGTGTTTGTGTGTGTGTGTGTGTGTGTGTGTGTGTGTGTGTATGCATGCCACATATGTTTACTAGTGTGAGTATGGAGGGGAAAGGAGAACTTTGTGAAGTCAATTCTCTTTTTCTGTCTTCATTTGAGTTCTGGGGATTGAACTCTGCTAATCAGGCTTATATGGTAATCATTGTATCTGTTGAGCCAACTTGCTGGCCTCCACTGTAAAGTTTAGACATGGATTTTTAGTGTCTTTCTTTTATGTAAAGATTAATTATTGAATATAATTTATAGAATTTATAAATAATTTATCATTTATAGAATTTATATTCAGAATATAAACAAAAGAAATAATGTTTTACTGTAGGTTATTTAAACACATTAAAATAAATTCAGGTAGTGACTCAATTTTAAAATAAAAACAAACTGGTTGGTTATATTGGAACTTGTCTTCTTAAACTGATAGATATCAGTAAACTGTAAAGATTAAATGTCCTAGTTGTAAGTTGTCTTCTAAACTTGTACACTTTACCCGTAGATTCGTGTAACTCTCAGTCCTCATTGGGGAAGCATCTTTGTTTAGTGGTACATAGTACAGAGATTCATACCTGTTCAAAGTGTGGAGAACATACCATATACAGAGTAGTTTCAATACCTCCTTCCCTTCGGTACTGATGGGACATTGTGGAAATGGGAGGGAGATATAAAACAAGAGGTCAAGGACATAACAATATCCTCTGGACACAACAGGACTGTTACACTCATGACATTTGAGCAGCATAAGACCTATACAAGGTCAAGCTAGTCAGTATTCCCGCATGGATTGTATAAGAGGCACATGATCCCTACCCCTAGCTGAGGACTCATTGACAGTTGATGGCTGCTGGGTGAAGGAGAATTTTTTTTCTCTAGGTTTGTGATCTCCAGTAGTTTGGCCATATTCCAGTGGGTGGTCACTCGCCAATGTCTATATGGGCAGCACTAGTTGGACTACACAGTCGATTATAAAATAAGCAAATAAAAATTTAAAAAGAGCACTTTATATATAGATGAAGATATATAGAAGGGAGATCCTCATTGCTTCCTAAGTTTTAGATCCTAAGGAACGTATTGCTGTTTTCATTCCTTTAAAATTTATATAATCTTGCTAGGCATTATGGCACACACTTTTAGTTACTGTATTCAGGAGGCAGAGGCATGTTTATCTATGTGAGTTAGGTGCCATCCTGGTCTACAAAGCAAGTTCCAGAACAGACAGAGCTACACAGAGAAATCCTGTCTTGAAAACCAAACAAACCAGTTACTGAAAATGTATGTACTATCACTATTGTTATAATTAAGTCATTTGTCAAGCAAGGAAAAATATTTAAAGATACATCTGAATATTTATAGAAAAAAATCTACTTCTACCAATTTCTCTCTGGTTAAATTAGTACACAAAATGTATATACTATACTAAGTGCCCTGGCTTTGTTATAATGACAAAAATAAATCAATAAAATTATAAATATCCAAATCTAGAGTATATAGCAATGCTTGGCTGTGTAAGGGAAAGTATAACATTGGTTCCTGCCCCTGGAGCAGAGCCAGTAGGGTGTGGGCCTCCAAGAGTTTTGATGGTTGCTATGGGTGAAAGGCTTGTTTGTATAATAGTGTGCACATTTTCATGTTCCTTCATTGAGGAATGTCTTTCGCCAAGGTTAATGACTTCATGATAATCAGAGACAGCATGAGTCAGGGAGTTGAGGGTGTGGCTATGTCTTAGCAAAATAGTAGAATGTTGTGACCTTCAGGACAGCCCTTGTAGGAAACAATGCTCAAAACATGAGTTTGAAAATATAATTACTCAACTATGGAAATTATTAGGATGCAATATGAACTCTATAAGGAGCATCACAGATCTAAAGGAACAGAGGCAGCTGTACTCTGAGCCAGCTTGTCAGAAAGATAGTAAGGAAGGAGATATAGAGATTTAGGGAGTGGTGATCATGCTTGCAAAGGCAGGTTTATTCCTGAGTTCAAGGTCAGTCTGGGATAATGTGAGTTAAGGCTATGTGTAATAAAAATGTTCATTTCAGGGCAGGGTCCCAACCAGTCATCTTATTGCCTGTGATTTTGTTTGCTGTCTCTAAGAATCAAGAGGCTGGAATCATGGGATGCTGATTCCTGGGATAATCAAAAGGTAATGTGTAGTAATGACTAAGTTTATATATAAATAAAACACTGGGCTTTTGATCTGCAAGAGCTGAGCTATCAAGAGAGTGTTTAGAATTGCGAAAAATGCTGTCTCAAGCAGAGAGCTGTCTGGAGATCTTCAGAAAAAGCAGAACATAGAGAACTCTGGAAAACTGTCTTGAGCAGAACATAGTCCATCAGTTTGTTTTTTGGATTTGGTTTTTTCGAGACAGGGTTTCTCTGTGTATCCCTGGCTGTCCTGGAACTCACTCTGTATACCAGGCTGGCCTCGAACTCAGAAATCTGCCTGGCTCTGCCTCCCAGAGTGCTGGGATTACAGGTGTGTGCCACCACCGCCCGGCACTCCATAAGTCTGTAACCTGAAATTTGACTTTGAGTCACTTGTTTCACTGCTCTAAAACACCCCTTCTTTTAAGAACCCTTCTCCAAGCCAAGGCTTGTCCTTGGCATAACAAGTTGCATATGATGTGGCCAACTCAAAGAATATTATTAAAGTACATTCATAATCACAGGAAAATATGCCAGACATATAGACTTTATAGGCCAGCAGTATGTCTCAGGGGATAAAGGTACTTGCTGTGAAGCCCAATAAAACATAAGGTAGAAGAAGGCAGAAGGAGAGACCTGACTTCAGTAAGTTATCATTTGACCTCCACATACTCATTCTGGCATTTATATGTCCACACACACACACAGAAACCCAGACAAACACATATACAAATTATATAAATAAATGTAATAAAAATATAAATTCCTAGTATAGTTTTATATATATTATCCTACTTGTAGGAACATGAAGTTGTCTATGAAGAGAACATTTCTAAAGTTTATACTAAAATACAATCACTGTTTAGCACTAGTAGAATTATAGACATTTTTGATTACTCTGAATTTCTAAATGAGATATGTACTGCTTTATAATATAGATGTGTACAGCAACAAAAGTGGCAATAGAAAAATCTGTAAAATTGAACAAATCATACTTTCCATGGAGGCCACCCTTGTTCATGCATTAAAGGAAGAACTAGTAGCATGTTATTATTGTCATTCCCTGACTATAAATCTGATTGAGGTTAGTGTAAGCAATGAGTAACCTAATCAAGTATTTAAAGTACTCACAAGCAACCTTTCAAATCTGAGAAATGTAGCTAAATACCCACATGTTCATAAAATTATTTTGAAGGTTGTTTTTTTTAATTGCAGTCGTAATTAAACAGATAATTGCTAAGTATTCCCAGAGATTCAAATGCTTTATAGAGGGGAAAACAGGGAGAAAACTCTCAATAGAAACATGAGAAAGCTAGCATCTTTAATTTTTCTATTAAAGACTCATTTTCTTTTCTCCATATGGCAAGGCAAAAATCTGTATATTCAGCCAAGTAGAGATTATGCAAGGTCATGAGGGAAAGAATAAACAAGGATAAATGAAATCTACTGATAATTGAGAAACCTGATTTTACATATAGTTGCAACCACCTCTTGGACAGAATTCTTCTGTGAAGCTGGTAATGAGGAACATAATTGAGTGGTGTGACCTCATGTGATTTCAGATATCCATTACAGGTGCTACTGAACAGTGAAATGGTCAAAGGGCTAAAATCCAAAGGAAACCATTGTAGGAAAAGCAGAACATGGATAATCCAGAAACTAACTAATCAGCCTCAAAAATTAAAGAATTGACTACACTGGCAATCAACCTTGGAATACCTGTTCAACTTAATTCCATGAGGATGTACTGTGAAACCATTCTATCATTGATTTTTTTGCCTGTTGTGTTTGCTTCTATCCTAGTTTTCTGGGGTATCCAGCCTCTGGGTCTTGGTTCTCCTGACAGTATCAGGGTTGGGCTATATCTTATGGTATGGGTCTCAAGCTGGACCAGCCATTGGTTGGCTACTCCCACAATTTCTAGGCCACCTTTATCCCAGCACATCTTGTAGATAGGACAAATTGTGGGCAGAAAGTTTTGTGTTTGAGTTGGTGTGTTAGTTAGGATTTCATTACTGTGAAGAGACTCCATGACCAAGGCAAGTCCAATAAAGGAAAGCATTTAATTGGGGCTGGATTATACTCTCAAAGGTTCAGTCCATTATCACCATAGCTGGAAGCATTCCAATATACAAGTCTAGTATTCAAATAGATGAGTCTGTGTGGGACAAACCTATTCAAACCACCACGCTTGGTGTAGTAGTTTGAATAGGTTTGGCCCCTAAAGTCTCTTGTGTTTGCAATGTTTGACCCACAGGGAGTGGCACTATTAGGATGTGTGTCCTTATTATAATAGGTGCAGCCTTGTTAGAACTACATCACTGTGTAGGCAGGCTTTGAGGGCTCCTAATGCTCATGCTTCATCCAGTACAGAAGAAAGAGTTTCCTTCTGGCTGCTTTCAAATCAAAATGTAAAACTAAGACAGTCAGTGTCCCAAACCCTCCACCAAACATCTTGCCTGGTTACAGGAGAGGGCTCAGTCTCCATATCCCTCATTGTCAGGAGTCACCCTTATAGATTCCTGGGAGTTTCATTACATTAGGTTTCCAGCTCATCCCATGGATGCCCCCTACAGTACAGTTGTCTTTCTCAGTATTCTTTCAGTTTATCCTCTTCCCACTTCATCCCACCTGTTTCCATCCTCAACCCGTCCATTCTATTCATTCCCCCTGTCCACCCAGAATGTCTATTCTATTTTCCCTTCTCACTGAGATTCAAGTATACCCTGTTGGGCCATATGTGTTACTTAGATTTTATAGGTCTGTAGATTGTAGTATGATTATCCTTTACTTTATAGATAATACTGACTTTAAGTGAGTACATACCATGTTTGGCTGTCTGGGTCTAGGTTATTTCATTCAGGATAATATTTTCAAGTTCCATCCATTTACTATCTCTGACTCTGTTGCCTACCTCTTGGACTCTTTACTCCTAGGGGATTGCCCCATTTAGCCTTAGTAGGAGACAGGGTGCCTAGTCTCACTGAAACTCAGTGTGCCATGTTTGGTTTATATCCATGGGAGGCCTGCCATTTTCTAAAGAGAAATGGAGGAGGAGTACATTGGAGGGAAGTCAGGGTAGACTGAAGATCTTGGATGGGCTTGAGAAGAAGTGAAGGAGGAGAAACTGCAGTCAGGATGCAAAAAGGATAAATAAACAAATAGATAGATAGATAGATAGATAGATAGATAGATAGATAGATAGATAGATAGATAGATAGATAAATGAATAAATAAATAGTTTAGTTGATCATGATGTAACACAGCCTGGAATTTTAGTACTTGAAAAGCAGAGGCAGGAAAATCAAGAACATCCTGGACTACACAGTGAGTTTGAGACCAGGTACATGAGACCTTGTTCAAAGGAACAAAAAAACTGAAATGAATAAACAAGAAGATTTTTCATGTATGCATATTCTAGCTTGGTTAACCCGAATGCCACCATAGTCTTAGTAATTTTCTATATCATAGTGCTTTTCATTGGCAGTAATGATAGACTGTTTATTGTTAGAGCACAGACAATCAACTGCAGGCTTTTCAGCTATATCTGGCCAACAGGCTGCTTATGAGTCAGAACTTTGGCAGACATCCCTGCTTTCAGACCAATGGGAATGTTATTGACACACTCCTGCTTCTTTCCGGGAGAGAATATAAGCTTTGCTGGCATTCAAATAATTTTTTATTATTGTTCCAAATTCATGTTCTAGTAAACAGACTTTGAAAGCATTGTTATGGTGAACATTTTGTGGTTTATGTTAAGCATTTGGTTTTCAAGGATTGTAGAGAGTAAATGTTTTTAGAGTCAATTATTTTCAAGTATTACACAATAAAGTCTAATATTTGAAACTAAAACAGTATCTATGTTTGATTAGTAATTAAGCTCTCAAATGGTTATGAAAGTAATTTTCTTTTATAAGGCTGTGCTTTAGGACAAATTACTTGATATACTTACTAATACCAAGAACTTAAACTATATCTACATATAATTATTAGTGTACATTTCTATAGTGGTAGTTAATGTGCTTTTCACTTATGGCAGCAGTTTAAAACAAACTACACTGGAAACTATGGTATTTGTAAATAAAACTATCTTCACATGGATATTATTATGTTTCTACAGAAACTGTGAGAGTAGTCTTCATTTATAGTAGTCATTTTGAGTATATGATACTTCATCATTTTAATATCACCTGCTACTTCTTGATCTTATTCTCTGAGAGTATGTCCTTGTCAACAAAAAGGCAAACGAACTAGTTATATACATTTAAATTGTTTACACTCCTTGAATAATCTAGACTATGTCCAAATTTTTTCTTAAAACAAAAAATGTAAAATCATTTTCAGTTTATTTACAGGTAATAGGCACCAAATACTAATAGATTGCATTTGCAAAACACTGTGATTTACAAATGTTTCTCATCTGTTTCCTCTAATTTTGCTCTTGCTTGTTATTTTTCAATTATAAAAGCTGTTGAAGTGCACTGTGAGTCCTACAGTGAGAAGCTAAGTTGTAGTAATACTCACTGTGTAATCATGTATGTCCAGGTATCTATATGTCTAACAAAACAGACTCATTTGTGGTTTATTTATGGGAAGACTTGCAGATTCTGATCTGAGTTATAATAACTAGATAAACTGACATGGATTTGTGCTTCCAGCACCAAGACTAGAATCCAGGTGAATAGGTGAGAAGGAGCTAGCATTATAAAGCTATATTGTCGAGGTAATCTGTTTAATCTGAGACACAATACGTTGTATAAGGAAGACAAGGTGATTTGGTAGAGCCCACCTGGAAGTATTTTGTGCTAAAATCTCAGGGTCAGGGTGGGAGTGCCATGTTCTGATAGTCAGTAGATCAAATTATCATTAGAGTCAAACTAAGAGCTTGAAAGCATAGGGTCATTGCTATTTATTGCACAGTAATGCACTGCTATATACATAATATCACAAATAACTGCTGAAATGTGATAGAAAAACAAGCTTATGACATGGTGGTTGACTTCAAAAGTGTGATGGAAGCAGATGATGCCAGTGGGGCATAGAGCAGATCTTGAATAGCAGTGGCAGAGATGACAAATGCCACAAGGACAAGGTAAATATAATTAGTCATTCAAAAACAATGTGAAAACTCCTTAAATCTACTCTTCCCTATTTTACTAGAATGGAAAGGCTTGACTATTGCATGGTAGTAGCTACTGTATTTTATAATTATTGGAATTCTCTTAAATGATCTTTTCTTGTGAGTGTAATAGTGGAGATTGAACGAGGGGCCTTATGCCTACAAAGCAATTGTTGTACCATTGAGCAACAACCTTATCACTGCTTCTATTATGAAACATGGTATCTATCTCCCATACTCATATCCTTTGTTGATTTCAAAGAAACTAAAAGTCACATGCAAGGTATAGACATTTATATTTTCTTCTGTTACTACCAAATCCAATCAATCTATACAAATCTCAATTCCATGTATCATATTCCCTATTTTAATGAATACACTTCTCAAATAGTCACTATTTATCCCATTTCTCCCATGTTCTCTTCCATTTTACCCAGTCATTCTACTAATTCCATTTTAAATTTCATATAACTATTAAATTCTTACACATTCAAAACCTTTTATCACTCCATGTGGGAAGTTGCAGGGTGATATGACAAAGGCATTTTCAGCCCATAGAATGTACCAGAAATGCATACAAATTGTAAAATAGCACTAGAGAGATGGGGAAATTAAAAAAAACAGTATTGAATAGTGGATAAATGTAAAATTTCTTATGGTCTAGGTCCCAAGATGGTAGATGGGTCATTTTTGTATCCTAATATAGTGACATGGTACTCATTTTACCTATATTAGAAAGAAGGAAAGATAAATGATTTTTTCAATGCTTGAATAAATGTTAGTTTAGATCCGAGGGGATTTCACTGAGCTGTAGATTGACATAAGGGAAGGCAAATCTGGACTCTGGCCTGCAGATTATATGCATTCCTAGTAGTAGGCCTCTCAGTACTGTATACCAGTAGTCTATATAAAGAGTCTTTCAATGGAGAAGTAAAAATCAGGAGTTAATAAATCTTTCAAAATAATATATTCAAAAAATTGTCTGACAATTTGAATGGAACTCTCTTTTAATTTAAAATCATGGTGTTAGTGCTCAAGAGATGTCTCAATGTTAAAAATCACTTGCTGCTGTTGCAAAGGATTTGGTTCATTAACTTTCACTTATATGGTAACTCTCAATCTTCCAACTTTAGGTCTGCTAGGTCCAATACTTATTCCTGGCTTCTGAGGACACCATATATGTAAGTAGAAGTCATAAATTTTGAGAAAATATGGGTATATTTGGGAGACCATGGGATAGAAGGAGGCAGGAAATGATATAACTCTAATATCTATGTATGAAACTCTCTACAAAATAAAAATTAATGAAGAGAATACATTCACCTGAAAAAAACATTAGGAGTTAAGCAATGAGATCTCAGAAGGTTGCTAAGATGAGAGAAATCTATCAAGAGATGGGATAAGATAGGAGACACAGGAAATACTACCTTTATGTACTGGCATGGAGAAGTAGCACCTTTTTTTATTAGATATTTATACTTTCAACCCAGAAAAGAATCCACACACTTATGGTCACTTGATCTTTGACAAAGGAGCCAAAACCATCCAGTGGAAAAAAGATAGCCTTTTCAACAAATGGTGCTGGTTCAACTGGAGGTCAGCATGCAGAAGAATGCAATACGATCCATTCTTATCTCCTTGTACTAAGCTCAACTCCAAGGGGATCAAGGACCTCCACATAAAATCACTGAAACTAATAGAAAAGAAACTGGGGAAGACCCTTGAGGACTTGGGCACAGGGGAAAAGTTCCTGAACAGAACACCAATAGCTTATGCTCTAAGATCAAGAATTGACAAGTGGGATCTCATAAAATTACAAAGTTTCTGTAAGACAAAGGACACTGTCAAGTGGACAAAATGGCAACCAACAAATTGGGAAAAGATCTTCACCAACCCTATATCAGACAGAGGGCTAGTATCCAATATATATAAATAACTCAAGAAGTTAGACTCCAGAGAGCCAAATAATCCTCTTAAAAAATGGGGTACAGAGCTAAACAAAGAATTTTCACCTGAAGAATTTCAGATGGCTGAGAAGCACCTTAAGAAATGTTCAACATCATTAGTCATTAGGGAAATGCCAATCAACCCTGAGATTCCACCTCACACCAGTCAGAATGGCTAAGATTAAAAACTCAGGAGACAGCAGGTGTTGGCGAGTATGTGGAGAAAGAGGAACACTCCTCCACTGCTGGTGGGATTGCAAGCTGTTACAACCACTCTGGAAATCAGTCTGGGGGTCCCTCAGAAAACTGGGCATGACACTTCCAGAAGACCCTGCTATACTACTCCTGGGCATATACCCAGAGGATTCCCCCTGCATGCAATAAGGACACATGTTCCACTATGTTCATAGCAGCCTCATTTATATTAGCAAGAAGCTGGAAAGAGCCCAGATGTCCCTCAATGGAGGAATGGATAAAGAAAATGTGGTATATTTACACAATGGAATACTACTCAGCAGTTAAAAACAATGAATTATTGAAATTCTTAGGCAAATGGTTGGAACTGGACAATATCATAGTAAGTGAGGTAACTCCTTCACAAAAGAACACACATGGAATGCAATCACTGATAAGTAGATATTAGCCCAGAAGCTCTGAATACCCAACACACAAGTCACATATCAAATCATTCCCAAGAAGAAGGAACAAGAGGGCCCTGGTCCTGGAAAGGCTTGATGCAGCATTGTAGGGGACTGCCAGGACCGAGGAGTGGGAGGGGGTTGAATGGGGAATGGGAGGAGGGAAGAGGGCTTATGGGACTTATGGGGAGGGGAGAACCAGGAAAGGGAAAATCATTTGGAATGTAAACAAAGAATATAGAAAATAATAAAAAAGAAAATAGCTAATAAAAAGTTAGCATATATTAATTTAGACACATAAAAAAGTGAAGATGTTTTAGTCATGAATGATATAAACTAAATGTATCAGAAGTTATTAAACACTTGATGATGTTAAAAACAAATGCCTACAACAGCAATTAGTGAAAAATGAGGTCATGAATTTGAAGGAAATGGGGAAAGGATATAGTGGAGGGTTTAGAGGAAGTAAGATGAAGGGAGAAATGTTGGAATTATAATCTCAAAAATGAAATAAAGGAATCAAAGAGAATGAGAGATAGATGCTCACTAATCTCTAAGTGGATCAAATTATGTAAATGCAAATAGAAGTATATTCTTTGCACTATAATATGTAATAATAATAAGTTAGACACCAAGATATTCATGAAGACAATATTGATTATATAGATTATGGTAATTCAGGCAAAAGAGCATCACAAAGCCCTTTAAATCATGTGGAACCTATCTAATGGAATCAAGAGTAACTTTGCTATGCTATCAGTTGAAAAGAAATCTTGGCAATATATTTAGGATAATTTTATTTTTGGAAAACCAAAGCTACATATAATGTATGTCTATAGTGTTTTTTGTGTAAATGCATATAGAAATGGTTGCCAAGAGTTATTATATAGGGGAATGATAAAAGACAATATTGATATCTAAACTTCTTTTTAAGGCATTTTTGGTAGGGTCTCATTTAGCCCAGGCCTTGCTCTTCTTGATTATACCTACAAATGCTGGGATTATAGGCATATGGAATTGTGCTTACCCCTCCTGCCCTGTACCTTTTCACTTTGTGTGATTCTGTTTCATTTTTCTACATCTAGAAAAGATTATCAACAACTTGAAAAGAGTAGTGTATTAGTTGTGGCAACTACCTGACAAGAAGCAACTTAACAAGAGGTTTCTTTTGGCTTACATTTCAAGGGGATATAGTCCTTTGTGCTTGGAAGACATGTTGGTAGGTCTACCCCCTTTATCTCTTGCACACACACACACACACACACACACACACACACACACGCACGCATGCACACGCACACACACGCACACGCACATGCACACACAGAGAGAGACAGAAACAGACAGCGACAGAGGCAGACAGAGAAGTATGGAGAGTTTGGTGCTCTGCCTTTTCCTTTTTGTTCAGTCTAGGATCCCACACTTGGAATGGTACTTCTCACATTCAGAGTGGATTTTTCCTCTTCAGTTATAACTTTCTGGAAACAGCTTCCTAGGCACATCCAAAGATATGAAAACTAATTATCACAAGATGTAACCACAGACAAAATTAAGGTGTGGATATTTAAGAATTTATCTCAAGAAATTCTATTGGTATTTAAATGTTTACAAATTACCATACAGTGTTATCTATTCAGAGTCATCAAAATGGTTATAATAATCTTTAATGGATTCAGTTTGGTGGGAGTTTCTAGGATAAAGTTTGTCTGTATGTATATTATGGCTACCCAACATCAGAATTTCTTTTGTACAGTTAAAGAATTTACCCACTAAATGGGTAAAAGAAAAGACCAAGTTTTGCCTTTTATTATCTGGGTCTCTAGTCCTACAATATATATTTTGACCTAAGTTTATTAAAGTCCTCTATTACTAATCTGGACTCTAAATAGTGGGGCCAGGTATAGATATCTTTGGATAGTGAATTTGACCGTAACAGTTAGTTGCTAGAAGTACCAACTACTAAGCAGACTGTCCCATTGTATAATGTACATCTAGGGTAGCCATGCTGACCTCTATTTTCTGGTAGTTTATGACATTCACACAGATCTTCTTTTTAAGATCTTTCTATGGGAGCTATATAATCTCCAGTATTTTCCCTAGAAACTCACTATTAACTACAATCAGTTTCTGCTCCTTGAAATGAAAAAAACTTGTAGTATATTACCTACTTAATATATTTTATAGTTACCATAACCTTGATCCAAAATTGTGAGCAAGGAATATCAAATTGGCTCATAAATATAGATGAAGAATAACATTATAAGCTACTAGTAGAGCAAGCTTGGCATAACATGGAAATTATCTATTATATTATGTAGACCTATTTCAAGAATATAGATATATTTTCCCAAGACAAACATTTATATACGGTATCAATAGGTGAAAATATATTAGTATCTTTATAAATGCCTTAGGTAAAGTTTCATATCTATTTTCCCTATTCTAATTTTTAATAATTAAATGCCTACTTACATGTCATACCTTGTACTATACTCTAGCTTACACAGTCACTTATTTCAAAAAGCCTATAGAAATAATGGTAATAACCTACTTCATATAACCCAATGTAAAAAAAAGTCAAGTAACATATATAAATATTATGGTTTATAATTTTTGGTAGAGGTTTACATGGGAAAGTCACTATGTGGTCAGAAGTTTCTTCAAAAAAGAATTCATAAAAACTCTTTCTGAAGTATTGTGTAGCATAATCATATTTTAAAATAATATTTTTAATTTTTTATAATTTTTTACAGTATATTCACCCTTGCTAATTCCTCTATTATCTACTCTTTTATCCCATTCCCCATTAATTACACTTTGTTTTGCCTAACTACTCTTGGAAATGAGACCTGCCACAAATATGGTTGATGTACCTGAGGTCACATCATTTAATAAAGACTTCTTGACTGCATGATTTTTACTGTATCCTGTGAGGTTTGTCTCAGAAAAGAGAAAAGGCATCTCATTTCTCCTCCCCAAATAGGAAGAAAGGAAAATAGATGAAGATGAAAGTGCATTATATGTGATAAGGAAAGATACTAGCAGATTGAAGTGTCTAACAATTGCCTTTTTAACGTGAATCCCTTTCCATAGCTACCATCACCATCTAAGCCACTATCATCACAAATACAGACTCTTGACGCAGGTGTCATCTCACTCCTTTTTTCTTTTGTCATTTTTTCTCATTTTCTAATTCATTTTCAGAATTATTTAAACGTAAAATTTTCAAACATAAATTAAATCATACTGCTACACACCTAAAATCCTTTATTGAGTATTATTGTTAAATAAAATAAGATCACAGATGAACAGGCATCTACCTTCTTCCTCCTTGCCCATATTATTTTGCATGTTCCTCACTAAGCTCTAGCAACAGGCTTTTCTCTCTGTTCATGGACATTTAAAACCCTTTGGTCCTTTAAATTACTATATATCAACAACCAAAAGAATAGACACTAAAACAAATGTACAGAAAGAATACATGCAGAAAATATGGTAACTTCTCTACTATGTTAGTGATAAACATAGGATGTAAAAGAGATATTTTAGCCTACTAGGTTCATAAATGTTAAAATTTTAGTATTCAGAGCCAATAGCCTCATGTTTGAGTTACAAATGTATATACAATATAAAAATGTAGTACAATTTTTCTAGAAGATAATTTAATATTACCCTTTCAATTTAATTATTATGTAGTCTTTGACCCAGCATGAGCATTTTTGCTTTGTGCAGACTCAAGGTACTTTTATTAATTGTATGCATTAATAAGAGACTGGTAAACTATACTGTAGTAATGTACATAATATATTAATGCGGTGATACTATGGACCATTCAGACATGTAGTGGCTTATAAGAATATGAGATTGAACTTCATCTGTGTGATTTTTAAAGTTTCTGTTCACATCACTCATGGTACTGTGTATGCTTTGAAGGTAAACTGACATTTTTATGGCAACAAAATGAAGGGAAAGTGTGTGGAGGTCAGGTATCTTCTACCATGTAAGTTCCAGGGATCATCAGCCTTGGGTTGTCAGCCTTGGCAACAGATACCTTTACCTACTGAGTAGCTTTCACTGGCCCAACACCTATAATTTGAAATACTGTAAATTCTAGTATTACATACATAAAATTCACTAGTCTTCTATCCAGAAAATAATTACTATGTGTGTTAAAATAATCAAAAAATATGGCATATAAGTATAGAGAAGACAGATGGTGAAAGGAAAAGATGATAGAATTTGTAAACAAGGATATTACATATGCTTATGAAGGTAAAGAAAACCACCAGGAAGATATGAGAAAGAAATAAAACATTCCAAATGGAAATGATAGTGATGAAAAAATATATCTGTGATGAAAATTTCTTATGTGCTTGACAGTATTAGACAGGGCAAAAGAAAACAACAGTGAACTTCAATACACAATAACCTTTGAAGACAGCATCAGTGTGAAAAAATGCTTAAAGGAGCGTCAAAAAACCATTTCAAGCATTCTAACACACACACACACACACATACACACACACACATACACACACACACTTATATAAATGAATGAGCTTGCATGTGCAGGACAGAGGTACATATCAATGTCTTTCTTGATGGCTTTGCAGATTCATATTCTCTCTCTCTCTCTTTCTCTCTCTCTAACTCTAACTCTCTCTCTCTTTGTCTCTCTGACTCTCTCTCTCTCTCTCTCTCTCTCTCTCTCTCTCTCTCTCTCTCTCTCCCAAATGCTGCTTCTCCTTTCAGTCACCCCTTTTTGAGTCCCTCCCCCACTTTCCCTCCCCTTTGCCTCTGAGTAAGTGGGACCTCATCCTGGTGCATCAAATCTCTGCAGGTTTAGGCACATCTTCTCCCACTGAGGTGGGACATGGCAGCCCATTGCTATATATGTTCTGGGGGCTTCGATCCAGCCAGTGTATGTTCTCTGGTTGGTGGCACAGTCTCTGAGACCTTACAGTGGTCCAGGTTAAGCGACAGTGTTGGTCTTCCTACAATGTTCCCATTCCTTCTCGGGGCCTTTAATTGTTCTCCCAATTCTTCCATAAGTTTCCCCGACCTCCATCCAATGTTTGGATGTAGGTATGTGCATCTATTTCTGTCAGCCGCTGGTTAGGACTATCATGCTAGGCTCCTGTCTGTAAGCATAATGGATATCATTAATAGTGTCAAGTATTGGTACTTGCCCATGGGATGGGTCTCAAGTTGGGCCAGTTATTGTTTGGCCATTCTTTCACTCTTTGCTCTATCTTTGTCTCTACATTTCTTTTAGACAGGACAAATTTTGGGTTGGAAGTTTAATGGGTGCATTGGTGTTCTTATCCCTCCACTGGGGGTCTTGCCTGACCGTTCAGGTTGCGTGTCCCCACTGTTTGGCATCTTGGCTAAGGTCACCAGAGTTCTTGACTCCTGGGAGCTTCCCCCATCACAGGTCTCAGCGACTGCCTAGAGATCCCTCCATCCCTCCGATCCCTGGCAGTTGCATATTTCTATTAATTCTCCTGGACCTTTGGGTCTCTCTTCTGTTTCTCTCTATGACTGATCCTGCCCCTCTATTCCCATTACCCTCTCTTCCTCCTCCCTCCCTCTGTCTCCCATGACTATTTTATTCCCCTTTCTAAGAGAGATTCAAGCATCCTCACTTGGGCCTTCCTTGTTTAACTTCTTTGGGTCTGTTGAGGGGATCATGGGTATTCTGCACTTTATGTCTATATATACACTAATCAGTGGGTACATACCATGCATGTCCTTTTCAGTCTGGGTTACCTCACTCATGATGAGATTTTTTCATTCCATCCATTTCCCTGAAAAATTTATGTTGTTCATGTTTTTAGTCACTGAGAAGTAAATGAACAGCATTTTCTGTATCCATTCTTTGGTTGTTTCTATTGCCTTAATTTACCTTACTCATTTCCTAAAATGGACTATCATCTAGATAAAAGAAATGTTTTAATGTTTGTGTTTGGAAGAGGAAGATGAAGAATTCAATAAATCCCCAATTTGCAGATCTTTAAAACTGTTCTCAGATAGAAGGCATCTATAAATTGTCCATGTCAGCATATTCAACTTTGCACCTGACATTAGATGACTATGTGTTGTTTGGTTTATTTCATATGCTATCTGGTAATACTACTAATCCTATTGAGATCTTCTGAATCATGGCAATTATGTTTATTCCCCTAATGTCATGTTTTGTGCTGTGTACATAGTACAATCTCTAAATGTCGGTCTGTTAGTAGATTAGGCAATGATCTTCAAATTCTATTATGGATGAGAATCATTGGGAAAGTTGATAAATTACAGGTTGCCAAGCCACATCCCCAGAGCTTATGATTAATTAAACTTGAGGTGAAGACCGATGACTTCTATATCTAACAAGTTCTTACCTGTTTCATATAAAACTTCCTTTCCCCACTAGGTTAGTAGCTCTTCCTCCTAACATGCATTTCCTATCCTTTCTGCATATATTAATAGGGTCAAGAAAAGAAAGTAGTAATTTTCTCAGAAACATGTATTCCTACTTTTAGTTAGGTCCCAGATTCAGATGGGAGTTGAATAAACAAGTCATAGCATTGATTATTTATAGATTGTTTATCTTAATTACTGGAACTTTTCGCAAAGTAGAAGCCAATTTTGAAAGACATACCTTGCAAATGTAGGTTGATAGAAACAGTGAATTGCTGCATGGCAGAGCTAGCTTTTCAAAATATAGATTAATTAACAAGTTGCTATGCTTCTGAACATATTCCACAATATGTGTATTCCTACATAGTGGAAGTAAATTGCATATTAAAATAATCAGGTGGTGGATGCAAACATAAAGTGTTTAAGGTCAATGAAGTGCTATGTTGAATTTTGATCCTACTAATCCAATCAAGATAACTTACATGAAAGGTGTGTAATTATTCTTCCTCTTTACTCTGAATTGTTACTGGGACATTTTAACTGCTGGAAGAGGTCAAATACATGTCGCACAATTCTGTCTCCTAGAAGCAACAACTCTCTAGCAGTGGTAAAATACAAATAGTTCTCAGGAGAAAGAGTTCTGGGTGTGAGTTGCAAAGAAGTTTGAGGTAAGATAAGCCCTTTTGAAGCTAAGACTCTGTTTTCTATGCAGCTGAGTGAACACATGACTTTCCTAACCAAGCCACAGAAAGCAATGTAGGCATATTTTACATTTTTTCAGGCATGGTTTTCTCTTTGTTCATTATCCTATTATAATCAAAATTTAAGACCTAAGAGTGAAAGTAATGGGTGGGTGGGGTATGTTGAGAAAAGGAGGTACTATTTTCCTCACAAACAAGTCTATTCTCACTTCTAATCCAGGTCCAAGCCTAGGATCATTTGACAGTTGTGCTAATCCTTTAATAGAGAGTGAGTTTTGAAATAGATATATCTCTCCAGCCCCCTTAGCTTATTTCTGTTTTCTAGTATAGGTTTTCTGTTGTCTTTTGGAGCCCTGATCTTTTATTATTTTTTCCTGCAATTTATTTTCTAGGTATTCTTTAAAAATCTTTAATCTTGGAAAACTTAGCCTTGAATGGAATGTCTCCATTAAATCCCTCTCCTCAGGGCTCAGGGAACCCTACAAAAGAAGAGGCAGAAAGAGCATAAGATCCAAAGAAGATGGGAGACACAGAGGAAGCATGGTCTTCTAAATACAGCATGACCAATAAACATATGAGCTCATAGAGACTGTGGCAGCATGCACAGGGCCTACATGGGTCTGAGCCTGGTGAGGCCCTAGATCTGAAAGGAGTGCACACATGTCCCCATTTCTAACCCAGAAGTTATCTTCATCTGATAATCACTTTCAAATGAAAACTTAGTTTTCTCCAAGGAAATCTCACTGGGGAGCAAAACCCTTTTACTGTAGGATAGGAACCATGTCCAGCCATAGCTGGCCAACAGAAAATGAACCTAACAGAATCTTTGGAGTTTCCTTGTCTCATATAGTCCTATTGAGGCTTTTTCAATTTGCTTTTTCAATTTTTTTCTGCTTAAATTTTTATTTATTTTATTTTTTTTTATTTACTCTACAGCTCCTTGGCATATATATTATGGATTCTGGTTTTGAGTTTTGATGGGATTCCTGAGTGTATAAATGAACGGGTGTTTGCCTATATCTGTTTCTTGTGTTTTTTCTTGTGCTTTTATCCTTTTGTTTGTTTGTTTGTTTTTACTATTCCAATGTGTTAGCCTTTGTTTTGTCTTGTTTTATTTTATTATTATTCCTTAAAAGCCCGTTTGTTTTTTAATGAGAAAGAGAAATGGGGTGGATCTGGATGGGAGGGGAAATAGGGAGGAACTAGTAGAGGGAGGGGAAAACCGCAATCAGGAAAAATTATACGAAAACGCTATTTTCAATAAAAGAAAAAAATCTCTCTACTTTGCTTCACGTTCTCCACCCATCAATGTTGGGCATGATAAAGAGGTAATTTATTATTCCTGCCAGGGTATCAACAAAACCACTTTCATGAGCAAGTCCAAATGATCTTGTACTATTGTAAAAGAGCACAGTAGGAGTAAATTATAATTACATTTCTTTTATGCTGAAATGAAAGGTCATTTCTTCAGGTCTTTACTCACACAAAACTATTAAACGTGTATTCTAATAAGCTACATTCAACATTTTAAACATACCATCTTTATTGGTTTCTTTCTCTACTCCATTTCATTTACTGATCTGCATTTCTGTTTATGCCAGCATCCTCTAATAATGCCATGACTTGCTCAGCAAAACGCTGCCACTTCTGGCTACTGACCAAGCTTACACAATGTGCTTTCACATAAAAGCTTTCTCATAGCAGACTACTGTGTAAACTATTTTGGTAGGGATTTTATAATGCTGCTTTGTAATTAAATGAGAGAAAATTAAGATCCAAGTTCAAATTAACTTGTACAAAGTCATTATCTATCATTCTGATCAGAAAAGCAGTAGGCTCTATGTCATTTGAATAATGTGCAGCACGTGGGCGGGGCATGTCTGGTATCCTAAACCTTAATATCATGTTCATATTTGAACACAGTCTAATTATATTTAATAAAATTTAGGGTTATATAAAAAGCACAAATCATCTGTGGAGATTCATTCCTTAAACTAAGCTAGCATCTACAGGCTTCTGTGCAACTCACTAAATAAGAATGCTACTGTAATTTAACCTAAAGCATCTGAAATGAGCTCATGGTTATGCGTCTTTGAGAGAAATGTATTTGTAAAGGTTTAAAAATGTTAGGTGATAAATTCGGAGTTTTATAATCATGAAAATTCACGTGTGCTTATGTTTTACAATTCTTTCTAATAAAAATACTGAAAAGTATTTTAACAATCTCTTCTGGATATAAATATAGAAATGTATCACTTTCCCATACCAGAAAACTGCTATGATGTAAACAGAGACACCATCCATGTGCTCCCTACTAAGTTTCATGAAATAATATATTGCCATTATTTGTATAAGATTTACTAAGCATAAATTATCACTATTTGAGTGACAAACAGAGTCAGGAAAAATTTCCAAATGTTGATTTTGAAAATCTATGATTATATACAATAAATATTATAGATTGCTTATTTTCTACTTCCAATGTGAGTGGATTTTTCATGAATGATAGGTCATAAATCTAGAAATGTATAGTTTTTTCTAATTTGGTACTTGTGTACTCCCATTCACACAGCCACAAAGATGGAAAATCTTATTGATTGCCCAAAGAAATGATCAATTATCAGTCATTGCTGTCAGAAGTAAGAAACTGTAAAGTGAGTGCTGGTTAATTCTTACCTCCCATAGCCTTTCTTCTGGCAATGGACTGTGATCCCAGGAGAGTAAAGCAGGAGCAGCCTTTTCAAACTAACAGAAGTGAAATCAATTGGAAGATTGACTCCTTTATTCCAGCTTGCCCTTTTGATTATGTGGTTGTTTCATTTAATGTTTAAGAAAGAAGAATGTATTTCTAGTTTATGTGTATGGGTGTTTTTCTGAGTGTGTTTATGTGTACCATAGGCATTCAGTGCCAGCAGAGGCCAGAAGAAGGCTCCGAATCCTAGAGCTACTGTTGTGAGCTGCCATGTGGATGTTGACAATTGCACCCAAGTCCTCGGTTTTTTATTGGATATTATATTTTCTTTATTTATATTTCAAATGTTATCCCCTTTCCCAGTCCCCCCGAAACCCCTATCCCTTCCCCCTCTCCCCTGCTACTATGAAGGTGTTCCTCCACCCACCCACTCCTCTTTTGAGGAAGAAAAGCCAGTGCTTATCCATTTCTTCAGTTCCTATTGCTCTGTTTCTACTAAGACGAAAAATCTAGGAAATGATGTGGTTCTTCTGAGGAACATAGCTGCTTCTGTTTTAGAACAAGTTCTCCTGAGACTATTTAAATATATACACAATTAGAATATTAAAATTTAAATGTGTCATCCCAAAAAGACAACTTATTTATCAACTTATAACAAAATTCATCTTGAATACAGATGTTAAATAAACAAATTCAGAACCCAAGTGACTGGAGTCCCTTATCAACTAAAAGCAAACAAGTAATTTGAGCTTGGTGAATAGTTAAGTGGTAGTGTACATGACTAATGTAAACAAGACCCTTGGTTTAACACTCTGAGTTAGATAAAAGTATCTTTTTGTTACAAAATAAGAGAAAAATACAATAAAACAATTACATCGCCTGCAAAAGTCAATAAATGTTCATTACATAACCATAGGCTTAGGTGAGCATCTACCTTTTTGATACATTTTAAAGTTTTTGCTAAGACCCTGTTATACAATATGATTAAACCATTTGGTAAGGTTTCTGTCTCTAGTGATTTTATTTGTTCCGTTGAAAGAGTTGTAAAAATCTTGGGGAAAAAATCCTACTAATTTCTATATTTTCTTTCAGTCAAGTAAATTTGTTGAATTATGTTTATGAGTTGAGTAAAATGAGGAAATATGTTTTATGCCTTCATTTTAGCACATTACTGACTTTTAAAATCCAGCTTTCACTTACAGCATAGCAACAACAAAAACCACATATTGTGTTTGATACAATTCCAGGGGAAATGCTGACCTTTTATGGTATTTAAAAAAATGACTTCTTTTTTTAGAAATTCATATCATTTTTGTTTGTTAAACAAATGTTACTATGACCCCTTCCACAATGATTTAAAGTAAGTATGGAAAATTCTGTTATGATGAATTCATCCTACATCTCTTGGTTTGATAAATTTCCCTAAACCATGGCTTTCTCCCCTACCACTTTGTCCCTTTTTTGCCATTCCTTTAGAAAGCAGGCATTACTTGGCTTTATGCTGCACTAAATCTAAACTTCCCTTCCATGTTTCTGTGGTGTAAAACCAGACTTCCTTTTCTCTCTCCAACATTGTGTACAACTTCCTTTTACATGTACTTTCTGTGCCAGCTGCCAAGCAAAGTTTTGGAAGTAAAGGAAGGCATAAGGTTTGGAAGTCTTAAAAAGTTGTCTTGGTCAGGAAGAACAATCTGAAAAATTAAATGACTAGTTTCCACTCTTGGACACAATAGAGCACTGTGGTTTTCCATAGTTAATTTAGCAAAGAGATATAAATACTTTGCTCTTACATCTCATTTTATCACATTGTTGACTTTCAATTTTTTTTTGAAAAAATATAGTGTGTGTGTGTGTGTGTGTGTGTGTGTGTGTGTACTCACATGAGACAGAGCCCATGTGTGGGAATTAGAAGAGAACTTGTGGGAGTTAGCTATATCTTTCTACCATGTGGATCTTGAAACTGAACTTGGACTGTCAGTCTTGATGGTAAGAGACTTTACCTGCTAAGCTATATTTTCCAACCCATATGGCTTATTTTAAAAAACTAATTTCATCTATAACCTTAGATTTTCTTCATTTCATCCCACCTTTTACAGGCATACATGTCATTTTCTTCCACTAGGACTGTGTGTTCTCTATTTTTATTAATTTTATGGTAAGAGCAACTTGAGATAGAAAGGACTTTATTTTGGCTCAAAATTTGCGAGGGTTTAGACTAGCATGGCAGGAAAGGCAGGTGTATAGCATCATGATGCAGATCGTAGTTAGCAAGTATCCAGAGATGAATGCTAGTGCTCATCCCTCTGCCTTCTTTTTATGAAGAGTGCTTCCTATATCTAGGGTATTTTTAGCTGATGCAACTAATCCAACTTAGTAAGAAAATTCTTAAACACACTCAGAAGCATGTCTCCTTTGAATTTCTAGACGATATTAAATAGACAGTCATTATTAATCATCACAGACTTTGTCCCCATTCCAGATAATTTTGACTACCAGCAATGTCTCACTGTTCAAACAGCACCAAACACATTGGTTTCCTGATGGCCTGCATTTCATATGTGATGCATACTGTTTCTTAAAACAGGGCATTATCTGTCTGATACTAATCTTAATGGAAAGACTCTAGCAACTCCAATTTACTCAATTCCTATATAGACCTGAAGGCTTAGTTCCATTTCTGCTACCAGAATTAAACATTCTGTATCTCTTGCTGCTCCCTGGGATACTTCTCTCTATCACCCTAAATTCTTTTACACATAAAATATGTCTCAACCATCCATTTTTCTATCAGCCAGTTATTTAGATTTTTCTCTATTACTGATACTATGTTACAGCAGTGTAAATTTGTGCTTTATAACCTAATTGAGTGGCTAGATAGACAAATGATGAAACAAAGCAATAAGAAAGCAACATGATGAATCACAATGTTTAAAATGACTGAGGAGTGAAGAGAAGATAAACAAATGACAGCGGATATGAATGCATTAAACATTAAACTATGGCCATAAACATTAAACTATGGCCATGCTTGTAAACTGCTAAATGTCGATATTAAATTTTCCTTCACTTTCTACGTGTTAATTTCCCTTTATAATAAATATTACTGAGGGATGAGGCAGGTAGTATTCTAGCATAATCTCAACATTCTTTATCCCTTTATAATTCCCTCATATTGGGTGTGAGTAAAAGCTGTGCATATGGAGCTGACTGGCAGTCATTATACAACATTTTGTGGCAAAGGAATTTTGTAGTAAAATAGACTGATAGAATGAATCACTAGGAGGCAGTTAGGTTATTCCACAAAAGAAAATTTTGATGCATGACAGGGATTCCAAAAAGAGGGAAAAATATTCTCCATTGTTGAATTTAATGAGAGAGGTATCCATGCAGTAAGACATAGCTACTTTCTGAGTTTACCATGGACAAGGAAAGTGGTACTTCAGTTCCTTGTCATAAGAAACGGAATTATCTCATAACTATATGAGCTTGGGAGTTGATTCTGAGCACTCGGTAAGAGCCCAGCTGACCAGACATATTCATTTTCACTTGTGGAGATGCTATGCAGCAAGCTCAGCCAATGTTATAACCAGACTTATGATACAGACAACCGAGAGATGATGGGTGTTATTTTAAGGCTGTAAATCTGTAATATTGTGTCATGCTTAACCTTGAAATTGCAATACTTACAAAGGCCTCTGTGTTGAATGTTTTGTTTTGTTTTAGCTTGTGGTGCTATTAGGAATTGATGGGATCTTTAAGAGATAGGGTATAGAAGAATAAAATTAAGCTATGTAAGGTGTGTGTTATTAAAGGGAATATTGGGAGCCTGGGCCTTTCTATTCTCATCGTTTCTTCAGGCACCATGAGGCAAGTAGACCTCCTCTGTCATGGGCTCCATGGTATGATGTATTGTGTTGCCACAGATCCAAAAGTGTAGGGCAACTGAACCATGGATTCATACTTTTTTTTTTTTATTTTGGTTTTTCGAGACAGGGTTTCTCTGTAGAGCCCTGGCTGTCCTGGAACTCACTCTGTAGACCAGTCTGGCCTCGAACTCAGAAATCCACCTGCCTCTGCCTCCCAAGTGCTGGGATTAAAGGCGTGCGCCTCCACGCCCGGCGGATTCATACTTTTAAAATAGTGAATCCAAATAACCCTGCATTCTATTAAGTTGATTACTGTGGATACCTTGTGACACTCATGCAAAATTAAAACCTTTAGAAAACTATTGTTTTGTTTGTTTCTTTTTTTATTAGATTTTTTTAAATTTACATTTCAAATGTTATCCCCTTTCCATGTTTCCCTTCTGAAAACTTCCTATCCCATCCACCCTCCCCCTGCTCACCAACCCACCCACTCCTGGCTGGAGCCATGAGTCCCTCCATGAAAACTATTTAAAGTTATGAGTTGCACACAGTAAAATTTACTCTTTGAAGTATATAGTCTGATGGCTTTTGACATGTGAGTGTGCCACTACAGTTAAGTTACAGGAGAGTAGTGTCACATGAAAAATTCATTTGTGCTCTTTTACTGTAACTTCACCAAGTATCAAGTTTCATTATTACAGGAAGTATATGATCTGCAAAAGAATAGCAAGGTAGTGGCTAGGGGAACATACCACATACTTGTGATCTCAGTATTCAGAAGGCAGATACTGGAAGATCATGAGTTGAAGGCCAGATTGGGATATATAGAGAAAGAATAGCAAAAACAAGAGAGAGAAGGGAGGTAGCAGGATTACTAAATCACAAAATTGGCATTTCTCACTGACTATAAACATTGTCATAGACTGTTGTACATCACTTTAGATGCCTAAGTGTATTTTATCTTCCTTTTAAAAAAAATCACAGCTTATTTAGGGTTAACAATAAATCAAAATAAAAATATTTTATGACATTATCCTTTCTCCTGATAGAAACATTGGAAACACATATGTAGGCAGAACTTCTTGGAACAGTTTTTTAAAATGGTTTTTGTTGTTTTTTTCCCATATAACCATTTTTTAAAATTTTATTTTATGAGTGCAGATATAATAGTTTGAGTCTGTGACATGATTTAAGCTTCAAGATGAAGGTCACATACCCTAGGGATGACAAATGAAGACCATAAGGGAGTCTGGTTCTCTGAAATCTTGGAGTCTTCATACCGGTCCCCATGGAACAAATAGATTTTTGATTACACAAAAGAAAGAAAGACAGAAAGAAAGAAAGAAAGAAAACAAAATTAAAAACCCACCAAATACCATATGATCTATTTGTCATGTTTCCGACACTAAATGTATATCATAAGTTTGAGTTTATATGTTTCTAATGGCATACTCATGTATTATTAGGATCTTATGCATCCTCTGGATCTTCCTGATACTACTTATCCATCTTTTCACACTGATTTTTCTGGTTTGCTGCTTGGATTTGTGTTATTTCCTCATGAGTCAATCTTGTCTCCTTATCCTGGGTTACCTGCAGGTTGTCTGTCTTATATATTCACAGAAATCTATCTAGAATAATTATATGACAATTACCCTACCAAAGTCTCTAAAATTCTTCATAATTAATGTAAAGTCACAACTTGATTCTCTCAGCACATTTTTGTGTCAACTTTTCTTAACATCAGTTTGTATCCATGCCAGCTCTGTTTCTAGGTGAAAGTAAAAGAACTAATCATAGATTATATGATGGACAATACCCTGTGAAATCCATCACTGAAGGAGTACAGGATATTGAATGGTGTAATCTATGATTTATAGGTGGGAAGACACCACTTATCATCTCTTGGACGATCTGTTATACCTATTGGCTTGCTCATGCTGTGCAGTATATTGTTTTCCAGGTAGAGTAAATCTCATATCTTGTTAGAGTTGTTTATTCCCTTTATATGTCCAGGAAAGTAGAAAAGCAATAAAAGATGCTCACAAGGTAACTCATGGGCTACTAACTTTTGTTCTCAATCTGGGAGATTGAGAGTAAACATGTGGGCGTGTGGTGCACAGCATGATCTTGCTGTTTACAGAATGTTCCTTGAGGAAAGTGGAGATGAAAGAAGAACTGTAAACAGCAGGGAAGTCATATCTGCTAAGGGCTATATGGCTTCTGAGTTGTCCATTATCACCTTGAGAAAACCAATTGGAGGAGGGTAACTTTCTGTATGCATTAAATCAACTTTTTAAAAAGGCAACATGGAAACACCTAACTGGAAAGTCAGATAAAGAACATTGAATATACTTTTTGGAGCTAACCACATTTCCTTCAGTTTAGTACATTTCCCATGCATAGATCTTATATTTTTGACATAACATTGTAAGTATTAGTTTTTAGATGAGTTGATTAAAATGTACTAGGCTACATGATGGATTATGTTCAAAATCCAATTCATAATCAAATATTTTCACTTGACTACTCTTTTTATTTTTTGTCAGTATTCTGTGCTTATGTAAATGTTAATTATTCTATGGCTGTACATTAGAGTGATTCAAAATCTGATAGAAAAAGTAGTTTACTACAAGACCACTAGTAGCAATTTCTTTTTTTAGGATAATTAATTATTAATCCTGGACAAATTAAAATTAGAAACCTTTGGTTTGCCTTCAATCTATTTTAATCATTAGCTTCATTCTTTTTAATGAGTTGTTTTATTCTTTAAAAACTACCAGCAAATAGTGAAACTTATTAATTATTCTATTACATAATCTGTATACTTTTCCACAACCATTTCTTTGAGATTTTGTGTCAGATACATTCATTGTATGTTGAGATGCTCTGAATCCCCTGTATCGTTTCTGCAATGTTTACCAATAATGAAGAAATTGTAGTAAGTAGAAAAAAGAAAGAGGAATGACAGTCATTTGATTTGACATCCTATTCTGCTTTCGAAGATCAGAAGTGAACTCATATTGATCATTACCAGGAAATTACCCAGGTCACTCACTTGTTAATGGTAGATTAAAAATAAAGGTACAGTTCACGCATTGCCTAGTGATTAGAAGTAGGAAGTCACTCACAGTGACCTTGGTGAGTCATCTGAAGATAAGGAAATGAAGTGGAAGATCATGAATTCTGGCAGGTGAAAGTTAAGGAATGGATTTACAAGTTTCAATCTGTTCTACCCAGAGAAAGATGTGAGAAGTACAGTTGTAGATTTTTTTTTAAAATCTTATAGTTGTTTTTAAAATCTTAAAAACTTTATTATAAAAACTCACAAATAGATAGATAGATAGATAGATAGATAGATAGATAGATAGATAGATAGATAGATATAGATCACACACCCAAATCAACCAGACCCAAAGTTTATACAACTCCAAAACTGTCTTAGTTAGGATTATTATTGCTATAAAGAGACACCAAGACCACAGAATCTTTTACAAAGGAAAATATTTAATTGAGACTGGCTTACAGTTCAGAGGTTTAGCCCAATATTGTAATGGTGGGAGCATGATAGTATTCAGCCAGACATGATACTGGAGAAGTAGCTTAGAGTTCTACATCTGGATCCTTGGGCAGTGGGAAGAGAGTGACGCTGGGCTGGCTTGAGCATTTGAAACCTCAAAGCTCACTCCCAGTGACTTACTTTCTTTAGCAAGGCAACACCTTCTAATAGTGCCATTCCCTATGAGCCTATGGGGATATTTTCATTCAGATTACCACAATGACCTATACAGTTAGGGTAGACATTGAGAATGGATGATGGGGAACATCTTATTAAGTTTTATACGTTCAGCACTGAATGTATTTTACACATTAATCCATATCATCCCCCTGTCCATGACAGAATTAGAACCAGAAAAACACTAGCTTTATATTATCTTCCAGAACTTTGTATCCATTACCTGAATTTAGTCCTTCCTTATACCTTTATATTCAGTCATTTTTTTTATTTTCTGCCCTCTACTGCATTTACAAACATATATATGAATTATTTACAAGATTCTACAAATGAGAAAGAATGTTTTACTTTTGTGTAACCTCACTTAATATAATATATTTTAAGTCTATCCATTTTCATGCAAAATTCTAATCTTTATTTTCCTTTAGAGTTGAATAGTATTCATATAAATACACATATATGAATATACATATATACAAAATTTAATTTTAATTATTTATCCATATTTTGATTGGGAACTAGGTAGATTCTAATTCTTTGCTATACTGAATAAAACAAATAAAAATTGGATTGCAAATATTGCTATGAGAGAGTATGGATTTCTCTGGGTCTATGTGTTGGAATGAAATAGGTGGGTTATAGGATGGTTATTTTCAATTGTAGATTTTCACAGGGAGATGTAAGATTGAACAAGTCCATAATTATAGCACATTTTAGGATTTAAGGGGCCAATACCTTTACATTTAGACGAGTCATTGTAGGTGGTTGAGGACATTTTTTTGGTAGTATGAAATCTGTATGCCTTCCACCACTAAACTTGAAAATAATTTTTGTCTTTGAGATAGGATGTCATCGCATATCACAAGGTATCTAAATTTAATAGGTAGCCCAGGCTAGTCTCCAATTCATGATCCTCCAGTCTCTTCCTCTCAGGGGCTAGGATTATACCTAGCTGTTCACCTGTTTGTAAAGCCATTGGGGGAAAATTTTTTTTTTTTAATTTTATTTTCTATATTCTTTGTTTACATTCCAAAGACTTTCCCTTTTCCCAGTTCCCCCCTCACCATGTATTCCATAAATCCTCCCCCTCCCTGCACATTCCCCAATCACCCCCCAACCCTTTCTCTGTTCTGGTATTCTCCTGCAAAACTGGAACCAGTCTTTTCTGGACCAGTGTCCTCTCATTCTTTCTTCTTGGGAATCTTTTGATTTGCAAATTGTGCCTTGAGTATTCAGAGATTCTGGGCTCATTAATATCCACTTATCAGTGATTGCATTTCATGTGTATTCTTTTGTGATTGGGTTAACTCACTTCGGATGATATTTTTCAGATCCAACCATTTGCCTACAAATTGCATGAATTCATTATTTTTAAGTGCTGAGTAGTATTCCATTGTATAAATATACCACATTTTCTGTATCCACTCCTCCTTTGAGGGACATCTGGGTTCCTTACAGCTTCTGGCTATTATACATAAGGCTGCTATGAACATAGTGGTGCATGTGTCTTTATTGTATGCAGGGGAATCCTCTGGGTATATGCCCAGGAGTGGTATGACAGGGTCCTCTGGAAGTGTCAAGCCCAATTTTCTGAGGAAGCACCAGACTGATTTCCAGAGCGGTTGTACCATCTTGCAATCCCACCAACAGTGGAAAAAAGTTTAAGATCGAGGAGAGAAACCAAGCTTTCACTAACACATTTGATACTAACTCAGAAAGTGACTTTTGATCCAAGTGCTAATGACCTAAGAATTGATGATGATTCAGGTGAGTCACACTATTTACAATGTAGATATTTATCCTACTGGATTATCAAAGATATCTCTAAGTACTTTCTTTCTTGCATAGAGGAGAAAGCTGAATATCCAAAAATTATAAGGAAATCATTATACAGGTATGAAATCTACTTTTGTGTAGGGGAATATATGAAAACAAAATATTTTAACAGAATATTTATAGACAAAGGTAAAAACATTAAGGCAATAAAAGCACAGTGTAAAGAAAATAGTGATTCTCTCAACTCTATATCCCCCTTATACTATATTATTCCAGCTATGAGTACTTCTCACCATGACACATTTTATATTGATTTTTTTTATTGTCAGTATCTTTTTCTCCCAATTCAAGTGTGTATACTGTCAAGGGAGGAATTCATATTGTTCATATTGATACATCATTCTGAGTCTCTTTTTTTGTAGGGAGTGGGTGCTTGACAAATATTTGTCTAATGAATGACTGAGTGATTGCAGTATGTATCATAGACTAGCACAAAGCATGAAAGCACAAGGCACAATACCATCAGGATAATGATGATGATTGATGAAAACTTTCTGGAGAAGGTGATATCTATGTCTATAGTAAAGCATAGATTAGCAAAAGACTTGGAGGTGTCTTATTACATATAGTACAATGGTCTCTATAACGTAGATTATTGAGCATCAAATGACCAATTATACAATTTGAAACCTAGAGACTTGTTCCTATGATTCATTCATTAGTTGTTTTTTTGTTTATTTTTTGAGACACATTATGTTAATTATGTGTAAAGAAGGTGATGGCACATAAGGACCTTAGGACAAAACACAGAAAGTCATTTTTTGCTTTTATTACATATATGATAAAGCAAGTTGTATGAATTTCATTTTGTTTAGAACATTGTAAATAAGGGTGTGTTTTATTGGCTTGGTGTGCTGATGTGCATTTGAAAGATAGATGCAGAAGGTTGGCTGAAAATTTAAGGCCAGTCTGGTCTACATAGTGACAAGAAATGAAAAGAATAAAATATTTGATTCATATCATTTGTGATTGAATAGAAAAATAGGTAATAAATTAAACCTACCCAATTAAAGAATTATTTTAAACATGGCAAACATATCTGAATACCAATAGAAGGAATAAACCTATTAAAAATGAAAGTAAAATTCTGTTTTCAGGAGATTGTCAGCCATCACATTAGCTAACAAAGAAAACAGAGTGAAAACATTTAATTTGGGTTGTCAGATTAAGATAAAGTGAGATTTAAGTTATAAGAGAATGGATTTCCACATGAATTAAAAAATAAAAATCTAATCTTCAGTTTTAAATATTGTATCACAAAAATTAAAATCTTCTCATAAAGTAATAAATATATGACTCGTCTTCATTAAAGAGCTATATTTATAAATGTTGCATAATATTGAACACTTTATTATTCAATATAAATGTCACAAAATGAAACACTTGGAATGTGAACTAAATTCATTAACATTCCAAGTGCAACACTGCCAATATTAAAATTGCAGGATCGAGTTAAAGTTTTGCTACCAGTATTAAAATTAGTCATAGCCCATTTAATTATTTAAAAGAATTATAATATCATCAAGGGTAATTACATAGGTAGGAAAATCAATTATATAAGACCCATGTAAAGTTTTAAAATACAAAGAACAGTTGGTATATAGCCAATACAAATGAACCTGGTACTTAGCCAAGACAAAAGCACCAAGGTAGTTCTGCCAAGATTTATGTAAAATAAAATTGCATCGTTTTTAGTGGCACTGTAGTAATGTTCATATAGCACAGAGACTTTAGTATTTTGGAAAAGGACAAAACTCTTTAAAGTACATAGCATTTTATATGGGTGCCACTTATCAGGCTGAGAAGTGGATTATGAGTATGCCTTCAGTTTAGTAGCCTCTATTTCTACATCCTACATCTAGCACAACTTCTCTGGTATATTATGCTTTCCATGTATCTTAGATAAAGTTTCCAGTGCTATGAAGAGACCTTATGACCAAGGCAACTTTTATAAATGCAAACATTTAATTGGGGCTGGCTTACAGTTTCAGAGGTTTAGTCCATTACCATCATAGCAGCAAGCATGGCAGCACACAGGGAGACATCTTCCTAGAGGAGCTGCAATATCTTCATCTTGATTCAAAGGCAACCAGGAGAGACTCTCTACTGCAGGCAGCCAGGAAGAGTGTCCTGCAGGAAGCCCACACCCAAGTGAAGCACTTCCTCCAACAACGCCATACCTACTCCAACAAGACAAGACTTCCTAATAGTGCCAGGGACAAGCATGTTTAAACCACCATATTCAATTCCCTGGCCCCTATAGGTTTGTTCAAACACTTGAGTCTATGGAGGCCATACCTAGCCATAGCACAATGCAAAATACATTTAGTCAAACTCCAAAAGTTTCCATAGTCTATAATAGTCTCAACAATGTTAAAAGTCTGAAGTTCAAAATTTCCTCTGAGATTCATGCAAACTCTTAAGTGTAATCCCCTACAAAGCCAAAATTAAAAAAAAAAACCAGATCACATGCTTCCAGCATTACAGTATATACAGTACCATTCCAAAATGCCATATTGAGGAAATACTGGACCAATGCAAGACAGGGAACTAGGTGGGAAAACTCCAATGTCTGTACCTCCAAGTTTGATGTCAAAGCACTCTTCAGCTCTGCAACCCCTCCATCTTTGTTGACTACAACAAACTTCTTTCTTTTGCACCGATTCTACTCCATTAGCAGCTTTCCTTAGCAAGTATCCCACAGCTATGGCATTTCTAACATCTCAAGATCTCCAAGGTAACTTCAACTTAAAAGCTTCTTGTTTCAAAGTCTGAGATTCACACATGATTTTCTGGGCTTCTCCAAAGGGCTTGGTTCACTTCTCCATCTCTGTCCTCTGTAGGATTCCAAGGTCTGGTTAACTACTCCATTGCTGCTGCTGTTCTTGGTGATCATCCTATGGTACTGGCAACTCCAATATTCTGGGGTCTTCAGCTACAACTTGCCTCCACCAATAGTCTCTCATAGGCTCCCTTCATGGTGACAAACCTCAACTTCTTTGAATGACCCCTTCAGTACTGGCCTCTCAACTGCAACTGAGGCTGCACCTTCACCAATGGCCTTCCCTGGCATCTCATAGGGCCAAACCTCAGCTACTTTCCATGATCCCTTCATACCTTTGAAACCAGGAACACCTAGGTGATTCTTATACATTACCCAAAACAGCTGTAGCATGAGGTATGACCTAGGCTGTCTCAGGAACACAGCTTTGTTGTGCTCTCAGAAAACAGTTCCCAGATTTTACCTCAGTGATGCTGGTCTCTTCGTAACCACCACTAAATTCTTAACTCCAGATAATGAACATCAACTGTCCCAGTAAGTAGTCTCTTCTATTCTTGATTCTAAATGCAGAGCCACGTGGCCAATGCTACCATGTTCTGCTGTTTGCTGGGGCTAGAACATAACCCCCCCTTTTCTATTAAATCCTTCAATACCTAACCTTAGCCATTCTGAAACTTGCTCTGTAAACCGACATTTACCTCAGAGATCTGCATGCCTCTGACTCCTAAATTCTGGGATTAAACTTGTGTATCATCATGCCTGGACCTAAGCTTTTCTCTACTTGGAAATTGCTCTGTACCAGGCTGGTCTTTAATTTAGAGATCTGCTTGTCACTTTCTCATGAGAATAAAGGTGTGTCCTACCATGTCTGGGCCTACGCTTTCCACAGTCACTATTCCTCAAGATCTGGATCAAATGCCTGTGTCTTCCAGCCTCAAGATCTGGATCACAGGTGTGCTCTCCATTACCGGATTGTAGTCCATTTTAGATTAATAGTCCAAATGAAACCAATAGCTGCGGGCCCGTTCTGACATGGGCGGGCTCTGAACAGTGGGTTTTGATAAAAGGATTTTCAAGCTTTATTATAGAAGAATAGAGTGAGAGAGGGGAGGTAGAGAGATGAAAGCTGGCCATGGCCACATGGAAAGAGGTGGAAAGAATGGGGAAAGAGAAAGGTAAGAGAAATGAGCGAGAGAGAAGATAAGAGAGCAAGAGAGAAGGGCAAGAGAGAGGACAAGGGAGAGGGCAAGAGAGAGGATAGGAGAGACAGCACGAGAGTGAGGAGGGGCCACACAGCCCCTTTTATAGTGGGCCAGGCTAACTGGCTGCTTCCAGGTAACTGTGAGGTGGGGCAAACCTGGCAATAGCCAGGTAACTGTGGGGGTGGAGTCCTGCCTTGCAGGACTAAATCCCTCAAACACTGTTACTTTTCTAGGATCTTAACAATAATCCATGATGTTCGAGCTAACTACTGCAGGTTCAACATTCACCATCCACCCTATACAGGCATCCCCTTGCTGGGGTTCCACTTCTCTGTAGTCATTACTCTATAGGTTCATCCCCACACCATGCCCACAGCCACAGATCCAGCAGAGACAGTGCCACCTCTCAGAGCTACATGAGACAACAAAGCTGCCTTCCTCCAGACACCTCATCTGACTGAAGTCTCTGAGACACACATTGAGATTCATAGACATGCACTAAACCCCACAGAGGACAGACTTGGGACCATCCAGCTATAGATGAACTCTCTTGCCAAAGCCAAATGGCTGTTGCACTTGGGGGAAATTAAGTGATAGTGAGAAAAACATAATGTCTCTCTAGATTGATTAATTACTGTTTAAAACTGATGTTATTACCCTCAAACTCTGATTCCCCTCCTTACTCCTTTGGCCTATATGTCTTTTGATATGTTCACTCCACCCAACATTTTCACCACAAATGACACCTCTCTCTTAAAAGGGGAAATTGTTGGGAGGTGAGCTGTGCACAGGCAGTCTGGTCCCAAGTCTAGCACCAACCTTGAACCTGGCGACCTGGTAGGCAGGGCTTCTGCCTACATGGACTGAAGGAGTTTGGTCACGCCCCCTGGGCCCCTGGCTCCTGTCACAGTTGCAGGACTCACTGCTCCCCTTCCCTGCAGGGGAGGTGTGTGGCCATCAGTCACAGAGTACAATACAGGGACCCCTATCTTTAAAAAATGTAAAGGGAGGAGATGTTGGACATAACCCTGTGACCATCAGTCATGTAGGCCCCTAATATTCTGGCTGGACTCCAATCTACAGTTACCTGGCAACAGCCAGGTAGCCCAGCCCACTATAAAAGCGAATGCATGCCCCCTCCTTGCTCTCTTGCCCACACTTTCTCCCTTGTCTCTTGGCTACCTGCTCTCCCTCTCTCCCCATTCTTTTCCCCCTCTTTCCATGTGGCCATGGCTGGCTCTCACCCTTCTATAGCTTCTTTCTTTATTTAATTTTCTATCTCTTTTCATTCCCTCCTACTTTTCTAGAGTAAAGATTTAAAATCTTGGGTTGTTTCCTCTTATCTAAACCAGCCATGCTGGGCAATGCAACAGGTCTCTCAGTGCTTCCAGCAGTCAGACTGGACCAAGGACTCCCACATCTGGCAGGCTTCCTCCAGAGGTACATAGGCCTGCATCAGAACAGGCCAGCAAATAACCAGGTAATAATAATGCCTAGATACAATTATCCATTGTTCAACTGTAAAAGTATAAACAATAAACTTAGTTTGATTGGATCTCGTTGTGAAGTCACTATTAGCTTAATCTTTTTAATCTCCTTGAACAAAGGATTCAGCTTCATTCTACAACCTAATGCCATACATTTTGTATATTTCCTTTCTATGCTTGGTGTGCTTGAACAAAATGTTCTTCATGAGAGTTAACCAGAATCAATGTCTATGCTGAGATTTTTGTGACTTCCTTTGCCAATGTAATTAATTGAACTCTCTGTACCTTAGCCTCAGGTAGACTATTCAGACAGGGAAAAAATCAGTCACATTCTTCACCAAAATAATACAAGACCAGTCTCTAGGTTACATTTGAAAATTATCCACTGAACCATCTTGGGCCAGGTCTGCATAGTTCAAATTACACTTAGCACCAATGTCTTCCATAGTCCTACTAGAATGGTCAATTATGCCCCACTTAAAGCATTCCACTGCTTCCCAAATCCAAAGTCCCCCAAATCCATATTCCTTTAAACAAAAATATGGTTGTGCCTATTACAGTAATATTACAGTCCCTGATAGTTAGGGTTTCCATTGCTATGAAGAGATTCCATGACCAAGACAACTCTTATAAAGGCAAACATTTAATTGGGGCTGACTCACAGTTTCCAAGGTTTAGACTATTACTGTCATAGCAGGAGGCATGGCAGCATACAGGCAAACATGGTGCTAGAAAAGGAGCTGAGATTTCTGAATCTTGATTCATATGCAACCAGAAGACTCTCTCCTATAGGCATCCAGAAGGAGGGTCTCTTAAACATCACCTCCACAGTGACACATTTCCTCCAACAAGGCCACACCTACTCCAATAAGGCCACACCTACTCCAACAAGCCCACACCTCCTAATAGTGCCTCTAACAGGGCCAAGCATGTTCAAACACCATACCAAGTGAGTGAAAATATTGAAAGGAAGATATAATAATTGTATGTATGAGAACTATAGTCTCTTAATTTGACGGGAACTTGAATATAGTTTCTTCCTCCAATTCTTAGTTTACTGAGATTGGCCAAAATCTACAGGACAGAGCTGGATTTGGGATGGAGATTTTTCTCCTTCTTGGCTCCAAACTCATTCCCCAATTGCATATTGACTTTGTGTTTTAGACAAAGTTGCAACCTTACAAAACACTCAAGAATTTTGTACATTAAAGTTAGAATAAGGGTATCCATAATGTCAATAAAACATGGTTACAAACATTAAAAAACATAGTTACAAAAATATTAATCTTTCATAAAGTCATTGGGTCAATTTACCTTTTTTTCCCAAACTGAGCAAAGTGAACTTATATTGGGCCAGATGACTTCATAGGAAATAGGACATAGTTTTAATGAAACTCTTTCAGTTCCAGTCATTGAAATTCTTTCTAAGCTCTAAAAATCCAATTATGTCAACCATTTTGATGATCAATATTTGAATCCCTTCATCTGCATCCACATCCACTGTGAGGAGGCCTGAAACAATTGGAACAACTGCTATATGATATATTTTGGTTGAACATACAGATTTACCACCAAGAGTTTAATCTCATCTCATGTGTAGGAACCCTTGACATTCCCCTGGAATATGTATATCTCCTAATGCAATACTTGATTTCATGTGTTTAAAAAATAGTTCCTTTTAATTTCCTAGAATCATCATATTTCCATGTGTTAGAATTACAACTTTTCATTTTCATTTCTTCCAAAAGTACTGTTTGAAAACATTCTAAAATCATATACTAGTTTGCTGGTTATCCTTCTTTCTATCCTCTCAATACATAAAAATTTTTCAAGAGCACAAAACAAAGTCAGCAACTTTGTTAAGATGCAAGAAGTTTTTAGACAGCTGAACATTTTTGTAAATTAAGTGACTCACCCACCTTGACACATAACAGTGATGAATATTAAGACTTTTAGAATAGTCAAAATAATGTTAATTTAGTAAGTTTCAAATGTTTTTCTGTGTTTGTAAGCTTAAGAAAATAATCAAGGGGGACAGACTATGCCTAGAAGTTTGATAGATAATGACACAGATGTTGTTGTGGATTGAGTTATGCCTCCAATAATCCTTGCATTGAGACTTAACTCACAGAACCTCTGAATGTCACCTTATTGGAAGTAAGGTCACTGAATCTGGAATTGGTTAAGATGAGATCATTGGAATAGGCACCAATGCAGTTTTGCTGTTGTACTTTAAAAAAAACTTAGAACCTTGATCATTCATTTGGGTACAGAAACAGACATACACAGACACAGAGAAAAGAACAGGAAGAGACACAAGGAGCTGACAATCATTTATAAGACAAGATAAAGAAAAGATGTAATAGACCCTGGAGCCTCAGAACTGTCAAAAGGAAACTACATTACTTAAATATTGCTTTGGGGTTTTAAACATAGAACCATCATGAAATATTAAGCTTCTGGGTGTTTTAAAAATTAATTTATTTTTAAAGTGTATGAGTATTTTTGTCTGCATGTATAGTTTTGCATTATATTTATGCGGTGCTTTTGGGAGCCAGAAAGAGGTGTCAGATGTCCTGGAACTAGAATTATAGTAGGCAGTGAACCACTAGGTGCATGATGGGAACTGAACTTAGGTCCTATGTAAGTACAGCAAGTGCTATTAATGGCTGAGTTATCTCTCCACCATGAAATTGTTATTTAAACCAATAAGTGTGTGGAATTCTGTTATAACATTGAAGAACTAATAACAAATTACCTATCTGAAGTTTCAGATAAAGTAATATTTTAAGATATCACACTGAATTAATCAATCAAAAGTGGTAAAATAAGATCTATAAAGGTGACACCCAATCACCTCCTTAATGCATGTGAAGGTCTTTACTATATGTGATGGGTTTTAAAATTTTACCTGAGTGGTCTCCATCTGCATGCTGGACCAAAGTCTGTCCCATAGCCCTTCTTGCACAAATTCTGCCAGGATAGAGTTGGTCTCCAAAGGTGTGCTGACATACCTAAGATCACTGGCACTCAGGCTCATAGAAGGGATAAACTCCAATCAGAGACAAGACCAACTAATACCAGAGATAACCAGATGTTGAGAGGCAGACTCAAGAAACTAAGCAACAGAAACCAAGTGTACTTATCATCAGAACTCACTTCTCCCACCACAGCAAGTCCTTGACACCCTAACACACCGGAAAAGCAAGATTCAGATTTAAAATCACATTTCATGATGATGATAGGGGACTTTATGAAGGACATAAATCACTCCCTTAAAGAAATACAGAAGAGCACAAGTAAACAAGTAAAAGTCCTTAAAGATGATACACAAAATCTCTTAAAGAATTACAGGAAAACACAACCAAACAGGTGAAGGAATTGAGCAAAACCATCCAGGATCTAAAAATAAAAACAGGAACAATAAACAGATCACAAAAGTTTGTTTCCAGCTTCTGTCTATCACAAACAAAGGCGATATGAACATTGTGGAACATGTACCGCTGTGACAAAGGTGAGGCATCTTTTGGTTATATTCCCTAGAGTGGTATTGCTGGGTGTTCAGGTAGATCTATTTCCAATTATCTGAAGAACCTCTAGATTGATTTCCAGAGTGGTTGTTCCAGTTTGCAATCCCACCAGCAGTGGAGGAGTGTTCCTCTTTCTCCACATGGCAGAAGAATGTATACAGAAAATGTGGTTCATTTACACAATGGAATACTACTCAGCTGTTAAGAATGAGGAGATCCTGAGTTTTGTTGGCAAATGGATGGAACTAGAGAATATCATCCTGAGTGAAGTAACTCAGACCCAAAAGGACATGCATGATATGTACACACTAATAAGTGGATATTAGCCAAAAAAAAGTGCCAAATACCCAAGATACAGACCATAGAATTCAAACAGGTCAACAAGCTGAAAGGCCCAAGTGGGGATGCCTCAGTACCACTTGGGAGGGAGAAGAAAGCAACCACAAGCGTAAAGGGAATGATCTGGGAGGGAAAGCAGGGAGAGAAGGTAACATGATTGGGTATTGTGTGGGAGAACAGGATTGAGATCCCAGAGGTCCAGCAGAAAGAATGAAAACATGCAACCTCAGGAGGTAGGAGGTTGGGGGGTGGGACCTTCCAGAATGTACCAGAGACCTGGGAGGTGAGAGAGGGAGGGACGTTAGATTAAATGCCCTACATTGGGGAGAGGGAACTTGTAGAGCCCACCTCCAGCAGAAAGATAGGGCATCAATTGAAAGATGGGGTTGCTATCCCACAGTCAATACAATGACCCATAATTGTTCCTGTCTGAATGAACTACAGGGATGGAAATGGAGACGAGCCTGAGATAAAGAAGGTCTAGCTGCAGGCACAAAGTGGGATCCAGCTGAAGGGGAGGCCCCAAGACCTGACACTATTACTGAGGTGATGGAGTGCACACAAAAAGGGACCTATCATGACTGCATTCTGGAAGATCCAACAAGCAGTTGAAGAGTCAGATGCAGATATTTGCACTCAACCAATGGACATAGCTGCTGACCCCTGTGCTTCAATCAGGAGAAAGCTGGAACAACACTGTAGCATGACCGGCAGTCTCAGTTAACCTGAACCCCTGAGATCTCTGAGATACTAGAATACCAACCAGGTAGCATACAACAGCTGATATGAGGTCCCCAACACATATACAGCAGAGGAATGATGGATCTGGGTTTAGTAAGAGATGATGATGCACCTAACCCTCAAGAGACAAGAGGCCCCAAACCCTCAACAGACAAGAGGCCCCAGGGAGTTTAGAGGTCTGGTGGGGTGGAGACAAGGGGGTAGGGAGGAGGTATGGGATATGGATCAGAGGGTAGACAGGGAGGGGAATAAAATCTGGAGTGTAAAATAAATAAATAAATAAATAAATAAATAAATAAATCACAGAGAGACAACTCTGGAGATAGAAAACCTTGGAAAGAGAGCAGGAGTCATAGATGCAAGCATTGCCATCAGAATACAAGAGATAGAAGAAGAGAGAATCCCAGGTGCAGAAGATACCATAGAAAACATTGACACAACTGTCAAGGAAAGGCAAAATGCAAAAAGTTTCTAACGCAAAATATCCAGGAAATCCAGGACACAATGAGAAGACCAAACCTAAGGATAATTGGTATAGAAGGAAGTGAAGATTCCCAACTTAAAGGGACAGTAAATATTTTCAACAAAATTATAGAAGAAAACTTTCCTAACCTAAAAAAGAGATGCCCATAAATATATAAGAAGCCTACAGAAGTCCAAATAGACTGGACAAGGACAGAAACTTCTCCTAGCATATAATAATCAATACAACAAATTCACTAAATAAAGAAAGAATATTAAAAGCAGCAAGGGAGCCAGGCATTGGTGGCACACGCCTTTAATCCCAGCACTTGGGAGGTAGAGGCAGGCAGATTTCTGAGTTCGAGGCCAGCCTGGTCTACAGAGTGAGTTCCAGGACAGCCCAGGCTACACAGAGAAACCCTGTCTCGAAAAACCAAAAAAAAAAAAAAAAAAAAAAACCACTTATCAGTGATTGCATTTCATGTGTATTCTTTTGTGATGAGCCCAGAAGCCCTAAATACTCAAGGCACAATTAGCAAGTCAAATGATTCCCAAGAAGAAGAAAGGAGAGGAGGACCCTGGGCCTGAAAAGATGGGATCCAGTTTTGTAGACCCAGAACAGAGAAATCGTGTGTGTGGGGGGGAATGATTGGGGAATAATTGGGGGGGAGAGGAATTTGGGACATATGGTGGGGGGGGAACTGGGAAAGGGGAAAGCCTTTGGAATGTAAACAAAGAATATAGAAAATAAAAATTAAAAAAAATTTAATTTTACCGTAGTTAATTGAGCAGAGAATTACTGCCTATTTCAGGAGGTGTCCCATTCAGTAATATTTCTGAAAACATCGGCAGTGGGAAATAAATGTATCTCATGACATTATGCCAGAATTTGTATTTCTGTAAATTCTTATTTAAGTAAAAACTTAAATTATCTATTTTTTTCATCAACATCAATTGTTTCTGTATCCCAGTGTGTTTATTATTAGATTTGATACTCCAGTTGGTTGGGTTTGAGTTGTTATGTGAGATTAATTTTTACTCATATAGTAGTCTATAATCTCAGCATGGGGCAGAGAGGGCAGAGGGCTGGTGAGTTTGATGCCCACCTGGGATACATACATTGCAAGCTCCTGTCTCAGAATGTCTAAATAAATTAACCTTCTATGATAAAAAAAAGCAGTAAGGGAAAAAGGTCAAGTAACATATAAAGGCAGACCTATCAGAATTACACCAGACTTCTCACCAGAGACTACAAAAGCTAGAAGATCCTGGGCAGATCTCAAACAGACCCTAAGAGAACACAAATGTCAGCCCAGACTACTATACCCAGCAAAACTCTAAATTATTGTAGATGGAGAAACCAATATATTCCATGACAAAACCAAATTTACACAATATCTTTCCACAAATCCAGCCCTTCAAATGATAATAGATAGAAAACTCCAACACAAGGAGGCAAACTACACTCTAGGAAAAAGCAAGAAAGTGATCTTCTTTCAACAAACCCAAAAGAAGATAATAAACTATCAACCAAGAGTTATCAGAAAAGATAAGGAAGGACACATCATACTCATCAAAGGGAAAAATCTACCAAGAACAACACATAAAGCAGCTACAAGCACAGTTGAGCAAGTGTCCTGGTGGTAGGCATGTGTTGGCTATATGCCCTAGAGTGGATATAGCTGGGTCTTGAGATAGATTGATTCCTAATTTTCTAAGAAACTACCCTATGATTTCCAAAGTTGCTGTACAAGTTTGTACTTCCACTGGCATTGGATGAGTGTTCCTCTTCCTGTATATCCTTGCCAACATGAGTTGTTACATGTGTTACTTACCTTAGTCATTGTGACAGGCATAAGATAGAATATAATAATATATTTCCTTATGGCTTTCCAAACATACTTAGTATTATTGATCAATCCTTTCTCCTTCTCTCCATGTATATTACTCTCTCTTCTCCCTCCCAAGTTAAAGTCCATAGCACATTTCCTTCTTCACTTTATAGTAGCTATGTACTACTCTCTCTAGAGAGACCCATCTATTCCCTCCCACATGGTACCTTTCTACGTTTATGGTGTATTGGTTATCTTAGATTATACATGGAAATCTGAAGATTTTTAGCTAGTATCTACAAAGAAGAGAGGTGGTATTTTTTTCTCTAGGTCTAGTTTAGTACTGGCTATAATAATCATAGAACTACAGCTTTTAATCAATGAGACAAATTGTGATAACAATCAGTTAAGATTTTTATGCATAGAACATATATTGATTACACATTGATCTTATACATCACTTCTTGAATGAATGAAAGGCATTTTCCAAGGTTGGTATTGGGGATTAAACAGTCTGCCTTAGAATACTGATCTATGCACATCTGGAGAGTCACTCTGTAAAAATGATCTCAATTATTTTGATTTACAATTAAAATGCAAATCTGGCCGTGAATATAATATACATGTGGCTATGATTAAGATGTTTTGTCCCAGCTCTACAGAAAGAGCAACAGAGTCAACTAGCCTGGATCCTTGGGGCTCTCAGAGGCTGAATCACCAACGAAAGAGCATACATATGCTGGACCTACGCCCCCTGAACATGTGTAGCAGATGTGCAGCTCGGTCTTCATTTGGGTCCTGGACAACTGGATATGGGGCTATCCCAAAAGGAGTTGCAGTATGTGGGATGTGTTTTCCTAGCTGTCCTACATTTCTTTTGTCCTCAGTATGAGAGGATGTGCCTATCCCTGCAAAACCTTGATGCTGGGGCTGAGGGGATGACCTCCACCCACTCAGAGGAGAAGGGGAGATGGGAGGACGGAAGAATTGTGGGAAGGGGTGACCAGAAGTGATCGAGATGTCAAGTGAATAAATAAAATAAAATAAAATAAAACAAAATACAATACAATACAATACAATACAATACAATACAATACAATACAATACAATACAATAAAATATGTTTTGTCTTCATTGGAATCCCTATCAACAGAAAGGTAGCTTAAGAAGTAAGCAGTATGGAAGTGGGATGGAGTTACTCTGGAATGGCTAATGGCCCTGCAGGATGAATGTGTCTGTTTCTGGAATGAGTATTTTTTATGAGAATAACATTCCCTATGGTGCTGACACTATGTCCTCTGGACAGGGCTAGGGTGTCTTACTGAGGCCCTTTCCATTCTCCCTTTTCTAAACATTACTGCCTGACTAAGCCCTCTTTCTCAATGATTTATTCATTGAGATATGCTAATATAATCTGTTACTTTTTTCATGCCTAAGAGTGATTCTGTTTCTTTAATGTGGCTTTATCTGTCCTGACGTAGTCCACTAAGACTTGATTTTACCCTTTAATTCTTATAAGTATGTTTTCTACAGTATGAAAAAAATCATGCCTCTTATTTTCAGATGTATAATTTAACTTTTATACTTTTTTTCCCTTCTATGTTCTCATAAAAACTTTGAGGCTGTTTTAAAAGTGTAGTCTGTCACATTAATAGAAAATTGAAGGCCATAATGCTAGGAGCTTTGCCATATTTTTCTAATGAGCATTCATGTAAGAGGGATAAAACCAGAGGCTTTCCTGTGGAAACTGATTTTAAGTTTACATGAAGATATCTTGATAAGAAATGAAAATAATTCGTTATATGGTGTTTTAAAATTACCCCCTTTGTCATATACATATGAATAATATATTTCAGAAACTACATAACTATATTTGTATATTGAAATCCAATATTGCAAGCATCCTTTGATTTGATTTGCAAAATAAATGGAATCCTGGAAAGTTCATAATAAAATATTGTGCAAAATATGGAGTCAGCAATTGTGAATTGTTAACAGTTTTCCTATTCTAGTTGGCAGTGTGGCCTCTGGCAAACACTTGAACAATTAGTGCCCTAGCCCTTACACCTAGAAAATGCATGTCATGCTGGGGCATAAATTAGAGTAGGGCAAAGTCTTTATGTTTGGCTAAGATTCAGCATTTAACTACATGACACAGGTGCTTGGAATATCAGGGATTTCTCATAAAAGAGATGCTATTTGATCTATTGAACTTAAATAGCACGTATGAGAAGATCATATGAATCTGGGTAAAAGCATATTCTTTGAAAATAATTAATTGAAGCCTTTTAGAAAGGAAGGCCTAAGGTAGTGACTTTCCTCTTGACATTGTAACATGTGTCAAAAGTGCTAAACTCTCTAGAAACTCTATCCTTATCTGTAATTTCAATTTCCCTTTGAAAACATGTTCAGGTTTTTAGTCATTTTATTCATTCCTGAAAGCTATTACTTCTATGCAGATAACCCTCAAATCTATCCTGACCATAACTTTTATCTTGAGCTGCAGAGTACCATCCCTAGCTGACTGCTCATATCTCTACTACCATACACTCAGCATCGTTCAAGAAGTCATCACTGGCATCAAACTTTCAACTACAAACAATTTCTTCTTTCAGTCTCTCAAATGTGCAACACCCGAGGTAGCTTACACATTCTTTCATGTTTCCATTTTTGTTATTTTGCTTGTTTGCTTCCTGTCTTTCTTTGATTTCTGTTCCTCTTTCCCTCCCTCTCTTCCATCATCTTTTTTCCTCCTTCTTTCTCTCCAGTTTAATTTAATGGAGTATTAATTGTTTTGTCTTGTGCCATTTATATGTCTAGTTCTATATGGTCAAATACATCAACATCTCTTCTTCTATTCTTATAGCTATCACTTTAATTTGATTGATCATTACATATTGGATGGGTTATTATATATGTATGAGCATATATATATATATATATATATATAAAATATGTACGTCTTTCTGCTCACTCTTCCTTCCCAGTTCCTAATTGACTTCTAAAATCCAAATATGCATGTTTGATTATAGCAACCCTCTATATAAATTGCCTCAGTGGATGCCAGGAGGCCTTTCATCATGTGGCTCTAATCAGCTTCAAATTTTACTATTCTGGGGAAAATATGTCTCAGTATATCTGAACTGCAAGTGGCTCATCTAATCTACCATGTCAGCCCTTGCTTATATATAGTGTTTCTTCTACTTGGAGTATATGTTCAGTCTAATCATTTTAACATCCAGGAGATAATACTCGAGGGACATAGAAACAAAGAGAAAAATAAAAACCACTGTTTATGTAAGATGAGCATTATTGTACTTGGTTTCTAATGGCTCATGTTCACTGCTCTTAGATTACACAGAAATCCTTAGTTTGACGCTTAGAAGTTGAGATACCATCTGCATAAATGAGTGCTGTATTAGCGTCACCATCTTATAAGCAGCTGAATGAAATGTTACCTGTGTAAGCTGAGAACAATGCAACACATGGTTTCAAAAACATCAAAATTGTCATATTAAGTTGGCCTTTAAAAGGTTCTGTTTAATAGTGATTTTTATGGCTAATAAAGCCATTAAGCGTACAAAAAGGATGACCTTATCATACACTTAACATTTCTGCTTCAATATATGAATCAATATGCAATTGATTTAATTAAGAAAGCTGAGCTCTTTCACAACATGATCCACTTTACATCTGTAAATATTCAACTGCCAATGATTTTGCCATGACCTGTGTGACATTCATGAATCAAAAATGGATTTTAAATGCTTGAGGACTGATTATGCATTAACTGATTATGAATTAAGTGTATATCAGAATAAATTGGAATGAATTTCTTAGGCCTAAAACTTTCATTTTTCAAAAACTATTATTATTATTCCATGTGTATGTGTGTTTTGTCTGGATGTATGTCTGCGCCTGTGTGCAAGACAGTTGCTCAAGGAGGCCAGTAGAGGGAGCTGTATCCACTGAAACTGGTGTTACAGATGGTTGTGCGCCATCATGTGGGTAGTAGGAAGTGAACCTTGATCTTCTGAAAGAGCTCATATTCTGAGGGGGGGGCAGTTACAAGATTATAATACCATCACATTCTTTTCCTCTTCTGGGGACAGTGCTTAGAGGCACTGAGAATGGTCCAGCGTTTTACATACCGTTGTAGGCTTTCCTACTATACAGCCTCTAACAAAAGTAGGCTGTTTCAAACCCTTGGCAACAGGATTGTTTACATTTTCACCAAGAACATTGCGAAAGCACCTAAATCCGCAGGCAGCAAGTGCCTGGGCAGACTTCGAGGGGTTCGTGCTGTGAGACCCAAAGTCCTTATGAGATTGTCTAACACAAAGAAGCACATCAGCAGGGCCTATGGTGCTTCCATATAAGCCAAGTGAGTCCATGACAGGATCAAGTGGGCTTTCCTTATGGAGGAGTAGAAAATCATTGTGAAAGTGTTGAAGGCATAAGCACAGGATCAGAAAGCAAAATAAATATGCAGCTTTTAAAAACTTGGTCTATGGTTAAAAAAAAAAAAAGACCATTACATTAACTTAGTTAGCATTCCATTATCCTAAAGAGATATTATTATTATTTTTGTTTTTGGCAAAGGCAATGATTCCTCACCTCTAGAGAAATATAGTACCAATAAAACGTGTACCTTTGGCAAGGTACATTTGATAAGTTTCATAAAGTGTGACTATAGCCTGCTGGCGAATCTGTTGTGCTATCGCACTATGTATTACACTCTGGTGTATAAGCAATGGGAGGGCAGAAGTTCTTTTTCCTTCATCATATCACTAGAATTCTTGGCACATAGTTGGTACTCTTGACTAAATAAATGAATGTGGCTTTACATGACAAGTTTGTTGCTGTAATGAGGACTGACAATTCACTTATTTAACATTCTTCATGTGCCACTTCTACAATATTTATACCCTATTCACCTCCCTCTAACTGTTTAAATATTAATGGATATGTATATGACCTAAGGCTAAAGTCATCAAATTTGTATTAAATTTTAGTCACCCTTTACAGTAAACACTTTTCTTAAAATCTTTATTTTACACAACACAATTTTCCTGGCCATAAAATATAAAGTAGCAATTATTTTAAACAAAATATTATGTTTATTTTTTTAAAGAATTTCTTTAATAGAGGAATGGAGTCTATATCTGAGTGAAAAAAAGAATCACTTGTTGAATTCATATGCTTGAAAATAAAAGCAACATTGAGAAATTATCTTAGATATTTCTTGGACAGCCACTTCTTGGACAGAAGATATCAATTTCTCTTTTCTACGTGGTCAGGCCACAGCTCTCCAGCTGTGAATGAATAGTGGTTAAAAGCCCATTATTGCTCCTGCAGAGGACCCATGTTGAATATCTTACACTGCCTATAAGTCCAGCTCTAGGAGATCTGAGAGCCTTTTCTGGTTTGGGAGAGTATCTTAATACACATGCGTATTTGTAAATTCATATACATTAGTAAAAAATTAAAAATAAACCTGAGCTAAGGAGTGCAAAACAAATTGTATTAACATTATTTTGGGAGAACCTTTGTTGGATAAATTCCTTTGGTAACCCAGTCTAAACCAGAATTTTGTCTTTTTGTAGCATCTAACTCATTTCTTGGAAAATGTCAATATAGTTCCACTTTTCGGTGTTCAGTGAAGGTAGAAAAAGTATTGACCAGAACTGTATTCATAATGAGAGGTAGATATCTAATCAGTTGTTATGTTAAACATTACCCAGAGTCTTTTTCTCTTTGGTCGATTTATCATCACTTGTTGCTATGTTCTAAATGTTTGCATTTGTCCGCCCTTCCATCAACAAACTCATTTATTCAAACAAAATAAGCAGTGGGAAAATATTGGGCTTTGGGGAAGTGAGTTGGTCACAAGAACAGAACCCTCTTGAGTAATACTAGGGTTCTTATAAAAAGGCAAGAGAGGGTTTGAGCTCAGTTGACAGAGTGCTTGTCTAGCATGGGTAAATCCCTGGCAAATTTAGCACTATGTAAACTGGGCATAATAGCTCAGCATCAGGAGTTGGAGGTTATCATTGGCTACACAGTGAGTTCAAGGTCATCTTAAGCTACATTATTCTCTATTTATAAACAAACAAAAATAATCTAAAGAGAGACAGCAATCGTACCCCTTCTGTCATGTGAAGATATAACCTGAAGGCTCAGATTATGAAGTAAATAGGAGGCTGTTATCAGATGCGAAACAAACCTACCAGTGTCTTTTTTGTCATTTTCTTTTTAATGTTTTTTAAAAGAATACCATGGAATGGTTTTCATCATTACATGTTCATACATACTAGTCATTACCATTTCTTTTCATTCATGCTTATGCTTTGACTTTTTACCTCAGTCAGTTCCCCATTTTTAATATTTATTTATGTTTTATGAATGTGAGTACACTGTCGCTGTCTTCAGACATACCAGAAGAGGGCGTTGGATCCCATTGCAGATGGTTGTGAGCCACCATGTGGTTGCTGGGAGTTAAGCTCAGGAACTCAAGCAGTCAGTGCTCAAGACCCCTGAGCCATCTCTCCAGCCCCTATTATCCTATTTTCCACTCTCTTAAGAAGTCTTGCTCCTTTTCATAATCTCTCTTTTAGTTTTGTGGCTTGCGTGTATGTATGTATACATGTATGTACACACACACACACACACACACACACACACACACACAAAATTAAATTTTAGAGTCTAGCAAGAAAAAATAATTCGATATTTGCGTTTTACAGTCTTTGATCAATGTCTTGATCTTATACTTGGCAGTATTTATAGTTGTGAGAAATAAAACTTATTTTCCTTCCAGAGATATACAACTTTATTTTAAAGTTAATATGGAAAATTAACAAAGTAAAATAGATATATACTTATTAATCTACTAGTCTATCTATCTATCTATCTATCTATCTATCTATCTATCTATCTCTCTATCTATCCATCTTATCTATCTATCTTAGTTCAACCAAACAGAATATATATCTGTGGCTCTATATAGAGGAATTTAGAATGTAGTAGGCACAGCATATAAAAGCTGTGCTGAGAAAATGGTAGAGTAATTTGTATAGTATAAATTGTTCATTGCTCATGTTATATATTGAGAAATAAACTTCTATCGTATGTAAGTCATTCAGGTTAAGGTATTTTGTTGTAGTAGCCAAATGGACTACAATACTTATATTAATGTGCCTATGCCTTTACTTGTCTCCACTATCTGCATTATTCATTCATCCATCATTCTGGTCTAGTGGTTATTCACTTTTGTTCATTTATTTAAAAAATGTCTGTTGAAATTTGTAGTCACTTCTTGGAATGAACAATATCAAAGGTAAACCTTTTAGTTTGTTCTTGAAAAAATCTCAAATGTAATTGGCAAAACTAAATCATAATATCAGGCAGAGTATGTATGGACTATTGAGCCAATCCAACCTACCTCTAGTGATGGCAAATAAAATTGTATTAAAATAAAATCAAATTCACTCATTCATATATTACCTAAGGCAACTATTGCCTTAACATGACAGAGTTCAATAGCTGTAAGAAGCCTTAAGATCCTAAAATACTTAGTATCTGATGTTTTACATAAAAAGCTCACAGGGCTGTGATTTAATGTAGTAAGTAATTGAGAGATCATTGAGTGGCCAATATCAGTAAGCACAAGCAGCAGGTGGTATAGGAATGTATTCAATAAGTGTTTCTTTTTTGTAATTAGATATTTGCTTTATTTACACTTCAAATGTTATCCCCTTTCCCTGTTAGCCTCAAAACCCCCCTATGCCATCCCTGCTCCCCCTGCTTACCAACCCCACTCCCACTTTCCTGACCTGGCATTCCCCTACACTGGGGCATCAAAGAGTATTTCTTTTCTTTTTTTTTATTTTTTTATTTTTTTTTTAATTTTATTTTCTATATTCTATGTTTACATTCCAAAGGCTTTCCCCTTTCCCAGTTCCCACCCACCATAGTTCCCATAGTTCCTCTCCCCCCCATCTGTTCCCCAATAATTCCCCCTCCCCCCTCGGTTTCTTTACTAAACTGGAAGCAATCTTTACAGGCCCAGGGTCCTCTCCTTTCTTCTTCTTGGGAATCATTTGACTTGCTATTTGTGTCTTGAGTATTTAGGGCTTCTGGGCTCATTAATATCCACTTATCAGTGATTGCATTTCAGGTGCATTCTTTTGTGATTGGGTTAATTCACTCAGGATGATATTTTCCAGGTCTAACCATTTACCTACAAATTGCATGAATTCATTATTTTTAATTGCTGTGTAGTATTCTATTGTATAAATATACCACATTTTCTGTATCCATTCCTCCTTTGAGGGATATTTGGGCTGCTTCCAATTTCTGGCTATTATAAACAAGGCTGCTATAAACATAGTGGAGCATGTGTCCTTATTGCATGCAGGGGAATCCTCTGGGTATATGCCCAGGAGTGGTATGCCAGGGTCCTCTGGAAGTAACATGCCCAATTTTCTGAGGAACCGCCAAACTGATTTCCAGAGCGGTTTTACCATTTTGCAATCCCACCAACAGTGGAGGAGTGTTCCTCTTTCTCCACATCCTCGCCAGCACCTGTTGTCTCTTGAGTTTTTAATCTTAGCCATTCTGACTGGTGTGAGGTGGAATCTCAGGGTTGTTTTGATTTGCATTTCCCTGATGACTAATGATGTTGAACATCTTTTAAGGTGTTTCTCGGCCATCCGAATTTCTTCTGGTGAGAATTCTTTGTTTAGCTCTGTGCCCCATTTTTTGATAGGGTTATTTGGTTCTTTGCGGTCTAACTTCTTGAGTTCTTTGTATATATTGGATATTAGCCCTCTGTCGGATGTGGGGTTGGTGAAGATCTTTTCCCACTTTGTTGGTTGCCGTTTTGTCCTTCTGACAGTGTCCTTTGCTTTGCAGAAACTTTGTAATTTTATGAGGTCCCATTTGTCGATTCTTGATCTTAGAGCATAAGCTATTGGTGTTCTGTTCAGGAACTTTTCCCCTGTGCCCAAGTCCTCCAGGGTCTTCCCAAGTTTCTTTTCTAATAGTTTCAGTGTGTCTGGTTTTATGTGGAGGTCCTTGATCCACTTGGAGATGATTTTAGTGCAAGGAGATAAGAGTGGGTCAATTCGCATTCTTCTGCATGTTGACCTCCAGTTGAACCAGCACCATTTGTTGAAAAGGCTATCTTTTTTCCACTGGATGGTTGTGGCTCCTTTATCAAAGATCAAGTGACCATAAGTCTGTGGGTTAATTTCTGGGTCTTCAATCCTATTCCATTGATCTACCTGCCTGTTGCTGTACCAGTACCATGCAGTTTTTAACACAATTGCTCTGTAGTACTGCTTGAGGTCAGGGATATTGATTCCCCCAGAAGTCCTTTTATTGTTGAGAATAGTTTTAGCTATCCTGGGTTTTTTGTTGCTCCAGATGAATTTGAGAATTGCTCTTTCTAGATCTATGAAGAATTGATTTGGGATTTTGATGGGGATTGCATTGAATCTGTAGATTGCTTTTGGCAAGATGGCCATTTTTACTATATTGATCCTGCCAATCCAGGAGCAAGAAATATTTTTCCATCTCCTGAGGTCTTCTTCGATTTCTTTCTTCAGGGACTTGAAGTTCCTGTCATACAGATCTTTCACTTGTTTGGTTAGAGTTACGCCAAGGTACTTTATGTTGTTTGTGGCTATTGTGAAGGGTGTTATTTCCCTAACTTCTTTCTCAGCCTGCTTGTCCTTTGAGTACAAGAAGGCTACTGATTTGCTTGAGTTAATTTTATAACCAGCCACATTGCTGAAGTTGTTTATCAGCTGTAGAAGTTCTCTGGTGGAGTTTTTTGGATTGCTTAAGTAGACTATCATATCATCTGCAAATAATGATACTTTGACTTCTTCCTTTCCAATTTGTATCCCTTTGACTTCCTTATGTTGTCTGATTGCTCTCGCTAGAACTTCAAGTACTATATTGAAAAGATATGGAGAGAGAGGACAGCCTTGTCTAGTCCCTGATTTTAGTGGAATTGCTTCAAGTTTCTCTCCATTTATTTTGATGTTGGCTACTGGTTTGCTGTAGATTGCTTTTACTATGTTTAGGTATGGGCCTTGAATTCCTGCTCTTTCCAAGACTTTTAGCATGAAAGGATGCTGAATTTTGTCAAATGCTTTTTCAGCATCTAATGAGATGACCATGTGGTTTTTTTCTTTGAGTTTGTTTATGTAGTGGATTACATTGATGGATTTCCGTATATTGAACCATCCCTGCATTCCTGGAATGAAGCCTACTTGATCATGGTGAATGATCGTTTTGATATGCTCTTGGATTCGGTTGGCAAGAATTTTATTTAGTATTTTTGCATCTATATTCATAAGAGAAATTGGCCTGTAGTTCTCTTTCTTTGTTGGATCTTTTTGTGGTTTAGGTATCAGCGTAATTGTGGTTTCGAAGAACGAGTTGGGCAGTGTCCCTTCTGTCTCTATTTTGTGGAATAGTTTGAAGAGTATTGGTGTTAAGTCTTCTTTGAAGGTCTGGTAGAATTCTGCACTAAAACCATCTGGTCCCGTACTTTTTTTGGTTGGGAGGCTTTCTATAACCCCTTCTATTTCTTTAAGGGTTATGGGACTGTTTAGCTGGTCTACTTGATGCTGATTTAATTTTGGTATTTGGTATCTGTCTAGGAAATTGTCCATTTCCTCCAGATTCTCCAGTTGTTTTGAGTATAGGCCTTTGTAGTAGGATCTGATGATCTTTTGAATTTCCTCTGTTTCTGTTGTTATATCCCCCTTTTCATTTTTAATTTTGTTAATTTGGATACTATCTCTGTGCCCTTTGGTTAGTCTAGCTAAGGGCTTATCTATCTTGTTGATTTTCTCAAAGAACCAGCTCTTGGTTTTGTTGATTCTTTGTATGGTTCTCTTTGTTTCTGCTTGATTGATTTCAGCCCTTAGTTTGATGATTTCCTCTCTTCTACTCCTCCTGGGTGAGTTAGCTTCTTTTTGTTCCAGCGCCTTCAGGTGTGCTGTTAAGTTGCTAGTGTATGCTCTTTCCAGTTTCTTTTTGGAGGCACTCAGGGCTATGAGTTTTCCTCTTAGCACTGCTTTCATTGTATCCCAGAGATTTGGGTAGGTCGTACCTTCATTTTCATTGAAGTCTAAAAAGTCTTTGATTTCTTTCTTTATTTCTTCCTTGACCAGGGTGTCATTGAGTAGAGTATTGTTCAGTTTCCATGTGTATGTGGGCTTTCTGTAGTTCTTCTTGCTATTGAAGACCACTTTTACTCCATAGTGATCCGATAGGAGACATGGGATTAGTTCGGTCTTCTTGTATTTGTTGAGGTCTGTCTTGTGACCAATTATATGATCAATTTTTGAGAAGGTACCGTGCGGTGCTGAGAAAAAGGTATACTCTTTTGTTTTAGGATGGAATGTTCTATATATATCTGTTAAATCCAATTGGTCCAAAGCTTCAATTAGTTTCACTGTGTCCCTGTTTAGTTTCTGCTTTCCTGATCGGTCCATTGAGGAGAGTGGAGTGTTGAAGTCACCTACAATCATTGTGTTAGGTGCGATGTGTGCTTTAAGCTTTAGTAAAGTTTCTTTTATGAATGAGGGTGCCCTTGCATTTGGTGCATAGATGTTCAGTATTGAGAATTCTTCTTGGTGGATTTTCCCTTTGACAAGCAGGAAGTGACCTTCTGGGTCTCTTTTGATGACTTTAGGTTGAAAGTCGATTTTATCTGATATTAGAATGGCTACTCCAGCTTGTTTCCTGGGACCATTTGCTTGTAGAACTGTCTTCCAGCCTTTTACTCTAAGGTGGTGTTTGTCTTTGACACTGAGATGTGTTTCCTGTATGCAGCAAAATGTAGGGTCCTGTTTCCGTATCCAGTCTGTTAGTCTGTGTCTTTTGATTGGGGAATTGAGTCCATTGATATTAAGAGATATTAAGGAATAGTAATTATTACTTCCTGACATTTTGGGAATTGTTATTATTATTTGTATTTGAGTGGTTCTCTTCTTTTGGGTTGGATGAGATGGGGTTTCTATCTTGTTTCTTCTGGGGTGTTGTTTCCCCCCTTGTGTTGGTATTTTTCCCCTATTATCCTTTGTAGGGCTGGGTTTGTAGATAAGTATCTTGCAAATTTGGTTTTGTCGTGGAATATCTTGGTTTCCCCATCTATGGCAATTGAGAGTTTCGCTGGGTATAGTAGTCTTGGCTGAAGTTTGTGTTCTCTTAGGGTCTGCATAAGGTCTGCCCAGGATCTTCTAGCTTTCATGGTCTCAGGTGAGAAGTCTGGTGTAATTCTGATAGGTCTTCCTTTATATGTTACTTGTCCTTTTTCTCTTACTGCCTTTAATATTCTTTCTTTGTTTAGTACATTTGGGGTTTTGACTATTATGTGACGGGAAGTATTTCTGTTCTGGTCCAGTCTATTTGGGGTTCTATAGGCTTCTTGTATATTCATGGGCATCTCTCTCTTTAGGTTGGGGAAATTTTCTTCCATAATTTTGTAGAAGATATTTGCTGGCCCTTTAAGTTGTAGATCTTCATTCTCATCTATCCCTATAATCCTTAGGTTTGGTCTTCTCATTGTGTCCTGGATTTCCTGAATGTTTTGGGTTACCAGCTTTTTGCATTTTGCATTTTCTTTAATTGTTGAATCCATGGTTCCTATGGTATCTTCAGCATCTGAGATTCTGTCTTCTATCTCTTGTATTCTATTGTTGATATTTGCATCTATGACTCCTGATTTCTTCCCAAGGTTTTCTATTTCCAACATTGTCTCCCTTTGCGATTGCTTAGTTGTTTCTACTTCTGTTTTTAGATTTTGTATGGTTTTGCTCAGATCTTTCAGTTGCTTGTTTGTGTTTTCCTGTAATTCTTTAAGGGATTTTTGTGTTTCCTCCTTTATGACTTCTACTCGTTGACCCATGTTCTCTTGTATTTCTTTGGGTGATTTTTGTTTCTCCCCCTTATTGGGATTCACTTTTTGCTCTATATTCTCCTGGATTTCTTTAAGTGATTTTTGTGTCTGCCTTGTATGGGCTTCTAGTTTTTGATCTATTTTCTCCTCTATTACTTTAAGAAATTTATCTAAGTGATCTTCAATCTGCATCTTTACCAGTGATTTTAGATCTGAGTCTTGTTTTTCTGGTGTGTTGAGATATCTGGGATTTAATTGTGTTTGTCTTGCAATGGCTTCTAGCTTTTGATCTATTTTCTCATGTATTACTTTAAGAGATTTATCTAAGTGTTCCTCTATCAGCATCCTGACCAGTGATTTTAGATCTGAGTCTTGTTTTTCTGGTGTTTCGGGGTATCCAATATTTATTGCTGTTGGGGAACTGGGTTCGGATGCCGCCATATTGCCTTGATTTTTGTTAGTAGCGATCTTACGTTTGCCTTTTGCCATCTGGTTAACTCTGGTGTTAGTTGGTCCTGTAGATACTAGTTGGTGCTTGACCCTCCTGTGGGGTTGTAAGGCTATTTCCCAGTGGCTGGGATACCTGAATCACTGTCCTGCGGGGGTCTTGCTCACAGATTGCTGACAGGTGGCCTGAGTCCCCCGAGGTCTTAACCTCAGGATATCCCAGGTATTTGGTTCCGCCTGTTGGGCGGCTGCTCTGCACTGTTCCTGCTCAGGGTTCGCTGTCTGATATCCTGTTTCCCCAGGGGTCTTAAAGTTGGGATATCTCAGTTATCTGGTTCCGCCTGCTGGTCCCAAGCTGCTGGGAAGCTGGCTGGGTCCGGTTTCCAGCTTCCCTGCCACTGGCTGGATGGGAGGCTGGTTCGGCCTCCGGCTGGGTCTGGGTACCTGGCACACTGGCTGACTCTGGCTTCCTCACCACCAGCTGGGCGGGAAGCTGCAGGCAATATGGCAGCTGCCTGCAGGGAGCTCGGGGTCCGCCGTGCGAGTGCAGAGTGCACCCGCTATTCTGTGCCCAACTCCCACTCCAGGCCTGAGTCCCCGAAGGTCTTAAGCTTGGGCTGTCTCGGGTACCTGGTTCTGCCGCCGCCGCCGGATGGTTCTGAGCACCTGGCACGCTGGGTGACCCTCCGGCTTCCCCACCGCCAGCTGCGAGTATTTCTTAATCTGCAAAAACATACAGGTTTTCCTTAACCCAATCCTCCGGAGAGCAAAATTTTTCCTATATACAATAAAAATAAATTACTAAAGAAATGAAACAAAGATATATAAAATAAAACACCTAATTTCTAGTATTGATCTCAATTGATATGAAATGATAAAAATTCTAATTGTTTTCTCTTAAATAGAACATCTAGTTATTTTCATTAGAGTACCATACCAATGTGTCCCCATGTGGGCACTGGTTTAAGAATCATGCTTCTCAGTAGTACCTGTCTTGAAAATGACCAACTTCTCTTCTGCTGGAGACTATGCTCATATAGCATTTGCAGTTAAACTATAGTTGAGACCTATAAACCACACTTTAAGCATTCTATCTCATTTTGATGCATTTTTTTATAAATCTGTTCACATGCATTATCTAGATATGATATAGACCTGAGAAAATAATACCTAGTATATTTAGGAATTTATCAGTAAGTGTAAATTCATTCTAGCTAAGCTAACATGATAATGTTTTTTTGAAAAAAATAATTTTTACTAGTATGTCTTTCTGTTTCCTTGGTTGACAAATGTGTATAAGCAGTCATAACTATTACATATATTAATTGTGATTGTGGTTACAAATTCAGTTATATTTGTTAAACTCATCGATCTATGTGCTCTAAGGAATGCTTTTTATGGCATGAAAATTATGCTGTAATAAAAGTGGATGTAAAATTTACATTGCAGGGCTTCTTCTTCCAAAGTGTGCTTCCGGTGGCCAGGAAGGGTTGACACCAGTGGGATCGGAAATATGCAAATTCTACTGGATAGAAGCTCCTGCAATGCTTTTAATGTGGAGAACATTTGTTTGGATTAAGCCAGCTCTAGGTTTGTTTGTTTGTTTGTTTGTTTGTTTTTAAATTTGTTATACCCTTTTATGACCAACACTTGGTTATCTTAGAAGAGAGAACACAAACCAATTCAATTAAGATAGAGTCGAGTACTGGCAATTGAAAGCACTTCTAAATATGTAAGGATTTTATGTGTTTTTTCCCCTGCTATTTATTTGTAACATTCCTCATTTATGGCAAGCATCTTGATAAGTGGTGAGACTATTTGGTAGGGGGAGAGCGCATTGACTGATGGTAGCTAAGGGTTTCACGAAAGAGGTGTGACTAATGTGGATGCTCATGGTTAGAATCTGTGCAGAAAAGTATTGAAAATGGGAAACTGAAGGCAAAAGCATACTACTTAAGTCTTTCCAGCTGGACCACAGGATTACCATTGGAGTAAGACAAACAGATTTATCTTCTATGCCATAAAAAGCCATTCCCAGTTTTTCATAAAGAATATATAATCCTTGCTAAGAATCTAAATCGATACTTGTTCAGGATATTTGAAGTTCATTTTATATAAGCAGAGACTTGATAACACTCCCTTTTCTTTGTGTGGATTTTGATTTTCTCAGTAGATCGTGAACCCTTATCAGCAGGAAATGTCTTCTTTTTATTTGTCTTGGAGTGTGTAGTGTTAACTGAATTTACTAAGAAAGTGTCTGTCTTAATTAGGGTTTCTATTGCTGTGATAAAACACCACGACCAAAAGCAACTGGGGAGAAAAGGGTTTATTTCAAACTATAGTTTAGGTCACCTAAGACAGGCAAGGCAGGAATTGAGAGGCAGGAGCTGATGCAGAGACCAGGGAGTGCTGCTCACTGGCTTACTTCTCATAGCTTGGGCACCCTGATTTCTAATACCATCCACGGCTGCCCACCCAAGTGTGGTAATATCCCCAGGGTGTTAGGCCCTCCCACAGCAACCTATCAACCAAGAAAATGCACCACAGGCATGCCCACAGGCAAATCTGGTGAGAGCATTTTCTCAACTGATGTTCCCTTTTGCAAAATGACTCTAGCTTGGGTCAAGATGACCTAAAACGAGACAGCTTAAGATCCTTCATTAAAACAAAACAAAACAAAACAAAACAAAACAAAACAAAAAACCCCTCTTTCCATCTTATATGCTAGTCTTTTAAACAATAAAACATATTTTTTATGTCTCTCTCTTTAAATATTTGACTACTACAAGATGTTGACCCATGATTGGAGTATTCTGTTCTGGTTTCTTAATATGCTCCTACTTAAACAAGTTATTGTCATATCTTTATTTAAAAATCAGAGATGCAGTGCTAACTCACGTTTATTTTAACTTAATATTGTCTCAAGTGCTTGGCCAGGGGTTTATATACTTGTTGTGAAATTGTTGGAAGCTTACCATAAAATATTCACCGAATGTGAAAACTATGTTAGGAAAAGTTGGCACCCCGAGGAATAAACTCAATTCCCTTTGAGGTTTGTAGTTATTTCCCAACTTGTCTTTTGGAAGAACTTTGTCATGTCTTAAAATGGTAACTCTTTGTTGCCAAATGTGAGTTGTAATCAGAATGATTTGTGGAATCATAACTCTGATGTGTTACTTTTAGATTTGGCAAGGAGTAAGGACTTTCCCTTTTCGAAAAAAGGGAATGGTGCCCAGGTTGTTATTGGAAATTTCCATATCAAATATGTCCACTCTCCAGCTTTACTTCTTTTCCCAAGACTGGCTTCAGTTGCCTGCTTGTGTGCTCACAACATCTGCTGATTTTTCTATCATGGTGTTTACCCACTGTATTTACTTAATGGACACATGTGCCTACATTTTACACACCGAGTGGAATTTATCAATGACAAAGACTGACTTATAGTCATCTCTGTTTCACTCATGGCTGCTGAAATACTTAAAAAAATTGCAAGTAGTTAATTAATATTTGTTTAATTGAGTCCACAAAATCAATTGATAATAATAGGTAACATTAATAAAATTACTTTCTCCCATACATAGTTTTAATCTTTGAATAAGTATTCATTTAATTTCTTAAACTCAATACACAGTATATATATGAGGAAAAAAAGGAGCAGTGAAGTATCAAGTATGTTCAGAATCAAAGAATCCAGATTCTCTGCAAGAGTCGCAAGTACTTTTAACTACTGAGCCATCTACCTATCTCCAGTGTTTAACATTATAAAGCTGACAGGTTGCAGAGGCAAGACAGAAACTCTTGACTCCAGAAATAATTACTATAGTATATATGAAAGAAATATTTTGCATTTTATTAAAATTGCCGCTCTCTCTCTCTATATATATATATGTATATATACATACATACACATACACACACACACACACACACACACACACACACACACATATATATATATATATATATTCTACTTAATTATGGATGGATTCAGGAAGGCCAAAGGATTTCTTCCTTTCTCTTGGAATTCAGCTGTTGTTTCTCAGTGTTTCTTCTCACTTTGTCATACAGTTGTTGCAAGATTGCCAAATTATAAGGTAGTTAAATGTGTTTATAAAGTACTGTCTCCATCACTTCATAACAGTGATGAAAAGGGGACTAATTTATTATATTTCTCTGTATATATTTTTCTTGAATTTGTGTACATATATGCATTTATATGTATGTATGTATGTGTTATGTGCTCTTGTTTTGTGTATTTAACATAAGAATATATATTATGCCTTGTGATTGTTTGCTTAATAATATGTCCTGGTTCTTGCTTCATGTCAAAACATGGAGATTTTCCTTTATTATATTGAATTGCTCTATAATATTCAGCATTATGGGTGGCAGTTCAATTTTTATCTATTTCTCTACTGATGATTATTTAACCATCAGTTATCTTTGGGAGATACTGTAGAGAAAAATGAAAGCTATTCTTTTTTTTTTAGTTATTTTTTTTTTATTTTCTATATTCTATGTTTACATTCCAAAGGTTTTCCCCTTTCCCAATTACCCCTCCACCATATGTCCCATAATTCCTCTCTCCCCCCCCTGTTATTACCCCCCCCACACATGATTTCTCTGTTCTGGGTCTATAATACTGGATCCAATCTTTACAGGCCCAGGGTCCTCTCCATTCTTCTTCTTGGAAGTCATTTGACGTGCTAATTGTGTCTTGAGTATTTAGGGCTTCTGAGCTCATTAATATCCACTTATGAGTGATTGCATTTCATGTGTATTCTTTTGTGATTGGGTTAGCTCACTTAGGATGATATTTTCCAGATCTAACCATTTACCTACAAATTGCATGAGTTCATTATTTTTAATTGCAGAGTAGTACTCCATTGTATAAATATACCACATTTTCTGTATCCATTCCTCTTTTGAGGGATATCTGGTCTCCTTCCAATTTCTGGCTATTATAAACAAGGCTGCTATAAACATAGTGGAGGATGTGTCTTTATTGTATGCAGGGGAATCCTCTGGGTACATGCCCAGGAGTGGTATGCCAGGGTCCTCTGGAAGGGACATGCCCAATTTTCTGAGGAACCGCCACACTGATCTCCAGAGCGGTTTTACCATTTTACAATCCCACCAACAGTGGAGGAGTGTTCCTCTTTCTCCACATCCTCGCCAGCACCTGTTGTCTCTTGAGTTTTTAATCTTAGCCATTCTGACTGGTGTGAGGTGGAATCTCAGGGTTGTTTTGATTTGCATTTCCCTGATGACTAATGATGTTGAACATCTTTTAAGGTGTTTCTCGGCCATCCGAATTTCTTCTGGTGAAAATTCTTTGTTTAGCTCTGTACCCCATTTTTTGATAGGGTTATTTGGTTCTTTGGGGTCTAACTTCTTGAGTTCTTTGTATATATTGGATATTAGCCCTCTGTCGGATGTGGGGTTGGTGAAGATCATTTCCCACTTTGTTGGTTGCCGATTTGTCCTTCTGACAGTGTCCTTTGCCTTACAGAAACTTTGTAATTTTATGAGGTCCCATTTGTCAATTCTTGATCTTAGAGCATAAGCTATTGGTGTTCTGTTCAGGAACTTTCCCCCTGTGCCCATGTCCACCTCCAGGGTCTTTTCAGGATTTATAATAATTTGTTCAACAGAATTTGCTCATTTTGCTGTAATAGATATGGGACAAATTATTTTCCTCAAGGCACAACAATGACCATAGTAGTTTTTAAATATAGAAGATTGTGGGACCTTGAAAGGTAGTCTGTGTTCTGGTTGTGGGAGGCTTAACCTCTGGAGATCCCACAGATATTGTGCAAGGGACAGAGGCATTGGCCATGCTCCCAGACACCAGGCTTCTGGCAGGAGGCCCTCGACCCCTTAATTCTGTGACCATCGATCATGTAGGGCAATGCCCCAAGCCCCTGGTATTCTGTCTGGACTCCACCCCCACAGTTACCTGGCAACAGCAAGGTATGTTCCTCTCCACGGTTACCTGGCAATAGCCAGGTAGGTTCAGCCCACTATAAAAGGGGCTGCTCACCGCCTCCTCCCCCTCTTGTTCTCTCTTGATCCCTTCCCCCCACTCCCCATTCCCTTTCCCCTTCTCTCCATGTGGCCATAGCCAGCCTCTACTTCACCTTTTCTCTCACTAATTCTCTACAATAAACTTTCTAAAACAATGGACTGACTCTTCTCATCTGGACCCGCCCTGCTGGAACAATAGGACAGGTCTTCAGCTAAAGAGCTTTGTGTCTAGTCTCCCACTGGAAGGTCTCCCAGTGTTCCCAGCCACCAAGCCGCCTTCAAGCAAGCCTCCAGAGCCAAGGACTCTGGTCTGCGGGAGCCAGCCAGACCGCTCCTTTTCTCGCTCCTTTTCCCACACCTGATGCCCTTAGATCAAAGACTTTTCACGCTTTGGCTAAATGTGTGCTCTTCCCTAACAGGAACACCTGAAACAATGTTTGTGCTTTTCAATCCATTTTTTTTGCTTCTTTATTTAAATGTTTATTTTTCTCCCTAGCATTCGTGATGTATGTCCAAAATTTTCAACTTGTTTAAGATTTGTTTTAAGGTTCCAAAGTATTCTAATTTACTTCCACAGGTCAAATCAACTATGCTGATTACCATTATTCAAGCCTTAATTAACAACCAGTTTCTTTTTACAGACAAACTGTTACTGCCTATCCTGGATGCACAAGTAACATGATATTTTGTTCCTCAGCCATCCAAAGGTGACTTAAAGACTAGCCCCGCGGGCCCCTGCCCTGTTCTCTGCTCTTCCATTATCATCCAGCAGCATCTGTGGTGTCCAAGAGTGAGAACCTGTCATCCTTGACCTCTATGAGGCCCGGGGACCCACGAGCTCTGCCCTGCAGGCTCTCCATGCAAGCCTACTGACTGCCCTTCCCTGCCCCTGGAGCAGGGTCCTGTGGCTTCTCACAGCCCAGCACCCACCTGGTGGTTCTGTGGGAATGCACTGCAGTCCAGTTTCCCGAGTCTGCCTTGCCCAGTGGCATGAGCTCTGGGCTGGACTCGGGCCACCACCCATTAACTCACAGAACATAATGTACATAAATGGAAAGATGTGTTGCTTTCCCAAATGTAAAGGCCCAATTTTATGAAGATTACACTTTTCAGCAAGTTATGTTTAGTTTTCAATATGCTAATAGACTTTTACATAGGTTCACAGTGTCTGTAGTGTGAACATTAGTTTTAGGCACAAAAATTGCTTTTAAGGGCTAAGTTGATCATAAGCATCATAAATTTAGAAACAGAGAGGCTGTACTTACTAGAAGCTGCTATTTATTGATGTTGCTTCTAATGACATACTAACCCTGCAAGGGTCACATTTACTAAGACACAGATTGGAGTGTGCGGCCTGATTCCAAAGACTCCTAACTAAGCTCCACTGCCTCTATAGTTCAAGCCACACATGAAAATAATATCAGGTGGTAATCTCACCAAAATGTAGCATTCTTTTGCCGAGAACATCATGTATAATAATATTTTGCTGGCTTTATTCACTATTTTCTCAGAAATTAATGATAGAGTGATTTTGATTCTACTAGACTAAATTATGTCTTGGTGCCTGTCCCTCCTCTTTCTCTTCTTTCTTTTTCCACTTTCTTTCCTCCGTCCTCTTTCTTCTCCTTCCTCATCCCATCCTCCTCTCCTAATCATTCTGATCCACATTGAGCCTGTCAAATCTCATAAGTTCAGAGTCCTGATTTTTCCACAGGAGGAAGAGAAATGGCATTTTTCCACAGTGCTATATCTAATTTTAGCATTGTTTGTGCAGTGCCTTTGAAAGTATGTTTTCACATTGCTGTTAGTCTCCTTATGTAGTTCTTTTCAGTTAAGCAGCAATCAAGTGTTTAAAACACGTATGAAGGAGAAAGGACCTGAAACAGCAACATTTAGTAACTATTGAATGAACTCCTACTATGTGTCAACACAGTAACAGGCCTTGTGTTGACACAAGAAAAACATGCAGATAAAATGTAAGGCAAAAATGAATATTAATACTAAAAGCATATTTGATGGCGATGAAAAACATCCTTGAAGAATTTTCAGTAGATGATATATTTTTTTCTGGAAACAGAATGCTTACAATTCTGGGCTTACTTTTTACAGGATGATAATTTTATTCTACTTTATTAAAACAATTATTTTGCAGTGCTGAGCACTAAACTCAGGGTCTTGTGCACGTTAGGTGAGTGCTGTGTTAGAACTCCAGTTCAACTTTTAGTTTGATTTTAAACAATTAAAAGCAAACTTTAATGTTACTTCTAGGTTTCATTCTTTTTCTCCTTTGGTAGTCTGAAATAACTTACTGGTACTCATGTTCTGAGGTACCTATTAACTTGAAGCAATTGGAGCACCAAGTGTTTCCACCTGGATAAAGTCATGTTTAAAGTTTCTTCCTTCCCTCCCTCCCTCCCTCCTTCCCTCCCTCCCTCCCTCCCTCCCTCTCTCCCTTCCTCCCTCTCTCCTCCTTCTCCCCCTCCCTCCCTTTCTTTCTATCGATCTGTTTTCTTTTTTTCTGGAGTTATATACTCTTTGACATAAAAAAGGACTACAATATGTTGAGTAATATGTGTTGAGTAACGTAAAATTCAGTAGGCATTTTATAGGTTTTTAAATTACATTTTATTTCTTTAATTGTACATTCTTCTCTATCTCTTTCTCTCTTCCTCTCTCCACATTTTCACATTCATGCAGCATACTGTTCATGTAGAAGTCAATTGACAACTTGTGAGAGTCATTTCTTTTCTACAGTATGTGTACCAGCTATCATACTCCAGTTATTAATTTGGTGCATTTTTCAGACCAACCATCTCACTAGCCCTTAGTAGAAATTTTAATAATTATACACAATTAAAGTGGTGTGATTTGAATAGCAATACACCTTACAGTTTCCCATGTTGAACACTCAGTTGATCTGATTGGCACATTTTTCAAAGATATTGGAAAGTTGAGAACATGGTGCTTAATTAGAAAAAGTAGACTAGTAGTTCATGCCTTTGGAAATTATACCTAGTCCTCAGTTTCTTCCCTTCCTCTGCTTCCTGGAGACTATACATGAAAAACATATCTTTTGGTAGGACTGTGTTTTGTGGCTCTAGAAGCAGTTATAGGAAGGAGTAGTGGGTACATGTGATCAAAATACCTTGTATGGAAATTCAAAAAATATTATAAATATTATCTTACCGAAAAGCCCATTCTGCAACATGACGCTTCTGCCATGATATTCTCCCAAACATATGGCATCATGTAACCATAGACTGAACCCTTTGTAACCATGAGCCAAAATCTGTCTTTTATCCTTTAAGTTGTTTCTATGAGTTATTTTCTCACAGCACTACAAAACTTAGCTAATGTGTAGCTAATATAGCTAAGATTTTGGGATTTTGGAAGGGAGATTTACAATTCTTTAACTTTAAGTCCTGTCAAATATTTTAGATTTAAACCATGAGGAAGGTGAATGTAGACTATCATTTTGTTCTGCTTTATTGAATGTAACACAAAACTTTGTTTAAAAAACCAGCTGTTTCAAGCTCAAGCTGTGTCTAGTAGCTTTGAAGTACACAGCAAATTCTTCTCTCCTCCTATTAGTTCCTGGACCTATTCTTTTCACAAGTCACCATGCTGCTGCCAATAGACATTTGATTATATGTTATTTCTGATAACAGCCATTTTTTTCTATATATTAACCTTTGAAATCTCACAAGAGGAGTCAGCATCACAACATTGAAAAACTCTCTTTGAAGTTTTATTTTCCTCTCCAAGACAAACCATGTCTGTGACTGCATAATTTGAATCTCATACTTACTTTGTATTTATTGTTTATCAAGATGTACTGATTTGTATAAGCAGAGTGGCACATTAAAATGAAAGTCAGGAAGACATCATTTAATGTTGAGCTTTGTCTTAGTTTGTGTTTTATTGCTGTGATAAACACCAGAACTAAAACTTGAGAAGGATAGATTTATTTGATTTTCAGGTTACAGTCCATAATGAAAGGAAGTCGGGAAAGGAATTCAAAAGGTGGGAACCTTGAGTCAAGAACTGAACCAGATACCATGGAAGAATACTTCTTATATGGCTTACGCAGCCTGCTTTCTTATACAATGTAGAACCACCTGGCAGGTCAGGTCAGGGCATTCACTGACCTGGGCTGGCCAGCATCAACTATTAATCAAGAAAATGCCCCACAGGATTTCCCACAAACAATTCTGATGGAGGCATTTTCTCAAATGACCCCAGCTCATGTAAATGTGACAAAATATTAACCAACACAAGTGCCATCATTTATTAGCTATATAACATTAAAGGTTTTGTGCATTCGCTCTAAGATTCACTTTCTTCTTCATGATGTAAGAACCTAAATAAAGTTCCCTCTTCACATTTCTTTTTCAATCCTATGGTCCTATAATCCAAAGAGCTGAGTAAGACTCAGCCATGTTTCTCCTTTGCTACCAATGCCTCAAGTTGTTATTGCATATTTTGGTCTTATCTCTGGTTTATATTTACAACTATGTTTGAGGTAATATAGGAAAATATTTTTTAAAGAACTTAAATACAGCAATTTGAATATGCCATATTTAGTAGAGAATTAGTAAATGAAGAAAAAGACATAATTTTTTTTTCCTTTCAGAGTCCATTCTTTTTCCACAACCAAGGTAACTCTTATAAAGGGAAACATTCAAGTGAGTGTTTGCTTACAGTTTTGGAAGTTTTGTCTATTATCATCATTGCTAGGAGCATTCCTACAACTGGACCAGAAGCAGAAACCCACATCCTGATCTGCAGGCAAGTTACACAGAAACTGAGATACTGGCCTGGTGTGGACGTTTGAAAGCTCCAAGTCTGCCCCTTGTGACACACCTCTTCCAGCAGAGCTTCAGTTCTTCCACTAGGGCCATGCTTTCGGATCCTTTCCTTTCAGCTGGGGACCAAATATACAAATATATAAGATTATGGAGGCCATTCTCATTTAAATAGTCACACCTAACAAAGAAAGAAAACTACAGAGCAAATTTCCTTATGAAGATATATGCAAATATTATTGATAAAATATTTGCAAACGGAATCCAAGAGTACATCAGAAAAATCATCTCCCATAATCAAGTAGGTTCCATTCCAGAAATGCAGGGATAGTTCAATATGTGCAAATCAATTAAATATAATCCACCATATAAACAAACTGAAGTAAAAGAAAAAACATGTGATCACCTCACTGACTTCAGAAAAGACCATTGATAAAAATGCAACACTCCTTCACGATAAAAGGCCTGGAGAAATTAAGGATACAAGGGGCATACCTCAAAATAATAAAGGCAAATTACAGCAAACCCGTAGCCAACATCAACTTAGATGGAGAGAAACTTAAAGCAATTCCACTAAAATCGGAAACAAGACAAGGTTGTCTATTCTCTCCATACTTACTCAACATACTGCTTGATGCCTTAGCTAGAGCAATAAGACAACTGAAGGGAAACAAGTAGATAAAAACTGGGAAAAAGAAGTCAAAGTATCTTTATTTTCAGATGATATGATAGCATACATGAATGATCTCAAAAATTCTACAAGGGAACTTTAATAGCAGATAAATACCTTTGGTAAAGTGGCTGGATACAAAATTAAGTCAAAAAATTAGGAGTCTGCCTATATACAAATGGACTAAGAAAGAAATCAGAGAAAGAACACCCATCACAATAGTTGCAAATAATATAAAATAACTTGGTATAATTCTAAGCAAGCAAGTGAAAGACTTTTATGACAAAAAATTCAAGTATCTGATAAAATTGAAGAGGATATCAGAAGATGGCAAGATTTCCTATGTTCCTGGGTCAGAATGATTAATATACCCAAAATGTCCATCATACTACAAGCAATCTGCAGATTCAATACCAGTGCCATCAAAATGTCAACATAATCATTCATAAAACTTAAAAGGACAATTTTCAACTTCATATTGAAACCAACATAATCACACACACACACACACACACACACACACACACACACACGCAAGATAGCCAAAACAATCTTGATTTATCAAAGAACTGTTAGAGATATCACCATTCCTGATCTTAAATTATACTATACAGCTAAAGTAATAAAAACAGCATGGTATTGGCATAAAAACTGACACATTGATCAATGAAGTCAAATTGAAGATCCAGACATAAATCTACACACTTATGGACAACACAAGTTTTGATATTGGAGGAAAGACAGAATGTTTTAAACAGGTGCTTTTCAAACTGCATGTCTACAAGTAGAAGAATAAAAATAGATCCATACTTATCATAAAACAACTTTAAATGGACCAAAAAACCTCAACACGAAACCACATACAATGAACCTGATCCAAGAGTGAGGCATAGCCTTGAAAAGGCTTTCTGAATAAAACACATTAGCAAAAGCTCTAAGAACAAATAATAAATGGGACTTCAAGAAACTGAAAAGTTTCTACCAAGCAAAGGACACCATCATTTGGACAAAGTGGCAACTTACAGAATGGGAAAAGTTTTTGGAGACTACATATCAGATAGAGGATAATGTCTAAAACATGTAAAGAATTTAATAAACTGGATATAAAGAGCACAACCAATGAGAAGTGTACAAACAAACCCATTCCTAACTCAGAAGCTATCTCCAATTGATAACCACTTGCAAATTAAAATCCATTTTATCCAACTGAGTCTCTCAGGGGATATAATCTACAATTAATGATAGACTCCATCCTTAGCAGTAAATGGCCAAAATAAAAATAAACTAAATGTGCATTTGGAGGTTTTTTTGTTACATAAAGTTTTCTCATGATATTTTTCCCCACCTATCAGTTCTTTTGTATATACATCATGGCTTCCAGTTTTGTGATTTATGGGATTCTTATGTGTATGAGCATGTGTGTCTCTACATCTATGTTTCTTATACTTTTTCTTTGTCTCTTTCTCTTATGTTTGTTTTGTCCTATTCCAGTTTGCTTCTTTTTGTTTTATCTTATTTATTATTCTTTAGAAGTCTGTTTACTTTCTAAGGAGAGTCTAAAAGGGTTTGGATCCATATGGGTAGGGAGGTGGAAAATTTCTCAGAGGAGTCACAGGAGGTGAAACTTGTTCTGAATACATTGTATGAAAAAAATCTATTTTCAATAAAAGAAAAATAGAAAACAGAATCACATAGTGTAACCAACTGCCATTATTGAATCAAAAGTTTGAGGAAATAGTTCAGGAGGAGAGTGCCTTCCTAGCAAGCCTCTAAGCTACAGAAGTAACACACTTCACACACACACACACACACACACACACACACACACACACACCACTATCTCATGCAATTGCTGGGGATGTTCTGCAGTGATTAAGCCTTTACCTAGCATGTGTACTACCTAGCTTCCACCCCTAGTACTAGCATTTCAAATCAAAATAAAAGCATGGAATCACAGTCAAATTGGAAACCCTCTGTCCACACCTGTTATTTTCCTTTCCAAGCATCCCAATTATTTTCCAGTCCAGGTTCCCTCCCCCCAAATAGTGCAAATCATAAATGAGGCATGAAAGTCTTCTACTTTGTTTGAGAAAATCTGAACCTTCAAGAAATAGCAACATTTAGCAAGATAATAACTAACAATTTTGGAATGTTAAAGGCATGAGAAAGAAAAGGAGGAGGGGAGATAAGATTTAGAAACAGAATATAATAGAATAGAAAAAAAAAGCAGAGTTGACCTGTTGACTGTTTCAGGAAGAGTTAATCCCATTAAATGGATCAAACATTTGTTTGATAGCTCCTTATTTTTTTATTATTCCTTCTCAAATTAATGTGTTTAACAATGTACTTTGTCACTTCCTCTCATAATCCTCTTCTTCCAATGAACCTCTTGGTATCAACAGGTATCTGTGCAGGTATTTACTTGAGCAAGAGCAATCCTCCAGTACCTATACCACTGAGGAATCGACTCGCTATCAACTGCATATTGGTCCTCAGAGTTGGGTAGAACATTATGATGAATACCTTATCTATCCATGGTGGAAAGCCAGTAGGGTCAATTTATTGGTTAAAAATGCTAATCTACTGGTATGCACACAAATATTTAAGAGGGTAGTTTAATAACATGTGTTTTGAAAAAATGCAGTACAAGATTCCTCTGCCAAAAACCATGTCATCCAGAGATGTGGGTGTCTGATTATTTTCACAGTACCAGAGATGAATTCTCTGTTGTGAACCCTGCCTCATGTCCAATAAGAATCTCTGAACATAAACAGTTCTGCCATTGTTGTCAGTGGGTGACATCTCAGTTTTTTATGTGAACAGGAGGTATAATAAAGTTTCTCACTTAAACATGGTTTTTGTTTTAAAATATTAAAACCTAGAACCCATATTAGAATTTTAATTCTTTACAATATTCTTCCCATTGTATAATGTATAAAAACACATGCTGCATTGGATGGACAAAAGCTCTATTGATGATCTTGCCCTTGATATTCAAACTCTCTACCACATTGTCACTGTAAGTATAGCCCAAGCCAAGAAATACTATATCCAAATTTTCACTGTAGGATTCCTGAACCAGGAAAACTGGACCCCAGTTTATTTCCAACTTAATTTTTCCAACTTCTCATCAGAGTCTCTATTTACCTAAACCAGTTTCCATGTTCTTTCTTGGTTTCAGCATCCCTTTCATGTCTAGATGACAGTATCTCTCAGCAGGTGCCCTGATTCCCTAGCTTTTATTGTCTTTCTGCCCCCTCTAATGTGATGTTCCTGGAGTTTTAGGTGTAGAAGTTGCATTGTAGATGCGTCAGTGGGACTGAACAATGGCTGGGTAGCTTATTCTCTTTTTTTTCCACTTTTTTTTTCATTTTTATTTTCTATATTCTATGTTTACATTCCAAAGGCTTTCCCCTTTCCCAGTCCCCCCTCCCTATGTCCCATAATTCCTCTCCCCCCAACTATTCCCCAATCATTCCCCCTCCCCCCACGGTTTCTCTCAAAAACTGGATCCAATCTTTCCAGGCCCAGGGTCCTCTCCTTTCTTCTTGGGAATCATTTGACTTGCTAATTGTGCCTTGAGTATTTAGGGCTTCTGGGCTCATTAATATCCACTTATCAGTGATTGCATTTCATGTGTATTCTTTTGTGATTGGGTTAACTCACTCAGGATGATATTTTCCAGGTCTAACCATTTACCTGCAAATTGCATGAATTCATTATTTTTAATTGCTGAGTAGTATTCCATTGTATAAATATACCACATTTTCTGTATCCATTCCTCCTTTGAGGGATATTTGGGCTCCTTCCAATTTCTGGCTATTATAAACAAGGCTACTATAAACATAGTGGAGCATGTGTCTTTATTGTATGCAGGGGAATCCTCTGGGTATATGCCCAGGAGTGGTATGCCAGGGTCCTCTGGAAGGGACATGCCCAATTTTCTGAGGAACCGCCACACTGATTTCCAGAGCGGTTTTACCATTTTGCAATCCCACCAACAGTGGAGGAGTGTTCCTCTTTCTCCACATCCTCGCCAGCACTTGTTGTCTCTTGAGTTTTTAATCTTAGCCATTCTGACTGGTGTGAGGTGGAATCTCAGGGTTGTTTTGATTTGCATTTCTCTGATGACTAATGATGTTGAACATCTCTTAAGGTGTTTCTCAGCCATCTGAATTTCTTCTGGTGAAAATTCTTTGTTTAGCTCTGTACCCCATTTTTTGATAGGGTTATTTGGTTCTTTGGGGTCTAACTTCTTGAGTTCTTTGTATATATTGGATATTAGCCCTCTGTCGGATGTGGGGTTGGTGAAGATCTTTTCCCACTTTGTTGGTTGTTGTTTTGTCCTTCTGACAGTGTCCTTTGCCTTGCAGAAACTTTGTAATTTTATGAGGTCCCATTTGTCAATTCTTGATCTTAGTGCGTACGCTATTGGTGTTCTGTTCAGGAACTTTTCCCCTGTGCCCATGTCCTCCAGGGTCTTCCCAAGTTTCTTTTCTAATAGTTTCAGTGTGTCTGGTTTTATGTGGAGGTCCTTGATCCACTTGGAGTTGATCTTAGTACAAGGAGATAAGAGTGGGTCGATTCGCATTCTTCTGCATGTTGACCTCCAGTTGAACCAGCACCATTTGTTGAAAAGGCTATCTTTATTCCACTGGATGGTTGTGGCTCCTTTATCAAAGATCAAGTGACCATAAGTCTGTGGGTTAAGTTTGACCAGCTGTAGATTTCTCTAATAGTTTCCATCTGTTGAAAAAAAAAACTTTTTGATTAACAGTGAACACTTTACTTGCCTATATGGATATGTATTTAGGATATAGTTAGTAGTTATATCTATTGGTTTAAAAAGGGTTTTTTTTTGTCATTTTTTCGGCTGTGTACTAATTTGCTTTATATTTTCCTTTGCTGTACATGAGATACAATATGCTGATTGTTGGTCTTAATTCTTGTGCTACCAGAAAGCCTTAAGAAGTGAAATCAAACTAGATGTTCATTATCAGATAAATGGCTAAGAAATATGTGGTTCATAGACAGAAGGGAATATTGTTGAGTTCTAACAAAAATTACATAATGAAATTTACAGGTAAATGTATGAAATTGGGGGGAAATGTAGTGACTGAAGAAACTCAAGCCCAGAAAGACAAACTCTCTATGTTCTCTTTTATATGTAGATCCTAGCTTCAACTCTTTTGTTTGGAGTGCTAAATTCTGAATAAAATGGAAACCAGGGAACTAGAAAGGAATCTTTAGCAGGGTTAAGTTAAGGCATAGTAGATTACATACAAAATGAAAGTGGTGATATTGCAACCTAGAGGTGCAAAGGCTTAAACATGGGAGTTTTGGAGAAATCAGGAGATGGATGGATTTGGAGGTGTCTTAGTTTGATTTCTATTGCTGGGATAAAACTAGACTCATAGGAATTTGGAAAGAAAATGGCTTATTTGGATTGCCAGTTACAGTACAACCTGAAAGGAAGTCAGAAACTGAACGGTAGCTCACAGAGGAATGCAGTTTACTGTCTTGCTCCCCATGGACTACTCAGGTTGTTTTCTTTACAGTTCGAGAGCACTTGCCCAGAGGTAGCAACACTCACAGTGCACTGGGCTCTCCTACGTCAGTCATTACTACAGAAAATGTCCCTTGGGGTTGTGTACAGGTCAATCTGATGGAATTATTTTCTCATTGAGGTTCTTTTTCCATTTCCAAGATACCTTTAGCCTGTGTCAAGTTGATAGAAATCTAACCAGGGCAGGAGGTCATATGTCCTAGTGTAGAAACCTGCTATTGTTGGTTTGCTAAACATCCATGCTTTCATATTGTCTTCTAAATATTTATCCTTCTAAATATAGTGTGTGCCATACACTAGAGCTGATTATTTATTTATTTATTTATTTATTTATTTATTTATTGTCTGTTTGCATTGGGAAGCATCAATGGAGAGATGTATTTGGTCAAAGTGCTCAGAGTAAGAGACAGAATGCTAACACCATTACCACAAAGGCTCAGGAAACATTGTGAAAAAAAGAAGAAAATCTGTCAGAACAGGATGATGAGGAGCAGTGCTGGCTTCTTGACAACATGACCTTGCTATTGCAATTATGAAATCATTGCAACTGTGGTCACCTGCATAAAACTTTTGCAAGTTCTGTCCTGCTAAATTTCTGTGTAGTTGGGGAGTTCTGTTTAGATTACATTTGTTTTTCAAGCTACTATTAGTAGTGGATAATTGTTGGGGAAGGGAGAATTTACTCTTTTTTGAGTATGTGGCTTCTGGTAGGTTTTCTATTTTCCAATGGATGCACATATGACAAACCTAAGTGGACTTAGTCAGCCATCAAAAAACAAAAATGACACAGAATTGGGAGGGGATGTGTTGGAGAAACATAGAAAGATTTACAGTGATGTCTGGGATCATAGATGTGATTGTATTTTACTGTGTGCATGTATGGAAATTAAAAAATAGTGAAAAAATAAAATTTTCTCTTCTAACCCTACTCTATCATACGTGTTTGTACTTGATTATTTTTCTCCTTTCTTAATGCAACAAATATACATTACAATTCTTTACATCTCTCAGAATGCTTAACAAAAATGATTTTTGGATACATGATTCAAGGTGAGTATAGAAATACAAGGAAAGACAGCTTGATGAAATGATAATCAAAATACCAACCATAGTCTCAGTGTACTAGGAAAGATATTAACAAAGGAACTTGGACACAGAATATATCTTATACATTTTTAATTTATGATAATATATAACTGAAGGTAGTAACATCATCACAGCATGCATATATATATATATATATATATATATATATATACATATATATATATATGACAAGAAAGATATCTTTCTAGAGCAAGAATTGAAAAATAAAACAAATTTGACACAGAAAACTTTTTAAGTTGCAGAAATATTTTAGAAGTCAGAAGGCAATTAATGCATCTGAAAATTAAGAATGGCTCCACTGGGCTTCTATTAAAGAATAAAATGACCCCAAAAGAAAGTTCCTTTTCATAGAGTCATAGCTGGTGAACTTTTAATAAGTTGACTGCCATTTGTGTTTCTTTAAAAACTTGAAATGAAATTACTGCCATTGAATGCAGATATTGAGGGTACTGGTATAATTATCCTTATGTATCCCAGGAAACAATTTAAAATCTTGATAACAAAAAGCTTGGGAGAAACAAGTGAGCCATTGAAGGCAAGAAATCTTTTGAGGTTATTACTACCAAGTGAGGCAATGAACAGATGAAACATAATTGTTACAAATATTATTTTCCAGATAGGTAAACATTACACAAAGAGAAATGTTAAATTAGCAAAATGTCACCTGAACAATTTTGAAGTGGAGACTGGTCTACTGGTCTGAGGATTATAAAATAATCATAAAATTAGCTCATTCTAGGCAAAGTGCTGATCTTAAACCACTTCATGAAATTGACATGCATGCCTTTAATAGCTCATTTTTCTTTTCTTCATTTCAGATTTTTTTCACCTTAGCATTTCATAAATGTCATAATACACATTAAGAATCATGATGCCTATTCTTTCTTTCTAAAATCATTATCTTGGATATTACTGCACAATTTCAAACATTTGAAATCTGACATTGATTGATAAAGTTATTCATAATACATGCCTATTGCTGATTTAATTACTTTGGGGCTAAATGAAGAAGCATTTTAAATGATGTGCTTTAATATAGTTCAATTATTGAAAACAAATCAAACAAGAAATACATTTCAAAAATGAAAGATGATAAAAGGACATCAGTTCAGTGGAAAGCTTTAGTTTAAATTGCAGAATATTTATAAATTAATGGCATGTGGGAAGATGAATTCCTTGTCCTTTCTCTTTAAATATCAGCATCATCAAATATTAAGTGCCTGTAAATACCTACTCTAATTGATCTCATGCATTTCCTTGACCTTGATACATAGCTGACTGTGTCCCTAAAGAGCTAAATACCTGTTCAAACCTTCTGCTTGGCTGCTTAAATGATTCCTTCCTGTTGCTAAATCATTTCTTCCCCAAACCCTATTCCCACTAGAATTTAACCTCTTTTCTTCAACGTTCGTGTATATGCCACAGCCCATCAGACTAATGCTGTCTGCATGGCTTGTCAGTAAAATCAGCCTGCAGTGATGGCAGTGATGTGGCTTTCAGCACAGCTTCAAGCCTAATACAGCCAGCTCATGTCAGGAGATGATGTAAGTTGAAGTATTAGGGCAGTGATGAAGAGGTCTCTGAATTTAAATAGCTTCTGCAAGGCAAATGGTTCCGTGTTTCTCAGGTAATTGTACTCCCTGAAATCAAACTACCTCTCAAGGTGCACAATGACATGGTTATCAAATGTTTTCAATGATTTCTTGAGCATCAAAGCTGAAAACAATGACAGGTTTAGATTTGTTCAAAATTCATAATATTTGTCATTCAGCCCCAGATCCAACTTGTTCCTATCGTTTGGAATGGGCCTATACAGATGGCATCCTACTTGCTTGCCTTTTCTTTTTTCTTTTTTAATTTCAGAGAAACAGCTGTCCTAGAATTACAGCAGCATATTTTTTTTTAAATTGTCTCCTTTAGAAATAAATCCTCTTCTCCTGTGGGATATTGTCCTGGGAAAACTTGATACTTTGTTAAAAACAAACCAAAAAGAACTCCTGCTCACAAAAGCTCATAGCAGTTAAATGTTTGGAGTAGGAAGGAGTTTGCATAGGCCACACTGTGTTTTTGTTAAAATTCTAAATTTACTTTGTTTGAATATTTCAAGTGATATTAACAGAAAAAAATGTGACACAGGATACCACTATGTTCCTTCGGCAGGCCTTCAAATTTAGAATTCTTTAACTCAGTCTCCTGACTGCTAGATTTGCAAGCATATACCATCTACCACCCTGTATGGGTAAATATTATGAGCGATTTTTCGCTGACATATTTCTAAAACAATTAAAACTGTTTTTCATACTGAATTCTGAATTTAAAAAAAATGTTTGTTTGCTCAGAGCACTGCCTGTTTTTTTTTAACTTTTCTTTATTGGATATATTCTATATTTACATTTCATTTCCCTTTTTCTAGTTCCCCGCCCCCCCAAAGGTCCCATAAGCTCTTTTCCCTCCCCGTGTTACCCCATCCACCCCTTCCAACTTCCCTGTTTTGCTATTCCCCTACACTGATGCATTGATCCTTTCCAGCACCACTGTCCACTCCTTCCTTCTTGTCAGATATCATTTGATATGTAGATTGTGTCTTTGGTGTCCCAAGATTCTAGGCTATCACTTATCCACTTATCAGTGACTGCATACCATGGGTATTCTTTTGAAACTGGGTTACCTCACTTAGTATGATGCTCTCCAGCTCCATCCATTTCTCTAAGAATTTCATGAATTCATTGTTTCTAATGGCTGAATAGTACTCCATTGTGTATATATACCATGTTTTGTATCCATTCCTCCATTGAGGGACATCTGGGTTCTTTCCAGCTTCTGGCTATTATAAATAAGGCTGCTATGAACACAGTGGAGAATGTATCCTTATTGCATGCTGGGGAATCTTCTGGGTATATGCCCAGGAGTGGTATGGCTGGGTCCTCCGGAAGTATTGTGTCCAGTTTTCTGAGGAACCACCAGACTGATTTCCAGAGTGGTTGTACCAGCTTGCAGTCCCACCAGCAGAGAGCACTGCTTGTTAATCATTAGTGAGAAAGAAATAGTTCTTAAGAGCTAAAACCATTTAAAGCCATTTTAGAAACTTGTGACTCTGCCTTATTGACCATATCCTTTACCTTACAGAAGCTTTCTGGTTTCATGAGGTCCCATTTATGAATTCCTGATCTTAGAGCATGAGCTATTGGAGTTCTCTTTAAGAAATTTCCCCCTGTGCCAAGTTCAATGCTTTCTCAATTTCTTCTATTAGATTCAGTGTATCTGGTTTTATGTTGAAGCCCTTGAACCACTTGGACCTGAGCTTTGTGCAGGGTGACAAATATGGCTCTATTTTCATTTTTCTAAATACAGACAGCCAGTTAGACCAGCACCATTTATTGAAGATGGTTTCATTTTTCCATTGTATATTTTAGCTTGTGTCAAAGTGTTCATAAGTGTGTGGTTTTATTTCTGGGTCTTCAATTCTATTCCATTGATCAACCTGTCTGTCTCTGTACCAATACCATCTAGTTTTTTATTACTATTGCTCTGTAGTAAAGCTTGAAGTCAGGGATGGTGATTCCCTCTGAGAGTGAGGGGGGACATCCAACAGTCACAACTCTGACCCATTATTGTTCCTGTCTGAAAGAATTACAGGGATGGAAATGGAGAGGAGCCCAAAGAAAAGAAGGTCCAGTGACAGGCCCAAAGTGGGATCCAGCTCAAGCAGAGGTCCCAAGGCCTGACACTATTACTGAGGCTATAGAACACTCACAAAAAGGACCTAGCATGACTGCATTCTGGAAGACCCTTCAAGCAGCTGAAAGAGTCAGATGCAGATATTTGCAACCAGGCAATGGACAGAAGCTGCTGATCCCTATGGTAGAATTAGGGAAAGCTGAAAGAAGCTGAGGAGGAGGGTGACCCTGTAGGAGGACCGGCAGTCTCAAACTGGACTCCCAAGATCTGTCACACACTGGACCACCAAACAGGCAGCATACACCAGCTGATATGAGGAGCCCAACACATATACAGTAGGGGACTGCCAGGTCTGTGTTCATTCAGAGATGATGCACCTAACCCTCAGATACTAGAGGCCCCAGGGAGTTTAGAGATCAAATGGGGTTGGGGGGGGGACAGCCACGTGAAGACAGGGGATGGGGAGGAGTTATGGGATGTGGAACAATCAGAGGGTGGTGGACAGGGGTGGGGAAGAATAAAATATAGAGTGTAAAAAATAAATGAATTAATTATTTTTTTTAAAGAAAGAAACTGTAATTTTGGCTTTCAGGGTTGACACAAAGGGTTGAGGAATATGACCTGAATCTGATACTGAGGACCCAAATAAAGATGGAAGGAGAGAAAGAGATCCTGAAAGCTGTCCTCTAACTTTCATACATGCACTGTCATGCATGTACCCCCACACCATACACATATACAAAATTAAAAAAAAACTTTTACCCCTAAGTAACAATGCCATCAATTGTCATCTATTTCATTCTTAAATGAATGAATCCACACAGAATCTATTTTCAATTAAGCTTTGGTTTTAAAGCATGAAATGAACAACTGCATGTAAAATATGCTATTTTCTTTTTCAACTAACAACACATATGGAGAACATGCATATCTAAATCAAAAGCACATGCATTTAATTCCAGCACTTGGGAGGCAGAGTTAGGCAGATCTCTGCGAGTTAGAGGCAAACTTGAACTACATAGTGAGTTCGAGAACAGCCAGGGCTATGTAGAGAGACCCTGTCAAATTAGCATTTAATAACATAATATGACATAGTGGCAGTGTCCCTTGATTGTAAACAGAGGACATTAGAAGTGATCAGACATGTATTTGGTCTTTTCTCTTTTGTACTCCTCCCTGTTGTGGCACTGAGGGAATTAATTTGTAGTTTGGGGTTTGTGATGGTTTGTATATGATTGGCCCAGGAAGTGAACCTAATAGGAGGTATGGCCTTGTTGGAGTAGGTGTGTCATTGTGGGTGTGGGCTTAAAACCCTCACCCTAGTTGCCTGGAAGTCAGTCTTCCACTAGCCACCTTCAGATGAAGATGTAGAACTCTCAGCTCCTCCTGCACCATATCTGCCTGGATGCTGCCATGTTTCTGCCTTGATGACAATGGACTGAACCTCTGAGCCTGTAAGCCAGCCCAAATTAAATGTTGTCTTTTATAAAACTTGCATTGGTCATGGTGTCTGTTCACAGCAGTAAAACCCTAACTAAGACAGGGTTTACAGGTATCTTAGTTAGGGTTTCTACGGCTGTGATAAAAATCCATAACCGAAGCAACCTGGGGAAGAAAGAGTTTATAGAGTGTATGCTTCCACATCTCAGTTCATCACCAAAGAAAGTCGAGTCGGAAGCTGACACAGAGGCCATAGAGGAGTGTTGTGTACTAGCTTGCTCATCATGGCTTGCACAGTCTGCTTTCTAACAAAATACAGGTCTACCGTCGCAAGGGTGGTACCACCCACAGTCGATTGTCACAAGAATATGTCACACAGGCTTGCCTTCAGCCCAAGGCATTTTGTTAGTTGAGATTCTTAGTTGAGGTTCCTTCTTTTCCAGCGACAAGTTGATTATAAAAGAAGCTAGCACAACTGGTATTCCTTAGGTTTTGTGGATAATAGTCACTACCTATTTTATTTTAACTTTCCAGGAGAAAGTTTTTGGGGATATTCCAAAGGGGACTTTATTATTAACTCACACTATAGATGAAAAGACAAAGATTCAGAATGCTTAAGTTATTGCAGTTAACTTTACTTATCAATCATTGATCTGTTTACTTTCACACCAGGGAAGGCTGTTCATTTACCAGTATAGACACCCACTTAGGAATAGATCTTGAGGGTCTCTCTTCTTTGTTGGGTATTTCAGCTAAGGTCATCCCTGTTGGGTCCTCAGAGCCTCTTGCTTTCTTCTTATATACCATGTGACTGAATTACCTTACTCAGGATGATATTTTCTAGTTCCATCAGTCTTAGTGAGGGTTTTTATTCCTGCACAAAACATCATGACCAAGAAGCAAGTTGCAGAGGAAAGCTTACACTTCCGCATTGATGTTCATCACCAAAGGAAGTCAGGACTGGAACTCAAGCAGGTCAGGAAGCAGGAGCTGATGCAGAGGCCATGGGGGGATGTTCCTTACTGGCTTGCTTCCCCTGGCTTGCTCAGCCTGCTCTCTTATAGAACCCAAGACTACCAGCCCAGGGATGGTACTAACCACAATGGGCCCTCCCACCTCAATCACTAATTGAGAAAAATGCCTTACAGCTGGATCTCATGGAGGCATTTCCTCAAGGGAGGCTCCTTTCTCTGTGATAACTCCAGCTTGTGTCAAGTTGACACACAAAACTAGCCAATACACAATCCAAGAATTCCCTAAGAATTTCATGAAATCATTGTTTTTAATAGCTGAGTAGTACTCCATTGTGCAAATGCACCACATTTTCTGTATTCATTCCTCCAGCCCATCTAGGTTGTTTCCAGCTTCTGGCTATTATAAATAAGGCTTCTATGGATATAGTGGATCATGTGTCCCTGTTATATGTTGGGACATCTTAAGGGTATATGCCCAGAAGTGGTATAGCTAATGGGGCCACCTACCCATCTCAAAAAATTAACCCAGAAATTCTCTGCTTAAAGGAAATGCAGAGTCAAAGAGTGGAGCAGAGACTGAAGGAAAGGCCATCTAGAGCCTGCCCCATCTAGGTATCCTTCCCACCCAACCCACCATTATTGGCACCAAACCCACACACTATTGCTGATGCCAAGAAGAGCTTGCTGACAGGAGCCTGTTATAGCTGTCCCCTGAGAGGCTCTTCCAGAGCCTGACCAATTCAGATGCAGATGCTCAGAGACAACCATCAGACTGAGCACAGAGACCCCAATGGAAGAGTTAGGGGAAGGACTGAAGGAGCTGAAGGCATTTGCAATCCCATAGGAATAACAATATCAACGAACCAGGCCTCCCAGAGTTCCCAGGAACTAAACCACCAACCAAAGAGTACCCATGGAGGGACCCATGGCTCCAGCAGCATATGTAGCAGAGGATGGCCTTGTTGGTCATCAATGAGAGGAGAGGCCCTTGGTCCTGTGAAAGCTTGATGCTCCAATGTAAGGGAATGCTATGGCAGTGAGGCAGGAGTAGGTGGGGGAGCACTCTCATAGAAGCAGAGGGGAAGGGGTGTGGAATAGGGGTTTTGTGAAGGGGAAACCTGAAAGAATGATAACATTTGAAATGTAAATAAATAAAATAACCAATACAAAAGAATAAATAAGTGAAATATTAATCTAAAAAATAAAATAGACCTTGAGAGCTGCCTCTTGGTGTGGCATAAACCTCTAATACTGACACTCAGGAAGAAGAGCTAAGAGGATCAACAGAAGTCTGAGTACAGCTTGGACTCCATAAAATGGCCCTAGGAGGAAAGACACGTAGAAGATTCATATTTTGAGAGTTAACTCACTCATTTGTGGTCTTGCTTACAACAGAATATAAAATAACATTTTGTTGCAATTTTAATTTTCTACTTGATATTTGAGTGGGGTGTGTGTATTTGTGTGTGTGCATGTGAAAATATTCTTCTTATTACTTTATAAAGGACATGTTCTTTTTTACATATTATTTATAGAGCACCTGATGCTTGGTAATTTCTTTTACACATCTTTGCGATGGACCAACTGACATAAGCTAGGCATAATTCTTGACTGTATAACCGGAAACCATGACTTTTTTATTTTCATTTGAAGATGGGAGAGTACTTTTCATAATTTACCAAACATGATATTTGGTTAAATGGAACAGTGCCTAGTTGAAATAGTGGGGTGATCCTAGCATGAATAATCTGGAGCTGAAAAACTATGCCAATGAAGCTGTTGACAAATTAATGTCAGAATGTTCTTAGGAAAAAAATTCCTGAGTTCATGCTAAAGTTGAGTGGAACCCTAAGTAGTTTCAAAAACACTAAATTTGTGAAGGTATCATAAAATAAATTCCCTATTTATTGTTGAAGGACTGTAAAGTATACTCTTCCTGAAGTAGTCCAGGCTTTGCTTCATTCTCGCTTGTAATTATTTTCCAATAATACAGTACTTTGATGTTGTCATCTTAAATTGAAATCCTCTTTACCCATATTTTACGCATCTGCTCCTGTGTTTGATAAACCCCAGATATTTCTTATCTCTTTGCAATGATAGAAAAATCTCTTAGCAGGTCAAACCGTCTTCTTAAGTTTTACAGTAGTGAAAGTACATTTGGGTCATTGCCAACATGAGGGAGCAAAAAGAAATTGGTATGCTGTCTCTTTAAAAATCAGTAAGCTTTTGTCCTTAGCTGTGGTTCACTGGTAGAGTACTGGGTCAGCGTGCTGTGCTCATGGTTTTGTGTTCAGTACCTGGTACAGAGAATAATAGTTTTCCATCAGAGGACTTGCTGAGTGGTGGTAAATATTTTCCTGCCTTATGGGCCCTTTTCTTTCTCTCTTCTGCCCTTCTCTTGCTTTCATCAATTTCTTCTTTCTTTCCTTCTATGTCCCTCACCCTTTTATTTTGCCTCTTTATTATATAGAAGATAAAAAGAACAAGGCAAAGTCACTTTTCCATTATAAGGCATAGTCTTTCTTTACCACTCAGTTTGTTCTCAAATTTGTGACTCTCCTGCATAACTCTTTCTAGTACTGGAATTCATGTACAGAATTCAATGCTAATTTGAAAGTAAACCTTACCTAGTCTTTACTAGGGAAGTTTGTAGTTGACTAAAGAGTTAGAGGGTATGTTTGGGATTTTCCTCACTCTCAGCTGTCAAGCTGGTGTGGGAATGTTGCTGGAGAGGAAGGGTTAGTGGAGATGCTGAGCAAGGAAGTTGTACCACTGTTGGGATGAGAGTATATGCTGGAGACACACCATAAACGCTCCTTGACGTAAATTTTGGAAGTATTAAAGGAAACATTATTGAAAGGTAAGCCCATCACCCACTCCATGCTGTATATGCTACTGAGTGTAGGGTCTTGCAGAGAGCCAGGATTCAGCAGTGTGATGAGATGAGAGTAGGCTGTAATGGGAGATGAAGGTTTAGCCTCCTCTCTCAATTTTCCTTTGATTCAGTAAACTAAGCATTTCCTTCCTGATAGGCAAACTAGAACCAATTCATTTAAAATACACTTAAAATATAGATGAATAATCAAACTTTTGAAGTAGGATAGACACATGCATTATTTATTTAAGATTTGTGGGGATAGCTGAGGGAAGAAGAAGTACCGTTTTTTTTTTTTTTTTAAAGAAGAAGTCAAACTGGGTTGACCAGAGGATTTAGGGATGACTTTATGTCTCCAAGATCCTGTGTACTAACCTTAACAAGGATCATGAGGATTGCATGTATGTGGTTCGCCCATACACAACGAATTTCAGTTATAAAAATTAAAAAAAAGTATTTTAACTAATTTTCTCAGTATGTACCATTTTTTATTCATATTGATAAAGGACCTAAAGAACAAGGCCATTTTAGTCATGAGCAATAACCTATTGTATTTCTCCAAAAGTTAAAAGAATACATGATCCAGGTCTGTTATGTGACCAATTCTACCACCCTGTGTATTTACATAAAGGACTCCAAGTCCTTTTACAGAGATGCCTGAACATCAATGTTTATGACAGCACCATTCACAATAGTCAAGATATAGAACCAATATAGATTTCTATTAAAAGATGAATTCATAAAGATAATGTGCCACATATTCATGATGGAGGTTTTGTTAACATACACAAAAGAATGACATTACTTTATTTGTAGAAAAATGGATGGGACTAGACATCATTGTGAAAAAAGTCAGACTCAGAGACAACTATTATATGTTTTCTCTCATATGTAGAGTCTGCTCTTTTTTTTCTTTTGAAAGGTTTAACTGATATGGAAGTCGAATGATGATGATTTAGGAGAATAATTGCAATGAGGATATTAGCTCAACAAGAAAGTAATATGAGGGGGAAATACAAATATTGCTATGCTTACATAAATATGTGCACTTGACATGAAAGCACAAGGGCAACTACAGAGGGACCATCAGTGTGGAGTGTTGTCCTGAAGGCTTGGGGGTAAGGGCATTGGAGTCACAATGAGTTACCTGGGAAGCAGACATCAAAGACCTGTAAATACAGTTTAATGTGGAAGTTCACTGGCATATGCACAAACATCAACCAATCCTAAGGACACATTCCTCTGTCATCTAATGGGCCTGAATGGTGTGCAACCTACATCATGTGAGGCTGTATGTGAGGAACAACATGTCCTGGCAGTGTATCTGTGGACAAAGGACAGGAAGCAGGTAATACCCTGGGCTTGGTGATGTTTTGTCAGTCTCTGGTGTGTTGTAACCCCATTATGTGTTGTCTAGAATACTAGATATTCAGGTCTGCTCTGGCAGTTGCAGAAACCATTTGCACTTCTCTTATGTACCTGTCTCTTAAAGACAGCTCTGCTCCCTCATGATGGATAACAGAGGACGATGGGGATATGTGTCAAAATATAAGTAAACTATAGTGATGCACATGTATGAAATATAAAATGAAACCCATTATTTTGTATACTAACCAAAAGTAATTAAATGAATAAAACAAAGATAGTGTCCATCCACTCAGCATGTTAATCATTATTATTTTTGGGGGGCAGGGGACAAAGTCCTGGTCTGTAGATTGTGGTGTTCTACTCACTATGCAGGTCAGGCTCATGAAAACCCATGGTGATCCTCCTGTCTAATCTTTTAAATGGCCAGGATTACAGGGATGAGGCACCATGAAAGGAAATATATTTCTTGCTAAAATATTACTAATGTGATTTAGTTATTGTAGTATGAAGCAAGCTATTATCCATTTTGACCACTGTCTATTTTGTTCAATATCAAATACTTGTCAGGCTAATATCATAATATTTGATGTAGTTTCTTCTATACTTTGTACTAGTTTTCTTTCATGCATGGGTAAGTAAATTTATATGTCTATTATAATGGATAAGAATGTGAAAACAGTAAACAGGAATTCTACTTTGCTAGTACTTAGGACATGACTTTATAGTTTTATGAGTTTGCATTTTTTTCTTCAGACTACCAAAGAAATAGATGTCTTGATCTACATTACCATTTAGTTTCTTCCCTCAAGGAGCTACTCTTAAAATATTTTTTATTCTGGGGCTAAGATGTATGATAATATTAGAACTCAAAAGGCTACTAATGTAATTATCAAACAGTTAGTAGGTAGCAGTTGTAGAAGAAGTTTGTATGCCAGTTATGTTGAACCCAGCAAAGGATTCTTATTTTACTGTCCAGTATACCTTTCTAATGAAATATTTGTGTCTTCATGTTCCTTTAGGCAGTGCTCAAAATGTTTTTTTCTACCACCAAAAGTCCTGACATTGCTCTTCTTAAATTAAATATTTTAGACCTTTGTAACATCGAGCAGTTCCCATGAGAACAGATATTATTTGCTGATAGCATTTAGGTTATATGATTCATGGTGAAATGGATGAAAGCTCTTTTGTCTCATTAATAACATTTCTTCCATTGTAGGATAGATAATCTCTGGGCAGATTTCCCATTGTGAGTTTAAACCAGTGAAAGAATGTAGAATCCTCTTCAATTTCACAGAGGGTGCAACTTAATTTAGTTACCAGGAGTCAATCATCTCCCCAATTAAGCCTCATCTAGTCCTCGTTGATCAGAATCAATCACTTCTTCCCATCAACTCTCCCAGGAGGGTGTCTGTCTCTATTTGGAACTCAGTTACTCTGATTTACTTATTTGTCCAATAGTCTTCCTATTACAGAAGAAAAAAAAGAAAGTCTCACTTATAGTTGTATCCCTCAGATACCTAGTAGACCTTTGTACATAAAATAGGTTTCAAAATATTTTTGTTGGAAAAGATCATTTCAAAGATAAAATTGAGTCTGCAATGCTTCTGGGATGATCAGGCTCTAATGGGTCTTTTAAAGGAGGGTGGGTGTGTAACTACATTTAAAGAAATGTGCCCACATTTTTTTTTTTAGTGAGGATTTTCACCAGCCAGGCAGCTTTTAGTATTCACAACCTTATCACTACCAGTCATAAATTTCATTGCAAATGCCAAGTAAGGGTCACCAGGCTAATGGATTTATCCAGTTTGATATTCTAGGAAATTATGCCATCCAACTTGCCAGAAGTTGCTTCAAGGTCAAACACTAAAATGTCAAAGTAGATTACTGGGGTGTCTGAACGATTCTTTTTTGAAAGTCTTGACCACTTCTATATCTATATTCTCATCTCTGATCACATGTTTCTACAGTCTAATGGTGCGATGTCCTGTATACAGTGAAGATTTAGCACTTACTTTAACATTATCTTAAGATATTTCCAAACCGTTTTTCCCCCTTTGAGCAAGAACTTCTTGGATTCTGGTGTACAAGCAACAAAAACAGGAAGATGAAAGAGTAAGAATTCATTTGGAAATAGCATCCGTTACAATGAGTGAACTCAGTTTAGAATTAAAGTACAGTTATTCATGCATAATGAATTAACTGAACAAATTTCCTTTTTAATGATATGTGTACAAAGATGGGCAGATTGGGGTTATTCTGATAGATAATAGAAAGGTCCTACGTTAACCTTCAGTCGAACCATTATGTATGGAATATTATCTCTCTAGACTTTCAGTTGACCAAGTGTAGGAAATAGCAAGCACTAGCCAACTACTAAATCTCTAACTTCCTATTTACTTTGACATATATCCAGTCATAGGGTTTATTTAAAGAAAACATGCCCATGCTAACACTATGTTAATTTATAATAAAGACCCCCTCTTGAGCTTTACCTCTGCTCAATTGATTTTCAGTGTGTCGAAAGAGTATGCGTGAGGACATGAAAGCAGGAACTGTGCCTCATCTCATATTTTTTTGAACTTCATCTCCATCTTCATTGCCATTTCTGTATTTTTGTTTGTACATTTCTGCTTTCTTCTTTCTGAAATGTCATATTTTGCTCTGACTTGTTGGGGTTCAACCATCATTCCTTAATCTTCATACTGTACCTGATAACAGTACTTTGAGGTCATTAATAAGGAGGGTAGTATATATTAAGGCCTAGGGAAACTATTAAGGCATAGATAAAATGTTACAGACTAGGTAAAATGTTAAGGCTTAGGTAACAGTTACTTAGCTTGCCTGCCATTCTCATATGTTTCTGTTGTTAATAGGAAACTTTCTAATGACAGGATTTACTACATATTCGGTTACATTTTGTACCCTTGGAAACCAATCACAATAAAAGTCAAAAGAATTGTTTGTATAGTTATTCACAATATGCTTGGACTCAAACCGACCACACATAGTACTTCCTTAATCAATGTATAAACTTTTATGGTATAAGCTTCCCCTGGGATATACCCCGACATGAGAAAGGCAACTGTATCAATACAATAAACTATTTGGAATAAGGTTTTTTTTATTTTCTATATTTTTTGTTTACATTCCAAAGGCTTTCCCCTTTCTCAGTTCCCCCCTCACCATGTGTCCCATAATTCCTCTTCCCTTCGCCCATTGCCCAATCACCCCCCGCCCCATTTCTCTGTTCTGGTATTCTCCTACAAAACTGGATCCAGTCTTTTCAGGACCAGGGTCCTTTCCTTCCTTCTTCTTGGGAATCTTTTGATTTGCTAATTGTGCCTTGAGTATTCAGAGGTTTGGGGCTCATTAATATCTACTTATCAGTGATTGCATTTCATGTGTATTCTTTTGTGATTGGGTTAACTCAGGATGATATTTTCCAGATCCAACCATTTGCCTACAAATTGCATGAATTCATTATTTTTAATTGCTGAGTAGTATTCCATTGTATAAATATACCACATTTTCTGTATCCATTCCTCTTTTGAGGGATATCTGGGCTCCTTCCAATTTCTGGCTATTATAAACAAGGCTGCTATTAACACAGTGGAGCATGTGTCTTTATAGTATGCAGGAGAATTCTCTGGGTATATGCCCAGGAGTGGTATGACAGGGTCCTCTGGAAGTGTCATGCCCAATTTTCTGAGGAACTGCCAGACTGATTTCCAGAGTGGTTGTACCATTTTGCAATCCCACCAAAAGTGTAGGAGTGTTCCTTTTTCTCCACATCCTCGCCAGCACCTGTTGTCCCTTGAGTTTTTAATCTTAGTCATTCTGACTGGTGTGAGGTAGAATCTCAAGGTTGTTTTGATTTGCATTTCCCTGATGACTAATGATGTTGAACATCTCTTAAGGTGTTTCTCAGCCATCTGAATTTCTTCTGGTGAAAATTCTTTGTTTAGCTCTGTACCCCAGTTTTTGATAGGGTTATTTGGTTCTTTGTGGTCTAACTTCTTGAGTTCTTTGTACATATTGGATATTAGCCCTCTGTCAGATGTGGGGTTGGTGAAGATCTTTTCCCATTTTCTTGGTTGTTGTTTTGTCCTTCTGACAGTGTCCTTTGCCTTACAGAAACTTTGTAATTTTATGAGGTCCCATTTGTCAATTCTTGATCTTAGAGCATAAGTTATTGGTGTTCTGTTCAGACACATTCCCCCTGTGGCCATGTCCTCCAGGGTCTTCCCCAGTTCCTTTTCTATTAGTTTCAGTGTGTCTGGTTTTATGTGGAGGTCCTTGATCTACTTGGAGTTGATCTTGGTACAAGGAGATAAGAGTGGGCCAATTTGCATTCTTCTGCAGGTTGACCTCCAGTAGAACCAGCACCATTTGTTGAAAAGGCTATCTTTATTCCACTGGATGGTTGTAGCTCCTTTATCAAAGATCAAGTGACCAGAAGTCTGTGAGTTCATTTCTGGGTCTTCAATTCTATTCCATTGATCTACTTGCCAGTCGCTGTACCAATACCATGCAGTTTTTTAGCACAATTGCTCTGTAATACTGCTTGAGGTCATGGATATTGATTCCCCCAGAAGTCCTTTTATTGTTGAGAATAGTTTTAGCTATCCTGGGTTTTTTGTTGCTCCAGATGAATTTGAGAATTGATCTTTCTAGATCTATGAAGAATTGAGTTGGGATTTTGTTGGGGATTGCATTGAATCTGTAGATTGCTTTTGGCAAGATGGCCATTTTTACTATATTGATCCTGCCAATCCAAGACCATGGAATATTTTTCCATCTCCTGAGGTCTTCTTTGATTTCTTTCTTCAAGGACTTGAAGTTCCTGTCATACAGATCTTTCACTTTTTTTGTTAGTCATGCCAAGATACTTTATATTGTTTGTGGCTATTGTGAAGAATGTTATTTCCCTAATTTCTTTCTCAGCCTGCTTGTTCTTTGAGTATAAGAAGGCTACTGATTTGCTTGAGTTGATTTTTATAACCATCCACTTTGCTGAAGTTGTTTATCAGTTGTAGGAGTTCTCTAGTAGAGTTTTTTGGGTCCTGGAACAAAAAGAAGCTAATTGACCCAGGAGGAGTAGAAGACAGGAAATCATCAAACTAAGGGCTGAAATCAATCAAGTAGAAACAAAGAGAACCATACAAAGAATCAACAAAACCAAGAGCTGGTTCTTTGAGAAAATCAACAAGATAGATAAACCCTTAGCCAGTCTAACCAAAGGGCACAGAGAATGTATCCAAGTTAACAAAATTAGAAATGAAAAGGGGGTTATAACAACAGAAACTGATGTAATTCAAAAAATCATCAGATCCTACTACAAAAGCCTATACTCAACACAACTTGAGAATCTGGAGGAAATGGACAATTTCCTAGACAGATACCAAATACCAATTAGATCAATTGATCAGCTAAACAGTTCCATAACCCCTAGAGAAATAGAAGGGGTTATAGAAAGTCTCCCAACCAAAAAAAGTATGGGACCAGATTGTTTTAGTGCAGAATTCTATCAAACCTTCAAAGAAGACCTAACAGCAATACTCTTCAAACTATTCCACAAAATAGAAACAGTAGGAACACTGCCCAACTCGTTCTACGAAGCCACAATTATGCTGATACCAAAACCACACAAAGATCCTACAAAGGAAGAGAACTATAGGTCAATTTCCCTTATGAATATTGATGCAAAAATACTAAATAAAATTTTTGCCAACCGAATCCAAGAGCACATCAAAATGATCATTCACCATGATCAAGTAGGCTTTCATCCCAGGCATGCAGGGAAGGTTCAATATACGAAAACCCATCAATGTACTCCACTACATAAACAAACTAAGAGAAAAAAAAACCACATGATCATCTCATTAGATGCTGAAAAGACATTTGAAAAAATACAGCATCCTATCATGTACAATTCCTAGAAAGAACAGGAATTCAAGGCCCATACCTAAATATAATAAAAACAATATACAGCAAACCAGTAGCCAACATCAAAATAAATGGAGAGAAACTTGAAGCAATCCCACTAAAATCAGCGACTAGACAAGGAATAAGGTTTTCATTTTGAGTAGTAGTCCAGTAAAGTTTAAGTTCCCAAGCCCTCCCTGGGAATGGACATACTACGTAACAGAAAGAGACCTATACATGGGTTATTGACATCTTGGTTGGCAAGTTAAGACATGAATGTTAGACGAGTGCCATCCTGGTAGACAAGTTAGGACATTAATATTAGACAAGGGAAGTCTTCTACTACAGTTGAGTACCCCAACAAATGGGAGCAGGATAAATGTACAACAAAGACCTGTTCCTAAGGAAATCCCCTATTCCTAAATCCTGATGGGTGAAATAAGTTGTTTGTGGATTTTTTTCTTAAAAACCCTATAGTATCTTAACTGATGGTCATGGTTTGGCTTCCAAATTTGGACCATGTCCCTGGTTGACTAGTGCTAGGTCCTATGCTCAATAAACTACCTGTGTCTCACTGAGATCGATGTTTATGTGGTTTACAAGGCAATTTTTGGACTCCAACAGAATATGGGATTGAAAGACTTCAAAGTGGTAAGACAAAAAGTTATAGCTTTACAGAAAGGTTGATAAGAACATTCAAAACCAGGGAGTTATACTAGGGAGATCAAATCTCATCTTTTTAACTCTTATTAACTCACAGAATCTTTAGAGTTTTAGAGAAAACATGGAACTTCACATATGAGCAAAGGGGTTTACTTTATTGTAGAGTGCCTATAGACTGGAGAGTGTGACAACATGTCAGCAAACTATCTTAATTTATACCCTTAAAAATCCTGATCCATTAAAAATCCTGATATTACATATGGGAAAGGAGCTCCTTGGTCCTGTGGATGTCCAATGACCCAGCATAGGGGAATGCTAGGGCACTGATGCAGGATGGGGGAGCACCCTCACAGAGGCAGGGGGATGAGGGAAGGTATAGGGGATTTATGATGGGGAAATGGGAAGAGTGATAACATTTGAAATGTAAATAAATAAAATAACCAATACAATTTTAAAACATTCAAAAAAAACTACCATCAAGGATGAGATGAATAAAATGACACTAAACATGTAAAAAAAAAAGTCCTGATCTATGTTTTAACTCAGTTAAAGAAGAGGGCAATGAAAACCTCTTTTACTTCTGTGTGATGGGGTTATGTGGTTATGTGATAATTTAACTCTAGACATAGCAATAAATTTAATTCAGGAAAATATCAGAGAGGACTGAGTTGAATTCCTTTAAAGAAGCACATTTAAAATATTAATGTTATCCTTTACTTACTATCCTCTCATACAGGGAAAGTAGAATGCTATTTTGCTTGCCTTGAAGTTCTGAGTCTAATGAAGTCATTGGCAAACTATTTATTTTTTAAAAGCAAGCAAAAGAAAAAGAGCAAACCCCAAACATTTCCTCTATTGATCACAGCATGCAGATGTTTTTTGTTATCTCTTTATCTGTTTAACTTTGGAACATGTTGTCTTAAACAATGTTCAGACTTTGTTCTAGTTTTTTTCCCTTTCCTCCATATATTCTATGAGTACTTAAAAAATAGATGGAAAGATTAGAAAAAATGTGTTCTTTTGATGTCTAGACATTATGTTTAGACTCACAACACATGTTTTCTTTTGGAAAAAGTAGTAGGGAATGTTATGTTAACACTGTTATAAAGCATACAATGTTGATGTGGAAATGTTATTCACCTTGAAACACTAATAATTTGAATTTGTAAATGTTTTGGTAAAATGCTTTTCTTGGGTTAAATGATAATTACTAGACAAGATAACCGATTTGTGTCATGCTCGATGAAGAAATAAAATTAGCCTGTAAATTAAATGATTTAATTATGCATGGGGCTCGAGGATGTAGCTTAGTGATAGAGCATGTGCTGAGTATGGCATGGCACTGGGTTTAATCCTCACCATAGAAGAATGAAAAGAAGAAAGAATAATTCTGTGAAATGCATCCACATAGTTTTGATATTTTTCAGTGGAAGTACTGAAACAAATTATATTTACTTATTATTCACATAGTTGTCACATTTCTATGTGTTTTTGTTCTCAAAGTGGAAAGGATGCTCTATTCCCTCCCCAGTAAAAGTTAGTCCCTGCTTCTTCTCTTAGAGGATTAGTTGTCATGAAGACTTGCTTGGGGGACCAGAAGACACAGAGATGCTTGACTTTATGCTGCTCAATCACTCTGTTTCACAGTCATTTCAGGGAGAAAATAATAATTGCTATAACTACCCAGTACTTCTCTGTTCAATTATAAATACTTTGAAGAGAATATCACACATCAAAACCTGTTGTCTCCCTCAGAGATCCTGTGATAAGTGAGTACCTGTATATTCATGGAGAAAAAAAAACTGAAGTGTAAATTCCAACAATTGCTTATGCTAAAATCAAAGGCCCACAGCTATGATACAGATATAATCCCCCCTCCTTTTTTTTTTTTTTTTTAGCAAAGCAGAGGAAGAAGGAATTCATTGCAATAATGCTTAAAAGACCTCAAACAATTGAGGATAGTCATTAGTTTTTTCATTGGAAGTTTCTCTATTTATATTCCAGTGTCAGGGTTACCTTTCATCTGGAGGATTTTGTAAATTTTAGTTGATCAAAGGCTGTTATGTATTTTCAAAACCAGCATATGAAAATCCTAGATATTTGGTCATCTGATAATAATTTTAAAAGTAGAAATGATGGTACATTGATATGATAATTAACTAATTATTAGTAATTTATTTTATATCTTGCAACTGTAAAACCAATTTAATGCTGTTTTGAAGCAGATTATCATTGTGATCTGAGTAAGCTGAATTCATGGATACAGCAAGAATTGGCAATACACAAGTTGTGCATTTAATGATTTTTTTGCTTCATATAATGTACATGCTGAAAATTCTTAGTTTGGGACCCTAGAATTATGTCCAAATAATGTTTTTCTAAATACACATTGTAGTTTTGAAAGTCTTCATAAGAACAAAGCAAGGAAATCTACTTAGGCGAAGGGTAGCTTTATATTTTAATAGTGCACAGCAATCACAATTAATCTCTGTTAAGCTGCTAAGTGACAGTAACTATTGTCTAATTACAGAGTTTTCGTAACAGAGGGCATTAGGCACAGGATTTTCTGGGATCAAATAGCATGCCATTCACAGTTTATAAGACATTTTATCAGAGTGAATCCTTTTCCACCCACTGTTGACATATTTATTTTAGCTTTGTGTGTGTGTGTGTGTGTGTGTGTGTGTGTGTGTGTGTATTTTGGGGGATTTATCCCTCATTGCATGCTAAATGATACTATGAGCTTTTATAAAAATTTTGTGTGTCAAGCACTGTCATCATTTTCATTTTATTGATGCCATTATTTTTCATAAAATATTATGGGTTTGAACATCATACAAACTTTTGTTGAATACTGAGTCTATCCTAACTAAAAAGGTGACCGTGGGCACTTGCTGTGCACTTAAGTCTCTACATGTCAATTTCCATTAATGAAAAATTACTTTCCCATTTTCTTTCTTCATTAGGAGTCTTATTTATAGGATCTAGCAATATCCACCAAATGGTGTTTAACACAAATATGTTGATTCTTTTACTGATAGAGTCAAGGGCTTCCACCAGTGAGTGCTATTAGGCTCACTTTCTTTCTCTTGCTTGGATCTTTTCCAGGCAGACTATCAATCCAATCCTTGTAAAACATTAATTGACTTCATGGGCTAGTAACCAAAGACATGTATCTATTTGAGCTCCAGTTCTTGATTTTATGCTTTCAGGGTTTCTGTGTTTAAGCACTGTACCCAAGGGGTTGGAACAGTGATATCTGTATTGGTTTTCCTTAGGACACAACTAGTAAGTTAGATTCTACTGGTGACATGATTACTCTGTCAAATATCCAGTGTAGATTCCCTAGTGATCCAATCATGCTATTTCTCATATAGGGCTATTAGGGCTTGGAGTGTTAGGGAAGCACCAGTCTTGTCTTTTGCCACACATTTTATTCTCCAAAGTCTGTTTACACTGAAGTTTACATTGGAACACAAAATATAGCACTTCTAACCTGGGAAATGTCAGGATTATCAGTTATTTTCTATTTTTGCCCATAAATAGAAACTGTCTCTAATTTCCTCCAGTCAGTTAAGGTTATTTATTCAGGGTCAAAAGCAATACTCAAAGAAAACAAAGATCTTCAAGTATTTATTTTATCTCTCTAAACTTAGGTGTGTTCAAGGTTAAGTCTTCAGATGAAAGAGACAGTTTAATGCTCTACTGAACAAAATAGTCTGCCAATCAGTCAGCTGAAGTCCAAGAAAATCTTGAGACTCTTTAGTACCCACATTCCAATCCTAATCAACCAGTACTACTTGTGGCATATGTTAATTTCCAGTAATATTTCTATGAATGTCATGATCAATTTTATGAGCAAACTTTACATTTCAGAGAGCACAGAAAAATTATCAAAGTTGTTTACATTTATTGACACATACAGTGTAGATGTACTGAAATGGCTGAACCAAAATGGACATTTTTTTTTTTTACCTAAAACAGTGGTTCTCAACTTTCCTAATGTTGCCATCGTTTAACAAATTTCCTCATGTTGTGGTGACCCAACCATAAAATTATTTTGTTGCTACTTTATGGCAGTAATTTTGCAGCTGTTATGAATCATAATGTAAATATCTGATATGCAGAATATTTGATATGCAACCCCCAAAGGTGATGCGACCCACAGACTGAGTGAGAAACACTGTAAAGACCACAGTCCTTTGTGAAATGGACAATTAAAATATAAAATGATTGAGTAAATTATGGGGTGCTACACTAGAACAGATGTGTTAAGAATAAGGGAAGTAAAACAATTTCCTTCCTATAATATAGAGATCAGTCTACACAGCATGTAAAACCTAAAAGAAGAAGAGTATGAAAATATTCATTTGGAAAAGGAGCTAAATGGAGCAAGAAATAGAGGTGTTTTGGAAAAACAGCAGTTGAAGAAGAAGGCAAAATGCTATATGGCACATATGTAACTCAGTTATATGGATATACCATCAACATATAGTGGTTTTCCAAGACATACTTATACATGTTTGTGACATGATATCACATAATAACTTCTCTCTGTAAATATGTATATGTGTGTTTGTATGTATTTGATGTATGTGTTCACCTCTGTGTGCAAGAGTACATGGCCCTGTGTTTGCCTGTAAATATTAGGTTTTTTTTTTTGTAATACTCCATCATATTTTTTTGAGACAGGGACTCTTTTTTTTAAAATTTTTTTTATTTTCTATATTCTATGTTTATATTCCAAAGGCTTTCCCCTTTCCCAGTTCCCACCCACCATAGTTCCCATAGTTCCTATCCCCCCAACTGTTCCCCAATCATTCCCCCTCCCCCCTCGGTTTCTATACTAAACTGGATGCAATCTTTACAGGCCCAGGGTCCTCTCCTTTCTTCTTCTTGGGAATCATTTGACTTGCTATTTGTGTCTTGAGTATTTAGGGCTTCTGGGCTCATTAATATCCACTTATCAGTGATTGCATTTCATGTGCATTCTTTTGTGATTGGGTTAATTCACTCAGGATGATATTTTCCAGGTCTAACTATTTACCTACAAATTGCATGAATTCATTATTTTTAATTGCTGAGTAGTATTCCATTGTATAAATATACCACATTTTCTGTATCCATTCCTCCTTTGAGGGATATTTGGGCTCCTTCCAACTTCTGGTTATTATAAACAAGGCTGCTATAAACATAGTGGAGCATGTGTCTTTATTGTATGCAGGGGAATCCTCTGGGTATATGCCCAGGAGTGGTATGCCAGGGTCCTCTGGAAGTGACATGCCCAATTTTCTGAGGAACCGCCAAACTGATTTCCAGAGCGGTTTTACCATTTTGCAATCCCACCAACAGTGGGGGAGTGTTCCTCTTTCTCCACATCCTCGCCAGCACTTGTTGTCTCTTGAGTTTTTAATCTTAGCCATTCTGACTGGTGTGAGGTGGAATCTCAGGGTTGTTTTGATTTGCATTTCCCTGATGACTAATGATGTTGAACATCTTTTAAGGTGTTTCTCGGCCATCCGAATTTCTTCTGGTAAAAATTCTTTGTTTAGCTCTGTGCCCCATTTTTTGATAGGGTTATTTGGTTCTTTGGGGTCTAACTTCTTGAGTTCTTTGTACATATTGGATATTAGCCCTCTGTCGGATGTGGAGTTGGTGAAGATCTTTTCCCACTTTGTTGGTTGCCGTTTTGTCCTTCTGACAGTGTCCTTTGCTTTGCAGAAACTTTGTAATTTTATGAGGTCCCATTTGTCGATTCTTGATCTTAGAGCATAAGCTATTGGTGTTCTGTTCAGGAACTTTTCCCCTGTGCCCAAGTCCTCCAGGGTCTTCCCAAGTTTCTTTTCTAATAGTTTCAGTGTGTCTGGTTTTATGTGGAGGTCCTTGATCCACTTGGAGTTGATCTTGAGACAGGGACTCTTAATGCACCAGAAACTCACAAATACAGCGAGATCCACTAGGCAGCAATTCCTAGTGGCCCTCCTCTTTCTACTGCCCCAGCTCAGGTCTTGCAGGCATGCATTGTCATGGCTGGCTTTTTCAAGTTTGCTTCCCCAAATCTTCATGATAAACTTTACCACAGAAGATTCTTTTAATCACCAAGTTGTCAACATTCATTTGGAAGCATTCTATGAATTCTCATTAGCAACATGAGAATATTTTTTTCCATAGACTGTTCTACAGTAAAAAAAAAAAAGAGCATTTCCTTATGTCATCTTGAAAGAAAAGATACAGCCTGCTTTCCACCTGGGTGAGATTGGCTATTAAGTTCTGAAGGTCTTTATTTCCTCTCTCCTAAAAAACCAGCTTTTCTTTGCTTCAGTTTGTTTTGCTCAACCAAAGGGGGAAAATGATTTATTCCGTGGTCAAAAACCAAACAGCCAGGCCTTGACCTCAACATGGGTACAAAGGACTTTTCGAGTATAATGTTGAGCTGTTACTTAGAACCTTTTTTGTATTTTGCTTGAATTTCTCTGTAGCAGACAAACAAATGATACAATCTTGAGAAAGCTTTCAAAATGTCCCTGAGGGCTGCCTTAGAAAAAAACCAAATCTCTGTTGAATTCAAAAAAGAAGGCAATTTCTGTGTACGAAAAAGATGGGGGAGGGTAGAACTGTGTGCTGACCACTGTAGAGATATTTAAGGGAATCTGTGGACAATCAGTTTCCCTGAGGCAGAATCTAGGTGGTATTTGATGGATGATATATATTGATGTAGCTGTGTCCTTTGTAAGGAAGCAAGCCAATGTACTATTAACTTATGAATCTAAAGAAAAGAGGCAGGGAAAATATAAAAGAACAGTAAGTTTCCTACCTCTCAAGTCTACATGGATTTGATGTCAAAAATGGAGATGACATTTGTCATGGGAATCACTGGGAATAATTTAAAAATAATATTCAATGATTAATTCCTTGCAAGTTCTGTCATTTCTGTTCTTTCCTGTTCTTATATGATATAGTGTTCTATGCATTATACTTCATCCCAAAGGATCTCAGAGTGGTTTACAATCATAGCATCAACCCGGGTCTCCTGGTTAAACAATGCATTCAGAGTGACAAAATTACAACATCCTTGGCAGACCCATGCATAATTTTCTAGAAGTGTCTCCCCTGCAAAAAAAAAAAAAAAAGAGCTTATATATAATTCTTAATAATGGAAAAATCACTCCCTTAAGTTGAATGTCCATCAAATTGATGGAGTGGGATATACAGCAATGCTGATTAAGAGGACTGATCTTGTTTAAAATGGGAAGATAGGTCACCAGTCTGCTCCCTGGGGGAGGGGGGATGCATTTGTAAAGGTTTGTGTAGAGGAAATAGAAGCACTGTGCTTAGACACGCCAATGACTTATACTGCTCTACCCTGTGTTTTTGTTAAAGTGGAAGAGCTGGAAGAACATATACATTCATTATTCTTGTGCTGAGTCAACTGTTCCAGGCCTGCCAAGCCTGTACAGCATTCCGTCCCGGTACTTGTTACCACTTGTATCTAAGCTCTCTGTATGAATTTTTGTGCCATTACTCATCATGCACACTTTTAAAAGTTTTTTTTATTATTATTTTAATTATATGAAGCTGTGTGTGTCTGCATTTGGGTATGTGTATATGACTATAGACACCCACAGAGGACGGAAGGGTCTGGTTCTCTGCAGCTGGTGTTACACATGGTTGTGAGCCACCTGATGTGGGAACAGGACTCTGGTCCTCTGGAAGAACAGCAAGAACTCTTAACCAGTAGATCATCTCCCCAACATACTCCCTGCATTATTCCTCATTCTCTGTGTTGTTAGGGAGAAAAAATAGTCTGTGTAGCTTTTGAAGAGTATTTGTTATAATCAGTGTCACTTGGAACTCAGAATTTGTATGTACCATACAGTTCTTTAAACAATGCATTGTTTTGTTTTTTTTGGTTTTTTTTTTTGGATTTGTATTTTTTTCGAGACAGGGTTTCTCTGTATAGCCCTGGATGTCCTGAAACTCACTTTGTAGACCAGGCTGGCCTCAAACTCAGAAATCTGCCTGCCTCTGCCTCCCAGAGTGATGGGATTAAAGGCGTGCGCCACCACCACCCGGCTAAAAAATGTATTTTTAGGCATGGTGTATTGCCACATGTATTAATTCTGTAGTCAAGAGGTAGGGGCAGGGGTGTCTCTATGAATTTAATGCCAGCCAAGGCTACATAGCAAGATATTGTCTAAAAAAATAAAGATTTTTTTAATTGAATATACTTTTAAGAAACAGTATAGGTTTTGTTTGATTTGGAGATATGGAAAAAGGCTGTTTAAAAGTGCTACACCCTAAGCATACGATGTGACATCATGCAAATGGTTATATATAGAATGAGGTGCTAATGATGGGTTAGTTTTGAAAACGCGGAAGATATGAAGTTTACTACTAAGTAAGGATAGTACTGTATATTTCAATCTTCAGTCAACAAGCGAATGTAAGCTCATGATTAACTGCTAATTACCACCAAAATGAGAAGAGAGGAATTAGGAACTGAGCCAAATTTCTCTCTCCTTTTCTATTTCTGAGGAATTGCAGCTGTTCAGAGAACAGTAATATATTCCTCCTTCTTCCCCTCCCTCCTTTCCTTCTCCTCTTTCTCTCCCTCTCTTTCCTTTCCATTCTCCTCCACTTACCTTCTCCCTTTGCATGGACTCACCTTAAAGAGCAGTGGATCTTAAGAACTTGTTTTGCAGATAACCAGTGGACAATGGTATTCTTTTTATGGTATGTCAGTTTACTAGTACTATATGCTTAACAAATTAGCAAATGTCATAGGTTCATAACAACATACTGTATCCCACAGTGTTATTGGCCTTGGGTCTCCCTCAAAGACATGGTCAAAGAGTTGTTGGAGCTGCAACCATCTCAGGGCTCAGCTAGGAGCAGCTCACAAGCAGACAGTAGGCTTTAAAAGGCCCAACGTGGCAGCTGCAAGTGGAAACTGTGATGAATTGTAACTTGATCTCAGAAATGACATTCCATCACTTCTGGAATAGTTTACTTGTTAGAAGATAGACAGTCAGTCCTGCCCACACTTGAGGGGAGGAAGTGACATTAGGATTTATACACTAAGAAGCAGAAAGCATCCGTGTCACCTGTGACATGTCTTTCCTATCATACTTTGTGTTTCTTTTGAGAAAAGATCTCACTATGTAGCCAAAGCAGGCGTCTAGCTTACAATCCTGTTGCTTTAATTTTCCAAATGTACTGATCACGGGTGTGCATTTTTAATGAATCTCAAGCAAAGTCCAAAAGTGCCTGGGTCACAATGGTTCAGAGGCCTATTGTTTTATAGTTAAATTTCCATATGAACATATGCATTGTGTTCCAAGTGTAGATACATTTGGATAAAACTCATGTCTTCCTCCAAATCTTCAAGTATAATTGATAGTTTGGAAAGATAGAGACCTAACAGCTTTCTGCTCAGTTTTAGGGTTGCAAACGTGAGAGGGGCCAGATTGCTTAGGAGCTCCAGATACACCAGGCACTCTTCATCCCAGGCTGAATTTCTATTTTCTGATTCATTTGTCCTGATTGAAATTTCACCATTAACTGTGCTCTTTTGCTTAATCTTGACATTCTGTATTTTATAAAAGTGAGTCTTTCCTTTTTGACGAATGAGAGTATTTTACATCACACTCTGCCATTGAATTCTTAGTCTCTGCTCATCTTTCAAACAGTTGATTTTACTTATCAGGGCAAAGATTTATCAGCTATGCATTTATTAGCAACTGACTGCAATGGATTACATGCCAGCTTCTCCACTATTTTGTTGGCAAAGGGAAATTTCAAAGAAGGGTAAATTTAGGGTTGGAGGATTGGTTCAGCATTTAAGAGCACGAGGACTAGCAGAGGACTCAGCAACCATGTGACCACTCCCTATTATTTGTAACTCCAGGAGATAAGATCTGTTCTTTGAACTTAGCAGGCTGTGAGCATACATGCATGCAGCTGAGCATGCTAAGGTTCATATACATACATGCAGGCAAAACACCCATGTTCACAAAATAAGAATAGACAAATACTTTCTAAAAAGGAGAGTAAAACTTAATGAATGAATGAGAAGTTTATACTAAGGCTATATCCCTATCATCAAGAGATATATAAACTATCTGTACCAGTGTGCTCTAAGTCAGATTTTAGTTTTTGTCTTTTTGATAATTTAATTGAAAACATTTATTTATCTGCTGAAGTGTGTGTGTCTGTGTGTGCGTGTGTGTGTGTGTGTGTGTGTGTGTGTGTGTATGTGTGTTTGCATGTGTTTATGTCAGAAGACAATTTGATGGAGTCAGTTTGAATTATCTACCATATGGGATCTGGGAATCAATCTAGGCTATCAGATTTGGAGGTAAGTACCTTTAACCCCTGAACCATCTCGCTGGCCCTTATTTTATTTTTTGAATTAGCATGCCAATCAACAGATTTCCTTATAGCATTTTCTTTTTCTTTTTCTTTTCTAGTCAGAGAGGAAATATGTTCTTATTAAAATGTATTTTTATACAATATATTTATATTAGTTTCCCTTCCCAAAACACCTCCCATCCTCCCCATTTCCCTACCCACCCAAATTCACACCTATTCATTCATTCTTACATTACAATAAAAACAGTCACCTAAAATGAGGAGGAGGAAGAGAAGGGGAAAAATAAATAAAAACAAGCCAAGCTGACAGGAGCCTGAGATAGCTGTCTCCTGAGATGCTCTGCCAGAGCCTGAGCCTCATACAGATGTGCATGCTTGCAGCCAACCATTGGACTGAATATGGGGGGCACAATGTAGGATTGAGTGAAAGGCTTCAGGAGCTGAAGGGGTTTGCAACCCCATAGGAAGAACAACAATATCAAACAACCAGACTCCTCAGAGCTCACAGGGACTAAAACAACAACCAAAGAGGGACCCATGGCTCCAGGCCTTATAGAATTTTCATACATACTTAGTTGTCTTTGGCCCTCCCGTTAACCTTTCCTTTACTCTTCTTTTTTTTTATTGGATATATTCTATATTTACAATTCATTTCCCTTTTTCTGGTTCCCCACCCCCAAAGGTCTCACATGCCCTTTTCCCTCCCCCTGCTCCCTTATCCACCCCCTCCCACCTTACTGTTCTTGTACTCCCCCACAATGATGTTTTGGTCCATTCTAGCACCAGTGTCCACTCCTTTCTTCTTGTGAGACATCACTTGATATGTGATTTATGTCTTTGGTGTTCCAAGCTTCTAGGCTAATATCCACTTATCAGTGACTGCATACCATGGGTATTCTTTTGAGACTGGGTCACCTCACTTAGTATGACTTTCTCCAGCTCCATCCATTTCTCTAAGAATTTCATGAATTCATTGTTTCTAATGGCTGAATAGTACTCCATTGTGTGTATATAGCACATTTTTTGTATCCATTCCTCTGTTGAGGAACATCTGGGTTCTTTCCAGCTTCTGGCTATTATATATAGGGCTGCTATGAACATAGTGGAGCATGTATCCTTATTGCATGCTGGTGAATCTTCTGGGTATATTCCCAGGAGTGGTATGGCTGGGTCCTCTGGAAGTATCACGTCCAGTTTTCTGAGGAACCGCCATACTGATTTCCAGAGTGGTTGTACCAGCTTGCATTCCCACCAGCAGTGGAGGAGTGTTCCTCTTTCTCCACATCCTCGCCAACAACTGATGTCTTCTGAGTTTTTAATCTTAGCCATTCTGACTGGTGTGAGGTGAAATATCATGGTTGTTTTAATTTGCATTTCCCTAATGACTAGTGATGTTGAACATTTTTTAAGGTGTTTCTCAGCCATCCGAATTTCTTCAGGTGAAAAGTCTCTGTTTAGCTCTGTACCCTGTTTTTGGATAGGGTTATTTGGTTTTCTGGGGTCTAACCTCTTGAGTTCTTTGTATACATTGGAAATTAGCCCTCTGTTGGTTGTGGGATTGGTGAAGATTTTTTCCCAATTTGTTGGTTGCCGATTTATCCTTTTGACAGTGTCTTTTGCCTTACAGAAACTTTGTAGTTTTATGAGGTCCCATTTGTCTATTCTTGCTCTTAGAGCATAAGCAATTGGTGTTCTGTTCAGGAATTTTTTCCCCTGAGCCAATGTCCTCAAGGGTCTTCCCCAGTTTCTTTTCTATTAGTTTTAGTGTGTCTGGTTTTATGTGGAGGTCCTTGATCCACTTGGAGTTGAGCTTAGTGCAAGGAGATAAGAGTGGATCAATTCTCATTCTTCTGCATGTTGACCTCCAGTTGAGCCAGCACCATCTGTTGAAAAGGCTATCTTTTTTCCACTGGATGTTTTCAGCTCCTTTGTCGAAGATCAAGAAGGAACACTACCCAACTCATTCTACGAAGCCACAATTACCCTGATAACAAAACCACACAAAGATCCAACTAAGAAAGAGAACTACAGGCCAATTCTCTTACGAATATTGATGCAAAAATACTAAACAAAATACTTGCCAACCGAATCCAAGAACACATCAAAACAATCATTCACCATGATCAAGTTGGCTTCATCCCAGGGATGCAGGGATGGTTCAATATACGGAAATCCATCAACGTAATCCACTACATAAACAAACTCAAAGAAAAAAACCACATGGTCATCTCATTGGATGCTGAAAAAGCATTTGACAAAATTCAGCATCCTTTCATGCTAAAGGTCTTAGAAAGAACAGGAATTCAAGGCCCATATCTAAACATAGTAAAAGCAATATACAGCAGACCAGTAACCAACATCAAGGTAAATGGAGAAAAACTTGAAGCAATCCCACTAAAATCAGGGACTAGACAAGGCTGCCCCCTCTTGCCATATCTCTTCAATATAGTACTTGAGGTACTAGCTAGAGCAATTCGACAACAGAGGGAAGTCAAAGGGATACAAATAGGAAAAGAAGAAGTCAAACTATCACTATTTGCAGATGATATGATAGTATACTTAAGTGACCCAAAAACCTCCACCATAGAACTCCTGCAACTGATAAACAACTTAAGCAAAGTGGCTGGCTATAAAATCAACTCAAGCAAATCAGTAGCCTTCCTATACGCAAAGGATAAGCAGGCTGAGAAAGAAATTAGGGAAATGACACCCTTCACAATAGCCACAAATGATATAAAGTATCTTGGAGTGATGCTAACCAAACATGTGAAAGATTTATATGACAAAAACTTCAGTTCTCTGAAGAGGGAAACTGAAGAAGACATCAGAAAATGGGAAAATCTTCCATGCTCGTGGGTTGGCAGGACTAATATAGTCAAAATGGCAATCTTGCCCAAAGCAATATACAGATTCAATGCAATCCCCTTCAAAATCCCAACTCAGTTCTTCATAGAGTTAGAAAGAGCAATTCTCAAATTCATCTGGAATAACAAAAAACCCAGGATAGCTAAAACTATCATCAACAGCAAAAGAACTTCTGGGGGAATCAATATCCTGGACCTCAAGCAATATTACAGAGCAGCAGTATTAAAAACTGCAAGGTATTGGTTCAGTGACAGGGAGGCAGATCAATGGAATAGGATCGAAGACCCAGAATTGAACCCACACACCTATGGCCAAATGATCTCCTTTACTCTTCTAATGAGCCCCTTAAGTTGTGAGTTTGGTGGTGGTTAGGTGGAAATCTTAGGTATGCTAGTTTTTCTTTCTTTTCATTTTTTCTTCTAACATTACATTGTTCTTGTTCTGCAAATAAAATTTTTCTATTTTTGAAGCCAGTGTTTTTGGCCTAGTATGCTCCAGGCCCAGGATATGATCACTGCTTAGGTAAGCCTGGTAGAAGGTGCCTGTATCCCAGAATTTGGGAAACAGAAGCAAGAGAAGCTTAGGTAGGGTATCCTCAGCTATGCTGTGTGTCTGAGCTAGCCAGGATACCTAAGATTCTGACTTTAAAAGCAAGCAGGCAAACCAGTGTTAGCAACACAGGCCTGCCTGCCTCCCTCCCTCCCACCCACCATACTGCACCACTCTGCAGAGCCCTTTACTCAAACTAGATGCCTCATGAACCTAGAGGAGCTGTGAAGGCTCAAGGTGCTATGCTTGAAGCTGCATACCAAGAAATAGGAAATTATATACAAGGAGAACTTCAGAAGTTAGTGAATGTATGGATGGACACAATAGTCACGGTAACCATATGCAAACTTATAAATCAGGCATGCTAGTATGCCTGCATGGCAATGCACCCTCAAATCTCAGCAATCAGAAGGCAGAAGGAGCTTGACTTCAAGTTTACCTTGGGCCACATAGTTATATCCTTATTGCAAAACAAAGGAATATTAAAAGATAAAAAGGAAGCTATCAATCTACAGCTACATATAAGTATTTCTTAACCAATCTTTGGTAATCAATGTTTCTTGCCATTTTTACTCCCATACATACTTACATCATTAAGTTAATGTAAATGCATGTAACATTTTTATTTTTGATAGTGGCATAATATTCCACAAATCAGTATATCATCTTATGTAACTATATTCCTCTCAATGCAAATTAAGAATTTTGCTTGTCACTGAAATCAATGCAAATCAATTTACATACGCTCCTATCATCAGGTCACTGGATTTTTGTTTTTATGCTGCTTATAGGCTACCAGGTCTGACTACCATGATTTCACTGATGCTGCTAGAACATGCTGTTTAGAATATTAATATTTTCTATGTTAATGACATAGGACTTTATTACTCATGAGTGTTCTAAATATTGTGAACACTAACATTATTAACAGCTACACTGACCCTGTAGTTGATATAGGTCTGATAGATTCAGAGTTCATGTTACAGCAAAGAGGCCCCCAGCTCAGGAAATCCACTTATGCTACAGAAGATAGTACGATGAGTTCACTCATTTTAATGAAGGGAGATGCTACTTTGCCATGACTCATATAGCTTGGGTCTTGAAAAACCTGACCAGTGGTTGTAAGGCAATGAAGAAAAAATAGACACACAGACACATGCACAGGAAAGCTGGGGTGTGGTGGGTTGTATGAACTCTGATGGAACTACACAACAACATGGTACCTCAATGTGAGTGTGTGTGTGTGTGTGTGTGTGTGTGTGTGTGTGTGTGTGTGTTGCTGTTGGTGGTGGTGCTGCTGGTGGTGGTGGTGCTATAGTATTGTTTTGTTTTGTTTTTGTTTTGCATAACAGAGAGGGAAAGTTTAGATAATCCCAGTAGGAGATCTTTGTAGGCAAGTAGTCTTTGGCAATAAACATCAGGAAAGAGGAAGCCATAGTTGCTAGTCTATAACACTCAGAATCCCAAGGAAAGCTTTGCTATTCTTCTTGAACCTTACCTTAATAAGGTTTGAGACTCCTGTTGGGCTGAGGCCTTAGAGAGAGTCCTCAGCATGGCCTAACCCATGTAAACAATGAGCATTCCCTCAGGACTTCACTCATTTGGGCTTCCTTCACTTCCTACACTACTTTATTTGTCAACATCATTCACTACAACTTGCTTGTCCAAAAGTCCACAGTGGTGTCAACTCTTTTGAATTTAGGCCCAGTGGCTCAGCCTGCTGACTTAGGATCATATGCCTCATCTCCTGCATAATCCAGTTTGTAAAAATTAATTTTACTCTTTACATCCTTACCTCCTAGTCTTCTCTCATTATTATTGCAACAGATAGTATTCACAATAACACTTGTAAACCCATTTATTGGAAATGTTTCTCAATGTATCATCAATACATAGAACATTAGATTTTGGCAGGTTTTTTTTATAAAGATTTAGGTACCAATTGTTTATTGTTTCCTGATGTTATTTCCTTTTTCTCTTTCAAATCTACCAACTAGTTGGATGACAACTATACCAAATATACCAACAGGTTCACATACTGGTTACCCAACCCGAACACATGATAACAATTTGCCATAATATTTGAGAAGCTTGTTTCAAAATGGCCTGCATTTTCATGGAAGATAGGCTGGTGATGCAGGAGGAGAAAGGAAGGAAATGAACTGTTTGTTTTTATTAATTGTACAAAATGACAAGTTTCGTTGTGGTATTTTCAGAGATGCCCAAAAACTTTGATCTGGTTTAAAATAAAAAAAATATATTATTGTGTGTGTGCATAAAGTATGTCTGTGTATGTGTGGGTTCACGCATGCCACCCTGTGCATGTGGAGATCAGAGGACAGCTTCGTAGAGTTGGTTCTTTCCTTCTACCTTGATGTGTGTTCTATTCTAGAACTCAGGTCACCAGGCTTACTTAGCTGCCTTTGCTAGCTGTGCCATATTGCTGGTGTCTAAAGAATTCCTGGAGAGAAGCTGTATTTGCAGAGGCTGATTGGTTGATTAGAATTGCAGTGATGTAAAGGGATTGGAATGTTGCAGGTCTAGAGACAAAGTACCTAATCTTGGGTTAGTGTTAGCCTACTGCCTTGCCTACCTCTATGTGGGAACTAACATCCTGTGACTAATAGATAAGAACATTTCGAATGTATTAACTTAGCTAACCCTTAACTTCCACCCAAAGCTAAGAATAAGATAGCATCTGAGGCCTAAAGAAAAGCTTCCCTATCTTGCTATAACTGCTTTTCTGATGTATCCTCTAAGTGCATTTTAAACTTGCATTTTGACTTTCTTTGTTCTGTAAAATTAGAAAAGTACATGAAACTGTTTCCAGGTTGCATAGTAGAATCTAGGGTAACCTAAATCTGTGTTCTTGGGCCATGATCACTCAAAATGGCTGCAGAATAAACTATCTTTTATTCTCTTTAAGGTGAGAGGTAGAGTTTTGTTTGTCTGTTTTTCTTGTGTGGACACCAGAGCAGATAATTATTAACTAATAAAAGAATACTAATAGACTTGAATGTACTATGCTCTCTAAGCTTATCATGTGCCTTCCTTAAAGCTAACTCCCTGCTGATTTTTATGTTGACTGCTATGATGCTCAATTTTTTATTCGTTTTTAATACCACTTCTAAGAGGGATTCTAGTGGCTAAGTGATACTATTCATACACTTTTCTGCCTTCCTAACCAATGTGGTGAGTATTAAATGTATGTATACATTTGTTCAAACAACTTGCTGTTCAAGGCATGTATTTCCTTGTTAATTCTTTGTTTAGTCAAAGCACCAGTCACTGAAGAATTTCCATTTGTGAAGAGAATCTGTCTCCCTTTTAAACTCTGTCACCTTCTATTTATATAGTTTGGCATTTGTCTAACAAGTTCATGCAAGTGTAGAGTAGTTAATTAGAAGTTTTCTCATGCAATGCTTCCATTTGCCCCTTAGAGTATCTTTGGTGTGCTCCTCTGAGCAAGCCAGACCTTTTGTTGTTTCTTGTTAGCACTCACCCAAATGAGAGCGGTTTCTGTATCCTTTTACTTTCAACCTACTTCCTAAAGTTTTAGTGTCACTCAAAAATGGCATTTTGCTGAATTTGTTCCTGCCCCTCACTTATATCTGAACCCTTCTGTTTTATATTTGGCAGATCTGGTTCATTGAAAATGCTGTGGTTTCATGTGAATTGGTATTTATTGCTAATGCTTTGGTTTGCATTATATGCTCACTAGGATTTTATTTTCCCCGTAGGCTTGTTTTTCCTTTCCTGAATTCTGTTCTCCCTTCTGGCTTGAGGTCTTTCTTCTCCAGAATGTTTTTCCATTTGATCTTGTCCGGAGCCCTAGAGTTATCCCCAACTTATGACCTTGTCTGTGGCAAGCTTTGGGGAATGGGTCATGGCTCAAGTGGCTAATGAAAATTAAGACCATAAATACATCATTTAAAAGTTCATCTATCCTTAGAAGAGACTCCCTGCTGCACCCTACACACAAAATGCATGGCCATACAGATAATTCTTATAGTCGCACTATGTGAGAACACTATGCTTGTCATGTACTCTATTTGAACTGTAAGCACCTAACTTTTTAAACTGTTGTGACTTCAACAGTTCCCAACTCCCCTGCAGTATCAATTCTTTTTTATTTCATTTCCTTATTTTTGTTTGTGTGCATGCTATTACTATACCAAGGTTGTTTAAACTTATAAGTAGTTAATGTTATATTTTATGTAAAACTGAATCCGTTTTACTGACAATATATTCAGAATTTGGTTTTCTACCAGATGCACTTTTTCTGTGTTCTGGTTTCTTCTCTTTTCTCCCACCTTCTTTCCTTCTTTCTCTCCTTTTCATCCTTTCTTCACTTTAGTGGTGGTTGCTAGGATTCTTCTAAGCTCCACCCCAAAGTTACCTAGCAACAGCTAGGTAGGTCTGGCCCACTGTAAAAGGGACCGCTTGCCCCTCCTCTCTCTCTTATCCTCTTGTTCTCTTGCCCTCTTGGTCTCTTCCTTTCCCCCCTCCCTTCCCCTCTGTCTCCACTTGGTCATCGATGGCTTCTACTTCTCTACTCTCTCGTTCTCTCTGCCTTTCTCTGCCTCTACTATCATTTTAACTCCCCTCCATATGCCCTAAATAAACTCTATTCTATACACTACTGTCCTGTGTGTGGGTCCTCAGGAGGAAGGGATGCCTCATCATGGTCCCACTGAGGCACCCCTTTCCCTCATATGCCCGTGGAACATATTCTTATGCCTATTTCTCTTTTTATGATCACAACAGTGGTTTAAGTTTGAAGAACACTATTCTACTCTCTCTTAGCACAACAAAAACATTATTTTAATATTGCCTGGTTAGTTGCTAGGAAAAACCTACTCATTCTATTTTTTCCTGGCTCAGGATGACCTGAATCTTTTCCTATAGCATTAATTATTTTATCATTTTTAATTACTGCATGTCTAAGTATGTGATTATTTATTGGAGTATGTTTGGACTTTTGGAAACACTTCAGATATAAAATCAAGAAATGTCACTTTTTGCTTCATTCATTCCTTATATTTGTCGTACATGTGTTCATGAGTGTGTACAGGTGAACATGTCCGAAGCTGCATGCATGTGTAAGTGCTTGTGTGTGGAGGGCAGAGGTCTACCTGATTATTCCCCAGAGGCTTGTTTTGTTTGTTTTTTGAAGCAAGGGCTCACACAGAGGCCTGGAACTCACTGGCTAGAATAAGCTGACTAGCTTGAGATATGGAGGTCCACAGTCTAGTCCTACTCTGTGCCAGATTATAATCACACACCATCATCATTCCTTTTTACATGGCTTCTGGAGATTGAGCTTTGGTCCTCAAATTTGCAGAGCAAGTAATTCACTGCCTCAAGCTCCCCCCAGAGACCGTTATCATTATCTTATCTTATTAACTCTGAAATTCCTGTTGAAAGGATGTTACAATTTCTCTGTCATTTTAAAAAAAATTCTCATCTTTTACATTGTTTTTAATATTGGAGATTGACTATTGAACCCAGGATCTATTACATACCAGGTCTGCAGTCTATCTCTGACCTAATTTCTGCAAACAATTTTGTATAGTTAAGCCTCATTTCACTAATTATTAAAACTGTACCTTGCTTCTCTTATAGACTAAAAAATATCCATTTCAAGAATTTATGACTTTAGGCAATCTGTACAGGTTTTAGTTTTTCCATCTCTGTCCCACAATTTACTTGTTTCCGTAGAAGGCAACATACTTTAATTTTCTAAAGGTATCCAGACTTTATTTACACTATTCTCTAAAATGACATGACCAAAATTAAACAACTGTGTTGGACCAACAACAACCAAAAACGGCTACATTGGCTTCTTACCATACTAGACTGCCATTGCCTTTGAGCTATGCCCATGAAGACAGTTGGTTTTCATTTTTTTCTTTGCCTTTCTCTTTAGAGCAGGGCAAATCCATCCCAGATGTTAGCTTTTGGCAGTAAACCCTGTATGTGTCCCTGATTCATTCATTAGTCATTTTGGTTCTGCTCCCAAAGCAGTATAAACTCCTTCCCATCCTCTTTTTGTTTATAAGGACAGAAACCAAAAGAGCTGTGACTCTGGGACTGCCTTTACTTTGCATATTATATTCTGTTAAATTTCTAAGTCACAGACTGTGATGCTTTCTTTCTTTATTTATTCGATGGATTCTTTATTTACATTTCAAATGATTTCCCCTTTCCAGGATACCCCCTCCCCAAAAGTCCCATAAGTCCTCTTCCCTCCCCCTGTTCCCTAATCCACCCCTTCCCAATTCCCTGTCCTGGCATTCCCCTACACTGTTGCACTGAGCCTTTCTAGGACCAGGGGCCTCTTGTTCCTTCTTCTTGGGCATCATTTGATATGTGAATTGTTTCTAGGGTATTCCAAGCTTCTAGGCTAATATCCGCTTATCAGTGACTGCATACCATGTGTGTTCTTTTGTGATTGGGTTACTTCACTCAGGATGACATTCTCCAGTTCCACCCACTTGCCTAAGAATTTCACGAATTCATTGTTTTTAATAGCTGAGTAGTATTCCATAATGTAAATATACCACATTTTCTGTATCCATTTGTCTGTTGAGGAACATCTGGATTCTTTCCAGCTTCTGGCTATTATAGATAGGGCTGCTATGAACATAGTGGAGCATGTATCCTTATTACATGCTGGAGATTCTTCTGGGTATATGTTCAGGTATAGTGGGGTCCTCTGGTAATATTATACCCAGTTTTCTGAGAAACCACCAGACTGATTTCCAGAGTGATTGTACTAGCTTGCAACCCTACCAGCAGCGGAGGAGTGTTCCTCTTTCTCCACATCCTCAACAGCATCTGTTTTCTCCTGAGTTTTTGATCTTAGCCATTCTGACTGGTCCAGAAAACTGGACACGATACTTCCGGAGGATCCAGCCATACCACTCCTGGGAATATACCCAGAAGATTCCCCCGCATGCAATAAGGATACATGTTCCACTATGTTCATAACAGCCTTATTTATAATAGCCAGAAGCTGGAAAGAACCCAGATATCCCTCAACGGAGAAATGGATACAAAAAATGTGGTATATATACACAATGGAATTCAGCCATTAGAAACAATGAATTCATGAAATTCTTAGAGAAATGGATGGAGCTGGAGAACATCATACTAAGTGAGGGAACCCAGTCTCAAAAGAATACCCATGGTATGCACTCACTGATAAGTGGGTATTAGCCTAGAATCTTGGGACACCAAAGACACAATTCACATACCAAATGATGTCTGACAAGAAGAAAGGAATGGACACTGGTGCTGGAAAGGATCAAAATATCAGTGTAGGGGAATACCAGAACAGGGAAGTGGGAAGGGGTGGATGAGGGAACAGGAGGAGGGAAAAGGGCATGTGGGACCTTAGTGGGGTGGGGAAACAAAAATACGGAAATGAAATGTAAATATAGAATATATCCAATAAAAAAATTTAAAAAAAAAGAATGTATCTTGGACTTCATATGACCCCCCCCTACAAAATTGTATAGTCTTTCAATATCTTAAAGTTATGACTAGAAGAAAGATTTTTCTATGTGTCATGGTTCCAATAGTAAACGTTAATCTCTATATTCTGTAATTATTTTGATATTATGAATAGAAGATAATATTTCCTATATCTTATGAACTTTTCACTAGGAAATTCTTACATAACAAGGCAATAGAACTATGTGTATATTGAATCTTCATTCATCCACTACCCAGTTTCAACTATTATCATCTTGCTAAGGTTCTTGTGTCATCAATTTGTCTTCACCATTTCATTCTGCCTTTGTTTCAACATGTCAAAACAAATCATAATTATTATGTCATTTCAAAATATATATTAATTCATCTTATCCAGAAAAATGTTTTAAAGTTATCACAATATTATCACAATATAATCAACCCACCAAAAGTAAAAATTTATTTATGTTTATCACATATGTTCCTGTTGGATTTTCCCCAATTATCCAAAGTATGCTTTAAACACTCTTTTAAGTGTACTGGTGTTTTGCTTGTATGAGTGTCTGTTCAACGCATATGTGCCTAGTGCCCCAAAACACCTTTCCGGAACTGGAGTTACAGCTGGTTGTGAGCTGCCATGTGCTGGGAATCAAACACCAGCCCTCTAAAGGAGTAGCAAATGCTTTTAAGCATTGATCCATCTTTCCAGCCCCTAAAATAAAACGTTTACATGATCTTTTGTTAATTATTTGGGAATTTTATATAATGTACCTAGCTCATACTCACTTTCCAGTCCTTTGAGTTCTGCTCCCTCAACCCTTGTAGCCTACCCCCCAAAATGGAGAAATAAAGAAAAAGAGAAACAAAAATGAACACAAACAAGCAAACTAACTAACTAACTTACTAACTAACTAACTAACTAACTAACTAACTAACAAAAAACAAGTCCGTTTTGTGTTCTCCATAGACTCACTGGAGCATGGTCAAACTCCCAGTGGCCAGTCTGTTAAAAAATAATAATAACAACAACCACAACAACAAAAACTGAAAGTGAGTCCTTCCTCACCTGTACCCATGGCACAAGATATCTATTGTGGAGAGCTATACTTCAGCATCTTTATCACAAATTTTAAATGTTCCCTTCATGGCTTCCGAACTAGACTGTTACTTTTTGGGGGGTAGGATGTGTGGGAGTTTTCACAGAAACCTTCTGTGACTCTCTTTCTCAACTGTGAGTCTCCTATTATTGATGCCACTGAGAAAGTATCTTCCTTGCCTTTTACAGTCAGTAGGATCATGGATCATGAGCTTCCACATAGTTTGTGGTCACAGCAAGGATCACAGACGTGCAAACGGCTTCCAGTGTCAGCACGTGCCACAGAATCCATCATGGCCATTGGCAGCAGCATAGGGCATAGACATCAACATGGCCACTGGGCTGCAGACACCTAATACTGTTCCCAGTGGCAGTCTGGCACATGGACATCAGCATGGGTTCAGATGTCAAAACACGCACCATGGTCCTCCACACAGGCTCTGTTGGCAGCTCAGAATGTGGACCTCAATGTGATTTTCAAAAGCAACTTAGACTACAAACATCAATATAGCCCTGGCCACAGCACAGCACGTGGACACCAACATGAAGCACAGTGGTAACACAGTCCATGGACATTATCCTGGTCTCAGCTGACAGCAGAGGCCACTCAGATCAACATGGTCTGCAGCAGCAACACACTCCATAGACACTAACATGGATTCAGACAGTGGAACAGACAATAGATATTCACATAAACTTCTGTGGTAACATGGGCCATAGGCATTAACATGGCCCTAGCTTTTAAAGTAATTTTGCAATCAGAATGCTACTGAGGTCGTATATTAAAATAGTCATGTTTCTGGCTATTATAAACAAGGCAGCCATGAACATAGTGGAGCATGTGTCCTTATTACATGTAGGAGCATCTTCTGGGTATATGCCCAGGAGTGGTATAGCTGGGTCCGCTGGTTGTACTATGTCTAATTTTCTGAGGAATCGCCAGACTGATTTCCAGAGTGGTTTTACCAGCTTGCAATCCCACCAACAATGGAGAAGTGTTCCTTTTTCCCCACATCCTCTCCAGCAACTTCTGTCTCCTGAGTTTTTCATCTTAGCCATTCTGACTGGTGTAAGGTGGAATCTCAGTGTTGTTTTGATTTGCATTTCCCTGATAACTGCTTTAGAGCCATTTGAGTTTCCTCAGAATGTTTACAGAAACTATGGTATATATATACACAATGGTGTACTATGCTGGTTCAACTGGAGGTCAACATGCAGAAGAATGCGAATTGACCCACTCTTATCTCCTTGTACTAAGATCAACTCCAAGTGGATCAAGGACCTCCACATAAAACCAGACACACTGAAACTATTAGAAAAGAAACTTGGGAAGACCCTGGAGGACTTGGGCACAGGGGAAAAGTTCCTGAACAGAACACCAATAGCTTATGCTCTAAGATCAAGAATCGACAAATGGGACCTCATAAAATTACAAAGTTTCTGCAAAGCAAAGGACACTGTCAGAAGGACAAAACGGCAACCAACAAAGTGGGAAAAGATCTTCACCAACCCCACATCCGACAGAGGGCTAATATCCAATATATACAAAGAACTCAAGAAGTTAGACCGCAAAGAACCAAATAACCCTATCAAAAAATGGGGCACAGAGCTAAACAAAGAATTCTCACCAGAAGAAATTCGGATGGCCGAGAAACACCTTAAAAGATGTTCAACATCATTAGTCATCAGGGAAATGCAAATCAAAACAACCCTGAGATTCCACCTCACACCAGTCAGAATGGCTAAGATTAAAAACTCAAGAGACAACAAGTGCTGGCGAGGATGTGGAGAAAGAGGAACACTCCTCCACTGTTGGTGGGATTGCAAAATGGTAAAACCGCTCTGGAAATCAGTTTGGCGGTTCCTCAGAAAATTGGGCATGTTACTTCCAGAGGACCCTGGCATACCACTCCTGGGCATATACCCAGAGGATTCCCCTGCATGCAATAAGGACACATGCTCCACTATGTTTATAGCAGCCTTGTTTATAATAGCCAGAAATTGGAAGCAGCCCAAATATCCCTCAAAGGAGGAATGGATACAGAAAATGTGGTATATTTATACAATGGAATACTACACAGCAATTAAAAATAATGAATTCATGCAATTTGTAGGTAAATGGTTAGACCTGGAAAATATCATCCTGAGTGAATTAACCCAATCACAAAAGAATGCACCTGAAATGCAATCACTGATAAGTGGATATTAATGAGCCCAGAAGCCCTAAATACTCAAGACACAAATAGCAAGTCAAATGATTCCCAAGAAGAAGAAAGGAGAGGACCCTGGGCCTGTAAAGATTGCTTCCAGTTTAGTAAAGAAACCGAGGGGGGAGGGGGAATTATTGGGGAACAGATGGGGGGGAGAGGAACTATGGGAACTATGGTGGGTGGGAACTGGGAAAGGGGAAAGCCTTTGGAATGTAAACATAGAATATAGAAAATAAAATTAAAAAAAAAAAAAAAACAATGAATTCATGGAATTCTTAGGCAAATAGATGGAACTAGAAAGTGTCATCCTGAGTGAGGCAACCCAATCACAAAAGAACACACATGGTATGCACTCACTAATTAGCGGATGTTAGCCCAAAAGCTCAAAATAAACAAGTTACAATTCATCAAGCTCAAGAAGAAGGAGGACTTAAGTGAGGGTGCTTCGGTTCCTCTAAGAAAGGGAACAAAATACTCACAGGAGCAATAAGGGAGACAATGTGTGGAGCAGAGACTGAAGTAAAGGCAACCCAGAGACTGCCCTACCTGGGGATTCATCCTATAAACAGTCACCAAACCCTGACACTACTATGGACGACAAGAAATGTATACCAAAAGGAGCATGCCATGGTTGTCTCTAAAGGGGCCCTGCCAGAGCCTTACACATACAGAGGCAGATGCTAACAACTAATTATTGATCTGGGCATGGGGTCCCCAATGGAGAAGCTAGAGGATGGTCCAGAGGAGCTGAAGGGGTTTACAGCCCCATGGGAACAACAATGATTTTGGCCACCCAGATGTCCCAAGACTCCCAGGGACTGAACCATCAACCAAGGGGCACACATGGTTCCAGCCAAAAATGTGGCAGAGGAAGGCCTTGTTGGACATCAGTGGGAGGAATGGTCCTTGCTCAAGGAAAGGCTCAACAGAGGCCTGAACAAAAGGAAACTGAGGAAGGGGGAGGAGGGAGTATGTTGAGTGGAGGGGCATATATGTGGAGGCAGGGGGAAGGAGGAAGGGGAGGGGTTGGGGATCTTAGGGGATGGGGGATATCGGGAAAGGTTTTACCATTGGCAATGTAAATGAAGACAATATTCAATAAAAAATAAATTAAAAAATAGTCAGGTTTATAGTTTGTCATAACAAAAGTTTCTCTTTATTCCTTTTATCCCTTCCCTATCATATTTATTTGTTGAATAATCTGGGTCAATTGAAGGGCATCGTAATTTTATATGTAAAATTTTCATTGTAAAATAAAACAGTTATTATACAAATTTATTGTGCAAAATATATTTGTAAGCCGGGCATGGTGGCACACGCCTGTAATCCCAGCACTTGGGAGGCAGAGGCGGCTGGATTTCTGAGTTCGAGGCCAGCCTGGTCTACAGAGTGAGTTCCAGGACAGTCAGGGCTACACAGAGAAACCCTGTCTCAAAAAAACCAATTAAAAAAAAAGCAAAAAACAAAATATATTTGTAAAATTAAATACAAATAAATATATCTTTAGAGGAGGCTTACCACTGTTCTATTTGTTGACACACTGTGAAAGACATGACTAAAAGCATGCTGAAAGATATTTTAAAGTATTATTTATTTAATATTAAGATAGAACATTACACATTAGTTATTTTCACTTTTATATAATTATTCCAAAACTTAGGCCCAAACCATATTCATATGTTCTTAAGTTTTCTGTCAAGTTGTTGGCCAGGGTTCAATTTTTGAGAATTAGATTCCATCTACACAATTCTTTCCTAAGACTCAGGTGGCTATTGAAAGTCAACTTCACTCAGCGTTGTTATGTCTGGCTGTCTTCAAAGAGCATCTCGCAGAAAATAACTTCTGCAGAAGAAGCTCCCTGAGGAGGAAAAGGCATAACCAAGCCATGGTTTCCTGTTACCTAACCTCAAGAGCCTGTGTGTTTACATATCTGCAATTCAATCTTGGTCCATATTGATCAAACGTGGAAGGAACTATAAGTAGCAGAAAATGTGGGAAATCACTGAAGAACACTTTGCATGCAAGCTAAATGGGCAGCAGACCAGAAATAAGATGCTTTACCATTCCATTCTGTCACTTGTATTGGTAATATCAATTCTTTCCTTGTAGTAGTCTCTAGAATATGGGACCTGAGTGACAATATTAAGGTGAATCTTTGTGAATCCAGTTCACATTTAATATATGGTAGACATGTTCCATGTTCTGTGAACATTTCCAATACCACACCTACTAAACAGACGCACCTGTCTTTAATACAGAAGAAGATAATTAACTGTTAGTCTTTCACCTCTAAAAGTCTATTCTTCCAACTGGTGATTACAGAGATGATAATCTCAGACATAGGATTCATATCACTAAGGCCCATGACACACCAGGGGGTGATCTTACAAACAAAAGTGAATGATCTCCTTAGAAAACAACCATGAATTATTTCCAATGGATTTTTAGGTGATTAAACTTCTCATTAGCCCAACATAGTTAATATTCTAGGCATGTATTATTAATATTATTTTGTCATTATGGAAACAGAAAAAGGAATACTTGTAGTAATACCATGGATTTCAAAAATGTTATCAGAACAAAAATTATGCATGCATGAATGAAGTGTTCATTACTCTATTGCTTCTTATTTTAACTCTATTAACATGCACACTTAGTTACAGAAATCTGAGGCATGGCCAAAGGTGGAATATTGTAGATATGATAAAGAAATCATGAACATATTTCATTTGTAAGCAATATCTAGCTATATTAAATAATTTAAGCAGTAAGATATTATAAGTACATGAACTTTGAAGATGCATACAACTTTATTCATTAATTTTAAGACTAAATCAAAAGGCAAGTAGTTCAATTTCTCTAACTAGAAATAGAGTCAAACTCTTGACATTTGCTTCATATTATGTTTCTTTCATTTTCCCACTCTCAAATCGTTTCAATTAAGGCAACCTCAGTATCATCAATAAAGTTATTATTAGTGTTATTATTATTATTATTATTATTATTATTATCAGCAGCAGCAGCAGTAGTAGTAATAGGAATAAATGCCCTAGCATTTATGAGTCTGGCATTTATGAGGCAAACAAAACACTATAGCAAAAGCACAAAGCTAAATTTTAAAGTACTAGTTCTTGGGGGTGAAAGTATATATTTATAATGAAAAGATAATCCCATGAATTTCATTAACTGTGCATATGTAGGTATGAGCAAACCTAAAAATACAAAACTTTGGATCACAAGGGGGTTCTGAGAAGCTTCTATCTTTTTACCTTACTTGGAGACAAGGGACATGATTCTGATTTTTAAAACTTTTAGATTTTAGACATCATACGTCAACAAGTGGGAGACTGACCTATGGAGTGAAGATCAGAGGAAATTCAGTTTCCATTCTTGAATTCTTTCTCCAAAATGAGCTCCATGCTTTCTCATCACTTTAGGCTTGTATATTATTGAGTGGGGATACTCCTTGAAATGGATTAATAAATAAATACATAGTTTAAAAGGGAGATATGTCATTCACTTTAAGACCAAATGACAAGGCAAATGCATAAAGACCTTAAGGAAATATTTTAAACTTCAAAGGAATATGTAGCTCAACCTGATCTAGACCTGGGTTTTATGTACTTTCTTCAGCACTGTCTGAAGAGAGTATCTAGTTACTGGATGGGATCAGGGGAAGGAGAGTGGCTAAGAGATTTTTCAATTAAAAGAAAACAAAATCATACTCCATTATGTTCTGTGCACAACTCTTTTGATTTTCTGTCATTGTTTTGAGGAAGACAAAGGTTGTCAATATTCAATGACCTCCTCCCCATCTCTTAGGCTTAGCTTTATTGATACAGTATCCCTCTGTGAATTATAGCGCCTAGTTCCCCAATAACCAAATGAAATGTGATAAGGAACCCTGTCAGTGTCTAGGGAGATTGCCACACAGTGGGATCCAACCCATTTTCTGATGCCATAGACCTTTTTGCCATCAGTGTAAAGTAGGAGACCTTGAGCCCAACAGGCTTGCCTCTGCCCAAAAGCCTCCTTTCTCAGTGGTGTGTAGCAATTATAGTCTATACAGTATCTTGCATGTTGGTTTCTGGTTTGTATCAACCCTTCTATGCTTTCCTTGGCATCAATTACACATCATAAGGTTATTCTTTGCTTTCTTGGGGCTATCTTTTAGCTTGGGCAGAACCTCATAGTGTGACTCAGTTCATTCTGTGACATTTGTTTCATCTACTTCCTTCACCTTTCAGAGTCTCTGACCATGTCTCAAATAGCTGACAAAACCTTAAAGACACCTCAGCCTGGAGATGATGATTTTGCTTGAGATCAACCATTACTGTCAGTTGCCTTATAGGCCTTTGTTACACTAATGTATCTGACAGTACATGTGGGCCCAGTCTGTAGCACATGAAAAGGGTCTTCATCTTCTGGAAGTCCAACCATTGTAAAATGTCTAGTAACTTCAGCCTGGCTGTATGACCTACTAGCTACAGGTATATTCATCCTGCCCACTCCATTCAATCCCACTAGACTAATTATAGCTGCTGCAATTGTCTGCTCTCTATAGAGTCAAGCAACACTTCATTTCTGGAGAGTACAGCCAAGAAGTTAGGTGGCCATTCTTCCAGTCTAATTTGAGGTTGGAGGTACCAAAGTTATGAAGAAGCATATTGCATAAGCAAGGGAGAGCCTGCCTATTTTGTTGACCATATCTGCAAAATAAATCAACTGATTGACAAATATAAATGCCCATTACCTCTCTCATAATTTTCAGTTTTTGAGTATGTAAGACATTAATGAAATACAAACAGCATAGTTTCATATTCATAATTGGTAACCATAAGGAAAAAGTAACAGTATGTGTAGTTCATTTATATGATTTTAAATTCTTTATCAGAATATAAATCTCCTGACTGAGGAGCGTGTACAGTACAATAAGGAAAGATTAACAGCATTTATTAGGGTAAGCTAAAGTAGCATTATGAACATTCTTTTTTTTTAAATTGGGACATGAGAACCTATGTAATCCAGAAAATGCATTTTAAATTCAGTTGTTTTTCTTATAAATTAAATAAGAAACTGCCACTTTTCGGATGTTTTAAGCATGCTCTCTGATACTGACTTGATAGCTTAGTAGTTAAAAGCACTTACTGGTATACCAGGGGACTCGGGTTCAATTCCCAGCACTCAAATAGCAGCTCATTATCACCCATAACTTCAGTTCCAAGAGATCCAACTCCTTTTTCTTGGCTCTGAGGCCACTGCATGAAAGTGGTCCATGTATTGCCTGAACTTACATTTAGGCAAATACTCATCCTCATAAAATAAAACAAAGAGTTAAAAGAATATAAAAGTGAATGTTTTCTGTTTCTAGAAGCAATTTCCCATGTTAAAATTCTTATATAAAGTGCACAATTGCTTCTATTTATAGTACAATCTGTAGAAAAAAGTCATTGATTTGTTTCTTGTGCTGTCTTTTGTAAACTATCTTGATGATAACTCATATTTAAATAAGTAAAGGCAATTTCTGGCATTCTACAATAGCTAGCAATGTACCATCTCACTACTATAGTTTAATCCAAGAATAAAAATCGAAATTTAACAAAAGTGGTGGATCTGAATGCCTTTTGAACATGTACTAACATCACTATAACGTATAGTTCTGAATGTTTTGACCAAAAAACCACAGAATTAATTTCAAAATAATTATTATTGATTTAGTTCTTTGATATAAGTGTAATTCCGAAATAATTACTGAAGAATTAATTCTATAACAAAAAGATTCAGAGATCTTAATTTTAAAAATGTATTATTTCAGAAAAGCATGAAATTTGGTAGAAATGCATACTAATACTTTGTGGACGATAGAGATCGAATCTATTTTTAGTTAGCATGTGTATGTGTGGGCATGCAAATGGAGGTCAGAGGATCATTCCCTGGAGTCATTTCTTTCCTTCCACTTTTATGTTGGTTCCAGAGATCAAACTTGGGTTTCCAGGCTTGTTGAGCCACCTTGTTGCGACAGAGATCAACTTTTACAAATGCAAATGTTAGAAAAGTAAATCCAGTGTATTAGAGCTAGCCTTTGATTCTTGTTTTGCAAATCTCTTCCTATTTCATCATGTAATTATTGGTAAGAATTTTCACTATCTACATCAGCCCTGGTTACATACTGCATGACCACTACAAATTATAGCTTTTTTTGAGAGATGAGAATACCACAGATTAAAAGTATCATATGCAACTTTCATATCAATATATTGCAGTTAGAAGGAAAGTGAGCCCAAGTAAAAACAGCATATTGGGAAAGTAAATTTCAAAGGCAATGACATAGTAAGCCCTAGTATATTTAAGTACACCAAATGGCATGCCAAAGTTAAGGCCAAATATATTACTCATTATGATAAATGTGAATGGATTAAATTCTCAAGACACAAGACTAATATTCTAAGACTAGGTTAAAGAAAGGTTAAAACTAAAGTAAAGAACAAAGCTATCCCAGGCAAATGCAAATGGGAAAAAAGAAAAGGTCACCATTTCAACACCAGGCAAAGTAGAATTAAATTTAAAAAGCATACAAGTACATTTAGAAATCTGTCGTTTGTTGGTAAAGCAACTGTTAGGAATTAGACAATGCAGAAGTTGTTGGGACATGAGGGAAAGTTGGCAAAATTAGAACCCTAAGGGGAGATTTTAATACAACTCTGCTGCTAACTATAGATAAATAAGGGAACAGAACGAGGCTTGAGATCAATCTATTAGTGTTATCAGTACGACTATTCATTAATAGTACAGCAAAAACTGTTCTGACTTTTCAAATATTGGTAGATACTTAAAAAAATTAACAAAATATTTTAATTCAGTAAATGATTTTACTCCATTCATTACACAAGTGGCATCAACCTCAGTTTTAGCATGAATGCATAATACCATGTAGCCATTATTGCAAGGTTGTAACTAGGGAAAAAGAGCATGTAAGACACTCCTGAAATAACTGTGGGATATAAGAGAAAATAAAGGTTAGCTTGAATCTGTATTTAGAAAAGACTACAAACACAAAAAGTATGACCAAAGTATTGTCAGGTATTATGGTGGACATCTTTAGTTCTAGGACTTCTAAGGAAGAGACAGCTGAATCTTTGTGAATTTGAGGCCAGTCTGCATCAACATAATTTCCAGGTTAGCCAGGGCTACATAGTGACAGCCTATCTCAAAAAAATTTGTAATTATGAAACCTGAACTGCACCTAAAGAAAATTTACTAGGTTAAAGAGTATTATAATAAAATATTTATCTAATACTGATTTTAAAATTAATGTTAAAGTTCTAAAGGTTGAATTACAAAATTGAATTCAGTGATATATTTAAAGACTTTTATACTGGAAATTTGAGTAACCTAGTATAATAATTCTTAATAACAGGTCAAAGAAAAGATAAGATTCACTTGATGCTTTAGTACTTTCTTTGAACAGGTTCTGATCCATCAGCACACAGATTTGTGGGTAGGGGAAGGTCATACCAATACATCTGTCCTCATATTTGTAGAGAGAGAACTTTACTATTTGGCTGTCTTTTTTATTTGTTTTGTTTGGTTTTGTTTTATTTACATTTCAAGTGTTTTCCCCTCTACCTGAAACACCCTCTCTGTCGAACCTTCATAGGACCAAGGACCTCTTCTCCCATTGATGTCTGACACTGACACGGCTGTCCTCTGCTATATATGCAGCCAGAGACTTGTGTACTCCTTGGTTGATGGCTTAGTCCCTGGGAGCTCTGCGGGGTCTGATAGGTGGATATTGCTCTTCCTATGGGGTTGCAAACCCCTTTAGCTCCTTCAGTCCTTTCTCTGAGGACCCCACACTCAGTCCAATGGTTGGTTGCAAGCATCCGACTCTGAATTTATAAGGCTCTAGCAGGGTCTCTCAGGAGAGAGCTATATTAGGCTCCTTCCAGCAAGCATTTCTTAGCATCCACAATAGTGTTGGAGTTTGGTGATTGTATCTGGGATGAATGCTCAGGTGGGACAGTCTCTGGATGGCCTTTCCTTCAGTCTTTGCTCTGTACTTTGTCTCCATATTTGCTCCTGTGAGTATTTCATTCCCTTAAGAAAGACAAAAGCACCCACATTTTGGTCTTCCTTCTTGTAGAGATTCATGTGGTCTGTGAGTTGTATCTTGGGTATTCCAAATTCTTGGAATAATAATCCACTTATCATTGAGTGCATACCATGTGTGTTCATTTGTGATAGTGTTACCTCACTCAGGATATTTTCTAGTTCCATCCATCTGCCTAAGAATTTCATGAACTCATTGTTTTTAATAGCTGAGTAGTATTTCATTGTGTAAATGTACCATATTTTCTGTATCCATTCTTCTCTTGAAGGACATCTGGGTTGTTTTCAGCTTCTGGCTATTACGAATAAGGCTGTTATGAACATGGTGGAACATATGACCTTGTTACATGTTGGAGAATCTTTTGGGCATATGCCCAGGAGTAGTGTAGCTTGGTCCTCATGTAATGCTATGTCCAATTTTCTGAGGAACTGCCAGACTGATTTCCAGAGTGGTTTTACCAGCTTGCAATACCAACAATGGAGGAGTGTTTCTCTTTCTAAACATCCTCACCAGTATCTGCTGTCACCTGAGATTTTGATTTTAGCCATTCTGATTTGTACGAGGTTGAATCTCGGGGTGGTTTCTGTTTTGTCCTATTGACAGGGTCCTTTGTCATATAGAAGCTTTGCAATTTTATGAGGTCCCATTTGTCAATTCTTGATCTTAGAGCATAAGCCATTGGCATTCTGTTCAGGAACTTTCCCCCTGCGCCCATGTGTTCAAGGCTTTGCCCCACTTTTTCTTCTATTAGTTTCTGTTTTTAAAAAATTTTTATTTTCTATATTCTATTATTACATTCCAAAGGCTTTCCCCTTTCCCAGTTCCCCCTCCCTACATCCCATAATTCCTCTCCCCCCAACTATTCCCTAATCATTCCCCCTCCCCCCACGGTTTCTCTACAAAACTGGATCCAATCTTTACAGGCCCAGGGTCCTCTCCTTTCTTCTTCTTGGGAATCATTTGACTTGCTAATTGTGCCTTGAGTATTTAGGGCTTCTGGGCTCATTAATATCCACTTATCAGTGATTGCATTTCATGTGTATTCTTTTGTGATTGGGTTAACTCAATCAGGATGATATTTTCCAGGTCTAACCATTTACCTACAAATTGCATGAATTCATTATTTTTAATTGCTGAGTAGTATTCCATTGTATAAATATACCACATTTTCTGTATCCATTCCTCCTTTGAGGGATATTTGGGCTCCTTCCAATTTCTGGCTATTATAAACAAGGCTGCTATAAACATAGTGGAGCATGTGTCTTTATTGTATGCAGGGAAATACTCTGGGTATATGCCCAGGAGTGGTATGCCAGGGTCCTCTGGAAGTGACATGCCCAATTTTCGGAGGAACCACCAAACTGATTTCCAGAGTGGTTTTACCATTTTGCAATTCCACCAACAGTGGAGGAGTGTTCCTCTTTTTCCACATCCTCTCCAGCATTTGTTGTCTCTTGAGTTTTTAATCTTAGCCATTCTGACTGGTGTGAGGTGGAATCTCAGGGTTGTTTTGTTGGTTGTTGTTTTGTCCTTCTGACAGTGTCCTTTGCCTTGCAGAAACTTTGTAATTTTATGAGGTCCCATTTGTCAATTCTTGATCTTAGTGCGTAAGCTATTGGTGTTCTGTTCAGAAACTTTCCCCCTGTGCCTATGTCCTCCAGGGTCTTCCCAAGTTTCTTTTCTAATAGTTTCAGCATGTCTGGTTTTATGTGGAGGTCCTTGATCCACTTGGAGTTGATCTTAGTGCTAGGAGATAAGAGTGGGTCAATTCACATTCTTCTGCATGTTGACCTCCAGTTGAACCAACACCATTTGTTGAAAAGGCTATCTTTTTTCCACCAGATGGTTGTGGCTCCTTTATCAAAGATCAAGTGACCATAAGTCTGTGGGTTCATTTCTGGGTCTTCAATCCTATTCCATTGATCTACCTGCCTATTGCTGTACCAATACCATGCAGTTTTTAACACAATTGCTCTGTAGTACTGTTTAAGGTCAGGGATATTGTTTCCCCCAGAAGTCCTTTTATTGTTGAGAATAGTTTTAGCTATCCTGGGTTTTTTGTTGCTCCAGATGAATTTGAGAATTGCTCTTTCTAGATCTATGAAGAATTGAGTTGGGATTTTGATGGGGATCGCATTGAATCTGTATATTGCTTTTGGCAAGATGGCCATTTTTACTATATTAATCCTGCCAATCCAGGAGCAAGCAATATTTTACCATCTTCTGAGGTCTTCTTCGATTTCTTTCTTCAAGGACTTGATGTTCCTGACATACAGATCTTTCACTTGTTTGGTTAGAGTTACAGCAAGGTACTTTATGTTTTTTGTGGGTATTGTGAAGGGTGTTATTTCCCTAACTTCTTTCTCAGCCTGCTTGTCCTTTGAGTACAAGAAGTCTACTGATTTGCTTGAGTTAATTTTATAACCTGCCACTTTGCTGAAGTTGTTTATCAGCTGTAGAAGTTCTCTGGTGGAGTTTTTTGGGTCGCTTAAGTAAACTATCATATCATCTGCAAATAATGATAGTTTGACTTCTTCCTTTCCAATTTGTATCCCTTTGACTTCCTTATGTTGTCTAATTGCTCTTGCTAGAACTTCAAGTACTATATTGAAAAGATATGGAGAGAGAGGGCAGCCTTGTCTAGTCCCTGATTTTAGTGGGATTGCTTCCAAGTTTCTCTCCATTTATTTTGATGTTGGCTACTGGTTTGCTGTAGATTGCTTTTACTATGTTTAGGTATGGGCCTTGAATTCCTGCTCTTTCCAAGACTTTTAGCATGAAAGGGTGCTGAATTTTGTTGAATGCTTTTTCAGCATCTAATGAGATGACCATGTGGTTTTTTTCTTTTAGTTTGTTTATATAGTGGATTACATTTATGGATTTCCGTATATTGAACCATCCCTGCATCCCTGGGATGAAGCCTAATTGATCATGGTGAATGATTGTTTTGATGTGCTCTTGGATTGGCAAGAATTTTATTTAGTATTTTTGCATCGATATTCATAAGAGAAATTGGCCTGTAGTTTTCTTTCTTTGTTGGATCTTTTTGTGGTTTAGGTATTAGGGTAATTGTGGCTTTAAAGAATGAGTTGGGCAGTATCCCTTCTGTCTCTATTTTGTGGAATAGTTCGAGAAGTATTGGTGTTAAGTCTTCTTTGAAGGTCTGGTAGAATTCTGCACTAAAACCATCTGGTCCCGTACTTTTCTTGGTTGGGAGGCTTTCTATAACCCCTTCTATTTCTTTAGGGGTTATGGGACTATTTAGCTGATCTACTTGATGCTGATTTAATTTTTGTATTTGGTATCTGTGTAGGAAATTGTTCATTTCCTCCAGATTCTTCAGTTGTTTTGAGTCTAGTTTTATCTGGAGGTCCTTGATCCACTTGGACTTGAGCTTTGTACAAGGAGATAAGAATGGATCAATTTGCATTCTTCTAAATTTAACTGTCAGTTAAACCAACACCAATTGCTTAAAATACTGTCTTTTTTGCAGTAAATGGTTTTACTTCCTTTGCAAAGATCAAGTGACTTTAGGTGTGTGGGTTCATTTCTGAGTCTTCAATTCTATACTATTGATCTACCTGCCTGTCACTGCACTAATACCACACAGATTTTTAACACTATTGCTCTGTAGTATTGCTTGAGTTCCAGGATACTGATTCTCCCAGAAGTTCTTTTACTGTTGAGAATAGTTTTAGCTATCCTGGATTTTTTGTTATTCCAGATGAATTTGAGAATTGCTCTTTCTAACTGTATGAATAACTGAGCTTGGATTTTGATGGGGATTGCATTGAATCTGTATATTGCCTTTGGCAAGATGGCCATTTTAACTATATTAATCCTGCCAATCCACGAGCATGGAAACATTTTCCATTTTCTGAGGTCTTCTTCGATTTCCTTCTTCGGAGACCTGAAGTTCTTGTCATACAGATCTTTTACTTGTTTGGTTAGAGTCACACCAAGATACTTTATATTGTTTGTGGCTATTGTGAATGTGTCATTTCCCTAATTTCTTTCTCAGCCTGTTTATCCTTTGAGTATAGGAAGGCTACTGATTTGCTTGAGTTGATTTTATAACCAGCCACGTTGCTGCAGTTGCTTTTCAGGTTTAGGAATTCTCTAGTGGAATTTTTGAGGTCACTTAAGTGTACTAACATATCAACTGCAAATAGTGATAATTTGACTCTTCCTTTCCAATTTGTATCCCTTTGACATCCTTTTGGTGTATAATTACTCTAGCTAGAATTTCAAGTACTATATTGAATAGATATGGAGAGAGAGGGCAGCCTTTCCTAGTCCCTGATTTTAGTGGGATTGCTTCAAGTTTCTCTCCATTTAGTTTGATGTTGTCTACTGGTTTGCTGTATATTCAAACAATTTTGGATAAGACCTATAAAATAATGTAGAGGGAGATAACCTGTCTACCAGATATAGCAGCATATTTTAGGGCTACATGATAGGAAATGAAAAGATGTCAGTGCCCACAATGAAAGATGGATGGAACAGATATATAAGTGCATTTTTTCAGTGGAGAAGCTACCACAATTTAATAAACAACTGTGAACAACCAGAGTACCAACTACACAAGAATAAATTGTAGATAAACTGAAAGGTAAAATGTATCAACTAATAAACATCAACACATATGAGCTGCTAACATATAACAAAGATGGTGTTTCAAATTCAGTGAGAAATATTTAGAATATTTAATATATGGTTTTGGGACAACTGGCTATCCATATGGAAGAAAATCAAATTAGGATCCGAATACATATCATATTATAAAAAACACAAAATTGAAAAAGAGAAAAGAGAAAATAGAAACAAATAATCACATGGGTTAAATACTAAGTGTAAACAAATACAATTAACATTCAGGAATAGTGGAAAAAGCAAAGAAAAGAGATTGGCAAGGCAAGGGGACCAGAAATTTTTTTTGAAAAATCAAAGATATTTATCTATATAAAATGAAAAAATATTTGCTGTGACAAAAGATACAATGAATCCATGATAAATTATAAACTTGGATAAATTCTCATGCTAAAGATGCTCAAGACTTAATTTCTATTATGTATATATGAATTGTCACCAAGGGACAAGGAAAAGAAAGTCACAAATGAAAAATTTCAGAAGAGCACATTTTTTTTTGTTTGTTTGTTTCGAGTCAGGGTTTCTCTGTGTAGCCCTGGCTGTCCTGGAACTCACTCTGCAGACCAGGCTGGCCTTGAACTCAGAAATTCGCCTGCCTCTGCCTCCCAAGTGCTGGGATTACAGGCATGCGCCACCACCACCTGGCTCAGAAGAGCACATTCTTAAAAAATTAAAAAATGTTAACTTTAAGGTTCAAGTTAGCTGACAAATAGATTTTTTTAAAAGAAATAAATTACCATGTTGGTTAATTCACAGATATTTCCCTTCACATTTGTTTTGCTGTTTTTCTAATTTTGCAATGCGCTTCAGAATTAATGGCATTTTACAATCAACTTGTCATCATTTCATTCATTGAACCTGTTTGTTGCTTCTGCAATCATAGCTGGAAATCTGCAACCTATTTCTTATTAAGTTAGTTCTCAGGAGTAAAGAACATGAGTATCATTTATTTTCTGAATTTTTATATTGGCATTGTCACAGATGTTCAAGGAGGTTCCCATCAAATAAGACTTGGTCCTTTGTAATAGCTGAACAAAATTCTGTATTAACAGACAGAATAGCTGTTTTAAGTGAGACAATATTTTGTCATGTAGTTTAGGATGCCCTCTATGAGGTCATGACATTCTGTGGTGTGTGACATGAGGCCTAGGTTTACTGATTCAGTTAAGAAATGAAGAGCAGGGGTGGGTGCAACAGGGATAGGGATTTGCAAGGCTGGGACTGGGAAAAGAGGAGGGAGGGGGTCTGTGATAGGGATATAAAGTGAATAGATAAATAGATAAAGACATAAATAACAGGAAACTCTGAAATTTCTCATAGCAGGAAATTATCTGCATACTTGTGAATGATGCTGCAGTAAACAAGGGGGCAAAAATATGCATTTCACATTTGTTTCATTTTCTTTGGGAAAAGAATGACTTCCTGTCACTTTATGCAACACAGATTGAATTGGAGAACATTTTATTAATGGAAATAGGCCAAGCACAGGATGATAAACACACACAATCTCCCACATACACAAACACTAAAAATACTGATTTCCTAGAGAGTAGAATAGAAATATAAGAGTTTAGAGAAGGTAGAGGAGAGAGATAAATGATAAAGGATAGATTAAAGTAAACCCAATTTCTATGGTGCTACTAAGCAGCCTTTTCGATGACTATATCTAACGATAATGTACATTTCCAGCCATACCATTCCTGGGCATATACCCAGAAGATTCCCCAGCATGCAATAAGGGTACATGCTCCACTATGTTCATAGCAGCCTTATTTATAATAGCCAGAAGCTGGAAAGAACCCAGATGTCCCTCAACAGAGGAATAGATACAAAAAATGTGGTATATATACACAATGGAGTACTATTCAGCCATTAGAAACAATGAATTCATGAAATTCTTAGAGAAATGGATGGAGCTGGAGAACATCATCCTAAGTGAGGTAACCCAGTCTCAAAAGAATACCCATGGTATGCACTCACTGAAAAGTGGATATTAGCCTAGAATCTTGGGACACCAAAGACACAATCCACATACCAAATGATGTCTCACAAGAAGGAAGGAGTGGACATTGGTGCTGGAAAGGCTCAATGCATCAGTGTAGGGGAATACCAGAACAGGGAAGTGTGAAGGTGTGGATGGGGGGACAGGGGGAGGGAAAAGGGCATGTGGGACCTTTGGGGGGTGGGGAACCAGAAAAAGGGAAATGAAATGTAAATATAGAATATATCCAATAAAAAATAAAAAGAAGATATTGAATATTATAACTGCAAAAATGATATATTTTTAAGGTTGTGTGTGTGTGTGTGTGTGTGTGTGTGTGTGTGCTTGTGTCCTCAGAGTCCAAAAGAGAGTGTCAAATCCTTATGTGTGTACAGGAAGCCAAATTCCAGTTCTCTGTAAGAATAGCAAATGCTCTCTTAACTGCTTAAACCTCATCTCCTCTATGTATCCAAGTTTTCCCCTTCATTAATGTTAATTCATTTGTATGTTTAGAGAAGGGAAAAATTAAAACAGCTCAAATGAATAAAAGCTAATTCACCATGTATCAAACTTTCTTTTTTATTAGAGTGTTCCTCTTTCTCCACATCCTCTCCAGCATCTGCTGTCCCCTGAGTTTTTGGTCTGGTGTGAGGTGGAATCTCAGGGTTGTTTTGATTTGCATTTCCCTGATGATTAATGATGTTGAATATTTTTTTTTTAGGTGTTTCTCAGCCATCCGGTATTCCTCAGTTGAGAATTCCTTGTTTAGCTCTGTACCCCATTTTTAATAGGGTTATTTGGTTCTCTGGAGTCTAACTTCTTGAGTTCTTTGTCTATATTGGATATGAGCCCTCTTTTGGATGTAGGATTGGTAAAGATCTTTTCCTAATCTGTTGGTAGCTGTTTTTCCTATATATTATACTTTCTTTTCATAAAATTAATATCTATTCATCAGTCACATGCACATACATGAGTACACAAAACATGATGTCAGACAGTGCTCATAAGCCATCAGAACCAGAAAGAATGAGAGCTCTTAACCCTTAGGAAGTATCTTTCAGATCCTTCTGCCTAGTGCCTATCTTACAATAATTGTCTATATAAGAAGATGCCACTGTACTTGTTAGTTCATGGCCCTTTGTAGTTCATGTGAATAATCACCACTTTTAGTATAGGTTTTAATGCTTTCCTCGTATTTTGTCTTGTTTAGATCTATATGTCTAAGATTTTTCTTTCATTTCCCTCCTGTTGTTCCCACAGCTTTCAACATAAACTAGTATAAAACACTGAGAATATCTTATAACAATTTTGTGATGCCTATCCTCCCAAATATCTGTCAAGTTTCCTTCTTTACCTTGTGTAAGAACAACCTGGTTTGCATCTTTTGTGCAGTAACACTTTAAACATTAGTTCACAGCCAGGCGCGGTGGTTCATGCCTGTAATCCCAGCACTTGGGAGGCAGAGGCAGGCAGATTTCTGAGTTTGAGGCCAGCCTGCTCTGCAGAGTGAGTTCCAGGACAGCTAGGACTACACAGAGGAACCCTGTCTCCAAAAAAAAAAAAAAAAACCCAAAACACAACAAAAAACAAACAAACAAACAAACAAACAAAAAACCTTATTTCACAATGTACCCTATTTCCTTGGAATTTCCATACATAGTTTGGATTAAACTTCTCTTCCCCTTCCATACTCTTCATGCTTAAGGCACCTTTTTCTCTTCCAGTTGATGTCTCCTAGTTTCCTAAGCTCTATACATGCCTATTTCCACAGAAATACAAACATAAGAAAATACGAAGCTAAGCTCAACATATAGCATTTGTCTTTATGTAGCTCACTTGTCTTTTATGTTGTAATCACCATAATTCATTATTGATGTTTGTTTAATGGTCTTTCTCACTAAACTATATACTTCCTGATTATCTGGCTTGATGACTGTATTTTCAACCATCAGCATTGTAGCTGGTATACAGTTGGCATGTAAACTGCTCTTTTTCTATCAAAGTCCTGCTGGCATGATCAGATAAGGCTTTATTTGTGAAAAAGGGAAATGTATATAAAATGCTTTCACAAATACAAGGCTTTGAATAGTTTGTATATAACCTTGTGGAAGGTTAATACATCTTAATAGTTCAGAAAACTGTAATCTGATTTTAATGGGCAAATGTTAATGTGCATTCTCCACCAATATTTAGTAATTATATAAAAAAGTAGGAGACATTTATAGCAGCCAAGATCTTTATAGTGTATTTGAATACATGATAAATTCATGAACAGTTCTTATCTCCTTGAACAGTTGTATATCTTAAGAACTCATCATCATAAGCATTCTCTGGATTTTCACAGAATTAATCCTGAATAATTAATGAATCTAAAGGAGTTAGACAAGCACTGCAGCATGCTAATCATTTCTTTCAATGTCAATTAGGAAAAATCGTCTCTTTGGCCTGCTATCTTGGAATACATATTATACAGTTAACTTTGAATTTACAAATATGAAATGTCTCTAATTATTAAAGGAATATATTGAGATACATATCAGTGTCACCAGTGAAAGTTAAAGCCTGAAGAAAAAAGAAAGCACTTTGATTTAACAGAATTATTAACTATATTGGGTCTCTTTTTACAAATATGTTTGACTTGTAGATCTGTATTTACACAATATTTACATATTTCTATAAACGGTATTATATAATAAACACTAATGACTTGGTTATTATGTCAAATACAAATCTTGAATAATTTTACACTGAATAGATACATACAAGTGGAATTGAAAAGACAGGTAGCATTGCTGTGAACTGTACAGGTCTCTCAGATGTGTACGATTCTACATTACTTTATAATGATAATGCTCAGATTTTTTATTTTGCATTGTGTATAGGTATATGTAAGGGGTTGTGTATGCAAGTGTCATGGCATGTAGGTCAGAGGACAACGCAGAAATTATTTCTTTTCTTTCACCATATGGAAAAGTAAATTCTTTCCTTCTACCAATGGATTCTGATGACCAAACTAAAGTCATCAGACTTGGGAACAAACACTTTATCCACAGAGTCATCTTTCTGTCCAGCTTGCTCAGTTTTAATTTATCTATGATTCATCAGTACTTGCTCAATGTTTCAGACATAATATAAAGGTAGTAGTTGAAAGCTTTCAAATTTGCTGTTCAAAGGAGACATCAAATTGGACTGCCCTTTCAGGTAAAAGAGTTATTAAGAGTTATTAAGAACACAGGCAGAGAGATAAATGCTCTAGTCAGTGTTCTATTGCTGGGAAGAGATACTATGACCAAGGCAACTCTTACAAAAGAAAGCACTTAATTGGTGCTTTCTTACACTTTCAGACGTTTAGTCTATGATCATTGTGGGGAGCCTGGTGTTTATACAGGCATACATGGTACTGGAGACGTATTTAGGAGTTCTATACCTACAATTGCAGGCAGCAGGAAGAAGGAGCCACTCAGCCTGGCTTAGGTTTTTGAAAGCTTCAAAGTCCATCCCCAGTAACACACTTCCTCCATCAAGGCCACAATATCACCTCATTCTGTCAAATAGTGCCATTATCTAATAACCACCCATTCAAATCTTTGAGTCTATGGGAGCCATTCTCATTCTAACCACACTACAATAGACAATATAATGGGGCTTCTGAATATGGTTTAGGCACACTGGCAGAATGGGATTCCCTTATAATTTTCAAAGGAAGGCAATAAGGAAAAAGATTACTAAATTAATTTTATTTATTTATTTACTATTTATTTATTTATTTATTTATTTATTTATTTATTTATGTGTTGCCAGAAGTAACCCTTTAATACTCAGTTAAAGATGATACATGATGAATTAACATCTTTCCTAACTTGCTATTACTGGGAGGCTATGTGGCACAGAAGACAAGCATCTGGAGAAAGATATTATTTTAGTTCTAGAAACTAAAATCATTAGTAGAACATTAAAAGTATCACTTGTCAACAAAATGGAGAGACTTAGAAACCTGCATGGTTAGGGTTAAGAATAGTTGATTTGATATCTGACAAAAATTTCCTAAAACATCTTAATTCTGCAAATTAGTATTAGAAAATAAACTTCTAGATTGAAGAATGGAAATCAAATCTTATTATTTACACAGTCTGGGGTTTGCTTAAATTTTGCCTAATTTATAACCCAGGAGAAAATAATCTCGGCATAGTAAACCTGACATATAATATTCCTTTATAAAGAGTTGAAAAATTCTTCACCTATATTTTCTAGACATTGAAATAATGTTCATGTCCATAATTCATAGATTTTTTGGTGTATAAGCCTGAATTGAAAGTTCAAGAACCTTGTCTTTTATTTATCTTTTCTATCTAGAATCAAAAGGACTAATCCTTTACTCAGGGAGCTACTAGAAATGATTCTTCAACTACTAATAACAATGCATATTGTGAATTTACTGAGAAAGCACTGAACTAAATGTCAGGTAAGCCATACTCATTAGTCATGTGATTTTTAGGAAATCCTTTTATTCATTTAAGAACTTCAGATTTGAACTAGAGATACGGTTCATTGGTTAAGAGTACTTGAGTTTAGTTCCCAATACTTAGTTTGGCAGTTCACAGCTACCTATAACTCTAGTTCCAGTAGTATCAAATACCTTTTTTTTGGCCCCCATAAGCAAGACATGCACAAACACACACAAATAAAATTTTAAAAAATTAGGAAAAAAAAGAAACTTGGGTATGTTTTTTTAATCTGTAAAATGATGACAATGCTCATCTCTAAGAATTGTTGAAAATAAAGAAATGTTTATGTAATTGGTTGATAGGTTGTAGAATAATCTAGACATATGAAACATGTCATATTCAAATACCTTATAGAGGATTGCAACCTTATTTCAGTAAAAGAGTGCTATTATAGTTTGTTCATACATAAATAGGTTTTGCTCAGTATTTCAGAAATTTTATTTCTGAAGACACTAATGTAATTTTAGTAGATGAATTAATTTTAGAGACACACCTACTTCTAAGGGAAATCATATGTACATGCAAAATCAGTATTTCTAATGAATTTCAGATTATGTCTATTTTAATGTAAACGAAGCATGAACTTGTAATTGAGAGTTAAATTTAATGAGTTTTCATTTTCCTTTTCTGCATGTGTGTTCATGCATATTTTGTGTATATCTGTGCATGGATACACACAGATGCACTCATGCCATCAGCTGTGTATCTAAAGATCAACATTACATGTCTACTTTGATTATTCTCTATGTTACCTGTTTTTTTTTTCCTGAGACAGACATTCACTGAAACCAGGTATTACCATTTTTGCTGGCCTGGTAGGACAGATCTGCTTGTCTTCACCTTCTTGCATTAAGTTTACACATGTTGGTGATCACTCCTTACTTTTGACATAGGAATCAGAGATAAGAACATGGGTCCTCAGGCTTGTGATGCGGGCAGTTAGCTGACTGAGGCACATTCCCAACCCCATTTGTTAATTTTTTTTTAATTTGGTTTTTTGAGACAGGGTTTCTCTGTGTAGCCCTGGCTGTCCTGGCACTCACTCTGTAGGCCAGGCTGGCCTCGAACTCAGAAATCCACCTGCCTCTGCCTCCCATGTGCTGGGATTAAAGGCGTGTGCCACTACCGCCGTGCTTCATTTGTTAATTTTTACAGAATATATTTTTGTATTATAATTTGTCAAACCTTGATAATTTGTATAAGTTTTAAGTGAATCTTAAATGGACTTTTAATTCTTATTTTGTACTTATAGTAATTATAGGTTTATTTTTCCCTCCTCCCATAAAATTAGGCCATACAAATTGTCTTTCACTGTAATATTAGATTCAAGGCTATGATACTTGGTATTATTGACTTTTCCTTTGGGGGTAATGTTTATGCTGTATTCTGTATACTCTTTTCATTATGATAGCAATCTCATTGTTTGGATTTGGGAAATTTTCTATGAATTTGTTGATTTTTAGAGAATATTATGATGGAGGTTATGTTTGAGGAGACATGTAGTTTGGGTCATTATGTTTATGCTTTTATGATAGGTTATAGGCATCTAGATTTCACTTGTTTGTGGTATTTCTTTGAAAAGATCTCTCTTCTTGCCTTTGTTGGGGAAGTGCGCAAATATTCATTTTGTGGTTACATCAACTTGTTCAGCTATGCTTGAGATGAATGATGCCCAGTTTTCAGTCTTCAGACCATTCTGGAATTCCAGGTTCAGTATCCATGTGGTCCCAGGTCGGTGTAGTAGGTGGAATGACTGTTATATGAGGATTTGGAGGAAGTGGATGTGCTCTGGATGTTCTTTCTTTATAATGTATGCCACATTTTATTTATTCAACATGCTGATGATGCACTATAGGGCACATTTAAAACAAAAAACAAAAACAACCCTGTGACCACATAGCCACAAATAAGATTGTACCTCTAGTTCATTATTTCATTAGTGTTAATATAAAAAATAAGTTGGTATGACCACCATGTGCCACAAATGTCACCTGGTAATGCCAATATTATAGAATGTATTCACAACTCAGGAGGTTAGGGTTAGGGTTAGGGTTAGGGTTAGGGTTAGGGTTAGGGTTAGGGTTAGGGTTAGGGTTAGGGTTAGGTTTAGGGTTAGGGTTAGGGTTAGGGTTAGGGTTAGGGTTAGGGTTAGGGTTAGGGTTAGGGTTAGGGTTAGGGTTAGGGTTAGGGTTAGGGTTTCTCAGGTTACTTCTGCCAGAAAGCCTTGGCTTATGTGTATGAAGATGAAGGATGTCCAACCAATGACTGTCTGCTCATCTATGACATCAAAGGTGTGGGTTCCCCTACAGGCTCAGTGGGCTATTTTAGCTTCATCAGATATCTAGATGAAAGCTTCCTGAATATCTTGGGGCCCAAGTTTAAGAATTTCTCAGATATCAGCCCAGCCAAAGAAATAGATTCATATCCAGATTCTGATCCTTCTTAGCTTCCTCAGAGCTCTGAACTCATGTTCCCTCAGCATTACAGAGCTCCTTGCTAGTGGACATTCACCCATCTCCCCACATTTTGGCACTGCCACAGTAATTTCTGAGAACACCTACCCCTCTGCCTCTGGCACACACCATCCTATGCAAATTCCTGATCCTCTGGGCTATGGTAGTGTCACTGTTAGGGAATCCTATACTACCTCTGGCACTCTGAAGCCCTCTATGATAGCCAACAGACTTCAAATATGGTGGTGACAGAGAGGGTAGTGGGCCCCATCTCTGGTGCTGATTTGCACTGGATGTTAGAGATAGCTGACTTAAGAGATGGATCAAATGTTATAGTGACAGAAATGTTAATAGCACCAGGCTCAAGTCTACCCATCCCTCTAACCATTCCTAACCCTCAAGAGACCTCAAATGTAGTTGTGACAGAAAGAATGATCCTACCAATGTCTGGCATGATAGGTAACCTGAGCATGCCCCCTGAGTTATCAAGTGCTCTGGATGTTCTTAACCAGAGTTTTATTTTCAGTTTCATCCAGCTTTGGGGCTCAGTGGTGCACAGGGTGTCTGACATTCCAGAGCCTAACAATCAGTGAGTGACTGGCATTGAGCAGGAGTGTGAACTAGCTCTGGGGGTTCTATCTGAAGTTCTGTTTGGACTCTGGGCTTCGATTCCAAGCTATCCAAGATGGCAGCATGGTTGAGGTGATTTGTTCTTTTAGAAATCAAATTGGTTATTTTGACTAGTTAAGCCCTAAGTCATGAATAGAACTGTTTTGATGACTAGTTTTATGCCATGCTAACATTTCTCACAAGTTAGCATTATATAAGAGTCGGGAGCTATAACTGAGAAAATACCTCCAAAAGATTGTTCTATAAACAAATCTTGATTACTGATTGATGTGATGATTGATGATCAGATGGTGCCACCCCTGGACAAGTGGTCCTGGGGTATATACAAAGTGAAAAAGCAACGGGGAACAAAACAGTGAATAGCACTCCCCTGTGGCTTTTGCATCAGCTCCTGCTCCCAGGTTACTGTCCTGTTTATGTTCCTCAGTAACATACTGTGATAGGAAACTGTATGTTAAAATACACCCTTTCCTTCCCAAGTTGACTGTGGTTATGGTGTTTTACCACAGCAATAAAATTCCTAACTAAGGCAGCTGTTATTAGAAAAGTTAATCAGACATGGGTAACTCAAATTATGTTAATTGAATATTATGATAAAATCAGATGAATTCAATATAAGTTTTTCCTTAATCCATAAATGGTGTAATGATGGTTACATTTTTATTGTAACATATGAAATGGAAATAAATAGTTTTTGACAGTAATATATTACATAAATAGTTGCATACTGTATATTTTTCAGTGGCATGCTTTAGTACAATGCCTAATATTTCTAAAATAGATATTGAAGAAGAATATGTAAACATATATTTTCAAAAATAGTCATACAAAATCATTACCTGAATTGTTTTTGTGTTCCATGATATTCAGAGAATAGTAAAAGGTAATCTATCTTTTTTTAAATTCAATGAAGCTAGACTAGAAAATAAAACCAATTAAAATCACAATAATGAAGTCTTCACTCAAATCAAAAGTGGTTACTATAGCAACTTAAAATTGCAGCTCTACAATAAAAGTAGAACAAAAAGACAACTTCCAATGCTATATTAGTCTTTTCAATATGGAAAGAGGAGTTGCTATTTGATATCAGAAAGACTAGCTTGCTATTAAACCTTCTAAGATAACTGATTTTGTGTTGTTTTTTCTCTCCATAATAAAAAATAGATGTGGAAGCAACTGACTGCAGAAATTAACTACACCAGAGGGGAAGTGCTACTTTTGCTCGTATTAATCTCCATAAGACTGATGAGTATCACTTTATCCAAGCAATTCATAATTACCCGTGGGAACAGAGGACAGACTGAATGAAGCAATGCATTTATAAATGGTTTAACTTGTCCTACTTAGACGTTTATTTTCTACTTTCTCCATCACCAGAATAGTGCAAAATTCTACCCTTATATGAACTTTTGGTAAATAGGAAAGGAGGAAATACCCAGGAGATTGGAATGACTATAGAACTATTTCTTTAGGAAGACATCTATTAAAATCACACATGCTGTAATCTGTTGAGGTTATCAAGTTCATGCCAGAGTACTGTCCTCAGAAAGTGGTTGGGTTCGGCCTATTTCCTTGGGTTTGAAAATTGTAAACACCTGTTATTATTCAGAAAGGGAACCATAGAAAAGCTTGGGACACTGATGAATGGAAAAACCTAAAAAGTCATTTTTTTCCTCTGAAGTCTTTTGACTCCTATTAACTCCTTATGCTTATATAATCAATTTTCCTATATCTCTTTTTTCTTTCCTTTAACTTTCCCTTTCTTCCTACATCCATGACTGTTCCTCTTCTCTTAATCCTTCTTTCTTCATTCCTGCCATTCATTTCCTACTTTCTTCTCCTTTCTTCATAGGTGTGCACTCATCATCTTCACTGTATTAGGCACTGTGCTTGCCAGAGGGGGCATAGAATGAGCAATACTGATGTAATATCACTTTCATTGAGTTTCATGTATAAACAGCTACAATTGAAATGAGATCTAAAATGGAAAGATATAGGGTAAACTGAGAATATCACAGGAAGAAAACTTAACCTGAGGAGCCAGGGACAGTTTTTCCAGGGAAGCAGTAGCCTTTCTGATTACAATATGTAAATTGGACATAGTTAACTGATGAATGGAAGCACAAAGACATCAGGAATGAGAAGCAACTTAATGAAAGGCCTTAAAATAACCTTTTAGGGCATGTAGGTTAAAAGAAGGTCAACGTGCAAAAAGAGACATGTAGATCAATAGAACAGGATAGAAGACCCAAACATAAGCACAGCTATATGATAATTCACAAAGATGCCAAAATTACATATATGGAGGAAAGAATGTTTTCAACAAATTGAGAGTCTGGAAAGCTACATGTCCACATGAAATTAGAACAGTGTCTATTGTCCTATACAAGATTCAACTCCAAATGCATCAATGACCTTAATGTGAAGCCTGAAATACTGAAACGTCTAGAAAAACATACAGGCAGTGCTCTATGAAATATAAGTGTAAAAATTTACCTTTTGAATAAGACACCATTTGCCTAGAAACTAAGTTCAACAATGGACAAATATGACCCCATAAAATTAAAAATCTTTGGGACAGCTACAGAAACAATCCAGTAAAGAGCAAGTCCACAGACTTGAACAAAATGTTCAAAATATTAATATCTAGAATATACAAAGAACTAAAAAAAAAAAAAAACAAAAACCAAAAACAAAGAACCAGGGAAACACATGATTCAATGAAAACTGAGATGCAATTCTGATTCAGAGTTCTTAATAGAAGAAATAAAAATGCCTAAGAAATATGCCAGAAGAGTTCATCATTCTTAACAATTAAGAGAATGGAACTTGCATTTCCAGCCAGCACTTTCTGTTGGCTGGAAAACACCACAGTCTGAAGGCCTCCCAGGAGGTCCACTGCATGCCGGGCAACTGGTAAGAGACTTTCCCTAATAGCCACAGCCACTGGAAATCCCAAGCAGCTCAGTGGACTAAGGACCCATCCTTCCCCAACTTTCCACCCCATCAAAGTCCACTCACCTTCCAGCCAGCACCTTCTGCCAGGGCAGATCACCAGGGTTACTGCTCCTCTGAAGACCCAAACATCAGAAGGCTTCCCAGGAGATCTGCTGCAGCCAAGGCAACCGATCAGCAGCTTGTCTGTGCCCTCTGAAGACTCCACAATCTGAAGGCCTCCCACAAGAGCCACTGCAGTCAGCACAACAGGTCACCTGTGTGTATAGCCCTTTGAAGACCCCACAGTCCAAAGACCTCACAGGAGGTCTGCTATAGTCAGGACCATAAGCCTACCTACAGCAACCCAGGGACACAAGAGGCAGGCACCAGAGACACCCAGACCAGTTAATAACAGGGAATACCAGATGACAAGAGGCAAGCACAAGACCATAAGCAACAGAAGCCAATATACTTGGGAATCATCAGAACCTGGTTCACCCACCACAGCAAGCCCTGAATACACCAACACACCTGAAAATCAGGAAATTGACCTAAAATCCTATCTCATGAAGATTATAGAGTCCTTTAAGGAATATACAAATAACTCACTGAAAGAAACACAGGAAAACACAGGTAAACAGGTAGAAATCCTTAAAGAGGAAACAAATAAATCCCTTAAAGAGATACAGGAAAACATAATCAAACAGGTGTAGGAATTGAACAAAACAGTCCAAGACCTAAAAGTGGAAATAGAAACAATAAAGAGAATACAAATGGAGGCAACCCTTGAAGTGGAAAACCTAGGAAAGAGGACAGGAATTACAGATATAAGCATCACCAACAGAATACAAGAGATAGAAGAGAGAATCTTGGATCCATCACATCTGCATTCACCAAACCCTGACACTATTGTTGATTCCAAGAACTGTTATAGACAGAAGCCCAGTAGAGCTGTCCTCTGAGAAGCTCTGTCAGCACATGGCTAATACAGATGCAGATACTCACAGCCAAGCATCAGACTGAGCATGGTGACCCCAGTGGAAGAGTTAGGGGAAGGAATGAAGGAACCAAAGGGGATTTGAACACCATAGGAAGAATAACAATATCAACCAACCAGACTCCCCAGATCTCTCAGGGACTAAGCCACCAACCAAAGAGTATACACGGATGAGTCCATGACTCCAGCTACATATGTAGCAGAGGATTGCCTTATCTGGCATCAATGGGAGTGGAGACCCTTGATCCTATGGAGGTTTGATGTCCTAATGTAAGAGTATGCTTAAGAGGTGAGGCAAGAGATGGTAGGTGGGTGGGGAAGCAACCTTTTAGAGGCAAAGGGGATGGGAGATGGGATGGGGGAATGCAGAAGTAAGACTGGAAAATGGAACATTTGTGTTGTAGGAAATAATAAAAAGAAAGGCAATTTCCAGAGCTACACTCAGCTGCTCTCTGCCCTCAGCTATGCAATGGCTGGACTGTTCTTATCTCATAAAGACTCAGAGCTCCAAAATCTCTCCACGCAGCTTGCTAAGTTCCCACTGGTGGGTTGCTACCACCCGAGCCCCATGCTTCAAATCTCACATGGCCTTTGTGGTGCACATCAGGTAAACCCACACTTTGCTGCCATACCTTTCTCTCTGGAACCTAGTTGAGCCACCGCTTGAAGGAAAATACTACACAAACTTAGTTCAGAATCAATGAAAACTCAATCGCTGGGGGAAACAACTAGAATCCTAATCTTGTAAACCATATTGAATCTAAAGCCTCCGGTGAACCTGCCATTGAAACTGGGAGACACTAGTAACTACATCTTGTCCTCCTCTATCTCCATCCAAAAAAACCCTCTATTTTGACCTCTCTCTCTGAGGAAAAAATATAATCCAAAAATTTAAAAAATCATACCCATTTTTTAAAAAATCAAAACAATCAAAAAATAAACTAAAATACTGTATGTGCCCGTTCTTAGGCTTTTTCTATTTTGCTATGTAGGATCACAATCCAAAATTCCCATGGAGCCCACATTAGAGAGTATTTGGTTATCCTATAAGACTTATAGAACAATGTATCTTTATACCATCTTTAAAACAATTAATTCAGAATTTCACTAATATCTGCCTATAGGAAGCAGGTAGGTTTTATTTGATAAGCTCTCTGCCTAGAGCAGCCATCCTGCTATACCATCTATCTGTTGGGCTCTCCACTTGGAGCCACAGATTTTTTTTATTAAAACCTGTTATTATATCTATCTATGGAGTTCTATACCTGGAGCCACAGACATTATTAATTAATACCTGTTTATAGCAGCTAATTACCACTGTTCTCTCTACTTGGAGTCAGTGACTAATTTTCCATAAATTAATTTCAAACCGTGGGCAAAATTGCCCACGTGATTCAGACAAATTCTGTATATAAATCTACCATAAAAGCAAATAATCCCCATATTATAAATTCACAGTTAAATCAATATCTGCCCCAAGATGTAGACAAGCAGCTTCCATTCTCTTTTCATGCAGCCTGTTCTCCCCACATCAGTGGAGCTTAGAGCCTGCTTTCTTTGTTTCAAGGTTCCTGTGCCTGAGTCCAAGTGACTATACTCAGCTACTCACTTAAAAAAATAAAACTCTAACTCTCAGGCTAATAATCTTAAATTTCTAGTAGATTCTTGCCCAACACATTGTTTCACTGCCAGTTGCTGGAAATATTAAAAAGAACATCAAGTTCCCCCACTACACCCAGCTACTCTCTGCCCTGGTGGGTTGGCTGGGTATGCACTGGCCTGCAATAGCTAGCCTGTTCGCATGCATAAAGAGTAGCTGGGTATAGCGTGGAATGGTGCCATTTTTTTTAATTTCCCACAACACATTTGAAATGTAAATAAAACAAACAAATAAACAAAAAGCTTGTTTAGGCACACTGAACATCACTGAAAAATGAAAGGAGATACCTTAGAAAATATTGACATAACTGTCACAGAAAATTCAAAACATAAAAATCACCTAGCATAAACCATCTAGGAAATCCAGGACATAGGGAAAAGACCAAATCTAAGAATAATAGGAATAGAGGGCAGCAAAGAGTCTCAGCTCAAAGAACCTGATAATGTCTTTAACAAAATTATACAAGAAAACTTCTCCAACATAAAGAGATGATCGTAAATGTACAAGAAGCCTACAGAACAGGAAATAAATTGGACCAGAAAAGAAAATCCTCTCATTACATAATAATGAAAACACTAAATGCACAGAACAAAGAAAGAATATTAAAAGCAGGAGAAAAAAAAACACGAGATCTCAGAAACCCTAAGGCAGAGAACTTGATGTCTGTTTTTATTCTTTGGTTGGGGGGAGGAGGTTCTTCCTACTCTGCTCTAGAATTAGCTAGAGGTTACTTAAGCTTACTTCATAAAACAGTCCAATTTTTAGATTTATCCCAGGAAGAAGAAGAAGAAGAAGAAGAAGAAGAAGAAGAAGAAGAAGAAGAAGAAGAAAAGGAGGAGGAGAGGGAGAGAAAGGGGTAGAGGATAATCCTTCACTGTAATATCATCCTTCAATCAATCAACTGGAGCCGTTCTATGAAAGGAAAAATCTATTGGATGAGTAGTGCTGAGATTAAGGGTGTGCTCCACCATAACCAGATGAATTTCTCAAGAAATAGAAGAAAACAAAAGTGTAGGAACTCAAATGGAGAATTTAGGGCAAGGACTGAAGGAGCTGAAGGTGTTTGCAGCCCCATAGGAAGAATAACAATATCAACCAACCAGATGCCCCAAACTCCCAGGGACTAAACCACCAACCAAAGAGTACACATGGGGGATCCATGGCCTCAACCGCATATGTAGCAGAGGATGGCCATATCAGGCATTAGTGGGAGGGGAGCCCCTTGATTCTGTGGAGGCTCGATTACTTAGGGTAGGGGAATGCTGGCTGGGTGGAGGAACACTCTCATAGAGGCAGGGCAGGGGAAGGGGGAGGGAAAGGGGTGGATAGGTGGTTTGTGGAGAGAAAACTGGAACATGGATAACAATTGTAACGCCAATAAATAAAATAACCAATAAAAAACTGAAAAAAACAAACATGAAAATAATGAAAGATCATTTCTGTTCAAACCTGCATAATTTGTTAGAGTATCCCCTTTGTGTAGGCTGGATTCAACTTTGCTTTATTAAGGAAGTTTTATACAGTACCATCTCTAAAGAGGAGCTAAGAGACTCTTTATGTGCAGTCAGTTGTTGCCTGCCTTAATTTTTTTATTGTTTCAGAACCCAGGAAGGACCTGCAACAGGTTTAAACACAGCTCTCAGAGAGGGTGAGTGAAAGGGCTGTAGCAGGGTAAGACAGTAAGACACGGGTGCTGTAAGAGGGAAAATGGGAATAAACTTCATCTGGAAGAGTGGAGGAAGAATAGTACATAAAAGGAGGATGGATAAATAACTCTCAGGATGTTTGTAAAAGTCACAGGGGAACATTATTTTACAAGTACTTTTATGTACTCTCTCTGTTTCTCTGTCTCTCTGTCTCAGTCTTTGTCTCCCCTGCCCCTCTTGCAAATCCATACACTTAATGGAGTTACCCCACAGAGGCAAGCAATAGACTAATAAAATTTGCAATTCTAAGCAAGAGATATCTCCTTTTAGGATATTTTTCAGGGGTGTCCAGGGAACTCCTAAATTAATATACTCCATTCCCATGTTCCCTTGCTACCTCCTAGAACTTAGAGAGAACTTGTATGTATGTATGTATGTATGTATGTATGTATATATATATATATGTGTGTGTGTGTGTGTGTGTGTGTGTGTATGTATATGTGTATGTGTATATGTATATATATATGTAGATGTGTATGTTTGTGTGTGTGTGTGTCACTATGTCTATGTTTAAGAATAATAAATTAGAGGTCATGAATCAGTAAGGTAGTTGATGGTGTTACACATGAGAGGAGTTCAATATAGGAGAGGGCATGCTGGAAATTATGGTACTTACACATGAAATCCTCAAAAACATTAATTTTTTTTAATTAATAAAATGAGAAAACCAATAAGAAAAGAGATGCTGAAAAATATGACTATGAATGTATATGTGTCTCAAGGCAAGTAAGACATTATATATATTTATTGTGTTAATGCTATCCTACTATAATTATTAATGTTAATTATCCCAGTAGCCTTCCTGCTTTTGTTCTTATTTTATGAATATCTACTCTAGTGTTTGACACATATTAATTGCCCAGTAAATGATTTTTGATTTAAAGATTTAAAAAAGACTCCCCTAAAATTAGGTCATTACAGCACAGAGAACAGGTCAGCTTGTATATAGTTATTACTTTTCTTATCATGTCATAGCATAAAAAACTGCATTTATTTAGAATTACAAACAGATTTTTCTATAAGTAAAGATACTAGAATAGTGCTTGTTAGTGAAACTGAATTGCTGAAGAGTACTAAGTAGGAACCAATTTTTCAAGGCAAATATACTTTTGTTTGTACAGTTAAAATTTATACCACAGGGAAAAAACTCTGAAAGTCAAGGGATCTCTGTGAACTTTTGAAACAGAGACAAGTAAAACTTAATTATTCCTGCTCTTAAGAAACTAAGGTCAATCATGTTATTTAGATATTCTAATTTTTATATACTTTGTTGCAATTGTATTTTCATATGGTAATTAGAAATTAGGACCATATGGTACTTGGACACTTTTAATTTCTTTAAAATTTACTTCCATTGTATTTTTAAATGTGGTCATATACAATTATACATTTTGATAATTTATGAAAATACTATAATTAAATCAATTAATTAACCACCTCCAGGGTTTTGAAGCTATAATTGATAAGCCATTGTCTACTTACATAGTAGTGTGACTATAATTTCAGCAAAAGTGCACAGCTTGACAAGAGTCTTTAAAAAATGTACTCTTGCAAATCCTTTCTTAGTCACTGTTCTATTGATGTGAAAAGATACTATGAACAAGACAGCTCTTATAAAAGGAAGCATTTAAATGGGGAATTGTTTACAGTTTCATAGGTTTAGTCCATTATCATCATGGGGTGGCAGAGAATGATGGTATGTAGGCAGTTGCTGGATCAGTAGCTGAGAACTATATCCAGATCATCAAGCAACAGAAAGCCCAGGCCTATCATTGGTGTTTGATATCTCAAAGTTCACTCCCAGTAACACACTTAGTCCACCCTCCCAATCCTTCTAATCCTTTCAAATAGTACTACTCCCTAGTTATTAAGTATTCAAATATATTAGCCTATGTGATCTATTTTATTCATTTCACCACATAGCCATAGGGAAGCAGATGAATCTCAGGCCTTTGTCAGAATTTCTTTAACTGTTATTGTATGTACACTCTTGTGACACAGTAGCACTGCCCTGTCTTGACCATTTTGTATGTGTGAGTTGCACTTCTCCAACCTGAAGAGAAATCTGAAGAAAAGGCTCTGAGACTTTCTATCTGTAGCAATTCTTCATGATAGTACTAATTTGGAATTTAACTTGAGATGGATAATTTGCAGATTTGATTTTAAGTAATGAATCTTTTTTTTAAGGCCTGACAATAGGAAGAATGCCTAGGTAATATTCTACAGGCTGGAAAATATTTTAAAACTAAATAGACTGAAAATGAAACATTAGCAATTACTTTCATTTGGCATAGAACTTTTTTAGTGTTTAATTCTAATAATAACATATTTTTCATAATCTCATAACAAAGAGGCTACACATAATGCATATGCCTTCATATGTAAGACTTCTGGAGGGTTTTTTCCTGTTGCCACGGTTTTCATTTATAGTCTTTGAAGTACTGCCACAGTCAAATTGAATTGGAAGAGAAAAGCCATAGCAATGTTTCATTTTGATCTGTTTACTGAATTGTGAAGTTGCTGTTGCTCCCCCTCTCTGCTCTGTGAGTTTCAAAGAGATCACGTTTGGTAGTGTAGTCAATGCTTGCTGTAGGTTATTTAAATATACCAGTGCAGCTTTATTTTTCTACATAAGGTGAATTTGACTTTGTAGAAATCCTGATAAGTTATGTCAATTGCTTATTTAGGACACTGTAAAAGAATCATCAAAGATAACAACAACACTAACAGTAAATCCAAACAAAACCAAAGTCAAACCCTTTAAATAAAACAATAATATCGACTGTACGGACTTTATCAGGACATTTAGATGGGGAACTATGTGATGCAATAGCATTGACACCCAGAACATCCCTTTTTGTCTCTCATCATGTGAATGAAGTGTTACAAGTACCAATGAATCGCAAGGATTGGAAGAGCTAACTTTCTGCCTTCCTTGTGTGTCAAATCACTAGACAATCGCATTAATGAAAGAAACACCTCTAAGCTGCTGACCAATTTTCAGAATCTTTTCAGTCTTCAAAATCTTAAGAGATTTTTAACTGCTTTAAATTTACATGACAAAGCAGATGTTATAAATAAGCAAGATGTTTATTGAGCCTTAGAGGTTCCTAATAGCTGTGTAATTATCTCTTAAATGGGAGGAGGGAGTAGATGGCATCTTTGATTCCTTACAATTATAGTGTTTTAATTATTTCAACACTTCTGAGAACTAGTTGATCTACTCTCAGTGTTGTGCTCACATATTAGGATTCTCTCTAAGTGTGTACATATGCATCTATACAAAAGGAAAATACATGGTTCACACAAACTGATTCTCATGCTAGCTTCATCCTCTTTGCATGTCCCATCTGGTCTAATAGGATACGCCCTTCAGATCCTTATTCAGTATAGTAAATACCTTGCATTTCCTTCAAGGCAATAGTAAACAGTCTATTCTTCTTTAAGGTCATTTGAGTAATTACAGAAGGATAAGGTACTTTGTCCACCTTTTCCATTTCTCCAGACCTCAATAGCATGTGGGTATCTTGTAAATAGCAATACCCCAAATCACTTGCTTATGTCCCTATCTTTATGGTACATGACTGAAGGTTTCTGTAAAGATTTCCCCCCAGGTACTTCTGAAAGGTATCATGTATTTGCTCATGTGTATTCCTGAGTAAGTAGCAGCCCTCACTAATATACTCGGAGCTTTTTCTTGTTTGCATCAAACTTAATATCATTCTATTTTCATAAAGGGGGCATAAAATTATGCTTTAAGACTTGAACTTAAACATCAGTGAAACTGAGGTCACAGTACTCTATTCAATATCACTATCCCTCTGAAATGACTCCTAGATTCTTCTCTCAGGAAAAAAAAAAGGGTTACCATAGTTTTTTTCAGGATTCATACACAGGGCTTTAATTAGGTTTATTTGCCATAATACTAAATGCATCTCTTTTTTTTCAGAATCATGCACAAACTCACATAATTTTATTTTCAAGTGACATGAAGCATTTTAAGATCATTTGGTATAGAATCTGGCAGGTGCAAAGGCCACTGAGAAAGGGGACAGAATTTTGTGCATTCTGTTTCCTCTCCTTTGTGTTTTTGGCTCTCATAGTTTACATGCCATGACTTTCCCATCCTCACCATACCTGACTTCTTGAACTAACTCATGCCATTGAACCTCCTCGAAATTATTTTTTAAAAATCCGAATTATTGCCCTCTAACCTTAACTCATGGAAAAGATAGTGATTACAAATGATATTTTCTCAACCTGTCTATCCAGTTCTTATTTAATGGTGTACAATTAATTTTTGCTACTGTGATAAAATAATCAAAGTTGAATTATGAAAGAAGGACTATTTTTTGGTTTGCAGACTAGAAATTCATAGGAATGCAGAAGTTGTGGTTACCAGATCAGGAAACTGAGAGACCACATCTTCCATATGAAACACAAAGGAGACAGCGAAGTGAAGGTGGGGCAATGCTTTAGACTCTCAAAGCCCACTCCCAGCATCATAGTTTCCCAGCTAGGCTACACTTCCATAACCTCCCAAAAGGTGGCGATAAGCTACAACGCAATTGTAGCCTATGAAAGACATTTCTCTTTCAAACCTTTACAATCAGTATACAACTCATTACACTCCATTGTAATTATTCAATACTGTCTCAAGGGCAAACAATGTTGGTAATGATGATTTTCAGGTATTATTTTCATGACCATTTTTTCCAGGCCTGTACTTAGCTTCTTTGCTCTCTGTGTTAAGATGGTAGACACAAGTGGATTCACAACTATCAGAGAAATTACCATTAAATATTATGTTTCCTTGGATTGGCAAGATGGCTCATGGAATAAAAGTGCTTGCAGTGCAAACCTGATGACATTCATTTAACCTGCAGAACTCATGTAAAGGTAGAAGATAAGAATCCACTCCTCTGACCACCACATGTTTCATGCAATAGCTTAAACATGCCTTTCTATATCAAACATGCACATATTAATAAATAAAATAAAACTTCAAAAATATTTGTTTTGAGTGACATTTAATATGTAAATAAATATTAACGTCATTATTTATATTTTCTAAGAAATTCCTATTTTATAGTTTTACTAAAATGTCATTCACATATATACTTATCTCTCCATTTTAAAGCATAATATGTAAGCAGGTTGCCATATTAACATATATATATGTAATCTTTATAATAAATTTTATGATCTCCAAAACTAAATGAAAAGCCCACCCTATACATTTTAAGTACTATTTTACCTCAATAACCATAAGCAACCACTAATTTAATACCTCTATAATTTTGCCTCTACTGGACATTTAATGTAAATAAAACTATACAATGTGTGATCTTTTGTCCCTATCTTTTCTCATCTAGCATATCATTTCCAAGATTTGCCTATGTGGCAACATACATCAATTCATTGCTGACTATAACTACATGATATTTTATTCTATGTCACACCAAAATTTGTTCATCCATTCATGCATTGCTGGACATTTCTTTCTGTTAGGACATTTTGACTAGTGTGAGTGATAGTGTGATAAAGACATTGGATACATTGTTGTTTAACAGTTTTCACTGAGATTGAAGCATTCAATCTTGCAGGGAAGCTCTTTAAATATCTAAGGTAAACATTAAAATAACTCCAAGAAATCTCTGAAACTGACCAGAATCATTAGCCCCTTCCCTATTAGAGTAAGCAGTAAAGGTGCTGAGAGTCACTCTTGAACAAGCCAAGTTGCACAGGACTCTCAGGCAAGCCAACCTGCAAAGACTCTGGGAACAGAACAGCTACCCAGAAGAAGCAAAAAGTAGCCCAACTATTTGGTAGAGGTTTAACCCAACTGCAGCATGGAGAAAGGACAATTTCCCAACTTGTTAACATGTGTGCAATCTGTGTAGTGTGCTCCAGGTTCCAGTTTTTGTGAGATAATCACCCATGCTATGGTGGGCTCTTAAATGCAACTGGTTTTGAGTCATTTCTGCTCCTGCAAGTAATTCCTCATCTATACTCTTGTAAAAATAACCCCCCCAAATTAATTTGGTCACCAAGTTGGTCTTTGGTGATACCCGTATTTTTGGTTTTTGAGGGCTTCATATTTGGGATGAGTAGACATGTGTGTAGAATCTCCCAAGGAAAAGTTTTGGCATACAACACACAGGTACTTGTTTTAACATCTGTTTATAATCTTTTGAGTACATTTCTGAGAGTGGTATTGTGGGATCTGATGGTATTTCTATCTTTAATATTATGAGAAAGTCCCAAGCAGTTTTGTACTGAAATTGGACCATTTTTTTCTATATTCTTTGTTTACATTCTGAAGGCTTTCCCCTTTCCCCGTTCCCTCCTCACCATATGTCCCATATGTCCTCTTCCACCCAACCCCATGCCCCGCCCATTCCCCAACCACCACACCACCATTTCTCTGCTCTATTCTGGCACTCTCCTACAAAACTGGATCCAGTCCTTTCAGGACCAGGGTCCTCTCCTTCCTTCTTCTTGGGAATCTTCTGACTTGCCTTGAATATTCAGAGCTTCTGGGCTCATTAATATCCACTTATCAGTGATTGCATTTCCTGTGTGTTCTTTTGTGATTGGGTTAACTCACTTAGGATGATATTTTCCAGATCCAACCATTTGCCTACAAATTGCATGAATTCATTATTTTTAATTGCTGAGTAGTATTCCATTGTATAAATATACCACATTTTCTGTATCCATTCTTCTTTTGAGGGACATCTGGGCTCCTTCCTACTTCTGGCTATTATAAATAAGGCTGCTATAAACATAGTGGGGCATGTGTCTTTATTGTATGCAGGGGAATCCTCTGGGTATATGTGCAGGAGTGGTATGCCAGGGTCCTCTGGGAGTGGCATGCCCAATTTTCTGAGGAACTGCCAGACTGATTTCCAGAGTGGTTGTACCATCTTGTAGTCCCACCAACAGTGTAGGAGTGTTCCTCTTTTTCCACATCCTCTCCAGCACCTGTTGTCTCTTGAGTTAATGCCTACCAGAAGTGTGTGAGAAACACAATGTCTCCACATAGGCTTATGTTTCTAAGCACTTGGTTCCAAACTGCTGAGACTGTTTAGGATGATTGTAGACTCTTTAGGAATTGGACCCTTAGTGTAAGAAGTGAGGCACTGGGGAAAACCTTAAGGTTTTATACCAGGCCTCATTTTGTTTTTTCTTTGCTTCATGACAACAAATGCAGTGTGACCAGCTGGATTTCTCTGTCTACTATGATGTCATTCCAACCATAGTAGAATGTATCCCTTTGAACCACAAACCAGAACAAACACATTCCTCTTGTTATTTTATCACAGCAATGAACAAAGTAACAAAGTAGATATTAAGTCATCTTACTGATAAATTAAAAATATTTCTATACCTGTCTATTTTTTTATTTCTTTCACAATATTTTGTAGATTTTAAAGTGTTAAGTTTGGCATTGATTTAATATTTTGTTATATTTACTGCTGTATATTTTTTGTTTTTTTTCTTCTAGTTTATGTTTATTGACATAATAAGGCTCAGGTCACAGTTAACAACTAACCAAGTCCTAATTACATATATAGGGTGTATTTGACTCCTTCAGCAGTGGATCTTAACTGAGTGTAGTACCTCAGGATTACCATGTGAGGTTAAGGTAGTGGCTAAGAAGAGAAACAGGAACCTTTCTGCCTATAATTTTTAGCTGGAAGAAAGTAATGGAATTTTTCTGTGGCCATTGAGTATTTTCTTTCTTTTTTTCTTCTTTTTAAAAATGTTTGTATTTATGCATATATGTATGTATGTATGTATGTATGTATGTATTATGTATGTATGCATATTTATACTCCAGATTTTATTTCCCCCTGCCCAGTCCACCCTCCCATACCCCCACATTCCATACCTCCTCCTCACCCCCTGACTCCACGAGGATGTTCCCTGAACCCACACCCTACCCCACCTGACCTCTAATCTCCCTGGGGCCTTCAATCTTGAGTGTTAGGTGCATCATCACTGATTGAACACAGATCCAGCAGTCCTCTGCTGTATATGGGTTAGGGGCCTCATATCAACAAATAGAGATCAAGTGGATACAAATTGCCAAAGAAGAAATAAAAGCATCACTATTTGTAGATGATACGATAGTATACATAAGTGACCACATAAATTCTACTGGAGAACTATTTCAGCTGATAGTCAACTTCAGCAAAGTGGCCAGATATGGCCACATATAAAATTAACTCAAATATATCAGTAGCATTCTTTCATACAAATGATTAAGAGGCTGAGAAAGAAATTATGGAAACAACTTCCTTTACAATAGCCACAAATAATACAAAATATCTTGGGGTAACTCTAACCAAACAAGTGAAAGACCTATATGATAATAACTTCAAGTCTCTCAAGAAAGAAATCACAAAATTAGATCTACCATGCTCATGGATTGGCAGGATTAATACAATAAAAATGACCATCTTGCCAAAAGCAATCTACAGTTTCAATGCAATCCTCATCAAAATACCAACACAATTCTTCAAGACATGGAAAAAGCAATTCTCAAATTCGTCTGGAAAGGTTAAAAAAAAAACAGAATAGCAAAAAACAGCTCTTAACAATAAAGAAACAGCTGGGGGAATCACCATCCCTGACCTCAAACTTTATTACAAAGTAATAGTGATAAAAAAAAAACTGCATGGTATTGGTACAGAGACAGACAGGTTGATCAATGGAATAGAACTGAAGATCCAGAAATAAAACCACACACTTACAGGCACTTGATCTTTGACAAAGAAGCCAATAATATGCAATGGGGGGGAAGTATCTTCAATAAATAAATAATGCTGGTCTAACTGGCTGTCTGTATGTAGAAAAATGAAAATAGACCCATATTTGTCACCTTGCAAAAAGTTCAAGTCCAACTGGATCAAGGATTCATCATAAAGCTAGATACAGTGAAACTAGAAGAGAAAGTGGGAAAGAGCTTTGAGCTCATTGGTACAGGGGGAAATTTCCTAAACAGAACCCCAATGGCTCATGCTCTAAGATCAAGAATTGAAAAATGGAACCCCATGAAACAAGAATGCTATAAGGCAAAGGACATAATCAATAAGACAAATTGGCAATATACTGCTGTATATTTTATCTTTTCAAGTTTAATTTAAACTGATAAATAATAATTATATATTTGTGCCAAAGTGTGATGTTTTGATCTATGCACATGCTATAAAATTATTAAGTCAAAGTAAGTAGTGTATTTTTCTTTTCTTTGTTTCTTTCTTTATTTTTTTAGTTTTTTTAATTTTTTTAATTTTTTATTGGATATATTCTATATTTACAATTCATTTCCCTTTTTTCTGCTTCCCCACCCCCTAAAGGTCCCACATGCCCTTTTCCCTCCCCCTGTTCCCTCTTTTACCCCTTTCCTCTTCCCTGTTCTTGTATTCCCCTACACTGACGCTTTGATCCCTCCTTTCTTCTTGTCAGACATCCTTTGGTATGTGAATTGTATCTTTGTTGTTTCAAGATTCTAGGCTAATATCCACTTATCAGTGACTGCATACCATGGGTATTCTTTTGAGACTGGGTCACCTCACTTACTATGATGTTCTCCAGCTCCATCCATTTCTCTAAGAATTTCATGAATTCATTGTTTCTAACAGCTGAATAGTATTCCATTGTGTATATATACCACATTTTTTGTATCCATTCTCCCACTGAGGGACATCTGGGTTCTTTCCAGCTTCTGGCTATTATAAATAAGGCTGCTATGAACATAGTGGAGCATGTATCCTTATTGCGTGCTGGTGAGTATCTGGGTATATTCCCAGGAGTGGTATGGCTGGATCCTCCGGAAGTATCATATCCAGTTTATTGAGGAAACGCCAGACTGATTTCCAGAGTTGTTGTACCACCTTGCAGTCCCACCAGCAGTGGAGGAGTGTTCCTCTTTCTCCACATCCTCGCCAACACCTGATGTCTTCTGAGTTTTTAATCCTAGCCATTCTGACAGGTGTGAGGTGAAATCTCAGGGTTGTTTTGATTTGCATTTCTCTAATGACTAATGATGTTGAACATTTTTAAGGTGTTTCTCAGCCATCCGAATTTCTTCAGGTGAAAAGTCTTTGTTTAGCTCTGTACCCCATTTTTGGATAGGGTTATTTGGTTTTCTGGGGTCTAACTTCTTGAGTTCTTTGTATACATTGGATATTAGCCCTGTGTCGGATGTGGGGTTGGTGAAGATCTTTTCCCAATTTGCTGGTTGCTTATTTGTCCTTTTGACAGTGTCTTTTGCCTTACAGAAACTTTGTAGTTTTATGAGGTCCCATTTGTCTATTCTTGCTCTTAGAGCATAAGCAATTGGTGTTCTGTTCAGAAACTTTCCCCCTGAGTCAATGTCCTCAAGGGTCTTCCCCAGTTTCTTTTCTATTAGTTTTAGTGTGTCTGGTTTTATGTGGAGGTCCTTGATCTACTTGGAGTTGAGCTTAGTGCAAGGAGATAAGAGTGGATCAATTCTCATTCTTCTGCATGCTAACCACCAGTTGAACCAGCACCATTTGTTGAAAAGGCTTTCTTTTTTCCACTGGATGTTTTCAGCTCCTTTGTTGAAGATCAATTGGCCATAGCTATGTGGGTTCAATTCTGGGTCTTCGATCCTATTCCATTGATCCGCCTCCCTGTCACTGTACCAATACTATGCAGTTTTTAACACTATTGCTCTGTAGTATTGCTTGAGGTCTGGGATATTGATTACCCGAGAAGTTCTTTTACTGTTGATGATAGTTTTAGCTATCCTGGGTTCTTTGGTATTCCAGATGAAATTGAGAATTGCTCTTTCTAACTATATAAAGAACTGAGTTGGGATTTTGATGGGAATTGCATTGAATCTGTATATTGCTTTTGACAAGATTGCCGTTTTAACTATATTAATCCTGCTAACCCACGAGCATGGAAGATTTTCCCATTTTCTGATGTCTTCTTCAATTTCCCTCTTCAGAGACCTGAAATTTTGTCATATAAATCTTTCACTTGTTTGGTTAGAGTCACACCAAGATACTTTATATCATTTGTGTCTATTGTGAAGGGTGTCATTTCCCTAATTTTTTTCTCGGCCTGCTTATCCTTCGCGTATAGGAAGGCTACTGATTTGCTTGAGTTGATTATATAAACCAGCCACTTTGCTGAGGTTGTTTATCAGCTGTAGGAGTTCTCTGGTGGAGTTTTTTGGGTCACTTACGTATACTATCATATCATCTGCGAATAGTGATTGTTTGACTTCTTCCTTTCTGATTTGTATCCCTTTGACTTCCTTATGTTGTCGAATTGCTCTAGCTAGTACCTCAAGTACTATATTGAAGAGATATGGTGAGAAGCGGCAGCCTTGTCTAGTCCCTGATTTCAGTGGGATTGCTTCAAGTTTCTCTCCATTTACTTTGATTTTGGCTATCAGTCTGCTGTAAGTTGCTTTTACTATGTTTAGATATGGGACTTGAATTCCTGTTCTTTTCAAGACTTTTAGCATGAAAGGATGCTGAACTTTGTCAAATGCTTTTTCAGCATCCAATGAGATGACCATGTGTTTTTTTTCTTTGAGTTTGTTTATGTAGTGGATTACGTTGATGGATTTCCATATATAGAACCATCCCTGCATCCCTGGGATGAAGCCAACTTGATCATGGTCAATGATCATTTTGATGTGTTCTTGGATTCAGTTGGCAAGTATTTTATTTAGTATTTTTGCATCAATATTCATAAGGGAAATTGGCCTGTAGTTCTCTTCCTTAGTTGGATCTTTCTGTGGTTTTGGTATCAGGGTAATTGTGGCTTAATAGAATGAGTTGGGTAGTGTTCCTTCTGTTTCTATTTTGTGGAATAGTTTGAAGAGTATTGGTATTAGGACTTCTTTGAAGGTCTGATAGAATTCTGCACTAAAACCATCCTGTCCTGTGCTTTTTTTGGTTGGAAGACTTTCTATTACCCCTTATATTTCTTTGGGGGTTATGTGTCTGTTTAGATGATCTATTTGATCTTGATTTAATTTTGTTATTTGGTATCTGTTAAGGAAATTGTCCCTTTCCTCCAGATTCTCCAGTTGTGCTGAGTATAGGCTTTTGTAGTGGGATCTGATGATTTTTGAATGTCCTCAGTTTCTGTTGTTATATCTCCCTTTTCATTTCTAATTTTGTTAATTTGAATACTGTCTCTGTGCCCTTTGGTAAGTCTGGCTAGGGGTTTATCTATCTTGTTGATTTTCTCAAAGAAGCAGCTCCTGGTTTTCTTGATTCTTTGTGTGGTTCTCTTTGTTTCAACTTGATTGATTTCAGCCCTGAGTTTGATGATTTCCTGTCTTCTACACCTCCTGGGTGAAATAACTTCTTTTTGTTCTAGAGCTTTCAGGTGCACCATTAAGTTGCTAGTATATGCTCTCTCCTCTTTCTTTTTGGAGACACTCAGGGCTATGAGTTTTCCTCTTAGCACTGCTTTCATTGTGTCCCATAGATTTGGGTATGTTGTGCCTTCATTTTCATTAAATTCTAAAACATCTTTAATTTCTTTCTTTATTTCTTCCTTGATTAAGGTATCATTGAGTAGAATATTGTTCAGCCTCCACGTGTATGAAGATTTTCTGTTGAGGCATGGGATTAGTTCGATATTTTTATATTTGTTGAGGTCTGTCTTGTGACCAATTATATGGTCGAGTTTGGAGAAGGTACCATGAGGCGCTAAGAAAAAGGTATAGTCTTTTCTTTTGGATGAAATGTTCTATATATATCTGTTAAATCCGATTGGTCCAATGTTTCAATGAGTTTCACCTTGTCCCTGTTTAGTTTCTGTTTTCCTGATCGGTCCATTGAGGATAGTGGAGTGTTGAGTTCCCCCGCAATTATTGTGTTAGGTGCAATGTGTGCTTTGAGGTTTAGTAAAGTTTCTTTTACAAATGAGGGTGCTCTTGCATTTGGAGCTTAGATGTTTAGAATTGTGAGTTCCTCTTGGTGGATTCTTCCTTTGACTAGCAAGAAGTGACCTTCTGTGTTTCTTTTGATGACTTTGGGTTGAAAGTCAATTTTATCTGATATTAGAATGGCTATTCCAGCTCGCTTCCTGTGACCATTTGCTTGCAAAATTGTCTTCCAGTCTTTTACTCTAAGGTAGTGTTTGTCTTTGACTCTGAGGTGTGTTTCCTGTATGCAGCAAAATGTAGGATCCTGTTTCCTTATCCAGTCTGTTAGTCTTTGTCTTTTTATTGGGGAATTGAGTCCATTGATGTTAAGAGATATTAAGGAATATAGATTATTTCTTCCTGCCATTTTTGATTTTTTTGTTTGTTTTTGAATAGTTATCTTCCTTTGAGTTTGATGGAAGACGGTTACTATCTTGCTTTTTCTTGGGTGCAGTTTCCCTCTTTGTATTGGAGTTTTCCTCCTATTATCCTTTGTAAAGCTGGGTTAGTGGAAAGATATTGTGTAAATTTGGTCCTGTCATGGAATATTTTGATTTCTCCATCTATGTTGATTGAGAGTTTTGCTGGGTATAGTAGTCTTGGCTGACATTTGTGTTCTCTTAGGGTCTGCATGAGGTCCACCCAGGATCTTCTAGATTTGTGGTTTCTGGAGAGAAGTCTGGTGTGATTCTGATAGGTCTTCCTTTATATGTTACTTGGCCTTTTTCTCTTACTGCCTTTAATATTCTTTCTTTGTTTAGTACATTTGGGATTTTGATTATTATGTGACAGGCGGTATTTTTGTTCTGGTCCAGTCTGTTTGGAGTTCTGTAGGCTTCTTGTATATTCATGGGCATCTCTCTCTTTAGGTTGGGGAAGTTTTCTTCCATAATTTTGTTGAAGATATTTGCTGGCCCTTTAAGTTGTAGATCTTCACTCTCATCTATCCCTATAATCCTTAGGTTTGGTCTTCTCATTGTGTCCTGGATTTCCTGAATGTTTTGGGTTACAAGCCTTTTGCATTTTGCGTTTTCTTTGACTGTGGAGTCAATGGTTACTATGGTGTCTTCAGCATCTGAGATTCTTACCTCTATCTCTTGTATTCTGTTGTTGATATTTGCTTCTACGACCCCTGATTTCTTCCCAAGGTTTTCTATCTCCAAAGCTGCCTCCTTTTGTGATTTCTTAGTTGTTTCTACTTCTGTGTTCAGCTCTTGGATGGTTTTGCTCAGTTCCTTCATTTGTTTGTTTGTGTTTTCTTGCAATTCTTTAAGAGTTTTTTGTGTTTCCTCTTTCATGACTTCTGCCTGTTCGTTCAAGTTCTCCTGCATTTCTATAATTATTTTCTCATTTTCCCTTTATTGGCTTCTGTCTGTCGGTTCATATTCTCCTGGAGTTCTTTAAGTGATTTTTGTGTTTGCATTGTAAGAACTTCTACCCTATTGATGTTCCCCTGCATTTCTTTAAGAGATTTGTTTATGTCTTTTTTGTGTTCTTCTAGCAGCATCATGACCAGTGCTTTTATATCCACCTCTTGTTTTTCTGGTGTGTTGGGGTATCCAGGACTTTCTGTGGTTGGCGAATTGTGTTCAGATGGTGCCATATTGCCTTGATTTCTGTTTGTAATGTTCCTCTGGCTCTGGGCATTGGCAAGGGCCAGATCTGGTTGTCTATGCTAAGCTAAGCTAGGTCTCTGTCCACGCACCTGACCTCAGCCGCCAGCAGTCTGTGGTGTCCCAAGGCAAGATGGAAACCTCTCTCTGAGCCAGTGAGCTGGTCTCCAGAGGTCAGCAACCAGCTGCTGAGCTGTAGGTGCACAGATCTCCTGCCGAGGTCTTCTGGCTCTGGGGAGATGGTCTTTTTAGGGGCCTGAAAGAACCACAGGAGAATCCCGACTCTGGCTCCTGGCCCACACCTGCAGGTCCTGATTGGGTCTGGATATCTGCCCCTCTCTGCTGGTGACCCAGGCGCAAGATGGAGGCTTTGGTGTTAGGGCCTGGGAGAACCACGGGGCACGACCCTCTCAGCCACGCCTGTGGAAATGTTCTGGCGATCAGCCCTGACTCTTGCTCCTGGCCCAAGCCTGGTGGTTTCCTGCCCGAGCAATGGCAGGCCCCGATTATGCCTGGTTACCTGCCCCTCTCTGCCGGTGACTCCGTATTTTTCTTATTAAAAACGTATTGATTATTTGTAGGTAGAATATTTTGAAGTTTTTGTTTTGGCTATTATTAAACAAACAATGCATTATTATTAATTATAGTCACATTGGTCTACCAGTAGCTATTCCTGCTACTTCTTACTTTGTAACTGATGATCAAGGTTTTCTGTTACTCCATGAACTTCTTGGTATAAGGGAACCATTACCATAATCTCTAAATGTGATGTTACCTTTTAGTTTTTCTTTTTATTCATTTTTGTAGTTCTATATATAAATGATATCATGAAGAGTTTGTGATTTGTATCTGGCTTATTTTCCTTAACATCATGTTATCTAGGTTTGATCCATCTTTTAAAAAATGATGGGATTTCCCATATTGTTTTCTTCTTTAAGAAATATTAGTATTGAAATGTTTCTGTATATACTTTCTCCACACCTTCATTTATTAATGGACACTTAGATTGCTTGTATTGTGTCACTAGTATGAAAGTATGAAAGATATGCCACCTTAATATATTTGTTTCCATTCATTAGACTGTATCTTCAGTAATGGGATTGATGGATGTATTTTAGGTTTTTGGAGAAACTTTCTCATTGTCTTACAAAATGACATTACTGCTTTATGACAACACCACAAATTAGCAAGTATTCTATTTTCCCTAAGCCCCTTATCAACAATTATGGTTTTGCTTTAAAAAAAAAATAGACGATCTTGCCTGCAGCTTCCCATCCAGTCGGTGGTGGGGAAGCCGGACCAAGCCAGCTTGCCAGCAGCTTTGGACCAGCAGGCAGAACCAGATAACTGAGATATCCCAACTTTAGGCTAATAGACAGCAAACCCTGAGCAGGAGCAGTGCAGAGCAGCCACCCAACAGGCGGAACCAAGTACCTGGGATATCCTGAGTTTAAGACCTCGGGGGACTCAGGCCACCTGTCAGCAATCTGTGAGCAGGAGCCCTGCAGGGCAGTGGTTCAGGTGTCCCAGTCGCTGGGAAATAGCCTTACGAGCCCACAGGAGAGTCAAGCACCAGCTAGTATCTACAGGACCAACTAACACCAGAGTTAACCAGATGGCAAAAGGCAAATGTAAGATCATTACTAACAGAAATCAAGGCAGTATGGTGGCATCCGAACCCAGTTCCCCGACAGCAATAAGACTTGGATACCCCGAAACACCAGAAAAACAAGATTCAGATCTAAAATCACTGGTCAGGATGCTGATAGAGGAACACTTAGATAAATCTCTTAAAGTAATACTTGAGAAAATAGATCAAAAGCTAGAAGCCATTACAAGGCAAACACAATTAAATCTCGGATATCTCAACACACCAGAAAAACAAGACTCAGATCTAAAATCACTGGTAAAGATGCAGATTGAGGATCACTTAGATAAATTTCTTAAAGTAATAGAGGAGAAAATAGATCAAAAGCTAGAAGCCCATACAGGCAGACACAAAAATCACTTAAAGAAATCCAGGAGAATATAGAGCAAAAAATGAATCCCAATAAGGGGGAGAAACAAAAATCACTTAAAGAAATACAAGAGAACATGGGTCAACGAGTAGAAGTCATAAAAGAGGAAACACAAAAATCCCTTAAAGAATTACAGGAAAACACAAACAAGCAACTGAAAGATCTGAGCAAAACCATACAGAATCTAAAAACAGAAGTAGAAACAACTAAGCAATTGCAAAGGGAGACAACGTTGGAGATAGAAAACCTTGGGAAGAAATCAGGAGTCATAGATGCAAATATCAACAATAGAATACAAGAGATAGAAGACAGAATCTCAGATGCTGAAGATACCATACGAACCATGGATTCAACAATTAAAGAAAATGCAAAATGCAAAACGCTGGTAACCCAAAACATTCAGGAAATCCAGGACACAATGAGAAGACCAAACCTAAGGATTATAGGGATAGATGAGAATGAAGATCTACAACTTAAAGGGCCAGCAAATATCTTCTACAAAATTATGAAAGAAAACTTCCCCAACCTAAAGAGAGAGATGCCCATGAATATACAAGAAGCCTATAGAACCCCAAATAGACTGGACCAGAACAGAAATACTTCCCGTCACATAATAATCAAAACCCCAAATGTACTAAACAAAGAAAGAATATTAAAGGCAGTAAGAGAAAAAGGACAAGTAACATATAAAGGAAGACCTATCAGAATTACACCAGACTTCCTACCTGAGTCCATGAAAGCTAGAAGATCCTGGGCAGACCTCATGCAGACCCTAAGAGAAGACAAACTTCAGCCAAGACTACTATACCCAGCAAAACTCTCAATTGCCATAGATGGGGAAACCAAGATATTCCACGACAAAACCAAATTTGCAAGATACTTATCTACAAACCCAGCCCTACAAAGGATGATAGGGGAAAATACCAACACAAGGGGGGAAACAACACCCCAGAAGAAACAAGATAGAAACCCCATCTCATCCAACCCAAAAGAAGAGAACCACTCAAATACAATAATAATAATAATAATAATAATAATAATAATAATGCCCAAAATGTCAGGAAGTAATAATTACTATTTCTTAATATCTCTTAATATCAATGGACTCAATTCCCCAATCAAAAGACACAGACTAACAGACTGGATACGGAAACAGGACCCTACATTTTGCTGCATACAGGAAACACATCTCAGTGTCAAAGACAAACACCGCCTTAGAGTAAAAGGCTGGAAGACAGTTTTACAAGCAAATGGTCCCAGGAAACAAGCCGGAGTAGCCATTCTAATATCAAATAAAATTGACTTTCAACCTAAAGTCATCAAAAGAGACGCAGAAGGTCACTTCCTGCTTGTCAAAGGGAAAATCCACCAAGAAGAATTCTCAATACTGAACATCTATGCGCCAAATGTAAGGACACCCTCATTCGTAAAAGAAACTTTACTAAAGCTTATAGCACACATCGCAACTAACACAATGATTGTAGGTGACTTCAACACTCCACTCTCCTCAATGGACCGATCAGGAAAGCAGAAACTAAACAGGGACACAGTGAAACTAATTGAAGCTTTGGACCAATTGGATTTAACAGATATATAAAGAACATTCCATCCTAAAGCAAAAGAGTATACCTTTTTCTCAGCACCGCATGGTACCTTCTCAAAAATTGATCATGTAATTGGTCACAAGACAGACCTCAACAAATACAAGAAGACTGAACTAATCCCATGTCTCCTATCGGATCACTATGGAGTAAAAGTGGTCTTCAATAGCAAGAAGAACAACAGAAAGCCCACATACACATGGAAACTGAACAATACTCTACTCAATGACACCTTGGTCAAGGAAGAAATAAAGAAAGAAATCAAAGACTTTTTAGACTTCAATGAAAATGAAGGTACGACCTACCCAAATCTCTGGGACACAATGAAAGCAGTGCTAAGAGGAAAACTCATAGCCCTGAGTGCCTCTAAAAAGAAACTGGAGAGAGCATCCACTAGCAACTTAACAGCACACCTGAAGGCCCTGGAACAAAAAGAAGCTAACTCACCCAGGAGGAGTAGAAGAGAGGAAATCATCAAACTAAGGGCTGAAATCAATGAAGTAGAAACAAAGAGAACAATACAAAGAATCAACAAAACCAAGAGCTGGTTCTTCGAGAAAATCAACAAGATAGATAAACCCTTAGCCAGACTAACCAAAGGACACAGAGACAGTATCCAAATTAACAAAATTAGAAATGAAAAGGGGGATATAACAACAGAAATGGAGGAAATTCAAAAGATCATCAGATCCTACTACAAAGGCCTATACTCAAAACAATCTGGAGAATCTGGAGGAAATGGACAATTTCCTAGACAGATACCAAATACCAAAATTAAATCAGCATCAAGTAGATCACCTAAACAGTCCCATAACCCCTAAAGAAATAGAAGGGGTTATAGAAAGCCTCCCAACCAAAACAAGTACGGGAACAGATGGTTTTAGTGCAGAATTCTCCCAGACCTTCAAAGAAGACTTAACACCAATACTCTTCAAACTATTCCACAAAATAGAGACAGAAGGGACACTGCCCAACTCGTTCTTCGAAACCACAATTACGCTGATACCTAAACCACAAAAAGATCCAACAAAGAAAGAGAACTACAGGCCAATTTCTCTTATGAATATTGATGCAAAAATACTAAATAAAATTCTTGCCAACAGAATCCAAGAGCATATCAAAACGATCATTCACCATGATCAAGTAGGCTTCATTCCAGGGATGCAGGGATGGTTCAATATACGGAAATCCATAAATGTAATCCACTACATAAACAAACTAAAAGAAAAAAACCACATGGTCATCTCATTAGATGCTGAAAATGCATTCGACAAAATTCAGCATCCTTTCATGCTAAAAGTCTTGGAAAGAGCAGGAATTCAAGGTCCATACCTAAACATAGTAAAAGCAATCTACAGCAAACCAGTAGCCAACATCAAAATAAATGGAGAGAAACTTGAAGCAATCCCACTAAAATCAGGGACTAGACAAGGCTGCCCTCTCTCTCCATATCTTTTCAATATAGTACTTGAAGTTCTAGCAAGACCAATTAGACAACATAAGAAAGTCAAAGGGATACAAATTGGAAAGGAAGAAGTCAAACTATCATTATTTGCAGATGATATGATAGTTTACTTAAACGACCCAAAAAACTCCACCAGAGAACTTCTACAGCTGATAAACAACTTCAGCAAAGTGGCTGGTTATAAAATTAACTCAAGCAAATCAGTAGCCTTCTTGTACTCAAAGGACAAGCAGGCTGAGAAAGAAGTTAGGGAAATAACACCCTTCACAATAGCCACAAACAACATAAAGTACCTTGGCGTAACTCTAACCAAACAAGGGAAAGATCTGTATGACAGGAACTTCAAGCCCTTGAAGAAAGAAATCGAAGAAGACCTCAGAAGATGGAAAAATTTTTCTTGCTCCTGGATTGGCAGGATCAATATAGTAAAAATGGCCATCTTGCCAAAAGCAATCTACAGATTCAATGCAATCCCCATCAAAATCCCAAATCAATTCTTCATAGATCTAGAAAGAGCTATTCTCAAATTTATCTGGAGCAACAAAAAAACCCAGGATAGCTAAAACTATTCTCAGCAATAAAAGGACTTCTGGGGGAATCAATATCCCTGACCTCAAGCTGTACTACAGAGCAATTGTGTTAAAAACTGCATGGTATTGGTACAGCAATAGGCAGGTAGATCAATGGAATAGGATTGAAGACCCAGAAATGAACCCACAGACTTATGGTTACTTGATCTTTGATAAAGGAGCTGAAACCATCCAGTGGAAAAAAGAGCCTTTTCAACAAATGGTGCTGGTTCAACACTCCTCCACTGTTGGTGGGATTGCAAAATGGTAAAACCGCTCTGGAAATCAGTGTGGCGGTTCCTCAGAAAATTGGGCATGCCACTTCCAGAGGACCCTGGCATACCACTCCTGGAGCCCAGATGTCCCTCAAAAGAGGAATGGATACAGAAAATGTGGTATATTTATACAATGGAGTACTACTCAGCAATTAAAAATAATGAACTCATGCAATTTGTAGGTAAATGGTTAGATCTGGAAACTATCATCCTAAGTGAGCTAACCCAATCACAAAAGAATACACATGAAATGCAATCACTGATAAGTGGATATTAATGAGCCCAGAAGCCCTAAATACTCAAGGCACAATTAGCAATTCAAATGACTCCCAAGAAGAAGAAAGGAGAGGACCCTGGGCCTCTAAAGATTGGATCCAGTATTGTAGAACCAGAACAGAGAAATCGTGGGCGGGGGAATGTGTGGGGAAAAGCAGGGGGGCAGAGGAATTATGGGACATATGGTGGGGGTTAACTGGGAAAGGGGAAAGCCTTTGGAATGTAAACATAGAATATAGAAAATAAAAATTTAAAAAAAATAGACAATGTAGAAGGTATGAAGTGATATTTTCTTGTGGTTTTGATTTGCATTTCTCTGTGAATATTACAGGTGTTGAATATTTTTCATATAGTTATTCATGGCTTGTGTAACGTTAGAGAATGCTTGTTTGGCTACTTAGCCTACTTTTAAACAGTTCTATGATTTTCGTTATGGAATACTTTCTTCTTATTGTTGATTTTAGATGACAGTTCTTTATCTGATAAAGAAAAGGTTCTGTAACTATTCACAAAGAGTTACTTCCCTTCTGTAGGTTATCACCACTCTGTTGTTTCCTATGCTAACAAGATGGCTTTTAATCAATTCTTGTTTATGTTGGCTTTTATTTGCTAATATTTGGAGAATGATATTCAAGAAAGCTCTGCATTGGTGAACATGACTCAAAATTTTATATGAACGTGTATTTTTGGCAACTTTATTAAAAATTAATTGTCTATAGATGGGTTCTTTCTGGGATCAGTGTAGTGTTCCTTTGGTCCATGGTCCATATGTAAGGTTTTTTTTCCTACTACCACAATATCTTTTGTTTTGTTTTTAGTACTTGGAGGAACTGGATAGCACAGGTTGGTCCAGAATTTGTGATCTTCTTGTATGAACTATATGCATGTACCACTGTGCCCAATATTTTTGTCATATGGTTTAGATTATAGAAACTTTGTAATATATAATAAAATATAGCAATGCTTTGCATTCAGTTTGTTTTGTCCTAAGACAAATCTGTGTAAGACTGGTCACTAACAGCCACAGTAAACAGTCAATTCTAGGTTGTTTAGTAATGTCCTCTGCCAAAGATGTTAATCAAAAACTCTTCAAGTCAGCTTCAGGAAGAAATTTTTTTAGACAATGGCAGAAAGCAGTCACATTTCTTGCTAAAATATCACAAGAATGAACATTAATCCAGATATTAATATTATCCTCCTCTGAGACCTCTTTATCCATGGCCCTCACAGTTCAATTCACCCTCATTATTACTGTTTTCCGTGTTCCTACTAGTACCAACTTCTGTTTTTATTTATTGCTGTAAAGAGACACTATGACCATAGCAAGTCTTATAAAGGAAAATATTTAATTGTGACTGTCTTGCATATTCTAAGGTTTACTTGATTATTGTCAGTGGGAAGTATGGAATCATACAGGTAGACATGGTGCTAGGGAGGAGCTGGGGATTCTACAACTTGATCTATATGCAGCAGGAAGGAACAATGTGCCACTCAGGCTAGGTTGAGCTTCTGATTCCTCAAAGCCCACCACACATTGATATACTTCCTTCAAGAAGGCTATACCACCTCCAACAAGACCACATACTCCCTACGGGCCTTTGGGAGCCATTTCTTTTTTCAAACTACCACATCCCTCAAGTATCTTATTCAGGCTGTGCTATTCAGGATAGTGTTGACTTTAGAAGATGTGTTTGAAAGAGTGTCCTCATTATTTTGTGAGAAGGGGTTGAGAATGGTGGTATTAGCTTCTCTTTAAATATTTAGTAGACTTCATCTGTGAAGCTATGTGATTCTGGCATTTTTGGTAATTACTTTCAGCATTAAAAAATATTTCTGCCTTTTCCTAGGCTTTTTTTTTCCTTTAAGGTTATGGTTTCCTATAGTATATTGGACCCTTTGCTTTCCTTTGCTTTCCTTTGCTTTCCTTTGCTTTCCTTTGCTTTCCTTTGCTTCCCTTCCCTTCCCTTCCCTTCCCTTCCCTTCCCTTCCCTTCCCTTCCCTTCCCTTCCCTTCCCTTCCCTTCCCTTCCCTTTCCTTTCCTTCCCTTTCCTTTTCTTTCCTTCCTTTCTTCCTTTCCTTCCTTTCTTCCTTTCTTTCTCTTTCCTTCTTTCTTTCTTTTTCTCCTTTGATTTCTCTCTCTCTCTCTTTGTATGTGTGTGTGTGTGTGTGTGTGTGTGTATGCGCACGCACATGCATGCACACCCTTCCTACATTATTTAATCTTTAATTGACTTAAATTATATTGCCTTTTATTTTTTAAGAGAGAGAAAAATTTGATTTACTAATTTCCATTAAAGCATTGGATTTGGACTTGATTATATGCTTATTTTTACCAAGGATTCTTAAACTTTCATATATGTTTTAATATTGCTAATTAACATTCTTTTTTAAAGGTTTCCTTAAAAGTATTAATGGAAGAGTATTTATGCAGAGTGTTTTTTTTTAATTTGAGGCAAGTTTTTTTTATCATTCTTGAAAAATGAATATATGATTCTCAGCTACAGGTATTGGTTTTTGTTTTGTCCTTTGAGGATAGTGAGCATATCTTCTTACTCTATTCTGTCCTGCAGAGTTTCTAACGCGAAATTCACCAAGTCTCATGGTGCTTACGTTATATGTGGCAATTTGCATTCCTGGCCTGCTTTCAGCAATTTGTCTTCAAACTTGGATAATTTGGTTATAAAGTCTTGGTGTGGATTCTCTTTATTTAATACTGTTTGTACTTCTTAAATGTTCACCTGTTTTCTGGTATTATCTCTGAGATATTTTGTTATTTATTATTGTATTGTAGGTTAAAATGTTTCATTTATTTTATCTCAAAGTGTTTATTACAGGTGCACAGAAATGCCATTGGTTGCTATATATTGATCGAATAGTGTGTGCCCTTGATAATCTCATTTATTAGTTCTAGTGAAAATCCACTTCAGACGGTTTTCTACACTAGAGATCATGCCATGCACAGATGGAGATAATTGTCTTTCTTCCTTTCTAACAGGAATACATTTTATTAGTTTTTTTTCTTTTTTAAAAATTGCATCTAGGACCTCTGGTGTTAGGCTGTGACCAAATGGAATGCCTTTGGAATACATGCCATGCTTCTGGCCTTGGGGGAGGAGAAGCTTCTAGTGTTTCACTAAGTATAATATTTCTTGTAAATATTTCATAAATATAAGCAGAAAGAAAATAGTGAGGGAATTCATCTCTATATTTGTAAGGAATTGTATCATTTAAAGTAAAACACCTACAATTAAATTTAGGTATTTGAAGTGTACAATTTGTCCATTATTAAATGCTTCTTTTTTGTTTTCTTTTCTTTTTCTTGTTACATTTTCACAACACGACTAATTCATGAGAGCAGAATCTGGGAATGTTAGAGTGGTGAGAAAGGTCTGAAAGTGAGACTACACCACAGTCACTCCATCTTACATTAATTCATATTGCTCATGCATTTCCATTCAGCTGCAAACACACAATAACTTTTAGATATCCACATACCCATATCACTATAAACAGGGGTCATTCTAAAATGGTTCCAGTTTTTAGTTTATACTTAAATTCGGTTTTCTCTTTTATAAAACCCAGTGACTTCTTGTGTCATTTGGATTTGAATGTGTGTTATTGCATTTTTTCATCTTTTAAAAAAAATCTTATTTTACACACACACACACACACACACACACACACACACACTCACAGACACACACCCATTTCCCAGCATAAAAATCCCTCTGGTCATTCATTGTTTGTTTCTCCTTCTACCCCACAACCTTCCAACATTCAACCTGTAGCTATACTATGGGGAAAATATTTTCCTGTTCCCAAATTTCTTACACTCTTCCCTGTACTTCCTATAAATTTCCTTATATACGGACACATTCAAATGTGAAGCACCATGAGTTAGATATTTCAGTAAGCAGAGAGTTAAAATACTAAATGACTTTAGTACCTCTGAATTGTAAAATAACACAGAATCAGTACTGGTCCTGAAAAATGTCCCCAGATCAAATAATGTAGAAGCTGACATATGTTTCGAGGTCTTTTCTTTTTCTTTGATTTGAACTATGTCTCCAGCGCCACACCTTTGACAAGTGTCTTCTTTCTGTTTTTCCCTCTGCTATCTTGAGACATACTGCTTTTCTAGCTAGCTCAATGTAGCAATAATCAAAGGAAAGTTTTCCAAGTACATTTATAAAAATAAGCTGATTTGTTGCTCAGTTGCTCACTCTAAGAGGATAGATTTTTTTTGTGGGATCCCACAGCTAGAGTTAATAGTAAACCTTGACTGCTATCCTACTGTGTACTCAGCCTTATTATTTAGCTTTCCTTTAAAAGAACAATGCAATAAATACACTTACTTGCCATGGGGTTCCTTTGCAATCATTTTACAACCTAAGCTGATGCTTACTTTGAAGCCCTATGTTATACACTCTTTTGTGCCCCAGACAAGAGCAATGGATGTGTGTTTGTATGTGTGTTATGTTAATAATTTGCTGATAGGTTGAAAATAATCTTATTAAATGAATATCCACCATAAATGTTGAATGAAATATATATATATATATATATATATATATTGCTTGATAAAAAATGTTTGTTATCTTGGTTAGTTGAAATCAGTTCCTCAATCTCTTCTAAAATTTCTTTACAAATTTCTGTAAAGTATCCTTCATTTATTCACTATCCACTGCTCTTTGTGCTGTTCATTAAACACAGATCAAAAGCCCTTTATTATGGACAGATATAGACATATGAAGGCACAGAGAGTCATGGACAGAGTCACAAGAGAGCCTTCAGGCAGGCACAGATTCAGACTCATAAAGCAGCTAGGGACAGCTAAAGACATAGGAGCACAAAGGAGAGTATTCAAGTCTGAGCTTCCGCATGGTCAAATGACACCAAAGGGAAGTGCTTTACTGATTTCTGTCCTTAATTCGACAATGATGCATTATTGGTGACTATGAGTTTATTATTAATGTGTTCAAAATGGCACATTCAGTAACTTTAATAATTGAAGATTCATATTCCATAAATTATATCTTAAGACATATTTCAAAGCTAGGTAGTTTGCTTGCAGTCCAAGGATTTCTTAACATTGTTTGAGAAATCTACAATACATAGCCTGCACATCCCAGGCAGAAAAATGCCACACGATGTAATGGAGTAAAGCCCATGGCACAGCAAAAGAGAGTGAATTAAGAAGATAATAATCACAAGATTTCTTTTTCTGTAAGCAGAAGTGGAAGAGCATGGGAGTATCAAGAGATACTCTATAATTCATTATGTTGTATGTATCAAGAATGCGTTTAGTCACAAATAACTGAAAACTTCTTTAGGGGTGGGTTAAAGAAATGATTTGTTTGTCTCATGTAAGTCTCAGTATGGTTCTCAAAGTATTAGTTCCTTACGAATCTTTTCACCATAATGACTATAATAATGATGATACTTATTGCCTCTTTTACTCTGCTGATATTTATACCACTGGGTACATAGTAATGGAGTCTGGGAGTACTGGAAATCAGAGCACAAATCAAAGAAGTAGCCCCCAAATACGCTGGAAGCAGTCATAAAAACTTTTCTGAAAGGATCAATGGCAATATTAACAAATTGTGATTTTCTGAAAAAAAAGTTTCATAAAACACACAGATTAGAGGCCCTGTATATCTCAGCAAACAAGTATTTGAAAACAATTAATGACTTTCTCAGTACAGAATTACTAGTGGATCCAAGATTCAAAAAAATACAAGAAATATAAATAGATTTTAATATACTAGAGTATGAAAAACAAGTCAATATGATATCTGTTTTCATATGGTAAGTGATCTTTTTAAAAGTTGCCACTGCCTTCATTTCAAAGTATGACTAAATCGGCTTATCTACAATTATCTAAAAGCATTAGCATACTCTTTTCAAACTTAATGCGGATGTAAAAACTATATGTTCTTCTGCATATGACTGAGCCAGGGCAACATGTCCCAAGGGACTGAATGGAAGGGATGACATTACAAGCTGTCATAAAGGACATGGAACAGTTTTGAACAAATGTGAAACATTAATGTTTTCACCAAAATATTGTTGTTTTGGAAAATGTAACTCCAATGAAAATATGTTATTGATGTTCTCAGGGAATAGGTGTTATTAGTATTTTACTTGCATTGGGGTTGGGACACAGGGCCTCATACATAAGCACATTAGATATTAATTAATAAATATATACTTCCAAAATCTTTCCATTTTAATTTATAATATAAAATATTGACAGATATATTTCATAGAGGTGAAGGAGATCTTCAATAATGCTTTAAACATTTTAATTTGAAACAATTTTTAATTTACATAGAGTTACAAAAATAAAGAAAAATACAAAAAGTTTTCCACATACCTTTTCTCCAGTTTCTATTAATAGAATACTAAGAAATTACTATTTCACAGTAATGCACACATATGTTAAGGTTCTAATATTAAGAAGTTTGGCATGTGGCTCTAAGGGAAACAGTTTCTACTGTTGGTGTGGATGCTCAATAGCAACATCACATACACAGACATTGGCTTTCATTATTGTATTGTGCAGTCTTTTCCTTAACAACTGTCATATCATGTTTATAAGATTGCTAAGAACTATAGGCTTCTTAGTCTAAGGCAGGAAGAAGGGCTATCAACAAGTACCTAGTTCATGCCCTGATCCTTTTATTGGGAAGCAAAAATTTTCCAAGGAATAGCCCCCCTATTCTCCCTTTCATTTTTATTAGAACTTTGTTTATAGACCAAAATTTAGCTAAATCCACTTATTGAAGAATCAAAATGACTGTAGCATTTGTCTCCTAGGACTAGGTTATTGGTTTATTAGTTACCTTCCCATTTGCTTTGTTAAAATACCCTGACAAACGCAACTCAAGGGAGAAAGTGTTACTTTTGGCACAAGGTGTTTCATAGTGAGAGCATCTTAGCAGCAATTGTGTAGGCATGTTGTACATCTAGTCACTTTGTATCTGTAGTCAGGAAGTAGAGGAAGATGAATGCTTGGGCTGAACTAGATTTCTCCTTTTTATACTGTCCTGGACCCCAGTGGTGGATAATGGGGATGTTCTCTTTTAGGACGAGTTTTCCCACTTGAATTAATCTAATCAAGATAATCTTTCTCAAGCTTGCCCAAGGACTAACCTCATCTATTCTCTTACAGGTGTGCCTTGTGGTTGCCTGTCCTAGGTAATTCTAGATTCTGAAAAAGAGACAGCTCTAACAATCACAGGAATCTATCAACTCTGAATATCACTGCCTGATTCCTGAAATCAAAAGCAGGTTCCATTATTCAGCAAGAACAAAGATAATGGCTCATATGTAAGTAACTGGTGCTTTAAATCTTGGGCTCAACTTTGTAAAAGAAACAATGGGAATTTAAAAAAGACATGACTGTTGACGATATCCTGCATGTGTAGAGTAGGTGGTGTCATTATTTGAGGCTGTCTCCAATCATTTTAAACACTGGTATCCCATCATGGAGTTGTGAATTACTCTTTACCAGCACCCACTCTGCACAGCTCATAATAATTTCTAAGACGATGGTGCAGATAAAAGAGCAACTCCCACGTGTAATTTCTTTCACTTGACAATCATTCCAGGCAATCCCAAAACATAAATCAAAATGACTTTCATTTGGAGATTTGCCAGGATTGGCTAGCACAGTTAAGTGGAAGAGGAAGTTAAGGGAGAAAACCTAGGTGTTTCTTTATTTGTAGAAGGGGTGGAAAGAGTACAGAAGGAGTATCATGTAATATAGTGAGTGGCTGAAGGCTATTCTGAGAATAACATAGGCAGAATGCTGTAAAATAAGTCATGGTCATAGAACATTTATAGGAGACATTTATTATTACATTCTACTATGATGGTGCCTGTAATCACAGTTGTAAGAATTTTGACAATGTTCTAGTACTTTCAGATTAGTATGCTTTTAATCTGCACACAGAGACTATACAGAACCCCAAAGAGAAAGGACTGGTTGTTAGGAAGCTGTTATCTCATCAGCTTACATATGTAAAAAATATATATCAAGAATCTGACTCTTGGGATCAGCAAATTGCACATATGTTTGCTGTTTTCAGGAAGCAAAGCAAGGAATATGCAGTTTACTTTAAAATAGAACTTCAGTGTATGTCATCTATGGTAGATGAGGGACACTTGCAAGCCTGAATGTTTTCTGCGTGTACCACCTTGATCTAGTATTTTATTGGCTGGAATCTTCCTGCAAAGTTCAAGTAGAATGAAGCTTCTCTTTAATTCTCATATGTGAAAAATCTACAGATTTAGATTTCTTGACTAGATAATCCTGTAACAAAGAATAGCTCCATGGACTTCGTCATTTTCTAGCACCAACTGCACAGAGCAGCACTTCCTTTTCTCCAGAAGCAGGAAGTACAGATTTATGAAAGAACTAGGAGGGACTGGATACTTAACAGACAGCCACAGGCTTATCTTGAATTGAAATCTGAATACATCTGTCTTCTCACAGACTTATCTTGAATTGAAATCTGAATGCATCTGTTTTCTTGAATTGTACATGGGGAATTACTTCCATAGATAGCTTACTCTATTTCTACTCATGAGCATTAACTGTGACTACGTAAAAGTGGCCTATTACCACATATGGTGCCAATCTCCTGTCCTTCCTTTTTGCATCCCTGGCAAGCTCTCAAGTTAATTATGTTCCTGGCCACAGGAGCAACTGATTTTTGTCACAGAGTTCTTTGCTAACAAACTGATTTATTGATACTGGTGAGAGACACTTAAGCACAAAGGCTTGGTTTGTCATATTACACTATAATTGAAACGGCTTTCTTTTTAAAATTTGGTCATTACTCAATATCCTCCCTAGCATATCCTACAGTGCTATTCATCCAAGACCACAGTACACCTGTATTTCAGGGTGTTAGATTGTGCTCCCTAGCCTTGGAAGCAGAACATTTCAAAGGTAACAGACAAGAACTAGGGAAATGTCTCTTAATTGTAGAATTTTATAAGATTTAACATTTTTTCCAATCAAACATTTTTAGTAAAATTATCAGGTTGAAGAGAAAAGGTATGGCGTATTTACACTTTGTTCTGAAAAAAGGGATAAAATTTTTCAAAAAGCACTTATTCCAATATGGGCTGACCAATATTTAATGTGCTTATTTTAGTCATACTCCCATATATTCTACAACCAAAGTATATGTGGTCACACTGAATCAGAGAAATTTCTTAGGATGCTTAAATGAGTGATGGAGAAAATGGAGCATTGCCACAGTCTTGTGGCTTCCTAAAGCTTGAGGAGAAAAGAATTAAAAGTAAGAAGTATAAAGACCCTCAAGACAAAGCAACTTAGAGGCTTCTTGTCATCCTCACAGTTTGCCAAGGAGAAGGAGAGCTTTGAGAAGGCCATGGAATACCTTGTTCAAAATGTGACAAGAAACATTATACAGTGTACTTATGCTCCAAAAGAGACATAGGGCAATAAAAACTTCTAGGGGACTATGTTGGTAGTAACTATAGTTCTCTGTTGGAGCTTATGAGACAGACAACCCTTGTGAGCTGAGAAGTAGGAACCAGTCAGTCCCAATTTTTCATCCCTTCTGCCTTGAGATGTAGAAGACATGGTTGAGAGGCTGAGGAGATGGCTTAGTAGTCAAGAGTGTGTACTGATCTTGAAGATGAGCTGAGATCACTTCCCAAAACCCACATTGGGAGTCTTAAACTTGCCCATAACTCCAGTTCCAGGGGAATCTGGTGCTTCTAGTTTCCACAGGCACCTGTACCTACTCATACCTATACAGACACACATATTCACATATAAATATTTTAGAGAAAGATTTATGTGAAGGAGTGTCAATTTTCCCATCTTTCTACGATGAGTATTCATTTTATTTGGTAAAGAGACAATAAAAACGATATCTTACTCTAATCCTAGTACTTGAGTGATGGAGGCAAGAGAATTGGGTCAACATTATCCTTATCCTTGGCTGTATAGCATGTCGAAGAAAAGTCTTTGCTACATGATCCTATCTTAAAATTCACACACACACATACACACAAACACACATGCATGCACGAGATCACACACATGCCCCCCTTCACACACTTTCAGAGATGTGCATATTTAAGAACATCTGGTACATTTAAAGAATTGTCCTGGAGAATTTATGACAGTAGGGAAGAAAGGATCCACAGATTATTATATTCACAAACATAATGAATCTAAATACTCTTTTGGTAAAGAATCTTAGGTTTCAGAACAAAACGAACAAATTCAACTCTTAAAAATGATTAAGAGTCAGTGAAGAAACAGATAAGGATGATATGACATGTATCCAATTGTATATAAGGCCATGGCCAATAATAGTAAGCCCAAATCCGTTAGAATGAATCTAGAAACTTTTAGATTCAAAGCATCAACAGTACGGGTGCCAACTGCTTTGATATTGATTGGATACAGTATTTTTGGTGCAGTGTTCATGAGTTAATTTCTGTAGATTATCATATTCAACTGCCACAAACATGGTACATCTGCTTCTGGTGGTTGCAGATAGCTTCTGGTTTGTATATCTATCATGTCTCCAATTTCTCCTTCTGTCTTCCTAGTAACACTTGCAAAGACACTTGAAAGAAGCCTTTTGAAAGAGCATCACATTCTAGGATTCCAGGTGAGAATTAACTTGGGAGGATATTATTCAAATACTTGCAATATCAGCATAGTCATGCAGCAAGCTAAGGCAAAGAAGCATTCATTCGGTAATGTTCTACTACTGCCTTGGTCCAGTAAGAACATCAGACACTGGTGTTATGGTTAAAGACAGAAGCATTCTCAATTCTTCTATGAAGAGCAGCAGAGGGAAATAACTTGAAGATAACTCTATATAGAAAATAATTGAGAGGGTAAGATTGTTATAAAGACTACACCTGGGTGGATTAGTTCAAATAATTTCATAAAAATCTTGATTAGCCAGGTGTGGCGGCATTTGCCTGTAATGCCAGAATGTGGGAAACAGGGAGGCGTAGATCACAAGTCTGAGGCCAACCTGGACGACTGGATGGGTCTAGAGAGGCAGAGAATATTGCTTTGTTGATTCTAGTGTCTAATAGCTAATAGCCTCATCATATTAGTGAAAATAAAACAGGTCTGGGGTTACAGCATGGATACTGACTGATGCACAGAAGAAAGAGAATTTGGAGAATGAACAATCCTATTAGGTAGCACACGCCTGTAACTCCAGTAGAGGGTGGAAACACGAGAATTCCTGGTGCTTGCCTGCCATCTAGCATATATGAATACGTGAGGTCAAGGTTCAGTGAGAGTCCCTGTCTCAAAGGATAAACAGGAGAGTGATTGCAGGAGGCACACAACATTGACTTCTGGCCTCTACATGTGCTTATACACGCAAACATCCCCCCCCCACAAACACTCACACACAGGTGTGGGGAGACATTTAAAAAATGAAAAATTGGAAAGGAAAGGACAGACTTGGGAGTGGCAAGAAATGTTAAATACAGGAAATAAATTGTACAAGAGATTTTAAATTTGACTGCAGATTTTCTGGGATTTGTGAATGGGATTTGTATGTATTTAACTACTGGAGTTCTAGTCAATACAACCCATTAAAAGTTTAACATCACATATTGTCACTTTTATTAGTTATTTTTCTCATTTTAGTAACAAATTCTCATTAAGTAACTTGTGGAAAGACTGTTACATGTTGGCTCACAATTTAAGGGTACAGGCAGTTCATCAGGATGGGGAAGAAACTGAAGCAAATGTGTGAGGTCACATGGCTTCTGCAGTCAAGGAGAGAAGAGTTGAATGCTCATTTCTTGTTTACATTTAGTCTAGGTCACCAGCCCATGGAATGCTCTTGCCCATATTTAATGTGAGTCATCCAACCTCATTTAACCTACTCAAAGTAGCCACTCACAAGATATGCACAGAGGTCTGTGTTTTAGACGATTTTAGACATTATCAAGATGATACCACTGGTTAACAGGAAGACAGGAGAAATGAAACCAGTCAACAAACATAAATAATTTCACAGGTAAGCAGCATGAAGCAATGGGATAGAGAGGAAAATAAGAAAGAATTTCTTTTTTTTTCAGTGTCTCCTTTTTTTAAAACTTTTTTAATTTTCTATATTCTTTGTTTACATTCCGAGTTCCCCCTTTCCCAGGTCCCCCCTCACCATATGTCCCATATGTCCTCTTCCACATCCCCCCCCCATTCCCCAATCACCACCCCACCATTTCTCTGCTCTATTCTGGTACTCTCCTACCAAACTGGATCTAGTCCTTTCAGGCCCAGGGTCCTTTCCTTCCTTCTTCTTGGGAATCTTTTGACTTGATAATTGTGCCTTGAGTATTTAGGGCTTGTGGGCTCATTAATATCCACTTATCAGTGATTGCATTTCCTGTGTATTCTTTTGTGATTGGGTTAACTCACTTAGAATGATATTTTCCAGATCCAACCATTTGCCTACAAATTGCATGAATTCATTATTTTTAATTTCTGAGTAGTATTCCATTGTATAAATATACCATATTTTCTGTATCCATTCTTCCTTTGAGGGACATCTGGGCTCCTTCCAATTTCTGGCTATTATAAATAAGGCTGCTATGAACATAGTGGAGCATGTGTCTTTATTGCATGCAGGGGAATCCTCTGGGTATATGCCCAGGAGTGGTATGACAGGGTCCTCTGGAAGTGTCATGCCCAATTTTCTGAGGAACCACCAGACTGATTTCCAGAGCGGTTGTACCATCTTGCAGTCCCACCAACAGTGTAGGAGTGTTCTTCTTTCTCCACATCCTCGCCAGCACCTGTTGTCTCTTGAGTTTTTAATCTTAGCCATTCTGACTGGTGTGAGGTAGAAATCTCAGGGTTGTTTTGATTTGCATTTTCCTGAAGACTAATGATGTAGAATATCTCTTAAGGTGTTTCTTGGCCATCCGAATTTCTTCTGGTGAAAATTCTTTGTTTAGCTCTGTACCCCATTTTTGATAGGGTTATTTGGTTCTTTGGGGTCTAACTTCTTGAGTTCTTTGTATATATTGGATATTAGCCCCCTGTTGGATGTAGGGTTGGTGAAGATCTTTTCCCAATTTGTTGATGGCTGTTTTGTCCTTCTGACAGTGTCCTTTGCCTTACAGAAACTTTGTAATTTTATGAGGTCCCATTTGTCAATTCTTGATCTTAGAGCATAAGCTATTGGTGTTCTGTTCAGGAACTTTCCCCCTGTGCCCATGTCCTCCAGGGTCTTCCCCAGTTTCCTTTCTATTAGTTTCAGTGTGTCAGGTTTTATGTGGAGGTCCTTGATCCACTTGGAGTTGATCTTAGTACAAGGAGATTAGAGTGGGTCAATTCGCATTCTTCTGCATGTTGACCTCCAGTTGAACCAGCACCATTTGTTAAAAAGGCTATCTTTTTTCCACTGGATGGTTTCAGCTCCTTTATCAAAGATCAAGCGACCATAACTCTGTGGGTTCATTTCTGGGTCTTCAATTCTATTCCACTGATCTACTTGCCTGTTGCTGTACCAATACCATGCAGTTTTTAACACAATTGCTCTGTAGTACTGCTTGAGGTCAGGGATATTGATTCCCCCAGAAGTCCTTTCATTGTTGAGAATAGTTTTAGCTATCCTGGGTTTTTTGTTATTCCAGATGAATTTGAGAATTGCTCTTTCTAGATCTATGAAGAATTGATTTGGGATTTTGATGGGGATTGCATTGAATCTGTAGATTGCTTTTGGCAAGATGGCCATTTTTACTATATTGATCCTCCCAATCTAAGAGCATGAAATATTTTTCCATCTCCTGAGGTCTTCTTTTATTCCTTTCTTCAAGGACTTGAAGTTCCTGTCATACAGATCTTTTACTTGTTTGTTTAGAGTCATGCCAAGATAATTTATATTGTTTGTGGCTATTGTGAAGGGTGTTATTTCCCTAACTTCTTTCTTAGCCTGCTTGTCCTTTGAGTACAGGAAGGCTATCAATTTGCTTGAGTTGATTTTATAACCAGCTACTGTGCTGAAGTTGTTTATCAGCTGTAGGAGTTCTCTGGTGGTGTTTTTTGGGTCTCTTAAGTGTACTATCATGTCATCTTCAAATAGTGATAGTTTGACTTCTTCCTTTCCAATTTGTATCCCTTTGACTTCCTTATGTTGTCTAATTGGTCTTGCTAGAACTTCAAGTACTATATTGAAAAGATATGGAGAGAGAGCACAGCCTTGTCTAGTCCCTGATTTTAGTGGGATTGCTTCAAGTTTGTCTCCATTTATTTTGATGTTGACAAAATTCAGCATCCTTTCATGCTAAAAGTCCTGGAAAGATCAGGAATTCAAGGCCCATACCTCAATATAGTAAAAGCAATATACAGCCAACCAGTAGCCAACATCAAAATAAATGGAGAGAAACTTGAAAGAATTTTTTTATGGGATATTGTACCACTTCTGTGTGGAAAGACAGACAAAACAAACAGTATTTTGTTATTACTATAACGATGTCCAGTATTATATTAAGTGGATGTATAGCAGAAGATATTCAAATACTGAGAAGTATTGACCCATTCTGGCTTTAGAAAGCAGGCCCATTTGGAAACCTGTAATCTCAGCATTGCAGAGGATGAGGCAGAAGGCAATTGAATTCTAGGCTGCCCTGCGTTACATAGTGAATCTCTCTCTCTCTCTCTCTCTCTCTCTCTCTCTGCCCCCCCCCCCCCCCGTGCGTGTGATGTAACTCTATAAACAAATTGAAGCTCTACTTATTTTCTAGGTTTTTGGTACTTTTTGACTCCTGCTTCTAAAACTTAGTGGAAATAAATTAGTATGAATCAGAAATTTAATAATATTGCTTTAAGTTACTCAAAAAAGTCTCAAATTAAAGAGCTGAATTTTTTTCTTAATTCACTGGTTTGCTTGACATTATTACCTCACAAAAGAACCCTCGTGTACCTTATTATTGTTTGTCCAAGACCATAACACTGTACTTTTGCCCAAATAAGAAATTGAGGCGAGCCGGGACCAGCTCTCCGAGCGGACTAGCAGTGAGGGGCCACCGGGCCACCTCGGGGCACAGCTCGGCACTCTAGCAGCTGGAGTCAGGGGGCTGGACTCAGAGCGAGCATAGTCCAGCACAGACAACGCAGCCAGAAGGGAGCAGCAGACCTGGGTAAGAGCAGCTCAGCCAAGGACACGCAGTGCTTTCAGCAGGGGCAGCAATCTTGCCCCAGACCCCCGCACGCAAACAGCAGGCACACTGGATGCAGTGAGCGGCTGGAATCAGGTGCGTGGCCAGAGTTATAGCTTAGCTTAGCTCTGCAGGAGATCTGGGCACAGAAAGCTCAGCTGAGGGTGCAGAATAGCAGCCGGGACCAGCTCTCCGAGCGGACTAGCAGCGAGGGGCCACCGGGCCGCCTCGGGGCACAGCTCGGCACTCTAGCAGCTGGAGTCAGGGGCCTGGACTCAGAGCGAGCATAGTCCAGCACAGACAACGCAGCCAGAAGGGAGCAGCAGACCTGGGTACGAGCAGCTCAGCCAAGGACACGCAGTGCTTTCAGCAGGGGCAGCCATCTTGCCCCAGACCCCCGCGCGCAAACAGCGGGCACACTGGACACAGTGAGCGGCTGGAATCAGGTGCGTGGCCAGAGTTATAGCTTAGCTTAGCTCTGCAGGAGATCCAGGCACAGAAAGCTCAGCTGCGGGTGCAGACTACCGGCCGGGACCAGCTCTCTGAGCAGACTAGCAGCAAGGGGCCACCGGGCCGCCTCAGGGCACAGCTCAGAACTCTAGCAGCTGGAGTCAGGGGCCTGGACTCAGAGCGAGCATAGTCCAGCACAGACAAGCTGCCAGAAGGGATCTGTCTCCTGGGGACAGGCGTGCTGTGCTTTCAGCAGGGCGCCATCTACAATAAGACCAACTAACGCCAGAGATAAAGAGATGGCAAAAGGCAAACGTAGGAACGTTATTAACAGAAATCAAGGCAATATGGCACCATCTGAACCCAATTCGCCAACCATAGCAAGTCCAGGATACCCCAGCACACCAGAAAAACAAGAGATAGATATAAAAGCACAGGTCATGATGCTCCTAGAGGAACACAAAAAAGACATAAACAAATCTCTTAAAGAAATGCAGGGGAACATCAATAGAGTAGAAGCTCTTACAATCCAAACACAAAAAACACTTAAAGAACTCCAGGAGAATATGGGCCATCAGACAGAAACCAATAAAGAGGAAGTGAGAAAATCAGTTAAAGAAATGCAGGAGAACTTGAAACAACAGGCAGAAGTCATGAAAGAGGGAGCACAAAAATATATTAAAGAATTACATGAAAACACAAACAAACAAATGATGGAACTGAGCAAAACCATCCAAGATCTGAACACAGAGGTAGAAACAACTAAGAAATCACAAAAGGAGGCAACCTTGGAGATAGAAAACCTTGGGAAGAAAACAGGGGTCGTAGATGCAAACATAAACAACAGAATACAAGAGATGGAAATAAGAATCTCCGATGCTGAAGATAACATAGTAACCATTGACTCCACAGTCAAAGAAAATGCAAAATCCAAAAGGCTTGTAACCCAAAACATCCAGGAAATCCAGGACACAATGAGAAGACCAAACCTAAGGATTATAGGGATAGATGAGAGTGAAGATATACAACTTAAAGGGCCAGCAATTATCTTTAACAAAATTATGGAAGAAAACTTTCCTAACTTAAAGAGAGAGATGCCCATGAATGTACAAGAAGCCTACAGAACTCCAAACAGACTGGACCAGAACAGAAACACCTCCCGTCACATAATAATCAAAACCCCAAATGTACTAAACAAAGAAAGAATATTAAAGGCAGTAAGAGAAAAGGGCCAAGTAACATATAAAGGAAGACCTATCAGAATCACACCAGACTTCTCTCCAGAAACCATGAAAGCTAGAAGATCCTGGGCAGACATCATGCAGACCCTAAGAGAAAACAAATGTCAGCCAAGACTACTATACCCAGCAAAACTCTCAATCAACATAGATGAAGAAATCAAAATATTCCATGACAGGACCAAATTTACACAATATCTTTCCACTAACCCAGCTCTACAAAGGATAATAGGAGGAAAACTCCAACACAAGGAAGGAAATGGCACCCAAGAAAAAGCAAGACAGTAAACTTCTTCCATCAAACTCAAAGGAAGATAACTACTCAAAAACAAAAATAACATCAAAAATGTCAGGAAGTAATAATCTCTATTCCTTAATATCTCTTAACATCAATGGACTCAACTCCCCAATAAAAAGACATAGACTAACAGACTGGATACGGAAACAGGACCCTACATTTTGCTGCTTACAGGAAACACACCTCAGAGTCAAAGACAAACACTACCTTAGAGTAAAAGGATGGAAGACAATTTTGCAAGCAAATGGTCACAGGAAGCAAGCTGGAGTAGCCATTTTAATATCAGATAAAATTGACTTTCAACCCAAAGTCATCAAAAGAGACACAGAAGGTCACTTCCTGCTAGTCAAAGGAAGAATCCACCAAGAGGAACTCACAATTCTAAACATCTACGCTCCAAATGTAAGGGCACCCTCATTTGTAAAAGAAACCTTACTAAAGCTCAAAGCACACATTGCACCTAACACAATGATTGTGGGGGACCTCAATACTCCACTATCTACAGTGGACCGACCAGGAAAACAGAAACTAAACAGAGACATGGAGAAACTCATCGAAACTTTGGAGCAATTGGATTTAACAGATATATATAGAACATTTCACCCTAAAGCAAAAGACTATACCTTCTTCTCAGCCCCTCATGGTACCTTCTCCAAAATCGACCATATAATTGGCCACAAGACAGATCTCAACAAATATAAAAAGATCGAACTAATCCCATGCCTCTTATCAGATCACCATGGAGTAAGAGTGTTCTTCAATAGCAACAAAAACAACAGAAAATCCCCATACGCTTGGAGGCTGAACAATATTCTACTCAATGATACCTTAGTCCAGGAAGAAATAAAGAAAGAAATCAAAGAATTCTTAGAACTTAATGAAAATGAAGGCACAACATACCCAAATCTATGGGACACAATGAAAGCAGTGCTTAGAGGAAAACTCATAGCCCTGAGTGTCTCCAAAAAGAATCAGGAGAGAGCATATACCAGTAACTTAATGGCGCACTTGAAAGCTCTGGAACAAAAAGAAGCAATTTCACCCAGGAGGAGTAGAAGACAGGAAATCATCAAACTCAGGGCTGAAATCAATCAAGTTGAAACAAAGAGAACCATACAAAGAATCAACAAAACCAGGAGCTGGTTCTTTGAGAAGATCAACAAGATAGATAAACCCCTAGCCAGACTTACTAAAGGGCACAGAGACAGTATTCAAATTAACAAAATTAGAAATGAAAAGGGAGATATAACAACAGAAACTGAGGAAATTCAAAAAGTCATCAGATCCTACTACAAAAACCTATACTCAACACAACTGGAGAATCTGGAGGAAATGGACAATTTCCTTGACAGTTACCAAATACCAAAATTAAACCAGGATCAAATAGATCGTCTAAACAGACCCATAACCCCCAAAGAAATAGAAGGGGTCATAGACAGTCTTCCAACCAAAAAGAGCACAGGACCAGACGGTTTTAGTGAAGAATTCTATCAGACCTTCAAAGAAGTCCTGATACCGATACTCTTCAAATTATTCCACAAAATAGAAACAGAAGGAACACTACCCAACTCATTCTATGAAGCCACAATTACCCTGATACCAAAACCACACAAAGATCCAACTAAGAAAGAGAACTACAGGCCAATTTCTCTTATGAATATCGATGCAAAAGTACTAAACAAAATACTTGCCAACCGAATCCAAGAACACATCAAAACGATCATTCACCATGATCAAGTTGGCTTCATCCCAGGGATGCAGGGATGGTTCAATATACGGAAATCCATCAACGTAATCCACTACATAAACAAACTCAAAGAAAAAAACCACATGGTCATCTCATTGGATGCTGAAAAAGCATTTGACAAAATTCAGCATCATTTCATGCTAAAGGTCCTAGAAAGAACAGGAATTCAAGGCCCATATCTAAACATAGTAAAAGCAATATACAGCAGACCAGTAGCCAACATCAAGGTAAACGGAGAAAAACTCGAAGCAATCCCTCTAAAATCAGGGACTAGACAAGGCTGTCCCCTCTTGCCATATCTCTTCAATGTAGTACTTGAGGTACTAGCTAGAGCAATTCGACAACAGAGGGAAGTCAAAGGGATACAAATCGGAAAGGAAGAAGTCAAACTATCACTATTTGCAGATGATATGATAGTTTACTTAAGTGACCCAAAAACCTCCACCAGAGAACTCCTGCAACTGATAAACAACTTCAGCAAAGTGGCTGGCTATAAAATCAACTCAAGTAAATCTGTAGCCTTCCTATATGCGAAGGATAAGCAGGCCGAGAAAGAAATTAGGGAAATGACACCCTTCACAATAGCCACAAGTGATATAAAGTATCTTGGAGTGACACTAACCAAACATGTGAAAGATTTATACGACAAAAACTTCAGGTCTCTGAAGAGGGAAATTGAAGAAGACATCAGAAAATGGGAAAATCTTCCATGCTCGTGGGTTGGCAGGACTAATATAGTCAAAATGGCAATCTTGCCCAAAGCAATATACAGATTCAATGCAATTCCCATCAAAATCCCAACTCAGTTCTTCATAGAGCTAGAAAGAGCAATTCTCAAATTCATCTGGAATAACAAAAAACCCAGGATAGCTAAAACTATCATCAACAGCAAAAGAACTTCTGGGGGAATCAATATCCCGGACCTCAAGCAATATTACAGAGCAGTGGTATTAAAAACTGCATGGTATTGGTTCAGTGACAGGGAAGCGGATCAATGGAATAGGATCGAAGACCCAGAATTGAACCCACACATCTATGGCCAATTGATCTTCGACAAAGGAGCTGAAAACATCCAGTGGAAAAAAGATAGCCTTTTCAACAGATGGTGCTGGCTCAACTGGAGGTCAACATGCAGAAGAATGAGAATTGATCCACTCTTATCTCCTTGCACTAAGCTCAACTCCAAGTGGATCAAAGACCTCCACATAAAACCAGACACACTAAAACTAATAGAAAAGAAACTGGGGAAGACCCTTGAGGACATTGGCTCAGGGGAAAAATTCCTGAACAGAACACCAATTGCTTATGCTCTAAGAGCAAGAATAGACAAATGGGACCTCATAAAACTACAAAGTTTCTGTAAGGCAAAAGACACTGTCAAAAGGATAAATTGGCAACCAACAAATTGGGAAAAGATCTTCACCAACCCCACATCCGACAGAGGGCTAATCTCCAATGTATACAAAGAACTCAAGAGGTTAGACCCCAGAAAACCAAATAACCCTATCCAAAAATGGGGTACAGAGCTAAACAGAGTCTTTTCACCTGAAGAAATTCGGATGGCTGAGAAACACCTTAAAAAATGTTCAACATCACTAGTCATTAGGGAAATGCAAATCAAAACAACCCTGAGATTTCACCTCACACCAGTCAGAATGGCTAAGATTAAAAACTCAGAAGACATCAGGTGTTGGCGAGGATGTGGAGAAAGAGGAACACTCCTCCACTGCTGGTGGGAATGCAAGCTGGTACAACCACTCTGGAAATCAGTATGGCGGTTCCTCAGAAAACTGGGCGTGATACTTCCGGAGGACCCAGCCATACCACTCCTGGGAATATACCCAGAAGATTCACCAGCATGCAATAAGGATACATGCTCCACTATGTTCATAGCAGCCTTATATATAATAGCCAGAAGCTGGAAAGAACCCAGATGTCCCTCAACAGAGGAATGGATACAAAAAATGTGGTATATATACACAATGGAGTACTATACAGCCATTAGAAACAATGAATTCATGAAATTCTTAGAGAAATGAATGGAGCTGGAGAATGTCATACTAAGTGAGGTGACCCAGTCTCAAAAGAATACCCATGGTATACAGTCACTGATAAGTGGATATTAGCCTAGAAGCTTGGAACACCAAAGACACAAATCACATATCAAGTGATGTCTCACAAGAAGAAAGGAGTGGACACTGGTGCTAGAATGGACCAAAACATCATTGTGGGAGAGTACAAGAACAGTAAAGTGGGAGGGGGTGGATGCGGGAGCAGGGGGAGGGAAAAGGACATGTGGGACCTTTGGGGGTGGGGAACCAGAAAAAGGGAAATGAATTGTAAATAAAGAATATATACAATAAAAAAAATAAAAAAAAATAGAAAAAAAAAAGAAATTGAGGCAACTGATTAAGCCATTTTTTCCCGGATTTCTTTTTTTTTTTTTTTTTTTTTTGGCAATGATTATAATTTATTTTTATTTTTATTTTTTTTTATCATTTTTTTTATTTTCTATATTCTTTGTTTACATTCCAAAGGCTTTCCCCTTTCCCAGGTACCCCCCACCATATGTCCCATAATTCCTCTCCCCCCACCATGCTATTCCCCACTCTTCCCCCCCCCCCACGATTTCTCTGTTCTGGGTCTACAATACTGGATCCAATCTTTACAGGCCCAGGGTTCTCTCCTTTTTTTCTTCTTGAGAGTCATTTGACTTGCTAATTGTGCCTTGAGTATTTAGGGCTTCTGGGCTCATTAATATCCACTTATCAGTGATTGCATTTCCTGTGTATTCTTTTGTGATTGGGTTAGCTCACTTAGGATGATAGTTTCCAGATCTAACCATTTACCTACAAATTGCATGAATTCATTATTTTTAATTGCTGAGTAGTACTCCATTGTATAAATATACCACATTTTCTGTATCCATTCCTCCTTTGAGGGATATCTGGGCTCCTTCCAATTTCTGGCTATTATAAACAAGGCTGCTATAAACATAGTGGAGCATGTGTCTTTGTTGTATGCAGGGGAATCCTCTGGGTATATGCCCAGGAGTGGTATGCCAGGGTCCTCTGGGAGTGGCATGCCCAATTTTCTGAGGAACCGCCACACTGATTTCCAGAGTGGTTTTACCATTTTGCAATCCCACCAACAGTGGAGGAGTGTTCCTCTTTCTCCACATCCTCGCCAGCACTTGTTGTCTCTTGAGTTTTTAATCTTAGCCATTCTGACTGGAGTTACTAAATAAAATTCTTGCCAACCGAATCCAAGAGCATATCAAAACGATCATTCACCATGATCAAGTAGGCTTCATTCCAGGAATGCAGGGATGGTTCAATATACGGAAATCCATCAATGTAATCCACTACATAAACAAACTAAAAGAAAAAAACCACATGGTCATCTCATTAGATGCTGAAAAAGCATTTGACAAAATTCAGCATCCTTTCATGCTAAAAGTCTTGGAAAGAGCAGGAATTCAAGGCCCATACCTAAACATAGTAAAAGCAATCTACAGCAAACCAGTAGCCAACATCAAAATAAATGGAGAGAAACTTGAAGCAATCCCACTAAAATCAGGGACTAGACAAGGCTGTCCTCTCTCTCCATATCTTTTCAATATAGTACTTGAAGTTCTAGCGAGAGCAATCAGACAACATAAGGAAGTCAAAGGGATACAAATTGGAAAGGAAGAAGTCAAAGTATCATTATTTGCAGATGATATGATAGTCTACTTAAGCGATCCAAAAAACTCCACCAGAGAACTTCTACAGCTGATAAACAACTTCAGCAACGTGGCTGGTTATAAAATTAACTCAAGCAAATCAGTAGCCTTCTTGTACTCAAAGGACAAGCAGGCTGAGAAAGAAGTTAGGGAAATAACACCCTTCACAATAGCCACAAACAACATAAAGTACTTTGGCGTAACTCTAACCAAACAAGTGAAAGATCTGTATGACAGGAACTTCAAGTCCCTGAAGAAAGAAATCGAAGAAGACCTCAGGAGATGGAAAAATATTTCTTGCTCCTGGATTGGCAGGATCAATATAGTAAAAATGGCCATCTTGCCAAAAGCAATCTACAGATTCAATGCAATCCCCATCAAAATCCCAAATCAATTCTTCATAGATCTAGAAAGAGCAATTCTCAAATTCATCTGGAGCAACAAAAAACCTAGGATAGCTAAAACTATTCTCAACAATAAAAGGACTTCTGGGGGAATCAATATCCCTGACCTCAAGCAGTACTACAGAGCAATTGTGTTAAAAACTGCATGGTATTGGTACAGCAACAGGCAGGTAGATCAATGGAATAGGATTGAAGACCCAGAAATGAACCCACAGACTTATGGTCACTTGATCTTTGATAAAGGAGCCACAACCATCCGGTGGAAAAAAGATAGCCTTTTCAACAAATGGTGCTGGTTCAACTGGAGGTCAACATGCAGAAGAATGCGAATTGACCCACTCTTATCTCCTTGTACTAAGATCAACTCCAAATGGATCAAGGACCTCCACATAAAACCAGACACACTGAAACTATTAGAAAAGAAACTTGGGAAGACCCTGGAGGACATGGGCACAGGGGTAAAGTTCCTGAACAGAACACCAATAGCTTATGCTCTAAGATCAAGAATGGACAAATGGGACCTCATAAAATTACAAAGTTTCTGTAAGGCAAAGGACACTGTCAGAAAGACAAAACGGCAACCAACAACGTGGGAAATGATCTTCACCAACCCCACATCCGACAGAGGGCTAATATCCAATATATACAAAGAACTCAAGAAGTTAGACCCCAAAGAACCAAATAACCCTATCAAAAAATGGGGCACAGAGCTAAACAAAGAATTTTCACCAGAAGAAATTCGGATGGCCGAGAAACACCTTAAGAGATGTTCAACATCATTAGTCATCAGGGAAATGCAAATCAAAACAACCCTGAGATTCCACCCCGGATTTCTTTATATACTATAAACATTCTAAAAAAATAGATTATTTTCCATCTATTTTATTAGAAATAAAATGTATTATTAGAAATCTTCCAGAAAATATTTTTTGTTTTATTCGTGCAATTAACAATTTGTTAAGTTTTCATACTACACTTCAACTAGTCCCCAGCTCTGTCACTTCTTGACTGTACTCGCAGTATACCTTGCCAATAGATAGCAGTAGATAAGCCCAAACATCTGTTTTGTTTGCTTGTGTTGAGTTCTGCTACAGAAAGTTGGATAACTGTGCCAATTGGCAGTACTACAAATTTATGCCATTTAATCTCAGCTGGGCTTTCAATACTGCTTGGCAATTCTTTATTCATCCCTGTGATGATGCTCCCAGCAGCTGTTCAAAACCTTTTTTCCCCTTTCTACTTACGCTCAGTCCCCAAAGAAGAAAAATCATAGGAACAACAGAAAACAAATTACAAAAGTACATTGCAACAAAACTTCTCTGAAATATATTTTAACAACACATATTAGAAGAATATAATCTTGTACCTGAAGAAACTGACTCAGGTCAATCACGAAGTCTGCCCTGTTAAGAGGATCAAAATCACTTATAAACAAGGGAAAATCAGATTATCATCAGACTTTGACAGTAAAATTCTCTTAGCAGAAAAGAAGTTACATATTTTATACATCTGAATAAAGAAAATATGGGATGAAGATTTTATATCCAGCTTGACAAAGGCCACAGAACAATTTATCGATGTCCAAGAACTCAGAGAATATTGTTCCCATGAGTCCCTTTACATCTGAGAGAACACACTTCTGACAACACAAATATCCACAAATGGCTTCAACCTCAAACTTGATGTTGTTGATGGTTAAAGAAGTTATCTTATAAAGAAAGACAACCACACCTTTATAATCAATTCAAATCTGATAAGCAAATACTAATTCATAGAAAATGCTGGCCAGAGCACAATCAACACCACAGAACACCCTAGAAGACAGACAGTTTCTGCAACAACAAATAAATTGCAAGGTTGGAAAATCCAAACTTTAAAAGATTTAAGAATGATTAAGGAGGAAACTGGGCATGGTGGCAAATGCCTGTATCTGTCACTTGGGAAGCTGAGGCAGGAGAATCACAAGCTAGAGACCAGTCTGCTTTATATAGTGAGACCTTGTCTCAACAACAACAATAATGACAACAACACCACCAACAGAGTAAAAACTGGGGCTCCTAACTAAGGGTGTTCTTACAAACATGTATTTGGGTGAGAAACTTGTATAGGAAAACCTGATTACCCTAAAGGTTAGGACAGAGATCACTTACAATTATTTATTTTTATTGAATCAGTCCACACATGATGTGCACTTGTGTGGGTGTGGGTGCCACAAAGTGAAGTTTGGAGGACAACTTCTTTTCTTCTTCCACCTTTACTTAAGTTCTAGGATGTAGGCCACAAGGCTTGTGCCTTTACCCTCTGAGCTACCTTGCCAGTCTGATGACCACTTTTGATAATACAGTTGGGATTAGGATAGTGAATGAGATGAGTGGCAGAATTCTAATTGTGTAGCCTTGGTGTTTTGGTCTGTGGGTAGTTCACGTCATTATAATTATTTAAGATATATGTTTGCTTCATTAAGCTTTCTAAATCTGTTTTTTTCCACCATAAAACCCTGATAAAAGAGCCCATCACTGTCGGTTGTTTGATGTTGGTTGCCTTTTCAATTTACAGCACTGAGGCATAAATGCCCAGCCTGAATGCAAGTAATTTTACAGCAGAGCCAGAGAGGGCACAGCCAGAACCACCTAATTGCTTAGGAAATATGCAGCAACTCCTGGATTTTTCAGTGTTGTCTAAGTAAAAATACAAATCATAAAATCTATTTCACTGCTTATGTCCACTATGAGCCTCATCACTTCCATTATTTATTTTACAAATGTGGTTTCCTTCCCAGAAATCAAAGTCGTGAATAAAAATTAGAGTGAATTTTATACTCATAGTTTGAGCAGCACCTGATGAAAATTGGCACTTTTACATAAAATCTGCACTTTCATTTTTCTTCAACTCAGAACCAAAAGGTAAAACTTCTACTTATTTCTTACTTATTTTTTGAGGGGACAAGCTATAACCCAAGATATCCTTCAATTTGGAATCATGCTGCCTCTGCCTCATGAGTCCTGAGTTTGAAGGTATGTACCACCATGCTCAAAGGTACTCTTTGTTCTTCAATCTCATGTAAATTTACATCACCTCCAATGAGTTCAGTTATATCCACATTTACTAGGTTAGAAGAAAGTGAAATCTACCTAAAGTTTAGTTGAGCCTGTGGCTTTGACATTTGATGTGCTACCCATTCTTATTAGCAATTAGTTATGACTCTTTTAAGTAACCATACTGGTAAACATTTCATAGTGGCAAATTCTAGATATACGTAAAAATACCTACTTTAGTATAATGGATCTCCACATAAATACTCGTCCTGCAGTCTCAGTAATTCCTAATCCATGGCCAATTTCTGGTATGTGTGCATATACCAAGCCTCCCTTGTCACTTGATTATTTTGAATCAGATCCAAGATGTTATGATATTTTCATCCCAAAGCATGTTTTTGACAAAATAAGCATGAAAGATCATTTAAGAAGCAGGATGCCCACAGACCTTGCCAAATATTGCCAGTTAATACCAGTGCCTACAAGAGATGAATGTCAATGAAAGCCCAAAGTTTCATTCAAGAAACTTCTTATATCTTGTTAAAGTTAAGTTTTCAACTTTATGGTTGTACCTGTTGTATATTTGTTACCAGTTGACCAGTTGTCATCCACACCCTTAGGAGTCCAAAATCCAGAAAAGTAACAGTGCCATCCAGAAAACACCCACATCTTACTTTTCAACATTTTAGTAGTAAGATCCCATCCACACTGCTAATGGAAAGAGAAGTGACTGAAAGCAAGATTTGGGTTCACCTCAGTTCTGCTCATTTATTGTACTACTTGGCAAAAAGAAAATCACTATCACGTCAAAATTTGGCCATGTTCCTTTAGAGAATGAAAGTGATGTCTCTATTTTCTTCGATCTCTGCAGTCCAAAATCGACTTCTCGAAGTACTGTCACTTTTGGTGGTTAGGAGATAAAGCCTTAATGCTCTTCAGGAGACAAAGTTAACTGTGGTAGAAAAATTCTACAGGAATTTAAGTTAAGATAAAAAGGTACCTTAAAAATATTTTCAAAATGTGAATTTTAGCTAACACACAACATCTATTGTTCTAAAGACCTGCTGCAAACAAGTTTTTATTTTCCTGGTGCAAGTATGTAGAAAGCGGCAGAGAAATGCTTGCCTCAGAAGTGTGTTAAACCAGAATTTATATTCAGATAAACATGAAGGCCACGTTTTCACCCTGGTCTCAAGGCTTTTGAGAAAGTAATAATGTTTACTTGCAAAACGTGATTAGCAATGACATTTATACAAAATAATGGAATATAAAAATATATCCCAGTAGGAAAAAATTCTCTGAATTGAAAATGCCTTTAGCTTGTATTAATGATGTTCTGGACCCCAGCTTCCCAGCCCAGCACAAACCTTCTGATTCCTCTCCTTTAATGCATTGCAAATGCCATCTCATGGAGATTGTGGCTTACAAAATGAAGCAAAATTATTAGTTCCCACAACTATTTACTAAGGTCATTGAAACAAATTCAACTTAACATTTTGATGGCTTGTCCATCTGTGCACACTTCAACTTTTTTCAGTTCAGCTTTGGAGCCTTCTGTTGCTCCTTTCACCTGGTGTTCAAAGGTTCTGGAACTTCTATCAAAGGTACAACATGGACTGACAGGATGGTTCAGTCAGTGAAAGCACTTTCTGTGTGAACTTGATCTACTGAGTTTGATGCCTTATTTCACATAAAACTGGAAAGAGAGAACCAACTCCAGAAAGTTATCAACAGACCCCTGATCTGTTAACTCATACAGAATTAACCCATACACTTCCCATTATTCACACACACAATAAATAAATAAAGCATTAATATTTAAATCTCTGCCTCTGTGTTATGATCTTATAGGCCACATTTCAATGGCCAGTTTCTGTGTGCATTTGTATAAATCTCAAGATCTATTCATTGGTTTCCTGATTGCAGAGAATTCATCCTTTGTCTCCATTCTTTTGCGTAGTGAAGTGAAATATCTGGTTGGTTGTCCACAATCTGTATTGACTAGTTCTCTGGAGCTTATTGTCCACTACAGTATGTAATGCCCTACAGTTTGTAATTCCTTTCCTAAAATCAAAATAACTGGCTTGTTAGTCACTATACAGTTGTTTTCTGCCCACTTTGAGACAAGATGTCTATGCATATCACTAGCATCTATGATTACTTATTTCTTCTGCACCATAGTATTTTCCTCACAATGAGAGATTCTTTCACATTTGTATACATTGTTCCTCATCAAAATTGCAGTTTAGAAAAGCAAAACAAAGATTGTGCCTGCCATGTCTGCATAGAATTTGCAATAAAACTGGTTTGTCTTTAGACTCCTTTGAAGAGTTCCACTTACATGGAACTGACAAGACAAACATCTGGTCCAAAAACAGGCGTAGTTTGAATCAAAGTTAGGGATGATGATTTCCCTTTCCTTCAGAAATGAGTTTACTCATATGTACAATCTTCCATGACTAACTTACCTGGAATTCCAATCTCTTCCTATTCCCCATTCTCTCAGATACACATTCAGCTCAGGACTCAGACTATAATTAATTTGGGTGTGTCATTTTTCCTCTTCTTGCTCCAGGTGAGGCTTTTGAACAGACAATAGACATACATAGCTGTGAAATATTGGGTATCATTTTCAGGGTGAGTTAATTTTTCCTGTTTTCTTTAGTGTGCTATTTACTTTTATGGATAATATACCAGGATTAACTCATACAGAATCCAGCATCACTGGAATTAATTTTAATTATTTTGCTTTTCCTACTTCTTTAGTTAAGTCTGCTTTTATATGATTGGAACAACTATCTAATTCTTTCGTGATCCAATATTTCATGAATTAATTTTAATGGCTAATGGTGACACATTTTCTTATCATCCCACAAATGCATATTTACTTGTATGAGTCAGACCCCATGATTATTGTACTGTGATTTAAACTCCTGAGTAATTAATTTTGGTGTTCTAGAGGCTACACTTTCCACTAAGATTTATGTTTTAGCTATTTCTTTATATAAATCCAAACTTAAGCCTCTTCCTGATTCTGGTCCCATTCCTACTTTCTTTGATCACTAATTTCCCCATTTCTTTCTCAAGAAGGAATGTTTTTGAACACTGCCTTCATAAGTAACTTGATCACTTCATCTCATAAGCACATCAGCCCTGCATGTTCCATCTCAGAACATTGGCATATAAAATTACATATGTATAATTATAAAGACCAGAAGAAGAAGCAAACAAGGTCAAGGCAGCATATAATGTGACTTAAAATCAGAAATTTACAAGGTCCCATTCATCAATTCTTGATCTTAGAGCATAAACTATTGGTGTTCTCTTCAGGCAATTTCCCCTTATGCTCATGTGCTTAATTCTCGTCTCCTCTGTCTTTTCCATTCATTTCAGTTCTGTTCTTATATACCTACCCACAATTGCTCCTAAATGTTTCCTTCAACAAATCATGTTATGATCAATTACCAAGTATCTCCTATGTTCTGTAATCAACTCAGTACTATAACAGAAACATTCAAGAAAGAGAACTAAATTGGGGTAGACTTTGATCCAGTACATTTGGAAACACATCATCATCAATTATGGTCTTACTTTCCTTGGAAGATTTTCTCCTTAATCCACCTACACAGAAACACCCAGGATGTGGACTTAGTAATTTCTCTTTCATCAAATGACATTCTGAACTAGGCTTCTGACTGATTTTTCCAGAAAATGCTGTAATTTTTTATATACACACATACATTCACAGATATACACACACACACTCATAAGTACACACCAAATGAAACAACAACACCCAAGGGTGTCATAAGTTGATTTAGACTTCTTCAAACCATCTTGTTACACTCTCTGTGTGTATTGTGCTTTCTAGAATATTTCACCCAGACCTCCTGACCATAACAGGACTCATAAGACTTAAGTAATTTTTTAGCTCTTCCACATGTATTAATATTTTGAACCCACTTCATTTCTTCAGAGAAGTTATGCTGTTTACCTCTCTCCCACAGCAACATAAACCCTAGAATAATGTCTAAGAAGGGGAAGATTATACAGTTTTTCTTCCATCAGTCATGTTCTGGCATTTTATTTCATCTTTCATGATGTTCTATTTATACACACTATTTCAGAACTTCAGGCAGGAATTCTAATTCACTTTCTCCTTCAATTGGCCCTGTTTTGACCTCCTCCTCAGGTATATACAAGTATCATGATCTCCTGTCCTCATCTATCTACTCTATAACTAACCCTAGGGATGAAGACTATTCAGTTGTCATCTGACCATGTTTTAAGCATTCACAGAAACTTTCCTTCTTCCAGAATGTTCTGTTTTTCTCCCTTGGTTTATGCACTAACAGATATGCATACAGTTTTCCAAAGGCCAAGAGCAATTCAATTTTCTATCAGTCAGCCATTTTCAGAGTTGTTTTTAGAAGTTTAATTTTTTAAATTGTGTTATAAATGACCTCCTCCTCACACAAACTAATTCTTTTGAAAGTCATTCATGGGAGAGAAGAAAAAAATTAAGCCAATGTGAATCTACTTTAAACACTTTTTTTTAAAAAAAAAAGTGTGTGTGTGTGTGTGTGTGTGTATGTGTGTGTCTGGGTTTCATGGATTAGGTGCTCTTTGGACCAAACAGTTGTCAATAAACTTTATGAGCAAACAAAAAATTGAACAAAGCCCAGTTAATCAGATTTCTTGAACATGGTTTCTGTAAATTTTTTTTTTACCCTTAAAAAAAAAATAAAAAAGTCCCAGCACAGGGAGCATAGTTCGCTCATCCTTCAGCCAACGTACTTGAACTTGCTCACAGATCTTCACCCTTTGCAATCCATGCTGTCCTCAAAGAACTACAAAGGAGAGGGAACTTAGCCAGTTCTCTTTCATCCAATCATTTTCTGAACTTTCTCTCTGTGTTTTTGTAATTTACTGTAGAAAACTTTCTCCTTTGGGTTTCAGGGAAAATGGAGAGTACAGGCTGCTCCTATAAGAGTTAGTGAAGACGATTTCAGAATAAGAAAAAAAAAATAGACCTTATCCCAAGGAGATAAATCGAGGAATATCTTTGGACTCATGATAAAAAAAAAGTGAAAGGACAGTAAAAAGGAGCAGAAACAAGGACTCTCAGCATGGAAAATCAAAACAAATACAGCATCATCAACTGCACAGTTTTCTCAGGGGAGGGGCTTCAGAAACTGCTTCTAAAGGTATGCTAGATGGAGCCCAGAATGTCCTGTGCTCAGGATGTGCCCATGACCCTCATAAGACTCAAGTCCAGTTGTGACTATTAGTGAGACATTGATTTATTTTGCACAAAAAAAATAGCTGTGAAAAGAATTTTGTCACATTAGGGACTTAGAAAGAAGCAGCTAGGTTGACATCTTAAGGGAGAAGCTATTGGAACTAATGCTGCAAGAAACATGGGCATGCATGTGTCCTCTTGGTGCTGATTTAATTTCTTTTAACCTATGTGTAAGTGAAAAAGATCATATATAGTAGATCTATTTTTGGTTTTGTATTTTCTAAATAAGACATTTAAAAAAATTATGTGTATGTGCCTATGCAAGTGCAATACCCATGTTTGTAAGTGCCTTCAGAGACTAGAAGAGGGAATTGGATTTCTTGGAGCTGAAGTTACATGTGGTTGTGAGGTACCCAATGTGGGTGCTATATTCTGAACTCTTGTTCTCTGTAAGAACAGCAAGTACACCTAAATCCTGAGTCATCTCTCCATCTTTTGCCCCAACCTCCACTTTTTATGCAAAGTCTTGCTATACTGCTGGCTAGCTTGAGACTCATTACATATTCTAGGCTGCCCTGAAACTTGTTGCAATCTTTTAATTCAGCACATGGAGTATCTACTCTTCCACTGATGTGTACCTGGGTTATCTCCAGTTTAGCGACTGGGACTAATGCTGCAAGAAACATGGGCATGCATGCGTCCTCTTGGTGCTGATTTAATTTCTTTTAACCTATGTGTATAAGTGAAAAAAATCTCAAATATTGTAGATATATTTTTGGTTTTTGATGTACATCTATTTTTCACAAATGGCTATAATAATTTCCATTTTCACTAATGGTATATGAATGTTCCTTTTTTCCACATCTTTATTTTGTTTAGTGTTCTTCACTGCCTTTCAATAGTAGGTATTATAACTGAAATGAAATGGTATCTCATAATAATTTTTTTTAACCTCTGGTGACATTTACTGTAAAGTGATTTGAATATAAGTGAAAGTTATTTGTATTTTTCCTTTTGAGAATTATCTGGTTAGATCACTCAGGCAATCATATTTGCACCATCATCAAAGCCTTTACTTTTCTAAGAATATTGTTTTTATCTTTCCACTCATTCATTCTCTTGATTCAGTTCTTCTGAGCCTATGAGGAGGTGAAACCGCCCCTTGAACGTTGATATTCCCAGAGTTCTGTGCTTACTCCAGCTGCCACATATAGTTTCTCAGAAATGTCAGTGACATAGTTAGTACTGCAACCAATTGCAGTCTCATCCTGATGGATGACATTTACTTCTTGTCTAGAGTCTGAAGAGATAATCTTAACTTTGGGAACAGACTGGGTTATATAGCAACAACATGTGTGAAATGAAAAAAAATACTTAGCAAAAGCTAGCTGTTCTATGGTACTGGGATATATATTATTTTAACTTTTAGTGCAATATTTCATTTTTATGTGCTACTGGGAACGAAACTAGAGTCTTGTGCATGATAGTCAAATGTTCTACCCTCAAGCCATAATCTACCTTTACTCTGTAATTTTTTTCAAATAAGGATTTAAAGAGACTACTGGTAATTAAGCAAATTTTCTTTTATTTTTATAATTGCTGATCTTGTACTTTTAATAGCTACTAAACAATTTTATTCAGTGAGTCACTTGTAAATATATGCTGAGTAGTTTAAATGGCACTCATGTAGATGAAATGATAAAATTATTTTCAGATAATCAATTGTTAATAAATTTTAAAATACAAAATAATGCAGTGGCTGAGTATGTAGCCTAGTGGCATAATACTTGCCAGCATGCTCAGGTTCATAGACTTGACCTCCAGCACTCACCAAAAACATTAGTAAAGAAAATACTATTAAAGAATTATTGGCTGCAGTTAGATTAAAAATGAGATTTTATTTATTGTACTATCTTAAGTGGGATGGTGTTTTAGCAAACTATAAATGACATTTTTTATTCAGTTAGGGCATACTTTCCATTATATTAGATAAGATAAAATCTTACTGAAATTGAATGATGTCAATCCTGAACTGCAGTAAATTAGAGGCATAAAACAGTAAGTGTAGCTTAGAAATAGAATGCTAGCTTAGTATGTATGCACAAGGCCATGTATTCTTCCTATTATGATTTTTTAAAGGCACACATTATACATACATGAACATGTGTAAATTCCTCTATATTGTGTGTATCCATACCTCAATGGAGGATATCTTTAAGGTTGGCATTGTGAAGGTTTCATTGTTCTTTGTAATTTTGTGGAATGCACAGCACTTATTTTGGAATGATGAATGTATTTGTAATTTACTATAAGTGTAAACTTTTTGTTACTTGGCTGATTTAGTTTCTTTTATCAAGAAAGAAAAACAAGTGAAAAAAAGATCACTTTGAAAATGTGACTTTAAATTTGTTTTTAAAACCCATCAAGTCCACTTTGTGTTCCAGTGTATACCTTTTCACTAGCTAACTAACTAACTAACTAACTAACTAACTAACTAACTAACTAAAAAACAGAACACAATGGTGGACAAAAAGGGGGCATATCTAGAAAGCATAAGGAGAGGAACTGAATATGTACAAAATACTTTGTACGGAATTCTCAAAGACCTAATGTAAATTTAGAATTGAATGTATTGGTTTTCTTAAGTTTAACTGATTTAATATTAATAGTTGGAAATGTCCATTTTCATATGCTCCTATGTAGGAATGAATTTTAGAAGGACTATTTCATTTGGACATTTTTATTTGCTGCTTGACATTCTCTTCTGGAATGTGAGTTTACTTTGTGTATACTGAAGGACTTTTTGCAAGCAAACAGAATACATAGCTGCACCATATGACTATGCCTACATTAGCTTTTAGCAAATTCCAGCAGTGGGGGTGAGAAGCAATGGTGGTGGATGCTTTCCTTAACATAGTACCCTGAATTTGTTTGAGATAGTGCTTTAGATACAACTATATAAATGGTCTTTAACCTCAGTCCTGTTCAAAACATTCCACATGATGTTTTTTCTCTTTAACTTATAAGAATATATGACAGGATTTTTCTATTTAGTCCATGCTGGCTTTGACCCTTTGATCTTCTTGCATCTACCTACTCCCAAGTGCAGGTATAATGTGTTAAAGAACATGACTGGTGATGAAAAAATATTAATTTAGTGCTAAGTCATTTTCAAGTATCTTTCTAGGGTCTTAGGATAGATCAGAGTACAAAACAGACAGAAACAAAGACATCCTTCTAGAGTTAACATTCTAGTCAGGAGAGACAGGACAAAAATATCACAGCTATAAATTGCATTGTGTTCTCCAGAGCTGGGACTTCAGAAAACTAAGTAAAATAGGGGAGGGTGCAATTTTTAAACCATATAATCATGATGTACCACACTGAGATGACATACAAAGTCTTGGGAGGAGGTGAGAGTCGACCCATTCAGAAATTGAAACAAAAATTGCAGGCAGAAACCTTATGTGGAGAACATTTCAATTAAATTAGAGCTACAGCATAGAGGTCAGTGTGTCAGGGTGCAGTGAGAATGGGTGGGGCAGACATTCCAAGACAAGCCCAAAGAGAGAAGATATTGGAGTGGAAAGGAAACCCGACAGAGATGCATGGCACATTGTGAAAGCCCTTTACTCAGAGCCAGCAGGGCTCCAAGTAAGGTACTGCAGGATTCCCACAAACAAACAAACTAACAACAGCAACAAAATACCAAACCAGAAAAAAGTAGGGACACAGTTCTTGTAAGAATCTACAAAGTCACTAGTAGTGAGCTGGGATAAAATGATGGAAATACTAGTAGCAGGACGTAGTCAATCTCTGTAAGTATTTTGAAGATAAGGTCTACAGGATTAATTCAGAGCACAGAAGCTAAAGGTGGCATAAGCTTAGGATGTAGAACTAAGATGTCACCATTGTGTACTGTCCGGTTTGTATCAAATCTAGTTCACCTTTCGATCATCAGTACTAATTATGGGTTAACATTACCTGATGGGAGGAAATAGACTTAAGAAAAAAAAACTGTACAAGACATTGTTGTGGCCACTAAAAATCACCATCCAAGAGAGAGTCAGGATCTGTACATGTACTGGCCTTTTCTAATATTCAACATTTATTCATCCATTTGGAAAATATTATTGAAGTGTGTGCTGGATGATTTGTATTAGTGCTAGCACAGATGGAATGGAACCTGATGACTTAATTGGAATTCTGGAATCCCTATTTCTAGTTACATCATTTCACTGTGCCTCAGATTAGAGGAATTATGGGATGTATGTGGGGGGGGGACTGGGAAAGGGGAAAGCCTTTGGAATGTAAACAAAGAATATAGAAAATAAAAAAAAGTAAGGGTAAAGATAGCATGTACTTCACAGGAGCTCTAAGACAATTAAAAGAGATCATCAGGTGAAAAGCATGCAGAGTTGCACAAGGTACACACCATGCATCACTCATCGTTGTTATCAAGGTCTCTTTTTTTTCTTTTCTAGTATATCCTTCCCACTAGCCAACACTAAGAGAAACAAAAAAAAATGGCATCAGGAAAAGGCAAGAATATCATGCAACAGGTTTGTATATTTGATTGGCTGTAACAATCATTGTACATATTCATATTCATTGTACATATTCATATTCATGTGAGGATAGCTATACAAAAATACTGTATAAATTTAAACTACATATAGTTAAAATCAAATGTATTGCATGTCTTGATTACATATGGTTAAAATCAAATGTATAATGATTATCAAGATGAAATCAAAGACCAACCTCAGGTCTGTTTCTATGTTTGTGCCTTATCCAAGCATTAACTAGATACTTCCAAGCAAAATATTCAGACTAGTGCATACATGGTAAAGCAGGTAAGGGAAATTTTAAAAGTGTGACTGCCAGGGGATAAAGAAATATTGTCATCCCCAGTGCTGGAAGAACAACACCACACCCTTCATCTCTACTACATATTCCTGTCACTCCCTAAGCACCTCGCTGCAGGATGTAGACGCCAGAACCAAGATCTACCTGTTAGACAAGCACATTCATGTCTCACTCCTGCTCCACATCTGTGTGAGCCTCCTTTTCTTCATCTCCAGACTTATATTCTGCTCTTTCCTTTTTGTACTCTGCTTAAACTTCAAAGGTCAAACAAAGACAGACGACAGCTCGATCAGATTTGCTGTGGTTTATGTTCCACCACCTGGCTCCTCTAGGGGAGAATCCAAAGTTTGGTTGTATCTTTTAATTTGGCCTGACAGTGTAAACTCAGACTTTGGCTTCTCTTTCAGGAAAATGAAAACCACATGTGTTCTTTAACGTCTTCAACTGCTTTCTTGCCATGGTCACTTGCCAAGCTTTGCATTTCTGTGATCATTTTAGAAGACTTACAGCTGAGTTTGGGGTTGTTAAGAGGCACAGTTGTGGTTTGTGGAAGTGTAAGAGCAACTATAATAGCTATAGTGTCTAGGCTTGTAATATGAATAATGTACTGTGGTACAGCCCTTGAGAAGCTGGGACTGGAAGATCACATTTTCTTGCATAGCCATAGCTACAAAAGAACTTGTCATTTAAAAAAAAAATCACTGTTGCTATTTATCCGTATTTATTATGTTCCATATATTCATATCATACTAAATTTGTGTTAACCCCTTTACAGTCATCATTACCTCAATTAGTATGGATAGTAATCTGTAGCTGTAGTTGATTAATCTGTACCTATAATAATTTTTACCATTTTTCTCTTTATTGATGTAGTAATACTTCAGTTTAAATATTGTTTCCCAAAGAAATATGCTAATGGTATTAAAAGGGTGGAAATTCACTTGGCTTCGGTTGCTGTTGGAAAACCATTAGATTAGATTGGGATATTAGGTTAGAGATGTCATAATTGAATCTTGGAATTTTTATAAATGAGAGGGTTCACAAGCAGATACTCATATATTACTCCATGATGTAAAGCAACCTCCACTTTGGACTTTCAACTTCTAAAATTGTGAGCTAAATAAAACTCCTTTCTCTGTAAAATTTCCCTTAACATTTTAGCTCAGCTATCAAACACAGACTAACACAGGAAGTTAAGGAGTAAGGAGTTGTGTTAGTAACAGAATAAGCAGTTGTATTAGTAGCAGAATAAGTAGCAGAATTTAGATCTGGCATTTCTGGGACAAAGGACTTGTTGCTTTTATTTTTACCCTATGTTCTGTGGTATTTCCTGAACAAATCTACATTTTTCAGATTGGGGATTTATAACAGACTAGAGAAACAGTTCCACTCAAATCTAATTCAGAGAATCAGTGAGTTTAACTGTGGTTATGTTCAGGGGTGACAGGTTGCCTTCAGGAGCATGAGTGACTTATTGGCAACTGCCTCAACAAAGGAGAGTCCCTTATCCAATAGCTGTTAACTGCTTATACATATTAGTAGCGAGGAAGTGCACTTTCTAAACTCTTCTTGTGTTGCCTCATAAATCATGAGCTTTCCTTGAACAGAGAATGCCAATAGGGCCAATCTTGTGTAGGTTTTGTGTGATTGACTACTGCTGCTCAGGTTTTAAGATGGCAGTAGCAACGTCATTGCTAAGTGCCTGCATTCTATAACACCAAACAAAGTAATGGATTCCATTGTGTCTTTTTTCACATATATATTATTTTATGTTCTGTTCTTATTCCTTACTCTTCTGTCCCCCTCGATATCTCTTGATTTACTTTCTTCTCCCCAAATCATGCTTCTGTTTCCACTTCAAATATGTTCCATTCTCCTCTTTTGTTCCACTTATATGTCTGTCTCCCTTCTCACTGCTTCTTTTCTACTTTAATGTTACACAACACACGCACACATACATACACACACAAAGATACATACAGAGAGAGTCAGAGAGAAGAGAGAAAGACAGAGAGAAACACACAGAGGGAAAGACAGAGACCAAGACAGATGTAAGTGTACATTTAAATCTAGATTTCACATATGAGAGAAAACTTACATTTGTGTTTCTGAAAGGAGTTCATCTACTCTTCTTTGCAGTTTCCATTGTGTGAATTTCAGAAGCCCATGATTAGCCTTTAGAAATTGATGAATATGGGAAGATGAGAGACCCTTTTATAAATGTTTAGCAGTCCCTGCTCTTTGTTAAAGCACAGCCTTTATATTTCTACAAAGTTTGGTGTGCTCAAAGTACTGCCACAGCCCATTGCTTGCCTTTCACTTGCAATGATCAAGACCGACTTGTTCTTTCTTTGCTATGGCAGAGTAAACAGAGATGCAGAGGATCAGCGACCTACATAAAGTTTTGTGACTCCCAACATGACTAAATTGGTCACAATCAGGTGTTCTATGCATTAATCAACTTTTTTGTATCAAAATGGGGGTCCCAGGCCTCAGATTTGTGATATCTCTGGCTCAGCTTCGTCCTCTTCATAGCCAACCAACAAAAGCCATCAATTCCTGTCCACTATCAATTTCTAAAGATTTCTAGCTATAATAATGACACCTTGATTTTTAGTACAAATCAAGGTTGACTTCGTCTTTATTTTGTAAGAAGGCATCAAATGCCAAAAATCAGCATATGAACAATGTATGAAAAAGCATCCTCTTTGGTTTGTTCTTCACAGGAGGGTTTGTGACATTGTTACACAGTGTCTTAGTTTCTTGGGGCTGCCCTAAAAAGATACTAGAAAGTGAGTGTCAAATTATATATTTTATATAATTCGAAGGCTAGAAGTCCTCAAGTTCAAAGTGATAGTGGCATTTGTTTCCCCTGAGGACTCTCTCCTTGGGCTGTTTTCTTGAATTCACATGACGTTCTGTCTTCCCTCATCTTCTAATAAGCACACATATTGAATAGTGGCCCAGCTCTATGACCTCACTTAACATTAATTGCCTTTTTTTTGAAGTATGCTTTTTATTTTGAGACAGAATCTTACTAAACTGACCTTAAAATTTTGATCTTCCTGCATTGGCCTTCCTGGGTTTACAGTTGTGTGTTACTACACCCAGCTCAATTACTTTTTTAAAGGTCCTGTTTCTGAAGTTAGCAACATTTGGAAATACTGAGAATGTCAGCATATGGAATCTGGGGTGCATAATTTAATTAATAACACTTAATTTCCTACTAAGTAAATGCTTCTTCATCTGATGGGCTTGAGAGGTACAATCAAAATAATTTCCTAACATTATTGTGAAATCCTATATGAAAGCAGAGCCCTCACCCAAACAAGATTTTGAATGAAGCATCTTAATAAACAGACAAATTGAACCTTGAACATATATCCATTTTTATTAATAGAAGGAGGGAAAGGGCAGACAGAAATTAAAAGCACATGGAACATTTGAAGGGTAGAGAAGAGTTCCCAAACTGCCAAAATACCCAGTATAGGCAAGAGTAGAGAGTATCACAAGTAGTGCAGTTAATTGCTCAAACAAATTAATATGTGAATACACCCTCACGTGTATTCTGTAATTTTCTGTAAGGTGCTTATATTTAGCTCATTGCTTATTTGGGTTTTGGGGATTGTCACAGTTATGATTGTGTTGTTGTGGAGAGACATCCTGACTAAGGCAGCTTAAAAAGAATGCATTTAATTAGGAGCTTTTTATCTGAGTTAGTCCATGTAGGGAGCAGGACTGCAGCCGGGTAGTCTTCATACTACAGGAGCTGAGCGCTCCCATCTGATCCACAAGATGAAGGCAGAGATAATGAGACTAGATTTGGCCTGGGCTTTTAAAACCTCAAGCCTAACCTGCCCCCCAACCCCTGTGACACACCTTCTCCATTAAGGCCACACCTTGTAGTTCTTCCCAATGGTATCACTAATTGGGAGCCATTCAACTAGAAGACTTTGGAGGGCCATTTTCATTCAAACCACCAGAGGAGTTATCCCTTTAAAACATTTTGACTCTAAAGCTGGGTCCAGTGGCTCACACAGTATTGTAAGCACAGTACAACCTGAGACTGAAGCAAGATGATGAAAAATTTAAAGTTAGTTGGGAAGTGATACTGAAATGCTGTCTCAAAAGATTTAAATAATTATGCACAGGACCTATGCAAGTGCAACGTGTAAAAACCCAGCATAGAAAGGAAGAAGTGAAGATGAAGTTCCATAGATAACTGCGGAGCTATTGGAATTTGATGGGTGGTAGGAGAGGGAAAGCCATTTTTTAAGGGTGTGACTCTTCATTGCTTGACCAATACCCAGGGCAAGTCCCATATCTAAGAGTATTTGGTCAGCACAAATTGGAGTTGATTGCCTTAATTTTTTATATAATATGTGCAGTTGGGTGGGTAGGTAGGTGGGTGGATGTAGGTCCATGTTCCACCTCACTGCTGGGGTGTGTAAACATGAGGCACTAGGCTACATTCCAGTCCTAGCCACCATCAGGGTGCTGGGATTCTGGGAAATGCTGATACACCACTCAGGAGTGGCAGAACACGGTTTAAGATGGGGACCCCAGCCAGGTGAGAAATGACACAGGCTGTAGTTCCCAAACTCCCAGACTCTAAGATGCTGTTGGGAACCAGCAAACAAGGAGTTTGGGCTGCACACAGCAGGGGGACACTGCTCAGTAATGAAGCTTCCCCCCACCCCAGCCGTTCTTGAAGAGACACAACCTTTAAAACTTGCTTGTCCAAACTGTTTATGCATAGCAGAAAATGGATGCATACAACCTACTCAGGGTGGATCAGAGATTAAATACCTTTTGTAGGAAGAATGTTCAGGAAGGGAAGCTTATTGACCAAACCCTCTGGGCCCACTATAGATACCTCATTAACATGGAGAACTCTGGGCTCTATGCTATGTGACCAGTTGCCATGGTCCTCTTAGTGGGGTGTTGTGATCATGTGCACCAGAATTAGAACCTGTAGGGAGCATATTCAAATGTCTACCATTCTCAATTATGAGAATTGTTGTGGTTTCTTAATCTGCCCTACTGGGGTAGAACTGGGCGAAGTTGGGAGAAAGGAATGAATATGAGCATGATATATTATATATGCTTCTCAAATAATAAATGTATTAGTTTAAAGGTAAATAATTTAAAAGTAAAATATGGGCTTCTGATGTGGGATGCTTTGTATGTGGAAGGTCTTCAATTCAAACTGAAATACCACAAAAATTTATAAAATCATTATGGTAGTTTATGATTGGTAAGACCAGACTTGCTGGGCTCTATATCTGACTAGACAGTATGGGGCAGGTGGCTCTAAATGAGGAAAAAGAAGTTAACCTCTAAGTCTGGAAAGACCATGGTGATATCAGCAGCCACCGATGCCATCAGAAGAAATCTTCAGTGAATATGTGGAATCTCAGAATGCAAGAATTAGGATAAAACTGATGTGTTGTTCAAACTCAGTGGTACATAATAAGCCCAGACTGAAAGGAATGATATAGAAAGTAAGGTAAGGACATATACACTGAGGCATAAGGACAGATGTGGATGTTATTAGGCTTTTCATTCGACTCTGTTAAACAAAATCTGTATAACTAAATATAGGGACACGTGACAGCATTTTGAGTTCAGTCAGGTCATGTATTGACTAGCCTAGTCCTTCCTAACTTTTGCTTACCCAAGAGCACAGTTGATCTTACAATTTGGGGCCACACTGCCCTAACATCTGAGTGTTAAAAGGCTCAGGAAGTCTTAGTTGCAGGGGGCCGACTACACCATTCATCCTTATGTGATAGCAAATGCCCTTGCCATCTGTTCATTTTGTTTTGTGTTTAAGTTAGTCAGATCTAGCAGCAGAATATTCCCAAAATTCTTCTAGATAAACATTGCATGTGTGGTGTCAAACTGACTCATCATTTTCTTTCTGCAAGATGGCACCAGTGGCCTATAATAAAACTTGTCCTAGCACTGAACTGTTCTTAAGACACCCCTGAAAACAGTCTTGCCAGTGTGACTGGTTTTCATTCCGTACTAGAGATAGTGATTTTCTACAATATCAGTGTACATGAACAAATTAGTTCCATCAAATCATAGAAACTATGTGCTCACTTTTCCTATGACCCATTTAAGGGGAAGAAGGAATGCAATTAAAAAGTACCTAGATCATCTGTGGGAAGGTATTTGTAAAGTTGGTTTTTGTGATATATGTTACCCATATGTTACCCCGTGGCTAGATTGAAGGAATGCAGCTTCCCTGGGGGCTTCTCTTGCATGCCACCTGGAAGTGTCAGTTGGCACAGATTGTAGCAGACTGTGTGCTTAAAGGCAATGACCACATGGAGCCTGTGACATCTGTGGTTTTAGTCTTAATGACTGTGTACTTGACTCTAGTGCTGGGATATGTGTTTCTACAGCATAGGATTTGGAAGACACTTTGAAAAATAAAAACAAGATAGTAAAGTAAATTAAACTCCTGTGTTTCTATATGTTGTTTCCCATTTAGGGAGTATCTTTCAAATAACATGACAAACTTAATGGTTGGCTGTGTAATGGGACGGCATTTCTGTAAATTAAGTGGAAGAGGTAAGGGAATATAGAGTAAAAAGCATCATTCAGAAATTATTTTCCCAGTGATACCAGTCATCTGATGTCTCCCTAAAAGATAGGTTTAAGTCCTAGTCCCTGGTACTTATGAATGTGACTGTCTTAGTCAGGGTTTCTATTCCTGCACAAACATCATGACCAAGAAGCAAGTTGGGGAGGAAAGGGTTTATTGAGCTTACACTTCCACACAGCTGTTCATTACCAAAGGAAGTCAGGACTGGAACTCAAGCAGGTCAGGAAGCAGGAGCTGATGCAGAGGCCATGGATGGATGTTCCTTACTGGCTTGCTCCCCTGGCTTGCTCAGCCTGCTCTCTTATAGAACCCAAGACTACCAGCCCAGAGATGGTACCACCCACAAGGGGCCCTCCCCCACTTGATCACTAATTGAGAAAATGCCCCACAGCTGGATGTCATGGAGGCACTTCCCCAACTGAAGCTCCTTTTCCTATGATAACTCCAGCCTGTGTCAAGTTGACACACAAAACTAGCCAGTACAATTGACCCCTTATCAACTTAACACACCAACATATCACTATTAAGATTCAACCCTTACTTTCTTATTCATCCCCAAGATCTAAATAACGTAAAAAGTCCCACAGTCTTTACATATTAAAAGTTCAATCCCTTTAAAATGTCCAATATCTTAAAATTCCAAGTCTTTTAAAAATTCAAAGTCTCTTAACTGTGGGCTCCACTAAAATACCTTCTTTCAAGAGGGAAAAATATCAGGGCACAGTCACAATCAAAAAAGCAAAACTCAAACTCCAATGGTTCAATGTCTGGGATCCAACTCACGATATTCTGGGCTCCTCCAAGGGCTTGGGTCACTTCTCCAGCTCTTCCCGTTGTAGCACACACCTTGTCTTCTAGGCTCCACCTGCCTGTACTCCACTGCTGCTGCTGTCCTTGGTAGTCATCGCATATTACTGGCATCTCCAAGCCTCAACTCTTTTGCATGACCCCTTCGGTCCTGCGCCATCAATTACAACTGAGGGTACACTTTCACCAATGGCCTTCCATGGCCTCTCACTGTACCAAGCCTCAGCTGTTCTTCATGATGCCTACATGCCTTCAAAAGCAGTACCACCTGGGTGACTCTTACACAGTACCAAGTTCTGCTACAGCAAGAGGCACAATCTTGGCTATCTGGAACACACCCTCTGTGCTCTCAGAAAACACTTCCCAGAAGATTTTACCTCAGTAATGCTGGTTTCTTAATCACTGCTAATTTCTTAGCTCCAGCTAACTAGCATCAATAGTCCCAGTAACACAAAGGTTTTGGTATCTTGTTACTCACAGCTGATTCTTCAGCCCCAGCTAACCAAAACCCCAGAATCTCATGGCCCTGATAAGAGTCTTTAATTTTTCCTCTGAAACTTCACAAGCAAGGCCTCCATCTTCTCTACTGTTCTCAACATAATCTTCCAATCTCCTACACATCTCACAGATGTCTCAACACTGAATGGACCATCTAATCCAAAGTTCCAAAATCCTTCCACAGTCCTCCCCAAAACATGGTCAGGTTGTCACAGGAATACCCCACTACGCTGGTACCAATTTGTCTTAGTCAGGGTTTCTATTCCTGCACAAACATCATGACCAAGAAACAAGTTGGGGAGGAAAGGGTTTATTGAGCTTACACTTCCACACAGCTGTTCATCACCAAAGGAAGTCAGGACTGGAACTCAAGCAGGTCAGGAAGCAGGAGCTGATGCAGAGGCCATGGATGGATGTTCCTTACTGGCTTGCTCCCCTGGATTGCTCAGCCTGCTCTCTTAAAGAACTCAAGACTACCAGCCCAGAGATGGTACCACCCACAAGGGGCCCTCCCCCACTTGATCACTAATTGAGAAAATGCCCCACAGCTGGATGTCATGGAGGCACTTCCCCAACTGAAGCTCCTTTCTCTGTGAAACTCCTTTCTCCAGCCTGTGTCAAGTTGACACACAAAACTAGCCAGTACAGTGACTGACCTTAGGATTGGCAAATAGGACCATTGTATATGAAAGTTCAGAGGAGCTCATATAGAGTGAAGGTGTATCCTAACCTATTGTGACTGCTGTCTTATCAAGAATAAGAAGGTCTCAAGCCTATGGAGGAGAGATGATGATGAGAAGACAAGTACAGATGGCAGCAATATAGCCACAGGGCAGAGAAAGCTCCAGGTATCTGAAGCTGGAAAAAAAGCAGGAAGATTCTTTTTTTTTTTTGAAGATTCTTTTGACTAGAAGCTCTGAAGAGAATGACTCTGAGATTTCTAGACTCTAGAAGTATAAACAGATATATTTCTGTGGTTTTAAACCTCCCATTGTGTGGTCCTTTTAAAAACATTAATCCCAAGTAGCTACTGCTCTCAGTCTAATACTTGTTGTCAAAGTAGGGTCAGGTAAATTTTAGAGACTGTATGGAAATTTTAAAGCTCAATGAATACTGGTCAGTCTTAAAAGTTTGATTGCTGGGAAGCAAGATGCCACAGAGATGTAGTCTAGTTTATAATATTAATTTCTAGCCAGAAAAACAGTATGAGGATAACTTAGGACAGCAAATAATGTTTCTTGAATGAATGGGTTATCAGATGGACTATGTGTGTGTGTGTGTGTGTGTGTGTGTGTGTGTGTGTGTGTGTGTGTATGTTAGAGGGAAGTCAGACTGAAATCATTACCATTGTACTTATTACTGACTTCAAAAAATGTTTTCCTCTTGCAAATTTATTAGTTGAAATTCTATGTTCAATGGAATGGTATTTTGAAGAGAGGTATTTGGAGGTAGCTGGGTCATGAGACTAGAGCCTTCATGAATAGGATTAGTGCCATTATTAAATTAGAAAGAGATGCATATTCTCTCTCAGCTGTTTGCAAAGGAAGATCTCTGTACTCAACAGAGCTGCCTAGGCTGGCACCCTAATCTTGGATGTTCCACCTGCTAGAGCTGTGACAAATAAATGTTTCTTAAGCTCCATCGTCATCGTGGTCGTCGTCAATAGTATTCTGTTCAAGTAGCCTGAAATGACTAAGATATTAACAGCTTCAAAATGTGTGAATAATGCTGTGTGTGGAATTAGTTACATGCTTTGCTTTTCAGCCAGGTTTCAATTCATTTGTGGCAATCTGGGTCATATCTTCCCCCTAGCAAGATTTTAACTATAAGCCATTATACATTCTGGCACAGACTCTGCCTGGATCTTAGAAGTAATAAACAAATGTCATTATTTTCATGTGATGGATTTACTAGCATGCTGATATCAACTTGCAATTCCTCACCATTCTTTTAGAAAGGTCAGTTATAGGAATATTTATAATATTATTAGAGATAAGTAGTTGGAAAGTTTATATTTATATTATAAATGTTAAGGCCGGTTGGTTCCTGCTGACACACAGGTGTAATTCCAGCACTTAGTAGGCTGAAACATCAAGATAGTGATGAAACTCAGACTCTCTCTCTCTCTCTCTCTCTCTCTCTCTCTCTCTCTCTCTCTCTCCATATATATATATATATATACACTCATATAGGCTTGAGTACCTCTCTGTGCTTCCTTCCTTCTGAGAAACTCTTGGCTAAATAGGACAGTAAAAGATGTGATGTAACTATATGGCATATTTTGGTAAAATCCTATCCTAGAAATGTCCTTGTCATGTCCCGACTTTCAGCTTTCTGAAGCATCAGCAGTGTTTTATGGGAGAAAATACACAAGACTTAAAAAATATGTTGCTCTTTTTGCTGATTTGAATCTATAGCAGCCTGTATCAGCTCTTCAATCAGATCCCCAATGTGAGTGGGGTTCACTCACCATGCCAAAACCATAAAGGGGCCATAATGTCCTGTCAACCAGAATTTGTTGTATTTTTTCAGAAGTGCACTGATGGAGTCAGCTATGGAATTTGCACATTCATTTGTGTAGGGCTTCAGTTTATTCAATAAATTCAACTAGGAAATAAAGTAGTCATTTATGAAGAGTGTTTAGTAATAAGTGGAAACTTGTGTGTTTTGGATGTCTGCAACTCTGACATCCCATACTGCCAAATTCAGACTTTCTTGTGTAGCATTAGTGTTAATTGGATAACAAATCCTATATTTGCAAACTGCAATGGCAGAATCTTATTTACATATGTTATGAACAATATGGATATTTCTGCATATTTTGTTTTTCTTTTTAGGATGTACCTGAAGTATCCGAGTCTTGTTAGAGAACATATGAGTGTATGTGATTTATATTTAGAGAAAAGTGAAAACCCAGTGTCTAGGGGCAGTCAGAAGCACAAGAGAGGGTGTCTTAGTTAGGGTTTTACTGCTATGAACAGACACCATGACCAATGCAAGTTTTATAAAAGACAACATTTAATTGGGGTTGGCTTACAGGCCATTGTCATCAAGGCAGAAACATGGCAGCATCCAGGCAGGCATGGTACAGGAGGAGCTGAGAGTTCTACATCTTCATCTGAAGGCTGCTAGTAGAAGACTGACTTCCAGGCAACTAGGGTGAAGATCTTAACCCCACACCCACAGTAACACACCTACTCCAACAAGGCCACACCTCCTAATAGTGCCACTCCCTGGGGAAAGCATATACAAACCATAACATTCCACTCCCTGGCCACCATAGGCTTGTTCAAACATGAGTCTATGGGGGCCATACTCAAACATAGCTTAATGCAAAATGCATTTAGTCCAACTTCAAAAGTCCCTGTAGTCTATAGCAGTCTCAGCAGTGTTAAAAGTCCAAAGTTCAAGGTCTCTTTTGAGATTCATCCAAACACTTAACTGTAATCCCCCAAGCAATATAGGAAACCAGCTGGGAAAAGTCCAAACTCTGCATCTCCATGTCTGATGGCAAAGCTGTCTTCAGATATCCAACTCCTTTTTCATCTTTGTCGACTTCAACAAGGTTCTTTCTCCTGGGCTTGTTCTACTCCCTGTTAGCAGCTTTCCTTGGCAGGCATCCTGTGGCACTGGCATCTTTAACATCTTGGGTACCCAAAGTCAATTTCAGCTTCACAGCTTCTTGTTCCAGTGTCTGAGATCCACACATGATCTTTTGTACATCTCCAAAGAGCTGATGTCACTTCTCCAGCTCTGCCCTCTATAGCACTATAAGTTCAGATTGATCCACTCCACTGCCACTGCTGTTCTTGGTGGTCATCCCATGGTACTGGCATTTCCAATATGCTAGGGTCTTCCACTGCAACTATGCTTCACCAAAGCCTCTCATAGGCTTTCTTCACGGTACCAAGCCTCATTCCTTTGCATCTTCCCTTAAGTCCTGGGCTGTCAATTACAACTGAGCGTACACTTTTACCAATGGCCTTCCATGGCCTCTCACAGTACCAAGCCTCAGCTGTTCTTCATGATGCCTTCGTGCCTTCAAAACCAGTACCACCTGGATGATTCTTACATGTTATCAAGTACAGCTGCAGCATGAGGTACAACCTTGGCTATCTCTGAAACGTAGCTTCTTTGTGCTCTCAGAAAACAATTCCCAGAGGATTTCACCTCAGTGATGCTGGTCTTTTCTTAATCACCACTAATTTCTTAGCTCCAGCTAACCAGCATCAATTGTCCCAGTAGTCTCCTTCTTCTCTTGAATATAAAGCCAGAGACACATGGCTTATCTGTGTCTGCTGAGTTCTGCTTGCAGAAACTGGAACATTGGCCCCCTTGTTCTTTTACATTATCACTAGCTTCCTTTTTCCCAGCTCCTTCACTGCCTAAATTGGCTGTCCTAAATCTTGCTCCATAAACTGACTTTGAACTCAAGAGATCTGCATGCCTGTCTCCGAAACACTGAGATTAAAGGTGTGGTCCATGAAGCCTAGATTCAAGTTTTTCTTCACCTAGAATTTGCTCTGTTCTAGGCTGGCCTTGAACTCAGAGATCTGCTTATCTTTGCCTCCTGGGATTAAAGCTTTGTACTACCCATGCCAGGACCTAAAATTAACTGGGTGAATCTTGCCCCCAAGGTCACCACTCCTTTAATTCAATATAATATCCTTGAATTCAGCTCCATTTCACTCCCCAGAGTCCCTTTAATACTCAAATTATATATTTTGTACTTTTCTTTTCTCATCTTGCTATGTTTGTTCAAAATTCTCATCAGACATAACCAGAGAACAAAGTCTTTGTTGGGCTTTTTTGAAACTTCCTTTGCAGATGCAAATATAAATCTCTTTACCTTAGTCCTAGGCAGTCTCTTCAGACAATGGCAAAAAGCAGCCATGTTCTTTACCAAAATATCACAAAAACAGTCTCTCAGCCACATATTAAAGTTCTTCTCCACTGAAACCTCTTGGGCTGTCAGGCCTACACAGTTAAAATGACCCTCAGCACCACTGTCTTCCATATCCCCACTAGTCTGGCCCATTAAGCCCCACTTAAGGAATTCAGTGGCTTTCCAAATCTGAAGTCCCAAAGTCCACATTCTTCCGAACAAAAGCATGGTCAGGCCTATCACAGCAATACCCCAGTCCCTGGTACCAACTTCTTAGTTTGGGTTTTACTGCTGTGAACAGATACCATGACCAATGCAAGTTTTACAAAAGACAACATTTAATTGGGGTTACCTTACAGGCTCAGAGTTTCAGTCCATTGTCATCAAGGCAGAAACATGGCAGCATCCAGGCAGGCATGGTACAGGAGGAGCTGAGAGTTCTACATCTTCATCTGAAGGCTGCTAGTAGAAGACTGATTTCCAGGCAGCCAGGGTGAAGGTCTTATTCCCACACCCACAGTGACACACCTACTCCAACAAGGCCACACCTCCTAATAGTGCCACTCCCTGGGAAAAGCATATACAAACAATAACAGAGGGTTTGAGGCTATTTCAAATCTCTAATGACTAGAGACAAAGTAGTAGAAATGGACCACAAAATTCATTGCACAACTCTGGCAGTCTCTCACACAAAATGATAGCATACATGCACCCCTTTTTTCTTATTTCACCCTTTTTTTAAAAAGTCTGGTAGTAGAAGGGCACTATAAAATCATATGTGTGGTTTTTTTCATGTCTAAAAACTTATTGGACATTTTGGATGCCAAGATCTTGGATCTCAGTAAGCATATACAAGTATGAATTGTAGAAGAAAATCACATATGCACATGTACAAAACCCCATGAATGTAGACAGCATTTTCAAACTAATTCATTAAAAATGATGTATTTTCTATAAATATCTGTTAGATCCGTTTGGTCTAAAACTTCAGTTAGTTTCACTGTGTCTTTGTTTAGTTTCTGTTTCCATGATTTGTCCAATGTTGAGAGTGGGGTGTTGAAGTCTCCCACTATTATTGTGTGGGGTGCAATGTGTGTTTAAGCTTTAGTAAAGTTTCTTTTATGAATGAGGGCCCCCTTGCATTCAGAGCATAGATATCCAGAATTGAGAGTTCATCTTGGTAGATTTTTCTTTTGACCTGTATGAAGTGTCCCTCCTTATCTTTTTTGACAACTTTTGGTTGAAAGTTGACTTTATTCAATATAAAAATGCCCACTCCAACTTTTTTCTTGGACCATTTGCTTGGAAAATTGTTTTCCAACCTTTGAGTATGAGGATGGATACAGATATTGTGGTAAATATACACAATTGAGTACTATTCAGCTATTAAAAACAATGAATTCATGAAGTTCTAAGGTAAATGGATGGAACTAGAAAGTGTCATCCTGAGCAAGGTAGCCCAATTTCAAAAGAACACACATGGTATGCACTCACTAAGTGGATATTAGCCCAAAAGCTCAAAATAAACAAGTTACAATTCACAGAACACAGGAAGCTCAAGAAGAAGGAAGACTGGAGTGGGGGTGCTTTGGTTCCTCTGAGAAAGGAAACAAAATACAGGAGCAATTATGGAGACAAAGTATGGAACACAGACTGAAGGAATGGCCATCCAGAGACTGCCCTAACTGGGGATTCATTCTATAAACAGTCACCAAACCCAGACACTATTGTGGACTACAAGAAATACATGCCAAAAGGAGCACGCCATGTTTGTTTCCAGAGAGGCCCTGCCAGAGCCTTACATATACAGAGGAAGATGCTAGCAGCCAACCATTGGAGTAAGCGTGTGGTCCCCAATGTAGGAGTTGGAGGGCAGACTGGAGGAACTGAAGGGGATTGCAGCCCCATGTGAAGAACAAGGATGTTGGCCACCCAGACATCCCAGGACTCCCAGGTACTAAACCATCAATCAAGGGGCACACATGGTTTCAGCAAAAAGTATGGCAGCGGAATGCCTTGTTGGGCATTAGTGTGAGGAGAGGTCTTTGGTTCTGTGAAGGCTCAATCCCCAGCAAAGGGAAATTGAGGGGGGTGAGGTGTGAGTGGGTCAGGTGGAGGGGCATATACTTGGAGGGAGGGAGTGGGAAGAGGGGTTGGGTGTTTTTGGGAAGGGGGAAACTGGGAAAGGTTTTAGAATTTGAAATGTCAATGAATAATATATTCAATAAAAATGATGTATTTTTCAGTTGTTATATTGTTTTTTTTCTTTTTTATAAGATATTTACTTTATTTACATTTCAAATGTTATCCCCTATCCCAGTTCCCCTCCAGAAACTCCTATCCCATCCCCTCCCCCTGCTTCTATGAGGGTACTCCACCACACATCCACCCACTCCTGCCTCCCCACTCTGGCGTTCCCCTACAATGGGGGCATTGAGCCTTCACAGGACCAAGGACCTCTCCTCCCATTGATAACCTACAAGGCCATCCTCTGGTACATATGCAGCTGGAGCCATAGGTCCCACCATGTGTACTCTTTGGTTGGTGGTTTGGTCCCTGTGAGCTCTGTGGTGTCTGGTTGGTTGATATTGTTGTTCTTCCTATGGGGTTGCAAAGCCCTTCAGCTCCTTTAGTCCTTACCCTAACTCCTCCAGAGGGGTTCATCTGTGCAGTCCAATGGTTGGCAGCAAGAATCTGCCTCTGTACTTGTCAGACTGTGGCAGAGCTTCTCAGGAGACAACTATATCAGGCTCCTGTCAGCAAGCACTTCCTGGCATTCACAATAGTGTCTGGGTTTGGTGACTGTATATGGGATGGATCCCCAGGTGGGGCTGTCTCTGGATGGCCTTTCCTTCAGTCTTTTCTCTATACTTTGTCTCCATGGTTTCCCACACCCATGGGAGTATTTTGTTCCACCTTCTAGGAAGGACTGAAGCATCCACACTTTGGCCTTCCTTTTTCTTGAGCTTCATGTGGTCTGTGATGTGTACCTTGGGTATTCCAAGTTTTTAGGCTAAAATCAACTTATCAGTGAGTGCATACCATGTGTGTTCTTTTCTGATTGGGTTACCTCACACAGAATGATATTTTTTAGTTCCATCTATTTGCCTAAGAATTTCATCAAGTCAAGGTTTTTAATAGCTGAGTAGTATTTCATTGTGTAAATATACCACCTTTTCTGTATTCATTCCTCTGTTGAACGACATATGGTTTCTTTTCAGCTTCTATTATAAGGTTGCTATGAACATAGTGGAATATATATTCTTATTACATGCTGGAGCATCTTTTGGATATATGCCCAGGAGTGGTATAGCTGGGTCCTCAGGTAGTACTATGTCCAATTTTCTGAGGAAATGTCAAAGTGATTTCCAGAGTGGTTGTACCAGCTTACATTCCCACCAGCAATGAAGGAATGTTCCTCTTTCTCCAAATCCTCTCCAGCATCTGCTGTCACCTGAGTTTTTTTATTTTAGCTATTCTGACTAGTGTGAGGTAAAATCTCAGGTTTGTTTTGATTTGCATTTCCCTGATGACTAAGGATATTGAACATTTCTTTAGGTGCTTCTCAGCCATTAGGTATTTGTCACGTGAGAATTCTTTGTTTAGCTTTCTACCCCACACTTTAATATGGTTATTTATTTCTCTGCAGGATAACGTCTTGAGTTCTTTGCATATATTGGATATTATCCCTCTATCAGATGTAGGATTGGTAAAGATATTTTCCCAATCTGTTGGCTGCCATTTTGTCCTATTGACAGTGTCCTTTGCCTTACACAAGCTTTCCAATTTTATGAGGTCCCATTTGTTCAGTATTGGTCTTAGAGCATAAATCATTGGTGTTCTGTTCAGGAACTTTTCCCATGTACACATGTGTTAGAGACTCTCCCCTACTTTCTCTTCTATGAGTTTCAGTATTTCTGGCTTTATGTGTAGATCCTTGATCCACTTGGACTTGAGCTTTGTACAAGAAGATAAGAACGGATTAATTTGCATTCTTCTACATGCTAACCACCAGTTGAACCAGCACCATTTGTTGAAATGCTGTCTTTTTTTCCACTGGATGGTGTTAGCTCCTTTCTCAAAGATCAAGTGACCACAGGTGTGGGGTTTCATTTCTTGTCTTCCATTCTGTACCTCTGATCTTCCTGCCTGTTTCTGTAGCAGTACCACACAGTTTTTATCAGTATTTCTCTGTAAAACAGCTTGAAGTCAGGGATGGTGATTCCCCCATATGTCTTTTATTGCTAAGAATAGTTTTCACTATCCTATGTGTTTGGTTATTACAAATGAAATTGAAAAATGCTCTTTCTAATTCTATGAAGAATTGAGTTTGAATTATGATGAGGATTGCATCGAATCTGTAGATTCCTTTTGTCAAGAAAGCCATTTTTACTATATTAACCTTGCCAATCTGTGAGCATGGGAGATTTTTCTATCTTCTGAAATCTTCTTCAATTTCTTTCTTCAGAGAGGGAAAACTAGGCCAAAGACATCAAGTATCAAGCAAAATTTGTTGCATTCTACTTTACCTACATTCAAATCAGTAAGTGCAGGCTTGGCCTATGACTGTAGCTTTAAAAAGAAAACAAACCACTCTGCTTTACCTTCATGACCAGTATGGAGTATGACCTCTGAAACCATAAGCCAAAATAAACCTTTGGTCGGATACATTGCTTTTGTTGTGTAGTTTGTGACAGTAATGAAGATAACATAAATATTAATGCTGATAATGTTAGTTTTATCATTAAAAACCTCTCATAGTCTTGAGTAGTATTTCAAAACTTTTATGTTTGTACATGTAAATGATACTTTACTTCCTTAGATAAAGTGAAGAGATAAGAGCTGTACCCAAGCTGTGTGAATACAGGGCTTAGGGTAAGTTCATGATATTTGCGCTTCTGTTCTAACTATTCCTAGGCCTAGGATCAGAAGTTTCTATCCTCCATACAATCTAATCTTCTGAACTGATAAATTTAATCAGACTTCTATTTGCTTCTGAATGAATTGTTCTGCCTGGCCTCCTACTAACTTTGACAATATGTTCTAATCTTCTGACTACTTCTCATTATCTGCCTAATTCTTTCTTCACCTGTGTCTAGTTTATTTTATTTGTAACCTGTCTCTGTATAACTGTCTAAGAAAAACTGTGCATATTCATTTATCACACACTAAATATCCCCCTCTCTCTGCCTGAGTGTAGTTTTTCTTCCTCTGTTGTTCTCATGTAAGTTGGGCATATCTTACTTCTAACTCTTTCTGTCAAATCTATCTTTGATTTGTCACTTTGTCTGCTCATCAATTAGATGTCAATTTCAAAGATGGCTGCTTCCTTCTACAAACTAACCTTACCTTCATTATTAGGGATTAAAGATATGTACTAAGGGAATGCCTGTATTCCAGAAAGACCATCATGCAAACTGGGTCATATCTGCATTCAGGCTACATCATATCTTTGGATATGATTCCTTGCTAGAGCTACCATTTTGCTGTATTAAAATTCCTCTACAATGTTTAGGTATGGGCCTTGAATTCCTGTTCCTTTGAAGATTTTAACATGAAAGGATGCTGTATTTTGTCAAAATCTAATCTAATGAAATGACCACGTGTTTTTTTTTCTTTAGTTTGTTTATGTAGTGGATTGCATTGATGGATTTCCTTATATTAAACCATCCCTGCATCCCTGGGATGAAGCCTACTTGATCATGGTAAATGATCCTTTTGATGTCTTCTTGGATTCAGTTGGCAAGAATTTTATTGAGTATTTTTGGATCGATGTTCATAAGGGAAATTGGCCTGAAGTTCTCTTTTGTTGTAGGATCTTTGTGTGGTTTGGGTATCAGCATAATTGTGGCTTCAATACAGCAAACCGGTAGCCAACATCAAACTAAATGGAGAGAAACTTGAAGCAATCCAACTAAAATCAGGAACTAGACAAGGCTGCTCTCTTTCTCCCTTTCTTTTCAATATAGTACTTGAAGTACTATATAGAGCAATTAGACAACATAAGGAGGTCAAAGGGATACAAATTGGAAAGGAAGAAGTCAAACTATCACTATTTGCAGATGATAAAACAGTATACTTAAGTGAACCAAAAAACTCCACCAGAAAAATCCTGCAGCTGATACACAACTTCAGCAAAGTGGCTGGTTATAAAATCAACTCAAGCAAATCAGTAGCCTTCCTATACTCAAAGGATAAGCAGGCCAAGAAAGAAATTAGGGAAATGACACCCTTCACAATAGCCACAAACAGTATAAAGTATCTTGGTGTGACTCTGACCAAACAAGTGAAAGATCTATATTACAAGAACTTCAGGTCTCTGAAGAAAGAAATTGAAGAAGACCTCAGAAAATGGAAAAATCTTCCATGCTCGTGGATTTCCAGGACTAATATAGTTAAAATGGCCATCTTGCCAAAAGCAATATACAGATTCAATGCAATCCCCATCAAAATCCCAACTCAGTTAATCATAGAGTTAGAAATAGTAATTCTCAAATTCATCTGTAATAACAAAAAACCCAGGATAGCTAAAACTATTCTCAACAGTAAAAGAACTTCTGGGGGAATCAGTATCCTGCACCTCAAGCAGGACTACAGATCAACAGTGTAAAAACCTGCATGGTATTGGTACAGTGACAGGCAAGTGGATCAATGAAATAGGATTGAAGACCCAGAAATGAACCCACACACCTATGGCCACTTGATCTTCGACAAAGGAGCTGAAAACATACAGTAGAAAAAAGATAACCTTTTCAACAAATGGTGCTGGTTCAATTGGAGGTAAGCATGCAAAAGAATTTGAATTGATCCACTCTTATCTCCTTGTACTAAGCTCAACTCCAAGTGGATCAAGGACCTCCACATAAATCCAGACACACTGAAACTAATAGAAAAGAAACTGGGGAAGACCCTTGAGGACATTGGCTCAGGGGGAAAGTTCCTGAACAGAACACCAATAGCTTATGCTCTAAGATCAAGAATTGACAAATGGAACCTCATAAAATTACAAAGTTTCTGTAAGGCAAAAGACACTGTCAAAAGGACAAAAATGGCACCAACAAATTAGGAAAAGATCTTTACCATCCCTACATCCGACAGAGGGCTAATATCCAATATATACAAAGAACTCAAGAAGTTAGACCCCAGAAAACCAAATAACCCTATTAAAAATAGGGTATAGAGCTAAACAAAGAATTTTCACCTGAAGAACTTCAGATGGCTGAGAAGCACCTTAAAAATTGTTCAACATCATTAGTCATTAGGGAAATGCAAATCAAAACAACACTGAGATTTCACCTCACACCAATCAGAATGGCTAAGATTAAAAACTCAAGAGACAGCAGGTTTTGGCAAGGATGTGGAGAAAGAGGAACACTCCTCCACTGCTGATGGGACTGCAAGCTGGTACAACCACTCTGGAAATCAGTCTGGCGGTTCCTCAGAAACCTGGGCATGACACTTCTGGAGGACCCTGCTATTCCACTCCTGGGCATATACCCAGAGGATTCCCCAGCATGCAATAAGGACACATGTTCCACTATGTTCATAGCAGCCTTATTTATAATAGCCAGAGAATATGGAAAGGACCCAGATGTCCCTCAATGGAGGAATGGATACAGAAAATGTGGTATATTTACACAGTAGAATACTACTCAGCAATTAAAAACAATGAATTCATGAAATTTTTAGGCAAATGGTTGGAGCTGGAAAATATCATACTAAGGTAACACATTCACAAAAGAACACACATGGAATGCAGTCACTGATAAGTGGATATTAGCCCAGAAGCTCAGAATACCCAAAACACAATCCACATATCAAATCATTCCCAAGAAGGAAGGAGAGGGCCTGTGTCCTGGAAAGGCTTTATGTAGCATTGTAGGGGATTGCCAGGATAGAGGAGTGGGAGAGGGTTGATTGGGGAAGAAGACTTATGGGACTTAAGGGGAGGGGGAACCATGAAAGGGGAATCATTTGGAATGTAAACAAAGAATATAGAAAGCAAAAAAAAGTTAAAACATTCTCTACAATATAGATTGTCTTGTAAAAAAAAAAAACAGAAGCTTTAACTAAGTGGGTCTAGGATTGGGTTTATTATTCTGCCTTTCCAATAAACTCCTGGGTGATATAAATATTGCTAGTCCCTGGACCATTCTTTAAGAAGAAAGTATGTGATGGTGAATATGTAAGAAGAAAATCTAAAAACAGTGAACTCAAGGATTAATGAAGGTTATATTCATGAGTTTCAGTCCAGTAGCCCCTGTATTCATATGGCTCTGAAACTTAGAGTCTGTTATTTGGCTGAGATGGTTTCTAGAATTTCTAATAATTGTTGAACTTAAATAGTAGTAATTTAATGGTAAGAGCTTGGAGGCATAAATTTTTCTCAACCTAATTTAATATGCATTCAAATGCCTCTCTAGCCTACCACCTACCAGAGGTAGTGGAAAAGAAGTTACTTAGTACATGAGAGTAGACCTATTTGGAAATAGTTCTTTGGGGGTGAATCCAATCTTTGTTTTCAGGATATCAGCAGTTTAATCCAGTAACAAACACCAATTAGGAATCAACTTATGCAGTCATATCCACTTGATAGTCACCACACAAAAACCAGCAAGGGCAGTTTAATCCATAAGATACCACAAAGCTCAACCATCAGCCTGAGGCCACAGAAGTGGGAAGAAGCCACAAGAACTTCAGGAGTTCTTTGGTAAGTTTTTTTCTCAATGGAGTTGCCACAAGCAGTGCTTAGCAATGCAGTGTACAGTGAACCAATACATGCATATTGTTACCAAAGAACAGTGAGTTGGAACAAAGCAGATCAAAGCTGGAGCTCCCACTGTCTGTAGGGTCATATTTATATTCCTTCTGTACATCATGCATCTTTTCATGTGCTTGCTATAGCAACTTTCTTTCACCTGTGTCTGATTCAGGAAAACATTCTTTAATGTGTTTGCTATAGCAAAACATCCTTTCACCTGTGTTCCTGAGCAAAACATCACTTGACATAACTGACTTTCCAAAGAAGCCGGAAGTTTCCACTTCAAGAGTTCCTTCTGTTTTTTTTTTTTAAACTAGAAAATATATTAGAAAACCAATTATTTTGTATGCATCTGTTTTTAAAATTAACAACTCTACAGAAAGAAAAGGACACATCACAAAGAGGATATTTACAGGGAAGTGCTTCTATAGAAATTCTAGAGCCCTTGGGAAATATAGTAAAACTCAAGAAAGTTGTCCAATGTGACTACGCAAAATCTACTTCTTTATTTATATGTATTTATTCATAGTGTTCTGTCTTATATACATACACAAAATTTTCCTTCTACAACATTCCATGTATCCCTTCTAAAGACATCTCCATCTCAAGTTCATGTGGTAGTGTTTCCTCTGCCTCTTTTTCTTCCTAAATAAATCCAATTAGGACTGCCTATATGTGTACAGGTGTGGGGCATTGGAAGCCTACTAATAGGAACACACTCAAAAAGAAATTTTTCTCCCTGATCAGGAAGCTATCAACTGCCAATAGCTCCATAGTGTCTATCTTGTGTTGGTCATATGATCCATGCCAGCCTATTTCCTCATAATCTTCCACATAGAGGTTAGTGCCTGTCTACATACCAATGCTTCCTCGCTCTGAAACTATGAGACAGAAATACCTTATATCCTTCCACCTTTTGTTTGATCCGTTAACTTTTAGCAGTTCTGTTTTGGTTTCTAGCAGCTGTTGGGGAAATCTTTATTATTATTATTATTATTATTATTATTATTATTATTATTATTTCCTGACAGGCTTTGAGATGATTCTGAGAAATTTTAGTAGACTGTCCCTCTACCTCCCTAGCACTTTCTTTCCTTTGCAGATGTTTTGCTCTGCATATTTTGCTGTGCTTTTCATAACCGTAAATGAATTTTAGACAAACCATGGTGGTTTACCCTTGCAGCAGCTTTTCTCATGCTAAGGTTCCAAACAAGTTTTAACAGCTGCTAAGGAGGCTGGCAAAAAGCCTTGATTGCTAATTCTGTGCTAACTGCCTCTCACAATGTGGTATTCTGTAATATTTGATACAATCTTTAAAGCAAATGATTTCTACCTTATATTGTTACTGCCTATATTACACCCATTCCTAGCCTTAAAAAGATTCCAAGTCTGTACTTTACTAAATGACCTTGATTTTATTTAAAACTATGTAGAGAAGTTAGAAGTTCTAAATGTACTAGGAGAGATGGTGATGGAGAAATAGAAAAGAGTGATCTAAAGAGGGTCAGGTGAATTGATATATAAATATAGTTACTTGTACCTTCTGGAACTGTTAGTTTTATAAAGATGAGAGTTTGGTCTCATAGCTTTAATCTGTAAATACAAGAAGGGAAAGTCACCAGATAAGATTGGAGCCACCAGACTCAGACAATTTGGGTATGATTCCAATTTCTTTGTGTTTAGGGAGTCACTAAGTATTTTGGCTTAAAGTAAAGATGTGCTCAGAATCTCACCCATCAATTCTCACTGGAGTCAATTGACTACCAGACCATAGAGAGTTCCTCAGATGGAGAACACAAAGAGAAAGGCCACATCGGTGTGGAAAATACTGGAAATGGAGTGTAAACTTGAACTTCCAAATCCATATTTGATCCTCTATTGTCCCCTAATTAGGTCACAATAAATATGAACACAATTAGTTATGTCTAACAAGACATTTGAACTGCATTTTACTACTTTATGACTCATAATTTGAGAGCTATGTTATTGGAAGATTTCTTATTCTAAATATATTTAGAACATAAATATAATATTACTAATAAATAACTTGTGGAAAATGAAAACATCACATGTAATCTCATTATAATTTTATTTTTATCAATATTTATTGGCTTCACAGCTATCTTCCATACATAACTGGTTCTTTAAAATATTATGTTAGAAAAACTAATTTCTGATAAATAATTTCCAACATTATATGTAACAAAGAAAGAATAGTGGACTGTTTTCAACTCAAATTAATAGGCACATTTTAGTATACAATTGGGTTTATGAAAATATAGTTAAATATGTTTGTGAAATAATGGCTTATACAAGTTTTTCTTTCAATTCAGGGCTTTTCAGTAGTGTCAATATGTTAATTTTTACTGTAGACCACAACAGGTATATGTAAGTTATGGCTTTTACAAATACATGGCCTACAAAATCTTTTTCTAGAACATCCTCAATAGGTAGGGCTCTTTGTCTCTACTAATACTGACATAAGATCATTTAGCCAGACATGAGCCAGTTCATATTTAAATCAGATCATCAGGCATTCTTTTGTTGCTTGTCACAGACTGATGTCACTCTAGTGAGATAATTAGACTTTGTTGTATAGTAGATTTAGGTGTGGGGAATTGTCAAATTCATATTTATATACTCTGCTTTCATTTAGTAGATAGGACTTGAGTTCCCAGAATCATAATTTTCTTAAGGATCATGTGAGCTTTCTTTTGTAGGCATCTAGTTTATATTTTGAGACATCATGTAAGAAAGTAAGAGTTATTAGGTGACTAAAATATGAATATGACTAATACATTTTTGAACCTTAAGTTTAATAAGATCATATATATTGGAAACTTATTATGGAAAGTTATCTTTAAAGGGCACTTATATATGGCTAAAACTATGAATAATTTAAGTCATACCTCAGTCATTTTCATTTTTTGCCTTGTCCCCCCCACCAGTGCTGAGAGATAGAACACAGGGTTTTGTGCATGCTCTCCAGATGAGCTATTTCCCTAGCCTGTATATTAATTGCCTTTAATTTACATGTGTGAACCTTATACTTGTTAACTCACTGTCACCATAAAATATTTATGTAATTTGCACTTTTGATGACATGGTACATCAAGAAAAACTTCAGTTCCCCTGACAAGCCTTCCTTTGCTCTTCTTCCAGCAGTGACCATAATTCTCTGCACAAAGCATGCTATTTTTTGCCTCATGGTATTGCCCTTGCCTAAAATGTTCTTTTCTTTGTGTCTTCCCCTGTCTCATTGTTCTCTGCTGATTGTGAACCCATACAGGTACATTGGTGTGGGCATACCATTTAGACAGCTAAATAGTGATGATTGAAGGTAGTAAAACATTCAGAGTTGCTTGGAGTTGCTTGGGGCAGAAATTTATTAGCTAGTCCGAAACAGTTACTAAAGATAGCACAAGATTCCAAGTCAGGCTCATAAAGACTCAGGTGATCCAGAAAGCAGCAGAAATACAGCAACTTAAGAAAGGATTATTATGAAGGAGGGACAAGTTAAAATTGGATACAAGTTCTAAGAGATATTTCTTTTTAGCCTCACTGAAATGTGGCTGGTTGCTAATAGTTTCCTTGTTTGTTTGTTTGTTTCTTACTTCATGGGTAGATCTTACCTCTATTAGCCTGCGGTAATAATGAGATTACTACTTACTGGTTAAATGTTATTGTCCTTTCTGTATGGCGGGCATAAATCTTCTGATATTAAACCTAATATATCTAGTCATTTTGAAAGTAAAACAAATCATGGAGAAATTCTATTGGATGCTTTTCAATCTTTACCAGGTGATTTTTTGTTTCTTTCTTTGTTTGTATTTTGCTTGTTTTATTTTTGTTTTTGCATAATGCCATATATCTGCCCTGGAAGGCACATATTGGTAGAAGGATCATGACCATAGTGTTTGGTAGTAGAAATTGATTCTGTTGAAGTTTTGGAGGATGTTTGCCTTCTCTTCCTTTTATTGTAAGACTGTCTCCAGTGGGGGTCAGAAAATGAGAATATTGCAAAATTATGATTCATGAATGTCAGGATGTAAGTGTTGTAAGGCTTTGTGTGTGCAGAAGAAATAGTGAAAACAGGAAGCCAGGCTGCCATAAACACATATATAACAAGCAATTAATTGGCTACAGACATGAGGGAACCTAGAGAGAATATTAGAAAATACTATTGTACATGAAATGTATTAGCGTTAATATTGTGAACAGCTGGATGGCTGGATGTTTGATAACGAAGCAAGCCATTTTAATTTGATCTAAGCTTCAGCTTTTAATTGAATTTATAAGAACATGGGGAAATTAACAAGCAGCTTCTGGCAATTCAAAAGCAATATTTTGGCTCAGAGTCTGAGCTTCTCTCTAAGTTTAGAAAATCTGACTGTGGATAAAGATGGCACAAAGAACAAAATCACACTATGAGATGAAGGACGGCAGATGTATGTGCCTGATTTCAAATAAATACAGATGGCTCTTATTTGTCAGGTAACTATATGTTTGGATATAACCACATCTTATAGTGACAAGCAGGTCAACTCTAATTAGTAGATGGTTGGTTGAATTACTTATGTGACCCTTTTCTCCATTAAAAATTCTAGAATATCACAGAGATTCATTTTTAAAAGATCTTCAAAGAATAGCAGTGTACTGAGACCCAAGATGAATCATTTTGGTTAAAAGACCCCAGCAGCACTTCCTAGAGGAAACCTAAAGGGTTATCACTTTTCTTTTCCTGTAAAGGGTATCTTGAACAATCACATTTTTTCCTACTAACCTTGATGTATAATCTAAATGGTCACTATTTTGCATTTTGAGATGAACCATCTCACTGCATCATTTGGTAGCACAGAGCAAGGCAGAATAGACAATTTGGTGGTAGATGATGACATGAGTCATACTCTGGTGAATAGAGGGGTACATCCAGATGAACTGTAGTTTTTCTTTCCCTTACAAAGGTGACAGATCTCTTCTACTCATCATTCTTCTTAGAATAAAATAGACTCCATGGTTTTTATTTAGTTCTTAAATCAAATCACATCCAGCTGAAAGTTATTTTTTCCAAGAACTGTTTTGTGAGATTTCTCTCAAAGTAGAAAAAGACCAACTTAATAACCATCCACTTCAAGCGTTCCTTAATTTTCACCTGAGTTGTTTTTCACAGTATTTGTATTTCATGGCACACTATAAACAATTTAGAACATATTATTAGAGCTTTTCTATTTTTCTTTTATATTCGTCTCTTTTGAATCCTTTCCTGAATAATTACTTTGTGAAGAATAAGGGTTCTCATTCTTTGTGCCCATTGTTTAACAATTTCATCCTAATGGTTATATTGTGCCTGGAAGGGAAACTTGGCAAGGCTCAAGAACATCAAAACTGAGCCTCATTAAGAAATAAAGGGGAAGTGGGATGGGGACAGGGGTGGAGAGTGGGAAGAATAGAGGTAGGGGAAACTGCAGTTGGGATGTATTGAAAACAAAAAATAAGCCAGGTGGTGGTGGTATATGCCTTTAATCCCAGCACTTGCAAGGCAGAGGCAGGCGGATTTCTGAGTTTGAGGCCAGTCTGGTGTACAGAGTGAGTTCGAGGACAGCCAGGGCTATACAGAGAAACCCTGTCTCTGTAACGAAGAAGAAGAAGAAGAAGAAGAAGAAGAAGAAGAAGAAGAAGAAGAAGAAGAAGAAGAAGACAAAAAATTTGAAAAAAAGATTCTAGAAGGAGACAATTAAGTCTAACTTAAATGCCCACTCTTAATCCAATTCACAAGACTTTTCTGATCCTAAGATTAGATACATATTATGGACTGCCAAGGAGAAGAGACTCTCCAACCTGCTAAGCAGCCAGCAAGCTCTAGGGTTCTAGATTTCATTAGAAATCATCCATGGGGTGAGTTTTTAGTGACCCCTTAGTTCCTCTGTACCACCCTCCAGCTCCTCCATTGGGAACCCCATGCCCAGTCCAATGGTTGGTTGCCTGCATCTGCCTCTGTATTTGTAAGGCTCTGGCAGGGCTCCTCCAGAGACAACCCTGGCATGCTCTTTTTGGTATATACTTCTTGTCGTCTATAATAGTGTCAGAGTTTGGTGACAGTTTATAGGATGAATCCCCAAGTAGGGCATAGGGCAGTCTCTCTCTCTCTCTCTCTCTCTCTCTCTCTCTCTCTCTCTCTCTCTTGGGTTTTTCTGCATAGCCCTGGCTGTCCTGGAATGAACTCTGTAGACCAGGTAGACTAGGCTGGCCTAGAACTCAGAAATCCACCTGCCTCTGCCTCCCAAGTGTTGGGATTAAAGGTGTGTGCCATCACTGCCTGACTTAACCTTAAATTGCTGATCCTCCTTAAGAAAACACAAATAAATGCAAATCTAGATATGGAAAGCTACAAAAGAGAACAGGAACTACAAACGCAAGCATTACCAACAGAATACAAAAGATAGAAGAGAGAATTTCAGCCATAGAAGACACCAAAGCAAATGCCAAGTGTAAAAAGTTTCTAACCCAAAACATCCAGGAAATTTGTGGCACTGTGAAAAGATCAAACCTAAGAATAAAAGAGGTGAAGATTCCTAGTTCAAAGTGTCAGCAAGCATCTTTAACAAAATCATAGAAACTTTTCCTAATGTAAAGAATGAGATGGCTATAAATGTTCAAGAATCTTATAGAACACCAAATAGATTGAAGCAGAAAAAAAATCTTCCTGCCACAAAATAATCAAATCACTAAATGTTCATAACAAATAAATAATATTAAAATCAGAAAGGGAAAAAGGCCAAGTAACAAATAAAGACAGACCTATCAGAATTATACCTGCCTTCTCAATAGAGATTCTAAAAGCCAGAAGGTCCTGCAAAGATGTCATGCAGACCCTAAGAGAACAGATTCCAGCATAGCTATTATACCCAGCAAAACTCTCAACATAGATAGAAAAAACAAGCTATTCCATGACAAAACCAAATATAAACAACATATTTCTTCTAATATATTGAGCCCTACAGAGGATACTAGAAGGAAAACTCAAAAGGACAGTAACTACACATGAGAAAACACAGTAAATTAATAAAGAACAGAAGAGATGCTCTTTTGTTTTCTCTCTCTCTCTCTCTCTCTCTCTCTCTCTCTCTCACACACACACACACACACACACACACATACACACACACACACACTGTCACCTCCAACATTAAAATAACATGAGCTAACAGTCATAGTTCATTAATATATCTCAATATCAATGGACTCAACTCATTATTAAAAAGACAGAGGTTAAAAGACAGGATATGCAAATATGATCTATCATTCTGCTGCATATAAAAAAGATGATTCAGCAACAGATATACATTACCTTAGAGTAAATGGCTGGTAAAATGTCTTCCATGCCAACAGACCCAAGAAACAGGTTGGATGCGAGCTTCTAATATCCAATAAAATATTAAAGACTTTCAATCAAAAGTAATCAAAAGAGATGGGGAAGGACACTTCATACTCATCAAAGGAAAAATCCAACAAGGTGATATATTCTAAATATTGATGCCCCAAATGCAAGGGCACCCACATTCATTAAAGAAACATTAATAAAGCTCAAATCACCCATGGGACCCTGTGAGCCTGGGAGTGTGGGGTGGCAGAGGCCTGGCCAGGAGCAAGAGTTCTGGCAGAGGGGATAGGGGGTGAGCAGGCAGGGAATTAATTTCCACCACTGCTGCTACCTCCACACTGCAGCTGGTTGCACCTCAGTCTTTGCCATGCTATTGTCTTGGTTACCCACTTGGCTCTGCACTGAGTTGGGTCTGGTGGGTTGCTGAAAGGCTACCTAGCCAGGGAGGATTGCAGGAGAGCTGCTGGTGGTGTTTCAATACATCAGACCCCTTCCCTCCTGTTACAGCTCTTATGACAGAAGCTCTCATACATTGGAGTAGTTATCTCACACATTTAATTCTCTGAATAGGATTTATATACAATTTTGGGGGTGAATCATGGTTCAACAGCAGGTACTTTTCATTGGCTTGGACTGAGAACTTGGGGAAACATTTATATGTGGGAAGGTTTGGTACTGCTCCTAAGTGACTGATAGCCACACACCTCTTCTGTGGGCTGTGGAGGCTATAACTGTGACAGGATCATGGGGGTGCCCAGGGGGCAGTGACCGAACTCCTTCCATCCCACATAAGTGGAAGCCCTGCCTACCAGGTCTCTGGGGTTCAAAGTCCTTGCTCCACTTTTAGATCAGGCTGCCTGTCACAGCTCACCTCCTAACAACTCCCCCTTTTTCTTTTATAAGGGAGAGGTGTCATCAGGATAACTGTCTTCTATATTGGGAACAGATATTGGATATAACTCTGTGGCCATCAGTCATGAAGGGCAACCCCATGCCCCTAGTGTTCTGGCTGGACTCAACCCCTACAGTCATCTGGCTATAGTCAAGTTTTCCCTGGTACACTATAAAAGGAGATGCTTGCCCCCTTGCTCTCTCTCCTTTCTTTCTTGCCCCTCTCTTTTGCCCTTCTCTTGCTCTCCCTTTGTCTTATCTTTCTCTTTCTCTATTCTCTTCCCCCTCTTTCTACATAGTCATGGTCGGCTTTCATTTCTTTACCTTTCCTCTTTCATTCTACTCTTCTATAATAAAGCTTTCAAATAATGGGCTGTCTCCTCTTATCTAAACTTGCCATGTTGGAGAAATGGAACAAGCTTCTCAGCAGCTCCAGCTTACAGACTGGACCAATGACTTCCCCACAGATACTCGGGCCTCTGCCCCACAGGATCAAGTCTGGGTGCCCCTAGCCAGGCAGCCTCCCTCCACAGGTACATAGGCCTGCTGCCCAGACCTACAGAAACCCCACAAAAATAGTGGGAAATTTCAACACCCTACTCTCACCAATGAACAGAAATGAAAATAAACAGAAATAATGAAACTAACATATGCTATGAACTAAATGGATAAAATAGATAGCTACAGACAATTCATCATAAAACAAAAGAATATTCCTTCTTCTTAGCATCTCATGGAACCTTCCCCAGAATTTAGCACTTGGTCAAAAAGTAGCCTAAACAAATACATAAAGATTGAAAGAATCAGAATTACACTTGAGTTTTCAACAAAGACACTAAAAGCCAGAATAGCCTGAGCAGAGGTCATGCAGAAACCAAGAGAATACAAATACCAGCTCAGGCTAGTATACCCAGCAAAACTCATCACAAAGAGAGAAACCAAAATATTCCAGGACAAAACTAAATTCAAACAATCCCTATCTACCAAACAAGCCCTACAGAGGATTCGAAAAGGAAAATTCTGTCACAAGCAGGTTACCTACACCAAAGAAAAAACTAGATATTAATCATCCCACAACAAAGCCTAAAGGAGAGAACCACATACACATAATGCAACATACAACAACAAAGATTAGAGGAACTAACAATTATCTGTTTTTAATATGTTCAATGTCAACAGTTTCACTTGCCCTATAAAAAGACATAAGCTAAAAGGCTGGATACACAAAATGGATCCAGCAGTTTGTTGCATACAAGAAACACACTTCAATAACAAAGACAGACACTACCTAAGAGTAAAAGGCTATAAAAAGGCTTCCAAGAAAATGGTCCTAAGAATCAAGTTGGAGTTGCCAAAATAATATCCAAAGAAATAGACTTTCAACCAAAAGTTATCAAGCAAGATAAGGAAGGACACTTCATATTCATATTCATCAGAGGAAAAATCCACCAAGAAAAAGTCTTATTTCTGAACATCTATTCCCACATTCATAAAAAAAAAAAACCCTTTACTAAAACACTAAACATTCATTGATCCCCACACAATAATAGTGGGAGACTTCAACATCCCACTCTCACAAAAAAAACAAGCCATTAAAACCCAAACTCAATAGAAACAAAGTGGAATTAATACAGGATATGAACCAAATGGGTTTAACAGACATCCACAGAACCTTTCAACCTAAAACGAAAGAATACTCTACCCAATTCATTCTATGAAGCCACAGTTACTCTGATACCTAAACCACACAAGGACCCAATTAAAGAGATTAGACCAATTTCACTTATAAATATCAATGAAAACTACTCAATAAAATTCTTGCAAACTGAATCCAAGAACACATTAAAACCATCATCCACATGATCAAGTAGGCTTCATCCCAAGGATGTAGGGTTCCTTCAGTATACAAAAATCCATTAACATGATCCACTATATAAACAAAGTCAAAGAATCACATGACTGACCATCTCCTTAGATATGAAAAGATCATTTGACAAACTACAACACCCCTTCATGGTAAAAGTATTGGAGAGATCAGGAATTCAAGGCTTGTTCCTAAACAAAATAAAAGCAATATACATCAAACCAACAGCCAATATCAAATTAAGTGGAGAGATACTTGAAGCAATTGCACTAAAATCAGGGACAAGACAAGGATGTCCATTTTGCACATATCTATTCAATATAGTACTTGAAGTTCTAGATAAAGCAATTAAACAACAAAGGGAGATAAAGGGGACACAAATTGGCAAAGAATTCAAGGTATCATTTTTTTTAGATCATATGATAGTATACATACACAACCCAAAAAATTCTCCTAGAGAACTCCTACAGCTCATAAACAACTTTAGCAAAGTGGCTGGATATAAAATTAACTCAAATAAATTACTATCCTTCCTTTATACAAATGATAAATGGAATAAGAAAGAAATTAGAGAAACAACTCCCTTTACAGTAGTCATAAATAATACAAAATATCTTGAGATAACTCTAACCAAACAAGAGAAATATCTGAATGACAAGACTTATATTCTCTCAAGATAGAAATCGAAGAAGACTTCAGAAGATGGAGAGATCTCCCATGCTCATGGATTTGTAGAATTAACATAATAACAATGGTCATCCTACCAAAAGCAATGTACAGATTCAGTGCAATCCCCATCAAAATTTCAACAAAATTCTTCAAAGATATGGAAAGAGCAATTCTCAAATTTATCTGGAAAAATAAAAAAGCCAGAACAGTGAAAACAAATCTCAACAATGAAAGCACTTCTGGGGGAATCAACATATCTGATCTCAAGCTATATTATAGAACGATAGTGATAAAACAGCATGGTATTGGAATAGAGACAGACAACTTGTTCAATGGAATAGAATTGAAGACCCAGAAATAAAACCACCCACTTACAGATACTTTATCATTGCTAAAGAAGCAAAAAAAATATGCAATGGAAAAAAGAAAGCATCTTCAATAAATGGTACAGGTCTAACTGGCTGTCTGTATGTAGAAAGTAAAAATAGACCCTATTTGTCACTTTACACAAAGTTCAAGTCTAAGTGGGTCAGGACCTCAATATAAAACCAGATACACTGAATCTAAGAGAAGGGAAAGTGGGAAAGAACCGCAAATTCATTGGCACAGGGGGAAACTTCCTAAACAGAACTCCAATGGCTCACACTCTAAGATCAAGAATTGATAAATGGGACATCATGAAACTGGAAAGCTTCTGTATGGCACAAAGGACATGGTCAAAAGGATAAACTGGCAACCTACAGATTGGGAAAAAACTTCACTAACCCCACATTTGGCAGAGGGCTAATATCCAAAATATATAAAGAACTCAAGAAGGTAAACACCAAAAATCAAACCCAATTAAAAAATGTGGCACTGAACTAAACAGAGAATTCACAAGTACTGAGAAGCACTTAAAGAAATGTTCAAAATCCTGGGTGATCAGGGAAATGCAAATTAAAATGACCCTTATGCAGGTTGCAGAAGGCTTGAAGGCCTTGAAGGAGGTAAGAACCCCACAGGAAGACCTACAGTGTCAACTAATCTGGATCCCTGCAAGGTCTCAGAGACTGTGCCAACAATCAAAGAGTTTACACAGGCTAGACAGAGGCCCTTGGCACATGTGTACCAGAGTGCTGCCTTACCTTGTCTCAGTGGGAGCAGATGCACCTAATTCTGCAGAGACTTCTTGTTCCAGGGTAGGGCTATACCTAGTGTTGGCCCTACTCTCCCAAGGCCAAAGGGGAAGGGGAATAGAGGGAGGCACTCTGTGAGGCTGGACCAGGAAGGGGCACAGTTGGAGATGTAAATAAATGAATTAAGTAATTTTAATAAATCTTATAATAGCTGTGAAAAATAGTAACAAATAAATAGAAACAACCTTTAAAATGCACTAACAAAGGTTTTATACACTAGATATATTTTCTTAAAAGAACAATGCCCAGATGTGGTGAATAAACAATTTCTAACTGAAGAGGTCATGATGAAGATAGATTTAGATTTTTCAAGGGATTTGGGATGGTGTTTGCTTTTGCACGTGAAAAGCTACAACTATTTGGTTCACTGTGAAGAATAGTAGAGTAGAGAGGATAAAGCACTACATAGCTTCCAGGGATCCCAGTTTGGATGATTCACACTCCATGGTATATTTTGAATCTCATCACAGACCAGCTTTCTCATTAATATTTTGTTAAGTCTATTCTCTGCCTATGCTGTACTCTGAAATCTTTCATCAAATTGAATATATAGATTAAATAAAATACTACCAGAAAGGAATTTTTGGATGAAATAACTAGATAGGGTGAGAAACAAAACCTCTAGCTATGATGTAGTAATCACCAGGCTCTGAATAAACATGATCATGTACTCAAGTAGAGATATTTGCATATTACAAAAGTGGCTCTCTTTACAAAGTTTGTTTAACAACTGTATTCGCATCTGTCTGCAATCCTCAATTGAATTGACTAATTGGAAAGTCTTTGTAAATACTGACTCATCTTCACTGTGACTATAGATATTGGTCAGATGAAATTTGGACTCTATTGGACAGTATATAGCTTCAATCTATGTAATCAATTGCTGAAAGCTATAGAAAAAAGTTCTTGAGAATCAATGCAATAAAATTGATAGATTAAACATTTCTGGTTCATTAGTGACTTTGCTCTTCTAGATACTATATAGAATTCATTGGAAAAAGAAACTATTCTCATGGGAATATAACATGAGTTGGCTAAGGAAAATGATATTGATTGTAGTTTCCACCTCAATATATGCATTGACCTTTTCTGAAGTATATTATTAATGGAATGTCCTTCAAACATAGAGGTTATCTGACTAAAAATTTGTAGATAAGCATTGTAGACTGTGACTTTTGAGGACTGTGTTTTTTTCCTTTACTTTTATCAGTTCTTTCTAAGGCTTTGACTGATCCCCACAACTCAAGTGTAGACACATAAAAAAACTGTGTCTGTCATTCACTCATCTTTAGAATTCCCTAAAATCTACCTATTGTGATCTGTCCATTTAGCTACTGAGTAAATCCTTGGGTAATCTACTTTATGTGTCTTTCATCCTTTCCTTCCTTCTCTCCACTTCCTTTCCTCTCTCCCTCCATTCTGTCCCTTAAATAAGGGTACAATGGTTTTCAATCTTTGTTGTTTTCATTATGAAAGTGTTCTTCTAATATTTGTCATCAATACCACTTTATCTTTTTCTCAGTTTCTGAACTCTGTTGATTTAGTTAAATATAAAATAATAAAATAATATATATTTAAACAATTTTCTTTATTGTTAGTTTTTAATTGTGTGGGGGTGGGGCTGAGGTGTGACTATGCATAGGAGTGCAAGTGATTGCTAAGTGCAGAAAAGGTGTCAGACTCCCTGGAGTTGGACTTCGAACTGGTTCTGAGACCACCTCATGTATGAATTGAAGTCCTCTGTAAACGTACTAAGTACCCTTAACTGCTGAGTCACTTCTCTTACCCTGTGTGTGTCTGCATATCTATCTATCTTTCTATCTATCTATCTATCTATCTATCTATCTATCTATACAATTTTAACATTTTTCTGGCAATTTGTTCCATAAATCAGAAAACTTAAGAGGGGTTTAAGAGACATCATTCAATATATTCTATCCCTCTCCAATGTGCTCATTTACATAGCATTAAATATTTACATATATTTCTTTCTTGTAATTAATTTTGAATACTATAATAGTCTGTAACTGTGTCGCAGATAGAAGTTGATGAATGAGCAGAAATTGTAGGATAGAAAGTATTTTTTGTTGTTTACTATTTCTCTAAGCACCATGAAGACAGATTAGTACAGGTATCTCCACTCTGTAGAACAGTTCTTAAAGTATAATGGATGACAAATAAATATTTTAGAAGGAACAAACATAAGTTAGAGAAATATGTTCAATCAGCCTCACTGACTGAGTTTGTTAGACTTCATAACAGTGACAGAATGAACCGTGTCACCCCCACCCTCCCTAAGATAATACAGCTTAGGGTAGGGATGATATCCTTGAGCTCACATTTCCAGAGATTTATGCCTACAGTCCTCATTTAACCCCATTAGTTCTGTTCTCATAGTGAGGCAAGCTACTCATCTCAAATTCAATAGAAAGCACAAAGACAAAATACAAGAGCCCACATATAACCTTCAAAGGCACACACCCACCAAACTAAATTCTGCACCTAGCCCTAACATCCTAAAATTTCCATTGACTCCCCAGAGGTGTTCCGAGATAGTAGCCAGGTGTTTAGCACATGAGCTTAGTGGGCTAAAGTTCATATTCAAACAGCAACAATGACTTGCTAGCTGGCCCTCCAGTCTAATAAGTAATTTTCCACCTCAATGTATTGGCTATTTGCACTTATTGCCCTTTTCTATCAGTGCTTTAGATATCCATGTAGTTGATCTCATCATTTTATTCAGACCTGTGTTGAAACATTACCTCAAGTACAATTTACTTCTATGGTCTGTTAAAGCCATCTGCTATCAACTATTCCACTTCAACTGCTCTTATCTTGCTTTATGTTTTCTTCAAGACACACATTACTCTGCATTATTCTACAATATGCCTCTGATGATATCTTGCTTCCCTCACTCTATGATACTGCCACAATAGAATATGAGGTCTGTAAGTTCTGAAACTAAATCAATTTAAGGTCTCATCAGGAAACAGGAGTTATAGATAGCCCAAATAAAAACACTTTAAAGAATTATTTACATAAGTTTGGGCAGGGTTAAGAGAAGATGGAAGGTATATTGAAAGTAGACCTGAAAGTGCCAAGAGAAGGAAAGAAATGTACTACACCCAATGAGAGCTAGAGAGAAGAAAGCCTGGCCAGTAAAAAGATTAAATCTTAGAGAAACACAACTGCTGACATACAGACATTGGAAGTTAGGGACAACAGCAGAAAAAAAATTACTAGTTCTTCTTCCGTATTTTATAACTATCTTCAAAAAATACATCTTATTGTTATGGGATGTTCTACCAAGCAGAAGCTCTCTGGCAAGGAGCCCAGGTAAGCCATTTCTTAACAAACAATATTTTGGGAGGTTTAGGAAGTGCTGCTTTGTTGGAGGAAGTATACCGCTTGGGGGATGGGGTTTGGGAGCTTAAGGTCTTGCCTTACCCCCATTTTATGCTTTTTATTTTGTGCACTTTGTTCAAGATGTGCGCTCTCAGATTCCTGCTCTAGCCACCAGGCTTGCTGTCTGTTGCTATGCTTTGATGGCAATGATGTCTCACCTGTCAGGGATCATAAGGCCAAATAACCTCATAATAAGTTGACTTTTGCCACAGTGTCTTATCACAGCAACAGAAAAATAACTAATACACAAATCAATAAATATTTCCAAAGAGTAATAAATGGTGCTGAGGGTTTAGAGCAAAGGACCTGTGATGTTTTACTGTTCTGAATTCTATCATACAGGAAAATGTCAGGCTTTATTTGGGGACATGATAGCTGCCTGACACATTTAGACAGCTGCTTGGAAAGAAGAAAAGTCTTTATCTTTTGTTTATTGTTTCAATCTATTAATCACTGATTTATAATTTATGGATTACATCTTGATATGCAAAGATCTTGGGAATTTTCTAATAATTAAATTTTATAGATACATTTGTAGAAACATGGTTTTAATTCTAAGGGTAAAATGTATGAAATGTATTAAATGATACCTACCGGATTGCTTTATTTTTTAAACAAAGTAAGTGCAAAGGATTTAATGGCATTACAGATTAATTAGTTTTAATTCTGACCTTGATTATGAGGATTTATAAGGATGAATATCATAGACAGGGGACATGAATATATGTATGATCTCAATTCAAGTCTCCTATGTGTCTTTAATTCCTTAATTCTGTTTTATTATACAAACCATCCTGCTACCATTGTGGAGGATAGACTCGAGACCACTTTTATTTACTGTTAAAGGGAAATCAGAAGGATAAAGTACTAGAGAGAAAAAGATGACTTTAGATATGGCACACTGAGTCTGAGGTAAATATTGAATATCCAAAGTGCAATGTATTTCCGGGAAATAGGATATTTGGATCAGAAATGAGGAAAATATTGAAAATCATGTGGTAATTGAATTTATTACAAGATAAAATAAAAATAATGTGCAGCCTGAAAAGAAACAAAACCTTTTCAGACCTACAATTCATACCACCTCTGGCCAAACCAGAAACCAACATGCTGTGTACTTAAATATCTTCAGTGAATGTGTGTGATTGTGATGATGTGTTCCACAGGCTCTGGAGTACAGAGCTTCAAATGAACTAAGAATCAGTGTCAAAGGGTGAAGCTGTCTTAGTAAGTGATTAAGACAACCTGACTGGAAAAGGTAATGTGAGGAGACTAGGCAATCATTATTAACTAATGTGACCGGCAGGCTAGAGTTTGATGGTACAGGTGACAAAAAATGTTTGGAAGTTTCTTGGATACTGTAGCATTGCCACCAGTGCCTTCATAAATCACTTGTACCTAAGGTGGAGGGAAGGGAAATTTTCAAAGGGTATGGAACTGACCTACAATGATGAAGAGAGACAGTAGAGGAAGTCAGATGAGAAGTACTAGAAGATTTTGCCAGAGTACATTTGGAAAGAGATGAACAAAAAAAGAGTAGAACAAAAGAGAACAATTCCATATTACCCTTTTAAGAATCATAGGTATGAAGGGAAGGAGAGAAGAATTAACAAATAGTGGGGAGAGAAGTTTGCTAAACACCTTTGCCTTGCTTATTTTTTTTTTAGATGAGGGAATCTGAAGCCTGAATGTAGCTCTTGAAAATGAGAAAAACAGAAGTTGAGAAGAAAGAGAGAGAAATACCAAGACAGGGAAGCTCTTGAACAATGTATGAAACGCGGTCATGATGAAGGTAGAGAAATTTGTATGGAACATGTATACTGGGGAAGCTAATTTTTCCCCAAAAATGTATTTTTTCCTCATGTAAATCTTCAATTTTATCAGAAAATGTTTGTAATTCCCCTTTCAATTAATTTAGTAATTTTTTATGTCTACCATTTTATCTGTATTATTTTTCATGATAATCTTCAATTTTAATGTCTTTTTCTATTTATTTCCTCTATTTATTTGAAATTGTTTCTCCTTTTTTTCTATATTCTTTGTTTACATTCCAAATGCCTTCCCCTTTCCTAGTTCCTCCCTCCCCATAAGTCCTATAAGCCCTCTTCCCTTCACCAGTTCCCCAATCAACACCCTCCCACTTCTCTGTCCTGGCAATCACCTACAATGCTGCATCAAGCCTTTCCAGGACCAGGGCCCTCTCCTTCCTTCTTCTTGGGAATGATTTGATATGTGAGTTGAGTCTTGGGTATTCAGAGCTTCTGGGCTAATATCCACTAATCAGTGGCTGCATTCCAGTTGTGTTCTTTGTGAATGAGTTACCTCACTTAGGATGATATTTCCCAGTTCCAACCATTTGCCTAATAATAATTTCATGAATTCATTGTTTTTAATTGCTGAGTAGTATTCCATTGTATAAATATACCACATTTTTTTGTATCCATTCCTCCATCGAGGGACATCTGGGTTCTTTCCAGCTTCTGGCTATTATAAATAAGGCTGTGGACAGCATTAAAGTATGTGGAGATAGGTATAGTAAGTTTATATTTCATTTACTTACATAAGAAATTGAAGTAGTTTATTTTTCATTTAATTATATAAATAATGTCAAAGCTATGACAAAATAAATGAGTTTGGTGATGGTAAAGTCAGGGTGCACAGTGTTTGAAGAAGATGGTAAAAACTTAGAAGGGAGCCACTGGAGCTGGATCTCTTAGTTTGAACTTTTTTAACTCTGACAACTTTCACTGCTCTTAGACAGTTAATAACCTACTGCAAAGGGAATGTTACCTGCACACACAAACACACATTCAGAGTGAGTCTGCCTACCTCAATTAAGCCACTCATGAAAACCTCTCACAGGAATGAATGTCCACATGCCAACCCAATTCAGAAAATTCTGAATTAAGATTCCCTTCCCAGGTGATTTTCAATCGAGTCAAGACAACTCTGAAAACGAGTCAACATACCCAGGAACCTAACTGCCTCCAATTTGGACCCACTTCATACTTTCCAATCAAGAGATAAACACACATCAGTTAGGTCAGAGCCATTATACTCTAATTACATCATAATTATTAGAGTGACCAACTGGAGATCAAGCCTTAAGCAATGATCCTTTTGGACCATATTTTATATCCAAACCATAGTAATAGGTTGTTGAAAAACTTCAAGTTGCTTTAAAATGTTTGACAACATATTTGCCACTGAGTTATTTTATACCATTTTAATTGTTTTTATTGATTGAATTTATTCTTTGAAATGTTCATACATTTATGTAGTATGATTCTGATTAATCTCTCCTATCCTATCTTCTTTCTACTCCTTTTACATTGTCCCTATATCTTCCTTTTTTTGGTCTTCTCAGTTTTTCACTGTTTACCAGAGTCACATCTGGAGTCACATGTATTTTCATATATATATATATATACATACATACATATATATATACATATATATATATATACTAATTATACATAATATCACATCTATTTTTATTTCAAGTTGACACAAACTAGAATCTTTTGGGAAGAAGATACCTTATAAGGTGGCTTATATATAAATATAAATATATATAGTTTATATATATGTGAAATATATAATTTTACATAATTTTATTGAATCTATGAAACACAAATGACAGAAAATATGTATTTGACCTTTGTGAACAATTCAATTATCTTCCCTTGTATTCACTTTCCAGAAAATGCTATAATAACCTCCTACATGATTCTTATGTATATATGCTAAATTTTTCTAATTAATTCCTATGTTGTTAGATACCTAGGTTAGTTCTATAACTTAGTTACTGTGAATAGTGTTGGAATAAAGACTGATATTTGAATACCCTATTGATATCTTCGAATATCATACTTAGGATATCTACTTAGGATTCTTTGGATAAATACATAGGGGTTTTACATCTGTGTCATGCTGAAGATCTATTGCTAATTTTTTGAGGATCCTTCATATTCATTTCCATAGTAGCTGGAAAAATTTACATTCCCATTAGCAATACTTAAGGCCATTATTTTGTTTCAATTCAAGTTAACATTTACTGATTTTCGTTTGCTTGAGTGAGTGAGTGAGTGAGTGAGTGAGTGATTGAAGATAGTGTGTTGCCTACTTTTACGTCAAATGGACACAAACTACAATCTTTTGGAAAGAAGGCATCTCAACTGAGTACTTGTCCCCCACCAGCTTAGCGTCTGGTCAAGCCTATGATGCATTTTCTTGATTTTTCTGATGTGTGTGTGTGGGGGGGTCCCAGTTCATTGACAGTGTCACCCCTGGGCTGGTCATACTAGGTACTATGACAAGGCAGGCTGAACAAGCCTTGGAGGGCAAACCAGTAAGCAGGATTTCTCCACAGTCTCTGTACTAGTTCCTACTTTCAGGTTCCTGCCTTGCATGAAGGGCTGTGCTTAGAACTTCTAAGCTAAAACAAACACTTCCTTCCCCAAAGTTGTTTTGGTCATGGTGTTTTATCACAGCAACAGAAAGCTTATCTAAGACAAATGTCTAAAATTTACAAAGATGTCTAAAACTAAATCATGAGTCCACTGGTCTTTAACGTGTGACCCTGAAGAAATCAGCATCTGCATCATTGTGAGGCTGGTTAGAAAATTTTGGGGAAACACACCTAATTCAGAAACTTTAGGGATGGACCCAGCAGTCAGTGCTATAAGGAGCTCTCAGTGCTCATTCTGAGTCTGCTTGTGCTGCTGTTTCTGAACCACATCTAGCATTATGTCAGATGACTTGCCTAAGCTTATTTCTCTTATTCTGTGTCTGATGGTCAATTTTTATCTTAGATTACATAGGTTTCAAGAAGCATGTAGGATATGACTAACCAATAGGAAAAGAAATAAAAAAGAGACATTAGTGCTGTTCTACACCTAGCCCCTTTGCACACTGCTAGACAGGACTGGAAAGAAGAGTGGAAGAATGAAGTAGTCTGGGAAGAAGCTGAAGACTGGGCGAGACAAGAACCATTTGGGGTATATTATGATAAAAGTGTAGTTGAAAACCTAGAATGCATTTTTCTTTTTTTATTAGATATATTCTTTATTTAAATTTCAAATGTTGTCCCCCTCCCCACGCCCTCTGTGTGTGTGTCTGTGTGCTATATGCAAATGATACCTTGCTTGGAAAGGTCACCATGCCAGTTGGTGAAAGTAATTACTCCTTCACTTTACTTACCCTTGCTTCAGAATAATTTAGCCTCAGTAGGAACTAACTTACTCTCATCTTGGGCACAACTGCTGTTATTCAAAAAGATCTTGCTGTTTCTGCCAGACATTCTAAAATGGACTAAATTCTGTATCAGCGCTGCTTTGACTCCCTCTTTTTACTTTGGAACTGCCGTTGCCTTTGGAAAGCTATCTTCATTCCCTGCTGCTAGCATCATATAACATCATATTGAAAGTGAGCACACAAAGGTGGGGAGCACATTCTTTATTTATTTTGAGAGAAACCAGTTATTAACTGAGCCTTTATTCTTAAATGGCTTGCTAGTGTTCTGACTGAGAAAGGTAGTCCCCTTTGAACAGTATCACATGGTGCAGTAGTTAAAGATGTCATTGTTGCACACAGAGAACTTTCACCTGCTGACTGCCTGGGGATATTCCATAAAGAACTTCTTGAAAGAAATTAATTGTGCAACATATAATGTAAGAAAAACATCCTTAGCCAATAATAATAATGATGATACTGATAATAATAATAATAATAATAATAATAATAATAATACCTAATGAGTTTTAAATACCCGTGGGATTTGACATTTACTACCTGTTCAGGACTCGGGAGATAGCAAATCAATCTTTATCCTCTTTGCCTTACATCTATTAGAGGAGACTAGATTCCATAAGAAAGTCTTGTGTATCACTCATATTAAAGATCTTGCTCTGACAGTAATTTTCTAAACACCTACCTTTCTTCTGCATTTTCTGCTCTCAAGATACCTCCTTTGTGCCACTCAGATATGTATAATTTTTTTCTTTCATTTTTTATTGGTTATTTTATTTATTTACATTTCAAATATTATCTCTGTTCCCAGTTTCCCCTCCACACACCCCTATCCCCTCCGCAATTTTGATGTGTCCTTGGCCCATGTTTTCGTTAAGATTCTCCAGAATGACAGAAATGGTAGCAAGGAAAACAAGCCCTGATGAATTTGTATTTTGACATGGGCATGCCCTGTCAGGGACTCTAAGACCAATTAACTCATGGGAAATTGGAAAAGCTGTTAACCAGATGTGTCAGGCTCAAGAGAAATGGTAAAGCTTCTCTTGGGAGTCCAAGTACGAGTGCTTATGAAAGATTGATCAGTGTGTGCAATGACTAGCAACTGTAGCTTCCTCTTCCCTTATGTTTACAGCTTGTGACTTCTAGCCTATAGAGATCTCCTACCAAGAAAAGCTTACCCTTTCCATTTCCTCCTACCTGTCTAAGGATACCAGTCTTTTCCTGGTTCCCTTTGGAAGAATATGTAGCTAATAAATGTGCTGAGGTCCATTAGTAGTGGTAATGGTAGCCTCAGAGAACAACACCTGACCCTGTCTTCATTGTTCATATGTCTACCTGTCCCTTCTTCATTTTCTTGTCAACTCCTAGTCAGAGCACTCAAGCTGCTTGGGTAATGAAAAGAACCAATCAGCTATATACATAGACAAATAAAAGGTGACTTATTAAAAAATTTCCTCACAGATTATAGCAGCTGAGAAGTCCCATGAAAGGCTGCAGGCTGGAGCCTGAGGTGCTTGTTTATGTCTGATGGACTGTGGTAGTTTGAATATGTTTAGTCCATAGGGAGTGGTACTGTTAGTAGGTGCTGCATTGTTAGAGGAAGTATGCCTTTATTTCGGTGGGCTTTGGCAGTCATCTCCTATGCTTAGGCTCTACCCATTGCAGAAGAAAGCTTCCTCCTAGTTGCCCAAGGATGCCAGCATTCTCCTGACTGCCTTTGGATCAAGATGTATACTCTCAGCTCCTCCAGAGCCATACCTTCTTGGACACTGCCATGCTTCCTTCCATGATGATAATGGACTGAACCTCTGAACTCGTAAGCTAGCTCTAATTAAAAGTTTCCTTGGTCATGTTGTCTTTTCTCAGCAATGGAAACCCCTAACTAAGACATGGACAGATCCAGTCAAGCGGATTATGTAACTCTTGATTCAGGGCCAAATACTAGGACATGGGGCTGCTGGCTTAAGTCTGAAAATCCAAGGGCTAAGGTATCTGGACTACTGATGTTTCTGAGCTATGAGCATAGTACATGAGTACTTATCAGCTGCTGGGTGGAATCAGATGGGCTTCATCAGCACTGAGGTCAGTTTCTTCTTCACCTAATCAACACAGACTCATGTATTAATTTCCCCTGGAAAGACCCTAACAAAACCACAAAGATGTGCTTTATTGTGTCATATTTCTTAATTGCTCTTGCAAGGACTTTTGCCATGTGTTACAACCACAGACCCAAAGTAACTGAAGCTAATTAATCATGAAATACAACCCTAAAACCATGAGCTCAAATCTTTTCAATGTTCCTTTGTCAGAGGTTATTATAGCAATGAAACTATCTTGGTTTATTTTTCTGTTGTTGTGGTAAAATACCTTGATAAAAGCATGGTAATGGACAAAGAATTCATTCTGGCTCACAGTTCGGGGATATATTACATTATCATGGAAATTTCAAGTAGCTGAAGCCTGAGGCAGCTAGTCAGAATGTATCTGCAATCTGGAAGCAGCAAACAATCACTGTATGCTCCTATGCAGTTCTCCCATTCAAGAGTTCAGGATCTTATCCAGGGGATAGTATCATCCATAATAGGCAGGTCTTCCCATCTCAACACAGTGAAGATCATCCACCACAGGTATGCCTATAGGGTAATCTAAACCTAGATAATGCCTCTGGTATGCCAAGGGACTTTTCTCCTAAGTGATTCTAGACCCTGTCGAGTTGAGAATGAACACTAATCATCATACGAATGCTAATGAAACTGTTCATAAAGTACAACTTTGGACAAATTAGAGCCCCAGAGCTTACTTTGTGCCACACCATTAAAAAACTATATCCACTGTTGTTTCACACTTTTATATGCTTCCCATTTCTGGTGTCTTTACCTAATTTTAAAATAGCTTTTGCCTTTCCTCTTCATCTCTTACCTGCACTTATTACATTGTTTTTATTTTTTTCTGTGTTTCTCAAATTCCTTTTGAAATGTAGAAAGCTAAAACCAACAGTTATATAAATAAATACAGTCAGTCATTCTCCTTCTCAGAAGTATTCATGACTTTCTCTCATTGTCAGTGAAAGGAAATCATGAATTGCTTATTTAGTCAACATACTCCATGTTGTGGCCCAAATCTACTTTTTCAGTTTTATTTTTCAATATCTATAGTTCATCAGACTGTCTCCCTGTCTTTCTTCAGATATCTTATACATCTTCTTAACTATGATTTTGTGAAGGCTATGGCTTTCATTGGCTTATTTTCTCTCTTATCTCTTCCTTTTCAGATGTTCTCTATTAAATTCTATGGTTCCACTTGCTACTACTTCTAAGGTCTTTCCTTGTTTCAGGTTAACTTCATGATTTGTCCTCTGTACAACATATATAATTAACTTTATCATATTCTCCTTTGCATTGTAATAATTTGTATATTTAGCATATAGCAGTACCTCCTCCATGCCCTGAAAAATTATACATTTTTGAGAGCAGGGTGCATGTTTCACTCCTAATTGCATCTTCTCTGCTGTATATAGATCTTTTTGCTGTATGTAATAGGATAGTTGTCTAGTAAATTTAACTGTATAAAATAAGAAATGAAGCCACGGTTCTATTTGGGTAGGAGACCTCATGCTAGCGCGCGCGCGCGCGCACACACACACACACACACACACACACACACACACAAAGGTTATGCTGTCAAAAATAAAAATAAAAAATGATTTGCTGTCAAAGGGCCAATAGCCCTTGCTCCTTTTTGGAAAAAAATACTTTGGATTTTTGGGTTTTACGAGGCCATTAGCCAGTGGCTATTGAAATTGGATAATTGGTAGTGCAATCTCTAAAGAATGCAGTAAATGGAAGCTGGGCAGTGGTGGCGCACGCCTGTAATCCCAGCACTTGGGAGGCAGAGGCAGGCGGATTTCTGAGTTCGAGGACAGCCTGGTTTACAGAGTGAGTTCCAGGACAGCCAGGACTACACAGAGAAACCCTGTCTCGAAAAAAACCAAAACAAACAAACAAACAAACAAATAAATAAATAAAATAAAATAAAGAATGCAGTAAAAGGAGGTGCATATTCACAGATGTGGGTATGGACACACTGATACAATAGAAAACTAGGACACTTATGGTTTTTGTCTTTTGGTTTTTTTTTTTGTTGTTGTTGTTGCCATGGTTAGTTATTGAGATGGTTGGGTCCTATTAAGTTGCCCAAACTGTTTGAAAAATTATCACATACCCTGAATTATTTTGAGGAATTTGATACTATGCCTTTATAGCTAGAGAACAGAACATAGATACCAAAAATAGATCTGATGAGTGAGTGGAGCAGAATTCCTAGTATTACCAAGTCAGGAAGCTGGAATTTATTGAGCTGAAAACCATAACAGGAAAAGCCAAGCAAAACAAAACAAAACAATGATAATTTTTCATTCTTAAAGTGGATGCTGTGAAATAAACATAATAAGGGGACAGAAGTTTAAAACTATGCTTATTCTTCTTGCTTTACTCTTTGTGCTCGGACAGCAGGATGCCGTTTTGAAATGACTGCTTCTAAGAACTACCTGCTGGAAATACATTCTGTTGAATTTACTTGTCCTGCTCTTTATATTGACCAGTTCTGTAAAATGCGGAAAGAAACAGAACAAAGAAAATGCAAGAAAGACAGCTCAGGAGCAGTCAGGAAGAGACAAAGACAAGTTCTAAGTAATGGTTTTGGAGATTCTCATTTAGGTTAGAAAAAATGGCATTCAGCATGCTGCTACTGACATATGGTTCACTCTATGACCCTCAGAACCAAACAGTATGAATAATCCAAAGCTTGCCAGAATCCAAGACTTTCATATTAAAGTCATTCTTTTTCCTCCCTTGGGCATCGTGTAGTTGCTTTGCTTCACAACAATGGAAATACATTTCCTGCCTCTTTTTTTTTTTATATCTCATTTTTTTTTAAATTCAAGAGCAAGCTTAAGAGTTTAACTAAAATTTCTGCCTCGAATAAAGTAGTACAGCAGTGCTGAGGACTATTTTCTTTTCTGTTTTTATTCATGACCTAGGTCACAGAAGAATAGAAACTTTGAAAACTTCAAAAAGAAAATGCTTTTGTGTGTCTGTGTTTGAAAGATACCACATGTATCTTTCATTTAGTTTAGAAGGATGCTTGATTTCAGTTTGTTATATGACCTCTATTATTAATGATTCAAGCAGAGGATCATTTGAAATAAAACTGCCCTCTTTTGCCATGTGATTGATTGTTTTCATAATCTAAGGAATGTATTTCTGTTCTTCAGAAAAACTTGAGAAAACATTGTATTTTTCATTAGATCTTCACATGTCATCTTCACAGAGGTTGCTGAATACTAGGAGGCAATAAGTACATGTTACATGAAGTCATTCATTCAGATTCTGTTGTATTGCTAACATTATAAGTTAGCTACATCCTATCTTTGTTCTCATTCCTGATACCCTTAAACATTCAACTAAGAAGTCATGTATACTGGTGCAGTTCTATCATCCCAGCAAGCAAGTGGCTGGGCCAGGAGGATCGCAAATTTGAGATCATTCTGGACTGTATAGCAAAAGACTATTTGAAAATAAAAGTAAACAACAAAATACAAAATCACAACAGAACTGACTCATGTCCTTGCCTTAGTGCTTCTTTAAACCCTGCTCTCCCTCCACATCACTATTATATACTGCTTCAAATCCATTAAAGGGAAAATAACACTGTTCTGGCATTCAGTAATCTCTGTGATTTGACTCCAGTGCATCGTTCTTCTTTTGTCTGCCACTAAGGACTCCCTGGTTTGTACTTATGTTGTAGCCTCGCATACAAATGTTATACTTATAAACACAAGCCACACACACACACACACACACACACACACACACAGAGAGAGAGAGAGAGAGAGAGAGAGAGAGAGAGACACACACACACACACACACACACACACACACACACACACACACAAATATACACTCCACCTGGTTCTTTCTACCACTTTTCATCTCTATCTGGACCAGCTTCCTCTTTGTGTTCAAGTACTTTCAGAAGCAGAAATTCTACCCACATTTTAAGGCCCTGTTTAAGTATCTTCTGTCCCACAGTATTACTTTTGATACAACTTTTAACCTTGATGCTCATTTTATTTTCCTTTGTAACTCCTGAAGTCCATGGCCCTACCTTCTAATCCTATAGCAGTATAGAAGTTTATCTTATACCACCAGTTGTCACTAATCCCTTGTTGTGCAGTGAGAATGAACCTTCATGTCTACCCTTGGATCACAGAAGTTCTTCTCTCTCAATCATTTGTAAATGCCCTCACTGCTCTGATTAAGGAAATGCACATCGTAGCCACCTTTTCACACACACGGGGGACCTGGCTTCTCTTTATGTATGAAATAGCACTAAATTCATTAATAGAAACCAATAGTTTGGGACAGATAGTTTGGTCTCTGAATTAGTATTTCAGGTTGGCACAGCACTGCAGGACATTGTCCCCTCAGATATTTGAAGGAATGACCTCACCATCAATTTAGCCCTTGGAATGTGTGACTCTGCATGAGACAAAGCCTTAGATACATCAATACAACCATGCTGGCAGGCTCCAGATAAGAATTTGTTTAGCTTCCAGCAGCATTTGCATAACTCCCAGAACTCAAGCCCCAGGTGCCAACAATACTCAGAATAATCTTTACAGTTGTCTGAGGGTTTAGCTATCTCCAACCGCTAAAAGGTATTATTTAGCATTTCTTGATTCACCATTTTAAAGCAAATGTCCTGTGTGCACAAAGAAAGGCTTGAGAGTCCCCTTCCTTGTTTGTTTGGTGAGTTAAGTCGGCAGGCAACCACCAGAGGGAAATTGATGTCTGTTAGTGTCACAGGTGTGATTTTTGCAAGCTCTCTTTTTGGAAAGAATCCAAAATGTCAGGGTTGTGATGCCTGGTTTCCCTTGGGTGGTGGAGGTGGGGAATTAAATGTATCCTACACTATTATCATACCAAATGTAAACCAGCAAGGTCTAAAAGCCACTGGAGAAATAAACACAAATGACACAAGATTAATTTTGGGCCTTATTTACAGAAAAAAAAAAACATATTCTTCTCTAAAGAAATGAAATTTGTCATTCGTAGGTTCATTAGAAGCTTCTCCCTCTGTGTGGAAAGAAAGAGTGAATAGCCAAATGATTTGATTATGTGGGTGGTCTGACAGCAACATCTGTCACCCATTGGCCTCCGATGTGACACAACTGATTTGGCTGCCTAGTGTAGCGTTGCCTTCCTTCTTCATTGCTCCATTGGTGTCCCTGTTAAACCTGTGCCAATTTATTGGAGATTTTAAAAACAGCTCCTTATCTCCTATGTTTTGACTGAAGAGCTACAGAGTAGGTATGCGGGAATTCAACCACATTAGGTCAATACATACTTTTTGGGGGGGGATGAAGAGCTAGAACTTCACTGTAAAACATGAAAAGTACCTTCAAACCACCCATTGTTTCTTCAATGAAGGTCCATATCTGCATATATTTTGAAAAACATTGTGAACTATTAAAACTGCCACATATGGATTTGTGCCTTATAAACAGAAGAAGCAAGAAAAAATGTTTTTCACGCAGTGAATTGTTTCCATGAATGGATCAAGGTTTGTGAAACAGAAGTTAAACAAATGCAAAGGCCTTTCAGTGGAGGAACTCTGTCAATCTTTATTTTCCCATGTATATTGTGTATCTTTGAGGTAAGTGAGCATGTGGTATGTTTGTTTGTTTGTTGAGTGTTTGCCTGGGATTCCCATTCCTCAGATTAAGGGGCTAGTTTTCCCCATCCACAGATACACTAGAATCTAAATAGCTGTTAACAAAATTTGTCTGCAGTATTACTGTTGAGGAATACTCCACAGAGTGAATAAGGTTTGTTATTCTTTTTCTAGTGGCTAGAACTTCCGCTACTCATTATAACATCCTGTTCTCAGTTTCACAAGCAGTGAGATGATGAGAAAAATCCTGCATGATTTTTGCTTAAAGTCACTCTGACTCATATTTAGATAAATAGTAAAACATAGCAATGCTCTTGTGGAACATTCATTTTTTGAGTGTCCGGAGAGTCTTCACATAATGGGAATTAAGGAAGACTAAAATATTATATCTAAAGGGAAACCTGGATCCATACTAGATTGGGAAACATGATGAATTAGCATTTTATTCTAAGTGGAATAGTAATACTACTTTGGTTCTTACTTTCTGGACCGTTCATTCAATATATATTTATTGAGTGCTTCCTATATTCCTTGCACTCTTAGGTATTTGAGATAGAGTTGTTAACAAAAATTCCCAGGTTTATAAGGTGTGCTGGTTAGTTTTAAATATATTGTCAATTTGGTACAGCTGGGGTTATATGGTAAGAGGGAACTTAACTGATAAAATACGTCCCTGAGATTGAAGAATGAATACAGAAAATGTGGCACATTTATACAATGGAATACTATTCATCTATTTTTAAAAAAATCATAATGGATTTTGTAGGATGTATCTTGAGAATACCATCCTGAGTAAGGTAACCCATCCCCAAAAAACATGTGTGGTATTTACTCACTTATAAATGAACATTAGCCATAAAATACAGGATACCCACACTATACTTCACAGAGCCAAAGAAGCTAAACATGAAGGAAAGCACAAGCAAGAATGCTTGATTCTCATTTAGAAGCAGGAATGAAATAGTCATAAGAGGAAGATGGAGGGAGTGACCTGGGTGGGAATGGGGGTTCAGGAGCAAATGTGGAGATGGACAGATGGCTATGAAAATGAATGGAAATCTGCAAGTGACTGGAGTGAGGAGGTGGGGGACATGTCCAAGAAGAAACAGAGCTCTGGGATAAGGGAGGAACACAAGAATCAATGGGGGTATCCTCAGCTGTGACTCACAGCATTGGGGATATGGAATCTGAAGAGGCCACTTCCTGTAGCCAGGCAGAAACCCCAGTGGAGTGATTGGTACATCAACCCACCCACAAAGCATTCATCTAAAATGTATCCTGTCTACAAGAAATACAGGGACTAGAGAATGGCGCAGAGCCAACCAATAACCAGTTCAACTTGAAACCCATACCATGGGCAATCAACAGTCCCTGACACTATTAATGATACTCTCTTATGCTTGTAGCCAGGACTCTAGCATGACTGTACTCTGAGAGGCTGCACTCAGCAGCTTACTAAGACAGATGCAGACACCCACAACCAAATCGTGGATGGAGCTCTTATGGAAGAATATGAGGAAGGATTGGGGATAGGAACTCCATGAGAAGACCAACCAAGTCTACTAACCTAGATGCTTGGGGCTCTCAGAGACTGAGATGCCAACCAAAGAGCATAAATGGGTTGGACCTAGGCCTCCCTGCACATAATAGAGCAGATCCCTCTACCTTGGTTTTCAGGTGGGTTCCAAACAGCTGTAACCAGGGCTATCCCAAAAGCTGTTGCCAGTCTGTAGAATATGTTCTTTTAGCTGGGCTGCCTTTTCTGGACTCAGTGGGAGAGGTTGTGCCTAGCCTCATAGCGAATTGATGTACCAGAGTCAGAGGATACTGGGGGTTGGGGGGAGACCATCAGTTCAGAGGAGAAGGGGAAGGGGTAGGGGAGAGGGTTGTGGGAGGATGTGACCACGAGGGGACAGAGAGCAGGCAGGACATAACATAAATAAGCAAGAAAAAAGTTTTAAATATTATGGAATTATTTTTCTTAATAAAAGGAGCTCTGATCTGGAAAATAAAACTTCACAGCTGGATCTTAGGGAGGTATCTTCTCAATGTGGTTCCTGCCTTTCAGATTAACTCTAGTTTATGTGTTAGTTTGACACAAGACTAACTAGCACACAATTTAAGTCTCTTATCTCAAATATACTTGATCTATAAGGAAATTGTACAGTGATAAGATATGACATCACTTCTTGATTTTACACACACACACACACACACACACACACACACACTTTTAATCACACAGATATAAAAAGGTGAGTATTTAAAGGAGAGATAAGTCTCTTTTATATGATAATCTGGAAGAACAAATTCCCAAGCACAAACCATTGGACTTACAAGGATATTCAGTTTGGCTCTTAAACTTGTTTTAAGTACAGGGCGGGGGGGGGGAGTGGGGGAGGATGATTATGACTGGAAGACTGCAAGCTAGGTAAGTGGTTCCCAAAATATGGTCAGGTATGTTTGTAGTCAGAGACATGATAGCTGGTAAGCTATTCTCTTGAGTTTAGGGGACACTGTACTCTCAGACACCCAATTTAAGTGGGGCCTGATAGTTCTCTGGTCATTGAAAAAAATAGTGAGGTTATTCAATGCAATACTTTTCAAAGAATGCTCCTTAGGCTCATGATACCAATCCCAATCTGGAAACTTGTTGGGAGTGCAAATTTTCAACCCTAGAAACTCTAGAGCTGGGGAAAGTGAGCTGTATCATAATACGTAACACAAACCATTCTGTTTCAAGAGTAGGAAATCCCTAGGCGCAAATAGAGCTGGGGAAGTGGATAGTTTTAGTTTAGTTAGTTTAATGACATATTCCCTGTTTCCTTTCACTTAAAGGGTTCATTGCTCCACGTTTGCCCTTACATTAGTCTCCTACTAAAAAAGACACAACTGAGTTATTTAATTCTTCCTGCTCATATTAGAGACAAATGACAGTACTGCTGGAAGCACATCTCTAGAAACAGCATCATAGTACTTTTTTGGTTGTATATAAACTAGTTCAGTTCATTCTAAAAATAATCCTGTGGATTAGTGACTCATCATTTCCATTAGATAGACGAGGGGAAGATTCACATGTACCGTACTTTTCTGAGGAAGGGAATGAATCCAGGCAGTCTGATTCTGTAGCCCCCATCAATAGTTATTCCTCTATACTGTCTTCTCAGTATACCTGAGTACCCTGGGAGTGATTTGGTCTTAGATAATATTGTGCAAGAAATTTCCCTCTGTCCTAGTTTGCTTTTATATTGTTATTTTCCCTTACAGCTATCTGCTATGAAGGAAAGCCGGGAGAGGAACTCAAGGCAGGAATTGAAGTAGAGGCTATAGAAGAGTGCTCCTTAATGGCTTGCTCCCCTACAGCTTTCTCAGCTTGATTTTTGAGGTAGTCCTGGCTCAGCTGCCCAGATGTGGCACAATACACAGTGGATTGGGCCCTCTCACATCAATTATATTAAAAAAACAGGAGCAGCAACAGCAAAAGCAACAGCAGCTCTACAGATATGCCTGCAGGCCTATGTGAGGGAGGCAGTCTTTTTCAGTTGGGATCTCCTCAGATGACCCTAGCTTGTGTCAAATTGACAAGCACCTAGCCAGTATACCTTCCCTTTTAACTCTGATTTCAGTTGATGTAATAGTGATCACAGAGGCCATGGAATGATTCTTCTAGTAGAAAGCTCTGAAAACGGAAACTGCTTGCCTAAGATTACATAGCCAATCAAGTGTCAGAACCAAGATTTAAATTTCAGGTCTGTAACTTTCAACTCAGCATTAACATATTTCTATTGGAAAACAAAAACAAAATGGATATACCCAAGCCATTAAAACCAGAGGAGATATCCAGCAGCTTGTGTGTTTACCAGTGTCCACTTTTCTTGTTATTACTAGCACAAACAGTTATTTTCCTGCTTTTTACAGAGGGCAATAGGACAGGCCTCCCAGAGAGAACAATATCATAGTCAGCAATAACTGCAAACACCAGCCTCCTTAAATACAGAATTTGTGCAAGAGGTGAACATTAGGTTCTAGTAGTAGTGTCTTCAATTATGAACTACACAAAATCAAGAACACAGTAAAAGCTAAGTAACTTTACAGTCTCAAGTCTCCTAAGTTTTCGGTTTGTTTGTTTAGCTTTGTTTCTAACTGTGCTTCTTGTGTAATAAAAATTTGCCAGTGATATGTATAGAAGTTGATATTCTGTTCAGTCTTAACATACCTGTCCATTTAAGATTAAGGCTTTATCACAACACCTCAGCAATATGAATGGTAAAATTCTACATTTAGACATAGAAATATGAATATGACCAGCTTTTCTGCCTGAATATTCCAGTCTACATTTATGAAAGAGTGATGTATGATTTAAGTTCTTAATATCAAATATGTTTACTCTATAATAAAATTCCATAGTAATAAAATGTACTACCTCAGCTTGATTTTTGTTATCAATGTATTAATTATTTGTGTCATTTCCCTTCATTACAATGTACAAATAAAATAATTTTTCTGTTTTAAAATCTAGCTCTGACTAGCATTCTTTTCAATTAGACTTATCAAAGATACCTTTTGGAGACTTCTTAGAATAAGAATGTATTGGAAAATTATATACTATAGAATAGATACAATATGCTGCTTACTTATTGGGCCTTACAGGTGCTGGCGAGGATGTGGAGAAAGAGGAACACTCCTCCACTGTTGGTGGGATTGCAAGATGGTACAACTGCTCTGGAAATCAGTCTGGTGGTTCCTCAGAAAATTGGGCATGACACTTCCAGAGGACCCTGGCATACCACTCCTGGGCATATACCCAGAGGATTCCCATGCATACAATAAAGACACGTGCTCCACTATATTCATAGCAGCCTTGTTTATAATAGCCAGAAGTTGGAAGGAGCCCAGATATCCCTCAAAAGAGGAATGGATACAGAAAATGTGGTATACACACACACACACACACACACACACACACACACACACACACACACACAATGGAATACTACTCAGCAATTAAAAATAATGAATTCATGCAATTTGTAGGCAAATGGTTAGATCTGGAAAATATCATCCTAAGCGAGTTAACCCAATCACAAAAGAATACACATGAAATGCAATCACTGACAAGTGGATATTAATGAGCCCAGAAGCCCTAAATACTCAAGGCACAATTAGCAAGTCAAAGGATTCCCAAGAAGAAGAAAGGAGAGGACTCTGTGCCTGAAAAGATTGGATCCAGTTTTGTAGGAGAGTACCAGAACAGAGAAATGTTGGCGGGGGGAGGTGCTTGGGGAATAGTTGGGGGGGGGAGAGGACTTAAGGGACGTATGGTGGGGGGGAACTGGGAAAGGGGAAAGCCTTTGGAATGTAAACAAAGAATATAGAATAAAAAAAGAAAAAAAACCAAAACAATTTCTACTTAACAAAACTGCAACTATTCCTCCAAATAGACTTGGAAAATTTTAACATAAAGGTTGTTTCATTCTTGGCTAGTCCTAAAGCATAGTGTTTATAGAATGGCATAGTGTTCCCCTAATGTTTCTTGAAGGGGGACTTTTGCTTATAGATCATTTCTCAAATATAAATTGATTGGAGACCACAACATGTGGTGAGAAATAGTGCCCACTTTAGGACCTGTGAAAAAATTATTTTACATAAATATCAACTTTCTCCTTTGTCCTCTTTTGGCTTTCTAGTACAATTATGGCACAGCAGCTTCCAGTACAAAAAAAAGTAGCAATGAAGAAATTTCCTGCTTAGTACTGATGTAACTTGTCCTAGTCCTGTGGTCAATGTTCATGTTGTCATCAGTAATAGGGTCTGGCCATCATGTTCTGGTGGGCAGCCAAGAGCAATGGCAAGAGTTTGTACTATTTTGAGGATGTCCATCTTTCAGATACCTGAAGTCTAGTAACTCCTGGAAAGGGTCTTATACCTAGCAACTATAAGCCCCTGGGTAGTGTAACATCAATCAAACTATTTTATTTTATGTATAAACCTCCCTTCCTAGTATTCTCCATTTACCTTTCTTTCCAGGCTTTATTCTCTCTTTAGTGACTGCTTCTCACAAAATTATTTTATTTATTTTTGTCTGGACTGAACTATTAACTCTTTGCATGCAATGCAATGGGTTATATGTTATAGGGCTTTTGTTTGTTTTATATTGGCTTGCATTAATTCTACCTTTTTTTTTTTTTTGGAAACAGAGTTTCTCTACATAGACCAGGCTGTCCTGGAACTCACTATTTAGACTAGGATGGCCTTGAGCTCACAACATTGGCTTATTCTGATTTGTAGGTGCTGGGATTAATGGCATGTGATGCCATGCCCTGTGAATTTTAACCACTCATAAAAGTTTAGTTTTATTTTTCCCTTTATTTACATTTATGTATTTATTCTCTCTCTCTCTCTCTCTCTCTCTCTCTCTCTCTCTCTCTCTCTCTCTCTCTGTGTGTGTGTGTGTGTGTGTGTGTGTGTAAGGAGTAAAATGACACCCTGCAGGAATCAGTTCCCTCCTTCAACCATGTGGCTTCTATGGCTAAAACTCAAAACACCATGTTTGGTGGCAATTATCTTCTCCCACTGAGCCATATTACCAGATTTTTAAGAGTAATTTTTATTCTATTCTCATACATGTGACCTTTACTTACAGAACTTCAAACTGTTAAATTCCATTATAAATTTTGCTCTATACTAATGTTATCTCTGTTGATCTGAAAACATTTTGATACTGGGTCAATGCCTTTAGCATTGTGTATCACAGCATGTAAAATATTTCTGAAGTGAACAATTGATATACATCACTGAACAAATGCCTAAATTTTGCTTTTAGTTTTTTTTCCAGCAACCATGTGTTTGTGGCAGAATATCATTTGTAACTCAATTTTGTTTTCACACTTAGATTTAGAAAAGAATACATGGTGTTTTGCATGATTTTTGTAATTATGTTAGAACTATATTTACTAGAGTCAGTCCTATGAAATTTAGATAAAGATGGATTGTACTAATTTTTAATTAAGGAATATGTGGCTTGAATGCATGTGTCCCTATAAAATTCTCCTTAAAAAATTATCTACCAACATGATAGTGTTAGGAGATGGAACACTTAGCTGGCGATTGAGTCACAGGTGCTTTGTCTTCAAGAATGAAATACATGGCCATGTATAAATAGGCATCCCTTTTCTTGAGCAACTATCTTCTTCCGTGTAAGGGTCCCCTTGAAAACAGGGACAGCTTACACCAGACACAGAATCTGCTGGTAGCTTAACTGTGGACTTTCTAGTATCTAAAAGTGTGAGAAATACATTTGTATTGATTATAAGTTGCCCAACATGTACTATTTTGATATATAGCAATCGTAATGAACTACATTAAGAAGCACTGAGGAGTATAATTGAATCTGTGTAACCTAAACCTTATTCCAACAACTGTCAATGAGTTTCCAATTTTGATTCATCATCTCTCTGTTTTATGACCTGAATATTTTCAAGCAGATTCAGTGTATTTATCTTATAAACAGTTCAGTGTGCATCACTGACAGCCAAACTGATATAAAATACTTTTAATATAAAAGCTAGTTCTCAATGTATTAAAATTCAAGTTGAGTCTTTTCCTATAGTTTTATAACTTTAGAAACACTGTTTTGCTCTGTTCTACTCAAAACATATAGTTAAGCTAAAAAGTTCTGAATAGATGACAAGAAATATATGTGAGACATGCAAGCTGTTTTATTGTTTCTAAAATGGACTTTAAATTATACCAGGAATAATGCTTCATTTAAAATAAAAAAGAAATAACCACAGCATTATGATTTTAATATGATAGATTACTATAATAATTCAATGGAAATTATATATTTATTTTTGGGTATATTTTCTTCAGCTCTGTTTTTGTTTTGGGGTATCTTAAATTATGTGTAGAATGAGCATATTCTGGCTCATGTCACCCATCAATTCATTTAAACAAGGCATTATTCTAAGAATTTCCTAATATGATGGCATTAATTATGTGATAACACCATTTCTCAAATGATTGTAATAAGATTTTCTTTTAAACAGATTCTAAAATATTCCAGTGTTGTTCAGGCATACATTTAAAGAATTACTCATCCCTTTCAATTAAACAAATACTGTCCATGTAAATGGTAATCGTTAGTTTACAAATGACAGTAAGTTATGGTTTGATTTAATATTTTTCAGGTTACTGTTTAATAAGACATTAAATTGAACTATACATGTTTTTGAACCCCAAATCAACAATGTTATATAAAGTGGCACATTATGATTAGTTTTGGCATTAAACACATATCCAATAAAGGGTTTAATGGCAGTATTAAATAAATCTGAAACATACCCGTGTATGTAATGAACCTTAGAATTCAAGTGGGTTTGCAGTTTGTGCATTCTACCTGTGCAGTTGAAGGATGTATTATTTCATAATTTTTTCTGTAGTGTTGGTGAAACTTGAATAGGTAGATAGATAGTAATATCCTTGGTAGTGCCATAAATCCATGAAGGTAACATCAGTTTGAACTAACTGGAATAAAATGCACTTGGCTGCCTCTCAGCAAGTTAGGGATCAATGAACTCCCATTTCAGAATCTTCTAGGATGAACCAAATTCAAATAAAAACTTCCCTGTAGGCATTTAAAGCTGAACTATAAGTCCATCTCTCTGTGGTATTTGTTCTTACAGTTTTCTTCGCATGCATAACAGCTGTTTCCGTATATTTTGACTTTTCTCGTATTGTGCTCAATAAGCTGTGTGAACTTATAACTTGATTTTCTGCCATTAATTTATTCCAAACCTACATGCACTTTTACATAATTAACTTTAGGCTTTTCTTTTCTTTTTTTAATATGAATTTGACTAAAGCTAAATTATGAATTCATGTACAAAGGTTTTATTTGAAAAATTCCTTTGAAACAACATTTTTATCATAATATTCTAGAATTTCGAGACTATAGGCATTTCTAGCATATTGTTTCCAAGAAATTTCTCTCACTAAAATCAATTATAGTTGTAGTGTACTTGTTTTTCTTACATGGGAAATGCAAAAGAAAAAGAGTAATTTAATTTAGAGAGAAAATTACTTAGTCATGTGTCCTGATATCTAATTTTTAATCATGGGTACTTTGAGTTTTCAAGAGACAACAAAATTCCTTGGGATGCTAGATTTTTGCCCCACATTTTCCCAGGCCTTTGACTATAGTTTCTTCAGAAATATTATAAAGAATCTATTTTTTGAATAATGTTTCCAATGAAAATTTAAATCACAAAAAATCATATCCAAGATTAAAGCAAAGGAAAAGTACTCAATCTCAGTCTGTCAGAGAGTTGGATTTTATGGTTTCATGAGAATAACTATAGAAGTCAACCATGAAGCTATGTAAGCTGCACAGCGGACAGTGCTGATAAAATTCTTTCTGGTGTATTGATCAATAAGCTTTATGTCACATTATTTTATGTTCATAGATATTTGGTATATTTAATAAACAAACCAGAATGAAGAGTCAGTTTTGTTAATTAATTAATGAACCATTATTTGTATATGAGTGTTTTGTCTGCATATATGTGTGTTCAAGTGTATCCTAGTGGCCTTGTAGTCCAGAAAGGATGTCTATCCCCTGTATTGGGAATTAACAGGAGCATCAAGTTCTCTTAACAACTAAGATGTGTGTTCATCCTTATGAGTAACTTATTTTTGGTATGACAAACAATTCTGGGGAGAGTTTTTGTTTCAAATAAATCCATGGACATCCACCTATATATCATAAATATGAAAATGAACAATAAAAATAAAATGGGGCACTAATTTCTGGGAGCATTGAAAGCCTCTTTCTAGAATTCCATGATACTGTTCAAACAGTACTTCATTGACCATCTCCTGGAAGCAAAGATAGAGGGGTGTTTTTAGACAAACAACCATGACATATACTGTAGACTTGGAACAAATACTAGTAAGATAGCATTTCTCACCATGTGTCTGTTTCTGAGAATAAATTTTCATATGGAAATCCTACGGTATAATAGGCAGTAAGCTTATTTCATAAATAATTCTATAGGTAATCACCTGGTTTCAATCAACCTTTATTTTCTTTTTCTTTTTACTTTTTTTATTTTAGAGTCGGCATGGTTTTTTTTTGTTTTGTTTTGTTTTTAATTTTTGTGTTAGGTATATTCTTCATTTACATTTCAAATGTCCCCTTTCCTGCTTCCAACCCCCAGAAAGTCTCATAACCCATCTCCCCTCCCCCTGTAGCCCAATCAACCCTCTCCTGCTTCCCTGTCCCAGCATTCCCCCTCACTGCAGCATCAAGCCTTTCCAGGACCAAGGGCCTCTCCTCCCTTTGATGTCCAACAAGGCCATCCTCTACTGCCTATCTGTCTGGAGCTATGGGTAACTCCATGTGTACTCTTTTGTTGATGGTTTAGTCCCTAGGAGTTCTGGAATTACTGGGTGATTCATAATGTTGTTCCTCCTGTGGCACTACAAACCCCTTCAGCTCCTTGGATCTTTTCTCTAGCTCCTCCACTGGGGATCCTGTGCTCTGTTCAATGGCTGGCTGAGAGTGTCCCCCTCTGTATTTGTCATGCACTAGCAGAACCTCCCAGGTGACAGCTATTAGAGAAAGATGGACAATATCTGTTCAAATAATCTAAGCTCAATTTAACACTTGTTCAAGAGTCAGGAAACAGAGTTCATGATCACTAATGACATGAACAATGAAAGGTTAATCAAATAGTGAAATCATCATCCTAGAAACTATTATGAATACATAGCTATGATTTATTCTGTATAGTAATATAACAAACCAGTTTAAGGAGAATTTTTAAAGTGATTGTTTCAGAAGAAACTAGTATCTTTTCAGTCAATATAGTAACCATAATAACAAGAAAACTAGAGGATACAATATTTTGCCTAATGAAGAGAATGATAGAGCATATTATAATAAAAATGAAGTACTATCAATATCACTTATACTAATCGAGATACATTCTGCAGAAAGTAACCTAAAAGCTTTGATTATTCTTGACAGTAGCAGTGACCACTCCCTTTATCTGTTGTTCAAGCCACCAAATGTATTTGTTTGCTGGGGATCATCCCAGTTTGAACAATTAAATTTTTATATCCTGGAAAAGCACTCAGAGCTAGACAAATTATCTGACTGATTTATTATTTGATCTCCATGACTTTGGCTATGAGTTTGTTCAGAAATGTAGCAAGGGATAGAAATGCACCAAGGATTCTAGCCTTTGTAATAAAAATTAAAATTTTATCCTTTGAAACTCACTGCCTCTGCTAATCACATACTATTTTATAGTAAAAAAAAAAAGCTATTGTTAGATAGATAGATATAATGTACCTTGTCCTCTGCACTGGACCTGTCCATGCTTCATGAGATGGTTGTATTAGAATTTTCTAAAGGATATATGGAGGTGAAAAAACAGGAGAAATTATCTTCTGCCATTTAGAAGGGGGAAAAACCCGACCGTGAGAGTGGCACTATTAGATGTAGCTGTGTTGGAGTAGGTATGGCTTTGTTGGAGGAGTGTGTCTTTTGGGTGGGCTCTTTAAGACCCTCATCCTAGCTCTCTGCAAAGCAGTCTTCTGTTTGCTTTTGGAACAATATGATGAACTCTCAACTCCTCCTACACCATGTCTGCCTGGATGCTGCCATGTTCCCACCTTGATAATAATGGACTGAACCTCTGAACCTATGAGCCATCCCCAATTAAATGCTGTTCTTATAAGAGTTTCCTTGGTCATGGTATCTGCTCACAGCAGTAAAAACCTAATTAAGATACCCATAATCTGCCATTCCCAAAGTGGAGATACAATGAAAATGGTGGTATAACACGAGTTTATGCCTGAAAACCGAGAACCAGAGAAACCCGTGATATAAATCCCTATTCAGGGATAGGTAAAGACTGACTAGATAGGCAAATGTCTGAATCCAAGCAGGTAAGCAAGAAGCAAAATAAGGTGAATACTTAATTTCTCTGATTTTTAGTTGTATTAGACACTCCTGAAGAATTGGGTGATACCCATACGGAAGGGAAAGATAATGCATTTACTGAGATCATAATCCAAATGCTAATCTTTTCTGCAAAATTCTCATAGACATATCCAGAAACAATGTAAAATTTGAAAACCAGTTGGTGTATTATGATTTTCCTATAAAATTAACTGTCCAAAAAGGAATTATGACACATATGTGTGACACACACTCATAATGAAGGGAAAGTATGTAAATAACATGCTTCTTTGATTAGAATATGTCAATGTATTCTGTAACTATTAACAAGGAAACCCAAGATATTTAGATTCTATTTATTTTTCAGTATTCAAGAGGCTATTGGTAAGAACAGTTTCTGTTTCTCTAGAGGGCTGATAGCTGAGAATAGTATAGAATAGTTTTTCTCTGAGGACTGAGTAGTTTGTTGAGATACAAATGATTTATTCACAAATAAACTAAAATTGTGCTAACCTGATCAGTCAAAGAACTGTATCTTGAGTGGACCTAGAGACTGAAATTGGAATATAAATGGTCTCACTACTCTCTTTCACTTTAACCTTTCCCTATGTAATAAAAACAAACATATGTGTCTTAGTTACTCTTCTATTGCCAAGATAAGACATCACAACCAAGGAAACTTAGAGAAGAAAGAGTGTGTTGGGGGCTCACAGTTTCACAGAGTGATTCTATGACTGTAGTGGCAGGGAACAGGGCAGCAGGCAGGCAGGCATGGTGCTGAGAGTTTTATCTGATCCAGAAGCACTAGGCAGAGAGAGTTAACTGGAATGACAGGGCTTTTGAAACCTCAAAGTCCATCACCAAAGACATACCTCCTCCAACAAGTCCACATGGCCTAATTCTTATCGAATAGTGCCACCCCCTTATGACTAAGCAAGCATTCAAATAAATCAGGGTATAGAAGCCATTCTCACTCAAAGAGCCAGAGTAGCTATTCTAGTTGGCTTTTCTGTTGTTAAGATAAAACACCATGAGAAAAATCATCAAAGAGATTTAGTTTACAGGTTATAGATCATCGTCAAGGGATCTGAAGGTAGGAATATAAGAACTAAAAAAAGATCATGGAGTAATATGTTTACTAGCTTACTCTCAAGGACTCGTGCAGTCAGCTTATACCACCTTGGAGTCTATGCCAAGAGGTGGGATTGCCTATGTAGGATTCTTACATCAATCATTAATCAAGACAATGCTTCACATACTTGCCTCCAGGCCAATTTGATGAAGACATTTTCTCAAGTGAAGTTCCATTCAACCAGCTATAACTGTAGTGTAAGCCAAGTTTAAAACAAAAAGAATAAGAGAGGGATGGTGGAATACTTGAAAGGGAGGGGCAGTTGGATCTCTGTGAATTTGATGCCAGGCTGGTCTGCAGAGCAAGTTCCAGGACAGCCAGTGTGGTAACACAGAGAAATTCTTTTTGGAAAAACCGAACCTAACCAAACTAAACCACTCAGAAAAGTAGGTATTGTTAGGAATGTATGTAGGGGTCAGGTAAATGGCCATATAATTCAAATTATTTCTGTGAAACAAAATGTTTTGCAGAAGGTTAAACAGTTATGTATAATTTGGCAAGCAAGTCTAACTCTAGTACAAGGTGTCCTATGCCTCAGCGTGATCAGAGCTTGGTTTCACATTCTCACTGAGTGGCTTTAAGAGAGCAGTTCAGTTTTCAGACTGAATGAAACTTGAGTACATACTATGACTTCAAAAAATGCTGACTTGGGAGGGATTTTTGTTAAATGGCAGCGTTACAATTTTTCTTTAAAAATGAAGTTTCTTTTGTCTTCATTAACACTTTGGTAGAATGACAGTGCATTTGTTAGGAACTAGCTCCATCCCCAGCCGCCTTTAGCAACTCAGCTTCAGCAGCCAATTCATCACAAGCTGCCAAATGCAACACATTTCCACTGTTGCCTTGAGTTGCATACCCTTTTATAAAAGCCCATATCATCGTACCCCTGTCTCTTGTCCCCTCGCAGAGGAGGTCTTTTGCCCCTCTCCCAACTCTTGGTTGAGGTCTGCTAAGTGGTATTATCTTTGCAGCAGTCCTTGGCATGGGTCCACCAAGGTCTGTGGAACTCTAATAGTATTTTCCATAGTATCTACAGATTAAACGTTTGGAAGCCAAGAGTGGTGTCTAAAACCTGTAATCTCAGCACCAAGGAAGCTGAGACAGGAATTCGAGGCCAGGCTGGCTACATAGTGAGTTCTAGGTCAGGCATAGTCAGACCCTACCTCAAGAAAATGAAAGAGGAATGGGGAGGGAAAGAGGGAGAAAAGGTTGGGAAGGGGACAGAGATGGGAGAGTTTTTGAAATGCTTTTCATGTGCTCAAAATTAAAACTCTACATAGAATGCCCAAAGTTCTCTTTGCCTACACTTCAAATATGTAAAGCCTATTTGAGTGATACATGTCATCTAGTATCTATCAGAACCTTTATACAGAAGTGGAAATAATGCAGTTTAATGAAGATTAAATGTCGTAAAAATGGTTTTCCAGAGCAAAAGCCAATGACAGGTTTTAAGTATGCCTTATCTAACAGAAAGTTCAATATAGGATATTATGATAGTATGTCTTCTTTTGTCTGGCTATGTTAATATCCTATAATAAATTCTGACTTTTTGTCTCTTATTTGCATAATTCTAAATAAATTAATAATGTAATTTTTGCTTCCCCAGAATAGACTTTGACCATAACTAGAACTGAAAATGAATCTACCTTTCACCTTCTAATGCTTTCTAGAAGATTTGCCAAGACTGACTCTTCTAGGGGACAATTCTCACTTAAACCACATCAAATGACATAAGTATTGTACATAAATGACAAGTTCACTAATGAGATTGGTCTTAAATTTTCTTCCTTGTATTTTTAGGAACAATAAATATTTTCACAAAGTTTTTGTTTTATCAAAATAGCTAAAACTAAATCAGTTTCAAAATTGCTTCAGTTTTGATGGACTAAAATGAAATATTCTTATTGTGTAATAATATTGATTTACCTTCAACTATATGTAGAAGATATTTGTTTTTAATTTTTCCCATTAAAACAGTAAACATAATTGATTACATTTCAGCATGGACACCAGATCCTTGCAGGTTTTTCAATTAAAAATAGACAAAAATATTTAAATTTCATAATGGGTTATAGAATATTGCAACATATATGCATAATATATATGTTTAATATGTAATGTGCATCACCTTTGGTCAGCCTGCCAACAAGGTAGAAAATAAGTAAGACCTCTGATTTGGGACACTTCAGCCATTTTTGTGACCTGATTAATCTCTTTCATTTGCAGTACTCATTTAAATAATTTTATCATACTAATTTTAGATCTCTAAATTGCCTACACTTTGTGTGCAGAAACTGATTATGATTGTCATATCCATGAAGTAATACAGAATGAAGAAACTTAAACTCCAGTCCTAGAGTTAGTAAGCAAGCATTAATTTGAAGTCTACTTAATTGACTGCAGACTCAGTGTTCCATAGAAGAAACACTTGAAACATAGAACCACTGGAGATATGTGAAGTAATAATTCAATATGAATAGTGAAAGGAGTAACTAGGAACTACTTCATAGATTGAAATAATTCAAAAGACAAACACAAATTTACTTTTTTCCCTTTTTATTTTCTATATTCTTTGTTTATATTCCAAAGGCTTTCCCCCTTCCCAGTTCCCCCCTCACCATGTGTCCCATAAGTCCTCTCCCTTCCCCCATTTCCCAATCACCACCCACCACCACCAATTGGAAGCAGAGATCATTGAACAGATCACTGAAGAATATAAAATTAGATTTCTGAAGCAAAAATCATGCAAAACAATAGAGATAGCAGTGGTTCCTTTGTATGTTAAACCAAAACAAGAAAAATATAAATATACAGTTAGTTAGAATTTCACATCATGTATTGAATTATAGTTGGAATTCAGAAAACAATCAATGCAATCATACTATGTTAATATTATATCTTGTTTCATGAAATTCAGTGTTTTGGAGTTTTTTTTTTAAATAATGAATTATGATTGCAGTCTTTTAGAGAGCTCCTGAGAGTGAAAAAAATGGTGCACCATGATGATAAACAAGGACAAAAATGATAACATAGATTGTGGTTCTTACAGTCTATGGCTGAACCTTTGGTTGATCTAAGGAAGCCACCCTCTCTCCATGTAAGAAATTATTATTCAGTCATTATGGGCCTGAACACTGCAGTTTTTTTTTCTGAAAGAAGGCATTGATTTTTAAACATTTTATAAACATGTATTTTTTTCCATTTCTTGTGCAATGGAATACTTTATATTTTCCTTGAAATAATCACTGGCATGGTTGACTACTTATACACATTGATTGAATTACCTCATAAATAAATAAGGTCATATCATAAGTAGCGTGTAGAGATCCCAGAACATTTTTTTCACTTAACATTTTGTTGATTCTTTGTGAATTTCACAACTTGTGCTCATGTCCTTTCCCTTTGTAGCCACTCCCCACCCCTTACAGCATTTCCTCCAAATCAAAATTAAAACTACTTGTGGAAGCTGTAGAGTGTCACAATACTTTGTCCCCAAGTTTTTATTGGCAAATGTGCATTACAATAGGTCATCTGTCTGGTTCAAGGCCTCTGGCTTCTGCTACTCTATTAATATTGGATGTTCACCATGACTCCTCTTGAATATCCTACTGTTGCCCTAGGTCATAGAACCTGGAGCTCTAGATCTCTACAGCCTGTCTCTTCATGTTCTAGCAGTTCATACATGGTGTAGATGTTGGGGTGGGTCATCTCAAAGTTCTGTATCTGGGCCTGGGTGGTAGCTAAGCTAGTCAGCCTACCAGCTCGCCTGCACCCACACCACACCACTAGGGTGAGCTCTCTAGCACTGCCTCAAGTAGCTTACCTAATACCACAGCTGGCACAGGACAGATCCAACTCTAGTCCTCCAATGGCCTCGGGGCCAGTTCACCTGTGCCTATGCCAGGAGGGCCAGCTCTGATTGGCTGTCCAGTCAAGGTGTAAGGCCCAATCTCTTGAATGTTGCAATGGTGAAGGACCAAGCCAGATTTCCTACTCTCATGATCTTGGGGCCAGTTCTTCTGTCTACCATAATGGCAAGGGGTGAGGTAGACACCACAGGATATACAAGTACCAGGCCAATGTCTCCTGTGCTCATACTCTGGGGCTGGCTTACCCACCATGCTTGCCTTAGTTAAGGTTTTAGTGTTCTGAAGAGATACCATGACTGTGGCAACTCTTTTTTTTCTTTTTTTCTTTAACAAGAATAATACATTCTACATTTGCTTATTCATATATATAACCTAGTAATGTCTTTCAACAATATAAAGATGGTATAACAGTGAGAAAACATTATTTTTTATTACATTAGCATATCTGGAAGAAATCATCTTAGTATTACTTTTCCACTTTTAAATTCCAGAAATTAAGAGTAATTTGACGAAATTGTCCATTTTTAAAATTTTTTCCATATAATAAATTTAAATTTTTTATTTTCTATATTCTTTGTTTACATTCCAAAGGCTTTCCCCTTTCCCAGTTCCACCAACACCATATGTCCCATAAGTAATTTTCCCCGCTGCCCATTCCCCAATCACAACCCTCCCCCCCACACACACACATTTCCTAGTTCTGGTACTCTCCTACAAAACTGGATCCAGACTTTTCAGGACCAGGGTCCTCTCCTTCCTTCTTCTTGGGAATCTTTTGATTTGCTAATTGTGCCTTGAGCATTCAGAGCTTCTGGGCTCATTAATATCTACTTATCAGTGATTGCATTTCATGTGTATTCTTTTGTGATTGGGTTAATTCACTTAGGATGATATTTTCCAGATCCAACCATTTGCTTACAAATTGCATGAATTCATTATTTTTATTTGCTGAGTAGTATTCCATTGTATAAATATATCACATTTTCTGAATCCATTCCTCCTTAGAGGGACATCTGGGCTCCTTCCAGCTTCTGGCTATTATAAATAAGGCTGCTATGAACATAGTGGAGCATGTGTCTTTATTGCATGGAGGGGAATCCTCTGGGTATATGCCCAGGAGTGGCACGAAAGGGTCCTCTAGAAGCATCATGCCCAATTTTCTAAGGAAATACCAGACTGATTTCCAGAGCTGTTGTACCATTTTGCAATCCCACCAACAGTGGAGGAGTGTTCCTCTTTCTCCACATCCTTGCCAGCACTTGTTGTCTCTTGAGTTTTTAATCTTAGCCATTCTGACTGGTGTGAGGTGGAATCTCAGGGTTGTTTTGATTTGCATTTCCCTGATGACTAATGATGTTGAACATCTCTTAAGGTGCTTCTCAGCCATCTGAATTTCTTCTGGTGAAAATTCTTTGTTTAGCTCTGTACCCCATTTTTTAATAGGGATATTTGGTTCTTTGGGGTCTAACTTCTTGAGTTCTTTGTATATATTGGACAATAGCCCTCTGTCGGATGTGGGGTTGGTGAAGATCTTTTCCCAATTTGTTGGTTGCTGTTTTGTTCTTCTGACAGTGTCCTTTGCCTTACAGAAACATAGTAATTTTATAAGTTCCCATTTGTCAATTCTTGATCTTAGTTCATAAGTTATCGGTGTTCTGTTCAGGAACTTTCCCCCTGTGCCCATGTCCTCCAGGGTCTTTCCCAGTTTCTTTTCTATTAGTTTCAGTGTGTCTGGTTTTATGTGGAGGTCCTAGATCCACTTGGAGTTGATCTTAGTACAAAGAGATAAGAGTGGGTCAATTCGCATTCTTCTGCATGTTGACCACCAGTTGAATCAGCACCATTTGTTGAAAAGACTATCTTTTTTTCCATTGGATGGTTGTAGCTCCTTTTTCAAAGATCAAGTGACCATAACTCTGTGGGTTCATTTCTGGGTCTTCAATTCTATTCCATTGATATACTTGCCTGTCGCTGTACCAACACCATGCAGTTTTTAACACAATTGCTCTGTAGTACTGCCTGAGGTCAGGGATATTGATTGCTCCTGAAGTTTTTTTATTGTTGAGAAAAGTTTTAGCTATTCTGAGTTTTTTGTTACTCCAGATGAATTTGAGAATTGTTCTTTCTAGATCTAGGAAAAATTGATTTGGAATTTTGATGGGGATTGCATTGAATCTGTAGATTGCTTTTGGCAAGATGGCCATTTTTACTATATTGATCCTGCCAATCCAAGAGCATGAAATATTTTTCCATCTTCTGACGTCTTCCTCGATTTCTTTCTTCAAGCACATGAAGTTCCTGTCATACAGATCTTTCACTTGTTTGGTTAGAGTCACACCAAGATACTTTATATTGTTTGTGGCTATTGTGAAGGGTGTTATTTCCCTAACTTCTTTCTCAGCCTGCTTGTCCTTTGAGAACAGGAAGGCTACTAATTTGCTTGAGTTGATTTTATCACCAGCCACTTTACTGGAGTTGTTTATCTGCTGTAGGAGTTCTCTGGTGGAGTTTTTGGGTCGCTTAAGTATACTATCATATCATCTGTGAATAATGATAGTTTGACTTCTTCCTTTTCAATTTGTATCCCTGTACTTCCTTAAGTTGTCTAATTCCTCTCACTAGAACTTCAAGTACTATATTGAAAAGGTATGGAGAGAGAGGGCAGCCTTGTCTAGTCTCTGATTTTAGTGGGATTGCTTCAAGTTTATCTCCATTTAGTTTGATGTTGGCTACTGGTTTGCTGTAGATTGCTTTTACTATGTTTAGGTATGGGCCTTGAATTCCTGCTCTTTCCAAGACTTTTAGCATGAAAGGATGCTGAATTTTTGCAAATGCTTTTTCAGCATCTAATGAGATGACCATGTGGTTTTATTCTTTTAGTTTGTTTATGTAGTGGATTACATTTATGAATTTCCATATATTCAACCATCCCTGCATCCCTGGGATGAAGCCTACTTGATCATGGTGAATTATCGTTTTGATGTGCTCTTGGATTCGGTTGGCAAGAATTTTATTTAGTATTTTTGCATTGATATTCATAAGGGAAATTGGCCTGTAATACTCTTTCTTTGTTGGATCTTTGTGTGGTTTTGGTATCAGCGTAATTGTGGCTTCGTAGAATGAGTTGGGCAGTGTCCCTTCTGTTTCTATTTTGTGGAATAGTTTGAAGAGTATTGGTGTTAGGTCTTTGAAGGTCTGGTGGAATTCTGCATTAAAACTGTCTGGTCCCATCCGTTTTTGGTTGGGAGCCTTTCTATAAACCCTTGTATTTCTTTGGGGGTTATGGGACTATTTATTTGATCTAATTGATCCTGATTTAATTTTGGTATTTGGCATCTGTCTAGGAAATTGTCCATTTCCTCCAGATTCTCCAGTTGTGTTGAGTATAAACTTTTGTAGTAGGATCTGATGATCTTTTGAATTTCCTCAGTTTATCTTGTTATATCTGCCTTTTCATTTCTAATTTTGTTAATTTGGATACTGTATCTGTTCCCTTTTGTTATTCTGGCTTAGGGTTTATCTATCTTGTTGATTTTCTCAAAGAACCAGCTCCTGGTCTTGTTGATTCTTTGTATGGTTTCCTTTGTTTCTACTTGATTGATTTCAGCCCTGAGTTTGATTATTTCCTCTCTTCTACTCCTCCTGGGTGAATTAGCTTCTTTTTGTTCCAGGGCTTTCAGGTGTGCCATTAAGCTGCTAGTGTATACTCTCTCCAGTTTCTTTTTGGAGGCACTCAGGGCTATGAGTTTTCCTCTTAGCACTGCTTTCATTGTGTCCCATAGATTTGGATATGTGTACCTTCATTTTCATTGAATTCTAGAATGTCTTTTATTTCTTTCTTTATTTCTTCCTTGACCATGTTGTCATTGGTAGAGTATTGGTCAGTTTCCATGTGCATGTAGGCTTTTTGTTGTTTTTCTTGCTATTGAAGACCACTTTTACTCCATAGTGATCTGATATGAGGCATGCGATTAGTTCGATCTTCTTGTATTTGTTGACATCTGTCTTGTGACCAATTATATGATCTATTTTGGAGAAGATACCATGCATGCATTGCTGAGAAAAAGGTGTAGTCTTTTGCTTTAGGATGAAATGTTATATATATGTTAAATCCAATTGGTCCAAAGCTTCAATTAGTTTCACTGTATCCGTGTTTAGTTTCTGGTTTCCTGATCTGTCCATTGAGGAGAGTGGAATGTTGAAGTCACCCACAATTATTGTGTTAGGTGTAATGTGTGCTTTAAGCTTTAGTAAAGTTTCTTTCACGAATAAGGGTGCCCTTGCATTTGGAGCATAGATATTCAGTATTGAGCGTTTTCTTGGTGGATTTTCCCTTTGACCAGCAAGAAGTGACCTTCCGTGTCTCTTTTGATGACTTTAGGTTGAGAGTCAATTTTATCTGATATTAGAGTGACTACTCCTGCTTGTTGCCTGAGACCATTTGCTTATAAAATTGTCTTCCAGCCTACTGGAAGGTAGTGTTTGTCTTTGACACTGAGATGTGTTTCCTGTCTGCAGCAAATTGTAGGGTCATATTTCCATATCCAGTCTGTTAGTCTATGTCTTTTTATTGGGGAATTGAGTCCATTGATATTAAGAGATATGAAGGAATAGTAATTATTACTTCCTGACATTTTTTATATTATTTTTTATCTTTGAGTGGTTATCTTCTTCTGGCTTTGATGAGAAGATGTTTCTATCTTGCTTCTGGGGTGTAGTTTCCCTCCTTGTGTTGGTGTTTTCCCCCTATTATCCTTTGTAGGGCTGGGTTTGTGGAAAGATATCGTGCAAATTTGGTTTTGTCATGGAATACCTTGGTTTCTCCATCTATGGTGATTGGGAGTTTTGCCAGATATAGTAGTTTTGGCTGAAATTTGTGTTCTCTAAGAGTCTGCATGATATCTGCCCAGGATCTTCTACTTTTCATGTTCTCTGGCGAGAAGTCTGGTGTTATTCTGGTAGGTCTTCCTTTATATGTTACCTGGCCTTTTTCTCTAACTGCCTTTAATATACTTTCTTTGTTTAGTACATTTGGTGTTTTGATTATTATGTGACGGGATGTATTTCTGTTCTGGTCCAGTCTGTTTGGAGTTTTGTAGGCTTCTTGTATATTCATGGGCATTTCTCTCTTTAGGTTGGGGAAGTTTTCTTCCATAATTTTGTAGAAGATATTTGCTGGCCCTTTAATTTGTAAATCTTCCCTCTCATCTATACCTACAATCCTTAGGTTTGGTCTTCTCATTGTGTCCTGGATTTCCTGGATGTTTTGGGCTACAAGCCTTTTTTGGATTTTGCATTTTCTTTGACTGTTGAGTCCATGGTTTCTATGGTATCTTCAGCATCTGAGAAGCCTAGACAGTGCCTTTCTCAGTCCATAGGGCTCATCTCGTTGAGCTTCTCTCCCCAAGAGAGTGTTGGGACTGTGGAGCCATGTATAACCGCAGGGCTCTCTGTAGATTGGAAGCTTCCCTGGTTGAACTGCTGGATCCTACCTTGGCAACTCTTTTAAAGAAAAACATTTAATTGGGTCTAGCTTGCAGTTTAGTCCATTACTATCATGGTGGCAAGCAGGAAGACACAGTGCAAGAGAAAGAGCCGAGAGTTCTATATCTTGATCTGCATGCAGCAAAAGAAGATTGTGTGCCACACTGCATGTAGCTTGAACTGAACTCAAAGCTCCCCTTCACAGTAATATGGTAACATATTTTTCCAACACATCCATACCAATTATCAACGAGGCCACACCCCATAATAATGTCACTCTCTGTGGCCAAGTATTCAAATACATGAATCTATGTAAGTCATTCCTATTCAACACTACCCACCCAAATAGGGTTGGTTCTACTGTGCTTCCTGGGAGAGGCGAGGGACCCAATCTCCCAGGGTTGTAGCTGTCAAGGTGCAAGGCCAGTTCTTTTGCTCTCATGCTATTGGGACCTGCTCACCTACAATGCCCAGGCAAGGGGTTGGGTCAGCTCTACACAGCCCTCAGACATCAATATGACACCTGGCAGCAGCCCAGACAAGGGATGTTCATGTAGGTTTTGGTGGTATTATAAACCCCTGTGTGATAGGACCAAGGAGCCAGACATGGTCCTTGGTGGCAGCACAGGCTAAGACCTCATGACAGCTTTAGGTGGCATAGGAGGCTACTCACATCAGGCTGTTCCTTACTTTCCTTAAGTATCTAATTCTTCCTGTCTTCATCTGGGCACAGATCATTCTGCTTCTCCTTATCTTCCATCTCTCTGCTACTCACTTGTTCATGTTAGTTGTACACTAGGCCTCTGGGTGTTTTCCCCATGGTTTGTCTCTATTTCATCTTAAAGACAGAGATTATTCTAGATGTTCAATGTAATCTGCTTCTCCTTTTATTCTATCTCTCACTACTTACTTGCTTATCTTAATGGTACCTGGGAACTCTGGTTGTCTAGGGCCATTGCAGGACTGCTGTGCCTCATTTATGGTGTGTTGCCACACCTAGGGCCTATGGCACCAGATTGGGGTCCAATATTTTTTTGTTTGTTTAGTTTTGTTTTGATTTGATTTTGAGACATGGTGTCACCTTGTAACCCTGTCTTGTCTGTAGCTTACCTTTTCTGGAGCAGAAAAGGTTTGCACTGAACTTTAAATAAACCCTCCTTCTTCTGTCTCCCACTTTCAAGTATTGACATTGTAGGTGTGTTTCAGCATGCTCAGCCTTTACTCTAAAACCAATTTGAAAAAAAAATATTATTTCCTCAATCAAATAAGATGTATTTTACTATGGAAATAATTGTAATGTGAATGTATAAACAGACAAACTAAAATAATTAGGGTATTTAAATAGGCTTGGAAACCAAGGCTACTAGCTTAGAGCATAAGTGCCATGGTACATTTTCATAGGGGAAGAATATTGAGATTGAGTTGTAACTTTAGTTTTTTCAAATACAGGTTTAATTATTTTTTAATGCTTTTACCTCCATGCTAACCCACTACCCACTAGAGGTAGTGAGAAAGAAAGGATACTGGGAAGTGGACTTGTTTAGAAAAGTTCTTTGTAGCAACTCCAGTTTGTGTTAACTGGTAATCAGTTCAGTTCATAGATTAGCAACAGCAGCTCAATTCACCTGCAAACACTTCACAGATAGAGTCATGATAGCAAACATGAATCAGCAGTGGTGGCACTACCTAGCAGAGATAGTCAGGCCTCAGCCTTGGCTCTAGTCAGCAGGAGGGACTGGGGGGGGGATGCCAGGAGTTCTCCACTGTGCTTCTCTCGGTGAAGTAATGATCAGCAAAGACAGGAAACCCACAACCATTACATAGCTAGCTCAGCCTCCATCACTGTCCAGAGAGCCCTATTTATATCCTTCAAACATCACATGTCCTCCATGGGTCTTGGCTCAGTATATGCATCTGTCTCAGCTGACATCACTCTGACAATCAGCCAGACTATGCAGAAATAGTAAGAAACCACAGCACACCACAAGTTTTTTGGTGCTTTTCTCTCTGTGGTGTCCCCCAAAATGCAGCTCAACTAGTCAATGTAATATGGACCAATACATGCATGTTGTTAGCAAAGGATCCTTCATTACATGTCCTTTTGCATGCTTGCTTTAGCAGAACATCTTCTCTCCTGTGTCTGCTTTAACTATATGTTCCTTCAAGAGTCTGCCTTAGTCTTTCACCGGTGTCCACTTCAGGAAAACACTCCAAGTGTTTGCTCCCCCAAAATACGATCCAACTGACTTTCCAAATAACCCTTATGTTTCCACTTTACTGAGTGTTTATATTGTTCAACATTAAATTTGCATTTAATTTAAGGTACTCCTATCTGTGTGTGCCCTTTATCTCTTTCCTTCAATAACGATGACAAACTCAGTAGCAGCAAGCAATGAAATTGTTATAGACTGCATGTCTTTGTCCCCATCCTTCCCAGTTCATACATTGACATCTAATTGCAAAGATGATAGTATTAGGATGTGTGTCGTTTGGGTGGTGATAAAGCCATGAAGGCTCTACCTTTGTAAAGGAAATTAATGCTATTCATAAAAAAGAAACTAGTCACCTTGTCTTTATGGTATGAGGCTTCATAGAATCCGCCAAGCCTTTGGCAAATTTTGAAAATGTAAGGGTTGAAACCCAAGAAGTGCCATTCTATTATGGCAGTCCTAACAGACTAACACAATTTTAAAACCATGCTTTTTAGAATGATAAAGATAGCTATCTGGGTGTTGTGGCTCAGACATATAATCCCAGCACTTGGGAGGCAGAACCAGGATCCTTATGAGGTTTAGGCCAGTTTGGACTACATAGAAGATAATCATCTTCACTGGCCCCCCTTTGCAATAAACTGGCCCTCTGATTCTCCAGGAAATAACTTTCTTTAGGGCCTACACAATTAAAAATGATATACAATGAATATTGTATCATAAGAAATGACTTTATAGTTGGGTGACTGTGTATGAGAAACATTTACATGGAATTGGCAATCCTTCTTTTCGTCACAATTTTCTTTCCAACATGCATTATCTGTTAAAGTCATTCATTAATGATTGTGCTGTGTGACAGCTGTTTTAATTGTTAACATGATGCAAGCTAGAATTACTTGAAAAGGGAGTCTGAAAGAGACATTATCTAGATTATGTTGGCTGTTGAGGGACTCTGTGTAGATAATCTTGATTACAGCAATTGTGGTGGGAAGACAGACCCGTTGTAGATGGTATTATTTCATAGACAGGGGATTTGTAACAGTATAAGAGTGGAGAAAGTGAGCTGAATACACACATCAGTGTACTACCCCACATTCGTTGTGCTCTGTGTTTGACTGTGCATGTTATATGATTAGCTGCTTTAAGTTTCTGCTAACTTGATTTCACTGCAGTGGTCGACTAAGTTGTGAGGCAAATAAATTCTTTACCTCTTAAGGTGCTTTTTCCCCAGGGAGATTTATCATAGCAACAGGAACAAACCTAAGGCTTGTTGTAATTCTAGATTAATAAAAAGCATCACAAAAGTAAAGCATTAAGTCCCTTAATTTTATACTTTCAAGAAAATGAGGATGAATGTAAGTATATCTGAAGCTTTACTACCAAATGATGTTTTTAAGTGGTAAAATAAATGGGCATTTAATATATTAGAGGAAGAACACGGAACAATAGATGTATGAAAAATATCAGATGCCCTTAATTTTATATTTACCTTCTATTTTTAAATTGGATATTTTCTTTATTTACATTTCAAATGTTTTCCCTTTTCCAGGTCTCCCAGATGGAAACCCCCTATCCCATTCCTCCTACCCTTGACTCTACGAGGATGCTCTTCTAACCACGCACCCACTCCTGTCTTCCTACCCTGGTATTCCCCTACCCTGGGGCATCGAAGACACTCAGGCCCAAGGGCTTCTCCTCCCACTGATGTCCAACAAGACCATCCTCTGCCACATATCCAGCCAGAGCCATGGATCCCTCCATATGTACTCTTTGGTTGGTGGTCCAGTTCCCAGGAGCTCAGGGGCATCTGGACAGTTGACACTGTTGTTCTCCCCATGGGGCTGCAAACTCCCTCAGCTCCTTTAGTCCCTTCTCCAACTCCTCCAATGGGGACTCTGTGCTCAGTCCAATGGTTAGCTCTGAGCATCCACCTTGGAATTTGTCAGGCTCTGGCAGAGACTGTCAGGAGACAGCCACATCAGGCTCCTGTCAGCAAGGACTTCCTGGCACCGACAAGAGCATCTGGGTTTGGTGACTGTATATGGGATGGATCCCCAGGTGGGGCAGTCTCTGGATGGCCTTTCCTTCAGTCTCGGCTCCACACTTTGTCTCCATATTTCCTCTTGTATTTTGATCGCCCTTCAAAGAATCACTGAAGCATCCACTTTTTGGTCTTTCTTCTTCTTGGGCTTCAAATGGTCTGTGAACTGAATCTTGGGTATTCCGAATTTTTGGGCTAATATCCACTTATCAGCATAACACGAGTGTTCTTTTGTGACTGAGTTACCTCACTCAGAATGATATTTTCAAGTTCCATCCATATGCCTGAGAATCATATGAAGTTATTGTTTTTAATACCAGAGTAGTATTCCATTGAAGAACTCAAGAAGATAGACTCCAGAGAAACAAATAACTCTATTTAAAAATGGAGAACAGAGCTAAACTGAGAATTCTCAACTGAGAAAATTGAAATGGCTGAGAAGCACCTAAAAAAATGAAGTATCTTGGCGTGAAAGATCTGTATGACAAGAACTTCAAGTCTTTGAAGAAAGAAATCAAAGAAGACCTCAGAAGATGGAAAAAATATTTCTTGCTCTTGGATTGGCAGGATCAATATAGTAAAAATGGCCATCTTTCCAAAAGCAATCTATAGATTCAATGCAATCCCCATCAAAATCCCAAATCAATTCTTCATAGATCTAGAAAGAGCAATTCTCAAATTCATCTGGAGTAACAAAAAAACCCAGGATAGCTAAAACTATTCTCAAAAATAAAAGGACTTCTGGGGGAATCAATATCCCTGACCTCAAGCAGTACTACAGAGCAATTGTGTTAAAAACTGAATGGTATTGGTCCATGGTATGCACTCACTGATAAGTAGATATTAGCCTAGACTCTTGGGACACCAAAGACACAATCCACATATCAAATGATATCTGACAAGAAGGAAGGAGTGGACACTGTTGCTGGAAAGGATAAAAACATCAGTGTGGGGGAATACCAGAACAGGGAAGTGGGAAAGGGTGGATGGGGACAGGGGGAGGGAAAAGGGCATGTGGGACCTTTGGGGTATGAGAAACCAGAAAAAGGGAAATGAAATGTAAATATAGAATATATCCAATAAAAAAATTAAAAAAAAACTCAAGAAACAACAGGTGCTGGCGAGGATGTGGAAAAAGAGGAACATTCCTCCACTCTTGGTGGTATTGCAAGATGGTACAACAGCTCTGGAAATCAGTCTGGCGGTTCCTCAGAAAATTGGGCATGACACTTCCAGAGGACCCTGTCATACCACTCCTGGGCATATACCCAGAGGATTCCCCTCCATGCAATAAAGAGACATGCTCCACTATGTTCATAGCAGCCTTATTTATAATAGCCAGAAGCTGGAAGGAGCCCAGATGTCCCTCAAAGGAGGAATGGATTCAGAAAATGTGGTATATATACACAATGGAGTACTACTCAGCAATTAAAAATAATGAATTCATGCAATTTGTAAGCAAATGGTTGGATCTGGAAAATATCATCCTAAGTGAGTTAACCCAATCACAAAGTAATACACATGAATTGCAATCACTGATAAGTGGATATTAATGAGCCCAGAAGCTCTGAATACTCAAGGCACAATTAGCAAATCAAAAGATTCCCAAGAAGAAAGAAGGAGAGGACACTGGTCCTGAAAAGACTGGTTTCAGTTTTGCAGGAAAGTACCAGAACAGAAAAAGGGTTGGGGCGTGATTGGGGAATGGGTGGGGGTTGGGGGTAAGAGGACTTATGGGACATATGGTGAGGGGGGAACTGGGAAAGGGGAAAGCCTTTGGAATGTAAACAAAGAATATAGAAAAACAAACAAAGAAAAAATGTTCAACATCCTTAGCCATCAGGGAAATGCAAATCAAAACAAGCCTGAGATTCCACCTCATACCAGTCAGAATGGCTAAGATCAAAAACTTAGGTGACAGCAGATGCTGTTGAGGTTGTGGAGAAAGAGGAACACACCTCCATTGTCGGTGTGATTGCAAGCTGGTACAACCACTTTGGAAATCAGTCTGGTGATTCCTCAGATAATTTGACATAGTACTACCTGAGGATCCAGCTATACCACGCTTGGGCATATACCCAAAGGTTTCTCCAACATGTAATAAGGACACATGCTCCACTATGTTTATAGCAGCCATGTTTATAATAGCCAGAAGCTGGAAACAGCCCAGTTGTCCCTCAGCAGAGGAATGGTTAGAGAAAATGTGGTATATTTACACTATGGAATACTACTCAACTAAATTTACCTTCTTATATGTAAATTTGATTCAGTCTGTGAATCATATATTTGGAATTTCTGAAAACTTACTTGGTTTCACCGTATTCATGAAAGAAAGATTATTCATTCCTGAAGTCAACACAGGTAAATAAATATTGGCAGTTTTAGTAACTAGCATATTTGCTTTGGAGAAAAGATCTATTTAATATAGATAGAAACTATACTTTGTAAAACTATGTAGCGAACTATGTGACTATGTTTCTGTTTCCTGTTGCATGCATATCTTTTGGAATTGTTTTAGTGTAAATTGTATGAAGTAGCAACATCTTAATTTGTAGAAGATATAATTTTGTAATCATTCCATAGGTGTCATATGGCTACTTGTTAAAGGAAGTTTGAGGGTGAGGCTTGTGGGATGGCTCAACAGCACCCATATGGGTCACTGACTACCATCTTGACTCATGTCCCAGAGCATCCAACACCATCCTGTGGCCTCCAAGGGCATTCACATGCATGTGGTATGCATACATATACTTAGGCACACCCTCCCACATATAAAATGAATGAACAAATAAATAACCCTTTGGTTGTTTTAAAAGGATTATTTTAGGACCCAGTTTCAAAAAAAATTCAAATTGCAATGAAAATGTAATTGGACCTTTGGAATATGCTACCCTATATTTTCACTGTCAAAGAAATGACAGTCTTTGAGCTCTATTTAATTTTCCAGCTATTGAATGTGTTGATTAAGTATTAAAATTGTTATTATTATCATGACTACAATCATGGTCATCATTAATTGTGTTTAAAGGAAACCTTGGGAGGCATAGGTGACCTGCTGGCAAGGATTAGCTAGTATGGAATGGACAATGAATGAGTTTTGCTCTCAGCAGTAGGAAGCAGTATAATTAATAGAAATTGCCCATGTGGGGCTTAAAAGACACTGTGATAATTAAGTTCATCAGAAAGACATGGAAAGTTTTGGAGTTTTCTACAAATCACGACTTTGTGGAACTTCTTCAGTTGAATACCATGTCAAATTCATGGGCATAGTAGGGACTTTCATTTGTTTATTTTATTTTATTACATGATCACCAAAATCTAATAAATGATTAAATGATTTTGTGTGAGCAGTATAAAAATTATTCACTAAGAGATTCTCATATTCTAAATATTAAATTTTACTTTCTCACTGATGGTAACAGTCATCAAATGTTTTAAAAATTCTCATGTTCATGGTCCACTAAATATTGTCTGCCTCATAGAAAGTCTACATGTAATAAAATACCAGAGTGTACTTGATAAACATAGATAACTAAAATCCCAAATAGGTATCACTGTCTTATACTCTTTATGTCTCAGAAAATCTTTTTGACTGACATGTCCAAAAGACCTTGGCTTTGCCTTTATGTAAATACATGTGGCTAATAATAGATAATTGAATTTGCAGAGAACTCAAAGCCCATTTCCAGAGATTAAACATATTTGCATTCCCATAAATGCTTATCAATATTATTAAGACCAGGACAATGAACAAATTAAACACAATAATATCATTCCACACAGAGATGCTAGAAAGATTTCTTAGATAATTAAGTGAGCACCTCAATGAAAAAATTATAATAAATACCTAAATCAGTGTTTCTCAAATGATAATGGTAAAAGGATAACTGTGGGATATTATTGATTCCATCTTTGCAATATATATACATATATATATATATATATATATATATAATTTAAATTACACTTATTTGTGCATGTATCATATCACATGTGGAAGTCAGAGGACAATAACAGAGGTGGGTTCTCTCCATCTACTCTGTGGGTACCAGCGATCTAAAATAGGTCGTTATGGATCCATCTCATTGACCCATGCAATATTATTATAAAATAAAATTCCAAATACACTTTGGAATGCATGGCATTGTGAAACCTAGATTCACAATGAATTTTTGCTACTGATTCTGATATGCATAAGCTTCATTTACCAAAGCTCTAGCTGTCCCATTTTGAACCCTAAGTTCATATCTTCCACTTTCTTGATCTGATAGCAAGTGCTCCCTGATTGCTTGGAACTTGGAAATTTCAAGAGCCAACATCTTAGAAGTATAACCCTTAGATCCTTAAATGGATTATTACCCTTCATTCTAAGAAAACTGCAGAGATTGATGGATTTTAATCTGATTATTCATATATTTTATGTTATAATGTAAACTCAAAATCTGATTAGTAATATAATTTATGCTATAATTTAGAACTCAAACTCATTCTTTGACATGTATGTCTGAAAGAATGTATGTGTCTTGTTCGCCACCTAAATAATCTTCATATCAGTTTCATTCTTGATTCAGGACAGTTCAATAAGCTTGACTTTTTTCCTAGTAGCCACATTTTCTCTATATCTGCTTTAAAGATGTTTTTCTTAGTTTCATATAAAAGGCCACTTAAGTTTTTACATCTATTTATTCGTGTCTAGAGGGAGAGGTGGTGTCATGTACTGTAGTACATCCACATGGATGTCAGAATACATTTTTCAGGAGTCAATTCCCTGCTAAGCTATCCTCTCAGCTCAAAGAGTAACTTTTATACCACACAGAAATTTCAATAAAACAGAATTTGTAATGCAACAATCAAACTGTCTCAAAGAGGAGGGTGTGAGATTGTTTGTTTAGTTGCCAGATATAGATCACAGAAGTCTATTATGCTAAATTATTCTGTCCTGTAGAAAAAACAAAAATCAGAACTTTATTTATTTATTTTTTTTTAGAAAAAAGAAGTCTCAATTCACTTACTGTAGGAAAAAAGAGAATAGATCATAGCCTACTTGCCTGGAGTGATCTCATTAGTAAGAACCTTATTAGTAAAAATATTTTTTAAAGCAAAAAGACAGTTTTGGATATTGTTAGTATTCACTCTTCCTCCTTTCATGATCTTACTAGGCTATTTATTAAAGACCTGTTACAATTTAAAAAAAATACTCTCTGTGGTTGTCAACTGTTCATATGACTAGATTAACTTGGGAAAAGACCATTCTGATTCTCAGTCTACTTTTTCTTTCTTGAACTATCACTGAACTAACAGCTTGCTTTACAGTTCATTGTGCATCATCCTTTTGCTTCCTCTACATGTGCCCAAGCACCTTGGTGATTCTTTCATTTTTACAGTCTATTTACCTCACCTACCTTCAGCTTCATCTGAGTATGGCTGTTCTAGGTAATGTAATGAAGATGAATCTCTTCTCTAGTTTCTGGGTTTCAGATTTTATTGTTTCAAATACAACAGACCAATAGTTTTAAAAACTGCATGGTATTGGTACAGTGACAGGCAGGTGGTCAATGGAATAGGATTGAAGACCCAGAAATGAACCCACACACCTATGGTCACTTGATCTTCAACAAAGGAGCTCAAAACATCCAGTGGAAAAAGATAGCCTTTTCAACAAATGGTGCTGGCTCAACTGGAGGTAAGCATGCAGAAAGATGAGAATTGATCCATTCTTATCTCCTTGTACTAAGCTCAATTCCAAGTGGGTCAAGGACCTCCACAAAAAGCCAGACACACTGAAACTAATAGAAAAGAAACTGGGGAAGACACTTGAGGACATGGGCACAGGGGAAAATTTCCTGAACAGAGCACCAATAGCTTATGAGCTAAGATCAAGAATTGACAAATGTGACCTCATAAAATTACAAAGTTTCAGTAAGACAAAGGACACTGTCAAAAGGACAAAAATGGCAACCAACAAATTAGGAAAAGATCTTCCCCAACCCTACATCCCACAGAGGGCTAATATACAATATATTCAAAGAACTCAAGAAGTTAGACCCCAGAAAACCAAATAACCCTATTAAAAATGGGGTACAGAGCTAAACAAAGAATTTTCACCTGAAGAACTTCAGATGGCTGAGAAGCACCTTAAGAAATGTTCAGCATCATTAGTCATTATGGAACTGCAAATCAAAACAACCCTGAGATTGCACCTCACATCAGTCAAAATGGCGAAAATTAAAAACTCAGGAGACAGCAGGTATTGGCGAGGACGTGGAGAAAGAGGAACACTCCACTGCTGGTGGGATTGCAAGCTGGTACAACCACTCTGGAAATCAGTCTGGCGATTCCTCAGAAAACTGGGCATGACACTTCCAGAGAACCCTGTCATACCACTCCTGGGTATATACCCAGAAGATTCCCCATCATGTAATAAGGATACATGCTCCATTATGTTCATAGCAGCCCTATTTATAATAGACAGAAGCTGGAAAGAACCCAGATGTCCCTCAATGGAGGAATGGATACAAAAAAATGTGGTATATATACACAATGGAGTACTATTCAGCCATTAGAATCAATGAATTCATGAAATTCTTAGACAAATGGATGGAGCTGGAGAACATCATCTTTAGTGAGGTAACCCAGTCTCAAAAGAACACTCATTCTATGCAATCACTGATAAGTGGATATTAGCCTAGAAGCTTGGAATACCCAGGACACAATCCACATATCAAATGATGGCCAAGAAGAAGAAAGGAGTGGCCCCTGGTTCTAGAAAGGCTCAATGCAGCAGTGTAGGGGAATACCAGAACAGGGAAGAGGGAATGGGTGGATGTGGGAACAGGGGGAGGGAAGAGGGCTTATGGGACTTTCGGGGAGGGGGGAATCTAGGAAAGGGGAAATCATTTAAATGTAAATATGAATATATCGAATAAAAAAAAGAAAAAAAGTATCCACTCCATGACTGAGAAAGTCTACAACAAATACAGAACCAATCCAAATTCTAGGTTTTCCTCAAGGGGTTCAATGTCTAATTTGCTCATTAAGAATTCATGCCTTCAGTGTTTCTCTGCCCCTTCTTCAACCTCCTTTTCTTGTTTATAGAAAAGCTCAGGCAGCTTTCTGTGTTAATAAGCAGGGTCAAGGGTGGTATTCAGCCTTTGGGAAGTGTTTATCCTAGAGAAAACATGAAGCACTCCTTTGGTCTAAGTCATTTAGAATATGACATGAACCATCTTGGGGGTAATGACAAAGATGTCTTATATCTTGATATCTGTCTAGGCAAAAGTTTATGTTTAAAAACAAATAAAAGTGGCACTACAATCTCTTAATTACCCACTAAATATTTACTAGACTACTGATATTTTGATAGTCATCTTTTTTTCCAAGAATATGCTTAATATAAATAAACATAATCATTTCTTCTGCTTGTCCTTATAAATGATTATTCTTGATGCATCCATTTTCCAGCCCTCTATAACAGCTTAAAAGAATAAGGCTAGAACAAAGTAAACATATGATTTCTCTTCCCAATGCTATTTGTGTCAATGTTGGAGAATGATGGATAGTGGGGGGGAGCAGGAGTCAAGTACTCCATGATTCTATTTGGTCTGTTTGATCCTCTCCTTATACTTATATCTTGCTGTATAATTTCTGTCAGAAATCACAACCAGGCATAGTGATTCACATCTAAAAATTTGGGAGTCTGAGGCAGGAGAATTTCCATGAGTTTTAGGTCAGCCAGTGCTGCATAGTGAGTTATAGGCCAGTCTAAGCCATAGATTACAAAGTAAGACTCTAAACAATGTCTCAAGAAAAAAGAATAAAAGAAAGAAAGGAATTAGGAGAAAGAGAACGGAAGAGGAAGTAAGAGGAATAAAGAAAATATGCCTTGGCACAAGCTCTCTGATATTCTTTTCCTGAGTATGATCAGTAGTACAGAGATGCTACCACAATCCCAGCTAGCAGGAATCTCTATTGAATGTAGTTGTTCAGTCATTTATTCTCATTTATTGTTTACATAGAATATATTTATAAAGCAGCATGCTAAGTATGAAGGAGTAGTAATGAGGGAAGTACTGATGACAATCTTAACTTTGATCTGGGTGAAATTTACATATTTAAGTTAAATTAGAATTAAGAACTGGCTGTGGTACCAATTCTTGGAATATCACTCAGAGAAAGCAGAGGAGTTTGGATATGCTTTAATCATTAAGCAGGGACAGTAGTTCAGGGTCTATTGTATTTAGGTACCTTGAAAAATGACCTACCCTTGTCTCAACATCAACATCCTCATCTATGAAAAGGTAATATAATAATATTGAATATCTATGCCCCCTCCAATCCACAAACAGGTATTGGAAACTTATTACCCAAGTCAAAAATGTTGAGAGTTGACATCTTTAAGAAGTGATTGTACTGGCCTCATTAATGTTGAAGGAGTGGATCAATTATCATGTCAGGTATTGTCAGGGTAGACTCCTGATAAACTGGTGACTATAACCTCCTTCCTTCCCTCTCATGTGTGGATGCTCTTGCCCCAACATATGATGAAACACAAGTACTCTTCTCAGATGCCAGAGCTGTAATCTTGGACTTCCTAGTCTCCAGAGCCATAAACCAACCTTTCTTTCCTTTTAAATTACCCCATCCATAGTACTTTGGTATAGAAGTATCATAAGCTTTGACTGTATAGTATTGTTGGTATGATTAAATTGAAATTTCATACTGGGTAGAAAGCATAACATATGCCAATTCGATGATAAAATTGTTATTATTAATATGTCAGTGATAAGTCTAGTTTGGACATGTAAAGACTGTTGTGACTATCCTAGACAGTTAAAACTAGAGCCTTAGAGAAATTCTTAGTAGAGATTGATGGTGAATTCAAAGTCCCACAGATGCCTATGGTGCTGAAAATAAGTGTCTGATGAGGCCTAGACTGAAATAAGACATACATTTCACACATCTAATGCTTAGGGACTATCACAGAAGAGAAGCAGAAAGAATTGAAGAACTAGAAGGTAACAATAAAAGCTAGGAAATGCCATCTTTTTAGCATGAGACAACACTGCAGCCATGAACTCACTGCAGTTCTAGTTGCCAGCTCTGAGTCTGCACAAGAGATGGCCTGTCAACAGTTAGGTATGGATAGAGGAATGGCACATGAACCCTTAAGGGACCACTGGCTAAGATTCATGTTGTTGAAATGAGAGTGATTACTTTCAGTTGTGTACTTAGTTGATGAGCCCAGAAGACTCCAGTAAATAGATTCATATTCATGGTCAGAGGGACTGGTTAAACTTGGTGGCTCACAAAAGAAAACAAAAAGACATGAATGAATGAATGAATGAATGAATGAATGGGAAAGCATTTTGTAGAAGGTAGGGGTTGAAGGGATGTCTAAGAAAGGACAGGAGAGTGAATCTGTGAATGTGAGACTAATCTGAATAGTGAATGCATTATATACATGTATGAAATTGTTGAAAAGGTTTAATTATTAACAAAATAGAGGCTAAAATAGAGCATTAGAGAACAAAATCCTTGTTAATAAACTTAATGAGTACCAAATATTTAAGTAGGCATACTTATATGACTTGTATTCAAATGACTAATAAAGCTTTACATTAGTAAGTATAGTGAGTCAAAAAACACTTCTCCAAATAAAATTAGTAGTGTTCTATTTTCATTCCTGTAATTTCTGGTTAATTACTTTTCTGTATTATCATTTCTTATCACATAAAGCCATGATTCTCTTTAAGTATGCTATTGAGATGTGGTCAAAACTTGTCAACCCATGCTTTTAATGTTATGATTGCACATGAGGTGCACTAACTTTCAACTCTGCACCATAACTAAAGTCTTCCTTTGCTATATTTGAACTTAAGGTTATTCTCTTGCATTCATGAATAAAACTAAAAGTGGACCAGCTATTTGTTGCTGCATGCATTGGGTGAACCTTGTTACCCTAGCAGTGGGAATTAACTGGAGAATAGATTAATAATTTTCTTTCAACACTATGTGACTTTCCAGATTCGTCGTTATTCTTGGAGTATCAAAGGGGAGTTTTCCATTACTCATTTCTATTTGCTGCTTTTGATAATTCATAATGGACTTAGGAAGAGTGAGTTTTAAAAGACTGGTCTAATGTTTATGAAGCTTAATATATGGCATTTATAGATTTTTGAAAATCATTTCCCCTTACAGATGAGTCTTGAAAAGAGCAAATTTAAAGTATGCAAATCATTAGAAAAAGTCAGAAAATCCTAGTTAGTCCAATGTTGTAGTGACTAATAGTCTTTGTCTCAGATTTTTGGAAATAGAATTAGAAAGTGGAATAAGAAGCTTTGTAAATTACTAATTTCCTAAAACATCCAAGATTTGTTATGCATGGCATCATGAGGGTATATCAGTCGTCATTCAATTATAATTATCAGAAAATTAAGCATTTTACCAAAATTTTGTAACTAATCTACTGAAATATTGGACATAATGAGACTTTAAGTGAATAGCAACATATGCCTCTTTAATGTGATTTGTCACCTAAATGTGCATATTCATAATACCTGTTAGTCTTCACTTAACACCAATCTATCTTTCAAAAGCTTTATTGAAACTCACAGCACATGTACCTGAGTCACCATTAGCTGCTTAATTGAGCCTTTTTCTTTCCTGGCAACTTGTATTTCAACTTTATCTACCTTTTTGTGGAATTTGGCAACAGAAGGCTTGCCACTCTTTTTCTATGCTCATCTTTCATAGGAAAGAGTCACAGAAAGCACATGGTTAACACACTTTGTGCACCGAGGCCATTTTTACATAGAAGGGAGATAACACAAAAGCCAAAATTGTGTTCAATAACACAAAAGCCAATATTGGCTTCATATTTTATCCCTTTGGTTTGATTCTATTTACATTGTTCTAATCTGTGCCACTTAAGGCTGCCTCAAAAAGCCAGTAAAGATGAATTATCATTTTTTCACCTTCTGGAATAGTTAGGCGTGGATCCACTTTCTGCCTCTTCTCCAAGGCTGCTCAGACACTGCTGGCACATCAGCTCAGAGAGAACAGGGCAAAGTCCACAAGAGGTGGGGCCCACAATCCCTCCTCTTCCCTCCAGGTCTTCAAACACTTCTCTGTCCAGAATGAGTAGGGTCCACAGAACTCCAGTCCAGTTGGGGGATGCCTGAAGTGTTACAGATCTTAGAAAAGGAGTAAGTGGTTCTTCTGGAGGCACAGGGCAGGTGCCCATGGTCAGGTCCCTCAGAGAGACAGGAGCCAGACATGCAAGTCCAAAAGTTCATTTCAGAGTACTTCCAGGGAACAGAGCCTTCCCCAAAGTGTTACAGCTCAGGAAAAACAACCAGTCTCAGACGATCCTTGGTGAAATAACTTGTGGACTTTATTTCAGGTGGGTAGGGACTATATGAACCATGGGCTGTGGGATGGGATTTGGAGATAAATACATTCTATTTGCTGAGGCTAAGATGTCAGTGATGCTGTATTTGCATATGGAAGAAATCCAGGTGTTGTGCTTTGTGATTGACTACTTATGGCCACCTAGTTTGGGGTCTTCAGGTTACATGCTCTGAGGCGAGTATGTGAAAAGGGAAGGAGTTAGCCCTACTTGTGCTGGTCTCAGAATGAGATGTTAATATCAATTTTTGAGATTTCTGTGGCATGGACGTGCTCAACCTTGCCTGTTCTATGCCAATTCCTCTGGTGGCACAGTCCCTGTGCCCTACAGTTGGGAGGTAACAGAGGTAACTAAGCTGTTAACAATTATTTTCCTCATTTTAAATAGATAATTACTTCCAAACACCACTTTCTTAACATTTTGCAAAGTATATTCTTCTTGCATTTAAATCTGCCCTCAAATCTATCCAATTAAGGTGTATTGAAAATAGAATTTCCATATCCTATTTCTGGAACTATTGTAAATGTCTCTAAATAGAGCCATATTGTAACATATATATGCTGGTTTAACTATGGAGAGTTTGCAAAATATGTTTCTCAAATATCTTGGTCAGAAATTCAAACTAGAAACATTACACAGTACTGTATTAATTCTTCCCAGTCACCCTATGTGTAAAGTATTAAGTTCACTTTATAGATGAGGAAACAAAGTCAGAGTCATTAAGTTCCTTGTTTAGAACACAAACACATGTGGTGAAGTGAGGGTCTGATCTGGGGCTCCCTAATTTTAAAGCCCATTATTTTCTCACTTTGACTATAGATCTTTAAATAACTGCTTACATTATATAAGTGTCTTATTTCTCTTTCTCTACCTCAGTATATAAGGCTTACAAGAATAGAGCCATCATCTGTATTGTTCAGTACCACAACTCCAGGGCCAAGAAAGTTTTCTGGAATGTTATAGGAAGTAATCATTTTTTTGTTAATTTCAATTGAGATGGCTATAACAACAAAATATGAGAAAAATGGGCAGTTTTTCTATGAGGTATCAAAATATCAATGAAGTGCTCTAGGCGTGGTGGGTCATAAGGAAAGATGATTGTAGGCTAGTGACAATACAATAGTGTGAAACAAACCATAGATTACCAAAAGAGTACAGGTATACACCTCAGGGTTGTATATAAATCAATATAATTGGAGGAGAGAGATATAACATTATAACTTATACTCTTCTTTATGTTTTTATCTTCCGTTTAAAATTTCATCATGCTTACTTACTTATTTATTGGATTTTATTTGAGATAGGTTCTCACTGTGTAGATCAGTCTGACATTAAATGAGATTCTCCTGTTGCTGTTTCCTGAGTGTTGGGATTACAGCCATGTTCCGCCTATCTGGTTACACTTCTCTTATTTTATTACAGCTATATTATAGTTGTAACACATATAATATAATAGGTAATAAAATGTATAGTATTACAATACACATAGTAAATATGATACATATATGTTGGGAGTGTGTAGTAAATTTTTTGTACTTATATGTGCACAAAGTCTTCCATGGCAGACGAAGAAATAAACTAAGGTAGCAATCTATAATTCACTGTACTGCCCATTAATAGATACATACAGAGTAAGGTGGTGTTAGAATTGCGGCTGTTGATGCTATGAACTAGCATATATTGGGGGGGGTCAGAACAGGTTAAAGAGACTACTAGATAAAGAATAGGTAAAATAAGGATTTCAGGCATCATGTCTTTGATGTTCATTTATTTCTGTTCACATTGGTTGGGGTATTCAACTGTGGTAGGGAATTTGCTTTGCCTAACATTCATGTTTTCACTTGCCAATCAGGATTTAGTTACTCATATACATGTCTCTTTCTGACAAGTAGCATGTCAATTCCCAGGGATGTCTTGGGAACTTAAAACTTTACTCAAACCCCACACAAAATCGAAGTCTTATTACAAATGGATCTTATATTGGTGCATTTCTCTTTCTTATGTTTGTGTCCAATCCAGAAGCAGTTTATAAAAGCAAGAAATCATAAAAGCTCATATATAGGTACAGGGAGTACTGCTGGCCAGTTAGTTTAGGTCGAGGCTTATTGTGGCTAACTATACAAAGCCATTCTAACTGATTTCTATTGTGATTGATTGTGAACTCCAATGCCAGAACATAGCAGAATATGCAATCAAATTGGGCATGGGATATTTTCCTAGTAACAGCACATGAGAAATTTTCCTTATAACATTAGTAATAGCACATAATGGCTGGCTAGACAAGCAATAGTTTCTTAGGCCTTAATACTTGGCCTTAAGCAAACTCTGGAAATCTGTTATAATATTCTGCTTGTTATTTTCTGGCTTAGTCTGTCTTTTCCTGAAACCTGTCTATAAAACTGTCCTGGTAAAAACCCTTTCCTCTCCCCCTCTCTCTGTGCTGTTCTAAAGTAGCCTGTCATTTCTGTGATGTTCTTATGACAGTTAGGAATATCCTATCTCTGACTCATTCTATCAAATCTTTCTCCAATTCATCACTTTGTCTGCCCCTCAATTAGATATCACTTTCAAACATGGATGCATCCTTCTACAAACTAACCTTACTCACATTGTTTGGGATTAAAGGTGTGTACTAAGGGTATATCTGTATACTGGCCACATCATACTGTAATCTAAGGTATATCTACATTTTGGCAGGATCATGTAGATCTAGAAGGTCTTTGGATACCCTGCCAGAGCAGCTATGTTGATGAATTAAAGTTCCTCTACCAAGAGTATATATAGGAACTGTAAGATATATTTTGATCGTTAAAATATAGACTAGAATGAAAATTTATTATTGCTGTTATAGCTATCTCTCTCTATATATCTGTATCTGTATCTGTACCTGTACCTATACCTATATCTATATCTAATCTATCTATAATACATAAAACATACATTGAGATGACTCTTCATTTTCTGATATGCTGGACGAGAGACAGAATCAGAAAAGTTGGAGCTTATTCACTAGAGTATGTGGAATGAAATCCTGAGCTGGAGTGTGGTGACTATTATAAGGTATGAAGACAAAGATACCTTTAAATGATATCTCAGAAGAGGGTGATCCTTTTCCATTTTCAATGGGATGGAGAAAAGAAGATGGTAAGTCAAATATAGATTTTAAGCTTGAAGGTAGTCATTTTAATATTGACACTAATGTCATTCAAAGCAGAGGATAATTTTATTTTTGGAGGTAAGATAATGTTGTGATACTGTAACTTCAAGAAGGGAAATCGAGTTGTAAAGGGATAGTTGGCAATTAGAGGTGAAATAGTATGAAATGCTGGGAGAAATCTGTTAAGGATGAAAAATTGAGAACCATTGTAATTATTTATTAAACATGTAAGAATACCTAAACAGTTGTGGTAGAGTGACAATAAACATTCATTGCATCTGCTTGCAATATACTTTGATTCAAGACAGACACTAAAAAAAATGTTCACAAGTCACTACAGGATCTATGAAGGAGAACAACTTTAGACTGGATGGTCAATGAAATTCTGGGAGGAAGTTACCAAAGCCAAAACATAACTCTTGTTAGGTATTATTGAGCCAAATATAAGAGTAAACTTGGCCTAGACACACAGATTCAGGTATCCCCAAATGTAGTACTTCAACCCAGTAACAGTTCAACAAGTTTTAGAGTAAGTGAAAAACAGCAATAGCAATAAAACAAAACAAATAATCAAGATATTTCTCAAATACATGAGTAGAAAAAATAGGTATGTGGGTTATAGAAAATCAGAGAAATTTGTGCTATAGGCCTCAAATTCTATCTATGATTGTTGCCTTTAGAATGGCAGAGGCTCAGGATCTGTTAATACAGTCTAAAAGAGATGTTTTGCATTCAAACCAGCACATAGCCTAAACAAACATAAATTTTATTCATCAGTTGTATGTGTAAAGTGTTATGTAGAGAACCATAGGCAATTTACCAGCGAAGAAAATGTCTCCATCTCCCCTAAAAAACCATTACCTGCCACTGGGTAGGGTTGAGATCTCACTGGCCACTCTTCATTAACATTTACTAACTGCTTTTTTCATAATTAAGTTTTAGAAGACTTTTTAAAATTAATATTTTTATTAATTCCTTGAGAACTTCATACAATTATTTTTATCATATTCACCAAATCCCCTCCAAGATTCACCCCTCTTGGGGGGGGGATGATTGGGGAATAGTTGGGGGGAGAGTAATTATGGGACATATGGTGGGGGGGGAACTGAGAAAGGGGAAAGCCTTTGGAATGTAAACATAGAATATAGAAAATAAAAATTTAAATAAATAAAAAAAAGATTCACCCCTCTTCTTGACCCTCTATTTCATTTATTTTGTTTTGTTTTGCTTTTTTATTTTTAGAAGAAACTATCTCACAGGAGATGTTCTGGATCTCTGGCTATTATAATCTTTCTGCCTTCTGTTTCATGATATTCCTTGAGCCTTAGGTAGAAGGGTATCATTGTACATGTAGCAATTGGGAGTAGGTAACCCACAGTAGTTGATCTCTGCATTTTGACAAATTGTGGCTTTCTGTAACGATGATTGTTTGCTGCCAAAAGGAGCTTCCTTGATGACAGATAACAGTTACACTTATCTAAATAATAAGAAAACATATTTAGAATGCAGTTAGAATGTGCACTGGTTTAGGAACTAGCAGTAGTAAGTGCTCCTCCACCTAGGTTTTATGGCCTCCCGAGCCATAGGTAGTTAACCGGCTTTACAGTACCAATAATGTATTTCCTTCAATTGATCAGTCCTTAGTTTCAATCAATGGCTGTTGTCGACCTCCAGGATATAAGTATCATTAGTATACATTTGAGGATATCCTGCCATGCTGATGATTATTGTAGTTTATAGCCAGTACAGCTATGCAAAACTAGTGATTGTTTTTTTCCTTGGCAGCTTGCATTGTTCCTGGTTATGAAAGACTTTTAACTGAAGGCAATTAACTAATGTTTACCTTCCTTTGGAGGCTATAATGAATATAGTTACAACTTGGAAAATGGTTTCTCTAAAAGAAGACAAGACAATGTGCAGAAATAAGTAAGGGCTCATCATCAGGTTATTATGCGAGAAAAGGCCATCTAAGAGGAAAGACAATTATCTACAGAAGTAGGAATGGTGTCCTGCAACTCCATATAAGGGAGATTTTCACAAAATACTATCTGGCCAATGTCTTTGTCATGCTTAGAAGATCTTACAATGAATGAGATATGAGAAGAAGACTACAGATTTAGGAGTAGCAAACCATTTTGAATATGTAGATTCCATAACAAACAATAAAAGGAAAAAGGAAGTGGATGCAGACCACACTACTAATAATATATGAGCTAATGGGAGTATATCAGTCCGGGTTCTCTAGAGTCAGAAATTAGGGAATATATATATATATACACACATACATACACACACAAATATGTGTGTATGTGTGTGTGTATCAAGGCTGGGTGTCTCTGCTTTTCTTCTGTATATGCTGAAATTCTGAAGAATTAGACTCTAATGACTCTAATGTCAAGGAAGTAATGCATATGCTAACAAGGTGAGGAAAAGCAGGCAAAACCCAAAATTTCCCATCTTCAATTGTCCTTATATAGCCTTCCAGCAAAAGGTGTGACCCAGATTCAAGGTATATTTTCCCTCCTCAAGATGCAGATCAAATCCCTGTATATTCTATCTTCAAGATCTGGTTCACAGGTGTGCCCTCCATTTCTGGATTGTAGTTCATTCCAGATGTAGTCAAGTTGACAACCAACAATAGCCATCACAGGGGAAAAAATAGAAAAGTGCTTAGAAGAATCAGCAAGTTGAAGCAAAGTTCTTTTCAGACTAGGTGAAATCTGGGGGAGTTTAGATTTGTGGGCAGAACAAGAGAAGATGAAGCTGTGGTGAGACAAGCAAAAGGAAATACCTGGGGGAAAAAACTTACAAGAATGCTTGAAAGACCAGGAAAGAGAAGAGGGTCTTTGAGTTGAAGACTATTTAAGACGGTGTGGAGGAGAATATGTTTTTCCATTTTCAGATATCAGTGAAGTAGAAAGATCAGCTGTGTGCCTTCTCTGCCTCTCAGAGCCAGCAGGATTTCAATCCAGTATCTGGCTCCTGAGTCTTGATTGGTAAATCGAGCATTTGGGATTTTGTTTTACAAACAACAATGCTACATTGGGCTCCTTCATCTGGACCCATAGAGTAATGGACTCTGGGCCACCTTGAAAGAGAATAGCCCCCTGAGACTCATATATTTCAGTGCTTGGTCCCCGGTTAGCAGAACATTTTTGGGAGGAATTTGGATGTGCAGCTTTGTGAGAAAAGGTGTCACTGCACGTTTGGTCACTGAGGTTTCGAAAGCCCACATCAGGATCAGTCTTACTCTCTTTCTGCTTCCAACTTGTAAATTAGGATAGAAACTCTTAGTTACTGCTCCAATGCCATGTTGCGCTGCCTGCTGCCATTCTCCCTCCATGATAGTCATGGAATAAGGAAGCCCTGATTAAATGCTGTCTCTTTTAAGTTGCCTTTTACATGATGTCTCCTGGCAGCAATTGAAAATTAACTAAGACAGATACTTAACACTGTGATGGCATGGACCCAAATCAACCTATCATCTAATATCTGCTGTATACCTAATTCATGAAGAACTCCCTTGGAATTTTAGATTGTCTGGTCCCTTGCTGAAGATGTAGTTTACTGGATTATGTTCTGTTCCTTTTGTGTTCTGTCTGGACCTGACCTGTTCCTTCCTGTTTTCTGCCCAGAACCTGAATTGGCTTTCCATGTTGCAGCTGTAGTGTTACTTTCAAGTCGCCAGCAGTTCCCTCCAGTCACTGGTATGATTCATTATCTTATCAACAGAGACTCATTCCACGTTTGAAACCTCTTGAACTATGTTGTAACTTCTTACACTAGTATTCATCCTGTAAACTATATACATGCATATAGATATGTAGAAACATTTACTGTGTGCTGTGTGATACGAGAGTAATATTAATTAAGATTGGAAATTTAAAAGTTACATTTGCCTCTGCCAGGCTGCAAAGATAGACAGAATATATGACAAATTCATGTCATATCTATTTGTTTCTGGCAAATCCACTTACCACAGAATAGAGGCCTTAACCATGCCTTATGACAGAGATAATTCCTAGTCTACTAGTATTAAATTTAACGAAAGACTTTCCTTCCTCCAAGGCTACAGAAAATGGTAAAAGAGAGGATATGAGTACAGTAACAAAAGTGGTTTTTCATACAAAGTGGCAGAACCTGTAAGGAAGTTGAAATCAACTTTTCTTTTTTCCTTTTTTTTTTTAAAAAAAATCTTGACAACTTTTTATTAGATATTTTCTTTATTTACATTTCAAATGCAATCCTCTTTCCTGGTTTCCCTTCCATAAACCTCCTATACCATCCTCCCTCCCCCTGCTCACCAACACACACACTCCTGATTACCTGTCCTGGCATTCCCCTACCCAGGGGCAATGAGCCTTCACAGGACCAAGAGCCTCTCCTCTCACTGAAGTCCATCAAGGCCATCCTCTGCTACCCATGTGGCTGGAGTCATGGGACCCTCCATGTGTACTCTTTGGTTGGTGGTTTAGTCCCTAGGAGCTCTGGGGGTTCTGGTTGGTCCATATTGTTCATACTAAGGGGTTGAAACCCCTTTCAGCTCCTTAGGTCCATTCTTTAGCTTCTCCATTGGGGATCCTGTGCTTAGTCCAATGGTTAGCTGAGAACATCCTCCTCTGTATTTGTCAAGCTCTGGCAGAGCTTCTCAGGAGACAGCTATATCAGGCTCCTGTGAGCATGCACTTGTTGACATCCACAATAGTGTCTGGGTTTGGTAACTGTATATGGGATGGATCCTCAGGTAGGGCAGTCTCTGGATGGCCTTTCCTTCAGTCTCTGCTCCACACTTTGTCTCTGTATCTCATCCCATGTGTGTTTTTCCACCTTTTAAGAAAGGCTGAAGTATACATACTGGTCTTCCTTATTTATAATAGCAAGAAGCTGGAAAGAACACAGGTTTCCCTCAATAGAGGAATGGATACAGAAAATGTGGTATACTTACACAATGGAATACTACTCAGCAATTAAAAAAATGAATTCATGAAATTTTAAGTTAAATAATTGGAACTGGAAAATATCATCCTAAGTGAGGTAACCCAATCACAAAAGAATACACATGGAATACAGTCACTGATATTAGCCCAGAAGCTCTGAATACTCAAGACAATTAACATATCAAATGATTCCCAAGAAGGAAGGAGAGGGCCCTGGTCCTGGAAAGGCTTGATGCAGCATTGTAGGGGATTACCAGGACAAAGAAATGAGAGGGGGTGATTGGGGAATGGGCAGAGGGAAAAGGGCTTATGGAACTTATGGGGAGGGAGAGAACTGGGAAAGTGGAAATCATTTAGAGTATAAACAAAGAATATAGAAAAAAAAGTCCTGTCTTATTTCAACTGGAAGTTTTTAGCTCCTTTGTCAAATATCAAGTGACAGTAGGTGTATGGGTTCATATCTGGGTCTTCAATTCTATTCAATTGATTTTCCTGCTTGTCTCTGTACCAATACCATACAGTTTTTAAAAAGTACAGCTTGAGGTCATCGATGGTGATACCTCCCAAAGTTCTTTTATTGTTGAGAATAGTTTTTGCTATCCTGGGTTTTTGTTATTCCAGATGAATTTGCAAATTTCTCTTTGTAACTTTATGAAGAATTGAATTGGAATTTTAATGGGGATTGTATTGAATCTGTAGATTGCTTTTGGCAAGATGCCTATTTTTTACTATATTAATCCTGCCAATCCGTGAGCATGGGAGATCTTTTCATCTTCTGAGATCCTCTTTGATTTCTTTCTTCAGAGACTTGAAGTTCTTGTCATACAGATCTTTTACATGTTTAGTAAGAGTCACACCAAGATGTTTTATATTATTTGTGACTATTGTGAAGGGTGTCATTTCGCTAATTTCTTTCTCAGCCTGTTTATCTTTTGAGTAGATGAAAGCCACTGAATTGTTTAAGTTAATTTTACATCCTGCAACTTTACTGAAGTTGTTTATCAGGTTTAGGAGATCTCTGATGGAATTTTGGGGGTCTTTTAAGTTGGGAGTCTTCACTCTCTCCTATCCCTATTATCCATAGGTTTGTTCTTCTCATTGTGTCCTGGATTTCCTTGATCAAATTTTGTCAGGAGCTTTTTGAATTTTGCATTTTCTTTGACTGTTGTGTCAATGTCTTCTATGGTATCTTCTGCACCTGAGGTTCTCTCCTCTATCTCTTGTTTTCTGTTGTTGATGCTTGCGTCTATGACTCCTGATCTCTTTCTTAGGTTTTCTCTCTCCAGTGTTTTCTCCCTTTCTGATTTCTTTATTGTTTCAACTTCCATTTTTAGATCCTGGATGGTTTTGTTCAGTTCCTTCACTTGTTTGTGTTTTCTTGTAATTCTTTAAGGGATTTTATTGTTTCCTCTTTAAGGGCTTCTACCTATTGATCCATGTTCTGTATTTCTTTAAGGGAGTTATTTATGTCCTTCTTAAAATTCCCTATCAGTATCATGAGATGCAATTTTAAATCCAACTCTTGCTTTTCCGGTATGTTGGGGTATGCAGGACTTGCTGTGGTGGGAGAACTGGTTTCTGATGTTGGGAATTAGAATTGATTTCTCTTGATAGTGTTCTTTCACTTGCCTTTTGCCATCTGGTTATCTCTGGTGTTAGTTGGTCTTGCTTTCTCTGGCTGAAGTGTGTCCCTCAAATGGGCCAGTAAGCCTGTGTCAGCACTCCTAGGAGACCAACTCTTTTCTAGCTGGATCTGTGAGCAGATGGTTGTGGAGCCTCCTGGCTCCTAGGTAGAGATAGATGGCAACTGGAAGAATCCTGTCCAAGCTTCTTCACTGATTATATGCCCTGTGTGCTCCTAGCTGTTCCCCTCTGGACAGGTATTGGAGAGAAAGTGGAGATCTCACCTCCATGTGAAGAAGTGAAAGTGCTGCTGGGAGATTACTCTCTCCTGGTGGACCATGCACAGAAGGCTATCTAGCCGCCTGGCTCCTGGGTGCAAATGGCAACCTGAAGGCTGAAATCAACTTTCAATCAATATAAATTAGCATCACTAATCTGATGCATAGGCTCAGTAATGGACGGGGCTATAAGAGATCTTATTTATTTTTGTTAATCTCTGTAGTATCTAGTAGTACCTTGTAACATGGTAGGATCTCAGTAACCATAGACTGTTTATTTGATATAATCATTATCCTCAAATAACTTACAACAGGGAATGCTCAAATAATATTTGCTGTGTCTGGTAACTTCCAAAGGGATGGTGTTATTAGTAAGTGTTGTGGATTTTAAAAGTAGGTATTCTAAATTAGGAGGATGTAGAATGGAGTTTTGTTTCTATATGGGTCTTAATGTACTCACAGTATTTACAAACACACATTGCATTAAACTAGAACTAGACTTATAATGAATTAAAAAATACTGACAATTTGTTAGAAAATTAACAGAATTGTTGGTTTGTAGCAGAAATTCTTACTCAGGCAGCTGAAAGAGGAGAATGTCAAGTTTTGGCCAGCCTGGACTACATAATGAGCTCCAGATCAGTATGACCCTTTGTTACAACAGAAGGAACAAAGAAAGGAAGGAAGCAAGGAAGCAAGGAAGGAAGGAGAAAAGGAAGGAAGGGACCGATGTAGGGAGGGAGTGAGGAAGGAAGGGAGGAAGGGAGGAAGGGAAGAAGAGAAGGAGGGAAGGAGGGAAGGAGGGAAGCAGGGAGGGAAGGGGAAAACATAGATGGGACATATGGTGGGGGGTAACTGGGAAAGGGGAAAGCCTTTGGAATGTAAACATAGAATATAGAAAATGAAAATTAAAAAAAAAAATTGAATGATGGCTGGGTGAAAATAATACAGGGTACCTAACATAAACCTGGAAACTGGGATTTTAGCAATCATTAATTTAACAGCATTTCCCCAAATTGAACATGAAACTAATTACTTCGCAAAACTTAAAATGGAAGATGAGGCATTTAATCATGGCAGCATGTCTAGATTAATCTTTCTTTTATTTTTCCTTTTTTGTTCTTTTCTATATTTTTGTTTACATTCGAAATGATTTCCCCTTTCTTTTTATTTTGTTAATAATAAAAAGCAGAAAAAGGAGATTTATTAAGTGTTCCATATTGGGAAAAAAAATACAGAGATCCAGTGAACACCCAGTTTTCGGTTCCTGAAGTGAGATCAGAATTTTATTAGAATACCAAACAAATATATATCTTTTTTTAATTTTCTATATTCTTTGTTTACATTCCAAAGGCTTTCCCCTTTCCCAGTCCCCCCCTCACCATATGTCCTATAACTCCTCTTCCCCCCCACTCCCTAATCGCCCCCACCACCATTTCTCTGTTCTGGTACACTCCTACAAAACTGGATTTAGTCTTTTCCGGACCAGGGTCCTCTCCTTCCTTTTTCTTGGGACTCTTTTGCTTAGCTAATTGTGCCTTGAGTATTCAGAGCTTCTGGGCTCATTAATATACACTTATCAGTGATTGCAATTCATGTGTATTCTTTTGTGATTGGGTTAACTCACTTAGGATGATATTTTCCAGATCCTACCATTTGCCTACAAATTGCATGAATTCATTATTTTTAATTGCTGAGTAGTATTGCATTGTATAAATATATCACATTTTCTGTATCCATTCCTCCTTTGAGGGACATCTGGATTCTTTCCACCTTCTCGCTATTATAAATAAGGCTGTGATGAACATAGTGGAGCATGTGTCTTTATTGCATGCATGGGAATTCTCTGGGTATATGCCCAGGAGAAGTGTCATACCCAATTTTCTGAGGAACCGCTATACTGATTTCCAGAGCGGGTGTACCATCTTGCAATCCCACCAAAAGTGGAGGAGTGTTCCTCTTTCTCCAGATCCTTGCCAGCACCTATTGTCTCTTGAGTTTTTAATCTTAGCCATTCTGACTGGTGTGAGGTGGAATCTCAGGGTTGTTTTGATTTGCATTTCCCTGATGACTAATGATGTTGAACATATCTTAAAGTGCTTCTCAGCCATCCGAATTTCTAAATGTGAAAATTATTTAGCTCTGTACCCCATTTTTAATAGGGTTATTTGGTTTTTTGGGGTCTAACTTCTTGAGTTCTTTGTATATATTGGATATTAGCTTTCTGTCGGATGTGGGGTTGGTGAAGATCTTTTCCCAATTTGTTGGTTGCTGTTTTGCCCTTCTGACAGTGTCTTTTGCCTTACAGAATCTTTGTAATTTTATGAGGTCCCATTTGTCACTTCTTGATCTTAGAGCATAAGCTATTGGCGGTCTGTTCAGGAACTTTCCCACTGAGCCAATGTCCTCAAAGATCTTCCCCAGTTTCTTTTCTGTTAATTTTAGTGTGTCTGGTTTTATGTGGAGGTCCTTGATCCACTTGGAGTTGAGCTTAGTGCAAGGAGATAAGAGTGGGTCAATTCCCATTCTTCTGCATGTTGACCTCCAGGTGAACCAGCACCATTTGTTGAAAAGGCTATCTTTTTTCCACTGGATGGTTTTAGCTTCTTTGTCAAAGATCAAGTGACCATAGGTATGTGGGTTCAGTTCTGGGTCATCAATTCTGCTCCATTGATCTACCTGCCTGTCACTGTACCAATACCATGCAGTTTTTAACACTATTGCTCTGTAGTACTGCTTGAGGTCCAGGATACTGATTCTGCAAGAAGTTCTTTTACTATTGAGAATAGTTTTAGCTCTCCTGGGTTTTTTGTTATTCTAGTTGAATTTGAGAATTGCCCTTTCTAACTCTATAAAGAACTGAGTTTGGATTTTGATGGGGATTGCATTGAATCTGTAGATTGCTTTTGGAAAGATGGCCATTTTTAGTATATTAATCCTGCCAATCCATGAGCCTGGAAGACGTTTCCATTTTCTGAGGTCTTCTTCTATTTCCTTCTTCGGAGACCTGAAGTTCTTGTCATACAGATCTTTTACTTGTTTGTTTAGAGTCACACCAAGACACTTTATATTGTTTGTGACTATTGTGAAGGGTGTCATTTCCCTAATTTCTTTCTCAGCCTGCTTACCCTTTGAAAATAGAAAGGCTACTGATTTGCTTGAGTGGATGTTATAACCAGCCACTTTTCTGAAGTTGTTTATCAGCTGTAGGTGTTCTCTGGTGGAGTTTTTAGGGTCACTTAAGTATACTATCATATCATCTGCAAATAGAGATAGTTTGATTTCTTCCTTTCCAATTTGTATCCCTTTGACTTCCTTATATTGCCTAATTGCTCTCGCTAGAACTTCAAGTACTATATTGAAAAGATATGGAGAGAGAGGGCAGCCTTGTCTAGTCCCTGATTTTAGTGGGATTGATTCAAGCTTCTCTCCATTTAGTTTGATGTTGGCTACTGGTTTGCTCTATATTGCTTTTACTATGTTTAAGTATGGGCCTTGAATTTCTCTTCTTTCTAAAACTTTTAGCATGAAAGGATGCTGAATTTTGTCAAAAGCTTTTTCAGCATCTAATGAAATGACCATGTTGTTTTTTTTTCTTTGAGTTTTGATGTTATTTTTATGTTTGAGTGGTTATCTTCTTTTGGGTTTGATTAGAGAAGGTTACTATTTTGCTTTTTTCAGGGTGTGGTTTCCCTCCTTGTATTGGAGTTTTCCACCTATTATCCTTTGTAGGGCTGGGTTTGTGGAAAGATATTGTGTAAATTTGGTTTCATCATGGAATATCTTGGTTTCTCCATCTATGGTGATTGAGAGTTTTGCTAGGTCTAGTAGTCTTGGCTGGCATTTGTGTTCTCTTAGAGTCTGCATGGGATTTGCCCATGATCTTCTAGCTTTCATGGTCTCTGGTGAGAAGTCTGGTATAATTCTGATAGGTATTTCTTTAATGTTACTTGGCCTTTTCCTCTTACTGCCTTTAATATTTTTTCTCTCTTTGTTTAGTACATTTGGGGTTTTCATTATTATGTAATGGGAGATATTTCTGTTCTGGTCCAGTCTGTTTGGAGTTCTATAGGCTTCTTTTAGGTTCATGGGAATCTCTCGCTTTAGGTTAGGGAGGTTTTCTTCCATAATCTTTGGAAGATATTTGCTGGTCCTTTAATTGTAAATCTTCCCTCTCATCTATACCTATGATCCTTAGGTTTGGTCTTTTCATTGTGTCCTTGTTTTCCTGGATGTTTTTGGTTACAAGCTTTTTGCATTTTCTTTGACTGTTGAGTCCATGCTTTCTATGGTATCTTCCACATCTGAGATTCTTGCTTCTTTCTCGTATTGTGTTGTTAATATTTGCATCTATCCCCTAATTTCTTCCCCAGGTTTTGTATCTCCAAAGTTGTCTCCCTTTATGATTTCTTAGTTGTTCCTACTTCTGGTTTTAGATCCTGGATGGTTTTGCTCAGTTCCTTCACTTGTTTGTTTTTTCCTGTAATTCTTTTTTTTTAATTTTTTATTGGATATATATTATATTTACATTTCATTTCCCTGTTACTGGTACCCTGCCCCACAAAGGTCCCACATGCCCCCTTCACTGTTCTGGTATTTCCCTACACTGATCCTTTGAGCCTTTCCAGAACCAGGATCTACTCCTTCCTTCTTGTCGGACATCATTTGCTATGTGGATTGTGTCTTTGGTGTCCCAAGATTCTAGGCTAATATCAACTTCTCAGTGAGTGCATACCATGGGTATTCTTTTGAGACTGGGTTACCTCACTTAGTATGATATTCTCCAGCTCTATCCATTTCCCTAAGAATTTCATGAATTCATTGTTTCTAATGGCTGAATAGTACTCCACTGTGTATATATACCACATTTTTTTGTATCCATTCTTCTGTTGAGAGACATCTGGGTTCTTTCCAGCTTCTGGCTATTATAAATAAGGCTGCTATGAACATAGTGGAGCATGTGTCTTTATTATATACAGGGGAATCCTCTGGGTATATTCCCAGGAGTGGTATGCCAGGGTCCTCTGGAAGTGACATGCCCAATTTTCTGAGGAACCGCCAAACTGATTTCCAGAGCTGTTTTACCATTTTGCAATAGATGCCCATGAATATACAAGAAGCCTATAGAACCCCAAATAGACTGGACCAGAACAGAAATACCTCCTGTCACATAATAATCAAAACTCCAAATGTACTAAGCAAAGAAAGAATATTAAAGGCAGCAAGAGAAAAAGGCCAAGTAACATATTAAGGAAGACCTATCAGAATAACACCAGACTTCTCACCTGAGACCATGAAAGCTAGAAGATTCTGGGCAGATAGCATGCAAACTCTAAGAGAACACAAACTTCAGCCAAAACTACTTTACCCAGCAAAACTCTCAATTGCCATAGATGGAGACATCTATGGTATTCCATGACAAAACCAAATTTGCACGATATCTTTCCACAAATCCAGCCCTACAAAGGATAATAGGGGGAAAATACCAAGACAAGAACGGAAACTACACCCGGGAAGAAGCAAGATAGAAACCTCCTGTACCTCATTTTTTGATAGGGTTATTTGGTTTTCTGGTGTCTAACTTCTTGAGTTCTTTGTATACATTGGATATTAGCCCTCTTTCAGATGTAGGGTTGGTGAAGATCTTTTCCCAATTGGTTGGTTGCCAATTTGTCCTTTTGACAGTGTCCCCAGGATAGCTAAAACTATCATAAATAGTAAAAGAACTTCTGAGGGAATCAGTATCCTGGACCTCAAGCAATACTACAGAGCAGTAGTGTGAAAAACTGCATGGTATTGGTACAGTGACAGGGAGGCAGATCAATGGAATAGGATCGAAGACCCAGAATTGAACCCATACATCTATGGTCAATTGATCTTTGACAAAGGAGCTGAAAACATCCAGTTGAAAAAAGATAGCCTTTTCAACAAATGGTGCTGGCTCAACTGGAGGTCAAAATTCAGAAGAATGAGAATTGATCCACTCTTATCTCCTTGCACTAAGCTCAACTCCAAGTAGATCAAGGACTTCCACATAAAACCAGACACACTAAAACTAATAGAAAAGGAACTGGGGAAGACCCTTGAGGACATTGGCTCAGGGGGAAAATTCCTGAACAGAACACTAATTGCTTATGCTCTAAGAGCAAGTATATACAAATGGGACCTCATAAAATTACAAAGTTTCTGTAAGGCAAAAGACACTGTCAAATGGACAAATCAGCAATCTTCCTGTAATTCTTTAAGAGATTTTTGTGTTTCCTCTTTCATGACTTCTTCCTGTTGACCCAAGTTCTACTGTATTTCTTTAAGGATCGAAGACCCAGAATTGAACCCATACATCTATGGTCAATTGATCTTTGACAAAGGAGCTGAAAACATCCAGTTGAAAAAAGATAGCCTTTTCAACAAATGGTGCTGGCTCAACTTGAGGTCAACATTCAGAAGAATGAGAATTGATCCACTCTTATCTCCTTGCACTAAGCTCACTGTACCAATACCATGCAGTTTTTCACACTACTGCTCTGTAGTATTGCTTGAGGTCCAGGATACTGATTCCCTCAGAAGTTCTTTTACTGTTTATGATAGTTTTAGCTATCCTGGGGACACTGTCAAAAGGACAAATTGGCAACCAACCAATTGGGAAAAGATCTTCACCAACCCTACATCTGAAAGAGGGCTAATATCCAATATTTTGCATTTCCAATTTCTAAAATCCAATTTTTGCATTTCCTGTTTGTTGCCTTCTATCTGTAGACCCATATTTTCCTGAATTTCTTTAAATGATTTTTGTGTTTTCCTTATAAGGGCTTCTACCTTTTGATCCATTTTCTCCTGTAGTTCTTGAAGAGATTTATTTATGTCCTTCTTGTTTTCCTCTATCAGCATCATGACCAGTGATTTTAAATCCAAATCTTGTTTTTCTGGTGTGTTGGGATATCCAGGACTTGCTGTTGTTGGAGAATTGTGTTCAGATGCTGCCATACTGCCTTGAATTCTGTTAGTAACGTTCCTAGTTGGTCCTGTTGTCACTGTCTGGTGCTTGAACCTCTTGAAAGCCTGTAAGGCTATTTCCCCATCACTGGATGACTGGGTCTCCTCTGGCACAGATTGCTGATGGGATGCCCTACTCTTGGGTGCTGTTGGAGCCCTGGTGTGCCTTGCCCCAAGCAATGTTATACTCAGGGTTGTCTTTGTGTACCTGGAGCTGCCTCTCCTGTTCATCTGGGAGTGAAGATGGCAGTGGGAAGCCCCTCTAGATTAATCTTTCTAAAGATACAATTATGTAACTCCACTGCTCAGACATACTCAGTAATTCTATTGTCACTATATTATTAAAATATAGATCATGCAGTTTAGCATAGAAGAAAATCCATATTATGGCTAACACCAGACACCACATTCATTTTTAACTCAGTTCAGAATACTACAAACAGTTTAGAATACTACAAACATTTTTTTTCTTTTTTTCTCTAGATTTTTTTATTGGATATATTCTATATTTACATTTCATTTCCCTTTTTTTGTTTTCCCACCCCCCTAAGGTCCCACATGCCCTTTTTCCCTCCCCCTGCTCTCTCATCCACCCCTTCCCACTTCCCTGTTCTGGTACTACAAACATTTTAATCTGTGTTTATGACTCATAATATTCCCTTGACCTCCACTATAAGCTGTATCAATATCTTACTATACGTTTAAAAATATTTTATTCTTTTGAGAATTTCACACATGCATATTGTATTTACACTTTTCACTTTCCCTCTTGCCTATCTAACTACTTCCTTCCTCCCCTCACTTTTTGTCAAATACATGACCTATTCTTCTTTCATCATTATTATTATCAAGATGTATCATAAATAGCACTATCTTTTCTACAAAGACTTTCATATTTTACTTTTTAAATTATTGATATTAATTTTTATTTTATGTGGGTGGGTTTTTCTGCATATATATGCATATATATATGTATATATATGTATATATATATATATATATATATATATATATATATATATATATGTATTCAGCATGTGTGATGTGTGTACTTGGTGTTTGTAGAGACCAGAGGAAGATTTTTGATCTCCTGGAACTAGAATTATAGATTTTTGTGCACTGCCATGTAGATGCTGTATATTGAACTCAGGTCCTTTGGATGGAAGATCAGCCACTGCCTTAAGTTTGAATTGTCTTTCCATCCCCTAAAAATATGTTCTTGTTCCTCCCCTCCAAAACTTGGTTTTCTCTCTTCTATTGCATTTTAGTTATACTTAAGACATCTTATGCAAATTTGCAATATGGTTATCCATAAGGCAATAATTCTTACCCTTGTCCTGAACTGAATTTTAAACTACATGTCTATAGAATCTGAAAACAGCTATTTCATCTTATTCCAGTCAGCATTTAATATCAGCAAGTGGTGAGATAGACAGATGCAGAATTAGAAAGAGTTGAGACATTAGCATAATATAGGAGGCAACAATGCAAGGTGTATCAAAGGCTACCAGGATTTGGTATGGGCCTGATGCCATAAATGGGTTTGTGTGTCCTGAGAGATGGAATTGACAAAGAATTATTACTGAAGCAAGGACAGAAATATCATTTACTAAGAAAGAATACATTCCAAGGGAGGAAGTGGGCTAGAACTAGGACAACATTTAGTAAATCAATGGCACCTGTACATAATGGATTGGGACTTTTGCAAGTCATTTGCCTAGCATAGGCTTTTTGAGTCACTTGTATAATGTGAATTTCTGGTTCCTGCTCTACCTGTTACCAGTTGGAAGCTTGAAGTTATGTGTTGTGAAGTAAGGGATATAGAAGTGAGGGTTATGGTAGTGGTACACTGTGCAGACATGCCTGATTTTAATGGTTTCATTTTTTGTTACGCTAATTTTGAAGTCTTTCTATAAGGCTTTGTAGACATCTCTTCCCTTCCTCCCCAGCTTCAAAAAGTCAAGTTAATAGGATACTAGGCCAAAATTTGTCTTGAAAGTCTTACACTGATCTTTCTAGTCATCTACACACGATATCTATTTTCCTTATCACTATTTGTATACAATTTTAAGATTAATATAATTAATTTCAAGATTTAATATAATAATTAGATGTTGGAATTATGTTTGACTTATCAATATACAGAACAAATGTATTATATTTGCAAAATCAGAGAAAACAGCAGCCTTACATAGTAGAAAGCTTTTGAAGTCAATCAACTAAGGGTTTTAATCTTTGTCCTCATACCTACAGGCTATGTGGAATTCTTTTCTACACACTATATAATCATTCAGTCTTTTTTGATAATCACAGGCTGATTTTTCCTTTTGAGACTCATTTCTTTTCATTATTAATTTCTGAAGGTGAAAGTAGGTATAACAACATCTGTCCTTAGCTCCAAGGGAAGGCACAATGACCTAGGCTAGAGCAGTCAACATTTCTGTGGATTGAAAACTTAAGCATTTCTATTATAGAAACAAGTTATCAAATTTTATGTTGATTTTATGGTACTTGCACATGGAGCCCTTGAGGAGTAATTAGGGTTAAGGAAGAGACCTAAGCACACATATTCTTTCCCACTTCTTCACCTCAAGACAGAGCAAGAAGTTCTTCGCCAGACTCTGTCTCCTTGATACTGGATTTCCCAGTTTCTAGATCTAAAAATGCTACACATTTCTGTTGTTCATAAATTACCCAGCATGCAATATTATGTTACAGAAGAAAATAGATTAGGACAACATGTTCCATCAGTCTTTCTAAAGTCAGAATCAAGCTTGTCTGAGAACACAGGAAATGCAGAGGGAAAGAAAATGGACTGATACAGACATTGATGACAATATCCTGCAGTCTGTTTTGTCTCCATTGGTACCCACCCATGCTTTTAGTTTGTGGGCTAATGCACAAATTATTTCTTAAGTTAATTTGAGTTGGGTTAATTTTTCTTATAATCAAATAAGATCAATTAGATATACTACATGGCCTTGGGCAAGTTACATATTTTAGAAAACACAGGCTGACCAGGCTGAGGGCATCAGCCACACCTTATATCCTATCTGCTACCTTCCCTACACTGCTGAGCTCCTAGCATGTAGCAGTCCCAAAGAAAAGTGGGATAATAAGATAACTCATAAATTAAAGCTTTATTCCCATCCAGTTCTTAAGCTACTCTGCTAAACACAACATCATTCTCCCCTTTAAATTTTGAGTTCCCCTCTCCTCTAATCTCAGAGACTACTATCCTTTAAACTCTACTCATGTTTGGGTTGCTCTTAGATTTCTACCATGCTACAACTTCCCCTACTTTGGGTAGCCAGTGTTATTAAAGGTGCAACTTACCTGAAATTTGTCTGTAGTGACCCAGCATTCTCTCTAAGAGTTACTCCCTCTGTTGCTAAGTTCTGTAATGGTCTACGGCTCCTCTTCTCCCTATCATTATGGGTCATCGGAAGGTTCTTATATGTATAAAATGACCATGAGCACATTTGGATAACTATCAGCATTTGGAAAAGAGGAAAAGGAGGCTGGAAAGATAGCTCAGTATTTCTGTGCACTCGTAGAAGACCAGAGTTTGGACTCCAACACCCACATCAAGAAACTCACAACTGCCTGTACTTCAGTTCCAGGGGATCTGATATTGTCTTTTAGACTCAGCAAGTACCTGCATACATGGCCTACATGGCTACATGGTGCACATGGTACACATGGCATACACTCACGCGCACACACACACATACACACACGCACACACACACACAGACACACACACACAGACACACACACACACAAATAGATTTTTCTTTAAAAGAAATAATATTAGTGTCTTTCAGTAAAATGAATGTTGTTTACTGTGATTGTATTTTCTTTAGAAAACAAAGAAACACTATTCAAGCAACGTTTATATGCTCTAGGGAAAGTGTAAGTCCATGCCCAAGCCATTATACTTAAATATCTCACCACAGGACTTCCCTGATGGCTAAAAACCACAGACATTTTCCGTTTCTTTTCTTTTACAAAGAACACAAAAACCTACTTCTTATTATTCCACATGGACTATGCAAGAGTTAGCATTTACCTTTAAGGTTGGTTCTTAAAAGCCTGTGCACACACACACAAAATGAAATAAAGGTTTGTTGCTGTCTCATACACTCCTCATATTCACCTTTTCATATTGAGCACAAGTTGTAAATATGTTTTTAGAGCAAAGCATTTAAGAAATGGCAAATTTCAACCTCAGAACACTGCATTAGTCATTCAGAGGAGATGTATTTTAAAATCAGTTCAAATACTTGTCTCTGCCACGTTTTTCCTCCCACTTCTTTCTTTATATACCATATTATATTTGATGAACCAGACACTTAAATGATAATTTGTGTTACCTGAGAAGTTTACTGCAATTGCCAAAGTAGTCTAATTTCTATCCCTGGCATCGTCAGAACCTAGAATCATTTACATTATGTATAGATGACTCAATTATAGAGAGACTGTACATGAATGTCACTGTTTAGAGGTGGGATGGGTGGAGAACCTGATAATATATTCAAATGTATGCTAACCTGAGGAGATGCACTATAGTGTTACTCTTACCCTTAGAAATCTACCTTGAAGTTTCTAATGTATAGTCACATGCTTAATTCTTACTTGTTTTCTAGTAAAGATCTGACATTAGGAAGTAAATTGTACTTGCAAGATACTATTTTAAGACCAAGAGATGAGCTAGCATAGGAGAGGAATATTTAGAAAGCAAGCACAGGGAGTTTAAACAATTGTTTCCTTTTGCCAGAAAGATGGTCTTGCTCTTAATTTTCATTTGCTTTTCACTGCCTAGAAATGCCAAGAAATGCAGTACCTATAAGGGTAAAATTGTTCTGTATGCTACAGTCTTCCATGCAAGTGTATCTTGTAAGTAAAACCTATCATCCGTGGGTCTGTGAATAGAGTTTAATATATTCAGTGGAGATCCTGATGTATTTGCTCTAATTGTTTTATGACACCTGTGCAATATAATCCTGCCTCCTAAAAAATCCTTAAGATGCTTTTCCTCCTTACTGTATCCATTGGAAAAGCAATTATATTAACTCTGCATTCATAAGAATATATGCTTTTAATATACACAATTTGATGAAATCTAGCAAAGCCACATTTTTTCCAAATGAATCTTGTAATGAGCAGAAGGGCTCCGACCACATTCATTATTACTAGGAGAATAACAAATGCTGAAAATGAGACTTGGTGGTGGCATCTGTTCTTTTTAACCTAGGCAAAAGGCTGAAATATCTTTCCATATGGAGATGTGGTTTATAGCTTTTTAGTTAATTTCAATAAACAAAGTTGCTAGTACAGCATTCGACCATTTTCTTGCTATTTCTTATCTAAAATCCTAGAGCTACATTTTGCTAAAGAGGTACACTGATTTTAAGATGATGAAGGTGAATGTCTTACTGTTTTTATTGCTGTGAAGAGACATCATGGCCAAGGCAACTCTTATAAAGGAAAACATTTAACTGGGACTGGCTTAGAGTTTGGAAGTTTAGTCCATTACTGTCATGTAGACTGTATGGCAGCATGCAGGCAGACATGGTGCTGGAAAGATAGTAGAGATTTCTGGATCAGGAGGCAGAAAGCATTTGAAACCTTAAGCCCACCCCCATTGAAATGCTTCCTCCAAGGAGGCTACAAATACTCTAATAATGTCACATGTCCTAATCTTTTGAAATAATGCCACTCCCTATAGAACCCATGGGGACTATTTTTATTCAAACCACTACAGGGGGAATCAGCTAAGACAATTGGTTTTTGTATTATTGCTGATTATTCGCTTGTACATGTAGGTTTAAAAAATATATTACACTTTCAGCCCCAAGTCTGAGAGTCTGATTATTTCCTGCCTTCTACTCCTCTTGGGTGTTTGCTTCTTTTTCTTCTAGAGTTTTCATTATGAGGTGTTAAGCTGCTAGTGTATGTTCTCTACAGTTTCTTTTCTTTCCTTTCATTTTCTTTTTTCTTTTCTTCCTCTTTTCTTCTCTTCTTTCCTTTTCTTTTCTTTCCTTTTCTTTTCTCTTTTAATTTGCTTTTTTTCTCCAGGACATGCTGAGAATAAAAGCCCAGTACAACATCACACTGAAGTAGCTAAATTTGACCTCAAGATGGAGAGACTGATGAGTGGCTGGAGTTGAGAGCTGATGGCAGGAGGCTTTTGTGCTATGCATAGGATCATTCTTTTTTTTTTTTTAATCTTTATTTTTTATTTAATTTATTTATTTGATTATTTATTTATTTATAATTGATTTACATTTCAAGTGTTATTCACTTACCCAGTTCCCCCCTCCTGGAAAACCCCTATCATAATTCCACTTTCCCTGCTTCTGTAAGGGTGTTCCTCTACCCACATACCCACTCCCAACTCCCCATCCTAGATTTCCCTACACTGGAGCATCTATCAAACCTTCATAGGACCAAGGAACTCTCCTCCCATTGATGCCTGATAAAATCATCCCATGCTACATATGCAGCCAGAGTCATGTGTACTCCTTAGTGGGTAGCTTAGTCCCTGGGAGCTCTGGGGGTTTAGTTGTTTGATATTGCTGTTCCTCCTATGGGGTTGCAAAACCCTTCAGCTCCTTCAGTCCTTTTTCTAACTCCTCCACTGGGGACCCCACACTCAGTGCAAAGGTTGGCTGCAAGTATCCACTTCTGTATTTATAAGGCTCTGGCAGGGCCTCTAAGGAGATAGATATATCAGGCTCCTTTCAGCAAGTATTTCTTAACATCCACAATAGTGTCTGAGTTTGGTGACTGTATCTGGGATGAATCCCCAGGTGGGACAGTTTCTGGATGGCCTTTCCTTTAGTCTCTGCTCTACACTGTCTCCATATTTGCTCCAGTGAGTATTTTTGTTCCACTTTCTAAGAAGGACTGAAGCACCCACACTTACTTTTTCATGTAGTCTGTGAACTGTATCTAAGGTATTTGGAGCTTTTGGGCTAAAAACCACTTACCTTTGAGTGCATACCATGTGTATTCTATTGTGATTGTGTTACCTCACTCAGGATGATATTTTCTAGGTCCATCCACTTGCATAAGAATTTCTTGAATTCATCATTTTTAATAGATGAGTAGTACATCATTGTGTAAATGTCCCACAATTTCTGTATCCCTTCCTATGTTGAGCTTCTGGCTATTATAAATGAGGCAAGTATGAATATAAGGAAGCATGCATCCTTGTTATATGCTGGGTATATGCCCAGGAGTGGTATAGCTGGGTGCTCAGGTAATACTATGTCCAATTTTCTGAGGAACCTCCAGACTGATTTCCAGAGTGGTTGTACTAGCTTGTAATACCACCAGCAGTGGAGGAGTGTTCCTCTTTCTTCACATCCTTGCCAGCATCTGTTGTCACCTGAGTTTTTGTACTTAGCCATTCTAACTGATGTGAGATGGAATTTCAGGGTTGTTTTGATTTGCATTTCCCTAATGACTAAAGATGTTGAACATTTTTTCAGGTACTTCTCAGCCATCCGAATTTCCTTAGTTGAAAATTCTCTGTTTAACTCTGTTCCCCACATTTAATAGGGTTATTTCATTCTTTGGAGTAAAACTTCTTGAATTCTTTGTATATATTGGATATTAGATCTCTATAATATTTAGGATTGATAAAGTTCTTTTCCAAGTCTGTTTGTTGCCATTTTGTCCTATTGACAGTGTCCTTTGCCTTACAAAAGAAGCTATGCATTTTTATGAGGTCCCATTTTTCGATTATTCTTTTAATTGGATATATTCTTTATTTACATTGCATTTCCCTTTTCCTGGTTCCCCATCCCCCAAAGGTCCCACATGCCCTTTTCCCTCCCCCTCTTCCCCCATCCACCCCTTCCCACTTCCTTGTTCTGGTATTCCCCTACACTTATGCATTGAGCCTTTCCAGAACCCAGGAGCATAAACCATTGCTGTTCTGTTCAGGAAAATTTCCCCTGTGCCCACGTGTTCTTGGCTTTTCCCCACGTTCTCTTCTTTTAGATTTAGAGTATCTGGTTTTATGTGGAAGACCTTGATACACTTTGACTTGAGCTTTGTACAGGGAGATAAGAATGGATCAATATGCATTCTTCTACAGGTTGAACATCAGTTGAACCAGCACCATTTGTTGAAAATGCTGTCTTTTTTCAACTGGATGGTTTTAGCATCTTTGTCAAAGATCAAGTGACCATAGGAGTGTGGGTTCATTTCTTGGTCTTCATTTCTATTCTATTTGTCTTTCTGCCTGCCTCTGTACCAATACCATGCAGTTACCTAACACAATTGCTCTGTAGTACATCTTGAGGTCAGGATGGTGATTCCCCCACATGTTCTTTTATTGTTGAGAATAGTTTCTACTATCCTGGGATCTTTGTTATTCCAAATGAATTTGAGAGTTGCTCTTTGTACCTCTATGAAAAATTGAGTTGAAATTTTGATGGAGATTACATTGATCTGTAGATTGCTTTCGGCAAGATGGCCATTTTTACTATATTAATCCTGCCAATTTACAAGCATGGGAGATCTTTCCATCTTCTGAGATCTTCTTTGATTTATTTCTTCAGAGACTTGAAGTTCTTGTCATACAGATCTTTCCCTTATTTGGTTAGAGTCTCACCAAGATACTTTATGTCATTTGTAGCTATTGTGAAGGGTGTCATTTCCATAATTTCATTGTCAGCCTGTTTATCCTTTGAGTATGGGTAGGCTACTGATTTGTTTGAGTTAATTTAAATCCAATTTGCTGAAGTTGTTTATCAGCTGTAGGAGTTCTCTGGTGGAGATTTTTGGTCACATAAGTATACTATCATATCATCTACAAATAGGGATACTGTGAATTCTTCCTTTCCAATTTGTATCACTTTGATCTTATTTTGTTGTAAAATTGCTCTAGCTAGAACTTCAAGTACTATATTGAATAGATAGGGAGAGAGTGAACAGCCTTGTCTAGTCCTGATTTTAGTGGGATTACTACAAGTTTGCTGCCATTTAGTTTGATGTTGGCTACTGGTTTTCTGTATATTGCATTTACTATGTTTATGTATGGGTCTTGAATTCCTGATCTTTCTAATATTTTTAACATGAAGGGATATTGAATTTTGTCAAATGATTTTTCAGCATCTAATGTGTTTTTTCTTTGCATTTGTATATGTAGTGAATTACATTGTTGTATTTCCATATATGGATCTATCTCTGCATCCCTGGGATGAAGCCTACGTGATCTTGGTAAATGATCATTTTGATATGTTCTTGGATTTTGTTTGAAAGAATTTTACTAAGTATTTTTGCATTGATATTCATAAGGGAAATTGGTCTGAAATTCTCTTTCTTTTTGGGTCTTGTGATATTTATGTATCAGCATAACTGTGGCTTCATAGAATGAATTGTGTAGTGTCCCATCTATTTCTATTTTGTGGAGTAGTTTTAAGAGTATTGATATTAGGTATTCTTTGAAGGTCTATTAGGACTCTGCATTAAACCCATCTGGCTATTTTTGATTGGGAGAATTTTAATGACTGCTTCTATTTCTTTAGAGGTTTGGGGACTGTTTAGATGGCTTCTCTGATACTGATATAACTTTGCTATTTGGAATATGTCTAGAAAGTAGACTGTTTCATCCAGATTTTCCAGTTTTGTTGAATATAGGCTTTTGTAGTAAGATCTGATGATTTTTTATATATATTTCCTCAGTATCTGTTGTTGTATCTCCCATTTCATTTCTTATTTTGTTGATTTGGATACTGTATCTGTGTCTTCTGCTTAGTCTGGCTAAGGGTTTATCTATTTTGTTGCTTTTCCCCAAGAACCAGCTCTTGATTTGGTTGATTCTTTGTATAGTTCTTTTTGTTTCTACTAGGTTGATTTCAGCCATGAGTTTATTTCCTGCTGTCTACTCCACTTGGGTATATTTGCTTCTTTTTGTTCTAGAACATTCAGGTATGCTATGAAGATGCTAGTGTATGCTCTCTCCAGTTTCTTTTTGGAGGCACTCAGGGCTATGAGTTTTCCTATTAGCATTTCTTTCATTGTGTCCCATAAGTTTGGGTATGTTGTACCTTCATTTTCATTAAATTCTAAAAAGTCTTTATTTTCTTTATTTCTTCATTGACCAATTTATCATTGAATAGGGCATTGTTTCACTTCCATGTGTATGTGGGTTTTCTGTTGTCTTTGTTGGTATTGAAGACCTGCCTTAATCCATAGTGATCTGATAGGAGGCATTTCAATCTTCTTATATCTTTTGAGATATAATTTAAAATCTACCAAGAAGTGAAATCTCAGGTTTGTTTTGATTTGCATTTCTCTAATGACTAATGATGTTGAACATTTTTTTAAGGTGTTTCTCAGCCATCTGAATTTCTTCAGGTGAAAAGCTTTTGTTTAGCTCTGTACCCCAGTTTTGGATAGAGTTATTTGGTTTTCTGGGGTCTAACTTCTTGAGTTCTTTGTATATATTGGATATTAGCCCTCTGTCAGATGCGGGTTTGGTGAAGATCTTTTCCCAATTTGTTGGTTGCCGATTTATCCTTTTGACAGTGTCTTTTGCCTTACAGAAACTTTGTAATTTTATGAGGTCCCATTTGTCTATTATTGATCTTAGAGCATAAGCAATTGGTGTTCTGTTCCGGAATTTTCCCCCTGAGCTAATGTCCTCACCAGTTAGAATGGCTAAGATTAAAAACTCAGGAGACATCAGGTGTTGGCGAGGATGTAGAGAAAGAGGAACACTCCTCCACTGCTGGTGGGACTGCAAGCTGGTACAATCACTCTGGAAATCAATCTGGCGGTTCCTCAGAAAACTGGACATGATAATTTCAGAGGACCCAGCCATATCACTCCTGGGCATATACCCAGAAGATTGCCCAGCATGCAATAAGGATACATGCTCCACTATGTTCATAGCAGCCTTGTTTATAATAGCCAGAAGCTGGAAAGAAGCCAGATGTCCCTCAACAGAGGAATGGATACAAAAAATATGGTATATATATATATATATATATATATATATATATATATACACAATGGAGTACTATTCAGCCATTAGAAACAATGAATTCATGAAATTCTTAGAGAAATGGATGGAGCTGGAGAAAGTCATACTAAGTGAGGTAACCCAGTCTCAAAAGAATACCCATGGTATGCACTCACTGATAAGTACATATTAGCCTAGACTCTTGGGACACCAAAGACACAATCCACATATCAAATGATATCTGACAAGAAGAAAGGAGTGGACACTGGTGCAGGAAAGGATCAAAATATCAGTGTAGGGGAATAACAGAACAGGGAAGTGGTAAGGGGTAGATGGGGGAACAGCAGGAGGGAAAAGGGCTTGTGGGACCTTTGGGGGATGGGGAAACAGAAAAAGGGAAGTGAAATGTAAATAGACCCCAAAGAACCAAATAACCCTATCAAAAAATGGGGTATAGAGCTAAATAAAGAATTTTCACCAGAAGAAATTTGGATGGCCAAGAAACACCTTAAGAGATGTTCAACATCATTAGTCATCAGGGAAATGCAAATCAAAACAACCCTGACATTCCACCTCACACCAGACAGGATGGCTAAGATTAAAAACTCAAGAGACAACAGGTGCTGGCGAGGATGTGGAGAAAGAGGAACATTCCTCCACTGTTGGTGGGATTGCAAGATGGTACAATTGCTCTGGAAATCAGTTTGGCAGTTCCTCAGAAAATTGGGCATATCCCTTCCAGAGGACCCTGGCATACCACTCCTGGGCATATACCCAGAGGATTCCCCTGCATACAATAAAGACACATGCTCCACTATGTTTATAGCAGCCTTGTTTATAATAGCCAGAAGATGGAAGGAGCCCAGATATCCCTCAAAGGAGGAATGGATACAGAAAATGTGGTATATATATACAAGGAATACTACTCAGCAATTAAAAATAATGAGTTCATGCAATTTGTAGGCAAATGTTTAGATCTGGAAAATATCATCCTAAGCGAGTTAACCGAATCACAAAAGAATACACACGAAATGCAATCACTAATATTTGGATATTAATGAGCCCAGAAGCCATAAATAGTCAAGGCACAATTAGCAAGTCAAAGGATTCCCAAGAAGAAGAAAGGAGAGGACCCTGGGCCTGAAAAGTTTGGATCCAGTTTTGTGGGAGAGTACCAGAACAAAGAAATGGTGGGGGGTGATTGGGGAATAGTTGGGGGGGGGAGAAGACTTATGGGATGTATGGTGGGGGGGAACTGGGAAAGGGGAAAGCCTTTGGAATGTAAACAAAGAATATAGAATAAAAACATGAAAAAAAAAGAATATAGCCAATAAAAAATTTAAAAAAATCTACCAAGAAGAATTATCAATTCTGAACATCTATGCTCCAAATAAAAGGGCACATACATTCACAAAAGAAACATTAATAAAGCTCAAAACACACATTTCACCTCAAACAATTGTTTTCCAGGCCTTTGAGTTAGTGTTTGTCTTTGACCCCAAAATATGTTTCTTGCATGCAGTAAAATACCAGATCCTTTTTATGTATCTAGTCTGTAAGTCTATGACTATTTATTGGGGACTTGAGTCCATTAATATGAAGAGATATTAAGGAATAGTGATTGTTGCTTCCTTTTATTTTTGATCTTATTTTTATGTCTGTGTGACTATCTTTATTGGGTTTGTTGAAAGAAGATTCCTTTCTTGCTTTTTCTACAGTGAAGTTTCCATCTTTGTGTTGGCATTTTCCATCCATTATTCTTTGTAGGGCTGGATTTGTGTAATTATATTGTGTAAATTTGGTTTTGTCATAGAATATGTTGGTTTCTCCATCTATGGCAATTAAGAGTTTTGCTAGGTATACTAGTCTGCACTGGCATTTGTGTTCTCTGAGTGTCTGCATGAGATCTACCCAGGATCTTTTAGCTTTCATAGTCTCTGGAAAGAAGTCTGGAGTAATTCTGATAGGTCTGCCTTTTTATGTTATCTAACTTTTTGCCTTTCTGTTTTTAATATTCTTTCTTTTGTGCATTTGGTATTTTGACTACTATGTGAAGGGAAAAAATTCTTTTCCAGGCCAATCTATTTGGAGTTCTGTTTGTTTATGTGCATCTTTTTCTTTAGGTTAGGAAAGTTTTCTTCTATAATTTTGTTGAAGATATTTGCTGGTTCTTTAAGTTGGGAATCTTCATTCTCTTCTATATGTATTATCCTTAAGTTTGGTCTTCTCATTGTGTCCTAGATTTTTTGGGTAAGGAGCTTTTGTTCATTTTTTATTTTCTTTGGCTGTTGTGTCTGTGTTTTCTATGGTATCTTCTACACTTGAGATTCTCTCTTCTATCTTTTGTATTCTGTTTGTGATGCTTGCATTTATGACTCGATATCTTTCCTAGGTTTTCTCTTTCCAGAGTTGTCTCCCTTTGTGATTTTTTGTTGTTTCTATTTCCATTTTTAGATCCTGGATATTTGGTTTTGTTTTTTTTTTCAATTCTTTCACCTGTTTGATTGTGTTCTCCTTAATTCTTTAAGGGATTTTTGTGTTTCCTCTTTAAGGGATTTCACTTGTTTACCTGTGTTCTTCTGTATTTCTTTAAGACCGTTATTTATGTCCTTCTTCAAGTCCTCTATCAACATCATGTGTTGTGATATTAAATCGGTGTCTTGTCTTTCTGGTGTGCTGTGGTATTCAGGGCTTTCTGTGGTAGGAAAACTGGGTTCTGACGATACCAAGTAGCCTTGGTTTCTGTTGCTTATGTTCTTGCCCTTTCCTTTCACTATCTGGTTATATTTGGTGTTACCTATTCTTGCTGTTTCTGACTGTGACCTGTCCCTCCTGCAAGTCTCTGTATCAGTACTCCTGGGAGACCAGTTCTGTCCAGGAGGAATTTGGGTAGAAAGAACTATGATACAGGGTCAGCTCTTGGGTTCAGACAGAAACCAATAGGATCCTGTCCCTAGTTGTTACTTGGTTTCTGTGCCCTGATAGCTCAGGGAGGGTCCCTCTTGGGACAGGAATTTGAACAGAAGTGGTGGTCTTATCTGTGCTTACATATTTGTATGCTCTCCTTGGAGACCATCTCTCTCATGGTGGTATTTGGGTATGTAATGCTGTGGCCCAGGGTCACCTCTGGGCCCAGATGGAAACCAGAAGGCTCCAGTCCCTGGCTACTCCTCAGTTCCTTTGTTCCAAGGTTTCTGAGAAGGTCCCTCTGAGCAGCAGTGGTGGTTTTACTTTTGCTCACAGGCTTGTCTGCACTCCTGGGGGGCTAGCCCTCTCCCAGTGCTGTTTGGGTATGTAGCCTTGTGACAGAGGATCAGTTCCAGGTCAGATGGAAACGGGAAGGTTCCTGTCCCAGATTCTGTTTCTTTTTGGAGGCACTCAGAGCTATGAATTTTCCTCTTAACACTGCTTTCGTTGTGTCCCATAAGTTTGTGTATGTTGTGCCTTCATTTTCATTGACTTCTTTAATTTCTTTTTTTATTTCTTTTGCTTGGAGCCATCCATCAGGCTGAACTCAGGGAACCTGGTGGGGGAGCTGGCAGAAGGACTGAAGGAGCAGAGGGGGATTGCAACCCCATTGGAAGAACAACATAGGCTGCCCTGACCACCCAGTTCTCCCAGAGAAGAGACTACCTACCAAGGAGTGTATACAGATACATATGTAGCAGAGGATGGTCTTGCCTGAGAGCAACTGGAGAGTAGGCCCTTGGTCACAAGGAGGTTTGATGACCCAGACTAGGGGGATGCTGGAGCAGTGGGGCAGGAGAGTATGGGTGGGTGGGGGAAAAGGGGAGGGGGAGAGCAGATGTGGGATGGAGAGGTGGCAGAGAGAGTACCTGGGAAGTGAGATATCATTTGAGTCTAAACAAAGGAAATGATTAACAATAATAAAATAAAAATAAAGAATAAAATATAAAATCATATTTATATATATTAGAGAGAGAGAGAGATTAGTTAAAACTTTCAGCAAAATATGTGTTTTTACACAGTGCTAACTAACTTGGGCTATAGAAATACCATACATGCTCCTTGCCCTTTGGTTGTTATTTATAGTGCTCCTCTGTTTCCATACCTTCCACCATAAATAGGGTGAGCATCATATTATGAAAGAGTTGTTCATTTTGAATATTTAAAATCAGTGAGAGAAGGAAGGAATGATATATTCAGTGTTACGTATCCAATTACAATCAGTACAAACGTCAGCATGTAAGCCTGCTGGTTCAATTCAGTCCTATCTTACTGTAGTGGAAACAAGTCAAAGCACTTTCTTTGTGAACATATACACAGACACAGTGATGCTGACTAAAAGAAGGGCTAGGTATACTGGGAACACTGCAAGGACTCCATTAATTCAAAGATGTCATAGATTAACTTCTCTAGAAGAGACTCCTGGAGGTTTCTCCTCAATTCACCATCTTAAGTAATAGCAATCAAGAAACAACAACAAAGAGCTAAAGTGCTGGCCCCTCATTCTCTGGTTACTTGTTTCACCATATAATCTATCCTTTCACATACACACTTCTGCCATGAGCAGATGGCAATCAGAGAGAACCTTGCTAGAGCTACAGAGTCAGTGACATGCTGCTTGGACTTTCAAACATCAACACACTAAGATAAGTATAGTTTTAAAAACATATCAAATATAATATAACATAATATAGTATAGAAAACTACCATTCTTAGGTTAGGGGAATAAAATCAAATGAACAAAATTATTGAAAACTGGAATCTAGGAGGGAACTTATAGAGCTAGAACCTAGATTATTGAGGTAAGTCCTGCTTCTTTCTCCCTGCCCCTCCTTTCCCTCTCATCTCTCTCTCTCTCTCTCTTTCTCTCTCTCTCTCTCTCTCTCTCTCTCTCTCTCTCTCTCTGTCTGTGTGTGTGTGTGTGTGTGTGTGTGTGTGTGAAAGAGAGAGAGAGAGAGAGAGAGAGAGAGAGAGAGAGAGAGAGAGAGAGATGTGTCATAGAAATACACAGGTATAGTATTGCACTCTCTTTCTTCAACTTTGTGTTTTCTCTCCAGTGGCCCCAACCCTAGCACCAGTGCTAAGCGAGCTAGCCAAAACAGAAAACAGAGCTTGGGAAAATGGTTGGCACATCACTAGTTGGTATCACACAGGTAAAAAAAAATGTTATGAATTAGAGCCTAGATTGTAAGTCCTAGATGAGTCTAGGAAAGATCAACTTAATAACTAGCACAGAGGATCCCTGTGATAGGATAGAGGTTCCTTCTAATCAGCTTCCTTCTCACATTAACTTCCATGAGGCTTACTATTATTTCTGTGGGAGACAATATCCTAATATCTTACCATTTAAACTCCCTTTCCTGATTTAAAGGGCTATCCTTTATGTTTTCTGGCTTAATAGATTCCTGGCATCCACTTCAACCAGTCTAGTGAGATTTCTCTCAGCTCACTTAGTAACTCTCTGGGTGCCAAACTTAGTGGTCTCTTTTCCAGATTCATTCTAATTACCTTTGGCATGTGTACTGTCAGTCCCAATGTCCTTGTGTCTTAAGGCTCTTTCCAAAGCACATGTCCCCTCACATTTCTGTCTGCCTACAGCCTTCCTTATCCCTTGCTTTCTACCTCTTCTCTCCATTCAGCAGTGATTGGTGTGATGCCTCTTGCACTTTGGGACTAGATCTTTCTAGTCTCAATTTTTTTGAGTGATTTCTTCTTGTACTTTTAGCTATAACCTATATGCCATTGACTTTAATCTATCATTGATAGCTCATATGAACTTGTTGAAACCCAATTGCATACGTCTCTCTGCTGAACAGCTCTAATTGAATGACCAAGTGACATCTCAAGTCTGAAAGGTGCAAAACACAGTTCATTATCTTCTCCCAGTGAGACCTGCTTTTCATCTTTCAGTCTCTTTTCTTTATTATTAACACCATTGCCTATTAAATCACCCAAACAGAAGACTTAGAGTCATTTTTTGCCTAATTTCTCTCTTCCTTGGCTTCTAAATTCAATCAGTCATCAACCCCTGTGAATTATGGTATCATTTAAATAGCACTGGAATTCTTTTCAGATTTTTCAGTCCTGAAGGCACTGCTTGCATCTGGCTCTCCCATGAATCTGGCTTTGACACTCTCTTTTTCAGAGTCAGAGTCTCAGTATCTAGTCCAGGGTTGTTTGCAGTTGGAGGTCCTCGTGCCTTCTCCAACTCCTCCTCCTGAGCATTGGAATTACAGGCAAGTGCCACCCCTCTGTGATTATTATTATTATTATCATCATTTTTATTAGTTTTAACTATTACAATAGTAAAGATCCTTACTGAAATCCCAACATCCAGTCTCTGATTAACCCAAGAGTAACTCATGCCTGTAATCCTAGTATGGTTGAGACTGAGGGAGATGGATCCAAATTGTTTTGAAGTACACTCGGCTATATAAAGAATTCCAGGCCTAGGCTCTGCTGCACGTCCCTGCGAGCTTAGGCCTTGCACCGAGGCAGCCTGAGCCACCCACCTCCCCAGGACCCCGACCAGCGATAGCGGCAGGCCTCCATATTGCAACCAGGACACAGCTGGAAAGGTGCAGGTAGAGACTCGGTCTGGGGCTAGAGCAGGGAGATCTGCTAAGCTCTCGACCCCAAGCAGGCCCAGTGGGGGGCACCTAGGCTCTGCTGCACGTCCCTGCCAGCTTAGGCCGTGCACCGAGGCAGCCGGAGCCACCCAGCTCCCCAGGACCCCGGACCAGCAACAGGTAAGCCCAGCCTCACAGGAGATTCAAACACCAGCCAGTGACAACAAGGTCAACTAACACCAGAAATAACCAGATGGCAAAAGGTAAACAAAGGAATGTCACTAACAGAAATCAAGGCAACATGACAGCATCTGAACCCAGTTCGCCAACAACAGGAAGCCCTGGATACCCCAAAACACCAGAAAAACAAGACTTGGATATAAAATCACTGGTCAGGATGCTGGTAGCTGAACACATAGAAAAATCTCGAAAAGAAATAGAGGAGAAAATGGATCAAAAGTTAGAAGCAAATACAAAATACAAGGCAAATACAAAAATCACTTCAAGAAATGCAGGAGAAGATGGATCAAAAAGAAGAAGACAATAAGGAAGAAAGACAAAAATCACTTAAAGAAATACAGAAGAACGTGGGCCAACAAGTAGAAGCTATGAAAGAGGAAACACAAAAATCTATTAAAGAAATACATGAAAACACAATCAAGCAAGCAAAAGATCTGAGCATATCCATCCAGGTACTAAAAACAGAAGTAGAAACAACTAAGAAATAGCAGAGGGAGACAACATTGGAGATAGAAAACCTTGGGAAGAAATCAGGGGCCATAGATGCAAATATCAACAATAGAATACAAGAGATAGAAGACAGAATATCAGAAGTCGAAGATACCATAGGAACCATTGATTCAACAGTCAAAGAAAATACTAAATGCAAAAAGGCTGTAACCCAAAAACATCCAGGAAATCCAGGACACAATGAGAAGACCAAACCTAAGGATTATAGGTATAGATGAGAGTGAAGATTTACAAGTTAAAGGGCCAGCTAATATCTTCTATAAAATTATGGAAGAAAACTTCCCCAACCTAAGGAGAGAGATGCCCATGAATATACAAGAAGCCTATAGAACCCCAAACAGACTGGACCAGAACAGAAATACATCCCATCACATAATAATCAAAACTCCAAATGTACTAAACAAAGAAAGAATATTAAAGGCAGCGAGAGAAAAAGGCCAAGTAACTTATAAAGGAAGACCTATCAGAATAACACCAGACTTCTCACCTGAGACCATGAAAGCTCGAAGATCCTAGGCAGATATAATGCAAACTCTAAGAGAACACAAACTTCAGCCAAAACTACTTTAACCAGCAAAGCTCTCAATCGCCATAGATGGAGGCATCAAGGTATTCCATGACAAAACCAAATTTGCACGATATCTTTCCACAAATCCAGCCCTACAAAGGATAATAGGGGGAAAACACCAAGACAAGGACGGAAACTACACCTGGGAAGAAGCAAGATAGAAACCTCCTCTCATCAAACCCAAAAGAAGGTAACCTCTCGAATATAAAAAATAAATAAAATAAATAAATATAATTTCAAAAATGTCTGGAGGTAATAATTACTATTCCTTAATATCTCTTAACCTCAATGGACTCAATTCCCCAATAAAAAGACGTAGATTAACAGACTGGATACAGAAACAGGACCCTACATTTTGCTGCATACAGGAAACACATCTCAATGTTAAAGACAAACACTGCCTTAGAGTAAAAGGCTGGAAGACAATTTGACAAGCAAATGGTCTCAGGAAACAAGCTGGAGTAGCCATTCTAATATCAGATAAAATTGACTTCCAACCTAAAATCATCAAAAGAGACTCAGAAGGTCACTTCTTGCTGGCCAAAGGGAAAATCCACCAAGAAGAGCTCTCAATACTGAACATCTATGCTCCAAATGCCAAGGGCATCCTCATTCATAAAAGAAACCTTACTAAAGCTTAAAGCACATATTACACCGAACACAATAATTGTGGGTGACTTCAACACTCCACTCTCCTCAATGGACCGATCAGGAAAGCAGAAACTAAACAGGGACACAGTGAAACTAATTGAAACTCTGGACCAATTGGATTTAACAGATATATATATAGAACATTTCATCCTAAAGCTAAAGAATATACCTTTTTCTCAGCTCCACATGGTACCTTCTCCAAAATAGACCATATAATTTGTCACAAGACAGATGTCAACAAATACAAGAAGATCGAGCTAATCCCATGCCTACTATCAGATCACCATGGAGTAAGAGTGGCCTTCAATAGCAACAAAAACAACAGAAAGCCCACATACACATGGAAACTGAACAATACTCTACTCAATGACACCTTGGTCAAGGAAGAAATAAAAAAATAAATCAAAGACTTTTTAGAATTCAATGAAAATGAAGGTACAACCTACCCAAATCTATGGGACACAATGAAAGCAGTGCTAAGAGGAAAACTCATAGCTCTAAGTGCACCCAAAAAGAAATTGGAGAGAGCATACACTAGCAGCTTAAAGGCACACCTTAAATCCCTGGAAGAAAAACAAGTTAATTCACCCAGCAGGAGTAGAAGACAAGAAATCATCAAACTCAGGGCTGAAATCAATCAAATAGAAACAAAGAAAACCATACAAAGAATCAACGGGACCAGGAGTTGGTTCTTTGAGAGGATCAAGGAGATGGATGGACCCCTGGCCGGACTGACCAGGGGACACAGAGACAGTGTCCAGGTTGACAAAATTGGAAATGAGGGGGGAGACATAGCAACAGAGACTGAGGAAATTCGGGGGATCATCAGATCCTACTACAGAGGTCTATGCTCAGGGCAACTGGAGAATCTGGAGGAAATGGACAATTTCCTAGACAGATGCCAAGTGCCAAAATTAAATCAGCATCAAATAGAGCAGCTAAATAGTCCCATAACCCCTAAAGAAGTGGAAGGGGTTATGGAAAGCCTCCCAACCAGGAAAAGTGTGGGACCAGATGGTTTTAGTGCAGAGTTCTACCAGACCTTCAAAGAAGACCTAACACCAATGCTTTTCGAACTGTTCCACAAAGTAGAGACAGAGGGGATACTGCCCAACTCATTCTTTGAAGCCACAATTACCCTAATACCTAAACCACAAAAAGATCCAACAAAGAAAGAGAACTGCAGGCCAGTTTCTCTTATGAATATCGATGCAAAAATGCTAAATGAAATTCTTGCCAACTGAATCCAAGAGCACATCAAAACGATCGTTCACCATGATCAGGGGGGCTTCATCCCAGGGATGCAGGGATGGTTCAACGTGCGGAAATCCATCAATGTAATCCACTACACATAAACAAACTAAAAGAAAAAAACCACATGGTCATCTCATTTGATGCTGAAAAAGCATTCGACAAGATTCAGCATCCTTTCATGCTAAAGGTCATGGAAGGAGCAGGAGTTCAAGGCCCATACTTAAACATAGTAAAAGCAATCTACAGCAAACCAGTAGCCAACATCAAAATAAATGGAGAGAAACTTGAAGCAATCCCACTAGAATCAGGGACTGGACAGGGCTGCCCTCTCTCTCCATATCTTTTCAATGTAGTACTTGAAGTTCTAGCGAGAGCAATTGGACAACATGGGGAAGTCAAAGGGATACAGATTGGAAAGGAAGAAGTCAAACTATCATTGTTTGCAGATGATATGATAGTTTACTTAAGTGGCCCAAAAAACTCCATCAGAGAACTTCTACAGCTGATGAACAACTTCAGCAAAGTGGCTGGTTATAAAATTAACTCAGGCAAGTCAGTAGACTTCTTGTACTCAAGGGACAGGCAGGCTGAGAAAGAAGTTAGGGAGGTAACACCCTTCACAATAGCCACAAACAACATAAAGTACCTTGGCGTAACTCTAACCAAACAAGCGAAAGATCTGTATGACAGGAACTTCAGGTCCTTGGAGAAAGTAATTGAAGAGGACCTCAGAAGATGGAAAAATGTTTCTTGCTCCTGGATTGGCAGGATCAATATAGTAAAGGTGGCCATCTTGCCAAAGGCAATATACAGGCAATATTCAATGTGATCCCCATCAAAATCCCAACTCGGTTCTTTATGGATCTGGAAAGAGCAATTCTCAAGTTCATCTGGAGCAACAGGAAACCCAGGATGGCTAGGGCTGTTCTCAACAATAAAAGGGCTTCTGGGGGAATCAATATCCCTGACCTTAAACAGTATGGCGGAGCGATTGTGTTAAAAACTGCATGGTGTTGGTACAGCAACGGGCAAGTGGATCAATGGAATAGGATTGAGGACCCAGAAATTAACCCACAGACTTATGGTCACTTGATCTTTGATAAAGGAGCCACAACCATCCAGTGGAAAGAAGATAGTCTTTTCAACAAATGGTGCTGGTTCAACTGGAGGTCAACATGCAGAAGAGTGCGAGTTGACCCACTCTTGTCTCCTTGCACTAAGATCAGCTCCAAGTGGATCAAGGACCTCCACATAAAACCAGACACACTGAAACTATTAGGAAAGAAACTTGGGAAGACCCTGGAGGACATAGGCACAGGGGGAAGATTCCTGAACAGAACACCAATAGCTTATGCACTGGGATCAAGAATTGACAAATGGGACCTCATAAAATTACAGAGTTTCTGCAGGGCAAAGGACACTGTCAGAAGGACAAAACGACAACCAACAAAGTGGGAGGAGATCTTCACCAGCCCCACATCCGACAGAGGGCTAATATCCAATATATGCAAGGAACTCGGGAAGTTAGACCCCAAAGAACCGAATGGCCCTGTCCAAAGGTGGGGCACAGAGCTGAACAAGGAATTTTCACCAGGGGAAGTTCGGATGGCTGAGAAACACCTTAGGAGATGTTCAACATCGTTGGTCATCGGGGAAATGCAAATCAGAGCAACCCTGGGATTCCACCTCACACTAGTCAGAATGGCTAGGATTGAAAACTCAAGAGACAACAAGTGCTGGCGAGGATGTGGAGAAAGAGGAACACTCCTCCACTGTTGGTGGGATTGCAGGGTGGTGGAACCGCTCTGGAGATCAGTGTGGCGGTTTCTCAAAAAATTGGGCATGTTCCTTCCGAGGGACCCTGGCATACCGCTCCTGGGCATATACCCAGAGGATTTCCCTGCATGCAATGGAGACACATGCTCCACTATGTTTATAGCAGCCTTGTTTATAATAGCAGAAATTGGAAGGAGCCCAAATGTCCCTCAAGGGAGAAATGGATGCAGAAAATGTGGTATATTTATACAATGGAGTGCTGCTCAGCGATTGAAAATGATGAATTCGTGCAATGTGTAGGTAAATGGTTGGACCTGGAAAATATCATCCTGAGTGAGCTAACCCAATCACAGAGGAATACACATGAAGTGCAGTCACTGATGAGTGGATGTTGGTGAGCCCAGAGGCCCTGAGTACTCAAGGCACAATTAAATTAGCAAGTCAAATGATTCCCAAGAAGAAAGGAGAGGACCCTGGGCCTGGAAGGATTGGATCCAGTTTTGTAGAGAAACTGTGGGGGGAGGGGGAATGATTGGGGAGTGGTTGGGGGGGAGAGGAACTATGGGACATGGGGAGGGGGGGAACTGGGAGGGGGGAGGGCCTTTGGAGTGTGGGCATAGAATATAGAAAATAAAAAAATAAAAAAAAAGAAGGCAGCTAATTGGGTGCCTGGGGTTCAATAAGATGTTCCACAACTTAAGATGAGATATAATCGTGTAAGCCCATCATAAGGTTGCAAATATGATTAAATAAAAAAGATATATTTTGTATATGTAAAAAAAAAAGAATTCCAAATCTGCTTATGCTAATGAGGTTCCATGTAAAAATCAATCAATCAATCAATCAGTCAAATAAAAAAGCAAAACAAAACTAATAAAACAACCAGGACCTCACAAGTTATAACAATAGTCTAATTTTTGAATTTCACTCCTATTCCCCAAGATTAGCTTTGAAAGGCAGATCTGTTCAAGCTTCCCTTTTCTGTTCAAAAACAAACAGCAAAAAGACTGTAATAACTTTCTGCTTCTTAATGAATACATTCAGTCTCTCTCTCTCTCTCTCTCTCTCTCTCTCTCTCTCTCCTTTTCTCTCTCTTTTTCTCTCTGAATAAGTGCTCTATAGCTCATAATTCAACTAACCTAATTTTATGAGGTCTCCCTTGAGTCATCCAGGAACAAAGGATTTCCTCATTCCAATGCATTTATTTGCATAAGCACTTTGCTCTTTGGATTTCACTTTACATTTCTGCATGTTTCCCTTCCACCCTACACTTATAGGTTCTGCAGAGGACAGAGACCTTGTTTTAATCATCTTTGCATTTAAAGTACCTGGAATAGTGCCTAAAACAATTTAGAAACTTCAAAAGCATTTGTTAACTCACCAAATAAATCAATTCATTCATGTGAAAGAGTTTGTGTCTGGCAACAGGGTGTGCTTTCCTTTACCACTTTGGAAGGCACATTGGCCTGGAAATGAGCAGTGATCTCTATGAACTGGACCAGAATGATTAAAGAAAAAAAACTGAATAAACAAGTTGTCAACTTACATTTTAAAATACTGTTATTGTGCTTTCTGTGAGATTATGTCTCCTAATAATATCAGAAATGATGTCTATAAAGTCTCACCAAATGTTAGTTGAACAATGATAATATCAATGAATAGGCCAAGCTCTGCAGAAAAGGTCACAGGCCTTCAACTATACACCATGAACTATAGACAACTGAGGAAAGCTGGGAATGGGAGAAGTGGCTTTCCCCAGGGAATAACACAATTAGATGCTGAGTGCAACATGATCAACCTTGAAAACATACATATAAGTAACATTATATGGACTGTCCTAGTTAGGCATTCTATTGCTGTAAAGAGACACTATGACCATGGCAACTCTTACAAAGAAAAAACATTGACTTGTGTCTGGATTACAGTTTCAGATGTTCAGTCCATTATTACCATGATGAAAAGCATTGCAGTGTGCACACAGAATGGTGCTGGAGGAGTTAAGAGTTCTGCATTTTGAGCCAATGGCAGTAGAATGGATATCGTTTAAGCATATGAGACTTCAAAGCTCACCCTCATGGTGACACACTTCCTACAACAAGGCCACACCTGCTACAACTCCAACAAGGCATTTCCTAATAGTGTCATTCCCTATGAGCTAAGCATTCATATACATGTATCAATGGTGACCAATTTCACTCTCTGGCCCCCATAGGCTTGTAGCCATATCATAATGCAGAAATGCATTCAGTCCAACTTCAAAAATCTCCATAATCTATAACAGTGTCGACATGGTTTTAAATTGCAAAGTCTCTTCTGAGATTCATGCAATCTCTTGACTCTAATCCCCTGAAAATCAAAATAAAAAAGCAGATCACATACTACCAACATATAATGACACAGGATGTACATTACTATTCCAGAAGGTAGGGGAAGGACCAAAAAGAGGAAATAGCAAAGCAAGACAAAAACCTGATAGACAAATTGCAAACTGCATCTCCATGTCTGATGCCAAAGTGCTCTTCAGATATTCGCTCCATTTCAGCTTTCTTGACTGTTATATGCTTCTTTCTTCTGGGTGTGGGGGTTCCACTCCCTGTGAGCAGCTTTCCTTGGCAGGAACCCCATGATTCTGGTATGTCCAACATTTTTGAATCTTCAAAGAATTCCAGGCTACAGTTTCACAAAATAAACTCTCTATGCAGGGAGTCCCTGATGCGTTCTTGTCCTTAGGAACTTTCCTGAACCATTGAGGGGGATTTCACAATCCTTTTCTTCTATTCTTGACTCTAAATCCAGAGCCATGTTGCTGCAGCTGCTAAATTCTGCCTCTTGCTGAGGCTAGAATATTGTCCCCTCTTTCAATTAAATCTTCTCCAACTTTTTATTTTGGATGTTTTCTGTTACTACCTGAGTTTGACTGTCTTGGAACTCATTCTGTAAACTAGGCTCCTGACTCTTTCTCTGGAGTGCTGGTATTAAAGGTTTGCTTCATCATAACAGGCTCTGAGCTTTTCTTTAATTCCCTTTCACAAGTTGGAAGCTTAGCTGAGTAGGATCTTGCCCTGAGCTCACCACTTCCTTTATTTCATTTAACATCAGGAATTTATACAAAATCTGTTTATCTCCTTGAAAATAGGATTTAGCTCCATTCCAATTCCTGGTTCTCCTTTTCTCCTCAAATTGTACATTTTCTATTTTTTCTTGCTTAGTTTATCCCTTTTCATTATAGTTTTGCATAAGAGTAATCATTAATAACCACAAGACAGAGTCTATACTGGCTGCTTTGAGAATCCTTCTATCAACAAAATCCAAAACTCTTTACTTTAGACTCAGGCAGACTTTTCAGACAAGGGCAGAAAGCAGCCACATTCTTCACCAAAATATTACAATAGTTTCTCAGCCACATACTAATATTCTTTTCCTCTGAAACCTCTTGATCTATGCCCCCAGAGTTCAAACCACCCTCATCACCACTGTCTCCCATGTTCCTACTGGTATGATCTATTAAGGTCCACTTAAAAGCATTCCACTCTTTTTCTAGTTCAATGTTCCAAAATCCACATTCCTCCCAATCAAAGCATGGTCAGGCCTAAATCCGCAATAACCCTGTCCCTGGTACCAAATTCTATTTTAATTCCTGTTTTATAGTTGTGAAGAGACATCATGACCACAGCATGTCTTGTAAAGGAAAGCATTTAATTGGGACTGGCATACAGTTTCAGAGCTTTAGTCCATCATTATCATGATAGGAAGCATTGCAGCAACAGGCAGACATGGGGGTGGAGAAGGAGCTGAGAGATCTACAACTGAGATATACTGACCAGACTTAAGTTTTCAAGACCTTAGATCCCACCTCCATAGCGACACATTTCCTCCAACAAGGCCACATCATGTAATACTGTTACTTTCTGTGGGCCAAGCATTCACCTACATAAATCTATGGATTGCTATTCAAACCACCTTATGGACAAAATAGGTTATATTTAGGAATATATACATATACAAATATACATATGCATAGAATAACAATTAGTAGATAAGTGGCCCTGAATTTGAAGAAGATGAGAGTGGTAACTGAGCAACTTTGGAGGGCAGAAAGAAAATTATAATTAGATAATTATTCCAAAACCATGCTATGTGTGTACAGGTGCCAAACTTATATGACACACAATATGTGCCATTCCCTTATAACTGAGAACAGCTCTCAGGAACCACAGGAATGTTATGTCCTTTCAGGTATGGAATTCAGTGTTACATGTTCCTTTCACCTTTTCCTTTCCCATATGCTTTAATGTTTTGCAGTTACATACACCTGGAGGCTTTTAAGGATGGACAATTTTTCCAAATCTAGTACATACATCATGCTATATTTCAGAAATGCAGCCCTCCTGGTCACACTGATATACATTGCAGAGATATTTGTACTATGTTTTTCTGAGTGATATTTATAGCATTGTTTTTAATTCTAGGGAAGTCATTTTGTAAGTTACTTGACATATCATGCAGTTTTACAGAGCATGAATAGTGTGTGTGTGTGTGTATGTGTGTGTGTGTGTGTGTGAGTGTGTGCATGTGTGTGTGTGTGTGTGTGTGTGTGTGTGTGTGTGAATGCTGAGGACCAAGTGCATGGATGACTGTATGCTAAATAAGCATACTTAGCATTGTATGCCATGGCACTTTCATCCCCACAAATTACTTCTTAAGGAAAATTTAAGGGTTGGGTTTATATAGCCTTATTTGTACTCTACAATTCCAGTTGCAACTCTAAATTCTCTGATTAAAATCTAACTTTTTTGCTAAAGGGAAAGAATCATTTCCTCTTCTCAAAGGAGAAACTGAGTCAACTAGAAACAGAGTAGAGAGTACAATGTGTTTGATTACTTTCAATTGCTTCTCCAGAAGGTGAGACTATGAAAGTATGTCTTCCCATAATTGCCTCTTGACAGGATTCATAAAATAGTATGAATTTTAAAATTTTGTACTCTCACTAAAGTGTATTCCATGCAGCAAAATTTGAGCCTTGATTACTTTTTGTTTGTGGAAAGTTGCTTTTTTATCTTGCAGGCAACTTTTTTTTTTTGCACACTAGTTTATATGTATGGGAGTAGATTTGTGGATTTTTTTCAAATGTTATTCAAAAGGCTCTGAGAAAACTTCCTAATTTTTAAGGGCAAAATAAAAAAACCTCACTGAACTGAAAAAAAAGCCTGTAAAGAAAATACAGAGATTGCTTTTCTCAAGTGAAAGAGCATTGTCAAAACTACTTTCCACCCTACCACCAGACACAAAGAAGCACAAAGATATCACTGGTTTCAAGTGTCTGTGTGATCCGAGCTCATTGTGGATCACACAGATACTTGAAGTCAATGACATCTTTGGACTTACTTTGGGTGCATTTTTCCTCCCATCGGACCAATGAAGAAATGAGTAAAATTAGGAAGGGCTAAGAACTCTGGAAAACATCCTACAAGAAAGAAATAAGTAATGAAGAATATACCACCTACCTACCTCATACCTGAGATCCCATCCTTATTCAGCAAAGATGGAGAAGCAATGAAGATGGGAACATCATTTTTCTCCCTTTCCATGAGAGCACCATGAGAGGAAGCAGAGAATTTCCCTTGTATGTGCTACATTGGCTTGTTGTGATTGCATCATGTGATTTTATTTTATAGTATTTAGTTTAAATAGAAACATATCAAGAAAAACAGTAATTTTGTCTGGAAGTTTAGAAAGATCAAAAGAGGCCCTGATTGATAAGAATTCTTCCCCATTGTCCTCAAAATTAGAATGTTACCACAAATCTCTAGACCCACAGAAAAGGGGCTAAGAGCTGCTTTGTCAACAACAGGGCATTTACAAGATATTTAAAAGTGGGAAGGACTGTGGCTTCTGAAATCTGTCAAAGGTGGATGTACACCTGTATACTTCACTGATGCCCTAGTGGTGGCTCTATCAAGTGCATTTCCATACTGCAACAACTTTTCCCCTGTGCCCATGTCCTCAAGGGTCTTCTCCAATTTCTTTTGTATTAGTTTCAGTGTGTCTTGTTTTATGTGGAGGTCTTTGATCAACTTGGAGTTAAGCTTAGAACAAGGAGATAAGAATGAATTAATTTGCATTCTTCTACATGCTGACCTCCAGTTGAACCAGCACCATTTGTTGAAAAGGCTATCATTTTTCCACTGGATAGTTTTAGCTCCTTTGTCGAAGATCAATTGGCCATAGATGTGTGGGTTCATTTCTGGGTCTTCAATTCTATTCCATTGATCTACCTGCTTGTCACTGTACCAATACCATGCAGTTTTTAACACTACTGCTCTGTAGTAAGGCTTGAGGTCTGGGATACTGATTCCCCCAGAAGATCTTCTACTGTTGAGATTAGTTTTAGCTATCCTGGTTTTTTGTTATTCCAGATGAGTTTGAGAATTGCTCTTTCTAACTCTATGAATAACTGAGTGGGGGTTTTGATGGGGATTGCATTGAATCTGTATATTGCTTTTGGCAAGATGGCCATTTTAACTATGTTAATCCTGCCAATCCAGGAGCATGGAAGATTTTTCCATTTTCTGAGGTCTTCTTCAATTTCCTTCTTCAGAGACCTGAAGTTCTTGTCATACAGATTTTTCACTTGTTTGGTTAGAGTCACACCAAGATACTTTACATTGTTTGTTGCTATTGTGAAGTGTGTCATTTCTCTAATTTTGTTCTCAGCTTGCTTATCCTTTGAGTATAGGAAGGCTACTGATTTGCTTGAGTTGATTTTATAACCAGCCACCTTGCTGAAGTTTTTTATCAGCTCTAGGAGCTCTGTGATGGAGTTTTTTGGGTCACTTAATTATACTGTCATATCATTTGCAAATAGTGATAGTTTGATTTCTTCCTTTCAAATTTGTATCCCTTTGACCTCCTTATGTTGTCTAATTGCTCTAGCTAGAACTTCAAGTACTATATTGAAAAGATATGTTGAGAGGGGGCAGTCTTTTCTAGTCCCTGATTTTCGTGGGATTGCTTCAAACTTTTCTCCATTTAGTTTGATGTTGGCTACTGGTTTGCTCTATATTGCTTTTACTATGTTTACATATGGGCATTGAATTCCTGTTCTTTCCAAGACTTTTAGCAGAAAAGGATTCTTAATTTTGTCAAAAGCATTTTCAGCATCTAATGAAATGACCATGTGGTTTTTTTCTTTGAGTTTGTTCATGTAGGGGATGACATTGTTGGATTTCTCTATATTGAACCATCCCTGCATCCTTGGGAAGAAGCATACTTGATCATGGTGAATGATCGTCTTGATGTGTTTTTGGATTCAGTTGGCAAGAATTTTACTGAGTATTTTTGCATTGATATTCATTAGGGAAATTGGTCTGAAGTTCTGTTTCTTTTTTGGATTTTTGTGTGGATTTGGTATCAGCGTAATTGTGGATTCATAGAATGAGTTGGGTAGTGTCCCTTCTGTCTCTATTTTGTGGAATAGTTTGAAGAGTATTGGTATTAGGTCTTCATTGAACGTCTGGTAGAATTCTGCACTAAAACCATCTGGTCCTGTGCTTTTTTTGGTTGGAAGACTTTCTATGACCCCTTCTATTTCTTTAGGGGTTATGGGACTGTTTATATGATCTATTTGAACCTGATGTAATTTTGGTATTTTGTATCTGTCTAGGAAATTGTCCATTTCCTCCAGATTCTCCAGTTGTGTTGAGTATAGGTTTTTGTAGTAGGATCTGATTATTTTTTTGAATTTCCTGTTTCTGTTGTTATCTCCCTTTCATTTCTAATTTTGTTAATTTGGATACTGTCTATGTGCCCTTTGGTTAGTCTGGCTAGGGGTTTATCTATCTTGTTGATTTTCTCAAAGAACCAGCTCCTGGTTTTGTTGATTCTTTGTATGGTTTTCTTTGTTTCTACTTGATTGATTATAGCCCTGAGTTTGATGATTTCCTGTCTTTTACTCCTCTTTGGTGAATTAACTTTTTTTTTTGAGACAGGGTTTCTGTGTATAGCCCTGGCTGTCCTGGAACTCACTCTAGACCAGGTTGGCCTCAAACTCAGAAATCTGCCTGCCTCTGCCTCCTAGAGTGCTAGGATTACAGGCATGCGCCACCACTGCTCTGTGAATTAACTTCTTTTTGTTCCATGGCTCTAAGTTGTGCCGTTAAGCTGCTAGTGTGGGTGTGGGTTTTAATTGGAATGATTATATCCTCAAGGGTGCACCTTGGAAAGGTGTATCTAATGCATGTCCCTTTCATGTGTCCTTTTCCATTTCCTGAAAACCGTTAGACAGACTCTTTTGCTCCTCCTTTACATTTAAAGCATCCTGCCTTATCATGGCAATAAATAGTGGACTCAGATGAGTTTGATCTGAAAACTTGAGCCCAAATAAAACTTTCCTCTTAAATATCACACTCTATATTATATGATATTTCAATTGTACAATTAGAAAATAATTCTAGAATTAATTATTTTTAGGAAGGACCTCACTATGTAGCCACGGCTATCCTAGAACTCATTATGTTGACCACATTGGTCTTGAACTCACAGAAATTTGCCTCCCTCTGCATTATGAGTGCTAGGATTATAGAAGAATGCCTTTATTCCCAGACATTCAATATGTTTAAATAATAACATTAATTATGAAATATGACAAATGAAAAATGATGAGTCTGATATTTAATACATTTACTTTCAAAATAATTTATTTGATTTTGTGTTAGTTAAATAGGAACAATGCAGTATTTAAGAATGGTTTTGTGAGTAATCATAACTTGGTCCCAAATTAGCCAGATGTCTATGATGCTTATTCTGGTTATGGACTTAACTACCTATTAAGTGCAGTTCAGTTGCACACATACAGTTCTCTGTAGCCTATTTATTTCACCAGTACGATAGTTAGGTCTCTTATGGGATGCCATAAAAGATGGGTCCTACTGATCTCTGTAATATTCTTTATAGTGAACATTTATTATAATGATTGTTCCACACTATTTCCATCATGACTGATAGGATGAATCTGCTAAGTGGAGACTGCAAACCAGGAAACTGACATTTTTGACCTTATGTTCTCAGTTTTTAGCACTTGGTTCTAGCCAACAGTTTTAAAGGGGCTATTTACATATTTTTCTTGACAGTTGCTTCTTCTCTTATGTTACACACTGTTGAAGTAGTTATTAAGTCAAAATGTGAGAGGCAGAAATGTCCCTATTGAATAATTTCCTTTATTGTATGCAGGGGAATCCTCTGGGTATATGCCCAGGAGTGGTATGCCAGGGTCCTCTGGAAGTGGCATGCCCAATTTTCTGAGGAACCGCCAAACTGATTTCCAGAGCAGTTTTACCATTTTGCAATCCCACCAACAGTGGAGGAGTGTTCCTCTTTCTCCACATCCTCGCCAGCACTTGTTGTCTCTTGAGTTTTTAATCTTAGCAATTCTGACTGGTGTGAGGTAGAATCTCAGGGTTGTTTCCCTGCATACAATAAAGACACATGCTCCACTATGTTTATAGCAGCCTTGTTTATAATAGCCAGAAATTGGAAAGAGCCCAAATATCCCTCAAAGGAGGAATGGATACAGAAAATGTGGTATATTTATACAATGGAATACTACTCAGCAATTAAAAATAATGAATTCATGCAATTTGTAGGTAAATGGTTAGATCTGGAAAATATCATCCTGAGTGAGTTAACCCAATCACAAAAGAATACACATGAAATGCAATCACTGATAAGTGGATACTAATGAGCCCAGAAGCCCTAAATACTCAAGGCACAATTAGCAAGTCAAATGATTCCCAAGAAGAAGAAAGGAGAGGACCCTGGGCCTGTAAAGATTGGATCTAGTTTTGTAGACCCAGAACAGAGAAACCATGGGGGGAGGGGGAATGATTGGGGAATAGTTGGGGGGGGAGAGGAATTATGGGACGTATGGTGGGGGGGACTGGGAAAGGGGAAAGACTTTGGAATGTAAACATAGAATATAGAAAATAAAAATAAAAAAAAAACAAAAAAAAGAATAATTTCCTTAATAGAATTTTTTTTTCTCAAACTGTGTTCAAGGGCCTTGATTCCCTTGCTATATTGCTGTGTGCTTTTCAGGGAATTTTTATGTTATCGGAATTCCTGCTAGAGATGATGCCTTTTCCCCTTTATGACAAGGAACTCCTCTCAAATCTGTGTCTAGATAAGTTAAATCTGAGGATATTAATAGCTGAATATTAGAGATAATCTCCTATTATAGTTACTAGAAGCTGTAATCTTATTAGGAAGGTAAATAAGAAAGCAAATATGAAAATGTGAAGTGTTACTTGTGAAACTTTAAAATTTTCCCTGAGGCCCAAGGTGTCCAAATCACCCAAGGCAATCCATGAGGTTACTGACTATTCTTTTGTTTTAAGTAATTGTCTCTGGAAGTGCCATTTTTTCCTGTTTTCTAGAAAATGCTTCATCTTTATCTGCTGTAAAAGAGGATTTCAATATTTCAGAGCATTTTGAATAATATTTGGCATTTCTACTAGC